>CP073648.1:20090000-24890000 GCA_018223645.1 Jasminum sambac | reverse complement strand
TTTTTTGTTATTTAAATTAATGCAGATGGAAACAGGGCTGTATTTTGGTCGTAATAATAACTGCTATAATATGTCATCGCTTGGTGTTATGGTAACAAGTTAGTGAATGGAAAGACTACAAAACTTCAATATTAGTCAAGTGTCTGAAACTTGTGATTGTGCAAACAAGCTTGCTTGATTGTGTGCAGTGAGTCATCATACCTTAGATTTCAGCATGCAACTGAATTTGTGAAAATATTGACAGAAGTCTGAGATTGTTTTGGTCCCTTGAAAAACTTCAAGAAAAACACCTGTGTTGATACCACAAAATTGGAAATAATTATTTTATCCAGTCAAACGAATTAACAAACTAGTAGAAGGTACATAATACCATATGCAATACAGAAAAACCTCAAAATATGTGTGGAAAAAAAAAGAAAAAGAAAAAAGGAAAAAATGTGAGGGAAGTGACCTATTTATATCTCAGTTAGTTATCCCTATCATTAGCAAGAACGAATAATAGGAAGTCTGTCACTCGATAAGCTTTTCACCCATTAAGGTCCTGTAAAGGTCAAGATAACACATACTGCCTTAAAAAGTATTGAAAGGGCATAGATATTTATCAATAAGTGAAGACCAAGTTTATTTCCTTTGTAAGGCACTACACTGCTATAGAGACACTTTTCTAAATGATGTAAAAAGACATACAAACTAGAAGAAAATGAAGAACGATGGTTTCCATCAAAATGGAAGCATTTGCATAGATGAAGAGGGCATGGAGAAAGGTTAATGATACCATGTGCCAATGTCCCAGTGCCTCTAAAAACTTGAATGTTGTTGTAGCACAAAGCTAATATCCCGAGTGAGCCAGCCTGGTAGAAACAAAATTAGATGTGTATTTTGATATGGTATATACAAATATGTTGGTGTGTGATTGGCACCGGTCGGGTCAAGAAATCAAATCATGCAGAACCACAGCATGAAAAAATGTTAATATGTTCTAGAAGGTGATTAAATCCAGGGAAAGTGCAATAGCTTGTTATAGCTGCTCACAGGTAACATATGGAATGACACCCAGGATTCGTCATGTATTGTCTTGTGCTGAATGTGCTCAGTGGCAAAGAGCTCCGAGATATAGTGGTGGCCTCATGCAATATCATCTGGCACTTTTAGTCTTAGACCGTCTTGAAAGCGAAATAAACAATACATCTCATGGCAAATAAATAGTTATAGATTAAATCTGGTTCACGTTGGTCTCACAACAACCATCATCATACAGGGAATGCTTTTCTTAACAGGATTTTTCAAAAAAAACATATACTGAATATTGCAGGAACCCAATGTACCTGCATTGCTGCATAACCTCGAAACATAGCCGGATGTTGCAAAGCAGAAATATCCTTTAGGCAATCTTCAGCATGTAGCAACGCATTTGTGACCATGTCATTCAGGCAGTGTAGTGCCTGGATGGAGTTCTCCTCATATTTTAAGTCCTAAGGTGTGTAAACAACACAAAAAACTGTCAACAACACAACTTGCTCTCCTTGAAATAGCAGAAAACCTATATTACAACTAAGCACCAGTAATCTACATTTGAATGGAAGCATGGAAAGAGATACACCTCAAGTCTATTAGTATACTTGCTCCAAATTTGGCGTGGCCAAAACATTCGCGGTTCTGGTGTCTCATTGATATCCTCCAGATAGTCGAGGATAATGTCTGCTTTCTGAAATTATTTCAAAGGAACAAGACAGCTTCTCTATTCTAACACGAGGCTCTCAAAGATTACAGCTGTATTTATTGCTAGAATAAATGTAATTAGTACCTGAACAAATAAAGGGGTTGCATGGAAGGAAGTGCCAGGTGGCAAATATTCTGTTCCAGAAGCAAGGCTTGAAAACCCCATTAGAGGAAGTCCGGCTACATAGTGGCAGTATTCATCATAATCATCGATTGTTTCTATCTGAAATGACAAAGAAGATGTGTCACTGTCCAAGCAACTGGCCTTGCCTTAGGCAAAGAAAAGTTAAAAGCTACAAATTTAGGGTATATTTGATTGGTGATAAAGTTGATATGCACGCAATTCCGTGTAAAATGTGTGGTTAATATTGTATTGGAAAATGTGTGGTTGAAAATGTGAGTGTGGTCATACAGAATTGCGTGCATATAACTCTGTGACCAAAAGAACAAAACCTTAAGTAGATTGATTATAGTCTTGTCATAGGCTAATAATATTAACAATAAATAGTTCACAAACCTTTGACAAAGTGTACTATTTCATAACAGTCAGAGCATTACTGAACTACCTGAAGCATAGAGTTTTAGAATATACCTCCTTGCAAATAAATTTTGCCATTCCAGCACCCATCCTCTCGATAACATCCTCAATTATCTCCTGATTACTGTTAAAAAAGGAGAGAGATGGGGCATTTTCAGAAGAATCCATACTATATACATCGAATAGAGTTACAAAGTCATGTAACTTAAGCAACGAGGATACCAGATTTAAGAAGCATAGCAAATGTAAAGCTTTTAACTGAATTATATCTGATGTTTTCACTTCTGAACTCTGTAAACACTTTTCATTCAAATCATGGGGATTGTTGTATATAGGTAACTTAGAGCCTGTTTGACAAAGCTCTTTTTTTTTTTTTTTTTTTGAGAGAGAATCTATGGTTAATAAATAAGGAAAGGTTATGAAGAACTGTGAAAATTACTTTTTTATTTTTATTTTTATTTTTTGAGAACGTATCATGAAAGAGAAAGTGACATTTATTTAAGATTTGTCAAAGTGTTATTCTATCAACCATGTGGTGAGAAGCATTTTGGAGGGGGCAAAAAAATAAATAAATAAATAAATAAAATAAAAAAGAGAAGCAAACATCTTTAGCTTAGAGCATCCCCATTGCAAACCTCTATGTGGATCCTACGTGGCATTAAATTTTGGAGAGAGATGTAGACACATTAAAATAGTGGGTCCACTTGTCATTCTTTATTATCCTCATTTCCTCACTTTTTCTTCATCGCTTCCAATGCCGCTTCCAAAATCACATTCAACTTCACATTCTCCACTATTATTTTATTATTATTTTTTAATTTATTTCTATCTCTTTCCTTTTTTTCACCTTTCCTTCTCTTTTTCCTTACACATCTTCCTTTTTTCTTTAATTAAAATAGTCATCTCCTCTCTATCTGTCTCCTCCGCATCATCTCCAGTACACATTATCTAGATATTATGCAATGGAGATGCTCTTATAGACACTGAATGACTAAAATAGTTTAGCATGCTCATTACACATCAGAAAATAGATATGCATATGTTTCTTGGTGTATGACTTCGTATGTGTCAGATGAATTGTCAACCATGTAGGCATTACTCAAAATTTTGTTGCCCCTTTGTGTATCTTGCAATCATGCCAAGTCATTGCAGAATTTACACGGACATCAGATCCATTTTCACTTCAATTATCTTGAATATCCACAACTCAATCACTTACAGGAAACCTAAATGATCGTCTTAAGCGTTATTAATTTTTCGAAGATAATATAACACTAACAATTTGACGTGTGACAATCAACTTGCTAGGGAGTTTCAGCATCAGTTATATATCATTCTGTATCAGCTCTAGAAATATGAAATACCGTAATCTTTTATTTTGAAGACATGCTGATCAAATTATCAAAAATAAACATAAAAAATAAACAGCACGCAATTGAAATCAAGTTCGAAATCATCACAGAAATAATAGGTTATTGGCAGAAACCTGAGGCCAAGCTCCATAAAAGCGGTGGAAACGTGATGGAAATTGTTTAGGAGAACTTTGTAGTTCTTTGTACCACCTGTAAGAAAAAATACAACAAAGATTAGGCTACAAGTCTAGAGTATTCATGCATCAGAAAAACAGAGACACCATTTTGTACACACAAACTTCTGGCCTTAAAAGAAAAGGAGAAGGAAAGATGTTGAGTTCTTGTAAGAGTAAACAAATTCAATTTCAAAAAGAAGATGCATTGGATTGACACTGATGGAAAATAGAAGTGCATTCTGTTAACTCATCAAATGACAGAACAAAATTAATAATTTGTGGATCATCAAGTCACGTTCTTGGACATGAGAAGTCCAATATGCAGAAGTGTGTCAAACATACTATAAAGGTAGAAGCATTAAGGGTAGGTTTGATAGAGACTTTTTAGAAAAATGATTTTTGAATGTATGGTTGAAAAATAAAACAATATTATAGAAATTAAAAAAAAAATGTTAAATCAATGAAATGAGTAGTTGAAACTGAGTCTCCTCATTTTTGTGTGTGTGTGTGTAGCAAACAAGTTCTAAAACTCACATGCCAATGGCAATTCAGGATCGTATATGTGACGGTGAAAAGCCCTCAGGATGTGTACTCTAACCTCGGTAGCTATGCTTGTGTCATCCTCTGTAAAATAGGGAGTGAATTTTATGTTAATAGAGACAGATAGGTCAAGTATTTCAAGAAGAAAATAGAAATAATGATTCAAAATAACATCAGAGTGTCAGTGTAACCTAATCCTTATTATGTCATGTCAAACAAATTAACACCCCTCCCCCTTCCCTTCTCCAGCTCCATGACCTCCATTTTTGTCTCCTATCACCTGCCGCACAGGTGAACCTGCTTCCATAATTCAGTAATGTTTGGCCATTAGTTTTTAACCTCATTTTATGTGGAACCAAAACTTCTATCCACTTCTAAACCATACATTCCATGGCATTCATTGCTTATAACCTACAAAAATCTATACCAAAATACTATTACGAAGTTCAACTGCAGTACCATAAATTTCTATGATTATGTGTGGACTTTATAATTTTTAAGTAATTCTTGTCATTCTATAGTTCTGAGGTTTTTGCAATTTCTAACAAGTAGTTCTACTCATGGTCAAAAATGTTCAGGAGTGAAATTTTTGTCTCATTCACACTTTAAATAAGCCAAGTAATACACTGTGTGTCCTCTGTTCAAGGGCTTGTTTGTAAACACTTTGTGGCAGTGGCACTAGGCAGGACACCGGGATTTTTCATGGGACCAAACTGAATTTGGAAATGAGAGTAGGGGGCCACGGCTTCTTTTTTTCTTTTTTTCCCCTACGAAGTTTATTCACAAATGTTATTGAACATCATACTAAATTGATTTCGTAAAATAAAAGCAAATTTACATGAAATAGCAACTTGATTTGGTTGCTTTGGTAGATGATGATTTTAATTGACTTGGTTTGCAAAGTTAGTTTTGTTTCTTACAGAGCATTGTTGATGTCAAGGAAAACTTGACTAACTACTTAACCCAGCTCAACTGTGAAAATGATATAGAAATAAAATTTATATATAATACATAGAAAAAATCATTACGCCATATTATTCATCAAAATCATAAATTGATTGAGTTTTAAATCATAAATAAAAAATATTTAAAACTAATTTATATAAGAAGATGACATCATCTAAGAGTTTTGAAAATGTAGAATTATATAAAAATAATTTTTTTGCAATGAAAAATTACTGAAGCATTTGAAAATGCACAATTATATGAAAATAGAATTGTTTAAAAGTAAAAATGCCATGAAGATGCCCAAAAAAAAAAAAAGGGCCACCGCTTTGTAGCATTATGGGTCAAACCTACCACCTCACAAGTCAAAGTGCAGAGAGCTCACCAACTGAACAAGGAGCTTTCTTCAGGAAATTGGTGAACATAAAAGTATTTCATGTTTTGCTGGACTGAGCTTAGAGCTGAGTCCAGCTCACCTTCGTCCCTGTGTGGCACGGTGCATTGCCTCTGCTCGTTTCATAGGACTTGTGCTACCTACCTTTTCATACTCATTTCAATTATGTTTTCAAACTAATCTTATTAAAAAGTTTCCAAATGAGCAACCATTTAAGAGGTATTCTTGAATAAGAAGCATAAGTCCATTTGCTAGTGTGATTTCGCCTATGTGTTGTTCCGGTCCATTTGCTAATGCGATTTCGCTTATGTAAATTTTAAGCAAAAAATTAGTTTACTGAACACAAGCTTATTTGGACACGCTTTATCCCAGATTTCCATGATTCTTGTGTCTCTCTTATCTCTGTCTCATTTCTACATACGTCAAGGTTGAGGACAAGTAAGTGCCCACAAGCAACACAGACAGGCAACTTGCAGCAAACTGCAAAAGTATCCCCATAACATATAATAGAGCCGCATGAAGCTGGATAACTCAACAATGCAAGGTCTCACTAAAACTAATATTTCTTTTGAAATGTTATAATTTATAAATTAAACAAATATCGTTAACTGATTAATAAATAAACTAAGTTAAATGACCACTATGAATTTATGAAACCAGCAATTGTTTGCATATGGAGGTACATCCTCGTGGAGGAATCATGCATGTACCTAGTGTGATTAAAAAATGATATAAAGAGACTTATGGATAGTTAAAATATACCAATTTGGTCAAGTGCGTGAGCGAACAAACTGATAACGCATACCTGTAAAATGTAAGAAAGTTTACAATAAGGATCATTCTCGCAGAAACAAAAATTTCAAGAAGCGAAATTGATATTGACAATACTACTCAAATCAGCAATACGTAACGAAAAAGGTTGCAACCTGACAGAAATATGGAGAAAATTAGCCAAGCAACGAAACTCGATGCACCTTTTGGTTTCAAGGAGATCGAAGTATGTACCGATTTTGGGTAAGGCAAGACCTTCACTATTTATCACTTTTAACCAGGCACATTAGATTTTCCCGCAACAAACATTTGCACTTTTGGCTTACCCTTTCTTTTCTAAGCACCAATCAGTTCAAATGAGGTGATGGTGTTCGTTATGCCATTGCTTGACTGGGTTTCTTGGTATCTGATTATTGTATTAATTAGCTACGTTAAAGGTGGAGGGTAGGGTGGCACCAAAAACTTCTAGTGCACCGCCACTTATAAACTTCTGGAGAAGTCAAAGATACAAAACAAAGACTTTGTAAAACACTCAAATAAACCATAAGTCCATACAATTAGAGAAGCTTTTCAAATCATTTAAACTCCTTGGCGCTTGATAAGAGTACTATTGTAGCGCTTGGGCCAAATTTCGCCAACAGTTTATACTTCAATCATAACAGAAACATCCACAACAAGTAGTTTTGAAAAGGAAAACTTTCAGAATGTATAAGATATTATTTTTTATGGTTGATAAATTTAATTATAATCAAATATGATTTTTGACCACAGATGAACCACACATTCCACAGTTATTACTCTTACTATTTCTCTTTTTAAATAATTTATAAATTTGCCAAAACAGTTTGATAGGTGCATTTCAAATCCTAGGGAGACTAAACCCACGTTTAGTCTATAACATGTGTCCAAGATATTTAGTTATCCACAACAAAAAGATATGCAAATCATGGGTTTATCCAAAGACTTGGTCCAAGTAGTTTCTTTATCCTTCACATCCATTTAATTAGTAGTGGGTAAGTATTGCATAGTTGTTCCTATTATTTAGTTAGTGGCTTTATATTAGTGCCTATTTATAGTTTTTAAGTTGCATTGATTATGAATGATGAGAAATCAATGAAATCCTAATCTCCTTTACATATTTTATCTTCCTTCTCTGCAAGTTTGCAATTCTCTTTCTTCTTCTAAATTCTTACATATCACGGTTCTCTTGGAATTTCTTTTTCCCCTAAGAAAAAAAAAGGAAGAAAACTTACAGCATTTCGAAGGTCTAGGTCTAGTTGGTGAAGACCGAATGCAAAAACCGTGAAAAACTGGCGAAACTTTGAATAGCAAAATCTCCAGTGAGGCACCTGAGGTATTTGCTTCTCTGCATGTCTCGCCAGCATAGTCAATTCTTTCATCCCTTTCAATTCATGATTATTAACTCTCGTCTTATCCCTGAAATCCCACACCCCAAAAAAAAAAAAAAAAAGGAATATTTCAGCAATGTCCCCCACAAAATACAGCGTCACTAACTGAAACTTTAGAAAATCCTCCTCACCAGTTGACGACTACTTCTTCTATATTTTTATGGGAAAACGCAGAAACATCTCTGAGGGAGCTGGAGGAGGAGCGCGAGATCAGCGGTGCAGCACATCTCTGAATGGCGCTGGACTGAATGCTCCCCGGTAAAAAGTTCGAGATGCTCATTAGCCACCGTCAACAACCTGGTCTACAACTGGATATAGTAATACTGTAATTATTCTGCAATTGGCATAAAATGTGACTTAAAATGCATCCGACTACTTCTGTTCATTATATAGATAAGAAAAACCATTATTTACGAGTGAAATGTTTTGAAATTGGTGTCTGCAATAATGAGCGTTGAGAATTCTCTAGTTTTATTTGACGTCAGATGGATTTTTAAAAGCAATGTTTTGATTAATCAACAGCTAGAGTTTGATTCCACGATATTGGGGATTACGAATTACCTCACGTGTTGATCGGCGGCGAGTGCGCCGGTACCGATGGAATTGTACATTGGATCTGGAGCTGGTTGTGGCCCCCCGCCCCCCCTGTCGCCCATTGCCGGTGCCGCAAGCAAAGCATTGAAGTGAGCAGAGTGAGTGCGTATTCATGTACGGTTATAAGAAGTGTATGATTGAGAAAGATGGTTGAGAATGATTCGGTGGAATTTTAATGGCTCCATTGTGGATTTTGGTATAAAAATTTAAAAGTAAACATAAACCTCTCTCTCGCATGAGAATCTCTCCATCTCCATTTTTGATAGGCCGCGGCTAAATACACCCACTGAATTATTCTATACACCCATTTTATTCCATATTTCAATCTTTCCCTCAACATTTTTTTTAGTATCATTTTTTGGTAAAAATTTTTACAACCACTCAAAATTTTTTTAATAATTATATTTAACACTAATCGGATAAAGCTAATTATTATATTATCAAAAAAAATTTTGAAATTCATCGTCAAAGTGATTGCAAAAACTTTTTAAAAATTTCGAAATTAATCATCAAAGTGGTGGTAAGAAAATTAAAATTTTTAATAATTGTATTTAGCACTAAACGGATAAAACCAATTATTTTATCATCAAAAAAATTTCGAAATTCATCATGAAAGTAGTTGCAAAAAACTTTTGAAATTACTCGTCAAAAGTGGTTGTAAAAAATTTGAATAAAAAATTATAATAAAAATTACATTTGAGAACCAAAAATCAGATAAAAATTACTCATTTTTTTTTTTTTTAAATGCTTGCTGCATTCACAGTGAACAAGCAAAAGCTTGTTCGCTGTGTTGACACAGCAAACATTAAAAAAAAAACAACAACAAGGGCTTGTTAGTCTTTTGATTTTTTTATTTTTTTTAGTGGGTGCACTTAGTAATGCACCGGGTGCATTTAGTCATACCCTTTTTGATATGTCAGAGTTTCGATTTAAAAACTGTCATTCATTTCGGGGTGTGGTACGGGGGTCGGGTAGATGGGACTTCGCAACGATTTTTATCATTTTACATAATTTAAAGTTATTTATTTATTACAAAAAGTGCAATTTACTTCGTTTTCGTCAAAACTCTTGAATTAGAATGAGAGCACCAATGACCTTCTATCATTAATTAATTTAATCTATCTCCAATTAATATATATATTTTTTTGAAACACTAATTTAACTATATATAAATAAATTTTAAAAAACCACCGAGGCAAAGTGCCGAAGTGGCAGTGTCATGTTTGACATTTTTTAGGAATTAATTGCTTTTATTATTTAGTTAATTCTATTTTTTTAATTTGGTGTTGTTTTCCTTATTTTACGTTATTCTATGTATATTTATTTATATGTATTCTAGTTTTTTTAATTAATTTATATTTTCAATTATTTTATAATTAGTGTTGCATGCATTAATGAAAATATAATAAGAGATTAAAGTTATAACTTGCAATACCTGTTAAATTAATTCTGAAAATGAGAATTAGATTTTCTATATTTATTTTAATTTTTGGATATTATATTTTAATTATTTATTTTCGAATTATGTACATATTCTTTTTATTAACAAATATGGAAGTGCTAACTTAGCACAATGTCATATAAGTTGTGGTTTTCTATTTTAGAGAAAGAAAACCTTTTTATATATTTAAAAAATTAAATAAAAAACTTTTTTTATGACGTTAAAATGGTACTTTTAGATAGTTTTTAGGGGTCATGTGCATTAAGTTATTCAAATAGTAAATAATTTTTTTAAGATCAAATAGTGGGTAGTTAAATAATTAAATTTATAATGAATAATTAATTATAAAAGAAATAGAAAATGATAACTTCATATTCCACTTCATTATTTCGCATTCCACTTAGAAAAATAACTGTCAAAATTATCATTTAATCATCTCTTCATTTTCAAATTAATTTTTAAATTTTTTTTATATTTAGTATTGCACGCATTAGTGAATTTTTTAATTTTTTCACAATTATTTTGAAAAAAAATTATTTTCGAAAAATCAATATGTAGAGTTTCACTGAAAAATACTTTGTATAGAAATCTTATTATGTTATACAATACACAATTCACATCGTATAAATTCTCCAATACTTAATATTCTAAAATTCATGTTCAAAAAAATCGTCTCGGCTTAGCTACTAGAATGGTGTTCATGATAAAAATTTTGGCCAAATTTTTAGAAGGGCCATATTTTTAGTAGGGCCATTTCTTTTTTCAAATAAGTATAAGTATTTTCTAAATTTTGATCTCAAATATTTTATTATTACCTAAAATAATTAATTATAACAACTGACATTGTATTTTTTCTTATAGGATAATGGTTTGAATCAAAATTTCCAAACCATTATTAAAATCTATAATATTATATATTTTTTGTTATTTTATTTTCTATTATTATTATTTTATGTAAATAAATCATTTTAATCGCTCCGTGCATCACACGGGAGAAATACTAGTAATAATAATAATTTACTACTTTGGAGAACATGTTTGTATTTGAGATTCTTTTAAACATGATATTGTTATAAAACAATAGATAGTTGAACGAGAGAATTTTCATTCTATTTTTCATTGTCAAATTCATTACAAATTACCACTATTTATAGGAAACTTAAAATGGTATAATCGTAATTATTTCTAATATCGGGGACAAAATAGTCATTCACATAAAACATAATTATTACCTTTAAATCACCTTTCAGTGCTTTTTTAAATCACCTTTCCATGCTTTTTTCCTCTTTTATAAAATTCTCCCTTGAATGATTATTTATACAATTGTCTTTTAAACTTATTTGGAGAAAAATTCAGTGGGAGAAAAATTTTCAAATTGATTATAGGATAATTTGAGTAGTTATATACTGTTTCAGGAAAACTTCGTATGACAAAACCTGAGCAAAGAGAAAATAGTGGGTTGCTCCCCCTGATGATGATCATTCTTATATGGTTATTCATGTGTTGTCTCATTAAAACCTTATCAAGAAAATCTAGCCGAAAAAACTTGATCGAAGGAAAAAAATATACAATTATTCCATCCAACTTCATATCTTGAGGACCGATACATTCACTTTTTGTGAAAGATTTCAATGTCATCATCTTCTGACTTCAAATAATGTCTTCATTATAAATTGATCCAATAGATTCATTTAGTCAATTTCTTATGTAGTCTTTAATACATCACGAATGTGTCTCATTAAAACCTTATTAGGAAAAATTCAGTGGGAAAAATCATAATGAAAGGAAAAAGAGTACATTATTCATGTGAATATGCCATAAAAAGCACTAAGGGTATGTTTGATTGTAAAGTCGAAAAATGATTGAAATGAAAACATTTTTCGGGTAAATGAATTCTGCGAAAAGATTTTCCAAGAAAAATAATAGTTGTAGGTGTTTGATTGCATTAATTAGAAAGTTGAAAAATTGTGTTGTTTTCCTTCTTTTTGTGTTTTTTATGAAATTTGATCATTTTCTTTATCTTTATAATTAAAATAAATTGACCATTAAAAAAATGAAAAAGAGAGGCAAACTTTTTTCGGAAAACAAAAATCACATCCCCCCAAGGAAAACGTTTTCCTTCAAAATAAGGGAAAAGTACAGAAATCGAGAAAAGTTGAAAAACCTTTTCCTGAAAAAAAAAAGTATATCAAACAACACCAAAGTTGGAAAAATGCTGGAAAAGTGAATTTTCCAGGAAAAAAGTGTCAATCAAACACACCCTAACTTTATCATTAGATTTGAAAATCATGCTCATACCGTGAGCAAATCATCTCGTAAACTTTCAGTTATATATACACATGTAATTACCCAGTGGATCCATATCATAATATCTAGTAGTCCACGTGGAGAATGAGTGGCCCATATATCTCATCCCTTATACATATTTCAGATATATTTGGGATTTATTCTCAGCATTGGCTAGTAATGATTTCATTATTTATCGAGAGCAATCATTTGAAAAATTCTTCCAGTTCCTTATTTTAATAAATTATTTACATCAACTAAGCAAGGATCTATCATCTTTCGGCGATAGTATTGCGCATTACAGTTCAAACGTAGAGTCTTGGCCCTTAAGTTTCATGTTACGATACTGTTCAAATGTGGAGTCGTACCTTATACGCGTTATAAATCATCCTGTTATTTGCAATATTTATCCTGACAAGGGTCTATACATTATAATGGATCATATGCTCTCAAATCTTCGTAAATACTATCCATCACTATCGACCAATATTCTAAAAAGAATTTATCAAGGTATACTTGAAGGGTTGGAGATGCTAATGAATAAGAACATCACACAAGATATCCGATGGTTGATCTAAGCACGAGTTTGATTATCCAGTGAGTTTTCAATTTCTTCTAAACATATGTCAGGTATGGGTAAAAGTAATTTTACAAAAAAAAAAGAGAGCAAAAAGGTTATGAAAATGCTACAATGTGTTAGGTGTCCACATGTGACACTTGATGTAAATCTGTGAGGTTCGTGTTCAGAAATTGAGAAGATAAAATAGCATTCATTAAGGATAGATTGAGTAAGGGGTCTTTGAAGAATATTCAACTGGCTCTTAAGATACATCATAGTTGACACATGCAAGGTCAGCTTATGACTTTATGAGTCCAATTCAAAGATGAACAAACACGTTATAGTCTCGAAAAACTTACTTCAAAGGATTCTATTTGTAAATTTAGTGGAAAAACTTAATATTATGACTTTCCCACCTTGATACAAAGTACCTCGGCTAAATAGCGTAAACCAATGTATCACTAGCATTTTGTAAATCTCGTTATTAGATTTTCGAATTTTTTCAATCATCGATCGATGTATGTCATTTCACTTAAATTTTCTATCATTCTCTTTTTTCATATTGTCAAAAAGTAAATGGTAAAATCATTTATTGGTTTGAAAATTTATCTTTAAATACAGAGTTTCATATATCTCTCATCCATACATTAAAATTTTAGTGTAAAGAGAGAGAGAGATAGAGATGAAAATTTTAGAATCCGCATATACAAGTCAATTTTCACCTTACGAAATTAAAACCATACGTGTTATTGATGGGTCCAGACTGGTACATCATATCCAATATGTGGATATGGTAACCCAACTTGTAAGAGAATTAAGGAGATAAAATATCAATATACTGTGTGGAGGGACCAACAACAAACTTTTAAATAGTCTTATAGTGGTTGATAATGATGGGGGATAAGAGTGTCAAGTGTAATGCCTTTTCATCGAATTCGAGTCAGTACCGTCACGAGTTCAACTGGACTGATGCTACAAACACAATCTATTCATGACTGCATGATATACATGATGAACAATACTGATGTTTTTATTGTCCTTCTAGGAGGCTATAACATGGTAGAGGAAATATTCAATATAGTATCATGGGCACATGGAAATTTTATGCCAAACCCATAGGTTTATTGAATATTAACAATTTCTTTGATAGCTTGCTAGCGTTTCTAGATTAGGGTATAGATAATAAGTTTATTTCTCAGTCAGCGAGAAAAATACTTATTTCTACTAGTACAGTTACTGAGCTATTCATAAGGTTTCAAGCATATGTTTAAGAATATGTGGAAGCCCAGGTCCGTCGGTCACAAACCATCGGTGTCAAGCGAAAAAGAAATTTGGATCATTTAGATCTCTCATTATGAACCCTGATACTAGTTAGGAGTGGCAAAGTTACGGAGTATTTATACTCTTGAGACGCACCACTCCTTTATGGGTTCAATATGTATTTTATTTTTGTATTTATATATTATCGAGTGTTTATTGCCACTTTTGATATTCTCAATATGTTTCACTTTGACTGTCTTGTGCTTCTTCAATAATAATGATATCATGTTAGCTTTATTTAATACAGAGATCTAGTGATATGCTTCTTCATGAACATTTTATTCTCATATCAATATGATATCATATTATCAATGAGATTACTTCATATGATCTCTCCATGATATATTTCCTTTGATTTATCAACATGGGATCTATTGAGCATTTTACTTTCATCTATTTACCCAATGGTAACTTTTGGTTCCACTTGCTCTATTTTCTCTAATAATATTCAATAAACGCAGATAAAAAAATTTCCTTTATCAACTGCTTCTTTAAGAGCATTTCTCATCTTATCGATATATCACAATCTATTAATCTCATAATGAGATTTTTCACAATGGTATATTTTCTTTCTCATTTATTACCATGAAATTCATTGAGTAATTTTATTTTATCAAATATATAGCGATAAATTCCAATGTCACTTGTTGAAATCCCTTCATTAATATCAATATGACATTCTTATCGAATATATATAAATCGATTATTTTTGTTTAGTACCAATCATGGGGTTTAATCCAATCATATTGCTGATATTAAGATATAAATTACAGAATAATTAACTTATCCACAATAGGTGGCAACCCTCCTTATAGAAGGTACTACCACATTAAAAAATGCATAAATGTAAATTACAGAAATTTAAAATCTTCCCTATTGGTGGCGTGACCCACCATAAGGTGGTATTGTATCATACAAATAATCAATATAAATTGTATAAATAATTAACTACTTCTACAAGTCCGTTCAGCCGACGGTATTACCCATCACTTATTATATAAAATGCATTCATATATAAAATCATCTATAGTGTGATAGTTAAACCCATCACCAAGAAGGTGTTGCAATAAATAAAGTGTGTGAATTAAATTAAACTGCTTCTACAAGAGTAGACTATCAAAATTGCTTCTCCAGAGCATGAGGTTTCTGATAAGTCCATTAGTATAATAGTCCTACATTTTATCAACCGAAAAACGTTAAAAACTATTTAACTGTAGTCATATCACAAAATCCCACCTTAGATTCTTGTATTTCAAATGGAATATGGAATCCAATGCAACATCTATTTTCTCTTCCTTTAATTTTAATTAGTTAATTAATTTTAATCCAAATAATTGAATTTACTAATCTTCATCCTTTCTTACAAAAGTCACCAAACCTAATCATATCATTTTCAAACAAAACACCGCACCAATAAGTTCTCACTCCAAAAGCTCCACTCTTCTTTTGCTTTTTGCACTTTCTCTCGCTATATCTATATTCTTTCTTTTCTTCTTCTGCTATCTCTGCGAATTCTCTTCTCTCTCTATATATATTATTGTCTGTACTTATATACATTCTCTTGTAGTTTGTAAAAGATTGAGGGAGCCATTGATTAGGAGATTGAGGTAGTCTAGAAAAAAAGGGATAGTAGGGAGGTGAGATCGTTATGATTTTTGCATTTGATTTGTGAAGAGGAAAATGGGATTCTGTTGAATTGAAATAAGATTCAAGAAAATCCACAACCCACAAAGCAAGATCTAATCAAATTTCATCCAAAGGTTCTGCAAGATTTTTTTTTAATCAACTTAGGGGTTGTTTGATTGGGTATAAAGTAAATGCACAGATTCAGTAAAAACGCGCTGTATTAATATTATTTTGGAAAATGTGTGTGTGGTTGAAAATGAGTATGAGGTATACAGAATTGCGTGCGGATAAAGTTAACACCAAGGAGAACAAGGCCTTAGAATTGAAGGCAAACAATATGATGTGTATTCAGTTAAATAAAATAAAAGGAGAATGGTGTAAAACAAGGTCTCTTGAGAGGTGGAAGGATTGTTGGACAAAGGAAATCTTCAAGGATAATTGGAGAGAGAAATTTAGCTAGGATGAATTCATGTGCAATGTTTTGTGTTTGAACAAATTAGGGTGTGTTTGATTCTGGCGGAAAATGGTTAGAAACGCTTTCAGAAACGATCCTAGGAAAAGGTTTTCAGGAAATTGGTAATTGAGGTTTGATTGACGTTAATTTGAAAGTTGGAAAAACGATGTTATTTTCCTTATTTTTGAGAGTTTTTAATAAAATTTGATCATTTTCCTTATCTTTATGGTTAAAATAAATTATCATTAAAAAAAAAAGAAAAAGTGCCAAACTTTTCCCTGAAACAAAAACCACCTCCACCCCAGGAAAACGCGTTTTCTCCAAAACAAGGAAAAAACGAATCGAGAAAGTGAAACGTTTCCAGGAAAAAAGCAATCAAACGCAAGCGATGGAAAAAGTAGGAAAATGAGTTTCCTTGGAAAAATGGTTGAATCAAACACACCCTTAAATGCAGAGAAGCATATAGAGAAAAAAAAAAAAGCCATTACAGTACATAATGTATTTTAAGAGCTTGCATCTGGAGAGGAAACTATGTATGAAAATTTTGATGGAAAGAGGATGGATCAATTGAATCTAATGAAGGTTGCATAGAATTATTCTGCAAACAAATTCTAGCTCATAATGAATAGAGATTCGCACTGATAACTTATTATTATAAAATAATAGATAATTGAATAACAGAATTTTCATTCTATTTCTTGTTATCAAATTCATTACAAATACAATGGCATCATCGTAATTATTTCTAACATTAAGGACAAAATAATCATTCACATAAAATATAATTATTACGTTTAAATCACCTTTCGGTGCTTTTTTCCTCTTTTATAACAAATATCAACATCAATGTTTTTTTCCCACATGTGTGCACTGGGCATTGTTACCATAGAGATATGGTGAAAGGTGAATATAAGAAGGGTCAAATTTTATTTAAAAAAAAAGAAAAGATCTCAATGCACATCAACCCCGAAATGTTGTCCTTTTTAACAAAGCTTTCTTGAAAAAAATTTGTTATAGGAGAATCTATATCTATATATTAATAAAATCAGCACATTTTCCCGCCACTTTCACTTATTTTTCTGAATTAAAAAATCAATTTTTAATTATTTTACCGCTTCTACATGTCTTTTCCAACTTGACTTCTTCTTCAGCGTGTATACATATAAACACGCATCAAGTCCACCTATTTTTCTGAATTAAAAAAATTAATTTTTAATTACGCGAGCTTTCTGCTTAAGATGCTCTTGAACGCATAAACACTAGTATATAGTAAAAAATAAGAAACTTTATACCAAACAAAAACAAAAAATTAACATTTTGTACCATCATTAATTGTCAAAAAGGGGGACAAATATCAAACAAGCATAAGAGAAGATGACACAAAATTAGGCATTATTCTCAAATTCTAAAAATTGGCGATACGAGTTTTTTCATGATTCGGTTCAAGGTATGTACACAAAATTTTGCTAGTCTTGTTAGTCACAAACAATTCACAAAGGGTTCTAAAATTGTACTTAATAGGAATGGACAGATAAGGGTTGCCTTTAATCGTAACTTCTCAAAATGAAAGGTAATCAGTCATTACAACACAAGTATACGCTTTATGGTATTTCCAGTTGCTTTCTGGGTTCATTGTAACATACATGCCAGTCAGAAATGAACCGTAGAGAACACGAATCCTCTCATTATGTTACATATATTTCCTCCAATGCTTAAATCTCAAGAGGTTTCAAAATATTTGCATGCTATTTAAGAATTATTTTGATTCCAAATAGCCCCGTTTTTACAGCTAGCAATGGCATACATGTAGCTTTCCCACATAGAACAATCCTGAGAATCAGAATAACACAACATCATCAAGGAAGAAAATAATTTTAATGGCCAGTTGTCAAAACGAGGGGTGGGTCGAAATGCAGGGCCAAAAATGTAAGAGAAGCTTACACATAGTATTTTGTCTACTCGCAGTCAGGTAGGCAAGAAGTATAGCAATTATGATGAAGATGATGACAATCTGCATTCAAACTGAATTAAGAAAATATCCACTAGACAAAAGGGTGAGTGTGATGAAAATGGATTAAAGGCCTGAGAAAAGTTACCGTGGTTGAATTGTATCTAGGCTCGCTCCTAATGATGTAAGATTTCCTGGTAGTTATCGCTAAGGTCAGTAAAACATTAGAAAAAGATATATGAAGACAATTATTATTCAATAAAGCCAACCTACCTCTTGTTTAAGGATCCAGAGTCCCTGCAAAGTTTCAAGATTTTCTCTAGCCTCTCCTTTGTTAATTTAGCATTGGGATCACTGTCGTTCACCTACAGAGGAACATATGTCAAATAAAAAGGTTTGAAACAGGAAATGCAATCAAAGGTGTTTAACAAGCGTTGGAAATTTTGCAAGACAAAAATAGCTTTCAGCAGTGTTATGATCTTCAAAGTTCAAATCTTCATACCTTGGACTTCAGCATGCGAGAGAAATCATAAAAGTCCCCATAGACATCTGACATTGTTTTGGTTCGGTCAATTACTTTAGCAGTAAGACCTGGGAAGATCAAAGATGGGATCGCAAAATTATCAAGTTAGATATTATAACAACCGAAAAATAAACTAAATAAAGTAAAAGAATAGTGCAAAGTGAAGGTCTTATATACCCTTGGTACAAAAATGGAAAATTTCAAATGTCCACAAATATAGGGAATAGGATGGCAATTCCATGTTGAAGACCGAGGGCTTGTTTCCTACAACTTAGTTTAAAAATCATGTTCTCCAACATCATTGTAAATCACTCATTGATTTGAAAAACTTTTAAATTTTGTAGAAACATTTTCTCTACTTTTCAATCAGACATTCAAAATTCACTTTATTGGTCATCTCTACTATACATACACAAAAATATGTAGGCAAACCAAATCTTTGTGATGGTCTATTGGAACAAGGAGGCAGACTGATGCTTAAATATATTGAGGTAATATATCAGTAAGTTCAGCCATTGTTTAGCCAAGAGCAGGTTTAGCTAAAAGCTTAAATTTAATGTTTAATTAACTTTGCTTAGTAAGAAAATAAGTAAGGTTCAAAAGAATGATTTTCATTGGTCAAGATCAAAATAAGTTGGGTATTAAGTCAATGGTCAAGTTCCAAACTAGGCATGAAAAAACTCGAAGTATGCGTTTAGCTTATTGATATGTTCCATACGTCCCAGAAAACGCAAGTAACTTTTTGGCATAAAAGAAGGAAAAACAATAACTTCTCACAATATTGTGAAACAAAAAATCTTAGACAAACATGAATGCTTCTAAACATGGCTTTTCAATGTTAAAGTCTGTGTAAACAAGGTCATTTATAGACAAAAAAGTTTAAAACCACTGAAGGAAACAAATGACTTCAGTAACTCGCAGGCCAAATAAAGCTGCAAGATATACAATTACCTTAAAGGAAAAGTTGGTTTGGTCTCAGTCATTGTATTAGTCATGAATCATGATAGTCATTCTTTCAGTGTTCATGTTAATCACTCCACCTCATTTACTGGATTTAAGTTATTTCGTAATTTACAATCCAATATCCTAATCGGTTGGCCATACATATAAATCATAGAACACAAGAGAACATGAAGTATCCATTAAAATGAACAGATCAGAATTTACGTAGCATAAGATCACATCAAAATATGTAAATCTTACCACGTCTCATTTTCACGACACCCTGAAGACTTGAATGTTGTTGTAGCATAGAGCTAGCGTTCCGATTGCCATAGTCTGTTAATATTAGGAAAATAAATTAAGATGCTATTTTTCGACCACATAGATCATAAACCTCAATTCATGATTACAACTGTCAACTAGTGGTTTTTTTTGGGGGGGGGGGGGGGGGTGTGGAAGTGATGTAGCAGGAGCACAACATGGGGGGGAGAGAGAAAAAAGAAAGTGTGAATGCAGATCAATGGGCAATATAGTCTCGTGTAGTCTCTCCTCTCTTCGAGTCTACTAACACACACATAACTGTATTATAAAAGAAAAGTTTATTCCATATTGCTGGTCTTTACAAGCGTGAGAAACTCTTATAGACTAGAGAACATCATGCAGATGGTGTAGAAAGAATCTTAACTTTTCTCTAGAAGTTGTCACCACAAAACGACACTACAGCAGTTGAGTAACAACAAATAATTAACATGCAATATGGCTAGAAATTGCCATGCATCTGGAGGAAAACATTCAAGACAAGGGCTTGGTCCAGTTTTCCTCTTACAACTACCACCATCATAAAGAACGGAACTTTTTGCAGGGCTTGTAAACAAGAATAGTAATGCAGGTAGAAAGGTGTACCAGACATGAAAACCCATAAACACATCTCTACCTGCGGAATAGCACAAAACCGAAAGATAGCTGGATTTCGTAATGCTGACATGTACTTCAAGCAATCTTCTACATGTACAAGAGCATTCGTGACCATGTCATTGAGGCACTGTACTGCCTTGACTGAGTTCTCCTCATATTTTAACTCCTGGGTCATATAAAGCCAAAAAAACTATCAGCAGGCCTGCTCTAGTTGAAATGGCATAGGATGAAAGGCAAAAGGATGCATATGTTTGCAATGAAGCATGAAGAAAAAGATATACCTCAAGTTTGTTTACATATTTACTCCAAATCTGGCGAGGCCAGAACATACGAGACTTTGGTATCTCATTAATATCCTCCAGGTAGTCCCTGATGATGTTTGTTTTCTGCAATTATTGCAAAGAGATAATATAGGTTTGCCTTTTTAAAAATGGAGGAGTCAAAGATGTATGGGAATCAGTACCTGAAGAAATAAGCCCATTGAGTTGGAGAGAGTATCAGGAGCCAAATCTTCTTTTCCAGAAGCATGGAACAGCTTTGACAACCCTAACCCAACAAGTCCAGCGACATAATGACAATATTCATCATAATCATCAATTGTCTCCACCTGTATGAGAAAGAAGTTGTAAATGAACTGTTGAACTGATTCAGCACCCATTTGTTTTAACTTTTTTACACTAAATACTCACTTCTACTAATTAATTAAAGTCAAACATTTTATTATTATCCATGCATTTCGTGGTCTCCATCACTATTCAAACGAAAAGGCCAAAAGTAACTTTTGTAAAAAAAAAAAAGGATCCCCTAACCATGAGCTTAAGATACTATGGTATGCCAATGCTAGAAAATAGTTGTGGTGTCATGGAATAATATGTATTGATAGAAAAAAAATAATATTAATTTAATCAATCAACTTTGTGAGTCTGTGACTATATTGTTGGAAATTTTCTAAGAATATATATTGCCAGGAAGATTATCAGGTGCACAAAATAACACAAATTGTGAAGATAGCATCGTTACTCTCATCAAAAGCTAATTAGAAGTCAACTCACACATTTTGATGACACTGACAAGCGAGTAATAAACCATTTTAGAGGTGATACTTTTGGCATACCTCCTTGCATATAAATTTTGCCATTCCTGCACCCATCCTCATGGTAATATCCTCAATTGCCTCCTGATAACTGCCAAACAAGATTGCATATCACATGCACTATACTATCAATATTCAATAGGTAACATAACATAATAAATTACTATGGCAGTTCTTTAGAGGTTACAATGTTTCTTTACCTAAATTGTGCGACAGAGTTTTTGGTTCTACAGAAAATCTACAAGCAACTTTGATCCTAAAGTATTACTCATGCTTTGAAATGCAAAAATTTACTTATTTCTAATTCCGGAGATATGGGAAGTTTCAGCAGTCATGGTAATTAAATTTGGCATCACAAATCATGGGATCAAATCAAACGATAATTAATGTTAGCTCGGGTACTAGAAAGTAGATGATGCAGATTCCATAGTCATAACATACAGAAAACACACTCACAAATAAAGACAAGAATAAGTAGAGAGTTGCATAATGTATATGACTTAGGAATCAGGATGACCATCGACAATCAGGATTTATACATCTATAGAAATGCCACAGTATCTGAGTCAAATTATTAAGGTGAGAAAAGCTACCCTAAAAACTGAACCACTTTCTCCTGTGTTATCTCACAGAGGAAAATTACCTAATATTTTGGTCGACCTCACGCCGCCTTTATCAGTGGAAAATTTTATCAACCATTTATCAGTAGTACCATGTTCAATATTCACCAGAAATCTTACCAAGTGCGCAAATGTCAGGTGCTAATTGGCTACACAATCTTCAAATTATTAGCGGAATATGTTCCCTTATGGCACTACAAGATTCAAGTTTGACAGATGGTCGCTTCGAGATTCATAAATTTCTATCTTGAAAATATTAATTTACATATACATACAGGTATATGTTCTTGAAAATATTGAAAATATTAATTTATTCATATAGGTTTCATATATATTTTCTATATCCATCTGATCAAATCAAATTTGATAATATTCGGAGAAGCAATAGTAGCCACCGACCCGCGGGGGGGGGGGGGGAGATGAAGAAAAAAGGGAGGGAGAAGATGGATTAAACCTTCTTCCAAGTTCCAGGAAGGCCGTGGAGACATGATGAAACTCGTCCATGAGAACTTTGTACTCCTTTGCACCACCTTTTACAAAAAAGTATGAGGCAACAGTTATATAGTGGTCATAGATTAGACACTTGAGAAACTTTCTAAATGTCATTCCATCTCCCTGAAAACAACAATTAATAGGGATGCTTTCAACTAGCGCAGGACCAGGCTAGACTCCATAGAACTGGATTTTAACAACCTATTTTCACAGCAACATTTCGATATCTTCCAAATTCCGATTGGCCATGACAACGGGTCACTTCATTCATTGATGTAGTAAATTAATAGGTGAAGCTTACGATGATAAGTCATTTAAGATGCCCACGTAATAAATATCAAAATATGACGCATCATAGATGATATATGCATTTGTTTTATGGCATAACAGATGAAGCAAGGTGGAAAAAATACACAGGTGAATGTCCAAGTGACAAACAAATAAATCAGGAATAGATTTCAACAGTTGGCTTAACCAAGGCGGCTCTTTAATAATCACTTCAATATTTGTACATTACTCTGTCATCTAAGAGAGATGTTAGACCTCAGCATTATTGATTTGTTTCCGACCTCATTTCCCTCAACAAGCTAAATAGTAAGCATATAAAAGTTGGCATCCCATGCCGACAGAATGGTTTCGTGTGGTAGCGGGAAACCCACAATGGAATCAACCCATGTAGGCCATTCCAGCAACGTTGGAGAAAATGGAAAGAGAGTGGCCTAGAGAGCACAAATAAGTTCTTCAGATGTTCTTTAATCTGAACAATCAAATAATGCTGAGAAATAGTGTGTTAGTCAGTATCAAGGTACACTCACATGAAAAATGCCATTCTTGGTCATATATGTGGCGATGGAAAGACATCAGGATAGGTACTTTAACATCTGTAGCTATGCTTGTATCATCCTCTGTTCAAAAGAATTACAGAGACTTGAATTAGAAAATAATAATAATCTAGAACGCTAATACATTTAGAAAGTGATTATAGCAACACATTATTTGGAGCAGTATACTGTTGACCGTATGTGAACGCATTTAAGCATAAGTTTCTTTGGTTTCTATCGCTGAGAGCAATGACTTGAAAGAGAATCACAAAGTGTGCCTCGCCAGCTACGTATTTAATTCCTGATCATCCTCTGTGATCATTTTTGATCACAGAGGTTTAATATATATGTATGTAAATGTGACCTGGTAAGAACCCCTTCTCAATTCCCATTGGGTTTGTTTATCTATTTATTTCTGCAAGTGGAGTCAGCAGGCTGTATTACCAGAATAACTTGAACATGTTCAGAGCAGCACGGGGAAATTTAATTAGTTATTAGCATAGTGTATTTAATTAAAAATCCTTATGACTGACCATATAATAGAAGACCTTGAGTAATCACAGACAACGAGTCTTAATTGATGTGATAACCAGCTATATTTAGGGACACATCTTTTAAGGCTTTGTCAAAATAGTGCAACGAAGTCAAAGTTATAGATAGAAAGGCATACCAACAGTGTCAAGTGCTCGAAGAACCAAGTAGAAAACACATATCTGCAATACAGGCAAATTAAAAGAAGGAAAAGGTTAATGTGAGATATTGAATAACCTCCCAGAAGTATCACAAATAGCAAAATCGTCTCTCTATTACAGGTTTTTGTTCAATTTTTGCAGTGGACTTATGAACCAACTAGGGAAAAATCAGGTTCCAGCTCCAAAACTTTTTATATGTGGTTACAAGTCCACCCCTCAAAAGTGAGTTTATGGATTCCCAACCAATTTAAACGTGTAAATTTGAGTCCTCACGCGAAAACAAGAGTTGATGTCAATATCAATGTCAAAATGGAAACTTTCAGTTTATTCGCGCTAACTGTTTGAGATACATAAGGAACCCAAATTCACAAATTTGAATAGCTTGGGATGGGACCCATATCCACACAGGGTGATAGCCTTGATAGGATGGAGAGCCCAGACCCTGTGCAACAACAGTTAGACAAAGAACAGCCTATTTGTAATAGTGAAAGCAACAACTGCATGCAATCGCTGAAAATTGAGCATAAATAATTCCGTTTCACATCATATACAGGCATACAAACAACGGTATAATCCAAAAACGGAATCAATAACGGAAAGCGGACTAACAGCATCGCGAAGATCGGTATCGAGCTGTTGAATAACGAGAGCGAAACTTCTAGACACCTTGTGTAGCATAGAATAGCAAAATCCCCAGTGTGGCTCCGGTGGGATCTGCTTCTCTGCTTGCCTCGCCGCGATTTTCAGTTTCACCAGCGGGTACAAATCATCAGGGTGCTTCAAAATCGCCCTCAAACTCCCCATCCTTTACCCCCAACTACTAAATTACAAATCCCAACAATCAAATAAAATCTAGAGAAATGCAGATAATATCGTAACAGACCGTACTTTAGGCAGATGAGGAAATGGATTAACGACTAATGAGAAATGAGCAATGGATGTACAAAGGTGGCTTTGATCGATTGGTTTTTATATAGGAGTCTGTAAAGAGACGATGTACCGTGGATCACAGAATTTTGATTCTGGTTTCAGTATTTTTCTCGGCCGAGAGGGACTGTTGAGCGCGCGTGTAGTGGGGGTATGTAATGAATGGCCGATTTGTTTGACGGAGCGTGAGTTGCCAGTTAGTTAAATTCGAGTATCTCTGGTTTCATTAATTGCCAGTTGGCGCCCTTGTTCAAGCGATGACAAGTCGACAATATCGTGGTTTGGCAATATCCTTTATGGTTTGTTGGAGTAAGTATACTCCCTCCGTCCCATTTATTTCATTCTATTTTCTTTTTTAATTTGTCCCATTTATTTTGTTCTATTTCTATATTTAGTATTAATTTTTACATTCATTTACAATGTTACCATTTTTTACTCTTGAAAATATAAATTTAATTTTTCAAACCTATAACTAAATAAGGGTATTTTAAGACATTATTTGTAAATTTGTTTTTCCAATATTTTTTTTAATTCCCGTGTAAAAGTCAAAAAGGACGAAGTAAATGGGACGGAGGGAATAGTTTTTTTTTAGAAGTAAATAAATCTATAATATAGAAAAAGAATTGGACAAAAAATGTTTTTAATTGATTTTTTATTCTTTTCACTCAAAATCTTTCTGTTACAATCGAATTCTTGAAAAAAAAAGATAATTTATAAAATCGTGTATCGGAAAA
Source organism: Jasminum sambac (assembly GCA_018223645.1). NCBI lineage: Eukaryota > Viridiplantae > Streptophyta > Magnoliopsida > Lamiales > Oleaceae > Jasminum > Jasminum sambac. The sequence continues at coordinate 24,864,169 of CP073648.1, read as the reverse complement.
GGAAAAAATACATTTATTAATTTTTTCCGCATATTAAATTTCTTTTTAATATAGAAACTATCTATATATAGAATAATTTATATATATATATGGAAAAATGCGAACTTTTATATTATATTTTTATTGTCGTAAATCCGTTTTCTTGTTTAAAACAAACTCTATTTTTATTTTTTCTTGCCTAATCTATATCCAACTCTCTTTTATTTTTTTACCCTAATATATTAATATATATCCAACTCTCTTTTATTTTTTACCCTAATAATATATTAATATTAATGTATATAGATTTTATTTAATTATTTCTACCCCATTTTAATCTCATAATATCTAAATACTCTCTCTATCATTTCCACTTCTTTTTTTTTACTTTCTACATATAAAAATAATAATTTGTGATTCTATTTTACTCGACTTGATGAAAGCTTTATTACAAGTATACTATCAATATATAAATTTTTATTTTTAAAAAATATTAAAATTCTACCGTAAACATATAAATTAGTGTCTAACTTTAAATATAAATTGATATTAATATAAATTAATGACTACGATGTAATAAAATTAAAAAATTTTGATAATTTATTCTACACTTAATTGATAATTGTTAAGTAAAATTCAAATATAATGAGATGTATCATTATATTTGCACTTTAACATCCAAACTTCAATAACAAATTACAAATTTAATTTTTACCTCATTAACTTCACATTATTATCAATTATAATTTAGTTTACGACAAATATTATATATTTTTCTTTCAAATATTACAAATTTCAATTTTCCTTTATTTTTTAGTACAAATCTTTAATTTATATGTTTATGTGTTGAAACAATAAGGGTGTTCCAAATTGGAATGAATTTTTAATTGATCGTTTTTCATAATTTTTGTATTTAAAAAATAAAATTATTTAGTGAGTTTTCACTAACATTTAATTTTTATGCCATACAAAATTACCATTGATTAAATTTTCACACAAAAATTCAAATAAAGGTTTAACATTAAAATAAAAATAAGATCGTGACTTATTACTTAATTAATTTTAGAAATAATTAATTATTTTAAAATAATTAGCTAAGAAACAAAAATTAATTAAAATTAATAATCGTGTTAAGATTCAATTTTTTTTGCAATACAAAATTACGATTCATTAAAGTTTTACCCAAAAATTTTAAAAAAAAACTTACTAGCAATTGGCCCAAGTTTGAGACAAAATTCCACCACTATAATCCCCAATTTGTACTAAAAAATTTAAAAATTAGGTTGGAGCCAATAATCAATTTTAGAAACAATCAATCATTTTTATAAATAATTAGCTAAAGAATAAAAGTTAATCAAAATTAGTGATTTCTATAAATTTTAATTTTTTGTGTGATGAAAAATTACAATTCATGAAATTTTCACATAAAAATTAAAATAAATGTGTAACATGAAAATTTATAACTTAGGTTGGACCCTTTTATTAGTTTTAGAAAGAATTTATTATTTTTAAAAATAATAATTAGCTAATAAATGAAAATTAATTAAAATTAGTGATTTCACTAAGATTTAATTTTGATTGGATAAAAAATTATAATTCATTTAATTTTTACATAAGAATTAAAAAGAAGCATTATAACATCAATTTTTCAATTAATCATTCAATTGTAACATTAATTGATTTTTAATTAATTGAATATATATTTATATCTTTTAAATTCTAAGATGTCTTTTCTATTATAAGATATTTTTAAAATTAGATTCATATAATTCTTAAAATTATGGTTATCAAGCAAATTATTTTGGAAATAGTATTTTTTTAGAAATAATTAACTTAAATACAAAAATTTAATATAACTATTACAACTATTATTAATTAAAATAATAAATTATATTGCAAATATTTAGCTAGACATGAGTTTAGTGAACAAAGATTGATCAAAATTAATTACATTGTTAAAAGGGAAAATATAATTAATTTTAAAAAAATCATTAAATTGTTGCGGGTTTTTCCTAAAAAATGAAAAATAAATCCTTTAAATTGTAATATATCTTTTAAATTATAAGATTTCTTCAAAACTAAATTCATGCAATTCTTAAAAGTGATGATATTAAAATGTTTATTTTAGAAATAATTAATTATTTTCATAAATAATTAGCTAAAAATAATAATTTAAAAAATGATTTCAATGTTAAACCTTTATTTAAAAAAAACGAAAGCTATCTTTTGACATGCACGATATCTTTTTAATTATAAAATATCTTTAAAATTAGATTCATATAATTCTTAAAACTGCGGCTAAAAAATTAATTATTTAGAATACATTCTTTTTATAAATAATTAGCTAAAACAAGAATTAATTATATTACAATTATTATATTTTTTAGGTTTAATTGGATAGATTTTCATTGGATGAAAATTGAGGCAGTTTATTAAACGAAAAATTAATCAAAATTAATTAAATTACTAAAAGGAAATATAATTATTTCACAAAATGAAAAATAATTAAAATTAATTATATTCTTCTTGAGGAAGAAAAATGTGCTTACAAAATTAATTTTTCTTTTTACGTATTTTAAAATAAAGTTAAGTTAGCACCTATAAAATTTTTGATTCTTAGAATTGGGGTGTTACATTTTATTGTAAAGTAAGTGGCCAGATATTAAAATGATTATTGCAAAAATAATTAATTCTTTTCATAAATAATTAGCTAAAAAGAAAATTAATTACAAATAATTCTATTACAATCAATTAAAATTAATAATACTGTTGTAATTTAATTGGACTTGATTTTAATGAGCGAAAATTGACACTGTTTCGTTGGACCAAAATTAATCAAAATTAATTATATTACAAAAATAGAAACATAACGTTAATGAAAAAATAAATAATAATTAAAAGTAGTTAGATTTCCATGGTTGACTAGATTTTTCCTAAAAAATGAAAGACATTTTTCGACATGCAAGATATCTTTTTAATTATAAAATATCATTAAAATTATATTCATACAATTCTTAAAATTGCGGTAAAAAAACTAATTATTTATAAATAATAAATTATTTCTATAAATAATTAGGTAAAAACAAGAATTAATTATATTAATTACAATTAATTATATTTCTTAGATTTTATTGGATATATTTTCATTGAAAAAAAAGAGATAGTTTTATTAGACGAAAATTAATCAAAATTAATTAAATTGCTAAATATGGAGAAACATAATTATTTCAAAAAATAAAAAATAATAAAAAATAATTAGATTGTTACTGGGAAGGAAAATAATAACTTCTGAAATTATTTTATCTTTGATGTATTTTAAAATAAAATTAAGTTAACACACTGTAAGATTTTGGATTTTTAAAATTGGTACATTACATCTTAACTTGTAAAGTAATTCGAGTGATCATTAGTCCCTAATTAAATTTATTTACTTTTTAGATTATCATTTTTTTCAAAATATGCTTTTCTTTTGATTTTCATATGTTTTGTAATTTCTATGATATTTCTTTTGATTCTGATTGGTGGTAAAATATTAATATTTTTTGTATAATTACGTGTGTTTCAAAGGATTTGCTCTTTTTTCTTTTTTCTTTTTTAAGTGACAAGCTCCAAAAAATAGGTATTCAAATAGTAATGATTTTTATTTGACACTACTTGAACCAACAATTATATAATAATTCTTTGGTTCAATCTATCCTTACATTGGGGAATAAAGTTTACACTTTATTAAACAATTGGTTATCATTTCGACCAATCGATTTATTTGAATTATATGACTCAATTAGAATATTTTAATTGGCTTTCACTATGTTAAATATTTATCTAAGTTTTCATCTCCTAAATAATATTAAGAATCCTACCTACTTTGAATTATTTATTTTATCTTAGAATTTTCTATTGATATTTTATTTTATTTTTAAGTATAATCAGTTAGATTGTATATTTTAAGTATTAATCTTATATATTTAGATTTATTTATCATATCCAAATTAATTTAAATGTTATACCAAATTATTCAATATTTAATATACAGAATATGTTAAATTAGTAAGTTTATACCTAATAGGTTAATATACGTGTTTAATATATTTAGATTAGAAAGGTATTTATTAAAGAAATAAAATGTCAAAACAAAAGTCTTAGATTAAACAATCACATGGGTGTGGAGCGTGGATGAGAATTTTTAGTGAGCGAGGACATGGGCGGGGATGGGGAATGAAAATCTGTAATTCTTATATCATGTTCAACCTAGAGTAAATGAAGATGGTTGAGCGAGGATAAGTGTTTCCCAACATGGAAGAAATAGTTTAGGAGTGCAAGATTTGTACTACATTATTATTTTTATAATATATCTTTATCTTGATTATATTTCATAATTAACATTTAAAAATTATTATTTACATAGTAATTTTTAATAACTTGCACATTATCTTGATGTATAATAATTAATATTTCTCGAGAATTTATAATTGCGTATATAATAAAATGTAAAATAATTTTAAAGAAAAAAACAATGAGCTCTACGATATGTTAGTATAGTTATTTTAGTATGGTTATTTTGATAAATATAATATTTAATATTATTTTATTTTGGGTTTACATTAGTAGATTAATCTTGAAATAAGCAAAATGTAATATATTATCACAAGCGCTCTCTCACGAATTATCATCCGTACAAAGCACGAGATATAAATAATAATTAAGTTCTTGTTACATGGAGAATAGTAAATTAAGTTGTGTGGATTTTTAGCGAGTTGTTTACATGTTGCATGATGGATTATCTACGAAATATAGGAAACTCTATGAAATTTTTATAGAATTGTTTCAGCTAAATTCTTTAATTTTATTGTTGTAACTCATTCTTTATTTTAATTATTTTTTTGGATTTTATGTTAATATTATTAACATCTATCAAATAATGTTAATAGTTGAAAAATTTGTCAAGATGCAGACCTTTGAAATGAAACCTAGTAGTTTTAAAAAGATTTTAAGTTGAATAGTATTAGAGATTTTGAGATAGGACTTCCCTCCCCCCACAACCCCGGGGTGGGGGTGGGGAACCCCCTATTTCACTTGGTATTATATTGTATGTGGGATGGTACATTTGATATTTTTTCTTTTCTCTCTCTTTTAATTACCACATCATCTTATGTTCTCTCCTATGTGTTCTTTTTTTTACTTTCTCATATTAAAATTTTCTTTTATATAAGTTAACATTATAATTTTCTCTGCTGATCCTTAATTTTTAACAATATAATTTTTTTATTTATTCAATTTTTAAATGTTTAAAAGGTCAAATTATTTTATTTTATTTTTATCATTACACAAGTAATTCCCCATCCCACATGTAATGCTAAGTGGGATGGGGGGTTTTCTTTATCCTCCAAGGAGGGGCTCTCTGAAATCATATAACGTATAATGTGTGGTTGATATTGATATTTGATTTTGACTATTAGTCGAGATTGATTTTTAATGTTTTATTAGATCAATTATATAAGCCTATTTTATTTTATTTTATTTTTTGTTTCAATTATATAGATTTGTTTCTGTAGTCATTGGCATAACTTTTGTTCAAAATGAAAAATATTCTTTCTTGGTGGAGTTCAACGGCGGACAATTTTTCTTTTTTTTTTTTTATATAAAATCAACAAGATTGAAAAATTTTTTAGTGAATCAATACAGCAAAATAGGCATTGCGATCAAAAGTTACAATCCAATAGATTGTAATAATTTTGAAATAAGGTCTATCACAATAATCAATTAGCAAATTGTGTTGAATCATGAATGGATAGGTTTGTGATATATTTTTGAAAGGTGAAAGGAATTCTCCGGAAAATTATTTTCAAGTGTGAAGGATTATTTGGTCCATGAGCATGTCTGAAGAGTCCATTCTTGATCCAAGCTTAAGCTTGTCGTTTTCAATGGCATGGTTTTCTCAAAGTGTATTTTTATCAAACACCACAAAATTCGGTGGTGATATAGTGGTATAGAGTCACATGGACCACCTAACCTTTTGATGCCAATTTTTGTTTAACATGCAAAGATAAATTCCTTTACATGTCGTTTTCAGATTGGATTTAAGACTATTTAGCCATCACGTAGTCATCTCTTTTTTCGTCGAATATTCATTTATAATCTCGGCCGAAGAGAGTTTCTCCGTGACATAAAAATATCGTATGATTATCCGTCTTCACAAAAACTCAGAGTTTGCAAAATATGCAATTTGTTTTAAAAATTTCCCATTAATCTACCAAAATTATTCATATTTTCTTCATCTTTTTGTTCTCTCCATATCCTAAAGTCGAATCCACTGAGATAAAACGGTATACTAGTTATCAAAACTTATAAATTTTACAGATTACATGATTTTATGATTTTTGTTTCAACACCAAACAACTTTATAGGTGGTTGTTCCCCTGCACCTAAGCAATAATTTTCTACACTAGTGTGTAGGAGAAGCTACACACTAGATTAAGTGGCGCTCACAAAGCGTCACGTCACTAATTTAAAAAAAAAAAAAATTTTGTATTTACGTTAGGTGAGATGAATAATATATAACTATCCCTAATGGTTGGGGGCTCATGTGGCTCCCACGAATTTTTTTTATCAAAGTATGCATGAGTGTGTGTATGTAAGAGTGTATGGGAGAGCGAGAGCACAACTTTATATAACCTTGCATTGTTTTAAGAGGGGAGGTAGAGACAGAGAAAGGGGGCATAAACTGATTTTTATTTTTATTTTTTGAACGGGGATTCTAATGTGGTTACGTCTTTAAAATAATTTAAAACTTATTAAATTTCTTGTATAAATTTTAAAATGTCGTTTAAATTGTGTAGGTGGATATCAAATTCAATTACCACACCCTTATGATTTTATTTTATTATTTATTTATTTTGAGACAAAAACTTATGATTCATTGATTTGTTACCTCATTTTCCCGGAAAGGCAAATTCTAGTGCACCGCGTGTTTGACAAACAATACGAAATTATGTGGCTGTGCTTCAACTTTTTTTAGATTTTTTTATCAATTTTATTTTTCTTATAAAATTTGAATGATCTTTAAAATTATTAAACCACGCATACAAAAACATTTTGGATTTGTTGAGCCAAGCAAAATTTATCACTTACGTATAAGACAATAACATCATTAATTCCAAAAAAACAAAAATAAAGATTATAACATTATTAGTTAATAATATAGCCAATAATCTCCTGCCAACAATGTGTCACCTTACGGTGCCAAATTTTTCACATATCACCCTTTCCAAGTTCAATATCCATGTTTCACATGGCAAATTAACACCTTTGGTGCCAACTTATTGGCATTGAAATGAGAGCGTAATTAATATAGTGTTATGTATGTATATTTCAATAGGGTTATGAGTGGTATTTGAATTTTTCTAGCCATTCAAGTTACGTCAATATGGAGTCAAAAATTTCATTATTGAGGACTAGAAAATGTTGCGCTAACAAATTACATTTATGTTTGCATATTTTAAAAAATCCAAATATTACTGAAACAATCACCTCCTCACGCATCTCGTCTCTTAACTCCTCCTCGAATTATAACACAATTAAGTTATAAAAAGCATTAATATTTAACAAAATATATTGGGGAAACGAAATTGATACTTGAAAATGTCATTTGATCACACTTAGAAAAATTATAATTTGAGACGTGTCGCTGACATTGGCAAATTGTTACATGGGTAAGTGTTGGAGAAGTAATACAAGTCTGCACGCGGAATCGTCAACGAACAAGTTCGTGAAGGCATTTGGACAAATAAATGAATAAATGATAGTCAACTCAATTTTAAAAAAAATGAAATTTTGACTCTCTATTTCTTTACCTAATTTTCCGTATTTGTAAGAATTTCTCCGTTTCACACAAAGTGGTAAATTAAATATTTTCCAATTTGGTATTCCCATTTTCACACCAGGGCCAAGAAACTAGTGTTTGACCCTGTGTAGCCCGTTATAATCCCACTTCCCGTTGACTTGTTAGGTAAAACTACAAATTATCAAAAGATTATGGCACAATGAGTGATTAGAGCGTCGCTAATGGGGTAAACTTTACCCCATATTCGGGATAAACCGCATTTCTACTCCAATCATTTACTCTCCATTTGGGATAAATTAAATTATTTTTTTCTTATTATTTTTAATCTTAAAATTTTTTACATACTATTTATGTATTAGTATAATTTTATCTAAAATAGTAGTTAATGAATCAAATTTGTTTAATTAAAGCTACTATTTTGAACATAAAATCTAAAATTATTATTAATCATCCACGTCTAACAAGAAACCACTATGTAGATGATAAAAATAATAATATCAAGAGGAGACGACGACGACAATAATAATAATACTAATAATTTTTTTTAAAAGAACAAAAATAATTTATTATTATTGCTATTAATTAACTAATGAATTAATTAATGAAGAATAAATTAAGAAAAATAGATTTAACACACAATTAAAAATTAAATAATTGCAATATTGTAATTAAAGTACCATTGGTTTCAGGTACGGTTGGAGCTCCAAAGACCCCAAGTTTGGGCACCGTTGGAGTTGGTCTTAGGTTTGACAAATTTTTTTATACAAACATTTTAAACAACACATGTTGAAAAATACATATAGAGTATTACTTTTAAACCAAAAAAAATCAATTTATAATTACGTAAATTTTGTTTACAAAAAAGTTTGTCAAACAAGCTGGAAACTGAACACATTCCTCATCCTTATACCATCTCCAATGGTTGCCCAAATTTGGGGTTTAACTCCATATTTGGGGTTTTTTTTTTCTCCAGTGTGACCAAATCCATCGCAAATTTGAAGTTGATAAACAGTGCAATCCCAAATTTAGGGTTGGAATTTTATTACCAAAATACCATTTATTCTATTATCGTTATGCCATTAGTAATTTTTAATTGTGTATTAAATTTATTTTACTTAACTAACTAAATAATTTGTTAATTAATTAATAATAACAACAATAATAATGATAATTAATTAACTTGTTGGACATGGATGATTAATAATAATTTTAATTTTTATGTTCAAAATAATATTTTTAATTAGATAAATTTTACTAGTTAACTACTAGTTTAAATAAAATTATACTAATTAAATAAATAGAATGTAAATAATTTTTAAGATAACAAATAATAAGAAAAAAATAACTAATAATTCACCCCAAATTTGGGATAAACCATTGGATAGAAATATGGTTTTCCCCAAATTTTGGGCAAAGTTTACCCCAAATGTGGGGCAAACCCTTTGGAGATGCCCCAAAAAATCCCTAATTGACTTGAAATCTATTGATTTTTTTAATATTTTTTAATTATTTTTTTAATTTTTTTGATCAACTTGAAATCTATCTTCCTCCTTTAGAAGTGTGGCAATCAAATGTAAAATATCTTTTGTCCAAAATGTTTTTCTCATCTCTAGATAATTATGTTGCTCTAAATTGTTATTTTGTAATTCAATTATTATTAGTAACGGATGTTTTGATAAAATGACGAGTAATAATAATATTTTAAAAGTGTTTATACATCTAGATTTAATATTTTTTCTCGTAGCCATAATTTATAATATGACTTTGTCCTTTGCAATATCTCAATTTTAGAGGTCTCAAGTCACGTTATGTCAACACACTCAAAAAATAGCTTATAACTAGTATTTTCTCCCGTGCGTTGCACGGGGAGATATATAAGAGTTCGAATTCTAGAAGAGGAATGGAAGATTGAGTTGCAGATTTGTGATTATCCGAAGCGTGATTTTACAATTAAATTTCATTTTTTTAATTCAGAAAATGAAACTTTTCGCGGAAAAATGACCTCATTATATGGGAGATATATAAGAGTTCGAATTCTAGAAGAGGAAGGAAAGATTGAGTTGTAAATTTGTGATTATCCTTTTACAATTAAATTTTATTTTTTTAATTCATAAAAATAGAACTTTTGGCGGGAAAATGATCTCATTTTATTAATATATATATAGATGAATAAGTTAATGAACTATAGAACAATGCTTAAAAAGTATTAAGTTTGTGTGATACGCATAATATTTTCTACTATTACAATATCATCAACTAAATCATTGTAATTTTTCACTCCATCTTCGCCTTATTAGTTTAATTAATGTCTTTTTGTTTTTTCAATTACAAATTATGATAAACTATCTATATGTTCTTTTAACTTGGACATTTGGAAAATTGATTTACAAATTGTATGAATCTTATAGGTTTGTTCAAGCACAAGCGGGAGTGTTTTTCGACCACATACAACTTCTATTTTAAAATTTGGGACCAGATCTAGATCCAGTACGGAGAGGAGAAGCTCCAGCAATTCAGAAAATTTTTCAGCTACACCATGGCCGCTGGTCAAAGTTTTGGGCAAAATTTTAGATTTGGATCTGATCTCGAATTTCAAAAGAAAGATCGTATGTGACCAAAAAAAACCTCGAGAGTGTTCCCGCTTATGCTTGAAAAATATTAATTCATATTATGCTTACAATAATTCAAATAGGACCTGAGTTATTGCTTTAAAATCTATTATGCTGTGAAAGATTGAAAATGAGTTAGAGTTAAAATTTCACATTTGTGGAATGGAATTTGGCCACATTTGAATTTAGCTACATTCATGGAAATAGGTGTAACTTTTAATAATAAAATCCAAAATCTTTTAAAAGATGTTATACGTTATAGAGGTGTTCAATGTGATAACCGAAAATTCCATTTCTCTACTCTTGCCTTCTAGCCCTTCATACTCAATTTTTATAATTCCATGCTTACATATTTGTAAAGTTTGTAGTTTCAAAATAACGTTCAATTGTCACGAGCAATGCACATTCCTCCAACTTGTTGATAAAAATTTACAAAAGATTACTATTTATTTGTAGAGATACCCTACAAAACCTTCTAAGAAAAGCGTTTATTTTTTTCCTTTATTTTATTTAACACATTCCAAAAATAAAAATAAAAAAAGAAAGAAAATTACTTTTGACGTTTATACTGGAGTGAGTTAGTAATTAGCTTTCCAAAAAAAGTTTCCTTCATTTTTTAACCAGCCATTTTATTATTGTGATAATTTTTTCACACTTTTTAGAATATTTGAAAATGTACTAGCACAATCAAAAAAAAAATTTCCTTCCCAAAAATCTTTTACAAGCAAACTCTCATTAACATTTTCTTACCTTTTTAATCACAATTTTTTCTCAAAAATTCATTTCTCTTCTGAAAATGTTGTTACACATGCTGGTACAGTGATAAATCCTTTTTTTTTAAGTATCTTTTCAAAAGCTTTTAAAAGTGGTTGACTGGAAAATTCAAAATAATTTTAAGTAGTCTTCTTTATTTATATATAAAAAAATTATGATGTATAAAAACAATGCCTTAATTGTTTGAGGTTTAATTTCACTAATTAAACCTCAAATCTTCGATCTTATTTTAGAAATAAAAACAATAAGAAACGTAATTGTCACGTGATTATAAACCAAATTTGAAACCAAAAGCGACTTTTATTATCTAGAAGGAAAGAAACATGAGGGGACTACTACATGTGGTACCACAGTTTATAGAAGTACAATATGAAAATGTTTGAAATGCTACACAATGCACCAAACTATTACTATAGCGTGGGATAAACCAATAAAGTGAATAGCCTAGCCGTGGCATAGCTAGTTAATTAGCTACCACAGTCTCATTCTACCCTTTCGTATACCTTGTGCATATCCAACTTGAGAGCAACGTGCTCCAGCATCGATCCCTCATCTCTAGCATGCATAGTATGAAGTGATCGCTCAAAAGCTACCATGATGTTGTCTGAGACGAGACTGCCTAGGACAAGCACTCTGATTTGGAGAAATCAACTTTGGAAGAGCACCCTTGATACAATTAATGATCATCGTTTAGATAATTTTATAAAGTGTATTACATATAGACTGATTAGTCCTATTACATAAATGGATCACCCGATTGAAAGTTAGAACCACACTCTGGATAATATATATATATATATATATATATATATATATATAGAAACAAGAGCAACATTGGCATGTGTTTGGGTTCCCAGAGAAATCACATTCAAATCAGCTATTTTCTACCTGATATTCAATTCTAATCATTGAAATATCCATCACCAGAATTGCCCTTTTTTCTGACAATTCACTTTTTCTTGCAATGCTTAACAAAAGCAAAAATGGTGGGCCATGCATGAAAATTCTTGCATTTGCCAACTCATCCCATTTGAATCTCTGACAAAATCGACAATGTTGTAGTAATAAATAATTAAGGGCAATTTGGAAATTTCATTTTCCAATGGTTAGAATCAACAATAGGTAGAAAATGGGTAATTTGTAGGTGATTTCTTTGGGAACCCGAATGCAGATTTAGGAGGGTGTTCTCAATATGGAATTATATGGATTTTTTTGATTTTACAGATTTTCATGGATTTTATGGATTTTAATAGAATTCCATAGAATCCTTCACATTCTTATGGAATTCTATGTCACTGAATTTTGTAAATTTCTATGGATTTCAGCGGAATTTGTTATATATTTTTTCACCATTAGAATAGAATAATCAAAGGATTGGAAAGTTCATTTGGATAGTTGTTACTAGATCATAAAAAAATAAAACAAAAAAACAAAAGAAAAAAGTTTTAAAATGCCATTAAAAGTTGAGCAACGTATGAAAAATCACAAGTTTCAGTATATTTCGACTTACTAATAATTGGATTTACTAACAATTATGAAATTACCAATATTAATCATATTATATCTCGTCTATTAAATTTCCTTTTTATAGATTGAATATTATATAATTTTTCAAAAATTAGAGTAATGACCAATAAATAAACATGTGTTATCGTTACAATAATATATATATATATATATATATATATATTTTTGCACAAGCTAATTATGGTGTAGTTATTTTGAAATTATAATGGTAAAGGAAAATATATTTTTCCAATTTATGATTATAAATTTTAGTTGATTATCTAGGTCTAAAAGAATTCTTGGAGAAAAGATGAAAATTCATGAATTCCATAAGAATCTGAGGGTAGGAGGTAAGATTTTGGGAAGAATTTGGTTAGTGTATTTTTAAGTTAAAAATCCATAAAAATCGATAGAATTACATTTAATGAAATCCATGGGATTAATGAGTAATTGAGAATCTTGGATTTTTATAGAATTGTGAGTCTAAATTGACATTTGGATTTATATAGAATCATGATTACAAATTGAACAGCTTTAAGGCTATATGGATTTGAATTGTGAAATTACATGTTGGGAACACCCTCCTTAGTTTCGTTTATCGAAGCCAATGGAAATCCTTCAACAAGTATTTGCAGTGCAAGGTGTTGTAAATTGGAGATAACATGGTGGCCCATAATATAATTAATGAAATAGAGAAAAATTTGGCAGGAATTTAATGTAAGGAACATTGGAGGCTTTGGCAAGCTCTTCATGTCCAACGTGATAAATGATAAAAATTTGCAGCGAAAGATTCCATATTTGACAAATGTGTGGAAAATTTCAGCCTGTTCTCCTACCCATTTTTACATACGTTTTATACTATCCATTTCGTGGGACCTGTCTGTACTACACAAATCTCACCATTCAATTCCACTTTTTCTCTCTCCTATATCACATAAAAATACATAAAAATACACACCCTAACAATGCAGACGCTGTAAATTCGGTAAAGAAACGCCTATAAATTGATATCTCCTATTTTTATTCAAACACACACCAAAATTGAGAGAACTCAAATAAAGAGTTCGAGGTAGTGATAAGTGTGTATTTTACACACTCGTTTATATTTTTAAATAAATAATTTTTTATTTGAATGAGCAGATTTATACTAAAGTATACTACATCCGTCCCATAAATATAGCCCATTTTCATTATCACAAAAATTAAAAAACATATAATTATTAGTATTGGAAAAATAAATTTAAGATTATTTTTCTAATATATCCTTTCATTTATTAGATATTTTATTTCAACTAATCTATTTTGGCAATAATAATGTATATCAAATGAGGGCATATAAAATAACTAATATTTTAACTATATCTTTAAATAGAATGGGATCTATATTTTGAGGCAGATGAAAAAAAAGTGGATTATATTTTTGAGATTCAAGCAGTATGTATATACTGTATTTGTAGGTAAATACGCTTAATTTGGAAGAGAACAAGGCAAAAGAGGAGAAAATTAACCAAAGCATCAAATTTTCTAAAGTTAGGGATCAAAACGAAACATGTCAAGAGATGGAGGACCTTGGGTGCACTTAATTTGGGATGTTTTTGAAAGAAAATTCAAAATTGAGGACTAAAATGGAAGATTTGAAGGATGGGGGGTTCTAGAGAGGAAAAACATTTTCATCGTATTTTTGATTGGTTGAATAACTGGTGTATACGCTGGGTGACTTTGGATCTATCGCAAGGAGTTGTTACTAAAGTCATAGCTAGGAGTAGTGGGATTATTATTTATGGGAATTTTCTTTTGGGCCATCAGAGATGTTTTCCGAGTGATACCTATGATGATTTCCAAATTCAAAAAAAACAAAAATCGCAAAATGCACAACAATATGGAAAAAGACAGAGAAAAAGAAATAAGAAAAATAGGCAAACTTTATAAAAGTGAAGAATACCTACCTAATATGCGGTGATGAAGTCTTTAAAAAATCTCCATTGGGATGTGAATTAGAGGAATAATGCAGAGGGGAGAGAGTGAGAAAATATGATTATTTTAATTAAAAGGAAATAGATGATATGTAGTGAAAAAGTGTATCAACGTTTGGATCCTTCCAATAGATTTAGAGAACCAAAAAAAACTTCCAGAGATGGTAGCTTGATTAGCAATGATTGCTTCTCCTTCACCTGAGTCGCTATCTAAGATTATCAAATTGTTTATCAATATAGCCCCCGTTAGTGTATGTGTATTTATGAGTATTTATGAGTTTTGATGTGAAATAGGAGAGAGAATGAGGGAGATTGAGTGGTGGAGATTTATGTAGTACAGTGGGTCCTAGAAAATATGTGGATGTAATTGGTTTGACTTTTGATGTGAATGTGTTAAAATGTGTAAAAATTTGTTAAAAGTTGTAAAAGAACGAGCTGATAATCCACACAAATAATACAACCAAAACTGGATAAAAAGAGGAGATGTAAGGAAAGTTTAAAATGAAAATACATACGAAAGTAATCTTTCCTAGAATGGGGAGTCAAAAAGACAGCGAAAAAGCGAAAGGTGGATGGACAGGCGCATGAAGGTGTTATAATTTGAAAAGAGGAAAAATTGCAGGCAATTGCATTTTTCAAAAAAGAGTCATTAATGAAGTGTGTGATTATATATACCCAGTCCTTGAGCTCTCACGTTCTATTCTTTACCCGTTTGGCAAAATGTTACATGATTGTTGTTACTCTTGAAAAATTATTTATGGAAAGCAATCCCAGACTTACAATGACCGCGACCGACTAACCAACAAAATAGTTAGTCTCAATCTTCTTGATGATGATAGATGTTGACCCAGACCAACGTCTATAAATGGACGACTAACCCTTTTTTCTAAGAGACAGTGATCATTTTTACACAGATACTGAAGGGCCAGAGAGAAAAATACATTAATAATCTTCTTGATAAAATAAACACCATCAACTACTCTATTGAGTGTGCATTTGATTTAAGAACAGCAATTGAATCAAACACGTTGTGAGTTTGTTTGTTCAGTTCTGTCCAAGTTCATATCTTACTCTCGCATCCACGCGAATACAGACTTAGACCAAACTGGGAAATATAGAGATGGACAATTTGAATTCAATTCCTAAAGGATACAGACCAACCTATAAACAAGCATCACAATTCGATCCATATGCAGGATTGTGGGCTCTTACAATGAGCCCACGAGTTAGATTGTGGACTACCTCGTAGAACAGCCTGTATATGACTTTAATCATTGTGGCAAACCATTAAAAAAAAGTCAAATTAAAGTAGTAGGCAAACATAAATAGAAAAATACTAGAAGTCCACACAAACTTATACTACACAAATGCCACACTTTAATAGAGTGTGGGCCTGTAACACCCAGTCCGATTTCGTATGTGATTCCGTATAAAATTTGAAATACGGCTTGAAATGATACGAATGTGTCTTGAGATGATGCTTATGTGTGTAATGTATTTATGGAATGCTTAGAAGTGTATTTGATGTATTTGAAACAGATACTGCCTTCAAATTCATGTTGTAAGGAAAATTTCAGCAGGACATGATTTACGGCTATAAATGTCATGGATACGGCCATAAAATTTACGGTACGACAGTAATATTGTACGACACGGTCGTAAAATTTGAGAATAAAAAGTAAAAGAATTTCAGAAAGTTTTATACATCCATAAATAATGATGATACGGCTGTACATTTGTGATTTACAGCCGTAAGGTATAATGATATGGCCGTAAGAGTTATGAAGAAGAAATGTGGAAAGTTTTAGAAACTTTTATACGTACTTTATATCGATACAGCTGTACATTTGTGTTTTACGGCCGTAATTGATAAGTTACGGCCATAATTTTAAGTTGACAAATCAGATTTTCTAGACATTTTCAACCATTTGCTTGATATATAAATACCCAATCTCGGTTCTTACACTTCACAATTCACCTAAGAACACATCTCAGCATTCCTAAGCTTCTCAAACCTTATTTGATATTTATTTACCAATATGCATCTATATATTTTCATATTTTGGTGGTAAAAAGAAGAGAAAATGAAGAGAATGAGGAGCGACCAAACACCTTTGTGCTTGTTTTCTTCCATCAAAAGGTGGATAATAGATGTATTATACATAGAAGAAGGTATGTATATGCATATATGCGACTTGGTTTGAAAACTACTATTGAAAATCTCGAGTTAGCTTTATTTGAAAGCTTGTAGTGAATCAATTGAAGTATTTGATTATATGTGATAAGTTTTGATGATCTCAATATTGTCTTATGCTATGTGTGAGGAATTTATGATGTTGAAGAAGTAATACTTTTGTTTATACGATGCCTATGTGAATGTGAAACCATGAAAATATGTTTATATGATTTATGTGAGCCACAAACCTTCATAAATTATGTGAAGACATTTATGAAGACAAAGAGATAATATCTGGTATTAGCGTTCTCGACATGAAGTAATTGACGTATTTGATTATATGACATGTTTTGATGACTTTGGCATTATGCTACGTTATATATGGTATGATACATTATATATATGATATGGCCAGTAAGTTGAAAGCGTAATATCTTTGTGTATACGATGAAAATATGATTGAGAGGTCTTGCATGTATGATATGAAGCTTTGATGATAAACTTTTTTGTAAATGAAGTCAAGGCTTGAAGGTAAGATATTTATACAATTGAGTGGGTTGTCGCTGTACACCAAAATTTATTTTATTTCCTTAATCGATTTAAAAACTACAAATTAATGTAGAAGTGGTAAGTAAGGGTCGAACCCAAGAGGAACAGTGTTTAATCTAATTGTTTTTATCAATTAATATAGGAATGTGCGGTTTTTGTGAATTTTTAAAACAAGATGATAAAATAAAAGAGATAAAATAAAACAATCGAAGATATATCTAGTTCTCTGGTTCGGTTGTGTTCATAACTCGTGTTAATCTTTTCTATGCTACGTATTACTATTCCTTCTTCAATTTATCAATACCAATTAATCAAGAAGATTTGATTAACGAATTCTTCCTTGAGTATATTAAATTAAAGTGAGTTCTTTAACTTAACATCTAACTACTAATAATCCTAAACAAGTTTTTAGGATTTAATGTAATGCTAGTGTGAAATGAACAAGAAGAATAAGTTGAATTCGATGAATAATTTCACAAACTTGAATTAATACATCTAAGTTGATTTGTTAATAAATATGTACGACATTCACTTGCTACTTTGGATTGAAATCTAATGATAATTACGGATCAAAAGTTTAAATCCTATCATGTAACTTGAATTTAAAGATTACGTGATTCAATTGGCTAAAGTAAATGTAATAATCATATAAACTCAAAAAAAGGGTTTAAAAGCATAGCAAATCAACAAATTGAAGTAGAGGAATAGATAAGACGTCACTAAAGAGTTGAAAAAGATAACATGTTAATTGAACGTAACGTTTCCCTTAAACTAGATAGAGAAGTTTAACTACTCATATTTACATGTTTTATACTTTTTAGCAAGTGTTCACCTTGTATCACCACTACGATATGATAGAATATATTTCACTATCTCAAATAATATACAAACATATAGAAAACACGTAGATAAATGCTAAGAAATAAATCGAGAAGTCTAATTACTCATATACGCGGTTAAATGCTTTTTAGCGAGTGTTCGCTTTGTATCACCTCTACAATATATGAGAAATTATATTTCTCAAACATTAAAAATAAAATAAACAGAGAAACTAGCGTAGAAATGCTTCGCTAATCATATTCACGGCCAATGTATTGTCGATAGATTATTAGTTACCTAATTTAGGTTTTTACTTCCGCCGGAATATAAGAAACTAAGAGCTTTCAAGTTAGAATTAAAAATAAATGAATAAGAGAATTTTATTGAAAAGAAAATTGGAGAGAATCACTAGCTAATTCTCTCTACATTGATTGTACATTTGATCCTTAGAAATACCTCTATTTATAGGAAAAATATTACAACAAAAAATATTTAAAAAATTATAAAAGTGACATTCCATAACTCTATTGTGGTGTGCTCAAGTTGTACAATCTCAAAAAGGTCAAAAATTAGATAAAAATCACATTAAAATCAAATGGGAGCAATCTAGATAAAAATGCATGCAATCTGCCAATGTTTCAGAGAGATTCAGTTTGGTCCCCAATAATTTGAGATTTGATGCTTTTAGTCATTTTCTTCAATTGGCTATAACTTTTACTCGAAAACTCCAATTTGGGATATGAAAAAGTGTGAGAATCCTCTTTTGATGCTCTTTCACTTTTGCTCAAGAAAAGTTGCAAAAATAACTTTTCACAAAATTGAATCGAAGGTTCTCCATCTTTGATTTGCTTGCGTTTTAGTCCCAAGTTTCCATTTTCGCTTTCTTTTCATCTAGTTTGGCTCCTTTTGATTTCTTGTGACCTAAGACACAACAATAAAAGAAAATACATAAAAATAAATATATAACACTAATAAAATACGTAAATACATAAAATAAAAGAGTTATTTAAATGTTTTTCTAACACTTATCAACAATCATGTCACGAAATTATTTGTGTGTGATGTTGCCTATCATGTATTTACAACTATACGAAAGATATGATACCATGGCCTAAATGGGGGATCTAAGTCCCATATATGATGTATTGGCCTAATGGGGGATCTAAACCCCAAATGTGTACGAGACCTGACTATATGTGATATGTGATTTAATGGCGCCAATGTAAACACATGGTTAGCAACATAGCCCAAAATACGAGTGTGACATGCATAAGATATGTGTTTGCATCTACATATATTTTCCATTAAGTCTTTATGACTTATTATGTGTTCGTTGTGTTTTTGAAAGATGCAGATCATACGAAGTAAATGGGAGATGGCAGGGAGTCCTCAAAGCTTTGATGTATGGAAATGTGTGAGGGAAAAGAAAATCAACGATTCCTGCGATGCGCTCAAATATAAGTTTGAAATCCCTATAGATGTTTAATGTACACACGAAAGTTTCGAAAGATAAAAGAAGTGATTTCTATAACGAAATACGAACTCGGGATTTCACAAATGAAATATGTGTAATGTCATCTCTAGCTCGCAATATCAAATACGATAAGATATGTGCATGAGCCCACTAAGATAAGAAGCACTTATAGTGTAATCTGTATGAAATATGAATGGATACGATATGTTATACGTAAAGAAGACGGGGCCTAGAGGGGGCGTTACAAGGCCCCCCACATTCAGGGGGTAGAATAGTAAATTTGTACCATACTCAATTAGAGTATGGTATTTGTGTGGCATATTAGTTGTGTGAACACCTAACTTTATTCACATAAATATGACTGGGCCATATTATTTATTTTTTTTCTATACACAATTAAACATGATTTTTACTATCTGTCATATGCGTTATTTCTTGTTTGAGACGAATTTGTCAAAAAGTAATTTCGAATCACAATTTTAATGAAGTAACAGTTTTTTTTTTCATTTTTAAACATTTTTTCATCATTTCTTATGACTCTTCAACTAATACAATACAAATCGTTTCTAAAAAAATATGTGTGTTTGATTGGTTAAAATTGGGTGGAGAATGAAAATGGTTTCTTTGAATTTTTTTCTACTTTGGTTTTTATGTAAAATTAGAAAATACAATTCAAAGCATGGTATTTTTAATGCATTTTAATGCATTTTTTTCAAATTTCAAATTTCCCTATCTTCAAATGTCACTAAATTCTCAACCTTGGGCCTTATTACTGATGACTACCGAACATTGATCTAGGATAGAGAAATGTCACTTTTTCGTATATATAAGATTTGCGAAGCAAGTTATTTCAAAAAAAAAAAAAAAGAAAAAGATTTGCGAAGCAAATTACTCATAGACTTACTAGTACAGTTGGTTCCTTATCAAACTCCTTAGAATGACTTGATCAACATTTCTTTATGATGTACTTCACGTTAATGTTATTAGTAATGGTCAACGTGCGTTGCAAGTTGTTTCGAGAGTTTCTAAAAAGGTTAGATATGTCATTTTGTCTGTAATTTATTCCTTTAACAAAAATTTGACATTTGCATCTCTCTCTTTTTTACTCTTCATGAAGTTGTAATGAATCTTTCCAAAAATGGCTAAATACAATGTAGACGGAACAAACGAATAGAAAAGTTATATTAAATGTTCATAAGAGAAGCATTTATTGTCAACGTCAAAATTTTATTTTTCCTTATCTTTTTCCGGTCTCTTTTTTTTTTTTTAGCATGCACGAAGGGTGCATTATATTCCAAGAAATATATTTCAAAACTATTATTTGTCCAATTAATTATTATTGATGGATAAATTATTATTGGTGAATAATTAATTATGAAATTGTCGTCAGTATTCAAAACTTCAATAATAATAATAGAATTTATGAAAATTTTCTAATATTTACATGTTCATCTTTTCAATTCAACAAAAATTTTAATATCTATCTTTCTAGGTATGTAATTGTTGCTCCTTCTAATGCACCACATAGTAATTCCTTCAAAAGAAACCCAAGTAAGTAATAGGATATATTCATTCCTTGAACCTAACCTTCCAAGAAAAGAAAATAATACTTTGTTTACAAAAGCACAAAGCCTTTTCCATCATAGTTTCTCATTTTGCATGTGAAATAATCGAATGAATACCAATAAACTTTATAAGATTAGCCCTAAAAAAAAAATTCACTATAAAATGCTCACTAAGGCAATAAAATCAAGAAGCATGAAAGAGTGGACGATATTCCTTGGCACATTGACGGTACTTGAGGAATTGGGAACTTGAAACACAATGAATTTAGTATATTCTAAATAGAGTAACAAATAGCGCAATTGTGCCGAGAGTATAATATCTTAATATTTATTTTTCGATTGGCAGAGATGTATAATTTATAAAGTAGAGCATATCATCGTAAATGATCCTAAGTGTGTGTACAAAGTTAGGGTAAATTTAATGAATGGTCACTGAACTTTCAAGATGTAACTAATTACTCACTGAACTTTGAAATATAACTAAATACTCACTGAACTTTATTTAACGTCATTTATCGATCATTCGTTAATTTAATATTTATTCTATTAGCATATTGTACCAATTTGACTGACAATATCATACAAGTAACCAACTAGATCAACTGATGGTATAAAAAACTCACACAACTAGGACGAAAAGCTATATAAATAATAAGAAAGACGACACAAGTATTGTTTGAGACAGTTGCATTTCTGATAGTTTATTCAGTTTTTCTCTAATATAAGTCCCAGTAGATGAATGTATTTTGCTAACAATTAGTCTAACTGTCTCTACGAAGAATGTTATTAGTCATATACATATAATTCTTAAATATATTTAAATATTGGGTTAAAAAGTGATGATTAGCTGACATTAAGTAAAGTTCAGTGAGTATTCAGTTATATTTAAAAATTCAGTGAGCAATTAGTGACATCTTAAAAGTTTAGTGACCATTCATTAAATTTACCCTACAAAGTTATATATAACAACTGAAAGACACATTAGCTTCTGTAATACAATGAATTATTGTTATTCTAAATAGAGTAACAAATAACGCAATTGTGCGGAGAGTATAATATCTTAATATGTATTTTTCGATTGGCAGTGATGTATAATTTATAAAGTAGAGCGTATCATCGTAAATGTGTGTACAAAGTTATATATAACAACTGAAAGACTCATTAGCTTCCGTAATATAATGAATTATTGTTATTATCAATGTTCGTTAATTCTACTCTACTTCAACGTGTAAATAAGAAACGCACTGTAAGTCTCCTAAACTTTCCTAATCCTTCAACGTTTGTTTTTTAATTAATTTATTGGGATGCTCTTCTTTTTCTATTCTTTTATATTTTATTTTTCAATTTTAAAAGAAATAAATGGAGGAAAATTTAGGATTTTAAAAATAATAATAAGGGCAATTGTGTCCAAAAATGATTTCCTAGTCAAACCACTAGATGATTGTTTAGGAGATAGGAGGGTATTTTCGTTTTTACCAAAAAGACCCGAAAATCTAGTGGTGGGATATAAATCGTACGATCATAATCACAAGGGAACTCGAGGGCGCGAAAAGAAAACCATTGGAAAAAAAGAAGAGGACGTTATTGGTTACTCGTCTCGCCAACCAATCACAGAACAAAACCTGTATGACGTGGCTCAGAAGATTTTTCTCTTTTGATCTTTTCGTTTCCCTTCCAAATCTGGCATACCCATTTCTATCTACCTACCTACTCCCCTGATTTGCTTCATTCATCGTCCCATATAGCATTAGGCGTTCGCTTCAATTTTTAATTTTTTTTTCCTCATTGGAACGCCGATTTTTGGGATAATTATGAATCTCAAATCCCTAGCTCACCACCGTCAGATTCCTTATTTCCAAATTGCCAACAGAAAATTTGACCACAGATTTTCTTTTTCGAGAGTTAGTTTTCTAAATTCAAATCGCAGCAGAAAGTGTACGGTAACAACGCATTGCTTTACTTCAAGCAGTGAATTAGAGAATGCCGAAATCATTTCTCCAGTTCCAAAAGAAGAAGAAGATGATGATGAGGATGATGAAGAACGGCCAGTAGGGAAAATGCAGATTGTTGAAGAGACTTCTGGAACTGATGAAATACAGGATTTTTCAGAGAGTGAGAGCCTATGGAGTCAAATGGTGGAGATTGTGAAGTTCTCCGGGCCAGCAGTCGGTCTCTGGATATGCGGCCCGATGATGAGTCTCATTGACACTGCTGTTATTGGTCAAGGCAGTTCCACTGAGCTTGCAGCTTTAGGTATAAAAGAAGTTGATTTTGTGCTTTCTTCTAGTATTTGGATAGTGAACTGAATTTGCTGTTCTTCTTTCTTTCTTTTTGGTGGGGTTAATTTCGCAGGGCCGGGAACGGTGTTCTGCGATAATGCCAGTTATGTTTTCATGTTCCTTTCAATTGCTACTTCAAATATGGTAGCCACTTCTCTTGCTAAACAGGTCAGTTGCTGAATGTTACCTACTGAATTACTTAAGAGTTGTGTAATGTGTGGCAATCGAATTCTGATTGGCATTTTTGACAATCCTGATTGTCTTCAAGAGGCATTATATGAATATACATTGTGTGACAATGCAGGATAAAAATGAAGTGCAGCATCAGATTTCTATTTTATTGTTCATTGGTTTAGCTAGCGGTTTCCTGATGCTTTTCTTCACAAGATGTTACGGCCCCTCGGCACTCGCCGGTACACAGAGACTTATACATACCAGTTCTAATTGTACTTTTTAGCAGTCATTATATTTTATTCTTGCTGATTAAATCGCTTAACTTTTTTCCAGCTTTCACGGGGGCGAATAATGCAGAGATCATAACTGCAGCAAACAAATATGTTCAGGTTTACTCATCTCTAGCTTTGTTGTTAAAACTTTTTTGAATTGCTCAGCTTTGTTTTTTCCTTGTTGCATTGAGGAGTGGATTTCATGATTCTTCTGTTGTTGTGCTAAAGTGAGAAAAATACTGTCTGTTTTGTGGGAATTGATTTTAATAATATTGGACAGCGAGTCATTTTCTCTGAGTGGTTCTTTTGCATCAATGCATAATGTTTTGGGACAGTTGCCGACTCTGATATAGAATGCAAAACTGAACTGAACTTTCACTCGAGAGAAGCCTCTTTATGCATCCTCGAAAGAGGACGGTGGGTGGGGGGTTGGGGGTGGGGATGATTTCCATTCAAATGCTTTTAGTCTCTTAAGTTACTCAGTGACCATTCACTTTTGGATTCCTTCCGTTTAGAAACATCACAGCCATTTTCTTCAAAAGGTCGAGCAGTCACAGCAGGAGTAATTGTTGTTCTTTTTGTAATTAGATTATTTTCTCAAATCTGCTGTGGGAAAACGCCTTTCAATACCTTAATGTACTGAACCTTTTCTAGACACTTCTCAATTTTTGGCGACCATGTTTTAGGCATTACTAACTTTATTGAAATTATATATCTTTCCTCTGACCAGTTGCCTATTTGTTTGCTAATAATTCTTACTGACTTACCAGATTCGAGGTTTAGCATGGCCAGCAGTGCTGATTGGATGGGTTGCTCAAAGTGCCAGGTCCACCCCTGCAACTTTTAGACATATTTGTTGATTGTAATCTTTATTTTTACAGATTTACCACCATGATGCCCTAACGTCATGGTATTTTAATAATTTTTTTATCCTAATACTTTTCTTTTCCCCTACCTATCAAACTCCCCTCATTTTCTTTACAAGTCATGAAGTGGTAATCTCTGTCAATGTCAATCTGTCGCTTGTCTTCTCGTCTCATGCTTGTATAATTCTCTCTTTAGAAGCTCTTTTGTATGTAGACATACCATATGTACATTGTGTGTCCTTTTTCGACAAACTCATGGTTTTCGGTTCAATCAGTGTACTTTTTCTTAAAATTAAAACTATGCCAGAGAATCTTTCTTTGAAGCAAATATCTTCTACTTGTTCTAAGATGTGAGAGTTAGTGCAATACATATCTTTATCCTCCTATATTCATGATCTTGGAACTGATCAGTCCTCTCAGTAAGTTTATTTGTGCCAACAGCTTAGGAATGAAAGATTCATGGGGCCCTTTAAATGCTTTAGCTGTGGCAAGTGCTATTAATGGTATCGGGGATATAGTCTTGTGCAGATTCTTAGGATATGGTATTGCTGGAGCTGCATGGGCAACAATGGTGTCACAGGTTTGCTGAAAATAGAGGTTATAGCTAATACAACATTCAGTAGGCTTTACTTTTCCTCTAATACTGTTTTGCCTTAGGTCGTTGCAGGTTACATGATGATTGAAGCTCTAAACAATAAAGGGTATAATGGTTTTGCCATTTCCATTCCATCACCCGAGGAGCTCCATCAGATATTTATGCTTGCAGCTCCAGTGTTTGTGACAATGATGTCAAAGGTTTGAGTTCTTGTTATTAATCTTTTCTTCTGTTTTTGTTCTCTCTCTTCTTTTTTTTTTTAACAATCACATTATTAGTCGGGCTATCATTGTTCAGATAGCATTCTACTCTCTACTCGTCTACTTTGCAACATCAATGGGTACACAAACTGTTGCTGCTCATCAGGTTAGATTTTTTCATGTTTACAATCTTTTTCCTCTGGTTGTGGTTTCCTCTCCAGATCACCGGTGAAAATTGTCACTAACTTCCCTTTTCTCTAGGTCATGATACAATTGTATTGCATGTGTTGTGTGTGGGGTGAGCCTCTTTCTCAAACAGCTCAGTCATTTATGCCAGAACTCATATATGGAGCTAATCGGAGTTTAGCAAAGGTTGTGCTTGTCCTTCCTAAAATTGATGGTCAAGTTTCTCTGTAGTAATTATAACAAGTGAAATGAACATTCAAAACTGGTTCTTAACGTTTTCGAGAAAATTGTTTCACGAAATTCTTGAAAATAATCGCCAAATATTTTCTTTCCTTGTCTTTTCTTACACTGTAAGAACTTTTATGAAAACAATATAACATGAATAACAGGCTCGAACTTTACTGAAGTCCCTCGTCATCATTGGTGCATTGAGTGGGCTGATATTGGGATCTATTGGAACTTCAGTTCCCTGGCTATTTCCCAAGCTCTTTTCCTCTGATCCTGAGGTCGTACAAGAGGTTAGTTGCTTTGTCTCTTGTTTGCTAGATTCTGGACTTTCAACTTCACAAATATCGAAACCTATGGCTTTGCCAACAAACAGTAAAACTTTTCCATTGGTTAGTTGCTTATCTCAGAGGTGGAAGAGTATGTTTCATTGCAGTAGTTACTATCTGTCTTTAAGAAAATGCTTATCCTTTGTGATAACCGGATGTTTTCATGATTGATTTTATTTTATACGGTGCAGATGCACAAGGTATTGATCCCATATTTCCTTGCACTGAGTATCACACCTAGTACCCACAGCCTTGAAGGCACATTGTTGGTATGTTGGCCCTATCTTCTTGTTATTTTCTTTCCTTGGCTCCAAAGAGAAATTGGCAGAAGTTTCATCATTTTAGGCTTTGAGCCCACTGATGAATGATGAAGGTTGCTCAACAGACTTTAACCAAATGCCTCTAAATTTGTGAAAAAACGGAAGTGAAGATTTTTATCACCATTTTCTCGCACTTATCTGCTTCTTAATTCTGCAGGCTGGACGAGACTTGAAATTCATTAGTATGTCAATGAGCTCGATCTTTGGTTTGGGCAGTCTTCTCCTGCTGGTACATGATTTGAGTTTAATTTTCCAGTTTTTGAGGAAAATTGTGGAATAGAGGTCAAAATCTTATTTTGTGCTTGCATTGCATAGTTTTCTTGATCGGAATGGCAATGATTTTTCTGGGAGGATGTGTGGTTGAAAACTTAAAAAGTGATAGCAATCACAGTTGAGAATGAGTTTCTGGAAAATTGGTTTTTGGTAGAAAATACACCAAACCCATTTCAGTGTTAATGTGAAATACTAGCTCACCGATTTTTGCCTGTGTCTTCTTTAATATCTTTTTCATTTTTTTTTCCTCTATCATTAATTAAAGTCAAACTTTAATTTTATCATCCGTTGCCCTGACATTTCATGGAATCCACCATTTTTTTAGCTCTGTCATGAGTTTCTGGAAAATTGATTTTTGGTAGAAAATATACCAAACAAGCACCGTAGTGTTACTTCATGTCAAATACTGCTCTTGCATTTTGGGGTCCATTCTTTAATATTTATTTCATTTTTCTACCACATCAAACTTTAACCTTGTCATCTGCTGCCCTGACGTTTCATGGGATCTGCCATTACTTTGATATATTAAGCAGTCACTGGAAATTTTACCCGTACAACCACCACCCCCACCAAAAAAGTCTATTTCAATTTGGATGCTTGTTTCTCCATCTCTATCCATTAACAACATTCCACATCTTGTGTAGATGCTGAGCAGAGGCGGTTATGGTTTAACCGGGTGTTGGTTTGCTCTAGTTGCATTTCAATGGGTAAGCATATGGCTACTCGATATCTGCTAAATTATGGTCTCCCAAATCATTTAATTGGATCATAACTCTCATCTCTCTCCAGACTCGGTTTTGTATTGCACTTAGACGCCTCACATTACAAAATGGGATTCTCTATTCTGAAGACACCACTCGTTGTCAAGTTGGGAAGCTCAAAACTGTATAGTTTATGCACTTATGAAGCCTAATTTCCCAATTGACAAATTGAACACGACTTCTGTACTTCAATACTGTTCTGGCATTGGAGCTGTTTACCCGAGAAATGTCATGAAGGCTCAAAGGATTGGCACCAATGGAAACAATACGCATTGTACTATTAGGCAATAGAAACAATACGAATGAGGGATACACATTATCGCCCTTTATAATATCATATTATCATGACTTATTATGATTCAATGGTTTTGTTATTTGATTACTTGTTTGTTTGTGTACATGTGATGGATCCCACAGAAATGTATATGTTCGGAGAAAAATAGGATGAAAATCTTGAAGTTACATTGAAATTTAGGTTTGTGTTCCTTTTATGTTTCATTTGATAGAAATTTTGATTTTTACTATTTATAGTCGAAGTGTCAATGTAAATCGACACATCTCTTAGTCCATATAACTGTTCATAGGAATTATGCAGTTTGATCAATCAAGATTAACGCCTTGAAATCATGGCGTGGAGCATATGCCATCACGTGATTTGGCGTCTTTAATGGATTAAATCGTGATATTATTACGCGTCGTGATTAGGACGTTAAGGTCTTTTGGACCTGGATCAAAAGCGGGAATTGTAACTGGCATTCAAAAATCAAAAAGTGATTAAACCGAGAATTACCCCTCTTAACTATTGTACTCTGCACAGGAAACTAATCAAAAAAGGAAAATTTGATAACTATGGGTGATTATCTATATTTTCTGAAAATATAAAATCAATACTATTTAAAATTATTTTGTTGTAACAATACAATAGAAAAGATCATACTAATACAAGAATGAAATGTCAGCAATGTGAAATCTGAAAATTATTTAAATTAAAAAACATTAGATGATTTTTGTATTAAAAGTTCAGGTTAATGACTTTATGATACTTAATTTTATTTTAAGAAACAATATTTGGTAGTGGACGGTTATACGATGTTGAGTCAAGAGTCACAAATTGCAAATAATTGAAGATATTGTTTTTCATAGAGATAATGGTCAAACCAATTCTATTTTAGTTTTATAAATATGGTAATACAATACTACGATTATTTCATATGCCATCTATTTATCTGTTGATTATTTGTAATTATTATACTACTATTTCAATTAAAAATATTATTTTCTATAACTTCCATGCATCTTTCATATGCCATTTGCTTGTGTGTTGATTTTTTGTAGTTATGATTCTACTATTTCAATTAACAATATATTTTATCTATAACAACTTCCGTGCATCGTACGAGTGCGATTGCTGGTAAGTATAAAAGTTGACAATTTTTCTTTTTAAATTTATTTTAGCAACTTTGTCTTGATTGAATCCTGTTTTAATGATAGGTGTTTTCTAGTTTAAGTTGAATTCTTTAATCCTAATAGGATTGGTTAAGTTGATATAATTCTCTAATCCTAATCCGATTAATTAAGTTGATATAAATTTGTAATACTAATCCAAGTAATTAAGTTGATATAGTTTTTTTAATAATTTAAGCTTAATTCTTTAATCCTACTCCAATTAATTAAGTTGATATATATAATCCTTTAATCTTAATCCATTTAATTAAGTCTATGTAGTTGTTGTTGTTGTTTTTTTTTTTTTTTATTTGAATTCTTTTTTGCATTTACACCCCGTTAGTGTATGTGTATTTATGAGTATTTATGAGTTTTGATGTGAAATAGGAGAGAGAATGAGTGGGATTGAGTGGTGGAGATTTATGTAGTACAGTGGGTCTCAGAAAATATGTGGATGTAATTGGTTTGACTTTTGATGTGAATGTGTTAAAATATGTAAAAATTTGTTAAAAATTGTAAAAGAACGGGCACTTAATTCTTTAACCCTAATGTGGTCAAGCAAAAGTATACATTGATTTGTTTGAAGTGCTTTTGATCGGATATCTTCGTAAGGTCAGATGAATAATACATAACTTGTCTTTGATGGGGGTCTCACCCCATTAATTTTTTTCCGCTACTGCAGGTACCATAAGGTACCCACAGTGGGTACTAGATCAAACCCCTTCTTTGAAGTTATATTTAGAGCTGTGTTGGTGGTGTTTGTGTGACATTGATGATGGGTGGTTGTGTGACTAGTGTTGGTAGTGGTGTTTGTGAGGCTGCGATGTTTATGCGACTGTGGTTGTGGCGCTGAATTGTGACTACCAATGTTGGTTTTGTGACTATCGGTTGTGGCTATTTTGGCTGTTGATGATGGTTATAGCACACAAGAAGTCACACTTTATAATCACAACAAAATCTAGTCACATTTTTGTATATATTGCAATTATCGTTCAAAATCACAACAATTCTAGGGACACATATATATGTAGATCCTTAAATAATAGGAGTGGATGTGGGAGAATCAACGAGTTGTATTGATTGTGGAAAGTTACCAAATTTATTAGTTAAAAAAATTGTATTATCTACGTCTAATATATTTGAATTTTATTTGGTAACCTGATTTTTAGTTTCTGACTTCAGCTTTTGTCAAATTTCAACTCCAAAATTGATCCAAAAAAAAAAAAATCAGCCGTAAAAGATAATCACCATAGTTATCAATAAAATTTATGATATATCAAGTAAATTAGCAAGATTAATATTTCTTCATAATTTTTAAGTACATTAAATTTGTAAACACCAAGAATATATTGTACTTTTTATTATTAATATATATTGTTGTGCACGTGTTACTTTTTAGTAATAATAATATATTGGTGGAAGATTTGTATTTGGATATTAGATGTAGACATGGCATGGAAAGTTAGAAAGAAAAAGTGAGAAAAAAATAAAATAAAAGTGATAAAAAAAGGAAAAATGTCCAATAAATACAAGTCAAAATTGGGCTTTATCCACTAAATCAAAACATCTTATTTCTTAACCACTAACTATAACTTATAAAACGTGATTTACCAATTATTCTTTTAAGTGTTTATGGATTTTTTGCTCCTCATTTTTCTTTTTCCACACTTTTATTTTTTCTCTATCTTTCAAATTACATAGGAGGTCTTCTAACTTTCAAATTTTACATTTTAATCCTCAACTTTTTAATTTTCTTTCAAAAATGTCCCAAAATATTTGCACCCAAGATCCTCTATCTTTCGGATTGTTTTATTTTAATCCTCAAATTTTTGAATTTTTGGCACTTTTAGTCCTTTTTGCTCATCCTTTTCCTTGTTTTCTTTTACATTTAGGAAATTCACCTACAAGTACAAAATTTAAGATAAAATAAATAAATAAAATTTTCATTATGATAAAAAAATATTATAAACATAAAGATAACTTTATACTTCATTTAATACTTTTGATGGCAATTCATAAATATCAATGGACGTATAAATATTACCTTTCGAAGTAATATGGATTACCACATCAAATAATACACATTATCTACCCCGGTAATCTCAATAAAGATCCAACTTCTCGCTTCACTCGTCTCTCGATTTCTCTCTCTAGATTATCATTCCAGGCAATCTTGAAAAATATCAAATTTCTCGTTTCCCTCGTCTCTCACTCTCTCTTTACGCACATTTTCTCTCCAAATTACCACCTTAGATAATCTCGACAAATATTCAACTTTTCACTTGCCTCGCCTCGATTTTCTCTCTCTACACACTTTCTTTTTCTAGATTACTACAATCGGTAATAACATTATTGGGGTAGGTAATATTATTATTGGAGTAGGTAATTTGGAGAGAGAAAGCGCATAAAGAGAGAAAGTGGGGTTGAGGGAAATGAGAAGTTGAATGTTGGTCAAAATTATAAGGGATTGTAATCTAGAGAGAGAAAGTGTGTATAGAGAAAAAGTTAGGGTGGGGAAGTGAGAAGTTGAATGTTGGTTGAGATTGCATGGATGGTAATCTGGACAGGAAATGTGCATAGAGATAGAAAGTAAGAGACGAAGGAAGTGAGAAATTGAATATTGGTCGAGATTATTAGGGATGGTAATCTAAAGAGAGAGTTGGGTGGGGAAGCGAGAGTTGAATGTTAGTGGGGGTACGTCATATTATTATTAGTGTAAGTAATATGATTATTGAGGTAGATAATATTATTACTTGAGATGTTGGTTGAGATTGCATGGATGGTAATCTGGACAGGAAAAGTGCATAGAGATAGAAAGTAAGAGACGAAGAAAGTGAGAAATTGAATATTAGTCGAGATTATTAGGGATGGTAATCTAGAGAGAGAGTTGGGGTGGGGGAAGCGAGAGTTGAATGTTAGTGGGGGTACGTCATATTATTATTAGTGTAAGTAATATGATTATTGAGATAGATAATATTATTACTAGAATATGTGATAATATTATTAGAGTAGACAATATTACTGTTGGGGTATGTAATAAAATTATCGGGTAGATAACATTTTTCTTATGGTCCGTGGAGAGAAAGTCGGAAACAAAGGAAAGGAGAAGTTAAATGTGCGTATTGTGAAAGATATGACAAATTCATTTTTTTATGTTATATTAAATATAATGTTTGTATATGAATTTCCCAAATGTAGAAGAAAATAAGGAAAAAATGAGTAAAAAGGAATAAAGTGTTAAAATTTCAAAAGTTGGAGGATCAAAATGAAATAATTTGAAAGACAGAGGACCTTGGGTGCAAATATTTTAGGGTATTTTTGAAAGAAAGTTCAAAAATTGAGGATTAAAATACAAAATTTGAAAGTTGGAGGACCTCCTTTACAATTTGAGAAATATAGGACTCTTGTAGATGTGATAATAGAGGTCGTTTGGGTTTTAAGTTTAATAGGTAGCGTAGTGGTAAATTAAATGGAGTGGACAGGATGTTTGTGTTTTATCCATGAAAAATAAAGTTAGTGGCAAAAAAAATAAGATATTATGATTAATTGGGCATTTTTTATAAAATGTGTAGTTATTAGGTGTTTTTCCATAAAAAAATAAAATTGGAAAAATGTGAGAACCATCAAATATTTTGTGTCTCTTTCTCCAATATGTACATTCAAATTAGACATTCGCGTTCGAGCAACGTTGATCCTGTAGCTTTTGGAACCTTGAGGGCACATCTAAACTAAATGCCTTGAGTTGGCAAAAAATCGACTCTTTTCTGACATGCGCCTCAGCAGGATGCTTTTTTTTTTTTTTGCCTAAAGACAAGACTAGCCATGCATTGGAGGTGTTCTTAGACAGTTTTGATCCATTCTCTACATGTGGATGCATTATGGTGCTTACATATGGGCAGATGCGTAACATGTGTCCTCCATAATGGTAAGAAATGGCATGTGGCACCAATTCGCCTATGTGTGGGCATTGTAGTGTGCCCATAAGTGGGCAACGAATCGAAACTATGTTCTTAGGTAGACAATAATGATAACTCAAAAACCTGGAGAAGAACCTAAAATCTAGTAGTGGGAAATAAATTGTACCATCATAATCGCAATGAACTCAAGAGCCCAAAGAAGGGAAAAAAAAAAAAAACAAAAAGAAAAGAAAAGGGTAAATTGCAGTTGGGGTCGCAAACCTTTGAGAGGTATTACGATGGAATTCATAACCTTCAAAGTATCGTATCTAAAGTCCCTAATTTTTCAAACGTAGCAACAAAGATCCTTTTGGGGAAAAAATAATTAGTTTTAATGGTCAACTGGGCAAATTATTGTAAAATAACCAAATTGTCCAAGAAATAATTTCAATTCAATCTATAGCTTTTAGGGATGTGCAAATTATTCCTAAATCTTTTTTAAGTTGCACAAATTTGCCTTGAATTTTTTGTACGTATTTATTTTAGCCCCTAATTAAATTACTAAATTTGTTGAACTAATTTAGTTATGACTAAATAGTTTTATCGAAAATTTTCCATACATATTACCTCATAAATTTTGAACATTTGAATTGAAATTAATAAAAATTCTAGAAAATTTTTTTAAACACAATAGTTATTGATGACTTAATTGGCTTGCCTTCTTTATCACACATTAGCAGTCTAGCGCTCTAATGCTCACATGTGGGCATTAGAGCGAGAACACAATTCATTGAGAATTTCAACTATTTGTACAAATGTAGTTCAATGGAAACTACAATAATGTTTTCCTCCTCACGAGGGGAGAAGTTATTCACCCTATATATCATATGTCAACAGGTAAATATTTGCAAAATAAGTATACAATTCCACTATTGATATATTAAGTTTAATTTGTTAACATATTAGTACTTCTCCCCACATAGGAAAGAGAGCATTACTCATGTAACCTATTATTAACTGATATTCATAAATTGAAAAATATGAATATTTTTAAATAATCATTAAAATTTTATGTTGATTTTATACAAAACATGTATTCTTGTTCACTATATGATGCACGAGCATAAGTCAATGACATAATTTAAGGCCTTGTTCTATACATATTGAATTTTACTAATTTTTTCTCTCATTATTTTTAATCATTTATATAATTATTTTGATATTTTTAATATATTTTTTTAAATTTTCAATCACACACCTAACTCATATTTGAGTAAATGAAATCTATAGAACAAGGCTTGCGACTTGTTTGAAGTTTTCCAGTTGCTTTTAATTTTTCACTTTTCATACTTTTCAAAATATTGAAAAGTTCACTCTGGCGTATGTTTGTGTGGGATTTTTTTTTATCTAAAAATTAGATAAGTGATTTTTTGGGTAGGTAGTGGTGGGAGCCATAAAAAAAGGATCATGCTACAACACCATAATAAATACCATAATGGTTGACATAATGGATATGTGGCATGATCCTACAATTTCAACCACTCCATCACTTTTAGATGGACGGTTATTAAATATGCCAACAACCATTATGTCGACCATTATAATATTTATTATGGTAGTCTAGCATTTCCCTAAAAAATATGATTATAATGAGTGATGATATGGGATATGTGATTAATATTAATATTTAACTTTAACTTTTAATAATAAATAATTTGTAGGTAGAAAACAGTGGAGGCAAACAAACAAATGCGGCTCGTACCTCTTATTGCTTTTCAATTTGCACTTCGTTATTTTCAAGCGATTCGTAATATGGGACACCGTTGAATTTAGCAGCTCCTGCCAGTGTACCACCTATTAACCTATTATTTTATGTACGTGTTGCCGAATTTCAAAACAATTTCAAGTCGAGTAGATAACATGTCTAGTTATGATTATTTAATTATGATGACCTATCCACATTTGGATGGATTAATATACCCATATATTAATATGTTAATTTATTAGTGATTTATATTAATGTGTAAATCACACTATAAATTACTAATAAATTGATATATAGTATATTAACATACACATATATGGACACATATATGGATATGTGATTATAACTATATGATTGTAACTCTACAATGTCAAGGGTATAGAATGAGCAATTGTTTTTAAAAAAACGTAATAAAACATTAGGACCAAGTATTATAAGGCGTGTAAGATCAGGGCCGGACCTCCCATGAGGCCCGAGACACCTTAGCCTCAGGGCCCAAAATTTTTGGCTTTTTGGGGCCCCAAAATTGACAAAACGTTTTATATATAAATGGTCGTGTAATATATGTTAATGAATGGCTTGGTATCGTAGCGGTTTGGATTTTTGTTGGTCTATGTATAACTTCCTTCTCAGGTTCAAATCTTCGTGGGTGCAAAGCCGGTCCATATGTTGAGACCATTGAGGCCTTTGCCTCAGGTGCTCGAGGGTGAATTTTGGGCCAGACACTATCACTTAATTTAAAAATTAAAAATAAAAATTGAAGTTCGCACAGAGAAACTGAAACACATTGTTATTTGGATATAATAGTGGTTTTCATTTTATGCAATATATTGCGTATTTATTGTTTTATTTTTGAGTTTTAAACAATAAATTATTTGATTGTTATTGTAATGGATAATAGATGCTTATGGGTAAGATTTTTTAGTAATTACCACTTTCATTTATTCCTACAACAATGTCTTTATTTTAAGGTAAGTAATAGCTTATTACTCAAAAAATTCTCAAAAATGAATGTGGCATTTTATATGAATTTTTCTTTGTTGTGTCTTATGAATGTGGCTTTATCGACTTATATGAATGTGAACTTGTCAGTTTATGCCAATGTGGCCTTGTCGGTTTGTATTTGTGTTGGGTTGTTGGCGGCTTTGTCAGCTTATATTTGTGTGGTCTTATTGCCTTATGTATGTGATCTTTTTACAAGTTAATTAACAATTAATAGCTTGTTAAAAAAGAAAAAATTTGTTGCACCAGACCGCTAGCCCAGGCGCCTAATTTACGTGTCGCCTCAGGCTATGAAAAACACAGGACCGGCGTCGTGTAAGATATTAAAAAGCATAATACGTATAAAACATCCAGACTAGGTATTGAATTTAGGCGTGCTCAAATGTACTAATCCGTGATAAAAGCGCGATCAATGCGTGATAAAATATAAGGTATCGCGAAATGTGAAATTCGAGCTTCGAGCATACGCACTATCTAAATATTGTCTAGGTGGACTTTTCGGAACACCCTTGTGCATCAAAATCTATTTTGAAAAGGAGTCTAAGGAGGCTGAAAATGAAGCTAGCAAACCTCAACTCGTGCTGTGTACTCGCATTCGAGGCCGAAGTTGCAAGGATAAGGATAGAAATGTCACTCTTCCTCCTAGGACAAGCTTAAACTCGTTTGGTAGACATCAAAATACATTGGGGACACATGAAGATTAGAGAGTCGAATCAAAAGTTAAAATACAACCTTGTTGCAAATTGATATAATATAATAAACAAAACAGACACCAAAAAAAAAAAAAAAAAAAAAAGAGGCGCACAAATGTATGATTCTACTTTCTAGGAAAGGAAAATTATGACCCAAAACTAAAAAATAAAAATAAAAATAAAAAACAGTCGCAGTGTCTATTAAGACTCAACATTCTACCATTTCTTCAACTCCATACCATCAAATGGCTTGACCCGTACCTGTTTCGAACCATAACTCCGACTGTAATTGATTGATTCAACTCGGCAAAATATGTTTTTATTATGTTTCCCTAATCTTCCCAGTCCACATTTCTCTCATAATTAATATTAAGATCAAAATTACGATTGAGATATAGATTTTTCCAATGCCACGTTACAGTTTGCATCATTCTGCTTAGTAAACTACAAATGATGTGTTACAAATTTACAATGTCATCCCGACAAAACAAGGTCTCTATTTCTTCGTCGATCCCTCATAAATTTTGAGATGCAAAATATTTCAAGCCCTTACTCTGAGACCATTTCCTACCTGTTGCCAATTGCGGATGATCTTCTCCCAGCATTTCGCGCAATTCAGCTAAAACTTGCTTGTCAACAAGAAATGCCCAAAAAATGAATAGCAAGTCGAAAAGGTGATGGAGTGATAAAACCTCAAAATCTGCTACTTCCACGCCGACCACGACCAGATTTTCTTCGTTCTGGTGCTTCTACTTTTGCTGATCTTCTACTCTGCAATTTTCATCATATACCACTAAGTTCAAAGATCCTTCTCACAGCCGAAAACATATACAGATTCCATCTAGAAACATAGATGTTTCTAAGACAGGTTTCTCGAATGGGTTGCGTGTAAACTTTTCATTCAGCTAAAAACTAACTTTCTCAGTTGAATAGTGGTGGGACCATGACATGTGTGATTATTTTGATATTTGACTTTGACGGGCAGTAGAAGATGATTTTTAGATAGAAATAAGTTAAAACGAACAAAGGCTAAATTTGACAAACTATATGAGAACCTGAGACGCTTTTCTGAATGCCTGTTGTTTCTTGGCGAAAATCTGAGCCCTTTTCTTCTTCTCTTCTTCTTCCTTGAGCTTGGTGAGGCTTGGCCTATAGAGAATCATAGTTCTACCAATCTGACTAACAACAGCAGCACCAGTGGCTTCCTCTAATTGCTTCACAGCATCATCCAACTCCACAGGACAACTAGAATGTATTTTAAGCTGTTCACAAACATTTTAAGCAAAACCTTAAGAAAATTATCGAACCTTCCATCAGCTTCAAAGTAATTAATAAGTTAATATCTTTTGCTACCAAAATTGAAATACTTGTCAATATTGATGAACTTAAAAACAGGTTACTTCTCTGTTTTTAAACCTTAAAACAAGTAAACAACACAACTGATCCATAACATACTTCCTCTATTGATGAGATGATGATGATGTTGCTCAGTTGCAACTAGTTTTCTATGAT
Organism: Jasminum sambac; assembly: GCA_018223645.1. Classification (NCBI taxonomy): domain Eukaryota; kingdom Viridiplantae; phylum Streptophyta; class Magnoliopsida; order Lamiales; family Oleaceae; genus Jasminum; species Jasminum sambac. The sequence goes on along the minus strand of CP073648.1, from coordinate 24,826,115 downwards.
TTGTCAATTTAATTGTAAATTTCAATGTAGTATTTAAACTGCACTTATAAACAGCATTGCTCTTAAAATGCCATAAATTAGCAAAATGAACTTTAATAACTAATTGAAGAAACATATACTATCAAAGGAAATTGTATATACCTTGAGAATTTCATTAGCTTCAAGGGTATCAATCAATGCGGTGACGACAGTGCCAGTCACTCCAGACTTTCCCACCTGTTGAGATTTAATTTTTTTACCCAAACTGTGTGCATAGGACGCCAGTTCCTTCTTCTCTTTAATAGTAAGAGTAGGAAACTTCGATTTAGAAGACTTGATACGCTGAGCTTTCAAATCCAAAACCCTCGTTAAGCCCTCTTTAACAGCAACATCATTCGCTGCATCTTTCCTCGGTTCAAATTTTTCATCTCCGTTGATTTCATCGCTTTCGTTTCGGACTGAAACGACTTCGTTTGCGAGCTCGCAGAGAAGAGGAGCGGCGGAGAAGAACAGGCGGCGCGTGGAGAATGAGGGATTTGGGGCAGGATTTTGGGTGATGAAAGACGATGTCGTTTCCGTTTGGAGAGGAAGCGTAAGGGATTGTTTGGGTTTGCTCATAAATGAAGAATGAAAACTGGGAATACTCGTCAGCCGGAGGATGAAACGGCAGCGTACAAGGTGGGAAGAGGAGCAGGAAGATAACGTCCCCATTTCTGGTTTGATTGCCTTCTTCACCCCTTGAGGATTTAATGCTAATAAATACCGTGAAATTATTATATGAATTAATAACACTCAGAACGAAATGAAAAACAAAAGTGGGTGTTTGGTCTAGTGGTATGATTCTCGCTTCGGGTGCGAGAGGTCCCGAGTTCGATTCTCGGAACACCCCCTTTTTTCCACCATTTTTGTTTGTTTCTGTTCTCCTTCCAAATTTATCACACGACCACATCCTTCAGAGTTCAGACCTTCACCTTTTCAACTCTTTGAACTTTAGCAAATTACATCCCAAACAAGTCATGGGTTTCATCACAGAAAAATTAAAATTAAAATGCTGACTTTATTGTAATAGACTAATGCTATACATCTGTCAAATATGACATAATGGTCAATGGAAGCATAATTGAAAATCATTTTTATTATGAGGCATTAGCAAATTTGTGCAACTTTAAATTTTCAATAGCACAAAGTCAAAAAAATTTTCAATTTGCAAAATTAACAAGTCAAACTTTAGCATACCCAAATTACCCTTACCTATGTGCAAATGACGGCTCCTAGGTTGGCATGAATAGTACATATTTTTAATGCATGTCCCATCCCATCATGTATGCATTGAATGAAGAACTTGTACACCAATCAATCCACTTTTTCCCTCCATGTAGGTGGCACCAAAAACGCCATTATACATGTCTCTTGTTTAATGGTGCTTTATTATGAAAAATATATAGTTTGGTGTAAATTTTTATTTATTTATTTATTTATTTGTGTCTGTAATTAAATTCTATACGATAGAAGATAGAGTATAGAATGAAATAGATTTCCAAACCCCAAATGCCAAATCCTAAACCCTAAATGCCAAACCCTAAACCCTAAACCCTATAATATAATCTACGGTGTTGTATTATACTTTTTATTTTGTTCACATGGTTATCATGCAATGTTGCGTAAAATATTTGCAGAAATATTATATGTGCATTTTATTGCTGCCATACATTAATTAGAGGCAGAGTTAAGAATCTATTTCACTGTAGGCGACGCAAGTAAATTAGTTTTATTTTTATCCGTTCTTTACCTATCGGCATATTACTAACATATTTTAGAATTAGGGCGCAGAGCTAGGAATCTATTAAACGACTTCTTTCAATTTAGTTTCATTTTTATCTATCGTTTACCTATCAACATATTACTAACATATTTTAGAATAGAAACAAAGGTTAATATATTAGCTTAAATGGTATCTAAGATAATGTAAGATCTTAAATTACATTCGTTTTCATTGCTATTAAATGTAAGGACAAATGTTTATAGAGATGAGTACACTAATAAACAATTGGGAGTTTGAAAGCGAAAGTAAAGTAGGTGAAGGCAACGGTTGATGCCTCGATGATTACTATCAATGCAAGAGATTGCGACGGAGATGAAGTCATTTAACTACGTAATTGTTATTTAGGGAAATTAGGATGTAATATAACTAATAAAATACATCTTTTTTAAAACCATCCCAAACACCAAAATGCGATTCAATTGGATTTAAACCATATAATTTTCGAACGTTGAAACCTAAATCAATCAATATGGAAGCAGTTTGCTTTGAAACATTGGCGGGTCTATGTAGAACCAAACCAACAATTTAAGTTTAATTTGACAGCCTCTTTTGGTAAAGTCATAGCCTAAAACACAAAACTTAGTAAGATGATTTTTTAAACTAATTCCTTACCCACGTTTGACAGTTAACCTTTCAAATTGTTATGTAATTATTTCTAAAATTTGAATAGAACATCAATATCGACCCGATTCATCTAATATGAAATTCTATTTAATGACTAATCATTTAATTATCGAGAAGAAGACAAACAAAATATTACTGGAATATACTTTGTTAATGCGTATTTATTCTTTTTTCTTTGTGAATGAACTTTTTAACATAAAATAATAGAGTCGTTTCAAGAAAATAAAAAATAAAAAATGCATTGAATGCAATGGAACTAAACTTGTACATTCATTGAATTGTGAGCTAATATAGCTTCCACCACGAAGTAAGTTACTTTTTGCTATACTACTTGTATATTTTACATTAAAGTATTTTAAAAATTCAAAAATGAAAATTTTTCAAAAAAGCTTTCGAAGTGTCTGCAACACATTCTCGTTACCTTAGATGATAGAGTATAGAACAAAAACAGATTACCAAAGCAATAGTTAGATAATATTCAATACACACTTCATTCGTCTAATGAATAACATACAGTATATTGGAGCTAAATACCAGCATACTTTACATCTCAAACGGCCAAAAAATGTCTACCAACCCCTCAACTAAGACCAATGTTGGGACTATGACATTTCGTGCAAGAGCATGTTTATAGTTCAACGGGTGGAAGGAAACCACACAGAAATTATACATAGACCACACAAAGCTCACGAGCTTTTTCATCCCTCTTGTGCAATATCCACACTGAAAAATTCATGTCCTAAGAAACAAAGATATGTTATCAAGACATAAAAGCACTTGAATGCTTATCAACGATGGACAACAAAACATAATCATGAGACAATTGAGTGTTAATATGCGTCTAAAAATAATAGGTTGTGTACCAATGCAGTCCATTCGTTCTTCCCAGCTGCGATATCTTTTACTATTTTAAGCAAAACAGAATGATGGCCAACAGTAACAAACGAACTGCCCAATGATAGCATTCATTAGTAGTGAAAGATAGGTTACAATACGGTAATTTTTTTAAAAAAAGAAATAAAAAATTAGGAACACTTTAAGATAGCAACAAAAAGTGAAGGTTAAATCCTAAAATCTTAAATGTTTCCATAGTAAAATTCTTAACAAAAATCTAAAATTTTCACGAAATACTCTTTGATGATCCTACATTTTAATGCAAAATAACAGCCCAACAGATCTTGATCCTTCTGATTTGGTCTAACAAACTCTTTTCTTGTAAGTAAACATACCCTTTTTTGTTTTTGGTCCGTTTTTAACTTCCTATATTATTCCTATTGTGCTTTCATGCTCGAAATTCTCCTCCTAGTACAATACAAATAAACAAGAAATACATGTATACTATATCTATATCTAGAGACAAAAAAGAGGAGATGGAGAGGATAGAGAAATATTAAGAAGAAAGAGTCTTTAGTTTCTGTTTTATTATTTCTTCATTGGCGGTGGCTAGTTCAAGACCCGACCTACCTATTCAATTCTTTGATTTTTTTTTTCAGCATTAAATTCTTGAATCTTTTTACATTAGTATGCATATTTCCTCTAGATTACAGTAAATATAAAATTCAATATGGTTTCGCTTTTAATTTCTTTTGGGTATGAAACTGAAATTGTACTTCCCCAAATCAAAACTAAGGCATAGACTCTGTAATCTCTACCCAATCTCAACAACATATTTAACTATTTGACTCTGAAATTTTGCTATGCTAAATGTGAGCATAAAATTCAGGCAAACATGAAAATAATCTCTTCTTTAGGCAATGATTCAAGCTCATCCAAAGCACATTTTTCAGATACAAAAATAAAGCATATTCAATCATAACCACACTCGTGCATTCCGAAGGCAGGCCATTGCAATTTAACAACTTGACCAAATCTATATTCTATAATATAGAAAGAGGAACCCCTACCACTACAACCATTAAAGTAAGGAAAAAAACCCCTACACTAACGCCACTAAAGCAAACATAACCAAAACAAACAACCAACATATAATAGGCAAGAAAACAATAACCAACAAAGTCAGGCTATATAACAAAGGCAATCAAACAATATCAGCAGAAAAGATAAAGGCTATGATGAAGAACCAACCAAATTGCCAAAACATTCATTTTTCTTTTTGAAAAAAAAAAAAGAACATTCACTTGCAGTAGGAAAAACCATTCATTTCCAGCGTAATACCCATAGAAAAATCAACAAAAAAGGAAAATACGAACTGAACCATTCTAGCGTACACTAAGCCCTAATAACACCAAAAATTCGAACAAATCAGTCTACATAATTACAAAAACCCCAATTTCGTATCTTCTATTGATGATTTGACAGTAAAAAAGGGGAAAAGAGGAAGTTTTTGCTCGAACTTACGGGCTTGTCATCACGAACGAATATTTTTGGGTGCAAAGCTACAGAGTAAGGTACTGGGTAGAAGCGAACGACTCGATCTTCATGTAATCTAGACTTCTCTCGCCGAAAAACAACCAGAAACCACCGGATCTAGGTGTTTTTCGCTCAAATTTGGAAGAGATGCGTACGAGAATGGGTTTGGAGAAGAAAGTATGGTAATGATGTGAAAGCCTTGGTCATATTGTAGGACTCTTACGCATAGTTGGTCTAATTTTGGTTAAGGGATATTTTAGTCCCTATCAATTAATTGCTGCTAGCATTGCAAATATAAATTTTATATGTTAATTATATAGTATTTATATAGTTAAACATTAACAATCTTGCTAATATCTCTTTTATTATTATATATATATATATATATATATATATATATGTTATGAATAATAATTGAAGAATAATTATTAGGTGTTATGAATAATTGAGAATAATGTGGTGGTTATAAATTATGAGGAATAATTTGGTGGAGAAATAATTTGGTGGAGGAATAATTTGGTAAAAGATGTAATTATTATATGTGAATGACTATTATACCCTTGATGAAATTATGTAATTACGATTGTGCCATTCGAAGTTTTCCTATAAATAGGGCTTCAGTTATTAATGAAATTCATTCCTAAGAATTCCTTGGAATTCATTCTCTAAATTCTCTTTATTGTTTCTATACTTTTATAACACGTTATCAGCATGAGTCTCTAGCCATTTGAGTAATAAGAAGGGAGTATGCTCTACAGTTGCATCTAACGATGATCTTCTGTATCAGAAACCAAATTATTATTATTTGGAACATTATTAACAAATATACTGAAATTTCCCAAACTCCGAACATGATTCTCACACTTTCGTATGTCGCCCTCAAAACGACTCCTCCTTTCCACGAAACCCTTACTATAAATATTATAAACATCCTTGATCATTTTTCATCAAATTTAATTTTAGGTCTCTGAGAATCAAAATATGATACCAGAAGAGAGAATTGGAAGCTATGAACCTCAACTCCCTATTAAACCCAGAACAATCACTCCAAGAACTTCACAATTTGAAATCCAATTAAATTATGGAGTCTCCACCGTCGAGTTGATTTTTCCTTCTACTGTGATAATAAATGCTTTGTGCACTAATTACCAAGATTCCATGTGGATTTTTAACTTTGGGAGATGGTGAGCAAAGCAAGAAGAAAACACGAATCTAAATGGACAAAGGTAAAAATATATATATGTATATATACATTACTTTAGAATATAATAATATATTAAACTATAACATTCGTTTTATCGAGATATAAGGAGCATACAGTATCAAAATCAAATTTTCTCAACTCCATTATACTCGATTTAACGAGGGCTTCGATTTGAAACCAATATTAATAGGGTAATAACTCGTTGTTTGAAATATGTTATTATCAAACTTTCAAAATTTACAAATTAGTACACCAACTTTTGAAATGTTACAAAATAGTCATTAAATATTTTGATATTTATAAATGGAAGTGAAAGCGAGACGATTTTCCAATGGATAATATTGATAGAATATGTTTGATAATTTAACAATTGCGGATTGGAATAGACAATTTTACCCTTGCGAACTGTAAAAGGAAGGACCGACCTAATTTTGACGACAATAAACAAAAATGGATAGAATATTCCCGAAGAAATTCTAAATCCATTAATTACGACCTGAAGTCCATTTGAGTTAATAGATCGAAATATTAATGTAACTCTCAAGGGTTCAATTACATAATGTACTTATTCTAGAAGGATAAGTGTGCTCTTGTAGAAGTAATGAGTATTTGTTCTAGAAGAACAAATTTGCTCCCGATAAGAAGGTTTCAATATTTAATTTCTGCACTTTATTTACTGTAGAATTTAATTCTTTTAATACCTCCTACTTGATGATGGGTTCAACCTCACTAAACGGAAGGTTTTATATATTTGCACTTTATATGCTAAGTGATGGGTAATACCTTCTACTAAGCGATCCTACTCTCAAGAAGTAGTTAAATATTATGCAATTTAATTCTTGCTATTTAAATTCGTAAATTTATATTTATTGCAATAATTCCCATAAGGTAGGTTCGACCACCTTTATTGGAAGAAATTTAATTTCTGCAATTTAAATTTCACTTTAGATTTTGTGATATATTTCCAATGTGGTGGGTAATACCACACGATTGGTGTGCATATTTCAATGTGGTGGGTTATACTACACAATTGGTTATAACGAATCCTACTCCCGAAGAAGTAGTTGATCAAATATTCTAATCATACTCTCGAAAGTAGGCGATGAGAATAAAATTACTTCTCCATATATCACAGAATATGAATGGAGAAAATTGAGCAAGTGGTACTGAAGTTACCATTGGATAAATAGACGAAAGTAAAATCTTGAATAGATCCATGTTGATAAATCAAAGAAAATATATCGCATGGAAAGCTTATATGAAGTAATCTCATCGATGATATGAGATTGTATTAATATGAGAATAAAATGCTCTTGAAGAAGCAAAATCACTAGATATCTCAGATTTGAATAAAGCCAATATGATATTATTATTACTCCGTAAGAAGTACAAAAATGAAGTGGAACATATTGAGAATATCAAAAGATGGCATTAAACACTGAAAATATAAAAATGCAAAAAGAAAATACATCTTGAATCCATAAATGAGGGATGCGTCTCGAGAGTATAAATACTCTGTAACTCTGCCACCATCAACATTAGGATTCATAATGAAATATTTAAAGGATCCGAATTTCTTTTTGCTGACACGATGGTCGTGGACCGACTGACCGGGCTTCCTGATTCTTGAACATATGTATGAAATTTGATGAGTAGTTCATCAACATTACTAGCGTAAATAAGTATTTTCTGTTGAATGAGAGATAAACTTATTATTTACACCCTGATCTAGAAGCTAGTAAACCATCAAAGAAATTATTAATATTTAACAAACCTATTGGTTTGACATGAAAGTTCCACTGTACAACGAGGCTATATTGAATATTTCCTCCAGGTGTGTTGTAGCGCTGGAAGGACAATGAAAGCATCACTATTATTCATCATATACATCATGCGCTTGTGGATGGATTAAACAGCTTGTAGCACCAACCTCGCTTTGGACCCATGGTGAAGCGGCTCCAATTAGAGTATTAGATCCAACTAGATGGAAAGGTATTACACTCGAAACTCTTATTCCCCATGATGGTGCGGCCATTATAAGTCTAGCTAAAAGTTTGTTGTTGGTTCCTCCATATAGTATATTGATTTCTTGTCTCCCTAACTCTTTTGCGAGTTGGTTTGCCATATCCACATATTGGATATGACCTACCAGTTTAGATCCACCAAGAATACATACGGTTTTAATCTGGCGAGGTAAAGGCTGACTTGTATGAGATGATTCTAAAATCTCCATATCTATCTCTACTCCTATCTCTTTTTTTGCACTATACTTTCAACGTATGAACATGAGAGACACGAATCCCTCTATTTAAAGAAAAATTTTCAAACCAATAATTGAGTGCACTATTTACTTTTTGACAAATATGAAAGAGAAAAAATGCAGAAAAAAAAAATTTTGAGTGAAAATGGCATATATTTGTCGGTGATTGAAAAATAATATATATATACATATATATATCTTAAAATCGAAAAACAATATTTACAATTACAAGAAAAACATTGATCTTCAAGTATTACAGGCTTCCTTATATTAATATGAGAAAATTATTATACTAAAATTTTCTACTAAATTTACAACAGGATCTTCTAAAGTAAGTTTTTCAGAGCATACTTAACGCGTTTGTTGATATTTGAATTTGGCCCATAAGGCCATTAGTTCACCTGTAATGCGTGTCCACTAGGATGTGTCTCAAGAGCACATTGAATATCATCCAAAGGCTCTTACTCAATCCATCCTTAATGAATGCTATTTTATCTTCTCGATTTGGACGAGTATCCCACATTTACATCGAGTGTCACATGTCCACCAGAGACACTTTTTGCATCCTCCTAATCTTTTGCTCTCGTTTCTTTGAAAAACTACTTTTACCCATACCAGGCATGTATTTAGAAGGACTTGAAACCTCACCAGATAATCGAACCTTTGCTTCAATCAAGCATCTGGATATCTTGTGGGATACCCTTTATTCATTAGCATCCTTAATCTTTCCAAATTTTACATCGATAAATCCTTTTTAGGATTTTGATCGATAGTGATGGATAGTATTTTCGAAGATTTGAGAGCATATGATCCATTATAATGTATAGACCCTTGTTAGAATGAATTTTGCAATAATTTTGATGATTTATTTATAGAATAATACGATGCCAGTATGAAATAAGACTCAGATTTTAAATAAATAATATGAAGCGTAGAACTACGATTTGAATTAAATAATAACCGGATGTGATGCGTGATGAGTCAGAATCTGTTTGAACAAGTAGTAGACAATAATGTCACCAAAAGATGATGGAATATGCTCGGTGAATTATTTCTATGATAAATCATGTTGAGCACTATACGATACTAGTGAAATCGATATAAGAATTTATCGAACTAGAAGTTCAATAATACTGCTTGCAAAACCGGATCGACCATCCCTGGGTTTAAATAATTATTGAAATCAATATTTCAAGTGAAGAATTAAAGAATTCTTCAATGATTGTTCTCGATAAATGATGAAATCATTATTGTTAATATTGGGAATAAATCCCAAATATATCTGGAATAAAGGATGAGAAGTATGGGCCCACTCATCCTCCATGACTAGATATTATGATATGGATCCACTAGATAGTCACATGTGTATATGATTAGTAATTTGAAATTTATTTGAAATATTTGCTCACTAGATGAGCATGATTTTCAGATTTAATGATAAAAGCTAGTAAATGTATATCCCTAATACTTGAATAAATCACAGAAGGATTTGAGTATGCGTGATACAAGTGGGGATATTATATGGCAAATTATTTAAAGTCCTCAAATAAATTGCCGATATCGAGAATATAATGCAAACGGTCTAAATTCCCTATATTAAAAATTTGAATGATGAGAACATATATGATTAAAATCATACCAAGCATATGAGTTTTGGTGTTCTAAATTTTCAAGATATGAGGAGGAGTATTAAAGATTGAAAATGATATGAGAAATGCATCATGATATATCCTCAAAATTAAAATATGAACTTGAAGTTCAAAGATGTATAAAAGATGCTATGAACAATCACATATATCGCTTAAGATGCTTTGATAAGTTAGCACCTTGAAGCGTTGATATTATGAGATTTCCCCAAACATATATATCAAAGCAAATTATAAAAGATGGTCTTAATAACTGAGGCATATGCTCTTGAAGAGTATATAGACATAACTATATTGTGTAATCCTACAAGAGGATTGATAATGATATATCTCGATAAGTTATATCGATATAGGGGAAAGAAATGAAATTGAAATGTGTCGACACGATATGAAAATGTAGCGCTACATATGATCAATGATAATGAAAATATTGAGATATATTGAAGATGATAAATGGTGAATGTGAAATCCTTAACTTATGAGATGATGAGATGATGATGACTAGTGCTCAAGTTTAAAGATAAGCATGGTGGTCATTATATGTTACATGCTCATGAAAGTTAAATTACCGATCGTGTGTGTAGTAGAAAAGGAAATTAAAGGATCGGGGTGAGCTAAGCCGTGTTTATGAGTACCCTAAAGGGTGAGCTAAGCCCTGGGAATGAAATAACCTATTAAGTGAGTATTAAATGTTAAATGATATATTTTAAGTGTTAGTTAGTTATGAAGGTTTACTTATATGTTTACATGTTTTTACTATGAATTTATATGCTTTAAATTGTGTGTTTGGAGACATGTGTTCATGGTGAATGTTTTGTAGTTGTGTAATGAAAATTGATGCACTCTAAATGAACAAAGAGTATAAAATCAATGTATATGATACTCATACAAATGTATGAAAGATTTTGAAATGCTTGCATAATTGTATAAAATACGCGTTGCACTCTTTTTCCCTTGAGGTTTTATCCCATTGGGTTTTCCTAGCAAGGTTTTTAATGAGGCAACTTTAAAGGCGTATTCACATGAATAATGTACTCTTTTCCTTCATTAGGGTTTTTCCCACGGATTTTCCTAATAAGGTTTTAACGAGGCATATTCATGGTATATTGAGAACGATAGGAGAAATTGATACTGATGTATCTATTGGATCAAGTTATAATGGAGCTAATTCTTTAGATCCAAACGATGATGATATTGAAATCATTTACCGTAAGTAAAGACATCAGTTCTCAGATATGAAATCAAACTGAGCGGTACTCTTTTTCCTTCGATCAAGTTTTTTTCCCAGGTTTTCTTTGACAAGGTTTTAACGAGGCAGCACGTGAATACTCATATGCTTCGGCTGATAGACATCAGGGGGAGCAATGTTTTGATGAAGTAGTATATAACCACTCCAAGCTATCCTGCAATCGGTTTGGAAGTTTTTTCCCTGGGTTTTTCTCCAAAGCAGTCGAAGGACATTTGTATTAATAGTCATTCAAGAGTGTTATGAATAATAATTGAAGAATAATTATTAGGTGTTATGAATAATTGAGAATAATGTGGTGGTTATAAATTATGAGGAATAATTTGGTGGAGAAATAATTTGGTGGAGGAATAATTTGGTAAAAGATGTAATTATTATATGTGAATGACTATTATACCCTTGATGAAATTATGTAATTACGATTGTGCCATTCGAAGTTTTCCTATAAATAGGGCTTCAGTTATTAATGAAATTCATTCCTAAGAATTCCTTGGAATTCATTCTCTAAATTCTCTTTATTGTTTCTATACTTTTATAACAATATATATATATATATATATATATATTTAATTGACCTTATTACTTTACTCTACGTCATGTGAGGGTCATTTCACTGAAAACAAATAGCATTATTTATTATTATAATGAGAAAAATGTTGTGTCATTACATTTTAGATTTTTACCGTCACATTTTAGTATTACAACGGACATTTTACAAAATATAAAGTCTGTAGGGTTATACACAATTAGGATACATTTTACCCCAGGAAATATTGATCATTATAATTAAGTAGTTAAACGAGGAGCTTGTTTGTTGAAATTTTTTTCAGGTATCATTTCCGCCATTTGTTTCGTTGGTGTGACAATTTTTTGATATCTTTTTGACAATTAGCACACATATTTTCTAGAAATTTTCAAGTACTGTATTTCGCAGCCGCACCATTGATTATTTACATATTATTTTGCTTTCACTTAATAAAATACTAGTTGTTTCACCCGTATATTGCACGGGAGATAAATTTTTCAAATAATAATAATATTAATGGATGCTAATAATATTAACACAAAATCTGAAAAAAATAATTAAAATAAAGAATGAGTTACAATAATCAAATTAAATAATTTAACTCGAAACAATTCTATAAAAATTTCGAAAGAGTTTCTTCTATATTTCGTACTAATCTAGCCTTCAAATATGTAAGGAATTGCTCATGAAAATCCACATAATTTAATTTACTATTCCCTATAGAATAGCAATTTAATTAGTATTTACACCCGTGCTTTGCACGGGATGATAATTCATAGCAGTGGTTGTGATAATATATCATATTTTGCTTACTGCAAGATTAATCTACTAATATAAATCTAAAATAAAATAACATATAATGTTATAGTTATCAAAATAACCATACTAAAATAACTCTACTAACATTAGTAGCGCTCATTGTTTTTTCTTTAAAATTATTTTACATTTCTTTATATGCAATTATAAATTTTGGGAAATATGAATTACACATTAGTATGATGTACGTTATTAACAATTAATATGTAAATAATGATTTTTAAGTTTTAATTATGAAATATAGTCAATATAGAAATATATTATAAAAATAACAATGTAATGAGTACAGTCCGACAGACCTTAACACCCCGTTCCTACCATGTCGGAAAATACTTATCCTCATTCCGGCTCATCCTCATTTACTCTAGGATGGGCGAGGATGATACAAGAATTACAAACTTCCATTCCCCGTCTATGCCCCGCTAGCAAATTCTCATCCCCGTCCACACTCCATCATGATGGTTTAATCGAGAACTTTTTTTTGACATTTTATTTCTTCAATAAATACCTTCTAAATATACTAAACACGTATATTAATATATTAGTTATAAACTTTTAACATATTAGATATAAACTTACTGATTTAACATATTCGATATATTAAATATTGAATGATTTAATATAACATTTAAATTAATTTCGATAAGACAAATAGATTGAAATATATATGATTAATACTTAAAATAGACAATCTAATTGATGATATTTAAAAATTAAATAAAATCTCAATTGGCAAAATTCGGTATAAAATAAATAATTTAAAGTATGTAGGATTCTTAATATTTATTTAGGAGATAGAAACTTAGACAAATATTTAACATAGTCGAAAACTAGTTAAAATATTCTAACCGAGTCATATAATTCCAATAATCGATTGAGTTGTTAACCAATTGTTTAGTAAGAATTCTTAGACTTATTCCCTAGCAAAAGCGACAGATTGAACCAACGAATGGACTCTGCATGCAATAGAAAGTTTATCTTCGAGGTCGAAGATTATAATATGGAGGACTCAAGCTAATACTGAGTTATTGAACTCTGTTTGTTTGATCCCACGATCTGAGATTGACAATTTTCCAACTCAATTTCATTTCGATAGAAGCCTGAATCCGTGTACCCTATTGCATGCAGAGTCCAATTGGAAGAGTTCAATGGAAATTTTTACCCAACGCATTAGGTCGAAACAATTTTTTAAAGCAAAAATTTTCATTTCATTTATTTTAAGGTAAATAAACATGGAATAAAGCCAGTTAAGTTAGAGTAACTTGTACATGAAACAAATCTCATTATATTTTAACAATTTATACGTAAAATAAATCTCATTATATTTGAACTTTTACATATATTTTATATTTGAACTTTTAACAAATTCTTAATTTAATTTTTTACCTCATTAGCTTATATTATGTTATTATTAGTTGTAATTTAGTTAACTAGACAAACTTTATGTATTTGTGATAAATTTCCAATTTTTATTGAATTGATCAATTTCAATTTTTTTTTAATTTTTTCCTTTCAAATATTCAATTTACAGGTTTATGTTTTATACAATATAAGAGTGTTCCCAAAATTAGAATGAATTTTTGATTGGTAGTTTTTCATAATTTTTATTTTTTAGAAAATAAAATTAATTAAAAATAACAAATAAAAGAAACTTACCTGCAGTAGGCCAAGGTTGGAAATACCACCCCACCCTACGATCCCTCATTTCTGCTTAAAAAAATTAAAAATTAGGTTGGACCCTTTAATTCATTTTAAATTGTTGTTTCAACATTAATATGGAGGACTCAAGCTAATACTGAGTTATTGAATTCTGTTTGTTTGATCAGGGCAGTGTAACCTTTAATGCATGCAATACATCCTGGTAAACAAAATTTTTGTGCATGATGGATGTTTCTTCTTATGTGTCTCATTCAGTGGTTTAATTAAAGCTTTTATACTTGTACTTGTTCGAGCTCTTGATAATACTACGTAGAGTTGTCCGTGTGAAAAAACTGCTTCGGGTAAATATAGCCCAACAAAATCTAATGTTTGTCCTTGGGCTTTATTTATTGTCATTGCAAAACAAGGTCTAATAAGGAATTGTGTTCTTTTAAATGGGACAGGTCCTTTCTCAGACTCTAAAGGTATAAACGAGATTCTTGGCAATAGAACATGTTTTCCATTGTACTCACCCATTCCTATTTCGGCTTCAATAACGTTTCAATTAAATTGTTTACACAATAACCTTGTGCCGTTACACAATCCCTCTGAAGGGTTGATATTTCTGAGCAACAACATAGGGCAATTCTTTTTTAATATGAGTTCATGAGGTGGTATCCCATTAGGTGTTAATGTGTTTAAAAAATCTTCATGAATATCTTGATCTTTAGCATCAATACGTTTATCATAACTATAATATGTTTTCTTCTCTCCTTCTAGTTTTTCCAACAAGATGTTATTAATGCAATCAACATTTTCATTCTTTGGTGTTAAAATCACTTGCCCAATCGTTGTTGGACCATTTGATTCATAACACATATTGTTTGGGAAGACATATGATATAAGTTTTCTAGAGAAGTTGTTTCGTCTTCAAAAGGAATCACCATGTCAAGCAAAAGTTGAGCCATGACACAGGAATGTAGTGGCATTTCACCACTACAATAAGCAATAAATATTTGGAAAAGTTTGGATCATCATGAGCACCCATATTTTGTGTTAAAAATATTTGTTTAAAAGAGGGCCACAATGGTGAAAAAATCAAACCTGATTGGATAATATCTTGTTCAGTACCTTTTGGAATAACTGGCAGAATCTGTCTAAAGTCACCGCTAAAAACGGTGAAGATACAAATTTCTATTAATATACTGAATTGAGTGCCCGAAATTATCACCAAGTCTAATCTCTTAAATTGATATAAGGTCCAAACACACCATGTACTCATAAAAAAATTGGACCTTATTAATAATTTGATTAAAATTTCAATTATTTGGGCCCAATTTTAGTTTAAAAGCCCACAAAGCACATCCTACTTTTCTTAACTTATATTTATTTGATTTATTAAATATAGTTAAAATATGTTATATTTAAATAAATCATTTAAGTTAAGATAATTAGTGGGGTTCTTAACACTTATTCAAATCATTTGGATAATTATTGATTGGTTACAAGGCTATCCATAAAATGCCTATAAATACTACCTCGGGTCCATTGTAGAAAACCGTTAGCGAGGTCAAGAGGAGGAGAAGTTGCAAAGAAATCCTACGAAGGAGAAATGAAGAAGAAGAGAATAAAATTCTCTTCAATTCTTCAAAACAAATCGAAGTCGAAGAAGGAAGGAATAAGACGGGATCAAAATCCCTTCAATTCTTCAAATCAAATCAAAGCTCAAGAAATAATGAAGAAGAAGGGATCAAAATCCCTTCAATTC
The DNA here is from genome assembly GCA_018223645.1 of Jasminum sambac. Lineage (NCBI taxonomy): Eukaryota > Viridiplantae > Streptophyta > Magnoliopsida > Lamiales > Oleaceae > Jasminum > Jasminum sambac. Next base: position 24,810,216 of record CP073648.1, on the reverse strand, counting down.
TTCAAATCAATCCAAATAGAGTCTTGAAGATCAAAGTTCAAAATCCCTTCAATTCTTCAAATCAATCCAAATGGAGTATTGAAGATCAAAATCATCTTCAAGTTAAAGACAAATCTCAAACCCAAATGGAATCATTGAAGATCAAAGTCATCTTCAAGTTCTAATCAAATCTCAAATTCAAATGGAGCTATTGAAGACCAAAGTCATCCTTAAGTTCCATCCAAATCTCAAATCCAAACCAAAGCCTTCAAGTCTAAGTAAAGTCCAAACCCTGAAGTGCGTAACATTTTTCAAGTTCAATTAAATTGAAGCATGAAGAGTCAAGCTAACGTTTTCTTCAACAAATCCGACAGTTAACAATCAAATCAAATCCCATCTCTTGGTGTATAGGATCAAGCCGCGTGACCCTTTATCTCATTCCGGCTAGTATTACCCCATGCGTTGCAAGATACGACTAAGATAGTATATTTACATAAAATAATACTATAAAATAAGATAATAAATTATTATGAACATATAATAATAAAACAAAATATATATAATATTATAGATTTCAACAATGGTTTACAAATTTTGGTGCAAAATATTGTTTTATCAGAAAAATATCATATCAATTGTCGTAATTGATAATTTTAGGTAAGAACATAATATATATCTGGGACCAAAATTTAGATAATATACTTATTTGAAAAAAAAAGGAGATTATTAACAGAATTGTTGCAGTACTACTTATTCTTTTAGGATCATAATTGATTAAATAATATCACTTTCTATTAGTAACGGAGCCACAAAATTAAGTCACTGGGGGTGAAAAATATTTTGCAGAGGTGAATTACATCTATTTACATAATCTAAACAAAATTTCCATATAAAATTAATAGAATTTTTAAATATTATTGTTGTTAGGATCGGTTGTGGAACTGGGCACACAATTACAACTGAAGTAGAAATGAGAAAAATAAGAAACACCAGATTTTACGTGGAAAACCCCCAAATTAATTTGGGGTAAAAACCACGGGCAAACGGTAGAAGGATTTCACTATCGACAAAAGGATTACAATTTCTCTCTAATATAAGGAGAGCACAATTGATGATAACCTCTCTCTTATAATAGGAGAAAACACACCCTCACAAATAAAGGGAATAACATGAAAAATTTAGGAGAAACTCACTATCTTTTTCTCTCGAATTTTTCTCTCTATTCCTCTCTATATGAGATTGCTCTCTCTTTGTGGGATTACATCTCAAGAATGGGATACAATTAGTGCTCAAACCAAGCATATATATAGAGAATGTAGACGGTTGGTAGCAATCCATTCTTGACTAAGCTAAGCCACAATTCTTGATTTTGTTTTCTTTGGTCAAAGGTGGCTTTCACCTACCACCTTCATTCTCCCACTTGAAAGTCACCTTTTGTAGCAATCCCTTTACCCTTTCTACGCTTGCCATATTCAAACTGCTCACGTTTCTGCTAGGCCAATAGAAGATCGACACAATACAAACTTGTCATTGTTGACCGGTTTTGTAAACATATCCGCTAGGTTGTCTTTCGTATGGATTTTCTGAATGTCCACACTTCCTTCTTCCACCTTCTCACGAACAAAGTGATACTGAACCCGAATGTGTTTCGTCCTTGAATGAAATGCTGGATTCTTTGCCAAATGCAAAGCGCTCTGACTGTCACAAAATAGAGTAATCTTCTCATGTTTGTGCCCAAGCTCTTCCAATAACATTTGCAATCATATTGCCTCTTTGTTGGCTTGTGTAGCTGCCACGTATTCTGCCTCCGTCGTTGACGTAGCCACAATAGACTGCAGTTTCGAAACCCAACTCACTGCTCCTCCAACAAGAGTAAACACATAACCTGTGGTGGATTTGCTTTTATCAAGATCACCTGCGTAATCCGAATCAACATAGCCTTTGACAATAAAGTCTGATCATCCATAACATAATGCAGCATCTGAGGTACCCTTGATATATCTCAGGATCCTCTTCACAGTATTCCAATGCTCTCTACCAGGATTCGCCATGTACCGACTAACCGCTCCCACTGCTTGTGCAATGTTTGGTCTTGTACAAACCATAGCAAACATTAAACTACCCACTGCTGATGCATATGGCACTTGAGACATCTCCATCCTCTCCGCTTCACTGCTAGGACTCATACTTGAGGATAACTTGAAATTAATAAGAAGAGGGGTAGAGATTGGCTTACAATCTTGCATGTTGAAGCGTCGCAAGATTTTCTTCAAGTAATTCTTCTGAGAAAGCCAAATCTTCCTATTATTTCTGTCTCGGTGAATTTGCATCCCTAGAATCTTGTTTGCTGGTCCCAAGTCCTTCATTTCAAACTCCCTAGCTAATTGAGCCTTCAATTCTGTAATACGATTTTTGTTGGGGCCTGCTACCAACATGTCGTCAACATACAACAGTAGAATAATGAAATCACCATCACCAAATCTCTTGTTATAGACACAAGGATCTGCATTCAATCTGTTGTAACCAAGACTCGTGATGAAGGAATCAAATCTCTTATACCAACATCTCGGCGCCTGTTTGAGACCGTATAGAGATTTGTTCAACCGGTCAAACCAAGTTCTCTTTTTCTTTGTCTTCAAAACCTTCTGGTCGGAGCATACAAACCTCTTCATCAAGTTTATCATGAAGAGTAGCAGCTTTCACATCCAACTGCTCTTAATGCAAACCATATGTAGCACACATCACTAGGTCTACTCAAATTGTAGTCTCTAGTTTTTCTTTTGAAGTGCTATCATATCCTTTTTCTTGCATCCTATCATCTGCATATAGTACATCTCTGCTGATTATCACCTTGTGGGCAGTGGGAACCCACAGGTAGTACCCCTTAACACCATCAGCCTCTTCTGAGAATATGCACTTTCTGGATTTCTGATCCAGTTCCAACTTGCACTTTGTAGTCTTTGAAGAGAAAACACATCTGATTTTCTTTTATTAACTGGATACACCCCACATCTCCTGAACGGATACAAAGTATCTTGCACCTCCTAGGGATATAACTGGCGATTTCCAAACATCATAATGAATCAGCTCCAAACTAGTTTTACTTCTAATAGTAGAAGTACCAAACTTTAACCTGCGTTGCTTACTAGTAAACAATTCTTTTAGCTCAGAAGAAGTTCTGGTTCTGAGAGAATCTCCAAGCCTTTTCCTGACATGCATCTGAGCTTACCGATGCCACAACATCGTTGATTCTTCTATTGAACTTGCCGATGCGACAGATCCTTCTTCTTCTTTTAACATTGTCTTCTTTAAGCATCTACGGTTAAGAGCCGTCTTTTTCTTCTTTCATTATTACAAGTGCGCCATTAACAATCTTCATGATCCCAAATCTCTTTTGCCGTCTTTTTCTCCGATACACTCGACAATACTCCGTCGGCTAGCGCTAGATGCAAATTAGCAATAGCATTACCATCCATCTCGCTCCATTTATCATCAGTGATATCATCGGGCCTTTCTCCAATTGCCGCCAAGCAGTTATCTTTTCTCAATACTGCTTTTATTCTCATTTTCCACAATGAGAAATTATTCCCATTGAATTTCTCTATTTCATATTTCGTCGCCATTTTTATAGATGCCTCTTTTCCACTAACTAGATCTGATCTTAGCACGAACTCGGCTATAGATCTAGTGATTTTCTCAAAAAATCGTTTCAGATGTGGAAGATCAGTCTATGCTGCAACCACAGAGCATACTAAGAATTTAATGAAAAATCACAACCAAAGCTCTGATACCACTTGTTAGGATCGGTTGTGGAACTGGGCACACAATTATAACTGAAGTAGAAATGAGAAAAATAAGAAACACTAGATTTTACGTGGAAAACCCCCAAATTAATTCGGGATAAAAACCACGGGCAAACGGTAGAAGAATTTCACTATCGACAAAAGGATTACAATTTCTCTCTAATATAAGGAGAGCACAATTGACGATAACCTCTCTCTTATAATAGGAGAAAACACACCCTCACAAATAAAGGGAATAACACGAAAAATTTAGGAGAAACTCACTATCTTTTTCTCTCGAATTTTTCTCTCTATTCCTCTCTATATGAGATTACTCTCTCTTTGTGGGATTACATCTCAAGAATGGGATACAATTAGTGCTCAAACCAAGCATATATATAGAGAATGTAGACGGTTGGTAGCAATCCATTCTTGACTAAGCTAAGCCACAATTCTTGATTTTGTTTTCTTTGGTCAAAGGTGGCTTTCACCTACCACCTTCAATTGTGGTATTCATTAACCATATCCCCTCTAACTCCATCTCTATTTCTACTTCTTATATATGTAGACCTTAAGTATTCATTGATATTCAAACTTTCTCAATAGGCAAAAAGCCTCAAATGCCATTTCGAATTAACTTGATTTGGCCATTTCAATTATCTTAAAAGGGATAGCACTTTCGGTGCTCCGCTACACAACAAAATGAACTGAATTTAGGCTTCCAGTGGGTCATCTCAAATCGGGCCATGATGGCCCGTGGTTCCCTCTATTGGGGCCCACATGAGCGTCCCAGGAAATTATGTCTCGTAGCTCTCATCCTCGATATCATCATTTCCGCTTGCCACTAACAAAAATGCAACAATAATTATATATGCAGGACACAGTTTAGGAAAAGGCTCAGGAAATGAATTTTCTCTGTCCAAAATACCCTTATTGACTAAACAAAAGAAAACTCACCTTTGATTTCTCTTTGGTCAATCGTCCTCCCGACTTCTCTCTCTGTTTAGGCGGAGAAGAACCAGCACATATTTGTCTCGAAAAATCCTAAATTTTTCCTAAGAAAATTGCTCTCGACCCATGGTTAGTTCCAATTACCGTTTCGATTTGTACCAAAGCTTTCTTGAAGGAGCGCTAACGAGAACACGAATTTGGGGAAAAATTTTCAAACAAAGGTACGAAATAATCCAGCTTTGGGGGAAATTTTGGAGGAGAAAGCTACGACAATCTTCAAGGAGTGCTAACGAGAACATCCATTTTGGGCAAAAATCAAGACAAAGGTACGATTTCTTACTATGATTTTGGAATTTTTGAATTTTTTTCGCAATCGCCCAAAAATGGGGGAAAAATTGAAAACAAAGGTACGATTTCTAGCATGCGATTTTGAATTTTTGAATTCTTTGCACCGCTTAAAACTCTGGATATGGTATGGTAGCCGACAATTTGAAAATTTGAATTTTTGAATTTGTTTCATTTTGTCGAAATTTTTGGTCTAATGGAATGCGTAAACTCATGGAAATTTATTTCATGCGTGTCAATTTTTGGTCGAATGGAATCATTGTAAAATGGACGAATCGTCAAATAGAATCATCAGAATTGATGTAAATCGTCGATCGAATCAGGTAAATCGGATGTAAATTGGTCGATTAGAATCATTGTAAATCGTCGAATGAAATATTTTCCCATCGTATAAAGACGATTGTGTAAGTCGGATGTAAGAAATGAAATCAAGTTTGGTGAAAGACGACCATCCGCTTTGACTCATATTGATAATGAAGGTGAAGCTCAAATGATTATGAGTTTGAAGAACGATTTTATTTGCGCAAAGTATCGCTTGAAGAAAATATTATTTTTAGTGGTATAGACAATAAGAGTTTTTAATTTCAAAGCAACACTGACTAATAGCTAGGGAATCATGTGTAAGCTATCGGCAATTATGTAAATTGAATTTATCCTTAAAACACCCCCGAGATTCTTATTACCTTTAGAAGACCAACAGAAATCGGAGAGAGATTTCTCGTCATGATGAGAGTGAGGATTTAGTGCTCATTACCTTTCACAATCAAACTCAAGCAACAAATTTTCAAACTCTTTTTACAAGCTTTAATATTATCTTTCTTGGTGTCATTACGAATTTGATGAAGCTTATTGAACATGAATGCAAAGAATCTCGATGTAATGTCATTCACATGAAGCTTGTTACATATAGAATGTCCTTCGTGATGAAATCTTTGAAGGATTTGTTTTCAACGACTTGGTTTCTTTTCATCGTTACCACATCTATTATCTAGATCCAAGCCAAGAATAAGTGAGAGTAATCTTAAGCACGTAAATCAATAGGCTGCTCGTTGGTGTTATACAATGGGAGTGAAATATAATCACTTTGAATGCTTAGATGGTATTTATCTAATTTGTGCAGTATAAAATAGGAGTGAAAAATAATGGTATGTGTGTACATTGTCGCCCTCGAGTCACGATGGTAATGACAAGGTAAGTTATCCGTAATGTCAAGTTGGTTGAGGCTATGTTTCGGTTGAGAAGGAGAGCCTACATAAAAGGAAATTATTCTACACTTGTACAATGAAATTCAGAATTTAATGTAGCTAATGGAAAGTGGTTGGCTCTCCAAAAAGTGAAGATCCCGACTACGAAGAAGGGAGTCAAGCAATGCAGTAGTCAAGCACCGGCAGAGAATCTCATTGAGGACTTCAATAGTCAAAACCGGCCAACGATCTCTCACCATGATGGATAAATGCGCACATATTTTCGAAACAAGGAACGCTCATGTCGGGCTTAAAGTGTATGAGTTTATCATGCTTTCGAAGAGGCAATGACTATATTTATGGCCTAATGTAACGCAATTATTATTTTCATGTATTGTAGCTTTGTAAAAGTTAAATAGAATTGTGTGTAATGCCTTATTTGACATCTTGTATGACATTTGTGATGTTCAACATTGGTGAATTTGCATTTAGAGATCGACACTTGAATGCTTCATTGAGGACATAGTGCGTGCATGTAGTTTATTTCTTTTTCTGCAAACAAATCACTCACCACTCAAGTTGTTATAATGCAAAAGCAAACAAAGGAAAATGATATCTTTGAACCTCCATAATTACAAGTTTATGGGAACACATTGTTACGCACAAATAGAAAAATAAACAATATTCTTGAACCACGCCATTCAACGTAAAAATCTACTTTCGCTATTTTATCTCAGAACCTAATATATAACATTGTTACAGCGAATTTTATCCCTTCAAATTGCTTCCTTCAGCTCATCAAGCATCGATTGGAATAAAAGAAATTGACTCTCTTTCTTCATCATCTCAACCAACCAAGCAAAGAGATTGGCAAAAGGTATATTTCCTAGAAAACTTCTAATTCATAAAAGGAATGTCACAAACAGTAGTGGAAACTATAATCTGAAACCATCCAAAACTGCAAAAGGAGAAAACACCACATGAGTTCCAATAACAAAAACAAGTACATAAAGAACAAAACACTTTTGAAATTGCTTTCTTCTTAGTAGAACTTTTTGTTTCCTTTCATCCTCAACTCAAAACTAATGCAAAATGTTACTTTCACACCTACGATAGAATTATAGTTAAGTTTGAATTTAAAGCAAAGTGTTTTGAATACACCCATTATACCTCAAATCCAGATTCAAGCAGGTACCCATTATACTCACTATTTAGCATATTCAAAGTCGTAAGATTTTCTCAACCCATTGCACTAACGCATAAGCACACACATCCGATTGAATTTTTGAAAATCCAAAAACTCGTTGGAAATTTAAATATCCCCACATACCTTCGTCGATCTCCTGGATTACTCATCGCCGCCTCTTGCCTTTGCACCGTCGTTTCGAGCAGACAATAATACCCAAATCTCTGGGTTTTATTTATTTTTTTATTTTTCGACAATTTTCATCTGCCAAACAAAGGAACGAAAACCAGGGATTATTTTCGAAATCTTGGCAACGTCGAACGAGCACAACCAATTAGGGTGTTATTTGGATTTTTTAGCAACGTGATTTTACCTTATTTTGGTTTTTTTCCCCATGGAATTCTTCTTTGTTTTTTGATAATGAAAAGTGAACAACAAGATCTGGCTCAGAGTATTTTGCCGCTTAAAGGTGAGTTTTCTTTTGTTTAGTCAATAAGGGTATTTTGGGCAGAGAAAATTTATTTCCTGAGCCTTTTCCTAAACTGCGTCCTGCATATACAATTATTGAAAATGCAATATTCAAGTTGGGTTTAATAAAGTAGAATAAAAGGTGATATTTATTAGGAAAAGAAAGACGTGATATGTCTGATGTTATATTGTTCTTTAGTTCCACTATTAGATGATACATGCATTGCACGTGTTCATATAATTTCTTCTTGTGAAATTATTGAATACCTCATTCTTTTGTCCCCCTTAAGTGTGTCCATTTATTATGATTTTTCAATGAATCGCCATGAGTGACTAATTATCAATTAAGTAATATGTTCATGATATAAAGTGCATTGGATACAACCACGAATCTATGCCCCATCAAATTGCTAGCAAATAGCATGTCTTATTCTCCGAAAGAAAATAACAATTATGTATCAAACATCTAGGGTTCTATGCATCAATTTTTTGCTTAGGTGCCATCACTAACAAATTCTACCTTCTTAGTCAGTGAGAACATTAATATTTATTTACGTTGACATTAATTTTTATTATCATTTAAAATACAAAATAGACCATCTAGAATTTTTTAGTAATATATCTTAATGTCCCACCATGCATCTCAAACTTGATGCTTTTCTAACTTTGATTTGAAATTACTGCATGGCTTAATGAGAAACACATCTTCAACAATTTAATTTCAATATTTGAATCATTGAGATGAGACATTTGCCAAACGTTTCAAAAGAGGCACTCAGGTAATGCTCTTGCCTTTTTGGACTATTCTAATCTCCTATTTTAAATTGTTGTTTCCACTAAAATGTACGACGGGCCCCACAGCAACAATTCTGTTAATAATCTCCTATTATTACACACTTTCGTATGAGTCCAAATAGTAAAGTGTGTTAACATATATGTGTTTGGAAAAACGTGGCCAAAATGCGTTCTTGGACTATTCAAATCTCAAATATACGAGTATTAATACGAAAATTACACTCAGGATTTACACCAAAATACGTTTTTTTTGGTTCATATTAGACTGATGCTTGAACTGAGTTGGTTCTCACTCAGAATGTGCTGAATTTTAAGGTGTGAAGTATGCAAGACCCAGTGAATCAGGTCATTTGTACTTTGTGTGCTGCATCATGTGTTTCTCTTGTAAATTTCTCGTTAGGTAGAACGGTGTAGGGTATTATAGGGTCCAGAACTGTTTTTTCATTTCTTGTCTTTTTACTATTTTATCAAATCAAAATATTCTATATCATTGGATCAAAACACTTTAGCCGTGCATGAGATTGGTTTTAATTAGATGAGATAGCTAAAGAGACAGGAAATGAGACATCAAATCTGAACTTTGTATGATATTGCATACTTGTGTCCATGTTGAAGATCGAGGCCAAGTTTCACCATTATAATCCTCTTCGAAAATTCCAAACAAGTGTACAAATAGGTTTACGAACAATCTATGTAGTAATAATAAGTCATTTTAGCGCATCAAAATTATAAAATATATAGCAATAATCTGTCTTTTTTGTGCATCTCAATTATAAAATAACCATATCATTTATTCTTTTGAAAGTGAAGAAATTCATGGCACGACGTCCTGTGTGCAGTCCGGCTCAACCGGACATAAACAGTCAATCCAAGACTCATTGTCACATTTTATTTTTTATAGCATCCTCCATCAAGCCGCGTGACCCTTCATCTTCAACAAAATTGCGTTGCACGGGGGCTAATTATATGAATTGAATTTTTCTGGCTATTTGAGTGCAAACATTGACATCACAGGATTTAAAAAAAGAATGTTCCTTTTTTTGAAAAAATTTAATAGAATTTCGCTTATAATTGGGGTAAATCCATCCCATTAAACTTAATTACAATGTCATAACAACCAACACATACACAAAGATACAAAAAACTCTATGAAAAATAAAGTCTGATATCGAGTAATAAAAACATTTGAAAATTATCCATGAAATTATAGTGGAGAACATTACCTAGCATATTATAACATTCATAAATATATTAGCATTAAAGCATAACGATAATTTCATAGTCTTTTCACCATGACTTCCTTGTTACGCGACGCACAAGTTATCGATGTGTGATATGTGCCCTCAGTAACCTACTATAGATCAGGCAAGTAGAAATATTATCAATATTGAAAAGTACAAAACCAAACCACATTTCTCAAAGCCAACTAACTATATATTCATCCGTACCAGGATAAAAAAAAAAAGAATGAGATACTTTGCAGCGGAAATAGCAATCCATAGTATACCAAAGACAACCAATTCATCTACAATGGCTCAAACATGAACAAATATCACATGAGTATTCCAAGCCTTAAATATTTTGTAGTGCAAATAGAAAATATGAGCTACAATGCAAATCATAGTATTCCAGTTCAATGAATATGTCAATGTGAGATTGAGTCAAAATGTGATCAATCCTATGTCTATATATACGACATTTATCCTTTATACAATCAGATATGATACTGATAAGTGAATAAAAACTTTGAAAAATACAAACAACGTATCTCAAATATTCATGCGCATAACACTATAGGTTGCCTTTTTGGACTATTCTAATCTCCTATTTTTAAATTTAAGTTTGTCGAGAAATTATGAAAAATATAGGCTCTTATTTCTTTTTGGATGTTCCAAGTTATATAGACCATTTTATATTCTTTACACATTTTAAAGTCCTTTTATAATTGTAATAATTTTTTGACTTCTTAATAAGGGTGGAGTGGGAAAATCATTTATATTATTTTCTTTTCCAATAAAAATCTTAATCCGTGTGAGAAGGCCTATATAATTGAGACAGAGAGAGTAATAAAGATAGTCTACTAGCTATTTTCACACATATTAAAAAAAATAGTTAATTAAGTTAAAACATTAAATTTTACATTACTTTTTCATATACGCAAGTATGTATCATTAATTTTTGAAAATACTTTCAATACATTGGCAGTTGAAGGTACATTAATAAAGGATATAAGTGAAAATTTTAACACATGATAAATGTGATAAGTGGACTATCTTTTTGGAACGGAAAAAAATAGTCTACTAGACTATATTTATGGGATAGAGAGAGTACATTACAATTAACCGATATATTTTGTTCTGCTACTATATATATGAGAGAAGTTTTGCAAACATTTAGCACAACAAAAAACACAAACAAAAAATAATTAACAACTACTTGCCAATGGAACCAATCCAGCTTCTTCCCTTCAACTTTTTCAGTCTCTTGCTTTTCATATCCTTCACTTTTCTCTTAATTAAGGGATTGATGAAGTCGAAACCCATTAAGAAGAACAAAAACTTGCCTCCGAGTCCATGGAAGTTGCCTATGATAGGGAACATGCATCACTTGGTAGGTGCATCCCCTCATCGTGCTCTACGAGAGTTAAGTAAAAAGTACGGTCCTGTCGTGTATTTGCAGCTTGGTGAAATTCCTACAATTGTCATATCATCCCGTGAAGCTGCTAAAGATGTGCTAAAAGTGAATGATTCTGCTTGTGCTGGTAGGCCAGAAAGTATTGGAAGTAGGATAATATGGTATGATCATACTGATATTGCTTTTTGTTCATACAACAATTACTGGAGGCAAATCCGTAAACTATGTATTGTCGAGCTCTTCAGCCCTAAAAACGTTCGCTCATCTAGCTCTATAAGAGAAGAAGAGGCTGCACATCTTTTGAAAACAATCAAGTCATCTCATGGGAAACCCTTGGACGTAACGAAAGAAATATTTTCATTTACAAGTACAGTCACATGCAAAGCTGCATTTGGTGAAGTATTGAAGGACAAAGACACTTTGATAATGTTGTTAAAGGAAGCACTAACCTTTGCGGGGGGTTTCACATTGGCTGATTTTTTCCCTTCTTTCAAGTTGCTAGAATTTATCATGACTTGGCGCAAAAATGGATTGTGGAATATGCGTGCTAAACTTGATGCAATTCTTGATTCCTTGATCAATGAGCACAGAGACAACACAGCAAAGAATAAAAGAGGAAATGGTGTTTTTGGCGGCGAAGACATAGTTGATGTTCTAATCAGATTACAAGGAAGTGGAGAACTTGATTTTTCAATAACTAATGACAACATTAAAGCAATTATTTTTGTAAGTACTCTGTTAGTAAGTATTTAGCATTTAATCATAATATTTAACTAGCTCAAATATGCTTGTCTCAAATCCTGTCTCATTGACTATCCCATCTGGTTTTCATTGGTTGGGAATTGGGATTGCCAATGAGACATGATACAAGACAGAAGATCTAGATTCGTATTTATCAATTAAGGATGAATAATAATTGTACTGCTACAGGACTTGTTTGCAGGTGGAACGGAAACTTCAGCCACCACAGTTGATTGGGCCATGGCAGAAATGATGAGAAATCCACATGTGATGGTGAAGGCACAAGCTGAAATAAGAGAAACTTTTAAAAATGGAACTTTCAAAGAGAGTCATATTCGAACCCTAAAATATCTCAAGTTGATAGTCAAAGAAACGCTTAGGCTACACCCTCCAGCTCCTTTAATTCCAAGAGCTTGCAGGGAAGAATGCGAAGTTAATGGGTATATAATACCATTCAAAGCCAAAGTTTTAGTTAATTCATGGGCTTTGGGAAGAGATTCGAACTATTGGCCAGACGCAGAAAGCTTTAAACCAGAGAGATTTGAGAATAATTCAGTTAATTTCTTGGGAAATAACTTTGAATTTCTTCCATTTGGAGCTGGAAAAAGGATTTGTCCAGCCTTGAACTTTGGCTTGGCAAGTGTTGAATGCCTTTTAGCTCAACTTCTCTACCACTTTGATTGGAAACTTCCCGAAGGAATGAAACCTAGTGAAGTCGACATATCTGAAGCAGAAGGACTCACCGTGTCAAGAAATAATCATCTTTACTTAATCCCCACACCCTACAATTCTTGAACAAGCTGCAAGAGTGTTTAAAGAGGTTGTGAATGAAACCTACATTTCAGTTTCATCCGTACTATTGTATGATCAATTTCAATGTTTATCAATCATATATCTATCATGTAGTATAACTTTTCATAGAGATTTCATATGTAGCCATCATGTAATGTTTATGTGGATTGGATAGTTTAGTCTCGCATGTTGTTTCATAAATCAGTTTCTAGCAACTAGTACATGTTAGAAACAAATTGTATTCCATATCGCTTGTATTATTGGCAATAAAACAGTTATGAAGAGTTCCCCCCATCTATGTCTTTTATCATCATCATCATTTTTTTCAACAACATTTTTTCATACAAAACTACATGTTAATAAAGCTGCAAAAAACTCATCAAGGGTAATAAGTCCTGCGTCATCCTATAAGATGCACTAACTGTAACACCTCCACCCCAATTGGGCATGATTTATTGATTTTTAGTTTTGGTTAGCAAGGGCATTAACAAATGAGATGCATCTCTTTCAACATTTCCCATCAATCTGGCAATATTTTTGTTTCAATAATAGCAAACAATTATTTTTCTTCTCAATCTACATAAGAGACAGCATCAATACTTGATGCAGCCATACTTTCATTGTTGAATTTTACAGGATTAAACCATGCATCTTAATACAAAGATAAAACACTTGAACGCACATCCTCCCCCCCCCAAAAAAAAAAACAAGCATTGTTGATAGAGACTCCACGAGGCAAAACCAACATAACCAAAATAAAATGTTTTCTTCATCTCTAACCATTCATGAAAAGTTGAACAGAATTCATCTGCTTATATTGAGATTAGAATAGTCCAAAAAGGCAAGAACATTACCTGAGTGTAATTTTATAAGGGTCTGTCTTTCTATGCCTTTTCATTTCGTTGGGGTTTTGTCTTTACATAGAGTTAATACGAAAGTGGAAACAACAAAAAGGCAACAAATTGTTGAAAGCTAAAATAGGAGACACACTGCAAAATAATCTCCTATATATGTGTTATGCCCCACACTCCATGAAAAGTTATAAGCAGTGTGGGACTATTCTATCTCAATTCGTTGTGCCCGTCGTGCCCATATCCAACCTAATTTCTAGTTAATACTTTTCATTAAATTATTACTATAATCCTTATTAATACCATTTTAAGTTGAATATGGCCCAATTTCGTATTAATTAACTAGAAAATATGTATATACAATTAGGATACATTTTACCCCAGGAAATATTGATCATTATAAGTAGTTAAACGAGGAGCTTGTTTGTTGAATTTTTTTTCAAGTATCATTTCCGCCATTTGTTTCGTTGGTGTGACAATCTTTTTGATATCTTTTTGACAATTAGCACACATATTTTCTAGAATTTTTCAAGTAATGTATTTCACAGCCGCACCATTGATTATTTACATATTATTTTGCTTTCATTTAATAATATATATATATATATATCTATCTATATTCTAATCTATATCTATATATTAATAAAATGAGCACACTTCCCCGCTCAAAATCTCATTTTTTGAAATTAAATAAATAGTAATTATTCATCACCGATAATAATAACAAATAAATATGGTAGAGTCAAACCTCCCCTTCCTATGGCTTTGATTTTCTTTCGCACAGTGTATTTTTCCACACTTAGCTTTACCAAATCTACACGCCATCTGTCCTATTCCACTTCCTAGAAATTTCCTGCTTTTCTAAATTCTACCTTATTTAGATATGTATATGCCCACTCCCTATATGCCCACTCCCTCCGCCTCATCCCTACAATCAATCATGTTGGGAATTTATGCAAATTCCCTAATTTTAAACCCGCTGGATCTTTGATTGTAAGAATAAATCGTATTAAAAATAAAAAGAGTAGAATTTTGACCACAAAACTTTCCACTATATAAAAATTTTACAATCATATGTAGACTTTCACTCACCCAACCTCCCAAGTTTGCATAAGAAAATAAATCGAGCTACTACACACCTAGTTTTCTACCCTTTGAATAACACCCAAAGAGTTACAAGAAAACTCTTTAAATAATAAGCTCTCAATTTTTCCTTTACACTAATAATCCTTGTAAGAATACAAAGACTTATTTATGTGAAACAAATGCACCTAAACCTACCAAGAAAAAGGAGAACAATTCCTAATTCTAGTTGGTTTAGGATTTTGACCAAAAGCTTTCCTTTTTCCTTTGGATTTATTTTTGGCAATATCCCAACAATCTCCACCTTGCCAAATATAAACCAAAACTTCATCTTCTCTTCTATCTTCTTGTTCACAATACTTGAAAATTACTGGCAAGCATTTGACACTTTAACAATCCCATACTCCACCATATGAGTATAACCACTTAGAATTAATCACCACCTCTAAGAATTTACCTCGCCAATGTCTAAATAAAACTCGCCAAATTTATGGCAACCCTCCCGCTTTGACTACCCTGCAGAGCTCATCACCATCGGACATTAAAAACACCACCACACATCTCCACACACCTTGCATCCCGCCTGCCAATGCCCGCGGTGCAAACGTGCAGTTGACTCGCTTAGTAAGAACACATCCTTTAACCATGACAACTAGCGACATGCCATGAGGATGACCATCTTACTCACAAAGACATATCCACCGCCCTCCACCAGAGAGACGGATTGTCCAACTTCCGGCAGAGTTAGCCGAACCTTCTCCACCTTTAGGACAATATCTTTCACGTGACTACCTGGTCATTCACACTTCCAACAAACTACATTCTTCTTGGAGTTTCCTCTTCCTCTTTTTCTTCAACAAGTAATGCACTTCTTCGTATGATTATTTCCTCTCACCTAATCTTCTTCTTCCTCAAATTAACTTACTTAGAATCTCGTGAGAAACTTACGCTTTCTTTTCCCATACATTAAAATAGGTTTTATATGCTCATAAGATGACGGAAGAGACCGTGATGAAACGAGTGCTTTATCATCATCTTCAATTTTAACTCCAATAGACTCCAGCCGTAAACAATGCCATTGAGAGCACTTAGATGATCTCAAATTTTCGTGACCTTCACTCATTCAGAAGAATGAAATTGTTCTTTCGTGATACAACCGATTTGAAAGACTCTTTGTCCGACATACCTCAAGCTTCTCCCAAAGCTCCTTCAATAAGATATTCCATGAATGTTCGCGAGGACATTTTTAGCCAAACAGAGGCGATCATACTTGCCGCTTTCAAATCCAAATTTCTTCCCAATCTTCATTGCTCATCCCTGATTTGACGGTACTCCATCATCACCGAGTAACAACCGATTTTCCAATATCTTTGTTGAACCTGAGTTTGGCTTTCCTTCAAAGCTTTATGTAGTCCACCTTGAATCAAGACATCCTTGACTTGTACTTGCCACAAGCCAAAATTCATTCTTCCATCAAACTTCTACTTCAGATTTTGCCATATTTTTCTCAGACTTACCCTCGACGCCTCGATACCACTTGTTGGGAATTTATGCAAATTCCTAATTTTAAACCCACTGATCTTTGATTAGAAGAATAAATCGCATGTAAAAATAAAAGAGAGAAATTTTGACTGCACAAAGCTTTCACTATATGAAAAATTTTACAATCATATAGACTTTTCACTCACCCAACCCCCCAAGTGTTACAAGAAAATAAATCGAAAGCTACTACACACCTAGTTTTCTACCTCAATAACACCCAAAGAGTTACAAGAAAACTCTTTAAATAATAAGCTCTCAATTTTTCCTTTACAGACTAATAATCCTTATAAGAGAATACAAGACTCTATTTATAGGAAAACAACAGACCTAAACCTACCAAGAAAAGGAGAACAATTCCTAATTCTAGTTGGTTTAGCATTTTGACCAAAAGCTTTCCTTTTTCCTTTTGGATTTATTTTTGGCAATATCCCAACAAATCATCATTCTGCAGATTAATTCACAAGTTGAAGAGGAAAAATGGAGAATTCAAATCAGTCTTTCTGGCAATTTAGCGATAATCTTCGGCTCCAAGGGAGCAATTTGGCAAACCTTTCTTTGAACGACTCAATTTGGAGCACCAACCATTCGATGAAACGCCCCACTGAGCAGTAAAATGAGGACACTTTCCCGCTCAAAATCTCATTTTTCGTAATTAAATAAATAGTATTTTATTATTATTAATCACACTCATAACTCAGCAATGCACAGGATCTCCCCGTGCAACGTACGGGAGAAAATACTAGTATTAATAAAACCAGCACATTTTCCCGCCACTTTTACCTATTTTTCTAAATTAAAAAATTAATTTTTAATTATGGCAACGAGTTTTACCGCTTCTACATGTCTTTTCCAACTCGACTTCTTCTTCAGCGTGTATACATATATACACGCATCTGGTCGACCTATTTTTCTAAATTAAAAAAATCACACCATTAAAATAAATCAATCCATGTGCAAGTTGGATCAACACAATATAAAATTATGTGAAATTTTATTATTTTTAGTCCTGCTATTTACTATAACAGGATGTATTTGTGTAAAATATAAGCGAATGCCTACTAAAAATTTTAAAAATTCTTTTGCACTTATCCCCTTATGTGGATTCTAATTTATTACATGTGTATATGTCTTCGTGTGAACGCACGGGTAGAAACACTAGTATATATTATAACTAAGATGATGAACTTATTCCAAAAAAAAAAACTACGATGAACTCTTGGTTCTCGACACACCCACCGAAGAACCGCTCATTAACGTCACTAACTATAAGAACACTAATATAAAGGGTGAATGGATACACATTTTACCAACTTTACCATTTTTTTTTTCACTTTTTTCAACTTTTTTCTCTCCCCTAAATCAATCACATCCACATATCTCATCACATCCACAAATCTCAACCACTCACCTCCACTCATTCTCTCTCCTCTTTTACTTTAAAACACTTTAAAACACTTTTAATTTACTCTCATTCACCCTTATAAAAGAGTTAAAATAATACCTTAAAACCAACTATATGAATAAAGGAAGAGGAATATTATTAGATCTTTCTTCTTCGGATGGATCCTTACAATTCACGAAATGAGCCATATTTATAGACAAATAAATGCACGAGCAAACAAAGCGTGGGGCCCGCCACTTACAATTATCATTCAAGTTGTATAATGGTTGCTGCATTATTTACCAAACCTGCATGAGCTCGCCAATCATTCACAATAATTTTCATACTTACCAATTATTTACAACAAGCACCAATATAAATAGTTTTTGCGAGTATGCCAATATGAATTGTCACACAAGGCAAGAGTTAAATTTTTTTGATAAACAATTTGAATATTTGTGGTCAGCTTGAATTCAAATAGAACCATCTTTGTTCTATCTGCTTACTTTCCTATTGTGCAGCACCCTTCATTGCTAATAATGCAGCTCCATAGGCAGCTTCTGTTTGAAGTGCCTTACTCACAGGCAGACCCAACACTCTCTCTCTTATCTTAATCCATTTCTCATTTTTCGACCCACCACCAGCTGTAAACACTTCCTCCACTGGGGTCGCCCCTAAATCCTTCAGTAAGTTGTAACCCTTTGCCTAAGCGACAAAAATGCCCATATTTGGTAATGCATTTCTTCTTGCGTCAAGTACAAGTAGAAAAACAAGCAGCATTGTGATGTTTTTACCTCAATACGGGCAATGGATTCGAGAATACCATGTAAGTACTCAACATCACTTGCTGGGCGAGGATGCAACCTGAAAATGGCCATAAAGCAAATGATGAATCCAACCACTAGTGAGGCGAGTGGACAGAGTAGATAACTATCTACCTGGGTTCCATTTTAGGGTCGGCTGTGGGAAATCTTTCTCCGACACCTTGCAGAGGATAATAGTCATGAGGACAGGCTTCTGCAGGATTTATCTGCTCGCTCAATTTCTGCAGCTGCTCATCTGTAAAGATTTGCTTGAGAACAGCTCCCCCTGTGTTTGAAGCACCTCCAACAAGCCATTTATCATCGAGGCGATGGCTATACACCCCAAATCGTGCATCTTCGACCCTTCTGTTGCTTAGTAATTTTATAGCAAGAGTTGATCCCAAGGACGTGACCTGATCAGAGGCAAGAAACTACGCCAATGTTGAACCATCTCATCTAAAGTTTATGTTGTTGAATCAGACCAAATGTGCATCGTTAATGTGACCTCATCGTAAGCATCAAAATTCAAAAATTTTATGAAGAGGCAGGAAACTATAGTACACTACCACTCTACTACTACTTTATTGTTAAACCATCTTATATGAAAGCTTATGTTGTTAGATCGGATCAAATGTATATAGTTTAATATTTAATATTCTATTCAATATGTCATGTCCATGTCGCGTCTAGGCGAAATTTATTTTTCCCATCAAAACCTAACACTTGGATAATTTTTTTAAATGGTTGATGATGAGACACAAACTCATGACCTTTGCTTGCTTTGTACAATGTTAAACTACTTTATTTACAAGTTCAAGGTGTTGGATGAGATAAAATGTATATCATTGAACATTATATTTAACAGCTACAAAAGTAACTACTAAGAATAACTAGATGATATTAATTCACGACTGGCGGATGCAATAAACTAAAGAGAGCTACAATAAGAATAACTCATTCAACTAGATGATCAATTTATCAGATCTAGAAGATTTCAGTTTGATCCTGATCACTAAGTAAGCAAATGGGTCTAGCAACATGGTATATCCATCAAAACTGCAACAGGTAAAGGGGGCAATAAGCCTATAAGAATCTCACAGATTGTCCAAGCTGATTAGCACGTGCTGCAAGAAAGGCTGCAATACTATCAGTGGTTCCTGTGCATACAACACAATTGCTTGGGAAACCTACAAACACATTTCTTAGCATAAATCTGGAAGCTCAAACAAAAACCATTCGATTAAATGGAAAAATGTTCGCTTTGTGAATATTCTCAAAGTCTTTCAGGACTATATGGCTTTATCAAAATGACAATTTACAATGTAAATGACAATGCTGTAGATATTATATGAAATGGTAAAGTAGCAAGGTAAACAAGGGATCCTATAGTGTGAATAGCAAAGCACGGTTTAAAATGCAATCGTGGCCTTGAATGTTAATTTATTAACTCCATAATCAAAGAGAACTCATACCATACTCTGTTCTGATGCTTTCTTTTAAGGCACCAATAGCAGTTCCCGGCGGTTGTATAGAAGGTAAAACTCGTGAATACGGTTGAGATAATAGCCAAGGAGGATATGACTCAACTTCAGGATCATAACCAACCTGTCATAGCATAATTGGTCAAATAAGTGTCCATAAACCCGTAAAAACAAATTGACATGTGACATCAATAGTAAAAAGTGACAGGGTAAGTGGATCAAGGATACCTTCAAAGCATTGTTATAATCAGACACCCCAAGCTTGCCATGAAGAAGCCATGATAACCAGTCAGCTTGATGCAACAACACTGCTGATTCCTTAGTTAAATTCTCAGAGTTCCACCAAGAAACAAGTTTGCACAGTGTAGAAGATCCAGAGCAAACAGTGTGGTTAACAGGAGCAATCGACTTCACTAATGGCAAAGCCTCAGGGAAACTTTCATTATACAGAAAAGGTTTACATAAGGATTCACCTGTTTTGCTGCATTTGGATAACAATTTCGACGTCAAGCTAAGTTGGGCTCATAGTAAAGTTAACTAGAAACACAATACATAGGACTTTGAAAAGGTAGAAGTTCCAAGTTTCAACCTATCTAAAATGACAGTGGTTGCAGAAGTTCCATCAATAGAAATGGACGCAACTGTAGAGCGAAGACTAACTGGGACATCTTTAAGAAGTTCGAACAGTGTCGTTCTCCATGATTGCAACCAATCTACTGTTTCTTCACTCTTTCTAGAGAATATAAACACGCTTGTGAGTTCATCTTAAGAGACAGCAACAAACATTATTTATCAGAAGAAGAAAGCCCCAAAAAATTGCCACACTGATATTCCAAAGGAGAGGGAAAATTTACCTTAAACAAAGGATACTCTCTCTTTCCCTCACCATGTATATTCCCTTCCCTATCAATCAGAGCATATCGAGCTCCAGAAGTACCAAAGTCCATACCAAGATACAGTTGCTTCCCAGTTTCGAGATCAAGCTCTGCAATAACTTTATTGTTTCTTAAAGCGTTCATTCTTCTATTCGGTTTACTAAATACTTTGAAAATTGAAGCTCCCCAAAACAGATTTCGTGAATCGTGATATCCTGATACAAAATCAGCACGACATATTGATTCTACCAATGACAGTCAACTGATTCCAAATCAAAGTAAGCTAATAAAACAAGATGAGGAACTTGTACACTCGAATAATCCAAATAATTGGAAGATTGGAGCAGAGTTAAAAATTAGGACTAAAATTGAACAGATGGAATAATCTGATATCAGTGTGAAGTGTGAACTAAGCGAAAAGTAAGGAAGATTCGATTCCCTCCACTCGAAGATTACAAAATTTTCAAACATGAGAATTAGAATGCAATTCCGATTCAATATCCTTAAAATCCAAATAAAATTCCCATTTAAACTGAATTTTGTTTCCGTTTTGTTCAAATCAAGTGAGATCACATGCTACCCGTAGGCCGTAGTACACGAATACGCATGGTTAGAGGGAAAGAAGCATTACTTGGCTTTTGCAAGGAACGCAGATGAAAGGAGGACAGGCATGGAGAACTGGAAAGTGAGGTCGCCATTTGCTTAAGCGCGCCAACCAGATAATAAATGGGAAATTTGCGGCTGCTTTATCCGTTGTTTCTTGGGTAATATCAATATGAATGACCTTTCAGTTCATATGCACTTTGGTAATTAACTTTTAAATCAAGAACGTCAAGTCTTCAATTTTTCAGAAAACTGCTATTTCGTTATTTTATTTTTTATTTTTAGTTGTAAAGCTTAGGCATCGTTATCCCGATTGAAGGGGGATTTTCTCTCCCACTACTAGTCGGGAAAAAAAAATGTTCATTTGTGTGTTTGTCATTCCGTCTTCCCCTGCTCTTTCTTCCCCTCTTCTTCTTGATTCTCTTGCAGCCGCTCTTCAAAATCTCTAATAATCTTCAGTCGGAACCACCGCTGCAACGGTTTACTAGTTTAAAGATTATGGATTAACATGTGTACATTGTTCAATCCTCCCACCCCACCCCCAAAAAAAGGAAAAAACATGCTAAATAACAAATGTACTGTATTAATTAATATATAACAGCACTGCTGCATATATTATAGGATGGTATATAAATTTTTTTTAAAAGCAAAACATAAAAATGTCTAAAAAATAAATAAATAAATACCAAAACTTGTTATATTCACATCAAATCCAAATATAACTATAATTTGTTTTTCTTTATAGTATTATATTAACTTTTAAAAAATTATATTTTCACAATAAATTATTAAAAAAATTTTATATTAACATTATATCAAACCATAATTATTATAAATTAATTTTATAGTAATAGAATTAAATTTAAACGATGGACGACATCAATTAAATCTTCCTTTACATACTCCGTTAGCCAACCATTTTTTCACTTTTTACCACTTTTTACAACTTTTTTATTCATTATTTCTTTATCCTAAATCAATCACATCCACATATCTCATCACATTCACAAATCTCCACCATTCAACTCCATTC
Source organism: Jasminum sambac (assembly GCA_018223645.1). Taxonomy (NCBI): domain Eukaryota; kingdom Viridiplantae; phylum Streptophyta; class Magnoliopsida; order Lamiales; family Oleaceae; genus Jasminum; species Jasminum sambac. The sequence goes on along the minus strand of CP073648.1, from coordinate 24,787,707 downwards.
ATTCTCTCTCCTTTTTTACTTTAAAAATTATTAAAAATTATTATAATTTATTCCCTATTACCCTTCTTGTGCTCTTAATAAAAGAAACTAGAGAAGCCATTAGTTCCAGTAGCACTATTAGGAGATATCTTTATCTTTATATATATAAAAGAAGGAGTGACTACTATAGATACCACTATCTTTTCCTGCCTAAATGATATACCATAAATACCAGTATACCACTGCTTTTTCCCGCCTAAAGGACATAGAATGTGTTTCTTTTCTTTTCTTTTTTTTTTCTTTAAATATGGTGCTCTTTAATGTGTTGGCCTATTGCCACTTAAATGCGCAAGCATGCTCCTGCCCATGGCATTTTCATTTTCCATTTTTACTTGTTTTATATCAATTTTTCATTTTCCTTTTTTTTTGTTTGTGTTTTGTTTCGTGCTTTTGTTTTCAAGGCAAATACGGGAGATCAATACATACATTATGTCTAAATTATTATTATTCTTCTTAGAGAATGATTTTTCTCTTAAAAGTGATTACTTTTAGATAGAATCTTTTTTATTATAATTATTTTTCTTGCTTTCTAACTAATTGTGAAAATTAAAAATTAAAATATTGAAAATAATTTGTTTTTTTTTGTCGAATTAACATTTGATATCACACAAAAATTTAAATACTTGAGTTATACCAAAACTTATTGTTTGATAGAAGAAAATGATTGTCAATGTATTTGGATGTGCAACCATTATGTTCATTAATGAATTTCTTTGAATATATTAAAAAACAATTTGACAACAAGTTTAACATAAGCTTACAAGCGAGAGCAAATGATAAAAGTTTCATTTATAAAATCATCTTAATTAACACATTAAAGGTAGAAGTCATAATTTTTTTTACTTCTCCGCAATATGACAAATTTTTTTTAATGATTTGAGTTCTAAAAGAGTGATAAAATGTAAAAACTACATAAACTATGGAAAAATTAAAAGTCAAGTTGCAACTTTTTTTTTCTTTCATAATTATGACATTTGAAGTTGAAAAAGATTTTATGTTGTAGTCAAATCGAATATCTAAAAAGTGCACTTTTGTTGCAAAAGTAAAAATTTTGTACAAATTTTATATCTCATTATAAAAAACTTCATATAATAAAAATTTCAAACATACCGTGTATTGCACACGGTTGACACCAGTAGAATTACAAGCTTCACTAACTTCATGTTGTAAGGTATGTGATTGAGCATTGAGTTATCTTCTTCATGAATAATAGTTGGACTAGCTAGGCTCCAAGATAGAAGGATCAATGGTGGGACTTTTAGTGGTAAGAAGGTGCGAGAAAAAACTAATCGCACATTGTTGAAGTCCTGAGGGTTCTCCAATATATGTTCCATCTTCTTTTCATATTTGAGCTATTGTGTTTCGACTTCGCCTTTTTTGAACACAAGGATGAAAATAGCGAGTGTTTTTGTCAGCATCTATAAGTCAAGAGCTATCGGCCTTCTGTCTCCAAAAAAATTCTTCTTTAACCATCGGAGCGTTGAAATCAGCATGTGCTTTGTAGAGATATGCTCTCTCAATAGGGTCATGAGAAAAGTCAAATTAATTTATTCTCACATATCAAAGCTTGATGTTATGCTTTTCTCAATTGCTCAAATATATGTTGCCAAATAACTCTATAGCCCATGATAGAATTGCATTTTTTATGGTTTTTTCATGTATCTTAATTAATTTTTTCTAAATTTGAATTTATCAAATCAATCACATCCACATATCTCGCGGGACCTATGTATACTGCACAATTCTCCACCATTCAACTCCACCCATACTCTCTCTTCTTTCACATAAAAACGCATAAAAAAATCCAGTCATAGCATGGGCTATCTTCGAGTTCTTCAAGTCTCCTTTTAGCCCTTTTAATTTGAAGATAAAGACATAAAGGCCTCTACAATATGGGACAAGTGGTTGCCTTCAAGATTGACCAACAAAATGTGCGGAATCACGATGAGTATTTCCAATAATAAATATAGATTTATTTATTTATTTAGAATAGCAAACTTCATTAATGAAAACAAGCAGTAAAGGTCCAAGCAAGATAACTCATAAGGCAATTCGGAATAACATTAAAAGTAGCGGAGTGAGCTTAAATACGGGCCTCCCTTGCTAAAGCGTGAGTGGCAACATTTGCTTATCTCCGAATATGATGAACCAAGTAGTAACATCTTTCTTGTAAGATCTCTTTGCATTGATCTATAATAACTAGGGCCGGGCATTTCAACCAACAAACCGACCGAAACTGACCGCATCGGGTCGGTTCGGTTTGGTGAAAAAACCGATCGGTTTTTTTTTTAAAGCAAAAACCGAAAAAAATCGAAAAAAACCAGAAAAAATCGAAAAAACCGACCGAACCGACTCGGTTCGGTCGGTTTCGGTTTACTGAACCGAGCCGGTCAGTTCGGTTCGGTTTTAAAAAAAAAAACCGACCGAGGTCGGTCAGTTGTGGTTCGGGTAGAAAAACCGACTGAACCGACCGACGCCCACCCCTAATAATAACTCCAAACTCCGTAGCATACAACTTCTGTCCATTAACAACATCATTCATGGTTTTAGTATCTACTTCAGAACGAACATTCTCTAATGTCAACAAACGAACCTAGATGAGAGCATGTAATAAACCCCAAGCTTCAGCGTCTTTTACCGGGATCTTCCAGGCTTCAAAAAACATCTGGGTAGCAAGAAAGGAACCAGTGGTGTCCCGAATTATACTACCATGCCCAATCCTATATCATATGAATCATTGCATAATGACGCGTCGATGCAACAAGGAAACGAAGGACGATGAGGGTGTCGCCTATTACACGCAACATGGTCAGACACGGGTAGCATAAATACAGGGGATTGGAAGTCCTTCTTCTTTGAAGCTAATCATATAAAGCCTCTTTAGCCATAAGAAAATTCTGCATAGGCGTCAAAGAAATATTATTCCATAGTCTATCATTTCGACCTCCTTAAGCTCCAAAGCAGCATGGCAAAAGGATTACCTTTCTGTTCATCCATTTGGCCAGTGGCGTAGCCAGAAATTGTCTAATGCGGTCCAAAACTTCACGTCGATCTCAAATCATAGAGCGTTAGTTAGGTATGAATCCACGATTTACATTAAGCTATGGCGCATATTGGTTATTGATGGTTAGATCATTGGCTGTTAACGTTGATCATTGACCATCAATGAAGACATTAATTGAATGATATTAAAAAAATTTTAGTAAATGCATAAATGCATGAAAACATAAAAATATCATATAATATAAAAATATAATCTAATATAGCCAAAATAACAAGAAAATATACCTAATAAAATTTTAAATTATAATTGTAAACTTAGACAACTACATTTTTCGAGATCTCATCAAATTTTCGTTTAGATAAATGGTTGAAAATTGGAGAAGATATATTAAAAAATAAAGTATTATCAAATCAATGTACGGGTAATTTTAAAGAATAAGAGAAAAAAATAAATTTAATTTGATGAAATTTAATGTGAATAATACAAATCTTGAATTTTATATGTTTGATTTCTATCTATCCCGACTGCCCGACTAAAAGATTTAATGGAGAATTAAGTATAACAAATTTTTAATTGGGTCAATAATCAATTACTAAATTAAGTATGTGAGCAAATGGATTATGGGTTCGGCTAAATATGTTAGGCCCACAAGGAAAAAAAAGTTCACTTAAAGAAACAAACAAAAGGCCGAAAACATTGAGAGCCCAATTTTATCATCATCTTCACCCGTTTCTTCACCAATGTTTCAGGCGGCCACACGTTTCTTCATCAATTTCAGGCGGCTAGCAAAATTAAACGGACTCTCTGCCTTGATTTGTTCATCTACTTGAAATTCCACTATCCCTACTCCCAAAATCTACAGCTAAAAAAAAAAAGAAAGAGAATGACAGTCTTTAAAATTTCAGTGCGGTCCATGGACCGAACTCGTCCATGAATGGCTCCGCCAGTGCATCTGGGTAATGACATTAATTAGTTGTTACTCAATTTAAAATTTGAAAAATTATAACAACTTTCGCCATAATTAGTTCCTTATATTAATTGATATAAATTGATTGTGGTACTTATATAAGATTTAATTAATAAAAATTAATTATGTTGTTGATATAAATCAATTATTGTACTTCCTCCGTCGCATAAAGATAATTCAGTATACTATTTTTATTCATTCCAAAAGATAGTCTACTTACAATATTTAATATATCTTTAATTTTTCATTTTCCCTTATATCCCTAATTAATATACCTTCTAATACTTGCGCATTGAAATGATTTTCAAATAATTAATAATGCACAATGGTATATATGGAAAAATAATATAAAATGTAATATTTTAACTTAATTAACTACCAATTTCTTAATATGTGTAAAAATAACTAGTTGAAAGTTTTTTGTGGGACAGAGGGAGTAATTGATATTGATTTTTTTTTTTTGAAGAGTAATTGATATTGATTTAGAATTGATATATATTTAATTTAATAGTTTTGATTTAGCACCTACACGGGTACTGCATAAGAAATTCGTAATTGGTGTGGCATCGATAAGATCACACTTGATTTCATGAAGTCATCTGTGGAATTTCATTATGCATTTAATCCTTGTGGTTTCTTATATGGTATCGGCACGGCTGCTAAACCAATATATTTAAATCTTACTTAGAGTGTGTTAGCGAATAAATTTTAATGTATTTTTATGAGTAGGAAGAGAGAGAATGAGTAGAGTTGGATTGTGGAGATTTAATGAGTGGAGAGATATATGGACATAATTTGTTTGACCAAATTTAAAATTTGAAAAAAATGTATTAAAATACATTAAAAGTTTCATGCTAACATCCTCTTAATTTAGAATTTGAAAAAACAAAATTTATTCTCAAAATATTTTTCTACAATAATTGATATAGATTAGTTATTGGGTTGATATAAGGGTATGTTTGATTGGTGATAAAGTTATTTTTTTAATATACGTGTTGAATGTGTGGTTGAAATTTGAGGAAAATATATTAAATAATTGAATGTGTGGTTTTAAATGATGAGAGAGAAAAAATTGATAAAATTTGTGTTGGTTTATGTTGAATAGAACAAGGCCTTAAATCAATTAATGTAATTCATATAGATTTAAAATTACTTATAGCCCGTTAGTCAACCACTTTTTTCATTTTTTACAACTTTTTTTTCCAATCTTTCTTTACCCTAAATCAATCATATCTACATATCTCATCACATTCACAAATCTCAAACTACTCAACTCTATTCATTCTCTCTCATTTTTTTATATTAAAAATCTTTAAAAACCATTATATATTCCCTATCACCTTTTTAATATAATACCTTAAAATAAAAAGACGAATTATTCCCAAATTAGTCTTTTACATTTTTTTGATAGAAGGGACACATGATAGGGAAGGAAAATTGGGAGGGCATGGGTGTGGTTTGAACCTGAGTTTTCTACCAGGAAAGTTGAGTATCTAACCACTGTGCCACATTTGAATCACTACCCTTTTACATTAATTGATGTAGATCTGAATACTAATATAAAATCGAATGAACACAGATTAATTATATTATGGTATTTTTGTGAATCAATTATTGTGATTAATCTTGTTCTATACACATAAATTTTATCAAATTAAATCTATTTTTTCCCATCACTTTCAATTACTCATACATTGATTTTACAATTACTTTATATTTCTTTAACACATCTTAATCAATTATCAAATATTAACTACATATTCAAAATCGAATTTAATCTATTCAAATTTAATTTGTATACAACAAGTATATATTTTGATTTTACTTAATTCAGTATCCAAAAAAATACTTATTTCCAAAATATTTTTTTGTAGTAATTGTTGTATATAATTTTTGTTAATTTGTATTTATGTATGAATTACAATTTTACTTTTAAAAATTAATTCAATAAATTTTTAGAGATCGCAAATTCTGTGTATTGCACAAGTGTGTAACTAGTTTATTTATAAATGATCTATATATAACTGTAGACAATGACATTTTTTTCAATACAAATTGAGAATCATAGGGATAAAGTGTGGCATCTCGAATCCTGGACAAACCAGTAAGGGGTACTTAACAACGTGGCTTTGTTCCAGTGCACCCGAGGTGCCATAGTTATGACACTCTCGAGTGTTTTTCGATTACATACGATCTTTGTTGGAAAAATCGAACCTTACCAAAAACTTTGACTTTGAACAAACAACATTATCGAAAATGTTTTTGAATTGTTGGAGTTTTAGCCCGCCATATTGGTTTTGGATTTGATCTTGGTTTTTCTGACGAACATAGTATATGATCTGAAAACACTCAAGAATGCCATAACTACGCCATCTCAGGTGCATTGGAATAAACCCCCCTGGCAATGACATTTTTTAGACTTAGGGTTTGTTCTATGCACAATAATTGTGTATAATGTAGATTTACTTGAACGGCGTATTAGATGTATGGTTGAAAATTGAGCAAAATATATTAAAAAATATAAAATAATTGTATGAATGATTTAAAATGGTGAGAGGTAAAAAAGTTAGTGTAAAATTATTGTGTATAAAACAAGCCCTTGTTACTTGCTCAACTATATCGATTGCTTTTGTCAGCGGGGCTTGTTCTATACATAATGTCTGAGATTTATTCGAATGACGTGTTAGATATGTAGTTAAAAATTAGAGAAAATATATTAAAAAATATAAAATAATTGTATGAGTGGTTGAAAATGATCGAAGAAAAATTAATAAAAATTAGTGAAAATTTATTATATATAGAACAAGTTGTTATATATTTCGGCCTGCTAGAATATTAATCACAAACAATTAACAAATAGGTTTTAATACTCTACTCCTAACTCGTCAATGACCTATTTAGTTTAACGTAGCTGTTCGCCAACAACGTACGCATGCACGGGCAGTTAAGAATAATAAATATTTTACTTCTCTTTTATTTTTCTATTATATATTTTTTTTCAAAATATATATCTTATTTCGATTAGTTGATGCAATAATTCTGTTTACTTTAATAAGGTATTTTGCTAGAGATCCAATATTGAGCTTGTTAAATTGCAATCAAGACTCGACAGCTCTCATTTCATTTTATGACGAAATAAAATGAAATGTGATAATGTGTATGTGCATTATGCGGGTGATATAATTAATTTTTTAATGGTTTTTTTAATAGATCTTTATGTAAAAGAGGAGAGAGAATGAGTGTATATTTTTTTTTTTTTACGAAAGAGAATGGGTGGAGTTAAATAGTGAAAATTTGTGTAGTATATGTGGGTCCCACGAGATATATATATGTGATTAATTGAGAATGTTAGTGTATAAATTATAATGTATTTTTATGAGTAAAAAGATAGAGCATTAGTGTAGTTAGATGATGGAGATTTAATAGTACAAGTGGACTCTATAATATATGTGGATGTGATTTATTTGATCAAACTTGAATTTTAAAAAATAGGAGAAAAAATAAATTTTAATAACTATACTATAAGTTAAGAATAGATAAAAAAGTTCTAAAAAGAGAATCCTATCACATGCTATGGTTTTGTTCGGGTACCTACATGGGTACCGAACCCATACCATGTGGCGCCCTTACAGAGTATCACATCATCGATAAAAAATAATTTTTTTTGTATCTGTATTAGGTCGAATAAATAATACATAACTTTTCTTTGATGGTGGAGGCAGATAGGACCCACATGAATTTTTTTCCGGAACTATTGGTACCATTACCCACTGTGGGTATCTGATCATAGCTCATGTGCATTAATGTGATAATGTGAATTTATTTTAATTTGTAGTTTTTCCTGTCTGAGTTTATTGTCCATAGTTGATATTCTCATCAATTCTTCTCATATCTAATTAAAATACTTTTTATTCATTAAATTAATCAAGTAATTATATATGTGCAACTGATTTAATTTATTTAATGGAAAAATCTATAATATATATAAAGTAGAGGTGCATGGTTTTTTTGAAATTTGGAAGTGATTTTAGGACAGCAGTAACTAATTCAAATATAATTGCTGATCACAAATGCTGTCACGTGTGCATTAATTTTAACTTCCAACATATACCATTTGTTTTAGAGTCCAGTTTGTTTGAATATTACCCTCCTTTGGGAGGGTAAATTTAAGATATAAAAAATTTAAAAATTTTGAAAATTTTTATTTTATATTATTTTATTCATCGAAAGCTTCAATTTGAGTATAATATTGATACATAATTTTTATTATTTTAAAAAGTTACTTATTTTACAAATACATAAGTAACTTATCATAAAAATAAGTAACTTTTTAAAATATTAAAAGTTATATATCAATATTATGCTCAAATTGAAGCTCTCAATAAATCGAATAATACGAAACAAAAAAATTGAAAATTTTAAATTTTTTATACTAATGTTCACCCTCTTTTAGGAGGGTGAACAAAACTATACTCTTTGTTTTACTATGTGTCCATCTGATAACATATCTTAAAATCCGAAAATTCTTTTAATTCTTTTAATTGTTGATTAAAATGGAATTACAAATAACAAATTATAAAAATCTATAATATATATAAAGTAGAGGTGGATAGTATTTTTATTTTATGATAATGGTTTTAGGACAAAAAAAGTTATTTTTTTAATTGATGTCCCTATGATTGGATACCACGTGTACATGTAGTTTTAAGTATCAATACATACGGGGAGGAGTTGATTTTTCAAACGATTGTCTAATTTACTTCAACAAATGTATCCTAATTTTTTGCTCTAACTTCTTAATTTGAACAAGTCAAATAGCATTTTTTTTTGCATAGTGTTAATCAATAATAATTATATAATACATGAAGATGATAGGTTTTACACAAATGAATAAAATGATACAATAAATATCTTTAAATAATATTTGAAGATGGAAACAATATTTTTCATTTTCGACTGGATTAATTCATAAACTCTACACAATAATAAATATTGAAAAATAAAATAAATTTATTTTGGAGAATGAGTTTTAACAATGTCGCCATTAATTTTTAAATTTCCTTGCTATAATTTAATTAAAGTATTTATACGTGATTTGATGAATAGAAACTAATCTTGGTACGAGTTATATAAATCAATTATTACAAGGTAAAAAATTATTATGTTACTTAAATATTTTTAATCAATTATTATAAATTTAAATTATTTTTTTGAATAAAAATTCAACTTATTATAGTACTTTAAATGGTGACCAATAATAAAATATCTATTAATCAATTTAGGGCATTGTTATAGTTCTTAAATAAGTTGAATTAATGGTGTACACACATAATGTTAACATTATGCATTAATAATCGATCATTGGAATTTAAATTTTTTTTGTAATCATATATTATACTAGTTGCTCTTTTGGTGGCAAAAATTTATCAGCAAGTCTTTTTATTTTTTACGTGTTTTACAAATTTTTTACTTTCTTTTTAGCATCTTTAAAAATTATATACATTATATATCTTTTAAAAATTTTAAATATCTACTAATTTTTTTACATTTGAATCACAAATTTTCTTGATTCACCTTGGATCATGCTATATTTTCAATATCTTACTATTTTTTGTTAGTGATTACTGCCCGTGTATTGCACGAGTGTCAAGAAGGAAATAAAAATTTAAAACTAAGTTAATGCGAAAATAATAATTTTTAGAATGCTAGGAGTAAAAGTGTATAAGATTATTTGCCTTTTTTAGCTCCTATTGAGCTTGCTTACTATTTAGTTCATGTAGATTGTTTACGTTGTTACTTGAGAATTCATGAGTTATAAAAAATTTTATTTTTGGTGATTTCATTCTTGCAAATTTACCATATTGTGACCAGTATTTTATGGAAAATGATAGTTTGATTATCCTCTTTATTTTTTTGGAGATTGAAAGGTCTTAGACTTTTACACATCTATCTTCCATTTTTTCTTTAGTACGTTTTATTTGTTTTTTTTTTTTTGGAATTTTTTGGGGGAAAAAAGTTAATGATGAAAATTCTCTTTTTTCGTAGTGACTTTTTTTTTGTCAAAATTAAGAAAAAGGTTTATGAAATTAATTTTCTGGCTTTTGTAGCATGACCTCAAATACCCAAAAATAATGTATAATTTAAGTTAATTGTAAAAGAGACAATAAAATAATGAATTATAAGTTAAATCATTGAAAGACAAAAATAAAATCATGAAATTTAAATTTGTATGAAATGTAATGCCTTGGGTTGGTGCAAATGATGTACGAAAATGATGTCTGGTGTCTTTTGTAATACATTACAATTATCTCTTTTGCAGATTCACCACAATTAATAATAGAAGATAATGTGACAGAATTGTAAATTGATATTGATTTTAAATAATTTTTAATTTTACATATGTTTTTACTTTAACCCATATTTCTTCTATGTTATATGATTACCATTGTCGTTAGCGTACTTTATGTGTTTGTTTTGAATTACGTTTATATTTTAATTCAACATTATTTTGACATTATTTTTAAATTATTTAATGTTCAACTGTACATTATGCTAATTTGTTGATATGTGCATATTTGACATTGTTAAAGCATTATCTATCTATATCTATATCTATATATAAATAAAATGAGCAGGTTTTCCCGCTCAAAATTATATTTTTTAGAATTAAGAAAACATTATTTTAATCTTAATTGGCTCTATCATCAATTCCCGCTCCTAAAAAAAGTATTATCCTTAATCGGCTCTATCAATATCCCCTAATTTCAGCTCTAAAATCAGCTTCTCTGTCATCAATTGCCCCCAATTTCGGCAGCCATATCAATCCACTGAGAATTTGAGTTCGCCTATGATTCTATCACAATTTTCAGCAACATCTTGATAGGCTTTGGCTCACATGTCCCTCATCGTCGGCCGTAATTTTAAGAATTAGCCTGCTAATTGATCAACGAAGGGACTCCAGTTCATGAGTCCCCAATTGCAATCTCAAGGAAAATTCCACACAATTTCGAGGACTCTAAGATCTCACCACCACTATCGATGACAGATCGACGCCAAATTGCTCAAATTATTGCTCGCAAAAGCCAATTTGCAAAGGAGGTATTTTCATATTTTTCTCCTCCCATATGAGTCCGAAACAATCTTGATTTTGAATAGCAATTGATAATTTTTCGTTAACTCTAACAATATTCAATGTGGTTGATCTACTTTGGCAATGATATTCCCCGGTCATTATATTGATAATTTTCTGCTAACTTTAGCGATTCAATAGAAGTCAACCCACTTGAGTGCTATGATATTCCCTATCATTGTATAAGAGGGTTAGTTTCATGTTTGATTCATACCATTTGTGTTGAGCACAATCTTGATGCCAATGGGTGTTTGGTTTTGGGTAATTTTTTTAATTTAAATTTTGTTCGCGTAGAAAAGAAAATTCTAAAGGATGATTAAGGAAAATTATCAACATCTTCTGTTATTAAACCCATTTCATCATTGCTTACATAGTTTCTTAATTGTATATCATTGCTGTGTAATGCGTAAAAATATCAACCATTAAAGAAGTTCAAAATTGATTCTTGATCCCAAGTAAGCCCTTTGTTGTGATCTTGGGACAATCGTGTTGAATTAAATTCTGATTCATTTATTTATTTATTATTTTTTCTCCCGTTGGTCTTTTGATAATGTAATCTAGCCTCAATTTATCTTCAAGACAAGAGCCAACAAGACATGAGGTTAAATGCTTGTGTTTGCATTTGTGTTTGTGCCGCAGAAAGGGCCCCGAATCGGGTTTTGAGCATCCAAATTTAACACCATTGGTTTCACACAACTCGAGAGCATGGTTAAGCGTAAGAGAGATTGCTTGCATCTAAGATTGTAGTCATGTTGATAAAAAAATTATGGGCTTTGCATTCTTTGTGCAATTGTGTAGTCTAATTTTTCTTTCTCATGGATTTTTTTTTTTTTGTGACAACAGAATCGGAGGCAAGGAAAATTATTTCTATTAAGTAAAGATGTGGTAAGCCTTTTTCCAAACACCCTTTCTTATTTATGATACAATGTGATTACTGATTTAATTGGCTAATGACACTTTTTTTATCTTAATATAATACCGCTATTCAAATATGTTAAATGAGGCATATATTTGTGTGAAAGAGCAATGTATCACATGTGAGCTTGGCTATCTTATATCAGTATAAGTCTTAAAATATAAAAATAATTTTATACCATTAGTATAAAAGGTAAAATCCATTTTTTTGATTAAGGTCTTCCAATCAAATATCAATCATTCTCCAATTAAGTTTAATTTTAATCATCTGTTGCATGTTTAATCTAGGAATTGTGTGAAAAGAAAATGGAGCATTTTCTACTCTTTAGCAGACCTTAACACAATGAAATCTTCTTTCAAAAGATTTCTACTAATGCTTATTTTGTGAAACCTAAGACTGCATAAAGACTTCTACTGTAAAAGTTGAAACAAGAATGAGTATTGTAAAAAAATAAATAAATAATAATAATAATAATAATGCTATTATAAAGCAAATTGACTGTTTGTTTTGCTAAGTGATCTGCAATAGTGTTGGCTTTCCAAGTGTGGGAAAAGTTGATTAACATCTTCTATTTGTAATTTCTTTTATAGAAGGAAATTCTGGCTTTGGTTAGTTTGAAAAGTTTTGGGTTCATTTTCTGGGATCTGCTTCACAAATAGAAGGTTTGCTCACTTTCTAAGGTCGATAGTTTGATCTTTGGAATAGAGTCATGAATTTTGATAGTGTTACTAAAGTCCTTATAGTGGTGTAAAGTTGCTATAATGTTGTCATTAGGGTCATGTTGTTGTTGATAGTTTTATCGTTCTTTTATTTTTATTTTTTAAGTTGTCGATTAATTAGATCTAAAGGAATAGATAGTTCTAAGCATTTAGCCAAATCAATTGTTGAAAATGAAAGTTTAGGAGCACCAATCAAGTGAAGAAAAATGAATGGCAATGGTTCTATATGCAAAATTAGTTTCTTGCTTTCATATTCATGTTTGCCAAATCTTGTGTATAGTTGGTATGGCTTGGTGTCTAAACTGCTTTTCTTTTTTTTTTTTTTTGGTAGAAATTAAACACTACATGCATGTGATGCCCAAGTTTTCGAAGCATGATGAGCAAACAATTTTGCTGTGATGAATGTGTTCGGCTATCTAAAGGATGCGCCATTAGAAGAAAAGTTTATCTTCTTCTATCAACAACTTGAAACAAAGCGCATTTCATTAGAGTCGCTTATAATGAATGACATTCAAAAAGCGCTTGGTGTTCCAATTAAAGATTCTAAGTTACCAAGAAAGTACGTACTTTTGTTGGATAATGAGGTAATTTTAATGATGCTTTGTTACTGCCCTATAACTAAAGTAGTCATATATTTGTAGTGCTTGTGATAAGTTGAAGACTATGGAACTTACTATGTCAAAAACGCAAACAAATACAAGATGATTGTCGCAACGTTAAAGAAGCCTCGTGCAATTCTTCACTGACCAAAAAACAAATCAAGTCCACAAGAAACAATTGTTGTTCTACATAAAATATAAAAATTTTTATTTTCCCAAATTCTTTTTTTGTCCTAATTGATATCAAATAAACATTCTATTTATACAAATATTTCATGCTATTTTACTATTTATATGTATGAATTAGAATTTTATTTATTAAATTTTAAATTTATTTTTGGAGGCTAAATCCTATTCATCGCATCAGTGTAAAGCAAGCAACAACAATTCATTAGTCTTTGACAAAGTAAATGGAGGGATGAAGTAGGAATTGTCATCTCGCAACGTGGAGGGGTAACACAGAGCCCCCTCCTTACGATCTTTGAAATTTAACAACAGAGCCTTTGTTCCTATTCTCCAATTGAGGTCGCTTCTCCGTGATGTTGTCAGCCACGTCGCTTTGTTTTAGTGCTATTTTTAAGGATGTTTTGGAGGTATGTTGGTTGGGAAGGAGCAAATACTATAGGCATTAGCAGAATTAGATGTATATATACATATATGTGTTGTCAATCCACCACATGGTGTTATATATTTGAGTGAATGGTTGTTTGTAGTCTTCAAGAGTTGTAAATGTAGTTTGCTTCGTGTCAAAAGGTTTCACGGTGGCCTTATGTATGGTAAGGGAAGACTAATTAATGAGTACAAAATTTATTTTTAAATACTAAAAATTAATAATAATTATTTTTGATAATATGGTAAAAAATAAGTTAATAATAATTTAATATTATTATTTTGATTCCTTAATTCTTACAAAACTTGATGTTGTTTATATATTTTATGTTTTGTTTGTGTCGTGGAGAATAATGGGTTTTATTAGTCTTCCAAAGGCTATTGACTCTAAAATGTTTGGGAGAATTTAAGATTATAAAAAGTTGCTTGACTTTTTACTTTTGCTATGGATGTTAACAAGATGGATTTGTACGAAATATAAAGAAAGTTATGTCAAAATTTTAAATAATCTTTGCTTTTTTTTCTCTAATACAGATTCTAAATTATATCTTGGGCACACGTCTCCCCGTGCAACGCGCGGGTGAAAACACTAGTTAGAACTTAAAAACTATAATTTTATTATATTTCATTGTAATTCATTTAAAACTAATCTCATTTAAATACTTATTGATTGTAATTTTGAATATTACAATTTATTTTATTTATTTTTCAAACGTCACACAATTTTTTAAATTAGTCTCTCACCATTTATTTTTAATCATTTTAATTGTGAACACATAGCACACTTAACATAGAAATATTGTCATAATATATGCTACCAAATTGTAACAAATATTATGCTATTACCAATTAAACAAAATTATAGATCATGTCTGAAATAATTCATTGTTTACTTAACACAATTTTATTACTGTACAACGTACGGGCTTAAAAACTAGTATAAATTAAATCAACAAGTTTCATCTCATTGAGCCGTAGTAGTGTTCCACAATCAAGCAAGCAAGTAACCCCCGTCCAATGGGCTATTGACACTTGCTAAATCGAGTAATTATTGTACTTGCCAAAATTTAGAGGTGTTAGAGGATGAGTTTTAATGTATTTTTATGAGTAGGAAGAGAGAGAATGAGTGGAGATGAATGGTGGAGATTTAATGAGTGGAGAAATATATGGATGTGATTTGTTTGACCAAATTTAAAATAAATGCATTAAAGCCCCGTTAGTGTATGTGTATTTATGAGTTTTGATGTGAAATAGGAGAGATAATGAGTGGAATTGAGTGGTAGAGATTTATGTAGTATAGTGGGTCCCAAAAAATATGTGGATGTAATTGGTTTGACTTTTAATGTGAATGTGTTAAAATGTGTAAAAATTTATTAAAAGTTATAAAAGAACGGGTTGAAATGCATTTTTGCAAGCGTGCTAACGCCCCCCACTGTTATTCCCGCCCATTTGCTGTCAATATTTTTCAAAAATGAAACAACTCCTCCGTTTAGGGTGGGCCACTCCACGGCTCTTCTCTACAGCTCGACTTCCTACGGTTCCAGTGAGGTCGAGTACGTGGAATCGCGATTTTACCGCAGCACGTCGTCAGCTCCCGTTACTAATTATTGCAGTTGTACATTCTGCTTCGGTGGCTGGACTTTTCCATGATCCATCGCGGCCAGACGTTTTTTCAAAATCAAAATACGGACACACGCACACAGCCGTCGTTCTCACTCCTCCTCACCGCTCCGCCTCTTCTTCACTCATTAGTCATTACTCTCTCGCTCTCTATGCACTGCAACTCTTCTTTGTCGTAAAGAAGAAGAAACTATGTTTTTGCCTATTTCTCTCTCTATAGCTTCACACGCTGACTTAGCGAGGTAATGTGCATATAACTTTTCCTCTGAAAGCTTGTTCGATAATGTTATTCTGCTTGAAAAAGCGTCAAAATCAATTAAAAATCGATTAATGTTCTTCACTTTTTCGATTCACAGCATGTGATCACTGACACATCCATCGTTTTCTCTCTCTATAGACGTACGCGTAACTGAATTGATATTAAATTCATTAGAAGAGTGATTTCTGTATAATTCTGAGCAATGGCGGCCTCATCTTCGAGAGGTAGGAGTAGCTCGCCGTTTCATTCCAGGAAACCGTCGACTCCGTACTCGTCCATGTCATCCTCGTCGTCTCTGACGAACGGCCGCCTCATGCCGCGCTCGTGCTCCTCTTCAGCCACGTCGTTTTACGGAGGAGGTGGATATGGATCGAGATCCATCACTCCGAGCAGTAATAGAGCCGACTCATCGTACTCCCGGGGATACAACAATCGTACACCTGTCAATTATCCATCAATGGACGAAGCACTGATTGGTGAGCCGCTGGAGACTACTTCGAGATCGGGGGATAGCATTTCGGTGACAATTAGATTTAGGCCAATGAGGTGAGTCGAATGAATGTTTGATCTGATTGGATATGTTGTAGATCTATTAGCTTTTGAGTTTGAGAAATTTTGAGCATGGGTTGGGTGTTTATAGACAACGCCAGAAATAATTGGAAATTTCATGAATTCCTTTTCTGGCAGTGAAAGGGAGTATCAGAGAGGTGATGAGACTGCTTGGTACGCTGATGGAGATAAACTTGTAAGGAATGAGTATAACCCCATGACTGCTTATGCCTATGGTACACCTTTGTGCTCTTCTCGATTTTTCCCCTCTGTTTAAATATGTTTATTGAAAGTGATCTTTGAAGCCAATAAACTAGAATTTCGTCTAGCATTGTGGAAAACTGTGAACTATTGCAGTGAATTCTTGCTAGTAATAGTTTTAGGATTGTATTGATGCACCCCATCAGTCTATTATGCTTAATTAGTAATTTTTTACGTTTATTTAATTAATATACATTTTCCCCATGACAGATAAAGTCTTTGGACCCAATACCAGTACTCAAGAAGTGTATGAGGTAGCTGGTCGACCGGTAGTGAAGGCTGCAATGGAGGGTGTGAATGGTATGCTTACTTGCTTGGGGTTTTGACAATCTTCAGGAAATAAACTTCCATTTGTGTTCGAGTCTGTGAAGGGATATATTTTTAAAATTATCCTAAGTGCTTACTTATTTTGCCACTGACCTTAAGTTTCCACCTCTTTGGAAGAACACATGGACATGTTTTTCTCTGTCCTAATTGCCCCAATTCAAGAGTTCTGCACCTTTCTGTCCAATTTCTCATTCCCATTGGGGTAAGGACAAAAGCAGTATACCATTGTAATGACCTTCATGTTAGGCATTGTGTGGTGTTAAACTAGAACTTGTTGTGCATCTGCATTAATTGGTGCTAAACTAGAACTGGTTGCCCATCTGCGTTGGTGGTGGTAAACTAGAACTGGTTGCATCTGTAGTCTCTAAATGTTGTTTGTTGTAGTGCCATATCATGAAATAATTGATGGAAAAAAGTTATAGATTCTGCAAACTAAAATTGGCTGGTTTCATAATGTAGGAACAGTATTTGCTTATGGTGTTACAAGCAGTGGAAAGACGCACACCATGCATGTAAGATAATTCCTCCATATTGCTATGGGCCATATTCTATTTCCGTCTGGCTTTTTTACTTTGAAGCTTTGGAAACTCTTATCCATTGGCGTATCTTCTGAAAGCTAGTGTGTGAGCACATCATACTTATATTTTCAAGGAATGACAACATGGACACTTTTCTAGTGTCCATGTGTGCACACACTGATGTCTAGTATAAAATTTCATGGCATCGATGACTAAAATTTTCAAATCTCTTAAACTTCGTTGTGCCTGAGTACCAAATATTTTTCGAGTGTAATTACAAGTTCTTTCAAAGTCTCCTTTTCTTACGATATAAATTTTAACTATACGTTTTGTAGTAAACAAATTATTTTTTCACTTTTCTCCATAACATTCCTCACTTTTTAACCACATGTTCTTCCTTAAAAGCACCTCTCTACGAAAAAAGCTTTGTCGAACGAACTCAAAATTTTTTAAGTGCACTAATGGCATGCTTGGTATGTAATTTTCAATACAGTTACTCTATTTGTGTTCTTTTTACATCGCCAGTTTTTATTGTCCACTTGTTTGTGGACTCCAGTTTGAAACTACATTTTCTGTTAAAGGAAACTTTATGTGCTCTTATTTGTTGGCTGGTGTGTATTCTCAGGGAGATCAAAATTCAGCAGGAATTATACCATTGGCGATAAAAGATGTCTTCAGCATTATTCAAGATGTAAGTTTATATTACCAAGTTTCACATATTTGTGATTACCTCTATTTACCAAAAACATGTCTTTTATTGATCTATCAAAAATTTTGGTTTCCCATCAGACTCCCTGGACGTGAATTCTTACTTCGTGTGTCATATCTTGAAATCTACAATGAGGTTAGTACAATAGTTACTGTGTCAAAGACATATTAGCATATCCTTAAGAGTCAGGTTGGGAATTCACTCTTAGCTTATATCACTCATGGTTTATAGAAGTAATTTATTCCTGATTCTAGTTAAGATAAGTACAAAAACTTTTAACAAAGAAGTATTCCTCATCATCTTTCACTCTAAAGTTAGCTGATCCATTTTTCTCTTTTATATATCTGCTATCAGGTGATTAATGATTTGCTGGACCCGACCGGTCAAAATTTGCGTGTTAGGGAAGATGCCCAGGTTGTTCTTATATGCTAAGCTCTCTCTTCTTAATGTTTCCCAATTTAATGATTTTTGGCTATTTTTCAGCATCTCTATTTTTCAATCTTTCATCTCTGGATATGATATCAATGCATTTTGTCCTAGCAAACATCTTTCAGCCAACATTGACATGTACACAGTGTCGTTTTTAGCATCACATTTTGAACCCTAATGTTTTCTACTGATACTTATCTAACAGCAAAATTATGATAGTCTCAAATTCGAACTTTATAATTTGTACACTGTTGACATTTTCATTTATTCAATTAATGCCTGCCTATGAGCATTAATTTTGGCTTATACTTCTGTATATTTCTCTAAAAAATGGCATAAACATGTAAGTAATACAATTTACACGTGTCACGTTCTTTGGAATAGTTATTTTAGTACATACATAAATTAGTATTCTAACTGTTTTCAATATCTAAACCTTCCCAGTTTCCCGTACAGATGCTAATGGCCTTCTTTCATTCTCATGTTTGTTGGGTTTCTTTAACCTGCATCTTTTGCATAGGGTACTTATGTTGAGGGTATAAAAGAAGAAGTTGTTTTGTCACCTGGACATGCACTTTCATTTATTGCTGCCGGAGAAGGTGTGCTTTGCTCATCTTGTTTTTCTGTTTTATGTGCACAGTTCAATATCCTTTGATATTTACTGGGTTTATTGAGTTTGTCTTATAATTTTCATATGTAATCTGATGGCAGAGCATCGGCACGTTGGTTCAAATAATTTCAACTTATTCAGCAGTCGGAGCCATACAATATTCACGTTGGTATGGCATGCTACTTTTTGTTACTGCCTGTTTGAGTTTCAACTTCCATGGGACCTTCGTTTATGTGAACTTAACTTTTTCACGACTTCTTAATTTCGCCTGTATTGTGTTTTCCTGTCTCTTTCATATCATTTTCCACGAACATAACAAGTTTCTTATAAAAAGTGAAGTACCACATTTTTACACTTGTTCTTCTGACCTAAATCTATAATAATATTCATTTTTTCCTGTCCAACCAATTGGCTATTGATGTTCACTGGTAATTAGTGAAATATCTGAGCAGGTGATATATTTGAAAAGTACAAACTGGACTTCATAAGAAAGTTCGCAGATGTCATAAATTTGGTTTATAGACAATATTAAGAACTAGTTATTCCCACATCCAGTGTGTACAAAAATGCAATAAATGCCTGGCTGACACAATTCATACAACCTAGCTCATTTTAGAAACTCAGGGAGCTCTTGCACCACCCTCATCCTCGCGTGAGAAACGAGTTGAAAATAGTTTGAAGAAGGCTAAATGCACACTTCTGTTTTGTTGTCATTTTTTCTATCCTCCTTCCTGCGCTTCTTATTTCTTGTTATTTCATTGTCTCCATCTTTGAAGTCATTTATCCATTTTGACTGCAGATGATTGAAAGTAGCGCACATGGCGATGATTATGATGGAGTAACATTCTCACAGCTGGTATGTATATTCGTCTGATATTAAGTAAGGAAGTATTTTGTGTTAATAATCATTTAGCATTTGTATTCTCTCAGTCAGAATCTTGGATTTTGTTCTATCGCTTTGATGTAGAACTTAATTGATTTAGCGGGATCTGAGAGCTCAAAAACTGAAACAACCGGTTTAAGGAGAAAGGAAGGATCATACATCAATAAAAGCCTTTTAACACTTGGAACTGTGAGGATCTTACCTTCTTTGTCATTATTTTAACATTAATTCTATTTTTTTCTCTATTAGTATCTTTCCTTTTGTTAAATGCTATGTCGTATTCCATGTTTCTCTCATATTTTGGAATGTACACATATATCAAATTGGAAAAGAGATACGCATCTCTGATGTTTCTATGTTGTCAAGGTGATTGGAAAACTCAGCGAAGGAAAGGCATCACATGTTCCTTATCGGGATTCAAAGCTTACACGCCTTCTACAATCTTCTCTAAGTGGGCATGGACATGTTTCAGTAAGATAACCCTGTGACCTTGTTGCACAAGATTTTGTTTCAATAATTTGTCACCATGTGGTAATTCATTTGTCACAAGAAATGAATTACGGTATTTTATTAGCACATCGTAGCTCCTCACTGTCTGACTGTTCTTTTTGCGTACTTGGTTTTTCAAGATTATTGATTGATCTGAATCCTAAGATGTCAAAGTATAGGTCATAATTTGTTTCAAGTAACATATTTTGTCCCTCACTTTTCGTTATACTTTCCCCACTAGCTTATATGTACAGTTACTCCAGCTTCAAGTAATATGGAGGAAACACACAATACATTAAAATTTGCAAGCAGAGCAAAGCATGTGGAAATATATGCTTCACGTAATAAGGTGAGTACCTTAAAGAAAGCTGTGGAATCTGCATTATAAATTCTTTGATGAACTAGTATTTGTATAATTTTATTTTTCTTTCAGATAATTGATGAAAAATCACTGATCAAGAAATATCAAAAGGAAATATCATATCTCAAACAAGAGCTTGATGAACTTAAGAAGGGAATGCTTGCTGGTATCAGTCATGAAGAAATTTTGACCCTTAAACAGAAGGTACTTGATTTCAATTACTTTCGGGCGTAAGAAAGTTAACTGGTGAGAGAGACACCAAAAATTTTGATGCTTACTAGTCTGTGTTGACATACATTTTTGTGGAAGCTTTTAGATATTTGGCTTGTCTTTGACATCTGTTATTGCCATATAGTTGGAAGAAGGACAAGTGAAAATGCAATCAAGATTGGAGGAAGAAGAGGAAGCCAAAGCTGCTCTAATGAGCAGAATCCAAAGGCTAACAAAGTTAATACTGGTTTCCTCAAAAAATACAATACCTGGATACTTGGGCGACATCTCCTCTCACCAAAAGAGTCATTCTTCTACTGAGAATGGTGTAGGTTGCTTGCTCTAATTTATCCTATGTTTAACTGGACATGTTTGAGCATTTCTATCATTCTTATCTTTGCCAATAAAGATGGATATATATATATATATATATATATATATATATATATATATATCTATGACATATGAAATAGAGTATGTAGATTTTATTTTTTAGGTTGCTAAGGAAATAGGAAGGCCGGTTTTTCACATTCTTGTTAATTGGGTTGGAAATGTTTAACTTACATGATGACGTTAGTTAATTGCCTTTTGTTTGTCCTTTGTTGATTGTCTGATTATTTCCATCATGTGTTTGCATTCAATACACACAAATGAAACAATGATGTGTTACTTTCATATACACCTACAAGAAGAATAATACACTCATTAATCTTTTACTGTTTTATACTTGTCCTGTCGTCAATTAGAAGTTGGATATTCCACAAGATGGTTCTGTGATCATTGACGGCGAGAATGGGAAAGACTCCCCATCTTCTGCTTTGTCAATCTTATCGGACACACAAACTAGATCGTCCAGCAAATGGAATGACAATTTATCACAATCTGGCAGCACAGTAACTGAAACAACTCAAGTGGGGGAACTAAGTGGTGGTTCTCGCTGCCCGCCAACGCTGCTGATTGTATGTTGTAACTTCACTCCCAAATTTTTATTTCTTTTGTTATTTTGTGCTTCTGAAATGTTATCTCGACTTATTGTGAGTATAATATCACCTGAAAACAGATATGGGTTGAAGCAATTACAATGTTGATTCACTGGGTTTTTAAGTTGATATTTTAAATGTGATGTGGCATAATTCTTATATGTTCTTATCCTGTGGTTTTAGGATGGGATGTCAATATCTGATCAGAATGAGCTCCTAGTTGAGCAAGTCAAAATGCTTGCTGGAGAGATTGCACTCAGCACTAGTACCCTGAAACGTCTGGTAGAGCAGTCTGTAAATGATCCTGAAAGCTCTAAATCTCAGGTCTGGCTACCATTTTCCTTATAAAGTATGCATCATTAAATTTAATGTAGTTAATTCTGTAGAGCAAGAGGGTAGAGTGAACGAGAAAAACAAAAAGTATTTTTATTGCTTGCTTATTCACTTACAATGATATGAATATATACAGTTGGGAAAAGACATAAAAAGGAAAGGAAATATTTACAGAATAAATCACCTAATTTCTATACCCTATTTACACGAGCTATTTTTGGGAAGTATTGATACTCCCCCTCAAGTTGGATCGTAGATATTGATAAGATCCAACTTGTACACAAAGTTCTCAAAAATTGCTCGAGGTAGTCCTTTTGTAAAGATATCTGCCATCTGTTCTTCAGTAGGGACGTAAGTCAAACAGACAATTCCATCTTGTACTTTCTCTTTGATGAAGTGTCTATCCACTTCAACGTGCTTAGTTCGATCATGTTGAACAGGGTTCAAAGAAATGCTGATAGCGGCTTTATTATCACGAGAATCAATCTAATTGGATGATTAATCCCCATTCGTAATTTTTCCAAGAGTTTTTCAACCAAAGGCTCTCACAAATGCCATGGGCAATAAAGACGAACTCGCCTTCCATCAAGACTGCTCCGAATACCACATTCTGCTTTGCTTCTCCAAGTTACCAAATTGCCCCATACAAATGTACAATATCCGGCCGTTGACCTTCGATCTTCATCGTCCTGGTGATAGTCAAAGAGATCTCGAACACTTCTATACTTTGTTTTTCACCCTTTTGAATAACATTCTACCCGAGAACCCTCAGATATCCGAGATTCTCTGCATCGCTTCCAAGTGCTTTTCTTTGGGTGAGTGCATGTGTTGACTTACCACATCGATCGCAAAGGCAATATCCGGCCGTGTGTGAGAGATAGATTAATTTCCGACTAATTTCTCGATAACCTTCTTTTTCAACATTTTTCCCATCGCCCCCTATTTTCTTGCCAAGTTCAATCGGGGTGTCACATGGTTTACATCCGAGCATTCCCGTCTGAGAAGATCAAGGATATACTTCCTCTGGTGGAAACACTAATCCCCTTTTGACCTAGCAATCTCCATGCCGAGAAAATACCGTATTGGTCCTAAGTCCTTTACCTCAAACTCGTGAGCGTAACGGTTTTTATCTCTCCATCTCGATTGAATCATCACGCATGAAGAATTATGTCATCAACATATACAATTAATATAGTTTTCGATCCGCTTACAAAGATGTCTAAAAAATAAAGTGTGATCGGATCGTCACGAGTGTAGCCTCGCTTTTATCACCTTCGCAAATCTATCAAACCATGCTCTAGGCGATTGTTTCACCATAGAGAGATTTCTTCATTACACACTTTATTTTCTTCTCCTTTTTTAATCGAACCTGGCGGTATCTTCATAAAGACTTCTTCTTCCAATCTTCCATTGAGGAAAGCATTTTTTAATATCAAGTCATGAAGTGGCCATCCAAATTGATCTAATCGACAAAAGAACCTCGACGGTGTTCAATTTTGCCATCGTGCAAAAGTTTCAGTAGTCAATGCCATAGGTTTGAGCGAATCCTTTTGCCACAAGACGGCTTTGTAGCGTTCAACAGTAACCGCACTTTGTACTTCATCGTGAACACCCATTTGCAAATCGATGATTTTTTCCTTTTGGCGATTAATTATATCCCATGTATCATTTTTTCCAGGCTCTCATCTCTTCCATTACCGCTTCTTTCCACTATGGTGCTTCAATGCCTCTTGAATATCCTTTGGAATATCAACTTTATCAAGGTTGAGGTAAAAGCACGAACCTCGATGACAGAGCATGATACGAGACAAATTTTGAAATAGGATGAAGAGTACATGACCGAGTTGGTTTCCTAAGAGCGATAGGTAAATCGTCAGATCGGGATATTCGAGGTTACCTTTGTTGGAAGGAGACTTACAAGAGTTTGGAGCTATCAACCGGTCGGACTCTTTGGTGCTTCTAGGTGAGGTTTTCCCTGGTACTTTGCCTTTGGCCTCCGTGGAGTATACAAGTATTTCCTGCCTTTTTGTTGTGCGGTCAAGATCTCCTTCTCTATTCGAAGTTCTCTCTATTCGAGTTCCCCTTCTCAGATGGCATACTAGAATCGAAGGAATGATAGGAACGATAGGAATAGTAAAGTGTTTGGATTGGTTTCCGAGGGGTATGTTTGGGATAGAGAGATTATACTCAAACAACCTATCTCCACCATGATTTAGATCACATCCAACAAACCTATCTTCACACGCATTCTCCCCTCAAGAGAGGTTTGGGAAAAAAAGGGTTGATTTTCTAAGAAAGTGACATCAAGACTAACAAAGGTTTTCGTGAAGGATCGTGAACATTTGTAGCCTTTTTTGTGATGGTGAATACCCAATAAAGATACATTTGAGAGAGCTTCGGGGTCAAGTTTTCCACGAGCCTGCTTTGTGAATATGAATAAAGCTAGTACACCAAATACTTTAAGAGGAAGATCAGAGACGCAGAGTGAGGAAATACATGTAAGAGTTTGTGAATTGGAGTGTCAAAGGAGAGGACCCCCGCTAGGCATACGATTTATAAGGTAGTCAGTTAATATGGCATCCCCCAAAACATTTTAGGCATATTTGCCGTAAACATCAAAGGTGGCGACATCTAGGATATGTCGATTTTTTCCGCTCGCCACCCCATTCAATGGGTATGAACACAAGAACTTTGATGGACTATTCCTGGTGTTGGAGATAGTTACTTAGTAGTGTTAAAATATTCGCGCTATTGTCACCCTTAAAACCTCAGATCCGAAGTTTGGAATTGAGTTTGAACCATGGTGTGGAAATTGATAAAAGTATCCCTAACCGCGTCTTTGTCTTTTAATAGATAGACCCAAAGAAACGCGAGTATGATCATCAATAAACGTGACAAACCACGCGTGAGGGTTCGATTTGAATACTTCCGGGAAGGTCCCCACAAGTCACTGCGTGAATTAGAGCAAATGGTTCGAGAGGTCTATATGGGTGTGCTTGAAATGAAGTGCGAATGATGTTTTGCAAGTTCACAAATTCACATTGTAATTCGAACTTTCTTTATTCTCGAAAAATAGAAGGTAACAATCGCTTTAAATATGAAAAGTTGGGATGTCCCAATCTAAAAATGCCATAATGTAATATCACTATCCCCAGAGGTAGTAGGAGTTGAACTAATCTTAGCAGCCTTGATACCTGCACTCACGCTAGCGTCAAAGTAGTAGAGCCTTCACTTTCCTTAGCACCGCCAATCGCTCTTCCCGATGATAGGTCCAAACACACAAGAAGACGATGAGAAATTAGCAGAGCATTTGGAGTTTTTAGTTAACTCGACTAATAGACAATAAGTTATAGGACAATCTTGGAACATGAAGTACCGATTCAAGAATAATAGAATTAGAAAGTTTAATATTTCTTTTCCCGCAGCGGGTGAGAGGGTTCCATCTGCAATTTTGACTTTTAAATTTCCAAGACAAGGTGAGTATGAGGTAAATAAATGATAGGAGGCGATCATATGATCGCGGCACCCTGAGTCAATTATCCAAGGGGTTTTACTTCTAGAGACATTTAGTGCACTTTAAAAGTACCTCTTTGAGCTAAAGAACTGGATGGGATATATGAGGATCGACGGCATGACCGAAACTAGCAAACATTTTGTATAGTTGTTCTACTTGCTCGGCATTGAAGACTCCATGAGGCACATCTGCTGGTTTCTCAGCAGGGATTAGCAAGAGCTTGATAACTATTACGATTCTTGTTCCGCATTTTGATTTCCACCGCAGTTTGCCGTGGAATTTCCCAACAAGTGTCTTTCGTGTGACCATTTTTCCGGCAGTGGTTTCACACCAGGACGTCTTTTTTGTTGGTTGTAACTTGAGTTGGTTTGTGGTCCACGTGAAGTAAAAGCCAATCCTTCGTGCCCATTAGTGCCCATTGTCGAGCCAGCCCCGTAATCAAGTATATGAGGCCCCATTGGGCGAGGAGTTCATGAGGGCCGATCCATTCACATCAGCGTATTTGCTTCACTTCACCATCACCTTTCGCCTCCGCTCTTCACGCGAACCTCAGAAGACATCGCGAAGTTGACGGCGGTCGACAGAACTCGACCTTTTACGTCATCAAATTCTTGGTTTGAGGTACCAAGAAACTCGAAACCCTTTCCGACAAGTTTCTTCTTGTATCGTATGCGCTATCGCCGAGAGTCCCACTTCTCGTCGATGCTCAGGTCGAAGTTCTCCTCGCCATAAAGCCACCATCTCCGTGATAATACCGGCTACGCCCTTGTCTCCTTGATTCATCCTCCATAGGCGAAGTTTTAATTTCAAGATCTCGTGGCGTAATCCTCACTATCTGAGTAATGCCCGATGGATTGCGTCCCATACCTCCTTAATTTGTGGGTAGAAACAGTAAGTTTTCCCTATTGTTGCCTTCATCAGGTTACAAGCCACGCTGCGATTGTGGAATTTTCGGATTCCACTTTTCCATGCCACCATATTGGTTGTTTCAAGCGAGGGATTTCTCCTGAGGTAGCCAATCTTCCCTTTTCCTCGTAATATCAATTTTCACGATTGAGCCCATTCCCTAAATTTTTCCGTTGAATTTGTCAATCGTGATTTGAAGGAGAATGATCGAGGCTTCATGTTTGATACATTTGGTGACCCCTTCTCGCCTTGTTATCAAGTGGTTGTGGTCGAAGCTTTTCTTCTAGGTTTTCCATGGCTCGATACCATGTAGAACAAGAGGGTAGAGTGAACGAGAAAAACAAAAAGTATTTTTATTGCTTGCTTATTCACTTACAATGATATGAATATATACAGTTGGGAAAAGGACATAAAAGGAAAGGAAATATTTACAGAATAAATCACCTAATTTCTATACCCTATTTACACGAGCTATTTTTGGGAAGTATTGATAAATTCTCTTTCTGATGAGAAATTTTTGCACTATCATACTACAGCTCATGAATGTATGTGACCGAGGACGACTACAGTTAATTCGTAAGCAATTACATGAACAAAGAGAATAGAAGTAGAGGGAAAAGAGAAAATTAGGGTATCCAGGGGGAAAACTCTAAGCTTATTCATTATTTTTATTTTTATTTTTATTTTGTTAAAAAAAAACATCTAAAAAGTAAAAACAAAGAAATAGCCCTCTATTTATAAAGGTTTGACAAATCCAAGTATAATTGAAACAATGAATTACAAACCTTGTCTAAATAGAACAATTAGAAATATTATCTGAACGGGAAACTGATGAAATAACTGCAATTATAATTGAACTAATAAACCAGTTAAAATTTAACTAACTATATAACTAATCCGTAAGAATCCTAATAATATTATATCTTCATTCTCCATCAATATGGTTTTCTAGTACTTCATCCTTTTTCTCTTCCAATATTTTGTGGTGATTATGTTCCTAATTAACACTTTAGCATCCTGAAGTTACAATCAACAGTTGTGCTTCTTTTCGATATCATTGAAAGTATACAACCCCAAAATTAAATGGTAATCAATGAAATAAAAGCTACCCTATCAATTTAAACTTTAAACATCAGAAAAAAGGAAGGAAATGACAAGAAAAGGACCCAGAACTGGTCGAATTCTGTTTTGCTTACTTTGTGTTTGTTTATGGAAGTTCTTATTTGACATATATGTTAATCAAAATAAGATGGTTTATTTGATTTTTGAAAGTCCTCTTAGAAGTTTTTAGGTCAAGAGTATTATTTTTTTCTTGTCGTTGTATCTACAATTGGAATAACTATTACCACTCGACTTTGGAGATAAACAAGCATATGTTTGATGAACAGATTCATAACTTGGAGCTCGAAATCCAAGAAAAGAGAAAGCAGATGAGACTCCTAGAACAGCGCATTGTGGAGAGTAGTGAAGCATCAGCTGCTAATGCATCTATGGTTGAAATGCAGCAGGTCATCTTATTCATTATAGATGAATTAAGTGTTGAAATTTTCCAATTGTGTTGAAGGATAATTGTTTAACTTTGTTATGTCATTTTATTTTGCAACAGACAGTCATGAAACTGATGGCTCAGTGTAGTGAGAAGGGTTTTGAGTTAGAGGTGGCTTCTTCTTTCATGAAGTTTTCAATATATCTAGTGTCTAGATGTCATGTGTTTTTACTCACTGATATATTAAATTGTAATGTAATTAAGCGTTTTTATTTGGAAATGCAGATTAAATCAGCTGACAATCGTGTACTCCAGGAACAGCTGCAGAACAAGGTTGAAACAATAAAACATTGATCTGTCAATAAACTTCATAGCCCTGTGCATTGTTTCCTGGTTTTGTGTTTATACAGCTTGTTTATCTGCTTCTGGTCTTTTCAGTGTTTATTCTTCTTTTTGCTATCAGTGTGCTGAAAACAAGGAGCTGCAAGATAAAATTTTTCATCTGGAGCAGCAACTTGTTTCAGTTTCGGGTGACAAATTATCAAACTCCTGTCAACAGTGTGCTCCCAATGAAAGTGCAATTGAGTTAAGAGAAAAATTGCAGGCTCAGGTAATTGCTGTGATGTCTCCACTCTTACTGTAACTGCATGGATATTTCAGACCATTTAGATATCTCCATTGTCCTACTTTGTCATTTATGTGATCAGTAAAACTTGTTTGGCGCTCAAAGGGTCTTTCATCTTGCTTACTATGTGGAGTTGCAATGAACTGTGTTGTCTCAGATACTGAAGGAACAATGCTTAAGTTCCTCAAACGTGCTTCTATGCTATAAGAATATATGCTAATGTGATCAATATGTTTCTGCAGTCATTTCCAATTTAGCTTAACAAGAAAAATATTCTTTCAAATTTTAAATTCCATAGCTGTATCTTTCCCCATTTCATCTTTTCAATCTTCAAGTCCTGATATGTTTATTTATTTACATGTCAAATTATGCTGTGCAACGATGAGAAATAGACAATTCTGAGTAGTAGTTCTGAAATTCTCTTTTCAAAGTAACCTCTACTGAATTCTGTACGCACATGTTAGCCATGTAAATTTACCACTGGATAGAAATACGAGCATGTGGATTTTCAGTTCTTTGATTTGATTAGATGTCTCTGCTTTGAGCAGGAAAGTGAGACTGAGATATTAAAGCTAGAACATAATCAGATTTTAGAGGAAAATAGTGGATTACATGTACAAATTCAGAAATTGTCTGAGGAAGCTTCTTATGCCAAGGAACTAGCCTCTGCTGCTGCATTTGAGCTTAAAAATTTAGCTGGTGAAGTAACCAAGCTATCAGTACAGAATGCAAAACTAGAAAAAGAATTACAAGCTGCTCATGATTTGGTGAAATCTAGAAACAGTCTACAAACTGGTAATAGTGGAAACCGCAAATACCATGAAGGCCAAAGGATTGGTCGCAGGGGTCGGGTAACTAGTCGAGTGAATGATGGTTCTGGAATGGTCCATGATGACTTTGAGTCATGGAGCCTTGATCCTGATGATCTAAAGATGGAGTTACAAGCCAGGAAACAAAGGGAGTCAGCTCTAGAAGCTGCTTTGGCTGAGAAGGAAATCTTGGAAGATGAGTATAGGAAAAAGTTTGAAGTGGCTAAGGAGAGGGAGGCAACTTTGGAAAATGACTTGACCAACATGTGGGTGCTTGTTGCTCAGCTGAAGAAAGAGCTGAGTGTTGCGCAAGAATCAAGTGTCAGTGAGGGAAAGAACAATTATATTGATCCAACCAGTGATGTTGACTACAAGGATCCAACCCTCAAAGACACACAAGCGCAAGATTGTACAACACTAGCTTCTGACATTCCTAAAGAAGAACCTCTTGTTGTCCGCCTGAAGGTAAAATCTTCTCCATTGAAGTCACATTTCATGTTTATGCCTCTACTTGACTCTGTTTACATGTCTCTGCTCATTTTTTAGACCTTTTTGCTTTTTGTTGCTTTCTCAACTTGCGGTCATTTTTATTATGCTGACTGTGACTAAGGGTATGTTTGATAGAGTTCAAATCTTTTTAGATGTGTGGTTGAGCTAAACTATATAAAAAAATTGTCAAGTCAATGAATGAGTGGTTGAAAATAATAAAGAAAAATTAATTTGATTAAAGTCATATCAAATAAGCCCCAAGTGAAGACAAGTTATGCTTAGATCGGAAAACCCATGCTCAAAAACATAAAATATTTTGAACAATGCTTTGTGGGAAAAACAATCAAATGGATTAAAGAAGGGTGTTCTGGAACGGATGATATAAGCTATACTGTAACTCTAGTTGTTTATGTCACGCGTATGCTTGAATCTCAAATTTATTTGACATTCCAGTTTTGGAGATCTCAACAACAAACTGCTTCCCCTACCCCGCTAATTGAAACTTAGAATCATGATGTGGTTGAAACAATTCATCATCATCTATGCATCTGCTTGGCTTATTGTAGATAGGAACAACAATGTTGTTTTATTGTTTCTTTAAATTACTTCAGGCTCGAATGCAAGAGATGAAGGAGAAAGAACTTAAGCACAGTGGGAATGTTGATGCAAATTCTCACGTGTGTAAAGTATGTTTTGAGTCGGCTACAGCTGCAATGCTACTCCCCTGTCGTCATTTTTGCTGTAAGTCATTTTCCCGATGTATGCTCCTGCTTACCAGTGCAGCAAATCTAACATTTGGTTTCTCTCTTGCAGTATGTAAATCTTGTTCGCTTGCATGTTCTGAATGTCCAATTTGCCGCACAAACATTGCAGATAGAATTTTTGCCTTTACTTGACTTTACTCTTTGTACCCTCAGAAAAAGAGGTAAAGATTCCACCCACTCTATTACTTGCTGACCGATTTTATCAAGTATCAATGGACATTGACAGTCTGCATGAGTGTTATTTGTAAATATAAAATCATTTGAACTATTCTATTTTGATTAAGATAGCCTTCCGTTTCCCCAAATCACTGACATTTCTTCGTGTTTTCCGCCTTCCACTGCAGATTATATTTGTTCTTCTACCAGCTGGTGTCATTGTTCATTAGTACACTCATGCACTGGTATATTGCTGTGCCTTCCTTACATTTCTCCCTGAGTAATTGTAAAATAAATGGACCCTGATTGAGGGGAGGAAAATAGAGAACACGGTAAGGTTGCCATACCTTTGTATCTCAAATATGTCACCGCTACATTGTAATAGTTCTTTGGTAAGTGTACAGAACAAAGGGAAATTAATGTGTTTTGCCTACACTATAATTCACCAACACATTTCTATCTGTTGATTCTGTTCGAATTGCAAGAAAATGATTTTTTTATTTTTATGTTTTCCCAATTGTATTTCTGATTTCAATTTGGTCCTGGTATATGCACTTAACTGGCTTTACGTATATCGATTGTATGCAATTGCTTAAAGGTGTTTCGTCAGATGGAGTTCTCTTGCACCATTTCTAGTACTTGCTCGGGTGGTTAAATTTCTGATTGAGTTAAATACACATCATTATTTTACCCTTTGTTATCTAATCAGTCTTGATAAATTCTGAACATGTTTTAGGAGACTCGTGTTTGCATTGATTTATTCTTTTAACTAAATGTTAACAAGTATATTTTTTTAACTAAAAATTAACTTCAACTAGTTAAAGTGAAATTTTAATTGCAATCACACATTTCAGATAACTATCATGTTTAATATACTCTGATGTGTCCCAGTGTGAGGCATCGTAGAGGCACTACTGCAAGCGAGTTTGATAAGAGCTGTTTAGCTGTAGTCTTTCTTTAATAACCAACCTTGTTAAAATGACGTGACCATACGTTCTTGTTCGGGTTTTCTACAGCTTCACAAGTCGCGATTCTCCACTTATTTATTTATTTATTTATTTTTCCCCTTCTCCCCAACGGTACATTAAATTTCTATAAATTGTTTCGTAGTGTAGGTGTACCTAGCTAGCACTACGGAATGAAGTCATTTTAATGTCGGGCCCTATTCTGCATTTATGTTCTGCAAATTAAAAATATGCCTTCAAAATGCAAGACAGCAGGACCAACGGCGTTGTGTGTGCTCGGTGGAGGGTGCTTGGTTTATGAACATTAAATTTTCTTCCCCTTTTAAGGGCCCGTTCTGCTAGGCAAAAGTTGCACGTCGTAAATGACCATTTATGGCACCGATGAACTTTAATTCCTTCTATTTTGAGACCAAATGAGAAAATCACAGTATTTACGAGAGAAATAGAACAGACACTACATTTCTACAATTTCAGATCAACAAAGACCAAAGAAAGAATGAAGAACTCAAACGAACACATGTTACAGAGGCTGACACGTTCTGATCATCATTTTTATTTTTATTTTTATTTTTTTCCCTCTTAGCTTGTGTGAGGAAAAAAGAGTAATAAAATGGAAGAGTGCAAGATTAATACATTAGTTTCTTTTACCAATACTACTGTCATGCATGTTTAATCAGTTGTCTTGAGCACTGCCAAAGCACCTCCAACTAGTTCCCAAATCTATTCAAGAGCTCTAAATTTTGACAGGCTGGTGTTTGGGGGCGTGCCCTGCGGTATGTCATCACATGAAATAAGTCCAAAATTGCTTTCAACTTCATCTTCATTTCCTGATGGTGAAATCATGTGGTCATTAATCTGCATCAGGTCCCAAAAAAGTAAGAAATATCAACGAATTTAGGGTGTGTTTGATTGAATGCACAACCCCCAATAACATGTACATTTTCAGAAAACCGTGTGCATTTTCAAAATCTTTCTTACTATTGTCATGCTAGTTTTTGATGGCTATCACATTCATACCATAAAGCTTTACAGCAAAGAAACAAACTGCAAATGAACCTTACAGAAAACATAAGGAGAAGAAGGATCCAGCAAATCTTCAACGTGCCAACCGGGTAAAGTCTTGATTAAGTACTCCGATATACTACTCGTCGACACCGAACCCTCTTGGCTTCCGGATTGATCCGACAAGTTATCATGAACTCGGCTTGGCACATTCGACTTCAATTCTGATGTGTTCACATTTGAACTTGTTTGAAAAAATTCTTTAGCATTGTTAGATCCAGAAGTACTCAAGGATGTGGAAGCCTCATATGAAGCTACAGCCGAAGAAAGCTTAATGCCAGTGAGAAGAAATCTATTATGGTTTTTGGTATATTCACTGGCTTTGTGTATTGCCATGTCACATTCTCTGCATAGTAGAGCTCTATCTTCTTGACAAAAAAGTAATGCCCTTCTCTCCTGTTAATATTATTTGCTTAAATCTCAAATTTCAAAAAAGACAGAAGGGATACACACAAAAATATTTACATATCTCCATGTTAAGGGATAAATCTCTCACAGAATAAATATAAAATAATAAACTAATATATAAGGGTTTGACCGTTTGAATTACTCTTCTTATCAATTGTTTAAGATGGAACCCCAACTTTTAGTACTCCGTGCATCAGTGCATGGGACTAGTGTTGAAGTAAGACGAATTAGGCAACTGCATAGGGCTATAATATAAAACCTTTCTTTTTGGTTTTCTATTAAAATGACGTTAGAAAAATCGAACTTCGAGGATGGAAAAGAGACCCGTATCAAGTTTCGTCTACTCAACATCTCATGACCGACTCTCCAATAAGCGTTCAGATAGAGTGGCTTAGCGGTCTTACCCGGCAAATGTCACAAGGAGGGGAGTCTTTGGAGGGAGGATGAAGAAGAGAGAAACGAGGGTGTTTGCTAGCGAGCTTGTTGGCACGATGGACTCGACAGTCACAAGCATGACAAAGTGCAGCTTCATCTGCTGTGCAGAAGACACGAGCTTCTTGTTTGCTACAAACATCGCACTGGATCTTCATTTTTCTATTGCTCTAACTGTGTGTAGTGTGTGTAAATAGTTTTATCGTATGGATGTGAGATATATAAAGAAAAAGATTTGGAAGAAATGGGATGGGGAAACTAAAGAGACGAAGTTTTATGTATGTGGGGACTGTCTCAGTGTTTTGTTTTGTTTTCAGGGGGCCTTTTTTCGACTCTTTTTTCTTTCAGACAGTAATAAAACGAAATCGCTGGAAAAGATCTACCCCATATAATAGAGAATAAAGACTTTGCGTGGGGGCAACATCAACTTGCTCCAATTAATTTGGGTCCTAAGACTTTATATTTGTGTTGTTTTAATCTGTTCCCTATACATCATCCCAAAAAAAAAAAAAAAAAACCAACATGTTCCCTATGCTGCCTCGTTTAATTGAAGTAACTCTCGTGCATAGTCAAGTGTGTAACCCAACATGTTCCCTATACTGCCTCGTTCAATTGAAGTAACTCATGTGCATAGTCAAGTATGTGTTAACTCGGTAAGGTGTGTTATTTTGATTTAATAAGTTTGCCTAGAGACAAAAATTAGAACAGATCTGAACTCGTTGTATCTTTAAAATATTTGGATGAGGTGCCACCATTAATTGTACATGTGTATGCTTCGTGTAATAGCTGGAATAAACTAATGTCGTGTATACAAACTATTTTAAATAAAATTAAACCTTAATTTTAAATTAAGAAAGATTTAAAATTATAGACATTACGGTGCATTTTTATGAAAATGGTTTTGGAAGTCTACAAAGTATAAATTCATCGTAGTTGTTGCACATGAGAATCACATGTGTGTAATTAACAGTGACACATCTTTCACACTTTTTGAAAATATAATAGGGTAATTATCAATGAAAGTATAAGCAAATTTGAAATACTTTTCTTGAACCTTTGAGGCAAGCTTGACGACCTTCTTGTAATTTTGCTAAAATTTAAGTGATGGAACTATGGTAATGTTCAAACACCATGGTCTTGCCGTAATTATGGCGCTCACTGTATTGTTCAGCGCTGACTCGATTTGAAATCGGACGATCTAGATTATTCTGACGAGACGGATCTCCGGTAATTTTTTCAAAATTTTTGCGACATTGTTGGATGCCGTGGCGCCGGTCAAACTTTTTGGCCAAATTTTAGCCTAAAATTTGGCCAAAGTTTGACCGCGCCACAGCATCCAACAAAGGTCGCAAAAATTTTGAAAAATTACCGAGATCCGCTCTCGTCAGAATGAATCTAGATCCGTCCCGATTTCAAATCGTAGATCGAACAAGCGCTAGAAACACCCCGAGCGCCATAACTACTACAAGACCCGGAGTTTTGAACGCTCCTGGATGTAACTATATGAAAAATTATGAGTTGTCCGATTTATGGATTACTTAGACGATCTGGATGGTGGTCGATTACGCGGCTTTGTTCACAATTAATCAAGCGAGATATATCTGAGTTATGTTTCTATTAGAGTCTAGATATATCTAGCATATGATAAAAAGAACTGATACGTAAACAAGCAATCAACACAAGGATTTTAACGTGGAAACCCTCAGGGAAAAACCACGCGGCTCGCACTCGCAGACAAAACGGATCCACTAGTTGCCAAGAGTTTAAACCAAGCTACAAAGAATTAAAGGATTGAATTACGTATAAAACAATCAAACAACTAAGATACTAGCGAAACCACTCCCTGATTTCTTTCTTAGTCTGTACTGTGAGCCAACGTCCCGTTGCTCTTCATTAATTCCTTGAAACTCCGCAATCCAGCCTGGACTTGCGCCGGTCCTCCAACAGTCAAGACTCCGTGATGATCCAATGCGCTGAGGCTCCTGCAGTAGTGCGATCTGACTTCTCCCGAAGCTTTAGCTTGATGAAATCAAGTGGTGGACTTGTAGATAATGCGTTTATAACTCGGCGTATAACGTCATTTCCATATTAGGCTATAAGTACTTCGCCAAGAAAGGCACACCAAATGGTCATGCATGTATATAGGCTATATACGTGATTTTTCCCTCTTAGCATGCATACACGACTAGTCCTCTTTTGCCACCTTTAAAGGCATGTACACGAGTCCTAGGTCCACCTCACCAAGTCATTGTGTTGCCATCAAATTCCTACATAAGAGATATCAATCGGATTTGAAACTTGTAGGATAAGATAACTCAAAGATAAAATGATAGACCTAAGAATTTTGAACTCAGGTTATCTTAATTAAAGTTCTTGTCATGGATTAGAACACATGGCAAAGATAAATAAAGGATAATATAAAATATAAGATAAGTAAGGATAAATACAAAATTGAACTCTTACCTTATCTTGCAGATATTGATAACTCACCAATTAATAATATCAAGATTAAATAAAATATGAGATAAGCAAAAATAGATAATTGAAACCTTATCTTATCTAGTAGAGATTTTAAAGTGAATTAACAATTAAATTTAATTATGTCATGCATGGCAAAAATAATTAATCATTAAAAGCACATGCATGAGGAAAAATAGAAATGTCAATAAAATAATAACTTATAAAATAAGTTAACAATCTCCCCCTTTGGCTTTTCTATTTTTCCAAAACCTTGTTTTCTAAAAATTTTGCAATGTCAACACTACAAGGATATAAAAAAACTCCCCCTAAATAAGTTCTCCCCCTCAAATAAATCAACTAAAGTAACTAGTAGCATATAGGTGCATAAACAAAAAAAACTAGCTTACCTTCCGTAAGGATTAAACGAGAGAGTAACATAACGAAAGAGTAACTTTAAATTTTTACTACTCCCCCTTTTTGGAAAAAGGAAAGTCAAAATCTCCATCATAGGATTATCTATAACCTGCATCGCCAATGTCCAACCCTCTGTTTGCTGCCAACATTCTTTCAAAAATCAATTAGCAGTTAAGAAATAAAATATCCAAGAATTACAGAACTGAAAGATCACTATTGTTGGGCCCACAACTAACTGATTTGATCTGTAAAAATTTGTCACTTACGTCCATTGTATACTGCCACGTATTAGATTAAATGAAAAAAAATGAAAATTCACGAAAATTAGGGCTCGATGCATCTAGTCTACCTTACCGAATGAGAGGACTTAGATATATCTAAATGCCTTCAACTTTCATTGAGTTAGATGCATCTGGGCAGCTTACAGTCCACCACGGCATGGGTTAAGTGAGTTATAGTGAGTGTGTGACTCGAACAACCATCAGTCAATCACGTACTGTCAAATACCTTATGGTTGCCTTGACTTATTGGCTTTCACTGTAGTGCATGAGAAGACCGATCTTAATCTATGAGTGTGCAATTTTCAATATCCGGCTTGCCGACTTTTTCTATATTTGGCATTGTCTTTTGGAGGTGGAAGCGACTACGCTCAATCCCCAGAAGCTATCTTTTCAATTCTCCCCCTTTCTTTTTCAAACTTTGCTCATTTTTCACAACTTTTTCACATTTTTTCTTCATTTTCCTTTTTCTTTTGGAAAGGGGTATGAACTTGGCTTGGATTGGCAGCCTTCTTTTCCACTGACCCTGCCCTTGGACAATCAATTGCGTGCAATGCTAATAGCAAGATATAGATCATAGGTCTACACTCAGAATATAGAACCTCAATCGTGTTTATAACCTTATAGCATTGTGATGTGAGTGACTTATTCTTCCGGATTGTCCGACTAAGTGCTTTAGATTGATTAGAGAAACATGTTGACCGTCGACTGCCAGATATATCCTCCTCGCTGTTAGCCTAAACACTTAGATGTATCCTGCACAGATATAACCTACAGTTAGACTTACTTACAGACACAGACTAAGATATATCTACCCTATATGAATGCAGAAAATGTCAAAAACAAATGCAATAACAAAAATGCATGGTAGTGCAAGTTTTTGTTTTTTTAATAAAATGCATGATCCTATTCTGGTGGGAGTGAAACTCCAATTTGTTTCTTAAGGTGTTCAAATTTGGCTGTATTGAGGGCCTAAGTAAACAAATCTGCAAGCTGTAGATCAGTCTGTATGTGCTCCAGAGTGATAATCTTTTGTTCTACCAATTCTCTGATGAAGTGGTGTCTAATGTCAATGTGTTTCGTTCTGGAGTGTTGGACTGGGTTCCTTGAGATATTGATAGCACTTGTGTTGTCACAAAACATTGCGGCTTTATCAGTGATTATTCCATAATCCTCCAATATTTGTTTCATCCAAAGAAGTTGAGTGCAGCAACTACCAGTTGCGATGTATTCTGCTTCAGCTGTAGATACGGATATGGAATTATGTTTCTTACTTAGCCACATTGCCAGATTGTTTCCAACATTGAAACAACCACCGGATGCACTCGTTTGGTCATCAACATTCCCAGCCTAATCAGCATTTAAATATCCTACAAGATGGGCAGTGGTATATTTTGTAAACCAAATACCATAGCCGGATGTACCACTTACATACCTAATTATGCTTTTAACCGCAGCAAGATGAGACTCTTTCGGCTTAGCTTGATATCTCACACACACCCCGACACTGAAGGATATATCTAGTCTGCTTGCTGTGAGATACAGTAGACTTCCAATCATGCTCCTATAGAGGGATGCATCCACGTCTATGCCTGTATCATTCTTTGAAGGTTTTAGTGTTGTAGCCATTGGAGTTCTCATTGGCTTCGCATCTTCGAGACCAAACTTCTTAACCAGGTTCTTTGCATACTTTGTTTGCGAAATGAAGATTCCAGACGTATCCTTCTTTACCTTTTATATTCTTTGCTGAGCAAAAATGAAGTAAGCCTCTCGTACCAAGCTCGTGGAGCTTTTTTCAAACCGTAGAAGGCCCTTTTTTTAAGTCGGTACACATGATCTGGATAGAATGGATCCATGAATCCTTGTTGTTGTTCCACATAAGCTTCTTCATTCAATACACCATTTACGAAGACTCTTCCTACATCCATCTGGCACAACTTGAAGTTGATGCAGCAAGATAATGCCAACAGCAACCTGATCGATTCCAGTTGGGCTACTGGAGCAAATGTCTCCGGCACAACTTGAAGTTAATGCAGCAAGATAATGCCAACAGCAACCTGATCGATTCCAGTTGGGCTACTGGAGCAAATGTCTCCTCAAAGTCAATGCCTTCGACTTGGGTGTAGCCTTGAGCAACTAGTCTTGCTTT
Organism: Jasminum sambac; assembly: GCA_018223645.1. Lineage (NCBI taxonomy): Eukaryota > Viridiplantae > Streptophyta > Magnoliopsida > Lamiales > Oleaceae > Jasminum > Jasminum sambac. The sequence goes on along the minus strand of CP073648.1, from coordinate 24,748,270 downwards.
GTTTCTCACAATATTGCTTTGTTCGTCAGACTTGTTTCTAAAGATCCATTTGTTCCAATCACATTTGCATTGTTCGGCCCGGGAACCAGTTCCCAAACATCATTTCTCTCGAATTGGTAGAGTTCTTCGTGCATTGCTTGTACCCAAATTTCATCTTTCAATGCTTTTTGACATTCTTTGACTCAATTTGAGACAAGTAGTACATGTTTCCCAAGTAGCACAAGTTACCTATTTCAATAGCAAACTTTCTTCAGGTAACCATCTTTTTGGAGGGATCGGAGAGGATGTTATCTATTGGATAAGCCTTTTGAACCCTAGATGAGGGTCTTGTTATTGAAATCACTGATATTCAAGATTCATTAATCGAGATGTATCTGTTGTCGCCTGCTCAATGTCAAATTCATTTGACTGAGGTATATCTACGTCGAACTGGGTTTCTATAGAATGTTGTTCTTGTTCAGATCTATCCTGATTAGCTTGTTGTTGCGTCAACTTTGGTGGAATTTCCCAAGGGACAGATTCATCTTCAAGGTTCTGTTCTTTCTTTTAACGACTCCATTTTGTTCAGGAGTTTTTGGAGCCGAGAACTCATGACTAATTCCATGTTGAGCGCAAGAATTTGCAAACTTTGAGTTTTCAAACTTTCTTCCATGATCACTTCTGATCCTTTTGATCCTTACCTGTTCATTGAACTTTTTGTTGCTTAATTTCTGAAACAAAATAGTAAAATAGTCAAAGGTATCAGATTTCTCACGAATGAAGATGATCCAGGTAGATCTAGAGAAATCATAAACACACACGTAGATGTATCTCTTACCCTCTATATATTCTTTTTGTATTGGACCCATTAGATCCATATGAATCAATTCGAGCATATGAGAGGTGGTGAGAAATTTACCTGATTTGTGCTAGCTTCTAATTTGCTTACCCTTTTGACAATCACCACAAACACCACCAGGGATGTCTTTAATATTGGATAGTCCTCGTATAGTTTAGGGCTTGGCCCAACTTCACCAGATCATAGTAGTCCATGTGACCTACTCGATTGTGCCAAAACTTATCAGTATTGATAGTTACTGAGTTGCAAGTGGCTGGATGGTCAAGTGTATAGCATCTATCTCTCGATCGGATTCCCTTAAAGATGACACTTTCCATCGGATTGGAATTCCAGTCACATTGCAACACCTTGCAATGATCTTTAGTAAACATTACAATTAGATTGTCATCACACAATTGACATACACTAATCAAGTTAGCTTTAAAATCAGTAATATGAAGAACGTTGGTTAGAGTAGGCAAACCATCTATGTTGATAATACCGATCCTGCAAGTTTTCCTTTTTGGCCATCGCCAAAGGTAACTACACCTGTTTCACCTTTTTGGAAATTTGATAGTAAGGCTAAATCACCTGTCATATGTCTCAAGCATCCACAATCAAAATACCAAGTATCTCAAACTAAAGCACTAAAAGATAATTGAACGACAAAAGCATTTGTCTCAGTGCTCCTTACTGATGTTTGCTTTAGTATGCCATGATTGAGGATGCCTTTTCCTTTTTGAGTATTGACTTAGTTCGCATTTAAAGCAAGTAAATGCATCATGACCTGGTTTAGAGCAAAGATTGCAGAATACCTGACAGGCAGATGTACCTCGCCTGAGTTGTGCTGGATAGGCAGATACGTCTGGCCCAAGTTGTGTTTGTGGAGGCTTTATCTGATGATGCTTCTGGACTACTGCCTTTACTTTCGGGATGTTTGCAAATTCTGTTTTGTTGACAATATCATACTGCACACGACTTGTTGATGTAGATGCATCTGGATTGGGCCTTCATATCCAAGGCCACTTTTCATACTAGGACAGCTGTATCTCCATTTGGTTTCAGATACATCTGACTCCACATCGAATGTGATTCTCTTTCTTTCCTTTGAAAGAATTCGAGTTGGCATTGCCATTGGAGTTGAATTTCTTCCTCCATGATTGGTTTTGGTTTTGACCTTGAGATTTGGAGTACTTGCCCTTTTGTGGGCTCTTCAAGATCTTCTTGAATTGTTTGGCAAGAAGAGCAGCTTTTTCATCTTCATTAGAATCTCCGGATGCATTGGGCTCTGCGCTGTTGGCCTCGAGTGTAATTCCAGGTTTCATGTCTTTCTTGTGATGGTTCAGATGCATCTCCAAGGTCATCAGTGAACTAACCAGTTCATCAATTCTCATGGTGATGCGATCTTTGCTTTCTTAATGGTCGATATCTTCAAGAAAGTATTCCTAACAAAATATTATTCTCACAACCCCAAGATCAAGTAGAAGTAATCTTTAAAATCAAATTTAGGAGGAGAGACTAGAAATAAACAATGAGGAATCAAAGCAAGTTTTCATAAAGCCTTATAGGCAAGTCACAGTAGTATACTTAAATCACAACTTTCAATTCAAGATACATCATCAATCAAATAAAGTTCAATGAGATCTTAAATGCATGCAAAAGTAGACCAAGTGGAAGACATATGTAATTTTTTTATTGAAACACACAAAAGTAAATGCAAACTAAAACAAGGAGAATCTCATCTTGTGAGAGAAGTGTGATCAATGGGGTAAACAAACTCAATTGGTATACACTTATTTCCATATGCTTTCAAATCAACCTTTTTAATCCATACTTGTTTCCCCTTCAAGTTGGTTGTGGTGGGAGAGTTATTCATGTTGGAAAACTTGTTTAGCACATTTTGACACAGTTTGAGGCAATCTGGTTTTTTGTGTCCCCTAACTCCACAATAAAAACAAGTTGACATATTCTTCAACAGACTACCATTCCCATTTTGACCATTATCCTTTACTTTGTATGAACTTGCATTATTACTAGTTGTAAAGGACCGAAAAGTAGGTGTAAATCTGTGGGAATTTTGACTACCATGATATGATTTAGTCATGCTCAATGAATGTGAAATTCTGAATTTCTCATCACCAAATTTATTGTAATGAAAGCATGCATGAGAAGAAGAGTACTTACTTGGAGCTCTAGTTCTCCTACGAGTTTGAGTAAAGTTTTTACTTGGACCTCTCGATTTCTGAGAATTGATAGATGGTCCTTGCTTTTGATTCTGAACCCTAGTCTGTGCAGATGTATCTGCTCTGGCTTTTGTTATGCCAGATGCATCTGGAGTAGGCACTCGTAAACGAGTCTTGGAAATAGTTTTGTCAGGCATTGCCTGAGTATAATGCACGACTCCAATATTATCTGCAATAGCATGAGTCAACTTGATCTTGTCTTTTGTTTGAATTCGTTTGGGTCCAGATAGATCTGAGTAATTAACAGATCCTTTTGCAGTCGGATCTGAACCGGGCACGATGTATCTTATACTGGAGGGAGCTGATGTACTGAGTTCACTACTAGAGGCAACAGATGTATCATTTGTGCTCCCGGAAGCTGCAGATACATCTAGATGCGGAATGATTCCACTGTTACATTTTGTCGCCATTTGGTAATCATTTCCTTTACCACTTTGTTTCACAAAGACAATACGATCACTTGTTGTGCCTTTTACATTTCTTTCGTAACCAAGACCTGATTGATCATCGGATGGTCGTCCATAGCTAAGGATCTCGTTCAACTTTGCAGCTCCAATGGAAAGTTGCTTGACTCTTTCCTTTGTCTCGTTTAATTCTTCTTTAAATTTATTCAATTGACTCTCATTTTCTTGTAAAAGATTCTGAAGGGTCAAGATAATGTGTTCATTGGCAGCTTTCTCATCTTTCATGGTCAAGATAAGAGCCTCGAGCTTTATATTCTTTTTTTTTTCTGCTGCTAATTCTTCACTCATTATAATACAATCTTGACAACTTTCAACATGTTCTTCAAATTTCAGATCTTGAGAGTCTGATCCATCATCATCAAGCATGGCATGCAGCAAGTTTATCTGATGCTCATTCTCTTCAAACCGCTTCAAAGACGTCGAGTCCAAGCTAGTCAGATCCGATTGAGCTCGATAGATCCGTACTGCAATAGGTACATATACAGAATCAGTATCTAAAGTATGTGGAGCAGTAAGGGTAATTACCTGATTTTCAGATCTACTATCGTCTGAGTCTGAATCAGATGCATCTGTATTTTTCTCTATGCTGGACTCAGATATATCTGTCATATCGTTCTCGGATTCAGACATATTCTCTTTATCTTTATTTTTGAATGCTTTACTGGTTCTTTCATAAAGATCTTCCAATATGTTCCAGGCGTCCTTGGCAACCTTGCAATTTTGGATCAAAGAAAAATGTTTAGAATCAACCGAATCAAATAGAGCATTTAAACAAATAAAGTTCCAATCATAAGGGTTTAGATCATTTAAACTTTTATTGCTGCCAATTAATCTTCCTGTATTCAAATCAATTTTAAGAGTTGAATGGACTTGTTTGAAGTCCATATTGCTAGCCGGAACCCATTCATCCTCAATCGGTGACCACACCCGTGGATCTATAGATTGCAAAAATATCTCCACTCTTAACTTCCAATATTCATAATTATCACATGTAAGTATAGGAGATCTATGCAATGCAATCAAGTAAGAATCCATAGTTTAGACAACCGGATCTCACTTTCTAGAAGTGAACCCGCTCTGATACCAAGTGAAAAATTATGAGTTGTCTGATTTATGGATTACTTAGACGTATCTGGATGGTGGTCAGTTACAGACGCAGTTTGTTCACAATTAACTGAAGCGAGATATATCTGAGTTATGTTTCTATTAGAGTCTAGATATATCTAGCATATGATAAAAAGAACAGATACGTAAACAAGCAATCAACACAAGGATTTTAACGTGGAAAACCCCTCAGGGAAAAAAAAACCACGTGCCTGCACCCTGCAGACAAACAGATCCACTAGTTGCCAAGAGTTTAAACCAGTTACAAAGAATTAAAGGATTGAATTACGTATAAAACAATCAAACAACTAAGATACTAGCGAAACCACTCCCTGATTTCTTTCTTAGTTCCAGATCGTGAGCCAACGTCCCGTTGCTCTTCATTAATTCCTTGAAACTCCGCAATCCAGCCTGGACTTGCGCCGGTCCTCCAACAGATCAAGACTCCCGTGATGATCCAATGCGTTGAGGCTCCTGTGTAGTGCGATCTGACTTCTCCCGAAGCTTTAGCTTGATGAAATCAAGTGGTGGACTTGTAGATAATGCGTTTATAACTCGGCGTATAACGTCATTTCCATATTAGGCTATAAGTACTTCGCCAAGAAAGGCACACCAAATGGTCATGCATGTATATAGGCTATATACGTGATTTTTCCCTCTTAGCATGCATACACGACTAGTCCTCTTTTGCCACCTTTAAAGGCATGTACACGAGTCCTAGGTCCACCTCACCAAGTCATTGTGTTGCCATCAAATTCCTACATAAGAGATATCAATCGGATTTGAAACTTGTAGGATAAGATAACTCAAAGATAAAATGATAGACCTAAGAATTTTGAACTCAGGTTATCTTAATTAAAGTTCTTGTCATGGATTAGAACACATGACAAAGATAAATAAAGGATAATATAAAATATAAGATAAGTAAGGATAAATACAAAATTGAACTCTTACCTTATCTTGCAGATTGATAACTCACCAATTAATAATATCAAGATTAAATAAAATATGAGATAAGCAAAATAGATAATTGAAACCTTATCTTATCTAGTAGAGATTTTAAAGTGAATTAACAATTAAATTTAATTATGTCATGCATGGCAAAAATAATTAATCATTAAAAGCACATGCATGAGGAAAAATAGAAATGTCAATAAAATAATAACTTATAAAATAAGTTAACACTATATATATATATATATATATATATATATATATATATATCGAGTCACAACCTTACAGGTATCTTACATATTCGTACCTGACTGCTTCTCACAACCTACAAAAATGAACCAGCCCTTCTATGACCAATCATCTAGAATATCAAATAAATCATTTTCGTCTCATTGGTATGTTTAACAAGGGCAATAGTCATAGTGATCCTCCGATTCAACTACTTCGACCATTCCCTAACACCGCATAGTATTTTCGGGAGGCCCAATGATTGGATCAATTCTATGTGATTTCTCTTGCCCTGCCCCTTCCAATGGGTTTTGAAGATAAAAATCCTCTATTAGCCCATAAACTGACCTAGCTAAATCCATGAACTAAATTTGATAATTCTTTTTTACGAAGCATATGAACCATGACGTGAATCATAATTAGAACACTAAGCCATATGCAACATAATAGCCATATGCAATATAATAGCTTGAGTATCAAAAATTTTAATGGATCCTGCCTAGTCCTTTGTATGTAATATATCGAAGCTTTCACAGTCAAATGTGGGCGTTGTGGGATGGGAGGTATGGGTGGATGGATAGGTTGCCTCTGTTTATCTGCCCATTTATTGATCCAAGCACTATACATTTTCACTTGGATAATAAACCTATAGATATATATACAGAGCATAGCTGTATCTTTATATATTTGTGATTGTATATATACGTAAATAGATCTTTAGAATCTTGATTTCCTCCCCATATTGGGAGGAGAATAATATCTCGGTACCAAATGAGGAGAATAATATCTCCTCATTGCTGACGTGGACCAATAAGATTTCATATGTGGGGTCCTTTGATTATTTCAGAACCAATAACATCTCTCCACGTCATCATATAGGAGAGGAGATCAAAAGTGTAGATCTTTATCTGTGCGCAAATGTCAAGGCAGTCCTGGGCGACCAGAGGAGGTTGCTCTCACCATTACCTTATAGTTATTTACACCCAGTAATTGTGTAAATGTTGTCATTCTCTTAGTTTGTTTTAATTCAATTTAGCTGTGTCATTTACTCTCTCTATAGTTGAAAGTGTTTTGATCATGTGACAATAAAAAATACGAAAAACGGAATAGTAGATTTGAAATCATTTTCCGTATTAATTCTACGGTGTAATAGTTATTTTTAAATCACTCAGATATCACAAATTATTACTTTCTTTATATTTTTCTATATAAATATAATTTCGTATTCATACTCGCCATAATAGATGACTGACGTATGATACAAAAATTTTCAACCTAGAATTTTCATGTGCATACGTGACTCCAACAATGGTGGACATCCTAACAGTTTTTTTTTAATGTAAATTGGGGATCATAATTCATAGGAGTAGGGTATGGTGTCTCGAATCCGGGACAAATCAGTAAGGAGATACTTTACTACTAGGCCAAATTTCTTAGACGATATTATTCACCATGGGTAGGTGAACGATATTATTGTTTTTTTTAATTATTATTATTAATTGCTGTTTTCCACTCGTTCAAATAGACCCAAGGTTTGAATTGATAATTCAAAAATTATAAGGCGATTAAAGGTTCCACGCATCTATGTCGTTGATTAATAATATATATCTCATGCCAAATTGAATATAATATTACATCAAAAATTGCAGATGAGTATAGAACGTGTAAACGGCCCATAAGATCTCTCAATGCACTTTGAGAACTCCAAAATAAGTGGCGGATGATATAGCCAATTGGGGTATGTATTATATGAATCAGTACTTGATGTGCCAAAACCATCTTACACTTGATAAGCGTATAATTCTATATGTATAAATAATATAGAAAATGATGAGTGTATTGCACGTCTCTATTAGTATGCTAATATTTACCTGGCTATATTTTATGTATATTTATGCCATCTACACATAATTCCTGTATATATATTTTTAATAGTTGGATGGTGGGGTCACTGAGCACTAAATGACAAAAATCACTTTTTCAGAGATGGGGACAAGATGTGGATTACATCCAAGTGATCCAACTCAAGTCTCACAAAATACAACAAGGAGGAAAATATCATAATATTAAGACCTTGCAAGTTGTCAGCATCAATCTTATTGGTTGGGAAGATAAGAGAAGAATAAATGGATTAATAAATGAATAATGTACAAATATTATTGTATCAGGAATGATCTATTGCACCCGGGTGCACCATAGTTATAATGGTCAAAGGTCTTTCTGATTCATCCGCCGATTTTAATTAGGTGGATAGATTCAAGATAGAGACGGACCTCCAAAAAATTTTTTTGGACAGTGGATGCAGTGGCGACGGTCAGTTTTGGCCATAATTTTAGCTAAAATTATGGCCAAAACTTTGACCTGGCCGCCACGCATCCACCCTGCTGGAGGTTAGTCTCATCGTCTTGAATCTGATCCGTCCTGAATTAAAATCAGTCGAATTAAAAGCATCCCAGCACTATAACTATGGACCCGGTGCACTTGATCATTTTCGATTATTGTATTAGGCTATCTCCAATGCAAAGGTGAATTGGGGATGACGTAGAGCAGATATTGATAGAGATAAAAAAAACCGTGGGCCCCATCTTTTTCTTTCTTCCTATCTCTCTCTAGTCTCTCTCCGCGGCAATTAACATTGTCATTGGAGATGGCCTTAGTTACTTACCAGTTACGATCTGATACCCACGTGCGGGAAAAAAAATTGTGGGCTCCTATGGATCCGTCACCATCAGGGAGTATATATCATTGATCTGATCCAACGTTGATATTATAAAAAAATTAATTTTTTTAATGATGACGTGGCACCACCATAGGACACCATATCGACGTGGACGGTACCCACATGGGAAGGTGATCAAATCCGCTTACCAGTACGTACATAGCTCCATCTACTTCTCACATGGAACTCTACAAATCAAGGATGTCCTAGAAAGTTGAAGCCACACAAATCAAGTTGGATTTAATTAATCCAAAAAAAAAAAAAAAGGGAAAGAAAAGAACAAGTTGAGAATGGAAATTATGGAATACATTTACTAATATATTTGAATAACGAAAACCTGTTTTACTAAATTTTATGAGTAATATCACAATTACATGAAAATGTATTATTAAACTCAGATGATAAATATTGACAAGTTCTATATAGGAGGATATATATGGAAAAATGTGCAAAGTTTTACGATTGTTATATATATATTTATATATATATAATACCTTCTTTGAGTTTGAGATTGACTATGAAAGGAATATATAGATTATATTATTATTATCTAACAAGAAAAAAGATGAATTGAAAAATTGATTTGGTTTGACAAAGTTTTCTTACAGCCCAAACTATGAATATCTATTTTCGATAAATACAGAATTAAGATAGAATTCATTTGTGGGAGAAGCAAAATAGCAAATTGCTGAAAGGGGTGTGAAACTGGAGATCAAAGTGTTATTTTTATTTGTTTGGTACGTCAAACTCACTAAGTATATTCATTTTTTGATGTCACAATTGGAATTTAGTTTTAGCAAGAAGTATCACAACTCGATACAATTCATTTTTAATATGTTTCATCACATGCTAAGTAATTTAATTTACCATAAGTTAGAAAATCTCTTGTTAGGGTTATTGAGCTGATTACTTATCAAAGTCAATATTTACCTTACTGAGTTTTTTTTTTTTTTTTTTTTGGGAATGACTTTACTCCGCTGTTAATATATAATTAAAACTACTTATCATGTGTTGAAAAGTGTCATAAACAATAATAATATTTGAAAATCATTATATTGTGATTATGAAAATGATCAAAACTATAATATTGACAATTATTATAAATTTATAAGAGAAATAAATTTCTCCTTTGATACCAAAATTTGTTGTAAGTTTAAACCCTTTATTTAGTTTATGAATCTCTATCTTATATATGGGCCCCCAAGCTCCCCAATTGCTGGACCAGTTCAGTTTGATCAGCCCAATTAGCCAGGAGTACTTTTGAAGGCCTTAGGAACCAGAGCTAATTCCGTACAGGAAGGTGGACTATAGTTAGGCCCCAGATGACAGAAATGCAGGCCGACCTTTACAGCTATTGGGCCAATGTATCGGATGTATAGCATCCATGGATGTGGGTTTTTCACAATTATATACAAAGTTTTATCTTTAATATTTCACAAATAAATCAAAATAGACTTAATTGCGCGTTTAACACCGAGTTTACAAAAATGTTTTTATTGTCGATTTATGAATATGCTTCCAATCTATTATAATTTACAACTATTTAATTAAGATTAGACTCAACCAACAAAAAAAAAACTAGAATAACTAAAAATTACATATTTAATTAAGACTCGTGATAACACTCTATTATTGCAAACAAAGTACTACCATGTTTATTAGTTTTTACCCAAACGGTCCAAACCGTTTTGTGCCTCCGCACAATATTTTCTAAAGGAAAATTACTCTAAAAATTCATATTGTTTTTTTGCGTAATGTTGGTGATGTGAATTCGATATTGATTAGCATCATTGTCAAAAATTTGTGACTCAAATCAAAAACTCTGACTTGTCGAATTTGATCGAATACCCAAATTGATCTATGAAACCAAGAAACCCTTGGAACTCGGAATCAGGTTTGACTCGAATATTTACATTTAGTTTAACTTTTTCTTTTTCAAGTTTTATGATATTTTATTATATTTTAATATTAGTATAACTAGTATTTTCACCTCGTGTGTTGCAGGAGAAGATATATGTATAAGATATAATTTAAAACTTGTGTAAGATAAAAAATGGCAAAAGATTTTCTAAATTTTACAACAGAGTTTTCTCTATATTGTCTTGATATGTCACTCGTGCGTTGCACGAGAAGATATACCTAATATAAAATTATTTTGACAATTTTATTAATCGCAATACACCTACAATTTCATTGCAACGTATCGTTGTAATAGATTCGTGCCTATAGTTTTATTGTGATTAAATTCTGTTGTCGTAATAGGATTTTCCATTTATTGCAACAATATTTTTGTCACAGTAGTTTATAATATTGTGACGATAAATGCCATTGCAATAGACTGAAAGCCCTATGGCGATGGCGATGATGTCTCCTGTAACTATATCCGTCATAGCAATATCTTTGTTTAGCACAGTAATTTTTGTTATTGTAATAGAGGTTTTATCTACTGACAATAATATTTATGCTCATACCACAATAATTGTTATTATTGATATTTATTATAATTTATTAATGAATTTAATACTTCTATTTTCGCATACTAATAATAATAATGAAGATATAAATAGAATTCATTAAAAAAATGGGTAGAATTGAATATTAAATTTATTTAGATATTACAAAAATTGATAAAGATTTAGGTGAAAGATTTTAAAATTGATGGAGATTTAGGCCTTGTTCTATTGGGTGTTAACCAAATCTGCACGCAATTCCGTATACCTCATACTCATTTTCAACCACACACACATTTCCCAAAATAATATTAACCACACATTTTTATACGGAATACCGCACGGAACAATTAAACCCCCAATCAAACAAGGCCTTAGTTGACAAATTGACTTAGATTTAGGTGAGAGATTTTAGAAAATAAGGAATGGTGGGAAATGAGAATAAAAAATAAATTATTTAATTCTGAAACATGTAAATTTGAGCGGAAAAATAACCTTGGTTTATTTATATATAGATATAGATATAGATTAGTATTTTATATTTTAATATTATTCTAATTATTGTATGATTTAAAATCAATTCCTAATCCACTATTCGACATTTGGGCTATTGTTCTATTGCCAACGTTGGCAATATAAAAATAATACCCACGTTGATGTGGTATTACGTTAGAGTTTAAAAACTTTCTTTTATTTTTTTTAGTATCTATATTAGATTAGATGAATAATACATAATTGTCCCATAATGATAGGAGGCCCCACAAACAATGGCGGATCCAGGATTTTTAGCCGGGGGGGCTGCAATACAGAAAAAAATTTAATTCGACTAAAATTATGTATAAAATTTTTTTTTTCTATATAAACTTTCGAAATTTTTTTTGGGTTGGGGGGGCTACCACCTGTGCCGGCCCCCCCTTAGATCCGCCCTTGCCCACAAACCCCCACGAATTTTTTTCCCGAAATGTGAGTAGGAGAACAACACCCCTGGCCTTTGACTCAATCTCTGAATCCAATTTGAAAATATTAATTAGTAAGGTAGTATCATGTGTTATTATGTTATATATAATCACTATAAATTAAAACAAATTCATATATTAAAATGTGATATAAAATATATCAGTATTGGATAATTTTTTTCTTATTGAAGAATTATTAGAGCATGTTAGCATATTCATTATGATATATTTTTGTCATATTTTTTAAAATTCAAGTTTGGTCAAACAAATCTCATCCATATATCTCATATGGTCCATTTGTATTATTAAATCTCTACCATCCAATTCTACTAATTCTCTCTCTTTCTACTCATAAAATACATTATAATTTATACGGCTAACACCCACTTAATCTAGGTATAACACTCGTGCATGCCCATCTAATAGAGATTTAAGAAAAATGCTCCTGTATTGTATCAATAGGGACCAACTCTCATCGCTCATTAGAGAGGCGTATAATATCACGAATGTGTTGCTGATTTATTTATTTATTTTTTATTCCTTACAGGATGGGGAAAAAGCACAAAAAAGTGGCACGCTACCATCGACACGCAAAGCAAACCAATAGGATTTCAGCAAGCCACGTGTGGTCCAATGGCTACATTTTCTCGCCTTATTATTTTCATTTCAAATTGAAAAACAGAGTTAACCACCTGGTACCAAACTCTATTTATTTAAATCACACGACAAACTCTCTCCTCTGCATATCAAAACCCCAGAAACAAAGGAGAAGAGATAGCAACTAGCCAATTCCCAATTCCCAATCAAAATGGAAATGTTGAGAATCATGAGAAAAACCGCATCCACCATGGCCAAAAACCACGGATCCAAGAGTATGGCTTCTATCTCTTCCGTCGGAGGAGACTCATACGACGTCGTAGATGACCTGTCTGCGTGGGAATTCGTGGACCCATCTCTGTCAGACGACGACGACGTACAAGACCTCTGTTCCTTCACCGACGACGACGACGTCACCAACGATGACGTGACGTCAGAGTGCGGGAAGGAGGAAGAGGGAAGTGAGTCGCCCTGTGACGTCATCTCCATGGACTCTCTGTCAGTCTCACCACCACCGCAGCCCCAACTGACGTTAACCACCGTTGATCTCTTCCCCGACGGCGACGGTGAAGATCAAGAGGAAGAGGTCGACGATGACTACGAAGATGAGTTCGGATTGGACGATGAATTGGTGCCGTGGATGCTGAAGGACAGATTCGGGAGACAGAGAATTAGGAAATTGGGGAAAAGAGATGGTTCTAGGGTTTACAAATCCAAAAGGGGACCACATTTCTTCAACAGACCTGGTGCTGTTTATGGCAAACACGGTCTTGGTGTTCAACACTGCTTCATCTAGTACATGGATTTAGAGGTAAAATGTTAAAATCAGATGAAACAATTGAATGGAAATTATTGGGGTTTGTTCTTTATCGGTTCTTGTTTAGATGTTTATCTTTGGAAATCATTGTATATATGGATGCTTGAATTCAGTTCAATGCAATTTGATTTTTAGGTTATTGACTTCTGTGAAGATCTTCTTGATTATATAAAAGAATGTCATGGTTGTGAAATCGATTACAATCTCTTGAGATATCCTTCATTAATGTCTGCCAGTGGATTACAGTTTAGATGATAGCAAGCAAAATTACAAGTAAATTCTGTAATGGTCGGAATTGCGTAAGTACATTGGTGGTAGATGAAACGCAACAAGCTCTTGATTGCATCTTTTGTAGTGTGCTTATTAGCTCTAATCCCAGGTTTGAATTCATTTTGGTCCTCTGTTTTTATAAGAGGAACAAAATGTCTATCTTTACATTTTTCTCTAGGGATGGGCATTTTAACCTCCAAAATCGATAGACTCGGGTCGGGTCATTGTCGGCTAAGCGACAAACCGACCTGAACAGAACTGAAGGGCTCGGGCCGGTTTGAAAACCGAAACCGACCAAAGGTGGTGGGTTTCGGTTTTCTGGGGACAAAACTGACCGGCATCAGTTCTTTTTCGGTCGGGTGAAAAACCTTACCCGACCGACCAATGCCCACTCCTATTTCTATCCCTTGAGGCTTGAAGTTTGTGCTTGGTAGATGTGTGTTATATAGATGAGGTTCAGTTCCGAGACTAATTGAAACTAGATAAAAGAGTGCTTTTTTTTTTCTTTTTGGGTTCCCCTTGTACATCAATACAATTTTTGGGATATGGATAGGGAGGAGCTTTTATATAGGGTTTGTTAGATGAAGATTATTGATAAAATAATTTGTGGATGCGTAATCGAGAAGTAAATGAAGTATATTAAAAAATATAATAATGATTGTCAAATCAATGTAATTAGTAGTTGAAAATAATAGTGGGGAGGTGGGGAAAAATGATCGTTGGAGGAGATATAACACTTCTCATATATGCATTATGATTTTTGTTGGTTGCTTAGTTGTATCAAACAAGCTCTTACTTAAAAAGGAAGGGTTTTTATGGATCATGTTTGGTGGCTACTTTGTGCGACTTGAGGACTACTAGGGATGCAACTCAACTACCCTTTGTTTGCACACAGTTGAGAGAGAGTGCAAAATTTGTTATTTTATCTTTTATGTTGCTCTTGCCTCAGGGGGAATCCCTCACGAGGACCACAACTTATTTATAGAGGGTCACAATCGAAAAACTTGATCTTATGTATATATGACTGATCGGTGTTAATAGAATTAGAGTACGCTCGCAAGATAAGAAAGAAATCGCACAGAATTAGAGTACGCTCGCAAGATAAGAAAGAAATCGCACAACATGGATAATGTCGACAACATGGATAATGTGGACAACTATTCTCAACCGACAGTGTATTGGGGAAATTGTTTATGAGTTAGAGCCAAGCTGGTAGGAAAATTATAAAACTTAAAAAAGAGCATTGTTTTTCCTTTGGCTTATTTATCCAAATCCGAAGGGCCAAAACGTTGCAATTCTATTTGCTTAAGAATTTTAATAACTACAAAGTTAATTATGTTTCAACCTCAAGTTTTTAGTTTGCTGCTTTTGCATATTTTTAAATTTTATTCACATTCCTCAATCTTTGTTTGTGGTTATAATTAATTCTCTAACTTGGCCCAATAATAATAATAATAATAATAATAATAATAATAATAATAATGACAATAATAATAATAATAATTCTCTAACTTTTTTCATTTTATATTTTCATTGACCTTGTACTAATTAGTATAACGAATCATCAAAATTACTTAAAATATCATAAAATAAATTTTAGAGTCATTCGATTGATTGTTGGGAAAATAAATTCATCCACAAGAATTGCGTCAGAGAAAAACTAAATAAACTATCATAAACTCTACTGTCCCAAACCATACTTGCGTCGTATTTTTTATGGTTTATATAGTTTTTCGTCCAATTTGAGTGAATTTTTTGTACTCACAATTGATCTAATTCGTAAGATATCTTCAGTTAAGTTGGTGTAATATGGTAACAAAATTAAAAATTAAATTAACGAGTGACCGATAAATGATATTAAGTAAAATTTAATAAGTATTTAGTTATATTTTAAAATTTAGTGAATAATTAGTTTCATTTTCAAAATTTAATGACTAATACTCACTAAACTTTACTTGAATGTACAAAATTTATTTGATTAAAATCAAATATTTGCATTATTTACACATTCAAAATAATATGAGTTCTGTGCTCCAAACAGAGTTGGACCGGACCCCAATACTCATAGGGGTTCTGTTTAAAGAATTACATGATTCAAAATATTATTCATTATTTTCTAGACATTTTGTGTGGAAGTACTATTTGGAAAGGTATAACCTTTTTGGTTAACAAACTCCGCCCTATTAGTGAGCTACAACTAAAGGCCGACTGATGGTGTATAAGGAAATGGGCTCTAGCACAAAGTCAAAGTACTCATGGGCTTAAGATGAGTGGCCACGCCCAGTACAAGTTTCCAACTCATGGGCTTAAGATGAGCCGCTAAGCCCATTTAAGTGGTCTAGTCTTCTATCAAAAGCCACTATGGAACAAAGCCTGCTGACTAGGAACAATATGTGTAATCAGTTCATTTAATAATTTTTGGATGTCCCTTTACTCAAAAAAAAAAAAATAAAATAATAATAATAATAATAATAATAATAATTTTTAGATGTCCCCGCAAACTCATCCATATATAAATCTTGAAAATATTTTGTTTCTATTAAAACGAGTCCAGAGCGGTAGTCTTTGTTTAATTATCCTACCATTGAAATGCTAAAAGTTCAATGGGATAACTTTTAGTAATTTTCTTATCCTACCAATAGTTGACATGTTATCCTATCAATTTAAAATACGAATAGAATCTGTCGTGGACCCCACACCTAACTCATATATTGTGTGAACATGATATCCCGCTGATCATTGACACAGAATAATAAGATTACATTTTAATTTAAAATACGAGCAAAACATGAGAAGTAGAGGATCTTTGCTCGAAACCCGGTCCCAAAATTTCATTTTATGCCTCCCAATTCTAAAGTGATAACAAAACTAATGGCATGATTAATGAAATGTTGTTTCCACCAACTCCACCATGAGATAAACATTAGGCCTTTGGCAGTTGAAAATTTGTTTGTCGTTTCAAATCACACTATTGAGTAAAAAGTTGAATGGGATATGAAGCATTGAAGCAAGGATGGGTCTATAGGTCGAATCGTGCTATCTTTCTATCAGTACGAATTTGTGATAGGACAACATTGTTGTTACAATGATAAAACATCAAGGGACTAGTGGTTTCTCCATAGATAATTTGGCCAATAAAATTTGTCGTATACATAGAAAACAAACAATGGAAAACAAGGTTAAAAAGACTGATATGACCTAATCACAAGGTTTGCTAACAAGTCCCTATAAATATAATTGTTGTAGAAAATATGTGATTTTTGTGATCAAAGATATCATAGACATACAAAACAAATAATGGAGAATGCGGTTAAAAAGACTGGTCTAACAGAATAAAGAGTTTCGATATCGAAAATTGTGTGATATCTTTTTGTGTGTACTGATACTATCGGCACTTTACAATTTTGATATAGAACTCTTAATGCTCTCAAACTATTCTCCCTGTATGAACATAACGATTGGGAGAGAGAGAATGAGCTTTTATGTATTGTGAAAACAATATAATATAAAATATGTCACTGAGTCGATTTGACTCTTGACAAGCTTGGGGTCATTTGAAAAAAGTTCGGGTCGAAAAGAAGGGAAATTATGGGGTCATATTGTAAGACAAAATTAAACCAACGCTTGACAACAAGCTAAAGTATCTTTACACAACTGGGGAACAGCCTAATTCTAATGTCATTTTGAATTGGGTATATGTAATTGGTGGCACTGAAGTTGAAAAAAGCTTCATTATTTAGAGTATTTAATCAATTTTTAGTAAGGATTCTCTAACTTTTTTAACCTTTAATCAATTGGAGAATGTCCACGGTCGGCCAATCTTTGTAGGAGAACTAGAGTCTTGTTTATTTATTTCATGATTTTTTTTATGAAAGATTTTCTTAATTACCAGGGATGGATCTAGGGGGCTCGACCGGGGTCCCCCCCCCCCACCCCCCACCCCCAAAAAAAATTTTCAGGTTTTATATAGAAAAAAATTTTATACATTATTTTAGTTGAATAAAAAAAATTTCTTGAACAAATCACTGTTTCAATTTTTTTTTTTAACTTAATGATCTATGAAACAGTGTTAAAAATTAAAAGTAACATTGCAAAAATTAAGGCAATTTTATTAGAAGAGAAGAAGCTCTGTATATGTTGGTTATTTGCTTTTTTTCTTTCCCTTTTTTTCTGTTTTTATTTTTTTTCTTTCTTTTCTTTCTTTTTTTTATTTTTTTTAATTTGAATCCCTTAACATGAACATTAACTAATTTTTGTAGTCTTTCTTTTTCTTTTCTTTGGTAACAAATCGATCGTTTGAATAAGGCTTAATTAATTATATTATCGGTGTAGTTGATCACAATTTTAATACGGGATTCTTCGACTTTTCATTTGTTCTTTCTGTTTTCATTCCTACCTTCATTCAACTTGAAGAATGTAATGGTAAAAAATTGCGGTTTTCTTGAATCTTAAAAAGATTGTGATTATTAAACAAGAAGTTTAGTTATTTCAGTCCTTGACAGTGAAGAATGGACTATCCCAATCGTGTGCTAACGGCTAATCTCCCACCGCACGCTGTTGGTCCATAAGGATTGATATATTGTCTGCGTTTTTATTGTCCCAACGTTGATAATATATTATTTTCGCTAGTAACATATTATTTTCATTGTTTCTTTGCTGCTTTCGAATTGTAAGATTCCTTATTAAGTTCAAAGAGGATTGATATGTTACCAGGTTGAGATAATTTTATTGTCCTAACGCTGACGTGGCGCGTCACATGGTGTATTGGGTGGCACACCACACCATTACTGGGAAAATAAAAATGATTTTAATGCTAATAACGTATCATTTTCAGTTGTTTCTATATATTAACTTCACAGTTAACACAAATGGTCAAGCATCAAATGTCGCAGGAGAAATAGGCAACGACGATCGGTTGCACTCAAACCATCAAGTAACTCTTTATAGTGGATGTGATGTGATTTTGAATGAATAATAGTCAAGTCTTATAATTGTGCCCATTAATTACGAGCAAAATTCTCTCACAGAGACCGCAATGACATTGACTTTGGCTCCCATGATGACTCTTTTTGGATTGGATCGAATCATCTTTTTATGATCCGTGAATCGATCGATCAGAAAAATTCCGTTCAATTCGGATAGGATATCCATTGGTTTTGAATCAGATTGGATTTGTTTTTCATCACTACTTTTACCTTACTTTTCCCCATTTTCTCCCTCAATTTCCTTGTCATGTTTATAGATAGACATTCATTCCACACATTTTTCACTGCTTTTTTATTATTATTTTTGAATTTATTTTTTTTCTCTCTCATATTTTCAAATTTTCCTCTTCTTTCTATATATATGTCTTTCCATTCTTTTTATATTAAAATTATCATAATTTCTCTATCTCTGCTCTTCAATACACATTCATAATTCACGTTTTCATTAAAGATGTTTTAATACTCACCAAAATCCACATTAACATTAAAGATACTCTCACTAAAAGAGATAAAAAATAAAACCAGTGCAAACAAAGGACAATATTTAACATGCCGTTTGTATCTAAATAGCGTGTTAGCATGTCTACTAATGCCAGAGTGTTTCCAAATCACATATAATCTCCATTAGGAAAATCAAGACCAAATCCAAACCCAACACGATGAAACGAAGTTCCAGCAGTCTGAAAAATTTTCCGGTGAAGCCGTTTGCCTCAAGTGAAAATTTTGATAAAAATGTGATTGAACTTTCACCGGTGTTGTGTTAAAACCTACTGTAATTGTACGGATCGCAACAATAATAAAGTGGACTTTTTAGATTCGGATATCGTTCCCACGAGGCTTATTAGTATATTGTTTAAGGCTAAAATTAACAAATAGCAACTAAATTAAATGTGCAAAATAAGCCTAAAATTAAAGGTAAAACTAGAAATCATTTGTGCACGAAATTATTATTTCAGATTATTGAATTGACAACTTGGTTAAATTTAAAGATCGAATTCCAAATTTATCAAAGATTCTCTCTCGAATAATGTTCAAACTATTCTCGTACACAATTTACCTGTAGCTCTATGGTAAATATGAATACATAAGAACATATTAAAGATTTGTGAAAACGATTAAAGATCTTATGGAGCATAGCGGTATATCTCTATCTACTATCGGACTCCACGGTTTTTAATTTAGGTCTAATCTAATTTAGATATCTCGATCCAAAAATTAAACTACAAACATCATATAATTGCGTTCACTCAACATATGAAGAAAACAAATTAATATTAAAAACTTAAATCCAACACAAATTAGTTCAATTCAACTATCCATTAAGATCAATCAAATAAAACGGTTTATCTACACCTCAAATAAAATGGTTCATCTACACCTCAACGCAATAGTAAACTTAGCCTAACATATTAAAGGAAGAAAATACAAAAGAAGAGAAGAATTCCATAATTGAATGATGAATTTCAGTGTTTGTTGTGGAATCTTCACAATTGAACCCAATTTTCTCCCAAAAGCTGTTTTTGATTGTGTTTTCCTTGTTTTAGGTTGAGTTTGGAGCCCAATTCTTGGAGTCCATGTCGAAAAAGGAAAATTTTGCTGCATTATGCTCGATTGAACTATATTACCGCACATGCGTTCACATGGTTAAAATGCACAGACTAACGTGTCTTCATCATTTTTGTCATAACTTTCGCTCCGATGTCCGATTAAGGCGATTCAAAGTGTGTTGAAAACTAAATAAAAAGTTCTATACTTTTACAAGAAAAAGTGCATTTGAAATTCCAACTTTATCTTTATCAAAACTCTTCCTCAATGTTATATTCCTCTTCTAAATTTAATGATTTTTCTTCTAGCATTGCGGCACACCTCATCCAACTTGGTTTTTACCTCCAATTTAATCCTAAAGCTTTATCTTTTCATCAATTTGGTGTTATTCTTCCACCTCTTTGAATTCATGACTTCCAATGCAACAAATTGTATTCCAATTTCAACTATTTTGTCCTTAATTAGCTCCAGTCAAGTCCAGTTTTCCCAAAAAACAAAGTAAAATTAACAAAATCAAATAGTATCTAAATATTAATTTAAGGGAAATCTATGGATTAAATTTAGAAAGTACGTGTAATATTAGCACTTATCAACCGGCGACCACTAGCGTCGCTCGAAAATTTTACAAACTATTAGAGCTTTGCTTTGTTGTGATATTTTAGATTTGATCTTGATTTTTCTAATGGCAGTTGATTGTGATAAAAAGAAATACTCGAAAGTGTCATAACTATGACACTCGAGAGATGTATTGGATGATTCATGCTACTAATATAAAATAAAAAATAGACAATGGGGGTGATAGGGTTGAGTTTTTTAATAAAATTTTTTATAGATTTTTATGTAAAAAGGGAGAGAGAATGGGTAGAGTTGAATGATGGAGATTTGTATCGTATATATAGATCTCACAAAGTATATATAGATGTGATTGATTTGAAAGAAAAAAAAAAGCAAAAATGGATTAAAAAAGGGAGAATATCACCCAAAAATATTTCACAATTTGCTACTAAACATTTCGGCTATCTCCAATGGCAAGTGAATTGCCTGACCATGCATAGTAGAGAGAAGTTAGAGAGAGCGAGAGAGGGAGAAAAAAATAGTGGCCCACCTTTTTTAAATTTTAAAATTTTAAATCACTTTTATCTTAATCTTAATTATTCCATTTTTTCTTAATTTTTTCTCCATAAATTTCTATGTCACGTTCAAATATAAACGTCCGTCAAAATTTTTCATGATTATTTTATTATTATTTTTAAATTTATTTATATCTTTTGTATTTTTTCACTTTTTCCTATACATTTTTTCATTTATTTTTAAATAAAATAACATTCTTTTTCTTCTTTTTCTCTACACTCTCTATTGCATATACGGCCAGGCAATTCACTTGTAATTGGAGATGGCCTCATCCAGCCAGAGATGAGGCCCTAGCTCCATGACTGACACAATTGGACGCGCTCTAAAAAGCTCAAGACAAGACAGTGATTTTATTGCATGCCGACAAGAATTACGGATATGTATTAATTAATGGTCTATGATCTATACCTTAATTTGTTTAATACGGATGGCCTTGTTTTGTTTTCTTCTCCCTATTTTCTTTTGATTTTTCCTTCTTTTTGCTATTTTCTTCTCTTCTTGTCCCTCGCTCTCCTAATTTTTTTCTAGAAGCACATTGACTGGAATCTGTGAAAGAAAATATTTCACTTTTTTTTATTAAGTTCCCTTTACTTTTTTATTATTATATATTATTTTTTTAATGTGAAGTTACCCTTCCGTTAAAATTTCATAATTATATAAATATCTATATAAATTCATCGTAGATCTCAAATGGTAGGGAAAAAATAGAGAAAATAAATAATCAAATAAATACGATACATGGAATAATACGAGAAATTCAATATAGAATTAGAACTATAAAATCGTAGGGAAAAAAACAAAATGTTGAAGAAAATTATGAAAATAATTATCTAGAAAAATCTTAGAGAAGGAAGAAGTACAATGTCACATATCAAGGCTTCAATTCATCTAGTGTACCGATTAATAAAACCATAAAACTCGATTTAACAACTTTAATAGAATGTGGAAAAGACTTAAATGCTGTAAAACCAAATATACCGCCGAAATTTTTTTCTTTTATACCGCATGTCGCATTAATTTGAATTTATTCTTACCTGACTATTTTCCCAAGTTCACAAGGAAAGAAATAGGGTATTAGGGTTGATTGATCTGTCTATTATTATTATTATTATTATTATTATTATTATTATTATTATTATTATTATTATCTTATTTAATTAAAACCATTACAAGTAGATTTTTAGTGGGTGACACTAAACCTTTCAAAAAATCGATCTAGTTGTAAAACCTAGGTCAAGAAGCTAACCCTAATTCCCTTTTTTTTTTTTAAACAGTGTCTGGTCATGCGTATACAAAAAAAGGACCTACATGAACACTTTGTTGTCCCAATAGCTTTATGTCTTTGTCGTTGTTATTAATTGTTCTATAGGCACAAAATTATTCGGGCGATATGCTATCCCGATAGGTCCTTTTTTTTGTACAGTTCAAATATGGACGATCAGTATTTCCCTCAAATAATGTATTATTGTTAAAAAAATACAAGATTTTATTGAGAAATGTAAAACTCATTTTTAAAAATAATAATAATAATAATAATATTTTTCTTAAAGAGTATATGGTTAGAAAAGAAATTACAGAAAAAATAATTAAATTTTAAACTTTGTTGAACATGCTCTAACTTCTAAATATGCTCACTTCAAAAATATTTCTATTACTTTTTATCTATATTTATTTAATTTTGATAGACTTGTTTTCTTTTTTTATCCATCCCAAAATATAGGTTACTTTTTATCTATATTTATTTAATTTTTTTATTTTTCCTATTATACCCTTACATAATAGTCATTGTTATTAGTAAAAGTATATTATGATCATTTAATATAATTGGATATATGAAAAAATGCAACTAAAATTTACTTTTTCAATAATATTAATTATCATTTCTTAATCTGTGTGAAAGTCAAACTATGGCTATCAAAATGGAAGGAGGGGAGTAATACTTATCATCCGAAGTAATAAATAAATGGTCATCTATTTTAATGTTAATCAGATTTACCGACTTGTACGGAGTTCTCAACATGCAAAATTAAAAAATTTATGGCTCATCTTCACCTTTACATGGATTTTAGAACTCTAATTAATGTTGATTAAAAAAAAGAAAATAAAAACTCTAATTAATACTACATCTGTTCCAAAATTATAGCCATTTTTTCATCTTCACATATATTAAGAAAAATGTAATTAATAATATTGGAAAAATACAGTTCAAGATTATTTTCCTAATATGTCATCTCATTTATTAGATATTTTATTTCAACTACTCTATTTTGATGATAATAATGTATATTAAATGAGGACATAAAAGATAAGTAATATTTTAACTATATCTTTAAAAGAAATGTGGCGTATATTTTGGGACATACGAAAAAAGAATAATAGATTATATTTTTGGGACGGAGGTAATATAATTCAAATGCTAGAATTTAATTATGTTTGTTCAATCATACTATTATAATTATGATTACTATTAAATAGAGCGGCCATGCCACTGAAAAATAGAAAATTACATAAAGAGTAATATAATTAGGTAAAATGATTATATCATTCTTACTTTTTCTTATAGAATATTACATAATTATTAAGAGTAAAATAAAATTTTTATCTCTAATATGTCACGTATTATGATAAATATTATGTATATTTAACATTATATTAAATAGCGAGATATCTTAATATAATAATAAGAGGAGTGCCAACTAGGCACTGCGCCATGTTGGTAGTGCCAAGTTGGCACTTATTTAATTACTTAAATTAAAAAAGGAAAATCTTATTTAGGAAACAAATATTAAATACACACTTTATTATTTTATTTTTCTTATTTAATTTAATTTATTTTCTTTATTTATTATTTTTTTCCTTATTTTAATTTTTTTATATAAATTTTAATTTTCCAATTATGTATATAATTGAAAATAAACCAAATGCAAGCATTAATGAAAGTGTAATATGATATCAAAGTTACAAACTACAACATTAATTGAATTATTTTTAAAAATGATAATTAAATTTTTTAATATACATTTTAATTTTTGAATATTATAGTTTAATTTTTTTATATATTTTTTAGTTTTCGAATTATTTTGTCAACTTGGTATAGTGCTAGGTTGGTAGGGATTTGCTATTTAAAAAATCATTTTTATTTATTTAAAAAGTAAATGAGAAAACCTTTTTATTTACTTAATGTACAAAATCAGTTCAATATTCAGAATTCAATTTGAGTTAAATATGATATAAAATCAATTCAATATTTACAAAATTTACATACGTATTTGTAGGCCAACTATAAAATCATTGCTAATCGTATTTGAAAAGTTATATATGACTTATAAAACATATTATTTAGTTTTTTTTCTTTGTTCAAAAAATATATTATCTAAATTTTCCAAAATATTATATTTTTCCCTAAAATCACCAATTACGATAATTGATATAAAATTTTTTCTTATAAGATAATATTTCACACCAAAATTTATTGTCTTATTTTATAATATTATTTTATATAAATATATTATTTTAGTCGTTCCGTGCAACGCACGGGGGTAATACTAGTTAGAAAAATACAGAAATCCTTACCATTTATAATTACACTCAACATTCTCTCAAAAGAAATATTACTATTTTGGTACCAAATATTACTATTTTGAGGGGAAAAAACCGTCAAAACAAGCTTTTTTATTGACGTTGCTAAATTTTTACTGCATATTATTCTCCGGCGTCCGCTAATGGCTTCGAATGGTCACGCAAGAAGCGGGTTTTCCGGGGGAAGTACATTGGTGAAGTGAAAGTGTCAGTCTCTTATGACCAAAAAATTACACTTTAAAAATAATTAAAATTCATAAAAAGTAAAAAAATGGAATTTTACTGTTGTACGTTAGATGATAAGCTCTCCTAACTGTTTATAAAGTTTTTGATTTGAAAGCAAACGCTATTCCATTTACTGTGGTGTTGCACCACCGTGTCCAGGTGTCGCCTCCTCCATTTCCTCCGCCGTACGCATTATGCCTTTTTTAAGGGATTCGAGGTTTACTTTAAACAGTGCAGTATTTTCTCTGTACTGTTAACGAATACTATTCCGTTTCCACTCGCTGTGTGTGAGTTATGCTGTTCTTCCACCGGCCGCCACCACCAGGTGTCGCCACCCTCCCCTCAGCCGTACATGCTATGCCGTGTTTTTTGTCTTCTTATAATTATGTTTTTATATATGTACAGTTGGCATTTGCTTTTCTGACATGATGTGTATGTACAAATTGTCCGTTTCCTGTTCTACAGTGACACACTTATCTCTCAGATTGTTACTCACAAAGGTTCTCAAAAGAAAAAGGGTCTTAACTTGAAACCCTTCCAAAAAAAAAAAAAAATGGAAAACCACATTAATTCTTGAAAAAAGGCACCCAATTTCAAGAAAAATAGTACAAATCAAGTCCCTTTAGCAACAAGATTTCAAGAATTCAATAATTCCTTTCTCAATTAGACAGCTTCAGCTGTTGTTGCAGGTGTTACACGCCAGCTATCAGACCTAGAAAAGACCCGAGAGGCCCCAGAAAATGAAAGGTCAAGAATAACTAGCATCTAGGACTACGACTACAACTACAACGAGTCGTCACTATCGGGGGTGTGACAACTATCCGAAAACGACGGTACGTTGAAGAATTAATTAGAATAATATATCAAAAGGCCGAGTGGTCTATTTTTGGGATGATGATAAGAGAATTAGGGATATCTGGAGGAGGGAGTGGGAGCAGTAGATGTCAAGATTGTGGAAATCAAGCCAAGAAAGATTGTGAACATTTGAGGTGTAGAACTTGTTGCAAAAGCCGAGGTTTTCAGTGCCAAACACACGTTAGGAGCACCTGGGTACCTGTATCCAAACGCCGCCCAAGACATCATCAACAGCCACAGACACAACAACAACATCAGCTACTTGTTGGACCAAACCCTAAAAGATACAGAGAGAATCATCCACTGTTAGGTACCGTATACATCCTCACTGTACGTACTTAGTCATGAATCTTCTTGATTTCTACAGTTCTCACAGATCACAAACCCTAGCTGGCTACTACTAGATTAGCCCTGTCTAATGGTGTTTTTGTGATGTGGGTTTTTCTGGGTTTTTGGTAATTTTATGTGTTTGTGATAAATTAGGGCAAGAAGAAGGGAATTTCCCGGCGGAAGTGAGTTCGCCGGCGGTTTTTAGATGCGTGAGACTGACGTCACCGGACAATGCGGTGGATCAATTTGCTTACCAAACATCAGTGAGCATTGGAGGACATTTGTTTACCGGTATTCTTTACGACCACGGCCCTCAAGAAACTCATCAGCATCTCGCCGGAGAGACATCTTCCGGTGGGTTGCAGAACCCTAGTTTCATCGCCGGCGGCGGCGCTGGTACGGCTTCTCCGCCTTCTTTTCCAAGCCCTTTTACTGCTTTTACACCTGGTCCTCACCAGTTCTTCGATTACCCAAAATCTTGATCCCCATTTTAGGTGCATTAGTTTATTAATAAGAAGAAATTAAATCAAGGAACAGACAAAATAGGATGCTAGCTATGATCATTTGTTGTTTCACTACTCCGATGTGAAGAATAAATTGCTCTTGTCTGTGATTTGAATATAAATATAAATGTGGTTTATCATTAATTAATTAATTAATTATTTTTCTTTTTAATTGTTTATGAACTTCGAAGCCACTTTTCCTCCAGATTACTCGTTTCTTTGCCGGTCGGCGCTTAAAATCAAAATGTCTTGCAAGCTTTTCCGCTGCCTTCATGCTCTCATCATGACTCTCTGTGTAATAATATAATGCGTTTGTGCATGTTTATAAAGGCTATATAGTTAATACACAATGTATAATATATGCCTACCAATAATTGCTGTTGAGGATTTAATTTATAACCTTTGAAGTTCCTCACATGATTCCTAATTTCCCGTTCTATTGATTATTTGATTAAGAACTTCCGTGAGTTGATTAGTTTAAAGATTTAATCATTTAGTTGACACACATATTCATCTTATGTTAAGCATCGATTATGGTAGACAATATAGGTAATGCAAAATTGGATTTATTTGTGTACCAAAAATTAGAATCTGCATCTGTTATCTCAATTTCTGTCTCATTAAAATGTTTCATCCAATCCAAACAATCAGTATCATTGAATTAATACATTTAATTGTATATGTGAACTGTTTTGATTGGAATGAATATCCAAAGAGATAGAAATTGATACAGCAAATTTGGGCTCCTAAAATTAACGTGTGATGTAGCCTATACTATAAGAAATTGAACATTTAGGGGCGACCTATCTTCTCTATAGCCTCATACGTATAGACCTTTAGGGACGACATAACAGTATTCTCCCCTAAAGGTCTGTTACGTCGCCCCGAAAAGTTTGTAGGCACGAAGCTATATGGACTACAAGTCACCTCTAAAGGCCTTATTTCTGGTCGGGCGCTATTAGCTGTATAAGGTGATCACCAGTACTCGTTGGCTAGATTGGAAAGATTTGGCTATTTTTAAGTGTCATTTGTTCTGATGTTTACCGATTTACCTGCTTAGCAAACATGTCTGGTCGTGTAATATCCACTCTAAAATACATGGAGAGTGCAACTTGCCCCTTCCTTGTGTACAAAAGTAGGTATTGCTAAATATATACTTCGATGTCTAACGAAGAGTGTCACATAAACAACAGATTACATTTTGTACAGATAACATATTCATTTGGGGTACTCAATTATTGGGACTTAGCACAATGTCCCTATTCTTGAAAAGGTGAAAGCTAACACTTTGAAATGATATTTAAATAGACATAAGTTAAAAGATTAACTAGGTGGGCATCTTCAAAATTAATTTCTTTTCATGATTGTGACCTCGAGCAGAAAGCACATAGGAAGCCCCATGTTTTGTTAACCTTTTATGCTAAAGAACCACTCACACAAAGGAAAAGTTAGAGATACCCCCACAACCCTACATATTATAAAAACACTTAGAATATATCCTTGGAAACCCTTTGAAAATTAAGAATATATACACACACACATCTATTCAAAGGTTGTATGCATATATTGTAGATACAACTGAAATATAACTAATAAGAAAAGAAATGAAAAACCCTTGAAAATTCTCGACGACTTTCCTGTTTTGTCCTTCTCAAAGCAGTCCTTATTCGGAATATGGATCCATATTTGTTTAGGCAAAAGTAACTTGACATAAAGATTGTGATGGCCTGTTATATATAGTTCATACGATAGTATAAGAAGTTTAAATCATGTACTTATAATCAAAATTCGAGAAAGCTAAGGGACCCAGGCAAGAAGGGGCTTTTTGGAAAAGAATTGTTCTTGTACTATTGAGCATGCATTTCAGGTTTCTTTTTATATTTAGTGATGATCTTTGGAGTCACTGAGGAGATGAGAGATCATCAATAATTAATTAAACAGTGATTTTGAAAGGATTCAATGTTGCTTTGACACAGAGAATGAGTACCCCTTGTACGGATTCATTGGATGTGTTCTTCACTCTGAAGTCATAATAATATTTAAAGGCATGTTTGGCTGAGCTTATTTAGAAGTATTAGAAGTTACATATATTTACTATCATATCAGTGCCTTCTTTTTTCTTTAACATCATCCTGCATATATGCCCAATGTTTTTCTTCCTTCTTGAAGAATATGTTACTTTTATTTTGGAAGTAAAGTTTTATGTACTTATTTATATACATGCATGTTTTTTACCCTTACTTATTTACTGACTTATTTATGGTCAGATCTTTATTTGGTTTAATTTAGGGTTTTATGGTTTTTCCTTTTAATTTAATTATTTTGTATATTCTTTCCAGATTAATTACTTTTGGATTATGTTTGGTTGAGCCTATTGAAAATTATTTTTTCTCTGACTCATTTTTCAATCTCACGTCTAAAAATTATTTTTCTAAAAATTTCTACCAAACAGACACTTACTGAATGCATATTGTCACCTTGATTCTGCTAATCCATGAAGCTGCTAATAATTAGTTAAATGAATGTAAAACAACATGATTAATAAAAAAGTTTATGAAACAAGAAGTAAGGAAGAAGTTTGTTTGACACTTTTATTATGGCTAAGATTTTTGTTTGTTTGTGTCCTACTTGAAATGGAGCAAATAATAGCAGAAGGGGGGAAAAGATTTCAATTTCGCTTAGGAATATATTGTCTTCTACTGTGATGTGTTAAAATCTTATAAGTGACGTTTCAAATTATTAGTATCACTGTAATGCTATGTGTGTTATATTTTACTCTATCGTGTTCTATAAGGTGCCTCAATTCTTACAAAATCGTACTCATTGTTGGATCATGCTAGTTGTGTTGTTTTGTTTTGCATAATTTTTCAAATTTATTTGTCATACGCGTTTTTTAAAATTACAATCTTTTTTTACATTTAATGATTATATTTATTAAAACCCTAAAGAGACATCTTGATAGACGCAGTCAAGTTGAATTAGTTTATGCTCTAGACTCGGTTAATAATTCTATCACAATTTTCGTGCAAGATTTGCTAATAGTGTTTCACTATTGAAAGCAAATTCTGTTGTATTCGTTCCTGTTTCTAATCTTCCTTCTATTATTATTATTAAAATTAAAAATGGTTAAATGATGAAAAACACTTTGTTCTATTTTTACCTTTGCATGTAAATTTAAATTACATTTATATCACCATATTTGGGGAAGCTTTTATTTGTTCTATTTAAGCTTGCTAAAAGTTAAAATACCTTGAGTATTAAAATATCATAGTGGCACCTACACTATTCACATTCCCTTTTTTTTTTTTTTTCTGGGGGTCTTCTACATAATGTTTTTGTGAGATTATAATCTATAAGTTTATATTGTGCGTAACAAATATATGATGTTGTCTATATTAAATTAATTAATTATAAAATGACTATAAAATTAAGATATTGGTTCAAGTGTATGCCTATAAAATTGCAAGGGATAAAGGGCAAAAAAATACCCATAAAAAGACGATGGAAGAAGAGGGTCACAAATAAGGCTCCAAAATGTATAAAGCGCCGAAAAGACGTTGAGACGCTTTGCCTTTTTTTTACATATTCTCATATTTTTGCACGCATAATTTAAAAGTTTTTACCCACACTTTGAGCCCCCGTTTTATACATATTTTTAATAGTTTTCCGAATACTAGACATGCATAAATAGGGTCCAATATGTGCTTGTGATTAAGTGAATTAAAACTTCCAATGAAGTTTCAGAAAAATTGATATTTTGTTGCATTGAATCAATCTATGAAATAAAACACTCAAAAAAAAAAAGATTTCATTTTTTTTCAATGGAATTTAACAAATTGACAATGAGATCTCTTAGACATGGGGTATGTGAATATTGTGACAGTGAATTGGTTTAAAATTTTGAATGAGAAACATTTTTTTCTCAATAATGGCTTCAATTATATTTTCTTATTAATTATTTGTCATTAAATTATTTTGATGATCTATAATTATTTAATTAATTTAAATATCATTAAAGAAATTTCTTCAAGTATTACCAACCCTTTATCTTTCTTTTTTCAATTTATCTCTTAAATAAAAATTATTCAATCCTTTCACTAACCACAATCTTCACAATCGTGTTTATACATCTATACATACATATATATATATATATAAATTTGAAATGTGTGTGTGTATACATATTAATTAATTTGGATTTATAATGACTTTTATAAAGTTTTAGAGTGAGTCAATTTTGTGGAGTTTAATGCATTTTTACTTACTTCCATAAATTTCCACAGAAGTGTAGACGCAACCTAGGATTTGAATAAACTTCATTTCAAATTTTTATGGGTTTGTGTAGAATTCATTTGATACTAAATTTTTCATCCATGCGTTGCACGAGAGATTAATTTTCTAACAAATAGCTATTTTGATAAATGTTAATAGAATGATATTAGCACAATTAATATAAATTGAATATCAGTCAGAGCACTAAACTTAATTAATGTAAAGTAATGAAAGAATTATATAAAACTTTCGACAGAGGTTTCCCTATATTGCACAATAGATAATTTGTGATAGAGTTTGTGATCATATAAATATCAAATAAAATAATATAAAATTAAATGTTATATTAAATATTATAGTTATCAAAATAATCACACTAAAATACTATACTCTCATTCGTAGAGCTTATAGTTTTGTACTTAAAATTATTCTATATTGTATTACATTCAATTACAAATTTGGGAGATATAACTATATACTAGTGCAATGCATGGTATTAACAACAAATATGTGAATAACGATTTTAAAAATTTTATTGTGAAATATTATCAATATATAATAGATATATTATAGAGCGAAAATGTAGCGGGTACAATTCAATAGTCCCTAATATCCTATTCCTTTCCCGCTAGGAAACACTCATTCTTGTCCGCGCCACAACATCATTTAATTGAGGTAAAGCGAATATCATATAAGAATTGCAACAAGATGGGGACTCCCTATTTTCCATACCCGCCCGGGCTAGAAAAATTATCTTCACCTTTAAACACAATCTTGATCGTATAATCGGAAACTTTTATGTATACTTATGCTGTATCTATTAATGACATTTAATTTTTCTAATATTTATCTTCTAAATATACTAAACATGTATATTCACGTATTTAGTACATACTCACCAATTTAATATATTCGGCCAATATATTAACATATTTTTTTTAAACTTGTCAGTTTAAATAGATGACTAAATCGATGAACTTTAAAACTTATATAAAATCTAAACTGGACAAAAATCGTACAAAATACATAATTTAAAACAATTTATTATAAAATCTTAAGTCTATACATAAATAATATATTTTTTTAAAAAGAAAATCTTCAGATCTTAGGAAGTATAAAAAAAAAAAGTCAACTATGCTTAATTATGACAAATTTATATAAACACTATATTTGTAGTTTGATTGGTTTCCTATTTTTATTATCAATCATCATTTTAAATAGGCTGTGATTTATAACATTTGAAAGTGTAGCATGTAATTATACATTATCCAAAATTGATGTTTAGCTCTATTATCACTAATTATTGTAAAATTACAACCAATTACAACTAAAAGGAATAATTATAGAAAATACAAAAAATATGCGAGAATCAAAAGAAAACATGTTTTGATAAAATAATGCTAGTGAAAAGTAATCGAAGTTAATTAGTATTAATAGTCAATCGGCTCACTTTACAACAAGATATAACACCCTAATTCTAGAAATCTAAAAACTCATATATAGGTGTTGTATTCAGTTTATTTTAAAATACGGAATAAGATATATTAATTTCAGAAACACATATTTTTTCCCCATAGCAATCCAATTAATTATAATTATTTTTTATTCTTTAAATTAATCATATTTTTATCCTTTTAGCAATTTAATTGGTTTTAATTAATTTTGATATAATTATTATAATTAGTTTTCGTTTTTACCTAATTATTTATAAAAATAATTTTTTATTTCTAAAATAATGAGTTTAATAATTGCAGTTTTAAAAATTGCATGAATCTAATAGTCAAAATATTTTATAAATTGAATGATATCTTTAAATTTAAAAGGTATTTTCATTTTTAGAGGAAATTTTACGAACCAATAGCAATCTAATAAATTTTAATTCTATTTTAATTTTTTTAATAGGACTATTTTCAATTCCGTGTCTAATGAAATAAAAAACTTTCATAAATTTTCGTTTATATGAATATAATTTTAAAGATATTTTAAAATTTAAAAGACATCTTCCAATCTTGAAGATATCTTTCATTTTTTCAGGAAATCATGTCAACTCGTAGCAATCTAATTAATTTTTGTTATTTCTTTATTTTTTGAATTAGCTATATATTTCCCCTCTTAGCCATATAATAGCTAATTTTAATAATTTTCTTCTGTTGAAGCCATGTCAATTTTCATCAAATGAGATTGTCTCCAATTAAATCTCATCAATAGAATTAATTTTCAGATAATTATATACAATAAGAATTAATTCTTTCTTAAATAATAAGCTTAATAACCACAATTTGAAGAATTGTTGATTAAAAATATTTTATAATTTAAAATATATATTGCAATCTAAAAGTTATTTTTAATTTTCTAGTAGTAATCTTACCAATATATAGAAATCTATTTAATTTTAATTTTTTTTTGTTTTTTAATTGATCATATCTTTCTTGTTAGCAATATAATTAATTTTAGTTAATGTTTGTTCAATGAAACCTTATCCAATTAAATCTTGGAAATATAATTAACTTTTTTCAATTTCAATATAATTAGTTTAATCAATTTTCATTCTTGGCAAATTATTACAAAAAAGAATTAATTATTTATAAAATAATTAGTTTAATAGCCATAGTTGTAAGAATTGTATGAATCTAATTTAAAAGATATCTTGTAATTTAAAAGATGTCTTATGATTTCAAAGATATTATGCAAGTTAAAAGATATCTTTAATTTTTCGGGGTGAATCTTTCCTGCCCATTGCAATATAAGTAACTTTTATTAATATTTTTAAATTAATTCCATTTTCCTTGTTTCAACAGTATTTATAATTAATTTTAATTAATTTTCATCCAATAAACCGTGTAAATGTTCATCTAGTGAAATCGATTCAAATTAAATTTTAGTAGTATAAAGAAATTTAATGCTTGCAACATAATTAGTTTTAATTAATTTTATTTTTTAGATAATTATTCAAAAAATAATTAGCTTAATATTTGCAGTTTCAGGAACTGCATGAATCTAATTTTAAATATATTTTATAGTTTAAAAGATTTCATGCAATTTAAAATATTTCTTTCATTTTTCAGTGGAAATCTAACAAAACTGTAGCAATCTAATAAATTTTAACTATTTTTTATTTTTTAGATTAATTATAGTTTTCTCATTTGAAAAATCTAATTGATTTTGATTAATCTTTGCCCACCAAAACCATATTCCATTAATGTTAGTAACATAATAAATTTTAATTAATTGGCGCATAATTAATTTTAATTTTTAGCTTATTGTTTTTTATAAGTATTAGTTTAATATGCATACTTTCAGGAATTACATGAATATAGTTTTAAAGATTTTTTATAATTTAAAAAGATGCGTTAAAATTTAAAATATTTCTTTAATTTTCTTAGAGAAATCTTGCCGATTGTAGGAATTAAATTAATTTTAACTATATTTTTTTTAAAATTAATTTTACATTTTCACTTTATCTATATAACTAATTTTGATTAATCTTTGTCCATTGAAACATATCAAATTAAATCTTTGCAATATAGTTAATTTGAGATAATTATAATAAAATTAATTATAATTAATTTACATTTGTAGCTAATTATTTTTAAAATTAAATATTTTTTTAAAATAATTAATTATTTCTAAAATAATTAGTTTAATCTTGATTAAGTAAATTTTCTATTCTTTTTTCTTTAAATTAAAATAAACGCGTAATATTAAAGTAAAAAGGTTAGATTGGAATCACTCATTAAAAAAATATCAATTAATTGTTTCAACTAAAGGATATCTGTAATTTAAAAGATACAGATATAGAAATAGATATAGATGTAGATTCAATCAATTAAAAATATTAGATTAATGTTACAATTGAACGATTAATTAAAAAAATTAATATTACATGTTTCTTTTAGGTTTTGTGTACAAATTTGATGAATTATAATTTATGAATTGTAACTTTGTATCACACCAAAATTAAATCCTAAAAGATTGGTAATTTTAACTAATTTTCATTTTTTAGCTAATTTTATTGTTTAAAATAATTAATTATTTCTAAAATTAAGTAAAGGGACCAATCTAAACATGTTACAAGTTTCTTTTAATTTTTGTGTAAAATTTTAATGATTTCTAATTTTGTATCACACAAAAATTACAAAATTGCTAATTTATATTAATTTTCGTTCATTAACTAATTATTTATAAAAATAATTAATTATTTCAAAAATTAATTAGTGGGTCGAATCTAATTTTTAAATTTTAACATTATGCTTTTATTTTAATTTTGTGTAGAAATTTAATGCATTCGAATTTTGTATCGTACATGATGTGTACCACGCTGGAGGTGTGCCAACGCAACCAACATGAGATTACAAGTAATTTAATGGAATATATAATAATTAAATAATACCTAAATTAATGATAATAATAATAATATTAGTAACAAGGGTTATTTTTACTTTTTGTCCCCATTCTTTTGATTGCACAAAAATGACAAACAATTATTGATTTAACAGTGCAATTGATGAAATTTGGGACTAGAGAAAAATGATGCATATTTTTGAAAAGAATTGGTAGCAAACAATGTAAAGAATGCATCTATATATTAATAAAGAGATGTCATTTTTGGAGATGCCATCTACATCGATCTAGAAATATTCGAAGCTTCTTTTCCCCGCTCATGACACGTCAATTATATTTTACATTATTAATAATCAATTAATCTATATATATATATATATATATATATATATATATATAAAGAGATGCCATTTTTTCTATTGTTTTCCCACTAATGTATCCTTTATTAGTTTATTTTTTAATTAAGATATTATTTTTTTCCTTCTTTTTTCTTTCCTAATCCATATTAAATTTTTTTAATAATTATCATTAATGACTAAGAATCTTTCTAAATCTATATATATATATATATATATATATATATAAAATATGTATAAAGAGATCCCATTTTTTCTATTGCTTTCACACTAATGTACTTGAAGTTCGAAATAGTATTTTGGAGGTCCTTTTCTCGCCTATGTTTCCTTTTCTTTACTGGCTCATTTTTTTAATTAATTAAGATCTTATTTTTTCTTTTTGTTCTTTCCTAATATGTATTAAATTTTTTAACAATTATCATTAATGACTAAAAATCTTCCCATATATATATATATATATATATATGTATTCTATCTATAATAATAATAATAATAATCATAATCATCATCATCATCATCATCATCATCATCTATATCTATATCTATATTATTATTACATATCAATAAATTTTAATTAAAAAATATTAATCGAAAAAACCCTAATATTATTTAATTATTTAATTTCTCATTCAATTGTAATATTAGAGCTTGTTCTTTCCACAATTTTACAATAAAAAAATTTACTCTCTCCTCTTTTCAACCACACACACATTCTCCAATACAATATTAACCACACATTTTGTACGGAATATCGTGCACGGCAAATTACTTCCCAACCGAACAAGGCCTTAATCCACTATTTTTAATTAATTACATTTATGTCTATATTTATATCTTTTAAATTATAATATATATCTTTAAAATTAAATTCATACAATTTTTAAAACTACAATTACTAAGCTAATTATTTTTGAAATAATTAGCTAAAAATGAAAATTATTTATATTCCAATTAATCAAAATTATTTATATTGTGAAGATTTAATTGGACATGGTTTTACTGGACAAAGATTAATCAAAATTAACTATATTACTAGAGGGTGAAAAATATAATTAATTATGGTGGTTACACAAATTTATCAAAATTCATCATAGTTGAATTTATTTTTTATTTTCATTTTTTACAATTCCTCTAGTAAGATCTCAAGATTTTTTTTCTTTTTAACAATTATCCATTAAGTCGTCTATTTTAACTATTAATCATATATATTTTAATTTATTTATCTTATCCAAATTAATTTAAATTTGGTATTAAATTATTCAATATTTGATTAAGATAATATAAAGTGTATGAGAGTTTTTATCAACCACATTAAGAATTCTATATAATTTAAATTATTAAAAAAACATTTAAATTGATATTTAAAAAAATATTAATATACCGAATATGTTAAATTGGTGAGTTTATATTGAATATATGTTAATATACGTGTTTAGTATATTTAAAAGGTATTTATTGAAAAAATTAGATGTCATTAGTACATATTAAAAAAGTACAAATAAAAGTTTTCGATTAAATGATCATGATAGGGTGTGAACGGGAATGCGAATTTTCCAACGGGCGAGGATAGAGAATGGGGAATTCATATCTTATTGCAATTCTTATATCATCCTCACTTGACCTCAATTAAACGAGAATCTGGCCGGGATGAGGATAAGCATTTCTTAGCGGGGCATGAACATGGTGCGGATATTTATATGATGGAATTGACTGAAATACAAGCGAAACTCTATCGAAAATTTTAGAAAATTTTGAACATGCGTTACTTATATCGTGTGATGTACAAAATTATACTGTATTTTTTTATAATTATTTTCAGTACTGATAATGATGTTCTATTTATATTTATGGGAATCATATATTAATATAAATGACTTTTGTACAACGCATACGGGTTACTGCTAGTTATTTTTACTTCGTGGAAAAAATGAAAATAGAAAGGGAAAACTAATTGTTAAAACAGTTCCTCAAACAATCACTAAATGTGTAAAGTATCATGTAGATTTCACAATAACTTTCGTGCTATGGGGAGTTAGTTCCACGAAAGGTCATTAATGTCTGGTGAGGTCATTAATGTCTGGTGACCAATTGTAACTAGGTACAATGAAAGTTTCAAAGCCGTGTTAACGATTCTGGTAAATAAATTAACTGGAATCCAAGTGTGATAGCGTGGTGGTCGAGTTTTCTATTTAGCGGTTTCATTGCTCCAAATTAAAATTCAATTACTTGATTACTACTTCAAACGAAAGTTCATTGCCTCTAGATCATATAATAAAGGAAGCTAACGAAAGATAAACATAAAACTTCGGTTTTACAAGGAAGAGATCATGGTGTAGTATCTCTCTGGACAATATGAGAAAAGTTTACTTTGAACAATATATAGTTAATTCCAAGACCGTAAGAGAAAAAATAAATTTTCATTAACAAAGAGAGACTCCGATTTCAAGTGAGACAATTCAAACATAATCAACTAGACTAGGCCATTGAGTGACAAGTCCAACAATGAGCTACTAACCTCCAAAACGATCACTCTTGATATTGGCCAATTAATATTAAACGAAACAGAGGTAGAGAATATTTTAATTTGTCATTAACATATAGTTCAAAAATAAAGAAATATTAAAAAATATAAAAAGTCAAATCGATATATGAGTAATTGCACATGATAAGAGAGGACACTGTCAAAGCAAGACAATTTTGTCTGCGTATTCACAGTTGAGTTGCAAGAATAACTAAATAGTATACGAGCCCTGTATTGTGTTTTCATATAAAAGTTTTTATTCTTCACTACTCATCACTGTCACTCTCATGTCTATTGTGAATGAATTGATCATTAATTATAATAGTCTCTCTTTTGCCATCAACTGCAATTTTCTATTTATTAATAAAGAATATGACAAAATTTGTATTTCAAAGTTCTATATATATTTTCACCATACAAATTAAATACTCGAGGAGACATTGCATTCTAATGTCAATTGTAAAATGAACATTGTCAATTTCAAAATAGAAGTTCTGAACACAAATAGAATTTAATTTAATTTGTTCTAAAAGTTAAGGTAGTTTATCATTAAGGATCAAGATGATCTATATCAAAATCTTATTTATTTTGGGGCTTAAATAAAATAAATCGGAGAGAATGAATCCTTTGTAATAGTTAAAAAAGCAAAGATTAATCATTAAGGACTAAAATGAATTAATTTGGAAAGTTGAAAATACTATATATGACTTAATTGAACTCAACTTAAAGCTTGAACATTTCATGGAAAGTTAAAAATTAACATGTTATTTTTTTCTTTCAAAAATGATATAGCAGGGAATGAGTTAGGAAATGATTTTGGGAATGAAGGTAAATGCTGCATTTTGGAATTGTAAGGGTGTGTTTGATTGCAAAGTTGGAATTTGGTCGGAAAGAAAACGATTTCCAGGTAAATGAAATTTGGGAAAAGGTTTTTCGGGAAAAGGTTTTTTAGGAAAAATGGTAGTTGTAGGTGCTGGATTGCATTAATTTGTAAGTTGAAAAATAGTATTGCTTTTCTTACTTTTTTTTCAAGAAATTTAATTATTTTCATCATCTTTATGGTTAAACCAAATTATCCATTAAAAAAAAAGGCAAATTTTTCTAGAAAAATAAAAACTCCTCCTCCAAGGAAAACATTTTTCTTCAACAAAAGGAAATGAACGGATTTTGAGAAAAGTTGGAAAATCAATTTCTTAAAAAAAAAGTCAATCAAACAGCCAAAAGTGAAAAAAAATTGGGTGGAATAGAAGATTTTCCTGGAAAAAAAACACCAATCAAACACAGCCTTAAAAAGTATAGCATTTAAGAGAAGTTTGATAAATATACGTCTCCACATTCCCTAACTCACTCTCTGCACATATCATTTTTATTTTCTTTAAACTTTCAAAATTTTGCATAAACGGTATGATTATACTTAGAGTTTACTTTTTAACTCACATTAAAGGTCACCAAAAAAATCTTCCATTCAATATACACCTTGACTATTTTTCAATTTAAAGATAATACTAAATTTGTTAAGAGAAAGAAAAATAACCTAAAAATAAGAGAGAAATTAATTTGGCAATTTTTTGCAAATTTAAGATATTATCCATTCTTAAGAGGGGAAAAATCATCCACCAATCATGTGTAGGCACGCCATTCTTAAGAGGGGAAAAATCATCCACCAATCATGTGTAGGCACGTGCCTACACATGCCTACCCCTGCCCCCCGTGGCCCCCTTCCGCCGTGAGATAGGAAAATTAATTTAAATTTAATTTGCATCAAACAATCTATTAAATTTATCTATTTAAATTTTAATAAACAATCATGAATTAATTTGTAAAATTTAATAGATTTTCCGATGAAGCAATTGAAGAGGACAAGATCTGCTAATTTACTAAATCATGGGGAAAATATTAAAAATAAAAAAGGTTAAAGATGAGCAAACGTTTGGTCCATTTTGTGCATATTAAAAAATAATAATGCATCCAAAATGCCAAATACAAATTTCTCTCATCAAGTTTAGGCTTTAATTTAATAAGGGTATGTATAATTGTATCTTTCATGTTATAGCTACACTCCAATATTCATTTGTGAGTATGGTATATTACTCATAAGAGAGTAAATTAAGGTACGTATTCCCCCACTATTAGAGGGGGACACGCGTCACAGATCTGTCCATGTGTGGGTATTATGGCCCACAAGTGGACATTTGAGCAATAGTCATGCATTCTCTTTGTTTCTTTGTTGTTTTCGTACTACTTTTAATTTTCAATATTCAGAAATATTGAAAACTCGTCATTTTTCATATTTTCAAAAGCGCATTTTCAAGAACAACCAACAAAATTGTAAAGAAAATTCAAAATAACTTTTTGACATTTTGGACATAAGTGTTAAAAGTCACAAACCTCAACATTACATTTTAGACGAATTTCAAACTTTTATCTTCTCTATCTTCATTTTAGTCCCCAACCATCGCCTGCCAATGTCAACATGACGGCCACCACTACTGCTATTGAGCTGCTTCCGACATTAGCAACGAGCCACCAACAACCAGATTTGGTGGTATGACTACTATATCTGACAGTCAAACCACCAAATTTGTGGCTCACCAGAATGGTGGCAAACTAAAACCACCTACTGCAGGTCGCAGACACTTGTTGGTGGTTTGCACCACTAGAAGTTGTTGATGAACCATTGTTTCATTGGAAACGGGTTTGAAGGAAGACGAGGTGGGAGGTTGGACTGAGTCTGTGGTAGGAGTAAGTTGGTTGAAGATGAGGATGAAATGGAGACATTTAGGGTATGTTCTTTGGGTATAAATTTGATTTTTTCCATTTACGTATTGAATGTGTGGTTGAAATTTGAAAAAAATATATTAAATAATGGAATGAGTGGTTGAAAGTGAAAAGAAAGAAAAAGTTGATAAAAATTGTATTGTATAGGATAAGGTCTTAAAAAGTTAGGATCTTTATGCAATTTTCATTCTATCAAGTTGTCAAATTTTTTCTTCTTTTTTTCAATTCAAACCAAACAAGTTTTCTATGTTTTCTTAGAAAACAAAAATAGCTTTTCAACTTAATAAGCCACTTGCTTTTTTTACTTTTGACATAATCACTCAAAACAAAAAATATAAAGCCATTTTCAAAACTCAAAATTGGATTGAAAACCCTTCAAAAATAACACTTTTGGGGGGGAAAACAAAAAGATGAAATTAGGGGCCATATTGTCAAAATTAAATTGACTCCTCTTTGAGTCGTTGTCTGCAATAACACCTTCACAACAAATATTAAGTTAGACTAATTATATTCACACCACGAATATTATTCAATACTCATAAGACATTCTAATTATTTCAAAGATTCTCAATATTTACTTCTTGATGAAATTACATATTTCATCTTTTTTCTCTTCAATTTTTTTTAATTTTATATTAATTGTAAATTTGGTTGTATAGATAGTTTTTGTCTAAATTTTTATTTATTAGACGTCAAATTACTCATTTATCCATGATAATTTTAAATAATAGAAAATATAACATCCAGAAAACATGAATATTGTTTTTAATTTCAAACAACGCTAACGCAAAACTTAAATATAAACTAGTGTGCATGTGCATAGTTTATTATAAAAATTAATTTAAAAAAATGTCATATAAATTTTGAAGACATAATTGTTGTTATAAACAAAGTTGAAGACATTTCTTGCTAGTAAAATATGGTGTAGATAATATATTTCATAGCGTTAATATAATTGGAGATTAAGTTAATCGATATCTTTTACCTATTTGTATAACTATGATGATAAAAAAAAATCGAAAGGGATAGTTGATAAATGTTTAACAATTAACTGATGTGACAAAATTTTGTTAAGTTAAATAAGAATATTATTACACCATTGTTGCACAATATTTTGATTTTTTTTAAAATTTTTATTATTTCGTTACATTTTGTATAATTTTTTACAATGATATATTCATACTAAAACTTTATATAGGTACAACATTTATATTGATTATCAATTGTTGGTCAAAATCAAAATGTGTGCGTTTTTAACGTTAAAGAAATTTTTGAAAAGCTACGATATTAGTGCAATCAAATACTACGGTGTTGAATATTTTCGATAAAAACTACTGAATTAGCATCAAATTAATCTGATAAAGTTAATCATTGATCAAATAAATTTATAAAAAGTAAATGGTCAAATTATACAATTTAACTAAAATTTAGAACTA
Source organism: Jasminum sambac (assembly GCA_018223645.1). Classification (NCBI taxonomy): domain Eukaryota; kingdom Viridiplantae; phylum Streptophyta; class Magnoliopsida; order Lamiales; family Oleaceae; genus Jasminum; species Jasminum sambac. The sequence continues at coordinate 24,705,794 of CP073648.1, read as the reverse complement.
AAATATATGTGTTTCAAACTTTGGGATCTGATTATAATAATCTCCAAAGATTGGGACCTTTGTAAAAATTTACCTAAGTAAAATGACCATAATGCCCTTTAAGATAAAGACAAAATAGCAAATATTATAAGAATTAATGGCAAAATTGGATGGATTCCATCTATTTAGATTAAATGCGCAAAAAATTTTTTTTTGAACCAATCAAGCTATATTTTTTATTTCATACTAAACTCGCCAATGCCATCACTTTTTTTGAACTATTTGGGCCAATAAAAAAATTAAAAATTTTTTTAAAAGGGACCGGTATTTTTTTTTAATGGTATATTGCAAGTTAAACATATTATATCAGAATATATCATTAAATTATTTGAAACACAATCCATTCCAATCTCATCTTGGGGATAGTAGAAGACAAATATGGAGATGCATCTCAGGGTTTCATAACCACTATATGATAACGAAATAATAGAAACAAACGAAACAAATAAATCATCATATAAAGGTGAACAAACCACAAATACCACATATGGTGTAAATACAATATTATTAATACTCTCTCCATCCCACAAATATAGGCTTGTTTTCCTTTTTGGGATGTTCCCAATATATAGTCATATTTCTATATTAAGAAATATTTTATTATTCATTTACTAAAATAACTTTATTTAATTTACTTAGTTATAACCACTATTTTTTAATATTGTTCATTAAATGAGGGTAGATTATGAAACTACTTATTAAATTCGGAAATGATCCAGTGCCATCGATGGTGCTGTAGTTACGACACCATCGATGGCATTTTGGGAGCCGATTCGATATCCGTTTTGAAATCTTGGATCAGATCTGAAATCAGCCCCAAAAAGAGTGCCAAAACTTTGACCGGTGGCCACGGCGGCCACGGTGTCGCCGGAAAAAATTCGGGAAATTCCTGGAACTCCCCATCGCCGTGTTGATTCCAGATCTAGTCCCGAATTTCAAAACGGAGATCGAATCGGCCCCCGAAAATGCCATCGATGGTGCCGTAACTAAGACACCATCGATGGCACCTTAACATTCCTGTTATAAAATTTACTGTTACGACTCAAATTTTTGCATATTTAAATTTCATGATCAACTACTACTTTATCAAAGCCGATAATTATGGGTCAAAATCAAATTTTAAAAAGAATTTAATTTGGTCTATTAAAAGATTATGGATTTAATTGATTTAGTTAGAAGTTTATGGGTTATGGATGCAATTAAGAGCCAAAATATTAATTTAAATCAACTAAATAAGGAAAGGGCCTAAGTTGCAATTCTATAATATATATATATATATATATATATATATATATATGAAACAAAAAAGCATGAGGCGTGAATAATTCAACAGCAACGAGAACCAAAGAATCCAATCGCGAGAAAAAGAAAGGAGAAAGATAACGAAAAGGAAAAAGAAAAGGGAAAAATGAAGGAGAAAGCTTGGGTCCATCGTGGTTTCGTGTGGTAAGTGTATTTTTTCAATTTTTTCCTATTGAATTCGGGGTAAATAGTGAATTTAATTTTAGGGTTTTACCAATAGACATTGGGGATTCGAAATTTATCATTGATTTGGGTCAATTAGGTGTTATTAAGATGTTATTTAACCCTAATTAATTATTTTGAAGTGGAATTGATGGTAATTGAGTAGTGGGTGATGAAGTGGATTGAAACTCACATTACCTAAATGTTGAAAATCTATTTTGGGATTCAATTGGGTGGTTCCAATTGTATAGAATATTGTCAAATCAATGAAAGAACATGAATAAAACAACGGAATGAGAAAATTAGAGAATGTTAGAAAAGTTAATGCTCAGTATTGAATGTGGGTAGGCAATTGGTTGAAAACTCATATGTATAGGTTTTGATTAGAATACTATTGTTATTTCAGGTGGTGACGAGACGATTGGAGAAGCCTACCAACCGAACTAGAAGCAGTTCGTAGTTCTGTGAGTGGAAAAACTATACTTTTCATAACGTAGCACGTTTTAAATTCCAATATGCTTTTAAAGATTATTATTATGATATGTTGTTATAAATAAATGTTTCGGAAGATCCTGGATTTCATTGAGTAATGTTTTCTTTTTAAAAGTTCATGTGAATATTCTTTTAAAACCATCATAAAGTACCTTATTATATTTATCCGCTTTGCACTGTTGTGATATGTTCCACAGTGTATGATCAGAATTACAGAGGTCTTTGGGACCCACTTTCGTACACACATAGGTTTTGGGCCGTGTACGGGGGAGTTTAGCCTTTGGAGCATGCTCTGCGCGCATATGACCAGATATTCAGATTCACAGATCAGATTTTGAGTGACACGCTACGTGCATTGAGAGTACCCTGCACCAATGTGTTGTTGCTCATTGATACTTTTGATATTATTTTTTGGTAGATAATTTTTTGTTATAGAGTTCAGTTTTAGAAAGCAAAATCCATTGGAAATAGCATAATCAGTGTTGTTCAGCTAAAACAATTTCAACTGTGAGTATTACCTCAATGATTTTCAATTATTTATTGAATTTATGCGATTGATTATAAATAAATTTCATGAAGGTACTTGAGATGAAAAACTATATATGTTTGCGAACTTATCCACTCACTGGATTACAAAACTCACGTATTTTCCTCTAACGTTTTCTTATAGGAAGGACCGAGTTTGAGCACTAGTAGATTACCTGTGGAGTTTTGAGCCGACCACCATAGTATTTAGATGATTCATGTTTTAACGTGGCAACTATCGTATTTTGATATACATGTCAAATATGGTTGAGATTTTAATTTATTTATTATAATTATTTTTTAAATCATTGGTTTTAGACTCATTCATTATTTTCTCAATTATAATTCTTTTCCCACAATTTCTGCATATGATGTTAAATATTTTCGAATTGGTTATTCGAATTTATTTAGGAAGCCCTTTCATAATTATTATAAGCTCATTTAGTACAGAAAAATTATAGTTTTATATCAAGTTCAGTTTGCCTTGGCTGTGGGTCTAGTGCTAGGCTGGCCTCTATCGTCGGTGCATGCCACGTGTTAAGTTATTAGAGATAATTTGGGACGGGGCGTATCAAATGGTATCAGAGCATGGTCCTGTTTTAAAGTTTCACTATGAATTTCCTTATGCCTTGACGATTGCCTAAAATATTTTCTCTAAAACTTTTAAAACTTCTTCATATGCAATGCAATTCCTTTTTCAACATATCACTCATTTTGTAACAAGTCATAAGTCGTGGTGGTAGAATTCACGGGCAACTAAGTCCATTATCTCAAACACAGCATCTTCCTCAATGGGAAGAAGTTATAGAGGTTAGTAAGTTGGAGTAATGATTCTAGGAATAATGTAATGTATCAGATGTGGCTACTAGTAATTATTTGATTGAAGAATTTTCGTATATACGGGAAATCCACACAAAGAAGGTAATACAAAAATTTATCAGATTGGGATGGACCTTCTTGTATGCACACTTTATGTATCTAATGTCGAGACTTGGAAGGTAAATATATGAATGGAAGGTATCTTTGGAATTATGGTATTTATGTGATGATTAGAAAGCATGTCTTATTGCTTTCCGGTTATGAATTAAAGGGTATGCTTTTAAAAATTGGCATTGTGGTACAACTTTGATTACATGGAAAATTTTTAGAGGTATATTTGATTATTTATTCTATACCAAGTTATTTGGGGATGCTTAGCGGTTTGACTGTGGAGGACAATTTGATTATACAGGAAAATTGGTGTAATTGTGTAATTGTTAAATGAAATTTTGTTCATTAGGAAGATTTAGAAGAGAAAGCGATGGACCACTAGGTTAATAAGAGCAAATTTAGCAAGGTAAGCTATTAGTTCTACAGATGGGCCGTACCAGAAATTATCCAGACAAAGGATTCCAATGGGGAATGAAGATCGTGTGAAGGTCATGTATTCTTATAATTTCGGGTACTAGTTAACCGAATTTTGAAGACAAAATTCTTTAAAGGACGTAAGATTGTTATGACTATATTTCCTCTATAAAATATTAATCTAATTTATGGTCAAAATCATATTATTTTTGGTTTGAGGGACACGAGGATTTAATGGAGCAATCAATTGATAATCAAGGGTTTAAGTATCTTGATCTCTTTCTATCCGAATGTATTGAATTTTAAGGACGAAATTCTTTTCAGGAGATAAGGTTGTTACGACCCGAACTTTTGCATATTTAAATTTCAATTACTACTTTGTCAAAGCCGATAATTATGGGTTAAAGTCAAATTTTAAAAGTAATTTAATTTGGTCTATTAAAAGTTTATGGATTTAATTGATTTAGTTAGAAGTTTATCGGTTATGGATGTAATTAAGAGCCGAAAGATTAATTTAAATCAATTAAATAAGGAAAGGGGCCTAGGTTGCAATTCTATATAATATATATATATATATATATATATATATATATATATATGAAACAAAAAGGCGTGAGGTGTGAATAATTCAACAGCAATGAGAACCAGAGAAGCCAATCGCGAGAAAAAGAAAGGGCAAAAGAAAAAGAAAAGGAAAAAGAAAAGGAAAAAAGGAAGGAGAAAGCTTGGGTCCGTCGTGATTTTGTGTGGTAAGTGTATTTCTTTAATTTTTTCCTATTGAATTCGAGGTGAATAGTGAATCTAATTTTAGGGTTTTACCAATAGACATTGGGGATTCGAAATTTATTTAGGAAGCCCTTTCATAATTATTATAAGCTCATCTTAGTACAGAAAAATTATAATTTTATGTCAAGTTCAGTTTGCCTTGGCGATGGGTCTAGTGTTAGCCTGGCCTCCATCGTCGGCACATACCGCGTGTTAAGTTATTAGAGATAATTTGGGATGTGGCATATCATTTATGTTCTAATAATTTTTTAAAACTTTGTGAAAAAATCAATAAACTTAAATAATTGAGATGAACGGAGTAATATTTATATAGTTTGAACCTTAAATATCCTACTAATTATTTGAAATTTTGACCATCAAACTAATCCTGCCGAACAAGTACCAAAAGGTTGTAAAATATCGCCATATCGATATCGAAACCATAGTCACGAGCAAAAGAACGTGATGACGTGTTAGATACTGATCAGAGGTACACAAAAACACACGAGACACACCACCACGGCTCTCTCTCCCCCTCTCTCTCCCCCTGTGACAATTATGTGCTGATGTATATCTCTCTGTCTTTATTGTTACTACTGTAACTCATAATTGCTCGAAGCTTTCAGACATCGCTGCATATAGAGGGAGAAACAGCATATAGAGAGACAAACAGAATCGGGTAATTCAATCGAACGGTCAAAATGGGAGAGCCGGGTAGCGGAGGATGCTGTCCGCCGATGGATCTGATGCGGTCCGAGTCGATGCACCTTGTCCAACTCATCATCCCCATCGAGTCTGCTCATCGCACTATATCGTACCTCGGCGAGCTCGGCCTAATTCAATTCAAAGACGTAAATAGTTCTTTAATTTATATGTAGAGAGATTTTGATTGGTTTGTGTAGTTGTTGATTTGATGTTGGTTGCGGATTTTGTCTGTATTCCGTCGCTAGGGTTTTTGCTGCCACTGCGTTTTCTCTTTTATGTGAAAATTTTGAATCTGAGATGTCTATTTGGTGGGACAGTGGAACTTCAAATTCTCGAGTTTTCGAGGTCATTACTACTGTAAGAACTGACTAGGAGTCTTTACTGAATATACAGTTTGAAATCCGATGGAATTAATAATTAATTTGAGGCTGTAGTGGTACTTCAACTTAAAATTTACTGGCATGCTTGTGAATGTCACTGATAGATATTTCTGCACCATGTCATAATGGAGCTTGTTAGCTAGATTACGAGTGCATCGGGATGTAATTATAGAATGGGGTGAATTATTGCTTAGATGTGCAAGGGATTTCCACAGAATACGTGCTAAAGAATTTCACGGCGGAATATAAGCAAAGATATATTACCTAAAGTGCAGGAATGGTAGAGTGAAACGAGGACAGAAATGGACGACGACGAGTGTTCCATGTCTCATTTGATGTTCACATATGCAGAAAGGAAATAAAATTTTTCATCACTCATGTTTGTGTTTCTCTCACGTGCATGTGCTAATTTGAGATTCCTAGGTTCCCACGTTAAACTATTTTTCCTTGCTCTATTTGGTGATTCCTTTGATAGAATTAGAATATTGATGGATCAAGGCGAAAGCATTCAGATAATAATTTGTTTGCCTGAACGATATTTTGGTTTTTCCCGTTTCAGCTGAATGCAGAAAAAAGCCCATTTCAGCGTACATATGCCAATCAGGTAACAGCATTCATTCCTCTGTATGTGAGCTATTGAAATCAATCTTTAGAAAGTTAATTTGTGATGTTTGTTTGGTAATATTTTGTTAGACTAAGTTTTTCCTTTTGGTTTAAATACGTATGGGACTGTGTTAATATATAATAATAACAAGAAGCAATTTTGAATGTGTGGTTGAAATTAAAAATTGACTTCGAAATGAATTTTAGGTACAAACAAGGAAAAAGAAGATAAAATGAACACAAGAGAGATGGGGGGGGGGGGGGGAACGAGAGAGAGAGTTGAACTGTCTAAATTTCTGTTCTTACTCTCTTTCATCCCCCCAAAATCGACCAAAGGTTTCCTGAAGGTGAGGTTTTTTTGGCAGGAATTTAAACTCACACAAATAACATTCATTTGTTAATATATAAGTGTTTTGCTTGCTTGACTGTTATCTTTGTCATTATAAGGGGGAGTGATCACGAACTTACCTGTAATTGCATTTCGACTCCAGTTCATGTTCAACTGTGTAAAGTGTTGCTTCAATTATTGAAGACTTGCATTCTTTTGTTCTGTGGATTTTTAGGTTGTGACTTGTGCACAGATGGGAAACTGTTTTGCTCTGGTGCCTTTTTACTGGATAGGCAGCTTACTAATTATGTACTTTTAATTGCTGCCACATGTCTGTAAGTGTATCTTGAAGTTAATTGTTGGTTTCTCTCATTTGAAGATTAAAAGATGTGGTGAGATGGCACGCAAATTAAGATTTTTTCGGGACCAAATCTCGAAGGCAGGCTTTTCACCTGCAGCAAGATCTGTGACAGAAGCTGATCTGAGTCTAGATGAGCTGGAGGTACGTATAGATTACTTGTACACCTTTCTATGGCGGTTTTTCTGATATTCGTTTAGTCCTGAACATGAATGCATTTTAGATTAAGCTTGGCGATCTTGAAGCTGAGCTGGTTGAAATTAATGCAAATGGTGAGAAGTTACAGCGCTCCTACAATGAACTGGCAGAGTACAGGCTCGTTATACAGAAGGTGTGGCTTCTTATTTGTCAGTCCTCGTAGTTTTTATATCAGTGCTATTGTTACACGCATCAGACATTGAATGAGAAAAAAATTTAAAGGATGAAAGAATGTTCTAGTCCATATCTACTTATTTTTTCTTTATCCCTGACAATATGTAGATGTTTATGATTGTATTTGTAAGGTATTTAAAATTCCTTCTCCTAAACAAATCAACAAGGAATAAAGTATTTTGATAGGATGTGAGCCATTATAGCACAAAATTTGGATTAATTGGATATACTTAGTACCAGGTTATTGTCACAAAATTTAGATTAATTGGATTTGCTTAGTGTCAGGGTCGGCTTATAGGGAAGGAAAGAATTGGATTTACCTTCATCTACAACAGTGCGGCTTTTTATATTTTATTCGGTTCCTGTGTATGACATGATCAATACACAAATGCTCACACTCTTCCTTAACACTGCCAACAAATTCAGTAATATTTATGAGTTGTACTTTCTGGTGTGGAGAAAGAAGACTTTGTTCGTCGTTACATAACTTAGATCCTTTGCCTCACTAATGATTTCTGAAGTCACTGCTTTACCAACCATTTTAATTTTAATTTTAATTTTAATTTTTCGTGACAAGGTTTGGCTCTAGCCCGAGGTCTAAACTACTGGCTTCTTGGTTCTTGCTTTAATGTTCTTAATAAGTTGGATGTTTTTCCCAACCTAGAATAAAAACAAGGGCCTCCGTATCTGTCTGAATTCAATAACACTTGATGTTTTTTCCCCTCAGGCTGGTGAATTTTTTCAATCTGCAGTTAGCAGTGCCCAAGCTCATCACAGAGAATATGCATCAAATCAGAGTGGTGAAGAGTCACTGGAAACTCCTCTATTATTAGAGCAGGTACAATTTTCTGAATTTAATGTTCTATTATGAAGTGATTTTTCCCGATTAGAGTTTAATTATATGTTTTTATCTATAGGAAATGACGACTGATTATTTTTTTTTTACATATAGGAAATGACGACTGATCCTTCCAAGCAAGTGAAGTTGGGATATGTCTCGGGACTTGTTCCCAGGGAAAAATCAATTTCATTTGAGAGGATCTTATTCCGAGCTACCAGGGGTAATGTGTTCTTGAAGCAGGCTGTACTTGACAACCCAGTTACAGATCCTGTCTCAGGAGAGAAGGTTTATGCATAACTCTTCTCTTTGTTTTCATAATAAGTATCATTTACATTAAATGGACATTTACGTTCTCCGTTGTTTAGCCAAAGCCTTTCCATGCAATTATTGGAGTTTCTTGTACCAAGTTAGAGGACAATTAAATTTGTTTCTTGGGTGATGTCTTTTGCTGCCTGTTTTTATTTCTGCGATTGCTTTCTCTTGGTTATATTTTTGCCCTTGAACTAAGGATTTACGTGCAAAAACATATAAATACAAATATTCTCACATATTTCTTTTATTATGACATACTGGCATTTATTCATTCTCTCTCTCTCAAATCCCCATCTTATAGCTAGGCATCTAGAAGATCTTTGTTCATTTCTTGTGGGGAAGAAAATTATCTCATAAATCAGGGTATTAGTGGATGAAAACATGTAGAGATCCTACCCATAAATTTGTGTTATCTCATGATGTACTTTTACATTAAGTATGATGCAGCATAATGAAATTTCCATTTTATTAAGTTGACAAAGGGGCTTATTGTGTGAATTGCGTAAAATAATATCTGAAGCATGGGGTATAACGTATCCGGTTTACGTGTCCAGAAAGAATGCCATTTATGAAATTCACCTAAGCCGTTGTGGAGACTCCAGAAGAAATGAATTTTAATTGTCATTGGACAATAAAATGAACATTAATAGTGATAATATACTTCTGTGCATGCATGCGCTATATGTATTGATTTTTGTCCTGAGCACTTGACAAAATATGTGCATCTTTCATTTATAAAAACCATGTGTATCTTGGACTTAGAGAAGGCAAAAAAGGATTATTGATAATGCTGTTATGTATAGGTTGAGAAAAATGTATTTGTGGTCTTCTTTTCTGGAGAAAGGGCAAAGAACAAAATTCTAAAAATATGTGAAGCTTTTGGAGCAAATCGGTACCCTTATGCTGAAGACCTGGGCCAGCAAGCTCAAACGATTACTGAGGTATGTAATGTAGTTTATAGATCTGCAATTTTTTCTTCCCTCTCACTGAAGCTTCTGTTCTCTGTTCATTGCTCCTGCATAATATTTTTTTCACTGCCTTGCCTGTTAGTGTCTTAATGTCATGTGTGGTGCGTATAACTTGCTCACCTTGCATGTTAGTGTCCTTATATTATCAGTGTGACTAGTCTTTACGACTGTTATTTTCTTCCATGTAATTCCACAAAGTCAATTGATTTAGGATTTGTTTGATGGATATTGAAAAATTGGTTTTTGGATGTGTGATTGTGAAAGAAAAATGTTTTAAAAAATATAAAAAAGTTGCCAAATTGATATAATGAGTGGTGAAAATTTGATTTTTGAATAAGTTGTATCAAACAAACTCTTAGTTTGAAAACTTGATGAATACTATACATGAGCTAAAGATGCAAAAGAGCGGTGTAAATTAAGGCAACTATTTCCAAAAGAAAATAACCAAGAGATGTAGAAGTTAAATGTGTTTCAGGAAAAAAAGAGGTTATCAGCAAGAAAAGAGGTTATCAGCCGAACTGAATTCTGACACACTGATCCTTACTCTTCAGGTCTCAGGGAGACTCTCGGAGTTAAAGACTACGATTGATGCTGGACTGTTGCACCGTGGTAACTTATTGCAAATTATTGGAGAACAGTTTGAGCAGTGGAACAATTTGGTCTGTTATCATCACATTATATTTTGGAACTATGCCTTTCTCCAAATTTTTTGAACTATATTTCGGTATGCTGACATAGGTAAGGAAGGAGAAATCCATTTACCACACTCTAAATATGCTGAGTATTGATGTTACAAAGAAATGTTTGGTGGCAGAAGGGTGGAGTCCTGTTTTTGCTACGAAACAGGCAAGTATTTTGTAATCATGTTGCCCATGTATATTGGCATTATATTGTCTAGTTTGGTACGTTATATAAATGAATAGAGTTGCTCAGTTCTGATGAGGATTTTGATTTTGCAGATTCAAGATGCACTACATCGTGCAACACAGGATAGCAATTCGGAGGTTGATGCTATTTTCCAAGTATTGCATACACGAGAGATGCCACCTACATATTTTCGAACAAACAAATTTACTTCTGCCTTTCAAGAGATTGTTGATGCATACGGGTGAGTTTTGCTCTAGTCGTAAGATCTACCACGTGAAAATGTTAAAACAATCTTGGAGATAACACTTAAGCAATTGGGAAGTCCAGGGTTCATATTTACACATGGACTCATTTGATGGAAAATGACATTGTACACTGCCAGTTTTATTTTTTTTAATGAAATGAACAGATTTGGATAGACCCCATGTTTTTGGCCTACGTTACGAAGTTGCAACTAATTGGTCATGATGTAATTCATGGACTTGATGTTTTCTGGTCCAACTTCAGGACAAACTAGAGTTGAATGACGTTTTGTAAGAAAGGAAACCACAGGAATGAATGGATGTACTGAATTTTGTTTGACTGTTGGAGCTATGGAACTTAGGGCTTGTGCTATAGAAGATGACGTCGATTTACTCGAACGACGTGTTAGATGTGTGGTTGAAAATTGGGAAAAAATATATTAAAAAATATAAAGTAATTGTATGAGTGGTTGAAAATGATGAGAGAAAAATTTAATGGAGGTTAGTGGAAAAAGATGGTGGATAGAACAAGCCTTTAATAATAGGTGATAGGTTATTTTCACTGTCTCTGTCACTTCACAGGCATAAAAAAATGGAAAAAGGACAAAGTTGGTCTGCAGAAGGGTTGTTTGTCGATAGATGGAGACGATGGAAGAATTGTGCAGAACAATATGAATCACAAAAGATTTTGATTTGTGTGACATTATACTTTGGAAAACTGATATACTTGAACATGCTATACTAGAGACATTCTCTCTCTCTATACATGAGAATTGGTAAATGGCCAACCAACTATTCTTTAAAAACCATTTTATGTGGACATAGTAGTGTTTTATTTTCCTCGAGGCAGATGGTGGTGGTGGTGGTTTTTCCAAGACTAGTGACGTGTTTTGACAGTAGGATACTGGATTCCACTTTGCAAGCTTTCTAAATTTGTTCCTGTTGTCCCCAAAAGGGTGCTTCTAAATATGAGTTTCTGAATTCAGTTAATTTGACTGACCTTGTTGCAGAGTGGCCAAGTATCAGGAAGCAAACCCTGGTGTGTACACCATAGTGACCTTCCCGTTTCTTTTCGCTGTGATGTTTGGAGACTGGGGACATGGAATATGCCTGTTACTTGCAACATTATATCTTATAATCAGAGAAAAAAAGCTTTTGAGTCAGGTATTTCTTCTTTGATTCAAGTAGCCAAACCCAATGTGATTCAAGATATTTATATTAGTGTTTGTTGAATAAGTTTTCACCAGTTCTGCTGATAAGGTCCTTACGTTGGCATCAACTCTCTCTCTCTCTCTCTCTCTCACACACACACACACACACATCAGTTTTACAAAACCCATGTTGCATTTTATATTCCAACTTTGTTTTGCAAGTAAAGGAATGCTTTTAGCATCAATGATCTGTTCAACTTCCTTTGTAGATTAAGGATGGGATGAGCTGGTATATAATTGAAGTGATTCGTGAAAGTATGCAATAATAAATGTCCACGTGATATTCCACAAGATATCCTTTATTTTAACTTCAGCTGCATTTCTTGAATGGAGTTCCTAATACGAGAGTCGAGAAAGGCATGCAAATTATCAAAACAGCTCTTAACACTATTTTTGGGCAATAGTGGGAAACGGTACTTTAGTTAGCTAAATAACTCTATAGACTCAACAAACTCATCTTATGGTCTCGCTACATATGATCTAATTTTATACTCGTCTTTCATGAGTTTGATCACTATATTCAAGTTCCCTGATTGAAATTATGCCATAGCTTAGTTCTACAGTGATGAGCTACTGATATGACTGCATGTACCTCTTCCTCATATTCATGGAAAAACTTGTGTAAATCATATCTTCACATGTATGGCCCTTGAGTTTCATGGGAAGACAATGTAGATAACCCTTGTATAGCTGGATTACACTGATAACATATAAGTTCCTTGTAGACTTTCTAAAGTGTATGCTTCTTTCGTGAAACTTTTGGGTCAGCTGGCCATCCAAGTTTTCAGTTTAGTGTTTTGAGATGTGACGATGCTATCTTTGAATGCAGAAACTCGGAGACATTATGGAAATGACTTTCGGCGGGCGTTATGTTATTCTGTTGATGGCACTTTTCTCAATTTATACAGGGTTAATATACAATGAATTTTTCTCTGTGCCATTCGAATTATTCAGCCCTTCTGCATATGCATGCCGTGATCCTTCTTGCAGGTATCCTTAATGTTAGGTACCAAGAACCTCTCTCTTGTTGCACACTCTTTTCCTGAATTGAACTTGTCTGGATGCAGTGAGGCTACTACTGTGGGATTGATCAAGGTGCGTGACACTTATCCATTTGGAGCGGACCCCGCATGGCATGGTAGTCGCAGTGAGCTTCCATTCCTCAATTCATTGAAAATGAAAATGTCAATTCTTCTTGGGGTGGCCCAAATGAATCTTGGAATAATACTGAGCTTCTTTAATGCCAAATTTTTCAGAAATAGCATCAATATATGGTAAGATTAGTTTGTTCTTTGCTATTAGCTCATTTATTGACTTGAATTAGTTGTATCCGATCATACAAATCACCTGTCCAATTTCAGGTTCCAATTCATTCCCCAGATGATATTTTTGAACAGTCTATTTGGCTACCTATCTGTTCTCATAATCATAAAGTGGTGCACTGGATCCAAAGCCGATTTGTATCATGTAATGATATACATGTTCCTCAGTCCTACTGACGAACTTGGTGAAAACCAGCTTTTCCCACGGCAGAAGATAGCTCAGGTCGATCAATTGCAAAAATATTTCTTCTCAAAATTTCTGCCATATTCTCCTTCAAACCATCAGTTATGTTAATTCCTTTTTTTTAAAGTTTTTTTGAAACTCATGTTCGTTAAACATTTGCAGCTTGTCTTACTGTTGTTGGCCCTGGTCTCTGTTCCATGGATGCTGCTACCAAAGCCTTTCCTTTTGAAGTTACAACATGATGTACTCTCTCTCTCTCTCTCTCTTTCTACATAATTAATGGACCAATCTTGTGCAAGATCACCTAATTTTTATGCAATGCTTCTGCAGAGGCACCATGGGGAGTCCTATGCACCACTCCCAGACTCGGAAGAGTCCTTGCAGTCAGAGCCGAATCATGATTCCCATGGCCATGAGGAGTTTGAATTCAGTGAAATTTTCGTACACCAGCTCATACATACAATAGAATTTGTACTTGGTGCAGTCTCGAATACAGCTTCATATCTACGTCTATGGGCTCTCAGGTATACTTTCAGAGTCTTCAACTCCCCCTCAAAGCATTTCAACTAAGTTTCAACTAAGTTTCCTAAAGTGAAAACAAACTTCCAGAATTGCATTCATTTTTAAAGTAGCATTGAATATTTGCCTAAAATAAGAAAGATGCTGTCATTTGGTAGACATACCCATTCACACTATTAATTTAAATGACACGTATGTGCTACATCCATATTACTCAACTCCCCATTTCAATTTTTTTTAACAATCATCCAACACATTATATCAAGGAATAGTTGCTAATATTCTAATGTCTTTTCCTTCTGGTTTTGTTCAGCCTTGCTCACTCTGAGTTGTCCAGTGTATTCTACGAGAAGGTTCTTCTCCTTGCCTGGGGGTACGTTGATCTATTTCCTGCATTTTCCAAGTTCATTATTCATACTCATATCATATCCACTATTGGGAGAAAAGATCAATGTATAAAACCTTTACTGACGCCCAATCCTGAATTAGGAAATCATTCAAGTTTCTTCTTCTTGTTTTGTTTGAATTATGAATGCATGATTAACCCTGATACCATTCATTCATATATATATTGCAGGTACAATAATGTAATTATTCTTATTGTTGGCATCATCATATTCATTTTTGCGACTGTTGGAGTGTTGCTAGTTATGGAAACTCTGAGTGCCTTCTTGCACGCATTGAGGCTTCACTGGGTGGAGTTTCAGAACAAGTTCTATGAGGGAGATGGTTACAAGTTCTATCCGTACTCATTTGCCTCGCTTGATCAAGAGGAAGAATGAGACTGTTGAGATGAAAACTATGGGCTAATTAAAGAGATCTTTTAGTAGTTGAAGTTGTGTACAATGGTGGGATGTTTGTTGATTCTTTTTTATCTGGATGTCCGTGCATGGACAGAGGCAATATTGCCTTAGAAAAGCTTTGCGTTGAGCATGCTTTTTCTTGTGTATTATTTATTACTAGGAAGAAATAAGCAGGTGGTGAGATCTGTTGCTATTTTAATTTAACTTGTTTCAGCAGGTTACGATAATTTGTAACAATTGGATGGCATGATCTTATCCTGCATTTATTTGGATTGGCATGTATTTTGTTTTAAATTTTGTTGCAAGATAATCAAATAATATGCTGCAATTTCCTTCCCCCAAGGGGCTCCCCCCCTCCCCCCCCTTCCCCTTTATTTAAGTTATCATCTACGAGAAATGCTATTGTGTGTATTCATGATGATGGACGGTAATTGTTTCGTTATTTTAATTTTTATTTTAAGATAATTAACCCAACTGATTAGGAGGACCTCCAAAGCTCCAAGAGGCAAATGGACTTATCATTCAATGCATTCGATCCGTTCATGTTTCAATACTTACTTTCTTATTATATTATTAAATAATACCTAAATGTTCGTTAATGTGACTTTTTTTGGTTTAAAAAAGGAAAAAAAAGTAGAAAGAAAGAAAAATTGAAATGAGACGAGCAATAATTTTTTTCTTAAAAAGTATACTCGCCCAATTCCTTTTACCTTGTTTATGTTTTTTTTTTTTTTTGTAGTTTGTCTCATTTACTTGTCTTTATATTTAGCACTCCTCCAGTCTCAAATATATAATCCACGTTTCTTTTTTGGGGTGTCTCAAATATATAATCATCTTTCCATATTAAGAGATTTCATTTATATTATTTTACTAATATATCTATATTCGATACTACTTGATTGTAGTTATCAATTTTTAATTTTGCTCTTTAAATATGGATAAATTACGAATATGGATAACAAAATATGTATTTCCAATAAAATTCTTAATATTCGTGAAAATGCAAAGTGAACTACAAAGACTCACCTACATCTACATATGGGAATACTAAAGACTGCACCACTCTATTTTCAAAATTTGACAACAAAACCAATATCTTCACCCCTTGATAGTGTTCTAAAAAGAGTTATTAAAAAAAAAAAAATAGAGGCACATAAAGCACATTAAGCGTGAAGCGTGGATGAAAAGCTTTGCAGGAAAGCACGCAAAATTGCAGAAAAGCGGCAAAAAGCGTGCCTAAGCCTAAAAAACGTGTGAAGCGTGCCTTTGACTTTTTTTTTGTGATTTACACTTTTTGAAAGCTTGCCTCTCGGTAATTCCCAATGTAGTTGACCAATGTTGAGTGACCATTTTGTTGCGATTAATAAGCCCAGAAATTACCAAAACACACAGCAAAAGAGAATCGAACGAAAACGTAAAAAACACAGTGATTTGTTTTGCCAAAATGGCCCGGAAGTTCCCCCAAAGAATGGAGTACGTCTCCCGTTGAGCATCCACTAAGGAATAGCTCTAAATCCATTAGAAAGCTAAAAAATTCACAGTTACAAGGCCTCGAAAATAACCCTCCTTCTTCACCACTACAAAAGCCCCAACAAAATGAGGCAAATCCTATCAAGACACAAGAGTATTCTAGGGTTTTTAGAGAGTGACAAGAAGCGAATGAGAGAGATAGGATGATCTGAAGATAGAGTGCCCCCTCAGTTGCCTTTTATAGTGGCTCCGAGTAACAAACCAGCCCATGATATTCTCAACAAATCGGTCCAAGAAATAAGCAATAGCCTTGATCCGAAATCAGCTAAACCAACCAACCTTATCGGATAAAATAGGCCCAATATCAAAGCAGGCCCAAAGCATGAAGCAAACCCAACATTTTCCACCTTTTGCTGAATCTTGCAGGACTGTGATCTTTCTATGTAGATTTAGAACTGCCTTCCCTAGCTTCCTTTGCTCTACCTGAGAACAAACTAGTGAGTACCAATATTTAGGATTGATAAACAATCCTTAAATTTATTCAAAGGTAAGATTTTAGTTCCCAAATCTACAGGATTAACTTGAGTAGGAATCTTAACAAGTTTGATTTCACCCTTTTCCACCATATCTCTAATATAATGGAATTTAACATCAACATGTTTAGTATGATTGTGAAAGACATGATTTCTACTCAAATAAATTGCAGATTGGTTATCAGAAGAGATCGAGATAGTAGATATATGATAGCCAATTTCATTTAATAGGCCTTTCAGCCAAACCCCTTCTTTAACAGCATCACAAGCTGCTATATATTCTGCATCAGTAGAAGACAGTGCTACAATCTTTTGGAGCTGTGCTTTCCAATTAATACACCCATTACACAGAGTGTAATAATATGAAGAAGTAGACTTGTGCTTATCAAGAGCTCCAGCAAAGTCAGAATCAGTGTAGCCTTTAAGACTTATACCATTTGAACACTGAGTATAGAGAATACCAAAATTATAAGTGCCAACTAAATATCTAAGCATCCACTGCAAAGCACACCAGTGTGTTTCACCAGGATTAGATATATATTTACTCAAAACACTTATACCATAAGCCAAGTCAGGTCTAGTGCTAATCATCAAATACATGAAAGATCCAATACAGTTGGCATAAGGGACATGTTTCATTCTCTCAAATTCATCTTCATTTTTAGGACAACACTCAAGTGATAGCTTGAAGTGATTTACAAGAGGCAAAGAAACAGATTTAGCATCAAACATATTGAATTTTAACAGTATTCTTTTGACATACTCAGTTTGATGTAAAAACAAAGTATTCATAGTTCTATTTCTATCAATTTGTATCCCAAGAATCCTTTTAACTACACCTAAGTCCTTCATTTCAAATTCAGAACTCAAACACCTCTTGATATGGTCAATTTTATGCTTATCAGAACATGAAATGAGCATATCATCAACATACAGTAATAGATATATAGAGCAAGCAGTTTTACAGTCTTTAAAGAATAAGCATGTATCAAATTTGCTTTTCACAAACCCTAGACTTTGGATATAAGAGTCAAATCTCTTATACCATTGTCTTGGGGCTTGTTTAAGCCCATATAAAGATTTCTGTAATAAGCAAACCTTATCAGAGGACTCAAAACATGGTGGTTGGTTCATAAAAATCTTTTCTTCTAAATCACCATAGAGAAAAGCAGTTTTAATATCCATTTGCTCAAGTTCTAAGTTAAACTAATTTACCAAAAATAAGAAAATCCTTATAGTATTATATTTTGCAACAGGTGAAAAGATTTCATTGAAATCAATGCCTTCCTTTTGTGAAAGACCCTTTGCAACAAGTCCGGCTTTAAATCTTTTCTTATTTTCATCTTTATCTTTAATTTTAAAAATCCACTTGCAATCAATAATCTTTTTATCTTTTGTTTTTTCAACAAAAACCCAGGTTTTGTTTTTATAAAGAAAGTTTAATTCATCTTTCATAGCCTCAACCCAAGATTTACCATCACTACAAGTGACTGCTTATTCAAAGGTTGAGGGTTCATAGCCAACAAGATCATCACAAACATTAAATGAAACAAAGTCATTTAATTGGGAAGAAGGTAATCTGGTCTTTCTTTCTATATCCCTAGTAAGAATATAGTCATCAAGTTGAGAGGGATGAGTATTACTACCCGTACCATTACCAGTAGAGGGATTTGAATCATTATCAGAATCTGATGAGGATGATTCTGAACTAGAACTTTCAGGTTCTGGCTGATTCTCCACCTCAATAGGTGTATTAGCAGTTGTTTCATTATTAACATGCAATAGGACACTCTGTTTAGCAATTTCAGATTCATTTTTATCAGAAATTTTTACACATGACAATAAATTTTCATTAAAAACAACATTTCTGTCGATGACTTTAAAACCAGGTGTTTTTTTCACCCACAGCCTGTAACCTTTTGATTCTTCACTGTAACTAAGAAAAACACATTTCAAAGATTTGGAATCAAGTTTTCCTTCACTCCGATGTGCATAAGCAGCACATCCAAAAACTTTAAGTTGAGAATAATCAACAGGCTGTTTAGTCCAAAAAAATTCAGGGGTATTAAAGTTCTTAGAACTGTTTGTACTTCTATTCAAAAGATAGGCAGTTGTTTTCATAGCTTTACCCCAGAAAAGTTTAGGAAGATTAACATTCAAAAGCATACATCTCACCTTTTCCAAAAGAGTTCTATTAAACCATTTTGCAATACCATTTTATTGTGGTGTATAGGCCACTGTTTCGTGCCTCAATATACCACAGTTTTTGCAAAAGTTATCAAATTCATAATTGCAAAATTCCAGTCCATTATCAGTTCTTAGGACTTTAATCCTCTTACCAGTTTTGTTTTCAATTAAAATTTTCCAATTTTTGAAAACAGAAAGAGTGTCTGATTTGTTTTTAATAGATGAACCCATACTTTTCTAGAAAAATAATCAACAATTAACAAATAATATCTGAAACCAGTAAAAGTAGGTGCAGTAGCTGGTGCTCAAAGATGAGCATGAATGTATTCTAGTATACCAGAAGATTTGTGTATCCCCTTTTTAAAGGGTAACCTATATTGTTTTCCAACCAAACATCCTTCATAAAATTCCAAATTTTCAATTTTATCTTTGCCAAAAATATCAAGTTGGTTCAAATGCTGCATGCCTTTATTACTAATGTGGCCAAGTCTTTTATGCCACAACATAATCATATCACATGCAGAATGAAGCAAAGATTGAGCATTCAAGGACACAGGAATAGCAGATACATGAAAAATCCCATTTTTCTTTAATGATTTAATAATATCAAAGTCATTTTTGGAAATTTTCATCACACCAAATTTCAAAGATATGTTATAACCATGTTTATCAAGTTCACCAATTGAAATGAGATTCCTCTGCAAATCAGGGACAAAGCTAACATTTTCAAGTGTTAGCCTTTTAGAATTCTCAAGTTCAAGATGAATAGTGCCAATGTCACATATTTTGCAAAATTGATTGTTTCCCATAATAACTTGACCACTATAAACATCTTTAAGATCAGAAAACCAAGATTTGATGGGACATAAGTGAAATGTGTAGCCTGAATCAAGTATCCAATCAAAATTGTTATCACAGAATGTAGTAGCAAGCACAACGCCATTAGTTTCTCCATTAACAGTGCAAGCAATTGTATTGTTTGCCTCAGAATTCTTAGATTATTTAAAATCAGCAATTTTTTTGAAACAATTTTCAATAAGATGTCCATTTTTATGATAATAGAAACACTCTTTCTTTTGACTTTCCTTTGTCTTTTGAATTTTAATTTTTGTGTTTCTTTTGACTATTGTCATCACTTTTCTTGTTTTTCTTATGTTTAGAGTTCTGAGACTTTTGAGTGATTGACGTTTAACAAACAGGCCCTCAGAGGTCTTAGAATCTCTTAAATCATTTTTCAATTCAAGTTCTTTATTTCTTAGACAAGTGATGACAGTATCAATATTAACACTTTCTCTGCCATATTCAAGAGCATTTTTGACTTTTCTATATCTTTCACCAACAGCATTTAACAAAGCAATAACTTGCCGATCAGCTGAAATAGTTTCATCACAATTTCCCAAATCATTGATGATTTTGCTAAATCTATCAATATTTTCTTCAAGATTCAAGGAATAGTAAAATTTAAAGTTATACAACTGCTTTAAGAGAAAACATTTATTTGGCATGATAGTGGTGAGATATAAAGCATCAAGTTTAGACCACAATGCATGTGCAGAAGCAGTTTCACCTACTTTTCTAATGACACTGTTAGATAAATGCAAGAAAGTAGAACTCCAAGCAGTTTCATCAAGTTCTTGCCTTTTATATGCACTAAATTCAGCAGGCCAAGATCTAGTAGCAGCTATAGCACACTTTTGTTGAAGCAACAAAGCTCTCATTTTTTGTTTCCGTAAACTGAAATCACCCACACCATTCCAAACCTCCACCTCAAACTTAAGAGACGACATAATTAAAAAAAATAATCAAGCAAATGCACAGAGAGCACAATCAACAGAGCAAATAACACACAAGACTCAGAGACAATCCCTCGAGGTACCGAGGACAGGGAACCCCCCAAATACTGACATCGATTTATCGATCAGCCAAGGGAGAACCGCTGGTCAATACACACTTAGGACCCCCTTGGTAACGGAAAGAAAAAAGGTAAAGAGGAAAGATGTTACCCAAAACTGAAACCCTAGGTTTCAAATACGCAGACTACCAATCGAAGAGAAAACCAGAAAACCAATGAAACCTCTTGTTGTTATCCAAGAGCCAAATCGCCCAAAACTGAAACCCTAGGTTTCAAATATGCAGGAACCAGTCGAAGAGCAAACCAGTAACACCCTTCGTTGTTAACCAGGAGCCAAATCGCCACCAAAGTTCGGCGACTCAAAGATCGATCGAATCCCAAATAGCCACCGTGGTTTTGGATGGCTCTAATACCACTGTTGCGATTAATAAGCCCAGAAATTACCAAAACACACGAAAGAGAATCGAACGAAAACGTAAAAAACACAGTGATTTGTTTTGCCAAAATGGCCCCGAAGTTCCCCCAAAGAATGGAGTACGTCTCCCATTCAGCATCCACTAAGGAATAGCTCTAAATCCACTAGAAAGATAAAAAATTCACAGTTACAAGGCCTCAAAAATAACCCTCCTTCTTCACCACTACAAAAGCCCCAACAAAATGAGGCAAATCCTATCAATACACAAGAGTATTCTAAGGTTTTTAGAGAGTGACAAGAAGCGAATGAGAGAGAGAAGGGATGCTCTGAAGATGGAGTGCCCCCTCAGTTGCCTTTTATAGTGGCTCCGAGTAACAAACCAGCCCATGATATCCTCAACAAATCGATCCAAAAAATCAGCAACAGCCTTGATCAGAAATCAACTAAACCAACCAGCCTTATCGGATAAGCTAAACCCAATATCAAAGCAGGCCCAAAACATGAAGCAAACCCAACACATTTCATATGTAGAAAATTGGTCCTGTCATCAAACATTGGATCTATTATAGAGAAATATTGGAGCAGTCAACAAATTTTTTTATTATTTTTTTTTGGGTAAAAACTTGAAATTTTGCTTTAGGTTGGACGTCTCATTATATTAGTTAACACTACATAAATAAGAGGAATTTTTTTTAAAAAAAATAAAACACCATGCTCCAAAATCCGGGCCGAGGGTGGGAATTTTATTAATACAATAAAAAAGCATAATACATGTAGTGAGAGTGAGACATGTGAGCCTTACCATCTTTACCTCCCAGTTACCAAGTACATTATGCAAAGTGGGATCGAACAAAACAGGACATGGGACTATGCAATGAAGAGGGAGTACTACTCCCTGTAACATGTAAGTCCCCAGCTCAGCAAATGTAATATTCAAATACAGCAACCTGTCTAACAAAGCGAATGCTACGCAAATTACATTTATCCAATCTAACAATGCCAATAAGCTTTTTAGGCAAATCACACCTACACAAGGTCGTAGATTCTTGAGTAGTAACTCCCAATCCTGCAAGGAAATCTGTCACGCCAGAGATGAGTAATCTTGGCATCCATAAACTGGTGAAGCAAGTTTCAAATTCTACCAACAAGGTGACCAGTAGCCCAAGAAGAGGATTCTTTGCTCAAAATGAGATGGATAGCTGCTATAGAGTGAGAGTGAACCCAAATTTTATGAAACCACATGCAATCAGAAGCCTTTGCTCAATAGCTCTCAATTCAGCAATGGTAACAGTGGTGTGACCAAGAAACTTATAATAGGCTGAAAGTACCCCACCTTTGTGATTGCGCAAAATACCCCCTGCAGAGGCATGTGAATCCCCTCTAACCGAACCATCTGCATTAATTTTACACCATCATTCCGACGGTTTAATCCAAAGAACAGCAATAGGGAAGGCCTTTGTAGCTCTAACAAATCCAACAAAACTAGTTAGCTAATCAAATATGTGTTGTAGATCTTATCCCAAGATGCACACTTTCTAGTGCACCTTCTACAATGGGGAAATAGATCTGATCCCAACAAAACTAGTTAGCTAATCAAACTAGTTAGCTAAAAAATCCAACAAAAGAGGCCATCCAAGCCCACCTTCCACAATGGAGAAATAGATCTTATCCCAAGATGCACAATGAGTATGTTTATGCGCAGAATCATCAGCCCAAAGAAATGCATTTCATATTCCAGAAATTTTCATGAGGACCTGCTTCGGGACTGAATACGAGGGATTTATTAAACCTTTAACCTAAAACTTTGGAACCGTTATAAATATAACCCTCTAATTAAATAAGGGTATTTTAGGGAGTTAATTTGTAAATTTTTCTTTCCAATAATTTTCTCTTAGTCCTTGTGTAAAAGTCAAACTGGATAAGATAAATATGACGGAGAGAGTAAAATAAAAGCTATGGGTAAGATCTAGCTAAGTGTGTTAAAATTTTACTCTAAACATAAAGATATTCTCAATATTGTATAATAATCTTTTATTTTATAAAGTATCAATATTGTTGGAGATGCTCTCATGAGGGTGTTCTCAACATATAATTTAGTAGATTCTCTTGGATTTATGAATTCTCATGAATTTTATAGATTTAAATAGAATGCTACACAGTCCCTTGAATTTTAATGGAATTTTTTTCTCAGCAGTAGAACGTGAACTTTTTTTTTTTTTTTGGAAAGCAATAAAACGTGAACTTGAAACAAAGAAAAAAATATTCAAATTATGTCGTTAAAAGTAAAATATATAACCTTGTCTTGTTTATTTAAAAATAAAAATTATAGTTTTTACAAGTGAATGGACAAAAAGTTGTTAAATCGGGGAAAAGACATGCATAACTTTTCAATAAACCTCTGTTATCCTAATTTAAGGCAACTCCCCATATTTTGATGATTTTAATGGATTAATTCATTAATTTTTAATTTTTTTTATCACCAAGTACATAAAATAAACAAAAAGATGCAAGTATAGATATATTTTTACTTTTTATATGAATATAATTAGATAAAATTATTTTACTATTCATTAATAACTTGATGATATCTCATTTCAAACATTTCTTATTTATTTTGCACAAATGGAACATGATGCAATTTGGGGGAAAAAAAATCAAGCGACAGAGAAAATATCACGAGTTGTTGTCGATTTGAATTTTACTAAAATTTATAAAATTATTTTCGAACTTACAAATATCATAATAATTTGAGACTTTGACTGTTGATTATTTAATTTTTATTAATTAAAGTAATATAATTTTTAAAAAACTAAATTGGCGAAGGAAAAAAATAATAATGTGTTGTCTATGTTATAAAAGTATAGAAATAATAGAGAGAATTTAGAAGAGATAGTGCAAAGGTGCTGGGAATGTTTAGTTCAATAGCGAAAGCGCTTGTTATATGGAAAGCTTGAATAAAGCCTTGGATCGTAATATATAATTTCATCGAGGGCCATGGCGTAATAGTCGTTCGCATAAACAAATAATATGTTGTTTCCCTACAAGATACTTTCGTTCAGCACAAGCCCTACCCCCTTGAATTGACTATTCACTATTACATTATTCATCAACTCTCATTTACAATCAATAGCGGGGTATATTGCGTTGCTTATAGCTCGTTAAAACCGTCAAGAAAACCCGATTAGGAAAAAGCTTGATCGAAGGAAAAGAGTACGATTCTTTCCATCGATTTCATATCTTGAGGCCGGAAATATCGCTACCTTACGGTAAAGGATTTCCAAATATAAATCATTGTTTGGATCTAAAAGCATTGTCTACATTATAAACTTGATCCGATATATACAACGTGTTGATTTCTCTTGTAGTCCTCAATATACCATGAATATGCCGTTAAAACATTAGGAAAAACCCGATTGGGGGAAAAATCATCAATGAAGGAAAAAGAGTACGTTATTATTCATGTGAATCTCAGCCTTTAATGTTCTTCATTAAAAGCGGCTTCTTTAGGAAAACCAGGTGGGATAAAAGCGCTCGGTCGAGGAAAAAGAGTGCAGCGCGTATTTTATACTAAGTATCTTGCCAAGCATTTCAAAATCTTTCATAGATTTGTAGAGTATCATATACATTGGTTCATACTCTTCATTTCATTTCCACATGAATGAAATTTTAGATGTTATACAATATCATGTTATATTCGAGTGCATATATGCAATCATGACTTGATCTCATTTTACGCTATATCGAGATAAATACCTAAATCTCTTACGGAGATTTCATAGTAGTTGAGTTGATTGGGCTGCCTCTTATTCGCTTGTTTGAGAAAAACCCGTTTTGGGACAAAAAACATCAATCGAGGAAAAGAGTCGGCCGTATGAATTTCAGACAATATGTGCTCCAATGTAGATATTTTGAGCCAGTTGCATCTGCTTGATACAATAATACATTTGAAACCTCTTCAAGAGTTTCATTTCATTTCTCATTAAACCCGTGCATGAACACTTTAATCATGAGGCGTATATTTGACATCGGCATTTTAGATGGATTTAATATCCTCACTATTATTGATAGTATCTGTAGCGCTATCTTTTCATAGTGTGTCGACACTTTCAATTTTATTTCTTTCCCCATATCGACATAACTTATGAGATATCTCATTATCAATCCTCTTGTAGGATTACACAATATAGTTATAATATACATATACTCTTCAGAGTATATGCCTCGGATTATTAAGACCATCTTTAATAATTTGCTTGATATATATATGATTGGGGAAATCTCATAATATCAGCTTTGAACCAGGCGTGCTAACTTATCAAACATCTTAGCGATATATGTGATTGTTAAAGTAGCATCTTTTAGCTCATCTTTGAACTTGAGTTCATATTTTAATTGTGAGGATATAGTATGATGCATTTCATATCATTTTCAGCCTTTAATACTCCCCCTAAATGCCCAGAAAATTGAGCATTCTAAAACTCATATATGTTCTCATCATTTCAAATAATATGAGATTTTTATATAGTTTGCATTCTATTCTCGATATTGGCAATTTATTGGAGGACTTTAAATATTTTGCCACATAATATCCCACTTGTATGCATGCTCAATCCTTGAGTTTATTCAAGTATTAGGATATCACGTTTCTTAAAACTTTATCATTAAATGGAAATCATGCTCATCATCAGTGAGCAAATATTTAAATAAATTTCAGTCTGAATCATATACATGTGACTATCTAGTGGATCCATATCATAATATCTAGTAGTCCACATGGAGGATGAGTGGGCAATATTTCTCATCCTTTATTCAGGATATATTTGGGATTTGTTTACGATGTGGTATTAATGATTTCATCGTTTATGAGAACAATCATTGAAGAATTAGCAGTGCTTGGCACGAAATAATTGATTTCAATAATTATTTAAGCGAGATGGTGGTCTGGGATTCTATGGCAGTATTATTGAACTTTTAGTTGATAGAGTGCCTATATCGATTTCACTAGTATCGTATGATGTTCCAGCATGATTTATTACTTTCATCATATGTATAGCTCATAGACAGCGTATTCCATCATGTTTGGTGGCGATATTACCTTGCAATCCATTTTGTTCAGCGTGGAATCTTGGCACTGTCTGAAACTATGTTTCCAATCTTTGTTCAGCAGACGCACCTCATCTGGCGTTTATAAATTATCAAGACACTACGATTATTCACCGTAATAATGGTCCATATATAATAATGGATAATTTGCTCTCAAATCTTGAAAATACTATCCATCACTCTTGGAGTCAAAATCCTAAAAAGGATTTATCGAAGTAAACTTAGAAAAGGTTGAGGATGCTAATGAATAAGGGCATCCCGGAGATGTTCGATGTTTAATTGAAGCAAAGGTTCGATTATCTGGTGAGAGTTTCGATTCGCTTCTAAATACATGCAGTATGGGTAAAGTAGTTTTTCAAAAAGCGGAGAGCAAGATTAGGAGGAGTGCTTACAAATGTGCTCGGTGGACATGTGACACTTTCGATGTAAATCTGTAAGTGCGTGTCTGTGTAGGAAGATAAGATAGCATTCATTAAGGATGGATTGAGTAAAGGAGCCTTTGGATGATATTCAGCGGGCTCTTGAGACACATCCTGAGTGGACACGTACAAGGTGAGCTAATGGCCTTATGGGCCCAAATTCAAAGATCAACAAATGCGTTCACCAGGTATTGAAAAACTTGCTTTTAGAGATCTGTTTGTAAATTTAGTAGAAAAATTTAGTATAATGATTTTCCCATATTTATGTAAGAAAGCTTGGTGTAATAACAAAGATCCAATATATTTCTTTTATTTGTAAATATCGTTTTCAATTTTAAGATATATATATGTATATATATTATTTTTCAATCACAGGCAACGGGTATATGTCATTCACTAAAATTTTACTGCCTTTTCTCTTTCATATTTGTCAAAAGTAAATAGTGCAATCAATTATTGGTTTGAAAATTTTCTTTAAATAGAGATTAAATATATCTCTCATGTTCATACATTAAAAGTATAGTGCAAAGAGAGATAGGAGTAGAGATGGATATGGAGATTTTTAGAATCATCTGAAATACAAGTCGGCCTTTACCTATACGCCATATTAAAACCATGTATGTATTCTTGGTGGATCTAAATTGGTAGAAGCCATATCCAATATGTGGATATGACAAGCAGAAGCTCATAAAGAGTTAGGGAGACAAAGAAATCAATATAATTATATGGAGGAACGACAACAAACTTTTAAGCTAGACTTATAATGTAGCGCATCATCATGGGGAATACAAGAGTTTGAGTGTAATACCTTTCCATTTAGTTGGATCTAATACTCGGGTGGAGTCAGTTCTACCATGGGTCGGCCGAGGTTGGTGCTGACATGCGCTGATCCATCCACAAGCGCATGATGTATATGATGAATAATAGTGATGCTTTCATTGTCCTTCGGAAGGCGCTACAACACCTTTGGAGGAAGTATTGATATAGCCTCGTTGTCGCAGTGGAACTTTCATGTCAAACCAATAGGTTTGTTGAATATTAACAATTTCTTTGATGGCTTACTAGCATTCATAGATCAGTGTAGATAATAAGTTTATCTGCCGTTTAGCGAAGAAAATATCTTATTTACGCTGATGCTTTGATGATAACTACTCATCAAATTTCCATGCATATGTTCAAGAATACAGTGGAAGCCCGGATCAGGTCGATCCGGCAGACCAGCGGTGTCAAGCGAAAAAGTCGGATCCTTTAAATATCTCATTATGAACCCCGATGTTGAGGGTGGCGAGTGCACGAAGTGTTATACTCTCAAAGCATGCACCGCTTCATTTATGGAGTTCAATATGTATTTTCTTTTAGCATTTTTATATTTTCCCGAGTGTCTATTGCCATCTTTGATATTCTCAATATGTTAAAACCCATTTGTTTTTGTACTTCTATTACGGAGTAATAATAATAATATCATATTGGCTTTATTCAAATCTGACAATCTAGTGATTATGCTTCTTGAGCATTTTATTCTCATATTAATACAATCTCTCATATCATCGATGAGATTACTTCATATAATCTTTCCATGCGATATATTTTCTTTGATTTATCAACATGGGATCTATTGAGCATTTACTTTCATCTATTTATCCAATGAGTAGCCTTAGTCTGCCACTTGCTCAATTTTCCCCATCAATATTCAATAGGCGTGGAAAGTAGACATTCCTTTATTAAATGCTTCTTTAAGAGCATTTACTCATCATATCACAATATACTAATCTCATAACCATGTAAATTTTTTTTTCACCCACTGATATATTTTCTTTCTCTTTTATCGCAATGATAGGATTCTTTGAGCAATTTCATTTCATCAATACATACGTATTGAAGTGCGGCATAAATTACAGCATCACTTGCTCAAATCCGCTTCTTTAATATCAATAGAATATTCATGATTGAACATATATAAATCGAGTTATCCAATTGTGGGGTTTAATCAACACACATTTGTAATAAGTATTAGCGTGTGGTATAGCCATCGCATTGAAAATATGCATACCAATCGTGTGATATAACTCGCCACATTGGAAATATATGCGAGAAATTTAAAGTCACGTAAATTTAAATTACGAAATTAAATTTCCTCCAATAGGTGGTCGACACCTAAACATATGGGAATTATTGCAATAAATATAAATTTCACGGAATTTAAATGCGAGAATTAAAATGCATAATGATTACTTCTTCGAGGAGTAGGATCTGCTTTAGTAGAAGGTATCACTTCATCACTTGGCATATAAATTGCATAAATATATAAAACCTATACATTCATGATGATGGTTGAGCAGTCATCATTACCGTAGGAGGAATATTGCGATATTTAAATTGCAGTAAATAAAAATCTGAGAATTAAATATTGAAGCTACTTCTCTGCGGGAAGCAATTTGTTCTTCTAGAACAAATTCTCATTACTTCTATAAGACTCACCTCCTTTTTAGAGATAAGTATATTATGTATTTAAACTATTGGGAGGTAAAATAATTATTAGATCTTTTAACTGTAGATGGGCACTTGGTCGTAATTAATGGATTTAAATTTCTTGGGATATTCTATCCATTTTTGTTTATTAATAGTCAAAGTAAGCAGCTAGGAATTAGCTTGCGATCTGCGTCCAGCCGCTTCACTTGCATTCTTGTGAGTTCTGCGTGGCGGAATGCGCTGGCCCAGTCGCGTCTTATTACATATTCTTTATAAAATATTAATACATCTGAATTAACTTATGGCCAATTGCGAGTTCTTGGCGGCGATCTTAGTCTTTGTGTAGTCGTGGCGTTACGTATTTCTTTATAAAATATTAATAGTATAAGGATTGTCGTAAATATTCTGAAGTCAAAGGACCAGCTTTTGTAACTTTTTCAAAAAGTTGGGGAATGCTTGATTTGTAAATTTTGAAAACTTTCCTTTATCCAAATATTGGTGTCGAATCGAAGATCTCGTTAAATGTCAGTATAATGGAGTCGAGAAAATTTGATTTTGATAATGTATGCTCACTTATATCTCGAGAAAAAGCTTAGTGTTATAGTTTAATATATTATTATATTATAAAATAATAATATATATCATGACTCGAATCCTTTTACTGATTTTCATACCAAGATTAGTTTTTCTGCGTATTTACGGATTAGGAATTAAAGGCGTGAAATGTAACGCGGTGTGATTTGTGAAAGTACTTTACGGTTTCAATTACAATTGAAGAGAAGATGCGTGTAGGAGGAGTTTATTAAAAAAACAATTAGATTATTTGAGAAATGTTTAATCAGGTTTACGATCTGAGAGGATCGTCGTTAGATCTCTGTTGTAAGCATCTTTCATACTTATTCTTTCGAGCTAGAGCATCGTCGTACGATAACGTGTTATAAAAGTATAGAAATAATAGAAGAATTTAGAGAATGAATTACAAGGAATTACATGAGAATCATTAAATTAATAAGCGGCGCTTATTTATGAGGAAAGCTTGAATAAGCGCGATAAAGTAATTATATAATTTAAATCGAGGAGACGTAATAATTAATTCGTTAATCGTGATAAACAAATAATATTTGTTTCCCTGAGTCACCTAGTTCTGCAGTCTAAATTTTTATAAATTTTATGAAATAATCATAGAAATATAGAGTTGTGAAATTATTGATATCGAGATAATCTATCAATTAATGATATTTATCAAAATCTATGCAAATGGTTGAGAACACTAGAATTTTGTAGGACACTTGACATATATGAATTTGTTGAAATCCATCAAAATCCAAGTTAAGAACACCCCTTAATTACAATCGTTAATAATCCATTATTACAATATCAACCATGGCACTATTAAAATCTTAGGGACGAAGAATTAATTCTGAAAAAACGTGTGAAAAACAAGAAAGATTCCTTTTAAGCAAAATTGTGTTCGGAAAAGTAGACCAAAAATTGAAATATACCCTTGCAAACAAGGTCATCACAACAGTGAAGATAATTAATCAAATGCTCCTAAGAGTAACACGGACTAAACCAAACAAGCTTCCAAAATCTCGCAAAATGACATAACAATAATAGTTAAGATACTAACTCAAATGCTTGTAAGAGTAAAACAGACCAACCAAACAAGCTTGTAGTAAGTACGAATTGTGCAGATCTAATCATATCATCGAGACTGAATACCGTAACAAGTAGCATAAATTATTGATACATAACAACATGTCGATTGTCTCAAGCTAGTGCTTAACCCCCAACTGACCTGATTTGCCGACAAAAACCAGCAAGCAAACCAGTTTACACATAACTTATGTACAGATACAGAGACAAAGTGAGCAATTCCAGAGACAGCAAGTCCTCTTACATTTACGTGCTAACAGCTGCAACAGTTGAAACCATCGAGTCCACCCCGCAAACATTATGGCCCCTACAGATTCTGTAGTATCCCTTCTCACCCCAATTTGCTCCCCAAGAATTCTTGATAATCCAATATGGCTTGTCTTTCAGACGAATAGGAGCATAACCAGCTTTACCATACCCGACCAACAACACGCCATGATCCAACACCTTCCTAAAGCATATGTATGGGCAAGAAACACCTCCTATGTATGTCTGCATAAAAGCAGCATTGATACCCACTGCACCCAACAAACAAAATTGTTATCACTATCAGCACATAATGCTTCTTAAATCTTAGTACTCACTTCCAACAGGACTTGTGTAGTTATATGAATGGAAAAGTGAAGTCGTACCTGCAAGAGGGCCGTTCTTGACAAGATTTGCAGCAATTTGATCTTCATCAAGAGATACAACACTGAAGTTAGCAACCTTTGCAGCAACCTTTGTCTTGTCGAATTTGCAAGCTGCACGGTCTGTGCCTGTGTAAGGATAGTCTTCTTCCCTCATGACTCCACCGGCTTTAAGTGTGTATTCAAAGGCACTGGTCATTAGCCCTCCATCACAGCCAGAGTCGCATGAGTCCTTTTCTTCTGGATCACACTGCAGATAGTGGAAATTGATATAAATACAGTGACCAGTAGTAATTGGGAAGGTAGAAAAGGAAAGAGAAAAATTAATCAATTGATCAAAGGTGAAGATTGCCATTAATAGGTTAAGACTTTGAAATTGAAGAAGAGTCTGTGACTGCTCCCAATTCTCAAAAAGAACCAGCATATTCAAGTTTAAAACTCTAAATGAGGACAATATATGCAGCAGAACATGTACAAAACTACAAATTTCAGGATTTTAGAGTCCTTCCACAGTTAAGCACTTTACTCACATTCGTCGTAGCATAATTGCATAGTTACCAATTAATAATTATTATTATACTGATTGAATATCTCGATTCTACTTCACACTTTCTAATTGAAAACGGGAGGGATGCCTCTTTCCATATCCACATGCGCGACTACGCAGGAGAAAAATCTCTAGTCTGGATAAACAGGGTTCTCAGAACAACTTATCATTTCACAATTTTTAAAGACAAGATTACTTGTTAGATATTATTCAATGTGTGCAAACAATTGTTTGATCACTTATACAATATATTTCCAGGCAACTAAATGTTATAACAAGATTATAAGAGAACAGATTCACCAATAAATATCAATCAAATGAATTCAGATGTTATGCTATAAAATGCCATGAAAACCAAAGCACAATCAATTGATCAAGATCGCCAGAGTACTAAAACTTGATACACCAAGTATCAGATAGACCCAAATTACTCTTCAATGGGCGAAAATATACTTCAGAGAGACATGAAAAGAACGGATTAAAGAGCTGTACCTCATGGTCGCAATCCACAAGCTGCTGCTCACTGAGGCTCACCAGCTTTCCGGTTGCCAAAAAGTTGGCACCTTCGAGTGCCCCGGTTGTGCTAAACGACCAGCATGATCCACAGGAACCCTAATTTACACATCCCACAATTATCAGTGAAAATCGTATGCATAAAGCCATCAAATTAAGCACAGTATCAAAGTCAATGCATGGGTAACAAAAGAACATGTTATTAAAAATCGAATTGCTTTTCTAGAAAAATGTTGCATCTATGCTACACTAACCTGATTCTTTACTGCCGTAACAGCACCATGGTCTCTAATCGAAGTCAGTCGGAAGATCGTTGGTCGGAAGAATTGGCGCCTTATTAGCATCCTTCGGGAGGCGGAGCCGTCGGTTCACGCCGAGATGTTGTCGGCGGAACTCCTTGGGGGTCAGATCTGAGAACTGAGTGACACCATGGACGGCAGAGGGGTCGAGCTTCTGGTGGCGCCGAGCGCGGCGCATGTTAGCCTTGAACACAGAAAGTCGATGATCGTGCTCATCCTTGGTGGCATACGTCTTTGAGAACCTCTTCTTGAAGATCTCGAAGTGGTGCTCGTCGGTCACCGAGTTCTCGTCGTTCACATTTCCTTGGTCAACGACTTGTCGGATCAAGGGATCGCCACTTTCGACGGCGTCGACGCCTGCTACGGCGGACCAAAACGACGTCACAAGGACGATGGAGCAGAGAACAGGAAGAGCAAAACGGGGAGCCATGATACTGCAGAGGCGTGTGATGGGGATAATATATAGAAACAGCGAGTTGTATCTATAGTGTTACAAGTCAGGAGTGGATGAACCCAACCAATGGGAAATGAATACGTGTTGTAATCTGGTTTGTCGGGGAATGTTATTTTGTTGTTTTTTGACTTTTTGTCGATGGCGAAGCAAAATTCCACATGGATGATTTTGAAAAGTGGCCTCTCTTAATTTATTATAATTTATATTTATATTTTTCTTTAAAGCCCGTTTGGAAAGAAATTTAAAGTGTTTAAAGTGTTTTAATGTAAAAAATGAGAGAGAATGAGTGGAGGTGAATGGTTGAGATTTATGGATGAGATGAGATATGTGGATGTGATTGATTTGGAGAGAGAAAGAATGTAGAAAAAAGTGGAAAAATTTTGAAAAAACAATAGCCGAACAGGCTTTTATTTTTCAAAATTCAAATTTAATTAAATAATTTATATTTATATATCTCATAAAGTCTATATGTATTATTAAATTTATACCATTTAATTTTATTCATTCTCTATTTTTATACTTATAAAAATATATTAAGGGGTTGTTTGATTGGGGATAAAAGTTATCCGCGCGGTATTCCATGTAAAATGTGTAATTAATATTATATTGAAAAGTGTGTATGTGGTTGAAAAGAAAAGAGAAGAGTGTGGGATAAAATTTATCTTGGATAAAATAAGGCCTAAAATTTGTACGAAAACATCCTCAATTAACCTGCAATATATGTTAAATGTATTTCCAAAATGTATTCTCTTCGTATAGTCCTTTTTAGCCCTAACA
Organism: Jasminum sambac; assembly: GCA_018223645.1. NCBI lineage: Eukaryota > Viridiplantae > Streptophyta > Magnoliopsida > Lamiales > Oleaceae > Jasminum > Jasminum sambac. The sequence goes on along the minus strand of CP073648.1, from coordinate 24,671,827 downwards.
TTGAAACTTTTTTGTAGTTCTTGCATTGACATAAGTAAAGGTGTGGTGTGTTTGGCATTCTGTATGCTTTAGCGGCGAGAGAGGTGATAAGTGGGAATGAAGAAGCGAAAGTAGCGATGAAAATAGGCTTTACGTGACGTCGAGGCCAATAAAATTACAGCACTAGGGTGAATCAAATTCATCTCTTCGTATTTTCATTCGAGAAAATTACGTGTTTAATCTCTAATTTTTACACTTGTTTCCTCAATTTTCTTTGGACGAGCAGGGTATGAAATTTTAAAATCAATTAGAAAAGAAAAAAAATCACCTGGTAGGATAAGACTACAATTGGGTTGAGATTGGGGTCAATCCTAACCAACCCACTTAAATTAATTTGGTGGAAAGTAAACTCAATCCAACCCACTCAAAGAGTAAACCAATCTAATCCAAAAAACTAAGATCGGTTTGGGTGGGTTGGGTTGGTCGGTTTGGAATTTAGTCTAATAATAATTTAATATTTTTTTAGCATTTAAATTAATATAAAATATGTTATTAGTTCAATTTAATTATAAATCATACATTGACTTTTTGTAAAACGATACACTATGAGTTTCTATTTAAATTTTTTTTACACATTTTCTCACATTTATTGTTTTTCCAAATTTTTATTCATATTTAAATTAATTGGTGAATTGGGTTGTGTTGGGCTGGGCTTACTTGAATTGTGATGTAGAATTCAAACCCAATCCAACCCAATTCAAAATCAAAATTTGAAATACAACCTAAAACAAAATAGTAAAAATCCCAATCAAACCAGGGTCGATTGGATTGGGTTAGGTGGGTGAAACAAGTTGGTTTGATTTTTGTCCAGCCCTAGGCTAGGACTGAGTTCTTTTCAAGAGCAAATTTGGGAGTTTTGAGAGAATTCAAACTTTTGCGAAGTAATGGATAGAAATGATAGATTGACATAAAGAACAAGTTTTAGGGAGTGGGACGATAAAATACAAGATAAAGTTGTAAAAGTTTTTAGGAAAAAAAAAATTAGCAATCTACATTTTTAAGTTACATGCACTATACATGGTGGTTTTTTTTTAACTTTAAAAAAATACAAAAAAAAATAGTTATATTAAATATATTTTTAAATTACCAAACTAAAAAAATGTTTGTGACACAATAATAAATCAAAAGATTATTATACAATTATACTTTGTAAAAAATTCTTTTTTTAAAAAAATAGAGGTTATTGATAATCATTTTAAGTCTAAATTATGATATTTATAGTTTTGATTTTATGAATATAATATGAAGAGTCGCTCATTACATAAATATTTTTTTAATAAAAGCAAAATGGACTATATAAAATATATAAGTGGGGATATTATTAGTAATCAAAAGTCAAAAGATTTTCACACATCCCACAGTATAGATGTGGAAAATTATGAGAAAAATCAAGGAGAAAGCTGTAGTTTAGTGTTTGTACATTTAGAGCAAAAATTGCAACTTTTTGTGAACAAAATAAAATGAAGTGAAAAGTATTAATTTTGAATTGGGAACAAGAGATTTTAAAGTTTGAAGTTGTTTTAACTTTAAGAATGAAATCGATGAACCTTGAGAGAACTTTACAAGAAAAATCGAAAAGGATAGTAAAAATTAGTAAAAATCAGCACCAAACAGCATTTCTTTATTTTATGTAGAAAGACTATCCTGTAGGCCGGTTGGAAATCCAGTAGTCCGGATCGTAAAATCCATGTATTGCCCCCTTTTTTTTCCCCCTAGCAAATAAATAAATAAATCCATTCATTCTAGAGTCAAGTTTTCTATGCTATTAGGCTAAATTTTTATTTACGTCTGTCTTCATCCAAAAAATATTTCATTTTCCTATGCAAAATTCTTCTAAAACTCATTTTCAAAAATCTCCTTCTTACGGTCAGTTTCACTACGAAAAAAGCGGTATAGTAGTATTTAATATGTTTGGGAAATTAGAGCAAATGGTCCAAAAAAAAAAAAGCACACTTAGGGTGTGTTTGATTTACATATCTTTTGCAGGTATGTCAAATCATGCAATTTGTTTTACACATTTATTGTTTGATTGCATATTGTAAAAAGAAATGGTATTACAAGGTACGATCATGTTAAACACAATTTGAGTCAATTACAGGAAAACATTTTCTCAGGGGATAGGTAATTTTTTGTTCATCAAGCAAATATCTTCGAGGTAAATATTTTACAACTTGCAATCAAACACACTTTTACTGTGAATTTGGTCCCAAAAAAAAAAAAAAAAAAAGATAACGTTCTTGGTCTCAAAAAGTGGTGCTCATTTGGTCTAAATAGATGGAATCCGTCCACTTTTGCCATTAATTATTTTAAAATTTGCTCTTTTATACTCTTCCCAATGAGTATTTTAGTCATTCAATTTAGGATAAATTGCACACAAAATCCTCACCTTTGTGAGTTATTACAATCAGGTCCCAAAGTTCGAAACATGTACAAATTAGTCTAAAATTTTAGTTAAATTGTATAATTTTACCTTTTATTTTTAATATATATTTATTTGGTCCATAATTAATTATATTGAATTAATTTAATATATATTAGATAGTTTTTACCGAAAATTTTCAATATAGTAACATCTATTCGCATTGAAATCATAATTTTTTCAGACAAATTTTTAGAATTAGATACACGCACATTTTTTCTTCAACCGACAATTAATAATAAATATAATTATTTTATCCCCTTAAAATTTTAATATGAGTATATCACTATAAAAAAATACTTAATGTAGGAAAATAATATAAATAAAATAGAAAAGAATTTTAAAAAATCAAAATTGCACAATTTTTATTTTGATTTTTTATACATCTTCATTTTGGCCTATAATAAAAATTATTAAATTTATTGAACTAATTTGATCATAATTAAATAATTTTTATTGAAATCTTATCACACATTAAAATGTATTCACATTAACCTCATAACTTTTGAAAATTTATTCATATTAAGTAAGAATTAACAACTAATAATTATTTTAAAAAATAATAATATCATTATTATATCGATATAAATATATACTTCAGATATTAAAGAAAATACGCCGAATGTAACAAAAAAAATTATAGAAATGAAATAAAATAATATTTTCCAAAAAAACTAAAAAATTTGTTGAAACAATATTAAAAACCTATTTCTCATTAAAAAAAAAAGGAAAAAGGAAAAGGTATCCCAAACCCACCTACGCCCAAGCCACCCACACCCTCGAACCAAGAGTTCAAATTGGCCATCGGGATTCGGGAGGGTTTTCCTCTCAATTACTCGCCACCCACCCCAAATTAATCAACCAAGGGGTTCCCCCCAACCCCCACCCCCACGCCCTCCAGTTTTCTTACTGCTGGCGAGGTTGCCGGCTGGGAGTAATTGAGTGAGGACCCCATCTTAGTGGTCAATTCGATTTTAGAGTTTGGGGGTGTTGGGACGGGTTGTGTTGGGGTGGGGGATCGGGGAACTTGGGATTTCTTTTTTTTTGGAAAATAATTTTTGAAAACATTTTGGGAAAATGTTATTCCACTTCATTTCGTTTCATTTCTGTACATTTTTATTACATTTATTTTGTGTATTATATATATATATATATATAATAATGACACTAATTTGGGTTTGTTTGATTTCTTTTGTATTTTTGTAATTTATTTTATTATTTTTTCTACATATTGTATTTTTTTATAGTGATATACTCTTATCAAAATTTTATAAAAATATAATGATGAAAAAAGTAAAAGTGGGAAATCCCACTTCGGTAGAAAATAAAAAAAAATTAATATAAATACAAGTGTAATGATTGCTCCCCTTGGAGGTTAACTTTTTAAGGTGGAACCTCAGACTTGTCAAAAATTTAACATGGTATTAGAGCGGGCGATGACGGGACAAATGCTCGGATGTGCCAATCCCGGCAAAAAATGGTATCCGAAAAGATGGTTCACGTGCAAAGGTTTGGAAAGATCCCGCCTGCATGTGAGGGGGCCGTGATGAAAACAGTAAAAGTGGAAAATCTCACATCGGTAGAAAACAAGAAAAAAAAATTAATATAAATACAAGTGTAAGGATTACTCCCCTTGGAGGTTAACCTTTTAAGGTGGAACTCTTTACACTTGTACAAAAAATTTAACATATTTCAAATATCTAACTCTTTTTATTTTTATTTTTATTTTTTTGAAAATTATGATTTCAATGCGAACAAACACTACTATTTTGAAACCTGATTTATATATATTTCAAACTTTGGAAGCCGATTCTAATAACTCCCAAAGATTAGGACCTTGTGTGCAATTGATTCTAAATTGAATAACCAAAATACAAAGAGGATAAAATAGCAAAATTTGAGGTAATTAACGATAAAAATTAACGGATTCTATCTATTTGGACCAAATATGCATCAATTTTTTTAATCTTATCCCTTTTTATTTCTGACTAAATTCGTGCCAAGTATACTTTTTTAGATCATTTGCCCCAATTTTTCAATATGTTCTCATATAAATTATTTTTCTTATTTAAAGGAAATATTCTTAATAAATCACGGTCAGAAGTATTTTCTTATGGTTACACATTTCATTTCATAGTCAATAATAATGAATTAAAGTTGAGAAAGTTGATTACGTCGAGTGACCGTGAGTGTTATTTCACCGTGCTCCGAGGCGTAAGCAAATTCGTATTCTCTCAGTCTTGGAGATTCACAAATTGACTTTGAAGACGAAGGAAATTGAATTGAAAACGAGAAGTATCTCCGATCTCCGAATTTCTAAGCTTTTTGTCGAATCATTCGATGAAAAATGGAGAACCGCGTGGCGGAACAAGCAATTGATAAGAGTTCGCCTGAAAATGACGATTCGAAGTTGAAAAATGGTGAAAGAAAGAAAGTAGATCTGTCATTGGATCCAGAATTCTTTAGTTGTATGCTCCAGCCTTCGCCTCCCGATTCTGATCCAGATTACATTGGAATACGCCGCCTCCTCCTCTTTCGGAAAGCTCAGTCCGGTGTCTTACGCCGCAAGGTACTCCTTGAGTGCGCACATGGATACACGCATTTGCATATGCTTATACATTACTTTGTGTTATGTGGTTTTGTTCGTACCTCTGGTAATTTAGATTCCAGTTCGTCTCAGATCACTGTAAGGGAAGGAATTTTCAACGCATCGTCATTCCATTCCATTCACTGTATGTATGTGCAATTTATACCAGTGTGCAAATGAGTGCCAACTATGAGCGTAATTTCACGGTAATAGGAGCAAATCACGCAATCTGATTAGTACTTGAAGATTGTAGCTGGACTTGTCATAGCTTTCGTTATTCAACTTAATGAAAAATGTTGAGATGCATTTTCTTTGTCTGCGGTGGTATTTGGCTCCTGTAGTACAATTCCATATTATCTGGCAGGCGATAAGGAGTGAGGTGACAAGACCAAACGTAATGCCAAACCTTCATCATTTAGTGCCACTTTATAGTCTCCAAAAATGTTTTGATAAGTGGTGCTGCGGTGGTCTAGAATTTAGATGATCTTCATTAGTGAATAGATACTAGCATTGTCAAATATCGGAAACTTGACATCTGCTGCAATCAGTGAGGGAAAATTTATTTTACTAGAAGCAAATTTTAAATTCTTATAATCTTATACATTTCTTTTACTATGAGTTCTTCATACTGAAATCATTCATTTAGTATGGTTTCACGCTGTAGGACTGGAGATGTAATGGAAAAGGCTATGTTGCTTACCGTAATTACATTAATAGGCCAAGAAATTGGGAAAGTTTGCAAACACCGAGTTTCCCAAGCACCCCAGGGCAGAGGTAATAGAAATGCTCTTTAATTGCTATGAGCATCATTGAGTTATTGTTTGTAGTTATTTCTGAAACCTTCATTACACCTTTTTGAAACGTTAAAAGAAATTCAGCTTCATAGTATAAGATTATTATTTAAATTTGTGTTCCATACGGTTCTCACATCAGGGTAATTTACTGGTTGATGCATCAGTGGACGGTGGATACCATCTCCAAGTCCACTCTCCCATTTGTTTGAGGTGGACAGCTGGACTACAAGCAGGGTAAATGACATTTCTCTGTTAAGTTTGCCGTTCTTTCCAAGTTTCTGTCTTATAATGAATTCAAAATGAGCAGGGAGTAATAGGTTGTTAGGGATTCCCTAGGTACCATGCTCTTTTTGCCTGTAATATTGTGCTGACAAAGATTGAGACATGTTAAGTACGCTCACTTAAGTTAGTTGACAGTTGTCTTTGTTATAGTAGGGTTAGAAGTAGATAAGTTAGTACTTGAAAAGATATTTGAAGTAGGGCCAGTACTGACTTGAGAGAGGGAGGGAAATTCTTTGATTTAGACAGATATATATCCTATGATTCATTGCATAATGATCATTTGTGGGGGCAATTCATTGATGCTTTTCGGATAAGACTCTGGTGTATAAGGCTTTTTATGATAATTTTTTTTAAGTTTTGTTGTTGTTCTCCATACAAAAGTCGTCACACCATGCCATTTATGGTCCTGTTGCTAGATGTAGACTCAATACATTCTATCCACTGATGTTTATATGATCGCAAACAGCTTACCTTAATAATTTGCATCTTGAATCTAGTAGGTTAAAACTAATCTGAACGTCACATCAAGTCTAAAATTCTCAAATGTAGTTACAGAGAGCAAATGCTTATGGCGATAGATTGATGCCAAAGTAAGCATTAATGAATTGATGTATGGATATCCAACACTGGAGATGGCATTTGTTAAAATATTTATTCAATTTATTGTGAATTACGCTCTCATATGTCATTTCTGAGAATAAGCATGACCCATGCCATTTTAATATGTATTCTCTCTCTCTCTCTCTCTCTCTCTCTCTCTCTCTTCTAGGATCTACGAAGTACTAGTCGAGCATTGAGTTTCCGCACAAGCGTCAGTTCAAATGCAAGTGAGACTGAACCCCCACGTAGAAAGGCCGAACCTGCATATTCCTTTGTAGGGATGCACTGTATTTTTGACCAATGCAAGGCCATGGGTACGGCTTTGAGAGAACAAGATTGATTATATTTTGTTGTTCTTGAAGTTTTTACATTCTGAAGTGACCATCATTCATTGTCTGTAGTTACCATCATAAAGTTTGGGCACACGAGTTCTGATCTGCTTGCTTATGGAGCATCAGATGGAAGCTTGTATGTATGCACTGTTTCTTCGTCACCTGCAGTTCTCAAGCAATTGACAGGACATACAAAAGATGTCACAGGTAGGCCTAACTGGTAGTTCCATCTTTAGTAACTTTTTGCTGATCAACATTCTGTCTTGAAGTGGAATATTTTTTCTCGGAACGCATTTTAAAATGTCATTCGGTCTCTGTTAATTTTTACTTCTTACATCCAGCGAGACTTTATAAGTCCTTGTGATACCTTTGGAGTGAAAACTTGAAACTTCTCTATGATCTGTTTTGAGTATTTCCACATGCTTACACATGCTTGTTTTATGATTTACATTTACCTGAATACGTCCTCTTTCTTCATCAAGTTCTAACATTTCTCTCGTCAGATTTTGATTTTTCAGCTAACAATCAGTACATTACATCTTCCTCAATTGACAAAACTGTGAGAGTATGGGATATCTCGAAAGGCATTTGTGTGAGGGTGATTTATGGAATTTCACAACAACTTTGTATTCGTTTTCATCCGGTTGGTATATGAAACTTCATGCTATTGTGCTTTCGTACTCACAGAATGAAGCTATTTTTGAGTTCACCACTGTGTTGTCATTTTTTTCCAATTTTGCTCGTGCAGGTGAACAATAATTTTCTTTCAGTTGGAAATGCAAACAAAGAGATAATGGTAATTCATGCATAACTTTTGCTCAAGTTCACTCTTTGCTGCTAGCTTACATTATTTATTGAAACCACAATTAGGGTATGTTTGATGGAGATTTTTTTTTTGGGGGGGGTGGGGGGGCGGGGCGCAGAGTTTTTGGATGTGTGGTTAGACAAAGAAAATGCATTAAAATTTTGAAAAATTGGTGGTTGAAAATGCTTAGGGGGAAATAATTTTTAATTTTGATATAATGTGTATCAAACAAGCCCTTATTCTAGTTGATTATTACATCAGAACCTTGATTCCGTTTCCCTAATCAATTTCTTCTGTGTTTTCTTATTTTGTTTTGGCATGTGTGTACTTGTTTATGTGTTCGCCGAGGCACAAAAGAGGACATACCCTTCTTGAACTTGATTGGTTATGCCTATGTGATTGTATTTTTGTGCCCTACAACAAGAACAAAACACTTAGCCTTATTCCCTATAGTAGGGGTCGGTTATGTGAAACCATACGAGAAATCACGTCGGATCGTCAGTATGAATTTTGCTACACCCCGCATTCCTTGCACGTATTTTTGTGGCCTGCAATCATAATTATGAACCTGGTCTGGTCCCTCCTGAACCTTAACCTAACTGGACCAGTTTACATATGACCCGATCGACAACCGGTCACATCTGAGTAAATTGTTGGGTTGTTTGACTGGTCAGCTGTGTTTTGCCAATAAACCAAAAATTAATGTTACTTCTGTATCTTGTGCATTTACAAGTTATATATTACTATATTGTGTCTTCAAATAATTTTTAAAAATTATTGCCAACGTATGAATTGATTATTCAAGTAAAATATGTTAAATGACTTTATTACTAACAAATACTGTTTTCATGAATGGACCATTTATCAAAATTGTTTAGAGCTAAAATAAATAGTTTTTTTTGGGGGGGGCGGGTTGTAGTAAATTCATAAAACTGTTCTGTTGTTAATTGAGTAAATTCTTGTACATAAGCAAAATGGAAACAACGTAATTTAATACTTAAAAATTTTATTTCTTTTCAAGTGAAACTTCATAGAAAGAAATTTTAAGCAATGACTGGCTGATCCAATCACTCAATCAGTGACTGGATGACCAAACAAGGCCTGCAATGTTTAAGAGCTCTGATATCTTACTGCATTCTAGACACTGTATGCCATCCTGCAGATAACTCAAATGCATTGCTTAATTACTTGCTCACATTAGGCACTGCTTTATACATTGCAATCTAGGTGTTCAATTTCAGCACCGGAAGAACAATCAGTAAAGTGACCTTTGACAGTGAGGTTACTGCTATGGACCATGACCATACTGGTCAGCTTATTTTCTGTGGCGATGCTAAGGTGTGTTAGCTGCTTCACCATCCTCCACCTCTGATGACTGATAACCGTCAAAACATTTATTTGTTTCTGAAGACAAGACAATTTCTTTATAAATGATCGCAGGGATGTGTATACACAGTTAGTATGGACTCACATACAGGTGCCTTATCTAGGTCTCATCGTCATCGAAGTAGCAGCAAGAACAATTCTCCTGTTACTACTCTTCAGTACAGAACCTTTTCTTTGCTCGCACGAGGTCCTGTTTTGCTAACTTTCTCTCGAGATGGAAGCCTTTCTTTCTTCAGGTTGTTCTGTTATAACTTTTCCTTCCTACTTTCAGACAGAATTTCAGCATTCTGATACTTGTAGATTGCATTTTGTTTGATGCAGCATCTCTTTGGAGACACGGGGTTATTTGACGCTTCGCTGTGCACTTAAGTTAGCTCCACGTCTGCATAGCATTCGTGCCTCTTTCTGTCCTCTACTTTCCCTTGAGAAGGGAGAATTCATAGGTAAACATGCCAAGTTATCTTAGATAAGTAAACATGCCAAGTTATCTAAGATACTAATCCGTCCTTTTGCTATGTTTTTCACCAATTTAAAAGATATTTGCCAAAAAATGAGTCACTTTATTTTGCAATCTTGAAGCAACTTTTACATCAAAATGAGTTACTTAATCCCTGTTAGCAAACCAATTTTGTTTTGAAATAGAATTAGATTCTTTTAAAATGAGCGGTGGAGATTTGTATAGTACATGCGTGTCCTGCTGATGAGATATATAGATGCGACTAGTTTGAACAAATTCTATTTTGAAATAGAATTAGTTTGCTAACAGGGGCTTAATTACAAGCTAGACAATCTTGATAATCATCATCTTGCCCGCAAAATTTTGGTTGAAGTTGCATTCTTTCTACTGCTTATATTAATGCTTTTAAAAGTTCATTTATATTATATGCATAAAAGCATCTCATTCTCATTGCTCACATGATCTGTACATTGTATGAAGTTGCGGGGAGTGAAGATGCTAATGTCTATTTCTACGACTTAACTCGACCAAAGCACACGTGTGTAAACAAGCTACAGGTATATTCTTAATTTTGTCAAAGGTCTTGTTCGACTGGCTTTGTGAACTTAAATGATTGGTTATTACTGCAGGGTCATGGGTACCCAGTTATAGGCATTGCTTGGAACTATGGAGAGAATTTGTTGGCTTCCTCAGATTTTGGGGGAACTGTCATTGTCTGGAAAAGAGCAAAGACAAGTTGAACGAGTGTACGAAAGGACTGGGTTTTCGACTCTCTGTATTTTGTTTTACAGTATACTGAACGTAAAGGGGTTAGGAAAACAAACCATCAGAAATAGAATACATCTGTGCAGATCTCTCGCTCTGGTCGGTTATTTAGACTTTAAATACAAATTTTCGATTTTATTTTTTGATGGAGAAAAGGGAGAGTCCTAATAAAATAATCTAATCCGTTGTATTATTATTTTTTGATTGAGATGTAAATTAGTTTATAGCCATTTCGCGAACTGGCTTTATTGACCAATGTTATGAGCTGAATATATAATATCTTCTTGTTGCGAATGTTACTATTGACCATCGGTGCACTCCACGGCATTTGTGCATTCTTTTGCGAATAATGCTAGCCATCCACACAAGGTCCATCCACACAATTTCCACACACATGTAAAATTCCACTTTTAACCTTTAGTGTTGATGAAATCACAAAATTACCTTTGAATTGCCATTTTACCACCGAGATTAAAATTGGGGATCTGAAATTGGGGATTGTCGTTCTCCGTCTCCCTCGTTGGGGATCTGAAAATTGGGGGCTTGAGTTCTCCGTCGATCTGTCCAAAACCACCGTCGTTCTCCGTCGATTCTTCCAAAACCACCGTCGTTCTCCGTCGATTCTTCCAAAACCATCTTCATTCTCCGCCTAGTTTTACGGAAAGACTCGCATTTGTTTCTTTCGCAGAAAAGAAGGTGGACGAGCCGCCAAAGAAAAGCTTCTGTTCGTGTTCTATAGTGTGAGTATGTTAAGTTCGATTAAGCATTAATCTTGTGGGTTGTCTGGAATTGTTTAAATCTTTGTTGGGGATCTGAAAATTGAGGGCTTCTAGAGTCATTTCACCAAATGTCGGCATTGTACCCTCCATCAGTTGACCTGCATTTTAGTTATCACCGTTGTTTCTCCGAGATTTGAACCCAAACTAAGGTAATTTGTCAAGATTCAATTTGGGAAATGATTTTTTTTTTTTTATGTTTGATGACTGAATTTTTTAATGTTTGTTAAGGTTCAGTTCTCCGTCGATTCTAGTAGATGACTGGATTTTTTTTTATGTGCTATCAGTTGTCCCATTAGAAGACAGAGTATTGATGAATTAAGTATTTTTGTTCTTAAACATGATTATTTCGTCTAGAACTCGAAGGAGAATGTGATGAATCTGATGGTGAGGAATGTGATGGTGATTCAAAGTGACTGGCTTTTATGTGTTTAGCATTAAAGCTTCTTGTTTCATATTTTTGGTATTGTGGTCTCGGCTCATTTTCCTGGCTGCCTTGTATGTGTTTACCCCAGGGATGTGATGGTAATTCAAAGTGGATGGCTTGTATGTGTTTACCGCATGGATGTGATGGTAATTCAAAGTGACTGGCTTGTATGCGTTTAGCATTAAGGCTTTGAATGCTTGTAATTGCCTTTGCTCCTTTAGATTATGTGCTTGTATGTGTTTAGCATTAAGGCTTTGTATGTGCTTTGAGTGCTTGTAATAAGCTGCTGTGTGGAAGAATGAGCAAAAGTTGGAACGATTATTTGATTATGTGGTTGGAATGTCCAATCCCTTTTAAAAAGAATTTGACTGATTACTTGGTTGGAATGAGCTTGAAGAACAGGATAGCATAATCTGTTTATGGAAAACATGTTTGATTTATAAATACCAGGCTTTTTGATTTAATTGGTTACAGTAGATGTCAATGTTCGTATGGGTAAGTTTTTATTGCTAATTACTGTCAAGTTCACCCTGTTCTTTTCATCCACTTGACAAGTTCTTGTGAATGTAGAGATGGTGAAACTAGGAAAGAACCAGGGTATATGTCATAGTTGCAGGAGCATAACCCACTGGTTAAACGAATGTCCCTATAAGCGTCGTTGCCCAGAGTGTGGCGTGGGATACGTGACATTGTTTGAGGTTGAGAATAGTCCTCTCCCAACCAACATTGGCAGATTGTTTCACTACTGGCCGATGAGGAGTTGTGACTATTTTGCATGGCATGAAGGTAGGGTAGGCGAGACTTCAAATGACGTAGGGATGCCTGCCCCGAATGTGGAGATCGATAGCTTATCCCACTATCAAGACATGTGCAAAAGTTTCAAAAGAAGAGGATGTCAAGGTTAAAGCTTACTTGAAGTAGACAATAGATCTGAAGCGAGCATGCGATCGGTAGTGGACATATAGTTAGTGCTTATGTTGTGTCATTAATTGTGTGAAGTCTAACTTCTATTTGGTTATCTAGAGTTTGTAACTTATACTTTGACATGTTGTATCAAAAACCAATTTGCTCACTTCTATTGAGCTTTCTAGAGTTTTTTAGCTTATGCCATGGTTGTATCAAAAACAACTGAATAAAAATGCATCCAAATTCTACTGCCTACAAAATAATTCACAAACGTGACCATGTTCCAAAATGGGAAAATTAATGTGCGAAAAACTTATAACATGCTAGTGGACAAATGGGAAAATTAATGCAAGAAAAACTTATAACATGCTAGTGGACATATCACAAGCTATAGCGCAGGCGATGGATAACTTTGCATCTACATGATTAACATCCCCTTGTAAAGGTAATACTTCATTCGTTTCTTCATTGTCTCCGGTGTAGATATTCTCAACTAAATTGGCATCCTCAATACTTTGTTCATCGGCCAAACCATCTCCCGGTGGTGTCTCATCATCATAAAACATATTCTCGCCTAAAGACAATAACAAAGTAATTAGATGAGCTAAAAAATGTTCAACAATTATTGAACAAAAAGTAATCTCCTATTGAACAAAATTAGATGAGGCAACCTTTTATGTAGGAAGGCAACCTTTAAATTTGGTAATTCAAAGGCCCAAATAAATTAATGTAATAACAAATAATGGCAATCTGCAATTTTGCAATGCATCAAGTCTGCCTAGTTTTTGGCCAATGCAATAAACCATTCAAATTGAAAATGTCGATCTGCACACATTCATTTTAAAAATGGCCCAATTAATATCAATCAACAGCCAACAAGAAAAGGGTTAAAAGAGAAGAAGAAGCATTATTCTGTAATGAATACCCAAACTAAGTATTCTGTAAATTTGCACACATTCATTTTAAGTAGCAAATGGAGATTAATACCAATTAATACCAATTTAAGTACAGATTAATACCAATTTTAAGTGCAGATTAATACCAATTTTAAGTGCAGATTAAGACCATTTTAAGTGCAGATTAATACAAATTAAGTAGCAAGAAGAGGGTTAAAATGGCTAGTAGCAAAACCATTCAGACGAAGAGAACAAGAGACACCCGGGCTTATTACCGAATCCATTTGTTTGTCGGCAACGAGATCCAATAAGCTTCTTCAAACTAGAATCTTTGAGGGCTCGAACAGGAATTACAAGAGGGTCCGATCTGAAAATTGGGGCTCAGAACGGGAGATCTGGTTGTCGGCAGCAAAGGGAGATTTCTAACGGGAATGGTGAAGCTTCCGGCGGCCGATTGTTGTGGAAGACGAAGAGGACGGCTGGACGAAGAGGACGGCTGGATTTCAATTTTGAGCGGCAATGGGGTTTTCCACCATTGCAGACCAGATAACCCCTCTCATTTAACCGGCTGGATTTTCAATTTTTTTTAAAAAATCTGACGAGAATTTGAAGTCAAATTATCGCGAGATCTCGTGTGTGGAAATTGTGTGGATGGACCTTGTGTGGATGGCTAGCATTGTTCTTCTTTTGCATGAAACTGTAATTTCAAGCAAAGGTTTTTAACTTTTAGTTTTCCCATTTTGTTGGAGGTTTGAGATTACGAGAAACCATGCGTTCTTTGCGGGTCTGATCAATGTTGAGGCAGGGTGTGGGTTAGCATAGTTCGGGTGTTTGGTGATTCGAATTCCTATAGTACAAGGAGAAAATCAGTATTTTGAAATGTGTGCTAAGTGAATAAGGTCATATTAGAGTTTGAGTGGGCTTAAATTTAAGTTGCGCGAAGTAAAAAGCGCAAAAATGTACGAAGGTCAATTATTGAGTTCAATTATCAAGTAAGGTCTCACACTTTCGTAAAAGCTGTTGTTCATCAGATTCTGTTTATGTTTTCTTGTTTCTGAATGTAGCTTCTTGATATATATTATAAAAATATATAAGAGAATAAACAAAGCAGCAATCCGTTGTAGTCTAGTTGGTTAGGATACTCGGCTCTCACCCGAGAGACCCGGGTTCAAGTCCCGGCAACGGAATTTTCTTTTGTCCTCTCACTCATGCGTGTTTTGGGTTTAGGGAAATTTTATTGAAGTCCTTGACCTTTTTAATGAAGTTCAGCCGGATCCCCAACCTTCAAATATTTGCAGTGCTTTCACTTTTTTTTTTTTTTTTTTTTTTTTTTTTTTTTTAAAGGCGTTTTCACATTTTTCGGTATGAAACAGCGTGCAAGTCCTTTTAATTGTGAAGGCTGGTGGTAGATTTAGAGACCTCTATTTACATTTTTCTCAAAATCTTAGAAAATATATACTCAATTAGTATAAAGACTTTAAAAACATAAAACTTGATTTATAGAGAAGAATATATATATATATATATATATATATATTTCAAGCTTTTTTGAACATATACATGAGCTACCTTAAACAATATTTTTGAAAATAGAGACTAATAAAATACTTTGTTGAGATTGGCAAACAAAAACCAACGATCTTTGTTCTTTCTAGATAAATCATTTAGAGTACCTTTTGGGAGGTTTCATATACTCAGCCTTATTATTTCGACTTTGAAAAAACATGTTCACAACCTCGACTATATAGGAATATTATTTTTTACCCATGTGAAAAAAAATAAAAATAAAAAATATTCCTTGAAATTCCCTCCGTTCTTTTCTAGATTTTCATATACTATTATCCAGTTTTTCACCCTTATACATAAAGAAGGAAAGATCTTACAATCAAATTCACCGTGAAAAAGCGGGGTGAGATACATTTTTCATTACCATAGAATACTGCGCATGTGAAACTCGTGGGGTTTATTTCCTCAATCATGGTATGGTATACATTTCTCCATAATTTACAGATCATTTTAAAATAAATGAGCAATACAATAGCCATCCTCTCTTTAAAAGCAAACCTTTTACCAGTAGTAAAACACCACCATCATTATTAGGCACTAGTAACAGATCTTCGGGCAAGAGAAATACTCGATGCATCCCCACCAAGTTCCTCGAATACTATCAGTAAATTTCGTGTAGGCTTCAACCACGACCGAGGGACGTGGTACCTAAAAAACCAAGTCAAGAAACAAAATAAACAAGCTATATAGTCTATATGTGACGAGCGAACGTTGCCCAAAAAATCACTCTCGGGGTGCATTAGTCGAAAAGACTAGCAAAGGTGAGGACGATTTTGTCGTTTCACACAAAGATCCCATTTAGAAGTCAACCTTTGGTAACTCATAAAGAAGAGGGGAAAAAAAATGCTAAACAAGCAGTAAAAAGGAATACATAAGGAATTTCCATACCATCTTTGAGTAGGTTTTCCACAACCGTGTTGGCAAACGTGTTGGCGATATGTTCCTGCATAGCTGCACTCACTACACGCGCCTTTTGCATAGGCAGTCCAGTATCTTCCAATGCTTTGTCCATTGATCCACACTTGACCCTTACCCATGCTTCCTAGGTCCAGTGCTAAAGGCTCGTTCCCACGTGGTGAATCGAAGTAAGCCTACAATCACAAAATGGCTTGTAGACATAATAGTAGTAGAAACTAAGAGATGTGTGGATAATAATGAGAACTGATTTAAGATATGTGATTAATATTAAAGTTTGATTTGAACTGAGTAGGAGAAGTCAACTTTAAGATGACTACATACTCAAACTCTCTTCAGCATTTTGACAAAAAGAAATAACCAATCAGACGACTGTTTCATTTGCCATCTAGTAATCCTACCGTTGAAATCACAAACTTGCTAGCGTCCTCAATCAAATTGAGCTAATATTTAACTATTTATACCTTGAACCATGTAAGCGGCTGTTGTTTGACTGCAGCCAAGGACCGTCGTGTCCAATCAACGGATGATACTCCACTCGGAGACGCTAAGTTGATGGCTTCCCCTTTAAGCCCAACCTGGATGATATACCATATTTACAAAAATCGATACACGATTTGATCAAGAGAAACAAAACGAAAAATTTCAGTGCTCTCGTCTTACAGTGCTCAGTATTTTAAGTCAATTAGTATTGTCTATCTAACTCTAGAAAGCCACATTATTTAAGTAAATGTGAGCCCCACATGTATAAGTAGTCAGTATTTACTAGTCACTAGTATGGAGTAATTGATACACCGGGAGTATTGAAAAACTTCTTTCGAAAATGAATGAAATAATGGACCTGGTAGGACCATTTTTGCCAAGACAAGTCCCTTGTTCCATGGTCAAGCCCTTGTAGGACGACTGGGCCCTGGACTCCCGTGGCCCACGTTTCAAATCGTTTGCCATCATTCTTCAAGATCAAAATGGACACAAATTTAGATATCACATGCGAATTTTGTAGCATTAAATTTAGGTATATAATCTAATACAAAACTAGGCACTGCACACTTTGTAAAGGTAGGATATGATTTGTATTTTCTTATAGCACTCTTGCCAATGTGGGGATAACTAACCGGTAATCCAACAGCTACACTTAGAAGTGAAATCCTGTTTACTCCGGCGTGTAATCTGACTCCTGTCCTGTAAGGAAATGTTTTGTATGCTCGACTCCCAAAGCCCGATCCTATTATCAAGTGTTCATTTTTTTCAGCAACTTATAATTTTATCCAAACATTAGAAATTACTTATTTACTACTTTTTTTATTTTCTCATTTTTATCCTTCATACCTGATAAGTGTCCATTAACAAACACATGCAAGACATGGCCAGCTGATTGCACAACCAGAGTAAGATCCCGACCTTCGCGTAGAAAGGATTCATTTGGGCTTATCTCCACACTGCAAAGTTCATTTTCGTATAAACTTATTCTTAATTACAAAAGTGACATTTTCGGACGAGCATTGTTCTGATTGAATACTGTAACTACCTGGTTGTGTACCACAGGTAATCACTGACATCTCTAGTAACATTTAATTGCTCCAAAAGGCCGACGACTGTGATTTTTGAATCGACATCTGTGGCTGATATGTCTTCATTAAATGTTTCCCAAGAAAACATTTGAACATTTGTAGACAACATGTGTGCTTGTGATGGCTTAGATCCAACCTGGATTGGCAAAAACCAGTTAATCAGTACAAAGAACTAGCATAAAGAAACCACTTATCTACCACGTCCAATTATAAGTACATAATGTGGGCCCCTATGTGTAGATGGTCAGTGTCGTTCAATACAAATATAGTTTTACTTAGAGCTTGTTTGGTTAAGCTTTTTTCAAAATCACTTTTCTCTGGAATTGTTTGCAACCACATACGGGTAGTCAGCATGATAAAACCAACTTACCTTGGCAGTATTAAAAACTGCGTTCTTGCAATCTGGAAGAATGCTAATCGACCAAGGTGGTAGCTGATAATGCATGTTATTAAATTTCACGGTTGCAGCAGCATTTGTGTGGTAATTTGAGAGAAAAGCCGCACAATGTCCTGACTTGGACGAAAAAATATGTGCCTGCAAGTGGAAAATCGAGCCATTACAAACCTCTAGAAACTTCCAACACATTTCTTAGTATACAAGTGCTACCTAAATTTATCGTCCCCCTATCTCTCCTCCCAAGAAGGTGAAATGTGGTTCATTTTAAGGTTAATGCACGCTTATGTAGGACCGTATAGTGCCCAATCATGTCTGTTGTTCGTTTTAACCTTTTCTTTTTTCTACCTAAAAGTTAACATCTTCTACTGAGTCAAAAATCAAACTTCAACACTAATAACATGTTCACAACAATTACTCATTATTATCCATACATTCTATTCTGAATACTATTCAACCTATAAGTCAATTTTTAGCAAAATACGTAGTTTCATGAACTATACTAAGGTTGTTAATCCATAATGGCATAATGAACGACCTACCTGTTCATAGTTTCCCAAGGGGGTGACAGTAGGATCAGCAGAAACCAAGGCCGGTTCGCATAACTTTATCGCCTTATGAAGCTCCTTCAAATGGTCATACTTTGGCTGCCTCAGCAAGCCTACTCAATGAAACAGTAAACTAAATTACTCAGTCTTTAAACTTGGCATCAAATGAAACAAAACCCGTTTGGATCAAAAGTTTGTAGTCCATTTTCGTACCGTATTCATCAATTGGAGCATCATAGTCATAACTGGTAGTCACAAATGGACCTCCCGAAGTTCGTCCAAAATTCGTTCCTCCATGATACTGTTAAGAAATCAAGAACACGTTACATTAATAAAATAAAAAATTTTAAAAAAAAATTTGAAAAAGCAGAAATTGTGTCAACCATGTAATAATTCACAAAAGAGCCTCCTTTCTGAATGAACCGAGCAACAGCGAAGGCCAAATCTTCGACTGGACGGTGATGAATTGGACTTCCAAAATCTTCAAACCTTGAGAACAAAAAATTTGTTAGCATTTCGTTTGTATTGTTGGGACAATGGAATAAACGCGGATGTTCATTACAATCTAATCCACATTACCAAACATGTCATAAAACATACCATCCAGACCAAGCCTCGGTCCATATCGTGGGCTTGTAAGGTTTGTTAGGAGAAAAATAATCACAGTAAAAACCATTACACGCATTTATCTGTCACGAAAATTAACTGCAATCAGTAAAAATTCAATAACCAATCCTGTTTTCACCAAGAAGACATGTAAGAAATATATTACCACTGGATCTGGTGCATCTTCTTCCTTACACATAACCCATGGCACCCCTGTCCCCAATCCAATGGCCATCTTTGCTGCCCAACTCGAATATGCGGGCCCCGCAGATCCAAAATCCTTTTTTACTAAGTCATACTCGTTTTCAATCTGCATATTTATTATAATAGAAGAAAATTCAGATGAACAAACATTGATTGAAAATATTTTATTGGTCAGAAGATACTGATGGAGTATAAGTTAAAATGAAAGCTACCTGTGATAAAATGATAGGACCACCTTGAGATTGAAATAATTTTTCCTCTTTCATCATTTGGACAATTTTCTGGGTAAACCCCTGCATTGCTTTCTGGCCAAAAAAGAAGGAAAAAATCATCAAGAACCCAATTAATCAGTCGAAAATCTTCAAAAATATCGGCTGAAAAATGTAATTTTTTAACTGTTTTTTGAAGGAAATTTTGATAAATTGTCAAGAAAGATAGAGACCTTGAAAGGTTCATTATCAGTTCTAAAGGTAATGCCTGGAACATACTTCAACCAAACTGGAAACCCACTGAAACCCAAAAAATTAAAGAGTGGATTAAGAAATTATAAGCTAATAATTAGACAAATCAAAGCTGATAATAATAATTTAATAAATTTAAGTACCCAAAGTTCCATTCTGCACAAACATATGGCCCAATCCGAAGATGAAGGTACAATCCTGCTTGGTGAACCAGCTTTATGAACCTAACCAAATCATATCTCCCCTCAAAATTATACTGAAAAAAAAAAAAAACCCACAAAATAAAATTAATCAGTACATAAATTAATCATAATTCGTAAATTGAAAAATGAAAAATGAAAAACAGAGCTGTGTACATTGCCAGGTGAAGGTTCATGTAGATTCCAAAAGACGTAAGTGTCAATAACATCCAATCCTCCTTCTTTAGCCTTCTGTATTAGCCCCTCCCACATCTGCATTGTTCAGATTTTCCATTCATTAAAAAAAATGTCAAAAAATTTATTTAAAAAAAAAAAAAAGAACAAGGTTGGAGAAGATGAAGAGTTTTTGTACATCAGGAGTGCTTCTTGGATAATGAATGGAGCCAGATAACAAAATTCTTCTGTGGCCATTAATGATAAGAGATTTCTTGTCATAACTAACGCTGCAATGTGTGAACTGTACAGCTGAAATCAACACTATACAGAGCAAGAGCCATTTGGAAGCAGAGGTAGCTTCCATTTTTTTTCTTTTTTTTTATTTAATTAATTTATAAAAAAGAAAAAGAGGGTTTTTCTTCTTTTGAATGGAAATAAATGCGAGACAGAGAGAATTCCGAAGAACTAAAAGGGATTTTGATACCACATTTACAGATGCTGACAAATGTGCAGAGGGCTAAGAAATTTTAGAGAGAGTTTTTTGGCACTCTGTTAACAAATGAAATAATTGTGTGACATTGTATTAAACATTAATGATTGATGCAGGGGGTTCTTTTTTGCGTATTAAACATTAATGATTGATGCAGGGGTTTTTTGCTTTTATTTTTCATTTTTTGGCCCCATCCCATGTTTCTTTTTACTGTTTCTCTATCTTGTTACTTCCATTGTAATCAATGCTAGATCAACGTGGTCTAGTGTTAGCCAGTTAGGGTTCATATTTTTTTCCATTGTTAAGTTAAATAGGGAGAGAAGGAACCTGATTAGTAGAATGGTGGAGATTTCTGTAATATATGTAGGTCCCACGAAATATATAAATGTAATTGGTTTGACTAAATTTAAATTTGAAATAGAATATAATAGAATGAAATAAAATGAAAAGAATAATATATAGGCAACTTTTGTCATTGATTTAATTCATCTTCTCTACACTCTCGTTATAACATTCAAAAAAAGTTACTCCACTATAATCATTGAAAATATTGATCGCATTTGGAGTGCACTAGACCAACCTTTTTTTTTTTTTTTTTTGCTTATGGTCGCTTTTTGGGTCTAAATTATTTTTCGAAAATACGCATTGCATAAAAAAAATGATTTATCAATATATGTTTATAAAAGACATAGTATAGATGGCAAAGTCATTATGCTGTCACATAATTTGAGGGTGAAGCTGACATAAATAATAAAAATGAAAAGAGTAAAGCTAAAGCACAACCATTCCACTAATTTGTCCTAGTATAAAACTCCACCATGGCTTTATAAAGTGTTGGAGAAGTTGAAGATTTTTAACACTATCTTGAATCACAATGTGAAAGTTATAATTATTCACACATTATAAAGCATACAAATATATAATCATTATTTACACATTTTACAGCTTTTATTAATACTCAACTTAAAAATCCATTTTTAATAAAAAAATATATTTATTTAAATCCAGGCTAAGAACATTCAAGACAATGTACTATAAACTTGTTAGACTTCAAAATAAGGAAAACACGATCGTGACCTTTCGATTTAAAGTCTTATATCTTCAGATATATTTGATAAGGATTATCGCCAATATAATTTTTAGATGTGTGATTTTAAAGTTAAAAAAATATTAAAATATAAAAATATTATCAAATTAATGTAATGAATAGTTAAAAATAATGGTAGAGAAAAGTAATTATAGTTTTAAGTTGAATGGAATAAGATGTTATAGTAAAAGAGAAAATTTTGCTTTGGGTGAATAAGAATAGGTCAAGGTAGTTATGGACTTATTGGTTTAATTGGTAACTTAAATGGGGTCTTTTATTTAAGTTGGTAACTAGCTACATTATATAAATTTTAGCCTTATAATATAATGTCATGATAATGCATTATTCTATCTTTGATCATCTTTTCTAATTTGAGTTATTCTATGAATCGTGAGGATCTCAAGAAATTATACTTTCGGTCCTTAAACTATCACGTCACATTAAATCACGTCTTCTAACGTATCAAGTCACAATTATTGATTTATACAACAAATTAATTGGTAGGTTGAAATATGCTAAGCAGGAGATTTAAGAATTTTTGTCCACTATCTAAAATTTGCATTGGTTTAGAGTTCATGAATACTGTTTTAACACGGAAAGCACATTGGAATTCTTGTATTCGTCATTCATGAACTCTAACCTTGTAATATACGGTAATGTTATGTTAAGAGCGTTGGGAAACGTTGGGAGAAAAAATGTGAGAGAGATGTGGCTTCACCTACCCCACCGCATTCATGGCTGGTTTATCATGGTATTTTATAAATGTTATAATAAAGTTGGGAACATAACATTTTCATTGTAAGATAATTGTTTTGACAAAATGCAAAAGGTCGAAATCTAACCTGAAATGACAGACTTTAATTATTTAAGAATTGTATCTATTTTAGTAATTTCAAAATACCGAAAGGGAAAAACGAGCTATTATATACATATAGACATTCAATAATTCTAAATGGATATATTCATCCTCGAACACCTAATTTTTAACAGTTTAAATAGAGAACGTTTGATCGGGATATTTGTGGGTCCCATCTTTTTCATTTTGTTTTGCTCTCTTAATCATCATTTCTCATGGATCGTTAAATATGTATTCTTAAACATCTCGACTCGTAAAATGAATATATAAATTACAGAAACGCGACACCTAGCAAACAATATATAATTATGGTTGTTAATGAAAACACTCATGAAATTTTGAAAGTGAAAAAGAGGGATGCAATGGGACATAGCTAGGATGCTCCCTCCATCTGTCGTTTCATGTATTTTTTTTTTTTTTTGGAACAGGTTTCATGTAAAATATTTACATGCTCTTTTTTATTTATTTTATTATGTATATTTTACTACTATTTAAGGAAAAAAAATAAAAATAAAATGGGCTTGTGTTACCACTTTAAAGAATGTGAATGGCCCTGTAGGCCTGTACCATGTGATTAGTCCACATTGCCTTATGTGATTTGTCTTCATTTGTGCAGTAGAATGTCGGTTAACGTGACCCAATCTAACGCACTTGCCGTGGAGTTTATATGTTTTTTTCAATTCATGTTCACATTTGTGATTTCACAACTCATTTTGTAATTGTTTTATTCAACTAAAACAATATATATTATTTTTAAATTAATACACTTTGCTTCTTTTTTTTTAATAATAGATATACACATTGTTCTTTACATATAATATTTTGATTACATGAAGTAATAATTATAGAAATACAAAATGAAACGATAAATCTAGATTCTCTAAGATGACATATATGAGCATATTTGAATTAAGAGTTCAGATCTTTTAGAGATTTTCAATCTAATTGAGAGTTATATTCAATCAAAACAATCCACTGATATAATTTAGTACACTAATTCAATTGTATAAATTCTTTAATTAGTCGTGACATCTTATAAGACAGAAAATGAAATAATACATTTCAAAATGTTCTCTAAAATTCATTTCCCAAACTGATTTGTAAATTAAAATACTTTATTCACTTCTACATACACATTCTCTTGAAATATCAAATTATTACTTCTAAAAATCTACGCTGAACAAGTACTGCACAATGATTCACAAAATAAAGCTTGTATTCGTGTGCACTTTTTCTGCCTAAAATTGACTAAAACTTAACTTTTTGGATAGATAATAGCGGGGACCACGAGATGTGTGGATAATAATAAATGATAATGTGAGATGTGTGGTTGATATTGATATTTAACTTTGACTTTTAAAAGTAGATAATTTTTAGGTAAAAAAAAAGTGTATACAAACACATGCGCTCCAATTTTCTAATTAATGTCTTACAAAAGCAGCACAGTTTAAGGGGGGCAAGTTAAAAGGGCATACTTACTCCTGAAGACAACCTTTGAGATTTTCATACAAAAGGAGAAAATATTAGTCAACAGATCGAGTTCCGTCGGTCATTATTAAAATAAAAGGCAATTAATATGAATAATTGTTAAGAAAACGACATGGGAAACCTATCATGTGGCCTCATCCAACATAATTTAATGATAATTTGATAATTTGTCTCCACATTTCGTTGGATATATCCATCTACCTCAATAATTTGGATAAGCAATTAAACGAAATGAGATATATAAATTGAGTAACCTTTTTGTAAAGGGCAACCATTTTGGAGGCACATTGAAGGGCCTACAGTCATGGTGCTACTGCTTTTCGTGCAAGGCTCTAGTCTATGGATGTGATAAAGATTATTTATTTATTTATTTTGAACTCTGACAAAGATTTTCTTATTTCACAATTGCGTGTGTTCATTTTTATTTATTTTCACCATAAAAATTTTCTATTACTAAAAATCAAAGTCAAATATCAATATCAATCACACATTTCACATTATTACTCATTATTATCTACATATCTCGTGGTTCCCACCACTACACTCCACTTTTAATAAAATTTTAGGCAAAAATAAGTATACACGAACACATGCGAACTTTCATAAAAAAAAATAGTTGTATCAATGTTTGGTTGAGAGGTCTTTCACGGACACTTCCAGCCCACAACTACCTCTTAATGCGTTTGGTGGGAATTTGTATTGTTAAAGCTGATGTTATTCGAAAATTATAAAAAGAGACATTAAAATTAAAATCTTGAGGTGACGGTTGCTGAAGTTAAAATCGTTCGCACAAGAGGCCAGTACTCTGGGTGTTATGATGTGTATAAAAACGTGATTTTATGTGTTTTTATGTGATATAAGAGAGAGAATGAGTGGAGTTGAATGGTGGAGATTTATATAGTATAAGTAGATCCTACGAGATATGTGGATATGAAATAGGAGAGAGAATGAGTGTGATTGTAAAAAGTGTGTAAAATCATGTAGGAGAACACGCAATTGATATAAAATAATTATGATATGGTACCGTTGAGTAATGATGTGACACATTATAATTTATGTATTATTACCATTAGGACAGTAATAATTTCAATTCAAATATAAAAGCTTAAATGCATGAATATAGAATCCTAGAGTTGGAGGATCAACGGTCAACCCAATGTTTAAGAGCTCAACTTCTTACCGAGAAGGTCCCGAGTCCGGAACCTCCCCTGTCCAAAAAATAAAAGTAAAAATAAAAAAATAAAAAATCCTACAACCCACAACATCCGTTATGTATTGAAGACAATTGGGGTTATTTGTGTATTGAAGATTGTTCGGATCCAATGTTGGCAATTGGCATCAATACTTAGTTCTAGGCTAGTAATTTTTCTATTTCTAAGTTTTCCAATGTCAATATCTGTCCTATTCTTGAATTTCTTCGCCCAAGTTGACGCAACGGACTCATGGGGAGAAAGGAGAAATCACGTTGCTGTCTTGTTGGGTTTAGGTCAGACCTCAAATAATGGATTGCAGTCTATTTTTCACTAGAATGTACTCAGATTTTATGTTCAT
The DNA here is from genome assembly GCA_018223645.1 of Jasminum sambac. Lineage (NCBI taxonomy): Eukaryota > Viridiplantae > Streptophyta > Magnoliopsida > Lamiales > Oleaceae > Jasminum > Jasminum sambac. Next base: position 24,646,263 of record CP073648.1, on the reverse strand, counting down.
ATAATTTTTAAGTTATTGCGGTCTTGATGGTTATAATACACAAATTATTATATGTCATGTAATCACTTAATAGTATTACATTATTATTATTTTCTGATGTCAATTTAATGGTGTAGCCTTTTGTGAAAACGGTTTAAACTTATCACGCAATCCTGATTCAGAACATCGATGGTTCAATTAGGAATTATCGATGGCGATTAGTTTGGTTGAGAATCAGAGCCGCTAGTTCGGTAGACGAGAGAGTTCAGATTTTCGGCGCGGTGATTTAGCGACCACGGCCAAAGTTTAACAATATTTTTGCCCAAAAAAATTGTTAAACTTTGACCGCTACATGTTAATCGCGAATCGAAAAATTCAAAAATTTCTAACTCACTCTCGTCAACGATTCCAGATCGATCCCAGATTTCAAAACTGACCAAACGAATCTTTAACGCCATCGATTGCCTTAATTAAGGAACCATCGATGGTTCTTGAATAGGATTGCAAGTCACCTGCTACAAGATTTTAACTTTAGTGACCATTTTGTGATTTTTAGATATCTTAAGTGATTACTAATGAAATTAACCCATTGTTTAAAGGTACTTGTAGTAAATCTACACTCTCACATTAACTTAAGGGAAAGATCACGTTGATATATTCTTGATCTCATAGTAATTAAATATTAAAATAAAAATTTCACATTTTCTTTTTTTATTGTTGCTGAAACAGAGACGCGATGACTGATGAGTCATTACGTTGTTTATGGACATTGTGACCAGACTTCCTATTCTATGCTAATGGTTACTCAAATTATTACAGAGATTAAGACTCGAAGCATAGTTGAACACGTAAACACAAATTCAAGGAGTAACGTCAAACGTGGTCCTATTTCCATGGGGATGGATAAATCCTTACCTCGAATGATGTGACATTGAATGATGATCTGCTAGTATTACATTACTACCACAGTCTCAAAATTATAGCCAATTTCTTATCTTCACAGATTAAGAAAAATGCAATTAATGTATTGGAAAAGTACAATTCAAGATTATTTTTCTAATATACCCTCTCATTTATTAAATATTTTATTTCGACTATTCTATTTTGATGATATGAATGTATATTAAACTAGTATCACGCCCGTGCGATGCACGAGAACAATTAAATTTATGCACGATAAATAGTTGATATAAAATTATAAATATGAATGTTGAACTACATAATTTATGTAATTTGTGCATAGGAAATTGGATAATTATAAAAAATTATTAAAATCTATAATATCAGATATTATAATAACGAAAAATCACAAGTAAATTCACAATCAGAATTATAAAAATTCACCCGCATCGCATAATTAAGAAGTTTATCAAAACGCGTGTAACTTTAATTCTAATTACCGTGCCTATAGCAATGCTCGTGAAGATTAATTAATCAGAATGAACTATTGGGAATGAATATATAAAAATTCTTTGATTATCAAAACGCCATTTTTCGCTTTGAGTACATATCAAATTTATATTCAACACCTTTTTTCCTTCTCAAATGGGCATTTCACACTCTAAATTTTATGATTTTACGATTCTTTTAGTGATTAATTGTAATCGCTACTTAATTTTAAATTTATCAGATAAGATGTATTATGCTTAATTTTATGTAACTTAAATTTGTAGTAACATCGACAATTTTCCTCATCTATATAATTCATTTGATTTCTTTTCATTTACATAAACTATATGCTAATTGTAGAATGAAAATCTTTTATTTGTAATTTTATATCTTAGAAAAGCGAAAAATATACGTCTGAAAATTCAGTTAGTGAAAGATATCATATCATAAGCATTAAAAACAAAAAATATCATTTATTTTTAATTAGAAATAGTATGTCATGTTGGGCTCTGTAGATAGGGTGTTCACCAAACGCGACACTTCAATTATAATAATATAAGAATTAATAAATTAGTATTTTACTTAAAATAAATAAATTATTCTACATAAATCTAGTTATAATTTTAACCACTCACTATTTGATTTTCAAAAAGAAAAAAATAAAAAATTCTCACTATTTTTTAATAGACCAATTTACGTAATCAAGCAAAACTATCAAAACCTACAATTTTATCACGATAAAATTAAATAAAAAATAAAAAATTTATTATTTAATATTTTGAATTATAACTTTAAAAAATGAAATTATATATAAAGTTTTCCAAAATAAATTTTTTCTCATTAGATGTTTGTTTTAGATATTGGTTATTCTTAGTTATATTTTTAATTACTACTAATTAATGTTGGTTTATTTCCAAAACTAATTTTATAATTTTCTTAAAATATTTAATGTATACCACATTTGCATCTTTGCCTATGTGGCACTTTACAAATTATAATATAAGGATTAATGAGATGATAATATAACAATTCAAAAGATAAAGATAAAGATTAATAAATTACTCTTTATTTAAAAATAATAAATTATTCAATGCAAATTCAATTATAATTTTAGCACGCCCTATTTTATTTAAGAATAATCCACTATTTGAATAATCCAATGCAAATTACAAATCAAAACTATCTAAAACGATAACATTTTTTAGTGCGGTGAAAATAAAATACTTATTATTTAATATTGTTAATTAGAAATTTGAAAAATTAAATTACATTTAAAGTTTTTTTAAAACTATTTTTTTCTTATTAAATTTTATTTATCACATTTAATGATAAATTTATGTTTCATTAAAAAATAATTATATTTAGAGAATTTTTCCTATTTAAATCTACCAATTAATATTGGTTTATTTCCAAAAATAAAATTTCCCTTTTTTTAACTACAAAATTTATTGTTATATATTTTTTAATATTAATGAGTGCCACATTGGCACTACTGCCAACGTGGCACTCCAGTTTTTATAATATAATAAAGATGAGGCAATAAAAGACAAGCAATTTTTTAACTACATCTTTAAAATGAATGTGGCCTATACAGAGTCGTCTCCCATCTTCGTCACAGAACCCACAGGCCTTTGCTTGTGAGAAATTCAATCAAAACCAGTGTAATTCAGACCGGATGATTCCACTGGGAAGGACATGTATCTCCCTCTCCTGACGATGCAAATCACACCACCACCCCTATTGGATAACCGTGCAATCACACCAGTGAAAATTTGGGGTGACTGTTGCAGCTCTGACCCTTGTGCATTTTGCAACGGCGAGAATGGGTGTGGATGAAGATCGACTCATTTGCACATTTGGTCTTTAGTTTGGTGAAAGTACCACATTTTAGAACATAACACAATTCTATCCTTTATTTAGAAAGATTTAAGTACTAAAAGTAAGAATAATCTTGTAATGTCACATTACAATCTACGAAAAGCCACCGATTCAGGGTGAAGGGATCACTCAAACTCACCATCGAATCAGCAATATATTCTTGATCATCAATTTTTTCGATCACCAATTTTTCCTCTTGGGGTACCATTTACTCAATCGGTCGTAACTCCCCAGATGACTAGTACTTTTGGTATGCTTGTTTCTCATCACCAAATGCTATCCACCTCCACATAAATGTCATAATTAAATAAATAATGTGATTTTCTATCGGTAAAATCGAGTACGGTACACTAGAGAGTAACAGAAAATTTTCCACAAAATCAAACCATTAGCACTGTATATAATGTTACAACACATTCTCAAAAGGCTACAAGCCTTCATTTGCATCACACATTCATTTGTGATTTCCATGACTGATGGAGACATGAAAAGGAAGAAAATGTTCTCCCATTTTACCCTTTGAGGAATCTGCTCCTTACAATAATATATTACATATTTCCTTACATCCTTTTTTCTGTTCAAATGTCTCCACATCATTCAAAAGTAATATTTCTGTACAAGCAAGAAGCCTTTCTCAACCATTCCTCTGCTCTACATTACACCAATGTATTTCATAAATTTCGTACCATCAAATTATGAAATTAACCAGCATTCATCTCTCATGCTACAAAATCATGCAAAACACACGACGGGACGAACTCACGCTGCCTGTTTCCAGAATCTGTAAAATCAAACCCCAATGTCTGAATTCCACCTTGCAATCCTAACGTGAGTGATACACCATTCCCACTTTCAAATCTTTCTAGCTCAGAAATCTCATACGCAGCAGATATAAATCTTTCATCTCCATAATTCGACTGTATTAATGTATCTGGATAAAGTCCCCGGTCATCCATGGATGGAGGCCCTTGGTCGAGATTTTGAGACGGCCCATCAGTATTGGGTCCTACCATTTCTATGTCATGTACATGATTGGAATTTTGTTCAATTGGTTGCCCGGTTTTACAGTGCTTGGTTTCTGTGGAAGTTGCTGTTTGGTGCAACTCGTCTGTGTTCAAAGCTTTCTGTGCAGATTCAGATGAATTAGTGTCTATATTGACATCATCGACCTCTTTTTTGTACATTTCTTCGACCATAGGCTTCCAGAGTCGAACTCGGGCATTTATGAACCAGTTTGAGACCTGATCCAGCAAAATTGATCAACAAAAACTATACAAGCGTCAAAGTACACACTATATTTTCAATGCTTAAGAGTTTATAAATGGATTTATATAGTAGGTATGTGTAAACTCGGTAAATAAGCTGAGTTTATAGATTATGAACAAGTCGGCAAGAAGAATATTTGGCCATGATTTTCTAAAACTTTTTGTAGTGTTTCTGCCCAATTTCTCAAATCGCCTTTTCACTTTTCAAAACCTATTTCTTAAAACTGTCTAAAGAAACGTGTTGCCAGAAATGCTCAATCGATTAACACTTTAAATAAGAGAAACAATTGTATGTGATGGAGATTGTTTTACCTGACTTCTTGTCAAGCCAGTCTGCCTTGCTAGCATGGTCTTCTCTGAGTCTTTCGGGTACCTGGAGAAAGAAAAATAACCAATCAAAAGAATTTTTACACACAAACTCAATAATGTCAATGAAGACTGTAAAAAGAGAAGTATTTAGAATAGAAAACGGGGTTTTGCAAAACGAACGGGTGAAGAAAATGCTCGAAAAGCCAAGCGCGTAAAATAGTAACAGAGCTTTCAGGGAGTCCCCTCTGTGGCCTCCAATTATGTGATTGCATCATCCCAAGTTGCTGAAGGGCCCTCTGTTGCCTGAGTTGCTGATCAACATAACGCAGTCGAGATATTCCAACCCCATTATCTGAAGAATCTTCCTCCCCGAGGCTTTTTCGAGCCACACGAATCTGGCCGTTGATCGCATCTCGCAAGAAACGAAATTGACGGGATATTGTCTTGAGGGCGAGTGCAGTGTAAGGTTTGGCTGCACCTGATCCTGCTATGGTGTCAAAGGCTGACACCACTATTTGCATCTGATGATAATACTGTCTATACCTTCGATCAACCTGCAATGTTTAAATCTTGAATGTGAAATCAGATTTGGGCACAAATGTAATTCTCTGTTAATTTGTGGGCTATCTAGGCTATACCTCATCCAACATTGTTAAAAGCTTTGTGGTCTTATCTTGCACCTCCTGCTTTTTGGCTGCTGAAAGTTCGCAAGTGAACGTTTTGGTCGACTCTGCAGAAGGGTCAGAGGATCTATTGCTCGACTCTCCATTAGTTTCTTTGGCAGTTCTAACAAGCTCATCTCTTTTATGTTGTTCCATAATAGCTTGTTTAACATTAACAACTTGATCCAGTAATTCTTGGGCTAATTTCAAGTACTTTGAACTGGGAATTACACTAGCAGGGTTATATGAATATCTCAATTGCTTATTCTGAGAATCATCGTTATTCTCAAAAGGACCATTATGCCCCCTGTTTTCACCCGATATAGATGGATTACAACCCAATAACGATGAGAAATTGGGATTAGAGCTAAGATACTGAAGTGATGACATGTCCATCTGGGATGGTTCGTGTGTACTGAGAGTGAGGGATAATCCTTCTCCCTCCGAGTTCATAGTGCCTTGAAGAATGCTAGAAACTCCAGCCATTGGATTAACCATGTTAAACTCATGATCAACGTTTCTTGATCCTACATAATTTGACAGAGTTTCTTGTCTCGAAGTGTTGGTTTCTGAAGAGGCTGAGAAATTCATGTACGTCATCATGTTTTCAGAGTATGAACTAGGCAAAGGAGCCCTTAGATAAAGCATAGTTGCAGAGTCTCTCTGATTGTTTGAACTTGGAAAGCATGTAGTCATCTTTCTACCTAGGATGATATACATAGAGATAATCAAATGTTCCCAAATTACCGGAAATTCATCACGACAGATATGCAACTCATCATCTTTAAATGTACATTTCAAAAATGAAGCAAAAATTTCAAGTACTCCTCTATCCTAGTCTCCGAAACGCTTTGAAGCTGGTTGAACTAATATGATTGTTCATAAACCAGAAAATTCAACCATCAGATATGCTTATCAGCAATAGTTACTGAATACTAAGAACCCTAATTATTAAGAATCCTATTATTATTCTACAAATACAGTCAACTGATAATCAATCAAATTCTCAAATTCAAAGTCATCTAACCCAGGCAGGTTCAAAGGGAGGGAGAAAATACAAGTAATTCCAATTGATGAATTTTATATAATTTAATGTATAAAAAATTAGAAATTCACAAACCTGGAAAGCGAAATTCAATAAGAATACTGTCTTATCGGTAACACAAAAGCTCCGATCCGCCTTAAATATATACACATGCAGATCCCAATACTTCAAAATTTTCGTCCTCTTTCCAAATTCAACCTCTATTTCTCTCTCTATATATGTCTCTCTCTCTCTCTGTATCTCTCACACAGTGAGAACAGAGAAAATAATAGAGAGAATCTGAAAACTCAAAAAGAGGTTCGATGTTTAAAGCACAGAAAAATCATCATAAAATCCTTTTCTGACTCTTCTTCTATTTTGGTATCATGTACCAGTACCATCACTCACCAATCACATAGTGCACACAGTACATCCACATCTATGCTCTATATTCCCACGTGAGAAACACACACGCATTTTCTCTCTCTAGAGTTCTGAATTACGTGAAAATTCCGATCATTTTCTCTTTCTATCTCTACTTTTTTTTTTCTCTCTTTGAAGACTGTAGAGTTGTATGTATGTATGTATATAGCCTAGGTGTATGTATGTGTCTGTTTCTTGGCTGTTGCAGTAGGTTTTGTTGTTGATGATAAATGATAAATTTAAGAGTTTTGTTAATGTGTCTTAATCTCTAATCACCAACTCGTACACCTAAACCCTCTCTTAAACCCCACCCCTCCTTCCCCAATCTTTTACTCCCTCCGTCCCATTTTGATAGGTTTATTTTCCTTTTTCATCCGTCCCAAAATATAAGCTACTTTCCTTATTGGTATAAATTTAATTTCTTCATTTCCTAATCTACCCCTATTTATTATGCATGGTTATTAATCAAAGTAAGTTGTCATATTTAATATAGGGGTATATTGAGAAATATACAAGTAAAATTTACCTTTTCAATAAATATTAATTACAAATTCTTAATCCGTGTGAAAGTCAAACCATGTCTATCAAAATGGGATGGAGGGAGTATAATCTAATAAAGCTGGACCCTTAGATTTGATTTGGAATTTCAAATTTGGAAGGTAGATATCCACCGTAATAGAGTTATATACTACTTCCGTCCCAAAAATATAGTCCACTATTCCTTTTTCGTTCGTCCCAAAATATAGGCCACATTCCTTTTAAAGATGTAGTTAAAATATTACTTATCTTTTATACCCTCATTTAATATATTGATATAATCAAAATAAAGTAGTTGAAATAAAATATTTAATAAATGAGAGGGTATATTAGGAAGATGATTTTGAATTGTATTTTTTCAATACCATTAATTGTATTTTTTTCTTAATCTATGTGAAGATAAGAAAAAGGGCTATAATTTCGGGACGGAGGTAGTATATATTTTTTAGTTTTATTTGTTTATTATTTTACGTTATTTATCTCATTATCTGTAATCTTTATTTTTTTTTAATATTAAAAAGTCCACCAGTGGGGTGCAAATGTGCAAGGCACGAATTTTATTTATTTATTATTATTTTTTTTTTAGAACTAAAGTCACTGATTTTTTTGTCTTCTCCAAACTGTGGAACTTTTGTTTCTTTTAATTTTATTTTTTCATAGAGCCCTCTATTTTTCCGACACTAACATTTTTCACCATAATCTCGCAAGTCGTTCGACTTGCTTCCCAACCCATCCCTAGTTGACACTCTACATCCTAAAGCCATCTTGGATGGATTCCAGTGGAAACTTGTAGGAGAATATGGGGAATCCGGACAATCTAGATAAACTCTAAAGCACGTAATAATGCTATTTTTTAAGAGTTGTTTTCCCCCTATTAATGGTGTCATAGTTGGATTTTAGTGAAAATCTCTTCGAATATAATGGAGGCGTTTGATTCAAATTTTTTATTTAGATTGTGACCATTTGATCAAACCAATAAATCCTTTTAGAATACTGATGATGCCAAGTGAATGAAGAGGAAGAAGAAGCAAGGCAACAATTCAGGTTTATATAAGGGTTCACGTACATGTTGGGAAAAGGTGTGTCCATTGAATTGAAAATGTGTATCAGTTGAAAGAGAACAGTTAACTTTCAACAGACACTTCTCTTAGACAATGACACCTCTTTACACACACGAAAGTTTGAATTCCTTTTCGGGGGTGTTGTCCCGTTGACCCAATTTAATCTTGTTTCGATGCGTAAACAATTACTGAGGCGGCAAAACTTTTGCAACACCAAATAAATGTATAAAAATAAATTACGAAAAATATCTAACAAGTTGCACCATCAACAATCTTGTTTCATTTTGCCTTTGCCATTGCACATTACACATGTATGGATCTAAAGAATGTGATCGAATTGTCTACTTGATTCAACCACCGTAATCAAATCATAGACATCTAATTGTTTAAATAATTTAAAAACACTTAATTTCTGAAATATTAAATTAAAATACTGTATTTTACCTAAATTCCTCATATCGTCTCCGTCACATATGGCTTGATCATGCAAGATGGGGACTTTCAAGCTTCCCCTCTCCACTTCACATGTGGTCACTGTTTTTAAAGGCCCACCTAAACACGCAAAGACTTGAACCTTGACTAAAATACCTCGCCCAATGAAAAACTTGAAAAAAGATGGTCAAATTTTGAGTTGACTGTGGTTTCATGTATGCTCTTGTAGGGGCCCTACTCGGTGCATACTCTTGTCAAAATGTGTGCATTTTAGTTGGTCTACCAGATATTTACTTATTTTCTTCCATTTGGTCCAAAAATAATAACTGATAAGCTCTCATATCTTTTCTCGGACTTTAGTGTATTAGTTTTTTATTAGCTGTCAAAATATTAACATAAATGAAGAAGATATTGAATTGAATTTCAATAAATATTCTAATTGTTAACAACATTGAACTTTTAAGGTTATGTTCATATCTTATTTTGGTTACATCGGCTATGTTCATAGCGTTTTCCCTTTGTGTAAAAGTCGACTATCCAATTATGTTCATTTCGAATCTACCTGCATGAGTTGGTGACTAAATTAAGTAGTATTTTAGTTTTTAGTTCTTGAAGAACTATAATTTTTATTGAAACAATGGAAAACTTTACATAATTTTTCGTATATTGTTTTACTTATTCACTAGTAACTAGTATAGAGTAATTGAGATAATACAAAAGGTAAAAGAATGCACTTCACGCATCGCCTAAACACATATAGGCTTGTTCTTAAGAAAAACAGGGAGGTTTTAATTGCATGAAAATTAGCAACAGTTTTAATTAGCAAGAATAGCAATAAAAAATGGACATGACTAAAATACCCTTCTGCATTTTCTCTCTCTTACTATATTTCCTTCTTTCTTTTTCCAGTCATCTTCTTTGGCGAAATAAGAACTCCAGTCATCTTCTCCGACAAATTCCAATTATCTTCTCCGGCCAAATTTTTAATTTCAGATCATCAATGTATTTTAGGCCAGCCAAACTCTCCATTTGTGGCCAATACCCAACTCATCTTCTTCACGATTTTGATTTTAATTTTCCGGGCAAAACTTCATTTCAACAAAAGACTCCGGCGAACCAGAGATTATGGAGAACGTTGTGTTCTCCAAGCTGATGGAGAACCAATGAGAAGCTTTTCGTTGTGCAAGGGCAAGGTGTGGGTGGGGTCATTGGGGTGGGTGCCTAAGAGGTTATTTTGGTTCGTGCATAATTTGTTTTTTTTTTTTTAATAATGTTGCTAGTTTTGTAAATATAAATTTAACATGATATTTTAATATTTATATTTATATTTATTTATTTTATGATTTTCTTGCTAATATTTCAAAAAAAAAAAAAAAAACACACATAGGCTTGTAAAGCTTGAATCTCGATTTTGCCACCTAAACAAGTCTGTGCCTTTTAACTACAAAATTCCCTACAAAAAAGTCGCCCTTTTTTCCCTCCCTCCTTTAAAAGAAATCTTTGAAACAATCTAGTAAAGTGCATTAGATGATGATGATGATGATAATAATAATAATAATAATAATAATAATAATAATAATAATAAGTTTTAACTAGGCGCCCCAAAAAAAAAAAAGGGATATGAATTTATGAGATGTAAATAAAGATTGAGGCAGGGCAGGGCTGTACAGTAGTCAGATTTACAGAGAGGGCTCCTGGCCTCCTAACTGAAACGGGGCATGGGGACGGGGCATGGGGATTCGGAAAAGCTCGAATCTAAGAATATTGCTTTTGAAAATTAGCTGACGCAAAAATCTTCTTTTATTGCAGAAAAGGGCTTTTGATAAAGAGATTTTTTTTTTTAAATGGACAAATCACACAGCCAGCTTGAAATAACAAGTACATCCCTTGACGGTCGGGTGTAATTAAAACAAAAAATAAAACTAAAAATTTAAAGTAAAATCTTACTATATTATAATAAAATGATAGGTGAAAATTACACATAATAATTGTAATATAATTGAAACAATCTCGAGCCATAAAAATGTATTGGATTACAGGGCTTAATCTCAATATAACACGTACAGGCAACGTCACAATAAGAGTTCCAAATGACGCGAGATACAATAAATGAGCATCAAATAGAACCAATATACAAGGAAAATGAGTTTCTAAAAAACGTAAGACGTGAGTTACAAATAACTTTCAAATGAAATTGAAATTACTTCTAAAAAAGAATAACGAAGACCTTAAAGCTATAGTTGTGGGATGATCACTTACCCCCACACAGTGTGTGTAAGATAACTTATGTTCACATGGCATCGTCATGTCACAACATGTGTTATCCTACTATATTGGGGGGTAGTAGATCATTCCCCTAGGAATAAAAACTGGGATATCCACATCGAGTCATCGACTATGGCTAACAATACCAAAATAAAATACTGCCAACAATGAGAATGATCTTCGGTACCAGTCTACATTAACAAATTCAAATAAAGCTTGGTCTTAAAACACTCCAGAAACTCATTTGACAGTTTTATGCAGCTAACTTACAATTATTCAAGAGAAAATGCAGTTCATTCACTTACCTCTGGAGTAGAGCAACAATATCTTCCCTCAACCTTGGAGTCTCCAGAAACATATCCCCACATTCTAACACATCAACGGTCTCCATGTCGAATTTCTGTGGGCCACTGTGTTCGTCCCATTCAAACCACATCTTCGCTATGCTCTCCTTCTTAAAGCACGTCTTGTGATCATCCTCTTCGGGCGAACCAGAAGCAATCAGCCTATAAGCATACACCTTCTTGAGCTGTCCAGGTCGAAAGGTTCGTCCTATGGCTTGGCGGGTGATTGACGGGTTGAGGTGAACATCGAGTATGATTATACGCGAAGCTCCAACGAGGGAAATCCCTTCACCACAAGCTTTGATTGAACCAAAGAAGACTCGAGCATTTGGTGAAGTGTTAAATGTCTCCATTGCAACCTCGCGGGTCTCTGCGTCTGAGTCACCAGTGATCATAAACATTTCACTGTTCATCTTATAGCCCTTCACTTTTACAGTCAGTCTCTCCAAGAACTTCAATGGCAGAAGGTATTGGCTGAAGACAAGTAACTTTTCGTCTCGGGATTCACAGAGTTGGAGAAGATTTAGGTAGAATTTAGCCTTCACCCCTTCTCTTTCATCCAACTTCTCCAACATTTTGTCGATTTTCTCCTCGTCGACTCTGTCTTTCACTCCAGAGTTCTTTGACAGAGTTTTTAACTGTGGATGCACATAAATTGCACTGCCTTCAGCATTGATTTTAAATTTTCTTGCCAAGTTTTTCAGCTCTTTGACTTCAGCCTTTTGCCGGGGACTAAGTTGAAGAAAGACAGCAAAGTCGACGAGTCCTGGAAGTTCGTCCAGGTTGTCTCCTCTGTAATAGTGCAAGACTTTTCTGGTCAGCTCACGTAGATCTTGTGTCACGTTGACTTTTCTCACATGATTTTCATCCTTCAAGAGAGTGTGCTCGATTAGTTCACAAAACTCATTGTCTGTCATCTTCCTCATCACGTTCTTTTTACCCGAAATTTCAGCTCTGCTAAGAATTCGCCTCTTAATCACTTTCGAATTCTCCAATTTTAAAAACCTCGGACGAACAAGATTCAAGATATTGAAAACTTCTTTCACATGGTTCTGGTAGAGTGTACCAGAAAGCACCACCTTTCTTGGTGTCTGGACCTTCTCAAGAGAGGTGAGGACATCAGTGTCCTGATTCCTTGGCGTGTGACCTTCGTCCAAGATCAGAATCGAAGGGCATTTTAGTAAAATCTCTTGGCATGCAGCAGAAACATTCCCAGTATCACTATCACATACAATTGAAGAGAACTGTTTATAACCCAAGAAGAGTATGCTCCTTTGTTGGGCCCACTCCTTTAGAACTTCCAGTTGCTGAGATCGATTGTCGGCTTTCACGGAGTAGAAGTCATACAGAGGTAGGTCTTCCACTTGCCATCTCAGAAACTCTTTTTTCCATGTTTGTAAGATTCCCCTCGGTAGCACAACCAGCGGTCTTGCATGTGGATATTTGGCCATAAAACTTTGAAGAAAACTGATAATCATAAAAGTTTTTCCAGAACCAGGAGCATGAGCGAGAATACAACCTCCTGGATTATCAGTCACCAAGTTGCTGAGAAGGAAATTGAAGCCCTCAACTTGATGGGGCTTCATCACCCTCTTGTGCCGAGGATGTGGGTTAATATCAGCAACAGCAAATTCTGTATCGGATAGTTTGAAGTCATCAGGAAGTACTTCTGGTTGATCAGTGTCTTTAGATGATGTCCATCCTTCATATCTGTAGGTTCTTGCGCTCCTTGTTGCCTGAATATAATTTAGAATAGGAGGAAAAGTTAGTTGTCTGAACAAGATCCTCTTCACAAGAAAACATGACCAATATGAACAAATAGGCATCGTTTCAAGTGACAAGCGTTTGAAGAATTGTTTCAGGTATGCACTGAAATGAGTTGGAAGAGAAACCTGCCGTAAGAGACCAGAACATAGCGACACTGGGTAACTAGAAAATTTTCACATACAGCTAGGGTGAACAACGAAACAATTTGGGCAGTTCCAACGAATGAATGCCCTATGTCATGCAGTAAAAAAGTAAACATTCTGAGCTTTCTACAACTTGAAAACGCATAATTTCATAAATACATGGAGGATTCTTAACACTGACGATGCATTTTGCCTCAACCCAATTCTTTCATAACACCATAGCTCTGAGTTACAAATGTTACAAAGTTAACAATTCACGTGGCTTAATGCATCTGCCAGATTTGGTTCCCCTTTCTCATGGGAAGCTCAAAGCTACAAGCTCGCTTGTTAAACACAAATTCATAGTTGAAGAGTAGACCATAGCAGGGCCAACCATGTGCAACATAGGATAACAGAGGCCACTAAACTTGGTCGTGCAGGCATTCATTCAAGCATTAGTTAAGGTATTTGACATTGTAGTCTCAATACATATGCATCCATGGAAGATTGGCAAGAATGCAGAATTGATATCATGTGAGCGCTAGTCAAAAGGGCATCATACATAAATGCACAGCATAAATTATAGCAAGTACTATTAGGGTGATAGGGAATCATTTATAATGGTTTTTAGTGTAAAAGAGGAAAGAGAATGAGTGGAGTTGAGTGGTGGAGATTTGTGAATGTGATGAGATAAGTGGATGTGATTGATTTAGGGTAAAAAAAAGAATGGATAAAAAAATAGTAAAAAGTTGAAAAAATGGAAGCCTAACACACTATATGTGTCGCTCAAAGCAGTTAACTTTCACTTTTTAGCCTTATGAGAGGAAAATTCGATCTTCAAATAATGCAGACCTATGCACATCTAATTCCCAACCTTCACATTTAAACTATAGCGCTAACCCCAATACAGGTGCAAGGTTGTCACATCGTAATTTTGGATCAGATTGGATCAAGAATCACAAGATTTTAGTTTAGTTATTTAATACATGAAAAGTATATAAACCTTAAATATGTTTACTAACAAATTTAACAACTATAACTAATTAATAAATATATAACATAACAAGGTTGTGACTATAAAGGTTCACAATTGATTTTTGAAATGTATAACATGAGCACCACATTTAAATATTGAATCAAACCTCCAATTGAAGTTTACATCCATTTGAATTCATTATTACACAGAAAAGTCAACCGCAATTAATTTTTATTGGAAACATTATGAATACAGATCACCATTACAACAGTAAAAAGTTACACAAATCAGAAACTCAAATAAAAATAATAACCTTATAATATCAGATGACCAAGTCAATTTTTACAACTAGTTCCTGACAAATCATCTCAAACTGAACCCAAAAGAAGATAACAATAAATGGACTAAAACGAAAACTGCAATAAGCTATCTAAAGAATTTTTTTTTTTTAAATGGCAGAAGGAAAATAAGTTTAAAAGTATCGTCAAACGAAGGCATAGAATAGAAAACATAGATAATTCATAAAATTTGTCAAATTATGAATTTTCATTTTCCCTTACTTTTATTAGTTTTCAATTCATATCAAATGATACTCAATCTATGCATTCATCCTCCTAACCTAATTGTAATTACCAAAAATGAAGATAAAAAGTTAACAAAGGCCATAGCCAAAGAATGGCTAGAATTGTTATTGTTAAAATACAACAAAAAGGATCATAGGATTGTAGGCTCATGATCCTACCATAGGACTAGACTGTTTTGTCATTTTGGGATCATAAGATCGCAGGATCATGCAATGCAGATCAGAACTTTAACAACCTGTAGAGGTGGCACACAAAGAAGAAATGAACCATACCTTGGAGAAGTTGTATTCAATAATTGACGCAATCCCCCTCCCGATAACTCCACAAATACGACATACTTCACCTATATCATCTTTCAGTATAAAAGAATGTTCACAATCTACTCCATCCCCTGCTTTAGGTTCATTGTGTGGAGACTCTTCATCAGTATCCTATAAAATATAAAAAATGCAAAGCTCATTGGGAAGAATTATTTACAGGGGATCAAGGAATCAACAAAAAAGACATAATCTTGTAATCCCGCTTGCAATATTAAACAAGTCAATTTGATTACTGGAAACTTCATAGCCAACTAACAGAATACGAATTGATAAATTCAACATAAGAAGCAAAGAATTGTCTGGTAAGATTCAAAGATGTAATCTCTTTAAGGTAAAACACTCACAATCTTGATTCATTCCACAAGTATGAGCTTCCGGTTATTCACTTCCATGAAGTGAGTGTGAAGAAGGATATTGGGCCTAACTCCTCCTAGAAAACAGGCTTACTAGGGGAAGTTTATCCTCACCTTATGAATTGGTTTTTATACCACCTGATTGCCCGATGTGGGATCTAACACGCCCCCCTCAAGCACAGTGTGGACCATATCAAACAACTGTGGACAAATTGATATTGGGGGCACCCCACACCGAAATTGGGTCTGACTCTGATACCATGTGAAGAAGGATATTAGGCCTGTTTTCTGTGGCTATTACTTAGTTGCTACTCAGTAGTTATGTGACATCTAATGTAGAAAGATCCATTGTTAAACCAGAAAATTTACCTGCACATTCAAGTTGGATAGATATATATGACTCAAATAATATCAATTAATACAGCAGAGTTCAAATAAAAACTTCTACCTTTGAAACCTCTAATGCGAAAGACAACTCATTCCAAATGTCTTTCAGTTCATCTTCTTTTTCGTCAGGTTGGTCATCATCTTCATCCACTTCCATGTCATCATCTGTACCAACATATTCACCTTTATCCTCATTTTCGAGTTTGGTCTCACCAGCAAGATGTACAGCTGTTTCTGTTGAACCTCGACTTTGAGCATAATTTTGTTCCTGCATTTGTTTATGACACCACCAATTGAACGGCAATGCCATCAAAGAAATAAAACAGGGTATAATTTTAATGCAAAAGATCATTATTATCATTATCCGTGCAGGGGAAAAAAGAAAAGAATAAGAGAAAACATGTATTTTATACTATGTAGCAGAAACACCATCCAACCAAAAATATATATAAATTAGTAAATTGATCTCATCAAACTAGTGAACATCGTAAGTCATATGAGGTCGTACATCACAACCAACACTCAAATTGAAAACAACTAGCATTATCAATAGCATAAATAAATTAAAGAAGGTGAACCATGGCCAAAGCTACATTCAAATACGGTTCTGCAACCACACTAGGTCTTTCAGATATTTCTATGTGATAAAATCCTTGTTTTTTTTTTTTCAAAGAGGCATTAAATATACAATTCAATAGCACCATTGAGCTCTAGAAACTCCTTAAATGGCCTCATAATGCAAAAAATGTAGGAGGCCAAACAATATCAAAATTAAGGTATAAACAACAATAATACAGCAAGCAATGCACACAATAATAACAGATGTATAATCCAAGCCATACGCTCCTCAATTCTCATGCTAGCTAGAATACTTGAAAACTCGTCTGAGCCCCAGAGACTAGGAAATTTTCGACACAATATCCTCCCGTGGTCGTCTTTGACACTGCTGTGTAATATTTGACTGGAAATTTCTAGTAAATTAGAGAACTGTTAAAATTTCAAAGTGTATGCATGAATATGATATCGGTTCCAGTAAAGCAGAATTACATGACCATGTTTTTCAACAATATGACCTTATCAATAGGTTATACACAAAGCAGTACAGGCAAATGACCTAATTCTCACTCCTTTTTTAACCTATTACCCAAATGTTCAACCATATTAATTAAAAATTATGGTTTAATCCAGTAAACATAGCTTCAGGAGGATCTAACATATGCAATGCCTTAAGCAGCAATATAAACAACCACATCCGACACAATAATCAGATCTCAATATTGTAACCTATTTTATACTTATGTGCGTGCACAGGAAACTTTCATCAGTGTTTGATACACAATTTGCCATCTAAACTTTGTTGTTCATCACCTTTCAGCAGCAGCAAAAGAAAGTATGTCACTGAATCGCTGTGTCTAGAGAGA
Source organism: Jasminum sambac (assembly GCA_018223645.1). Lineage (NCBI taxonomy): Eukaryota > Viridiplantae > Streptophyta > Magnoliopsida > Lamiales > Oleaceae > Jasminum > Jasminum sambac. The sequence continues at coordinate 24,628,765 of CP073648.1, read as the reverse complement.
GCATAAATTTGAGCTTTAGATCAATCAGCCAAAACATTTCCCGTGCGGCGAGGGGAACTTTTCAAAAAACAAACACCAATTTTTGACATCTATTTAGCTGGACACAAATCTCATGTACTTATTGCGACTTGTCTCAGAGCCTCTTTGGCAATGTCAGCATAAAATAGTGAATGATGGGGAAAAATGATATGAAAAGAGAAGTTCCCCTACCAAAAAGTCCTTCATAAGAAGGTGTCCTGGAGGCTTTTTCAATTCAACTCCCTGGAAGGGACATAACGCCTTCTCATCCTTGACATCTTCATCATCATCTGAATCAAGTATAACAAGAGGTGCAGGCGAAGGGACTAGTTGTGCACCTGGACCGAATTGTTTGTCAGGTTTCTCGTCTAAGTCAATGAAATTAGTTGTACTTGCTCCAGATAATTGTGATTCCCTGTTATTTTGCGCAGCCAAACTCTTGAATGGAAGAACAGGATCCGTTGCGTAGTAAGAATCTAATATATTCTTCCTCTGCAGAACAAGATCCTCAATATCCTTAGTGACACTTCCATAATGGCCGGAATCCAACTCTCTCAGCACGATGTTTATAGAGAACGGATCCGAATAATCCACAACTTTCGAGCAGGCTGCTTGGCTTGCCAGTTCAGACTCACCACGCCAACCAGCAGAAAAAGGTGCATCAGTGTAACCACTTCGTTCATCAACTTTTGTCCTTTTCCAACCCCCAGCACGTAATTCTGTCAAAAAAGGTAAAACCTTTGCATAAAAAGGATGAACTACATACTGTGCCTCTTTTATTATTCTTTCTGGAGATGCGCGATTCTTTGCACTCAAAAAAAGATAAAGATATGAGACAACAAAACATACGCAAGGATCCATATTATTAACTAATTCACCCCATTTTGAAATACAAAATTGAAATTCTTAGCTATATTTAGCGACATTTGCATTCAACATGAAAGTCCCTGAAGTCCTCAGAGATTTTCTCTTCACCTTTTTTAAGAATCATACAAATTATAGAACTACAGTTATTGCAAAAAGACAAGGAACAAAAATAAGCTATAAAACCGAACCCACTAGCTCACAGCCTCACACAAACTCGGTACAATTTGGTTATTGCAAGGTGCAGGCAAAAGTTACTGAATGTCCCAATAAATTAATGATACAAACCGCAGTTTGATTCTCGGCTCTGCCTACTGAGTAATAACCATAATCAAAATAAATAAATAAATAAATCAACAACACCAAGCAAAAAAATTATAAATATTAAACCAACAGCAATGAACAGGATTCTCAAAACAAAACCAACGTAAAGGCAAAAAAGAAACGCAAACAAATTTGTAAATTATGTCGCATCAACAATATTATACATGCAGCTATGAATAAAGGGAGATTCGTAAAGTAGCAAAGAAATTACCAGTGGCGCTACTGGCCGGAAGCCTTTTAGGGAATGGACTTGCATAATTGCTGGCAGTTGCTATACCCATTGTCGCTAAATCACACATATAAAAGAGTAAAACAGCAGGTTAATTCACCATTAAATAAAATTGCATGTGAATATTATCAGGGCAGCGAGAAGTAGAACAATCGGGGTACACAATTGAATGTAGTTTCCACTCAACGCGCCTAATGGAAACCTAGAACTTGATAATTGGGATAAATGGGGGAAAATGGCAGTGTTTCCCGTCAACAATTTGATCTACAATTTTCTGGGGGCTATCGTTGGGTAGTGATCTTTTAGGAGTGTAGGACTGATCAAGAGGAGAGAGATCCTTCATGGTTCAATTGGATTTTTTTGGGTTTTTTGCATTTTCTATTTCTTTTTCGCTTGTGACGCCATGTGTATTTAGGAGACTGTGGAGTGTGGAGAAAAATTCTCACGGACAAATCGGAAAATTAAGGAAAATGAAAAAACAAATAGAAAAAGTGTGCGGCTAATTACACCCACCAAAACTAACTACACTCATTTTTCCCAAATTTTCAATTATACTCTTATTATTAAAAAAAATTGGTTCGCTCCACTTTTGGGTTTTCGCTCCAATTAGAGCGAACACCGTTTTAGGGTATTTACTCTGATGAGAGCGAACATCCACATAATTACAAAAGAAAAAAGAAAGGAAGAATGACGGATAAAAAAATTTTGCTATCATTTTTTGTTCAAATTTTTTATAACTATTTTGACGAGTAATTTTAAATTTTTTAAAATTTTTTTGCAATCACACTAACGATAAATTTTGAATTTTTTTTAATAATACGGTAATTGACTTTATCTGGTTAGTATTGAATATAATTATTTTTAAAAAATTAAAAACTTTGATTGGTTGCAAAAAACTTGAACAAAAAATAATAGCAAAATTTTTCATCCGTCATTCTTCCTTCCTTTCTTTTTTTTTAATTAGGTGAGTGTTCGCTCCAATTGAAATGAGCCATTTTTTTGTTTTTATTTTTTATAATGAGGATATAATTGAAAATTTGGGAAAAATGAGTAAAGTTAATAAGATTAGTGGGTGCATTTAACCATACCCATAGAAAAAATAATGAAAAATGACTATTAGATACAAATTTCTTTCAAAAAAATAAAAAATAAAAAATGTTAACCACTCTTTGTCTACTAGATCACCCTCTTATTATTGTGCCAACTATTGTTAGTTTGTTACCGTATAAGTTTTAACAAATTTTAATACAATTTTATACATTCGTTTCAACTTTCAACTATATTCATTCTCTCTCATATTTCACATCCACATATCTCATGGGATCTATATGTATTATATAAATTTCCATCATTCAACTTTATTTATTCCCTCTCCTATAACACATAAAAATCTATTTTTACACATACACTAACACGCGTTTGTAAGATTTACCCAAATTTTGTGGCAATTTTGCCCTTCTACTATTTCCTAACCACTTTCTGTCCCTATCTAGCACCTACTTTGAGCTGCTTATTCGCTTTCCTAAACCCCCGCCTGCCGTTGTGTCGTCACCAAAAACACAACCATCCACTCATCATCATTAAATAACTCTGCCACTACGCACCTAAACTTCGCCAGCCATCACTCGATCGACGAATGCGGCGTCACCATACCCTCCAAAACCATCAAACAATACTCATCACCTCATGCGAAGACGTCAAAAGGTCACTGAAATTCAACAGATCCAGGTTGATACATAGAGAAGGACATTACCCGGAGATGAACGAGTGTCACAAGTGTTGAGTGTTGGCTCAGACCGGGTACAAAAACCCGTTCAAATGGCTGCTTAGCCATGATCTGAACTGGTATATATGCTAATGTTCCACACAACTGACACAAGGAATTGACAATTGAGAAAGCGGTTCAAAGTTAGATTAGATATGAAGGTGACCGGTTTAGATTCCCCAGCGGTGGAACCATGTTTTCGAACGGTGCTAATGCATATATCAATGATACAAGGCCGTTTGGTATTTAAAAAGCGGTGATATATTGGTATTAAAAACTCTTTTACGCATTGGTACTTTTTCTCATGTGTGGAATACGTAATAAAATAATAATATTTTTGAATTTTTGATTTTTTAATTATTTTTTCGGGGGAATCTTTATTAAAATAATACTATTTTCAATTTTGAATATTTATTATTTATTTTATGATGTTTAGATTTTATTCTTTTGGGTAGAAATTTTATCCGCACGATATTTCTTATAAAATGTGTGGTTAATACTAGATTGAAAAATGTGTGTGATTGAAAATATGTATACAATTAGTCGAAAGTGCGTGCAAATAAAATTATCCCAAAAAAATTTTGGGCCGAATTCATCCAATTTCTGATTAGTCAAATCAAATCTAAATAAATTTTTTATTCTGAATAGATCGGTGTAAAATTATATGAACACAAAATATCAATAAAATTAAAATTAAAGAAAAAAAGCGGAGATAAACCCAACCCCCAATCGTGGTGGTTTCACCACCACCGCCATCAGGGGGCTCTGTGTGTGCGGGTTTCACTATTCAAGCACCGCCTGGTGGTGGTGGTGGCAGTGAAACCCTACGAGATCTGGTGGTTTCACCACCACGATTTGGAGTGGGGTGGGGGTGAAGTGAGGAGTGAATTTAGTGCATTTTTTTTTATTATTATTTTATTGATATTTTATGTTCGGTATAATTTTACACTGATCTATTTATAATAAAAATTTATTTGGGTACAACAAAATAACAAAATTTGATTTGACTAACCGTAATATTGGATGGATTCCGTCCAAAATTTTATTTTAGGATAATTTTTATTTGCGTAATTTTGAATAATTATATACACATTTTGATCGCGTAGCGTTTCAATATAATATTAGCCACATATTTTATAGAAAATATCGTGCGGATAAAATTTCTACCCAAAAGAATAAGATCTAAATATCATAACATGAATAAGAAATACTCAAAATTGAAAATATTATTATTTTAATAAAGATTCCCCCGAAAAAATAATTAAAAATCAAAAATTAAAAATATTATTATTTTATTCTATTCATTGAGAAAAAGGCCAATGTAAAATTAGGAGTTTTTAATACCAACATGTCGCAGCTTTTTAAATACCAAATCATAAAAAATGTGGTTTTTTTAATACCAATATGGTATTTTGGCCCTAATGCATATATCAATGATACTGGCAAGTTAATTAATCTTAAAGATGGACCCATTAGAACTGCTATTGTTACTGGCTGTTGTATCAAATCATTTACAGAAAAGAGCAATAATTTTTTAAAACTTTTCTTCTAAATTCATTAAAAAAAGGATTAGCTGAAATACTTGTTTTGAATAAAAATCTCAGTGCGGATGCAGTTGTGGATATCGTTAAAATGTGGTTTTTAAGTGTTCTGGTCATTACTATCGAGGTAGGTAATAATATTATCAGGGTATCATACTTAATATTCTTCATATGGTTCATTTCATTTCTTTTTTTTTTTCGGTTACAGAGTTGTATTAGAGATTTATAGGGATGGTAATTTAGATTACCGTTGGTGGTAACCTAGAGAGAGTCTCATCTCAGGGATGGTATATATACCGTTGGATTCTCAAATTGTTGGGATTCTCAAAGCCATGATTCATTCCAAATGTTAATAGCGTGCCAATTATCACAAGTGTGTTAGCGGATGAATTTTAATATATTTTTATGAGTAGGAAGAGAGAGAATGAGTAGAGTTAGATGGTGGAGATTTAATGAGTGGAGAGATATATGGATGTGATGTGTTTGACCAAATTTGAAAGTTGAAAAAATGCATTAAAAGCTTATTGCTAACACCTTCTCAATCTTCCATCGAGATCCCTTATCAAGTAAAACTCAACAGCTCCAGATACTGTGTCAAGTAAAACTTGGATTGTGCCCCAACTGGGTCACTAAAAAAATCCTTATGCAGATAATATTTAGCTTTGAAGAGCTTACCGACTAATGTAATTAGGGTTGGTGAGAAGCTGTCAACGATGTTTCCCTAGCATTGTTGGACTAAAGATTTGTTTGGTACCAATTAAATTTAATTTAGATGTGTAGTTGAGAATAATAGAAGATGTATATATATATACATATATATATATATATATTTGAATGTAATAGTAGAAGATGTATTAAAAAATATAAAAAATTTTGTCAAATTACTGCATGAGTAGTTAAAAAAATAAGAGGAAAAAAGTAAATTTAATTGGATAAAATTTAATGTAAATAGAACAAACCCTTTAAGCTTGTTTTTTAATTTTATTTTTTTCTCTCACAATTTCCAACTACTCATACGTTCATTTGACAATTTTTTGATATTTTAAAAATATTTTCTTTATTTTTCAACAACACATATGAACTTTAATTTTTCAATAACATAAAAACATACCTTTATGGTAATTTAGTGTGATAAATACAAAAAACTACTCATATATACATTAATTTTACAAATTTTTAATATTTTTATAATATTTTCTTTACTTCTCAACCACATATATAGAATTTAATTTTTCAATAACTCACATTAAAAATACCCTTATGATAATTTTGTATAATAAATAAATAGATTATAAATCGGAGTCATTAACTGATTTTAGCCCTTGCATTTCAGTGCCAGTCGTAGGTACTATTATGGTACTAACAACTGATATGAATACGGGCCTGACAACTAACCCCTCATCAATAGGGGACTTTTACTTATTTTTAGAGGTAATGCCACATCAGGACCGTTCCAAAACCATCAAGCGGTTTGTAACTATGGTCCGCTCGGGGCCATTTTGATGACCCGTTCAACCCCCGTTTTGAAATTCAGGACCAGATTTAGAATCAGCACGGCGAGAGGGAGTTCCAAGAATTTTTCGAATTTTTTCCGACGACACCATGGCCGCTGTGACCACCGGTCAAAGTTTTGGCACTATTTTTGGGCAAAAATAGTGTCAAAACTTTGACCGGTGGTCATGGCGGCCATGGTGGCGCCGGAAAAAATTTGGAAAATTCCTGAAACTCCCTCTCGCGGGTGCTGATTCTAAATCTGATCCCGAATTTCAAAACAGAGGTCGAACGGGCCATCAAAATGACCCCGAGTGGACCATAGTTATAAACCGTTCGATGGTTTTGGAACGGTTCTAAATGCCACATTAGTACTACAATAGTACCAAGCTACTGATACTATAAAATTTTCATAGATCGTAGGTTATGAATGAATTGGACAATAGTGTTCTTCTCTCATATGAGAGGAGTTATTTTCGCCACTATTAATATATCAACAGATGGGAACTAACACATAGTAATGGAGTTTAACTTAATTAATCCACCTGCTGATATGCCAGCAGGTGGGGATAATAACTTCACCTCACATGGGGAGGATATCATTTGTGATGAATTAGATAATAGTAGTTTCGTTTCTTTTCATTTATTGTGAAATCATTATGGATTCAGTTTACTTTAATTTTTTTGTTTTTGTATGAAAGACAAATTTTATACAGATAAACTTTCTTAAACATGTTTTCTCAAAATAAATAAATAAATAAAATCTTAAACATACACTCAATGGTTGTATCATAAAGATTAACTAAAAACATTTTTTTCCATGTATAATAATTACAAAATGAAAGGAGAAATTTCTGAAAATACAAAATAAAACAATAAAATTATGTCAATAAAATATATAATTTAATTTAATCACAACGGAGAGTCTCTCTATAAGAAAGAATTGTATTTTCCACATATTTCACGAGCAACAAATCTTCAGAAATCTATTAAAACTCTTTTATATTTCTTCCACACTCTATGAAATTTCTTGCAGTTTTCAACTAGCAATTTTAACAATCCTACAATCGATCACTGGTTAAAAAAAAAAAAAAGAAAAAAAGAAAGATATACTAAAATTTCACGTAATTAATTTCCACATTGTTTATGAATTACTGGCAATAACCTTCCGTGTGCTACACGGGGAGATATGTCTATTAATATGTGATTTCTATAAATATAAATAGAATATAGTATTGAAAATGATTATAAAAAAACTCACCATAATCCAGAACATTACATGATTTAGATAACGCATATTTAAATTTTGTAAGAATTTTGATAAAGTTTCACTTATATTTCGGATAATCCCATCATATAAATATCATGTAGTTCAGTTATATCTTTACTATTTAGCAATATAATTATTTTTTATTTAATATTTTATCATGCAAAAATTAAATTTTAGTTGAAATTTTTAGTTTTAGTTAATTTTCATGTTTTTAATTAATTTTATTTTAAAATAATTAATTATATCTAAAATTAATTAAAGGGTCCAATCTATTTTTTAAAATATTTTAATATTACACATTTCTTTAAATTTTTACATAAAAATTTAAATAATTTTCATTTTGTATTACACCAAGATTAAATCCTAGCGAAATTCCTAATTTTAATTAATTTTTATTTTTTCACTAATTATTTGAAAAAATAATTAAGGGTTATTTCATAAAACTCCCAAATCTTTCGAGTTTGTAACAATTTCAACCATATTTTTTTTAACGTGGAACCCCTCAATCTTTAAATTAAGTGTCATTGGACCCCTCCGCTGACGGGGTTCCATCCAATTCAAATGTTAAATTGTTATTTTGTCCTTTTATGCACAAAAGTTTGGTATTAAAACTTGAAACAATATTTTATTTTATAATTTTAAATCTTTTTAAAGTTCACAAATTTTAATAATATGCAATTTAATCCTAAATCTTTTTAAACTTTACAATTAGAACTTTAATTTTTTCAATTTAGTCCAAACATTTATTTCACAATTTTCACATTATTTTTTGGACAATTGGTGAAAATGGCTCATAAAGTTTGCGATTGCAACAAAATTGGTACGAAACAAAAAAAAAGTACTATGGTATTAATTTTATTGAATAAATTAATTTGATACTAATTTTATTTGGCCTATAATTGATTTTATCAAATTTATTTGACATCTATTAAATAATTTTGATCAACCATTTTCAACAAAAGTAGCATTTTATCGCATTAATATCATAATTTCTCAAACTTTTTCACAATACATTAATTATATTTTACAATAGATATATAGAATATATATTTGCATATAGATTAATAATAATTAACAATATATATTAGGAGTCTGATTCTTTCCTTCCTTCCGTTTTTATCCGATATTAATATTGACTATATATTAGGAATCCGATATCCGTCTTATTGTCTTTAGTTTATCATCATGTATGTATTGAAATATTTTATTTATAAATAAAGTAAGTATAAATTATAAACAGATGTGGACATAAGTTTTAACAAAAGTTAGATATAATATAATTTATTAGATATTCCGGCAAATTCTCTCCTCCTTTATTGTGAAAATTACTAAGAACAGAAAAATAATTCTTACAAAATAAAATTAATTAAAATTAATAATTTTGTTAAGATTTAATTTTTTCGAGATGTAAAATTAGCATTCATTAAATTTTGACACAAAATTTTTTTTCAAAACGTAACATTAAAGTTTAAAAATTACCCTCGGTTCATTAATATATTTTAGAAATAAATAATTATTTTTAAAAATAATAAGCTAAAAAATGAAATTTAATTATTATTAGCAATTTCGCTAAAATTTAATTTTGTGGAGATACAAAATTATAATTCATTAAATTTTTACATGAAAATTAAAAGAAATGTGCAACATGAAAATTAAAAAATTAGATAGAAAATTTTAATTAGTTTCATAAATAATTAATTATTTTTAAAAATAGAAGTAGTTTAAAAAATTAACATTAATTAAAATGAGAGATTTAATTTTAGTATGATAAAAGAAATATGTAACATCAATTTTTCTAATTACTTGAATATATATCTACATCTATATGTGTATCTATATCTTTTATATTGTAAGATTTCTTTTAAATTATAAGATATCTTTAAAGTTAGATTCGTACAATTCTTAAAATTGCGGCTATTAAGCTAATTATTTTGGAAATAATTAATTATTTTTAGAAATAATTAGTTTAAAAATGAAAATTATTTAAAATTATTTATATTGCAGTTAATTATCTTACTAGCATTGAATTGGACATCGTTTCAATTGACAAAGATTAATCAAAATTAATTATATTTTTCAAATAGGAGAAATATAATTAATTAAAAAATCAAAAATTAATTAAAATTCATGAGATTGCTACAGTTAGTAAGATTTTTCCTAAAATTGAAATAAATTTTTTACATTGTAAAATATCTTTTAAATTACAAAATATCTTTAAAATTAGATTTATATAATTCTTAGAACTATAGATTTAAAGTTAATTATTTTAGAAATAATTAAATCTTTTTTTAGATAATTAGGTAAAATTAAAATTAATTCTGTGATGATTTAACTTGTTTCAATTTCATTAGATATAAATTTACATAGTTTTTTGGGTGGAAATTAATCAGAACTAATTATATTGCTAAAACGGGAAAATAGTATTAATTTTAAAAAAATAATTACAAATTAATTATATTGTAATCTGTTGGCAAGATTTTCTCCTAAAAAATAAAAGATATCTTTTAATAGTTTTAAAATTAAATTCATGTAATTCTCAAAGCTGCCGCCATTAAACTAATTACTTTAGAAATAATTAATTCATTTTATGAATAGTTGGCTTAAGAATCAAAATTAGTTTAAAAAAATTATACTACAGTTAATTAATTCATTCCCATAATACGATCACGATGCGGCATGGTTGGGAATGAGAATTTTTTTGGCGGAGGTGGTGGATGAAGAATGGGAAGTTCCCTCTTATTTTATTTTCACTCGACTTTGATTAAATGAAGATATGGCCTAAACAAAGATAAGGATAAGATCGGGGTACTGAGTCTGCCAAACTGTACCTACCACATTGTTATTTCTATAATATATTTATGTGTTGATTATATTTCACAATAAAATTTTAGAAATTATTATTCATATATTGATTATCAATACCATGCATCACATGGGTGTATAGTTAATATCCCTCGAATCTGTATTCAAATATAATAGAATGCAAAATAATTTTTAAAAAAAACTATAAACTCAGCAAAAGTTAATAGAGTTTTTTTTTGGTTGTTTTAATAATTATAGCATTTAATTCAATATTGTTTTATTTTGCATTTATATTATCACAATCTCTATCACAAATTATTATCCCATTCAATACACAGGAAATTTTATCAAAATTTTTATAGAATTCTTTCACTATTATATTAATTAAATTTAGTGCTCTGACCAATATTCAGGGCTTGTTCTATGCAAACAATGGGGTGTAATATAGATTTACTTGAACGACGTATTAGATTTGTGGTTGAAATTTGAGAAAAATATATTAAAAAATGTAAAATAATTGTATGAAAAGCTCTCAGTTTATATTTTTTGTTGTTAGTGGAAGTTAATGGAAAATTGTTGTGTATAGAACAAGCTCTCAGTTTATAATTTTTGTTGTTTTATTTTTATACTATTAATATTTATCAAAACCTTTATTTGTTGTAAATTATGTTGTGTTCTTTTTGGTAAGTTTTGCCTTTGATGTTTCCAGAATGGATTAGTATGAAATACAGGAGAAATTTTGTCGAAATTTTTATAAAATTATTTTATTGGCTATATTAATTAAGTTTATTGTTGTGACCCATTATTTACCTTATTATCATCGAGGTCTCATGGATTGCTTTTGTGTTTTTCAATATTAATGAGATTTATTCTTACTTGTGCTATTGTAAGTTACCATGTATATCGATCATACATCAATTCCTTACGCATTGCGTGAGAAGAAAGCCATGAAGAAAAGACTACAACATGCTGTCCATTGCGCATTCAAGATTGATATATTTATGGATTTTGTAGTATGCTTGGTATTATTGTCCCATATAATTTTGGGGATAATTAACGAATATTATTATTGTTGGATACGAATGTAAAATTATGTTGTTCATGGAGGTTTTTGAAATATTCATCGTTACAAGTTGTACCAATATTCATAAGTTGGAATTGACCAAAATACAAACAAAACTCTGTTGACTATTTTTTTATTTTTTAAAGGTGAATATGTTTTACTTAAATCGTGTGATGTTTTAGATTATAGTGTTATTTTTTGTAATCGTTTTCAATGCTAGTAATTTATATATATTAATAGGAATTACGTATTAATGTATCCGGCTTCCCGTGCAGCGCACGGGTGTTACTGCTAGTATATAAAAAGAGCATTTTTTTCCCGCCTAAATGCATCCTTAATTTTTCCCGCCTATTAAATTTGCCTAATATAATCTTCTATTTATATATAGAATAATATATATATATATAGAGAGAGAGAGAGAGAAAATAATGATTTTTTCTTATTATATTTTTTTTGTCTTAAATCCGTCTTCCCATTTAAAAAAACTCCCTTTTTATTTTTTAATTTTTATTTTCTAATCCATATCCAACTTTCTTTATTTTTTCCCTCCATAATATATTAATATTAATGTATATAGATTTTATTTCATTATTTCTACAATACTTTATCCAATCTCATAACATCTAAATACCCTCTCTATCATTTTCTCTCCTTTTTTTTCATTTTCTACATATAAATGAAATTATGATTCTATTTTACTTGATTTGATGAGAGTTTTAAAATAAGCATACTATTAATATATAAATTTTTATTTTTTGAAAAATTAAAATTTACCACAAATATATAAATTAGTGTCCAACCTAAATATAAATTGATTATTTTGAAGACACTTAATTGATATTTGTGTGTAAAATTCAAATATAATGAGATGTATAAATTATTTTAACTTTTAATTCTATTCCATGTATGATTTAATTTGATAATAAATTAAATGAAAAATAATATTTCAACTTGTTTATCTCGAGAATATATGGTAAAGCTAACTTTATTTTATGTTTAAAACTAAATAATTTTTACCTAATAAATATTTAATTTGCAAAAATAATAATTTATATATTGATATAGTACTTAAGTACAATTTCTCGTGTAATTACACAAAATCGATAAATATTATATATTTGTGATAAATTTCAATTTTATTTTGAATCAGTAAATTTCAATTTTTTTTCTTTCAAATCTTCAATTTATAAGTTTATGTGTTGAACAATATAAGGGTCTTCTAGGAATTAGAATGAATTTTTGACTGATCGTTTTTTCATAATTCTCATATTTAAAAAAATAAAATTATTTAAAATTAACAATTTCCACTAAGATTTATTTTTTATACCATAAAAAATTACCATTGATTAAATTTTTACACAAAAATTCAAATAAAGGTTTAACATTGAAATCAAAAAATGAGACCAGACCCGTTACTTAATTTTAGAAATAATTAATTAATTTATAAATAACTAGCTAAGAAATAAAAATTAATTAAAACAAAAGTTTAATTTTTTTTGGATAAAAAATTACGATTCATTAAAGTTTTACACAAAAATAAAAAGAAACTTACGGGTAGTTGGCCCGAGTTTGAGACAAAATCCCACTACTACGATTCCCAATTTATACTAAAAAATTTAAAAATTAGGTTGGACCCAATAATTAATTTCAGAAACAATCAATCATTTTTATAAATAATTAGCTAAGGAACGAAAATTAACTAAAATTACCAATTTCTGTAAGATTTAATTTTTGTGTGATGAAAAATTACAATTCATTAAATTATTATATAAAATTAAAATAAATGTGTAACATGAAAATTTAAAATTTAGCTTCGACCCTCTAATAAATTTTAGAAAGAATTTATTATTTTTAAAAATAATAATTAGCTAATAAATGAAAATTAATTAAAATTAGCGATTTCACTAAGATTTAATTTTGGTGGGATAAAAAATTACAATTCATTTAATGCTTACATAAAAATTAAAAGAAGCGAGCAACATCAATTTTGTTTAATTAATCATTGAATTGTAACATTAATCGATTTTTTAATTAATTGAATCTATATCTACATATTTTAAATTTTAGGATATCTTTTTAATTATAAGATATTTTTAAAATTAGATTCATATAATTCTTAGAATTATGGCTATGAAGCAAATTATTTTGGAAATAATTAATTTTTTAGAAATAATTAAATTAAATAAAAAATTAACTATACTTATTTCAGCAATAATTAATTAAAACAATAAATTCTATGGCTACTATTTTGCTGTACACGTGTTTAGTGGACAAAGATTGATCCAAAAAAATAATTAATTACATTCTTAAAGGGGGAAATATAATTAATTTTAAAAAAATCATTAAATTGATGCTGGTTTTCCCTAAAAATGAAAAAAAAAATCTTTTAAATTGTAATATATCTTTTAAATTACAAGATTTCTTCAAAATTAGATTCATACAATTTTTAAAAGCGTAAATATTAAAATGGTTATTTTCATAAATAATTAATTATTTTCATACATATTTAGTTAAAATTAAAATCAATTAAAACGAATTCTACTGCGATTAATTAAAATTAATAATACTGTTATTATTTAATTGGACTTGATTTCAATGGGAGAAAATTGATATGGTTTCGTTGGATGAAAATTAATCAATTGTATTGTTAAAACAGAAAAATAGCGTTAATTAAAAAATAAATAATAATTAAAATTAATTAGATTACCATGGTTAACTAGATTTTTCCTAAAAAATAAAAAAATCTTTTGACATGCAAGATATCTTCTTAATTATAAAATATCTTTAAAATTATATTCATACAATTCTTAAAACTGTGATTAAAAACAAATTATTTAGAAATAATAAATTATTTTTATAAATAATTGGCTAAAATAAAAATTAATTAGAATTATTAATTATATTTCTTAGATTTAATTGAACATATTTTCATTTGATGAAAATTGAGAGAGTTTTATTAGACGAAAATTAATCAAAATTAATTAAATTACTAAAAGTGGGAAACATAATTATTTCAAAAAATAAAAAATTATTAAAATTAATTAGATCGCTACGGGGAAGAAAAATACGCTTACAAAATTAATTTATCTTTTTACGTATTTTAAAATAAAATTAAGTTAACGTCTATAAGATTTTGGATTCTTAGAATTTGGTCGTTATATCTTATTGTAAAGTAAGTCGATTGATCATTAGTCTCTAATTAACTTTATTTACCTTTTCGGTATCATTTTTTTTTCAAAACATGCTTTTCTTTTAATTCTCATATATTTTTGTATTTTCTATGATATTTCTTTTGAGTTACAATTAATGGAAAAGCATTAATATTTCTTTTTGTATAGTTACGGTGTTCCAAAGGATCTGCTCATTTTTTTTTATGTTTTAAAAGTAACAAGCTTCAAAAATAAGTTTTCAAATAGTATTAATTTTTATTTTGGCACTACTCGAACCAATAATTATATAATAATTCTTTGGTTGAATATGTCGCTTTCGCTAGGGAATAAGTTTAAGAATTCTTACTTGGTTATCGACTCAATCAATTATTGGAATTATATGACTCAATTAGAATATTTTAACTGGCTTTCGACTATGTTAAATATTTATCTAGGTTTCTATTTCCTAAATAAATATTAAAAATCCTGCCTATTTTAAATTATTTATTGTATATTGAATTTTGCCAATTGAGATATTTTTTTAATTTTTAAATATCATCAAATAGATTGTATGTTTTAAGTATTAATCATATATATTTCAATTTATTTGTCTTATCCAAATTAATTTAAATGTTATATCAAATCATTCAATATTTAATATGCTGAATATGTTAAATTAGTCATTTTATACCTAATATGTTAATACACGTATTTAGTATATTTAGAATGTATTTATTGAAGAAATAAAATGTTGAAATAAAAGTCTTCAATTAAACTATCACGATGGCGCGTGGACGGGGATGAAAATTTTCTAGTGGGGCATGGACGGGGAATGGAAGTTTGTAATTCTCATATCATCCTCGCTCGCCCTAAAGTAAATACGGATGGGTTGGAATGAGGATAAGTGTTTTCCAACATGGCAGGAACGGGGTATTGAGGTCTGTCAGATATTACTCACTACATTATTATTTTTATAATATATCTATACTGATTATATTTCATAATTAAAACTTAAAAATCATTATTTACATATTAATTGTTAATAACGTACATCATACTGATATATAATTAATATCTCCCAAAATTTATAATTGCATATAATAAAATGTAAAATAATTTTAAAGAAAAAATAATGAGCTCTACTAATGTTAGTAGAGTTATTTTGATAACTCTAATATTTAATATTATTTTATTTTGGATTTATATTAGTGAATTAATATTGCAATGAGCAAAAAATTATATATTATCACAATCACTGCTATAAATTATCATCCCGTGCAAAGCACGGGTGTAAATACTAATTAAGTTACTATTCTATGGAAAATAGTAAATTAAGTTGTGTGGATTTTCGCGAGTTGTTCCTTACATACTTGCACGATGGATTAATACGAAATATAGAAGAAACTTTTTCGAAATTTTTATAGAATTGTTTGAAGTTAAATTATTTAAGTTTATCGTTGTAACTCATTCTTTATTTTAATTATTTTTTTAGATTTTATGTTAATATTATTAACATCTATCACTATCGTTATCAATTGAAAATTTTATCTCCCGTGCAACGCACGGGTGAAACAGCTAGTACATTGGTAAACCCAACAAAGAAATCAAGATTTCTTACCCTTTTAAGTTTCTGGATTTCTCCGATCACCCCTATAAACAATTCAATGAATATGTGGGTCGATAAAGGTTGTAACAATCGAAAACAATTCTTTGATAGCGTGCCTTTAAGGCTTATCAAGATTTTTGGTCTATTACATGTGAAGCAGGGACAGATCCAGGACTTGACAAATACCTAGGGTCAAAAGTCAAATTTATTGGCCCAAGTTTTAATTATTTTTTTAAATCTTGAAATGCATTTGGCATTCGAGTGTGGGCCATGGCCTATTAAGGACACTCCCTCGGCGCGAGTTACACCCACCCTTGATGTGAGGTGTGAATTTAAATTTGGGAAAATGCCCAATAACTACATATCAATGTTGGTTTTTACTCACTAAATCAAAATATCTTATTTCTTAACCACTAACTGCAACTTATGAAAAGTGATTTACCAATTACTCTTTTAGGTGTTTATGAATATTTTTTCCCCAATTTTCTTTTTTCGCACTTTCATTTTTCCTCTATTTTTCAAATTGCACCGAAGGTCCTCCAACTTTCAAAATTTTCATTTTAGACCTCAACTTTTTAACTTTCTTTCAAAAATACCCCAAAATATTTGCACACAAAATCTTCTATCTTTCAGATTGTTTCATTTTGGTCCTCAAATTTTTGGATTTTTGATACTTTTAGTCGTTTCCTTATTTTCTTCTATATTTAGAAAACTCACCTATAAATATAATATTTACGATAATATAAGTAAATAAAATTTTCATTATGATTAAAAAAATATTATTGCAAGTATAAAGATAACTTTATACTTCATTTAATACTCTTAATAACGATTCATAAACATCAATGGACGTACAAATATTACATTCCTAAGTAACATGGATTAACACATCAAGTAATATGCATTACCTATCCCTGTAATCTTGACAAATATCCAATTTTTCTCTTCATTCTCTCTCAATTTCTCTCTTCAGATTACCACCCCAGGTAATCTTGAAAAATATTCAATATTTCGTTTCCCTCGTCTCTCACTTTCTCTCTCTGTGAACTTTCTCTCTTCAAATTACCATATTAGGTCATCTCGACAAATATTCAATTTTTTGCTTCCATTGCCCCCTTACTTTCTCTCTCTATGCATTTTCTCTCTCTAGATTAGTACAACCGATAATCTGCATATTATTACTAAGATGTTACCATTTTGAACCAATTTTAAAGACTATTGGGGTAATAATCTAGATTATCGGGGATGGTAATTTAAAGAGAGAGCCTTATAGTAAAAAAATCGGAGACGAGGAGTTTTGAAATATCAACCGTATTTGCTTTATCATAGTGACAATTGTGAAAAGGCGTGATTTTTAATATTTATTTTAGGCTTTACGTGCAAAAAAGAATTATCAATCTGGAAAAAAGTTACGCTAAAAGTTGCAATTGTTTCGCATGTTCTATAATATTAAAGAGAACCTTCATAACTCTAAATATATCCATCTAAAGTTAAAGATTGACTCATGAATTGGATCCCTTTGAGAAAGTTCAATGGAGCAACCTCATAATTGCTAAAATTTTGGTGTTTTAGTATTCTAATTATGATTACCGGGATAGGTAATGTTGTTATTTCGGTAAGTAATATTATTATCGGGAGATAATATTATAATTATCATGGTAGCCGTAGGTAATATTATTGAATCCTTTGTGATAAAGAACATACACTAATTTAGTTGTATGGTTGCCTTTGTTTTTTTTTTTAATCTCATGTCAGGTGGTTGCTTCATACCATTTATATTATTTGTGAAATGTTGTAATCTATTTAAAGCAACCAATTCAAGTAGCCAATTAGAGAAAATACTTTTGATTCAATAGTCAAGAGACATAGTTCTCAATTCTCAAGGGACAATAGGAAAATTAATGTTTTTGCTGTATTATTCAATGCTGTAATTCTTGATTCAATTATAGAATTTATTTGTCAGATTTTTGTAATTTTGGGATTTGGAGGAGTGATTATATGGTAATTTCTTATGAGTTTTTTTCTTGTATATACCGCTTTCGAATATGAAAATCCCTATTTGATTTTCATTACAAAATTTATAGAGGCAGTGATTATATAGTAATTTGTAACTTTATATGTTTTGATAAATCTTATTTTATTTTCATTACAAAATTTCCGTAGGTAGTAATAATATGCTGATTTAGAATAGTATTTTTATGTATAGGCACTTAAATGTGGATGATAATGATAATATTCCTTCATATTTTTTGGGAAATACTGTTAGTTCTTTATGCATGTGTTCTTCTATGTATTTTTATATATTTTTTTCAACTTCACCCATTCTCTCTCCTATTTCACATCCACATATCTCGTGGGACTTACCTGTACTATACAAATCTCTACCATTCAATTCCGTTCATTCTCTCTCCTATATTACATAAAACCACATAAAAATTTGTTTTGTACACACATCTTAATGGGCGCTATATTACTGAGCTAAGTAATATTATTATTAGGGTATGCAATATTATTGTTAGGTTAAATAATATTTTCTTGTGCGTAGAAAGAAAAAGTCATAAATGAGGGAATTGAGAAGTTGAATGTTGATCGAGATTAGTTGTGGTGATAATCTAATTACCTGATAAGGCAATTTAGAGCGAGAAAGTTGGAGATGGCGGAAGGGAGAAGGTGAATGTTGATGGAGATTACTTGGGGGCGGTAATCTGGAGAGAGAAAGTAAGTAACGAGAAAAAGTCGAAGACGAGGAAGTGATGAGTTGAATGTTGATTGAGATTACTTTGGGCGGTAATTTAAAGAGAGAAAGTGCGTAGAGAAAGAAAGTCCGAGATAGGGGAATGAGAAGTTGAATATTGATCGAGATTACCTGGGATGGTAATTTGGAAGAGAAATTGCGGTAGAGAGAAAAAGTCAATGGCGGGATAAGCAAGAAGTTGAATATTAATCAAGATTACCTTGGGGTAATTTGGAGAGAGAAATTGCATAGAGAGAGACATTCGGAGACTAAAGAAGCTAGGAGTTGAATGTTGATCAAGATTACTTGGGGCGATAACTTGGAGAGAGAAAGTGCGTAGAAAGAGAAAGTCGAAAATGGCGAAAAGGAAAAGTTGAATGTTGATCGAGATTACTTATAGTGGCAATCTGATTACCAAGTATGGTAATCCATGTTACTTGGAAAGGTAATATTCGTACGTTCATTGATGTTTACGAATTAGTATTAAGTGTATTAAATGAAGTATAAAGTTATATTTATGCTTACAATGTTTTTCTAATCATGATGATAAATTTTTTTATTTATGTTATTTTAAATATTGTATTTATAGATAAATTTTTCTAAATGTGGAAGAAAACAAGGAAAAAGAATAATAAAAATGACTGAAAGCGTCAAAAATCAAAAAGTTGGAGAACCAAAATGAAACAATCCGAAAGATAGAGGACCTTCGGTGCAAATATTTTGGGGTATTTTTTAAAGAAGCTTCAAAAGTTGAGGACCAAAGTGAAAAATTTGAAAGTTGGAGGACCTCATGTGCAATTTGAAAGATAGATGACCTCTTGTAGTGGTGATAATCTTGGTTGTTTGGGTTTTGGGTTTAATCGGTTGCATAGTGATAAATTAAATGGGGTGAATGGAGTGTTTGTGTCATACTAGGAAAAAATAGAGTTAATGGTTAAAAAATAAGATGTTATGATTAATTGGACAATTTTTTATAAAATGTGTAGCTATTGGACATTTTCCCTTTAAATTTAGCCCATGTTAAGATTCATTTTTTAAAATAAATTTTTTGTGAAATAGAAGAGAAAATGAGTGAAGTTAAATTGTGGAGATTTATGTAGTATATATAGGTCCCACGAGATATCTGAATATGATTTTTTTTAAAGGACAAGGGTGAGAATTGAACCCGGGCAGCACCCATAGTTCGGCTGGGACATACCATTGCGCCAAACCAGGTAATCTCAATATGTGAATATGATTGGTTTAACTAAATTCAAATTTAAAGGGAGAAAAATTCAAATTCAAACAAGATAATGAGAAGTATAACATGCACAAAAAAAAAAATAGTAGTCACTTACCGAATTATTTTTAATTTTGTGAGCCACTGACTTTGTTGCTGTCAGTTCAAAATATGTCAATTAAAGTTTAATTTAATTATATTTGACTTGTAAGAGTTTAATTTAGGTTGCAACTTTTTTTGATTGGTACTCCCATTGTTCCATAAAGATATTCATATTTTGACTCTTAAATTTTTTTAAGAAATTACAATTAATTTTATTAAAAAAACTACCATTTAGTTATATAATTTCAAATATACTCTTATATTATATGATGATAATTTATTTTAATTAGTAACAACGCATATTAAGTAAATGTATAATAGAAAGTGAAAGACTTTAATGCTCTTACAAATGAAAGTGGACTATAATTTAAAATGGATGAAAAAGAAAAATGAGACTATTTTTATGGGACAGATGGAATATATAGCACTAAATGTATGACGCTATAATGAATACACAAATATTTTTTGAGTGTAGAAAATGTGTGGAAAATATATGATTTTTAAATATGTGGTAAAAAATGAATAGAAGAAAAGGTAAAATATAGCATCACGAAACATAAACAACTTCAGAGACACTAGTTAAGTGCACGTGACATGGTGTTTGCATACAAATTTAAATATATTTTTTTTAGTAGGAAGAGAGAGAATGAGTAGAATTGGATGGTGGAGATTTAATAATATAAGTGGATCCTACGAGATATGTGAATGCGATTTGTTTGATCAAATTTTAATTTTAAAAAGTAGGAGAACGTATGTATTTATAGGGGTATGCAAACATGTTAGTTTCTGAAATTTTAGATTGGCAACAATCCATTCCATCTCTCATTTCACGAAGATTTTAATCATCATCTTTCGAGAAATTATTATTTATTTATTTTTGTTTGTCTTGACGGTGCCTGTGCATTTTGATGAGTAAATTAATGTAAGTAGATGCTCGTAAACGATTTCTATCATCTAGGGCACCAAATTTGACGATCTATTATACTCCCTCCGTCCCACAAATATAGGTTCGGATGTCCCAAAATATATAGTCTTATTTATATATTAAGAAATATTTTTTTGTTCATTTAGCAAAACAACTTTATTTAATTTGCCTAATTATAACTATTTAGTATTTTTTAATATTTTTCATTAAATGATGGTAGATTAGGAAACTAGTTATGAAAAATATTTTTCCAATAACTTTTCTTAATCTGTGTGAAAAAGTCAACAAATCTATATAATTGGAACGAAGTGAGTATATAAATGGATTTAAGAGACAGACCAAGATTTAGTTTGTTAGAGCATCCCCAATAAACTCTTTAAAAGTAAAATACTCTCTATTTTAAAGAGTCAAATATTAAAAATTAGCTCTAATAGACTCTTTAATTTAACAATTTTAAATATAAAGAGTGAGTTTGACTCTCCAAATTTGGAGAGCCAACCCCACTCTCTATAATTCAATTCTCACACATTTCAATATCCTTTTTCTTGATTCAACAAAGTCACAATTAATTTTATTTGTAAAAAACAATTAAGGTAAATAAGTATTGATTAAAAATACAATATTATAATAATTGTTTCTTAATATAAACAAAATAAAGAGTATAAATAAAGAGATTATTGGAGAAAATTAAAAACTTCAGTCTCTAAATTAAAATATATTCTCTATAATGTGAAAATCACTCTTTAAAAATAAATAGACTATTGGAGATGCTCTTATAAACGAGTTGTGGGTTCAAATTTGGAAGAGAGACCAATTATTTTGTGACTTTTTTTTTCTTGTTAACTTCGGCAGTAATTAATTTGGTTGAGAATATTGGTTAGAATTTAACAATTATTAGTTGACTTTTCGATAGAATTTAATTTAGTTTGCACACTTTATTCATTGGCATGTGGCAACTAAAATCATGCGATGTAATAAATATATTATAAGCATTATTAGGGATACTAATTAGTTAAAGTGCTGTAACCCTTACGTGTTATATTTGCGAAATTTCATTCTAATTTCCGATGACTGCATCCCACCCCTCATAAAAAAATAAAACAAAAAATAAAATAAATAAATAAAATAAGATAAATCTTCGATTTGGAAGGCGTGTGTGCATTTTGTCCATTAATCCATGAAGTTAATATAACTCGATGATGCTAAGAAATAATTCAAACCACGACTCCACGAGGGACACAAACATGGATTAATTTAGACTTAAGAAAGATAGAGATAGTGTGTCAAGCCATGCATGTAAGGCGTGGTTTTAAATTAACATGGAAAACTGGCCATTTTCCCATCTTTTTTGAGATTCGAGTAGTTAATTTGGTTGTACAATTAAACCTCCATAAATTAATAGTTTTAGAACTAACGAAATCTATTAATTTAGCTAGATATTAAACAATCGATAAATTAATATATAATTTGTTAATTTATTCGTTAATTAATAACTTATTACTTTATCAAATTATTACGTAATTTCTTAAAAAATAAAAAATAATTGTTATACCTTGTACACTATATTTCATTTTTCAATTTATTGTGTATATGTTATTAAATGTGCTATTTTGTTCAATGTATTAATTGTTCAATATATTATATTTGTGTAATGTTTGATTTATTATCTTATTTTATTTTATGAACATTAACTAGGCAAATAACTATTTAAATGAGCAAAACTTATAGTAACATAACATAATATTATACACAACAACAGCTCGTCTCAATGGTAGAAGAAATGCATAAAGCAACAAATCACAATTGAGTCTTTTTTATAAAATCATCATAAATAAATAAGTATATGTATTAAGACATTATTAATTTATATATTGCATGGGGTCTATGTGAGTTCTCAATTTCTATTATCTTATAAATTAATGCAATTATTAACTTAGTAGGTTGTTTCGAAGTCGGGACTAGCAAAAATTATTATTTTAGCGAGGTTCTTAATTAATTGAGGATTATATTATCGAGGTTCTACTATATTGAACTAGTGGATAAATGCTAAAAACATATATGATGAGCCCAAAAAAATTTGTTTGCGAATTTTATGTGTAACACATTACACACTCATTCTTTGTGTAATGGGTTAGGAAATTACATTTAAAATAAAAAAAAATTAAACTGGGCGATCGCCTAGCACAAAATATAGGTGACCCCCAAAATTATAACTGCATGATCGCCTAGAACAAATCTGGGTGATCATGTATTCTATAAAATCAAGTTTGCGAAAAAACCTGATTTTTGACAATATTTCGATTTTTCCTTAGTTTTAAAATTCCAAAGTCTAACAAATATTTTTCACCAAATTTCCTCGTAAAACAATCCCTTTGCCCCTAGTCCTATTATCCCTTTAATAGGCGATAAGGGTTGGTTTTTAATGATTTTTAAAAGTTTTTAATATAAAAGAGGAGAAAGAATGAGTTGAGTTAAACGGTGGGAATTTGTGAATGTGATGTGATATGTGGATATAATTGATTTAGGGTAAAGAAAAAATGAATAAAAAAGTGATAAAAAATGGAAAAAGTTAGAAAATCCATCCCTTATCATGCTTTAAATGGGGCACGTCCACGCATTATGGCTTGGTACCCACAAGGTTGCAAGTCTTGGGTCGATGGGTAAGATTATGGCTTCTTTACAGTTTGATCAAACTTTAAATTTGATATTTCGAAAATAAGGTAGAATGAAAGAAATTACAAAATCCTACATTCTCTGTTCGGACTAGTTCGCTTGTGTGATCGCATAGCACGAATAAAAATTTTTGTGCCATCCGATCGCACGTCTTTCTGCATGGTATAATTTTTTTTTCAAAAGTTCGAAAAATGGCCAATAATTCACAAATGGAAGATAATTTGCAAAGAAATATTATTAGCATCAGCAAAGCCGGTGGTTAGAATGGGTTCATCGAGAAATAAAAAATATATATTATCAATCCAAAACGGACATCTTATATGAAATCTACGCCTCAAAATAATTTAAAATATTACGCACCCATTACAAATTCACTGGGAAACCACTAAACATCATTACATATCGATTACAAATTCATTACACAATGTGTGTAATTTCACACAATCGTTACACATTTATTACACATTCATTACACACTTTCTATAATTTCATACATCCATTGCACATCCATTACACACTTTGCTATTATATCACAAACACATTACATAATCGTTACACATTAAGTATAATAGATTGATAGTTAAATCTGAGTGTAGCGCAGATTTTGTGCCATGCGATTGCACATGCGATCGCATGGCACAAAATTTGGGCAATGCCCAGATTTACACTGGACAAATGCACGTGCGATCGCCCATGCTGGATTTTGGTAATAAACCATGAACGAATGCATGATTTTTCCAATGAAGTATGTTTTACCTGATTTTTGAAATATTAAAAATAAAAGCCAGATTTTCTGTAATTTTCTCTACAATTATACTCCCTAGAGCTTAGTTGAATTTCGCTAAGGCAAGGAAAAATTTTCAGTATGTGTTTGTTTAAACCTTTTTTGGTAAAAAATTAACTTATATTATTTATTAAAAGTTAAGAACATCTCCAATACGCATGTCTATATTCCAATACCTGTCTAGAGATAGACAAATTTTTGGGTGGGCCCTATATTTTTAATTTTTCTATTTTTAATTATTTTTCTTTCCATTACCCTAATTTTTTCTAACTTTTTTTCATCGCTTTGTGTGACGTACAAAATCACATATCCATATACACATCCTCACATTGTTATTTTATCATTAGTTTTGAAGTTTTTATATCTTTCTTCTCATTTTCACTTTGCCTTCACTTTTTCCCTACATCCATTTCCATTTCTTCAATTGAAAATAATCATATTATTTGCTTCTCTCTCCTCCACATTATCTAGAAATGATCCAAAACCAACACCGATTTTGCTTACAAAACTAGTACCGACAAAAACCACAAGCTGTTTTATAACAGACATGTAATTTCACAGCAAAACCAACACTAATTATGAATCATTCCTGCCACATCATCATGCACATCCATACCCTCTCTAGTTTCTTTAAATATGAGATGCTCTATAATTTAAATAGCCTACTAAAATCTTGCTCCACTAGACTTTTTATATTAGCTTTTTTTATTTAGAAAGTGAGTTTGACTCTCCGAAATTGAAGAGTCAAACTCAATCTTTTATAATCCATTTTTTGAATAGAATCTTTTATAATCCTATGCACCGACAAAGTTTCAACTTTCAATACTTTAAGTGGATTCAAGTGGTTAATAATTTATTAGAAACAACAGAATACAACAACAATATAATTAAGAGAGAAGCATATAAAAAATAAGAACAATAGAAAAATAATAAATAAATATTCATTAAAAGAAGTAAAATAAAGAGACTTTTAGAGCAAGTCTAAAAATGCACTCCAAATTTATTGATGTTTTCTAAAATACAAAAGGTACTCTTTAAATCACTACTATATATATAAATATAAATATATATATATATATATATATGTATATATATATATCTTCCCCCTCTATAAAAGTGGCTATCCGGTGAAAAATATTTTGTGACAAGAATGCCTTTGTGATTTGTATAGAATTACATTGAAGTTGGGAAAGTCATTTTTGCCCGTCCCTGGCATTATTGTATCCTCCTAAATTTTCACAACCCCACGCACCCTCTACTAAATGACATTGAAACTGTCAAAAGAAAATCAAAAGACAACATTGATGGAGGCTGTTATTATGCCCAATGATTCACGAATGTTATTATGTTTTAGAAACAAATTAAGTAAGGAATCTAGGAAAATTAGTGGACGCCTTAAACTTTACACACATTATTGCACCCTTCAATTGGCACTATATGTTTCAACAACAATAGAGATAAAGCAGCCATTCGATGCTTGCTTAAAACCATGAGAGTAAGTATATGAAATCGTGAAACTGGAAGTACGATTCTCATTTGTGATTCTTGACATTTGAATTCAAATGCATAGATTTTCTGATTGGGTTTGCCGCTCATCTTTTTGCTATTGACTGCATCATGCTTTTATATAGCTCCAGTGTTGTGCTGGGGATTTTGTACTCAACTTTTAATTCAATATGATCGAAGTAATGTTTCCGTTATTTGGATGTTTTATTTACCGATTTGTTTTCGCGTTCAGATAGAACATTTTTATTATAGCTTAGGGGTCTGTTTTTGTTTACTCATTTTTGTTTCATTTCCCGAGGAAGGAAATGTGTTGGTGGAAGAAAGTGGATGATTATTAATATTGCTTAACATTATAAATAAGTGCTTAAGGATAAGTGATTATTTGATGTAGTTCTTTAAAACATAGAGCCAAGAACCCAACAATTTGTTGTTACTGGTTAGTGCCTTTAATTGGGAGTTTTCAACTTTTCTTACGGTCGATTTTGAAGCATCGTATATGGACTAAGATTTCGTCAATGAACATTGACGACATCTAATACTCCCTCCGCCCAGTAAAGATAGTCCTATTTTCCTTTTTTGTTTGTCCCAAATTATAGTCTCACTTTCTTAATTAATTTGTTAGTTGTCTTTATGTTCCTATTAATTATTCTTTCTTAATCTTTGTGAAAATAAAAATAGGACTATCTTTATGGGACGGAGGGGGTAACTTCCTCATGTTAGATAGTGTTTTTAACTACATTCTAATTTTTACACTACAGCTAGCCGGAATACACGTACGTCATAGATATATCACTTTACTACTTTAGGTCTCTTATCCTTTTCCACTAAAACTAGAATACTCTTCGTTATCTGGAGAATGAAAATGAGCCAAACTCAAGAACTAAAAGTAAGAAATGAATGAAAACAGAAAAAACAAGTATTGTGGCCTATATACATTCGCATAAAAGCGAATTCTTTGGCCCCGTATGTGGGGACAATTTAGAAAATGCAGTGAAACAGTCGTTCAACAAGCAACATGAATTTTCTAAACAAGATTACGGACAGTGGTGCTATTTCAAGGAAGACAAGGCACATAGATTATTTGTACTAATTACCATTTTTGTATTATATATATTTAAATTGGTGGGTTGTGTTAGGTTTCAAGTTGATCCCAACGAGGAACTGACATATATTATTTGCAAGATCTCATCTTCTTCTAAAAGATTTTGAATTGTATTAAAAAGAATTGACTATAACAGTGCGAGTTATGAGAAAAAGAACCACTAAGAGTCTGAGTCTCATGGCACATAAGGGGCACTGGACATGATGAAGAGATTAGAGGGACACTGGACATGGTAAAGAGATTAGATATAATTTTTCTATTTTCCTCTTTATTAATATTAATTAATATAAAATTAAAAACGATGTACATTGATGGTCAACTGTTTTTATTTTTGGTTGGGTCTTGAGGGTTATTTTTAAATTTGTATCATTCTTTTGTTGGCAGCATGCAGGCCCTAAGTGAGCGAACAACTTGTTTATTAGACCCTGAAGTCTTATCAGTTATCACCATGCTCTTATTATCAGAATGTCTTGAATCTAATGAATCAAGGAATATGAAATTTTTATTTTAGTTTCACTGGCAACTTTATTGTAAATGTCACGACCTATAAAGATGATGTTGCTCTGCTTTCCTTCTTATGTGATCTCAATTTCCGTGCATCCTATATATGAATTTCAATTTGTCGGCTTTTTTTTTTTAGTTATTGATTTTTTTAGAGACAACAAGTTTAAGATTACATGGTTGTCGAAAACGTAAAATATGTTGATCACCAACAATAATCAATTCTTATGTTTACTTATTCATGAAACTTAATTAGTCCATCTCACTCATATCCCATAATTTCTAAATCAAATTCGTGGATATTCTCCATACATTTGATTTTAGCTTCTTCTTGTTCTTTTTTTCCCGCCAAAATTTGTTACACATATTATGCATCTTATATCTTTATAATGTCGAACATAGAATAGTTATAGAATAATGTTCAAGAATCACGTGCAACGCACGTGTTACCTACTAGTGTATATAAAAGAGGCAATGAATGTAAAATATTCATTGTTCCATTGTACCCCTTCTAATTTTACTATTTGTCAAAAATTTCCTTTGCGAATGCCATTAAGTATCTTGAATGTCATTAAGTATTTTAAATGTGATGATTTAATTATTTTCATAATATATTTATGTTGTTTTTGTTGGATCTAATTAATGCTCATTATTATTATTATTATTATAATCATAATTTTAAAGGAGTCATAGTTTTCTAACAACTAAAGTTTAAAAACTTTAATTTCTTTGGCAACCTCCATGATTTTACTCTAAAAAAAGACCACTCGCCAACAATGAGATTATTTTAAAAAATGTAGTTTCTAGATTTTTGAAAACTTTACAAGACAATATATAATTTATAAATTTATTCATAACAATAAACATTTGTCAGTACTAATCAGACATAATTTATTTTTCTATAAGACAATATATAATTCATAAATTTATTCCTAACAATAAACATTTGACAATACTAATCAAACATAATTTAGTTGAAAAATAAGAGAGGTCTTTTAAAAGTTAGTAATTAAATACCAATATATTCATAATTTTTTCACATCGCGATATAAGAAGTCCACTATTGCATTAAAATTTGTTGCATGTTATTTTCATTGTAGTAGAAAAAATAATGTGTTAAGGTCTATGGATTAGGTTTATGATGTCAAACAATATTTGTTGAACACTGAGCCATATTCTATTTAGGCATATAATCAATTCTATGCATTGGTTCTTCTTAACATGTCAATTTTATGTTGTTGATTGTGTTATGTTTGTTGTTGTTATACATAAACGATTTTTAATTAACACTTTATTTGGAATATTTATTACATATTACAATAAGTTTTTGTGTTATTAGTAATTCTAAAGTTACGAATTTTAATGACAAGTTTGTCATTTTTTCAAAACAAGTATAATAGTAGGTTACTAATATGCAATAAATGGTTGTTAATATTTTCTATTAATTATTTAGTTCGTAATGATTTAATATATGAATGACCATTCAAAAATTTGTACCAATTTATGTCTATATGATATTGAAAATGAGAAACTAATATAATAATATTTTCATGTATTTTCAAAACGTAATATATCAATTTTATATTTTGTTGTTTTACGTTATTTTTTAATTTTACTTAAATTCTTTACAAAATAGTTTTTATATCACTTAGGAAGCACGTGTTAGTTACTAGTTCAAAGAAGATGTTGGACATGGTTTAAATATTATCAATCATACATCTCATATTACTACTTATTATTATTTAGACATCTTGCGATCTATATAGATCATGAATTTAAATTTAATTTTTACCCAAACACACCTTAATTATCTTCAAGTGTGTAGGTTTTATTTTGTTAAAAGTTAAATATTTAAGTTGATTAATGGTGAGATTACCAGATGTTTAGATAATCTATATCTATATCTATCTATATATTAATAAAACCAGGACATTTTCCCGCCAATTTCACCTATTTTTCTGAATTAAAAAATCAAATTTTAATTATGGCAACGAGTTTCACCGCTTCTAAATGTCTTTTCCAACTCGACTTCTTCTTCAGCGTGTATATATATATACACGCATTGGGTCTTTATACACTATTGTTCAATTATTTGGCCATCACTGCAGGTACTACTATTATTATGCAATTGTTTGGGAGATTGTGGAAAAATTACAACCGGTGTTTAGAAAATTATTGTTCAGTTGGTCGGAAAATTACATCGGGTTCTTCTTTGTCTTGTGTTAATTGACTATGCTTTGTTTTAATTTTTGATTCGATTTGCAGGTAGTGGATGAAACATTATTCGAGACGGCTGCCAGGAGGGACAAGACGATTACAGATGCATAACTTCAAAATATATAATGGTTAAATTAGTAAATGAAGTGAATGGATATGAAAGAAACCCAATTGTTTGTTGTAAAAAACTGTAATAGAAATTATTAGACATACTGTGGTTCCAAGTGTATCTACGATTATTTAATTGTTACAAAATTTGATGTTATTTATATATTTTATTATAATTGGGCTGTGTGGCGGAGAATAATGGATTTTATCGGTTTTAGAATGTTATTGAATATAAGATGTTTCAACATAATATAAAATTATGTGAAATTTTTTGGTTTTTAATCTTGCTATTTACTATAATAGGATGTATTTATGCAAAATATAGGCGAAAGTTTGCTGAAAATTTTAAAAATTCTTTTGCATTTATCCCCTTATGTGGATTCTAATTTATTACATGTGCATATATCTTCTCGTGCAATATACGGGTAGAAACGCTAGTAATAAATAATGATGTAAAGTATAAGCTTTATGATGATATTTTTTGCGTTTGATTAAGATTAAGTCTTAGGTAAAGACAAAGTTTAAACAAAGGTAGACTTATTATTTAGAAAAAAAAAAAGTCAATGTAATTTAACATCTCGTCAAAAAATAAGAAAAAGAAATTCAAATTGGCTTAATTTGTTTATCTTCCCAAAGCAACATTTTTCCTTTTCCTTTACCGATTCCTCTACCACTCCATCGCAGCCAAACATACCACTTGTACCCCCGTGTAGAAATAAAGAGATTCTGTTGGCGCCCTTTCGTCGAACTCGTCCCCCAAATTTCCTCACAAGATTCCCCCCAATTTCACCCCAAAAATTCCTCTTCCCCCTTTTTATATGCAATTCATACATATATTTATACCTGTACTATTCCCCCTTTGACTTTTCAGTTTTTTTCCATCTCTGCAATGGCTTCGGAACAGCAGTTATTGTCAATTAAGGTTTCGGGTTCTACCTCATTTGAGCTTGTGATTGTTTCTACTGAATTGTTTCACTCGACTGAAGTGGTAATTGAGGGCATTAAACGGTTAGTTTTTGTTGTTTTAGGGGTCGAAAGTGCTGATGGTGGGCGCTGGTGGCATCGGCTGCGAGCTTCTCAAAACCCTCGCTCTCTCCGGCTTCCCAGATATTCATATTGTTAGTATAATATAATTCTTCCTTTTTGCGTTGTTTGGTATTTTATTTTCACAATTTTGACTAATTGAGCGCATGCGGAATTTTAAGATTTCTTAACTAGGGTTTACGATAGATGAGGCTAGCCAGTTCTTTTTAGTAATTTTTAAATTTAAATTTAAATACTACTTGGTTCTGCTGAAATTACTGTCTCTGGGTAAGAAAGTTTACAAGCTTTAATTACACTATCATTCCGGGCACCAGCTGAAGAGAGCAGCAGATTAGTTACGGAATTAGGGCATGTAGATGTGGATGTATAGATGGTTCAATTTTTTACAGGCGTAGTTCCTCTTGGGGACACATGAAAGAAAGACATGAACTGGCAGAAACGAGAAAATAGTTGAAAGTTAGCAAAATGTTTCTGATGCCCCAAATACTGTCCATGAAACATGATGGTAATGAAATCAAGTAGAAAATTGAAACGATGAAGTTAGCAAAATGTTTCTGATGCCCCAAATACTGTCCATGAAACATGATGTTAATGAAATCAAGTAGAAAATTGAAACGATGAAGTAACATAGCAGACACATGGACAATTGATTAGGGAGTTGCATAGGGCCTTCACTTTAGAAAGTCTTAACTGGGCTGAGGCTGTGTTTGATTGCATGTTGGAAAATGTTTTCCATGCAAGACTAATTCTAGGCAAAAGTTTTCCCACCTATTCACTAGATTCAGGGCTTGTTCTTTTGGGGATTTTTGGGGAAGATGTAAATTTACTTGAATGAGGCGTTAGATGTGTAGTTGAAAATTGGAGAAAATGTATTAAAAAATATAAAGTAATTATATGAGTGGTTGGAAATGATGAGAGAGAAAAAGTTAGTGGAAGTTAATGAAAATCGATGGTGTATAGAACAAGTCCTCAATTTTCCAAGAATTTGAGATAAAATGTGCTTTATTGGATTGCACCTAGAAAACGCTTTCTAGGAAAATTTTCGCTATCAAACATAAAACATGGAAAATGTTTTCCTTGATTTGACAATTTCTAGTTGACAATTTCTAGGAAAATTGAGAGGTATCAAACACATCCTAATTATCTTATTTTAAGTAATGTGAGCATAGGTAAACCTCTAGTGTGGGATGAGTGGGTCCACAGCATTTTTAAATTGTTAACTTCAAAGTCTCAGTGAAAATCCTGGTTCTGTCACGTGGGGCAAAAGGAATTTATTAAACTTTTCCTACTATTGAAAGCTTCTTAAATTCCTAATAGTTAATGTTCATTAATATTCTTTGAGAAGTGAGGTCTGGATGCGTCATGCGTATGCTCCTAAGGATCTCCTTTTGATGTGCACAATGTGGTAATGTGCCTCATAGAAGGGTTCAGTTCTTTATTTTTATTTTTATTTTATGTGCTTGCAGATTGACATGGACACCATTGAAGTGAGCAACCTAAATAGGCAATTTTGTTTAGACAGACCCATGTTGGGCAATCGAAAGCCAAAGTAAGTAAATACCCAGCCTACACATTCTAGTTGTGCTAGATTTTTGGTTCCCCTAATTCAATTTCGCTAAATATTCAACCAGGTTGCCCGTGATGCTGTATTGAAATTTAGACCCGGCATTAGCATAACGCCATACCATGCCAATGTCAAAGACCCTCACTTTAATGTTGACTTTTTTAGACAATTCAATGTTGTTATGAATGGGCTTGACAATTTAGACGCCAGACGGCATGTGAATCGCCTTTGCTTGGCAGCTGGTGTTCCATTGGTTGAAAGTGGGACAACTGGATTTCTAGGACAGGTAACTTTAGCATGTCTGGGAGACATTTTGGATGAAATGAATTTTGAATATGTGGTCGACAAGTTTTTTTAAAAAAAAAGTCTCCTCAAATGTATGAAAAAGTTGTTGAGCAGTTGAAAATGTTGTTTTGAAAAATGATTTTTTGAAAAAGCTGCGGCAAACATACACTTACTCTCTGTATTACTTTTGAAGAGTTAGTCAACACTTCTATTCAATCGGTGTGTTAAATTTTGATGCTAGCATTTTCATATTTGTTACTGTTAACTGGTGTAGAATATATTACTGCTTTCGGGATGAGATAATATCATTATTGATTGCTTCTGTTTATATGTCATCCATTAGCTAGCCACCAATAGTTGTTGCAATGACCTATTGACATTTCTGTTTGCTTTTTCATGTTGATTTTAGGTTACTGTACATATAAAGGGCAGAACTGAGTGTTATGAATGTGATCCTAAACCGGCTCCTAAAACTTACCCGGTTTGTACCATCACCAGTACTCCATCAAAGGTACCATTCTTAACATTTTACAAACTTACCTTAACTAGTACGCTAAAGTTTTCGGGAAATTAGAGTTTGGATATGCTTTTAGAACCCTGTCAATGATATTTGATGCCAATCCTTAACTTGCACGTCTAACAATTTTCCAGTTAAGTTACTGCACTCAATGCTTGTACTTGAGTCAAAAAACTTAAAGATTTAGTTAGTTTGTTGTGCTCTTAAGCTAAAACTATCGACCATTCTATGATTTAAGATATGTATTATGTTGCACCGCATGTTTTTCTTTGGGTCACCTAAGAAACTAATGTTGTTCTGAGTTAACAACGAATATTAGTTTTTTGTTGAAGACTGAGTGACCTGTTGTTTTGCTTTGGGTCACATAAGAAACTAACATTGTTCTGAGTTGACAACTAATATTAGTTTTTTGTTGAAGACTGAGTGACCTGTTGTCTTCACATCTTTCTCAATTATGAGATTCAGTTTAACTATCATCCTCCTTGCATTGCAGTTTATTCACTGTGTTGTTTGGGCAAAGGACCTGCTTTTTGCGAAGTTATTTGGGGACAAAAATCAGGAAAATGATTTGAATGTGCATTCTAAAGATGGTTCTAGCTCATCAAAACAAGCTGAAGACGTTTTTGAACGAAAAAAGGAGGAAAACATAGAACAATATGGAAAGAGAATATATGATCATGTTTTTGGTTACAATATTGAGTTAGCTTTGTCAAATGAAGAGACATGGAGAAACCGTAACAAGCCAAGGCCTATTTATGCCAAAGATGTATTCTCCTCAGACGTTCCTAGTCAAAATGGAAATCTGGACCAGAATTCAAATGGTGATCCTCCTTCATTGTCAGCGATGGCGTCTCTGGGTTTGAAAAATCCACAGGGTCTATGGTCCTTAAAGGAAAATTCTAAAGTATTTCTTGAGGCTTTGAAGTTGTTCCTCACAAAGAGAGAAAAGGTTTGAGATGAGTTTCTACAAATTTTGTCAACATCATGTACTTGTCCTTGGCCATTCAGTTGACATTCAATGTTTTCCTTCGTCTTCCCTCTCAGGACATTGGTAACTTGAGTTTTGACAAAGATGATCAGTTAGCTGTAGAATTTGTAACTGCCTCAGCAAATATCCGGGCTTCCTCCTTTGGGATTCCTATGCATAGCCTTTTTGAGGCTAAAGGTATTGCTGGCAATATTGTGCATGCCGTTGCAACCACAAATGCCATTATTGCTGGGTTGATTGTGATTGAGGCGATCAAGGTGCTGCAACATGATGATAAAAACTATCGGTAGGTCCTATTCTCTTTGTCAGAATTTCCATTTCTTGCAGCACAGCACGCAAGACCCAATAGATGAGACCTGGAGCAGGAGTTGATTACTATTTAGGCCTTTTCGTTTTACCTTGTTTTATTTTATTATTTTAGTTTTTTCCTTCAGTGGGGTTGGGGGTGGTGTTGACATTTTATTGGTTAGAATGTTTGAGCAACTTCCTGAACACATTACTGTGCATATAAAACTGCATTTAATTAGCACCCATTTTGGAGCCACTAGTTGCTATTGTTGCAATTTCACATTGGTAAGTTCTTTTTAACAAGCTCTCATGCTGTAGGATGACTTATTGTCTTGAGCATCCAAATAGAAAGATGCTTCTTATGCCAGTGGAGCCGTTTGAGCCAAGGAAATCATGTTACGTCTGTTCTGAGGTTTATTCAGTTCTCCATTTTCCTCCATATATCTATTCCTGTTCCTTTTTCAGCTGTACTCGATTTGGTATTAATAGAACTGAACTGCTTTCTGATTGGTTTAATACGTATGCTGCCCTCTAAATTTGTTCTATGCATTTTGCATAGACACCTTTGGATCTTGAGATAAATACACGTCGCTCCAAGTTGAGGGATGTTGTTGATAAGATTGTCAAAGCAAAACTTGGCATGAATTTACCTTTGATCATGCGTGGATCGGCCCTCATATACGAGGTTGGTGATGATCTCGAGGAAGATGAAGTTGCCAATTACGAAGCAAACCTTGAAAAGGTAAATTGTCTTTCCTCACATGCCACCTTTTTTTTGCTTCCCCTGATGAATCATTCAGCTCACATATTGTCTGTTAGGTACTATGCGAGCTTCCTACTCCAGTCACGGCTGGGACAATTCTCACTGTTGAGGATCTTCAACAAGAACTAAAATGTAGCATCAATATCAAGCATAGGTTTGTGTGTTGCCACTTCGCCTTATTCCTGATGCTTGGTTAATGCCTTAATTGTTATGCCCATTGTTAATTTTTCACATTTGGAGCTTAAAGGGTACAATCAGACGTGATAAAATCAGCATTGACTAGGTAATTTATGCTGTGTTAAGACTTTCTTCTACTGAGAAGCATATGCCTCACCCCATTTCTACGAACATATTTCTCTATTATGGCTGCTAATAAATCATGGCAAAAAACTTATTGATGTTGAATTGTGATCATTCAAGAATTTATTTGTTTTAATACTTTGTGGTGTAAATTCTTGAATGTTTGGCTGAATATGCTCTACATGTTACGTGTATTCTTTTCCATTTTTCTCCCTTTCAAGCTTTAATAACACATTAAAATTTATTTACAGGGCGGAGTTTGATGAGGAGAAGGAACCTGATGAAATGGTTCTCTCAGGATGGACACAACCTCTTGCACCAGATAAGAATGGCAAGACTTCTACTGAAAATGAAGTGAGCACATCAAGTGCATCTGAAGCTGCTTCTGCACTGATGGAATATGATGACGATTTGCAACTGCTTCCATCAACAACCGGAAAGAAAAGAAAGCTATCAACTTCCAACGATACGAATAATAAACGAAAAGCAGAACCTAGTAGCAAGAATGATGTTGTCATGCTTGACGACGAGAATCCTGATATGAACAAGAAGAGGAAGGAGCAATAGACATCCTTTTTTTTTCTCACCGACTTTTATTCGAATAGAATTGTTCACCCTAACAAACTAAACAACTGAGAAAGTTGATTCTAGTTTAAGAGAGGATGGGGGAAGGGGAAGAAAAAACTAGACTTCAGGTATGTTTTTGTTTAGCTGTTTATTTTTTAACTTTTCCTTTTTCCAGGTGTAACTTTATTTTGCTTGTGTCAGTTTTAATGGATTGGGAGGGTCTGGACATTGTAGCTTTTGGACACAGTAGGATTTTGTGATGTTTGTGTACAAAACAAATTGGCAGTTTGCAGTTGGGGTATAAAGTATGGTTCTATTGGCAGTTCTATTGTTGTTTCTATTTCTGGAAGTTGTTTGCTTTTGAACTGAAGCTCGAATTGGCCGGTCCAATCAGAAAACAGTTTACCCAGTTTCGTGGTTTTGTTCGGATTCTCACATTGGGTGCCGAACTCACGCCACGTGGTCCCCTCACAGGGTGCCACCTGACCCCATTTTTTAAAATTTAATTTAATTTTACATTAGACCAGATGAATAATACATAACTGATTGTTTCTTGATGGTGGGGGGTTAGAGGGTGCCGTGTCACTTTTTTTATTATCTATATTAGATAAGATGAATAATATATTATTTATATAAGATTCTAGAGTCAGGCATGCTAGATAAAAATACTGTATAGCTTTCATGGACTAGAAAATAGCTATTTCCTTGTAATCATCCAAGAATATCTTCTAATAAATTTGATATAAATGTTTCCCCAGTACATGTTACGGCAAAAATTTACCTAAAATTTATTAAAAATGTAAGTTTATATTATTTTTTTATTGAAAAAAATTATATATTGATTTGGTAAGAGTTGACCTGCTGGTTGAATGAGCAAGATCAACCCAGTGGCGCAACTCTTTGTATGGGTTAACGTTGATATGATAACTATGAAGCGAAAACGAGAGAGCAAAGAGAATTTTATTTTTATTAATAATATTACTTTTTATTTCCTGAACCTTTTCAGTTGAAATATTTACATTTCATCGGTATATAAAACAGAGGCAAGAAGGTCGACCTCTGTCAATCCGAATAAATTACAACAAAAAAGGGGGATGAAAAAAAAATGATTGTCCTTTTTGCCTTTCCAGATAAATCTATACAGCATGTATTGGTGAAGCACATTGATCACTACTTTGCACTCTGCGGAACAATGGATTAGGTGGCCTATCTGAATGCTTCTTCCTCTTGTTATTGTCATGGTGATGTTCTGGTTTCTTTAGATCTGCCAAACAATGCGCATCGGCTACACACACGAATGACCTCGCCTTACCCGAGTAGTATCTTGACAATCCTCTTGGGGGAAAGTTTTCCCTTAATCCATCCATGTTTGAGTTCACCATTTGCAGAAGCGATCGATTTTTATTTTTCGTTTTATACTTTTTACACCATATGGGTTTTCAAAAGAAGGCATGACAAGTATGAGATTGTAAAAGTGTCTTTAAGAAGTAGAATGAATACAAATTGTCCACATTGTTATCTATATTCACTCTTGTTCATTGGGTCATTAAGCCACACTTTTATGAGGCATTCTTGGCTCCACCCCTCCAACTATAAATAGATCAATTAGAATTTAGAAGGGTTGTTATATAATTCATCCATGGATGGTGTGGTGAGTGTTAAAGCCAATTGCAACCGTTTGTCAATTAGGTAATAACTTGGGAAATTTTCTACTACGAGTGCTTGTACTAATTATGGTTCCAGCGCTTGCACTAATTATGGTACCAGCGCTGATGTTCATGTGAAACGTTTCGCATGTGCTGGTACCATAATTGGAACCAGCATTGGCATCTTCGATTTTCATAGAAGAGTTGGACATACTAGAAAGATAATAATCAACCTACGCTACAACATCAGTTTACTTTTTGCAAATGGTCAACTGCTAGAGCAAGGTTTCTTGTCAGTGTATAGTTGACGGGCGAAAATTGCAAAATCAATGCGTCAACATATTGGCAGTCAAGTTGTCGTCACCACTGGATGTTACCTCTATACTACAACAAATCGTTAAAATCCCGATGGTGGGCCCTAGAAAGAGGTGGCTGGTGAATGCGATAGAATGCATTTGAAGTTAGTGTAGCGTACCTTAAATGCCGGGAGACGGACGTGTTAGAAAGATGTAGAAATCCTTCTCTGAAGAGCTTAATTATAAAGATTTTGTATCATTTCATCTTCAAATGATTTGAAGCTATTTACATATTTTACAATGTATACCATACAAAATATTTGAAGAAAAGATGGATGTTGATCAGGTTAAGTTTGCATTTGTATAAAGTTCGTTCACTATTTGAATACAATGAAGAAAATTTGTAATCCTTCTTTTGTTGGCTCCATCCTCTAACTTTGTTCATTCTTCTTCGATACGGTTGCTTGAATAAGGACCCCCGAACTTTCACTTATAAGTGGAAAAGTAATTCTCGATATCTTTGTTCGTTTGCTAATAGTTCCATCGATGATCATCATCGCTTTCACAAGGAAAATGGAAAGATTCATGTTTTTGCGTAGAATGGTTAACAACGAGAGAATGAAACTAAATTTACCTGCAACCACATCTACATGTTCCACGAATACTCTCTCGGTCCCACAAAGTTAGGTTTTTTTACTTTATTGATTCGTAGAGTGCATTATTATTAATAATAACAAAATATAATATTAATGGTGGTATACATTTGAAAAAATATAAATAAAATTTATCTTTTCACTATATTAACTACAAATTTTAATTTTAGAGTGAAGTCAAAATAAACCTATCTTTATGGAAGTAAGTATATATTACATCACATAACATAAAAGTTGAGTACAGAAAATCAGTCAAGTTCATATAGAAGAAATGGAAGGTATATTTTGGCAAACCTAAAATTTCAAACTTTTATATGGCAATTGTACATATACCATCTAGATTTTTGTTCAATCATTTAGTTATACGTTTGATTATCTCCCACTAAGCGTGGCAAATTGTGCAAACATTGCTGTCCCAGAGTGATCCTGTACTTCGGCTGGGTTGTTGTTGTTGCTTTCGACTGGTAGAGGAACAGGCAGGTTGTCTGCCAATGGCACAGCTGGAGAGCCCACTGGAGGAGAGGCCTGGGTGACCAACGCTTCTTCGTTCTTTCCTTGGGACGAGGCTTCTTGAAGCTGCAAAGCGTGCTCCAAATTCCACAACACGTCGCCCATACTAGGCCGGTCGACCCCATATTCGGCCAAACATTTCTCAGCAGCCTCCGCAAATTTATTCATGGACTCGGGGTTGATGTGGCCTACTAGTGTGGGGTCGATGATTTTGTCGAGCAGACCTTTTCGTTTCCATTGCATTGCCCATTCGGCCAAGTTGACTTGCTCTCTCGGCAATGCAGGGTTGATGGCCGGACGAGCACACAAGACCTCAAATAACACAACCCCGAATGAGTAAACATCCGACTTGTCGGTGAGCTGTTGTTTCCGGAAGTACTCAGGGTCGAGGTACCCGAAGCTTCCTTTAACGGCTGTGCTGACGTGTGTCTCCCCGCTGCCTGCACCGTCCTTAGACAACCCGAAATCAGCCATCTTTGCAGTGAAATCTTCGTCCAACAAAATGTTTGTGGTCTTGACGTCACGATGGATGATGCCTTGGGCTGTTCCCGTGTGCAAGTAGTGGAGCCCACGAGCAGCACCGATACATATCTCCAGCCTCTGCTTCCACAATAGGGACGGCAAATCCTTCCCGTAAATATGGTCACGGAAAGGTCCGTTTGACATATACTCATACACCAGAATCATCTCTGAGTTCTCGTCACAATATCCAATCAATGATACCAAATGGCGATGTCTAAGCTTGGACAACATTTGAATCTCCGTATTGAACTCGTTAATCCCTTGTTCGGATTGTGGATTGCCTCGCTTAATAGCGACCTTAACTCCATCATCGATTTCTCCTATATAGACATTACCAAAACCACCCACACCAATGATTTGACTGGGATCCCAATTCTTGGTTGCCTCTTGCAACTCTGCTAAGTAAAAGTATCGCCCTAATCCGGCTGTTGATGAGAAAAATTGACTCTTGCGAGAACCCAAAGATGTCTTGCTATTTGACATGAAGCTCGAGTCTCCAGCGTGGAGTGGAAGTAACCAAGACGAAAAGCTATGACTCTTTTGCCAATCTTGTGGTCTCTTTTTCCACTTAACCGCCATCGCACCTAACCCAACAAAAGCTCCAAACATCATTGCGAATCCAACTGCCGCCACTGCACCACGACCCGTCCTGTCAGCCGATTGGCCATCAATCCCATATTCTCCATCTAGACTACCAACTGAATTATTCATCTTGAAAACCTCAAGACCATTAAGAAGCGCATTTCTTGTACCGGCATTTTCATTCAATGGCCCGACCTGGACAATCAACGGATTGGCATTATCCACCATCGATGAATTCACTACAAAATCCGTGTAATACGCCGTTGTCAACCCACCCGCCATGGTGGTCAAATCCAACGCCGTCACCGCCGACCTCCC
The DNA here is from genome assembly GCA_018223645.1 of Jasminum sambac. Classification (NCBI taxonomy): domain Eukaryota; kingdom Viridiplantae; phylum Streptophyta; class Magnoliopsida; order Lamiales; family Oleaceae; genus Jasminum; species Jasminum sambac. The sequence goes on along the minus strand of CP073648.1, from coordinate 24,587,929 downwards.
ATTAATAAACAAATTGAAATAGAGATCATTCGTCGATTTACTCACAATATCAGCAAAATGGAAACGAACAAGATATGTAAACGAAGCATCTATATCCATTCTCCAAGTAATGTTGAAATTTTGAGCAGCTACACCAGACTCGGCCAGTTGAACGGCAGATGCATAAACCACTTGTGGAGCGATCAACGGCGAGCCCCCTTGGGGATATGTAATAATGGATGGTGAAACAGAGATGTTTGAGGCTGTAACACTAGGGTCGATGTACTTATGATCAGGTTCCCATGTTCGTCCAAGGGTATCCCCTTGTGGGGCGATAGTATTGCCGCCAACATTCAGCCTGTACATAGTCTCATACGCGTTTTGGCCTAGGCCAGGATATTCTCCCTTGGGGAAAAGCATCATGGTGGAATCTTCTATCAGAACGTCGGGGGCAGAGATGAACTCGATTCCATTCACATAAGCTACACTATCTGTATTAGGCTCGAAAATTACGGAGTATCTCTCCGTTGTTACATTGACGATGTACTCCTTCAAGGACCAGGTAGTGTTACCAGTATTCTCAAATTCATGAATTAACACCAGATCATTCGTCTTCACTAAGAATTTCGCGTTCTTTAGATCCTTCTCCTTGTTCTCGACAGGGAAAAAATGGAGTCGGATCCAGTGCCAACCGGGTCGGGTCACGTGGAATGTGTAGGTCGCTGTAGATTCGAAGATCTTCACTGATGAGTAAATCGGCGATGGGGCATCGGTTGAAGGAACAGAGACTTTCAAATCTCGTCCTTCGTAGGCTAAATATTTGCTCGATTCCTGGTCGTCGAGGAAGACTTTGTTGCCGGGGATGGTGGTGGGAGTGGTGGCGCCGCAGTCGAGGAGGATGTTGTCTGCCGGAGTGAAGGAAACCGGTCTAGCTTTTTCAGGAGCAGCAAAGGTTGGGGCAGTGAAAAAAAGGACCAGGAGGATCGCCGCCATGGTTGAGGCGGTGGAAAGCGGTGGCGATAGGCGGAGATTGGAAGAAGAAGGTAACTCAATCATCTTTTCCGATCTCCAGCCCTCCTGGTGGGGAGGATGAAAATCTAAGATCCTATTGAAGATGAAAACAAAGATTCATTCAGCAATTGTCAATTAGTATAAACATATATTAATTTTTGTTCGATTCCCAAAATTATCGCGTGATTGTGGGGCGGAGAGAGATGCTCTTATATTTCTGTTTGAGTTTTGGCGCCTATTTTTGGAAGGGTTTGTAGACCAGCAATTGTATCATTTGAAATGGTCTAACGCCATTCTTTCAAATTTGTGGCTGTAGAGAAAATTTAAAACAAAGTAGAATATATTAATTAGAGATAATTTCAACGAGTTTACAACATCTGAAAGATTTTGCACAAAAATTTTTATACAAATTCGCATGTGGTAGAAATATAGCATAATGTTGGTCCCCACTTACTTAGCATGTATTCGTCCTCACTTATTTTTACCTAAAAATTATCTATTACTAAAAGTTAAAATCAAATATTAATATCAACCACACATTTCAAATCATCACTCATTATTATTCACACATTTTGTGGCCCCCACCACCATCCATACAAAAATTCATTTTTAGAAAAATTTTAGACAAAAAAAATGTACACGAACACAAACGTATTACAACCCCCTATCATATTGGCAACTCAAATTACTAATATTTGCATTTGATCATAAGCATTCATTTCATCTTTTCTACATTAAAAAAAAGTATTAACCTTTTCTGGATTATATAATTATATATATATAATATATATATATATATATATATATATATTAATCTTTTGTTTTTACCTAAAAATCAATTTTTACTACAAACTAAAATAAAATATCAATTTATGCCATACATTTCATATCATTACTCATTATTTAAAAAGTTCGCTTATAATCGTCCAATGTGGTTGGTTTAGTGGAAAAAACACCTCCTTACCGAGTGATTGACCAGGATTCGAGACACCACCCCACCCCTACGATCTCCACCTTGTATTAAAAAAAAAGGTTCGCCTATAAGTAAGTACGTTTTCCTTACTAGAGCTGAACCTTTAAAACTACATTAGGATTTACTTAAACTTTTGCAATCCATGAAAATGGAAAATCAATTCTATCTTCCATGGAAAATCAAAACCAACTCCCATTGAATTTTGATTTTTCATGGGAAATGATAAAAAATAAGATTTGGTTATTATACCTAGAAATAGTTTCTATAAAGCTTTTTGCAATCGAACAAGCAAAAATATAAAAATATAAAAAATACTATTAATAGAACAATTTCTATAGAGCAAGAAGCCTATCAAACACACTCTTAATCATTGGCTATAAAATTAATCCATTAAACATATAACGACAATAATCTCCTATCAACAAATGACATTTTACGGTGTCAACTTTTTTCACGTGTCACCCTTTTCCTGAATGAAGGGGGGCCAGCATTCCATTGGATCAATACCCACGCTCCATATGGCATATTGACACTTTACGGTAACCAATATATTAATATTGAAATGAGAGCCAAACGTATAGCCAATGATCTCCTACCAATAAATGGTATCTTAAGGTGCCGACTTTTTCCACTGTTACTCTCCCTTGAATGGAGGGGGGCCCGCATTCCATTGGACCAATACCCGCTTTACATTTACATACGCCGACACCTTGATACGCCAACAACGCCAACATGTTGGCAGATCGAATGAAACGCATAGCCCATGATTTCTTACCAATAAATGACGCCTTACGATGTCAACTTTTTTTACATACTAGACTATCATTCTATTTTTGAAAATAAAAACCAAATACTTGAATCAAATCTTAATTTTTAATAAATACTAAATGGAGGTTTTTTTTTGAAAAGGAAATTTCACTAATCAACATGATTTTTACAAATGAAAGAAAGAGAATTCATAAGACAATTCAAAATATTGTTAAAAATAGCGGAGCGAACATGCAGACAGGCATCCCTATCTAAAGCATGGACGATAACGTTAGCTTGCCTTTTGGTGAAGTTTGGCAATACCTCGAGCAGCATTTTGTAACCTCCATAAATAAACATATTATTTTTGCATCTATTAACCCCAAGCATGTCCTTGATACCGATGAAGTCAAAAAAAAGAAAACGTGCTATTTTCAATAAATAACCTCGACTGAGTGCTATATTTGCTTGGTTAACATGTTGAACCGGACAAGAAAAACGAACGTTCAATGGGAGATTGGGAGTAGACAAATACTTCTTCCCCTCGTCGATAGCGAATAGACAATTTAGAGACCGAAGAACAACAAATAGAGAGGAAATAACATCGTTAATGTCTACCGAGAGTGAAGATGCCGTTCGCCGGAAGTCGGCAATTCAGGACTACCGGAAAAAACTCCTCAGTCACAAAGAACTCGAAGGCCGCGTCCGATCCGGTGTCGTTTTCTTAAATCCCTGGGCTTTTCATGAATTTTCTGCTGAGTTTTTTTTATACGTGATAAGTTAAGATTACCGGAGATAGATTTGATTCATTGATAGAGCTTGCCTTATTTGTACAGGTCGTGATGTTTGGGAATTTGTTGGAGCTAGGCTGAATTAGGGATTATTTGATCAATTATCTTATAAATTAGATTTACAGTGTAAACTTCCAACAATCTCGCTTTTCATTACAATTTAGGTTCTGAGATGTCTTCACGGTTTAGGCGTGATAATTAATTGGCGCAAGCTTTTGTTTTTGGATATTGGATTGACTGATTTACTCTATTTGATTTAAGTCAAGGCAGAAAGTTGGTGCTTAGGGTATTAGTAAATTGGTGCAATCCTATGAGTGAAATCAGCTCCCTCACATTAATATTGAGATATGACATCCATTCATATTGAGATCCTTAATTTGTACTGTCGCACATTAATCTTTCTGTCCAATTCACTTTTGGTTAGTAAAAGTTTAATTTTATTTATTTCACTGCTACACATGACATTCTTGAGAACTCGCCGAGAAAATAATCTTACTGTATTGTTGTTGCGACCCAAGATTTGAATGTTCAAATGTAATGATTCTCGGGAGTCTGACTGTCTTAGGTTGATCAGGGCGAGGATAATCAAGAGAATGACCCATACTTACAATAATAAGAGCATTATAGTGATTAGGAATAGATTAAGTATTATTAAATGAATACCGAGGCTTCACTAATTCAGTTATCATAATTATGTAACAAATATTTATATCCTCTTACATCGTAACATTGATTTTCCAAAAGATTCTGTTTCTTGTTTGAGGTGTTAACTTTAATGAAAGGATACTTCTCCGACATAAAATTGCAATTTTTGCTAATCATAAGTGGTTGACTTTTAAATACCAAGGATTCACTTTCCAATCTTTGTCTGATCAAAAGACGCAAGGAATGAGGCCAGTGCACCATTGTTACACCTCCGAATCTGAGCTTAATTTGTATAGGCCGTTTTATGATATCTTAAGGTTTATTAGGCTTGTGAGGAGGAAGCATACATAGGTCTGAGCAATATCACTGCATGGCTTACTATCTATGTGTTTAGTTGCACATGAGAAATATGGGCAGTATGTGCTAAATTATATTAATAAGTTCTTGATTTCAAAATGCCACATGCCTCATTTTTATTCACATGTAGATTTTATGGTTTAGCTAGTTCGTTCAATTTTCTGGAATGATCCTTCAATCATGATAGATCAGACTTGGACTAGCTTTTCAACGTCTTAGCTTTATCATTTTTAACTATAGATATATTGCCGAAGTGTATGTTATACATTATACCATGCCTTACTGACACTAAAATTTTGTAGTTAGAGAGAATTTAAGGGCTACAAAGAAGGAATATGCTAAAACCGAAGATGATCTAAAGTCACTTCAGAGTGTGGGACAGATCATTGGCGAAGTTCTTAGGCCCCTTGACAATGAGCGTTGTAAGAATTCTTAATCCATTTCCTGTAACTGTTTTATTCTAGAAGTTTTTTTCTTTAATTATTTCTTTTTGCCGTTGTCTACAATCTCTTAGTGCCCCTGGTTGTTCTCTTCTGTTGTTCTTAAGGAACTAGGAGGAAAATACATAAAATTTTACACATCGTATATATTTTCCAGTGATAGTGAAAGCTAGCAGTGGTCCAAGATATGTAGTTGGCTGCCGCAGTAAAGTAGACAAAGAGAAACTTACATCTGGCACAAGAGTAGTTCTTGATATGACTACTCTCACCATTATGCGAGCTCTCCCTCGTGAGGTACACTACATTTTATGGAATACATTGATATTTTGAACTAGATGGTTATCATGGCATTAATTTGATAAAATTTAATCTTTACTTGGTGGCTTTGTATGTATATGTCAGGTGGATCCAGTTGTATACAATATGCTTCATGAAGACCCTGGGAATGTAAGCTATGGTGCTGTGGGTGGGCTGTCAGATCAGATCCGAGAACTGAGAGAATCTATAGAACTGCCTTTAATGAATCCTGAACTCTTCCTGAGGGTTGGCATTAAACCTCCAAAGGTAATACTTTTTAGAGAGAACAAGGTTTTAATGTTATCTAGGCTTTTATTTTCAGCAATGCTATGTTCTTTTTAGGGTGTTCTTCTTTATGGTCCCCCGGGAACTGGCAAGACATTGTTAGCTAGAGCGATTGCCAGCAATATTGATGCAAATTTTTTGAAGGTAAGAAGATTCTGTTTTTACGACTTACAACTGATCCCCTGTTCACCTGCAACAGTCCCGTGAATAACTTCTTACACTTTGGAACTGTGCAGGTTGTATCAAGTGCCATTATCGATAAGTATATAGGTGAGAGTGCAAGATTAATCAGGGAAATGTTTGGTTATGCTCGTGAGCACCAAGTAAGAATCTTGCATAATATGAATCCTTTTCATTTACCTTAAAGAGAACTCTACGATCTATTGCTTATCTGAATCTGAAATATGATAAATTCCTTTTCAGTTGTGTTAAAGAAAGGCATAAAATGAATTATTTTCTGTTTGTAGCCTTGCATCATATTTATGGATGAGATTGATGCCATTGGTGGACGTCGTTTCAGCGAGGGAACAAGTGCTGACCGTGAAATTCAAAGGACATTGATGGAGTTGCTCAACCAGCTTGATGGGTTTGACCAGCTTGGAAAGGTTTGACTTGTTGAATTATTCTTTCCTCAGTTTCCCACCCTGCGACAGGTTTAGAGCATGGTTGGGTGGGCTTATGAGAAATGTCGGAGTGTTGACTTTTTCCAGAAATAAGCCCATAAAAAGATGCACCTGTTTAGGTTTGAAATGTTTTTTCAGGTGAAAATGATTATGGCAACGAACAGACCTGATGTTCTCGACCCTGCTCTCCTTCGTCCTGGTCGGTTGGACCGGAAAATTGAAATTCCACTTCCCAATGAACAGTCAAGATTGGAAATTCTCAGGATCCATGCTGCTGGAATTGCCAAGCATGGTGAAATTGATTATGAAGCTGTTGTTAAACTTGCCGAGGCAAGCTTCACAACCCTAATTTAGTTACTCAAGCCCTTCTTGTCTTGTCTAAACATTGTTCAAAATTAGCATTACTCACATGTTTCTCCAGGGGTTTAATGGAGCCGACCTGCGTAATATTTGCACTGAAGCTGGCATGTTTGCAATTCGCGCAGAGCGCGATCATGTAATCCATGAAGATTTTATGAAGGTTAGGAGTACACCCCCGTTGAATTTTTTACACAGATCGAGATGAAGTTAAAAAAATTCTTGCATAATGGGATATCATTCGTGCTGAATGGTACTTGTAGACTTTGTTTGCCGCGCAACAACAACTTCACCGATGTCAATTTATGCGCAGTTTCTTTGAACTAAGGAGGTGGTTGATTGAGGGGTGGAAAATGTTTCCAAACCAAAATTTCACTTTGTGGTTTTTAATTGTGACCTGGAAAAATAGAAAATATTTGCCATAGAAGGCAAACAATAGGAGATTTTTTTTGAAATCATGTAAAATGTTTTTCCATGGAAGATGTGGGAAAATATTTTCCATGGAAAATGAATTCCACTCCCATCTTTTTCCTTCAATCAAACGCAAAATACTTAAATTACATTGAAAATCTTCATAGGAAATTACACGTTCATAGTGTTTCATGTTCTAAGTTTCTCCAACCACTCATAGAGATTAGAGGGACAAAGGTATTCTGTTAATCTGTTTATGTCATTTGAGGTTGGTCTGAGATGACTGTAATTTAATGATGTTTCAGGCTGTAAGAAAATTGAATGAAGCAAAGAAGCTTGAATCAAGTGCACATTACAGTACTGATTTTGGGAAAGATTAGGATCCAGTTTGAATTGGGTGATGGACATGGATAGCTGTTGGAGAGAGGTTAATCTCCTCTACATGCCTTTTTGGATTGAATACGAATTGTTCTTGCGTTGAGTTAAACTCTGTGATCCTGTATCGTTCCTCGTGTGCTAATAATCCAAAATGTGCCTGAAAAACATTTAGCCGTTTTTGTGTCTTTGATCTCATTGAAGAACCGAAGATGATTTTTGTTCATGTAACATATCTTTGATCTCATCGAAGAACCGAAGATGATTTTTTTTCACGTCTTGTTACAAAATGTCACCATATATGTATACAGCTTCTTAGAAGTCATTTTGTACGTTCTTTCAATAAAATAATTTGACACGTCGGCTTATATCCTTTTATTATTTTTTATCAGCATAAATTTGCAAAAAATTCTTTTTTTGCTTCCAAAAAATCGATAGCATACGAATACTCCATTCTTTTTTTGTTTGGGAGCTATCTCAGTTTTTACTAGATAACATGCAATTTATACTGGGTAATGTTAGATCTCCACACAAAAAATTGTGTGGATATGTCCACACCCTAATAGGGGTATGAGTTTCCCCACTTTCAAGGGAGGTAATATGGTCATTTACTATTATCTCTGTTAGGGTATGGATTTGTGTGAAGATTTAGAATTATCAATTTACACTTAGTCGGAGGGAGACATATGAGCTTTACCACCCAAAATGACTAAGTATAAACACAACTATTAGTAGAAAAAAGAAAAAACCCATGTCTTATAAGCCCCCGTTCTTCTACAACTTTTAATAATTTTTTACACATTTTAACAGATTCACATCAAAAGTCAAACTAATTACATCAACATATTTTTTTGGGACCCATTGTACTATATAAATCTCCACCACTCAATCCCACTCATTCTCTCTCCAATTTCACATCAAAATTCATAAATACTCATAAATACACATACATTAACAAAGTGTAAATGATATGCAGCTTACAATCTCTCACATCAAAACAAAGGGTCTAATCAGGACGCTATAATGAAAACAGTTAACAAACCAGAAAGTTCAAATTCGAAGATAAGGCATGCCTATTCTATCCAATGTACCAATAGCTCTTGCTTCCCTATCCAAGCTCTGTGCATCAAGAATGAGTTGTCATTTCTCTAGATGAGTTGTCATTTCTCTAGATACCTCAGGTTTGCAAGCCAGTCAGCTAATTTATTTCCTGCACGCCATATATGTGTTATCTTCAAGTTGAAGAACTGGAGGAGTTGTTTAATTTCTTCCAATATGTTGTAGCATGCCACGCTCCAACCCTCTTATCATTTGCACAGCTGCGAGGAATTGAATTCAATCCAAACATTGTAAATCTCTCCCTCCTTGCAAAGATGTAGTCCTAGAACAATTGATTTAAGTTCTGGAACCGTGATAGTGCATTCAGAATAATAATCAAAGTATGCCCAACGTATTTGTGCTAGATGATTTCTTATAACACCACCACTTGGGGAATTTCCATCAGATTTGAAAGCTCCATCTATGTTCAATTTATGCCAATGACATGGGGGTTTTCGCCAAGAAACACTAATGGTCTTGGGATGGTTAGATGGTTGCGGTATGTGGATTAGCATAATCCGGTCCTTTAAGAAAAGAGTCCTCTTTATGATTCGCTAGCTGACATTCTAATGTTTTGATGCTTAGCGGCATTTCTTTCCAATCAGATAAACCAAAAAAATAGCGGGAATTACGATAGCATGCAAACAAGTTTTACTGAGTTGAAGTATCCAATGCATAATGAGTTGCTGAGGATAATCATATGATTTATGCATGAGGTATACGAATACTCCATTGGAATGATGAATTGTTTTCTATAGCACAGGGTTTGAACTTTGATGGCGAGTAAAACAAACACAAGCTGCGGGCCAGATATGTAAAGTGTCATTTTGAGTTTGTGTTTAGTGTAGCTTTTGAGGAGGAGAAATATTCTTGTACTTTGTAAGTCGGGTAAGCCATATCTCTCGAGGTATTTTTATGTCATCATTTATTTGTTGAAGTGATGATGGGTCATAGGCCATTGAGATGTCATAATTTGATATTATATATTTATATGATGACACTGAATCTAGATGGTGTGACACCAACACGTCATCCGGGAGCATTACTTAGTTTTACACGAGAATAGATCACTTTTCTGTGGAGAAGTAATCTCGTAATGAATAGTTAAAAAGCAAAGTTACAAGAAATGAAAAATTTGTTTTTTTTTTTCCATATTTTATGTGACATGAAGAAGACAAAAAATGATTCTTAGAAACGCTAAATCAAACCAGCCATAGGTCCATTGGCATAAAACTATGCATCCCACATTTACACCAGGCATTAATTGGACCTGACAGTCACACCAAACTTAAAGGTTAAACGCAAACAATTCAAGGATAAAGGATGTAAACAGCTATTAAGAACAAGTTAAACGTTCATTTTTCCTTTCTTTCTTCCTTTAAAATTTTTTCTATTTTTAATTTTTACTATTTAATCAAACACCAATATTAATCCTTAGGAAAAGAAAAACACAACATTAATAACACATATTGTGGTTGTGGTATCATTATTCAACTTAAGAAGTTAGTTTTTTAGCTAAATAAAAATTGACGTAGTAAAATATAGAAATAATAAGGACAATTTGTCGATTCAAAGAATGCCGAATGGGACACAACCTAAAGAACACAGCGGTGTAGGAAATGAGCAACCTTAAACTACAGTTCTTCTAGAATATTCCAGAAATCAGGGAACAACGTTTATCTCGATCGTTGATGATAATGCTCATTTATTTCATATAATCGCAATATTTTTCCATACTTATATTATTTGGAAGTCGCTTAAGTCCTTGATTTTAATTGTATTTTATATTTTATGGATCAGGGTAAAGGAGTGAATCAAGTTGAAGTTAATTTACAAGTTTTGAAGAAATAGTGAAGATCAATGGGAAAACAACTAGAAGAGCATCGAGTTTAAAGCGTGATTACGCCTTACCGATATGATTGTCCCATAAAAACATAAGAACAAGACTCATTGGAAGAGAAGAGTTGAAGAAATATTAGAAGACCCTATTTAATTATTCTCACTCCTAAAAGGAATATGCATAATTTATAGGGACTTTTAATGCAATTAGTTTTTGTTTTGTAGGAAAAAAATCATAGACTTCTATTAGAATTAGGAAATTAGAATCCTTCCTTTTATTTTCTCCTTTATTATTTCCTAGGAAAAATTCTGGAGACTACGCGTTTTTTCATCATCATCATACACTAGAATTTTCTCCATCTTCTCCATGAAATTCTAAATTTCTTTTCCGGCTCAAGGATAATTGAAGATTGATTCTACAACAATTGTGAGATCTAATCTATTCTTATATTGTTCTTCTATTTAATTTCTCTATTTATATATTTTCTATGCTTCATTGAAATTATTGTTTTGATTAATTATACAAAGTGCACGTTGTGTGATTGTTAAAACGATAGATCGGCAATTAGGATCCTAAATCCGTAATTGTTTAGGTTTTCTAATGTTAGTGGCAAACAACATAATTGATTAGGTCAGAGTTTTCAATTTATGATTGTGAAAATATATGATCTAACTTAAACAGATCATCGTATGAATTTGTTAGTTAGAATTGGCCTCTCTAAAAATTAATGCTGTTGATAAATTAGATCCTACGGTCGTACCTAGGGTTGTTTATTGATTAGAGAAATAATCAACGGTCATACATTGGTTATCGAACAAGTAAGGAGAGATAGGTTGTTAGGTCGTACCAGCAACCATAACTAATTTAGAGAAAACGTAGAAGAATTCATCTTTGCATCAATGATCAATTCTATGAATCAATTCTGAGATTATTCCTTGGATTGGATATTTGTGTTAATCGATTACTCTAATTTTACTTTCTTTGCCATTGCTTTAATTTTAATTATTTTAATCTCAACATTCAAAACCCCCATTTTTATTTTACTTAGTTTTATTTTAAAAGAATAAATCTTACCAATCCCAGTGGATACGACCTTACTCACTGCTACTACAAATTATATTTTAGAAAGTATTTATTATTTGTTGGATTCGACACCCACCAGTTGACCCAAAAAGCTCCAACAAAATGAAACAATAAAAGAAAAGGGTCTTCAAAATCTGCGATAAGTGGTTTCAAGTTTCTAGTGGGGCATCGACGTCCAGGATAAATGAAGAGATTAAAAAAGAAGAATCCATATATAATCTTTTGATTGTGCTTTGAATCTTTTGGGAAATTGGGGACATAAAAGGAAAAGATCTAAAAGACTAAATCAAAGGCAGAAACTTGCATCCTCTATTGTCCATTTTGACATGGCTCTCCCTTCTATAGACATGCAAAGTACCAAAGAGTGTTACATCTTTCACAAATGGTAAATGGCTAAATGCCAAAAGATTTAAATCTCTTTGCTCATTGGCTCATTGCGTAATCTTTATATGGATTAAACCATTTTATTGAGTTATATTTGTCAATGTTTCTAATGTAGAAGCCCTACTTGAATTCAAACAACTAGCAAATGTTGACTTCGATAAAAGGACACTAATAGTTTGGAAGCAACTGATGGAGAATGATGGTAGTAGATCTACTGAAGAAACGGACAGATGTATTGAAATTTTAAGGGTGGTGGATCTTATTCAAGGTATTATTGAACATTATGTTAAATTTTAAGTGTCGCGGAACTTATAATTAAGACACGTGGCAATGATTTAAGATATTTAGATTCATAAAAATAGTCAAACAACAAACTAATACTGACTAAGCTCTGCAGGGAACAAAACGGTTTTTGGAATGGAAAGGATCAAATATTGGACTCGGTTGTTGGTGTTTATCTAACTCAAAACGTGACCCACCATTTTCCAGGAAAATTTGATTTTCTATGTTAATTTATAGAAGAAAATTCCTCGTTTTCCTTAAAATAGTATTAACAATGATGTCTATGTTGCTTTGTTGTTCTACGTTTATGTCTGTTGTTACGAGATTTTCCCTTGTGGATGCAGACGATGATTGAGAAGAGAACATTATAATACACAGTCAAGAATTAGTTTGAAGTAATAAAGATGAACCATGATCAGAAAATAATAAAGAACAATTTCCTGTTTGTTTGGTCGAGCAAGATATGAGTTATCAATTTGTAGAAGTTGGAGAAAGTCTCCATAGCAATAGTTGAGCTATGTTCCACTAAAGTTGAAGTCCTAGTTGAAGATAAAGTTCAAAGTTTTCCAGAAGCTTTTTTCGATCAAACTTTAACAAATATTTTAGTTTCTTGCTTGACCGATAAATCTACTACATATAAGGAGCATCTGCAATTGGAGGAAACGAATGGCCATCAGAGGCAAAAATATCACAAATGTCGCCGATAGTTGTTGAATGCTATTTTCTAGCAAATTATATGAAGTGGAAGTGAAATAAGTGAACTCAGTGGGAAAACCTAATGATAATAAGGGCAAAAGGAAAGCTAACAACCATCAAGATGAAGATAGAAAATCCTTCTAGTTAGAATCTATGCCATTAGGAAGAAAGGAAAAGTCGAGCTAGAAACCTTAATTGATTGGGATGCGGAGAACATATTCAGATTGTAGACCGAGAAATATTGTATGTCTCGTTAATTATGTTAACTGGGAGGCTATTAGAAAGGCACTGACTAAAGAGTTTGCTAAAGTTAATACAGCTAGAGGAATGAATAATGTACTTTTCCATTCGAATCAAGGTAAAATTTCGAGATATTGAAATAAGAAAACAAAGGAATATAGTTATTATTGTTGTCATTATCTTTTACACAGTCATCCTTTTACTTATACTTTGCAGGATTTCTTGGATCGTGTAGTTAAGGATCATGGAAGGATTGACTTGGAATGGCCAAGAAATATTCCATCCGATAAAGCAAAGCGAGCCTACAAATGGTTCAACAATCACAAAGTAGATTCTTAATTAACTCGATAACACATGGTCGTTGGAAAAAAGAACATTTTAAGAATCAATACAATATAATTGCTTTTACTTATTTGGCTCCAGATTAGCTATTATACGAAGGGGCTAGTTACTAAGTATATCGAGACCTGGCTTTAAGAGTGTCAGGTGTCCGCGGCTGTTGACACTTTATCATGTTGCTTCCCCAATAATGTTTTGTTGTTGGACCATGTTAATTTATTAGAGAAAAATTTCTAGTACTCATGGTGTATTGTAGACCACCTTTACGTGGGGGCTCTACATTGTTTGGGGACTTTTGCTCCATTGTGCATAGGTGCGAGCATTTAGTGGCTCAGTAGACTTGGAGGACTAGAGATTTTTCCGACTAATAGATTATGGCTTTGTTCTTTACACGGAACTTTATTTTCCTCAAGGTCGACACCAATGCTAGTTGGATTGTGGTACGTCTTTGGTGGGTCCTTTTGTAGCATTACCTGATGATGTTCATATATATCTTCTAAACCAATAAGTATTGCGATACTTGATATTGCTACTTCAAAGTTAGTGTAATAATGTATTTCTCGTGTAAGTACTCCTTGGTAGATGCCATCTAAAAGTACATGTAGCCGCACCTTTGTATTGTAATTCCTAACCTATGTTTTTGGGTATATAAATGTGATAACAACAAACATAATTATGCCAAATGTTAGAGTCCTTGTTTACCAATCTAATCGCATCATATAAAAGCAAAGACTTTGTAAAGCAATAGCTCTTTTCCAAACGATATCTGAAGCTGTGTGTATTTTCTTATAGATTACGAAAAAGCAATAGCTCGTTATTTTGTAAAGCAATAGCTCGTTATTTTGTTCTAAGGATGAAGGATATCATGTATGATGATGTTCCATATAGTGTTGTGGAAATGTTGCAGGTTCTTAAGTATATACCTCAGAAGCAGAATATTGTATCAGACTTCTTAGGAAAGCTTTTTGTGGCATTTTTTTGTGGCATTGCTGGATATGGTAAGAAGGTCAACATCGTTGTTGTGAGGTATCTGGTTAATAAATATTGCAAAGTTTGTGTCTCCACATTTATCAATGTTGTGAAATCTGGAATGATTGACAACAGTGCTCTGTTCAACGCTTTGCATTGAAGCGCCTTAGGATGTGTGTAAAAATAAGTTTTTATGTGGTTTTATATGATATAAGAGAGAGAATGAGGAGAATTGAATGGTGGAGATTTGTGTAGTACAAGTAGGTCCAACGAGATATATGGATGTGAAATATGAGAGAGAATGAGTGAAGTTGAAAAAGTGTGTAAATATGTAGAAGAACACACGAAATTATTATCCCAACTTATGATGCTGAAGAAACAGGAAAATAACTTTTCTCATATGTTTGCTCATACATGATCACGATTTCTTAGTCTCCCAGACGGCAAAAGCTCAGTGGCATCATTTTGTTAATAGATTCCTACTACGATAGATATAATAATGCCTTATATTGTTGAGTGGTTGGTTCATGTTGGGTCATCCACAGCCACGATTAAAGTGGTTACTAAAACCACCCTAGTTGGATATATTACTGTGATGCTTGATGTGTAGGATTTTTTCTTCAAAGAGACTAATTCTTCTTTAGAGAAGGGAAAATCTGATATGGATATTGAGACAAGGTGTGATACCAATGGAAGCTACCCCATGAGTTTCTAAACTGGAGGTCAAATGTAACGACCCAACTCCCTTCGTGGCCTATTCGGATCTGCCCTACTCTGTCTCGAGGAGGACCATGCAGATTTGGATACGGTCCGCCAGCGACCTGATCCACTTTGGCATCATATTATCTACTTTGGACCTAACCCGCACGATTTTATTTTTGGGCTTACCCCAAAGGCCTCATGCCTAGTTGGAAAGGTCTATTCACTTATAAACTGGTATAACTTCTTATACTCAAGTAATGTGGGATTGTAGGTATTTCAATCACCCTTCCTAAAAGGGCCAACATCCTCGTTGCCAAGATTCCGGTTGGGCTCTCACTCCGATACTAACTATAACGATGCGCTCCCCATTATGGCCCACCCAGATCTGTCCTGCGGTTCCCCGAGAGGATCATATGGATTATGATAAGGTCCGCTAGCGATCTGATCTACTTTGGCATGATATTGTCCTCTTTGGACCTAATCCGCACGGTTTTATTCTTGGAATCTTGGGCTTACCCCAAAAGGTCTCATGCCTAGTTGGAATGGTCTCTTAACTTATAAACTGGTTTAAGTTTTTATACCCAAGCGATGTGTGATTGTAGGTATTACATCAAATCCGTTATTTTGTGCTAAGGATAGAGGATATCATATATAATGATGTTCCACATAGTGCTATGGAAATGTCGTAGGTTCTTAAGCATATACCTGAGAAGCAGCATATTGTATCATACTTCTTACCAAAGCTTTTTGAGGCTTTTTTTGTAGCATTGCTGGATATGGTAAGAAGGTGAACATCGTTGTTGTGAGGTATCTAGTTGAGAAATATTGTAAAGCTTGTGGCCGTGAAATCTAGAATGATTGACAACATTGCTCCTGTTCGACTCTTTGCGTTGAAATTATTATTCGAACTTGTGAAGGAGGTTACAACTTTCTAGTTTGTGCTGTTGAAGAAACAACAAAAGAACTTTTGTATGCTTACTTTCACATGATCACAATTTCTCAGTTTTCCAGATGGAAACACCTTTGTGGCAGCATTTTGTTAATGGCATTCCTACTACAATAGATATAATAAGCCTTATATTGTCGAGAGGTTGGTTCATGCTGGGTTATCCACAACCGCAATTAAAGTGGTTGCTAAAGCCATCCTAGTTGGATATATCACTGCGATGCTCGATGGGGAGGATTTTTTCCTTGAAGGAGACAAATTCTCCTTTAGAGAAGGGAAAGGCTGATCTGGATATTGAGACATGTGTATACCAATGAAAGCCAACCCATGAGTTTCTGAACTGTATACTTTGGGTTTCTAAACTGTATACTTTGGGTTTCTGAACTGTATGCTTTAGGTTTCATAGTGTAGCACACCAATGCTATACTTTTGAACATGTATGCTTCTTTTTCAAATTGTTTGGCAAGCACCCATGAGTTTCTGAACTGTATGCTTTGAGTTTTTGAACCGCCAAAAAAAATCTAATCGCATTGTATAAGTATGAATTATACTATTAGTTGATTAGTTTTGCAAAGGTCAGTGACAAGTATTAAAAATATTTATGAATTATCATGCCTTGTTCAATATTTGTTTTCTCTTGAAGATAACCATAATGGTGACTAAAATTTACTCAATCTGTCTCACAAAGATAGTTCGTTAGTTATTTTCCACACAGATTAAGAAATGATCATTAATATAGTTCAAAATGTGTATTCTTTCATATATACCCATATATACCCTTATATTTCATTGATCATTTTAAAATACTTCCAATGCATAAATTATTGAAACTTGAAAGTCGATTACAGTAATCAATTCTGAGTCTACTCATATTAGACGCGCTCTTTAGGCCATTTCTTTTTTTCCATCTTTCTTTATTATTATTATTATTATTATTATTATTATTATTATTATTATTATTAAAAAAATTTTTAGGCGATCTCTAATCTTTGATGATTTGTGGGAAATTTCATTAATGGATCATTTCAAATTGTGCAGAAATTCATTACATATATAAAAAAAAATTGAATTTATGATCCAAAGAATTTTAATCTATTTAACATGAAAAAATTTCAAAATTTGCCAACATTTTGAAGCCATCAGCATATACTTAGATCCATGGAAAATTCAAGTCCGGTAACATTTTTGCATTTTTTTTCCGAGAGTACATTTGTTGCTTCGAAGCGAGTCTTCGTTTCAATATTTTTTCTTCGAAACATTTATGCCATTTCAATTTGTCTGACATTGATTTCTTATTTTATGAAGATGAACAAGGGTTGTATATGGATATATATATGAAGAATATTGATATGCATGAAGCAAGACTTAAACCACAACTTATTACCATTAGTCTTCGAATGAATTATGAAAGAATTTAATTCCTTGGATTGAATGGTGGAGATGGATGGTTTGTCTCGGACATTTGACGAAAGAGATGTAGTATTCTCTTAACAATTAAATGCATAGGTAATTATTTTCAAAAAAATAAAATAAAATAATAGGGAATTGATAACAAGATATATTAATTAAGGGAATATGTGAAAATGAAAAATCAAAGACATGTTCAATATAGTAAGTGGACTATCTTTTTTGGACAGATAAAAAAAGAATGGTGGACTATCTTTGTGGGATAGGGAGAGTAGAATATAATATTCCTAGGGTTTTCCGCATAAAGAAAATCATAATATACATGTTCAATGAAAGGAAAGTGCATGCACTTTCCCAGCGTGTTTGCAAGGTTTGTGTGAATGGAATAATTCTACCATGATTTAAAAGTTGAATTGACCTAGTTTGATATATTAGAGAACTACATAAGTTTAATATCAGACATGTCAATTCCTTCATTTCTAGCTATTAGCCACTTTCGATTTACTTGTGGACATCATTTTACTTACATGTTTAGTCCTATGAATTAATCATCATCCTCTACAAGTGTAGACTTGGTGTTGTGAGGATGGAATTTGAGTGAAAGTGGTCTAGAATTCCTAATAACACTATCAACTCCTTTGATGCAGATAAAAGCTGAAAGGCATCAAAAGATACAAATGCAACAAGTAAACAATCTAAAAGCATAATCTAAAGATAAAATCGATAAAAAATGATATATATGCAGTTATAAACCCTATTTACTGAAAGATATACCACAATATATGTAGTGGGGAGAGGAATAACTATCTCTCTATCCTCTTGTAAAAGTGTAGTGCAACAGCCTAGAGACGATAGTGTTAGATTAATATTACACAAAACCCATATTCACTTCTTCCCTAGATATAAATTCAATTTACGAGAGGTTTTTTTCCTTTTTTTCCCACTCTAGACACAAAACTTGATTTCCTCCACTGACATGCCTGGATGCCAAGATCAAACATTTCTCGTGTCAATTATAAAAATCAAAGCAATACATCACTATATGGTAATAGCTATATGGAAAATTATCCAAGTTTTTTTCTCACATTTAAATATTGATGTTTTTGATTTTCCACAATATAATGATTGCTTTCATAGTGTCGAAATCCATTATCTTTGAACTGAAATTTGGCATCGATTGGATTGGTGGTGAGCAACTACCTGCATAAATACAAGTGATATATGAAATTCTGAAATACAGTACAAATTGGGATTTTAGTTCAAGAAAATTATGGTTGTAATCTCCCTTCATTGACTTAAAAGTACGTTCCAGTAAGATGGAAGGGTCCTTTATTTGCGGTTCGGTATGGCATCTAATTACAACATATTCGACATGTCGATGATCTAAAAATTTGATTCAAACAAAACAACAAGTACAACAACTAGAATGTTTAATGTTTTTAAGATTTCCTAACCAAAATGGTTCATTTTACTGCTTGGTCATCTTGTTCTCCAACTGTATTTTGTAAGCATATACTTGCATCTTCAGCTTTGTTGGTGCCCCTTTTTCCTGATCATGGAGAACTATTTGCTAATTCATCAAAGCAAAATCCTTAGAGAAAATATGAAACATTAAAGATTACAAAGAAAAAGTACAAACTTCATTGCTATGTTGATTTTGTTCATTTGTTGTCCATATTTGGATAAGGTAAGGACTTGGTCATCACGTTCTCGTACTTTGTACTATATCAATATTCATAAACTTAAAATGACAATTTCATACATTTAAGAACTTTTGAAATGAAAGAAGAAAAAAACAGTAAATCACTAGCATTTGCCAAAAGAGAGTGGTTGTCTTAAATCTCATAGCTGAAGTCATGAGTTAAAATCAAGTTCAACATTTAGTCCCTCGAAATGTCACACAATAACTAAATATTAGCTTTTTCTTGTTTCAACTATTTTCGACCTAAGCATTAACTTTTACTACCTGATCAAAATAAAACTTCAACATTAACTACACATCCCATCTCATTTAGTATGCACTCGTCTTATGACCCACAACTACTATTCAGCCTTAAAATTACTTTTTAGCAAAATAATAATTTATTTACCCAAACATGCCCTTCATATTGCAGCTAGTGAACTACAGCTTATAAACTACTTATACAATATGACCTAAAAACATACATTTTAATTTTAAAAAATGCATGCCTATATAACAGTAAATGATGACTTACACTTGGTACACCATCCTTAGTCGGTGAACAGCCATTAAGAATTGAAATAGCTTCAAGACTTAAAGCAGCCAATTCTACTCCTTGGGGATAGGAAACTTGATTTGCACATGAAGTCTATTAAATTTTCTTTGAAGTCTTTGGCATTTAGTCTGATTGTACTAAGTTCTTCTTCTAATTCATAGTAAAAATCTTCAACGTCTCTTATCAAAGTTTCACTACATAGGCAATCATTATATTGTGGAAAATCAACAACATCAATATTTAAATGTGAATTATTTTGCATATGTTTGTATCATGTGGTCATATATTGCTTTGAATTTTTACAACTGACATGAGAAGTATTTGATATTGGTATTCGGGCATGTCAATGGAAGAAGTCTAGTTTTGCTTCTAAAGAGGTTAAAAAAACCGATATAAAGGAGAAAAAAGAAACCCCCTGTAAATTGAATTTTTATTTATGGGAGAAGAGAATATGGGTTTTGGGACCCTCGTTTATCATAGGGTGGTGTACTTAACTTTATACAAGAGACAAGCAAGATAGTTATTCCTCTTCGAATTGTCTCTTGTGGCATATCCTTTAGTAAACGGGGTGAATAACTGTATATATAGCATTTTCCATGGATTTTATCTTTAGATTATGCTCCTAGATCATTAACTTATAGCATTTACATCATTTTGAAGCCTTTTAGGTTTTATTTGCATTAGAGGAGTTGACAAGGTTATTGGGAATTCTAAACCACGTTTACCGAAATTCCATTATCTCAACACCACGTCTAAACTTGCAGAGGATGATGATTAATTTGTAGTAAAACAAATATAAGTAAAAATAAATAAGTTCGTAGTTAAATGGAATGAGGCCAATGCCTAGAAATGAAGGAATGAACCCGTCTGATATCAAACTTGTGGTTCTCTAATTTATTAAACTAGTTTAATTCAACTTTCAAAACATGGTAAAATTCTTCAGCCAAATTTTGCAAACGCAATGGAAAAGTACCTGCACTGTTTCCTTATCGGATAGCCATTACAATTAGGATTTTTCTTTGTGCAGAAGACTTTAGAAATATTCTAGATTTCAGTCACCACTATGGTTATCTTTAAGAGAAAACAGATATTGAACGAGGTATGATTCAAAAATATTTATCACATTCATTGCCGACCTTTCTAAAATTGA
This sequence comes from Jasminum sambac, assembly GCA_018223645.1. Classification (NCBI taxonomy): domain Eukaryota; kingdom Viridiplantae; phylum Streptophyta; class Magnoliopsida; order Lamiales; family Oleaceae; genus Jasminum; species Jasminum sambac. Next base: position 24,567,265 of record CP073648.1, on the reverse strand, counting down.
TCAGTTGATAGTGCAATTCATATATGATAGTGCAATATGATTTTATCCTGTAGGAAACAACACTTCTTGCTATAAACTTCAGAATAAACGACTACACAACTGCCAATCAATGGATGAAGTTGCTGGTTTATAATCTGCATGAAGGTACTATTAGTGTAATCGAGGCCAAAAAGCATAACTAGCCATTCAAAGAACCCTCACACTTTTTAAATGCCGTCTTCGACTCATCTCTAGGCCTAATACGAATCCAATGAGAACCACTTTTGATGACAAGTCTACTGAAAATATAACCGCATTGCTCAATTGATCCAACAAATCATCCAAACGTGGTATAAGAAAACAATAGCAGACCATGATCTAATTAATAGGATAGCTATCTACACAAATTCACCAAAGATTGTCTTTTTTGGTTTGGGGTATGGAGTTTAGGTGCCAATAGCGCGAGACTACTCAAGGACTCAAACTTTCACAAATAAAGGCCCGTTGTAGTAGCTCATCAACCTTACGCTATAATTCTTCATGCTCACAAGGACTTACATGGTAATGAGGTTTATTTGATAGAGAAAACCCAAGCACCAAATCAATTTCATACTGAATATCGCGTAGCGGTGGTGTACGTCCAGTTAAATCATTTGAGAAAATGTTTGAAAATCTGGTGTGTCTCTCCATACTAGAACATGAATAAAACTTCATTGCAGTAGCTCCTCAACCTGATGCCATAACTCCTTATGCTTAGTAGGATTTATACAGTAATGGGGTTTATTTGGCAGAGCAACCCTAGGCACCAAATAAATTTCATACTAAATATCTCGTAGCGATGGTATACCTCCAGGTAAACCATCTAAGCAAATATCAGAAAATTTTGACAATGACGGTAATACCTGTTCGAGAAGCACAGAAGCTAGGTGTTTCTTTCCTAACTTGAACATAGAAAACATCATGTGATAACATCTCGCGATAAAATTCCGTATGGAAATGAATAAGATCCATAGCAGGATGCCATTAGTGGCAGACGTCGTGCCCCTAGTTGATGCGGGTAGAGAATGACCCACCAATGGAAGTAATACAATTTTCGCCCCATTAAACGTAAAACTATATGGATTTTTACGAGCATCATGAAAGACAGACCAATTGAACTGCTATGGATGACCGAAAAGATTATGACAAGCATCCATTGGAACAATGTCACACCAAATATCATTTGAATATTTTCCTCCAATAGATAAATGTACTAATGCATGACAATGAATAAGTAAAAAGTAACCCTTTTGAAGCCAGACAAGCTGATATTGTTTAGGATGAGCCTCTATCTTAAGTTCTAATTTTAGAATTGCCTCATTTTTTTCCATTTAAGCACATTTGGAAGATTTTGAATTTAACTGAAGTACTTGAAAATGATGATGATTGATTGACTACAAGCAAGTGATTGAGGCATGGTATATAAACGTGCCATAGCTATGTGTAACTAACTACTATATATCAACCACATCGCCAATTCATTCATATTTCCCTCACAAACATTCCCTCGTTATAAGTAAAAATAATACAAATTTCAAGAATAGAAGAAAAACTTCAAAAAATAGATAATAATTAAAATAATCAAGAAAACTGAGGATAACTAACGCAATTGAAAGTGACGCTCCAACAACAAAAAATTGGCGTACCTATCCTTTGCCCCACTTTCACTTTGGTCCTCAGCCCTCACAAAAGGAGCATCTTTTCCCCATATTTATATTCAGATGAGTATTATTACCCCTACGTAGCCCTATATCTTCTCTATTAATTGGCCATCAACGGTCAAGAACTTTTCACTCCACTAGCAAATGTATAATAGTAACATTATATAAAGTCCTCACACGAAAATAGAAATTCTCATTTTGTATATGATGGAGTCCTATAAGAAAACTGGACATCAAACTAAAATTTTCAGCTCAAATAGTACCTTTGACGGGTATACTCAATAATTCTGGAGCAAACGAGTGACTTTATAGATATACACAACTTCATCTCATTGTTTCTTTGGCAACGTTGCCTGCTTCTTGACATTATTGATTCATATTTTTATCACCAATTTTCCTTCCATACATCTGAACAACTGGAACCATTTCAATACACTGAATAGCATAATCCATCTATCTTGAGCTTTATGTAAATCATTTGATGATTCTATTATTGAGCTTTGAAGTGAACAACCCTAATTGAGATACACCAACTGTTCGTCTATGGGAGTCATGGAATCTGCATCACATGTCAAAGTGTTTGAAAGTTTGCTAGTAAAACACAAGGGTTGATCAAAACCATGAAAGTACTCATTCAACGTACCAAAGCCTCCAATGGAATATACTGATGGTGTTATATTTGGTGAAGTGGATTCTGTTGCGTATAAGGTCACCTATAAATGTTAGATGAACTTAACATTTTATGGCCATCAAAATTACCCTCGGGGGCTAGGCTTAAAGAAGACAACAAAGTGGATGAGCTTATTAAGGCATCAATGAGACAAGCTTCGTTATCGAAAGTAATGATTTTTTCCCGATCTTTATACGCAGAAATTACCAGATTACGCGCATTAGCCTATTCTGCTTCAGAGGGCTTATGGCGGGAATATACCGTTGGCCCTGCACTTGTCCAACTACATTGAAAACAACACCATTCTTCTATTGAGATCTAGAAATATTGCATAAATACAAGTTCTGATCAAGTACATAAGTTCGAGCATGCTCCATTGTAACTTCCCACATTTTGGGAGATATACCAGTCCCAAGAATATTTCGAAGCCTTGTTCAATCTAGGAAGAGTAAAATAAAAAAGTCCCACACTGTGTTCACTCTTTCCTTGGGTAAGCATTTATGAAAAGCTCCATTTTGCCTATCTTTTCTAGCCTCCCTACTTCATCAGAAAGGGATGGAGGGTAGTGCTTCTTATATAATTTCCACGGTGATCCCTGACAATAAAGGACTTTTTATTTTGCTTCTCTTATTCAGAGTCCATCAAAGTTGTCAATGACTCTGGCCCCCAGCCTAAATTTTCGACTTTTCATTCATCTTGAATTATCTATAAACAAGATGTCCCCTACTAAACCCCGGCCATCTTTACTGCCTCATTAGATACTCTGTCTGTTCTCATAAAATCCAGAATAAAAAATAAAGTGAAAGATCTTACCATTGACGATGCAAGTGGAAGTAAAAGATAGTGATGTTGAAGCGTAGAGGTGTCATCCCTTACCCCTTGGTGCCAAACACGTGCGCCTCTCCATCGAAATAGGACCCGCATCACCCCTAACACATTCTTCTGACATATCATTAGTTTCGGCCATATCAAAAAATACAACACTGTCTGATAAATGTGTTTTTTAACACTTATTAGATACTTCAAAGATGTCAAAAGTTGATTTATTGAGTGTATTTCTGCTTACAATTGTCTAGAATTTATCTTCGCAGGTCAACAAACTCTAATTAAAAGGAAAACACCCAAAAGATGAGAAAAACGATTGAAAGTGTAAAAAACTCTGAAGTTAGGGACCAAAATGAAATATTGTGAAAGATGGATGACCTCAGGTGCAAATAATTTGGGTATTTTTGAAAAGAAATTCAAAAGTTGAAGACCAAAATGTAAGAAATGAAAAGTTGGATGACTTGAGCTACAAAAACCATGGGAACAGTCACTTTGGTGCGGCCGCACCTATTGTCACACCCTATTGGCGTGGCCGCAGCCTTGGCTGCACCAATGGCGCGTGGCCTGTAGAAGAGTTGGGGCCTCTCGACCCTAACTATGCCATGCTACTGCATAGCATTAAAACTCAAAAATATTTTAGGGCGACCCTGGTCAACCTTGATCGGCCTAAAACGCTGAAACTTAGATTTTTCTTGGTTTTGGGGTATTTTGATGCATTTTGAAGGTTGCTTTAGGGATTTTGAACCTATTAGATCCCCGTACTCTATAAACGTACTTGTAAGCCCAATTAGGGATCATCTTATCCTCATGTTCTTGGTTGGAAGCTCTCAACTTCTCCTAGAATTACAATGAATGAAAGGGAGAAAAATCAAAGAAAAGTAGAAGAACTTTGGAGATTATTCAAGACCATTTCAATACTTCAACTAAAGGGAGTTCAATTTTATTGGGTTTTGTAATATTCTTCTTACTTCACTTTGTAATGATTTTCTTAAACCCTAACTTTTATTTATTTTGCATTACGAGCTAAATATTTTTATGTTGTGAGGGAGCACTTTGAATTCTTTAGCATAACCAATCCGTTGGTGATGAAATAGGTTAGGCAGCAGTGTGAGACATGGAACAAACCAGCAAAAGGAACGCTCAAGCTAAATTTGGATGCAGCAGTCAAGGATGGGAAGGACTATTTCGGCATTGGAGCTGTCATTCAAGAAGAAAATAGCTCCGTAGTGGGCTGCTTGGTAGAAAAAAGAGCTGGTAGACCCGCAATTGACCTAGCAGAAGGAATTGCAATTGAGGAAGGCCTACGATTCACCCACCAACACCACCTCCTGGTTGGGAATGTCGAATTTGATTGCCAACTAATTATCTCCGATTTGTAGGCCCATACGCAATGTCATCCTCTTTTTTCTATTTTCCGTGAAATTGGGGCTCTATTGGAAAGCATAGGTAATGGCAGTTGTAAGCATGGTTGTGTGTAGTGAAATAAAGTGACTTCATTCCTGCTTATATATATATATATATATATATATATATATGTATTGTCTTTCATTTATGTAGCTATCAAATGATTGTTTTGAGAATTGTATTCATATTGAGAAATATTGTGCAATTTGGAAACAATTTACAAATACACTAAGTTTCATAATTTAGGATATAGAAATATTTATGTTCTTAGGTGGTCATTTGAGTTATTTTCACAAAAGTTAATGTAGTTAATTGGTTTCAATCAACTTAGAGATATTGTAGATTAACCAATTAATTGGAAGTAATTTTACACTTGAGAGAAGTACTTAGTAAAAATTGAAAAAATCGGACCTAACTTTGATACGGGTAGCTCATGCTAGTGAAAATTGCGAAATTTATTAAGTAGAGTTAAGTGAAATCATGAATCCCAACACTCATTTCCGTAATTACTTTTCACAGCAAATTCTACTCTTTTAAATTCGTGTTTTTATTTTAGTAGAATATTAATTTGCAAACCACCACTCTTATTTGTGCTACCCGACTTTTCAATTAAAATAGAATTGATGATTTAGGCACTATTAGATCAATCATTGTGGGTACGACAACCTTCTCACCCTTTTACTACTTGAATGCGAGATCGTATACTTACAGTATACAAACTAGCGATCACCATCATATTTTTCAATGGTTGCCTCATCCACAAGTAATCCTTTCTTTGCACCCGTGTTGGTGCAGGAATACTAACAACGAACATATTCACCACAAGAAAAACAATGAATTCCGTTACCCCGGACGAGGACTTACCATAGAGGTATCCCTCGCGAGATCGGGGTTGCTGAAACGCCCCTACATGGCTGGATTAGCTACCACACCAGCTATCACAATGGTGTTGTCATGCGCGACCATTCCGTGTGTGCAGCAACGGATCTAGCCATCAAGTCCAGCTAGAGCGGTCGATTACTATTGACCGTGGACAAAGGTTGACCGTTGACGGTCAACAACCGTTGACCATTGACAAAAGTTGACCATTCACCGCTAGCTGAGATATTTTATAGTTAAATAATATTAAAGATTTTAAATATGTATCTAAACGTACCAAAATATAGATAAATCATAGAATATTAGAAATATCGTCCAATACAACTCAAAATATGTAGTGGTTGGATTAGACGCCACATTAGAACTACATTAGAACTTGAACCACTACCACTAGATTGAAACTTTTGTGTAGGTTGAAAAAAACATTTCATAATCTGTAAATAATTTAAGCAACATTAATATAGATAACTACACAAGGATTGAAAATTTGACATATATTAAAATCTCACCATTAAAATTTAAAAAGAAAGGGGGAATTCATAAATTAACCAACAAATAAACAAATAATCAAATCAATAGTGAACTAAGCTAATAGATTCAAGCCTAAATTAAATATTGATTAGAAAATAATCATAATTTGTTCTATTTCAAATTCAACACTACTAAGCTAGTTAAAAGATTAAAAGAATTAAATGAGTAAAGATTATAGTACCAAACCCTAATTCATCAATCATCAATTGGCGGTGGAATCAACTAGCGGACACTCCGACACTGGCGGTGATGCCTGATGGACTAGCGGCCGACGTGACGACGTCCGATGAGCAGAGGACAAGAGGTGCCGACTGCCGAGAATTTCTTATTTCTGATTCCAATTCACGTCTTCCTTTCTGCTGTTCAAGAATCACAAATATGTGGAAGGAAAAGTAAAAAGGCCCAAAGTAATTTCTTAGAAAAATAACTTAATAGGGCCAAAGTAAATAAGTTAAAAAAAGGCCCAAATTACATAGCCCAAAGTAAATAAGTTAAAAAAAGGCCCAAATAGCACTGTTCTTCTTCCTCGTTGTCTCCTGTCGGACACTCCGCACTCGGACTCCCAATTTCTTCCAACGACGGTTGGCAACTCGGCGGCTCTTCTGGCGGATCCAGCATGCGCGGCCGTTCGTACTCGACGGGTGCTGGATCCATCCCTGCTTGTGTGACTTTGTTACCGTGTCGATTCAGTTGACGTTCCAACAATAATTTTCGTTGGCGCGCCTTTGTTACACACTAGTACAGAAAATGGAAAGGGTGGCGATTGTTTTGGGTAAAGGCTGGCGGTCCCCAATGTCGCAAAAAAGGGTGGTAGTCCCAAAATGCCACCAAAAAAGAAAGGTTGGCGGTTGTAAGTTCACAACTGCCACCATTTCATTTATTTAATTTTTTTTTTATAGATTTCGGGTGAAAAAATTTCGGGTGGCGATTGTGAATCAACAACCGCCACTCGAAATCCCTTTTTTGTTATAACAACACAAAGGGTGGTGGTTCCAAGGGTAGAACCGCCACCCTTTATTTTTTTAAAAAAAATCGTTTAAATTAACATTTTAGGCTTATAAACTTTAAACGGCCATAACGTTTGCATACGATGTCCGTTTTTAGCCCACGAACCCATTCCGAAATCGTCGCGACGAGATCTATGACAGTCACTGCTATCGTCGTGACCCCATGTTTTAGGTCCATTTGAGGTCGTTTAAAGCGTCAAAATGCAGATTTTAAAGTTTTTAGTCCATTGTTTGAATAAAATACGTGGTTCTTAGTGCAATCTTTTCTTATCGTTCATTGTACATCCTTGATATATACATATTGAATGATATAAAATAGAAAAAACATATTATTATTACTTTTATTATTGAAAGACATATTATAACAATATATTAGTACTAACTATATCTTTTCACTAAAAGTATACCTCCAATTCAACAATAATGCATATAAATCCCACAAGTTTACACTAAAATATCCAACAATAATGCATATAAATCCCAAAAGTGTACACGAAAAAACAAGGTTCGAATCAAATACAACACATTAGACATGAAATTACAATGTATAAGTATATTACATTACAACTAACAAAAAACTAAATCAAAATTTACAACAAATGCTCAATAATTTGGGGATGTTAACATACTAACCTCAAGAATAGAGAAATTTAGGACCAATGGATAGAGGAAGATGACCTTGCCTTCAATTGTGGCTTCAATTTGTGATGAAAATGCAAGAACACTTGAAATGCGAAACCCTAGAATTTGGGGATTTTAAAATCTAACCTAAAAAATACATGGATTTGGAAGGAATAGATAGAGGAAGCTTACCTTACATCAATTGCGGCCCCAATTTACAAAGAAAATTAGTATAAAATCCGATTTGTGTACCATAATTTGCAAGTTTTTGCACTTGAGATGAAGAAAAATACAAAAATAATGTTATAGCTCGCGTTTTTTTTATTTTTAATACTGGTGCAATAAAGGGTGGCGGTTGTTAAATAACAATTGCCACCCAAAGCGAATTTTAAAATTTGAAATTTGAAATTTGAAAATTTTTTGACATAGGGTGGCGGTTTTTTGCCTACAACCGCCACCCTTTGTTTTTTTTTTCTAAATTTTTTTTACATTTTAATTTTTTTCGCATTTTAGGTGGTGGTTGTAGTAGACAACCGCCACCCGTTTTTTGACTTAGGGTGGCGGTTTCTTGCCCACAACCGGCACCATTGGTTTTTTTTTTTTAAAAATTTATATGCACTTTGGGTGGCGGATTTTTGTGACAACCGCCAACCGTTGTCTTTGGGTGGCGTTTTCTTATACAACCGCCACCCAATGTGACACCTAATATTTCTAATATTTCTTTTGTACTAGTGACACTAGCCAACATAAACATGTTCAAACATCATGAAAAGGCAAACACATATCGCGAATATAGCGATAAACTAATTGATTTTCATTCTCCATAATGTCGTTTCTTGCCAACAATTGGTAGAACTCCTGTGTATTCATCAACTATACAACCTTGATGCAGATTTTGAAATTTTTGTACTAAAAATCCGCAAATAATTATAAGGAAAGAATGTGACTTTCATATGTTTCTTGAGTTTAATCTAAGAATCAAGATTTGATTTCTCTTGCCGCGCATGAGTGGCCTTGAGTTGCTGCCAACATGCCACCGCTAGTCCCCGAAAACGAGTTGGCATGAGTGGAACATGCTTAGATTCCCGTACCTTGAACTCTAAGATCTCCTTCACCGCCCACAGCCAGTCAAGAAATTCTTCCGCCTCTAATGTGTTGTGGAATTCAAGAATATCAACTCTAAACCCTGAATCCCAGAGTCTATCAACGGATTATCAATAGATGTCGTGTACTCGTCATTGGAGGACTCTACCACCAGAGGGGCGTGCTCTCCACCACCACGACCATGGCTTGCATCGCCAGCTACATCGGCCGCCCTGCCGCTTGCTGCTCCTCGATGTGGATACCGTTGGCCAATCATGGCACCCGCAATTCATCAAAATGTTGTGCTTGGATGTCAATTTGTTGGCGGACCCAGACATCATTCTTATGTATGTGCTCACCAGAAAAGCATCATTAACCAATTGTCTCCTCGGAGGCGTATTCTTGTAGTGACTGCGCTTTGATACCAACTGACGTAGCAAAACATACAGAATAATAAGGACAAATTGTCAATTCAAAGAATGCTGAATTGAACTAATGATAAAGAGTTCTAATAAGAACACACATTTGTTTTAACAAATAACCGTCCCTAAAAGAAAACAACTATAAATTAAGGTCTAGATGAGCTTAAAACAAACAAGATAAAACAAACTAGTCCACGGGCCTCGCATATAAATCCAAATAAATCTAAATGTCCTCCTTAGCGTTTGCATCACATCCCTCCAAATAAGACACCGGTTGATCCATGAGGGGTTTTTACACTAATACCAACGTTTAAGTTTAAATTTTTAAAAATCAGGTAAATCAATATTAATTACACAAAAGACACAAATGTTGAGGGAAAATTAGTAAAATCAGGGATTTTTGGATCGGATTAGTTGCAAGCATATATATCCCGAAGACAACACAGTGAGTATGTTGCGGCCTAGAGCTGTTGGTAAGCCACGTGACTTGGTTGCATACCCAAGTTCAAATCCTCATGTGTGCATTTTAAAGGTTTTAATTCATTTATTTTTCTAGTTTCATTCATTTCTTTTTCATTTCTCTCATAATTCTTTTATATTTTGTTATGTTCATTTTAAACATTTCTTTTTTTTTTCCCACCTCTTCTTATATTACTTGGTTTCTATGTTTTTAATTTATTTTTGTTTCCCTTTTCCAACAATTCTTTTTGTATTATGTTATTTTTTATTTTAAGCATTTCTTTTTTCCACTTCTTCTTATGTAGTTTTGTAGCTTAACTTTTTAATTTAATTATGTATTCTTTCTTTAATTTAGTAGTTACAGAAAATAGGAAATTCATTAGTTTGTACTCTATTACACATTACAAATGAAGTATTTAGCATGTGTAATTATTGATACCATATTATTTTTTTAGTCAAAATATAATGAAGAAATTATTTATTTATTGAAATTTCTCTCTTTCACACAAAATGTGTGATGCGTTACACATGCCTTACACATAAAATGTAATGCACATATAAATAAAACATTGATTACATAGAAGATGTCCTTTATTATACATCCATTACACACAGAATGTGTAATTCATTACTTTGTATTATATAATTTTGCAATTTAGCCATTTAATTCAGTTAATGTACATTGCACACAATGTGTAATACTTTACATACTTTGTATAATATATTACAACATCATTACACACTTTTTGTAATGCATTGATTTTAAAATTTTTTTGCTGTGATTTTTCATAAATTTTATTATTTTTATTTTAAACATATATTTTTCAATTTTGTCCTTATAAATTCTTATATTTCTTTCACACAAAATGTGTACTACATTTAGGCATATCATACACATAAAGTGTAATGCACTAATGAATTAAACATTAGTTTTATAGAATATGTAATCTATTACACATTAGTTACACAAAAACTGTAATTTGTTAGTCTGTTTAGTATTACAAATTACTAATTAATTACACAGAATGTGTAATTGCTCATATCACATTATTCTCTATTGATTCAATATACTAGAAAAATTTAATCAATACCACACCACCACTTGCAGCCACCAAAATACACAGATTTACACACACACGCAACACAGCCTTACACACACACACACACACACACAGCAAAACAAGAACAATACACCCCACACACACTGTAAAGCAGTTAAGTGCACATTCTACACAGGCCACAACCATCATCTCCTTCCTCACAACACCCTCAAGAAGCTTTGTTAAACAATTTGAAAGAAGAAGAGGACAAGAAAGTGAGAAATATGTAAAAATCCCATTTTTTCACCCACTTCAACCACCGACCTGAACCTGTATCTACACTGCCTCTTAGGGATGGCAAAACAACCCGAAAAACCCGAAAACCGCGGGTACCCGAACCGAACGGGTCGAAAAAACCCGAACCGACGGATCGGTGGGTCGGATATGGTTTTTGATAGTAAAACCCGAAACGGATATGGTTCGGATATGGATTTTAGCGTCATACCCGAACCCGAACCGAATAATTCGAATATATATATTTTTCCTTAAAAATTAATAAAATGAAAATTAATTTTCAAGTGTTGTGTTAGTGTGCATTCTAAATTCTACTAATGAGACTTAAGTATTAACTATATTTGTGAATTGTGAACATGTTGGTTAAAGTTCTATTTAAAAAAAAAAAAAGTTTCGTAACGGGTACCCGTTCGGTATAAAGCCGACAACGGATACCCGAACCGAACCGACCAGACTACCCACTGGTTCGGTTCGGGTATGGATTCGTTCGCATCGCGGTTCGGGTTCTGGTATACCGACCGACCCAACCCGACCTGCCATCACTATCGCTCTTCCTTATTTTTCTGGTACTATAGAACCCACCTCCTCCACCGATACCTTTGTAGCCTAGCTTGACCACGGCTTTGTGACGACATGATTTCCAAATCCTTATTTCCTATCGCTGTGTTCGAACCAAATCAAGGAAGAAATTATTAGGGTAAAATTAAATTGGGGGATTTGGGTGTTAATTAGACTTCAATGTATTCCAAGCCGAGAAAAGGATCTAGTGCAAAGCGATAGGTGAGAGAGAGAGAGAGAGAGAGATGAAAAATGGTGTGCGTGGGCTTGAGCCGGAATAGTCAGATTTTTGAAATTAATTTGGTTTTACAGGATTTTTGAAATAGTAAACTTAAATGCAAGGTTAGACCTAATTTCCTCTTCCATCGAAAACTTGCTCGATCGCGCTATGAGTGTAAATTGCACTCAATAGGCTGAAAATAAAGTATTATATATAAACTTGACGTTTGACCTTGTCGCTTAAAAACTTTCGACTCAAGTTTTGGCCATTTCTAATTAATTTATTTTCAATTTGGGTAGAGACTAAAATTTAAATGTACGAAATGAACATACACAGAACTCAATAGAAAACAACTTCTAGACCATACAGACTACAGTCGAATTCAAAAGGAAAATCTACTGACTTTGTAAGCTAAAATCTAAAAGTGAACCGTAGATGCTAAGTTACCCACTTGCAGTAATCCAATGCGAACTGATAAATCGGACACTGAACAAAACAATAGCAAGGGCTGCCTTCTTCTCATTTCTATTTATGTAATACTGTCTTCTAAACATTAGGAAATTTATCGCGTTCACCTGAATGTAAGGACATGTCATTAAATGAAGAACTATAACTTCACCATCATTCACGAGGATGAGGTCACCATGACCATATTTCATGCACTCCGGAACATGAAAAAAATTTATCAAACTTCAATTCTACAAAACAAAATGCAAACCCAGTTTCATAATTGACATTCTTTGTCATATTTCCTTTTCCTATATATAACAGGAACTGAACCTTCAGCTTGTATTATCCCCATTCCTTTACAATGTGCCTTCAGCAACTAATATATTAGTCATCTTCCAAGATGACCATATGTTATGTCGAGTGCTTCCTTTGTGTTCGCCATCAAATCATGGCAGCAGAGGAAGTTGAAACTGTGGAAGAATCTGTTGATAAAAAAGCTCTGTAAATATTATACATCTAGCCAATATGCTTGGTATTGAGACTGTTGTCATTGTTGTGCTGACATGTAGACAAAGAACTCATTTGAAACAGTAATGTTACTTGTATACATATGTTTACTCACAGGGTTTTGCCTATAATGTTCTCTCCCCACATGCTGATGTATAAGCAGGTGGGTTTATTTTCAACACCAAAAGTTGGACCACTATTGAAGTGTTAGAGCCATCTGCTGAGACATCAACAGATGGGGAGAATAACTCTTCCCGACATGGGGAGGGAGGAGAACATTTCTCAAATAAGGTGTCAAAATCTTGTTAAGTAAAATGTCCTATTATTACTATCTGACTCAACAAGATTTTGATACATGTAATGCGTGTAACTAACTGTGAGTGTAAACTTGTATATATAAATAGTAATATCCCATGGTAACAATTTGCATGGTCTTGTTGGTATAGCAAAGAGATAGGCACTTACTTCTTTATATCCTTTAAGAGGTTCATTCCTTGGTAGATTTTGACCAGAAAAACCCCTTTCTGTGAGTAGAATGACTCTCCGACAATGATTTATGTCCCTTTGACCCAAAAGAGAAGTGGCGTCTCAAGAAAGGCTTTCCCGAGGAGCTTTTCATGCTGGAACTTGAACTCATTTTCGGACCCTTTCCTCCATGTCCACCGCATTTGTGATGATCAAACACGATGAGATCATCACTATCAACAACACGGCTCCTAGATCGCTTCCTAGCCTTTGAATCTAATTCAGCTTTGATAGCCTTCTCAGACATCTTCATGGTCCGCTTCTCTCCAAAAGTACAGACAGGGCAAGAGGGGTCGTACTTGTTGATCTCGGGTGTCATATACTCCAAGCATTCAGCATGGTAAACGTGCCCACAAATCAAAACAGCAACCACAGCAAGTTCATTGGTAGCTATTATTTTCTGGGTGCCCAATGAGGATCTCTCGGTTAAAAGCTTCGCACAAACACCACAACTTTGGAGATCAAAGGAAGGAGATCCTGAATTTCGTCCAGCAGATCTGGTTATTTTATCCCTACTGAATCCTGAGTTTTCACTATCAAACGACCATCTCTCTTTCCGAGTCATCATGAGCTCAGAGAATGGAGGAATCGACCAACCATCAGATGATCCACCATTTGAACCCCTTGTTGATTCATAGCCCCAAGCAGGGAGGCCAAAAGAAGACGCTTCTTCAGAAATTGAAAATGTGCGCGACTTGGATTCAGGAATTGGGCTGTCGGATACTTGTCGTAACAGCTGCTGTCCAGGAGAACGGCGACTCCACCTGGAAGGAGTTGAATTTGGAGGAAGCAGGAGGCTATGAGATGACAAAGGAGATGTAGACATGGGTGAAATTGAAGGGGCTGAAGGAGATAACTTAGCAGGAGACGGGTATGATACTGCAGCAGATTCGGATGGTTCCTTCAACTGGAAAGTGGCGGCAAAAAATTGAGAAAAAAGAAAAAGATTGAAACTTCAGAAAGACAATCTGTGCAAAATAAATTGCATGTATGTTATTGTAATATATAATTTGATCAATAACAGCAATTATCTTGTACCTCTACAACGTTACGCGAAGCAGACGCATCTGCAAAACAAATATGGTACATCAAATGTAGAATCAAAAACTATCATTCTATTTTTCTGTACTTATAAGTATTGAAGATTGAGGGAAGCACGTTGTTCAATTTAAATGCATTGATATGGTTCATGCCAGTCAGATATCATAAGTTCCAAACCGAAAAATCAGTACATGTGGCTTAAGCATTCACTCGTTGGCAAATGGTCTCAAAACATCAGTGCCGTTGGTCAGTTACATATTCTAATAAATATGCTGATTTCTTACTACTTTTCTCCAATAAAGATACCATTAAAAATCAACAAATATACTATCATCTTCTAAGTTGGAATAGCCTTTACAACATCTGCAAATGATAGAAGTGGAAGTTCCACAAGTCTGGTAAAATTGCAAGTACAAGTAATGCTTATTGAGGCATTTGAAAGAAACGTGTATCAATCCAACTAACCCACCCACTTACGTCAACTTGAACCAAATTTGGAATGAACGTATCTACATGTCTACTTATCTACTTAGGCACACAGGAAAATTTTTTAAATTATTTTATTCCATACAGCGTTAGCTTTAATCCACATATATCTGTGCAACTGGTTCTTTAATGTTGCATCTCTCTAGAAACAACAGATAAAAAAACCCAATAACTAAAGAAGGCAGAATATTGAAACAACCACAAATCAGGGAACCGTCCAACCCTTATGCTAAAATTCTGAGACAATTTATTCAAACAACTCACCCTCTAATAATTCCTGATATTACGCTCTCCTCCAATAATTACACTAATGACTGATGGCCCAGAGAGATCCTTCATTGTCCAGAGTTCAACAAGACTTCCCAATGCTTGTACATACCTACTTGTATCCTATTTTTGCAGAGAAATTAACTAAACGAAATAATCTCCTTAGGTCAAAGGCCAAACTTTCAGCACTGTAATTACATTAAATATGGTTGAATCATGTACTAGAACTTCAGTGTAATTTCAGAATATTGATAAAAGCAAAGAGCACTAATAATTTTAATTTTCTTTTCTTCTTGAAGCAAATGTCCGGAAACAAATTTTGAGAAAATGAATCTTCAAGATTTTATAGACCAAAACTAAATCAATTTCTAGGTTTCTTACTATATAATCAGTCAAACAAAAGGTTCGCTAAAAAAGCCATAAAGACATCTATCCATGTCATCTTCCCCCCCTCTACAACCTCTCCTCTGCCACAGTAATACACGCATGTGACTAAGTTCCATTCATCTGATGATTTGCTTCTGTTCAATCTCAGCCCACCAACAGGGAAACTGTATAAATGAAGAAGACTACATGAACCTTTCTCATCCTCCCATTTATTCTTTTCTTTTCATTATCCTTTACTTTTCCCTTTGGAGTTCTTTTTCTGTTCTGGAAGCAAATTATGCTGATATCAGAACTTAACTAAACTGATCATTATCTGCTGCAAGCCAGTATGCTCGAAAACATTTGGTTAATACTAGCAGGACATATCGTTCCCTTTCTTTCCAGATCGAAGGCAACAGCTAAAACCAAAACTTAGTGGTTGATTGAAAAATTAAAAAGCATCCAGACTGTTTTTGGTCGAATTGAAGTGGTTCATAAAGTTAGAACTTGCAGAGAAGCTGTTCAAATTTCAAGAAGATTGCATATATTTCCTTTACACTGCGCAAGACAAGCACTTAATTACCTCCTGAATCACACACGGATGATTTCTACTGAGAAGATTGACGTGTCCTCTTAATCGCCATCATATGAAGAGGATTAGAGGAGTAAAATCATGAGTGTGTTCTTCATCATCATTATAAAAAGGCTAAGAGGAGTCAAAATATTACTTGAGCAATTTTAGCTTTCCATTTTAACAATGTTATATTTATACTTCACTGTAAGTGAAATGAAAATTTTAAAATATATGAATCACCATTAGAGATTTACCAGAAGATGGAAACCTTAAACCTCTGCCATTTCCATCTGACACAGGGGACTTCCGACATGCAAGTGACTGGAAACTATCTAATGAACTGCCCTCCTCAGAAGCAAATGTAGTTTCTGCAGTGGTAGCAGATTTAACATCCAAACAATCATCGCCTCCTCCTCCATTAAGTAAAATATTTGTAGAAGTCTCTTCACCGGCTACCCTTCCACGGTTATCCAGCAGAAAGCTCCATGAAGGCGAATGGCGAACATGCCTCTGCAGAGTTTCACTGGGTGTTCGACTAGTTATAGTTCTATCTCTTGCCGCAACACAACAAGCTGATCCCATTTTTTCTCACACACCCAAAATTAGTTATTGATAACTTATGTGGTAACTGCCTTTCACATCAAAGATCTCATCAAAAGGGACTCAAACTTGTACGCATGTGAGTTACCTGCAAATAAAATTGAACGCTAACTATCAGACATCAGTAAATTCTGATCTCATAATAACTAATACACCTCATTTCTGCCAACAGTGAATCTTTCTGGTTTTTTTAACCATGAAATAATGTTATAACAAAATCTCTGGTACCTTAGATGGCTTCCAGTACAAATTAGGAATTAGTAACAATAGAATAAATTCCAAGCTAATAAGAAAGATAAAATTAAAACTACAATATAATGATATCAAACAGCAACCAGTTACCAAACCTTAAAGGATATTAAAACTGACTATCATGATTGGCACCACAATAATCACAAAGAAAGTGGAAATGGAAACTCAAGTGTTGTGAGATATAAATACATAATTTCCAAACTGTAGTCTCCACAACAACTACTGAATTCATACTGTTAACAGTGGTTTACAGTACCAACACAATCATTCAAATAATCAAAATCCAAACACATGAAAACTAAAACCTTCACTCAATCATCAAATGAAAATAGATCTACAACACCATTTTGACTGTTTAAAACGTGAAAGGCAACCATATAATTCTCCTAATCATAGTCAAATCAACCAATTCTAATAAAACAGTTCCCCCACACAAAAAAAAAGACTACCTAAATCCACAGAAAACTGAAAAACACAAAGAATAAAGTGAATCGAGTAATATTCAATCCGACAATTTTATAGTGCCAAAACAAACGACAGATGCCCAATAGCGGATTGAGAAAAGCTATTTCGGAGGTGAAGACTAGTAAAACACCAAAAAATAAGATAAGTTCGACACTGCAGTGGTCATAAGAGATCCGAAATTCGTGCCCCAATAACGGTAATCACAGTCAACATATTTAGCATACCTCACTATTTCATAAATAATCCTTTCTGATCCACATAATTCTCACTCATCTCTCCAAATTAAGACATAAATCTCTCACATCACACATCTACGATAATTATATAAACCCAAACAAAATATACCAATTATCTAACGGAGTAATTGATAAATTAATACTCAGCCTCCGTATAAAACAACCGAATCTTACGTGATCGTACCCGTACGTTCGCAACGCTCTTCTGCAACCCTAGAGGGAGAAAGTGTAGAGAGAGAAAAGGTGTGCGCGAAAGTATGGAATATATATATGTGTGTGTAGAAGTAGAGAGTCGAAAGGTTCTGCTAGTTCTTCTACTTGTATATTTGCCGAGAGAGAAAGAAAGCGTCTTGGACGGAATTTTTAACGCTGTTAAAGTTTTGTCGGGAGGAAAACTGGTTGTCATAACGCCGTTAATACACATTTGTCGTAAGGAAGCGTGACTTTCTGTTGAGTGGTACGTTTGTGCTGAAAGGGATTGTACATGATGGGTTTATTACTTTATTTTCTTTTTCATTTTATTATTGATTTATTATAATTTTCATTTATTAGAGTTTTAGTTGAAAATGTGTCAGTGAGGACTGTGAAAAAGGGAATCTGTAATCTGGTTTCTTATAGGGTACGCGGAGTGCGTAGTACGCATTCCCCACTTTTCAATATCCACACGTAACTACGTCTTAAAGCGTGGTTGTTTGGACAATTGACAGGCACGCTTTCTTGAGCGTACATAAATGTAGATTGGAAAATTTTGGGACAATTGAATCATATATACATAATTTTACAGGTTTATTTGGAAAAATCAGATCTAATATTCACTGTGTAAATAAAGACGTATCACTTTTTCTTGACATTTTTATCCTTAACTTAACGTTTTTTACGAGATATGGACTTTTTAGACACAAAAGATAATAATATCATTTTATTTGCATTATTTACGTTAAATTAAATAAAAATATTTACAATCGAGTCTATAACCTTTCAATAAGTACAAACTAATCCTCATTTTCAATACATTTTGTTCCACCATCGCCGTCTCCCCCGCGCCACCACCACCATTGCTCTGGTGACGCCCAAACACAGATCTGGTGGTCGAAAACCTCCAGTTGCTGGTGGTATCAAAAATGTGTTTGGTGGGATGGCAATAAGTCGGGTCGGCCGTTTCCGTGCTGACTTGGGGGCTAATTCAACGTTTTGGCCCGTGACAGGCCAATAATGGGGTCAGGTCGAGTCACGGACGGCTCGGCTCAAGCCGTTCACCCGACTGTTGACCCCATTTTTTAAAATAAGAATTGAAAGAATGAAGTGTTAAGTATTGGACTATTGAGCTTGGGATTAGACTTATTTTGGAATAATGGATAAATAAAATTAGGTTGGTAGTTTAATAATTTTACAAATATAATAAATTATATATATATATATATATATATATATTTCTGGCGGCTCGAGTCGGGTCACCACCGACCCAAACTTGACCCGTGGATCCGCAAAATTCAGATCCATTTGGGGCAGGTTGCCGGCGGGTTCTAAGCTGGTTGAATTATTTTGCTGTCCCGAGTGTTTGGGAGTTGCCAGAGCGGTGGTGGCGGTGGTGGTGGCGCAGAGGTGGTAGTGGTGGTGGAAGAAAATGTGTTGAAGGTAAGGACTAGTTTGTATTTATTGAAAAGTTATGGGCTCAAGTGTAAATATTTTTATTTAATTTTATGTAAATAAAAGGTATTATTATTATTATTTTTGTCTAAAAAGTTCTTATCTTGTTAAAAAATATTAGGTTAAGGATTAAAATATAAAAAAAAATGATAGGTTCTTAGTGTACACCGAGTTAAAATGTTGGGTCTTAATTATGCCAATAAGCCAATTTTAGAAAAAATAAATGATTAAAGCTAGTCGTTACATAGTTCTGTACTTCTCTTGATGTTACATCACGAGTGTAGATGACACGAATTTGATTCAGTTCTCGCTTTGGAACTTTATTATAATTCTCGGGTTTGATGTGTCATTGTTCCCTACTATCACATGGCCGTCCAGCCCCACTTATCAGTCCCTTATTGGTGTGACAACGCTAGGACATGTCATGTTAGAGCTGAAAGTATAAGAAAATTCCAACACTAGAATTAAAAAGGGACTAGTAGATAATAATAGGAGTTACTATGCCAACTTAATTAAGAGTAATTTATCAATTATCCCACACGAGAAGTCTATATAAGATGTGGACTTGATGATATAGTGGATGAGTTTCTTTTTTGTTATCAACTCACATCCGCATAAATTTGTTACATAAGACCGTAGACAACATGTGCCGGTTGTGAGTAAGATATCGATTCTAATTTAATCAGTGTTACAACTCCTAGAGCTTGGTTGATCCAACTTTAAATAATAAATTATATTTTTTTCTCATTATTTTCACACATTTATTATATTGATATCGTTTGATGCACTTTCTTTACTTTTGAACCTAATATCCAAAACGTAAAATTTTTATTTTCTCACATCATTATATTGATATATTTTGTTACACTTTCTTGACTTCCAATATACCCTTAATTTTAGTTGGCCTTATCAATAAAGCCCAAATGGACAGTAATGGTGCCACATATTAAGAGCAATATTAATGTAGAGGAAAATCTCAAGGGAAAAACCCAAAGTGAAAAGTTATAGGGCAAAAATCTATTTTAGAAGAGGAAAATTCAAGGGGGGAAAATCCTATGTAAATGGGGGATTCTATAAAAATGGGGCCAAATTTGATCCTCCTTTTACCTTTTCCCCCTAAAAATGATATTATTCCCCCCTACCCCCTGTCCTTTACATTATTTGGTTCAAGGGGCAAAAAATCCAAAAATAAGATTATTCCCCTTTATATTATTTGGTGGAACTTGAACAAATTAAAAGTGAAAAAACCTATATTTAAATTTTTTGCCCCAACATTAATATTGTTCAGCTGGTAAATATCTTCCAAATTTTCTTGCTGTATAGATTTTTTATGTCTTCGAAATTTTCTTGCCGTATAGTTGTTTGGTACAACTTTAATTAATAGTCATTTTTTTCTTCCAATTCCCTTTTTTCACTCTACACATTCAATAATTATCTATAATATATATTAATCTATAATATGTTGAAAGATGCATAAGGTCAAAATCATTTTTTAAACTGTTTTACCCTAACTATATATTTAAATAATCATGAAGATAACCTCACATAACCATATACGTTTAGCACATTCAAAATATTGCTATGTAAATTAATGTTAATATCAACTAATTAATCATTCACTGTAATGTGGAATAAGGTCATGAATTTGATGACACATTATTGAATATACTGTTCCTTGAACCTTGAATAAGGTCATGAATTTGATGACACACCCAAATGTATGCAATGTGGAATAAGCTAATCACACACCCAAATGTATGCAATGTGGAATAAGCTCATGAATTTGAGGACACGTCATTGCATACATCCCCATGGACCCCCTTATGATAGGGATGAATATCCTGTTCTTTATCCAAGCGGCTAATATCTTTTCTTATATTATTATTTGTCAATGTATGCAGTTATAACTTTTGTGTGTCCCTATAAAAATAAGTCATGTATATTTATGATTTACGGTATGTTCGGTTGGTGGTAAAATTAATTTTTTGGATATACGTATTGAATGTGTAGTTGAAATTTGGGGAAAGTATATTAAATGTGTGGTTGTATTGTTGAAATTTGAGAAAAGTATATTAAATAATTGAATGAGTGATTGTAAATGATGAGAGAAAAAAAATTGATAAAATTTATATTGAATTATGTTGAGTAGAACAAGGCCTTATGAGGTAGATGTATAGCTACAAATGTATCTTAATATAATAATAAGAGAGTGTGGCCACCATTAAAGTGTATGCAGGTGGCGATCTTATGTTTAGTTTAGTTTTTAGGATTAATTATTTTTCTTATTCAATTTATTTTGCTTTCCTTATTTAGTATTGCTTTCCTTATTTAATTTTTTATATATTTTATTATTTTCATATGTAGTCTGTTTTTCAAATTAATTTATAAATTCTTTTACTTCTTCTATATTTAGTGTTGCATCATTCATGTAAATGTGATATAAGATAAAAGTTGTAATTTACAATACTTATTAAATTAATTCTGAAAATGAGAATTATCATTTTCTATATATATTTTAATTTTTGGATATTACATTTGAGTTATTTTATACACATTTGGGTTTTGAAACCTATATATTATAAGACCTGAAATGCCAACTAGATACTTTGCTTGTAGTATTTTTTTTTAAAAAAGAATATTCTTTAGGGTTTTATCGATTCACCAAGTGATATTACTTATTTATTTTTTTTCTAAATCTAGCATATTGTATAATCCCTTTTGAGTCTTATTTGGATCGCTCTCTCTCTCTCTCTCTCTCTCTATATATATATATATATATATATATATATCATTTATATGTATGTATAGGCTGATCGTAAGATTATTTTTAGTCTTATTTGAAATAACTTTGATCATTTTTATTGAAATAAGTATATTATCTAAATTTTGTTCCCAAATATTACATTCTTACTTAAAATCATTAATTATGATAATTGATATGATATTTTTTCTTATAAGATAATAATTAGGGCCAAAATATATAGATCGTTAGTGAAATCTAAAATATTAGATATTTTTTATTAAATATTCATAAAAAATAATTTTCTTATTTTATAATATTATTTTATATAAATATACCATTTAAATCGTCACGTGCATCGCACGTGGGTAGTGCTAGTTGAACTAATAATTCAATAATAAAATGATGGAGTAAACATTAATCAAGCATATGTGTGAAAATATGCATGTCAATCAAATTGCTGTTGAATAAATAAAATTAATGAAAGAGGACAAATTAATAATTGTATTATTATTACTATAGATAGATAAGGACAAATTATTTAAAAAAAAAAATTGAACAGGGGCACGATTCTATAAAATGATTTTTTTTGTTATATTTAATAAATTAATTAATAGTTTCATTTAATTATGTTAAAGATAATATTATTTATTATAGATACGTTATAAATAGTTTGGAACCACTAATTATATTAATTAATAAATTAAAACCCCACTACAACCACAGATTACATTTACAAATATATGTGTACATGTGTTTTCCCTTTGTCTTCTATTGTCAAATTTATTAGGAATTAACAATTTAAACGTGTGTTTTTTTAATCAAAATGCAAACAGCGCTAGCCATTCAACGAGACAAGTGACAAATTTTATAATGCCATCGACAAGGGGAATTCTTACATTATTCGAAATTGCAACATAATGTCTATTAGCAACAACTATTAACAACAAGTACCCAAATGTAAATGACAAAATTGAGTTGTCCTTCACGAATGCTATAGAAGTCGAAGATATCAATGAGCGCATTTGTGATGAGATATTAGATCCCTTCGTGCAACAATGTATCAAATTTATTGTCGGAAAGACAATGCTTCATAATCTGAATTTTCTCGTTTCTATATGTATATGTGTGTGTATATATATATATATATATATATATATATGTTGCATACCTTAGTTTACATTATTAGCTTAATATCTTAACTTCTAATGTGATGGGTGTTGAAATCCAACAAATAATGAATATACTTGCTCTAAAATAAATGGATTGTAGAAGAGGTAAACAAGTTCGTATCTATAGAGATTGATTAGATTTATCCTTTTGAAAATTAAACAAATTAAAATAAAAATTGGGGATTTTCAATGTTGAGATTAGCAATTAAAATTAAGATAACGCAGAGAAATATAAATAATTGGTAGTCAAATAACACAAAAGCTAGTTCAAGGAATAATCTCGTGTTTGATTCACAAAATTGATCATTGATGCAAAGATTTAATCATCTATTCTTTCTCTAAATTGGTTATGGTTATTAATACAATCTAATAACATATCTCTCCATATTTATTCGATAATCAAGATATAATCATTGATTATTTCCACAATCAATAAACAACCCTCAGTACGACTGTATAATTTAATTTATCAATAGCATTAAACTCTGGAGAGATGACTAATTCTAACTAAGAAATTCACATGGTGATTCATTTTAGCCATACTATATATTTTCATAACATAAATTGAAAACTTTGACATAATCAATTATACTATTTACCACAAATTAAAAAACTAAATAATTAAGGATTTAGATTTCTAATTGGCGATTTATCTTTTTGACAATCACACAACATGCACTTTGTATAATCAATCAAAGTAATAGTTTCAAATCAAGCATAGAAAATATACAAATAGAGAAAATAATAGAAATAGAAGAACAACAAAGACTAATTAGATTTCACAATACTTGTAAAATCAATCTTCAATTATCCTTGAACTAGAAAAGAAACTCAAAATTCCACGCAAGGTGAAGAAAATTCTAGTGTTGAAGAAGAACGAGAGAAACATGTATTATCGTGAAGAAAAAGTAACATTCGTTCTGGCCAAGAAACAAACGTGAGTTTTCTATTGTCTTCTACAAGATCTAGATCTAAAAATTATTTAGGAAAAATAAAAGAAAAAATACAAGGATAGATTCTAGTTTCCTAATTCTAATAAAATTCCAGTCTTTCCTTCAAAATAAAAACTATAATTGTATTAAAGTTCCTTATAAAATATTTCTATTCTTTTTAGGAGTATGAATAATTGACTAGGGTTTTCTAGCAGTCCTCCAACTTTTCACTTTATGGAGTCCTGTTCCTAAATTTTTTCTGTAACTTGGGTTGGTAAGACGTGACCACAACTTAAGCCTGGTGCTCTTATGAATGATTTCCCCTTCACTTTGTTCTTTCTTAGAGCATCTCCAATCCAAATATCCCATTTAAATGTCTAAATTAAGAGAGTTGTAGATACCAAAAAATTAAGTGGGTCCTGCATTTCTCCATTTTTTCATTTCTCCATTTTTTCATTTTCTTTAATCACTTTTATATCATTTACCCCACTTTTCCTAACTTTTTTTACCTCGTTTCTTGAGCCATGTTCAAAATCAAACATCAAAACCTACACATCTTCCACTATTATTTTACTATTATTTTTGAATTTTTTCGATCTCTTTCCTCTTTTTTCACTTTTCGCCCACTTTTTTCTCTACACTCCTCTTTATTTTACTCCAATTAAAATAGTCATCATATCCCTATATCTATCTTAAATTTCACATTTTGGACACGGACATGCATTGGAGATGCCCTAAATTGACTCCACTTTGATCCCACTCTTTCACCTAGTACATAAAACACAAAACACAACTAAAATTAAGGACTAGAGCAATTGGATTAATAAAAACGTAAGGAACTACGATAATTTATACGGAATTAATGCACCATATCAAATCCCACCTCACTTAAACGATGCCTGAACTCAAGCATACAACAAATCAAGTCATCAATTGCTCTCATCGTTCTTTCTTCATCTACCTATACCCATCCTTGTACAACCCAAACCATCATGCCTCAAAGAATTAAATCACAACACAGTAGGGATGGCAAACGAGTCGAGCGACTCGCCAAATAGTCGCTCGGGTTCAGCTCGTGTTCAAATTCAATTGCTCTCGAGCTCGTCTGGCTCACGAGCTAATCCCAAGTAGTCCACGAACAGTTCGTGGACTTTTTTTTTTGTTTTTTTGAAAAATTGTATTAATTGATTATTATTTATTAGAATGATAAAAGAAGAGATATCTTTTTGTTTTTTTTTTATAATTTCAAATTTTCAATTATTTAAGTAACTTTCTTTTTTGAATAATTACTCAAGTAACTTAGTAACTTAAATTAATTAACATGACTTCACTATGTTGGTTAAAAGTGGGCATTGATTAATTAAAAATGAACACGACAAAACTAGAAAATAGTCAAAATGAAGATAGTTTTTCAATTAAAAAATTTAAAATTGCAATGCATTAAAATTTAACAAGCTCACGAGTCGGTTCACAAACTTTATGAGCCGAAAACGAATTGTCCATTTTCCAATTTCTCGACTTGGTTCAAGTCCAAGTCCGTATTTTGACGAGCTAAACCGAAACTTTTGACGAGTCGAACCGAACCGAATACACGAGCTCAAGAACTGTCCAGGTCGATTGCCATCCCTACAACAACACAACGAAGAAACCAACATAAAATAAAATAAATTCCCACTAACCAATACAAAAAGTGCATATACAGAAAAAAAACCCGACTTAAAACACTCAAAGGATTTTCCGCTTTGGCTCACTCTTAAAAAGTTGTCACTCACGAGCATTTAATTACCTGAGTGGATATTACTCAAAACCGCTAAATCACGACAATTTACAAGGCGTTGTATAATCTCAAATCACAAACTCCCTCATATTCAAATTTCTCTCCTTCAGCAGCCAATCATTCACTCGATAAGATAACTGCAGCAGTAAAGAGAAAATTCTAAACTACACTAGCTCATACTGTCAGCCCTGAGAATTTGTCGGTCCTAGGTAAAGGTCTATACCGAACCCTAAGAAAAATTTATATAGAATGAGCATAACTAAACTTTCTACCAAGTAAAAGCTTCCATAATAATAATAATAAAGACTGTCTAGCTAATTGAGCATGACAAATCATTTATTATAGTTAAAAGTTAAAAAAATATTGACCCCTTTCTAGAGCCCCTGGGTTGACACATTTTCCTAGGATCCTAGATAAGTGGTCGCTTAGACCACCTATGCCCAGGGCAATCCTTGAGATCAATCAAGATTTACCGACAAAGATTTTTTTAAAATTAATTTACTGATAACAATTATAAAGAAACGAGCACACATATTTCTTTAGAAAAGAAGATGAATAGTTATAAAAGATTGAGAGAGAGAGAGAGCATCGTGAGAGTTAGGGTTCAAACCCTAATTTCGCAGTATATTTATAAGAGATACTATTCTCCAACCATTAAAATTGCGCCGACATGTGAACAATCGCAGATCCCAACTAATTCGGAAGTAGAAAAATGCATTTCCCAATATGCAACTTCAAGTCAAGAAATGAAGCACCATGTCACGCACTTGTTGTTTCAACACAAGTTACGCACGACCTTATTGCTTTAAATGTTCGCCCCGTGCAGGACTTTACACTAAATCAGCCTTCCCGAACAAAGGTTGCTAAGTTAAAAGAACTTAGAGGAAAAAGGCAATTAGAATCCTTTGAAGTTAAGAGAAAACTTTGTATTGCAAGAGAACTCTACAAGATCTTGGATGGTTACAAATGAGCTCCTATCCCCTATTTATACTTTCCACCTCCTTTATGGGCGGTGGAGATTGTTTTGATCTAACGGCCTACATTTGGCTTCTAGAATTGTCTACCATATTTTACCAAAATATTCAAGACATTTACATGCTAGAATATTCTAGATAAAGAACCTAGAATACTCCATGATTTTTGTAGAAGCCTTCTAGAGAATTTCGCCGATATTTTCAATATGTTTATCTCTAGAATCTTCCAAAACACGTGGGTCGTCACACTCTCCCTCGCCTAATTCAGCGACGCCTCGACGCCGAGTACTCCCTGAGCTTATCTTCGAATTGGCACAAGTCGTCTTGAGACTCCCATCTTGCTTCGGACTCAGGCAAGTCTTTCCACTTTATCAAAATTTGAGTGTTGGGAGGTACACCTCGCTTGCGCACGACTCGATCCGCCAAAACCTCCTCAACTTCCTTATCATAAGACTTGGTCACAATTGAGGTGCCCGTTGTGACTCGCCTCGCACCAGGTCTCCCTTATCCAAGTGATAAGGCTTCAACATGCTTACATAGGAGACCGGGTGAATCTTCAGGGTGCTAGCTAAGTCAAGGCGATAGGATACCTTGCTAACCTTAGCAACAACTAGACAAGGTCCTTCGTACTTGGGCACTAGACCTTTGTGAACACTTCGATACACCTTGAATTGTTTGGGTCTTATCTTCACAAGGACTTGATCTCCAACGTTATACTCCAAGGGCCTTCTCTTCTTGTCCGTCCACTTCTTCATGCACCTTCGTGCTTTTTCTAAGCATGCTCGAGCTATATCGGCTTGCTCTTCCCATGACCTTGCCATCTTGAAGGCGCCCAGACTTCTTCCATCAATGGAAGTGGCTAAAGTGTGAGGAGTGAGTGGTTGTTGTCCGGTAGCCAACTCGAATGGACTATGCCCCATAGCCTCACTCCTTTGCAAGTTGTATGAGAATTGGGTCACATCAAGTAGTTTTGCCCAATCTCGTTGATTGGCACTCACAAAGTGCCTTAGGTAACCCTCTAACAAGCTATTCACCCGCTCGGTTTACCCATCAGTTTGAGGGTGAAAGCTCGTGGAAAAATATAGCTCCGTCCCAAGCATTTTAAATAACTCCGACCACATCCGACCTGTGAATCGCGGATCACGGTCACTAATGATGCTTCTTGGTAGTCCCCAATACTTCACGACATTCTTAAAGAATAGTCGTGCTGCGGTTTCTGCCATGTAATCGTTCGTGGTCGGTATGAATGTAACATACTTGGAGAATCGATCCACCACAACTAAGATAGACTCAAAGCCTTCCGACTTGGGCAATGCTGAAATAAAGTCCATGGTGATCGAGTCCCAAGGTTTCTCGGGTACGGGTAGTGGCTCCAACAATCCTGCGGCCTTCTTTGTCTCCACCTTGTCTTTTTAGCACACAAGACAAGTCTTCACATATTGCTTTACTTGATGTTTCATTTGGGGCCAAAAGTAAGCTTGCTCCACCAGTGTTAAGGTTCTCTTTTGGCCCGGATGTCCTGCCCACTTAGTATCATGACATTCCCTTACTACGTCACGACGCAAGTTGCTCCACTTCGAGACATAGACTCGATAGCCCATTGTGTAAATTAGGCCATCTTCCTCCCAAAACTTCTTCGTTTGACCTTCTCGGGTGGCTTTGAGGAGTTCCCTAGCCAACGAGTCATGTGTCATCCATTCCTTAATCAGGTCGAGTAGGGTGCCCTTTACTTGAGTGATGGCAGCAAGTTCGGCCTTACGACTTAGAGCATCGGCGACCACATTCACCTTCCCTGGTTTGTACTCCAGGTCGTAGTCAACCTTTTCCAAGAAATTTTGCCAACGAGCTTGCTTCGGGCTAAGCTTCTTTTGAGTTTGGAAGTAACTCATGGCAACATTGTCCGTCTTGATCACGAACTTTGCACCAAGCAAATAGTGACGCCATACCCGCAAGCAATAGATGATCGCCGTCATCTCCTTTTCTTGTACTGTGTAATGCCCCTCGGTGTCATTGAGCTTGTGGCTCTCAAAGGCAATAAGATGCCCCTCTTGTATAAGAACTCCTCCAATAGCAAAGTCCGAGGCATCCGTATGAACTTCAAATGTCTTAGCAAAATCGGGCAATGCTAATACGGGTTCTTGGCTTATTGCCACCTTCAAGTTCTCAAAGGCCCTTTGACACTTCTTGGACCATTCCCATGTCTTTTTCTTTTTCAGGAGGTCCGTCAAAGGAGCCGTTCGGGTAGAGTACCTACAAATAAAACACCAATAATAGTTCACCAAACCGAGGAAGGATCGAAGCTCCGTTACCTTGGTTGGTGGCTCTCATTCTATGATTGCTTTGATCTTCGCCTCATACATCCTTAACTTTCCATACCCAATGATGTGACCAAGGAATGACACCTCTTCCTTTGCGAATGAGCACTTGATTTCTTGACGTAGAGCTCGTTCTCCCGCAACACTTCAAAGATAGTTCGCAAGTGCTCGGCATGTTCCTCCAAAGTATTGCTATAGATGACAATGTCATCAAGATAGACCACCACAAACCGATCCAAGTATGGTTGGAATATCTTGTTCATGAGCGTGCAAAATGTGGCGGGGCGTTGGTTAAACCAAAAGGCATCACCAACCACTTGAAGGATCCATACCGAGTTATACATGCGGTTTTGGCCTCATCTCCTTTGGCAATCCTTACTTGATATTAGCCTTTTTGAAGATCCATCTTCGTATAATATTTGACACTACCAAGTCTATCAAATAGATCGGCAATCAAAGGAATATGATATCGGTTCTTGATAGTTACTTTATTAAGCGTCCGATAGTCCACGCACATCCTCAACGAGCCATTATGCTTCTTTTGGAAAAATACTGGTGCGCCATAAGGTGCTTTCGACTGTCGAATCCTCCCCATGTCAAGTAACTCCGTCAATTGCTTTCTTAATTCCTTTAATTCCGGGCGTGCCATCCGGTAGGGTGCCATGGCGGGCGGTTTCCCACCTGGTTCCAACTCAATCTTGTGGTCCACCTTCCTCCTAGGTGGTAACTTCTTGGGTAAGTCCGGTGGCATGACGTATTCATTCTCCTTGAGGACGTCCTTGATAAGTTTGGGCAAATCGTCATCATGTGACTCAACCTTAGTCTCCTCCTCCAGGTCGTCCACTTTGATTGCCTCCAGGAACGTCGGTTCGCCCTTCTTCAATCCTTTGGCAATTTGCATGGCCGAAAGTTGCTTGGCCTCCTTGGCGCCTGCCGACGCCGTAGGAACCATGTATGAGTTCCCTTTGTCTAGGACGCAAACCGACCCAAAGGAAGGTATGAGGACGACATTAGCCTTCCGAAATAAATTCAATACGAGGACCAACCGGAAATCATCTATAGGCATAACCGAGAATTCCGATTGTCCTCGCCATGAGTTGAGGCGAAGTTCCACTCCACGAACTACACCACTAAGGGGTTTTTTGGTGGTATTCACCGTCTTAAGAAGTTCACCGCCCCGCTCAATATGGAGGCCCAACCTCCTAGCCTCGTCTGCGGTGATGAAGTTGTTGGTAGCTCTGGTGTCGACCATTGCCCGACTCGGTCGACCATTGATGGAGACATCCACATACATAAGCCCTTTATCATTACTAGCAACGGCCTTAACATTGAGGGCATTGAGGAGTTGCAATGAGCCCATGTGCTCCTTCGGGTTCTCATGGCTAGAGGATGAAAATCGTTCCTCCGCCATAGCCGCCAACGACCCTAACTTGGGACAATCCCGCATCGCGTGAGGTCTTTTGCATACAAAACATCCGTTGCGGGGTACGTACGATCCTTTCTTCTTATCATCATGTGGCTTGTTTCCACCCTTTTGTGGACCTTTATCCCTTTTCTTTCCCCCGCCCTTAACCGAGCTACCTTTATAGTTCTTATTATTGTTCGATGAATCTCCACTCTTTTGGTACTCGGTCAAGGATTCGGCGACCGCAATGACCTCATCGACTGACTTTACTCCACGACGTCGCAACTCTTGTTTGGCCAAATTTTGCAACCGGTCAATGAAGTAAAATAGAAGGTCCTGATTCGACATACTCGGGATTTGAAGCATAAGGGTAGTGAACACCTTCACATGTTCATGAATATTGTTCTTATGCTTCAATTCCTTAAGCTTTCTCCTTGCCTCATACACCACATTATCTGGGTAGAATTGCCTCTTCAATTCCTTTTTAAAATCATCCCATGTATCTATTCTACAAGTTCCCTTTTCTATGGCGGCATGCTTGTGGCGCCACCATAGAGAAGCGATGTCTACTAGATACATAGTAGCCGTACGTACCTTAGCCCCATCGTCAAGGATGTTCAAAGCCTCGAAATATACTTCCATCCGCCATAGGAAGTCCTCAATGGTTTTGGCATCCCGCTTGCTATCATACTCCTTTGGTTTAGGGCAGTCAACCTTAGGAGCTACCATTAGGCTAGTCCCCGAACTAGTCGTCGCAACCCGCTTACAAGCCGCAACCTCTTTGCGCATCTCCTCGCAAAACCGATTAAGTTTTGCTTGCATTGCGGACACCGCATCCGTAACCTTGCTCTCCAAGACACGACGCTCACCAATGACTTTATCCTCCAACATATCTTGGTCTCTCAAGACCTTGTCAAGTTCTTATTTGAACACCAAGAATTGATCTCCACAATCCTTCTCATGATTTGTGAGGGACTTCTTGATAGAGTTGACGTGAGCCCACACTGAGTTAACGAACGCTTGGGCCGTCTTGTCCCGAGCCTCCTCCTCCTCGTGAGCTTAGCTAGGACTTAGGCTTTGGGTTTCTTCCTCGAAGGTGGTATGAGATTCAATGACTTCCTTATTCTTGTTGCCTTTTCTCCCCATCACGACGTCTCGACCTTAACTCTGATACCACGTGTCACACACTTGTTGTTTCAACACAAGTTACGCGCGACCTTAGTGCTTTAAATGTCCGCCCCCGTGTAGGATTTCATACTAAGTCAGCCTTCCCCGAACAAAGGTTGCTAAGTTAAGAAAACTCAGAGGAAAAAGGCAAGTAGAACCCTTTGAAGTTAAGAGAAAACTTTGTATTGCAAGAGAATTCTACAAGATCTTGGATAGTTACAAATGAGCTCCTACCCCCTATTTATACTTTCCACCTCCTCTATGGGCGGTGGAGATCGTTTTGATCTAACGGCCTACATTTGGCTTCTAGAATTGTCTACCATATTCTACCAAAATATTCAAGACATTTACATGCTAGAATATTCTAGATAAAGAACCTAGAATAATACTCAATGATTTGTGTAGAAACCTTCTAGAGAATTCCCCGATATTTTCAATAAGTTCATCTCTAGAATCTTCCAAAACACGCGGGTCGTGACAACCCGCTGACTTATTTAACACCTCTTACTTCTTTTTATAGCTAATAAATAGTTTTAGCACTTCCACATGTACAAGTCGACAAATGAGCCAAACTATATATTTACGTACATACGCAAAATATCCGGAAAAGTTAAACTAACTAGAAAAGCCAAACATAAACCCACAGGATTCGTGTCTGTGTTGGGAACTTGGGATTAATTATTATTTTCGAATATTAAATTCACGATCAAATTAACTCAATTTTAATTCAGAAACTTTAAGAGAAGTTGATTTCTTTTGGGTTTGCAAGAAAGTTGGAGAATGGAACCATGAAAATAACACGTGACACGTCACCTTGCTTTGAGAACAATTTACCACAAGATTCGTCACTCAAGCACTGTTTTATCAAAGATATAAATTTTAAATTTAATGAATTAAATTAATAGAGCTTAGTATAATGTCATATAGCACAGGCACACGTGCTAATAATTTGTTGATGGTGCTTGATTTAAGAATGGTCACCTGCGCTTAAAAAAAAAAAAAGTGAATGGTCATGTGACGCATGAGTAAAGCAACAAGATGCTATTAAATATATATGCACTCCTGCTTTCTTGTCAATAGTGTTAGCAGAAGAGCATGCCAACACATCAAAAAAGGGGGGATAGGGTCAACACGAGTCCCCCATTATCAGGGAATCGTTATGTATTCTTCATCTCATTTAACGTAGATATTAAAAAAATATTTTTTTTATAAAAAGAACGATGATGTGGCACCCTGTGAGGCCGCCACATCACCGTGTTGGCATGGTCTCCTCCCAACAAATTGGCAAGAGATCAGTGATCTAAATGTATAATGTAACAAATTTTATGTCATATATTATATTATATTATATATTGTAGCAGCATTGTGTATCAAATTAATTTTTATAGTTATTTACTATGGCGTAAAATGAATGGTGATCAGGTGAATCAAAGAAGAATTGGACTAAAAAGTTTCAAATGGTAAATTGTAGATTTGGCGATCGAGTACAAAATTGATGTTATAATATCTTTTCATAATTAAATGAAATGACGAGTCTGCTGCCCGAATTTGTAACGGAACAAAGTTTAGGTTTATTGTATCAATCCCTTTCCAAATATATATATATATATATATATATATATATATATATATATATAATATTTCGGTACCAACGTAATTTAAGTCATGTAATTTTCTATGATATATTTTTTGGCTTTAAGTACTGCTTTCAGGAGATTTTTCAAATTAATTATGTATATGAATAAAAGTTTCCCAGTTATTAGAAAGATTCAAATTAATACTAGTAATCGTTTGTTAAGCATTTCGCTTGAATTCCTTATTTCACCACGTTATTAGATCAAGAATTATAGATGAATTTATAGGTCCTGTTGGTTAAATGAGCACAAACTTATCCCTTGATTTGGAGATCTGCAAGTATTTAGGTGAGTTATTTGATCTTTTTTCAGAATTTATGAATACTAGTTTTCGGTATGTGCTTCGTACGTGATATGACATAATAATTTTTTATGTCATAAATTTATAAGTTTCAACTTTAAATTTTTTCAAAAAGTATAAAATTAAACTAATATAGTACTATTAAATATTAAAAACCTCAATTTTCTATCGAGTTAGTCCGAACATCTAATCTACGAAAGTATTTTTCCCAATAAGATTAGTCAAATATATTTGAGGCGATTAAATAGGATACCAATCCAATGTTAAAACTAAAAAAATATGATATCTTCATTAGAAATTGTGAAAGATGTTATAGAAAAAATGATCAATATAAATTTGTAAGTTATATGCATTGAATAAAAATATATTATATAATGAAATATTTGTAGTTTAATCTAATTAAAGTAATTTTAAAAATACTCAAAAATTAGGTATGTAATTATATATTTTTTAATTATTGGGCTACAAAAATATTTGTACTATAATTTTAAATCAAAAGATTATCATACAACTACATGACATTGTAAAAGATTCTTTTTTTTTAGACAAAAAAAAAAAGAAAGTTATTAATATCACTTTAAGTTATATACATTGAATAAGATCAAAATGTATTAAAATATTTGTAGTTCCATTTCTTCAATGTAATATGAGGAGTCACTCATTAATTATTTATATAAATATATTTCTCCAATAACGATATTTTAGACTAAATAAAATATAAGTGGGATATTATTGGAAATCAAAAGATTTTCACACATCCCTACTTTTTAATATAGTATAGATATAGATATCTATAATGTTTGACCTACAAATGGTATTTTCACAAATATACACACTACAACTACACTATGAAATAAAATATGGCAAATACTACATTCAAAAAAAAAAAAAATCAAATAAAATAAAAAATATGGCAAATACGATTCGAACTCTGAATTAATATTAAAATATTCTTTACGTGGCATAATGCACCTATTGCCCTCTGCCAAGCCTGTTGGACGGTGGGATTACTTTGAGAGTACTTTAAAGCGAACTTGACGTGTAAAGAAGCCCTAGCAGAAAAAAGAGAGTAAGAAATTTGCATTACAAACACGTAAATAAACCACTACTTTTTATTTAATTTCTAGTAAATTTAGAAATCACTTTATTCACTTGATATTTTCAATGATTCGACGTTTATCTTTATACTTTTTGGCTCATTTTCTATATCTCTCAACCACTCCGCCTCCTCACACACTACTGCGCACACTCGCACACTAATTCGTCTTGAGGCATATAACCCCCGCCATCGTGTAGTTATGTATTAGTCATCTCACTTATCGTAGATTCCAAAAAAAAATTTTAAAAATTTTAAAAAAAAAAAAACACGGATCTACGTGGCGCTCCACGGGCGCCATGTCGCTCATGTCGCTCCTGCACTAGTGTGCAGGGGAGCACCAGCGATCTCTCAACTACCACATATGTAAAATATAGTTTTCAAAGAGAGCAAAAGTTACAATCAATGGGACAGTGCTGGTTTTATAGTTTATGGAGCTTGAGTCGTGGCTTAGAAAATAGATGCTCATAGAATTTTGAATGGTACGATGTGCAAGGAGTGATCAAGCCGGGCGTTAAGTAGCTTCTGATCGCCGGGCGATTTTTTCTCGTCCGACTCCAGTTTTAAAATCCGAAAATTTTGTTGCTTTCATCACGACGAGGCGGAGATCCGGCAATTTGGAAAAAAATTTTGGACACCGTGGCGGCCCGTGGTGATGGGTCAAAGATCGGTCAATGTTTTTGGCCAAAAATTTGCTAAAAACATTGACCGATCTTTGACCGGTCACCACGGGCCTCCACAGTGTCCAAAATTTTTTTTCCAAATTGCTGGAGCTCCGTCTCGTCGTGATGAATCCAACAAAATTTTCGGATTTCAAAACGGAGTTCGGATGAGGGAGAAAATCGCCCGATCAGAGCTGAAACGCCAGCTTCTGATCTTTTTCGGTACTCATGTGTTACTTTAAAATTAGTTAGCATAAAATTAAATACAATATATTATATAAAATATTTAAATTGTAACGAGACTAAAATATGCAAAAATTATTCCAAGAGATAACTACTATATAATCAAATGAAAAGGGAAAAAATACGAATCAAAATTTTGACAAATCTCTAATTTTCAATTATTTCTCGATTTTTCTTTAACTTCAATTATCGTCCCACTTACCTTTTAATTTCTTTTACTTCATCTATAGTAATAATAAATCTAATTTTTTTTGTATATTCATAAAAGGAATAGGGGCTTTAAAATGTTAATTTTTCGGGTCCGAGCAATAACTAAAAATTATACTTTCGAATTTTTTCCTACTCAACACAAATGAATTTAATTTTTGGAATATATTGAAAAGATATATAGAAGAAACTTATTCAACAACTTGAATTGAAAATAAGTTGAATACCATAATATTGTTAGAAGTAAAACTGATTTGGGCCAAAATAAATAATTGAGTTAGATACTTAGTAGTTAGAATTTAGTATATTAAAAGTCAATTATGCCAAATTTCTATAAACTTATTCTAGATAAGATCATAGAAAATATCATGATGTTTTCAATATATTTTTATGACATGTTATTTCGAGATATTTTAGAAGATAATAAGTATCTAAAATGTTTTATTAGATAATTCTAGATTATTAATTGTAGCCATTGGATTAAATTTATGGTGTCAAAATCCTAGCCATTGGTTAACAAAGTGACACCAATACAAATAGGGGTCATGTGGTTTATTTTATATCCAATAATCTAAAAATAGATAACAGAGTTTTTGTGTACAATAATTTTCCTCTTCCACTAACTTTATTTTTTCGTACACTTTCCTTTAAACCCTCATAGCCTTTTTAAAATTTCCATATCCCAACAGATATTTATTTGATATTTTAAAGTATGAAGATCGATTATAAAGGAAAAAAATACTAACTAAAGATAGACATTTTTTTTTTTAACTCTGGGTCTAAGGCGATTGCTTCACTTGCCTCATAGTAGACCATTGGACACCTCATGTCTGACATTTTAAAATTTCATTGATATTATGTCTCATTTTTTAAACTTTCCACAATATATGCACTACACCGGAGAAGGTGATCTATAGTGTTTGAAAAACACCACATTAGGGCTAACATATGTAGTGTTTTAGTCAATGCTATCTCTGCCCGTACTGTATTTGCTATGTGTCAATCGTAACGTTTTAGGAAACGCTATAATAATAGTTTTGTAAATAGCATCGTTAGATAAATGCTATAATATAGTTAACAATAATGTTAAAAAACGCTATGATACCATTTTTAATACATTTTAGAAACGCTATGGATCTAATATCAAGACATTTATTCAATACTATAGTCTAGTTTACAATAGCATTTGAAAAACTCTATTGTAGAACGTTTAATAGCGTTTTACAAGTGCTATGGGTGTTTAAATAATAGCTTTTTTTTTAACTTATAAATGATGTAGTCTAGTTAGTTAACAATGATGTTTGACAAATGCTATGTAGGGCAAAGATCGACTCTAAACCCGAGTCGAAATGCATAACTTTCATTAAAACAAAGAAACATTACAGAAAGTTTATACAAAGTTGATTGAGTACTAAACTCAAATCAAGGCTTGTTTTCACAAAGAAGACAAATCAACAACTCTAACTAAAAAAAGATCTAGAACTAGAGATTTATCTCCCTAACCAATTTGTGAAAACACTAAGTAATCACTAAGGAAGAAGAAAGAAAGAGAACTAGATCTATGGTGTTAGAGACCACAAAAGAGGCGGATGAGCTTTGCAAGAGAGATCCGAGACCAAGCTTCTGAAAATTGATGCCTCGTGTATATCCAACCTGGAGATAAGCTTGTGTAATAAGTCATAGACTTGGGCTACATAATGGGCTGGTTAATGGGCCAATTATATCAACAATCTCCACCTTAATGGGCTTGTTAACTTGAAAAGCAAAAACAACAAAGCAAAACAGCAGCACAAAATTGCAAAGCAAAATAACAATACTAATTTTCTAAAATATTAAGAAAATTTAAAGCACATTTGAACTTAGGCAAGCGAATGACTTTCGTCCCTGAATCTGCAAGATTGAGTTGAGTAGGAATTTTCACCAAACTAATTCCCTTTCCAGAATATTTCTAATGAAGTGGAACTTCACATCAATGTGCTTGGACCTATTATGAAAAATTGGATTTTTGTTAAGATAAAGAGCACTTTGACTGTTAGTATAAATTTCAATAATAGAATCCTTTATACCTAGTTCACTAAGCAAACATTTCAACCAAAGATATTCTTTCATAGCATCAGTTGCAGCTATGTATTCAGCCTCAATTGAAGATAAAGCAACCAATTTTTGCAACTGAGCTTTCCAACTCACACAAGTACCATTAAAGGTAAAGAAATATGAAAAAGTAGACTTTCTATTGTCCAAATTCCTTGCAAAATCAGAATCCACATAGCCTTTGAGTTTAAGGCTATCCTTTTGCTTCTGCTATAACAAACCCAGATTAATGGTACCTTTAATGTATCTCAAGAGACTTTTCATAGCCTCCCAATGAATCTCACCCGGATTGCACATGAATCTACTAAGTACACTTAGAGAATAGTTGAAGTCTGGTCTTGTAGAGACCATCAAATACGTAACAAAGCCAACAACATTCGAGTAAAGTATATTAGACATTCTTTCATGCTCAAAATCAATTTTGGGACAATTATCAATTGAAAGTTTGAAATGAGCAGGCAATGGCAAAGAACTAGACTTAGCATCGCAAAGATTGAACTTTTTCAAAATCTTTTTAGCATATGACTTTTGATTTAGAAACAAAGTTCCCTTAGCCCTATTTCTATCAATATGCATTCCAAGAATCCTACAAGCAAGTCCTAAGTCCTTCATATCAAATTCAAATCTTTGCAAAGCTTTAAGTTGATTAATTTCAGATATTTTTGGGCCAACAACCAACATATCATCAACATAAAGCAAGAGAAAAATCAAAATCAAAATCAGAATCAGAATTTGTTTTGAAGTAAAAACATGCATCATATTGACTCATTTTGAACTCTAGACTTTGAATATAAGAGTTAAATCTCTTATACCATTGTCTAGGTGTTTGTTTCAAACCATACGATGATCTTTTCAACAAACACATGAGTTGTTCAGTCCCATTTTTGATAAAATCAACAAGTTATTTTTGTAAATAGTTTCATCAAGGTTGTCATATAAAAATACAGTCTTACCATCTAGTTGCTCATGTTCAAGATCAAATTGTACAACAAAAGCCATCAAGACTCTAATGGTAGTGAATTTGACAATGGGAGGAAAAATTTCAGTAAAGTCAATGCCCTCTTTTTGTGTAAAACGCTTGGCTACAAGCCTAGCTTTGTATCTAGGTTTTTCACCCTCAAATTCACTATCTTTCACCTTGAAAATCCATTTACAACAACCAATTTCTTACCTTGTGGTTTATCAACTAGTACCCAGGTGTGATTTTTATGGAGAGATGACATTTCATCCTCCATTGCTGCAATCCACTTTGCAACATCTTTAGAAGCAACAACTTCTTCAAATGTTTGAGGTTCAGAATTAATAAAATCTTGTTGAACAAAGGAAGAGACAAAATCATCAATAAATTGAGTAGGGGATCTTATGGTTCTCATAGCTTTGTCTCTAGCAAGTTGATAATTCTGCAACTTAGGTGATTCATTCTCAGATCCTGAATCACCTTCAACATCAGATTGTTGAGATGAATCAATGGGTAAAACATGTAGGGGTTGCTCAACTTGAAACTGAGTATCAAATTGAGTCTTATCACTAAAAGATTCTCAAAACTCAGCTCAGAAACAATGAAATCTTTTTCAAATAAAATAGGTTCAGTTTTTTTTTTCAAACATGGAAACCCATTTTAATTAAAAACAACCGACCTGCTGATAATGATAGAATACACAATCTATAGCCCTTAGCCCCATCAACATAACCTATAAAAACACATTTTATAGACCTCGAATTCAACTTAGACTCTTTTTTATGAGAAAAAGTAGTGAAGCCAAAGATTTTCAAAGATGAATAATCAGGTATAGAGCCATTCCGAATAAAATAAGGCACTTTTATACCAATTGCACTTGAAGGGTATTTGTTTAAAAGAAAAGAAGTTGTTTTCACTTGCCTCTCCCAAAACACTTTGGGTAAATTAGATTCTAATAGCAAACATCTTGTTTTTTTCAAGAGAGACCTATTCATTCTCTCAACAACCCCATTTTATTGTGGTGTGTAAGTGACAGTCCTATGCTTAGTGATTAGAACAGAAGGAATCAAACGCTTGGTTGCAAAATTCCAACCCATTATTTGTCCTAAGTACCTTCATTTTTTTACTTTTTAGGTTTTTAGTCAAATTTAACCAAGCTTTGAAAATAGTAAGAGTGTCAGACTTAGACTTCAATAGAAGAAGCCAAAACTTTCTAGAAAAATCATCAACAATAAGAAGAAAATACCTAAAACCTGAAACAGTTGAAACTGGGGCAGGTTCCTACAAATCAACATGAAGATACTCAAGGATTTGTGTGGACTTGTGCAAACATTTTCCAAATGGAGACTTGGTTTGTTTACCCATGACACATTCATCACAAAAGGCAATTTTTGAATTGGATGTTTACCAGAAGCACCATTCTTTTTCAAGATAAACAAACCTTTCTCACAAATGTGTCCTAATCTCTTGTGCCAAAGTTATGTTTTGTTTGAAAGATTTGATTCAACACTTAGAGATTTAGCGAAAACAGGCGTGGCCTTTAAAAGATAAATTCCATTAATCTTTGGAGAAGTGAAAATTTCGTGATTATCTTTTAGGCATCTAGTAAATCCAGCTTTGACCCTAAGGTCAAAACCTTCATCATCAAGAAAAGCTAAAGAAATCAAATTTATTTTCAAATCAGGCACAAACCTGGTTTGATTCAAGGTTAAAATGGCATCGTTTTCAAGTTTCAAAGAAATTTTGCCAACATCCCCAATTTTACACATAAAATCATTCCCCAATTTAACAGTTCCACAATCAGAATAAGATAACTCAGAAAACATTTCATCAGAAGGGCACATATAAAAAGAACAACTAGAATCAAGCACCCATTCATTCTGAGTATCAATAGCAGCCATATAGACAACACCATGAGCCTCATTAGCTTCATTATTATGTTTTTGTCCTCCACTTTGAGACCTAGTAGCCAAGGCCTCATCTTGTATTTTCTTAAAACAGTCTTTAATGTGATGACTTTTCTTGTTACAATAATAGCAAGTGATATCCTTCTTTTTACCCTTACCCTTATCTTTTGTATCTTTGTTCTCAGCTTTATTCTGATTAGAAAAAGAGGCATTGTGGTTTTTCTTCTTATTAGGGTTAAAAGTTTGACCCTGATAAGAAGGTCTAGTTTCTTTATTCTTTTGAAAATTCTTTTTAGCAAAGTTATTTTCAGCAACAAAAGCCTCTCTTTGATCAAATTTAAGCTCAAGATCTCTATTTTTAAGGACAGCATAGATGATGTCAACAGTTAAGGACTAACCACCATATTCTAAAGCATTTTTGACATCTCTATATTTATCACTCAAGGCATTCAACAAACAAATTGTTTTCTGATCATCAGAAAGAATTTCACCACAAGTAGTGAGGTCAATGGTTATCTTGTTGAACCGATCAACATTCTCTTCAAGTTCAAGACTAACATCAAATTTGAAGCTGAAAAATTGTTTTCAAAGGAAAACCTTGTTTAGAAGAGTTTTGGTCAAATAAAGATCAACAAGTTTATT
This sequence comes from Jasminum sambac, assembly GCA_018223645.1. NCBI lineage: Eukaryota > Viridiplantae > Streptophyta > Magnoliopsida > Lamiales > Oleaceae > Jasminum > Jasminum sambac. Next base: position 24,525,934 of record CP073648.1, on the reverse strand, counting down.
CCAAATCTAAGATGCAGGTAAAGTTTCTCCTATCTTTTAAGCACATTGTCAGAAAAATGCAAGAATATAATACTCCATGCCAATTCATCGGCGTCAGCTTTGTGTTTATCAGTTGTGCCAACATGCCATGTGTTATCTAAACTCTTAGCACATCTATTTTGAACAAGTAGATCCTTAGTCTTTTGACGCCACGAGCTGAAGTCACCCGATCCATTCCAGGCTACAACTTCAATATTAGTGAAAGCCATTGATTAAGGTGACAGAGACAAATAGGCACACAAAGTCATGAGAAGAACATATAACCTATAACAAACCACCGCTGACAGAAGACAATATCACAAAGATAACAATTCAGGTAGAAAACAACTCACTACCAAAGTATAAATTTCCCCAACAAAAAACAAACAAGTAATAACAAATATTACCTAAATCCCTATAATCACCTCAACCTTTTAGGGTTAACAACCATCCCCACCAGTTTCTAGAGTTCTCAAATGGAACTTTAGACAAGGGCAGACGAGAAGCAACCATACAAAGGCTTCAACGGAGGCAAATACGTGATAGCAATAGTAGAATACTAAATTCTACAAAGAGGGTTAGATATACCTCGATCAATAGATCGGTGACGAACAAACTCGTATGAACAGTGGATCAAGAAACCCTCGAATTTTTGGCTTTCTGGCAACAGCTCCAACTCTGTTCACCAGCGAGAAATTCCCACTAGATTCCATTCAGCCGCCGCTGTCCTTATTCAACCCTAAAAATTGGGGTTTTCGATCGGCTTCAATTTTTCCGTCCAATAGAGTGCAAATTCCGGCCAGATAGCATAAATAGTAAAAAAAACATGAAGATCTCTACAAATACACGATAGATCTGTAACCCCAGTATCAAAACAAACTCTGATACCACTGTAGGGCAAAGATCGACTCTAAACCTGAATTTAAATGAATGACTTTCATTAAAACAAAGAAAAATTACAGAAAGTTTATACAAAGTTGATTGCGTATTAAACTCAAATCAAAGCTTGTTTTCACAAAGAAAACAAATCAACAACTCTGACTAAACAAAGACCTAGAACTAGAGATTTATATTCCTAAACAATTTGTGAAAACACTAAATAATCACTGAAGAAGAAGAAAGAAAGAGAACTAGATCTATGGTGTTAGAGACAACAAAAGAGGCGAATGAGCTTTGCAAGAGAGAATCGAGACCAAGCTTCTGAAAATTCATGCTTCATGTATATCCAACTTGAAGATAAGCTTGTGTAATAAGTCATAGACTTGGACTGCAAATGGGCTGGTTAATGGGCCAATTATATCAACATGCTATAATAGATCTTTTAATAGCACTTTAGAAATGCCATAGGCGTGCATATGATGGCGTTTGCTAAATGCTATCCAATTAATTCACATATATAGTGAAACATACATTCACTAATTACAAATAAAGTCATATATATGTATTTTTGTTTTATTTCGAAAAAACTCATGAACGTCATATGCTGCATTTTAAGATCTTGTCCTTAATCATATATGTAGTAATTAAATACACATTTAAAAATTTCGGAAACATACCATGGTCGGATAACTCAAACTGTGATCACCGCCAAAGCTTTCATTGATAGAGGGAATGTTTAGCAAATCAAGAGCCACCATCTTCTTCGAAAGATTTTTCCATGCGTGAGGAAATTATTCCTGAATAAATGTAGAAGATTGTTGAAGAATTTTTCATGCAGTTTTCACTTTCGCAGTCATTTTGAACCGCCATCGATTACATCAACGTCCATTATCGCCACTATGGGGTTATATATTTCTATTGATAGCAAATCTTATATTTTGTTCTTCCCTTACTTCGAGTCGTATGTTATTCACCCTCTCTTGAATATGTTTGAGTTTTTCCATTTTCTTTCTTTCTTTCTTTCTCATTTTTTTTTGTGGTGTTGGTAGCGACTGGACAAGTGGTGATGGTTGTGGCGGAACGAGTGTGTTTTCCTCCCTGCCTTCTTTGGTGTTAGTATCCATGTAAATTTACAATCTTTTATTTATTTATTTATTTGGTATGTTTTGGCATGGTACTTGTAGTGTTGATGATGATAAAGGTGGTGGCAGTGAAATAACAAAATAACACAATTATTATTTAAATTTGTTACTATGTAAAGCTATTTTAGAATTAAATAGTTCAATCATTACTAGACTTTAGTATATGTCTGTCTTTCATCGTTGTAGTTAGGAGTATTGCTCATTCAATCAACTACAAAAAAAATTATTTTTATACACGATTCCTTTTTTTGGGTTTACACTGTCTTACAGAATCACTTACGTAGTTAACGTCAGCACCACAGAGCCATTAATGAATTATCCAAGTCCTTGTACTCTTTTCTAAATAGACAATAATCATTCTCACAAGCATGAATTTTTTCATATCCCATCTCAAATCTCTTCAAAAACTTTTTCATTGAGTACAACGATTTTTGAAACACATTGTTTTTTGGGGGCATGTCTTGCAATGTCTTAATAAGCTCATTAAAACTCTTCTTAGACCAACCATTCTTAGTTTTTAGTCGATATAAAGTTACAAGGATTGATAAATTACTGGAGTTTTGACAATCTGGATGCGGAGGCATTCTGCATCTTGTAGTAGTGCTATAAAATCATCGTCATGTATTTTTTCAATAGCCTCAATAGTATCTTCATTTATAAACCGAGTATGATGTATATGATCTTGTTAGAAGATTGAGCAGCTCTATACAAGTTATAAATGTCTTCATTGACAATTTCCTCATTTTTGTTTCCACTAATTATTATATGTTTTCCATGCTCATACCAATTTTTCTTTGTTTGTATTTGGCATCCATTCCCCTTCTAACCAAACGATCAATAGTAGTACTCTCATATTGATGATCTATGTTGTGACAATCTATGCAAGGGCATAAGAGCATTTCAGGGTTTCCCATGTTTCTCGTGACTGTTTTCATAAAATTTCATGCTCTTTGCTCATAATTGAGATAAGCTCTACATTAGAAAGTTATTTGGCTTCCAAATGTTCAAATTATGTCATAGATATCTAATCACAGTAATTTTTTTACCCATGAAGATGCACCCAACTTTTATCCAGCATCATATACTCATGTATTACTTAGGCAAGCAATTTCTAAAATTCAAACCAAAAACTATTTGTGAGTTAAGATATTTGCTCAAAACTCAAACAACCAATTGCAAATTGAAAAGCAACGAGCTACAACTTTTATGTATATTATGCATAGATTATGAAATTATGACATCGAAACAAAAAAAACAAAAATCTCGATCATGGAAACTATCAAATTTAAAATTTTACTCCCTTGGGGTTAAGGTTAATTTTAAAAGTTAAAGTTCATTAAGGCTCCAACTTTACATTTTTCTCAATCAAGAATGGAAAAAATCTCACATTTCACTAACATAGAAACATAAAACAAAAATCTGCCTCAATTTTTATTTTTATTGTTTTTGGTTTGCTCATTTCTAAGAAAATACTGCAAAGAAAAAAAAAACTTTACCTTTTCGCTTTCCTCAAGGACAAAGAGACCAAGAAAGAAGCAAACAAACCCAAAATAAATGTCCACCTCGGATTTAAAATAGATGAAAACTAATTGTAGTGATGGTTGGTGCTTTGCAGCCTCAACATGTTGGTGTAAGTTTGGGGAATCACACAACTTCCCTTCCGGGAAAAATAATAATAATAAAACACATCAATTTCACAATTCATATTCTTTTCTAATTAGTAACTCTCTAAAGCAAAACCAGTTTCTAATCCACTCACTAGTCATATTATCATAAAACATATAAGCTAGGCCTAGCACCAACATTTCAAGTGATAAGATATATGACTTCAAATGCCATATACTCCAATTAACATTTGCTGCTATCAAATAGTTTTCATCATTGTCAGATTTGAGATCCCTTTTTCTTCATCCATTGAATTTTCATACTTTAGTCTTCAATTCATCATGTGTGCAATTGTATTTTTCTGAATAAGGCTTCTCAAAAGAGCATTACACTTCATAGTATAAAAATGTTATATAAATGAGTACTGGAAACCATTCAAAATGTGTAAATGTAAAAGAACTAGTTGAATCTTATCCATTTTCTGAGCAAGACATTCTCAATTCTAACATTCTAAATCTCCATGATATCATAATTATAAAATTTTACAAAATTTTTAACTCGTCGCAAAAGAAAGAAAATTTCTTGCCCAAATATACATCACATTATCAAAAGTTAATATACATTGTTTGCAAACCATTGCAAAAAGTATGGTCATATTTTATACCCACATTTTGAAAGTAGTTAATTTTTCTCTAATTTCTATCAATTTACAGCAGCTTTGCTCAGTTCCACATGTGGGGATGGTATCCACGCCACATGGCACCTTCTGGTGGCACCACATCATCGACCAAAATTTCTTTTTAATTTTTTTGGTATCTACGTTAGATTAGATGAATAATACACAACTACCCCCTAATGGTGGGGATCGGTGGGGCAAACACAAATTTTTTGGGATTGTTGGTACCATAATGTACCCACAGTGAGTACCTGATCAATCATCACAAACACATTTGTTCATAAACACTAGTCAAATGCACTGATTGATTCGCACAATTACCAAAAGCAGGAGCATGACGCCTTGAGTCTAATGGGGTAGCTGACATGAAAAAATCTACAAGTCCACATAAATTTGTGTGGCAAAATGTCATACCCTAATAGGGTGTGACATTAAATTACCATTATACCCCTTGAGTGTTTTTTTGGGGGACCCTATTAGGGTGTGCCATTTTGCCACACAAATTTTGTGTGGACTTGTATCATCTCCCAACTGACATTGGGTATTTCACTTGTTGCACTTGATAAACAACTTACAACCATGACAAAAATTTCAACAGATAGGTTACAAAGAAAAGAAGACGAAAAGATGAGAATCAATCGTAGTTGGAGCATGAGTTGAAATTGAACCATTCACAATCATGAAACAGACAATAAAGCCCCATCTTGTTTACACAAAAAAATCTCATAAATTAGAAAATAACACTATTCAGGAATTTTTCTATTATGTATATTGTCAAAAACACTGTAGATATTTATACACAATTTGACCTAAATTTGATGTATCATATGCTAACAGGTGTTTACATCTTAGAATCCTATACATGTACTAATGTAACAAACCCATGTGCACTACAATTATACAACTCTGCAAAGGGTATTATTGTCAAGTTGAAGCAATCTAGATCCTTCTCCTTACTTGAGCTACCAAACACGATCCTTACAATTCCAATTCAACTTGAAGATTACCAATTCTAACTTCTAACTCCCCCTCTCCAGCTATGGTTTCTTTCGAATCCCTAGCTTGTCTCGAAGAATCTGAAATCTGGGTTGCAAGAGGGGCTTCGTCAGTAGGTTGGCTGTCTGATTGGAGGTTGGTATATAGCAAATCTGAAGTTTTCCCTCAAGCACTTTGTCTCTGATAAAATGCACATCGAGCTCGATATGCTTTTTTCGAGCGTGATATACGAGGATTGGGGGCTAGAGTTCGAGTACCAAGATTGTCAGACCATAGTAAATGTTTGATCTTTACCTTAAAATTCAATTCTTTCAACAAGGATTCGATCCATGATAACTTAGCTATTGCTAATACGAGGGCTCTATACTCAGATTCGGTGCTAGAATGAGATACTACGGGTTGTTTCTTTGATGACCAAGCAACCAGAGAGTTCCCAAAGTAGACACAATAGCCAGTGATAGATCTTCGATCATTGGGACACGATGCCCAATCAGCATCTGCGAAAGCCACAAGGTTCAATTCCTCTAATTTTTCAATTTGTAGTCTCAGGTCTATTGTGCCTTTTAGATATCTATACACTCTCTTGACTGCTCTCCAGTGTAGATCAATAGGCTTTTGTAGATATTGAGTTAGTTTGTTTACCATGAATGTAATGTCTGGTCGTGTGTGTGTTAAGTATTTCAAGCCCCCGATTGCACTTCTGTATAGAGTAGGGTTCTTCATTTCCTCTGCGTCTTCTTTTGATACTGATTTTCCAGTAGCCATGGGAGTGGGACATCCTTTGAGATGTTCAAAACCAAGCATTTTGAGTAAATCACTAGTGTACTTACTTTGAGACAAATGAAGTCCCTGGCTGTCCCTTCTTACTTCTATCCCCAAGAAATGATGTAGGTCACCCATGTCGTTTAAGTTAAACTTGTCATTCAGTCTTTCAATAAAGCCCTGCAGTAACTTATTGTTATTTCCAGTCACAATTATGTCATCTACATAAATGAGCACAAAAATAATGTTGGCTTCATTTATGTAGAAGAATAAATAGTTATCAGCTCTGGATTGTTGAAACTTCCATTTGCTCAAAGTTTGTCTAAGTTCATCATACCAAGCTCTGGGAGCTTGTCTTAAGCCATATAGTGTTTTTTTCAGTTTGAATACATAATTAGATTTCATTTTGTCAACAAAGCCTTCTGGTTGTTTGAGATATACTTCTTCATTCAACCTCCCATTCAAAAAGGCATTATTCACATCTACTTGTCTTATCCTCCAATCTTTGGAAATTGCCAGTGTCAAAATGATTCTTAAAGTGGCTAACTTAATGACTAGACTAAATGTTTCATAAAAGTCAACACCTGCTGTTTATAAAAAACCTCTGGCAACTAATCGTGCTTTACATTTCTTCATGTTACCAGCTGGATCATTTTTCACCGTGAATGCCCATTTTGTGTCAATTAATTTCTTGCCTACTGGCCTAGGAACAAATTCCCACGTCTTATTTCTCATCAAAGCATCATATTCTTTCTGCATTGCTTCTTTCCATTCCTTCTTATTGAGTTCTTCATTAACTGTGGTTAGCTCTGTTTCTGTGATCGCATTTTGTGCCATGTAAATTTTTGGTTTGAAAATACCAGCGTTGTTTCTGGTTATCATATGATGACTAGTTGTTTGTGGTTGTGTGTCCTCATTGTCTTCAGCTGCATTCTCATTAATATCAGATTCATCTGCACTAATGTTATGTTCTCTTATATCATTTCCAACAATCACTTCATCACTTGTTTGTTGATTTTCAACATTGTCATTTTCCATACTACCACTATTATCATTTTCTACCACCACTATCATTTTCTATCACCACTTCTTCAACATTCACTCCTACTATTTGGAAAGAATCTGGATTTCCTGTATTAGCTGGAGAAGAAGTGTTGAATGATAGATTATATAGAATGGTTTGTGAATCTGTTGGGGGTGTTCTTTTGTTTATAAATTGTGAATGATAAGGAAATTGTGACTCATTGAAAATAACATGTCTAGAGATGTAGATTTTTGCTGTTGGACTGAGACATCTGAAGCCCTTGTGGCTGCTGCTATAGCCTAAAAAAATGCATTTGACAGTATGGTAGTTGAATTTGTGCCTTTGGTAGGGTCTAAGACATGGGAAACATACACACCCAAATATTTTAAGTGTGGTATAGTCAAAATTTTGTTTATAGAGCAGCTGATGTGGTGATTTGTGGTTCAAGATAGGTGTGGGAAGCTGATTGATTAAATAAGTAGTTGTATGAAAAAGCTTCCCACCAATAATAAAGTGGAAGATTAGCTTGGGCTAAGAGAGCAAGTCCAGTTTCTATTACATGTCTGTGTTTACGCTCCACTCTTTCGTTTTGCACAGACATACAGGGACAACTTAGTCTCATTTCGACCCCTATTTTTGCAAGAAATTGTGCAAACACTCTGAATTCTCCACCCCAATAACACTGGACGGCTTTGATTTTTCTCTCAAATTTATTCTCAACAAGCAATTTAAATTGTGTAAAGGTAGAAATAGCTTCTGATTTTTGTTTAAGTAGATAGATCAAAGAGCGTCTAGTACAATCATCAACAAATAGTATACAGTATTTGTAACCAGAAATGGAATTAATGGGTGCAGGTCCCCATAGGTCAAGATGAATAAGATCGAGAGGATTAGAAGCATGTGATTGAGATAACTTAAAAAGAAGTGCATGGGACTTGCCATATTGACATGCATCACAGAATATTTTTTTATTATTGAACTTGAAACCAAGATTACAACTAGAAAGAACTTGGGAAATGACACTAGCAAAAGGATGACCCAATCTCATATGCCACAACTCTAACTCAGATTTATCTAGGGGCTCATTTGAATTAACTGACTCAACATGACAAACAATAGGACCTAACTTAACAAGATAAGCAGAATTCAACTGACTCTTGGACTGATTATTGAAGAAAAACTGAGTATTGAAGGGTTGTTGACTTGGCTTTTCCACCTGATACAATCCATCCTTAAGTTTCCCTTGCAGCAGGATTTTGTTTGTCACCTTGTCCTTCACCAAGCACAAATCAGCATAGAATTCAATTCAACATATAAATTGTTATCCAAAGTTAACTTGGCAAAACTCATCAAGTCCTTTTTAATTTTAGGTACCAACAGAACATTATTTAATCTTAACCGAGTGCCTTGCATAGTATTCAAGTGGGTGTTACCAGTGTGTGTGATATTTAACTCATTTCCATTACCAACTATAGGTTTTTCATTACCTATGAAATTCTGATAATCTGCCAGGTTTTTAGTTGAGCCTATGACATGATTACTTGCTCCTAAGTAGAGCAGCCAAGTTGGATCACTCAGGCAATCTGGAGTAGCAACAAATGTAGTTGGATTTGAAGTATTCTGTGAAGAGCTTCCACCGTCAAGTTTGCTTCCCATATACCTTTCATCATACCTATTATAGTAAGAGGTAGTTGTATGGTTAGACATGCCAGAAATCTGGCAAGGCCCTTTGCTATTGTTGCTATTGGAATTGTTATTTGTGCCTCATTTGCCTCTGCCTTTGTTATTTCCTCTAGATCCCCCTCTTGAGGGTACTTCCTCCTCTTAAATAGTTTTGATTTTGTCTATTTGCTATATGAGCTGAATAATGATCAAGGTTGAAGTTGCTCATACCACCAGTTAAGTGTTCCAGATGACTCTCAAAAGTCAACAGTAAAGATTGTGCCTCTTCCCATGTAATTTTTGGCATGTGCCCTATCTGAACAACAATGGTGTTGTAAATGAGATCAAGTCCAGCTAGAACACAACTAATCAACTCTTGTTCATCATCATCTGTACTCTTTTTTCCAGCTATTTTCAAGTTATCCCATTTTTGTTTGGCATTGATTAGATACTGATCCATGCTCATCGACCCCTTTCTAAGTTTTTGCAGCTTTGCAGTGAGGAAAACAATCCTGGATCTATTCATCACACCAAAGACATTCTGAATAGCTCTCCACAGCGTTGAAGAACTAGTAGCTCCCATCACTCAACCAAGCAATCTCAGGGTCAAGTGGAATAAATCCACCCCATCAAAAGCTGATCAAGTTGATGCCATTTCTTAAACTCAGGATTTGCAGTAATATTGACTGAAACTCCAGCTTCAGATGTGACTTCTGTGCTAAGGAATTTCGGTGGGCATTTGGCTGTACCGAGTAAGAATCCTTCCAGATTGTGGCCTTTGATGATTGGTAGTATCATGCTTTGCCCTAGTAAGAAGTTATTCTTTTCTACATTGACAGATGGAGATTGCCCAAAGTTGATTGTTGTTACTTGGCTACTTCCAAGCACAGTGGATGGGAGATTTGAGAGGGTTTCTGATGAAGCTGTGGTGTGATCGGCCATAGGAATGGCTTTGGTACCAAATTAGAAAATAACACTATTTAGGAATTTTTCTCTTATGTATATTGTCAAAAACACTGTAGATATTTATACACAATTTGACCTAAATTTGATGTACCATATGCTAACACGTACTAATGTAACAAACCCATGTGAACGACAATTATACAAGTCTGCAAAGGGTATTATTGTCAAGTTGAAGCAATCTAGATCCTTCTCCTTACTTGAGCTACCAAACACTATCCTCACAATTCCAATTCAACTTGCAGATTACCAATTCTAACTTCTAACTTGATATTACCTCCAAAGCTTGGTTATGAGGAAGTTGAGCAGAAATCACTGAAACATGAGATAAATTGGTGAAAGTAGAGTGATGAACGCTTCACCCTTTTCCTATCCTTCAAAGTTGGCTCTTCGCCATTCTCACTGACTGGTATCGAAAGAAAATGGAATAAACGACCTTACCAGAATAGAGATTTAGAGAAGAAGAAAGAAAATTTAAAACATACACTACCTTACCAGTGATTAAAAGTTGATGAAAGCAACTCTAAAGTTTATTGATGATTAAAATATGTAACTCCGTTATTTTGTGAAGCAATTATTTTTTGAAATATTTTATGCTTAAAAGTATAACTAGTAATTGTTTATTTTTTAAGTAACCCATGTGGTCCCCTCAAAGTAAAAAGTAACCCGTATGGACAAAATTGATTTAGATTAATTATTACATTATGGTGAACAATGGAATTAAAAAAAAAAAAGAAAAGAAAAAGATTGTGTAAAAATCTTTTACAACCTCAAGGACCTTTTAAAATGGTAATATATTTTATGGTTAAAAGTATAATGTTTGATTATTTGATTTTTTTAATTGGCTCATGTCAAGTTCTCAAAGGTAAATGACAGGCTCTCAATTTGGGTTTTGTTTGCCAATCTTAACAAATACGTGTTTTTCCTACATAATATTTTGAGCAATATTAACAAAAATTGAAGTATTGGTGGAAAATAAAAATAAAAACTGAGAATCTAAAGAGATAAAAAAATTTAAAACAATGGAAAATGCTTAAATTATAATAGAAATTTGATGAGGCACTAAATATTGTTATAGCCAAAATTATTATTAATTATTAAAGTATGGTGAGCAAGAAATTTTGAAAATAAAAAATAAAAAATCAGTCACTATATTGTCCAAAAATATTTTTCCTCCATAATATTTCGAGCAACATTGACAAAACTTGAAATATTTAATGAAAAGAAATAAAAAAAAGTTTCGACTATAAAGAGAGAATGAAATTTAAAATGACGAAAAATATCAAATATTAAAGTATGGAGCAACCGAGCAAGGGATTTCAAAAAAAGTTTAGGAACAAAACTGTCCCAAAATGTTTTACAAGCTTAAGGGACTTTTAGAAGGGAGTAAGATTACCCACTCCTCTAGTGTAAGAAATCTACAAATTTTCGTTGATAGCTATAAAAAAAAAAAAAAAAAAAATCTTGATATATAAGAGCCAATCGTCCCATTCAATATCCAAATTTCATACAAATACATACATTGTCTCATCAGCATCTAGAAGTTAACCAGTTTACATAAGTATCTAATGTAACAAAAAGATAGATAAATTAGTGAAAAATTGAGTACAGCAGATGGCCCAATGAAACTTTAACAATTAGCACAATTAATCAATCAATTCATTAATTAAAACACCCATCAAACTTTCAAATAAATAAACAACACCAATATAATGACGGAGAAAAACACATTGAAGAACTCTTTAAACGATAAAAAACTTAGAGCGAACTCACCATGAAAATCCACTAGAAAAAGGTTTACTTACAGATGATCTACGTTAACGTAGCTTGACCTCCAGCTTATAAACTCCAACAAAAACCTCATTGCGTTGTGCATGCAGCACCCTCGGGTATGTAGATGCCTTTTTCCTCATGAGTAGATCTTCTGTTGGAAAATAGGTGAATGGAAATTGGAAATTGGTTGAAAAATGGGAGTAATCTCATATTGGAAAGCGAAGGAAAATAGTATTGTGGGAAAACTTAAATAATCATCCCACGTAGAGAAAAGAAGTGAAATCGGACCAATTTAAATATGGTTCACACCGTTTTAAAGTGTAACCAATTGTTGTATCAAAGTTATGGACTGATTTCCACATGAGTCTTGGAATTCATGTACGATAAGGAATTGCGTACACGAATATCGCACTTGATTGGCCACTAAGTGCAAGCTAAGTTTTACAATTTTCCTTTACGTTTTCAACTTGAAACGGCTAGCAATTGAATATCGTAACCGTCGATATAATGGTTGAGCATTATGGTTTGGAGGTTACAAGTAAATATTAATTGTTAGAGGTTAATGGTAGTAACTCTTCTCGCCTATAAATTCCACAATCCTCCATGGTTTTAGAAGAAGAACAAATTCCTTTCCTTCAATATATCCCTCTCCAATCTCCAAAAAAACTTCACAACCATCGGCCTTTCGGTGACACTGTTCGGGCATTGCATTCAGTTCGACTGCAACGACAATGCAGTAAGAGTCGTTGTATCCTGGGAAGCAGATGCTCGTGATAGCGCGCGGGAGGGCGAATCTGCTTTAAGGAAATTGCGTGACACGCAAGCCTCGACTCACCGGTTTTGTATCTCTATTCAATCTTATTGTGTAACTATATGTTAATGGATCGTTTCATAGCCGTACGAATCTGTTTAGCAACATCGTTTTCCAATTTTTCCCCAACATCTTCAACCATGCTGAAATTGTAGCCAACTCGCCAATCTTCAAAACTCTGAAGGCAATATGGAAGAGGACTTGGGTTGTTGGTGTTTATGCAGAAGAGATTGCTAATCTAATGTTAAGAGAGAGCAAAGAGTAGTAGCAATCTAATGTTAAGAGAGAGTTTTATGATGTTTTATGCAGTGAATAAGCTTCAAAATAGTGTATAATGAAACTGGCTGCGAAACTAGATTAAAATAGGTTGGGAAAAGTGTAGAAAATAGGTTAGAATCGCGAACTGGGTCGGCTTGCATTGCCGCTCGAGCAACCGGCCTTTTTGATCAGCTTGAGTTGTTCTTGCGCATCTTGGGACTTTTTCATCGCATTTTCTTCAATTGAACCCATGATCAAGTCCTAAACTATCCAACAATTAACTAAACAAGTTAAAATGAAATTACAACTCAGTAGGTTTGATTTTTGTACACTGATATGGCCTTTACAAAATCCTAAAAAATGGTATTATAAAGTTTCGATCAAAAAGTACTTAACTCCAACAGCCCATAACAATGGCCAAAAGTGTAAATATAAGAATAATGAGTCCAACATTGCTCGTAGTGTGGTAAGTGGTAAGCAACCCCCAAGCCTAACCCCCAAACCAACTCCCATTCAAAGAAGAAAAGGATGGGAATCTACCGACCGCTAACGAGAACCATTTGAATCAGACATTAGTGCTTCACAACGATGTAACCGGCTCGACACTAAACATTAATACTTGATGGAAATAAAATTACTCACTGTTGATGACAATGGATGGCCACCATCGACGATTGACACACCACCATCGGCGGTTGATAGACGGAGGGTTTAGAGGGAAATTCCTATGGAAGAAGAACGTGACGCTATCAATTTGAGCCCAAACAAATTTTGTGCCCGGCGTAAAACAAAGACGAAATTACACAAAATATGATTTTTATGTTAACATATTTAATTGTAAAAATCCTACGTTAACTTGTGGTTTATTATGAAAATTAGGTCTGCGTGACCACGTAGTGTAAATTTGGGCAATGCCCAGATTTAACTGTCAATTTGTTATACATAATATGTAATGGTTATATAATGTGTGAGTAATATTATCCAAAATGTGTAATGGGTGTGCAATGGGTGTATGAAATTACATAAAGTATGTAATAGATGTGTAATGTGTGTGTGAAATAAAACAAAGTGTGTAATGGGTGTGTAATGAATTTTGTAATTGATGTGTAATGGTGTTTAGTGGTTTCGTAGTGATTTTGTAATTGATGTGTAATGAGTGTGTAATATTTCAAATTATTTTGGGGCGTAGATTTTGTATATGGTGTCCGTTTTGGATAGTAATATATGCTTTTCGCGTTTCTCTATAAGTTCGTTCCAACCACCTGCTTTGCTAATACTAATATCTGTTTTTTTGTAAATTATCTCCCATTTTTCGAATTTTGGGGGAAAAAAAGTACTACGGGATTGCACATGCGATTGCATGGCACTTTTTTTTTTTTTTTTTTGGATTTGTGCTATGAGATGGCATGTGCGATCATTAGGACGAATTGGTCTAAATTGAGAATATAGGATTTTAGCAATTCTTTTCATTTTACCTTGTTTTTGAAAAATCAAACTTAAAATTTGAGAACACTGTAGATTGCTTAAAAGAAATCCACTTCTTTGTGACCCGCCAACACCCGCTTTTAATATTTTCGATTTGTAGATTTATTTTATTTTATTTATTATTTATTAGCGTTCACTTTTTGGTTTTTGACTAACAATAGCACTTCCATTATAAATGCTATTATTTAGTTTTATCATCAATGCCTATTTTTATTGTAGTGATACAAATACACACGTATATATAATTTACTCTACTAAGTAAATTTTCTAACTTCGAGAAATATAACACAAGATTTATACATAATCATCTCGACGGAGGGTTACGTCTTCCTGTCGACAATATAATTGCTGTAATAAATTAAGGTGAATGATCTAATGCCAACATGTTGGCAACTTATGTTGCCAACATGTGTGACGTGGCGCCCTCATAGGGCGCCACGTTACCGGCCAAATTTTTTTTTTTTTGAAATATTTTTTTTAAATTTTTTTTTGGAATTTACGTCAAGTGAGATGAATAATACATAACTGCCCCCTAATGGTGGGGGGTCTCGCCCGGCCTCTATCTTTTTTTTCCTCCCGAAAATGGGGGTGTTGGGAACTTATGTTGCCAACGTGTTGGCAACAGAACGGGAGTAAATAAATTAATACATTAATGTAATAATTTTTTTTTCTATGTTTACAAAAAAGAAAACTTCCAAACTCACCCAATTGTGTTCTTTTATGACATTTTTTTTTAAAAAAATTATCCCGACTCGAAAATTCAATCGGGATAGGAATTTTATTATAAAAAATTCAAATTATATCTAAATGAAGGAGGACATATGAGGCTTACCTCCCAAAATTTAAATACAAATGCAAACATTCAATCCTATAGGCAAATGCAAGTGCGTGGAGAAGTACTACTTCTCATACAATGTTAAAGAAGAACAAGCGAAATTGAAAATGAGAAAATGACAAGAATAGAAGGATTATGAAGTTCTAACATAATTTTATGACTTCTCTTTCTCTTATTTTATGATTAGTTCTTCAAAACTTTGAATGCTATGAATAATTAGTATATGTAGAGCCGTAGAGGAGACGACGTCCGTGCATGTTTATATTATAGCATGTATCCGATTGGTCTTGTAGGAACAATAATAGGTGCTTTATTCACCAGAATATATATATATATATATATATATATATATATATATATATATTAAGGCCTTGTTTGATTGGGTGTAAATTTTATCCACGCGGTATTCCGTGTAAAAATGTGTGGTTAATATTGTATTAGGAGATGTATATGTGGTTGAAAATGTGTATTGGTTATACGGAATTGCGTGCGGATAAGTTAAGCACCCAAAAGAACAAGGCCTAATTGTATATAAATAACTGATTTTTCACTTTTTCATTCCTCATATTTAATGGATAAAATTTCAGAAATCATATTGACCCCAAAAATGATTGTTAGAGTGCTAAATGAACCATATATCCTGTATTTGGTAAAAAAAAAAAATGAACTATCCTTTACAAACTGACGGTGTCAACTTTATTTCAAAAGTAATGAAGAATTTATATTCTTTGTCAATTGAAAAGCGTCAATTCTCTAGATTTGAGAAAGATTAAGAGTGAGTTTGATTACAAAGCTGAAATTTGGTTGGAAAGAAAACGATTTTCAGGTAAATGAATTCCAAGGAAAATGTTTTATAGGGAAAATGATAAAAAATTATAGTTGTATGTATTTGATTGCATTAATTTGCAAATTGAAAAATAGTGCTGTTTTCCTTATTTTTGTGTTTTTTTTAATGAAATTTGATCAATTTCCTTGTCTTTATGGTAGAAGCAAATTGTCAGGTAAACTTTTTCGAGAAATAAAAAACCTCCTCCCCCGAGGAAAACCTTTTCTCTCAAATCGAGAAAAATAATGGATTTGAAGAAAAGTTGGAAAATCAATTCCAGGTAATTGAATTGCAATCAAACAACTACAAGTCGAAAATTTAGGTGGAAAATATTTTCTTTCCATCCATTTTCCATGTAATCAAACACACCCTAAGTTGAATGTAAAATGAATTAAAATTTTATACCATAGAAATCAGTTAACAATGCTCTATTGTCCTGCAGATTGTTCAGATAATATGTGTGAGCTAGTTTGATTTGATGAGTACATTCTACTATGAGGGCCAAAGGTAGAATTTTCTCGACTCCTGGGCTGACAAAACTCTTGTTACAAGAATATTAAACTATGAAAAAAATGAAACACAATAATAGAAGTATAGTATGAATTCAATGTGCATTACCCTTATAACTTAAAAGTCGATACCTTAAATCCAAAACTTACATTAACAATATACTTGTGGGACTGTAAATTTATTCTTTTAGGTGAAATTGAACTTAAAGTAGGAATTTCGATGGGATATTTTGATTAATTACTTGAATCTCTGATGCGCATGGGTTCATGAATTATGCCATTGGTCGGTGTTCGAAGAAGTGGGCGTAACTTTTGCATACGATGTCCGTTTTGGGTCCATGACCCCAATCCGGAAAGGTCGTGAGAAGTTGGATTTGACCCACACTATTTCATCGTGCAAGAAGGATTTATTTTCGCGTTTCGAGGCTGTTTAGGGGGTCAAAACTGTAATTTTATATTTTTTCCTTTCGTTTCGTGTTTAATTTAATAAGGCCCAGTCCAATGTCGGTCTGCTGGCCCAGTAGGGTTTATTTCTTGTTTATTTAAGACTTCTACATGTAGGGTTTTGAGGCGGTTGCGTTTTAATAAGAACAATCTTAGTTTTCGTTCATATTATTTGCGATCCGAGAATTTATTGAAGTTGTAGGCGTGCCTACATCAATCTCCATAATCATATACTTTGTTGAAGTACTTTCTAGGGTAATTAAGATGTTTGTGTTTTTTCATTCCAATTCCAAAAATACAAATACCAATTCACGAAACACAAATATGAAATGTCAATTCCACCATTTTCAAAAAATCACGTTGAACTTTCAATTACAAGTCAGAACTCACATCCAAAGGCCAAATTTTAATTCCAAAATCATAATTGACAAAATAATTAGAAAGAATGACATGACGAAATTTCCCAATTTCCATTCAATTCTAAATTCCAAATTCCAACATATATAACATATGAAGATTTCCATTCCAAATCCCAAATTTAACATA
Source organism: Jasminum sambac (assembly GCA_018223645.1). Classification (NCBI taxonomy): domain Eukaryota; kingdom Viridiplantae; phylum Streptophyta; class Magnoliopsida; order Lamiales; family Oleaceae; genus Jasminum; species Jasminum sambac. The sequence continues at coordinate 24,508,720 of CP073648.1, read as the reverse complement.
CAAAATTCATAAATAGATTGAGATTATACTTTATAGTTTATTACGCAAATTAACAAGTTTATTTATATTTCTTTGGAGAAAATAGAACATGTTATTTAATTTATTTAAACAATTGGGATGCACTGTATTCAAATTTCAAAATAATCAAATAGGTCAATAGAAAAAACGAGAGAAAAACAAGAAGGACGTTTCCAAGTAAGAAAAAATGAGAGAAAACACAATGACATTTCCAAGTAGTTGAGAATTACCATCAACACTAAGTCATGCACTAACATAATGGATGTCGAAGTTGTTGACATAATGGACACTTGATATGATCCTGCAATTTTACACATCACATTACTTTTGGATGGGTGATTATTAAATATGTCACCGTATAATATTATGTAAACTATTATGGAATTCACTATAGTAGTGTAGCATTTTCCGTAGATAAATTTTCTTCCTTGGAGAAAAAAATCGGTGATGGTACAGGAGCATAGAGAGTTACATAAAGAGTAATATAATCAGATAAAATAATTGTGTTATCCTTACTTTTTCTTATACGATATTAAATAATCATTAAGAGTAAAATAAAACTTTCACCTCGAATATGTCACATATTATGACAATCATTATGGATGTCTAGCTTTATCCAAAAACAAAAGAATGAAAAAATGTTTGAGGGTAATTATATTGACACTATACAATGTGTTATGTACATCACATTTTTATTGGAGGAAAAGGGTTTTAACTTTGTTTATAACTGCAATTACGTCCTCAAATTTTTATTAAGTTTTTTGTAATTAACTTTTAATAATTAACTTACTTTCTATGTAAATATTAATTTATATTTAAATATTATGTTAGCACTCATTGTAATTAATAAACAATATCATATTTTTTATACATTATCGGTGTGGGCCGCATGAGCAATACCAAATTGAGGCAAATTTTAAATACTAGATATGACCTCAAAATAACATGGGTCAAGGTCAACCAACGAAACGATCGAGGATAAGCTTTATGGTCGAGAGGGAAACAACCTTGATCACCAGCCAAGGGCCTAAGGCCCCTAAATGATCACTCAGTGATAAAGGAGATGGGGGCGCAAGACAGCCAAGAGGTTTGATAGATAAGTAATTTGACATCTAGATAAATAAAATTAATTTTATGATAAAACTATCTATACAAATTAAATTTCCAAGTAGTGAAACATTAAAAATAATAATTAAATAAAAAAATTCAGGATGTAATTAACATAAAAAAGTAAATATTGTGAACTTTTAAGATAATTAGAATATGGTATACTAATTAAAATTCATGGTGAAAGTCACTATTAGAATCAATATAATAGTGAATCATCATTGTTAGTACTCATTTTTTACAAACTCAAATGAATTAACAAACTCAAGATAAAAAAATTATACAAAATGAATATTCATACTCATTATTATTTATTCATTTCATGGTCTCCATCATCATTTTTAACAAACTCAAATTCACCTGGACATACACTTAATATTTACAAACAACTAGCTAGAAAACTTAAAGCTTTTGGATTTTAAATCGGAAATCATCATTTAACATGTAATTTTACATATAGTTCAATATTAAGATGCGCTACTTAGTTAGGTCCTAAGCAGTCGCCTAGTAATTACCAGCACTTAGAATTTGCAGACTTTATTTTATTTAGACTATACTTAAACTAAAATCTGCATGCACCATTATACATCGATCATCAGTACTGGGGATTAATTTATACATGGGGAATGCGTCCGGGAGAAGGTTTGGGTAGGATTGGTGATGGATCAGCTCTCGCATAGTCAACTGTAAACGCCCCATCCCCATGTATTCTGTCTTGTACATCGCTCGGCACCTCTTCGTTCTGACCAAAAAAAATACATCAGTTAAAATACTTATGTTACGTACTTGTATTTTTCAAATTAATACACTGGCGGAGCTTTGGGGTGGGGGGGTTTCGCCCCCGACACGACGCGAAACTCTGTTTGTTGCCCCCGTGAAATTGTTTTAAAAAAATTTTTCTTTTGTGCTTTATATTGAATTTTTTTTTTTTCGCTCCAGCGAGCTAAAATTTCTGGCTCGATCCACCAATGAATTAACATGACAAAAATGAAAACAAATAAATAAAAATAACATACCTCATGATGATAAATTGGTTTCACTTCTTTTTCCAAGAGGTTCACTGACCCAGACAGTCCATGACCTATTGCACACAGTACACACACACAAAAAAAAAACCTCAGCTACGTATGTATGTTATTTATGCATGATACTAGTGCATGTAATGTGTTTACGTATGATGTAACACATACCTGCAAAGAAAGTGGAGAAAATTGCAGCAGAAACAAGGAGGAAGAGGAGGATAGTCTTTTTGGAGACCATGTTTTAATTTAATTAACCCAAATTTTAATCTTTCTATGCCACAAGAACCATAAGGTCGACTTATATTTTATAAGTAATTAATTAAAAAACCTTAATTAGTGATACTAGCACTGAAATTATTTAATTTTATTCTGAAAATGTCATCATTTGCCGTTTATCACTAGTTTTGCTATTGTTGGTTATTAAAGCCACTAACTCTAACAAGTTATAAGCAGATCAATATAGTTCTAATTTTTTTATATTTGTAAAAAGTTGCTTTCTTTAGCTTGCACAGTAAAAGTAATTATGAAATGTTAGGTATAAATACGGAGTTGAAATTAAAGATTTAATGCTGATTAGGTAGTAGTAAAAAGTTAACTTTTTAAGCAAAAAAGTTGAAAAGATAACAAAACTAATTAATTGCTCATTTAAAAAATGAAAAACTTTTTATTCTAGTGCTCATATTTGTTATTCCTTATTCGTCCTTTAATTAATGTAATTTATCAAGATTTGACTTTAAAATTACTTAACAAGGATACGATCTTTTAGTTTTTTCAACCTATGAGTTAAAGAAAAGCTAGAGAAGTGCTATACGAATACTTTCATGTAGCGCTCCAAGTACCATATACGAGGTGTTTTTATAACGTCTTCAAAGAGAAAACTAATGTTTGTTTTACTTGTTCGACCCTCACACTTCTATTTTATTTGTCCATTCTCGTTTTAATATTCAACATTTTGCCAAAGAGTGTATGACGAAGATTAATGAAGTACTTTGTTGATGGCAGATGTATGGGGGCTCACACGGGTTGGTACAACACCGCCCCCCACCCACCCACCCAACCCCACAAAAAAAAAATCAAAATTTTATATAAAAAAATTTATTAGCACTCATTTTTAACGAAAACTCAAATTCAACTGAACACATTCTTAATCCCCGACCAGGGAGAGAGTATTTTTGCTACTAGGCCAAAATCTGATTTACGTCCGTTCTCACAACCATCTTCCTTTGTAAAAATTTTTCAAAACTTAGCAAAATCTATCATTTTCTCAATCAAATCTTCATTCTCCAGTTGGATTTCATCACGGAAAAGTGGTATACTAGTATTTATAAACAACTAGAAACTTAAAGCTTTTGCATTTTAAATCAAAAATCATCATTTAACATGTTATTTTACATATAAGATTAGTGTATTACCCATGCATTGCACGGGAATCTTCTAATGTCTAAAGCGATATTCTCTTTGAATGTTAAAAACATGAATTAAGATAGAAGAAATGAATATCACAAAATAAAAGCAACTTAATCCCGTTATGTTAGCACAAATTATCACAAATTTTGAAACGCTTCCTTAAATATAACATTGATTATTGTATTCATAAGCTTGTCATCCTTATCACATTATGAATATTTTCAATTTCCTAGGACTCGGAACTCTCAATATTGCAATATACAATTGTCCATTAGTAAATACTAGTTTCTTCAAGAAAAGGCCGACCTTCGAGAGTGATTGACCTTGGAATAAAAGGTAATCTGGCATCAGACGGAAGGAGAGTCATCCTTGGAATAAAAAATTTTTAGCCCACACTATGTCTTCCCAAAATCTCGGTCTCTGTAATATGAGATTTGAGCTTTGTCATGATTAATCTTGTTCCCGTGCAAAGTTCCATTGAATGATCAATATCTCAGTCAAAAAAATAAATCGTGAGAGGAAAAAATGGCCTGCTTTAATAATTAACTACTTTTACTTTTATTTAAGATACAAAAGATCTATTGCCCACATATGAGCAAGTTAATTATTAATTACTAAAAAATGATTTTGATTGGAATTTTTTAATATTTATTATATACATTTTAGTCCGATATAATCAATTTAAAAACTTTTAAAAAAATAAAATTGCAATTTAAGTCAAAATAAAAATAACGATAAAATGAATTTATATTGTGCTATTTCCTTGCACAATGTACATATGCAACAATCCATTTATGTCAATGGCATAGATAATTCATATGTATATTAAAATTTAAACATATTTAAATGTTATATGTGCGCTAAATTTATTAAAAAAAGGGGGAATCATATTAATATTAAATATGAATATTGTATTGTGTAAGCAGAATGAGATGACTCGTCCCAATTAGTTAAAGAACTTGCTAATTAAATTTTTATTTGATTTTTTATTAAGCATAAATAATATTATTAGTTAAAATATTTTGAAGATTAACACAGCTGAACAATTTTTTTTTTCACTACAAACACAAATGTAACAAAAATACTCACCGATTGGTAATTGAAAAAAACAAAAAATATTTTCTGCGCAATCAAAAGACAAAAAAAAAATTGATATACACAAGTACAAAAAGGAGAAAGGGTGGCGGTTGTAAAGATGAATGGGTGGCGATTCTCGGAATGCCACCCAAAATGGCGATATGTCGCCATAAAGGGTCCACCCGTTCTCAAATATTTAAAAAAAAAAAAAGACAATGGGTGGCCGTTCTCTTGTTTCGAACCGCCACCTAAAACCACTTTTAAAATAAAATATATATATATATATATATATAATTAATGGCCTGGGGATTTGCAATTGAAACTCAAATTTACAATTCCAATCAATTAATTGGGGATCTACAATCTGCATACTCAAAACTGATATTTCCAAAATTACTAATTTGTAAACAAATGCATAACAAGGACAAAACACGGTAGTAATTGGAGACATTGAATTTTCAAATTTAAAATTTGAATTATTTTTAAATTTTAGGTGGCGATTGTGATATACAATTGTCACCCATTTTTAATATAGGATGGCAGTTTTTTTTATTTTTTTTACAACCGTCACCCTTTGTTTTACTTTTTTTTTTAATTTTAATTTTTTTGAATTTTAGGTGACAGTTGTAGTATATAATCGCCATCCGTTTTTTACCATAGGGTGGCGGTTCATTTCTACAACCATCACTCTTTGTTTTGTTTTTGTTTTTTAAATTTATATTCACTTTTGGTGACGGATTTTTGTGACAACCGTCACCCATTGTTTTTGGGTGGTATTTTTTATAAAACCGTCACCCAATATGCCATATCTAATGTCGCTTTGTACTAGTGATAAATGAGCCATGTAAGACATTATACAATTTTATCTTATAAAATAATTTCACAATCGGTAATTGGAAGAAACAAAAATTAAAATGACCAAATTGAAAAATATCTTTGCACTCGTGTGATCTTCTCCCACAGTACAATCTCCAATTCTCAACTAACCATCTTTCTCTAACCATACATTCAACCTGCTATTTTCTCTCTCACTGTCAACTCTCACACAATCCATTTTTTTCTCTCACCAATCACTCTAATCCGCCATTGTTTTCTTCATAAGTATAAAGAATTTCACCTTGAAAAAACCGAAGTATCCAAATGTGCCATCCAATGGCAGGGTTCTGATCAATCAGCCGAAAAAATAATCCAACCAACGACAAATTAAGAAAGCATGAAGTAAACGATCTCGAAAGCCAAATGAAAGTTAAATAAAAGATAAGTGATTTTTCTACATTTATGATGTATCCTTAACAATGTTGAAGCTTCTTACTGTTTTGTTCTCCATATGCAGAAAAGCAAATAGATTCTTCAATCGTCTACTCTGTATCCGCCTCAAATTAGTTTATTGCATCAAGTGCACCTTGTTGTGAGTTGAGATTGTTGAGGTATATAGTTGATTTAAAGATCTGCATATGACTTTTCTTTTCCATTATATTTATTATTTGTAATTATTTTTGTTGGAAAATTGAGTCGAATATGATTTCACGTTTATCCCAAGATCTTATGTTCAAGTTGAGAAATACCGAAAGAATAGGAGAAATAAATATATACGAAAATAACAATATTACAAGATTTACGTGGAAAATTCCAAAATCGGAGAAAAATCCCTGGCGAACCTTCGAAACTTTCCACTCTATGATAAATTTTTACAATTATATAAACTTTTCACTCACCACCCCACAACCCAAGTGTTATAAGAAAAATAACTCGAGTTTTACCACACCTAATTTTCTACTCTTTGCACAAACCACACAAAGTTATGAGAAAACTCTCAAGATGTTGGGCTCGTAATCTTTTCTTTAAATCTGGTCACCCCCAAGTATTACAGAGAAAAATATATCAAGTATTGCCACACTCACAAATTGCTATTCTTTATTCTACCCGCAAAAATCACAAAAAATTAAGACACTACACTACTATTTTTCTCTTAACTCATACTTGAATGGTACATAGAAGAGAAAGCAATATCTTTGTTTATAAGAAAAAAAAACTCATAGACAAGAAAATTCTTGGCCTGCAAATCACACTTGTAATTTTGGCAAATCCATCAAACACCAAATTCTTTTCATGTTTTCAATTGGTTTGTTTTTCCTTTTCGATTTATTTTTGCTAATATCCAATAATCTCCACCTTACCAAATATAAACCAAAACTTCTCATCTACCATCTTGTACATAATACTTGGAAAATTATCGGGCAAGCCTTTAACACACTTTGACGATTTCAATTCTCAAAACCAGAGAATTAACAAACTCAACCATAAGAGTATAACCACTTAGAATTATTCACAAATTCTAAGAATTTCATCGGCTTAATGTTAAAATAAAACCTACTGAAATTTATGGTACAACTCTCTTGCTGGCTTTCCAGAGAGCTCATCAGCCACCGACATTACTTCAAACATACACACAGACACACCCTGCATCGATGCTAGCTAATGCCTGTGTGCAAACCCGTCAGTAGTAACACATCCTCTATCATGACAACTAGCGACATGCCATGAGGATGACCATCCTATTCGCAGTACTTCGCCACAACCCACATACCAAGAGAGTCGGATTGTCCAGATTCGACCAGCAACCGAATCTACTCCACTTGAATAATATTTTCTCACGTGACCAATCTGTTACAACACCAAACGTTACTTTCTTTTTTATGGAGTCACACATCTTCCACTTTTCAGCAACAAACAGTGGAAGAAACCTAATAAATCTGAACAATTTATCAATTTTAACTCTAACGACCACTAGTTCACGACTGATCCTATTGAGAATTTTCGTACGCACACCAATTCCCACAGAACTATACTATTTTTGCAGGTACAACTGATTTGTATGTCTCCTACTAACAATAGTCAAATTTTAGATCTTCCCAATCATCATCAATCATACTAACTTTAGCCATGGACGGATCTAGTATAGGCGAGCTGGCGCGGTCGCTCGCGTTGGAATTGGTGGAACCTTGAGTTAGTTGCTCACTGATAAGTGCTAGAAAAGCACTTAAATAACTCTTCTATTTTACGTGTTTGTGTGTTTTATTAATGTTATATGTTCCGTTTTATGTGTTTTTCCTTTATTGTGGTGTTTAGGGTCATAAAGAATCAAAAGGAGTCAAAATGGATGAAAATCGGATGAATACGGAAACTCGGGACCAAAAAGGCAAGCGAATCAAAGATGGAGGACCTCCGATGCAATTTTATGAAAAGTTGTTTTTACAATTTTTCTTGTGCCAAAGTCGAAGAACATCAAAATAGGATTCCCAAACTTTTTCCCGATCTCAAATCGGAGTTTCCTAGTGAAAGTTATGGCCATTTGAAGAAAAAAGACTAAAAGCGTCAAAGCCAAAACTGTTGGGGACCAAAGTGCAACGTTTCAAACGTTTGGGGACCAAAGTGAATCTTTTCAAAAAGTTGGAGGACCAAAATGCAATTTGTCAAGGACCAAAATGAAGAACATTCGAACGTTAAGGGACTTAGTGTGCAATTTCTGGTGACTCGTGACTGAAGTCGGCCAGACGCGGATCGAAGTCACGCAAGTGACTCGAGTCACGTCCGATCATGCTCGATCAGCCGCAAGTGATCGAGTCACGCTGCAACCGTCCCTGGTCCTTTCGTTTACAAGGCACGACTAGCAGAATCAGCGGTGACTCGATCTAGCGGTGATCCGAGTCACGCCGACACCATCGCAGATTTTGACCAATGGACTCCACCTACCATAAAACGTGTTTTTTGGTATTTTCTTGACTTCTTAGAGATAAAACAACTTGAGCAAACCGCAATAGACTCATGAAGGAAGACTTTTATGATTTTTTAATATTTTTTGGTGTAATATTTTGCCTATAAATAGAGGCATTTCCAAGCTTGAATCACACAACTTGTAGAGAGAATTAGCTTGTGATTCTCTCCAATTTTCTCCTCAATAAAATTCTCTTCATCATTTGTTCTTAGTTCTAGCTTGAAAGCTCTTAGTTTTTCATATTCCGGCGGAAGTAAAAACCTAAATTTAGGTTCGATTAATCAATCGACGATACTTCGGCCGTGAATATGATTAGCGGAGCATTTCTTCACTAATTTCTCTTCTTCTTTTATTTTTCATGTTTGAGAAAGATAATTTCTCATATATTGCAGAGGTGATACACTGCTGCGTTACGCTGCTATAAGTATTTAACCCGCGTATATGAGTAGTTAGACTTCTCTATTTAATTCTTAGCATTATTTACATGATTTCTATAGTTTGTATATATTACTTAAGATAGTGAAGTATAATCTATCATATAGCAAGGTGATACCCGCTAATATGAGTAGTTAGACTTCTCTATCTAGTTCGAGAGGACGTTGTGTTCAATTATCATGTTGTTATCTTTTCTAACTCTTTGCTAACGTTTTATCTATTCCTCTACTTCAATTTGTTGATTTGTTATGCTTTTAAACCCGTTTTGAATTTATGTGATTATTGCATTCACTTTGGCCAATTGAATCAATTAATCTTTAAGTTCAAGTTATGTGCTAGGATTGGAACTTTTGATCCGTAATTGTCACTAGATTCCAATCCACGAGCAAACGAATGTCGTGCATATTTTTTAATAAATCAACTTAGATGTATTAATTCAAGTTTGTGAAATTGATCATCTAATTCAACTCATTCTTCTTGTTCATTTCACACTAGCATTCCATTAAATCCTAAAAACTTGTTTAGGATTATCCAATAGCTAGACGTTAAGTTAAAGAACTCACTTTAATTTAATACACTTAAGGAAGAATTCGTTAATCAGATCGTATTGATTAATTGGAGTTGATAAATTGAAGAAGGGATAGTACACGTTGCATGGGAAAGATAAACACAAGATGTTGACACAACCTAACCCGAGAACTAGATATATCTTCAATTGTTTCATTTTCATCTCTTTTATTTTGTCATTTTATTTTCAATTTCATCCAACTTCACAAAACCCCCATTTCTAGATTAATTGATAAGAACAACTAGATTAAACACCGTTCCTCTTGGGTTCGACCCTTACTTACCACTTCTACATTAATTTGTAGTTTTGAAACCGAGTAAGGAAATAAAATAAATTTTGGCGTACTGCGACAACACGCCCACTCACCGCCTGCCCGCCAAAAAAAATCGATTTTTATGCATTATTTGCTTGCGTTTTTTCCTTTGAAATTTCTGCGCAGAATTGAGTTTGCAGCAACTGAGCGACACTAGAAGACGTGAAGAAGATGATAGGAATTTGGGCTTTTAATTTGATGATAGGCTTTTGGGCTTGTGATTTTTTGTTTATTGTGTATTAAAAAATTGGGTTGACGTTGTTGTTCTTTAGAAAAATCAAAAATCAAAGAACTTGTGCAAGTCAGCGAGTACGATTGTGCCTTTGCTCATCCGACATCCATCACCCTTTCACCGCAATCGAAGAACTCAGTCGCAAGTGTGAACGACTTGCTGCTTCGCTCCTTGCTGGCTCGCCTCCTTAGTCCTTGGTGGCTTGGTCACTATCCATTGTTCAGAGGCAAGTCCATATACTACAAAGAAATTGTTTCCTATTTCTTAGTTGTTACTTACAACTTATTAGTTTTGATTTTTACACTTTGAGAGTTTAGTCTTTTTAGTTATTATTGAAATTTATTCAAGAATTCTATTTATATAATGTGAAACCTTTTTATTTAGGGTTTATTTAATTAACTTGGTTTAATGATGAAATTGAATGGATTATTGTGAATATTTGTACTTTTTTAAAAAATTGGATTAAGAACAATATGTAATCGATGCACGTCAATGAGAGGGCAACTCCCGTTAGAACGATGCTTAGTTGATTCCATGAAAAGCATTTGTGATATTCTTTGTTCAAATGTGCGAGATGAATCAATGTGCATTGAAGAGAATATCTGAATATGTCTACATACCAAGTGACTTACTAGGGTTTTCTAGACCTTCTAGATGCAATAATGTTTGTCAGCTGTTGATGGAAAATAAATTTTGTATTGTTAACATTCTAAATGGCCAAACTGTTTTCCTCCTCCATTTTCTTTCAATAGATATTTTGATTACAAGTACAATTAAAACTTAATCTTACACTAAAACTGAATCTGTATATTAAATGGATTCTACATTGGGCTTTCTTTTCGTTAACTTCCTTTTCCATTTTTAAATTCTATAATCAAGTTAGTTGTGAAAGAACGAAATCAAAGTTTTCTTGAAAGATAAAACATGATTATTTGGTACTCCTGAAACTTGAAGATAATCACGTCGTTGAAATTTTTTACTTCATTCACATTGTGACTGTTGTGCCACTGTGTTTTTTAACTGGATCTATTTTCAATAGTTAATTTAGTAATGAGATTGAAGTAACAATTGCTATTAATTGTGAGTCGTCATTGGTTCAATATGTGATTTTCCCTCTTTCCTTTTCGTCCACGGGTTATGGAACAATATTTTCCACCTAAACAATAGCTTCAATCTAGTAGTTGTAGTTCTAGTGGAGCATCTAATTCAGCTACTACTTCGAATTCAAGAAAAATTGACTCCTAGTGACAAAACAAAAAAACCTCAAGTTCAATTGAATGTGGATGATCTTGAGTATGATCCGGGCAAATGTCCTCCTATAGAATCATAATATCATAATGTAAGAGATGAGGAAAGGATGCTATATTTAGGAAAATGTCCTTTTCAACCATATGGATATTCTTTTCCAAAAAAAAAAAAAGATTGGAAGAGATAATTTATCTTTTCGAAAAGAATGGTTTTCTGAATTTTATTGGTTGGAGTATAGTACAGAAAAGGATGTAGCTTATTGTTTGTATTATATTGCTATTTGTTCAAACCTGATACAAGGGGTTAAAGGGGTGGACATACATTCACCAATACAGGTTTTAGAGATTGGAGACACAAACAAACTTTAAGAGATCATGTATGCCACGTTGATAGTGTTCACAATCGAGCTTTCACTATGTGCACCAACTTAATGAATCAACGATAAGGTATTTCCTATGCCTTTTCTACTGAAATTAGTGAGCTAGAAAAAAAGTATAAAATGTGATTGACTGCTATGCTAGATTGTGCTAGATACCTCATAGTGCAAGGATTGGCTTTTCGTGCTTCCGATGAGTCAAATGACTCACTTAATAAAGGAAATTTTCTTGAGCTAGTAGTGTTCATGTTGAGGAAGTGAACAATGTTGTATTTCATAATGCTCCTTGGAAATGGCCAGATGACTGCACCGAACATTCAAAAGGATTTGATTAATTGTTGTGCCATAGAGACAGCAAGGGCTATTAGGAAGGAAATGGGTGATTCTTTGTTTTCGATCTTAGTTGATGAGTCTCATGATAATTCTGTGAATGAGCAAATGGCATTACTGGTGAGGTTAGTAGTGAAAGAATATTTTTTTGGGCATTTCTCATGTGACTAACACTTGTGCCCAATCACTCAAGGATGCAATTGATGCAATCTTTTCTAGGCATAGGTTGAGCATTTCTAGCTTAAGAGGTCAAGGCTGTGATGGAGCAAGTAATATGTCAGGTGCATTCAACGGGTTGAAAGCTTTGATTTTAAGGGGTCAACCTAAGCGAAGAGTTCAATAGGTAACTTATTATCACCATTTCTGTGTTGACTTGTATTGTCATGTTATAGATTCAATCTTGCAAGGGTTGAATTATCGGTTTCCAGAGACAACTGCTGAGCTTCTTACTAGTATTTCATGTTTGAGTCCAAAATCCTCATTTGCAGCTTTTGAGAGGCTAAATTGCTACGTCTAGCTGAGTTCTGCCCTTTGGATTTCGCCAGTGAAGACATCATGTTACTCAGACCTAAACTTGACAAGTTCCTTGTGTTTGTGAGAAATAACAAGGCATTTTTTGATCTCGATAACATATCTTCCATAGCTCAAAAAATGGTTAAAACGGGATTTAATTGTTACTTACCGTTGGTTTATAGACTCATCTAATTGGTATTGATTCTGCCCGTGACAACTGCAAGTGTTGAGAAGGTGCTCTCAGCTATGAATCTAGTCAAGAGTGATTTGCGCAACAAAATGGGTGATGATTTGTTGAATGACAATTTGGTGGTGTACACAGAACGAGACATATTTAAAAACATTGAGAATGAGACAATTTTGCAGCGCTTTCAAAATATGAGACCTCGAAGATTGTAGCTATCAAGCTTACAGTTACAATTTGAAGTGTATTAAGTATTTTTTTATTATTTTGGGTTGTATTAGATTATATTGTTATACTCTATGTCTTTATGTTTTGATGCATTTACTTGGTTATTAGTACAATTTTAACATTATTTATTTAAGTGTCGTCACTTACAATCAATAGTCAATAGTCATTGGCAGTCAACGGTCAATCAATGGGCAACAGTCAACGGTCAACCGTCACTCTAACTGAACGTCTATCCTAAATACGTCCCGGACTTTAGCAACTTCGTTGGAAAATAAGGTTGCTTTTCTTTCCAAATCCTAGTGTAGTTCAGTCTGAATCAATATATCCTTGATTTGTACTTGCCACCAATCAAAATTGACTCTTCTATCAAATTTCTTCACTTCCAATTTGGAACTTAATATTTCTATTATGCGATCTTTGTTTGGTAAACATAGATGCCAAACTCCACCGCACTAAAGGGCCTTGCTCTGATACCAATTATTGAAAAATCAATCCAAATATGATTTCACGTTTATCCTAAGATCTTAACCTCAAGTTGAGAAATACCAAAAGAATAGGAGAAATAAATATACAAGGAAATAAAAACACAAGATTTACGTGAAAAACTCCAAAATCAGATAAAAACGACGGGCTGACCGTCAAAGCTTTTCACTATATGATAAATTTTTACAGTCATATAGAATTTTCACTCACCACCTCACAACCGAAGTACTACAAGAAAAATAACTCGAACTTTACCATACTTAATTTTCTATTCTTTGGACAAGCCACAAAAAGTTATAAGAAAACTCTCAAGATGCTAGACTCATAACTTTTCTTTGAGATCTGGTCACCCCCAAGTATTATAGAGAAAAATACATAAAATCTTACCACACTCACCAATTGCTATTCTTTGTTCTGCCCACAAAGAATACAAAAAACTAGGGTGTTGAACTCTATTTTCCCTCAACTCATACTTGAATGGTACATAGAAGAGAAAACAATACATTTATTTATAATAAGAAAGAAAAACTCATAGACAAGGAAATTCTGGGCCTGCAAGTCATACTTGTAATTTTGGCAAGTTCATCAAACACCAAATTCTTTCCATGTTTTCAATACATTTGTTTTTCCTTTTTTCCTTTTAGATTTATTTTTGGCAATATCCAACAATTTTTAACATATACTCCCTCCGAACCAATTATATGGCCAACTTTATTTTTCAAACGGATTAAGAATAGCATGAGAAATAATAATTATACAAACAAACTTTCTAAAATACCTTTTTTTTTGTTAATAGTATGTATTAAAAGTAGTATTGAAAATGACAACCTGAGACTATATATAATTGTAAATGAATATAAAATTGGATCAAATAAATTGGATATTCCAAAACAGAAAAGTGAACCATATAATCGGGGACAAGAGGAGTCTATAATAAAAGTATTGGTGAATGAATTCAATGTCGTTATTGCTTGGAATTCCACACGATAACTCACATTTCACAATACAAAGTAATATACGATGCATGTTGTTGTCTTCATCACGAGGATTGTTAGTCTTCATCATAGCATTAAATTAATTTGAATAATGTGCTATCAATTAAATAGGCAAGTGAAAAAAGATAATAAATGTAGCAATTAATAGAAACGCGGATGTAATCACGCAATAATTACACGAAAAAAAAGTAAAACGCGTGAAAATGCAAGTTTAGGCAAGAAAAATATCAAATCACTTTTGTTTTTATATTATATTACTACTATACCCTGCGCTGTACGGGAATAATTAAATTTATATAGAATAAATAATTGATATAACATTATAAATATATTGAATATGAATATTGAATTACATAATTAATGTAATTTATGCATAAGAGAGCATAATTGTAAACAATTAATAAAATCTATAATATTGTATACTATAGTCAATATAAAAAACTCAAAGTAAATTCGCAATTGTAAATTAAAAAATTCACGTGTATCGCATAATTAAGAAGTTTATCAAAACTTGTAACTTTAATTCCAATTGTCGTGCATCGCATTGCACAACAGTGATCGCATTTTTACCAACATTATAAAATCTTTGATTATGAAAACTTGTCTTTCTCGTTGGTATAAATGAAATTTTTATTGAACACCTTTTTGAAATGGATATTACGTACTCTAAATTTTATGATTTTATGCGTTCTTTTAATGATTAACTGTAATTGCTACTTAATTAATTTTGAATTAGATATATGTAAACGATATGAAACTGAAAAGTTAAATTAAAAGTTCTGAATTTGAAGGGATTTTTAAAATATTAAATGGATAAAGTGTATCATTATTATAGGACATTAATTAATAAGAATTATTATTAAATAAGATAAAATAAAAATTAAATAAATGTGGTGGGGGTATTTTTGTCCAAAAAAATTTCCCACCCCTTCCATACTTTTATTT
This sequence comes from Jasminum sambac, assembly GCA_018223645.1. Taxonomy (NCBI): domain Eukaryota; kingdom Viridiplantae; phylum Streptophyta; class Magnoliopsida; order Lamiales; family Oleaceae; genus Jasminum; species Jasminum sambac. The sequence goes on along the minus strand of CP073648.1, from coordinate 24,493,464 downwards.
ATATAATATATAATATATATATATATATATATATATTATAATATATAGTAAGTATAGATTTAGACTATATACTTAAATCTGCATAATTACACATTATCAATGGGGATTATTGTATACATGGGGAATTTTTCCCGAAGAAGGTTTATGTAAGATTGGTACTGGAGCAGCTTTCCCGTAGTCAGCTGAGAAGGATGCTGTAAATAGTTCATGAATTCTGTCATGTACATCTCTCGGTACCTCTTCATTCTGATAAAAAAAAAATACATTAGTTAAAATACGTACGTACTTGTATTTTTCGAATTAATATGACAATTGACAAAAATGAAAATAAGAGAATAAATTAATATAACATACCTCATGATGATAAATTGGTTTCACTTCTTTCTCCAAGAGGTTCACTGACCTAGACAGTCCACCTGCAAAAAGTATAATAATAATCATAATAATAATAACCTCAGATATATATGCATGTTATTTATGCATGATACTTATGCATGTAAGTGTTTATGCATGATGTAATCATGTAACACACCAGCAAACGGAGTGGACAAAATCGCAGCAGATACGAGGAGGAAGAGGATGATATTCATTTTGGAGACCATGTTTTAATTTAATTATTGAGCCAGATTTTAATCTTTCTATGCCACAAGAACCATAAGGTCGACTTATATTTTATAAGTAATTAAAAAGCTTAATTAGCGATACTAGGACGTACGGAAAGTAATTAATTTTAATTAATTTTTATTATTAGCAAATTATTTATAAAAATAATTAATTATTTCTTAAATATATTAAAGTAATATAGCTACAGTTTTAATTATTCTATGAATCTAATTTTAAATATATCTTTTGATTTAAAATATATTTTACAATTTTAAAGATATTTTTCATTTTCAGGGAAAATCTTGTCGATACATAGTAATCTTATTAATTTTAGTCTTTTAAAATCAATATTATTTCCTCTTTTAGCAATATAATAATAATTAATGAATGAAACCATATCCAATTAAATCTTAATATCATAATTAATTTTAATTAATTACTATCAAAATGATTTTAGCAATATAATTAATGAATGAAACCATGTCCAATTCAATCTTAGTATTATAATTAATTTTTATGAATTACAATATAAATGATTTTATTTAATTTTCAATTTTTAGCTAATTTTTCTAAAAATAATTAATTATTTCCAAAATAATTAGATTAATAGCTGCAATTAACATTAACATTAGATGAATCCGATTTTAAATATATTTAATAATTTAAAAGGTATAGACATAGATTAAATTAATTTAAAAATCGGATTAATTTTACTATTGGATGATTAATTAAAAAATTGATTAATGTCAAAGTTCTTTAATTAATTTTTTAAATTAAATTTGATCAATATTAAAAATTTAGATTATTTTCTTAATAATCTGATTAATTTTTTAAATGTAAATTTTAATATGATGTAAATGATGGTTGATAATTAAAAGACAAACGATCCATATTATTAGTAGTAAAATATTAAAACCACAAAATAATTTAATCGAGATAAATCTGATTGTATTGATGGATATCAAATCTAAAAGATAAAGATAAATCTAATTAATTGATGCAGATAAATCTCAAATATTAATTGTTAAATTATTTAATTAATTAATTATTATAGAGAAAGATGTATGGTGCAGATGATGATTGATGATTACAAAGATTTATAGTTCAGATGGCATTGAAAAAAAGAGATATATATATTTATATATAGCATTACAATTAATTTTAATTAATTACAATATAAACGATTTTATTTAATTTCCAATTTTTAGCTAATTTTTCTAAAAATAATTAGGTTAATAGTTGGTAAAATATTAAAATTAGGAAATAATTTAATCGAAATAAATCTAATTATATTGATGGAGATTAACTCTTAAAGATAAAGATAAATCTAATTAATTGATGTAGATAAATCTTAAATATTAATTGTTAAATTATTTGCTTAATTAACTATTAAACAGAAAGATGTATGGTGCAGATGATGATTTACACAGATTTATAGTTCAGGTGGCATTGAAAAAGAGAGATATATATATATATATATATATATATATATATGTGTGTGTGTGTGTGTGTGTGTGTGTGTGTGTGTAGGAGGGTAATTTAAAAAAAATTCTTCAAACAAAATTATCTAAACTTTGGTATCATAATTTTATTCATAATATATGAAAAATTATAATTTTGTTATAATTCATGAAAATGCTTTAACTAAATAACTAATTCACAAATTTATAGTGAATATAGTAAGAATAAAATGGTATACTAAAATTTTAAAAAAAAAAACTAATTAATAAAAAAGAAGATAATGGTATACTAATTTTCAAAAAGATAATTATAGGGAGATAAGGAAAGATCTGATATAGATAGAGATAAAGGAAAGATAGAGATCTAGTGATAAGGAAATAGAAGATTTTGAAAGATTTATGGATCCAAATAAGAAAAAATTGATTTAAAAATGATTAATTGGACTAAGGAAAAGAAAAGGATTAAAAATGAAAAAAAAAATTAGCGAGTAATGCCACAAAAACGATAAGGTGGACTTATGTTTTATAAGCAATTAAAAAGGCTTAATTAGTGATACTATTGGATATTGCCAAAAATAAATTCGAATGGAAAAAGGAAAAATAAACCAATTGAACATATGGAAAAAAACTGGTGCTTGATGAACTTGCCAAAATTATAAGTATGATTTACAGGCCAATACTTTCCTTATCTATGAGTTTTTCTTTCTTATAAATAAAGGCATTGTTTTCTCTTCTGTGTACTATTCAAGTATTAGTTGAGAGAAAAATAGTAATTTAACACTCTAATTTTTCGTGGTCTTCGTGGATAGAACAAAGAATAGCAATTGATGAGTCTGGTAAGATTTGATGTATTTTTCTTTGTAATACTTGGGGGTGATCAGATCTAGATGAAAAACTGTAAGTCTAGCATCTTGAAAGTTTTCTTGTAACTCTTTGTGGTTTGCGCAAAGAATAGAAAATTAGGTGTGGTAAAATTTGAGTTTTTTTTTTTTTGGTAATACTTGGGTTGTGGGGTGGTGAGCGAAAAGTCTTTATGATTGTAAGAATTTATCATATAGTAGAAAGTTTTGACAGTCCGCCTTTAGTTTTTCTCCGATTTTGAAGTTTTCCACATAAATCTTGTATTGTTATTTCTTTGTATATTTATTTCTCAATTTGAAAGCAAGATTTTGGGATAAATTTTAAATCACATTCGACTTGATTTCCCAACAAAGGGTATCAGAGTAATGTCCTTCAATACAGTGGAGCTTGGCATCTACATTTAGCAAACTAAGATCATGGGGTAGAAATATCAAGTTCCAAATTGGAAGTAGAGAAATTTGATTGAAGAATCAATTTTGATTGATAGGAAATACAAATCAAGGATATATTGATGCAAGCTGGACTACACAAGGATTTGAAAAAAAAAAAGGACCCTGTGTTCCAACATAGTTGCTAAAGCCAGTATGATGGATCGTGATTGGGAAGATCCAGATTTGACGATTGTAAGTAAGAGACATTCAAATACCTACAAAAATGGTTTAGTTATGTGGGAATTAGTGCGGGTATGAAAATTCTCAATGGGATCAGTCGTGAACTGATGGTCATTAGAGTTAAAATTGATAAGTTTTTTAGATTTATTGGGTTTCTTTCATTATTTGTTGCTAAAAAGTGAAAGATAGGTGACTCCATGGAAAAGAAAGTAATTTGCTGGTGTCGTAAACAGATTGGTCACGTGAGAAAATATTATTTAGGTGGAGTAGATTCCGTTGCTTCTCGGATTTTGACAATCCGGCTCTCTTGTTGTGAGGATGGTGGAGAAGTAATTTGAGTAGGATGGTCATCCAGTGGAATGTCACTAGTTGCCATGATAGATGATGTGTTACTACAGGAGGATTTGCGCACGGGCGTTGGCTAGCATCGATGCATGGTGTGTGTTTGAAATAATGTTGATGGCAGATGAACGCTCTAGAAATCCAGCAAGAGAGTTGCACCATAAATTTTAACAGGTTTTATTGCTACATTGAGCAGCTGAAATTCTTAGAGTTTTTGAATAATTCTAAATAGTTATACTCTTATGGTGGAGTATGTCAATTCTTTGGTTTTGAGAATTGGGAATGTCAAAATGTGTCAAAGGCTTACACGATAATTTTTCAAGTATTGTGTATAAGACGACAGAAGAAAAGATGAGAAGTTTTTATTTATATTTGGCAAGGTGGAGATTGTTGGATATTTCCAAAAATAAATCCGAATGGAAAAGGGAAAAATAAACCAATTGAATTTATGGAAAGAAATTGGTACTTGATGAACTCACCAAAATTACAAGTATAACTTGCAAGCCAACCCTTTCCTTGTCTATGGGTTTTTCTTTTTTATAAATAGAGGTATTATTTTCTCTTCTATGTACCATCCAAGTATGAATTAAGAAAAAAATAGTAGTTTAGCACTCTAATTTTTGTGGCATCTGTGGGTGGTACAAAAATAACAATTGGTGAGTGAAACAAGACTTGATGTATTTTTTCTGTAATACTTTGGGGTGATCAGATTCAGAGGAAAAATTGTAAGAATAGCATCTTGTGAGTTTTCTTGTAATTCTTTATGGTTTGTGCAAAAGAGTAGAAAATTAGGTGTGGTGAAGCTCGTATTATTTTTTTGTAATACTCCGGTTGTGGGATAGTGAGTGAAAAGTTTATATGATTGTAAAAATAGTGCAATATTTTGACAGTCGGCCCATGATTTTTCTCGGGTTTTTGGAGTTTTCTACGTAAATATTGTGTTGTTATTTCCTTGTATATTTATTTCTTTTGTTATTTTAGTGTTTTTCAACTTGAAAACAAGATTTTGGGATAAATCTGAAATCACATTCGATTTGATTTCCCAACAAATACTAGGACCGAAAGTTAGTAGATCAGTATAGTTCTAATTTTTTTATATTTGTAAAACGTCGCTTTCTTTAGCTTACACTGTAAAAGTAATTATGAAATGTTAGGAAAATAATTAGTGTGCACATATTAAATAGATACTTTTTTGACAAACAAAGAGATTCATTAATTCAGATTGGCAAAGTACATCGATAGTAGCACAAATTCAAAACCGCTAAAACCACAGAGGGTGAATCTGAGAACAAACTCGCAGCGCCTAGGTTAATAGCAAAAAAGGGCAAAATGCCTACACATATGACAAAATCAAAGTCACCGGAATACCCATGCTTCCGGATCTGCAACGTTGACGCCCAAATATTGGTTGAATCCATGATAGATCGAATCTGATGACCAATCCAACACATGAACAAACGAACAAAACAAGACCGTAACGAGACAGTAGAAAACGAAACGCCGTACAAGACGACGAAATCACAAAGAACACGAAGAAAAAATACAGATCTAGGTGGAAAAACCACTTATTTTAAGAAAAGCAACAAAGAAATAAGATGTAGAGCGATGATTTCAGGCCAAAAAAGGCCAACAATCACCACTCTCCATGGGTGGAAAGAGGAAATTGAGACGTGAGAGAGGAAATGTCAGAGAGGAAGTTGAGAGATTAAATAGATACTTGAAATTAAAGATTTAATTGATCCGATTAAGTAGTAGTAAAATATTAACTTCTTTTTAAGCAAAAAAGTAGAAAAGATTACAAACCAATAAATTGCTTATTTGAAAAACGAAAAACGAAAAACTTTTTACTCTAGTGCTCATATTCGTTATTACTTAATTATTTTAATTAATTATGATTTGACTTTAAAATTACTCATCAAGGATACTCTTTTAGGTGTGTTTGATTGGTATTGTTTTTCATGAAAAATATCATTTTGCATCCAAATTTTATGTTGTCCAGTCAAATACATTTTATTTTTCATGGAATTGGAATTCCAACTTAGACCCAAAAGTGCATATTTTCCTTAATTCCTTGAAATCAAGAAATTAAAATTCCCATGGAGTGGGAAGGGAATTGGAATTCCAATTTCTTTTCTACCTTCCAATCAAACACACCCTTAATTTTTTCAACCTATGACTTAAAGAAAAGAGAAATGCGATCTGCGCAAATGTTCCAATGCCAACCTGTTGGCAGCATAAGCTGGCAACAGGATGATGTGGCGCCCTATGAGGGCGCCACATCATCAGAATTTTTTTTTTTTTAAATCTTTGTTTTAGCATGTATATTAAATGAAATGAATAATACATAATTGCCTCCTAATGGTGAGGATCTCATGTGGGCCCCACGTTTTTCCCCAAAAATGGAGGTGTTGGCATGATCTCCTACCAATACTGTTGGTAGGAGATCATGAGCGATGCTATATGAATCCTTTCATGTACCGCTCCTAATAATAAGGGAAATGACGGCTGGTCATTCTTATAACTCCCTTGTGTTTAGTACCATATACGAGGTGTTTTTACGACGTTTTCAAAGAAAAAAAATAATGTTTCTTTTACTTGTTCGACCCTCAAAATTCTATTTTATTTGTCCATTCTTGCTTTAATTGTATACTTATGTTGTACATTAATTTTGCCAAAGAATGTATGACAAAAACTAATTAAGCACTTTGTTATGTTAGATAAATATATACATCGAGAAAAGGGAACAATGAGTGATGATAACAACACCACCACATCTGTCAAAAAAGAGAACTAATCTATTACATATAAAACGTTTGTATATTAAGATGAACCAGAAATATTACAGATTAAAAGATAATTAACGTCTCATTTTTTTTTCTAGAAATATGTCTTTGATTTTGCATTACTGAAGAAGTTTTTAATACCTCGTGGTTTTTGAAAATTCGTTTACAAGTTTTGATTTATGACTGATGACTGATGACTTTTGAAAGTTATAAATTATAATTATAAAATTCTATAATAAATACTCCAAAATTTTTGTATTATACTTTTAAATGTTTGAGTTTCAACCAAAAGCTTTTAAATCGTAAAAGTTCTAAAATGTTTCAATTAAATACATTACCCTAATTTGTAGCTATTGATATCGTATGTTTTAATAATACGTGCAAGTAGCTACTACTAGCTACAAGAAAATTCACAGGCAAATGCAGATGTTTAAAAGTTTCGATGTAGGAAAACTTTACTACTACGAATATACAAAATTGTACAAAACGTAAAATTAATATCTGTCGCGAATAATGTGAACTTTTCGGAGCGTGATTGACAAAGTCAACCCCCCCCCCCCCCCCTCCTTCGAGTTAATTTTGGAGTACTCAAATGTGCGATCAATAAAAGTAAAAAAATTATTTAGAAATATGAAAAATAATAATAATAATCTCATAGGACGTGTATAATCGAAAATGAATATTAACAAAGTGTCTATTTAAAAAAAATTCTCTTGAGTACCCTGAGTCAACATTTTTTTTATTAATACTTTTAAGTGTCATGTTTACATGGGAGTTCTTCGATGAATAACGAATTCTATGTTGAATGGCCAAGCATATGATAAATTTTTTTTTTATCACCCAATAAAAAGTATCACATTTATTGTGTCACTTAAAAATATCAAATTGAAATGTTACTCTACAATTTTTATTTTTATTTTTGTTTTTTCATATAATTGTGGTTAGTTGTTTGAGACAAATAATGGGTTTGTTCATATGTTTTTTTTGTCTTCATAAATTCTCAAAATGCGTAATGTTTATAATTTATAGTAGGAGAATTAATGTTCGTCGCGAAATTAAGTACGAGAAACCATTAATTGTTCTAATGAAAAATTTTCAAGATTCTAAGGCTTGACCGGTACCCTCTCATTGCAGTTTTATTAATTTAATATTATATTCAGTTACAATTGTGCCTGATTCCTCACAAAGATCTCATAGTTGTGATAGTTAAAATATTGACGTCAATTAATTTCTAGTGTAATTAGCACAACTAGCCCCTAAACGATTTGCCTTAGTGCAAATTAATGGGTCTCTAATCTAGAGATTAGAAAAACTCATCCTATCTACCTCATGGAAGGTAGAGACGGTCCTGTTCTATGCTGGGCCTGGGTCGAATTTTCAAAAATTTTCAGAAATGAACCCATTATTTATTTATTTTCCTCAAAAATGGGACCCTTTATTTTTTTCGTAAAGCTAATCTAAAACAACACACGAGATTAAACTAATCTCAGTAAGAATTAGTTAAACACATAATGATAAGCCAACAAAAAATATAAAAAACTCAGTCAGAGCGCCAAAGTTTAAATTTATGTATTATTTTACTTAAAATGGGCCTACAATTTATAATGAATTTTCAATTTGAACCCTTTAATTTATTAACAAAAAAAATTTACACATTTGGACCCCAGGTATAACACGGAAAATGGATCCTCCCCCTCCCCCACCCCCTCCTGGAAAAATTCCAAGTGAGTCGGCCAACTCACTCGACCCAAAGCAGGACCCCCTTTGATAGAGGGTGAACAACAGCATCATAATTATTGGGATTGGTTAGCCAGCATTTAATTGCCGCTAACAGGAGTCCCTCGAAAATTAATGGCGACAGCTTCGGCAGTCCCTTAACCAGGGACACCCGGAAAGCAACTTGTAAAAGCTCCACAATAGACCCCTACGTCGTCTAGGATCTTGGACTGCTCCGCCGTACCCAATCCAACCTCAGTGTTCTAAAAAGCGTAAAGCGTGGCGAAGCTCGATCTCAAGTTTCAAGCTTTGTAAGCTTAAGCGAAGCTTAAGCGTTAAAAAGCATTTTTCAATTTATTTATTTATTTTTAATTTCTAATTAATCTAGAATCATGAAATAAATAAAATAATGTCTACCAAACACATATAAAATTTTAAATATTATATTTAATAATAATTTCTACCACTAAACATTCTTAAATTTTCAAAAGGCAAAAATTAGACAAACACAATAGCCTCTAAATAATTTTACAAAACCTTCTAAAATTTCACGTTATTGAAGTGGCGAAGAAAACAAAAACTTTTGCTCCATAAAAAAAAAGAAAATAGAAAAAAAAGAAAAAAGAAAGAAAATAACTTACCATAGAATATAAATGAGTAGTTTAACGCTTGAAATACTATCACATTTAATTTACATGTTTTCAAGATTTGAAAATTTTATTTGCTCTTAGACAATTTCTCTCTTTAATGGTCTCGGTCTTTCCAATTTAAATTTTTGGGCTTTCCAAAAAAAAAAACTGCTTAATCACGCTTAAGCTCGATTAAGCCTCGCTTAAGCTCGCTTAAGCACGCTTAATCACGCTTAATGGGTCAACGCTCGCCTTTGACTGCTTTTTCTATTCTTTCCGACAAAGCGGAGCGTAGTAGGCATGCCTCACGCTTAGGCGCCGCTTAAGCGGCGCCTAAGCGCGCTTTTTAGAACATTGTCCAACCTTCTTTCACACGAATGGCGCCTGCATCGATACTAAAGAAAAGTCCCACCGTCGCCCCATCAGGATTGCGCCACCGGAGATGCATCCATGTGTATCTTGGGGCCTTATTCTCGTTCCCGATAGAGAGAGGGGCGTGTGGGCCCCACCCCAACCAGCATTCGGGGGGGCTCCTCTCTATCGGGAACATTCCCGATGTGGGAACGAGAACAAACTCGGTGTATCTTGTTAATTAGTTCAATCTCTTTTTATTTCGATTAAATTTAATTACTTATATGTTTTTTGAAATTGACCAATTTTGTAATAGATAGATCTAATTCTTTCTTCTTTTTTTGTTTTTTTGAATAAAGATAGATCTAAAATTTTTAATCATGCATATATGTTATTTGTGGATGGTCATCATTGTTGTATGCTTGAATTATATTTATGTGGCTGAGAAATTTAGATATAGCAGACAATACTTCTCAATTTTTCCCCAAATTGAATTTCATACTAGTCATTTTTCCCTTATATATTTAGTTAAAATCCAATTTACCCTTATATGTATATTAATTAAAATATATATAATACCTTTCATTTTCTCAATGGTTAATTTTATAAAATGTCAATGAATTTTTAACAAATTTCAACAAGAGACTTTAAATTCAAAAATATCAACATTAATGGTTACTTAAGTTACAAGTGGATTCGAAAATGTCAATGGAGCCTAAAATAATTCAAATTTTATCCTCATGTATTTAGTTTTTTTGTCCTTATGTATGCAGTTAAAACAATTTACCCTCATCATATGTACATATTAATTAAAATCTAAAAGCCAAAGTGAGAAATTTTCTTTGGCGAACGTGTGGACTGTGGTGAATGTTTGCCCAATAGAAGCAATCTTAGTTTGGGGACATTTGCTGTTGGCAGCATCCGCTATGAGCAATGGGAAATGCCGGTAAATGAGGCAGAAAGTTGGGGACTTCTCTTTATTCTTGCATGGGTTCAATCCTTGGGGTTTGAGAGCATGCGTTTCGAGTTGGACGCTAGGCTTGTAGTTGATGAAGCAGTTAATGGGCAATGCGTGGGTGCTATGAAATTTGGTTCGATTGCCGACAGATGCAATGAGCTTCTTCGAGTCGCCATATATGCAGACAAACTAACGTCACCGCCCATGCTTACTTTAGCTCGGGAGGCCTGTGATCAAGTTCCCTCCGATACTTTCTTTAGTACTCCGAATTGTCGTTTGAACTCGCTTTCTATGCGTTGCAATGATCATGTTATTAATAAGGGTTTCAATTAGGGGAAAAAAGGGTTAACATTTTCAAGCCAAGGTGTAGTTTCCGAAAAAAATTATATATTAACCTAAAAATACAAAAAATTTCATTTTCTCAATTAATTACATTACATATATAAGATGGCATTGAGGTTTTACCAAATTTCAATTGTGACCACTAAAATTCATAAATTTCAAATGTTACCTAAGTTAAAGGGGGTTGGCCTAATGGAAAAAGTACTTTCCTACCACTGATTGACCCAGATTCGAGACGCCATCTCACCCCTAATACAATCCCCACCTGTATTATGTATAAAGAAAAAATGGGTTGACAATATTCAAAGGGTCTAATATAATTCCAATTTTACCCGCTTATATATATATATATATATATATATATATATATATATTAAGTTGAAAATACAAAACTTTTCATGTTCTCAATGGTTAATTTTACCAAAATGTCATCGAAGTATTACCAAATTTCAACACCGGCCACTAAAATGAAAATATTTAAACAACGGTTATCCAAGTTACAAGTTGTTTCGGCAGCAGTCAATGGGGTCTAAAACTGTCCAACTTATTGATAGATTGACGATTCAAAGTATAAACTTATTATTTTTTTATTTTTATAAATTTTGATCTACTCTTAATTTCTTAGTCACAAAATCTGATAGTCGACAGAGATAGTTGCGATGAATAGTCAGAGAAGTGACTCGATGAGGAAGACGAAGGCAGCCACTCCTCTGCTATTTAAGTTTTGTAGTGAAACTTCCACTTTAGGAATGAGGATGGTACCACATTGCAAAATTAATCTTAAGATTTTAAATGACAACATTTTTAGGAAGCGCTTCTCAATTTTCCACAAATATATTCTCTCTCGAAGTATATTGCATATATATATAATTGAAATATGTTTCGATCTATACACATTATATTATCTCCTCATACTAAAATCTTTATATTATAAAAAGAGAAATGCCACTTAGGCATATTGTCATATTGGCACTCCTTTAATTAATTTTTTTATTTAAAAAAAACCTTATTTACAAACAAACATTAAATGACATTTAATAATTTCATTTTCTTATTTAATTTATTTTTATTTCCATATTTACTATTTTTTATTTATTTCCAAGTTGAGACTAATTTATTGTTATAAATTAAAAAAAAAAACCTGATTCGCAAGCAAAGATTAAATGTGCATTTAATAATTTTATTTTTCTTATTTATTTTTTTGCTTTTCTTATTTAGTGTGTGTATGTGTGTGTATATATATAAATTTTGATTTTTGGACTATGTATATAGTTGAAATGAACTAAATGCATGAATTAGTGAAAATATGTTATGATGAAAAAATTATAAATTACAACGGAATTGAATTATTTCAAAAAATGAAAAACAAATCATACTATTAATAAAAATTGAAGCACCAATAAGGTACTGTGTCACTTTAGTAGTGCCAAGTTAGCACAGATTTATTTAAAATTAAAATTAAACCAATAAAATCATATTTTGGAAGCAAACATTAGATATGCATTTTATTATTTTATTGTGCTTATTTAGTATATTTTTCTTTCCTTATTTGATATTTTTTCCTTATTTTATTTTTCATATAAATTTTACTTTTTGAATTATATATATAATTGAAAACGAACTAAATGTAAGCATTAATGAAAATATGATATGAGGTCAAGATTGCAAATTACAATTGCAATTAAATTATTTCTAAAAATGAGAATTCACATTTTTCATATACATTTTAATTTTCAAATATTACATTTTAATTTTTTGTGTACATTTTTATTTTTGAATTATATATAGTGCCACCTAGGTAAAGGCGCCTAGGTTGGCAGAGCTACTTTTGTCACTGTTTTTAAGGGGATTACTTATTTTGTTTATTTAATTTTTCTACTTTCCTTATTTAACATATTTGAATTAATTTATATAAAATTTTTTAATTCCTTTATATTTAGTATTGCGTGCATTAATGAAAATATGGTAAAGGACCAAAAATTACAACTTATAGTACCCACCAAATTAATTCTTAGAATGAGAATTAATATTTTCTATACATGTTTTAATTTTAATTTTTGGATATTGCATTTTAATTTTTGAATTAATTTTATACACACACGTATACATACATACATATATATATATATATATTCTTCTTATTAATAAAACTTGAAGCGCCAATTTGGCATAGTGCCACGTTGATAGTGATTTTTGTTTTTATTTTTACAACATTAAAAGCATAATTTTAGATAGTTTTCATAGATAATGTGTATTGAATAGTTCAAATAGTGGATAATGATTTTAAATCAAATATCGATTAGTTAAACAATTAAATTTATAGTAAATAATTAACTAATTAGAAAATAAAATGAAAATTATAACTTCGATGTCTCATTTCCTCATTTCGTAGGCCGCTTAAAAAAAGTAAGTACTAAAGTTATCATTTAATCATCTCTTCATCATTTGTAAAAAAAATTATAAGTATAAAAAATTAATTTTTAAAATTTTTTCATATTTAGTATTGCAAGCATTAATGAAAATGCGATGAGAGATCAAAGTTACAACTGACAAATTACAATACCAATTAAATTAATTTTGAAAATGAAAATTAATTATTTTTTGTATACATTTTAATATATATATAATTTTGTTAGGTGGCCCGCACATGGATAGATAGGCTTCCACCTGCTTCCTCCCACCATCAGAGAGGCACGTGTTGCGCAACAGAACGTTTGCCTAATAATGTTATGTTATCAATGTCACGTTGGTACGCATTTTCTTTTAAAAATCAAATTTAGAAATAAATCTTAAATCTGATTTTCTTTTTAATTAATTTGGCTCTATTTAAAAAGCAATTTTATACAAATTTTTTTGAAAAACAAACAAACAAAAACTAATTTTTAATTTAGAAATAAATATTAATTATTTATTCTTTTTAAAAGTTTATTCTATATAAAAACTCGTTTAAATATATGATGTACTAATTGACATTATTTGTTATTAAATAAAAGATGAAGACTCGAATTGTAGCACGTGATTATTTTAAAAAATAAATTTTTGATCGAATTAAAAAGTAAAACTCAAATTGAATATGACAAATGGACTATGTTTTGTTGATTGATGCTGTTTAGTATTTGATTTTATTAATTTTGTTTAATAGTGACATAAATAAAATATGAAAACTCGAGTTGGATATGGCTTGAATTCAATTCAATATTCAAGATTCTGATATTATAATGACACAAAATTTTGAATAATAGTGGCCAAAAAAAAAGGAAAAATTGAATTGGATATGGCTTGAATTCGATTCAATATTCAATATCAATATATTATAATAACAAAAACGAAGAGCAACTGCTTTTGCATGTCGGTATTTTGTTAAATTCAATCTTGATCAATTAGACAACACAGTATCCAGAGTTACAAGTCGTATATGTTCGAAGGTTCTTATATATGACATAGATGGAAAACCAACAAAATCAATAATGAATGTTGTTTACAAAAAATATTTCAAGGTTTGTAATTTTTTATTTGCTTCAATTCTTTTTTTTTTTTTTTAAGATAGCCACCCTACGGGCGGCAACACGCAGTTGACGTGCCTCAAATATGAGACCTTTAGATCTCATGGCTTTAACATTTATCCTCATAACCAATCAGATAAAGCATAATTGACATTTTACTTTACTTTTTAATTGATTTACGTTGTCTAATTCGTATGTTTTAATTTTATTTTAAATAGATTGTAATATCCCCGTGCATCGCACGGGTGTAATACTAGTCTCTATTAATTCCATAACTTTTGTGTAAGAAATTAAATCCCTCTTCAGATTAGACATATATTATGTTTAAACTCACAATATGCAAAATTTCACTCATATTATTTGTTATTTGCCCAACATGCATGCAAAGAAGGTCCTTACTACTAATTATATACAGTATAAAGCCATGAAAAATATTTAAACAACTCTGCAAATTAAATTCACAATGTGGATAAGTTAGGTTACACTGCCATAAACAAATTACATTACATCAATAAATTACACAATACCATAACTCCTATACTAAATAATAATAAATTCATAAAACTCCAAATTAAACAATTAGACGTAAGAAGTATTAAAGGTAGTAGTAACGCTGCCTCCATAAATGATAATGTGTAACAAATAACGTTACACGTTACACAAATATATTACAACTCTCATGCATAAGGAAAATCCACTTTTCAACCATATAACTATAGGAAGAAATGAATTCTTTCAAATTGCAATTCCCCGCACTTCTTCTCCTCCTTCTCGTGACACCCAACATTTTTGTACATTCGGAACAAATTGGTATAGTCATAGTAAACAATTTAGATTCTGAACTCGATATTACTTGTGACGTCTACGGTGATGGTAACGAGTTTTCATACGAGTATTTACCACCGGACGGAGGTTATGCCTGGTGGAGTGTTGATTCGGAGAACCAGAATTTTACGTCTTCTTCGTGCGACTTGGCTTCGAAGAATTTGGAGAAGAAATTTAATCTTTTCAACACTACGGAGTGTGACAAATTGGGGTGCATTTGGAGTGTAAGAGATGATGGAGTGTACCAGCTTGTCAATGACAACTTTGTTTTTAAGTATTCATGGAAATTAGAGTAAGACTGAAAAATGGATGGCGTGCTTTGAATAATTTACACGACGAATGTTAATTTTTCGCGTTTCTTTTCTTTTTGTATTTTTTTCTTTTTCAATGCGCTTTAATTAAGCGACCATATGTTGAATTTATTTATTAATAAAAGAATAATTATGAATTTATGATTTAATTCAGGTTACTTATATTCAACATAGAATGGATTATAATGTAAAAGAATGACTTACTTTATACTCAATATATATATATATATTCAATAGAATGTATTATGATATAACTTGTAGAGTCACAAATCATTACGTGACATTTAAAAAAAAAAGACAATATTTAGCACATTATTTAAATACAAATAGTCTGTTGAACATTATGTTTTAAAATTTTAGCTAATTGGCTTCGTAACATTAAGTCAATCATTGACATATATAAGTCAATCATTGACATATAGGTAACATGTCACTTATTTCAATGTATTTTATTCATTGAAAATTGTTTAAATTGATTTTTCATTCTATCTGCCTGATATACATCAACACACTATGCTAGAGCATCTTCAATAACTTGCGTAAATTTCAATGTACATGGCATTTTAAATAGACGGATACAATCCAATCTACATGATATTGATACTTGATAAATAAACTCAATTGTATACTTCTTGTCTAATCGGCACTCGCCACATTTCATTCATTTACCTTACGTGGTTTTACCGCCAATAAAAATAAAATTAAAAGAATAAAAACAACGGAGAATTTTATTTTTGAGAGAATAGTTACAGAAACAATAAAAATGCTATATATTCTTGATACGTCATCTTAAAAGAGTCATTTTTATCAACTATTGTATATAAATTTTGTGAACATCTATTTTAACACTTGTATGTATTCACAACAATAGTAAACATGATTCACACAGTCCATAGATATCTTTAAATGATCAATAAAACTTTGCAAGAACAAATCAAGATTTCTAATTCAAATTACAAATAATTGCCTGATTCTCCATTGATCTTCAAACTCTACCTCCTATGATGAGTCCTACTCTTGTGTCTCTATCCTTGCTGCCCAAATTTGGCACTTCTAGTAACGCGAATATGATGAAATTTTGAGCGATGACTATTAGGCCTCAAAGCTCTTCTCAAATGCTCTTGCTTATAGTTCCTTCTTCTACGAGACAAAGACCTTCGATCATCAAAGTTGCTAGGTTGCTGGAATGAAGGACTTTCTTCACAATCATCTTCACTAGTATTAGTATTGCTCGATAAATCCTTCTCAATATCCCTCCTTCTCCTTTTGCGCGTCCTCTTGATTGATTTAAGCTTGAAACACTAGTATGTGCAACAGAAGTCGATCATGGAGAAACATGTTGTCAAACATGCCCATGTAGTACTTCTGCAGAGTGTGTGGCAAATGCATTGACAAATTCCCAACTTGTATGATAGATAGAAGAATAATAGCACTGCGAATATAAGCATCAATGCTAGGGGTGTAGCAAAAAGCTTACTATCTATTGGACTGACAATTAGTTTTATTGAATAACATTATGAAAATCTTTATATTTTTCTAAGAAATTTGCGCGTTTGGACCAAACAAGGAGTGAGCCAGTGCCTAATTTTGCCCACCCCTGTCTTCCGCCCCTAATCAATCGAGGCAGATCCACCAATGATGCACAAGATAAATATTACCCGAAGAGAAAAGGTTAATAAAAGTAAAGCTCACTAGGGCCATGCATGATGACCAAGAAACAAAATCCTCAACTTCTTTTTTTTTTTTTTTTGTGTTACAAGGGGAAATCGGGGAAGGGGGGGAGTACAAGGGTGGGGATAGGAATCGAACCCGGGATCGAGGCCCAGAACGTGGGCGGCTTTACCGCTCCACCACTTGTTCGTTCCAAATCCTCTACTTCTTTTAGAAGTTTAGATCGACTTGCTATCTACTTTCTGTCCCATCTAGTCAAAGTTGTGAACATACATATGTAAGATATAAACTATTTGATTAGATGAGACAGTTAAACAGAACAAGATGTAAACTATTTTTATTTAGACTATCGGTTGAGACTAAAAATTTAAGACTCAAAATGATCCCATGTTTAGAGAGTCATTATTAGATCGTTTTGAGCAACGCAGAAATGTTCAATGTAACAAGTGAGATCCCATGTTGAATGACATGCTGTTCAATGTAACAAATAGCGCCAAAATACGTCTCCTTGTTCCCGTCTCCTTCATGCTACACTAGTTTGAAATTTTGAAATGTTCGCCATTTTTAACAGAAAAGAAAACCGCATAAAAAGAGCCCGGATCGTAGTTGGATGGGCCTGCCATTTTAAGAACAAACGGGCTCCTGTTGGCCCGTTTACAGTATGGGCCTTAGCAAGAAAACCCATTAGAATCGGCTTGGCAATTCGATCACCGTCGTTGTATCCATTAGGCGTGCGTGACGAAATTCATTTACATCCATTGTAATGGACAGCACACATACATAATGTTGTGTAATATCCATTAGAAATTTAGAATGAATGTGTAGTGAAAAAAACAATAATAATAAAAAATAAAATAAAAACCAAATTGGACATTTAAACTCTAAACACTAAAGTTGGACACTTGATTTTTGTAATTTTCATTACCGAATTACTTGATTTCTAAAATTAATTTCAAATGAAATATGGTCCCTAAGTGTTGGGGACAAAAACTCAAAATTTTGCTTTTTCATTGTTGTTAAACTTCCATCAAATAATGTATCGGGGCACTAGTCCTATATTTTTTGTTGTTCCCCCTTCAACCAAATAATGTAAGAGGGAAATAAATCCGAATAATACCTTTTTGTGGGGGAAATTCCAAAAAAGATGGCCAAATTTGGCCCCTTTTTATATGATCCCCCTTGATTTTTTCTTCCTCTTTTAAAAATAGGTTTTTTGGGTTTTTTTACAGCAATGTTAATCTTGTTCTTAGTAATGTAAAATTCTCTTCTAATTTATAAGAATCTATTTTAAAAGGATCGGGACCTTGCATAGTGTCTTAAACTTGAAATGGGTCAAATTTACACTGAGGTGACAATGTAAAATGTACATGCGTCTTTGTTCGTTTGACAATGGTATTTCTTGGAGAGAGAGAGAGAGAGAGAGAGAGAGAGAGAGAGAGAGTGTGTGTGTGTGTGTGTGTGTGTAGAATTTTAAATGAAAAATTGCTCGGTAGATGATCAGATGTAGCTTAAATTCCGCCAACAAACATACGATTTCTCTGTCAAAAATTTTTGAATGCTCAGATGTTTACATTCGAGTTTTCCCAATGTTTTAAATCATTAAATCCATCAAAGATGCTTTGTAGACACTTCTACATACGGCAGAATTAATCGTGTTAACTACGAATGAAATGACCATTTTGTCTTCCTCTATTATTATATAAAAAGAAGAATACACTAAATGTTCATATATCGCATTCTCACCGTGATAAACACTCTCCCAAACATGACTGCAAGAGTACAAATAATTTTTAAATGAATGCAGGAGAGTACAAATAATTTTTTCCCCATAATTTTTACCTCTCAAGTTAAAAAATGAAAGATAAAAATAGTGGAGAATTTATCACGATCAATTATGTAATGATCATGGTTTGCAATGTCAATCGATTAGCAAGTAGCGATTACTCACATACGTTTTAATGTTGGCTAATGGTTAGTGTTCCAATATTCAATAGAATGCAAAGACTTTAACACCACAATATCAACAAATGATCCAGTGCTAAAGTACCAGTGCCACCTTAAGTACCAATGAATCATCCCCGTATACACAACTTGTACTTCAAAAAAACACTGCATATAACATTATTCCAATTTATTTCCTTCATAATTCCCTGATTATTCAGTCAATTTTCTTATCTGTTGCAAAAGAATATCTTCTAATGTTTTGATTCTCTTAAATAATTTAATTTATGACGCAATTATGCAAATTTTCACGGTTATTAGACATCAAAATGACCTCAGAATAGCATTAATAATCTGTTTCAAGTTGAAAACCCAAATAATTAACTCGTTTGTGGTACTCAAAACACAACCATGTCCCTACGTCTGATTCTTGAAATATGAACGATAAACCATTATAATGAAGTACAGCAGGCAAACGAAGGAAGTACATTACATGGCACTCAAATAAGCAAATGGAATTAGTCTTGTAGCTTTGCTCTTACAGATATCAATCAATCCATCCTTCCCTTCAAGATTCTCTCTGTAACTTCAGTTGGTGTGCTGCCACAACCAAAATACTCATATAAGCAACCTGATAATACGTGCTTGTTTGGTACCAAACAGACACTAACTAAAGAAACGTTATGCAAAGTCGCCATTTTCTTACATGGGAAAAGATAATAAGAGATGAGTAGAAATGCTTACACAACATAGACGTGGCCTCCCCAGCCACTCAGACAATCACGGTCTACTGAGGATAGCAGTGCTTGTGAGATCGTCTCAAACAATT
The DNA here is from genome assembly GCA_018223645.1 of Jasminum sambac. Taxonomy (NCBI): domain Eukaryota; kingdom Viridiplantae; phylum Streptophyta; class Magnoliopsida; order Lamiales; family Oleaceae; genus Jasminum; species Jasminum sambac. Next base: position 24,473,728 of record CP073648.1, on the reverse strand, counting down.
CTTCAGCTTCCTGCATTATTATTGTGGACAAAATCTCAAGTTAAAAACTGTTAACTGACTCAATTATAGGCCCATGACCATGGCCCACTGGATTTGCCCCATCATGTGTCTATTTTATTGAAGAAAGGAATCATTTCATTATAGAAGATGCACATAGCAACATACCATGTCAGGCTTGAACATAGACTCACAGGCACCATACAGCGATTCTGAGGCCGTTCCAGCAACAACAAAATCTTTAGCAAGTTCCCTGCATTTCCACAATCAAAATATATATATGCTATAAAGAATGCCTCTAAAACCTAGCAAGATACACGTGAAATGCTTGAATGCTAGTTTTGCCTAGGCTCTATGCATTTAGATAGTATAGTGTATAATTATAACGTTGTAAAGAAAAAATTTAGCATCTGCACTTGTAATGTGTCAAAGTTATAACTTCAAAAAGATATGTTTCATTTTTAACTTCAAATCACTTTAGACAAACAAGCTTTTTCTCCTACACTCAGTCAATCTCTCAAGTGCTACTGACAAATTAATTCTAAAGATTGTAAAATTATTCTCTTTTCTTCTCCTTGTACCTTAAAGGATTCTTGTGCATAACAGTAATAACGAAGAGAAGAAATGGAGAAACTTAACATACTTGGCTCCAATAGAATCCATAGTGCAAATGAAGGGTTTGTCTTCATCTCCCAGTCCGGCTATTACTGGTTGGCAGAAGTATGGACCAAATCTAAAACCCAAAAGAAGAAAGTTATTTTACGATCCTCTCCATAATCGTTCAAGAAAAGTTGTAAAGCACACATGAAATGTCAAACAACATTTCTTCTGTAACTAAACCAAGCACAAGCAAACTACAAAAGATATGGAAAAAATAATCAAGCAAAGAAATAAAAACTTGATATCTTCCTCTTGCATTATATATACTCAGGCAATATTTCTGTGAAAAGTGTCAATTATAGCATTCTCGAAAAAACTTCTTTACAACCACATTTTCTCAGCCTCATTTTTTACTGTACACTACAGTAAAATTTATTTTTAACGTTTCTCCATGCCCTTATTTACTTTTTGATAACAAACTGTTCTTCCTAAAAATGCTTTGACAAAAAAACACTAAGATAGTTTGGTGTTTTGATCATCATTTACTTTCTTTAAAATTTTAACACTTATCCAACATAGGTAGAAACTGGAGTACTTTTCTAGCCCACCCTTCAATGAAAAGGGTGAAAAGAAATTGAAATTATACAATGGCATTTGCCACTTTGCTTCTGAGAGCATTAGACCATCATTTATACATGAAATAAGATATTTCCCAAACTCTAAGAGGAAGGAAAAAAAAAATCTTCCTTCTTGTGAATAAAGTTATGATTGCACTCACAAGATTAAAAGGGATGGAAAGGAACCAACTCATTGACAATATGGAAATCAGAATTTGCACGCCTCTTTTGCAAGCATTAGTCTACCATCAACTATGCATAAATTAAAAATATAAAACAAACTCCAAAAAAAGTTCCTTTCTCGTGAAAATTTTGTTTTTCGTCCACACACATTATTATTAAGGGAAGGACAAACAAACTCATTCAAGGAATCAAATTTGGGAATGCATTTGCCACTCTGCTTTTGCAAGCAGTAGGCTAACCACCATTTACACATGAATTCAAATATTAAACAAACTTTGACGATCTTTTTCTTCCTGTGATAAATTTAGCATATGTTTGGTACAAATTTCCAAAGTTCATTGTTCTTCATCATTTCTAACCAATCACTTCGTTGATTTAAAAACTTTATATTTTTTGAAACTTCTAAATCACGCATTCAAAAATCATTTTCTCAAAAATCTCTACTAAAGAGATATTACTTCTATCCGTGTACATGATAAAAAGGGAGGGAAATGAACAAGCTCATTTCATAGCCAGTATGAGAATATTATAAATTTTACTAACCTTTTCTCATAGAGAAGGGCTGAAACAAGGCTAGCAAAAGTTTCAGGCTTCATATTCCTCTCTTCTCTTAGCTCATATAACTTGTGTCGGAAAACAAGACGTTGATACCTTTAGACAAATTTAAACCAAAACCAGAAATCAACGAACCATCAGAAATCTTGCCATGCTCACACAGGAGCTAAGGCTTTCACTAAACATATTGTTAGCGGGATTGCATTTTCCACTAAAATTTGCTAAACTGCCAATTTCATTCTATAATATAGTTTCAATTGTATAAAGAAACTCATTCAGTTCCCAAAAACTAAAATCAAACTCAAGTCATCTTTACCTAAGAATGGATTGAATTCAAATACATAGTCCTTATTCCTTAAAACTAAATTTCATTCCTTTAAACCATAATATCATCCAAAAGATAGATTTGGGTCCCTAAAAATAAATATAAGCGAACGACATTGATGTGACAATCTTTCAGCACAAAGTTGAAGCCACACGTATCAATTTAACTCAGCAGAGACTGTAATATCTAGCCTTAATTCGAGCATATAAAGTACATATCAGCTCAATCTTTGAAATTCTACCTTCCTATATTAAGTGCAACGTTTTTATATGGATATATTTTAGAAAATGAATATTAACATCAGTTAGAAATTTTACAGCGTTTGGGCATCTGTGGCGAGGCCAGATAGACCTATAAATAGCTTGTCATGGATTTTGTAGATCTTCTGGAAATCCGTGGCGATGGTCTGCAATTGCACCCCGAGCCTCCGGTCACTTGCGATGGCGAAGCAATTCTTCCCCACCATTGCCACTAGGGCACTTCCATTGTACTCAAAGATCTGAAATTTTCAGCGAGTTCCATTTTCGATCGAATTAAAAAAGCTACAAAGTTAACCCTCTAGGGTTTTAAAACATCAATGATTAATAACCATGAACTGCATATAGATTCAGAAAACCTTACCGACATGTGTATAGATTGAAAGAAAACGAGAAATCAAAGCCTTTTTTCTACAAGTTCAGATACAGAATGAAATTCGTGTATTTTTTTGTTGATTTCTTTTCTTGGGGGAGGGGGCGATTCAACGACGGGTCGGATTTGAATTGGAATCCAACGACCCGTTTAGTGACCATGATTAGTATTGGGCTACAAATGGGCTGCTTAATTTGGCCCAAGATCAAATTTTGTGTTACCATTGGGCAGGGCTCATATTTGCCCAACTCTTGATTGATGTTTATTTGACATTATTTTCTCCTATCATTTACCTTTTTTCCTTATTTATTTTTAATCAAAAGTAAATAATGATCAGTTCAAAAAAGAAAAGTAAACTAGTATATCAGAATTCAATCATAGGGGAAAATATGGAAGAACAAAGGAAGAAGATGACTCGCCTTGTTGAAAAAATAGCAGATTTTAGTAGAGTTTTGGAAGAATTTTACAGAAGAATGTTAATGATGATATTTGATAAAGACAGGCATAGATGAGATTTTTGCCAGTAATAGAGAAAACTTTCCTTCAGTCGATGATAATAATCAATGAAAATATATTGTAGGTGTTGATAAAACCATATGCATTATATAAAAATATAAAATAATAATAATACTAATTTTTAAAAAAAAAATAAGTATAATATTTTAAATTAAAATGTTTAAGAGTTTGACACTTATCATGAAAAGGGAAAAAATATATGTAAAAAAAACTTTATATTGAATATATTTGAGTTTTCTTTTTTTTTTTTTTTTTTGGAAAGGAATATATTTTGAGTTATAGTTTAATTAAATCAAAATTATTTGAAGAGGTTCTCAACATACACTATTTGGATACGTTTTTCCATTAAAAGCAACCTTAAATTGATTAGAATTATTTGAAGAGCCACTTGATATTTACTTTTATGATTACATTTTTCAATTAAGAGCATAGTAAACTAAAGAAAAACAGAGGAATTGATATAATTATCAATCAAAAGATTTCCAAATATTTACATTGTGTTTTCTTTTTACTTTTTACTTTTAGACGAATAGCTTCGTTGACTGGTCTAATAAATAATACTATTTTTTGCACGCGGACACTAATAATGCCACATAATTAAGATTTTACCATTTCTTTAACAAGTTTATTGAGTCATGACCATTAATATGGCAGTTTGAAACTTGAGTGACCATTAACGTAACAAAATAATTTCATTGACCATTTAAGGAGTTACCCAAAACTCGAATGATTGTTGAATAGTTATAAAAAAGTTGGTAGCTAGAATATCCGATGGGACCCCATTTCATTCAATGTTGTCTATATGGTCCCAGGATTAATTTGTTCTCTTTCTAGTTATTTCTTTTGGAGATATATATACACCAGTGGTGGCCACCAGTCAGGTCAAGAAAAATAGCATCTGATTCCTTAATTAATGATATGAGTTTGATCTGCATATAAAGGGGATTGGCCGAATGGGAGTGTAAATCCAACTTACTTTTTCATGTTTGCAAGACAGCTTGTTACTCATACAAATTTCTTCTTACGTAGCTCAAGTTGCCACAATGCGTTAATAACAAACTATCGTGTCAAAGGTTGATAGGAGGATAATGTTCATTACTTATAAGCGGATCAATCAAATTAAATTTTTATTTACACATCTGTAGAATTCATGAAATTTATCTACTCGTTTTTAATCCATCACATAAGACCCACACTTATAATCGAACAAGAAACTTTGTCAAAGACAGTATGGACTTTCCATTTTCGTGAACAATTGTTAGTTACATGGAATGAATGAAAACCCTTTGTTATAGAGATACCCCTTCATTGGCCTTCATAAGGGACCAATAAGATAAAAACCTTCATCTAATCGTTTTCGAGCAGAGTTTTAACAAGATCGGCCGAGAATATAATTTGGTCTATCGATTGTTCAGCTTATGAATGGTCTGTTGAGAATGGTTGATTCTTGGAGAGTGAATAAAGTCGCGTAGACTCATACATTTATTTTTTCCCCTTTTTTTGTTTTTGTTTTTATTGAGATTTTTTACCTAGGAAAATGGATTCAAATTTTAATGTATACAAATTTTAATATATACAAATTTTAATATATTTTTATGAGTAGGAAGAGAGAGAATGAGTGAAATTGGATGATTGAGACTTAATAGTACAATACAAGTAGATCCTATGAAATATGTGAATGTAATTTGTTTAACCAAATTTGATTTTTAAAAAATATGAGAAAGAATAAATTATTACTCCATGTATATGCAAACGTGCTCTATAGCTACCAATAAAACATCTACATGTGTGCATTTTACACACCGTAGGTAGAGATATCATTCACGTATGTTGTCTGGTTAAAAGTGTACCTTCCCTTGACAAATCAACACTAACTTTGTATGGTCGGTAGGTATATATACTTTTGCTCTTTTTACTTTTGTGTGGACCACAAATTCCAAGACCCAGCCCAAAAATTGCTATTCTTCAGCATTACCAATGGATGATGAGATCGAGTTCAGATCTTCTATTTCATTTCCATTTTTTCTTTCAGATTACTTTGATCGTGTTAGAATTTTTGTATTAGTTATTATGTGAACAAAAGTCAATTAAATTGAGTTGCAATTGATTTTAATTAATGGAGTCAATATATTTCGGTAGATTAGGATTCCGTTATTGCATTATTTAAAAAAACTCGAACCCAAAATTGCTCGGAGGATGTTCGGAAACACTCGAGAAGGCAGAAGTTTGTGTAGCAGACCAACAATGATCCACCTTGTTTTTTAGCCCTACTTCGTCCCAAACCCTATGCGTGTGTATTAGACATCTACTTCGTGTTTAAGTGTGGTTTTGAACATGAAAACCCTGTTAAATATTCGGTTGGAGTTCCAACGGTGAAGAATGAGATTCGTTCTTGAAAAGATTCACACGGGAGGAATACGGGTCGTAGATGCCGGAGGAGTGCGGCTGGCACAATCTGAAAAAATTCTTTATGGGCTAGAAACTGGGGTCAGAATTTCTAAGTTAACTGATAATTTTAATGATAATTATAAATCAAAAAATCTTCAAACATTGAAACTACGCATGGTGATACACACATAGCCCCCTGAATGCGGGGGCCCGGGGGGGCAGCCAAATGCCCCGCGCTGGGAGAATTTTTATCTCCCAGCGCGAGGAATATAACAAGGCCCTTGAAACTACATCTTCTCTCCGTGCACTACAGTTTCTCTAGACTAATACATTAAGATTTGACCTTTTTTTAAGTCAAATGACCATAAATCTGACAGATTACAACTTGAGTGACTGTTAACGTAATAAAATAAGCTTCAACAATCATTGACGTAGTTGCTCAAAACTTGAATAATTGTTGACATATAGTCAACTCTAAAAAAGTTGGTAGCTAAAATATCAAATGCGACCACATTTCATTCAATGTTGCCTATATGGTCCCAGGGTTAATTTGTTTTCTTCCTATTTCCTAATATTTCATATGGAAATATATACAGTGTAGCCAATGAGGGCTTATGGCCAGGAGGTTTAATTGTTTTTGTTGTGAACTATAATTAACTACCAATAAAGCACTCACATTTGTGCATTTTGCCCACCAGAAGTGCATATATCTTTCATATGTTTTGTCTTGCTAAACTTGTACCATCCCCTAACCAAGCAACACAATTTGTATGGTCGGTAGGTATATAATTTTGGCCTTTTTACTTTTGGGAGTCCCACAAATTAAAAGGATGGGAGTCCCACAAATTAAAAGGACCTAAACAAAAAAAAAAAAAAATTGTTATTCTTCCCTGTTAATAATGGATCATCAAATATATCAATCCACTTCTTTCACCACATTTCTTTCTTATTGTAGTGTATTTTGATTGAATAATAGACTGTAGAAGATAAAAATTAAAATAACAGATCTATAATACTTAACAAGTCATAGCATTAGCTGCTTGTTAGTGACAATGTGATGACTATGACAAAAGAGCACATGAATGCTAGATGACTAACAATTACTAAGGTGTTATGTCATCATTAATCTAATCTGGTAATCAAACTCTTGTGATATACATAGATTGTTATAGACAAAATATATTTTAAATTGATATAATACAATTGTAATACATAATTGAAAGTAATCGTTTATGACTGAATTGAATTCAATTAAAACATATAGTTATCGTTTTAGGATTTAAATGAAATAATTTTAAAATAGTTGGATATTGGAGAAAAATAACAAGTTTAAAATAAAACTTTCACTAATAATATTTGAAGCGATTTCACAGACACTGTGTTAATGGTTTTCTCACTTGTTAGATGGTATTAAATCTCGTTGAGATTTTCAACTTGACACCCATATTGCGTAGTTTTTTTATTTCAATGCAAAAAGTAGTTAGTCTTACCGCTCTACACAAAAGCACCTGAGTTTTTGCCAAGATTGATTTTTTCACCCATTTTTTATTCAAATTAATTTTAAAAACTAATGCAATTGAAATATTCAAACTGTTTGACCTCTGATTTAACTTAGTATAATCACTATCTAATCAGCTACTCCAACAATAATTTATAATTAATTAAAAACAAAAATAATTATTGGTATAAAATAATTATTATATTATAATTTAAGTTGAAATTATTTTTCGTATCAAGTTTAATAAATTCACATCATTTACCAATTTTATTAACTAATTTTAATTTTAATTTTTTGTATTAGAATATTTTTCAATCACTACTATTTTTTTTAGAAAATGTAAATTTGTTGCATATTTGTTAGTATCTCATATTTTTTTACTAGTTTCAAATATAGTAAAATAAAATTTATAAATATATGATGATGCATCATGACCTAAAGCTAAAACAAACATCTTTTAATGCCAAATTAATTTTTTCGCCAACTTTGAAACCAGAATTTGATAAAATTTAAAAATGGTTACAATGGGATTCGATTCTCCCACCTCCTCATCATCATCATCATACATAGAAGTGATGCTTTAGTGCCAACTAATCCACAAGCTCTTGATGGGAAAAAAAAATTCTTTCTATGTATATATATAGCAAGAGTTTATGCCTTAATTAATTTGTCCGTCAAATTGTCTTATATATGTCAATCAATTTTCTTTTCTTTTTACTAGAATCTAGTAAAATATAAAACCGTTCCCAATGAGATTTGAACTTCCCATCTTATACACAAGAGCTATGTCTTAGTGCCAACTAAGCTACAAGCTCTTGATGTAACATTGTTTACTTAAAAATTTAAAATTTTATACACCTCCAACAATATAACTACTTATTTCAATTAGTTTTTATTTTTTTTATTTTTTTAGTTATCTACATGTGAATGGTTATTTAACGTAAGATGAGAATAGTTTTCTATGATAAGATGAGAATGATTTTTCTTTTTTTATTTTTAAATTAGAACATTTATTTTTTAGTGATGAGATGAGAAAATTTATTAATTTTTTATGGTAAGGTGAGAACGCTTTTTATGATATTTTTTATTTTTAAATTAAAATGAAAACTTGAATGCCTATAATTGATATCTATAAGTTACTTCAAGTTTTTTTAAACTATAAAAACATTAATTTCAATCAGACAAAATAACACCGGGTCACAAAATATTAGTTATAAGTTACAATGATAACAATATTTTTTATGGTAAATTATTGAGAATTTATATTATATATCATCTTCAAAATTGTGTTCATAAAGAACTTTTTTTTTGGTTTTATTTTTAAACATCGCAATGGATGTGCATCGCAGGGGTACAAAACTAGTCAAATTGTTCAACAACAACATAAAGAGAGTGTTTGCATATAAATTATAATGTATTTTTATGAGTAAGAAGGGAGAGAATGAGTGGAGTTAAATGGTGGAGATTTAATAGTACAGGTGGATCCTACGAGATATATAGATGTAATTTGTTTGATCAAATTTGAATTTAAGAGAGCATAAATTATTAGGAGTATGCAAACATGCACAAAATATTAGTTACGACAAAATTTGATATTAATTCTCTCCTTTTAATTTGATTAAAAAATGATTTTTGGATAGAAATTAATCATTGATGACCACATTGAATTGAATTGGAAAATAGAGATATTATTTTATGATTAAATGAAATAATATAAAATAAGGGAATATTTGGAGAACCTAAAGTATAAAGTAAAATTTTTACCCATAATCTTTGAAGTGATTTTACGAAGATTATGTTAACAATTTATTCTTACTTGTGAGTCTATTTTAAAGTCCTCTTTGAGACATTCCACTTAACATCTGTACAGTGCCGGTCCTGTGATTTTCGGAGCCTGAGGCGAACATCTTAAAATGCGCTCGCATGTAATATAATTACTAAACTTTATAACTGCTTTGCAAAAATTAATAGTGAACTAAAAACACAACAATATAAAATAGAAAAAATGAAAAGAAAAATCCATATCATATCACATTTCACATTCTAATCTAATAACAATTTCAAAATTTAATACTTCTTATTTTGCTAAAGAAGGAAAAACATTAATCAAATTTTCAATAATTTAGCTTTTTCACTGATACAACTCAAAATTCAAAAACGAAATTTAAAATTCACAAACTATTATTTGATCTCCGTAGTTTAGGACATTTTAATTTGTCCATATGTGATATTGTGTTTTTGAAAAAATCCATATGCAATACTGTTGATCTGTATAAAACTCATATTTTTTTTGGTTAATAATTGTCATGAAGTTTATAGTGTCTATTTTGAATTTTTTCATTATTTATTTTCGTCAAAAGTCAGGTTGAAGATAGTGAGTCAAACTAAGATCATTTATATTGATAAGAGAATGTTTTTACCATTAAAAGACATGCCTTAATTGATCATTTTCAAAAATTTTTGTACTTTTTTTCATATTCTAAAGTAACAAAATTCAGTTGTTTGAAAGATATTTTATTTGATAATATGAAATATAAGAGTGTTAGAAATTAATATGCATAAAACTAAAAGAGGTATTGCTAATTTTATTTGTGAGTGTTACAAATTTTTTACATTATGCTAAATATTAAAGAATTATTATAGTTTTACATTTTTTTTGGAAGGAATAGTTTTACAAGATTTGAAATAAAGAAAGTAGGAAATAAAATGAAAAAATCAATACTAGGATTCGAACTTGGGTGCCTGTTGACTAAAACAAACTCATAGCATCCGACCACCACGCCATTCCGTAGATCTGCGGCTGCTTTAGCGTGTAGGAGAAGCTGTACACTGGATGACATGGCGCTCTCACAGGGGGCCACGTCATCAATTTTTTTAATAATTTTTTTTTTGTATATCCAGGTTAGGTGAGATGAATAATATATAAATGTCCCTTAATGGTGGGGGGCTCATGTGGTCCTCACGAATTTTTTTACCTGGGTGCGCGTGAGTGTGTGCATGTAAGAGTGTGTAGGAGAATGTGAGCGTCAATAGATCTATTAATAATGGCATCGCTTTCAAATATGAACTAAATTGTTACCTACGAAAAAAGGGGGAAAAAAAGTTGCCCCATTCGGTTTTGTGCCTGAGGCGACAGTCTCACTCACCTCAAGCCAAAACCGCCTCTGCATCTGTATATTTTTGGATTTCAAAATCATGTAATAGTTATTAAAAAAAAAAAAAAGAAAAGAAAGAGAAAGTTGTAACATGACTTATGATTGTTAGTCGACCTCCCAAATTTTCAAAAAGGGTATTTTCAATAGTATTTTGATAACATGTACATTGGAAAATTAATATATATATATATATATATATATTTATTTATTTATTTATTCATTTATTTATTTATTAAAAATTTACCAAAAATAGAAATATGGTTTAGATGAGAAAATGTTTGTGTATTTTGATGAATGGTAAGTGGACCCTGCTATTACATTGCAGTAAAAGATAATCGCCACGTGAAGTGTTGAAACTTTAACAAAGTTCTAATACTGAAAATATATCATTATCCTCCATTAGAATAAACCAAAGATCATGGGCACCTTTTTTTCTTTCCCATTGATGTGAATAATTCAGCTATTGAAGAGCACGCATGGTTGGCCACATGCTATCAAAATATCAATAAGAATTTTGTAATTACATTAACATGGTATTAGAATCTGAGAAAGAAAAAGCGTCATCAAAATAAATAAATTGATATATAGGACCAACAAGAATCTTAATACTATTATCATTTATGTTTCTTGTGACTATTTAATTTGTCTCAAACCATGAACGTCAAAGATCCTTAACCCCCACACCACCGCCCCGCCCATCGAAAATTGACACGTGGGTGCTTCTACAACAAATTTTACGCTGATGAGCGCGAGCAATTAATCTGTTAAACACGATTCCTGTCGACTCTCAGCTAAATGAGCCACTAAATCTTTTTCTCTTTTTTAATTTTCTAAATAGAATAAGAAAGGAAAGGAAAAGAAAAGGAAAAGCATCCTCTAATAGATACTCCCTCCGTCCCACTAAGATAGGCACCCACCATTTTTCACACATATTAAGAAAACATCTTAAATGTTCTTGGAATTATAAGATATTCATATATTCTTTCAATTTGACTCGTATATTGAATGGTTAAAAAGTAGTGTGAACATGTTTAAATATGTTGGGAGATGAAATATCTATCTTGATATTTAGTATTCCAATTATCTTAAATAGGGGATTTTAAGTACATGGAAAATAAATTATACATTCAATAAGGAAACTAGACTATAATTTGGGACGGACAAAATAGGAATACTTGCATATCTTAGTGGGACGGAGGGAGTAGTTTATTAAGCTCTGACATGACTATACTTGTAATGGATCGAAACTAGTAAGTAAATTCACAAAATAATTCAATAATTCTTACTTTTGGCAAAGTCGAAATCCTAGAAGTTTTCCGATTAGTGACATGTCTTCATTCTAGAGCACCAAAATGATCGGAAAAGATGACTATGCCTTTAATTATTGTGTTTTAATCTTTATATAATGCATTATTTTGGGTGAAAAGCACCCGAAACCAAAACAAAACAAAAGTTGAATTAATGCACATAATTATTTTGGGGCTAAGATTACCTTTAAAATGCTTTTGACTACGGTCAATGTGGGGTCCGAGGAAATAAAAACTAGTTCAAGCACGTAAGTATTTAGTTCGAACATTTCGAATACATTTTTCTACCATTCAACAAGTACCCCTATACCCCAAAAAAGAGAGAGAGAGGGAGAGAGTTCGAACATTTCGAATACATTTTTCTACCATTCAACAAGTATCCCTATACCCCGAGAGAGAGAGAGAGAAGAAGAAATTAAAGTACACCTCTACAAAATGATGAAATTGCGAATCAATTCAAACCTATGGGGCTCAAGTACATTTTGGCAATTGTGGTATTTGTTTTATGAAAAGGTTTTGCCTTTTGGGGTATTTTTATTTGTGTGATATATGGAAGAGAATTAGCCGTACGCATAGAGGTGAAATTTTGTGATCCTCTCTATGAGGCAATAAGTATTTAATACTTTTGAATTATCGAACATTTAGAATTCATTAAAAAAAGAGATTTAGTATTCTAAATTATTCCCTCCATCCCAAATATATAGGCCTTCATTGGAAATGTAAATAATATAAGTATGTTTCCAATTTTATCCCTATTAATGACTCTAAAAATTGTTGGAACTAACAATTAACTTTAAATGTGTCCATTTAATGAGAGTATAAAGGTAAAAGAGTAGAAAGGGATATACTCCATAATTGAGACAACTAAAAATGGAATAAAAGCATATATTATTGGGACGGGGGGAGTAATAATTAGTTGTCATATATATAAATAGAATTACTGCTATTAAATTAATAATATGATCTTCCATATGACTGGTCATGGTTGATTGACAAAAATAAATTAGAATACCTACCTACAATATTCTTTTCGTATTAGATATTACCTCCGTCCCAAAATTATAGTTATTTTCTTATCTTTACAGATTAAGAAAAATATAATTAATGGCATTAGAAAAATACAATTTAAGATTATTTTCCTAATATACCATCTCATTTATTAGATGTTTTATTTCAACTACTCTATTTTGATGATATCAATGTATATTAAATGAGGGTATAAAAAACAAGTAATATTTTAACTACATCTTTAAAATGAATGTGGCCTATATTTTGGGACGGACGAAAAAGAAATAGTGCACGATATTTTTGGGACGGAGGTAGTAGTAGCTTATTTAGTTATTTACTTACAAACTCAAGGTATTAAACGGCCCTTAATTTGTTACGTGCACAATGTTTATACCTAGTACTTATAGTAACTAGGCCAATGGAGCGAATTAATGACATTGAATTAGTGAAATGTACAGTTGGATTATTCTATCGAAACTATAGTGATAGAAAGTTGAATGACCAAAAAATGAAAAATAACACTTAGAATAAATTATAGCCACCAAAAACTTACTATATATGTAACTTGCCTTCTCATCTTTTTATCTTGTACAAATGCCACTTGGTATGAATATGCCTTTTCCTATTAAGAAGTTCAAGTTGTATGCCAAATTGCTAGTGAGGGTCCACATGCAACAGCTTTCCCACGGGGGGCTATACTATCATCTTTTTCATCGTCCAGTTCATGAAAAAAAATTTTACACTTTAAATGTCATATGGCACTAATGGTGACACTATGGTGGTTTATTTGGGAAAAAAAAATTCAATAGTAGAAATGAATTGCACTATAACATTACTCATTTATTTGGCTGTTTTCTTCTTTTTGGTAATATCTGAATTATCTCCTGCATTTTTTTTAGCGTGTGACAAGAGAAGATGTGCAATTTTAGCATACATTGAAGAAGCAAATGTCTAAAGTTGTATGTTACTATACAATATTTGCATTAACATTGAACTCTATTTTTATATAAGTTACCTTGTGGAAGATTTTTTATTAAAAAAATAATAGTAAATAAAAAAAATGTATTCTGCTGGTATTGTTTTCTTTGGACCTAATTCATACAAGTTTGTTCGTAGGCTTTCACTCAAAAGATTTCATATCAATTGGAAAAGGTCATTTACCTTATAAATCAATCCTATTGTAATTAGTTTGTAACATCTTACCTTATTTGTTTGGTATGGTATTGCCCACTTTAAGCTTAGTTTGAATGTTGCTCTTTAGCTTTCATCTAAAATGCCTCAAACAAATTGCGAATGATCATGTACTTATTACTTAATACTTATAAATTGTTCTTATTTCCGTCATGTGATGAGCTACTACACTTGACATTAGATCCCATTTTTGCTAATATTTGCTACCATGACCATTGCATATAAAAAGAACACAAACAAGTTGTGTAACACAATCTTTTACATAAATAACTAAGACGTATGGTCCAATGGCGGAGCTAGAAATTGTTTTGTGGGGTAAATTTTCCAAAGCCCGTCTTGAGAATGGTTGAGATGTTGGGGGTCTCTCGCGAAAGTTGATATTCGTGTCCTCTTTCTTTCTCTTTCTTTCTATGAGTTCGATTTTTCTGGCCCATTTTGTGTTTACAAAAAAATTTGGGGATCCTAAGTGGAGACATTAACCGCATGTATTAATATTAATAATATTGTATATAACAAAAATATCATAATACGAACTCACTAATAGAAGGTTTCATGTCGATTTTCCATTGTTCGTATACATTATGTCTTTTTATTGTATAGATGTGTTTGAATTTGGAAATGGCAAATACTCTTTTTCAGGTGACGAAACTACATTAAGTATAGATTATATGCTTCACCAATAATACAAATTTGCTTGATCATTGCCCATGAGAATGAAGAAAATACAAAAATATATATACACACATAAATTGACTACACTTGTTGTAATCAAATTGGAGTTTTGTCTTTATAAATATTTTATAACATACAATTAATGTTAATCCAAAACTCTAAGACATAAAGAAAAAAAGATTAATAATTGAATGAGTTAAAAAACAAAAAGAAGAAAAAGAAGAAGAGCAAAGATGGAAAAGCGAAGCAAGGTACGTACTAACGATTAACAAATTAAAGTTTCAATTTGTGGTCAGGGGTTATAGCACACTAGCACAGTACAATCCCCTACCTCCACCTATGGTATATGGTCTAGTTTTGTAATTGTAACAACATTACGAGCATTTAGATGTTAATTTTTTGATTCAATGAACTTGAAAAGTGTTTAGAAGTAGAGGCGGTCCGAGATTTTTGGGACCCTAAATAAAATATTATTTGGAAGTCCTACGAATATTTATAATTAAATTTATATATAACAAAATTTAATATTTGTGGGTCTTTTATATTTAAAAAAAAAAAAAGACATCTTGGAGGCCTTGGGCAGTCCCCTAATTCGCCTATACCTCATGCCGCCTCTATTTAGAGCATTTCAACCGAGGCCGGTCTTAATCAAGCCTTGTGTTTGGACAATTAGTCGAATCTAATTTGATTTCGAATACAAAAAGACTTGGATTCGCTTGGCTCGACTCGTCTACTTATGAATAACGTTTTGAAGAATGAAGGGTCTCGATTGATTTTTTCGTAATGAAATTAAGTACTATTGAGTCGATGGGGAAAAAGTTAGGAGAACGCAAGTTGCTTATGTGCTTTCTAATCTATGATTTATGCACGAGATGGTGACTCCAATATGACAGCCTTTGTCCTTGTCCAGTATTTATTATTAATTTATTTTGTTTTCTATGTTAATGATAGAAAAACGGGGTAGCTTAGGACAAGTGATTGATTGTGTTGCACTAGCCACTAAGCATCTTACTGAAGCATATATTTATGATTTGTTTGTTTTCTTAAATTGAAACACAAGTCCAAAAGTTGTAGGAATCATAAGAAAACAATAGCCAATGTTTGGTTGGTACTTACTACTTATGAGCAAAATGTTGAAACCTATAGCCTTTAATTTAACCTTTTAAATTTCATCCGTTCATGTCAATCTTCACATCTTATAGCTCTGATCTCCTTTTTTTTTTTCTTTTTTAATTTGGGTAAAAAATATTGTTAAACTTTGACCGGCGGTCACGGCCGCTACGGGTCGCCGGAAAAAATTCGGAAAATTTCTGGAACTCACTCTCGCCGTATTGATTCTAGATCTGGGATTTCAAAACGGTGATTGAACGGGCCATCAAAATTGCCCGAGTATTCCATAGTTAAAAACCGCTCGATGGTGCTTGAAATTCTTCCATGAAAAACTAGGCATTATCAAGAACAATTTTCAACTCTAAATATTATAGCCGACAATATTTACCGTTAATTTAAAATTCAATATCCAATTATTTTATTTCTCTCCCCTCATTTTTTCTACAAATTAAATAATAATTTATCACACATAAGATCAACATTGGTGTAGAGCGAAAATGTTATATTAAAGCGTTATTCTCCCAAAGATTTCTCCCAAAATTTACTCACATCCCACTTCAGCACTGAATGCGGTGGGGCCAGAACCATGTGCATCTCTCTCACATTTTTTCGTTTAAAGTATTTCTTAGCATGCTTAATCTTAACATAACATTCCCGTGTAGAGATGGCCTAATATTTCAAAACTCTATCAACTCAAATGTCTCGTCACATTATCTCATCTACAATACTTTAACATATCATATTTTATCATAAGCACCTGTACGAGGAGCGTAATTGAAATTTATTTTAAAGCATATCTTGCCTTACGAATGAAGTATTACTTTGCAGTACTCGTACTGAAAACATTGTTCATTGCACGTGGGAGTTGTCCCATAGATTTCTGTGATAATAACTATATATATATATATATATTTATTTATTTATTTATTTTATTTATTTATTTTGCGGACAACAAAAGTCAGTAAAAAGGGGGAAAAAAGGGAAAAGGAAAATGCAGTAATAATAGAAATATTAATTAATTAATTAATGCATAATAACAGAGATCAAAATACAATAGAAACATACTAAACACAGATCTCTCTAATCTTAATTATTTAATCACAACTTAATCTCCTGCTAATAATGACTAAATTAACCCTTTAATAATAACCCGGCTCATTATCGGCTGAAGCCATAATAGGCTGATTAACGTAAAGATAGTTCCAAGGATTGTTCATTAGTCCATCAGCCGGCTCATTATTATTAGTCATGAAATAAGCCTCATCGGCTCCTGATCCGGCTCCAGTTAAGAAACTGTTAATCTCATTCAAAGACTGAAGCCGATGGCTCAGCTCAGCCACCTGAGCTCTCAAGATCGAGTTCTCGGCTTCGACGTTGAGAAAATGGTGATTAGTGACGTTAATGCTGGAGAGGACCTGGCTGTTCTCCTTCGTCAGTTGAGCCACCTGAGCCATCAGCTCATCGAGTTGCTTCTGTTTCCTGAGCCGACTCCGACGAGCCGACTCCCTGTTCGAGATCATTCTCTTCCTCTTCCTCAAATCCATCAATTGCTGCAGATCTTCTTCCGAACCGGAGTTCTGTACACCGGATGCACCTGATGATACCCCACTCGAGGACGCCATGGATACAATTACACAAATCCTCGAAGAAAAAAAAACTCGAAATTAACAAAATCTATCGATTATTAGCAGGACCCAGTCACCCAGATAGCAATTTTCAGAAAAATATATATATAACAAATTATTAAAAATTATTATTTATTATATCTAAATTGAAAAGAGGGGGATTGAAATCATGAGATGTAATAAAACCAGTAGAGAAAAACAACAGAGAAGGATTGAACTAAATGGGTCCTGCGACGGTATGTGGAATTTATCATAAACCCCAAAAGGAGGAGTTCATCGAGAATTGCAGACATAAATCTCAAAGATCAGCAAGAAAAAACTGAACATTTGCTTCACAAAAGAGAACCCAGATTTTAATTGCAGATTTTAATTGCAGAAATGTGGAGATGGAGAACAGAGGAGGAGAAGAAGGGGAGATAATGAGAGTGCTTGGAATGTGATTATATAGAGAGAGAGCAGTGGAGAAAAGTATCAGGAAATTGGGAAAAATAATATAAAATTGAAAAAACAAAAGTAGTTCGGAATCTACTCCGGAGAAAAAGTGGTTGTGGAGGTAAGCGTGATGGGACATGTGGGGGTGGCGTGGGTCCGTATGGAGTGGGGGTCTTCCTTAACAGCTGGAAGCAATGACGGGAAGTTTTCATGCCGCTGTTCTTGCCGTATTGAGTTAATTATTGTGGACAATTTCTTGAGATTTTGTTATTCCCATAATAGTGTGTTTGGTTGTAAATTCGGAAAATAAATTGGAGAAAAAAATTTTCGGATAAATAAATTTTAAAAAGAGATTTTTTAAGAAAAATAGTAGGTATTAGTGTTTGATTGGATTAATTTAAAAGTTAAAAAATAATATTATTTTCCTTATTTTTATATTTTTTCGATAAAATTTAAGCATTTTTCTTATCTTTATGGTTAAAGTAAATTTTTATTTAAAAAAAAGAAAACAAGAGCTAAATTTTCCCTCAAAAATAAAAACCAACTTTCCCGAAGGAAAACGTTTTCCTTCAAAATAAGAAAAAGAACGGAAATCGAAAAAAGTTGAAAAATATTTTCCAGGAAAAAAAGTACCAGGAATGATCACACACCATCGATGGTGCTATAGTTACGACACCATCGATGGCATTTTCGGGGTCGAATCGACCCTCGTTTTAAAATCGGGATCAGATCTGGAATCAGCACGGCGATGGGGAGTTCTAAGAATTTCCCGAATTTTTTCCGACGACACTGTGGCCACCGGTCAAAGTTTTGGTACTATTTTTTGGCAAAAATAGTTCCAAAACTTTGACCGGCGACTCTGATGTCGTAGGAAAAAGTCGAAAAATTCTGGAACTCCCATCGTCATCTTGATTCAGTCTGATCTCAAATTTCAAAGCAGGGTTGATTCGACCATCTGACCATCGATGGTTTTTGAACATTTCGAAAAAATACAATCAAACAGTCAATGGTGGAAAAAAAGAATGGAAAATGAGTTTTCCTCGAAAAAAAGTTAAATCAAACACACCCTAAACTTTTATTTTGTAAAAATTGAATGAACATGATTACCAAACCATAGTTATTAAACCCGGACCAGACATCGACCCGATCAAAGTGCCAGGTCGCTGAGTTATTGGTTCAACCTGTGATCTAGTGATTGTAGTGATTGAACCGGTGGGTCAATCCCTATCAAACTGACTTATTAATTTTGGTCAAATCTAAGATAAATCTATGAATTATTACCATCCAATAAATTCAAATTACATTAATTTTGTCAAAACCATTGATCTGCATACAACAAAATCAGCGAAATTGATTTGCTTATTGGGAATTAATCAAAGTCATTGAGTTTTCTATACAATAGGCTAATTCCAATGATTAATCATAAAGTCATTAAAATATATGGAAAAAAATTTAACAATTAATATTTAGGGTATGTTCTTTAGGGCATAAGTTTTTTTTTTCGATATACGTGTTGAATGTGTAGTTGAAATTTGGGTAAAATATATGGCTCCAGTTGAAATTTCGCCAGTAGGACGATTTTTTCCAGCTAGTACAGTGGCTCCTGTTGTGATGTATTTCAATATGTGTATTGCTTAATGTAATGGTGTAACTTGTAATCAAAAAAAAAAAAAAAAGAAGATGTAATTACTAAAATTAGGTAAAATTGGACCAATTCTAGATTAGTTCGTCTAGTCAGAATGACAACAAACGAAACACAAATTCAAACAAATATTGTGTTCTGGTTTAGCAGTTGGACTTTGTAATTTAGGGGGTGATAGCCTTTAACTTTTACCATTTCTTCCCCATTTTTTTATCCATTTCTATTCATTCTTTCATTTGATCAAACTAATTACATCTACATATCTCATATGACCTACATGTACTACACAAATCTTCACCATTCAATTCCACTCATTCCCTATCCCTTTTTAACATAAAAATCCATTAAAAAATATTAAAAAATTCAATCCTATCACCCTCTTAGACATCAAGTCCATCGTTCCAAGGTTCTATTCTGTGGATGTGTGTTTTCTTTAATGACTTTTAATTTACTTTTTCATTTTTTCTTATATGTATTTTTTATACCAAATCTTATTTGTATATTTCATTTTAAACAATTTTTTCCCATTTCCTTTTATAATTTCGGAGCTTAATCTTTTAATTTAATTAATTAATATATTCTAGATATTGTGATTTAAATTTTTAATTTTTTATATAATTCTTAATAGATTTTGTCATTTTCATGTTAAACTTTTTTTTTCATTTTTTTAATTTTTTTTTTTCGCTTGGCCCTTCAATTTAGTTAATGTACTTTACACACTATGAAACATATGACAATATAATGACACTCTTTGTGTAATGCATTGATTTTTGTTGGGTGTATACACACGCACAAAGATACCGCAAGTGTACGGGCTGTACAAGTAATAAAGTGGACTCAAAAAGTCCGGATATCGATCCCACATGAAAATGTATTTGTAATTGAGTTACTAATTCTAACAAAGAAAAGAAAACTATACAAAAGAACACATAATATAAAGGAGAAAGAAGGCTAAACTAACCTAACTAAGAAAGCAAAGAAATGAAAGGCATAAAATATGGGCATGAAAGGAGATAAACTCAGATTAAGAAATATTCGGGATTCATTACTTCATTCAATATAAGTTATGCTAATCTGTTGTTGAACTTAACATATTATTCATCTCTGATGTTAGATCTGGTTTTCCTTATATAAGTAGCTCCGCTCTCGCATGCCAAGCTAACACTAGTCAATTAGTTCAACCTACTACATTTCTATGTTGGTCTGTTACCAATCAATCATATAGGGGTCCATGAAAACAACTCAATGGCACTTAGGGCAAGAGGTATAACTATATCCTCTACAAGAACCTAGGGTGTATGCTATTTGGTTTAACAAGTGCACTCCCATCTCTAGGATCCTACACTCATCACAATTGCATGCACTTGGTGATCAAACAAGTATATGCAGCAAGCTCAATAGAAAACACACATGAAATAAATAATCCAATCCAATACAAATCAATTTCAACAACTCAAATGGATTAACTAAACATATATTAAGATTCATACAAAATCCCAACTTACAATATTTAGTCCAAAGTAGAGGAAATCATAGATACATATACAATCAAAGCTCAAATGGAAAGAAAATGGAAAAACAAAACAAGATTATAGACAATAATCTCCCTTTTGAAGAATAAAGTCTTGTTTCTCCAATGATCTCCAACTTCTCTTGATCTCCTAGCTTTCTTCTCCAAGTAAAATCCCCAATCAAACCCTAACTAAAGAAAAGAATAAAGAAAAAAAGAAAGAAAGAAGAGAAGAAAAGAGAAAGGAGAAACGAACTAAGAACCCTAACTAACCTTAAACTAAGGCATGAATGAAATTGGGAGAAGAAAAATGGTGTATAAAGGCCCCAAATTCGTGTAAGAGTCATGCCCAAAAAGCCCCTCAATAGAGTGAAAATGTGGGAAAGAAAAGAGATAAAAATAGATGAAATCCGAGAATGCTGATACTGATAAAATTACAGCCGTATCTTTACTTTATACGGCCGTATAAAACTCTCTGCATGAAAACTGCTATTTCTGCTCTTCTTAGTTACGGCGTATCTATAGTGGTTACGGCCGTAATTATGTATTTACAGCCGTACAATGGCTTCTTACGGCCGTATCATAATTGCATACAGAATGCCCTTTTATTCTAAAATGTTGCACTTTGGTCCCTGATCTTCATTTGGCCATATTTTTTTATCCGGAACTCGGAATTGTGATCCGTAAAAAGGGTTGGACTCCACTTTCCGTGTTCTTCCATATGACCTCAAGAAACCTAGCCGAAAAGATCTTCACAAATACTGCACCCAAAGTCCTTTAACTTTGGAATTGATGCATTTTAGTCTCGAACTTCGGATTTCTTAACTCTTTAAGGCCTTTTCTTCCTTTAGCCTCATTCTCGTCCACAATGAGGAATCATACCTATAAACACAATAATTTATACAAGTATAAGTAGAAGTTCGCTTCAAATGAATGTAAAGAGACATAAATAAGTATGCAAAATACACACTTATGAATTTTCAATTTTTTCCCTATAATTCTTCATACATTTTGTCCATTTCATTTTGAACATTCTTTTTCCATTTTTTTCTTATAATTTCTTAGTTTGACCATTTAATTAATTAATTAATGTGTACTACACATATTGTGATTTTTAATTAATTTTTTAATCATTTATATAATTCCTCGTAGATTTTTTTCATTTTCATTTTAAATGCTCTATTTTCATTTTTTCGTATAACTGCGCAGCTTGGCCATTTAATTTAATACATGTATATTACACACTATGTGTAATGAATGTACAATGCATTACAAAACCATTACAAAAAAATGAATCAGACATGATAATACACTGGAGGCACAAGAAAATGCCAAAATTTTGTTAATTCATTAGAATTCATGTTGGAGAAATTGATCATATAAAATATGTGATGCACAAGGGACAATAACACACTACACATGCATTACACATTTTTTGTAATTCACTAGTGTGTATTTTGTTACACATTAAAAATGAAGTATATACACCGTGTAATTATTTATATGATATCATTCTTCTCTAACCTCAAACATAGTGCAAAATTTTAGCATTTACTTGTTTACAATTCTTATCACTTCACACAAAATATTTAGTATATTACACATGCCTTACACTTAACCACTGGTTGTTTGTGCAAAAGTTGTGGATTCCCAGTGGTTGTTTTTCTTTGGCAGTGCTAGATGTCAAATCCTCTCAATGCAAACCTATTACCTAGTATATGCAATGTATTAATGAATTAAAGATTAGTTGCACAGAATGTATAACTCATTACACATTAATTACAAAGAATGTGTAATTCATTAGAGTATAGTCGTTACACATTACAAATAAATTACATAGAATGTGAAATTATTCACATCACATCATTCCTTCTTGCCTCAGACATAATGCGAGATTTTAACATTTAATTTTTCTTACATTTGCTTTCTTAAAATTATTATCTCTACTTCACACAAACAGTGAAGTGCATTACAGATGTCTTACAAATAACGTATAACGCAGTAACAAATTAGTGATTAGTTATATAGAATGTGTAATTTAGTGCACAGTAATTACAAAGAATGTGTAATTCATTATGGTGTATTGTGTTACAAATTACAAATGAATTACACAGAATGTGTATTATTCATATCAATTATTTGCTCTTGTATGAAAACATAGTGCAAAATTTCAACACTTAATTTGTCTAACATTAACTTTTTTTAAATTATTGTCTCTTTCAAATGTGTAGTGCATTTCACAAGTCTTACACATAAAGTGTAATGTACTAGAATACATAATTCATTAGTATAGATTGAATTAGATATAAATTTCACCGTGATTACACTTAAAGTGTAATATATTACACACGAATTACACGAAAATGCATAATAAAATACATATTTATTGAATACATCAGACGAAAATATAAAACAATGAAGGGAAATTGGCGCAAATGGTCCAGAAAAAGTTCAGTTAGTGCGCATTTGGTCCAAAATAAAAAAAAGTAGCGCAAATGGTCCAAAAAAAGTTCGATAGTTGCGCGTTTGGTCCAATTGGATGATTTCCGTCCATTTTCTCCGTTAACTTCATGGAAATCTTGCTATTTTGTCGTTTTGTGAAGGATATTTTTGTCATTATATTATAAAAAATTGCATAAACGGTCCTAATCTTTGAAAATTATCAAAATTAGATCCTAAAGTTTTCAATTTATTTACATTAGTCCAAAATTTTAATTAAATTATATTATTTTGTATTTTATCATTTTATAGGTGCGAATTTGGTTCACAATTAAGTTTATCTAATTAATTTCATACCAATTAAATAATTTTACCGAAAATTTTTAACTTAATAGCATTTCTCTACGTTACTATCGCATTTCAAAATATTTCTTTTGCATTAAATATGCGTATATTTTGATTTCAACCGGTTGAAAATAAATATAATTATTGTATATTCATAAAATTTCATTAGAAGTGTACAGTATAAAAATTAAAATTCAAAATCACACCGTCCCAATGTTAACAATAAATGTAATTATTGAAAATTTCCTTTTATTTTTATATTATTATGCATATATTTTTATTACGAACAACAACTAATAATTCACAGATATTCTTGTATTTATGTAAATTTATAGAAATATTATCGAAAATATCTGATTTAAAAAGGAAGAGTAGAAATAAAATAATTCAAAAATTCAAAAATTCAAAAAAAAAAGGAAACCCCCACCGCATCCCCCACCCCCGCCCCCAAAAACGGGTGGTGGCTGCGTAGCCACCACCATTTGTTATATCTCTAACCTTATTTAGTATTTACACAAGCGTTGAATTAGAAAATGTAAGGGTCCAAATTCAATGTCACAAACACCAATTGTTTTACATCTGTCTTAGTCCGTCACAATCAAATTGTATTTGTGGGGAGACTTAGCTAAAAATAAGGGTAAGATTCTTGAAGATATTGTTAATTTAAGGCCGACTAATTATTGTAGTATACAATAAGGTTGTCATGTAACTAACTAACTTATTCTCCTTATTAATTAATTTTCTGTTAGCAATGAAAATTTTTTTCTTTTAATTACAATGCATTTCATTTGTATGTAAACTAAATGTCCTTGCATATTCACAATATTTTGCCTATCATTTCCAACTTCCTAAAAAATTTACAAACAATGTGCAACACACAGTTCGATTATGACTAGCGAAAGGTAAATGCCCCATTAGCCGTTGCTCTAGCTATTTGTCTACCATTCTCACCTTTATGATCAATCAAAACCCCTTCCCAAATTGTGCAAACTTCTTCCAAGTGTACAGTTCTTCGAATGTAGATGATATGATATCGATACAGATGGATTTCTATATGAATCCAAATTTGCCAAGTCACTATTGTATGATTTTCTGCATCCTTGCATGTCTCTTACCCACTCTTTAACTTCTCATTCTAGAAATAAAGTTATAGTTATCAATGCAAATTTTTTTAGCACTATTCTAGGTTTCTCTTACATTTTACTTCTTTCTGGATGGCAGTTCTTCTTCTTCTTCTACAATTCTTCTTCGTCTTTCTCTTTTGATGACTTGGTACGTTATCGATTTTGTTAGGTTAGGAAAAACTTTTGTATAATCTTCGTCTTGATTGCCAAGTAGAATTATTAGGGTTGGTGTTCTTGTAACTCCATTTATTTGACGACGGTAAAATGTTTTTTAAAGTCATTGATTGAGCACTAATACTTTCTTGATTGTTGAAGGGAGACGTACTTAATTTTGGGTAAACTCCTAACTTCCTAAAAGAGCAACCATTATTTCCTGTTCTTGTTCGGTATCAATCATAATTATTAAGTGTTGAGTCTTCTTCCACAAGTCTATATGTCGAATAGCACATTAGGCCGCTTTATATATTGTACAATGCATTTTAGTAAAACAATCGTGCTATATATTTACACTAGCATCCAAACCGTGCATTGCAGCGAACGAAAACATTCTAAAGAACACGTCGTATAGACAGAAAAAGATAATCTTTTTTAAAAAAACATGCATTAGATGCAATTATAATTGAAAGGATAGAAAAAATAGTGTTGGACAATTAATATAAAATATTTAAGATACATCCCACATTGGTATAAAAATATAGTTGAATAATATTATGTGACAATCAAACTAAAACAATTATAATGTAAAGAACATTAGATGGAAGTGCATTTGAATAGATGGAATAACATTATGGTGATACGCTCCCTGTGCGATGCATGGGATTTGCCACCTCTAAAAATCTATCAATTCCATTTCAAATTGATATGCACTAAAAATAACAAAATTTAATTTTACTTATTGCCATGTGTCTCGAACAGGTAGGAGTGAGACAAGTTTCTTGTCATGAAAGTGGAGTGGGGTAGGGGATAGGGAATCCCTCTCCCTTTTCTATCCAATGCAATTGCACGGAATATCCTAAATAATAGAATCATTTAATCCTTCTCACCTCTCTGGCAAGTTTTTTAAAATTTGAGTGAGACTTGAATTGTATTGTTTACACTTTCAACTGTAGAACTGTGTACCCTTGAACACTTATCTTTGTTCCACAATTCTTACAGCTCAAGGGCTACCATTCATCATCCTATTCAATTTGAAAAATGATTGCAACAAAAAACAAATTTCCTCTCTTTACGAATGATCAATTTTCAAATGAATCTTAAAACATTATACATATAAGTTTATTAATAAAATAAATAATTCTAAAAACTTATTAATAACTTAACTAAGCTTATTAATTGAAAAATGATTTTAAAAACAATCCTGCATATTTAAGATTTTATATCTTAATTTTAAAAACTGAATAATTTCGATTTAATTAGTATAATAGATTAACTAAAAATATAATAATGTAATTACTTAGTTATAAATTAAAAACATTTTAGAGCTTAATTTTAATGATTGGAAAATCACTGGAGGAAAAAGAAAAAGAGCCACTTGTGACTTGAACATATTATGTAATCAATTCTTAGAATATACTTTTCATTAACCAGTCAGACGCACGAAATATTTGCAAAGAAAGATTCTCTAAACTATATATTACTATCTATGTAAATAAGGGAAAAAAAAGATTGTTGTAAATCCACCACCGAAAGAGAAAAGGAAAAGGCACCGCAATTATATTGTATGTAATGATTATGTTTTATTGTGTGAATGACTATTGTATATCGGATCAATATTTGTAATACGATGTGCCCCAAATATTTCTCTATAAATAGGGGTCATTTGTAATGAATTGATGAACATGAATTAATATAAAATTCTCTCGTTCACAATACGTTATCAGCACGAATTGTCTCTAAATTACTTTCGTATGATTCCCCTCATGTCTACTCAATTTTTCCTTTCTTAATCTCATCGCTTTCTGATCTTAGCCTTCATTTCTTCACATTGATTTTGGAGATTGCTCCAGCAGCAAAGAGCGTGTTCTCATTTCTGCAGTACACAAACGAAATTCCACAAAACAATCCCAAACTAAAGGCTTATGATGTTAAGGTTTTCAAGATAAAACAAAGGCAAGCAACAAGCCTTTGCTTCGACGTCATTTTCCGGCCACATCGGTGACCAGAAATGTAAAAGGATACCACCATTTTGAAGCTCTCTTCAAGGAGAGTTGAATGGTACCAAATTTGAGGTAAATCAGAGGCTGGACGAGGTAGAAAATCAAGTTTGAAGTTGTTGCTGCATAAAGAACACAAAAACTATTGAAAATCCTAAAGTTTAAACTTATTTTCTGGCCAAACCAGTTGTCGTCGGCATGAAATAAGACAACCATCTTGAAGCATTTTTCAAGACGAGCATAGTGGTACTAGATTTGAGGTGAAAAGGTGGTCAGACAAAGAAGATATTGGACCTGGAAATTACATGTGCAAGGAAGAAGACGAAGTCAAACTGAAATTTTGATCTTTGACCAACGATTGCAAGAAAACTGGGAGGAGTTACCAAAATCGAAGACCGTATCTAAGTTTCTCATAGAGAAGGGCTTCTAATGATGGTGGTGGTACATCACTTTCACTTTCCGATGACGGTGGATGAGGCATATTCCGACCTCTAGGCAACAACCGACAGCCTGATGTTCGACTGACGATTGTGGGAGCATCCGACGTCGGATTAAGGTAAAATCAATGCCGTTGGAACCATGACATCCTAAGGTTTCTACAGCTATAAACTCATAAAATTCGGACACTCGGTGATGACGTGGCGGAAGAAAAACCGGACTACCTATTGACAGAGAGGTATATACATATATATATATATATATTACTTTATAATATAATAATACATTATACTATAACATTCGTTTTCTCGAGATATAATGAGCATACATTATCAAAATTAATTTTTCTCGACTCCATTATACTCGATTTAATGAGAGTTTCGATTTGACACTAATATTGATAAGTTAATAACTCGTTTTGAAATATGTTATTATTAAACTTTCATAATTTGTAAAATTATACCTCTACTTTGAAAAGTTACAAAATAGTCCGAGAACATAATAATATTTACAAATTGAAGTGGAAATGAGACGATTTCCCGATGGTATAACATCGCTAGAACATTTTCGACAATTTTACCTTTGCGGAGTGGAATGGATAATTTTGCCTCTGCGGACTGGAATGAACAATTTTCATATGGTAGGTTCTACCACCTATTGGAATCTAAATTTACATTTATTACTATAATTTCCATATGATCGGTTATACCGCCTATTGAAATTTAAACTTATATTTATTGCGATAATTCCCATACGGTAGGTTCTACCACCTATTGGGGAGAATTTAATTTCTATAATTTAAGTTTATACAATTTATACTTCAAATGTGGAGGGTTATACCACACAATTGGAGTAAGTATTTTTGATGTGGTGGGTTATACCACACGATTGGAATGTATATCGCCAATGTGGTTACATTAAACTCCACGATTGGTATTAAATAATAGTAACCGATTTATTCGAGAAGAATATTATATTAACGAAGGGATTTGAGCAAGTGATGCCGGAATTTATTGTTATATGATAAAATAAAAGAATCCCATCGTGATAAAAGAGAAAGAAAAATACCATGATGAAATTGCTCAAGAAATCACATAGTGATCAGTGAAAAATAATAAATACCATGATGAAAAATCTCATCAATATTATGAGATTAGTATCGACATGATGAGAAATGCTCAAAGAAATAGTTGATAAAGAAAATGTTCGTTCTCCACGTTTATTGAATATTATTGGAGAAATTGAGTAAGAGGTACTGAAAATTCGATGAAAGAAAATTGCTCAATAAACACCATGCTGTGAATTAAAGAAATATATCGCATGGAGTTATTATACGAATATCAAAATGAAATAAAATCATTGGTATAATGAGATCGTATCGATATAGTAAGAAAATCCTATTGAAAAACACATGTCATAGATATTATGCTGATGGTGCAATAGACTTCTATATTTGAATAAAGCCAATATGATATCATTATTGTTCTAGAAGAAGCACAAAACAAGTTAAAGTGGAACATATTGAGAATATCAAAAGGTGACAATAAACACTCAAAAATATAGAAATAAGAAAAGAAAATAAATATTGAACCCATAAAGAAGGGATGCATCTCGAGAGTATAAATACTCCGTAATTCTACCATTTCTAACGTCACGGTTCATAATGAGAGATCCAAATGATCCAAATCTCTTTTTCGCTTGACACCGGTGGTCTGTGAGCGACTGACCTGTGCTTCCATAGACTCTTGAACATATGATTACATCTTTATGAGTAGCTCAACAACCGTACTGGAGGAAATAAGTATTTTTCTTCCTGAATCAGAAATAAATTTATGTTCTACACCCTGATCTAGAAATGCTAACAAGCCATCAAAGAAATAGTTAATATTCAACAAACCTATGGGTTTTGTATGAAAGTTCCACTGTGCCCATGACGCTATATTGAATATTTCCTCCAGCATATTATAACCGCCTGGAAGGACAATAAAAGAATCACTATTGTTCATCATGTACATCATGCAGTCGTGAATAGATTGCATTTGTAGCGTCAGTCCAATTAAACCCATAGCAGTATTGGCTCCAATTTGATTACTAACTCCAGTTCGATGAAAATGTATTACACTTGACACTCTTATCCCCCATAATTGTGCGGCCATTGTAAGACTCCTTAAAAGTTTGGTATTATTCCCTCTATATAGTATATTGATGTTTTGTCTCCTTAACTCTCTTACAAGTTGATTTGCCATATCCATATATTGGATATGACCTACCAGTCTCAACCCACCAAGAACACATATAGTTTTAATGTGGCTATGTGGAGATTGACTTGTATGAAATGATTCTGAAATCTCCATTTCCATCTCCACCTCCATTTCTCTATTTGTACTAAAGTTTCAATGTATTAATGAGAAATACATGAAGCTCTCTATTTAAAGACAAACCAATAAGTAATTTCACTATTTACTTTTTGACAATATGAAAAAGAGAACGACAGAAAAATTTTAAGTGAAATAACATATACTTTCGGTGATTGAAATATATATATATATATATGTATATATACATACATATATATATTTCGAAAAAAAACAAATAAAACACGATATTTACAATTACGCGAAATACATCGATCTACGCCGATTTGCTTTAATATGAGAAAATCATAATACTAAGTTTTTCTACTAAATTTACAAATAGGATCTTTTAAAATAACTTTTTCGAGATCATATCGTTCTTGTTTATCTTTAAATTTGGCCCATAAGACCATAAGCTCACATTACACGTGTCCATTAGGATGTGTCTCAAGAGTCTGTTGAATATCATCCAAAGGCTCCTTACTCAATCCATCATTAATGAATGCTATTTTATCTTCTCGATTTTTGGACAAGTACCCCACAGATTTACATCGAGTGTCACATGTCCACCGAGCGCATTTGTAGCATCCTCTTAACCTTTTTGCTCTCCGTTTCTTTGAAAAACTACTTTTACCCATACCAGGTATCTATTTAGAAGGAATTGAAATCTCACCAGATAATCGAACCCGTGCTTCAATCAACCATCTAATATTTTGTGGGATGCCCTTATTCATTAGCATCTTCAACCTTTCGAGCCTACTTCAATAAATTCTTTTTAAAATTTTGATCGGTAATGATGGATAGTATGTTCGAAGATTTAAGAGCGTATGATCCATTATAATGTTCGAACCCTTGTTAGGGTGAATATTATAAGTATCCGGATGACTTATAAACCCGTACGAGATACGATTCCGCGTTTGAATAGTACCATAACATGAAATGTATGTGCTAAGGTTCCAAGCTTGAACAGTAATTTGTAATAATGCCACCGAAAGATGATGTGATATATCGGTGAGCTATGCATATGGTGAAAGTTATAAATCATATTGAGCACTATATAGATCTCGGTTCGATTGATGTAAATAATTTATTGAAATCAAGAATCGGAGGAATTCTTCAAATGATTGTTCTCGATAAATGATGAAATCATTAATAGCCAATGTTGGGAATACATCCCAAATATATCTGAAATATATATAAGGGATGAGAATTGTGGGCCCACTCATCCTTCATATGGACTACTAGATAATGTGCTATGGATCCACTATGTAACCACATGTGTATATCGTAATTGGAAATTTATTAAATGATTTGCTCACGATATGAGCATGAGTTTCAGATCTAATAATAAAATTAGTAAATGTATATACCGATAATTTGAATAAGGTAGTAAATAATTGGATATGCACATACAAATGGGATATGGTTGGTAAATATTTAAAGTCTTCTAATTGGTTTGCCAATATTGAGAACAAAGTATGGAATGAACAAATTCCCCAATTAAAGTTAAATACTGAATATATATATATATATATATATATATATATATATTGAAAATCAAACAAATTGTATTGGATTTGGTTCTTAGCATGAGAGAGAGCATTAATAGTTGGAAATGATATATGAAATGTATCACGTTGGATATGAATTTGAAATAGATGCATGAAAGACTGTAACGATCTCATACACCAACTATACATGTTTTGATAAATTGACAAGTCCGAAGTATTGATATTATTTAATTCACATAAATATATATATATATATATATATTAAAGCAAATGATAAAGGATGGTCTTATTAAATGAGACACTCTCTTGAAGATTATATTATAAAGATGGATCGATAATGAGATATCTCGATGTAGCTACATATACGACTGATGATAATGAGGATATTGAGATATATCGAAGAATAATATTGAAATATACACTCTTATAATAAAAGTATTAATATGCGGGTTTGATAAGGAAATGAGGATAGAACTCTTGAAAAAATTATAGATAACAGTACTTGTAAAGTAATGATATTATTGTAAAGGAAAATTTATACGCTATACTCTTTTCCTTGTTTGAGATTTTTATCTCAAAGGGTTTTTCCTAAACAAGATTTTTAATGAGGCAGCCTAATCGTAACTAATATAAAATCTCAAAAGGAGATTTGAGTATATATATCTCAATTCAGTGAGAATATGAAATTGAGATTATTGATTGCAAATAAGCATTAAATATGACACAATGATAAATATGATACTTATACATGAAGGATTTTGATACGCTTGATAAAGTACGTGGTGCACTCGTTTTCCTTAACTAAGATATTGTCCCACTAGGTTCCTAGCAAGGTTTTTAATGAGGTAATCCTTATGGAGTATTCACATGAATAATGCACTCTTTTTCCTTCATTAGGATTTTTCCCACTGGATTTTTCCTAATAAGGTTTTAACGAGGCGTATTCATGGCATATTGAGAAATACTGAAAAAAATAATACAATGAATTAGTTCTCAAGATATGAAATAAGATGGAATAGCTGTACTTTTTTTCCTTCGATCAAGTTTTGTCCCATTGGATTTTTCTTGATAAGGTTTTAACGAGGCAGCACATGGATATTCCTATAAGAATGATCGACATCAAGGGGAGCAAAATTTTCAATTATTGCTCAGGTTTTGTCCCACGAGGTTTTCCTAGCAATATTATAAATAAGTTGTATATGATCACTCACACTCTCCTACATTCAGTTTGGAAGTTTTTCTCCCATTGGGTTTTTCTCCAAATAAATATTAACAGACATTTGTATAAATAGTCATTCAAGGGGGAGTGTTGTAAATCCACCACCAAAAGAGAAAAGGAAAAGGCACCGCAATTATATTGTATATAATGATTATATTTTATTGTGTGAATAACTATTGTATATCGAATCAATATTTGTAATACAATGTGCCCCAAATATTTCTATATAAATAGGGGTCATTTGTAATGAATTAATGAACGTGAATTAATATAAAATTCTCTCGTTCACAATAAAGATTGTATTATAAATATATATAGATCAGTCATCATCCTTCGAATCGAAATTTTATCTTGATTTGATTTTTATGTTTCGATGTGGATTGTCCAACCACTTCTAGAAGCTTAGGCTTTTCTTTCAATTAAACTAGAAATAGATTAGAATTTAGAAGTTTTATTTTCCCCTCCCATGGGGTGAGGATAAGATATCTCCATATTTGATGTGGTAGTACTACATCAGTATGAATGATAACTATCATGCCATTATTTGTATGTTACAAAAAATGACGTGATAGTTCTAAGTCAATTTGGGGAAAATCTTATGCTCCCATGAGGGAGGAAAACAAAACCAGCACCGTTGCAGAACCATCGAGCGATTTATAACTATGGTCCGCTCGGGGCCATTTTGATGGCATGTTCGACCCCCGTTTTGAAATTCGGGATCAGATCTGGAATCAGCACCTCGAGAGGGAGTTCCAAGAATTTTCCGAATTTTTTCCGGCGACACCATGGCCGCCGTGACCACCGGTCAAAGTTTTGTCACTATTTTTGGGCAAAAAATAGTGCCAAAACTTTGACCGGTGGTCACAGTGGCCATGGTGTTGCCGGAAAAAATTCGAAAAATTCCTGGAACTCCCCATCGCGGTGCTGATTCTAGATCTGGTCCCAGATTTCAAAATGGGGGTTGAATCGACCCCCGAAAATGCCATTGATGGTGCCATAACTAAGACACCATCAATGATACCTTATCATTTCCGAAAACCAAACTTTAGAATTTAGAGAACAATGATAGAGATAATATTTGGCACGTCATCAAGTTCCTAGAAAGGTTGTGTAATATGTCATGTCATTAGCTCATTATCTAACTGCAAACATATTAGTCTTTGATTTATGAATCGTCCAGGTATGTTAATGGCGTATTATTTATGGAGTTTTTCGATTGCTTAATTAATTGACTTTTTAAAGAAACTTTTGCCGGTAACGAAAAAAAAATTTCACGAGAACGCTCAATTAAAAATTTAAAAAGAAATTTTTTTTTTTTTTTATGGGCGGTAAAAGAATAATTTTGTCAAACAAGAACATAAAAGATACTATAGTTTTATAATATGTATGTATGAATATGATTAAAAACGAAAGTGAAGTCTTTTCATATTAATTTTGTCAAACAAGAACTAAAAGCTGTAAACACGTCCCAGTTAACTTAGTAACCCGATATTGTAGGTTAATCGGGTAAATTTGGACTAATGACGCTAATTTTAAAAAGGTTGGGGCTGTATAATCTTTAAAAAGAAAAAAGTTGGGGACTAAAGTACAAATAGAGTGAGAGGTTGAGGAGAATTGACACAATTTACTCTTACTTAAATGAAAAGCCAATTCGATTTTTAGATCGCAAACATCAAGAGACAAGCAAAAGGGTTCGGATACCAATTGTTAGAGATGTAACAAACTAGCTTGTGAATGTGAGTAAATTAAAAGTGTTTTAAAGTAAAAGAGGACAGAGAATGAGTGGAGGTGAGTGGTTGAGATTTGTGGATGTGATGAGATATGTGAATGTGATTAATTTAGAAGAGAGAAAAAAGTTGAAAAAAATTGAAAAAAGTGGTAAAAGTTGGTAAAATTAAGATCCATTCACCCTGCTAAAGCATCTATACATGTTTAATACATGCATTAGTAGCATATAGATCAATTGAAGAATTGAATAGATTGAAAACAAATATACATCTAGCCATTGATGTTCTTATAATATAACTAAAACGAGCGATTAGGATACTTTCAATGATTTTTCAATCTCATAGTGCCGGTGCATGTATGACATAATGAGAATGAATACACTAGAGACCCTAATCACATTAATATATATATATATATATATATATATATGTGTGTGTGTGTGTGTGTGTGTGTGTGTATATTGTTTTGTCTATTACAAAATCGTAGAAGCAAACCCAATCCCAATCTTAATCGAATTTATATAGACCTATCATTATGAAATTTCGATCTACAATAATTTAATTATCCATATTTTTAATTAGTGCAATATTGCTGGAATATTGGACCACACCAATATATAGGAAATAAAATTAACAGATGAGTAATAATAATGAAGGAGTATCAAAAATTATTTTAAAAAAATTGTCAAACAAAAGTGCATTAATTTGTATGTTTCGCCCATCACAAAACCTTAGATGCAATCCCAATCTTAATGGAATTTATATAGGTAATATCATTATGAAATGTTGATCTATGATAATTTAACTATCTATATCAAAAATTACTACAATATTGATGAGATACATTGAACCGAACCAATATGTAGGAAATATTATAAAGTTAATAGTTGAGTAATAACGAAACTACATTAAAAAAAAATATCAAAATTTGTCAAATGAATGGGATGAATGTTTGAAAATGATGATAGAGAAAAATAAATTTTTGTTTAAAGTTCTATCAAACAAGCTTTTACGATTTTTTTTATAAATATCACTAAGCCTATAATTGACATGATTTTTTTTTTCAGAAAATAATAATGTTTAGAGTAATAGATGAGATCTTCCACATCGTTACCTAGGGGAAAAAGTAGAAGAAAGAATGTTTATTAATTATTTTCTTGCCAATGATACTGATTATTTACTCATTAAATGCAGAATGATATTTTAGCAAGCAATGCTGATTATGGTTGAATAAATAAACTATCAAATCGCTAAACTAAATCGAACGGTGGAAATAATATGATTCGGTTTCGTTTGATTTAAAAAGTGAATGGTTTGATTTGGTTCGAAGAGAATTATCAAACCGCTCTTAATATGGTTTGATTTAGGTTTCGATGTTTAAAATACCTATTAAATTGAACCAAACTAATTTTTATTTTCAAATAAAAAATAATTTTTATTATGATTAAATTACAATATTATATTACCATACAAAATTAATTGAAATAATTTGTTAAAAACTCTATTGATTTATTTAGACAACATCTTACATAAAGGTGAAAATTTCCCAACACACCCTTTTAAATAAAATTGTAAGCATATATTCATAAATTGTTATAATAAGACATTTCGTATCTTTTTAATTTTTTAATACAATATATTAATGTGGTTTTTTAAATAATAATAAATTCATAAAATTATATATTACACAATTTTGCTCCATCGCACATTTGGCATGAGGTGAACCAGGCTGCAGATTATTTAGCAGCTTGGGTGGAGCCACATAGTGGCGAGTGCGGTCCATGGATCGTGCTGAAATTGGAAAAAATTTCTGATCCAATTAAAAAAAAAAATTATTAACAACCAGCAACATTTCCCTCCCTACTTGATTGCTTCGGTGGTCTAATCTCAAAGTGGCATGCTGGATCCGTCAGATGTTCTCCATAGTCGGAAGAAGATTTTGCAGCTGTGCCTAGAAGGCTAAGCAAGAAGATGAATAGTGCAGGATTTCAGGATTGAAGCTCAACATCAAAAGATCCTGAAGCAAGAAGAGCTCGTTGGCCATATCCTCAGCATGATTAAAATAGAAAGATTAGGCCTTCCTAATTTTAGATTTGTATAGGTTTCTCTTGCTGTCTAGTCCAAAGTTTGACTTTTTGTTTTGATTGCAAAACCAAAAAATAGTTGAAAAAAAATAATTTCCAGGTAAATGAATTTCAGGGAAAATCTTTTTTGGAAAAATAATAGAAAATAGTAGTTGTAAGTGTTTGATTCCATTAATTTGTAAATTGGAAAATAGTGTTATTTTTCTTTTTTTTTTAATGAAATTTGATCATTTTTCTTATTTTTATGGTTAAAGTGAATTGTGCATTCAAAAAAAAAAAAAAGTGGCAAACTTTAACAAGAAAATGGAATCTTGCTAAAAGGTGGGAATTATTTTTCCTACTTTTAGGGAAAAGAAGATCACGTGAGGCAAAAGAGGGAAAATATTTTCCGGGAGAAAAAATGCATCAAATAGCACCTAAAGTTGGAAAAATGAGGAAAAAGGAGGAAAATGTGTTTTTTCCAGGAAAATTCTCCTAATCAAACACACCCTTAGTTTGAGTCATTTTTTTCCGAGAAAAAGTCATTTTCCATCTTTTTTTCTTGGTTGGCTATTTGATTGCCATTTGTTTTCCCTGAAAACGTTTTCCAACATTTCTCGAAATTCGTACTTTTCTTTGTTTTGGAGGAAAATATTTTTGGGGGGAGGTGGTTTTTGTTTTCCGGGAAATGTTTGCCTCTTTTTTATTTTTTTTTATGGACAATTCGCTTTAACCATAAAGGTAAGGAAAATGATCAAGTTTTATTTAAAAAAAGGACAAAAACAAGGAAAGCAACAATATTTTTCAATTTTTAAATTAATCCAATCAAACACCTACAACTACCAATTTTCCTAAAAAAAATTTTCCCGAAATTTATTTACCCGGAAAACGTTTTTCTTTCAACAATTTCCTCTAGTTACTTGTTATTTTAAATTTAAAAAAAAATCGATTGCCGTAGTGCAATAATCAAATATTCGAAAGTGCAAATACATTTATATTTACAATTTTTAACGACTCAAAACAATCTTTATTATGTATCACATCTTATTGGTTAAGGTCATATATTAAATTGTATGATGTTTGAAAATTAGAGTTGTGTATGCACATCGTATTGTACTACCTTGTTGAAAATTCAAATATTATGTTAATAGGTCGATAGAGAAATTGTGGTTTTAAACCAAACCGAACCAAAGTAGTTTGGTTTGGTTTGAAAAATAATGTTAAACCACCTAAATCGAGCCGTGTTTACCCAAAGTGATGATTCATCAGTTATGTGATATATATATATCTTACAACTCAATAGCATAGAGATACAAACCTATAAAACATATCATGTTCAAGTAAGAGCGTTCAATTATCTTATATTAATTAGTTGGTGTATTAAATCTTACATCCACCACCAATAATAATAATAATAATAATAATAATAATAATAATAATAACAATAATAATAATAATGGTACCACAAATTTCAAAAGGCTTATTGGCATAATCAAGATCCAACGTTTTAAGTCGCTGTGCACTAAAAGCCTATCTTTTTTTCTTGGTATTTTAGTCCTCAACCTAACATTATCTTACTAGATAAGGATTTTTTAAGCTAAAAAGACAATAGTACCCTTTTATTTACATTAAATTAAATAAAAATATTTACAATCGAATCCATAACCTTTCAACAAGTACAAACTAGTCCTCATCTTCAACACATTCTCCACCACTACCACCAGTGCCACCACCACAAACTCCGATGAGGCCCAAACGCATGTCTGGTTTTTTTCAACCTAGTGGTTTGAAAACAGCCATCAACTATTTGCTGGTTGTTTTCGACCACCAAATCTGTATTTGAGCCTCGCCGAAGTTGGTGGTGGTAGTGCAGGTGGAGGTGGAAGTGGTGGTAGAGGAGGAGAATGTGTTGAAAATAATGGCTAATTTATACTTATTGTAAGGTTATGGACTCGATTGCAAATATTTTTATTTAATTTAATATAAATAAAAGGGTATTATTGTTTTTAACCTAAGAAGTCCTTATCTCGTAAGAGAACGTTAGATTGATGAATAAAATGCTAAAAAAAAAAAAAAGACCATTAGTGCATAGCGGGTTAAAACGTTAGATTCTGATTATGCTAATAAGTCAATTTCGAAACAATAAAACCTTGTTGATAAATTTTAAATAAAAAATTGCTGTTCTCTTTCATTATTTTCATTATTATTTTCAATCATTTATTTATTTGATTTGATATTTTTTATATTTTTTAATATATTTAATATATTTTTTACTGCTCAAACACATATAAAAATATTTTTTGTAATAATCTCTGTCAATAAAAAAATACTCTAATTAACAAACAATCAATGCTTTGGTACTGCCCGGGGCCCCGAAAGAGGGTTGGGCGGACGGGGGTGAAGAAAAAACACTCACGTGCCCAATGATGTGTCATTAATAACTCGTTCGTACAATTCGAAAATCACGGCTCCAAAACCCGAATCATTACTCAATCACTGTTCCTTCAACCACCGACGAGCAGATTCCTACTCCCGCCGTCGCCGCACACGGCGGTCCTCCCGCCACGCGTCACTCTCCCATCTGGGCCCCACGGCTCCACATCAGCTGTACACCTCCCTATCCCAAGTCGCCGACGCTCAACTAACCCGCCGATACATACGCGTATTTTATCTCTCTCTCTATATCTATTAATTTCAACAAATATCCACTTTTCTCTTTCCCTGGAATTTTATGCGTTGTCACCGTTTAGTCAACTTCTGGATAAGCTCGACACTTTCACAGTTTAGATTTTACGGAAGTGGTTGAAATTTTGGATCTGAATTAACTCAAGGTTCTTGAACTACTGATTAGGAGTTTGAATATTTCTTTATACAGAAAATTGGCTATGCTTGATTTGTAGATCAACTATCCACATTTTTGAGAGAGTTCTCACGACCGCGAACTAGCAATGTCAGGACCCCTGGATCGATTTGCGAGGCCTTGTAAGTGATTTTTTTTTCTTGTTCTATTGATTTCTTTATTGCTCCTCAACCGCATTTAGGGTTAATTGATTGTAATTTTGTTGACCTCGTTAAACTAGGGTTTTTTTCAGTTTTTTATTTGAGAGATATTTGTGATACTTCTAATTGGACTTGTGTAGTTGTATTACAGTTTCAGGCTTTCGAAAGAAAACCAAGAAAACGGAAAATATTTGTGCCAAATACCAATGTGCTTCGTTATGCTTTGCTTTGCTCTGCTCTGAACCCGTGCCGCCCCCTCTTCGCCACCTTCAATAAGATGTTTTGCAGTGCAAAATAATGGATATTTGTTTCTCAGCAGAGCATTTAGTTATTGTTAAGTGTTAGGAATGTACGAATAATTTACTTTTTGGTTAAAATTAAGGAAAGTGATGATTCCTCGTGGGTTAACCTTTTGTGATGAAATCTCAATCCCTACGGTAAGTACTTTAAATATGTGAAATAGGACTTCTGTTCTTGAATCCTTTTCTTCCCCTTCAGTGATGTCTTATACATTCTGTTGGCCACAGCCAGGAGATTTTATAGGACTCCACAGGCTTTAATGATTTCTGCCCCAATGAAATGGAAACTTAAAATTTTTTACCCACTCCAGCAGTGTATGTTTTTCCTCCTTTTTATTTTCTCTTTTTCCAATTAAAAAAAATACTCAATTTTTCAGTTAAATTAAATTTCTTTGATGTTGATAGCTAAAGTTTCAATTTGGGCAGTGGAGCATTTAAACGTTCAATTTCTTTAAATGCAATCATGATAAAATACAAAGAGGGATTGAGGTTGGCTCTTCAACTGTAGGGTTTTCTTATGTCAACACAAATTTTAGTGAAGATATGTTTGTTGTTCATGGAATAGGTTTTGAGGGTTCATCAGGTTCTGATGACAGAAGAGAGAGAAAATCTGACTTTGAGAACTCTGAGGATGAAAGGAGGACAAGAATTGGTACGCTAAAGAAGAAAGCGCTGAATGCATCGTCAAAGTTCAAGCATTCTCTCAAGAAGAAAGGAAATAGAAGAAAGAGCGATGGCCGAGTCAGCTCTGTTTCAATTGAGGATATCCGAGATGCTGAGGAGCTGCAAGCTGTTGAATCATTTCGACAAGGCTTGATATGGGATGAGTTGTTACCAGACAAGCTTGATGATTATCATATCATGTTGAGGTTATTATTAATTTTCTCTTCCTCCACTTAAATGCAGACTTATATTGAGGGAAGCCATAATGCACCTGTATTCTCGTATACTTGTCATGTTATTTTAGGTAAATAAAAAAACACTTGCATGATCTACTGGCCACATTTGAAATTAGAATTTTTCATGAGCCTCCATTAATATATTAGTAAGATGATTTTCTTAAGCGATGCCAACATGTTAACATTGGGCCTGGATGTAAGGATAGCATTTTATATTTTTCGTTTCTGAAGTACAAAACCATTAGCATATACAAAAATGTAGAATCACATAATATTTGTTTCAAGCTCAAGTAAGGATAAAGCCTTTTAGCTTTCTTGCTATGTTTCCCTTTGTATTTTTTTTTTTTTTTTTTTTTAATATGGTTTTTGACTGCTGAAGAAATACGCTTGCAGGTTTTTGAAAGCAAGGAAATTTGATTTTGAAAAAGCAAAACGCATGTGGGCTGATATGATTCAATGGAGGAAAGAATTTGGGACTGACACAATTATGGAGGTAACTAGATTCAATATTCACTGCATAATAAGGCCAAAATGCCTGGTTATCTTCTGGTGGTTCTCATTTGTGACCCTATTTTTTCTTTGTTTCTTGGCTCAAAATTTCTTATTTAGTTCCTTTCTTCTGCAGGATTTTGAGTTCAAAGAATTGAATGAAGTTTTGAATTATTATCCCCATGGCTATCATGGAGTTGATAAAGAGGGAAGACCTGTATATATTGAGATACTGGGAAAAGTTGATCCCAACAAACTTATGCAAGTTACAACAATGGACCGTTATATAAAGTACCATGTAAGGGAGTTTGAGAAATGCTTTGCAATTAAGTTCCCAGCTTGTACAATTGCTGCCAAAAGACATATTGATTCAAGCACAACAATTTTGGATGTCCAAGGCGTGGTATGTTACGCTACCTGCTTTAATTGCTTATATGATCATCATATTTGAACACATATTTTGGCAGTAGGATTGGTAGAAATTTTTTTGTGTTATATATCATATGTATTTTTTATCTTAATATCAGGGCTGGAAGAACTTCACTAAGAATGCACGGGATCTCATTTTGCAGCTTCAGAAGATAGATGGGGATAATTATCCTGAAGTAACTTTTAGATTTTTTTAACTCAATCAGTCCTATCAGGTTTTGAGAAAATATTGGGAGCTAATATATTCTGCATTTTAATTGCTGCAGACACTTCATCAAATGTTTATCATCAATGCTAGTCAAGGCTTTAGGATATTGTGGACTACTGTAAGAGGTTTTCTAGATCCTAGGACCACCACTAAGATTCATGTATGTCACTCTCAAATACTGGCACTTTTCTCGTTTGAACGATTGAATAACTTCTAATACTCTCAATCTTTGGAATGTTTCACAGGTTCTTGGAACCAAATACCAGAACAAGTTGCTTGAAATAATTGATGCCAGGTGAAGAGGGGTGAATATCTTATGGGGAACATATGGCTTCTTAAATTCTTCAAATGAAAGAATTGTTGCTGTTTTTCGTGTTAGATTTACTTTATACTTATAAAGTTAATATTGTGTAATTGTGCAGCGAGTTACCAGATTTCTTGGGTGGAATGTGTACCTGTGCAGATCAAGGAGGCTGCCTTCGGTCAGATAAGGGGCCATGGAAGAATCCAGGGATACTAAAGGTCATAATTCAATATTGAATAGATATAAAACTGAATCTATATCTAAATTCTTTATTATAGTTTCTTTGACTTCCAAAATAATTAATAGCATTACGTCATGTTTCAGATGGTGCTTAATGGTGAAGCACGGCGTGCCAGGCAGGTTTTTAAAGTTCTCAACAGTGAGGGCAAGATCATTTATACTAATCCTCACTATTCAACTGTATGATCTTTGTTGCCTTTTTATATTGATTGGACACATAAAAGCAACACTCAAGAATAAAGTGACATCTTTGCCTTTTCTTCTTTTTTGGTTGTTGGAGCAGCTAAAAAGCAGTGATACATCGACTGCAGAATCTGGTTCTGAAGCTGAAGATATTGCTTCGCCAAAAGCCATTAGAAATTTTTCACATCTCCGGTTGACTCCAGTTCGCGAGGAGGTACAATTGAACCTATGTTTGGTCATAGGTTTGGAAATTTTGAACTAATGAATTGATCTCTCTCTCTCTCTCTCTCTCTCTCTCATATATGATATTTGATTTATTTCTCAGGGTAAGGCTATTGGAACTTCTAGCTCTGCCGGGAACTTGTCGGGGTATGATGAGTATGTTCCTATGGTTGACAAGGCAGTTGTTGACTCTGGATGGAGAAAGCAACCCTCCCTTCCAAAGCCTTTTGTTTCTAAAGGTTAGTTTGTTATTTTTTCCAGATTTTACTTTTAAACCATGTTTGACAAAGATATTTTGAAAGAAAAATGACTGCTTTTGAAGAATGTTGGTTAAAAAGTAAGAATTTCATAGAGAAATCTGTCCCATATGAAATCTTGACTTTTTAATGCCTTCTTGGAATTTTCACTATAGAAGTGTTTCCCCCGTCTGGTTCTGAGAAGGCTCCAGAAGGAGTCCATGACCGCATATTGACAGCTTTTATGGCCTTCATCATGACTCTGTTCGTGTTCTTCCGTACACTATCATGGCGTCTCACCAAGAAATTGCCTGATCCATCATCGCATCATGAGCTAACCACTCAAGAATTTTCATCTGACACGATTAAGGAGGAGTTTCGACCGCCTTCACCAACTCCACAATTTACGGAAGCTGAACTTTTATCTTCTGTGCTGAAGAGGTTGGGGGAGCTTGAAGAGAAGGTGAATACTCTTCAAGAAAAGCCATCAGAGATGCCTCACGAGAAAGAAGAACTGCTCAATGCTGCTGTCTGCCGAGTTGATGCCCTAGAAGCGGAGTTAATTGCCACCAAAAAGGTATATTCTGTAGTTTGCAAAGCAAATACTATATCCCCCCGGGGGGTGGGGGGGTGGGGGAGTGGTGTTAACGTTTTGAGAATGTAACTGATGAGTGGGAAGAGTTATGGTCCCATCGATCAACTCTATTGCCCAAAATGAGTTTTTGGAAAAGGAAAAATCATACCAATTTGGTACACATTGCAGAGAAAATCTTTGTAACATGGCTATCAATTATCGTGTGTATGTTTGTATGTTATACACATTTTATTTAGAACTTGTTTGATAAGGTTTCTTGAGGAGATATATGATTTTTACTTCATTTTTTTTTTTTTTTTGAAAGAATGTGGGATTAAAAAGTAACGAAAAGGTTCTAGAGAACTAATAGAAAATATTACTTTTTGAAGAATGTGAGATTAAAAATGCGTGTCTTAAACTTTGTCACACAAGCTCTTAATTTTCATGATAAAGACCATTTTTTTTCCTCTAACCCTGTTTGTTAAAAGGTAAATAAATGGATTATGGATTGTGTTTCTTTCGGCAGGCTCTGCACGAGGCTTTGATGAGGCAGGAGGAGCTGCTCGCTTATATCGATAGTCAAGAAGAATCCAAGTTCCGGGTGAGCTAATTCAATCCAAATTTAAAATTCACACTATCAGCATTCTGAGGTAAAACCTAAAAAGAGGTGAAATTGCCTAAAACTACTGTTACATGCTTTGGGCTTCATGCTTGAGCTTTGTCCCAAGTTGGTTAGTAATTTTAGAGTATGTTTGATTGCTGATAAAATTAATTTTCTTGATATACGTGTTGAATGTGTGGTTAAAATTTGAGGGAAATATATTAAATAATTGAATGTGTGGTTATAAATGATGAGAGAGAAAAAATTGATAAAATTTGTGTGAGTTAATGTTGAATAGAACAAGGCCTTAATGAGTATATAACTTGCTTTTTCAC
Source organism: Jasminum sambac (assembly GCA_018223645.1). Taxonomy (NCBI): domain Eukaryota; kingdom Viridiplantae; phylum Streptophyta; class Magnoliopsida; order Lamiales; family Oleaceae; genus Jasminum; species Jasminum sambac. The sequence goes on along the minus strand of CP073648.1, from coordinate 24,429,375 downwards.
AGGTGTGTTTAGTTTCCAAACTACTTTTACCTTTTCATACTGATCAATGTACTAATCTACCCTCTCTTCTGTTTGACAGAAAAAGAAGTTTTGCTGGTAAGATTGTCAAAACGAAGAGTGCAGAGGGTGAGAATGATACTGCAGCTGTATTTGATCTAACCATCGCTGATTTTGTTCAGAATCTCAAAGATTGGGAGAAAAAGTACTGGAAACCTATACATACAGATCTTTGGTTAAGTTTGATTAACCGGAGATCTGAGACTGATGTTGAATTGAGGGAATGTTATGGTCTATATTTGTTTGCAAAGACTTGGTTTCGTATAACTGTTTGAAGCTCTCACTGAGAGACTTGGGAATGATATCTAACGTGCAAAACACTTTACTTCTATTGGTTACAACTTTTTTTTTTCTATCTTAAAATTGACTTTTGATATTTAGTTGAAATTCATTCTCAATCACACATTCATTCTTAATATTATTATTATTTTGAATTAATCTACTACTCATTAGTAGACACAACAAATACCAGAAATGTACCTTCAAGAATTTTGATCTGCATTACAGATCAAACAGATGCAAGCAAGAATTTGACCACCTCTTCACAATGAAAGAGAAACTGAAGAGCACATACGCCACTCAATTTAACTGAAGAATACTTAATTTAAGGACAATGAGTCTTCATTGGACTTTCATAAAAGAACAAACACGTTTAGTTCACGTTAGTGTTAAGAGCTTAAAACAATGGCCAATAAAAACAAAGCTCGCCGAGAAACAACACACAGATGTTCGAGCCATTACAACAGCAAACGGTATATAATTTATGAAAGATTCAAATTCAGTAAGCAAATAATTGTATGGATTGATTGGATTGTATGGATATCATGTCGTGTTTGCAGAGGATAAAAGGGCACTATCTCAAAAAGAATCAAATGGATCATCCTATGAGACTTGTGATCTTTGCATTTAGAAAGCGAAGAACTTCTTCTTCTTCTTCTTTTTCTCCACATAGGCAAGGAGTTCGCCTTGTCGAACAAGAGCATCCTCAAGAGCCTGCAAATTTCACAAGTGAAGGAGTAAACAACTTTCATCTGAAAATATACCAGCATTCTTTTCAACAACTCTTACTTGGTAACACTAAAACTTACTTGTTTACCTCTAAAAGATGAATTGCTTTATCCAAATATTTTCTTAGGAATATGAAATGATATATCTGATTAGCCAGTCCATTCACATTCAAAATAGAATTTGGTCAAATCATTCACATCCATATATTTCATATGACCCGCATATACTATACAAATCCCCAACACTCATTTTCAAAATTCAAATTCGAAATTGTTAGCTAACACGGGCTAAATGAAACAATATAATGTGTTAGTGCGTACCTTTCTTGTAGCTGAAAGCTCTTGTTCCAATGTGCAAACACGGTTCAATGCAGCATTCAGCATTTCTTCTTTCTCGGGTGGCATAGTCACTGGTTTCTTGCTAAGAACAGTCACCCTCTCCTCAAGCTCGTTCATGCGTTTCATCATGGCAAAGTAATCGTCTGTCGAGACAGCAGGAGCAGGCAATCCATAGTCATTAGATCGACCTTTGACCATATCATCACCACCATGCATGGAAGAAGAATAGAGGGTGGCGTCTGTGAGTTTCTTAGGCATGTTACGTGTCATGCGCACCATAGTAACCACTCCCATGACTAAGGTCATGACTCCAGTAAAGAGATGATTTCCAAGTCCTTCAGAAGGTTTAGTTTCATTTGTGGGACGATAAACTGCAGGTAGAAGTAGAGAAATGGGAAAAGATATTAAAATGTAAGTTCATAATCTCATATATTTTTGAAATGACAATGTTGTGCCTAAAAATCAGGTTATGACTGCAGATTGAAGAGAATAGCAATGTCAATATTGTACTGCAAAAATTATGAAAATTCTTGACAAATTGATGTTGAAATGTAATTATTCGATTTTCTCATATGGTTCGTGTCAAAACCGGGGCAAAAAGGTACTTAAGAGTGTTTTTAACCATGGCGAAACAGCATAAAAACAATAAAGATTTTATATGTGCATTTGTACATAAGAAGTCTAAGAAACACATGACAATTTGTCCTGTCAGAAAAGAAAATCTGCCACCTTTTGCTACTTTAGACCAATTTGAATCAACTGCCTTGTCTACCACTAGGAGCTGCATATCAGACTCATATGCACTGGGTTTTTTTGTTACCTGCAGTTAAATTGTGATCAGTTAGGCATCTGTAGCTATTAGCTAAACAAACCTGAATATGTTCTAAAAACCATTCAAACTATGGAATTCTAGATTAGAAGGATAGGAGTTTCTACCAATTTAATATGGACATAAAACTATGATTGTACTGCCAATGATGAAAGTTGTAATAGACTTACTTCTTCGTGAACAGGAGAGAGATGTGACCTCAAAAACCTTGGAGATTCTGTTCCCTTGTTGAAAGAACTGTTTTTCCTCACATGCTACATGTAAAAAGGCAGGTAATAGGACTCCATAAGGACCAAAAGACAAGCATTGTAAATCAAATTTTAAGGAGACATCTGATTTGAAAATTCAAGGGTTGCATAAAGCTGCAGAGAAAAAGGCAAATATTTATTCTGAGTGACTAAGTACCTTGGCATTCTCATCCTCGGAAATTGTTTTCTCGTCCACAATGATAACTTTGTTTGAGCATTTGTGCTCGCCATTACGCACCATCTACACAATCAGATTAGCATTGATTTTCAGCATTTTTCTGTAGTTAATAATCAGAAATACAAACCAAAGCCAAAAAAAGAAATAATAGAATTTGGAATAAAATATCTTCAAAAGCCTAGGGAACAATAGACGACCTTCAAGATATCTGGGTCATTCCAAGGGCCCTTATCCGAACGGATGCAACCACCTTTATCTGCACAGGTGCATGTACCACCCAAGAACTCGGGTAGCTCACTGATTCAAGATCAAAAAAGAAGAATGCTTTGAAGCAGTTGTGGAAAGAATAGCATATATATGTATTGAGTTGCAGCTGTTAAAAGGGCACTAATGTCAAACATCAACAGAAGTTACCTTGCATCAATGACCTCAAGCAGCTTACCCTGGTATTTGTTGCCCAGAACCTGGTACAACGAAACATAGCAACTTATTGATTTGAGTTGAGAAAGAAAGTGAAAACTTAAGCTAAGCAAAACGTAGCTTACATGGATTTTTGCAGTGGTCTTCGGGTCAAGGAATGACTTGACGGTGTTCCACAAGAGCCTAAATCCAGATCCCGCATTAATTATGTACATGCGGCAGAGGGTCTATATAACAAACATATCATTCAAATGAACAAAGCAAGTTCCACTATAACACTGACTGAAAATTCAAGAAAGATATATGGGTTTATGTGAGAAAAAATAAAGCAGATAAGTACCTCAGGATAATTATCACCGTCAATCTTCTGAAGACGCTGAATGAGTTCCCTAGCAGCTTTGTTAAATTGTTTCAGTCCCTGAACCAAAAATGATGACTTGTATGAAAATATATCCATACTAATGTTCTATGTTACAAGATCTTTAAATGGTTACCATAATTTCAGATTGTATCCATCAAAAAATTTCTCAAAAATAAAACTAAAAGATTCTAAAAATCAGTTGACAAAAGGGCCATATTTACCAGCCAATTGTTGAACACTTAGATTTGAAAAGATTTTTTATTTTATTTATTTATTTATTTATTTTTGGGTAACTGAGTAAACATTCAGTCATTGAAACCTATAAGAAAAAATTGCCACATACCACTCCTTGTACATCCAAAATGGTTGTGCTCTGGTCGATGTGTTTTTTTGCTGCAATGGAGCAGGCTGGAAACTTATCGATAAAAGTCCTCTCGAACTCCTGGACATGGTACTTGAGATAACGGTCCAAGGTTGTGACTTGCATGAGCTTGGTTGAATCAACCATGCCAAGTCTTTCAATATAAACTGGTCTGCCATCCTTGTCAACTCCATGATGCCCTTGTGGATAGTATTTAAGGACCTCGTCTTTCTCCTTGAAATCAAAATCCTAATAGAATTTACGGTGAAACAAATGAAATGAGATGAATAATAGAGTTATTATCTTCGCCATTCCAAACGTTCAAATACAACAGCCTGCAGAATAGTAATATCAAAAAGTACCTCCATAATTGTGTCAGAATTGAATTCCTTTCTCCAGTGAATCATATCAGCCCACATTTGCTTTGTTTTCTCAATATCAAATTTCCTAGCTTTCAAGAACCTGTGCCATACCATCACATCAAACCAATCGCATTTCTCAGAATTAAGGAAGTCAAATTTCTAGATGCAATCCAGTTTTACATCATTGCCAAAGAAAGCATTTTTCAAGTATGAAATCTGGTAAAAAGTTACCTTAGCATCGTGTGATAGTCATCATGTTTTGCGGGTAGTAATTCTTCCAAGATTAGTGCTTGACGTAAGGCTTCCACAGCCTTCAATTCCTCAGCATCATGCTCATCCTCAAACACAACAGACATAACTCTACTGTTTCTGCGGCCCTTTTTAGTCAAAGAATGTCTGAACTTCGACGAGGCATTAATTGCCACCTTTCGAAGAGATCCGATCCTTTTCTTCCTCTCATCCTCAGAGTTATCAATATCAACTTTCTCAAGACCTGAAATATATTGCATAAAACAGAACTCTTACTCACAAAAAAAAATAATAATAATAAAAACATAGTTTCTTAATATCAGAACTCAGAACCTCTCATCCTCAGAGTTTTCAATATCAACTTTCTAACTGAAACAGATTTTATAAAACGGGACTCTTAATCACAAAAAACATAGGTTATTAATGTCAGAACTCAGAACCAGTACTTATTTTTGCCCTTCTATAACATTTAATGCCCAAAAAAAAAAAAAAAAAAAAAAAGGAAGGAAAATGTAATACCTTCAACATTGTCCAGATGTAAACTCCTTTTTTACTATGTCAGATAATCTTGATCTTGAAGGTCTAAATTTAGGCCATCTCATTAAGATTTCAAAAAGAACATTTTCTAGAATGGAAGATTGGGCAGGCATTATCTTTTCGCTCTTTCAGGTTTAGAACTTCTTATTGTTACCACAAATATAATTTTTTGAATGTTCCTAAGTGGATAGATGAAATTTTTCGGAAAATGTCAGGAAAAATCTCAATTTCCCAACTTAAAATTCGAATGAACTTGAGAAACTAATTTGCGACTAGGAAGCAAATACACTTACTTGGCCTGGTACTGCGTACAAGAGTTCCTGACGATTTGTCACTCATGATTGCAGTTTCGCAAGTTTGATAACTCGAGAAGATATTTACACAACCACAAGAGTGGCGAACTTCCCTAAGTGCCTACACCTGTTAAGAGTGATGAGTTAAATGATCACACGGTACGATAAATCAAATGGCACACGTTAACATCACACTCTACAGCAGAAATTTTCCCCGAAAAACTAATCACATCAAAGCTTGTACAATCTGATGTCCGTGATTAGACAAATATTTGTACGTATGCGTATGCAATTGCGTATACAAGAATTGATCTCTTTGTGCTGCAATATTATCAAAACATCTCAAAACTCTGTCATCTCATTATGTGCAGAGTATATGTTCACAAGTGAATCAACAACAACATGATGAAACCCGAGGTCATAATTCTAGCAATACAAGGATCACAATACAACATATCGATTCATAACCATATAATTAATCATCAAAACCTACAATATCAGAAGAAGTTAATCAATCCATAAATTGGTTCGAAGAAGACGAACAATTTGAGATCAAAACATGAAGGATTATTATATCATCACACTAACGAGAAGGAATCATTACAAGGAGGAAGATGATTGAAACCCTATGGATTGATGAGAGGATGAGAGAGAAACAGAGAGCGGAAAAAGGGAAGAAAAATTACCAGCCAACAAATGCAGGACTTGGGAAAACAATGGAAATGAGAGTTTTAAATCCCCGAATAATTCTCAACAAATTGCGTTCGCGTACATCGCAATCAATTCAATGGCCGCCCATTATTCATTCCCAATTTCACCTTCTTCAAAACCACCACACCCAATAAACTATTCTAGAAATATAGAGACAGATTTTTGTATGTATAGATTAACTTGCGTTTGTGAAGGAGATTTTCTCTCTCTCTCTCTCTCTCTCTCCCCTGATTGTGTATGTGTGAGAGACTGTAAGGCGCGTTGTGCCAGCTTCTGATTTTGTTGTGTGAGAGTGTGTAAGGCGCGTTGTTCAAATTTCCCCGTGTTAACTAACGTCCATTTCACAACATTTCCTACCAAAAAATAAGTTACTTGTAAGTGGATTTTTTAAATATACTTTTGTAACTATAAATGGTGAACAATGCAAAATAATATTATGACAATGTTGGCCCCGATAGTTAAAGCTCGGGAATGTCCTAGGTTCGAATTTCACCAGTCCCTCATCTCTATCCCCTGGTAAAAAAATATTATTAAAAAATAATAATAATAATAATAATAAAAGAAGAAAAGAAAAAATGTTATGAAGAAGCCAAACAAAGAAAAAGAAAGAAAGAAAAAATACGGATTATGCTACAACAATATATTGGATTTTCTAATTATTGATATGATGGATACTTGACACGATCGTACTGTTTTATTCATCACATCACTTTTGAATCAGTAGTTATTAAACGTGCCAGTTAACATTATGCATGTAAACCACTATGTTACTTATTATGATTATTTAGCATTATCCGTCATTTTTAAATACGCATTTAATAAGACTAATAGTTATGAATTTTCAGCAATTTTTGATTTCCAAGTGAATTTGTCAATCATCTAATTAATTCATATGAATTTATGATTGATTTGCAATATGCATCAATAGGAAGTGGCTGATGTTAAGGGAGGAGCTCAGCATTGATACCAAGAAAGTACTTTCCACTTATTTAAATAATACTTTCAAAATACTAACGTTGACAGAATCAATCTTCAATTTACGATGGGTAGAAATATTTTTATCTCTTGTCCTACACAGTAAGTTTTCATATAAGATATGAATTATTAACTAAAAATAAAATTCTCTCTACCATTATAAAATGGTGAACCAAATATTCTTTGAAGTGATTATGGGATCCATTGTGAATATTATTCTTTGGTAGATGGGGTAGCCTATGAAATAGTGTCAATGGTGTCATGTTCAAAGTGGCACTCCACTAAGTTGTAGTTGCTGGCATGTAAAGAAGTAGCATTCGAGTTGCAGTGAAAAAAGAAAATTGAAACATGGATAAAATTTAGGTTGAATATTTTTATTCCAAGAAAATATGCCTAATAATTAATCTTGAATATATTCATATTCTTTTTGCATTCACTGGTTCCAGCCTGGACAAAAATGGCACTGATAGATACATCATACATGGAGGTTGATGATCATGACCTCATATTCTGATATTCTAATTCGAGTTTGATTATTGTATACCAATGGATCACTCTACATGTACCCAACAACTAGTTGACATTTTTAGCCTCCATTTCACAAGTTTTAAAAAAAAATTATAAGTTGGAATTATAAGATTTTTGTCACAATGTTGCACTAAATATGTCCTTATAATATTATCGGCCAACAATATATAATTCTGTCTTATTTTATTAAAATTTTGTACTTACTACTGTACTTGCGTTATTTAGTGATGAGCAATGTAAAATATTCGTATTGTAGATATTTGAAGGAGATTATGAATAGTACTATTTTCAGAAAAAAAAAGTGTGAATAATAAATAAGTAGCAATGGTGAGTATGATGTATAATTTTTTATTTTTATTTATAACTATGTTGTAGATATCAGTTGGTTTATTTAACAAGTTTATTAAAAAAAATGCTATTATGCACCAAATATTTGTAATCATATATAGTTCATAAAATCCACTAAACCTTATATATTTCACCACTTATTATTCATATTTATTTATAGCAAAAGTCGTTTGTTTGTAAAAGCTTCTTATAAAATCCAATTATTGTTTTTTTTTTCCGAGGATATTATGATCATTTCATCATTATTTAATATTTCAGAATTTGTTTGCAACAAAGTTGAATTATTGGACTTATCGGCAGGCTTGTCGGCACACAAATTTTGGAACCTTGTCATTTGCAACAATTATACTCCTAACAAAAAAATAATAAAGAATTCATGCATATTAACTTTTAAATAAAATGTAATTTCTGTGTCACAAGTTGTTTATGTGTCTCTTCCATATAAGAATATATACGATTTTCTTTAAATATATTACCTACGATATTATATTGTGGTACAATCTAAATTGAATATCATGGTATGTGGACTCATTTATTGATAGAAGGACAAATTAAGCGGACTCGACTTATTGATATGTAGAAAGACAAAACGAATAACTGCCTTTCAGAATGCAGTCATAAAATTGTTTCTCAATCTGGATATTTAGGATAAGAAAGGCGAATTAGACAATTAAGTCAATTATTCGGACATATAGCCCATCTCAGGTTTGAAATTTTTCAAAATTTTTATTCATTTTTATCCATTCTTTCTTTACCCTAAATCAATCACATCCACATATCTAGTGGGGCCTACATGTACTACTGCACAAATTTTCAATAATTAACTCCACTCATTCTTTCTTCTTTTTCACGTAAAAGTCCATAAAAATCATAAAAATTAAAAATTCAATTCTGTCACCCCATATAACTATCAAAGATTATTTGGTGAGAAATTATGTTTTAAAAAAATCTAAATAACATTTTTTTTTCAAATTATGTTTAGTTAATAATGAGGTACGTAAATAGAAAACAATTTCATTTTAGGCTTTGTGAGACAAACTCTAAATGCGGATATATGAATGAACAAATACAGAAATTTTTGTATGTTAATTAGGGCTTCTAAGAATAAGAATAAAATCTAATTCTTCTTTAAAGGATGAGGGAGACGAATTTCAATCACAAAAAAAAAAAAAAAAAGAGAGAGAGAGAGAGAGAGAGAGACAGTAAATTAGGGAACCAGATTCCTCTCTGCGTTCAATTTCAAAATTATCTTAAGGATTACACAAACTATCGGATATTGAAACAGCTGTAACAAACAATCAATATTAATTTTTTTACTACACTTCTCCAAATTTATATAATACTTTTCATTAAAAACTAAATAAATTTCATGTAGCAATCAAGATGATTTGTTACAATGCATCATGGGAAGGAGTAATGTTACATGTATGCACATCGTAGTTCACTTCATTATTGACATCGAGGTGATTTGTTACCATTTTTTTTTTGAATGAGAATTTTTATTAGTGAGGATCAATGCAATACAATTTTTTGAAATTATAACGTTCTCGTTTCATAAAATTGTAACATATCACTTCAATGTTAATTATAAAGTGAATTATAAAGTGTACGCAATATTATTGTTCCAGGAGAGCTATGGTGCTGCGTGGGGAATGACTCATGTGGCAAATCTAAACCTACTTTTCTTTATCTTATAGCTTTATACTTTATTTTTTTTCAAGGCTAAATAATATTTTTCAAGTGGTAGTAGATTAGTAACGTGCAAGTGCCATCGATGGCATCTTATTTACGGTGTTATTAGGACATTTTCTGACCCCATCCAACCTCCGTCTTGAAATCCAAGACTAGCCGCCACGGTATCCTCGGAAAATTGTCCAAATTATTGGAGTTTTCCGTCGCCGTGTTGATTCTACGTCTGATCTCGGATTTCAAAATGGAGGTCAGACGAGACTAGAAAATGCCCCGACTTACGGTACCATCAATGGCGCCAGATCGTTGTTGAGCAGTAGATTAGCATTATGTGGCATTACCACCTATAACATTTTACTTATGAACTCAAAGCTTGTACATGTTTCGGTGGAACAAGAATTAGAATACAATTCCATGTGATATCCCCCACTTTTCCTAATTATCCAAAAAGTTAAATCCTCCGAATTTCTCCCTACAACCCACCATTCATTAATAACCATCCATTTTATTCAAAATCTTGACTCCAAACGACATAAATAATGAACGTTAATATACCGACAATCTCTTAATGGACTAGGATTATAAGGTTGGTAAAAGAAAACATTTTGTCAAAGGAAAATGGACACGATAGATTAACAAGTACTGCATAAAACTTTATATGACTGTATCACCATTGATTGAGGAATACATATTTACCAAAACATAACAAAATAAAATATATGGAGAAAAAATAAAAATTAAGCCTAGCGAGTACATATTACTGTACACTATTGTTCATATACTGTATATTAAACATGTCTATATTGAAACAAAAGCCCTATATTCTTTTTCTTCTTCTCTCAGAATCCTTTGTTGCCGAGCTATGAAATCCTCAACCATGCGCCTAAACTCTTCGTTACTCATTTCATCCTTCACCGACGAGCCACCCACTGGCTTCTCGCCGGAACCAGCACTTTTCCGGCATCTTTCCGTCATCGACCGCCTCAATTCCGGATGAGGCTCCACTTCATATTGCGTCCTCTCCAATTTCTCCGATTGACTAATATGCATTTCCCTTTCGTTCTTACCACCACTCGAACTACTACGTCTATACTCAGGACAGACGATTCTATTCGTCTGTTTCTTGTTCTCGTAGCTAAAATTCTGTTGATTCTTCCGGCGGTTTTCTACGTACTCCGCATAAACATCGATCGCGCCGGTTTTTTCAGAAAACTTACCCGATTTGAGAAACAAAACTATGATGATCGCGTTTCCGAGTATGAACACGAAACGAGGACTAATTAAGGTCACGAAGAGGAGCCTGAAGTATTCGCCGGAAAGTTTCAAGGTGAAAGGCAGTTGGATCGAAAATCTGGAGAGGATGATCATGAGAACACAAAGCTCGATGAATCTAATCACGATCGTGATCTTTTGAAGCTTGTCGTATTTGAAAATTGTGTTACCTTTGTCGACTCTGATACCATTGAATGAATCCATTTGGAAAGAGTACTGAGGACTTTTCTGGAAACTTTTTTTATTTGAAAGGGAAGTGATTGAGGTTTACAAGGTTGGATTGAGTCCAATACATGAACTCGGAGAAGACGCGGAGTGAATTGAAGTGATCATTTGTAATGTTGCGTTAGTGTGGCTTTTGGAATGGCGGTGTAATGGTATACTTCTGCAATATTTAGTATTTATAGGCATTAGGTAAAAAATTACAGATTCTTCCCTCCACTTTACTGAACTTACTTATGAGTAGCTGCAAGTTATGCATGGAGCAGTGGGGCCTACCATTAGGCCAAAAAGTGGTAGTTTGATACACATTGTTTCGAAAAATATTTAAATTTCTCCTTTTTGCAATATTATTTTCAACTGATTTTTTTATTAATGTGATAAATTTTTCATTTTTCATTTTGTGTTTTATTTTATTTATTTATTTTTTTAAAAAAAATTGATTGCATATTAAGAAAATCATTTTTCTAGAAAATTTATGTGGAGTATTTATAAATGGAGAAAATCTTAACTATGTGGGAATGTAGATTTGAATTAGAAGTTTCATCGAGCACATTTGGATAATGGTGTTGTCTAGGAGTTCAGATCTATCGTTCTCATCTCATGTTTTTTTGATTATCTTTCTCTTAACCACTCGGGGCATCGACTCAGGAAGAATCCACTTTAGACTTATTGGTAACTCACGACCAATTTTCTTTCATAGTACCCTTGCTCCTAGGGAAATTTGAATCTCCCTTGCCTCCTTAAAATAGAGATGTCCTAAATACACTAGACGGTGAGGGATGACTTCCCCAACCGCCCTCATACTATGATCATATGAACACTTCTTTGGAATACTGTCAATATGTTAAAGTGTATTTTAATCGATATGTTAGTTATTTTAGTTTGGAGTAGCAAAAAGCGAGACATAAAATGGTGTACAAAATTTGGAGTTGTTAACTTGTTATCTTCTTATTTGTTGATGTCAAATTTTAGCAGAACAATATTCGTATCAACTCGAGTAATTCAAACCTAAGTAAGGGAACAATGGTTTAATTTTATGCTTTCGATCATGGAGATTTAGAGGTTGTATGATATAACTTATTCCGAGAATCATTTTTCTTAATTATCATTTTCAACTGCTTAATACATTCACTTGACAACTTTTTAGTATTTTTTATTTTTTATTTTTTATTTTTACTTCTCAATACACACACACACACATATATATATATATATATATGAATTCAGTTTTCGTAAAAATCAAAGCTAACTCGCCCCTAATTTTTGTTTTCCACAGAAAATGAGTAAATTTGTGCTTTATTTCATGAAAAATTTTGACAATTGAAAAAAAAAAGGCAAAAAAAAAGGTTAGACTTGATTTGAAAAACTTTATTTTTCATGAGAAACCTGGCTATCAAACACACCTTTGCATTATTTAAATTTGAAATAGTTTAGTGACATGTCAAAGACCTTTTTAAAATTCAGTAGCAAGTGAATATATTTCACGTTCTATTTAATAGTTATTAATTTTACTTTGATGCCCTGAATAAATTTCAACAAATTAATAAATAAATGAAATAAAATAAGTGCAGAACTTATTGATATAATTTTTCCAATAAACTATTAACACTTGTGTTTTTAAAATTAAGGTATCAGTGACAAATGCTGAGTGTCCCTATTTATTCTTAACTCACAAGTCACAAGATAAATTCGTGTGTAAATTATTAAAAGGTGTTTGCCCGCTTTAGCAGGCAAATTAATCGAATAATTGGGCTTTATTTGGGCTACTTTAACTACAAATGAGTCAGATTTCTGGGCTCCACCTCCACTTTCTTTAGTCTTTATTACGGAGCATGTCTTTCTACCATTATTATAGCACACTAAAATGGGAGAAATAAAAAAAATTAAATGTATTTTAATTTATGCAAATTTAAGAGCTTGTAGTGGGAAAATGAAATATAAATTTAAATTTGTATATGTCTCCTTCTCAAAATGTCTCCATCAATTTATTCTCATTTTTTGCCCATGAATTTATTCTAATGATGATGTGAAATGATGTTAATTAAATATCTTGAATTCATAGTGATGAATAAACGAAACAAAAATAACTTATTAGTGATTATTATAATACAAAATGATAACTCATCTATATAATCACAGCTAAACGATATGAGCTTAAATAACTTCCTCCAAATTTGTTATTTGATTGTAAGGGAAACATTTTTGACTTCTTTTTGCACGTAATGACAACTCTCAATCTTCAAAATGAACTTTCAATGTTTTTTATTTTTAACGGACTTTAGAATACGTGTAAAAATAAGTTTTTATGTGATATAGGAGAGAGAATGAGTGGAATTGAATAGTGGAGATTTGTGTAATACCAGTAGGTCCCACAATATATGTGGATGTGAAATAAGATAAAGAATAAGTGAAGTTGAAAAAAGTGTATAAAAATATATAGGAAAACACTCGCTTTTCCACAAAATTCAATATTTAAATGCTATCGCATATGCCCCGTTGCTCATAACAATGCAAATTATATTTGTGAAAAAACAAAATTGAGCTAATTAATGTTTATGTTGACACAGGACACGTATCGCCTTGATTGTATTTACGGGATATATGCCAGTTCAAAAGATTTGAAGTAATATGTGTTTCATATACACTCACGAGTGACCACGTGGCATCAAATCAACTGATGTGTAGTGAAAAATTTTTGAAGTTCCAAATCAAAGGGCCCTGGATCTACTAAGTGGCACGATATTAAAGTTGTTTTAATGAAAAATAAAGATTGAAAAAGCGCAAAAATTCCAGAACTTTAAAAGCCATTTTTATATGCCTGAAAAGAGACTAAACAAGGAGATAAGGATAATAATGGCAACAAAGTGAAGCCTACTTGGTTTTATTAATTGACCTTTTGCACTAATCTAATTGATTAGAAAAGACATAAAAAGGATATTTTATTTTCAATTGATTCGTTACATATTTTTCGAATAATAATTCAATTTATTATGCGACACGAGAACATATGCCTTTTTTTTGGTTTCTATAAAAGATACACACGGCCAAAACACGGTGGACTGAGAGTATTTTGAGTCGGATTTCACGTTGTGTATTATCCTTTATTCGTAAAAAGTTATTAAGGATAATTAACTAAATTATTTAAAATCCTTTTTGGTTAGATAATATTCCTCAGTCGGATGAAAAATAGACTTAATTTGGCATTCGATTAAGAAATTGTTATTAATGTTGTCTAAAAATTAAATTTTAATAGAAAATTTTCAAAATATACCTTACATGAAAATAAAGTATTTTTATAAATAAAAATAAAAATTTTATTTTTGAATGGAAATAACAATATAAATTAAATAAAGGCATGAGGGGAAAATGAAGAAATTAAATAATACAAACATGGCAAGTGACTTGTATTTTGTGGAAAAAAGGAAAAGAGGTTTGTATTTGTGGGACGGACGGAGTATTTGATTAGCTAAATGCGTGGTTTTAATTTCTAAGTGACTGATAAATTATTAAAAAAATGGTATTATAAATAACCTAACAAATTATTTGCATATTTTATTATTGAAATAAACTAGAAACTTTAATAATTTAGCGTTGCCCACAAAAATAATGAATTTAGTTTTTCTTTTTTTCCCCAATTTTTTCCCATTTCATGTCTTCGAATACATTTATATATTAAAAATAATTTAAAGTAGTTTAAAGCTCACGACCTCAAACTAAACTAGATATTTTACTGATTTATTATTTCCCACAAAAATAATGAATTAAGTTTTCCTTTTCCCTTTTTCCCCGTGTCATGTCTATGAATACATTTATAAGTATTAAAAATAATGTAGAGAAGTTTAAAGCTCGTTGTCTCAAATCCATCGCATTAATGTTGTAAAGTAGCTCATTATTCGAATCCATACAGAGTACTTTTGTAGCACACAAATTTGTGCTCTAATACTCGACTCTTTAAAAATCATTTAGAGTAGTTTAAAGCTTACATTGAATCCATCGTATTCCTATTGTAAAGTTGCTCATTATTCGGATTCATGCAGAGTACTTTGGTGCTCAATTTTATGTTGCCCGTGCTGGAATAATATTTTTCTCCCAACATGGGCGCCACCCACAATTAGCAGCCCCCCTAAATGCGGGGGGCCCACAGGGGAGCAGCTAAAATGCCTTACCCTAGGAGTTTTTTTTATCTCCAGAATTGGAAACGTAACAAGCCTGGTACTTTGGTAGTGCACGAATTTGTGCTCTAATACTCAACTCTTTCAGTCTCCAATACAACTACTTAAAATATGAACTAGTTTATGCAAGACTTACAGCACTCGTGAAAGTGTGAAACTTACTAGCTAGCATGTACACACGTGTACATATCTCCCCACCATGAAGTGGTACCAAAGCACTTATATTTACACATACACACCGTCATCGAAGCTCTTGATCCTTTGAACCTTACTTTGGCTAGGTTGCCCACACATGACCATATATGTATGATATACAATCGTCTAGTAGTGTACTAAAAGAGGAGGGAGCTATCATAGCTTCGCCTCGAGGATTGAAGTTGTTCGCATGCTCCACAACACAATCCTTGTGGTTGGCTTGTTGTCATTTTATGTTGGGATTTTCTCGAATTCACGAAAGAACAAAAAAACAATTGAATACAAAAGAGAAGTAATTTTATTAGTAATAAACAATATAAATAAATGAAATAAATGTATTAAATAATACCAAAATTTGACTACGTAATCGCTGTCTTCAAACGATATTTGCCGCCACTAGAATTGTTTGAGTGTTTATGGTATACATGGCAAATGCAGGGACGGATCCAAGGGTGTTGAGCTGGCGCCGCCGCTCGTGCTGGATCCGTAAAATTTTCTAAATTGGTAAAGAAAAAATAAAAAATAAAAACTATTTTGATGGTCAATGATCAACGTCCGCTCTAGTTGGGAACGTCCGCTCTAGCTGGGATGGAATCCTAGATCCGTCCCTGGGCAACTGGTTTGTAGGATTAAATCAAGCATCTAATTTGGAAGAGATAAACACTTAATCTATTCCAAATGAATTTAAACACTTATAATGAGGGAAAAGAAAAAAGGATAGAAACTCCATTGTTGCTAGCTCTTCAACAATTCAGATCTCTTTTGGATCATGAATCTCGTCCTCTATATATAGGGAATGAGGAGGCATCAAGAAAGGTTGCAACCCTTGGTAAGAAACCGTCCAAAACGTCATGTCTGCTGCAGAAACGTTGCACCAGTTGGCCCGATATCACGTACAAATAGAAGCGGTTGCAAGATTTAAATAAGTGCACCAATTGCCTGGCTGTTGAGGCACCTATTGGATAAAGGGTGTGAGTTTGAATCCTTGCAGTTGCATCCTTTCATCATTTTTTCTTTTCATGTCCTTTCATTAATTTTCTTTTTATTTCCCTTTTATCATTTTAATTCCTTTCTTCTTTTCTTTTTTCTTCATGTATAATTATTGATCAATCAATAATTTCAATACTTTAGTGTCACGGGTGTCCTTTTTTAGTACTCCAAGTTAGGCATTGAGACTTTATTTTATCGTGAGTGTACGAGTCAATGAATGATATAGTGAACTTTTTTAGTCCAAATATTGTGTTCACCAAGATTGTACAACTCTCTCACTTCAACAACTAGTGTTGATCAAAACTATAATAAAGAGGAAATTGATTGTTTTCTAAAATTACGTAAGTTAAAGCTATGAAGCAAATGACTAAAATGTGAATTTTGGCTAATAGAAATAAAATAAATACAGTACTACACCAAAATTAAGAATTTGTCACGCAATAAATTTTCCAGTAGTCACGGTTTTAAACCGTGACAAAATTTTTCGCTGATTGTCACGGTTTTAAACCGTGACAACCAATTTTTTTTTTTTAATTTTTCGCTGATTGTCACGGTTTTAAACCGTGACAATCTGTGGTCAATTGGTCACGGTTTAAAACCATGACCATGGTAAAAGATTGTCACGGTTTAAAACCGTGACAATCCGCGAAAACTAAAAAATAAAAAAATAAAACTCGGTTCGAAATCAGAAACATTAGCAACACAACCAGCAACACAGCCGAGATCCCCAAATTTCACCCGAGAAGTTGCCCTAAATCCACCATGAAATTCCCGAAAATTGCTCACAAAGGTTGAATTCGAGCTTAAAATCAAGGTTTTATAATAAATCCATTGCAATAGAAACCATTTTTGGCTGTTGAATTCCAGAAACAAGGTTGAATTCGAGAATCAAGGTTGAATTCCAGAAACATCGGCTGTTGAATTTCAAGGTAATTACTTCTACATTTTTGGCTTATAAGCTTTATTGGGGGAGAAATTATCACAATAGAAACCATTCTAAGTATTTATAATAAATCCTTGTTTGATGGAGTTAAGAATGTTTTATTATTATTTATTACTGCAAGACATTATTTGTCATGGTTTTGTATAGAAATGGTTTTGTATGTATTGTTTGTGATATACATATATTTATATTTTCACTCTTTATACATTTTGGGATGGTATATTTGAGTAACTTTCATTAAACTTTTTGATTGATTTAATTTGAATTTGTCTTGTTTTGCTATTTATGTTTGCTGGAAAGCGCAGTGGGTTAGTTTAGAAGTGGCTGATTATGACATGATATGGGAATATGACGGTTTTCATACAGGTTATCAAGGCGACTGTGAAGAGTTATTGATAGAAGTGCAAAGAATATTTTATGAGGATCTTGAGACACAGGAAAGTCTAAAAGGTATATTATACTTATCAATGATGAAGTGCAACTAAAATTTCTAGTTCATGATTTTTGAAGGAAATGTTCAATTTGTTATTGGACATCAAGTACCAATGTGGATTTAATATGAGAAACCAATGCACTTATACTCAAGAATATTTTAGAACAATATCAGTTAGCTATTTCCATATATTCGATGCAAACATTTGTTGAAGCTGATATTATTCAATAGAAGATTTAAGATGGCTCGATTGTATCGCTTCTTGTTTTAATCGTAAAATTGAATCAAAGGTTATGATGAAAACGTCTCTTATGTTTTGTCGATGACTTAAAGGTGCTAGAGAGACCAACAAATAATGCATGCCCATGTGATCTATAGAAAAACAAAATATTTCTTTTATGCTTTGTTCATCGGATCGAAATGATTTGGGCCATTTGGCTAATTGTAAATAGATTAAACTTTCTTGTCCCAAATGAATTCTAGATGTGAAGATTTCTAGTAAAACTTTTGGTGATTCATATAATTGTAAATCTACCCCAGCACGCCACCGCCTATAAGAGCAACTTATCCTCTCTTTGGGTGAGTTAAATGGAGTTTTAATCAATACCGATTACTAATTTCCTCATTGTACAAAGTTGTCAATGAAAAATCCACAAGGGGTTGCAATTCGCAAATTATTGTATGGTGTTATTTCCCATATTTTGTCTCTATTTCAGAAAATTTGCATCTTGGTCAATTGTTCCTATGAGCTCATTTATATTTTTGTTCTTGCTGAGCCAGAAAATTTTATCGAAACATGAGATGATGAAGAAGATGAATATTTGGCTCGTGCTGTCTACAAGCACATGCAGCTCAACTATGAGGAGGTATGAGCCTCATAGAATTTAATTTCTCTATTAGCATGATATATATTATAAGAATTTATATCACACAGAATTTTCTGTAGAATTACGTTCTTTGGGGCATGACGTTAAAATGTTTGCTGGACATGCTACACATAAATATAACTTCTTCATTATCTTGAATGCTACATCGAGGGTTTGTGGTGATTTTAAACCAGGACCCTGTCCTATAGGTAATGGCAGCAACTAGCACCTAGCATTACCCAATAACCAATATAAAGTTTTTGCCGGCCGATATTGCGTGTAGTAATTCAGTTTGCTTCACTGTTGGAATAATTACTACTTGTATAGTTGAGTTTTCTGACTATTTGATATGAGATTAATATGGTAGATGTGGTAGCTATACACTTTTCTGAAACTCTTGTTTCTTCCCTTGTAGATTAATATGGAGTTCTTGAGGACAAGGTGCGTAGCTCATGCGAGCATCTTGACAGGGATGCCGTTGAAGCCTGAGTTCTGTGTGGAGACTAGATTTGAGCTGACTGCGTTGTACATCAAGTGCCAAGACTGCGATATATTTGAGGTTGTAATATAATCGGCTACCTTCCATCTACCATCGTAGTTGTTTTGGATTATCAATTCATGATTTACTTGTAAATTCCTTTTTATTTATTTATCCTCTGGAAAACATTCGAATAAATTTGTGAAATGGTGTTTTCTTTTTTGTTTGCCGGTGGTGTCATTAGATATTGCATGTTGTTTTCAGTTTTCAATCTAGGCACTGAAGAAATAGACTTGGTATTTTACCAAGCCACAAATAAATCTGCCAAATATATAAAAGACACGCGGGTCGCAATTTTTTTTTTCTTAGATTTGTCACGGTTTTAAACCGTGACAACCAATTGGTCACGGTGATTTTTGTCACGGTTTTAAACCGTGACAAATTGAATTTGTCACGGTTTAAAACCGTGACAAACCGCGTGAAATGGTGTAGTGCAGGAACGAGCATTGCGGTATTGAGTCTACCTTTATTATATTGGCTTTTGACTAAATTTTTAAAACGATAATAACACTTGATTACATCGATAAAAAAAATATAAAAGTTATCAAACAATATCTAACGTACGTGAAGTTCAACATATTCCTACATGCCCAGTGCCCATATCTCTATGACAACTACAGTCGAGTACGAATACATTAAAAGATTTATGAATCTAAAAATCAAGTAAAACATAGGGGTGTATATCTATCCAATATAAGACTTTACAACTACCTACACAAGTCTAACATCTTTATATTATAATTTGTGAAGTGTTACGCAGGTAAAAATATCAACGTGATTCATATTAAATATTTTAAGAAAATTATAAAATTAATTTTGGAAATAAACCAACATTAATGAGTAGTAATTAAAAATATAATTGAAAATAAATTAACATTTAAAACAAACATTTAATGAGAAAAATTTGTTTTTAGAAAGACTTTAAATATAACTTCATTTTTTAAAGTTCTAATTCAAAATATTAAATAATAAATATTTTTTATTTTTTATGTAATTTTATTGTGATAAAATTGTAGGTTTTGATAGTTTTACTTGATTAAGTGAATTGGTATGTTAAAAAATAATGGGTATTTTTTACTCTATTTTTAAATAAAATAGTGAGTGGTTAAAATTATAACTGGATTTATATTGAATAATTTATTTATTTTTAAGTAAAATAGTAATTTATTAATCTTTATATTATTATAATTGAAGTATCACATTTGGCGGACTCCTATTGACAATGCCAATATGACACACGGTTTCTAATTAAAAAAATTAATTGATATTTTTTTAATAAAGTTGATGTGATATGCTCACTAACTACATTTTGCATTGCACACGCTTTGCCTTTTTGAAGTATATAAAATTAAAAAATAAAAAATTTTTCTTTCTACAATTAACATACAATTTACGTAAATGGAAAGAAATCAAATTAACTATGTAGATACGGAAAATTGTTGGTATTACTACATATTTAATTTACATAAATTAAACATAATACTTCTTATACAATAGAGTTAAAATTAAATAGCAATTACAGCTAATCACTAAAACAACACATAAAATCATAAAATTTAGAGTGCGTAATGTCCATTTCAAAAAGAAAAAAGATGTTCAATATAAATTTGATATATACCAACGAGAAATACACGTTTTGATAATTAAAGAATTTTTATATATTCCTTCACAATAGTTCATTTACAATTAATTAATCTCAATGAGTATTGTTGTGTAATGTCATGCACAGTAATTAGAATTAAAATTACATGTTTTGATAAACTTTTTAACTATGCGATACACGTGAATTTTTATAATTTACAATTGTGAAGTTACTCTATATTTTTCGCATTGACTATAGTATACAATATTATAGATTCAATAATTATTTACAATTATGCAATATCCTACGCATAAATTACATTAATTATGTAATTCAATATTTATATTTATAATTTTATATCAATTACTTATCGTACATAAATTTAATTATTCCCGTGCATCGCACGGGCGTGATACCAGTATTCTCTATTTCCTAAGATAAGAAATACTACCTCTGTCCGATAAATATAACCCATTTTTATTTTTACAAAAATTAAGAAAAATACAAACTAATAGTGTTAGAAATGTAAAACTTAAAATTATTTTCCTAATATGCCATTTTATTTATTAGATATTTTATTTCAACTAATCTATTTTGGTGATAATAATGTACATTAAATAAGAGCACATAAGACAACTAATATTTTAACTATATGTCTATATCTTTAAAAGAAATGTGAGATATATTTTGGGACGGACGAAAAAGAAAAAAGGGACTATATTTTGGGATGGATGTAGTAAGTCATAAGATATCATATAATCAAGTGTTATTTTCATGTATGGATCCCAACCTTTAAGTTTTCAATCTTCTTCTTTGTTTTTTTCAATCGCATTGACCCCCAACCTTCAATTAATTATCCCATCACAATCCTACCAATGGAAAATATCCAATTTCATCGTTAAACCCCATGAAAATTACTTTTTTACCTTTATCTCTTAAAATACAAAATATTTCTTTTTTAAAATAATAATAATAATAAAGGAAGAAAAAAAAATCAACCTCAGCCACAAACCCCCCTTTCTCTCCCTAAACTTCTTACCGGCAACAAAATTTGAATTCTATGAAAAATAAAATGTGTTTGCTTGGAAAATAGAAAATTTTGATGAAAAATATTTTCCTCCCAAAATCACACAAATCCTTAGTGAAATTAACCGTGTTAAATAATAATCACTCATCAAATTTTCAAATTGTGCTTATTTACTCATTATACTTTTGAACATCACTCACTCTACTTTGCATAATCCCTTAAAATTCTATTTGAATACATTGATGGAAATAGCCTATGTGGCTAACGGAATTGACGTGGCACCAACGCTAAAAGTTTAAATTTTACAGGTCACCAACAGGATGATTATTATTATCAGCAAAATACGCTTTAACTTTTTATTTCCCATCCTCCCATCATCTCGGATTAAAAAGAGATTCATTGGATAAAAAAATATACGGTCACAAATTTTTATTATTATTCCAAAATCCCAAATCCATTACATAGGAAAATACAAAGGCTTGCTAACAATTTCTCCTTTTACAATATGATGTGAATAGATTGATACTAGTACAACAGTGATTACTCAAAGTGAACGTGTTCATCAATATGACTCCGACTCCGTAATGCGTTCATCGATTTTCGTTACAACCATGGCAAAAAATAAAAAATGAGAAAAAACAATGCCCCAACAAAACACCAAAGACAACTCGTTGCGATTGGGACGAGGATCCAAATGTTATTAACGAGAAATTGAAGTGGGGTTGGATTAGGAACGAAGAAGGACACAGGAGATTTGGGAATTTGGGTTTCATGTGATGCCAAATTTGGTTGGGTTCTTGAAGGCATTGGGATTTGGGAAGATAGGAAATAGTAATAAGAAAGCATTTTGCCATCGATATAACGGTGAGTTGGATGAGGGAGAATATAATGTTGTTGACATGTAAAATTAAACAAAAATTTTACAAGTACTCACATGTCCCATTCTTTGTGATAAGTGTATACTTATAGCATTTCTCAAAATTAAAAGCTTTAGTGTTGTGTTACATTATTCCTATTTGCTACATAATATATTTCTGTTATCGAATTCAAATAGATTTTTTGTGGGTGACGGATAGATGATTGATTTGATACAAAGTTGAGAGAGTGACCAGGTGCATTAAAAAGTACAGTGAGCAAATACAAATAAAAAGTTGGATTTAAAAAAAAAAAAAATTTTGAAGGATACATATTACATCGAATCCTGAGCAATAGTATAAATGCGAATTAAATTCTACTGAAGAGGGCTTTATAGCCATCTTACTCATGGAAAAACCAGGCTTGTTCCGGAACGCCCGGGCGTTCCATACTTACGGAACGCCCGGGCCTTTTACGGCCCGGTCGAGCCTCCGATTTGAAATCCGAAAATTTGTCCAAATTCAGCACGACGAGGGGGAGTTCTCAGCAACTTGGAAAAAAATTTTTGACACCGTGACAACCGGTGGCGGCCGGTCAAAGTTTTTGGCCATTTTTGGGTCAAATTTTGGCACAAAACTTTGACCGGCGGCCACCGGTCTTCACGGAGTCGAAAATTTTTTTTCGAATTTGCTGGGAGCTCCGCCTCGTCGTACTGAATCTGGATAAATTTTCGGATTTCAAATCGGAGGCTCGATCGGACCGTAAAAGGCTCGGGCGTTCCGTAAGTTACGGAATGCCCGGGCGTTCTTGAACGCCAGGCATGGAAAAACTATATCCCTATTATCATTACAATTCTAATTATAACTATAACTATAACTGCCAGTAAGGCAATCCATAGGGCAGCGGCTAATGTCACATAATGCAACACGCTATTAATCGGACTCGAACTCGAAATTTTTAGGCCTTAGTCTGTGTCCTCCTCACCAACCAGACAAAATCAACCTGAAATTTTTAATGTAATCCGAAATTAACCTTTAAAAAAAATGAAGAAGAAAGAAAGGAAGCACCGCTTTTTTACATTGAGTCATGTTATTTACACCCACATTTTTAATGTCGTACACCCACATTTTACGAAATAGACAAATATACCCTTGTAAGTCGATAAAGGATGGGCGAGGACATATGAAAAATATCGGCCATCGTTGGCCGAACAAGTATATAGATGCTCGGCTAAGGGTGGCCGACGGTGCAGTGGCCTTGCTTGGCCACAGATGGCCGAGCATGGCCATGCTCGTCCAAAGATGGCCAAGTGTGTACATCCTTGGCCGAGCAGGCCATTCTCTGTTTTTTTTTTTTTTTTGAATTCATAATGTGTGTGAATAACCATGTGTTAATTATAGAATTAATAACCATGTGTCGAAAAACTTGTAGAATAAGAAAACTAAGGGTGTGTTTGACTGAAAAGTTGGAAATTTTTTTCCTGAAAAATCTTTTTCGGGTAAATGAATTCTAGGGAATTCATTTTCCAGGCATTGGTAATTACAGGCGTTTGATTGCACAAATTTTCAACCTCGAAAAGGGTGTCATTTTCCTACTTTTGGTGTTTGATTGGCATTTTAGCTCTTAAGAATTGACCAAAACAGGATGAAACCTATATATTTTCTCAGATGGAGCAAGAGATTATTGATAAAGGAACTTTGCAAATTCATGAACTATGGTTAATCAAGAATTTTACAGTTTCTTGAAGAATAAAGGTATTCTCACAAACACCTTGCGTACAAGAATTACTGCAATTAGAAAATTCATAATCAAAGCAAGAAAAGCAAGATCTCCCATATAATCACAACATATAATCGCTTTTGGTGTTAATGCATACCTCAAAGTGGAATGATTTTCGACCACGAAGATTTAGTGAAAAGCACTCCTGGCGAAAAAGGATCGACGCGGTGAACCCTAATTTCGGCCTTCTTTGTTCGAGAGAGAGAGAGAGAGAGGGATGGGTAAGTCACAGGTGAATCTCCGGTCGGCGATGGATTTAGGGAGAGAGACGACTGAAAATTGGGCATTCAATTTGCAGATGAACCAACAGAGCTCTGCCGAGAGAGAGAGAGGAAGGTCGAGAGCGGTGTGTTTTGTTTTTCCTGGAAAAGCCAATCCGAGTTGTAGGTGGGAATTGATTTTCTGGATTTTGTGGGAAAAGAGGGTCACGTGAGTTAAAAGATGGAAAACGGATTCCTAGAAAAAAAATGCGTATCAAACACCACAAAAAGTTAGAAAAAAAGTGGAAAAGCCAAGTTTCCCTGGAAAAAATTGGTGTATCAAACAGAGCCTAATTGAAAAATTAATTAAAAACTACTAACAAATAAAGAAAACTAATTCTAACCAAATTAAATCACCCTATGCATATTTGGGTGATAAAATAAAATTAAAAACAAATAAAAGAAAAACCTAAATTATTCCAAAAATAAAAAAACGCTAATTTCGCTGCATAAATACACTCAAATGCCCAAAATCCATCGTACATCACTGCAAAGCAGTGAGTTCAACTCCTGGTATCGAGCTACCCTAAATCGATATATTATTTGCTCAAAACGGAGCTCGGACGCCAAATCTGTAAAATGTGGTTTCGCCCATTTCGATCCAACTCATACATCACGTGCTCCTTCCCCAACTCAAAAAATGTTAATTACATTATATTATGAATTTAAAAAAAAGGACATTTTGAATGCTCAGCCGAGGGTGGCCGGCATCCATGAGGTTGCTCGGCCATCTTTGGCCGAGCTCCCTCTTGGGTGCTTGGCCAAGGATGGCCCAGCATCCTTGAGAGAGTGCTCGGCCTTCCTTGGCCGAACACCCTCAAGGGAGCTCAGCCAGAAGTGGCCGAGCATCCGCAAAGAAGCTCGGCCGAGGATGGCCAAGCTCCATCTTTGGTGCTCGGTCAGGAATGGCCGAGCATCCAAAATGTGTCTCGTCCCTCCTTGGCCGACGTTTCATTTACACAAGGTTAAAATCGGTATAAAAAAAAGTGGGTGTAAGGGATTAAAAACGGGGTTCAACTAGCAAACCTCTTTTCCATTTTAGGGTTTAGAAATTAGAAACGAGTAGTTCATCTTTGTTCTCACCCAATTTCTCTGTAATTCTCGGCCTCCGCCGCCCCGCGCTCTTCGCGTACAATGGTGCGCCTTTCACACATTTCTTCTTCGATTAAGCGAATCACCCGATCAGGTACACATTATTTATGTTTAATTTGTTCTCAACGCGTAATTATTTCGAACTAATGGTTGCAGGCACCGAAGAAGGACAAGGCACCACCTCCGTCATCCAAGCCGGCGAAATCCGGGGGTGGAAAGCAGAAAAAGAAGGTCACTGCCCGCTTCTCCTTTTTCTTTATACGTCGATAGATGAGGACGTGAATGTTTAATGCTATTATAAGAAGCTAAAGTTAATATTTATTTGGTGGAAAATGTGCAGAAATGGAGCAAGGGAAAGCAAAAGGAGAAGGTGAACAACATGGTCCTGTTTGACAAGCCTACCTACGACAAATTGCTGTCTGAGGCACCAAAATACAAGCTAATTACTCCTTCCGTCCTCTCAGATCGTCTTAGGGTACTTCTTCTTTTTACTCTTACCTGTATTATGCATCACTTTGACATGAATTGGCAATGTCAGCAGAGATGATATGATGAATTACTTCGTGTTTGTTTGGGCTCTGTTCTTGTTTGAAGTATTTTCTCTCCGCCAATTTGTGAATGAGTATGTGTTTAGAATACCGGTGTATGGATCTTGGTAGGTACCAATAGAAGTTATTGATAGAACTAATAATTCTATTTTTGGAATTCCATTAGTGATTGGATTGTTCTGCAATGACAAATTATGAAAATAGCAAACTATACTGATGCTATTGTTTGACTTTACATATGAGGTTTGTGTTGGTCACTACAATTGTTTTGTTTCATTTACACAGTCACAATGAAGAATTGATCAATTCCTTTCTCATGGCTGTGATTTTTAATAGTACCTTAAAATATTTTATGTTAGTTGGCTGCTAACTTATCCTTGTGTTTGAGTTAGTTTATGTGTTCTGAGCTTGATTATGTATTCAATTTACAGATTAGTGGATCACTTGCTAGGAAGGCCATTAGAGAACTGATGGCAAGAGGTTTGATCAGAATGGTGTCGGCTCATTCTAGCCAGCAGATATACACCAGGGCCACTAACACCTAGGTGCATATTTTGCTCTTCTTGAGAGCTGGAAATGGATTTTAATGTTTTGAAGTTTTGTTAGCTTTAATAGTCTATCCGAAATGGCTTCTGTTCGCAGGTCTGGTTATTTTTAATATATTGTTTTGAAAAGCAGTGTCACACTTGCCCGGGGTGTTGATCTCATGAGTTCCTTTAAACAGCTGCTTATATTGCTTGTCTTACATTACACTGAGTTTTGATTTTGCAAATTTGTCATGGAATTTGAGATGAAAGTTGCTTCTATAGGGTGGTGTTGCACATCATTCATCCCGATAGATTATTCTAAAAGTTGAAAATTTGTGATGTGTCCTCACATTAGGAAATAGGAACAAATGTGCTGCTTAAGTTTTTGAAGGCTTCTTCCATCAATTAGAGATGTTATGCTTTGAGATGTCTAGTTTACCACACATTGTAGCTTTAAACTCGTTAAGGTGTGCTGGTCGAAAATTAAAGTGGAGGATTTAAATTCCTGATAACAAAGGAGATAGGTCATATACATACAGCACTAGTCACGATATTAGCCAAGAGGTGCAATTTGAGCTGCCTGGTACAGTTTTAGCCAGCCTTAGTGGGGCATTGATGCCCAGACAGTATTCCTGGTCACGTTTGAGCTATTGGAAGTTTGTCCAGAATATGGAGAGACAGAGTGTAGAGATGTTGCTATTTTGCTGTTGATTCTAACCAACAAGAAACCTATCTCATAAATCTCTGTCATTCCTTCGCTAAATAATCATCTATGGTGAGAATTGGTGCTTTTGTGAGTTGGGTTGTGTCATGTATGTACTCTGGAGATCTGAAGTTGGTAAACTAACTGTGTTTGGGAAGTTTTTGGAACTAGATGCATTTTTGTTCAAATTACAGTTTTATCTGCACCCTGTAGACTCACAAGTATTGCTTAATTTAACACCTCTTCATTTCCACCCTTTTGTAAGCACTAGAAATCAGTACAAAGGGGTTTAGTTTAGCGGTAAGGCACTTTTTGACCAGCTTGGGTTCGAGACACCACACCCAATCCCTATGTTTCCCAATTTCTATTCCAAAAAAAAAAAAAAAAAACAGAGAAGAAGAAGAAGAAATAGTGCGAAGAGGCGACCAGTTTATGAGAAACTGGGCCGATGGATGAATCTTGGGCGCTCTTTCTTACTAATCACAGGAAGTGATTTCTAGGGTAGCTCAGCTTGGTATTTTGGTTATTGGACTAGTTGTTGACTTGGCACCTTGTTTGGCTTTGAGGTCTTTCTACCATGTTAATCCTAGCTTGACAAGGTTAGGCCTGCGATGCTCTACCTTAAGCCCATCATCAGTGACTGTTTGAGCAGTAGATATGCTCCCTGGAAATAATACTTAACATCATCACAAAAAATCTACCTCTGTTCGATTTGACTGCTAATTTCCTATTGCATCTTAACCGAGAGAAATCATGGATTCACGGTTGGATGGAATACCAATGAAACCATATGTGGCCTTGCAGGTGTCGTATTACTTCTACGATTACAATCACTATAAAATATATGGCTTGTATTCATGATTCAATTTATGATGGATGATCTCCTCCCCCCGCATGGGGGAATGATAATCCGTCGTCTGCAATTGCTGTGGTGGTGCTACGTTAGTTCATGTGCTAACTTGGCATTCACTTGTCATCATTTTCACAATGTGGAAATGTCACGTTAAGACCCAAGTTCCCAAATCAAGTGCGAGGATGGGTGGAAATTGTTTCTCCCTTAACACATTGTTTCGACATGTTGCATATAATAGTTAATGATACACATGTCAACCAATCTAATAATCTAAGTTTTTAGATCAATTAGTTTAATATGGTATCAGATAGGCAAATGTCTTTGAGTTCATATTTCAACACAATCCATTTAAACAATTTTTTGTTCCACGTGTTTAGTCACAATAGACAAATGTGCAGAGTTCAAACTTTAACGCTAACTGTTTAAATGAATTGTTTACGATTAAGTTTTTATAGGGAAAATAAATTTGGTTTATGCGTGAGGGTGTTTGTATATATATATTTAATTAAAATTTTTAAATCAAGGGAAAGTAAATTGGGTTTATTTGTGAGGGTGTTTGTTGAAGATAGTGTGTGTATATATATATATATATAG
Source organism: Jasminum sambac (assembly GCA_018223645.1). Taxonomy (NCBI): domain Eukaryota; kingdom Viridiplantae; phylum Streptophyta; class Magnoliopsida; order Lamiales; family Oleaceae; genus Jasminum; species Jasminum sambac. The sequence goes on along the minus strand of CP073648.1, from coordinate 24,400,432 downwards.
AGGTAGATTTAATAGTTTAAACTTTTAAATTAAGTAGTTTAAGAGAGAAAATATCTCCGATCTATTCCATTCTTTAAGGCACTTGAATATAAGCTTAAGGTTGAGCCTATCCCAATGCTTTGACACTAAGCATGAGCTTGCAACTCTACATAATTAGGCCGAGGATGAGCCCATCCGTCTCCTAGTATCAGGCCGTATAGCCTCTCTTAATTCACATTGGGAAAATCCAAATAACCTCTCGAGGTCCCAACACCTCAGCCTCTTTAGCCCGAAAGTCCCCCCGCGATAAACTTTAATGATCGACATCGAAAAGCCCCTTTTTCGTTGCAGACAATCACTCTGATTCCTATGACAACACCTTGCTCATGGAACAATGTCGTCAAAACTTTTATTCCCTCTGTCTCATTTTGATAAGCTTGATTTACTTTTTTATATATCCCAAAATATAGGTTACTTTCCTTATTAGTATAAATTTAACTTATTTATTTCCTAATCTATCCTTATTTATTATGCATGATTATTAATAAAAGTAAATTGTCATATTTAATACAGAGGTATATTGAAATACACAAGTAAAATTTATTTTTCCAACAAATATTAATTTCAGATTCTTAATTAATTCGTGTGAAAGTCAAATCATGCTTATCAAAATGGGATATGGGAGTAATTTTTAACCACCTTTTCAAAAACCTCACTCTCCTAAAAAGTCGTCGAAGTTAATAAATGTTGAATCCTTACACATCATGGATTACCATAAAGTAAATACCAATGATATGATCCTTATATCCAATTCATTTACATTTTTTTACGGCAAGAAGAAGAGCAATTTGTTTATTTTAATTTTTTTGAAAGGGGCAAGAAGGATGATTGTTTATTATAAATTAAAAAAAAAAAGAATTACAGAATACAAAGAATAAATCAAGGTGATGCGAAGGGCACGTTCGGGTGAATCAAGTACCCACAAATCACGTGAAATTTCACGTGATTGTTACCTAAAAATGCAACAAAGCTTCTCGTATTAGTTAATTGTTTTGTTGTTTTGTTTTTGTCTAGTTAATCCTAAAATCTCGTAGGAAATTTTCGTGTTTCCATTCTCAATCTCAAATTTTGCACCATTGCATCCACATCCTAAGAAAATATTAAATCTCATGAAGAACAATTTCTTTCGTCCTTTTAGTTTTAAGAATAAAAACAAGTAATGCTATTGTATAATACTATCTTCGTCCCATAAATATGGCTTATTTTTATTTTCATAAAAATTAAGAAAAATATAATTAATGGTATTGGAAAATCAAAATTCAAGATTATTTTCCTAATATGCCATCTCATTTATCAGTCTTTATTTCAACTATTCTATTTTGATGATAACAATGTACATTAAAGAAGGGTATAAAAAATAAGTAATATTTTAACTATATCTTTAAATGGAATGTAGCCTATATTTTGGGAGGGAAAAAAGAGAGAAGTTTTGGACTGTATTTTTGAGACAGGTAGTATAAAACTATTCAATATCTCTGATTTGCATGGTTGATTTAATGTTTATACGTGTATAGCTTATTGTATTTACATGTAGTGATAGATCTAGAGATTAAAAGGGTGATAGGATTGAATTTTTTTATGAGTTTTTATGGATTTTTATATAAAAGATGAGAGGAAATGAATCGAGTTGAATGGTGGAGATTTATGTAGTACATATAGGCCCCACGAGATATGTAGATATGATTGGTTTGACAAAAAAAAGATAAAAATGAAGAAAATGAAAAACAGATGTAAAAATAGTTACCTATCACATGCTACTAGTTAGGTAGCCACTTATGATGGCTTCCCGCAGACGAAAAATCTTTTTAGGCGGGGTTAATTGTCATATAAAAAATTTACATACAAGAAGTATCAAATCTTTATATTATAAAAAGAGGAGTGCCATGTTGGCAGCAGTGCCAACATGGCACTCATTAATATTTAAAAAATAGCATAAAAATCAACTTTGTAGTTAAAAAGAATTCTATTTTTGGAAATAAATCAACATTAACTAGCAGTTTTAAATAAAAAATTCTTTAAATAGAATTATTTTTTAATGAAACATAAATTTATCATTAAATGCGATAAATAAAATTTAATAAGAAAAAAATTAGTTTTGGAAAAACTTTAAATGTAATTTCATTTTTCCAATTTCTAATTAAAAACATTAAATAACATTTATTTTCTTTATTTACTTTTATTGTGTTAAAAAGTATTATAGTTTTAGATAGTTTTGATTTGTAATATGCATTGTATTATTTAAATACTGGATTATTCTTAAATCAAATAATGAGTGCTAAAATTATAATTGAATTTTCACTGAATAATCTCTTTATTTTTAAATAAAGAGTAATTTATTAATCTTCATCTTTATATTTTGAACTATTATATTATCATATCATTAAGCTTTACACTATAATTTGTGAAGTTCCACGTAGGCAAATATGTCAACGTGACACATATTAAATATTTTTAAGAAAATTATAAAATTAGTTTTGGAAATAGACCAACATTAATTAGTACTAATTAAAAACATAATTGAAAATAAACCAATATTTAAAACAAATATTTAATGAGAAAAATTTTATTTTGGAAAGACTTTAAATATAATTTCATTTTGTAAAGTTCTAATTCAAAATATTAAATAATAAATATTTTTTATTTTTTATTTAATTTTATAGCGATAAAATTGTAGGTTTTGATAGTTTTGTATGGTTACGTGAATTTGTCTGTTAAAAAATAGTGGGTATCTTTGACTTTTTTTGTTTTTCAAAATCAAATAGTGGGTAGCTAAAATGATAACTGGATTTATGTTGAATAATATATTTATTTTTAAGTAAAATAGTATTTTGTTAATCCTTAGATTATTATAATTGAAATGTCACATTTAGCGGAGGCCCTATTGGTAGTGCCAACATGACGCATGTTTTCTAATTGAAAAAATTAATTGATATTTTTCGTTTTTAATACAACTAATGTGATATGCTCACTAATTGGATTTTGTATTGCATGCTTTTTGCCTTTTTTAAGTATATAAAATTAAAAATAAAAGGTTTTTCTTTCTGCAATTAACATACAGTTTACATAAATGGAAAAAAAATCAAATAAATTATGTAGATGCCGAAAATTGTCGGTATCACAACAAATTTAAGTTGCAGAAAATTAAGTATAATACTTCTTATAGAATAGAACTAAAATTAAGTAGCAGTTACAGCTAATTACTAAAAGAATGTATAAAATCATAAAATTTAGAGCCCATAATGTCCATTTCAGAATAAAAGGTGTTCAATAAAAATTTGATATTTACCAACGAGAAAAACACGTTTTGATAATCAAAGAATTTTTATATATTCGTTCCCAATGATTCATTTATAATTAATTATTTTCTACGAGCATTGTTGTGCAATGCTATGCTCGGTAATTAAAATTAAAGTAAACATTTTGATAAATTTCTTAATTATGTGATGCACGTGAATTTTTATAATTTACAATTGTGAATTTACTCCTCATTTTTTCATTGACTATAATGTACAATATTAGAGATTTCAATAATTGTTTACAATTATACAATCTCTTATGCGTAAATTACATCAATTATGTAATTCAACATTTATATTTATAATTTTATATCAATTATTTATCGTACATAAATTTAATTGTTCCCGTGCATCGCACGGGCGTGATACTAGTTGTACACTAAAATGGAATATTTACAAAAAAAAAAAAAATACAAAAGTATAACAAAGCAAATATGCTTAAATAACAAAATAAAAATTATAAAAAAATCATCTTTACAATTTATCAAATGTAGACAATTCCAATTCCATGATTCAAAAAAATATATAGAGAGAATTCTAATTTATCAATTAAAACACAATTTAGATAGAGACAATGAAAAAATTTATCAAATTAAAGCTCAGTCTTCCTAATCTTTTAATAACTTACTAAACATCTTACTATTTTTCTTTTTCTCTTTTTTTTTGAATTTTTTCAACTTAAAAAAAAAAATCTCAAATGGGGGGTGGGGCCCTAGGACCACTCCGGGCGGGGGGGAGAGGACTGTTTAGATGATTACATATCACTGATCATTTTAGCATATTGTAATTTCTCTAAATCATGCAATGTCCATGTGACCTGTTTTTAAGAAACTAAATTTGTGTATATATGACCATTAGATTAATTTTGCTATGATTACTTGTAATTGATTTGACATTGAGTATGAGGACACACATGTAGATGTGAACATAAACATGTGCATAAATATACTGTAGTGTTCAAAATAATAATTTGATTGCAAGTAACTAAAATCACTGACAATGACCGAGCGTTGATGGCGAATAATATTTGTTCTTTACTTAGTGATTGTCACTGACAATCACTGACAATGACCAAACAAAATGAGAACGAAATGAAAATAACTAGTCGAGGGGTTGATTTGGAACGTTAATTAGTGTCTTATTTTACATAAATTAAACTTAATAAATTTCGGGACTTAGCATTTCTGGTAATTATCTTTACTTTCTATATTTCTGCAAAATCCATCGAAGTAAGTTTTATATGAAAGGGTTGGGGTTAATTTCACTAGTGGTAACTGGAGTTTTAGTAAAATTACGAAACAGTTACTTAAATTCAAAGGTTTTTGTATTGATCACTGAGATTTATATATACCTTCACTAGTGATCACTTTATTATATTTTTACAAGATTTAGATGGGTTTTCAACATTAGTGGCACCCATGTGCGTCACATATGTAATGATTTTGATAAACTTTATGTCACGTAGGCCTAAAAAAGTTAATTTAAATAAAATCGAATATTAATTTTTACCGTTTTAAGTTCTTATTTTAGTTAAAAATTAATGTCCAATTAGATTTAAAATGATTTTTTAGTCAAGCAATATAAATTCATTATAACATTTGTATATGTGACATCAATGTATACAATTAATGAAAAAATATAATCCAAATATTTTAAAAGTATAATATAGCAACTGTTGGTGAAAGTATAAGCAATGTTCAATACTGAAAGTTTTGAACTTCAATAATTTTTTGGGAATTTGATGCACATAGTCCAAAAAAAGTATGGTAACTGTGTTTTTAATCCGAAAAAAAAGGTAGCTCATTTGGACCAAAAAATATTTTGGTGCGAATTGTCCAAATGAATGGAATCCGTCTACTTTTGCCGTTAACTACTTTAGATTTTGTTATTTTTTAATTTTGTTAAGAGGTATTTTGGTCATTCAACTTAAGATAAATTACACAAAAGATCATAACCTTTCGGTGTCATAAAAATCAGGTCCCAAAATTTGAAATATGTATACTTTAGTCTAAAATTATAGTTAAATTGCATAATTTTACATTTTATTTTTATTTTTGTTTATCCTGATCCATAATTTATTTTATCGAATTAATTTAATACTAACTAAAAAGTTTTTATAAAAAAATTCAACACTATAATATTTGTTCGTATTAATATCATAACTTTCGAAAATTGTCTCTAACATTAGAGGAGCGCATATTTTAATTTTAACAAATAATTAATAATAAATATAATTATTGTACACTCATAAAAATTTATTAATAATATATCATTATAAAAAATATACATAATGTAAAGAAATAATAAACTAAAAATTAAACTCTCATAACCACCAGCTCTGGCTGTTGGTGGTGGTTTTCGAAAACAACCAACTTTTTGCTGGTAGTTTTTGAAAACTACCATTGTTGGTGGTTGTTGTAAGATTGTATTGTGATAGTTATTGTTTAATGTGGGTCTAACCCAATACATCAATTATAAATATTATATATATGTCTTTGTATAATGAATAAAAATAATATTTTCACAAATCGTTCTCACATGGTATTAGAGCTTAATTAGTCAGAAAAACACCCAATGCTTTTTTGGTTGTGTTCCGCTTACCTAATCAGAAAATTGACACCACTATTGGACTCGCCTCTTCTGTGCAATCCACCCGCCAAAAAATATCCGACAATTGCTAATACACGTGCCCACACGTGCGTACTTTCTTATATGTGCGTAGAACCTTCCCATGGCACGTGGCAGCATGTGACATCACCGGAAGGCAACCACTGGTCGCATCGTCTCTACGTGCTTAACCTTCGTCTGAGGTTATTTTCATTGTATCTCAGTTGGTTTATGGCAGATTATTAGGGGCAGTTTGTATTGCTCTCTTTGTGTGGTATTCTATTGGCCCATTTGGTATTGCAGTATTCCTTTTTAGTGTTATTGTCTCTTTTCGTGGCTTACACCTTGTTAGTGTATGTGTATTTATGAGTATTTGTGAGTTTTGATGTGAAATAGGAGAGAGAATGAGTGGGATTGAGTGGTGGAGATTTATGTAGTACAGTGGGTCCTGAAAATATGTGGATGTAATTAGTTTGACTTTTGATGTGAATGTTAAAATGTGTAAAAATTTGTTAAAAGTTGTAGAAGAATGGGGGCTTAATCTCATGGCAACTCAAACTGAACCATTGAAACATGCGTCTGTGCTTATTTTTTTTTGTCTACTCCCACAATTTGTACGGAAAAGTTGACCGGATCAACCAACTATATAGCCTGGTCTTGGACAGTTGAATTGTGGTTTTTTGGTCGAGGCATTGACGATCACTTGGTGAAGCAACTCAAAGATGTTGGTACTAAAGATTAACTAAAGTAGAAGTAAATTGATGCCTTTCTTTGAAATCTTTGTGGTTAGTCTATTGATCATACCCTTGTTGGCCAACATTGGGTGTATCGTTCTTGTTATGATATGTGGCAGAAGGTTAAGAAACTCTATTCTAACGACATCAATCGTCTTTATCCTTGTGTTTCGAATATGAAGAAAGTTATGCAACAGGATCCCAATATTTAGACTTCTCTAGGACAAATTGAGACTCTTTGACAATAATTTAATGAGATAATGCCTCATTCTGAGGATGTTGCTAAGCAAGAGGAACAACGCAGGACTTTCTTTATGGTACTTGCACTAGTCGGCGCCATCCTGAATTGGAATCTGTTCGTAATCAAATTCTTGCCTGTGCTGGTATTCCGACTATGGATAAAGTGTCTAAACAGTTACTCCATATCTCCGTGAAAAATTCTAAGTTTTCTAATAAATCCGAATAAAGTGATTCAAATGCAATTGGATCGTGTTTTGTAACCTAGATGCATTTAACAGATAGTTACTGTTTTAAACTTAAACAGATTTGTGAACCCCAATTTACGATAGACACATCTAAACAAATGGCAAAAACTATAAAAACAATAAATAAAGAATAAAACATCGGATTTTAATGTAGAAAACCCAATTTGGTGAAAAAATCATGTGCTCGTCACCTACGAGCAAAAATCAATCCACTAAAATCTAGAGAGTTTAAATCTTTATAAGAAATCTAAAGGCTAACATATGCATATATATTAAGCAACACCTAAGAAATTAAATGAAAAAGCTCCATATTCTTTCTTCCTCAGCGTGTAATTCGAGCTGACATCCTGTCACTCATCGTTGGCTTCTAGTAATCGCAATTTAGCAACAGATCTGTACTTTCCGTGTTAATCTCTACGCGTTGTGGGGACCTCTATGTAGTGATTGGACTCCTCCTGAAGATTTGAGACCCGATGCAACGCAGTCAAGGATTGGCACAAGAATTAGATCAAGGATACCTTGAACAATTCATGCACGAAAAAGAAGGTATGGGATGTTCTCAAGAAAATGCGGGGACAAAAATTATGCTCCAAAAGTCACCTTGCTTCTCTTTATTAGGCTTCATTTATTGTAACTAATGACTTGTGGACCAAGAACACTTGTTACCATAATATACCTAATCCTACAAGGAAACAAACTCTTGTTAGTTGTAGGATAGTATAAATAAGGTAACTAAATAATATCAAATAATATCATTACCGTATTTTGTATCAAATTAATAACGAAATGATCTTACCAAATTATCTAATACATTGAATGTAAAAATGAAGGCCACCCTTGGCGTGTACTAGGGTTTGCATCCTTCTTAGACTCTTACTTGTTTAATTAATTAAATAAAATAAGGAAATTATCACACATGTTAATTTAGATCAAGACAAAATATAAATATAGTGTGATAACAAGTCCAATTAAAATAATGTCCATAGTCAAATTAATTAAATAACTAATTTAACTATTAATACGGAAAAATAAAATTGCCAATTATTAACTTTAGTAAAAACTACATAAATAAAGTTAACACTCTGCATGGCAAACGTCTCCAGTGGCTCCACTTGCTACCCCCCTGACTCTACTATCTTAGCCTCCCAGGTTTCCAGTCGAAGTGGGGGTAAGGGGGCTGTGGAGGTCGCAATTGTCCTCAATGTTCGCATTGTAATAGACTTGGCCATATAGTTGATCGGTGCTTCTAGCTTCATGGTCATCCTTATAACGCTGCCAATGTCACGCAGCATGAGTCCTCATATGAGACTTTACCCCAAAGTGTATCAATATCTATCTCTGCTAAGCTTCCGAAACTCTGAGAGTAAGCAATCATGTTCTGCCACATCGGCTAATCATGCGCGAAAACTCTATTGCACGCATATTACAGTCATCGCCTCTTGGCCTTTGGGTACTTGATTCTAATGCTTATATCACATGTCTAGTAACAAAAATTTATTTTTCACTATTACTTATTCAAACGTCTTGTGCCTTGTTACCTTAGGTGATGGTTCCCAAACTAAGGTTAAAGACATTGGTTGATTTAAACTCTCTAAATTTTTATTTTTAGATTTCGTTCTCTTTGTGTCAAACCGTCCCTTTAATCTTATCTCTTTAGCAAATTATCCCAGAGTCTACCTTATTCTATTACTTTCATGGCTAATTTGGTTAAGGACAATTGGAGTAGGGCGTGAACGCCATGGGCTGTACTACCTTATCCTACCATCACCTATCACCCATGCTGCTGCTATCAATCTACCATTCTTCATCATCATTACCATTTAGGACATCCCAGCATATACAAACTACAAAAGATGGTGCCCAGTCTTCTATGTCTGTCTACTTTAGAGTCTGAGTCCTGTCAATTAGGAAAACATGTCCGTAGTTCTTTTCCGAGTCGTGTCAATAAACAAGCAAAATCATCTTTTTACTTTAGTTCATTCAAATGTTTGGGGTCCTAATCATGTTCAGTCCACTTTGGATTTTAGTTATTTTGTTACGCTTGTCGATGACTTCTTTCATTGTACTTGGTTATTTTTAATGAAAAATTATTCCGAGTTATTTTCCATCTTTTAGGCGTTTTGTTCTAAAATTAAAACTCTTTGGCACTACTATCCATATTCTCCAAAGTGATAATGCACACGAATATTTATCTATACAATTCCAATTGTTTATGCCTTCCCAGGGTAAACTCCATCAATCAACTTACGCCTACACTCCACAACAAAATAGAATGCTTGAGCGGAAAAATAGACACTTGATTGAGATTACTCACACCCTCTTTATACATTTCACGTTTCACTCCACTTTTCGAAGATATTGCTCATACTGTATGCTACCTCATTAATCGCATTCCCTCTTCTGTCTTGCAGAATCAGGTTCGTCATTCACTATTGTTTCTAGATCAGCCACTATATTATGTTCCTCATCGTGTCTTTGGGTGCATATATTTTGTCCAGAACCTTACCTCCAGGAAAGATAAAGTACATGCTAAAGCACTTAGGTGTGTTTTTTTGGGATACTCTTGCTTGCGAAGGGTTATTGTTGTTTCTCCAATGACCTTCGGTGATATCTTATTTCTACAAATGCCACTTTCTTTGAGACGGCATCATATTTTCCTTCTGTCACACATACTTCCCACCTGTCGGATGTTTTACCTGACAATAATCCTCATCACCTAGATATATCCTCATTTACCAGATATCTCTACTCTTGACCGTATGGCACCTATTATAGACTCACCGCCTCCTCTAATCACTTATCATCATTGACCTCGACTTGTTAACCGTTTTTCCACTGAGCCGCCACGGAACCCACTTATTGTGTTAACATCTACTTAGATACCTGAGTCTTCTCAGTCTTCGTCACCCGAGCTTGTCGCTTCCTGTGGCCCGCTGGATTCACCTTCTACTCCAGTTGCACCCCAGATCCTGATCCTGACTTGGATTGTCCCACTGCTGAGCGTAAAGGTACACGTTCTACTCGTAATCCTTATCCTATATATAATTTTGTCAATTGCCAACCCTTATCAGCATTATATATTGTCTTTGTGTCATGTTTGTTTTCTATTTTCGTTCCTCAATCTGTTGTAGAGGCTCTCTCGCACCTAGGTTAGTGTCAGGCCATGGCTGATGAGATGTCTGTGCTAACTAGTACTGGCACTTGGGATCTGGTACCTCTTCTTACCGGTAAATCTACAGTGGGTTGTTGTTGGGTTTACACTATTAAAGTTCTCCTTATGGCAATATTGACCGGTTGAAAGCCCATCTTATTGCAAAAGGACCCAGATTTATAGGATTGATTATAGTGATACCTTCTCCTCGGTTGCTAAGCTATCCTCATTTCTTCTTTTCCTATCTATTGCTGCCATGCGCCATTGGCCTCTCTATTAGTTAAATGTCAAGAATGCTTTTCTTCATGGTTATCTATGTGAAGAGGTTTATATGGAGCAACCACTTGGGTTTGTTGCTAAATGGGAGTCTGGGCAGGTATGTCGCTTTCGTTGTTCCCTCTATGGACTAAAACAATCGTCGCAGGCTTGGTTTGGGCATTTTAGCTCAATTGTTCAACAGTTTGCCATGGTTCATAGTTAAGTTGACCATTTAGTATTTTATTATCACTCTTTTTCGGACTGTTGCATCTATTTGGTTGTTTATGTGGATGCCATTATTATTACCGAAAATGACCAAGAAGACATACAAAGGCTAAAGCAACATCGGCTTTGTCACTTTGAGACGAAAGACGTGGGAAAACTCAAATACTTCTTGAGAATAGAAGTTGCTCGGCCTTAACTGGGTGTTCTTATTTCTCAAATGAAGTATGCCCTCGATATTTGGAAAAGACATGTATGTTAAACTGCAAACCTAGAGAAACCCTGATGGATTCGAATGTCAAACATCTTCCTTGTCAGATGGAGCCCTAATCAGACCTTGGTAGATACTAGAGGCTTATTTGGAAACTCAGCTACCTCACGGTGATTCGTCTGGATATTTTATTTGCCATGAATGTTTTGAGTCAGTTCTAAGTGCTCAGCATAATAGTCATTGGAATACTGCCACTCGTGTTCTGTGCTCCATCAAGAAAGCGCAAGCTAAAAGTTTACTTTATGAAGATAAATGACACACCGAAGTGGTGGGATATTTAGATATTGATTGGGCAAGTAGCCATCACAACAGACACTCAACCATTGGATATTGGGTCTTTGTTGGGGAAAGTTTAATGCCTTGAAGAAGGAAGAAATAGTCAGTGGTTGCTTTGTTCATAGTTGAGGCAGTATATCGAGCTATGGCTAAGGCTACCCGTGAACTTGTATGGTGGAAACAGTTACTTCAGGAATTGAAGTTTATGAAGTACCAGCAAATGAAGTTGATATATGAGAACCAAGGAGTTCTTCACATCCCATCCAATCACGTGTCTTGTGAGAGGACCAAGCACATTGAGATTGATTGTCACTTTATCCGGAACAAGATTCTTTTAGGGGATATCTCCAGTAGTCATGTAAGATCAAATGACCAACTAGCTGATATGTATACTATATCACTTGGGGGTCATCGGGCTAATTACATTTGTAACAAGCTTGGAACATATAATTTGTATGCTCTAACTTGTGGGGGAGTATTACATCGTATTATGACAGTTAGTGCTTAACGTGGGTCTAACCCAATACGTCAATTGTAAATATTATATATCTGTCTTTGTATAATGAATGAAAAATAACCTTTTAACAAATCATTCTCACAGTTGCGAAAACCACTAGTAACACTTATACCAATTTCTTCCAATGAAGAATGTCAAATCTCTCTCAATACTCAGAAACCATCCTTTCCCTTGTCCTCCCGAAATTCCAGAATAATGATTTCTTCCATTTTCCTCTTAATCAATCACCTAATACTCATATTTAATTCTTAAGCAAAGCATAATTTTCTCTTCCGATAATTAAATCCCAACGCACTAAAAGAAACCAGTTCAACTAAAAACCCCTGTATAGATTTAGAACAATCGGGGTAGTTGGTGAGTTCCAAGTACTCGAACAAGGTCTTCTTGAAATTGTTACATACTAAGTTAAGAGGATGGCGGTTTGGAGTTGGCTGTGCAGAGAGTAGTGGCCGAATGGTGGGTTAAGACCTCCACATAGTACAGAAGAAAAAAGACCTGGTGGTCGGCCCACGACTAGAAATGCCCCGCCAAAGAACCTAAAGAGGGTGGCACATCTCTGTCTCTAGGGGTGGGCACGGGTCGGGTTGGGTCGGGTTCGGACCCAACCCGAAACCGACCCGAGAATTTTTGGGTTCAAACCATTGAACACTGGAACCCACCGATTAGTCGGGTTCAAAAACCGACTGAATACTCGGTTGGTCGGGTCGGTCTAAATTTTTTTTAAATATTTTGAACCCGATCGGTTTTCGGGTTGGGACATTCCAACCCGAAACCGACCGGACCAACCTTTGAAAACCGATCCAAACCCACCCAATCCGGTTGGGTCTGCTAGTCGAGGTTAGCGGGTTCGATTGCCACTCTATCTGTCTCCATGTCTCGGGAGTATTCAAAAGGTTTTAGGACAACTAACTCGGAATAAACTCGATTTGAGTTTTGACAAGCCGCCAACATGACAACCACCCACACCACCGCCGTCAATTGTCATTTTTTATTTTTAAATTTTAAATTTTAAATTTTATTTTATTATTTTTTTACATTTAGTATATTTTTTATAATGATATATTCCTAATAAAATTTTATGTAAGTACAATAATTATATTTATTATTAATTATTGGTTAAAATTAAAATATGTGTGTCTCTAATATTAATGAAATTTTCAAAAATTATAATATTAATACGAACAAAGACTACTACATTGAAAATTTTCGATAAAAACTATTTAATTAGTATCAAATTAATTCAATAAAATTAATTATAAACTAAATAAACATACATTAAAAAAATAAAAGGTGAAATTATGTAATTTAACTAAAATTTTGGACTAACGTATATACGTTTCAAATTTTGGGATTTGATTATAATAACCCCTAAAGGTTAAGACATTTATGTAATTTATCTTAAATTGGATGACTAAAATTCCCATTGACAAAGGGACAAAATAGTAAAATCCGAGATAATTAACATCAAAAGTGAATGAATTCTATTCGTTTAGATCAAATTTATACCAAAATTTTTTTTTTTTACTAATTAAGCCACCTTTTTTTAAATTTTAAACTAAAAACACAGCTACCATATATGTCTTTGTTCTCTTCCCAGCTGTTGGGATATTCCAGCAACTTCCAACAGTATGCCTCTTAAATGCAATGGGGCCCGTTAGGAAAGGCTTCTCTCTTGCTAGGAGGAAAAATTCCTCCTAGCATTGGGACCAGAAACATGCTATATATATATATATATATATATATGACTATTTACTCAAAATCCCCTCATTTTTGCATAGTTTTATTGAAACTTTAGCGACCATGAATAAAATTAACCTGAACGGGTTGGGGCATGAGCGGATCTAGAATTATAGTTTGGTGGGGCAAGATTAGAATACAAGTGTGGGGGTTGGAATCGGGGGTTCGGGACAGTGCCTCCAATTTTTTTTTTTAAATATAACATTTATACTCTGAGTTTTATGTTATTAGAAAATATCTACTAGTTTATTATATGCTAAAAAACTTTGAGATTTATAAAATGTGAATGAAGAAGAAATTATAAAATACGAGATATTTGTATACTTTTGTTGCTTACGTTTCCTCTACTTTACAAATAATATATAATAGTTTTATTATCAATTTCTTTTAAATTTTAATACATCTTTCTCAATATATACATTATTATACCGGATCTCTACTATTCGAATAACCTTTAATTTAATTTGAACATCTAAATTTTATTAGGAAAAAATAATATTTTAAGAAAAATAATTTTTCTTTTTCTTTTTATCCCCCTTTTTTTATTTCTTTCTAAAAATTTGGACTGTAGTGCGGAAAGTTGCCCCCACTATAGGTCCGTCAATGGGTTGGGGACCATTAAAGAGAGCCGTTCATAAATCAACAAATTTATAAAACAAAAATAATATAAATCCGCCAACTTTTGAGGTCGTGTAACACGTGTACGATCAAAAATATCTAAATGCATCAAAGTTGCCCAATTTAGAACTACAAACACGTGACCGTCAATTTTTTTTTGGATTTTGATTTAGAGTGTGTTTCCGTACAAATTTTAATATATTTTAATGAGTAAAAAAAAGAGAAAATAAATAATATTACTATGAGATAGTAGAAATTTAATAATATAAATAGATCATATAAAATATATGAATGTGATTTATTTGATCAAATTTAAATTTTAAAAAATAAAAAAAAAATGAATTAGTATAAATATGCAAATATGCTCTCTATTCCGCTTCTATATATTTTCACCCATCACTTTCATTGTCTCGTTTATTTAAATCGCTCTTTGCAATTATTGTTGATTCATGTGCGAGGAGCAGATAGCAACCATTCTTTATAATTTGTTAATTAAAAAAAATTGTTAGGAAAATGTTCTGTTGAATATTAATTGTCGCAAGAGTTGTATTTTACGGGTTAAAGAGGACATAACATATTCTTATTTGTTCCAAAAAAAAAAAAAAAAAAAAAAAAAACCAAAACATATTCTTATATTCCAAAATTATAAGATTCGATAAGAAGATTAGACAACACTAAATAGTCCCAACAAACTGACAAAGAAAATTTGGAAAAAAAAAAAAACCACTCTTGAAATCGTTTTTTTTTCTCTTTCTTTCTTTCTTTTCTTTCTTTTTCTTTCTTTTTTTTATAAATAAAATTTTTAAAATCATCTTTACTTATATATATGTACTCAAAGAATGAATTTCTAGTATTTATTTTTTAGAATCATATTGATGAGCATAGAGCGACAAAAATGAAACCAACATTTTTAGTATACAAGTTGAAATTCAAGTGTTCAAAATTTTAAAGCATGTTCTAATAAATTTTTTTCTTAAAAACTAAAATTTTTGTTTAAATAGTGGTGAAGATTGTAAAGAATGGATAATGTGATGTGAATAGTTAGTATTGATATTTTAAGGGCTTATTCTATACACAATAATTTTTCAATAATTTTCACTATTTTTTATTTCTCATCATTTTCAAATATTTATACAATTATTTTATATTTTTTAATATATTTTTTCTAATTTTTAATAATACATTTAATACGTCGTTTGAGTAAATTCAAAAAATTATGTGAAGAACAAGCTAACTTTGATTAAATCTTCGTCACAAAGAGGGGGAAAAACTACCACATATTAGTGTAAGTAAGTTTGTTTGCGTTCAAAAAAAAAAAATTAAAAACTTTGGTTAAATCAACAATTCTTTAATTCACTTCTTATCTTATGTAAAATTAGTTTCATAAATGTATAAAAAAAAAACCAATGAGATTGTAGGGTTGCTTTCAATAATTGAGAAGGGGCCCACTAATGCAAGTTACATAGGGTATGTCACGTTATCTCTGTGGACAGGGAACAATGAACCAATGGCATACTCTTTAATATGGACCGTTCATTCCATTTTCTGTGTTGGTTTATACAACCAATACAATATGGACGTACGAGGTACAATCCTTAATTTTTGATGGGAAGATAACTGATTTATTTATAATGTTTCGAGGTGGGCACCTCAAGGCATCCATGTGTACATGATTAATACGATTCTCTTTTGTAGTGGGGGATATGTATATATTATCTTGCCTTATATAAACACCGGATCATAAGTTATATTTAGGGTGTGTTTGATTCAATCAAATTTTTCCATGAAAACTCATTTTCAGAACTTTTTTCCATCCTTACCGCTTGATTGACTTTTTTCCTGAAAACGTTTTCCAACTTTTTCTCGATTTCCGCTTTTCTCATGTTTTGGAGGAAACGCTTTCGCTGAAATTGGAGTGGTTTTTGTTTCAGGGAAAAGTTTGGCTTTTTCTTTTTTTAATAGACAATTTATTTTAACCATAAAGATAAGAAAAATGATCAAATTTTATTAAAAAAACCTCAAAAATAAGAAAAATAACATCATTTTCCAACTTTCAAATTAACCCAATCAAACACCTACAATTACCATTTTCCTGGAAAACCTTTTCCCGGAATTCATTTACCCGGAAAACATTTTCCTTCTAACTATTTTCCGGCTTTGCAATCAAACACACCCTTAAAGTATTGGGTTTGTTTGATACAAATTAAAGACCAATTATTCTCTCTCATTATTTTTAATTGTTTCCTCATTGATTTACGTTTTTTAAAAAAAGTTTTTAGTATCGATTCTTTACTTTTACTTCTCAATTATACATTTAATTGTTTTTTTAATAATATAAATCTACACAACCTAGTTAAGTAGATAAAAAAAATGTTTATCTAGTTAAGTGATTGTACAATGTAAAGTAGAATTATTTTGAAAGATAAATTTAATTTTTGGGAGGACAAATACATAGTTAACAATGGGTTCTTGAAAAAAAAACCCGTTAAAAAGTTGAACACCAAAACAAATGCTAAGCATTTGGTCATTATATGCATGTAAGGTTCTAAAAAACGCGAAGCGTGTCAAAGCATCTAGGCCCCGAATCTCAATCCTTGCATGCCTAGGCGAAGCTTAGGCGTCAAAAGGTTTTTTTTTAATTATTTTAGACTAATAATTAAGTAAGACAATCTATATTTGAAAAAATTATGCAAACCATTGTATGTTTTCTAAATTTTTAAGTGAAAAGGTAGTCTTTAAAATATTAACAACTAAAATATTATTTACTATTTACTATTTAATAACAACCTTTTGTAATTGAATTCGAAATGAACGTAGTGAGATAGTTGACTTTAACAAAAAATTAAAAGAATAATACAAACATGATCGATTCATCTAAAATAAAACACAACATAGCCTAAATATTAAATGTTAGAAATTAGGGCTTACTGAAATTCAATTAAATACCATCTTCATCTAAATTAATGTTTTGATGATGATAATAATAATAATAATAATAATAATAATAATAATAACAACAATAACAATATAGCGAATTTTGAAAAGGAAATGTGATCTTATGATTTAATATTTTTAGACCAAATCTAATAAATAACTACTAGAGGAACTAAAAGGAATACGTCATTATAACTGTACACACATAGGAAGCAGTCAACTCTAAGTTGATTATATTTTTCCAAGCCTTCCACTAGGAAGGCGTTTCGTTAAGCTCTTTCCCCTTAGTGAAATACTTGACAACATGTATTTGTAATATAATGATAATGCTATAGGTACATTTTGTTTATTATAGATGTAGCGTGCGCCATACTCTCACTATAGGAGATATGACAAAATAGTCATTCCACATTCTTTGTGTATAAATCTAATAGAGCAAGTGGGGCGTACACATAACAATTTCCACAATATAATCTCATGCATGCTTGTTATGGTGGAGAAATGTACTAGACAATCGAGTAATTCATTTCCCTTCTTTTATCATTAATAACAGAGACTTATTAGTACTTATAACTGATATGTTTTTTATGAGTCCAGATACGTTCTCAATTAATCAAAACAATTTACAACATTAGTTTTATACACTTTCTTTTTTGAAAGCATTGAATTAATATACTTAGTTGTATATATATAGTATTTTAATTGAATAAAATAGTAAATTCAGATTCATTGATAATCTATATATTTGTTTTAAATTATTATTTGAGTTGTTACATCAATGTTGTAACAAAATTCCCCTCTATTATATTTCTTGAATGTTCGTGGATCAAGGATCAAGAAAAAATCAAGTACAAGATTACAAATTTCAAAGCACCAAAAAATCAAGTAGTGATAAGCGATCACGGTCCAATTTGCGCAACTTGTCAAGTGGGGTGAGACCCTTGATTGAATAATAAAAAATCATTTAAAAAAAAAAAAGAAAGAGAAGAAGAAGAAAAGAAAGAAAAAATGATAGCCGCTCATAGTGATCACAGAGTCAATGTGAATGGAGTTTGATTTTTCAAATCATCAAAATAACATAAGAGTGTTACAAATGAAAGGGACAGGTGTTTGATCTGTAATGGACCCATTGTCCAAATGCAAGAAAAAGCCTTGATAAACGGACCATATCACAAACTCGAAAATATAATACTGTATGTTATTTGAATTTATGTCTCTTCGGCAATTTTATTTAATTAAAACAATTTAAAATAACAAATGTAATTAAATTAATTATTTGATTAGATACATAGGCTATTTTAATAATTGAATAATAATACACTTGAAAAAAAAGTTGAAATTCAGTCATTAAATACATGCTAGAAAAAATTACTATTGTCTTAGAACGAAAATGATCTCCTACCCACTGTGGGTAGGATATTCTACCCACAAATGGATCACGCTTTCTCCTCGATTGGTGGGAAATTTGGTACACTCTCCCACTAATCAATGGTGTGACTCATTGTGGGTAGGATATCCTACCCACAGTGGGTAACTAATGGAAAATTTACAATTAATTAGTTCACGCACCAGCACGTGACTCAGAGAAGAAGACAAATAAGCAAATGCACGTTACATATTATTATGTCCGTTCAAAAAATATAGTCCACTATTTATTTTTTATTCATCCCAAAATATAGGTCACATTCCATTTAAAAATATAATTAAAATATTACTTATTTTTTATACCCTCATTTAATGTATATTATTATTATCAAAATAGAGTAATTGAAATAAAGCATCTAATAAATGAGAGGGGATATTAAGAAAATAATCTCGAATTTTGCTTTTTTAATACCATTAATTATATGTTTCTTAATCTTTGTGAAAATATAAATGAATTATATTTATGAGACGGAGGTAGGACTATTTATATTTATATGTTAAAAAGAGAAATAATATGAATACATGCGTATTGTGGTGTAAATTTTTATAGATTTTAATGTGAAATAAGAGAGATAATGAATGGAATTAAATGATGGACGTTTGTGTATTATATAGAAATCCCACGAGATATATAGATATGATTAGTTTGATTAAATTGAAATTTGAAAACAATACATAAAAATATGTAAAAATTTGTAAAGAATTATAAGGTGACATCATTTCTCTAATGCAAATCCTTCAACCACTTATCTGGTCTATCTGATTTGATAATTTTTTAATATTTGATATTTTTTAATTTCTCAACCGCAAAGTTATAAATTATTTTGATGATGATATATATCAAACAAACTATTATCGATTTAAAAATTAATTTTTATTATTTATCGTTATTTCAAAATTTATTCTAAACCGTTTATTTTATTGATGTGATAGTTTTTTCATATTTTTTAAGATTATTTTTTATTTTCAACCATATAATTGGAAAATTATTATTATTTTTGGTTGGTAATTTTTACCAAACACACACTATAAAATAAACATTAATCTCAATAACACGACTCATATAATTACTAATTCTTATCTACGAACCTTGTAATGAAACCATTATTTAAAAGATTGCTACCTCCGTTCCACTAAGATGTATTTGTTTTTCTTATTCATCAGTTCCAGATGCATTAGTCACCTTCCCTTGTTATGTCTGTTTAATTTCTTCATTTTTTAAGGTATTGGTTTTTGTGAAAACGATACATTTCAAACACCGAAACTTTAAAGTTCTAGCACTCACGATCTGCCACATCATTGCGGGGTTAAAGTTTCAGCGGTGATAATATATCGTTTCTGGGACACGGACGGACAATATTATGATTTCAGTAAAACAAAAGGATTAAAAATAATAATAAAATAAAATAAAATAATAATAATAATAATAATAATAATAATAATAATAATAATAAATTAATTGTGTTTTTGGTTGAACAGTACGTGAAGACGGGAGATTTCTCGTGACAGGGGAGGCCAATAAAGCCATCAGCTCACACTCGCCACCTTCAGGCTGCAGCTGACATTCATTCATGCATTGTCTCCTCATAGCAATGATTCATTATTGCAGTACTATTTGAATCTTTAAGTTCCAATTACCCTTTTTCTTCGCGAAACCAGGAATTTTGAGTCACCCAGATTCTCGAAATTCCACTAATCTTGGAGATCGAGTTTCCAATTTACATAACATCCCTCAAGGTACAATTCTATATTTTTTTGGTTTATTAAATTTATAAGTTACTTCGATTCTGCGCAATCCTTCTGATATATTGCATTATAATTAATGTCCTCTTTCTGTAATCGATACTTTACTTGGTTACTTGGTAATCATTCCTCAATCCTTCCACTTTTTGGTGAAATAATTATGAATTTAATTAATCTCAAATTCATCGATCATCATCGTCTGATCTCTATGGTATAATTATTTTTTATTAGTTTTGGTGTTGAATTAACGTCCAAGGATGGAAGCTTACTGTGCGGCACTCAAATCTACAGTCCAGCTGCCCACAGGAAGGAAAAGCGGTTTTGGTTATGGAGAACCTGTGTTTTGGGGAGAAAAGCTCGGAAGGAGTTTGAATAGCCCTAATTCGTTTCATAATTTGGGGAAAAATTTGAATGCCAAGAGGAAGGCGAAGAAGATCAAATCTGGGGTTGTGTATTCTGTTCTAACCAGAGAAAGTGGTAAAGAGACTATGGTAAGTTCATACCGTTCAACCCAATTCTCTGCATTTTTTTGTGTTAATTATGAAAATCACTATCATCCTTGTCTTGGTTGGATAATTGAGTGAAATTGTGATTTATCCTTTAACATGGCCCACACAGTATAATAGCTCATTTGAGAACACTAACTCTGATAATAGCTCTTATAATATTTCGAGATTAAAGATCTTGAGAGTTCAACTTTGTTAGTAGTACTAGTGGTTATATGTATTTGAGTTGGGATTTATCCCTTATACTATATTAGACAGGGCAGGCACCAAGAATTGAGAGACGGAGGGCGAACCCAAAGAATGTGGCCGCAATCATTCTGGGAGGAGGTGCAGGAACTCAGCTCTTCCCACTTACAAGGAGAGCTGCAACTCCAGCAGTGAGTAAATTTGATCAAATTTTTAATCTAGCTGCAGAGTATCTGATGAATGGAAAGTATGATTGAGAGATGATTGGAATTGTAAAACAAGAACACAAACCAGAGCATATGATTGAAAGATCAACTAGTTTTGTCCATGAGAAGCGCCCTAATGTATTTGATCCAAAAGATGATAATTAGAACATTTTGGTTTATAAAAATTTAGCATGTTGTCACCTAAACTTTTATTTTACTAAAAACTTATTTTTTAGGTTCAATAATAATGTGGACTATGAGGTCTCCTGTATAATAGTGCTTTGAAATGTATGGTTAAGATTGAGGTTTGATACTAAGTAGTAGGAGATAATTTTTAGGAAAAAAAAATATTGAAAATTTGACAAATATTCACTTTCTCGAGTTATGCTATCTACAGGTTCCTGTAGGAGGATGCTATAGGCTGATTGACATCCCAATGAGCAATTGCATTAACAGTGGCATTAACAAGATCTTTGTGTTGACACAATTCAATTCAGCATCGCTGAATCGTCACATTTCTCGGACGTATTCTGGAAATGGTGTCAGCTTCGGCGACGGCATTGTCGAGGTAGAGAACCTCATACTTATAAGTTGATTGAAGAATGGAAATCAATAGTTTCATATGAATTAATCCTGGAGTTTATCTTCATTCAGTTTTATTTGGATAGTAAAATCTATATGTGACACAGGTATTGGCTGCAACTCAAACTGCTGGAGAATTGGGTAAACAATGGTTCCAAGGAACAGCTGATGCTGTTAGGCGATTTATATGGTTGTTTGAGGTTTGTATTTCGCGGGTCTTAGGATAGGACAAATATCTAGTATTGTCTAACTTCAAACATATTCTAAACTCAACTATTCTCAATCTTATGTTCAACCGATTGTTGTAGGATGCTAAGGCAAAAGATATTGATAACATATTGATACTATCAGGAGATCATCTTTATAGGATGGATTATATGGACTTCGCGCAGGTATATTTATCTTTATTTTTGTGTGTGTGTGTGTGTTTAACACTTTGGTGATTCAAGTTGACTTACTCTTTGTAATTGCTAACGCAGAATCATATTGACCGAAATGCTGACATTACACTTTCATGTGCACCAGCAGGTGAAAGGTCAGTTTAAATTTTTGGTTGACTTGGTATTTCGGTATTTTTTACATTGTTTTCCCTCCAAAAAGTTCACAGATAATTCAAATTTTATTTCTCAGTCGAGCGACAAATTTTGGACTGGTGAAAATCGATAGCCGAGGGCGGATAACCCAATTTTCTGAGAAACCTAAAGGCGCTGACCTCAAAGCAATGGTATTCTTGACTGAACTATCAAACTTATTTTTCCAAACTACTTTGTTGCAACTCAAACTATGCCTAAATATCTCTCTCTTTAATGATAATTTCAACTTGAAGTCAGACAAAAAAGAAAACACGCATTACAAGAACAAATTGTGAAGAAGTTTTAAACATTATGAAGTCTGATTTTCATGTGCCTCGACTGCAGGAAGTGGACACCA
This sequence comes from Jasminum sambac, assembly GCA_018223645.1. Classification (NCBI taxonomy): domain Eukaryota; kingdom Viridiplantae; phylum Streptophyta; class Magnoliopsida; order Lamiales; family Oleaceae; genus Jasminum; species Jasminum sambac. The sequence goes on along the minus strand of CP073648.1, from coordinate 24,377,709 downwards.
CAATCATAGGATTGTCTCCACACGATGCTTTACAATCTCCATACATTGCTTCAATGGGAGTCTACGCATTTAAGACAGATGTATTATTGAAGCTTCTGAGGTGGAGATACCCAACTTCAAACGACTTTGGATCAGAAATTATACCTGCTGCTGTTAAGGAGGAAAATGTGCAAGTAAGTCTATGTAAACCTCTGTTTTGCAAGCTTGGTTGAATGGTGTCGAGGACTACAAGATGTATGGATATTAGTGAGTAGTGTTTGAGATGTATAGTTAATATTGAAGTTTGACTTTCACTAAGTCAAGTTTTAGGTAGAAAAATAGTTAAAATGAATGCATGCTAAGAGAAGAAAACTCTTTCTGTTTCTGTGTTTATCAGTTATGGGACTAAGAACTTACTGTGTTTTCATAGGCCTATATATTCAGAGACTACTGGGAAGACATTGGAACAATAAAATCGTTTTATGATGCTAATCTTGCTCTTGCGGACCAGGTTTGGTTATGTTGCCCTTTCCACGTATTGTTACCAAAGCTCATTTATTTTTCTCTGATTCAGTGTTTTCAATTTTATCTACTTTTTGTAGTTTCCTGAATTTGAGTTTTATGATCCAAAGACTCCTTTCTACACATCTCCGCGTTTCTTACCTCCGACCAAGATTGACAGATGCAAGGTAAGTCACACTATCGGTGATTCCATGTGTGATGCATGTGAAAATTTTCTTCCCCGCTCGCATGAGCATGGGCCCCACTTGTATTCATTAAGGTTCTGACAGTTCATTTGTGTTTTCGTAGATCAAAGATGCAATAATTTCACATGGTTGTTTCCTCCGAGAATGCATTATTGAACATTCCATAGTCGGCGAACGCTCTCGACTAGACACTGGCGTTGAATTGAAGGTGATCATATCTCGTTTTCATATACTTTTTTCCCTCATTTACTGAAATGACTTGAGACTTTTTTGATAATAGAATACCTTGCTTTGTAATAGGATTCTTTAATGATGGGAGCTGACTATTACCAAACAGAATCTGAAATTGCATCTCTTCTAGCAGAAGGGAAAGTTCCAATGGGAATTGGAAGAAATACAAAAATCAGGTTACAGAATAGTGTATTAAGATTTATTTTTTTCCTTTTCTTTATCTTTTTGTACATGCTAAATTTAACCTTTTTCTTTTCTTTATTGGCCCTCTATAGGAACTGTATTATTGACAAGAATGTGAAAATCGGAAAAGATGTGATTATCATGAATAAAGAAGTAAGTCTAATTACACTATACATTATTCGTTCAGTAGTGTTTGTTATTTATAAGCAATGCTTACTAGTAAGTAACGATGTGACAATTAGATGTTTATAATTCTTTTAATATCTTAAATATTTTGCTTTACAAATCAACTAATGACAGTTAATTCATATGACTGCTTATAAATAGCATTATTCTTATTTTGCTTAAGCTTTGTTTTTATGTGAAGTAATACTTATATGGTCATTTGAACTACACAGGGTGTTAAAGAAGCCGACAGACCAGAAGAAGGGTTCTATATCCGGTCGGGAATCACTATCATACCAGAGAAGACAACAATCAACGATGGAACAGTCATATAAACTCGCCTGTTACTTCATTAGCTTCCAAGGACCAATCTACACAACAGTTGGAAGTAGAAGATTTTTAAACGGAGACAGCTATGGCCATCCCGTTCCAGGTGGAAACCATTGGATGAGGTTCATGCACGAAAATCCCTAAGTTAAATGTGGAAGACGATCATTGTCGGAAATAATCTCAGGCTGCATTGCTTTGCTTCCTTGTACACGAGTCTTTTTTATATGCGAAGATATATCATATATGAATTAAGATTTTGATGCATTGCCTTGTAAAGGAATAAGATGAACTGTTGAACCTAGATAATATGTACATAGCGTTTTCAGTTAATAATATCAAGTTGCACAAGATGCAACAATGTCGAGTTAATTGCATTTAAAGATCTTCAAATTCAGGGTGCTCGTATACGTATTTGGATTTTGAACCCCCCCTCTGGACTTCATTTGTAGATTCAGTGAAAAGGCTGGGGCTCAAGTAAAGCGATGTAACTCTTTGGACTAATGTGTGGCTTGCATGCCAAATAATGTAGTGAAATAGGGGCAATAAGCCTAATTTTAAAGGGTTATTCTCTAAATCTGAGACTAAATTTATATTCTCTCTCCTAATTTTTCCCATGAATATCATTTCAGAATGATTTTTTTTTTTCCTCTTGAATTTGTTCCCTTGAGTTTTCTGCATAGACTTTTTTGCCCCATATTAGTTTTGCTCTTAGAGAGATTATTGAAAGTATATTTGTTTGTTATTCAAAAATATTGTTTCTTAAAATAGAAAAATGAAAAACACATTTAGCTTTGAAATGTTAGAAAAACTGTCCCACGAAAGAAAAACTGTCTCACGAGATTTATTGTTAACAAATTATCAGGTAAATTTTACTTTTGAAAGTTGGGGAATATTGCAGTATTTCTTTTTCCGTATCAAAAGGCAAAATACAAAGAAATAAAAAACAATTTGAACATTCAAAAAAAAAAATGTAAGGAAAAAAAGGAACAATTTGAACAAAAATAAGGTGTAAATAGGTAGATTTCCGAAGTATGATTTTAAGTGTTAATATTGCTTAAAACAGTTCAATATCAAGTGAGCTACGATTGCAAACTTGAATGCTAATGGCAAAAATAAATACATACAATTTGAAAGAAGACATTTTTTAATGTATTTTTATAAGTAGGAAGAGAGAGAATGAGTGGAGTTGGATGGTGGAGATTTAATGAATGATGAGATATATGGATGTGATTTGTTTGACCAAATTTAAAATTTGAAAAAAATACATTAAAATGTGTTTTTGAACTCATGCTAACACAGCCAAAGCATTCTTGTTCATATCTAGAGAGAAATTTATGTAAATAGAAAATGAAAAATAAAAACTTCTTCCTTCTTTTCAGTATCAATTTCATGAAAAAACACAACAGAACACAAAATCCTTTTTAATTTTCTTTACAAATTCTTTTCCCGAAAACACAATTTCGAATTGAAAACATAAAATGCGACTATGAAGAACTGAATACTGAAAATATCAAAGTCAACAGAAAATCAAAGTGAATACACAATACACTCAAATTTCTGAACGACATTCTTGAAAGAGTCACAGGTTACGTGATTTGTGCCTGTGATAAAATATCATGTGTAGGTTGTAATATGATAGAATCTACATCTTTGCTATTCTCCTAGAAAACATTTTCTTGCATGAACGTATCATTTGCAAAGTTCGTTAATTTTTGTAATTCAATGATGCAAACTATGAGCCTCGTATTGCGGTTACAACTCATAAACTCAAGTGCACCAATTTATGGGCCAAAAAGCATCTCAACAAAAATGACCATGGCGTCTTGAAATTTCCCGTCGAATCAAGATGACCGTTGTTCCATGTAGAATTCTCGATCCAGTCCAAACAAATGACTGGGAGGGTGGGAATTTCCCAAAAATTAGTCCATATTACAAAATTAAGCAAACCATAACTGCAAATGCACCACAGTAATCTCCTCCCTTATTTTATAAGCTAGAACATTTAAAAAAGAAAAAAAATAAAAATCGCACGGTGATGACATGCTTGGTAAAGCAGATTGGATTGTTTAATGAAGAGCTAAAATCTTGTGTATTATATTGTTTGCTCCAATACAATACTCATATCAAAAACACCCAAGCATTTGAGCAGCTTGTCAAGCAATTCTACTTCTATCCATAAAGTTTAGCTCTTGGAAAATCAACTTCTTTAGGTATACAAAGAACAAACTTACCAATTGTAGCCCACAAATAAATACTTTGAAAACCTCAAGTACCCAACACTGTCACTAGATGATAATACCCACAATCTTCTCTTCTATATAAGCCTGTTATTAACCATGGACGTACCTTTGCCATCTCAACACTCGAGAGAGATTGTTATTGCTTCTTCAGTGCGTTCATTTTATCTCTTAGATAGTAAAGCTTTGCTCTCCTTACTTTCTTCTTGTCAAGCACCTTTATCTCCTTAATATTTGGTGAGTACCTGTCACATATCAAGCAGAGTAACTCAAAATGCCTGAAATAATACAAATCTTGAAAGTGATAGCAAAATGCAGGTATGTTTTACATAACAAAAAACACCAATTGAGAAGTCAGTTAAAAGTGCATTCAACTTTTAGATCTAGCATACGCATATAACTGCGTGAATACTCACAAAGGAAAAAGAGACTCAACACCAACGCCTGCTACAAGTCTTCTTATTCTAAATGTAGTATTGATACCAGCATTTCTTCTTGCTATAACAATGCCTTTTATGACTTGAACACGTCTTTTGTTCTCTGGTACTTCCTGTGATACCAAGATCATAACCGAGGGCATTAGTATAAATTCATGTTTGGAAGTATGAAAATTACAGAGAATGAAAGCATTACACGTAGTAGGTGTTTGTAACAGTTTATAAACACAGGCCTAAGAATAAGCAGTTCATACCAATTTGAGCTGGACAATGTAACCAGGCCTTATGTCAGGTATCTCTCGTGTTCCTTTCACTTCCTCGACTGCTTCCTTATCAAGTATCTGATGCATCTCGAAAACAAAAATCTTCAATGTAGGACAATGGTAAACTTTAACATGAAAGCAAAAGAGATGAACAGAATGAAGTATGCATTTCTCCATACATTCATTATATGCCTGGCTGTTTTATCAGGTCTCTTGAATTTGATGCGTTGTGGCACATCAGGAGAGGAAGCTTCTTGAGAAGCAGGTGCCATTGTTGTCATAGATCTTGTGGTTGAATTGAATGACTTCGCAGCAGACTGAGTCAAGCCTAAGCTTAGACTTCTGTAAGATGGCGGCCTCCAAGCCATCCCATTGCTTTCAAATTCAGTGATGAAACATTTGTTCTGAAATCAAGAATTCTCTCACCCATCAAATGCCGCTTAAAAATGAGAGAACATATGTCTATTAAATTTCAATGGCATAAGCATGTCAAGTTTCCATTGTCTTAGTAATCATTGGGTCATTGAGATATGGAACATTTGAATTAAAAACTTGTATTGCTAAAATTCAACAACCAATAACCATAAACTAAGCATGCAATTAAAACATACCGAAAGTAATGCCAAACTAGAACCCAAAAGGGGGTTGAACTGAGGTGACTGATCAAGAGAGGGACCCTGAACTTTCGAACAAAATGATATAAAATCAGCATTTTTCAGATTGCTGACAGTTTGTCTTGTGGCAAATCGAATTTTTCCATACAACGATTGCATTTCTCTTTTACAAATTAGGACCTGTATTACAAGGAAAATGTGTTAGAATCAAGTTACATAAACTAAGGCAAAATATAAGAAAACATTCAGAAGTAATTCTTGAGAATGGAAGAAGGCAAAGTTGAACCACTGATTATCACCAGCAAACCTCGATGAGTGGAAGACAAAAGCAACTTGCTAATAGAGTTTTTCAACTAGAGAATGTTGACCAGAACAATGGCCCTTAACAGGCTAGGTACTTATCGATCAATAGCATTTGGAGGCTATTTTATCACATGCTTTGGTTTGAATTAGTTTCTTTTGATCATTTCTTTTACTATTTATTAAAAATATAAATATAAATGATCAACACAATGAAACCTTGAGGCATTCAAATTCCAGGTTAAATGAGAATCAGTATTACTGATTTACGTCGGTAGGTCTAAGAAAATTCAAATGTAGAGAAGATACAGATGATCAACACAATGAAACCTCGAGGCATTGAAATTCCCAGTTGATTGAGAATCCGTATTACACTATTACTGATTTGTGCTGGTAGGTTTAATAAAATTCAGATGTAGAGAAGATACAGATATTACTATGATATACTACTTACAAAATATAAATATAATATTACACATATTTTAATATAATCAATTCGAAAATCCAACCATAAAAGTCAAACTGATCCAATAAATTACAAGAAAGAGATTCAAAAAGGAATCCTATATCCGTGTCAGATTCAACAATATTAATTGTAGTTTCAGCAAATAACATTCAGACAAGGTCATATTTTCGTCTCAAAATCAACAATAATAATGTTGATCATAAGTTTAACAAGTCTCAAATAGGACATCAAGCCATTTTTGGTTTCATCAATGAGAAAACATCAATATAGAAACAGAAATGAAAGCACAAAAAAGCTGATAACAAACTACAAAACAATATGAAAATCCCATAATTGATCAATTTAACAAATTATGCATCTACCTTGCAAACAAAAACAAACATAAGCTATTATAATTGATTAATAATCCATAACTAAAACTTAGAAAGTAGAACAGGACTAAATATGAACCTAAATGAGAATAAACCTATAAACACATATAAATGACATAGGAAGAGTTTGTTGCAGTCAAGAATATGCTGCATTAGTAATAACCTATTCTTGAATTTATTACCATATAGAAACAAATCCTCTGGAGAATAAATAAATAAATTCAGTCATAAGCATGATACAAATTACTATCTACCTTCAAACTATTCGTTGAAAGAAAGAAAAAGGGTCGGGTACAAATCACTGCAACAATCGATGGATTGTAATGCGTTTCTCTATGGGTTTCAAACCTTAACCCATTTCAATGTTAAAATCAGTCTCATCATTTATAGCATACTGGTAATGGAAAAGCCCTAAATCCTGAGGCTGTACACTTCAACAGTTAACTCACTAAGTCATTAACACCATCTGGATTTAATTCAATAACATTATTTCCTTCAACATTGTGAAATAATCAAATAATTAACCTGTGCAGGAAGCAAAACAAGAAATAAAAAAATAAAAAATTGAAAGAATGGAGCAAAAGCCGCGAAACTAGGAATACCTAGAAATGGTAATCGACCGAGCCTGAGAAGAGAAGCTGAAGATGAGAAGAGAGGAAACACTTCGATTGAAACGAGCCCGAGAGACGAGGAGAGATGCAGAGAACCTTCAGTCCTCCACGCTAGCAATCGCCGATATGCGAATCGGAAAGACCGAAGTGGACGTCTGCCTTGTTCTTCTGAATTGGGCTATTGGGCTTGTACCTTAAAGTTTGGAACTCGGGCTGAAATACAACGGCTTAGTTCGATATACAATTTTAAGGATTCCGCTAAGAGGTAATTACAACCCACACCGGAATTTTTTACTAGTTTTCATCAATACCTAATTTTGACTCAATTTTTAAATATGGACGTAATTTATCTAATAGTGGATGTTAAGTTTTCAATAATATTTATGTATAGTTTCCTGAATTTAATTTATCCATTTTGTTTTAACAATTATTTTTTTACCATTTATTTAATCTGACAAATCTTATCATTTAGGATAATTCTTCGTATCAGATAAGGCAAATCTGATTCAAATTAAGTGAAGATTTGGTCCTCGGCTTAAATCCTACTACTGTATCTCTACTTCTCTTTACCAAAGAGGCAAAGAAACACCTTATTCATGACGCGTTTCCACCCAATACGGTATGTCTTCTTTTCTCTTTGTGAAAGAAACGTTTGCTTTTTCATTCTCTCGATTCTTCCTCCATTTTTTTTTCTCTCGCTCAGACATTACACTCATTCTTCACACCATAAATCCTAATTGATTTACTGCCAAAAAAAAAGTACTCGATTTGGGAAAGAAACATCTTTGTCAATCAAATCCAAGGGGTCGAGAAATAATCGTGCTACTTCGGAGAAGCTCATTTCACACACCAGTTTCTAATGTGGTTTGTTGTCAATTTATTTACTGTTTATATTCCTGAGTTTTGCTGTTACCTGTGGTTTCCCTCCCTGTTCACATAGTATTTTATATATTGTTGATTAACTTTGCGGCATTTAATTTCATTTCATTTCATTGCAGCGTTGCATTTATCTAGTTTTGGTATTAACACTGCATGAGTACGTGTATGTTCTTTGGGTTATAGTAGTTTCTTTCGGCGCTTTTAAGTATCATTGAATGGGGCAATTGTTTTTAAAGTGGGTCTTTTGCTCTAGATGCTTCTTGTGCTTTAAGTATCATTCCATTTTCATTGTGCATTTATCTTTGGGTAAATTGATTCTTTCTGCCGGGAGTATTGTGTTTCTCTGTATCATAGCAATAGCATTGTGGTGCTAGTTTGGCTTTAGTTTTCTGTCATTAGGTCCACCTAAGTAATTAACATGTAGTTAGATCGATAACTCCTACTTTTTTTTGTCCCCTGTTTAATAGTTTTCTATACATATGTTTGGATTTTGGGTGTGTCTTTCCTATTAGGATATCTTGATTGGCAAGCAGCAAATCTTCTTTATTTAGCTCCGTCTTGATTGTTGCATTTAAATTTCAGTACCAATGGTACGGTAGCACCATCTGTTGTCATTGTTGCTTGTGGTCAAATATGATACTAATTGTTTTTTTTTTTTTTTTTGTATTTTTGGTAGATGTGGTCTTGTTTGCTACCGACCGAGCATTGGCACATGGGCAAGGTGAATGCGAAGACAAATAGCAATCAATAGCACCATTAGGTTGATCACGTTATCGATCTCCTAACCAAGCAAGAAGTTCATACTTCAGAGAGTCTCGCTTTGGTCACCTTTTTTATGATTTGGTATTTTTATATTAATTGTGTTTTATTTTGCCAAACTCGTAAAATATAGGCGCTGTACATGAACATTTTATGTTTTTATTGGGTTCAAATGATCATGCTTTCAAGCTTTTATTACTTACTCGTTAACTATTAAATGTTCCTCGTGGATTTTTGTAATTCATGAATTTATGTTATCATTTTATAGCTACAGAAATAGTATAAAGAAGTTTAGAACTTCCAGTACATTGGCATGATTTGGCAATGGTAACATTACTTATTATCAAAGGTTGTCAACACGCATCCACAACCTTCACCCACGCAGCTTGTTGGAGCAAGTGAGTAACAGTCTATATTAACATGTAACGAAAACAGTCAGAAGAGAAAAAAAAGACCATGTTGCAGTAATAATTACTATTATTGTTAGTGTAAGCAATGTTGCAGTAACAGCCATGGTAACAGTAAGCAGTAACAACAAGGTAACAGTAAGCAGTAACAAGTCAATGACGACTGCATAGAATCCTCCACCAATTGTGTTGCATACATGATACACCAGTCAAGATGAATTGGATAGATAGTTAACATTTGATATGGCATAACTGAGACAAAAATATTGTAAGACTAGCCAAGTAAATTTGATATCTACTATTCAAATAATAACAAATTATCACTAGTATCAGCTTGTCGGTTAATACTTAGTAGAAACAAACATTTTATATCACACTAATAATATTTCACATCTTTAAGTAGCATCCTAGTGAAAAATTTAATAAGGTTTCATTGATACCTGAAAGAGTCTTGATCGCTAAACAAATACATTGCGGAGTTTTAAAAATAAACATTTTCACAAGAATAATGATAATCTTGATATAGTTTCACACCATATCATTACATTTGACTTTTATATTCACACAAGTTTTGGTCAATATTGATCATCGTGGTTGCACTACCTTTGCAAATTGGTTATTTCTTGCTTGAACCGTGACTTCAATTGCTAGTGCTTTTATCTCTTCGATGTAGTAATCGCCATTGTTGATGTGTTTCGAATGTTGTTTGATGTTTCGAAGATCGGTCGGCGTTGTTTTCACTGTGTTTTTTTGTGTTGTATAAATCTAGTTCTTTTCAAAAATGGCACTTTGATTTTGGTTGGTGATTTGTTATTTCGTTGATTCAATTTTACCAGAAACTTGTACAAATAATCTTCTCAACATTAATTCAAAAAAAAATATCATGTTGTTGGTTCCTAAAATGGTGCTAGGCGGCTCTCACAAAAAATAAAAAAATAAAAAAATGGTGGTAGGCGTTTGAATTTTGTAGCAGATTTTGGATAGGCTTAGTTGGTTATGATAGGCATTAAAGAAATAAACAATATCTAATTATTAATTAGGATAATTAACATTATCATTTAAATATGATGTCATTAATTATATATATATATATATATATATATATATTGTAGTTTTACAGATTTTATGCTAATTTCATTTGCAGATTTGGACGATGATGCAGTGTTACCATTTCTCAAAATTGTTAGGGTATTTTTGAGAAAATTGCATTGTTACGGTATTTTGGTAAACCCTCATGAAACCTCGTCCTGTTACCAAAAGATCCTTCCGCTAAACGCACCCCCTATTTTGCTGAGTACGTTTCCCAAATAAAACCTATTTCAATTTTACCATTTTTTTTATTGTGTTCAGCTATTGCTGGGGATGTTCGGCCAGCACTTTCGGCTAGTGCTAGCCGAACACTCCAATACCCCAAAAGGGTATTCAGCTAGCAGTGGCCAAACAACCCCACCAAGCAGCCATTGTTGGCCGAACACCTTTAGAATAGAATTAAAAAAAAAAAAATGCCAGCATGTTTGCTATTGGAACAATATCTTTTTTTTTTTACTGAAAGGGTAAAATGTGAATAAAATTTGTTTGGGGTGTGTTTAGAAAAAAATATGGGTGCATTTAGTTCCACCCCAATTTAAAACCAAAAATAAATTTTCTCTTTTTTCATTTTCAACCACGCTTTATATGGACTAACATTTTCTCTTGGGTGTTGCACAAGAAGACTTATATCCAAAATATAATTTAGAGCCCGAGAGTGAATTTTGCAACACGCAAATTTTTTTAGACGGATTACGTTGGTATGTATCCGTCCTTATTAACCATAAATATAATTATATTTTTAAAATTAAATGTTTAATATAAATAAAAAATATTTGGACATTTGAAAATGAAAAATTTTTGACAAATTTTAACAAATTTTAAAACTTTTAACAAATTTTTACACATTTTACAACTTTTAACAAATTTTTACACATTTTAACACATTCGCATCAAAAGTCAAACCAATTACATCCACATATTTTCTGGGACCCACTGTACTACATAAATCTCCACCACTCAATCCCACTCATTCTCTCTCCTATTTCACATCAAAACTCATAAATACTCATAAATACACATACACTAACGGGGGCATAAATTATAAATCTACGATGAAGTGTCTCACTGTTATCCCATTCACCATTTATTAAAGAAAAAATTCGATGTGATAAAAAAATTATTTCATACATCAACTCTAGAGTCTAAAGTCTTTGAATATATATATATATATATATATATATATATATACATATAGAATCCTCAACATGTAAATTTATATAAAAATGCCAATTAAATTTGTAATTTTAAAAAATCACAAATAATTTGGCATGCGTTTTCCCTCATTGAGTGGATGAGAGAAGGAGAGAGATATGGATGGATTTTGGAAATTGAAGATGAGAGTAATTTGAAGGGTGATGAATTAATTTTGAAATGAATAAAATAATAATTATTGCGAATAAAAGAATGAATGACAAATGTGAATAAAATAATAATTTTTTAATTCAAAAAAATGCAAGTTTAAGGGGAAAAATGCCATTGGTTTATTTATATATAGATATAGAGTTGGTAATTTTTTATGTTTTCTAATTACTTTTAAACTACACATATATCTTTTAGACGAGATAAAGACTATCTCGTCACATTGACGTAGTTTATATATACAATTAAACACATTAATTAATTCAATAATACGAATTATTTTGGTTGAATTCAATAGTTTAGGGAACAATAATCGAAATGATACATCTCGACTCAATATAGGCACTCATATAGCGTATGTTTGATAGAGACTTTTTAAAAAGTTGACTTTTGAATGTATGATTAAAAAAAATACAAATGACATAAAAAATTACCAAATCAATCAAATGAATAATTGACAATAATAATTAAAATTTTAATTTTTATTGTAAACTCTATAGCAAACAGGTGAATTTATAAACATTAGTATAGAGAATAACAATATTTATCTCTAATTTATCTTGTCTCCAATATACGTGGGCAATAGGTCACTAATAAGTAATAACTATTCAATAGCATTAGGTCGATAGAATTCAAACTTATTATTATTACTAGGGACGAACCAACGTGCAATGCACGTTGCATCAATTTTGTACGAGTTAGCGTAAAATAAAATTTCATAGCGAAGTGGCAGTCATAAACTTAGTAAAACTGGTTCTTTTAGAAAATCAAAACCAAAAAGGAGAAAAGAAGAAAATACAAACAATATGAACAAGCTGAAATGTAATAAACAAATGAATCACATATGAATCTAGCAAAACAAACCCCAAATCTGTTTGTATACAAGAGTAGGACGTCCAAACAGCTGCTACCATCACATTATTTGAACTTAGGGTGTGTTTGATAGACCTTTTTTTCCAGGAAAAAAAAGTTGTCCATCTTTTTTTTCCTTGCTTGGTTGTTTGATTGACATTTCTTTACCCGGAAAACGTTTTCCAACTTTTCTCGAAATCCGCATTTTTCCTTGTTTTTTTTCCTTGGGAGGAGAGATGGCTTTTGTTTTCCAGGAAAAGTTTGGTACTTTTTTTCTTTTTTTTTTAATGGACAATTTAATTTAACCATAAAGATAAGGAAAATGATCAAATTTCATTTAAAAAAACTCAAAAATAAGGAAAATAATATTATTTTCCAACTTTCAAATTAACCCAATCAAACACCTACAACTATCATTTCCCTGGAAAACCTTTTCCTAATTCATTTACCCTAGAAACGCTTCCTTTTAACCATTTTCCTAGGGTTTACAATCAAACACACCCTTCTTATTGTTCACACGGGAAGTATAAAAGTGAAAATCAAAGCGTAAAACACTGCACAATTGGGACAGGTAATTTTGTAGCTATTAATATTAGCCTAACAAACTAAAATTCCGATAAGATGAAGTGATTGAACGCAATTGTCGATGTTTTTCATTTTGAAAATCTTTTTTTGTAGATGAATTTGTAGCTGCTTCGAATTTAGTGGGCCCAACTGTTGAACAAAGTTGAACTTCCCTTTGAACAAAGAAAAAATGTTGCATGAAAAGATCTGAAAATTTTGTTAAGAGTAAAAATTGGCAACATGTGTGTATATCAGTATATAGGGCCTACAAATTATGATTGAACTTGTTTATTGAAAACCTTAGATGAAAGAAATAATCTGCCTCTTGTTGGGACTCTTTTGCAATAATCATGTAATCATTTAGGTTGGACAAACAAAAATTTCTATTCAAGTTTCTTGGGGGAATTTCCTGTTCCAGGTAACTGCACCTATATTAAGGTCTCAAAAAAACTTCTTAAATAACAAATTTTTGGTAGTTACATTCATTTTTAAGCAAACTTTTGAACGGAAATGTTACGTTCACCTTTTTGCCCCACCCAAAAAATGGGGCAAAAAACGCTTTGTTTACGTAAAAAGAAAAGGTTAATTAGTGAAAGAAGCTCTCAAGGCATCTCATTAAAAGGGTAATCCTTTAGCCTCTGAAAAGCCACTTTCAACTCTACACACATATTTGAGAGATTGAAAATGAGAGCCTGAAAACTGTAGCTATATTAATAACATGTAGAAGTATGTTTTTTACCAATTTGGAGGTTGTCTGGCAGAACTTTTTCACTAACAAAGTTTCTGTGAATTACTTTATCTTCAAGCAAACATTTGAAGGAAGATGTTAGCTCCACTTGTTCGGCAAAATAAGGCGAAACGAAAAAGCTATAAGGCATATTCCATAAAATAAAACTTCCACATATTTTTCTTTTATGAAGTCATGAAAAAGGAAATGAAAAAACCGAAAGAGAGGAAAGGGAACTTTCGTTAGATTCATAAAATATTGGCCCATAACAATCAAATTTCTGAAGTTGGAATATGCAAAAATTAACATTGAAGTGAAGCACATTTGTCAAAACCCAACAACTAAAGCATTGAGGTAGGATCTTGGAGAGGTGCCTAAAGAATCCCAAATTTCAAAAATTAATCTGCGCATTATTAGCCAAATTGCATATTTGTACTAATTCAATTCATCTAATGAAAAAGTTTCAATAATGAAAGGTCTGCAGAATTCTCAGGAGATTAAAAAAATTTGAAGTGTCCTAACTACCAAAATTCTTGGGGGAATTAACATTTGAATAAGAAATTGAGAAAAGATCTACGTCATCTTTTTTCTCAACAAAATAATTTTATCAACTGTATGACAATGAAACCATTGCACAAACTTCATCACCGACAAGAAAAAGAAAGAAAAATATTTTTACCCAAAATATTGAATCTTGAAGCGATTGATGTCTAAAGTTAGACAAAGGAGTTGTGTCTTGAAGTCCCACAAAGTGTTGGTTAACGTTGAAATCCCACTTTGATTCTTATATGATTATTTGATAAGTAAATAAGATCCAGAATTAGTAAATCCAAAAATACATACCTTATCCGTAAATTCGATGAGAATCCAAGGCGATAAAGCGATAAAATAAAAAGTGGAAATGTTGGATTTACTTCAAATCTCACGATCCTGAAAAACCAAAAGCCGAGAATTAACACAGATGAAGACCCTAAACCAAAAGTTACAAATAACAAATTAAATAATTGGGAACAAACAAAATCAAATCAGTGACCTATGAACAAAGAAGAAGATTAAAAATAGGAAAAGGGAAATAGTAAGTGCAGCCAAAAATCTAGAACAAAAATCTCGGCCAATTGTTGCTGAAAAAATCGAGAAATGTTATGAATCAAAAACAAATGGAAGTCAAACTCCTTGTTTTAGGGGAAAACAAAGGAAAATAAAAGGGGAGAAAAAGAAGAACATGGAGAACTGCAAGTCCTTGTAGGCGTAAATAATTCGGCCAAAACTTTTTCAAGAGCACAGATCTACCTTATTCAAAGAAAGAAATACTTGATTCTGTCTTTGTTTGGAAGAAATCTAGTATCAGTATCGGCAGAGAAGAAGGAAGTAGAGAGGATCAGAGGAGAATAGAGAGGAAATGAGTCGGTGGGTTTGGTGATGAGAAGCGTGCAACACACCTAATCGGGAAGCCGGGTCGGGTAACAGGGCCAAGTCCGCGAGAAAAAGAAACGGGATGGTGGGCTGCGATTTGGATAAAACGACGTCGTCTTAATATCTTTATGCACAAAACGACGTCGTTTTGAAATGGTCGTATGAACAGTCCTGATGCGGATCGGATTTATAAGATAGGAGAACGATTATTTTTTGAATAAGGAATTCAAACTTATTTATTAGATTTGTTAGACAACATTGCAATACTATTTATTTGGAGTCCTATTTTGCAACTTTGACTTTTTTTTTCTCTTTTCATTTTTCATTCAAATGGGGATTTTTCTTTTTTCATTTTATACCATATAATGCAAGATTTTAACCCCTCTTCTCTATATCGATCACATTCTTATCAAGTAACAATATAAATTCGAATACATTAAAATGAACTTAATTATCATAATAGTTTAGTACTTTATAATTATAATTATAATCTGATTGTGACAAATTGAAGATAAGTGATTAACATGCAATTATTCTCAAAGTTGAGTTGTCAGCAGTGCAATTAACCCCACGAGAATATTTCGGTATTTCCAAATCACGACCTGTTTGTTTCGTGGAGTACATTACTACCAATTCGGTGTCATTTGAAACCAGCCTGCCAAACAAGATCGATTTATTATATTTCCGTCTCAAAATCCCCGAAAATTCGTTCTGCTCGCTTGCTACATTTTCGCTGAAGGTAAACCTATTTTCCACGATGTTCTTCGTTAGATATTTATGAATATTATTCGCTTAAATGCTTGACTAAATTGCAATCATATATACGCATATTGATGATCACAGAAGCTGATTGTATTCTTTTAATTTGGGGATCGACCAGAGGCAGATCTGCTTCTGATTGTGGGGAAATTTTAGGTTTAGGGTTTTTTCACTTCAGAAATTGAGCTCCTGTTTTCGTTTATGATCGATAATCGTGGTTTGTTTTCCTCATTTTGACCTATTGAACGAAATCATAGTTCTCCAAGTTTGTATGTACAGGAGTTTGTTCTTGTGAAGCTATGAGATGTTCATCTGATTGAAGTGTTCTTTTTTTAATAGTTGGAGGTATTTGAAGTTGATTGAGTTTCAATGGAGGGTGTTGGAGGCGATGGTTCCTCGACAGCAGCGGCGGCACTGAACCAGCGTAGACATGAAGTTTGGAAGCTTTTTCAATACTATTTGGATAGATCTACACCACATGCTGTTTATAGGTGGATTGGTACTTCGGTTTTAGCATTCTTTTTTGCTCTGCGGATCTACTATGCTCAAGGATTTTATATTATTGTGTACGGAGTGGGGATCTACCTGTTGAATTTGCTCATTGGGTTTTTGTCACCTCTTGTTGACCCTGAGGTCGAACCTTCAGATGGACCTATGTTGCCCACAAAGGGTTCTGATGAATTCAGGCCTTTCATTCGCCGTCTCCCAGAGTTTAAATTCTGGTAATTTAGCATTTAGACTGTTTTTCGGTTATTATGACCACCATGAGATTTGACGTAACTTGTCCAATATTAATGTTGTGAAGTTATTGTGGCATGCGTGAGTTTTGCTAGTCTACTTTCCATTTTATGTATAAACTTTCTATTGAGTTGGAGCGAGGTACAACCATACTGGGCCATTTCCTTGGTCAAGTAGAGATGAACCTCTTATATAATTTATTAATTTATTGTGTCTTTGCTGCCTTTGTGACTTGGTAATTGGTTTTCGTCTCCGTGAAAAAATTGTCCGATTAGTTATGGTTAGTAGGAAATAAATTACAAACAAAACTGCTTTAGTTGAGTTTTCTCACTTCTACGTGTGTAATATGGTTCATCCTCAGCACTTTCTAAAATGGTTACATTATGAATAATGTTTTTCAACATGGGCTATTTTGTGCTTGTGAAATGGCTAGTGGGCCTAATGACTGCTGTAGTCATTTCCAGTATCCGGATCGGGATATATTTTCTGCATTCATCGCCTTTTCTATGCAAGATATTGCCATACTTCCCACAAAAGATATTACTATTCGTTGCCAAACTTTTTCATTAAGATTACATCAATAACTAATCTTACTTTAGTAAGCTTCGTGAGAGCTTGTTTGGTAGGGATTATTATTCAAAATATCATTTTTCTTTACCACCATTTTCAACCACTCATTACATTGACCGGACAACTTTTTCCTATTTTTTAGACCTTTTTCTTTATTTCTCTATCACACATCAAAAGCTCATTTTTTTCTATAATCTCTGCCTAACATGTTACATACCCCAAGTGTTCTAGTTTCCTTCCATAGAATTGTAGTTACTCTAAAGCGTTTCTGATGCTTTCGCCACATAGAAGCTGTTTTCTATCCTATTGTTTATTATATATTCACGTTGATATCTAATATCCTTGTATTCACATTTAAGAATGCCCATGGAATGATGTTCATCTTGTTTCTATGGTCAGGTATGCCGTTACCAAGGCTTTCTGTGTAGCATTTTTATGACCCTCTTTTCAGTCTTTGATGTTCCCGTGTTTTGGCCCATATTGCTATGCTACTGGATTGTTCTTTTCATACTTACAATGAAGCGCCAAATTATGCATATGATCAAGTACAGATATATCCCGTTCAATGTTGGAAAGCAGGTGAGCTCCTTTAATGTTTCACTAAACTGTTTACTCAATGAGATCGTTTTATGTAACGTAGCCTGATAATAGTTGAGCCACAAAGAATGGAGAAAAATATAAAATTAAGTCTATACTTGATCAATGAAGTCTTGATACAAAAGCTTCTTATGTCCTGATACCCTTTTATAAGGGTTGCTAAAGGTCTTGTTTGGGTCATGGAGTGATTTGTAATATGGATAGACAGACTTATAGTAAGGATTTAAGGAAGTGCAACCAAACCATGGATAAGCTTAACTGGTTATTAGATCCATTTGATTCTGCAGTCAATTGTCTCCAACAAGTACTCTCAAGTGCTAACTTCTGTTTTCTTTTTTTGTTTTAACAGAAATACAGTGGAAAGCATGCTTCTTCTAGCACGGGCAACTCACGAGCAGACTGAAATTCTCCAGGTTACATGAAACTGAATGAGGAGAAATTTAGTTGATTGAATTAATAGAACCCAGAAGTGGCTTTGAAGATTTTTAGTTAATGAGATTTGTATTTATATTACAAATTTAGAATGGACATGAATGAATACAATGATAGAAGAATTTTATTTCAGCTGTGCGCCGTTATGTTGCTTATGGTTGCCAATTTGTATGCGAGACAAAAGTGCGAAAATTATTTTTTGACACTTAATGGAAGATTGAAATTGGTTCTTTTATGATTGTTTGTCTGTTTCATTCTTAACATGTTGCAGCATGTTATTGAATGTTAATATAAAGGTTTCTTGTCGTAAAGTAGAAAAATTATTTGACATGTTTGTTTGTATGTATTGAAGTTGATGTGGGAGTCTATAAAGCTCTTGATGAGTTTGGATTTGTAGGGAGAATGTATTACCTTAAACAGATTAGCCCTAACAATTTGAAAAAAAGAAAAAGAAAAAAGAAAAACTAAATACACAGATAACAAGGCAATAAAATTAAAATATTAATATATATACAATACTCATACAAGAGTAATATTACACCAACAATATTGACATACAGTATTTGGCGATTTCACTAGATTTAGTCTCAGTAATTAACTCTTGTAAGTTGTAAACCGAGTTGGTGCAGGTCTAAGCCAAGCTAGTCCTCCAATCATGTTCTTGTTGCTCAAGAAAGAATCAGCCTCCTCACTCGATAAACTATGCGACCAATTTACCCTTTTCTCTCTATTGGCTCCTGGACCGTAACACTTGTATTCTCCATAATAAGCTGACCTATCATATAATAAAAGAAAAAATAGTAATAGTCAACTAACTGCTACATATCGGAACGGGTGATGAATAAATTAAGCAATGCTGATTAATAACATTTCTCTTAATGATATGTACACAAACATGTAGAATGGATATGGACCTTTGATTGTTCGAGTCTCCCCAATCATCCCATCCCTCGGACTGTACAACACCAGATATGTACGACAGGGCAAACACGACCCTCGAATACGAACCCCATGGCCTCCCTAGTATAGCGCCGCCAATTACATTACCGGTTATCTTGCAACCTAAGAACACAAAGCCAGTATCCTCAGATGGGAACTCTCGCTTTTGCGCTGTGATGGCTCCATTTCCATCTGAAATCGAGTGAAGATGGCACCTCTACAAAGCATGAAATAAATAAATAAAGATGAAAATCATGCTTGAGTCTAGATATCTTCTATTTCAATTCCTGTCACCTATAGACTGTTTTATTGAATCAAAACAATTCACATTAATAAATTAATACACTTATATGTACATTGTTTTGATTTAACATGATATCGATGAGACAGAATTTGAAACAACAAACTCAGGTTTATCATGTTTGGCATTGTAACATGATTAAGTGTGTTTATTTTTATACTTACCTCATAAAGAGAAGCTGCATTTCCAAATATGAAATCAGTGGCTCCTTCAATGTAACAATTGTTGTAATAGTGTCTACCAGCATCATCTAGTAAGGTATCTTGATACGAGAGGATTCTACAACTATAGAATGCAACTCTATCTCCAGTCACCCTTAATGCAACACCTTTCCCACTTTTTCCATAGGTATTCTGAAATTCAAATAATCCATCATCCACCGAGTTACAATATTATTTGGTGTCATCGACGAAATTTCAATATTTTAGAGACTTTTTTTGTACCTCAAATGTTAAATATCGTGCGACAAAATCCGAAGCCGATATTTTAACCGTAGGAGAGTTAGAAAGCACGTCTCCCCCGTCGTTCCATGTTATTACGGTGTTCGAGGCTTGGGTTCCACTGAGCGTAATGTAAGGCTTATCCGCCGGCACAACGATTTTTTCTCTACTCAAATGCAACAAAAATTTTCAGAGAAAGGCATTTGTACAGATAATTTATCTCAATATAATAGAGTTATGTGGAGTAATGAAAGGCATTTGGAGTAATGAAAGGCTTATCGGATGGCATGACAAGTTTTTCTCCGCTCGAGCGCAATAAATGTTTTCACAAGAAGATTACAAAAAGTACAAAAAAAGTTATTTGTGCAGATAATTTGTAAAGATTAAGCAATTTTGTGATTGTTGATATTGAAGATAGTGTAATATGTTACATGTATACTAGAATTAGAGTTAATGTTAAGTATGTATATGTTAGACTGTTACTTATTATCTGCACATTTCATGTGGATCTTATGTAGTAACTAATAATGCACAAAATTTAGGACAAATTATAACCTGTATGTTCCAGGCTTGATCCAGATGAAAACTAGCTCCGAGTTGTTCGATGGGACGGAGTCGATGGCGTCTTGAATTTTGGTGAAGTCCCCTTTGCCATATTGATCAACCCTAATAAGAATGGCAGTGGACATGTCTTGAGGACCATTAGTAGTACTGCTCGAACTTGTCATGATGAAACAGCAAAAGATGATCATGCCATGAACACCACGATGATTAATGTTCAATGATACAAGCCCCATATTAATTATGCGTGTAATGGAAAGAGTATAAGATCGAGTAAGTTTGAGTTTGTAAATTAAAGATTGTGACTCGCCTATATATACATGTAATTATAAGAGGGTATATGTTGATCCTGATAAGATATGGTCAACGGAATTAATAGTTAGCTGATTTCTTATGATTTAATTCACGTACGTGTGGGAATGTATCTGCAGTTGACGGCGGTTCCGTGGTGGCGCCGCCAGTCAACAAGTGATAAATAAGGAAATGATTCTTTTGGAAATATGTTTACAGTGCTCACCTCTCAACACCTCAACCTCATGCATGATATAAGCTTCGCAAAATGGGTTGGAAAATGTTTTGCAATCAAATTTTCCATTTTCCAATTAGACACATTTTATTTTTTATAGAATTCATTTTCCACGTTAGGCAAAAAAATTACACATTTTTTAATTTTTCTTAGAAAGCTATCTCAACCCAAAAATTCAAATTTGAGATATGAATTTTATGAATATATGTAAACAAATTATTATAAAGAAAGGGGGGATTTAATACCAAATCTTTCGAGAAAGTGCAAGTCTGTAAGTAAAAGCCACCTAAAACATTTAACAAGTCTCAACAGACCCCCCTTGATCCCCCCGGCCCCCCTCCCACCCATTCCGAACGCGAGGTTAAGAAGTCGAAGTAATTGTTGAGAAACCATTGAAAGTGATTTTTTTTTCCTTTATATATTAATAAAATTTATTGTTGAAAATGAGCATACAAGAAAATAGTTATAATTGTTATGAATAATAATTGAAGAATAATTATTAGGTGTTATGAATAATTGAGAATAATGTGGTGGTTATGAATTATGAGGAATAATTTGGTGGAGGAATAATTTGGTAAAAGATGTAATTATTATATGTGAATGACTATTATACCCTTGATGAAATTATGTAATTACGATTGTCTTAATTCAAGCTTTCCTATAAATAGAGCTCAGCTATTAATGAAATTCATTCCTGAGAATTCCTTGTAATTCATTCTTCTAAATTCTCTCTATTGTTTCTATACTTTTATAACACGTTATCAAGACGAGCCTCTAGCCATTTGAGTAATATGAAGGAGTATGCTCTACAGTTGCATCTTATAGATGATCTTCGTCAGATCGTAAACCTAATTATTATAAATAACCTAATCCATCTCCAATCAATACTTATCTTTCTATTCTCTCTTATCTTTTTCCCACTTTCTCGACGCCTCACTTTCTATCTTCCCAATCACTCACGTAAAACATTTATGCAGAGACAAAGAGTTGTGAGCAATTCAAGAATTGGCAAATGGAGGAAATACGCATGTTCAATCGCTTCTCCCTAAGAAAAAGGAAAAGGTATATATATTATATTACTTTATAATATAATAATATATTAAACTATAATATTCGCTTTCTCGAGATATAAGGAGCATACATTATCAAAATCAAATTTTCTCGACTCCATTATACTCGATTTAACGAGAGCTTCGATTTGACACCAACATTGATAGGGTAATAACTCGTTTTGAAATATGTTATTATCAAACTTTCAAAATTTACAAATCAGTACACCAACTTTTGAAAAAGTTACAAAATAGTCCTTGAACATTTTGATATTGATAAATTGAAATAGAAAGGAGATAATTTTCCAATCGTAAAACATTGATAAAATATTTTTGACAATTTTACCTTTACGAATTGGAATGGACAATTTTACCCTTAGGGTAAACCGACCTAATTTTGACGACAAAGAAAATGGGATAGAATATTCATGAAGAAATTCTAAATCAATTGATTATATAAAATGGCTTGAAGTCCATTTGAGTTAAAAGATCGGAATATTATTTTAACTCCCGAAGAGTTCAATTACATAATGTACTTATTCTAGAAGGATAAGTGTGCTCTTGTAGAAGTAATGAGTATTTGTTCTAGAAGAACAAATTTGCTCCCGTAGAAGCAGTTCAATATTTAATTCTCGCACTTTATTTACTGTAATTTAATTACTGCAATACCTCCTACTTGATGATGGGTTCAACCGTCAATAAACGGAAGATTTTATATATTTCTCGCACTTTATATGCTAAGTGATGGGTAATACCTTCTACTAAGATCCTACTCCTCAAGAAGTAGTTAAATATTATGCAATTTAATTCTTGCTATTTAAATTCGTAAATTTATATTTATTGCAATAATTCCCATAAGGTAGGTTCGACCACCTATTGGAGGAAATTTAATTTCTGCAATTTAAATTTATGCACTTTATAGTTTGAGTATATTTCCAATGTGGTGGGTAATACCACACGATTGGTGTGCATATTTCCAATGTGGTGGGTTATACTATACGATTGGTTATAATCTAATCCTACCCGTAAGAAGTAGTTGATCAAATATTCTAATCATACTCTCAAGTAGTAGACGATGAGAATAAAATTACTTCCCCATATATACCGAATATTAATGGAGAAAATTGAGTAAGTGGTACTTGAAGTCACCATTGGATAAATAGATGAAAATAAAATGCTCAATAGATCCCATGTTGATAAATCAAAGATAATATATCGCATGGAGAAATTATATGAAGTAATCTCATCGATGATATGAGATTGTATTAATATGAGAATAAAATGCTCTTGAAGAAGCATAATCACTAGATTTCTCAGATTTGAATAAAGCCAATATGATATTATTATTACTCCGTAAGAGGTACAAAACAAATAAGTGGAACATATTGAGAATATCAAAAGATGGCATTAAACACTCGAAAATATAGAAATGCAAAAGAATATACATATGAATCCATAAATGAGGGATGCCTCGAGAGTATAAATACTCCGTAACTCGCCACCATCAACATTAGGATTCATAATGAAATATTTAAAGGATTCGAATTTCTTTTTCGCTTGACACCTGGTCCGTGACCGACTGACTGGGCTTCCACAGATTCTTGAACATATGCATGAAATTTGATGAGTAGTTCATCAACAAAGATTAGCGTAAATAAGTATTTTTCTCATTGAATGAGAGATAAACTTATTATTTACACCCCGATCTAGAAACGCTAGTAAGCCATCAAAGAAATTATTAATATTCAACAAACCTATTGGTTTGACATGAAAGTTCCATCTGTGCCACGAGGCTATATTGAATATTTCCTCCAAAGTGTTGTAGCCGCCTAAGGACAATGAAAGCATCACTATTATTCATCATATACATCATGCGCTTGTGGATGGATTGCGCTTGTAGCCCCAACCCTTGGACCCATGGTAGAACTAGCTCCAATTCGAGTATTAGATCCAACTAGATGGAAAGGTATTACGCCGAAACTCTTATTCCCAATGATTGTGCGACCATTATAAGTCTAGCTAAAAGTTTGTTGTTGGTTCCTCCAGTATAGTATATTGATTTCTTGTCTCCCTAACTCTTTATTTAGTTGGTTTGCCATATCCACATATTGGATATGGCCTACCATTAGATCCACCAAGAATACATACTGCTTTAATATGGCGAGGTAAAAGTCGACTTGTATGAGATGATTCTAAAATCTCCACATCCATCTCTACTCCTATCTCTTTTTGCACTATATTTTCAACATGAGAGATATATGAATCCTCTATTTAAAGAAAATTTTAAAACCAATAATTGAGTGCACTATTTACTTTTTGACAAATATGAAAGAGAAAAAGGCGAAATTTTTCTTTAGTGATATGACATATAGTCACAAGGATTGAAAAATAATATATATCTTAAAATTGAAGAACGATATTTACAAATAAAAGAAATATATTGATCTTTGTTATTACACCGAGCTTTCTCACATAAATATGGGAAAATCATTATGCTAAATTTTTCTACTAAATTTACAAACAGGATCTTCTAAAGTAAGTTTTTCAAGATCATGTAACGCGTTTGTTGATCTTTGAATTTGGCCCATAAGGCCATTAGCTCACCTTGTACGTGTCCACTAGGATGTGTCTCAAGAGCCTGTTGAATATCATCCAAAGGCTCCTTACTCAATCCATCCTTAATGAATGCTATTTTATCTTCTCGATTTACTGGACAAGTACCCACGATTTACATCGAGTGTCACATGTCCACCGAAAGCACACTTGTAGCATCCTCCTAATCTTTTTGCTCTCAGTTTCTTTGAAAAACTACTTTTACCCATACCAGGCATGTATTTAGAAGGAATTGAAACCTCACCGGATAATCGAACCTTGCTTCAATCAAGTATCGGATATCTTGTGGGATACCCTTATTCATTAGCATCCTTAATCTTTCCAAATTTACATCGATAAATCCTTTTTAGGATTTTGATCGGTAGTGATGGATAGTATTTTCGAAGATTTGAGAGCATATGATCCATTATAATGTATAGACCATTGTTGGGATAAATTTTGCAATAATTTTGATGATTTATTTATAGAATAATACGACGCGTATGAAATAAGACTCCGATTTTAAATAAATAATATGAAGCGTAAGAGCTACGATTTCGGAATTAAATAATAGCCGGATGTGATGCGTATGAGCTGTAACTCCGTGTTTGAACAGTAGTAGACAATAATGTCACCAAAGATGATGGAATATGTCGGTGAATTGTTTCTATGATAAATCATGTTGAGCACTATACAGATACTAGTGAAATCGATATAAGAATTTACTGAACTAGAAGTTCAATAATACTCGTTTGCAAAACCGGACTGACCATCCAGGTTTAAATAATTATTGAAATCAATATTTCAAGTGAAGAATTAAATGAATTCTTCAATGATTGTTCTCGATAAATGATGAAATCATTACTAGCAAATATTGGGAATAAATCCCAAATATATCTGGAATAAAGGATGAGAAGTATGGGCCCACTCATCCTCCATGTGGACTACTAGATATTATGATATGGATCCACTAGATAGTCACATGTGTATATGATTGAAATTTCTGAGAAATATTTGCTCACGGTATGAGCATGATTTTGATTTAATGATAAAGCTAGTAAATGTATATCCCAATACTTGAATAAATCCTCAAGGATTTGAGTATGCATACAAGTGGGATATTATATGGCAAATTATTTAAAGTCCTCAAATAAATTGCCGATATCGAGAATAGAATGCAAACGGTCTAAATTCCCATATTAAGGCTGAATGATGAGAACATATATGATTAAAATCATACCAACTGTATGAGTTTTGGTGTTCTAAATTTTCTCGGCATGAGGGAGTATTAAAGGTTGAAAATGATATGTGAAATGCATCATGTTATATCCTCACAATTAAAATATGAACTTGAAGTTCAAATATGCATAAAAGATGCTATGAACAATCACATATATCAGTTGAGATGCTTTGATAAGTTAGCACGCCAGAAGCGTTGATATTATGAGATTTCCCCAAACATATATATCAAAGCAAATTATAAAAGATGGTCTTAATAACGGAGGCATATGCTCTTGAAGAGTATATAGACATAACTATATTGTGTAATCCTACAAGAGGATTGATAATGAGATATCTCGATAAGTTATGTCGATATGGGGAAAGAAATGAAATTGAAAAGTGTCGACACGATATGAAAATGTAGCGCTACATATGATCAATGATAATGAAAATATTGAGATATATTGAAGATGATAAATGGTGAATGTGAAACCCTTAACTTATGAGATGATGAGATGATGATGACTATTGCTCAAGTTTAAAGATAAGCATGGTGGTCATTATATGTTGCATGCTCATGAAAGTTAAATTACCGATCGTGTATGTAATACAGAAAAGAAAATTAAAGGATCGGGTGAGCTAAGCTCGTGTTTATAAGTACCCTAAAGGGGGAGCTAAGCCCCTGGGAATGAAATAACCTATTAAATGAGTATTAAATGTTAAATGATATATTTTAAGTGTTAGTTAGTTATGAAGGTTTACTTATATGTTTACATGTTTTTACGATGAATTTATATGCTTTAAATTGTGTATTTGGAGACATGTGTTCATGGTGAATGTTTTGTAGTTGTGTAAGAAAATTGATGCACTCTAAATGAACGAAGAGTATAAAATCAATGTATATGATACTCATACAAATGTATGAAAGATTTTGAAATGCTTGCAGCATACTTGTATAAAATACGCGTTGCACTCTTTTTCCCTTGACTGAGGTTTTATCCCATTGGGTTTTCCTAGCAAGGTTTTTAATGAGGCAACTTTAAAGGCGTATTCACATGAATAATGTACTCTTTTTCCTTCATTAGGTTTTTCCCACTGGGTTTTTCCTAATAAGGTTTTAACGAGGCATATTCATGGTATATTGAGAACGATAGGAGAAATTGATACTGATGTATCTATTGAATCAAGTTATAATGGAGCTAATGCTTTAGATCCAAACGATGATGATATTGAAATCATTTACCAGAAGTAAAGATATCAGTTCTCAAGATATGAAATCAAACGGAGCAGCTGTACTCTTTTTCCTTCGATCAAGTTTTTTCCCACTGGGTTTTCTTGACAAGGTTTTAACGAGGCAGCACGTGAATACTCATATGCCGCTGATAGACATCGTGGGAGTAATGTTTGATGAAGCAAGATATAACCACTCCAAGCTATCCCGCAATCGGTTTGGAAGTTTTTTCCCAATCGGGTTTTTCTCCAAACAGTCAGGAAGACATTTGTATTAATAATAGTCATTCAAGGGGAGTGTTATGAATAATAATTGAAGAATAATTATTAGGTGTTATGAATAATTGAGAATAATGTGGTGGTTATGAATTATGAGGAATAATTTGGTGGAGGAATAATTTGGTAAAAGATGTAATTATTATATGTGAATGACTATTATACCCTTGATGAAATTATGTAATTACGATTGTGCCATTCGAAGTTTTCCTATAAATAGGGCTTCAGTTATTAATGAAATTCATTCCTGAGAATTCCTTAGAATTCATTCTCTCTAAATTCTCTCTATTGTTTCTATACTTTTATAACAATAATTACAAAATTAAGCGAAAGCTAAAGAGCCTTAACTTTGTTCCTTTTTTTCGTCAGAAGGAGATAATAAATAAATTTCATGAAAGTAAACAGTAAATTGATGAATCAATTTAAATAACTCCTAAACGAAGAGAAACTACTAAATAAAAAGGACATTGATGAATCAATACTAAAGTGATATATTAATATTGACTGATATTGTAATTGTTTATAAGAAACTAACACAATAACATCATAACAGTAACTAATGTTAAAGTACCATGTTGACCGAATCAGCATTCACGTTCACGGTTTATGAAAGGAAAATAATAATAATAATAATAATAATAATAATAATAATAATAATAATAATAATAATAATAATAATAATAATAATAATAATAATAATAATCTATCATTTGTTTTGAATCAATGTATGTACACGGTTGGTGGGATGCAAAGACTGAAAATTACTCAATTTCGTGACTAAACGACCGTTCATTTATAGCTGGCCACCTATCTTAACTAATACATCAATCGATTGCCTTATGTTAAATTATTAACAAATTAGTGGTCAAAAATTAATATTAATTATATAAATATAATATGCAGATCGATCAAATGAATGTGTAAGAGGAAGATGAACATAGCTAGCTTGTAAATGACACGAATAAAGTTTACGTTAAACTCTTCCATTAACATTCCTTTCATATTGTGAAAAGGAAGTAATACTTTCTTGTTCAAATCAATGTCATCTTATAATGTATAACTTTCTGCTTCTGCGTTGACGTTTTATTCTATTGAAAATCTACTTCCATCTAGATAAAGTTAAATTTTAATTTCAATATCACACGATCAAAATTACGGCTTTTTATTATTCGTAAATTTTTTAAAGAAAAATATTATGTACTTATACTTGCTTTTACACTTGTATGAAGTGTGAATCATGTGAAATGAAACATCAACCTCAAATGTATTGGTCCAACATCTCATCCACAGTGGCATACTTGACATCAGGGTAAAGCTGTGAAGCCTTTACTCCAAATGATGGTTCAATCTCACCTTGACTGTTCTTGAGAACTTCCTCCTCGGGTATATACGTTCTTTCAAGGGTTTTGCCAATCTTTTTCTCGGTCGAGCAGTGGCATCGAGCTGTGCTAGTGTTCTAAGAAATGTACCACCGAAGAAATTGCTCGAGACGTAGGTGCAAGGGATCCCTTCTGCCTCCACAAATCGGCGGAATTGAGCTTTGTGCCCAAACATCGATTTTGCAGGCTCGACAGCATGTACACGATCAACGTCATTTCCAAACTCTGAAGAAAAGAATCGCTGGAAGCATGGAATATTTAGAGATCTAAATGACATCTGTTGCAATAATAAAACCATGGTACACTTTTTGCATTTGGGTAATCGATTAACGTTACTACAATGTTACGTGTTAGTTTGAAAGCACAAGATGTAGCAATCAAAATGAGCAAATAGTTCTGAATTTGTGGTTCAGATAGCATCTAACAATGCTCAATCATTGAAGCATCTAATCAAATGAACTTCAATTCAACAAGGTAATCACATTCATATACAAATAATTCATTAATTTGATAAACCAAATATCATGAACCAAATTCGAAAACTCAGTTTGGTGATAAGTAATTTTTGTTTACAATTGCCAGAGTTTATTTACCTTAATATTGCCAGCTTCCTTAATAGCAGCTACAATCCCGGTCCTGTAATGAGGCGGTCGCCTCCAACCCTTCGGAGGGCCTGTTTTAATCCGTTATACTTGATGTCCAATTGTATATTATGTTTTTTTTTAAATTGAAGGGTCCAATTTTGAATTCAACCAAAATTTAAGCCCCAATTTTAAGAGTAACAAGAAAATAATTCAAGTATTCAATCCAAACTTTAGGCCTATTTTTTGTTTGACAAATTTAGGCCCAGTTTTTAGCAATACCTATTCAAGTATGTATTCCATTTTCAAGTTTAATAAAAGAACAAATAGAAGAAAAAAAGGGAACAGTTGCAAACCCAAAAAAAAAAAAAAAACAAGAGAGAGCATCGACTCGCCGACTCTGCAGTCAAGTATCGGCGTTTGCGCTCTGACTAAGCTTTTTATATTCTCTATTAACTTATTATTGCACATTTGAGCAATTCTTATTATGACCCTAGTTGAGTTTTGTGCATTGTTTTATATCACTTTACGGAAAGAAAATCAATAAATAGAAGGATCCATTTTTCAAAGTTTGTGTCAGGCCCAACAAATTACAGGATCGCAGCTGACCTTGTGTTGATCAGCTAATGGAGCATAACCTAGCGTTGATATCACAACATCCACCTGCTTTACTGCACTCACCAAGCTCTCGTGATTGTACAATCTCCCAACATAAATCCCCAAACCAATTTCAATGTCGTATTAATTTGTTTTTTCCGGTAAAATATTATCGCTGGATTAGCAATTAAAAAAAAAAACCTCGTCTTACTATATGTCTTGTCGGGGAAATCAACTAATTAGGGCATTGAACTGAAGTAGGTAGGAGAAATTAATCGAAATTTTTGTACATACTGACATGGATGAATTTGACGCCGGAGTTTTTGAAGCTCCCAAAGAATTTAGGGTATGTTTGATTGGTAAATATTTTCCAGGAAAATGTCAAATCAAGGAAATCATTTTCCAGGTACAAGTGCTTAAAGCACAAAACAATAGTTTCCTGAAAACTCAATCTAAGAAAGACGTGGGAATCCGTTTTCCCAGTCGTTTTCATGGAATTCCCTTTCCTGGAATCCTATCAAACACACCCTAGATTTGTTAGGACCGGGATTTGAGATTGTGGACTCTCGAATTAAAACGAAAGTTGGGTGATCGGCTTTTGCGCTAGCTTCGACGATGAATTTTCCGATGTACCCGGTGCCTCCGATTGTCAGAATCTTATTCTGTTTAGCCATTTTTCCTTTGCTTTGAACGGAGTGTAGAGGGTAACTATTTACTGAAACAAATATGCGGAGGGGTTGTGCTAAATACACCCGGCTATTTATTAAGTACATCAATTTTAATAAATATTTCCATTTTACCCTTACCTCGCCTAGCTTTAAAAAATAAAAATAAAAATAAATTTGTTCGCATCGATGAGAACGAACACTAGAATGGGTGTTCGCTCCAAAAGGAGCGAACACCAATATAATTAAAAAAAAAATTTTACTATCATTTAAAAAAAAATTTTAACTGCTCAAAGTTTTTTTTTCTTGTTTTAATAATTATATTCAATACTAACCAGATAAAATTAATTACCTTATCATAAAACAATTTTGAAATTCATCATTAAAGTGGTTGCAAAAACTTACAGAAATTTCGAAATTACTCGTCAAAGTAGTTACAAGAAATTTAAACAAAAAATTATAACAAAAATTGTATCCACGAATCAAAAATCAGATAAAATTTATTTATTTTTACTTCAATTTTTTTCATTTTTTTTAAAGTTCGCTGTGTTGACAGCGACCAAGCAAAAAGCTTGTTCACCGTGTGTTCACAGCGAACTAAAAAAAAAAAAAGACGATGGGTCAACAGTAGGGGCATACTAGTCTTTTATATTTTTTCTTTTTTTTTATTTGAAAGGTGGGTGCACCCAGAGCAATTGGGGGTGCATTTAGCCCTAGCCTACGCGGAGACATAGCGTCTATGATTTTCAGTGCCAATGATCCAATGCCAGTTGGCAGCGTGACGTGGCGTCGTGTACAACAATTTTTAAAAATTTTTAGCATCTACATTAATTAAGTGAGATGAATAATACATAATTGTCCTGCGAGCTCATGTAGACCCCATATTTTTTCCTTAAAAAATAGGGGTATTGGCATGATCTCCTACCAACGTAGTTGGGAGGAGATAATGAGCGTGATTTTCAGAGTAACAAGATGACTCAGCATAGATGATTGGGGAAATTGTTTGAAAAATAATTGAATTTGGTTAAGTTCAGGAAGAATTTGAGAGACTTGGAAAGTGACGATAATGTGATAAGAGTAATGATCTCCTACCCATTGTGGGTAGGTTATGTCGTTCACAGTGAAGGGAGGGGATCATAGAGGTTGGGTGAGGTCCCCCACCATTAGGACAGTTATGTATTATAGACAAAAAAAAAAATTTGGTCGATGACGTGGCGTCACGATATGGCGCTACGTCAGCATGGGTTTCTTCTTATGTTGTCCACTATAGGCAACTGAACATTTCCGAATGTAATAATTTTGTTTTTCTGTTGGCAGAGGGAATCTCCATGTAGTGGCAAAATGATCCCTGATATGCAAAAACCTTGGTCACCAGTCGAATGGATAAAAAAAATCTAAACACAAGGGTCGGTGGGTCGAATATGATTTTGGAGAGTAAAATTTAAAGCGAATATGGATTGGATATGAATTAGAGAGGTATAATTGAACCTAAATATCCATGTATTAATTTTTTTAATTTTATTTTTGTGCTAAATAATATTTAAAATAATAAAATTAAAAATATTGTGAACCATTTAATGAAATTCCGTTATATAATGCGCACCAAATTAAAATGAAAATATTGGTCTACTCATTTGGATCAAATGAGCACCAAATTCCTTTTTTTGGACTAATTGCACTATCTGTCTCTCTCTCTCTCTTTTCTTTCTTTTTTTTTTTTTTTGGCGGGCCATATTCACAGCAAGCATATTTTTTTTGAAACCATCTATGTTAATTTTCCAAAATCAATGAGCCTTTGTCCCAGGCAGATTGATCTCCCATAACGCTATCATGGCGTTCGAGCTTCTCCACTCAATGTCTAACAGACGTATTGGTAAAATGGGTTTCATGGCGCTTAAGCTCGATATGAGCAAAGTGTATGATCGGGTCGGATGGGATTTTGTGTGTGCTATCATGCGTAAAATGGGCTTTCCTTGTCGATGGGTTAATATGATTTTGGATTGTATTTCGACGGCTCGTTTTACCTTCTCTCTCAATGGTGAACTTCGTGGTAGGGTCAGACCATCTCGTGGATTACGCCAAGGGTGCTCGTTATCCCTCTATCTCTTTATTTTGTGTACCGAAGGGTTTTCTGCTTCTCTTCGGAGGGCTGAGTTACATAACAGTCTTCTGGGGATGAGATGTTGTCGCAACGGTCCCCGTATCTCTCATTTGTTTTTCGCGGACGACTCCCTCATTTTCACCAAAGCTACTTTGAGTGATGCTAAGCATATTGTCGAGATTCTCCAATGTTATGGCAAAGCATCGGGTCAATTGGTTAACTTTGATAAAACCTCTGTTACCTTTTCGCCAAACACGTCACAGGGGGAATGACATGCCATTCTGGTTTTGTTCAGGATCCATAACACTAACCCACATGATACTTACTTGGGATTACCCTCCGTTATTGGTAGACATAAACAACGTACTTTTTCGATTATTCGGGATAAAGTGTGGAAGAGGCTCAAGGGTTGGAAATGGGATATGTTTTTATGGCAGGTAGGGAGGTGTTGATTAAAGCTATCATCCAGGCGATCCCTATTTATTTCATGTGTTTGTTTCGACTACCAAACTCTATTTGCGAGCAATTGAAAAGATTAGTGTTGAATTTTTGGTG
This sequence comes from Jasminum sambac, assembly GCA_018223645.1. Classification (NCBI taxonomy): domain Eukaryota; kingdom Viridiplantae; phylum Streptophyta; class Magnoliopsida; order Lamiales; family Oleaceae; genus Jasminum; species Jasminum sambac. Next base: position 24,344,657 of record CP073648.1, on the reverse strand, counting down.
GGGATGTAAGGAAGGGGCCAATAAGCTTAGGTGGGTTAACTGGAATATCCTGTGCTCTTCTAAGCATGGCGGTGGGCTTGGCTTCCGTGATTTCAAACTTTTTAATCAAGTGATGCTTGCTAAACAAGTTTGGAGACTAGTTGCGAACCCAAATTCCTTGGTGGCCAAGTTTCTTAAAGCCAAATATGATCCGAATCACGATATTTTGGATGTTGGGGACAAGCATGGCTCATCCTTTATTTGGAAGAGCTTACTGTGGGGAAGAGAAGTGGGGAAGGTGGTGTCCGTTGGAGGGTGGGCTGTGGTAGTAATATTAATGTTTATACTGATCCCTGGCTACCGAGACGTTCATGCTTCAATATTCTCTCTGCTCCGCGTAGTGGCGTGGTTAAGGTTCAAGACTTGATTGGGGCCGATCGGGGCTGGAATGAGCCGTTCATTCCACATAATTTTTTACCTCTGGATGCTGATTCCATTCTTTCCATTCCTCTGGGCAACACTATTACTCCTGACCAGCGCATTTGGCATTATTCTTCTAATGGTATTTACACAGTTAAAAGTGGTTACACCGTCGTAAAGAATTTACAAAATTCTGCCCCTGAATCCAGCTCGCATGCGATGACAAAATGGTGGAGGAAGATTTGGAATTTGGCTGTTCCTCCGAAGGTTCGTAATTTCTTGTGGAGATTGTCACATCATGCTATACCTTCTGGGGAAAATCTCCTTCGCAGACATGTTGGGCGTGTTGTCGCAGTACGCCAAAATTTATTTTATTTCCTTACTCGGTTTCAAAACTACAAATTAATGTAGAAGTGATAAGTAAGGGTCGAACCCAAGAGGAACAGTGCTTAATCTAGTTGATTTTATCAATTAATATAGAAAAATGCGGTTTTGTGATATTTGAATAAAAATAGAAAATCGAACGTCAAAATAAAAGATTGAAATAAAACAATTGTACAAAATATCTAGTTCTCGGGTTCGGTTGTGTCAACAACTTATATTTATCTTTCCTATGCAACGTGTTACTATTCCTTCTTCAATTTATCAACTCTTAATTAATCAAGAAGAAAATATAGATTACACCATTATATGATAGATTACACGCAAAATATAGAAAATAAGTAAATAAATGCTAAGAAATAAATAGAGAAATAAAAGGGAAAAGAGAAACTTATCGAAGAAATGATCCGCTAATCATATTCACAGCCGAAGTATCGTTGATCGATTGAAGCCTTTATTTCTTCCGCCGGAATATGAAAAACTAAGATCTTTCAAGTTAAAACTAAGAACAAATGAAGAAGAGAATTTTATTGAAGAGAAAGTTGGAGAGAACTACTAGCTAATTCTCTTCCACTAAGTTATGCATTTTCTTCCTTACAAATGCCTCTATTTATAGACAAAATTTCACAAGAAAACATAATAAAAAATTATACAACTATTCCATTATAATTCCACTAATTGGTAACCACCAAATCATGATCTTAAATTGCTCCATTAGTTCAAATATTGTATCATGGTATAGGTAAGCATCTTGGCTGAATTGTGCAATTGGAATTTCATTTTTTTGATATTTTAATAGAAAGTTATGAATTTTCTACCAAAACATGGCCCAAGAAATCCTCCATTCACACCACTCTCGGTTTTGCCCATTTTTAACCATGATATGATCCGAATCATTTAAAGAGGTCAACATCAAAGTTGTAGCCCTCTGAGTGTCCTTTCCAACAATATAAAGTGCAGGTCAATCCGAAGTTTATAGCAAAAGTTATGATCAAATTACTGAACTGCGGCAGTAAATTCGAGCTGCTGATTTTTTTACGCTTTGTCATTTCTCTTCAAATGGCCATAACTTTTACTAGGAAACTCCGATTTGGGATCCGACAAAAATGTGGAAATCCTCTTTTTATATTATTTGATATTGGCACAATAAAAAGTGTAAAAACAACTTTTCATAAAATTGCATCGGAGGCCCTCCATCTTTGAATTTGCTTGCATTTCGGTCCCAAGTTTCGTTTTCGCTCCGTTTTTATCCATTTTGGCTCCTTTTGATTTCTTGTGACTCTAAACACACAATAAAAGGAAAACACATAAAAATAAATATATAATACTAATAAAACACACAAATACGTAAAATAGAAGAGTTATTTAAGTGTTTTTCTAGCACTTATCAAACTCCCCCACACTTAGACTGTTGTTCGCCCTCGAACAACAACTCATATGATACCAAACAACACACTGATTTTACATGAGATAAACAACTTTAAACATTGAAATCCAACTACAGATAATGACTTGTTTAATAAATATTCTCCCGAACCATGAAAATTTCACTTCTTCTCAAATACGCAATGACTTGTGAGTGTGTGCAATTGAGATTATCATCCCATCACTAACTGGAACCAAATGAAAGCTTACGATGATCTATCCAAATCCTGACCCGAAATAGTCAAATATTTTCTTTCATCTCTCGTGATCCCACTCTTATTTTACAATGATTCTCATGGATCCTAAAAATTACTCTGTTCACCAAAAATCATCAACTGTTAGCACTGCAAAGAAAAAAAAAGAGCATGGCAGGTGTTTTATCGCAAATATGTTTTCAATTTAAAGAGTGTTTGGATTGAGCACTTCAAACCACTGAGGAAATTTATTTATCTAACTTCACACTTGGGTAGCTATCACATTTCTCGAGAGTTTTTTTTTTGGATGAAGAAGAAAAAGAAGAAGAAGAAGAGTTTTGCAATTTTCTTTTCAACTTTTACCCCACAGGTAGCTTTCACACTAAACCCCTTTCATTGGAGGCAGCCTTCTTCATCCATTCGAGGTGACGACTTCACACTCTGAGGTAGGTAGCTCTTTCCTGTTGTTCCTCTCCTTTATTTCAAATATAAAAGTAAAATTCATTCTCAGCATAGATCAGTGCTTTTTCAAAACTTTTTAAACTCGGTCAATAAAAGACACATTCACAAAAAAAAAAAACAGATACCATGCGATTATAACTCCACCTTACTAACAATCGATGTTTTCAGGTTATTTTCAGTAGGACGAATGGATAGAAAAAAAGAAAAGAAAAAGTTAGTTTACTATGGTCTAGAAAGTTAGAAAAAAAATCAACATTTTCAACCTTCAATTTGTGTTCCAGAGAATGATAGTAAATTATCTATAAATGTACTCAGATAAATTTGCCAGCTGTGCTTGGAAAAGAACAGAACACATTTTTTTTTTCGAGATCTTGTAATTTCAGCTAAGTCACACAAATTAAGCTCAATCATATTCAAAAGTTGCTATCTCATGCAAAATCGTCGACACAAATAAAAAAAAATCACACGCAGACCACAATATGCCACTCCCCCCACACTTAAATTCTACATTGTCCCCAATGTAGAAATATAGATAGCATTAAAAAGAGAAGAAATAGAAACTCCCCGATGGTAAGCAATGAGCCATGCCGATTTGGGGATGGTGGTTGCACAATGTAGCACTTATGAGGAATACTTCGACAATCCAAGAGCAAGAGACCTGCAATCAACATATTTACAGAACAAGAAAAACAACAGCTGAAAATATTTTGGTTTTTTTTTTTTTGGTTTTTTGTGTTTTTTTTCTTTTTATTTATTTTTTAATCCAGAGCGTAACACAGATGTGTTTCTAGAGTTAACTCCGTATTCTACCATCTGAAGTTAGCTATTCCACATTCATAACTTTAACTCTAAATCCAATTCATTCGGATCTCTTTTTCTTTCGCTTAATTCCTCTGGCCAATTGATGACAGACACTTCTACATGCATTTGTGGTACATAAGATTCTAATTTCTCTAATAATTCCTCAATTGATGGTGTAATAAAAATTATTTTTAAAGTATTAGGAGAAATCAACTTTTGATGAGCTAAAAATTCGAGAAATGCCAATAAACCGTTGAAATGGTTTTGAATGTTTAAAAGACCAATTGGTTTAGAGTGTAGATTCAACGTGGTCAAAGAAATTATGCAAAAGATCTGTTCCAAAGTTTCAAAACCCCCTGGTAATACGATAAAAGCATCCGAATGCATTATCATCAGTGTTAAGCATTCAAACAACGATTTAGCCTTTACCTCAACGCCGATGGTTCTACCATACACTGTTTTAGAGGTGGCACAAGAATACCAATCACCGTTGATCCTCGTGCGTGCAGATTGATTGAGCGGCACACCCTATCACCCATGGTAACCTCCTCAGTATATTATCTTACCCTTTTGATCTCCAAGTACTGTTCCAACTTCGACTACTGGTGCTAGAAGCGTTGGTTGTCCCAGATTGATTCCACCAAAGAGACTTATGACTCTCAATGTCCTTTTTGAATTCCCAGTTCCGGCAGAAGTAGTAGCCTCCATAGGTTATCGATTTTGCATACTAAAAACTGACACAAGAACACAAAAACAATTAAAAATAACAATATGTACACGTAGTTGTGATTGTGGCTCATATCTTCCTCTGGTTTTACGTCCAGAAACGGCTTAAACGCCTTCTATGAGTCGGGGATAGGCTTCTCATCCAATTTTCTTATAGACTGGCAAACAGGGTCTTTTAAAGTCAGATTCCCAAGATTATATCGTTCTCATTCCTTTTTAAATTCACTCCACAAATTGAGAAGTTCGATTTGCACCATTCCACTAGGATGTGTCTCAAGAGTTTGATGGATATCATCCAAAGATTCCTTACTCATGCCATCCTTAATGAAACATATTTTATCTTCTCGATTTGTGGACACAAATCCAATGGAACTATTACCTGATTTGCAGGTCCGTCGAGTGCATTGATAAGGTCATCTAGCACATTTATAGCACACATTCATTCTTTTTGCTCTTCGTTTCTTGGCAAAATTACTTTTGCCTAACCCTGATGCATATTTAGTACTTAAAGCTAGCATTTCACCTCCTAATCGGACATTTGCTTCAATCAACCAACGGATATCCTCAGGCATTTCCTTTTCCATCAACATTTTTAACCGTCCTACTCTAGAATAGTAAATCTCTTTCAAAGCATGCAAAAGCAATGACGAATAATATTTGTGGATTTTGGAAAATTTGTTATCGATTGAAAATTCAAGTGTTTTGGAGAAGTAGAAGAAAAGAGAGTGCTTAGGTTGCCTCCTAAGTAGCGGCTTTGTTTATAGTCGTTGGCTTGACTATAAAATTTTTTTTTTAGTTACGTAACACAGGAGAGAAAAAGAAACACTGAAGTAATAAAATTAAAACCATCAAAATCAATAAGCATAGTAGATTATCACACTATTCCATATTTTCAAGTAAAATAACTAAGGAGAAGAAAAAGTAACAGAACTTGAACTACATAATCAATTAAAATGATAAAAATACATATATATACAAAAATATCCCACACGTTCATACTATAAAATTAGGAAAAACAAAATAAATAGAAAGAAGAAGAAGAGGGTGAAGAAGAAAGAAATTACCTAATCACTGCTAGAAAGAAGTACTCACTGAAAATGAAGATTGTGATTGTGGTTTCGAGTGGAGAATGATCTCTGATTTATAGTCAAAGTGGGCACTGTTTCAACCGACAATCGTGCATGCAGAGTGTGCTGTAAAGAGTACGTTGGAGTGGGCATCCGAGAAAACGCGTTTGACAAATTGTCCATTATCAATAATTAATCCCCACACGTTATCAATAACTATTGCTAATCACCGATTTGTGCGCCATCATGTCTCTTTTCAAATAATTGAATCTTCGGATATCTTCCTTCTACAGTTACAAGACAATATCTTCCTTAGTACGTTAGATAAAAAAACGGAGAAAAAAAACAAAAATAATAAAAATACCAAAAGAAAACTAAAAATGAGAAAAAAAATGCTTGGGTTGCCTCCCAAGAAGCGCTTTTGTTTATGGTCGTTAGCTCGACACAATTCCCATTTGTCAAGTAGGATTCCTCAAATCCATTGCAGCTCCACTTTGTCTTCGATGGCTTCTCCGAAAGTGTCTTGATTTCTTAATGTCCTTCTTGAATTCTTCTCCAAATTTTTGGTCTCATTTCTTTCCATGGCTTCCTTCTTGAGATGAGGTAATTGTGCTTTGGCTCAATCTTATGTGTTGTGTTGGCTCTACAATTCAACTTACAGTTCTTGCACAAAGGATTAGTTGAATTGATTGCAAAGACAGAACAAAGCGTTATTAGAGGCGCAATGAACCATAAAAATATTAAAGTTCGCTTTTTCCTCATCAAATTCCATGGATAGTGTACCCTCATAGACATCAATTTTAGTGCGAGAAGTGTAAAGAAATGAACGTCCCAATATGATAGGTGTAGGGGGAGGTGAATGTTCATCAGCCATATCAAGCACGTAAAAATCAGCAGGGAAAACTAAACCATTTATTTTGACTAGCACATCTTCTATCACTCCATTCGGGTATGCATTGGTACGATCAGCTAGTTGCACAATTACGTGAGTTTCTTTCGGTTTTCCTAAATTTAGTGAAGCATACAAGGATCTAGACATGACATTTATGGATGTTCCTAAATCTATAAGTGCTTTGTCAATGTGGTGATTGCCTATGGTGTAAGGGACAGTGAACATACCAGGGTCTTTACATTTTGGAGGCAACTTCTTCTGGAATACCACTGAAACGGTTTCTCCCATTTTGATCATTTCATTTCCTTTCAATTTCCTCTTATTAGTGCAAAGATCTTTAAAAAACTTAACATACCGTGGAATTTGGTTGATTGCATCTAATAAGGGAATGTTGATTTCTATCCTCCTAAATGTGTTCAAAATTTCTGTTTCATTTTCTTCTTTGTTAGTTTTTGCTAATCTACTCGGAAAAGGGGGAGTGATCACTTTAGTAGTGACAGAGGAGTTATGACATACCTCTTTTTCAAACTTTTCTTCTTTATCTTCATGTGTGGGAACTTCTTTGTGAGGGTTTTCAATCTCTTTTCCAGTCCTTAAGGTTATGGCACTAACATTCTTTGGATTTATCTCAGGTTGGGATGGTAACTTCCCTCCAGATTGTGCTTCTAGTCGATTGATGGCAGTTGCCAATTGACTCATCTGGTTTTCCAAGTTTTGAATGCTCAATTTGGAGTCCTGTTGAAATTTCACAGTGTTAGTTGCTAATGTTTTCACCATATCCTCGAGAGACATACCTGATTGTTGAGGTTTTTGTTGAAATTGCCATTGGGGTTGAAAATTCTCTTGTTGCTGGAATTTGCCTTGAGGTTTGTTAGGGAAGAATCTTGGGGGTTTGTTGGTTCCATAACTCAGATTGGGGTGATCTCGTCATCCTGAATTATAGGTGTTTGAGTATGGATTGTACTGTTGCCTTGGGAATGGAAAATTGCTTGCTGAATTCACTTGCTCATTGTTATCCACTTGTAGAACAGGACAAACATCTGTAGGATGTCCTAAGTTTGTGCATATGCCACATGCTTTGACTTTTGGATTGTTTCCTACAAAAATTTGTTTGAGAAAATAGGTTAGTTCAGAGAGTTGGTTTTCAACATTGGAGTTACTTACCTCATTTACTCTTCGAATGTTCGTTTCTGGTGCATCTTGAATTGTTGAGTGTTCTCAACCATGTTTGAAATCAATGTTCGTACTTCAGCAGGGGTTTTGTTCATCAGAGCTCCTCCACTAGCAGTATCAACCATGTTTCTGTCTGATTGACATAAGCCTTCATAGAAGTATTGCACTAGGAGGTTTTCACTGATTTGGTGATGCGGGTAGCTTGCAATGAACTTTTTGAAACGCTCCCAATACTCATAAAGAGTTTCTCCATTATTTTGGCGTACTCCAGAGATATCTTTCACGATATTTCTTTGTCTTTGAAGTAGGAGAAGTACTTTTCGAGGAAAAGTTGCTTCATTTGATTCCATATTATGACTGAACCTGGTGGTAAAGTGTATAACCAATCTGTGACGGCATCTTTTAGTGAAAATGGAAAAGCTCTGAGTTTGATTTGCTCTTCAGTGATGCTTGGGGGTTTCATACTATCACACACCACATGAAACTCCTTCAGGTGTCGGTACGGATCTTCGCCGGATCGTCCATGAAAAGATGGTAGAAGATGTATCAAACCAGATTTCAACTCGAAAATTTTACCTTCTTCTACGGTTGGAAAGGTGATACACAATGGTTGTTGAGTAACTTTAGGAGTTGCCATTTCTTGAAGAGTTCTTTCCTTATTGTTATCAGCCATTTCTTGTTCTTGTTTTGCTTGTCTTCTTCGTCTTCGAATGGATTTCTCGATTTCCGGATCGAAATTTTCAAGAATTCGATTAGTAGATCGAGTATTATGCATACAAGTGAAATATTTTTTTTTAAAAAAATTAATTAATAAAAGCAACTAAATTGGTTAACCGTTCCCCGGCAACTGTGCAAAAAACTTGGGCGTGTTGTCGCAGTACGCCAAAATTTATTTTATTTCCTTACTCGATTTCAAAACTACAAATTAATGTAGAAGTGGTAAGTAAGGGTCGAACCCAAGAGGAACGGTGTTTAATCTAGTTGATTTTATCAATTAATATAGAAAAATGGGGTTTTGTGATATTTGAATAAAAATAGAAAATCGAACGTCAAAATAAAAGATTGAAATAAAACAATTGTACAAAATATCTAGTTCTCGGGTTCGGTTGTATCAACAACTTATATTTATCTTTCCCATGCAACGTGTTACTATTCCTTCTTCAATTTATCAATTCTCAATTAACCAAGAAACTCTGATTAACGAATTCTTCCTTAAGTGTATTAAATTAAAGTGAGTTCTTTAACTTAACATCTAGCTGTTGGATAACCCTAAGCAAATTTTTAGGATTTAATGTAAAGCTAGTGTGAAATGAACGAGAAGAATGAGTTGAATTAGATGAATAATTTCACAAACTCGAATTAATACATCTAAGTTGATTTGTTAATAAATATGCACGATATTCATTTGCTACTTTGGATTGGAATCTAGTGATAATTACGGATCAAAAGTTCCAATCCTAGCAAGTAATTTGAATTTAAAGATTGATTGATTCAATTGGCAAAAGTGAATGCAATAATCAAATAAACTCAAAAACGGGTTTACAAGTATAACAAATCAACAAATTGAAGTAGAGGAATAGATAAAACGTTACTAAAGAGTTAGAAAAGATAACCACATGTTAGTTGAACACAACGTCCCCCTCGAACTAGATAGAAAAGTCTAACTACTCATATTTGCGGGGTTTCATACTTTTTAGCGAGTGTTCGCTTTGTATCACCACCACTATATGATAGATTATACGCAAAATATAGAAAATAAGTAAATAAATGTTAGGAAATAAATAGAGAAATAAAAGGGAAAAGAGAAATTTATCGAAGAAATGATCCGCTAATCATATTCACAGCCGAAGTATCGTTGATCGATTGAAGCCTTTATTTCTTTCGCCGGAATATGAAAAACTAAGATCTTTCAAGCTAAAACTAAGAACAAATGAAGAAGAGAATTTTATTGAAGAGAAAGTTGGAGAGAACTACTAGCTAATTCTCTTCCACTAAGTTATGCATTTCCTTCCTTACAAATGCCTCTATTTATAGGCAAAATTTCACAAGAAAACATAATAAAAAATTGTACAACTACTCCATTATAATTCCACTAATTGGTAACCACCAAATCATGATCTTAAATTGCTCCATTAGTTCAAATATTGTATCATGGTATAGGTAAGCATCTTGGCTGAATTGTGCAATTGGAATTTCCTTTTTTTGATATTTTAATAGAAAGTTATGAATTTTCTACCAAAACATGGCCCAAGAAATCCTCCATTCACATCACTCTCGATTTTGCCCATTTTTGACCATGATATGATCCGAATCATTTGAAGAGGTCAACATCAAAGTTGTAGCCCTCTGAGTATCCTTTCCAACAATATAAAGTACAGGTCAATCCGAATTTTGTAGCAAAAGTTATGCTCAAATTACTGAACTGCGGCAGTAAATTCGAGCTACTGATTTTTTTACGCTTTGTCATTTCTCTTCAAATGGCCATAACTTTCACTAGGAAACTCCGATTTTGGATCCGACAAAAATGTGGAAATCCTCTTTTGATATTCTTTGATATTGGTACAAGAAAAATTGTAAAAACAACTTTTCATAAAATTACATTGGAGGCCCTCCATCTTTGAATTTGCTTGCATTTCGGTCCCAAGTTCCATTTTCGCTCCGTTTTTATCCATTTTGGCTCCTTTTGATTTTTTGTGACTCTAAACACACAATAAAAGGAAAACACATAAAAATAAACATATAATACTAATAAAACACACAAATACGTAAAATAGAAGAGTTATTTAAGTGCTTTTCTAGCACTTATCACATGTGAATGCAGCTGCTTGGTGTCCTCGTTGTGGGTGTGAGGAGTCAAATATTCACGTTTTCATTGATTGATGGTGGGCTAAACAACTTTGGAAACTTGTTGGATGGTGGGAGGAGTTGAATATTTTAAAGAAGAATGGTATGGTGGGTCTTTTGTGGGCTTTCTCCAATAGACTTCACCAAGAGGAGCTGGAGCTTTTTGGTGTCCTGCTGTGGTTTGTGTGGCAGGAACGTAATGGTCTTCTCCATGGTCAACCTGGACGTGAGGCTGAGGTGATTGTCTCACTGGGATCGAATTGGATCGAGGCTCTTGCGAAAGCCCGAAAGCCACAGATTTGGCTATCTTGCGACTCGGATTTTCCCCCACCTCTGAACTGTAAATTTTGGAAAGGCAGAGGATTGTGCGCTAATGGCTTTACATTGATGACGGACGCCGCTGTGAGAAAGACAGAAATCGGCATGGGTGGTTGGGTCCTCGACGAGTCGGGTGTTGTTTATTTTGCGTTTGCGGCTCGTATGACAGGTTCTTTCAACTCTACCACAGTCGAATCCTTTGCTTTGAGATATGGTCTCCGTGCCCTTCATGATGCGGGCATTCAGATTGCACGAGTCTATACTGACTCATCCAATGTTATTAAAGGCTTATATGAAGATACGTCTTGCCATCCCGATGGAGAGATTTTCTCTGATATTTTGGCTCTTCTTGACTCCCTTAACTGTGGATTTTGTAAACATATAGGGAGATACGGCAATAGCGTTGCTGATAGTTTAGCTAGGTTCGCTGTGGAAGCTACCTATAGTTTCCTTTGGATTGATTGCATGCCAATGTTTCTCTCACCACTTTTGGGTGATGTTTCTCTTCTGATTCATCAATGAATGAATTTTCTTTTTCAAAAAAAAAAAAATTTCCAAAATAACCAAAGACGGGTAAACTTCTATAGGGTTGAAGAATTGACTACCCGACTTGAACCGCTGACGGTTCGGTTTGGGTATGGGTCGCGGGTCGATTCGACCATTACTTAATCACGATTGAAGGGAGTTTCTCTGTGACATAAAAATATTATATAACTATCTATTTTTACCAAAACTCTGCAACAAAATTTGTAATTTTTTTTCAAAATTCTTTATATCTTTTTTTTTTTTATTATTATTCTCCCCGGATCGTGAGGTCCAATCTAGCATGATAAACGCGTATGTTTTTTTTTTTGAAGGGGATAAACGCGTATGTTAGTTTAAATGGAAACCATAAATTGAAAATGGTAAGGTTGCCAAGGGACTAACGGCACAAGAATGTTCAACACATTCTTCGCGTGCAAAGTTGCCAAAAAAAAGGCAATCTCGTTTGAATGCATAGTTCATTTGAGGGCGCGGTAAATTCCAATAGCAGAATCAGAAGAATGTGAACATTAGAGCAAATTAATCGGATGAGACGTTAATGGTTAATCGAGGTAGAACAGTACGACTGGAGACGGCATTTCCGAGGACGAAACATTTTGATTTTAGTAATGCAGTGGATCGTGGAACTAACAGAAAAGACTCCTTCAATTGGGTAATCACTTACAACTTAATTCGATACTCTACGCTTTGTCTGAGTTGTGGCTACTGCTTACTAGAGTTCGATGGCTATGGATTAGGTTTTCAAATGAGATTGTAAACGAGATGACTCAGGGACCTTACCGAGGAGCTTGCGGAGAGGGCTTTACAAGTTGCTGTGGTCAGTGATTGATTTTATTTTATATTATATTATATTTTCCTTTAATTTGATCGTCTTTCATTTGATGCCAGTGTGCCATCGGTATTTGATTATGTGATAATATTTGGCAAAGGACTTTAAAACCTAATATGTTCATAGATGCCTGGTGAAATGGTCAATAACCTACTGTTTTTCCACCGTGAATCGGACTGTGGTGCAGAATTGTAGAAGAGAAAGGGGAGGTTGAATTCCAGGGGAAAAAAACGTTCGTGAATCTTAATGAATGTGTTTCTTTTTTCCCTTTTCTGTGATTAAAAGCTATGATCTGAGTCCTTGCATAAGCAGAGAAATTTATACGGAAATCTAAATTTTGGAATCTCCTGGTTCGGTGTTTGATTGGTGAGAAAGAAAACTTGTCAGATAGATAGAATGTCAGGCTAAACTTGTAAGATAGATAGAATGTTAGGCTGTGAGTTGGTTCTCAACCTTTAATCATCAACTTACTTCATTCCCGTGTTATAGAAAAGAAGCAGCACTATGATTAGAAGTATATTTCTCTTGATCAACTTTTACACGCTGACAGAATGATCTTTAGAGTTTTGCCAAATAAAGCATCAATGTTGAGGGTGAAATTTATCTATTAGTAGATCTTCCTCAACCTACTAGGCATGTTGTCTTCAATGCCTTAGCCTCATTATTTCATGACGAAACCATATGTTTCATGTTCAATTCTGTTTTTGAATGCATCTTATTCTTGTATTGTTAAAGCTCATCATTTAACAAATATCAATGCTCGGAGTCTTTTTGATGAATTTTTATAATCATTACTTCCTTTCGATTTTGGGAAGTTGTGGGACATTAAAATCAATCTATAATGTAATTGAATGATGGTGTTTCATAATATTACCTTGATAGCATAAAGGCGATGAAACCAGTTTAGGTTCTCTTAAATTGCACATTTTTCCCCTCCTCTTTCTAGCTTCAATCTGTAAATTGGTTTCGTTATTGCGGTGAAAATAGGTAACGACAACAGCTATGAGGCATAAATTGGGTTCTGTAGTAGGCATACTGCAACTTCATCGAATTAATTTCTGTCCGTCCTTCGCTTTACAAGTTCATAATTAACAGTGCATCATCTAAAGAGTGATTGCAAAGACAATGTTATTATGCATATGCGCTGGATCTGAATTGGAGGTCATAGAGAAGTATGGGAAGATCATTTTTCGCTTGATTGTATCTACGGTCATCAAAGTTCTGAACACCTTTACTGTCAAGTGTCATCCCTCAGCTTTCATTTTGCAGAATTTAGTCCTTGGTCAGCTCCCTAGGACCACTTCTAACTTCCATCTGTTTTGGATAGGACATGCCATATATTAGTTACTAATGTTCCCAATTTTAGTGGTGAAAAGTAGATAGGAGGTTTTAGATTGATTAGGGTGCAATCAAGAAGAAACTTATGGAGCTGGTGTGGAGGACTAAGTATATGGATATGCACTAGATCTGAGTTGGAGGTTCTATAGAATTATCGGAAGGACATTTTTTGCTTGATTGTATCTACCCTCATCAAAGTTCGAAGACCTTGTTCACCCCTGAGCTTTCATTTTGCACAAATTAGTCCTTGGTCAGCTGCCAGGGACCACTTCTAACTTCCATCTGCTTTGGACAGGACATGCCATGTATGTGTTGCTCACATTTTCTGTAATTTATTGGTGAAAATTAGACAGAAAGTTTGAAAGTGCCTAAGGTGCAACCAAGAAGAAACAGTGGAGCTGGTGTGGAGGACGAAGTATATGCATAACTGGATTTGAATCAGAGGTTCTGTAGAAGTATGGGAAAATCTGTTTTTTTCCTTGATTGTACCATGGGTCATCGAAGTTCATGAAGACCAGTTCATGAAGACCTTTAGTTTCATCCCTCAGGTTTCATTTTGCACAACTTAGTCCTTATCATCTGCCTTGGACCACTTCTGACTTCTATCTGTTTTGGATAGGACATCCCATATATTAGTTACTAGCATTTCCCATATTTAATTGGTTAAAAGTAGATAGCAAGTTTGAAATTGACTAAGCTGCAACCAAGAAGAAACAGAGGAGCTGGTGTGGAGGACTGAGTATATAACCTCATATGTATTGCTGTCAGCTCAACCATTTTACATTTTTACTGCATCCACACAGCTTTAAGAATATTTTAGGTTTTAGCATGATTCATCAGAACTGTTATATCCCAAAATTGGATTGAAGAATTTTTAATTATGAATAACCATACAGGTTGAGTGAGCAGTGGGCACGGAATTACAAATTGCAAATTCTCACACACCACCCACTTTGTCAAAGAGAAGCAAAGATATCGGACTTTTGGGATGATGCATGGTCCACCCTGGGCTTTTACATATGGTTTGAAAGAGAAAGTCTCCAACTCTCTATGAGGTCTCATTATGTGACATTAACGTCAAAAGTATTGGTCATGTTCTGCAGCTTTATTCATTGTAGAGCCCAAAAGGCCACCTTTAGATGCAAGGGACGAATGAAATGATTTTTATAGGGTGAGCTCATGTACCACTTATTTTTGAAGTGGATTGCGTGGAAGAAATAGTATATGTTTTTTTTGGTGTAGATAATTTCTTATAAACCATCTCTTGTGTTCTGATGTTCAAAATACTACGAAATTCTTCATTTCATGCTGTAAATGAAGTTCATATATAATATGTAGAGGACAATCGATGCTGCTTGATAGCCGATGAGGGGATTGATTTGTTTAATCAATTCTAATTATGTTATGTCAAAGCCATCTGCTTATCATCTGTTTCAACCAAAGATTTCTAATGTGCTTCATTCCTTATATATTAACTTTATTGGTTCTTTAAACCTGCCACAAATTTCTACCTCTTGGCCATTAATTATTTCTTCATACCATGATGTTTAGTATTGCCATTCACAGAAGAAAAAAATTGTAGTTAAAAGGCTATATCAATATCCTTAAAAATATCTCTACATTGCAACTGTATATACGATATATAGTTTGGAAATAGGACAACAAATTGGTGTCGGTGACATTTATATTTGACTCATTAAAGGATTTGTATGATCCTGGCAGCATTTCACATCTCCAGCTTCACATGTCCTGCTTCAAAAAAACCTGCAATAGTTAAACCTTTTTAATTTCAAAATTCAATTAATTATTCTGTAGCTTATTTATTCTTATTCAAACACATTTATGACTGAAGCATGAATTTATGACCTAAACTAAGTTAAACCTGTTTGAGAGGACTTGGTCAAGAAGTGAATACCAGGATGTATTGTGCAAGGAAATGCTAATTTTACGTCAAATGATATTGCTCTGTTTTCTGTCTGGGGCAAATGCTGTTTCAAGGTGTATATATTGTTGCATGAATGAGTTTAGAGATTATTAACACTTAAAAGGCAAGATGGCTTAATCATTAGTTCATTTTTACATAGAAGACAGATAAAGAAAGATACCTAATAAGCAATTTCTTCAATATAGATCAACTCACAAGTGATATCATTAACTTTTGTGGGGTTTAGTGGTTTCTTATCACATGTATTTAGTAGTGAGCACTTTTCTTAGTGTTTATGGCCCCCTTACTAAGTTATCACAAGCAGATACCAATATTTGACAAGACATGTTTGTGCTGTATACCTGCAAATGGTTGAGTATCAAATGAAGTTGATTTTCCTTGATGAAATTCCAAGCCGTAGAGATGTTGTAACTCGGGATCCCAGGTTGAATGCTGAATTTGCTGTATTTTGAAATGTTTGATCAGAATTATCGGTCTATAGATTATAAGCATAATTAATTGAATATGAAAGTGAATGAATGCTTACATTTAAATACGACGATTCAAGGAGTGTGTCTGGTATTGACACCGGAGCACTAATGGTTCTCCGAAGCATTATATCAGGAGGATTTACGCCCATTTCTAGACCATAACACGAAGTTCCTTGAGATAATGAATTGAACTGAAGATGAGAAGGATTAATGACGTCTGCTGAGACCCCAATTGTGGGCATGCTAGAAGTACTAGCAGGAAACATCTGTCAGCATAGAACAGAAATCATTTCCCCACTTCTATCTATTTTAGGTTAATGATTTTTGTGCAATAATGAAAAATTTCTTTACCTCCTTAGCTATGATGTTTTCGATGTCAAATTCAATACTTGGATTGATTGCAGCAAGTTTCATTGATAAGAACTGACATAATTATAGAATCATTAATTTCAATGTCTGTGCAGATACATGAAAAATTGGTGAAATCTCACCAATCAGTGGTAATTGTACCTCTACTTGTCTTTGAAGAGATTGGACGTAGTTGATGATTTCGTCTAGCATTCCAGCTTTCCCAGTGATCTTGTTGCACCCAGGTACCAGACCTTGTAGGTACTTCATTCTCTCACTAATTTTTTCCCTCCTTACCTGTATAATTGACACCATTTACTGATTAGATACACAATCATGATTCATAAGTAATTAGTAAATACTTTCAAAACATAGCAGCTGCTAGTCTTGTAGACTTGTTGTTGGGCTTACTCTTTCTGCCAAACTGTGGCTGTCAGTGGCTTGCCCACGTCGAGCTCGGACGTGAATGTAATCAGGCTTTGGAATCTCAGAAGGCTTCGAATCCTTCTTCAAATTATTTCTAGAATTTTCGATTTTGCTTTTTTTGTTGTTGTTGTTACTAGTGGTGGTGGTGCTCTTGTTGTTGCTGTTTTGGTCTGTGATCATAGAATCTTCCTCTTCTGTACATGCCTTAGCCCTTCTCTCTCTATTTTGCTTTTTCCAACAACCTGATTTTGTCCCAAAGGTTTTTTTTTTTTTTAAATAGAAGTTAGCACTTATTTCAAAATTAAGTAGCTTTTAATGATAGAAACATAGTAACAAGTAAGTAAATAAGAAGTGACCAGAATAGAATTATGGGATATATGTACCTTAAGGTCCCTAATCTTACAAGACTTCCTCTTCTTTGAACTCTCTCTTCCACCTGGAGACCCAATGTTTTCCGGAGGAGCAACCTCCTTTCCTTTGTTGCCAACTGTTGCTGCTTCCACCATTGCTGCCGCCACTGCCGGTGGACAGCTGGCGGTTCTCGGAATCGAGTAATTCATTAACTCAGAGCCATTCCCGTACACACAACTAGCATAATTGAAACTGTTCTCAGCTCTGCTAAAGATATTCAGTTCATCTTCTATTCCGGGATCCAGTTTCATCGCCTGAGCCACGAGCTCTCCAATACCTTGATCACTCTGAACCAAACCTTGAAACAAGTTCAACTGATACTCTTCATTTGTAGGATTTGATGATTGCTGTTGCCACTTCATGTTCACCCGTTGTCTCTCGAGCACGCTCATTCCCATATCGGTGCTGCCATTGATTCCGGTGGAAATGTTCGCCGGAATTGTGAGGCTGTGTATTATCTCTGGTAAAGTTCCTCTATTCATTGACGAAGACTCTTTCAAAAGAATGATGAAAAGTTGGAATTTTTTTTCCACACTGAAATAAGTGGAAAGAAATATGCTTTAACAAAAGTGATAGCTTAGCTAAGGTAGTTTTGTACTAGCTAGATTAGGTAGCTATCTGCACTTTTAGTGGCCTAACTTGTGCCCCCTCAAACCAACATCTACATGCAACCTAGTGAAATATGTAAATGGAGGTTAAAGAGCAGGAATAGTGGGGTATATATAAATGGAGATGAAAGTGGCCGGTTTGGGTCTGACAATGAAACGGGTCGAGTAAATGAGAGAGAGATAATTGAAACTTGAAAGAGAGAGAACCTGGGGCAGAGCGCCATCGGATGTAACCATAACCAGTTGGACCCACTTTGACGTGACTAGCCACGTGGGCATGTTCTAGGGGCCACATTCAAGTCCCTATTGGCTCATACTCATATAATTGAGCTTTCTTCTCAAATTGATGATTGGATTATTTGAATTTCTCATTTTACTTTCTGAAAAATGAGCTTGATATAATTTTCTCTAGTAACCTATTTTGCCTCACGGATGCTATTTGGTAGTGGGATTATTGTTAAGAGTGTTCAATAAAGTTCAATTATTAAGTAATGACGTGGGTGCTAAATAAACAGTGCTTAGAATTGCTACAAGCATTATTTTTGGTAATTTTCTACTTTCATCATCTAATTTTGTGGGACCCCCTTGTTGCACATTAATAACAATCAAAATGTACAATCATAAGAAATCAGGTATTACTTACAGTTCATTTCATTCTGTTATTTGCTAGCTTGGCCATGATGGCAGTTGAAATCAAGCATATCATTTGGTGAAGAAATCAAAATCATACTATTGCAGAAATGATGGTTATATAAATAAGATTTATAATCTGAAAAAAAAAAAATGTATGTGCAAGGCATCTCCAAGTCATTTTAGAGTCTCAGCTCCAAAAGAGTAAACTGAAACTCTATTATTAAAGTGTGTTGACCAGAGACTTTAAAGTACTACTTTCGGTGTATGTAGAAAAATTTGTGAAGGATAGAAAACAAAGTTACCTCTCCCTCAAAAAAGAAAACAAGATTGCTCACACACACACACACACATAGAATGTGAAGTTAAAAATAATTTTTGGAATTACGTAGGTGTTCGGTCAACTCTGTTTTTGCTAAAGGTAAGTTTCGACTGCTTCGTTTTCTTGATCCAGACGTTTCAAAATATAGGTCAAAATAAGTCTATTTAGTACATATTTAATTTCTCATTTTGATAATGTGCATTATTATTAATACAAATAAAATATTATTTTAGGAGTATATTTGAGAAAATACAAGTAAACTTTATATTTCTAACAATATTAATAATTACAAAATTTAATCGTTGTGGTAGTCAACATACGTCTTATAATATAATTATTTAAAGTCATATTTCAATTTTCACAGGGGGGTGATGGCCTCTTTTTTCTCCCACTTTTTTATCAATTCTGATCTATTCTTTCTTTTGATCACAAATCTCCACCATTCAACCCGATTTATTCTCTCATTTTTTTTACATAAAAATCCATAAAAAAATCATAAAAATTTCAATCCTCTCACCCCTATACAGTATTAAAATTATTGTCTTGTTCTGCCCACATTTTTGTTCTAGACACAATATTAAAGATTTACTCGAACGATGTGTTATATGTGTGGTGAAAATTGAGAAAAATGTATTAAGGCCTTGTTTTATACAAATCAAGTGCGGTTTACTCGAATTTCGTATCAGATGTGTGGTTGAGAATTGAAAAAAATATATTAAAAAATATAAATAAATTATCAAATCAATGTTTGAATGATTGAAAAAGATAAGAGAGAAAAAATAGATTGACGTTGGTGAAAGCTAATGTGTATAGAACAACCTTTAAAAAAAATTAAAGTAATTGTATGAGTGGTTAAAATAATGAGAGAGAATAAGTTAAAGGGTGTTAGTGAAAATTTATTATGTATAGAGCAAGTCCAAATTTCATTTACTCGAAGTACATGTTAGGTGTGTGGTTGAAAATTGGAGAAAATATATTAAAAATATAAAATAATTATATAAGTGATTGAAAATAATAACAAAAAGTGAAATTTAATGTGTATAGAACAAGGTCTACAATAATTATTATCCACACACCTTTTTTATGGAATAACCACACACTTTTTGAGCTTCATCAATGTCCGAATTCAAAGTTACCTTCATCCTTGAGTCTCTGATAATATGCATAATGCACTTAGTTTATTACTAGATTTACAGTATGTTTAATTGAGATTATTGAAAAATAATATTTAGATTTGTGGTTGAGGTGCGAAGAAAATATATTGAGAAATGTTTTTAAAAATAATGGATATAATAAACCTTTAAAAATATGACAAAAAGAGTTATAAAAAAAAGTGACAAAAAGAAAAATAAAATCTATTGTTTGCAATCAAACACCGACTTTGCCAAACACTCTATTACGCCTAAATGCATCAAACTTCAAAACCTATTGAATCTACGCGTGTCAGTCTAGGATCCGTTATGACTATAACGAATCATAAATATAACGTGAAAACGGGGACGTTCGGTACCTTAAAGTTAGAGAAATATACCATGGGACAGGTGTCAAAATTTCCCGCTCACATGGACAACGTTCATGACACGCATTTGATATCCATATGCAATATGGACATCAAATTGAAGATATCAGCGAGGCTTTAATACAGGCTAAGAAGTGAGGACAAGCTGCTAATATATTATCTGTAAAGTCGCTTAAAAAATTATAGATAAAAATTTATTTTATACTTTTACTTTTCCCTTCATATTCTACAATTTTTAAATTATGTTATCTAAATCCTAAAATAGTATTTCTATTTTTTAATTCAATTCAATTTTGTCATAAATGATTATACATGATATCATGTTTATATCAAAACAAAAGGAAACAATAAATATTCAAAATTTTCTGTAACTAAATATAAAAAATTAAAAAATTTTGGCGTAAAGTAGTAAGACCAATTATTTTCTTCATTGAAATAAAAAAATGCAATACAGGTATCCAATCGAAAATCTCAACAAGAGCTTCATATGGCTAGCAAGTGAAAGTAAATAGTCATAATATGTTTTCTGTTAAATCACTTCAAAATTATAGATAAAAATTTTATGGGTAAAATTTTATAATAGTGCAATTGTTTCAAAGATTATGGGTAAAAATTTTATTTTTCCCCAATATCCAACTCTTTTTTAATTTTTTCATTTGAGTCCTAAAATGATATGTGAAATCCCTATATTACTAAATGCAACTGAGACTTTGGATTCTTTTTCCCATCAGAATCTAATATATTTATTAAAAATTTTATCATATAATTGAAAATTATGATCTATGATGATAATGATGCACAAACCAATTGCAACGCAAATGTCTGTTTAAAGATATTTTCTACCATTAGTGATTTTAAAAATTATCTACGTTATACCAATATATTGATATTTTGAAATTTAGTCATATGTTTTAAAATTGTAGTTCCTGTGCATAGCACGGGTGTAAAAACTGGTATAGCTAGCTAACAATGCAGGCATTATAGGATAACTATTGAGGACCACAAGGCGTGCATAGTCTATACAATCCTTTTCAGGCGACAAACATAATCCAGTGGAGATTTTATTTCATTTTCATACTCTATATGTTTCTTTCTAATTAGTCAAATATTATCTGCCTAGGTGCCCAGATTACTTTCACATATTGAATATATAAGACAGTCAGAATAGGTAGATTTTTTATTACTGAGATAGTGTTACATTGTGCATCTCAATTACCAGTTTACATGCTAATTTTGCATGTAAGAAAAATTTAGGGGAAAAATATGGGGGAGAAAATAAAATGTGGAAAATGTAACTTTTACCTACCCGACAAAATTGGTTTTCATCATGCTCGCCCCCCCCCCCCCCCCCCAAAATCCCACTAACAATAAAAATGTAAGTGTGTTTAAATCCTCGTATAATTATATTTTTTTGGCATAATAGTTTATAATAATGTAAGAATAGGTTAATTAACGGTGTTGTGTTTCTACATATTATGTAATAGTCAATTTTGAAAATTTGTCATTAATAAGATGGACAAATGTTATGCATGTCTTGTTATGACCACTAATTGACCAAAATAGTAAAAATATCTGTAGATGTTAGCTCGGATAATGACATTACTTAGTAATCATAATAAGATATTATGTATCTTAACAGCCGCAATTTGCTTTTGTTTCATCCTAAGTATGGTAGGTTTATTTATTTGACTATCATTGTCACAGATACGTACGTGACAACATAACAAGTGGGATAAATTAATGAAATTCTTGATAATTGTCACGTCTCACAAATGAATTCCTATGCCCTAGCTAGCTAGTTGTTCTAATTTCTTTAAAATCAAATCTTTTTCTAACTTGAAAATGCTAAGTGATAGTGCCCCGTGGTTTAGGTCATTTCTATTGCGAGTTATGGACTTGACATAACCCATTCTTTTCATGCCCTAGTGAATAATAATGAAATTAATGCATGAAAATTCAAGCTCTAAAATTTATTTCAAAGCCGGCCGGATCATCGCGGAAAATCCCTTAATCGATCTAATTTAGATTTAAAAATAAGAAAAATTAAAAAAAAAGGTGGGTTTCTAAGCTTATTACACTATCTTTTAAGCATTATCTTTCATTTTGCTTAATTGCTTAGTTATTATTGTCATGTTGACATGTTCAATTAAAAAAAAAATGTATTATGAGAAACATTATAAGAGAAACTTGTGCGATTGGGTGATAAGAAAATAAAGAAGAGAAATTAATGTAGAAAGTAGAAATGATTCTAATTTCTTGTAGGAACGTGTATAATATCTAAATACTAATGAATGATTAATATTTTTTATACGTCTGAAAAGAAATAGTTGGCAATTAAGATTGAGCCGGTTCTCAATCTATTATCAAAGATAGGTGTACTTCAAAAAAAGAAAATGAAAAAAACGAAAAAATTTATCAAAGATAGATGTATCAAAAATTGGTGGAACCAGTGCATGCAGAGAAGATGAATGCAACTTCCATTACCCACCCCGCCCCCCCCCAAATGGGCCCGGCCTGGCCCACTTAACTTTATCTGTGTATATTTATAATAACATGGGGGGAGTGGGGTGAAAGTTGAAACCAATGGCATACAATGACCCGTGGCCCTATTACAAAACCAAATGGGATCTGTCTTTATCTCTTTACTTCTATCACTTTCTAACGTTTACTAATTTCAAAAGAAAATTAACAACTCCTGCCAGTGCCACTAATTTTTTCATGAGCTTTCTTTTCATTTCTTAAAGTCTTTCCATCTTTATGCTTTTTATTGCCCAAAACCAAGAACAGTGTACTTAATTAATCAATAGTCCCATGCATAACGCATGCATGGAATGATTTGCATTGTAAAGAATCATCTTATTTGGCCTATGAATATAAAAGTCTCTTCACTGCTTTTCCTTTTAGATGAAGTGATTCGTTGTTGTATGACTCGATATATCGTTAACCGTTTAAAATTTTGGATGAGATATAGTCTAAAATAACTCGACTTTAAATAAAAGACATTCATATGCTTGTTGTAAGAATCGATTTCAAACACATTTGAGATTCTTTTACCTTTTTAATTTATTTTTTTATTTTTAAGTACAAAGTAAGAATTGTAGAAGTGGGATGGTGACTCGAATCAGAATGAAATATGTTGATAAGGTAGTGCTCTTTCCACTGGGGACAAGCTTCCTTAATCAAACACATTTGAGTTTGCAATGCATACATTTATTATATATTAGGTAATATATGTAGGGCAAGACTAGGATACAAATTTGATAATGTTTACTATAGTTTATTGAATCTGTCCTCTCAAAATCCTATCCTGAATGGGAGGAAATGGAGGCAACAATAAAGATTGGGGTGATGGGGGGTGATAGGGGGCCAATTATGAAGCCAACCAGGTTAGCACCAGATCCAAAGTTCCAAGGAAGTATCTACTTGTGCTCGCATATCTTGTGTGCGTGTAGAATTAAAGATACAGCTATCCTATGACAACTCAATGGATGAAACAAGATATATATATTCTACATTTGATAACATTGTGGTTTTTTTATGTACGACATTACTTTTAAATTAATAGTTATTACTAAAGTCATCTCGACTCACGTTATTGTAAATATCGGTGTTATTTATTATGTCCAGTCAACATTTCTCTCAAGAATAATACCGTACTATAGAGATTATCTTTGTTTTATATAACGAGTGTGTAGTAAGTAAATAAAAAAGACTCTTAACATTGTTGTTACGCTAAACTAGAAGAAATTTGCAGGTATTTCCCCGTGTCTATCATGTGTCTATAGAATTTAGAAGTAATGTTGTATATCTTATTCTTTATCGAGTATAGATGATGTTGATGTTATGCAGTCATAAATATAAAAACAATCTTAGTGATCGAGTAATGTTATTTAGCCCTAGCTAGCATTATATCGCAATGTTAGTGCAATATAAAACTTTATAGACCTTTCAGTAGCACATTGTGAAAATCGTCTTTGTTCGAGATTAATAAATTATAATTACTTTATATTGACTCATTCTTCGGTTAAACTATTGTGCTCCTTTACCATTATGTTTGCAAGCTCACACAAGTTTCTGCGAAATTAATTAAAGATCCTCGTAGCACTGTCATTTTTGAAGTATTTGGTGATTCACCATTTCTATGTTAGACTTGTTATAGTAGAGATTGTGAAGAAGATACCAAATAGAACAAAGAAACATGTCTCTCTCACGTGCGGCAGGCCATTTTCAAGTTTTTGCTCGTAAATTTGTATGATTTTGAGAAGGTTCTAGGTTATTTATTATTTCAACTATGAGTTACGCTAGTCGAACAATTTAGTATTCAACTACTGGGTCTAGGATTTCACATAGGACCGAGCTAAATTTAAGAAGACGACTTCGTGTAGGGGCTGTTGAAATGAGGACACTATTTCTTGGAACCACAATCTTTCTGTTGTAAATACATATACCTAACCGAGTTAGCTACTTTTTAAAACACTAATTGAACAATTTACATAGTATTACAAAATAAAAGTAATTTCGTAAACGAGTGCGGATAAAAGTGGTTTGAAAATGAAAGAAAATGAGGAATCCCTCGGGACTGAAACTGTGTGTTAAAGTTATGGAACCATCTGATCTAAAAGTTTAAACTGATAGATCGGTTCCAATTTAGATTATTTAATTACTATTCTCAACACGCCCCCTCACGTGTAGGCGGGATTTATTTTTCCCGAATAAAGCCTAACATGTGCACAATTCATTTTAACTGGGTGGCGGTGAGATTCGAACTTAGGACCTCTGTCTGCTCTGATACCATGTTAAAGTTATGGAACCATATAATCTAAAAGGTTAAATTGATAGATCGATTCCAATTTAAATTATTTAACTACTACCCTCAACACTGTGTCTTTTAATTCAAGTAGCAGCTTTTTATATGATATCCAATCATCACATACAAAATTGTGGTCTAAAATCTGTGAGCTTCATCCCTGGTTACTCATATCTATAGCGGTTTCTTCAATTTCGGATAGATTTTTTATGAATTTACTTTGTCTTTTTGCCTTTTTTGTTCTCCAATTCAACCGACTTTTCGTTGATTTTTCATATATATTCTAGTATTTTTGGCATTAAAGATATAAATTTCTGTGCTCACGTTTTTGTAGTCTTAAGAGTCATTGGCCGACAGTCAGTAGAGCCGAAGATCAGTATACAGGAAAGAGAGAAAATAATGCAACAAATTTAATAGGTACATTGTACGAGTTTTGATACCCCTTATAATCATTTCACTCACTTGAAGTGTGGAAAGTACAGACTTTCTAGCTTGGATAATGCTTTTCTCTCTTTGGTATTATTGTAAGCGGGTTATAATCCGTTGCTCACAGTGGACATCGCAATGGACTGGATCAATAACACATGTCTTTAATTATGGGCCTTCTACCATCAGAGGGTATGTGTCACTAATCCAACCCACTGTAAGCAACTGATCAAATCCATATTATATACGTGTCCAAATGTGTTCTTAAGTTGATGATAATTAGCATAACAGGTTTCTATATGGTTGAAGTCGATGATGAGCATAATGTCTAACATTTTAGTTCAATTTGACATGAGTACTCTTTAATCAATTTATAAAACAATTAAAATAGATTACAAGGTCAAAATTTGAAGTCGGTGATAAGTTATATATATGACCATTTCCTTCTCTTATGCTTTATTTTGTAGAAATTTTGATGAAACAAAATCATCAAGGTGTATAAGTAGTAGCGTATTTGTGTAAATCTTTATTTTATTGAAAACTAATTTTTAAAGTTGATAGTGATAAGAGGTTCCTGAGATATGTATGGATAATTATAAGTAGCGAAGTGAGATGTGTAGTTAATATTAATACTTGAATTTGATTGAATAGTAGATTATTTTTATAGGAAAAAAATATTTAAACGAACATAGATTTTTTTTTTTTTAAATTTCTCTATGAAATTAGATAAATTGTAATTGTAAGGATAGACCCAAATGGGCCTTATTTGCAGAAGAAGTGGGTTGAGGGCCCAAACAAAGTTACCGCATTCCAGCTATGGAACGACAAAGTGGGCCGTCTGTCATATCCATAGCAATTCATACAAGACTGATTTAAAGCATCAAATCACTGCACTTGATCCTCACCTAAAAATTGGCCG
Source organism: Jasminum sambac (assembly GCA_018223645.1). Taxonomy (NCBI): domain Eukaryota; kingdom Viridiplantae; phylum Streptophyta; class Magnoliopsida; order Lamiales; family Oleaceae; genus Jasminum; species Jasminum sambac. The sequence continues at coordinate 24,318,434 of CP073648.1, read as the reverse complement.
TTATCACACACGTTCTTTTTTTATTATTTGTTTGAAAAATCATTATTGATTTCTCTAATTGCTTGCTTCTGGAAAACACTATCGTATTATTGTAGTCGTTATCGAACCCAACACAATGATATTGTTAAACAGAAAAATATTATGTGTCACTTCGTTTAATGCAAGTGTATCGAATTAAAAATATACAAATTAAATGAAATAATTATTTTATTATTTCTTTTATTGTGAGTTTATGATAAAATTTTTCAATGCACTTTTTCCCCAAGGGAGGATTAACAACACAATACACTAAATAAAAGGTTTATCCACATTAAGAAAAGGTTTTGTATTAAAAAAATAAAATAAAACGATATGAGGAATGGAGAACATATTTTTGACAAGGCGACTAGGAGACAACAATATTTGATTGGGTTAAAAATAATACACTAAATATTAGGATTTAGGCTTAGTCCAAAACATTGGCACATGAGAATTTCAAATTATCCACTACAAAAAGACATGCTAAATGGCTAAATCTCATGAAATCTTAGTTTAATTTTCATTTAATATATTTAATATGTAATTCACTTGTAAGAACGAATGAATTTGGTAATGACAATAGCAACATGACAAATGTCGTTACTAATCTCCTGTTTGACGTTTTGATAATGATTTTCTTTGGGGCAAAGATCTTAACCACTCATACGCATGATAAGTTTATAATAACGAATTATGACATGTGTTGATAATAACAATTGTAATGTGTGATGTGTAATTGATATTGATAATTCACTTTTACTGAATAACATAAATTATTTTATTGAGTACAAAAACCTTTAAAACTAACACAATCTTTGTGTTTAAAGTCACGTGTAAAAATAATGGAGGATAATTGGCTCAACTCGTCCCTAGTTCTTAGCAACATTGTGCGATTCACCCCTATCTTTACTTGGCAGAACCGTCACCAACTTCACAAATCCTTCCCTAAAAATTGACTAATTTCTGTTAAACGTCTACTTGTTACTGACTCACGAAATCAACTTAATGATATAATTGAAATTTTATGTCTTATATCAATCATTTTTGAATTAGCCTTTAAATATATTCACTTATCAATTCAAATCCGTAACTTAGAATTAAAGGAGCTATTCTTCTTCTTACTACCCCCCAACCCCAACCCCAGCCCCAAAACTTTTCCCCAACGAGAAAAACCTAGGTACGACGAATGTACCATCCTACACGACCAATATAATATAATTATATGTATTTAAAAGTTTCCATGTAATTCAAAATCATTATTCTTTTAATTTTTTAATTTTTAATAATAAATACCTTATATATTTTCTCTCTCCTATTTTGGTACACCATTTATTTCTCTCTCTTCTAGGTTTTCCCTTTTTTTCCTCTACAAAAAAATTTGGAGACGTCCGAGGGATTTGGTTTAGTAGTAAGGCACCCCGTTACCGATTTGTTTCGGGTTCAAGACACCACTCTCCACCCATATAATTCCCAATTTGTACTAAAAAAAAACATTGCCGACGGCTTTTCCTCTTTCTTCAATTTTTTTTGCACTTTTCGATCTCTCTCATAATTTGTCCTTCCTGTTGTTCCATTTTTTTTTAAGGGCAGTAGTCAATAAAAAATAATAACAAGGTAAGTCTATGTTATGGCATTGTGAATTGGCCTAATGATCACCTGCCCACTACGTGGGCAGGGAGCATGCCCACATGGCGACGTGGCGCGCCGTGGGGGAGCTACGTCGTCCAAAAAAATTTTTTTTTTTAGAATTTACGTTAAGTAAGATGAATAATACATAACAGCCCCCTAATGGCGGGGGGCTCATGTAGGCCCCACATTTTTTCCCCCAAAATTCACCATGTGTGGGCATGCTCCATGCCCACAAAGTGGGCAGGAGATCATTTCTGTTGTGAATTGATCCATTGTACGTCTTGTTATACAATTTCTTCAAACGATGTACACAACAAATGTCCGTCACATGTTTAACCAAATTGCTTTTCATTTGGATGTTATTCATTGTTTTTCTTCTTGTTTTTAATTCACTTGTACTTTTCATTTGATTTTTCTAGTTGGTTCCAAACATTTAGTTATCACTCAATGTTTGGCAAAACACATACTACTAGTGTCACTTCTAGTTTTCGTTGTCTTGTAATTATGATTGGAAGTGGACTTTGAAGCTTATTTTTGTGCAGTTATTCTAATGAATATACAAAGTTCTGTTTCATTTTTATTTCCAATTCATATGTAGATTCACACGTCTCTTTAGAGCATCTCAATTGCTACTTTGCTATTAGCGATTAAAGCATACCACATTGGTAGTAAAATTGAAAAGTTAATTCTTTGTAAAATTATATCTAATCGCATAGGGGAAATTTTTAGATATTGGTATATTGCAATAATGTTAAAACATCATTCAAAAATATACTGTGAATCTCAAAATAAAAATTTTAAATTGTGATTACTTACTAATTTTTCTACACAATTTTCATCCAAGTTCGGGCAGAGAGAAAATGGAAAAGTACAAGTAAGAAAGCGTATAATGAGAAAAAAAATGAAGAATAAAGAGGAAAACATGCATGGGAAACTATAACTAACTAATTAATCATATTTATTTGGGTTATTTTGGCAAAAGGACCCCAAAATATTGATTTTGTAATAATTTCAATCTCATTCTTTTTTTTTTTTTTGTGCCACTATAAGTCTCCAATCTTTAATTTTGTTTCACTACAACCCCCCACTAAAGGATTTCATCCAATTCAACTGTTAAATTTGTCATTTTGTGCACTAAAGTTTGGGGTCCTAACTTAAAAAACTCTTTTATGCACTAAAGCTTTGCGGTCCTGATTTGAAATGCACTTTTATTTTACAATTTGAACTTTTAGCAATATGCAATTTAGTCTCAAATCTTTGCAAACTTTATAATATTAACTTTAATTTTTTACAATTTAGCCCTAAATTTTTAAATTTTACAATTTCAACATTATTTTTGAAAAATTGGCGAAGATGGTCCATAAATTTTATAGTTGCTACGAAATTGGTATGAAATAACAAAAGGTAACATCATATTAATTTCAACTAATTAATTAATTTTATATTAATTTTATTTGGTCTATAATTAATTTTATCAAATTTATTTGGCATCGATTAAATAAATTTTATCAACAATTTTAAGCATAATAGAATTTGATCGCATTAATATCACAATTGCCCAAATAATTTCTGAGCAGCAGAGACGTGCATATTTTGATTTTAACTAAATGTTAATAATAAACGTAATTATTTCGTCTTCATAAAATCTTATTAGAAATATATTATTACAAAACTATACTGAATGTAAAGAAATAATAAAATAAAATACCAAATAATTGAAAAAAAAAACTCTAAACATGACTATTACTTCGCCATCCGTCAACTAGGGGAAAGCCTTTGGGCCTGAAATTCCAGGTTATACCAGTAAATAAGGGGCTTTCCTCCTTATTTGATGATCAGCAATCCAGTTGATGGTACATCCAGCAGATTGTCGTCTGCCGACGACTTCATTGGTAGGAGAAAAACCCTGGCGGAAGCGCATTGGATTGTCTTTGATGGGGTAGATGCTGTTGGGTTGAGTTAGAGGAGGGGTTTGGTGTAGAGGGTTTGGTTTTTGTTTTGTTTTGTTTTTTTATTCTTTTTAAACTTTGTCTTTTCTACATTCAGATATTTTTTATAGTGATATATTCATACCAAAACTTTATAGATTAAATTTATTATTAACTGCTGGTTGAAATCAAAATGTGTATTTTTAATTCTAAATATTTTTTTTGGGAAAATTATGATATTAATTAATGCAATCAAATTATATTATACCGAAAATTTTCGATAAAATTTATTTAATCGGTATAAAATAAATTTGATGAAATTAATTATAGGCCAAATAAAATTAATATCAAATTAATCAATTCGGTGAAATTAATATGACCTTACCTTTTGTTATTTCATGCCAATTTCGTCGTAGCTATAAAATTTATGGACCATTTCCGCCAATTTTCCAAAAATAATGTTGAAATTGTGAAATTAAAAAATTCGGGACTAAATTGTAAAAAATTAAATTTAAAATTATAAATTTTAAAAAGATTTGAGACTAAATTACACATTGTTAAAAGTTCAAATTGTAAAATGAAAGGGTGTTTCAAATCAAGACTCCAAAATTTTAATGCTTAAAAAAGTGTTTCAAGTCAAGACCCCAAATTTTAGTGCACAGAAGGACAAATTTGACGGCTAAATTGGATGGAATCCGTTAGTGGGGGGTTGTAGTGAAACAAAATTAAAGATTGGAGACTTGTAGTGGCACAGAAAAAGAATGGGGTTGGAATAATTACAAAATCGATACTTTGGGGACCTTTTGCGAAAATAACCCTATTTATTTATGTGGGAAACATTACTATTTGTAATTTATGAAAGATAGAAATACATGGAATGTAGGGCAAAGTAGGAGAGAGAAAATATATAAGGTATTTCTTATTAAAAAAATAATACGTTTTAATTATATAAAAACTTCTAAATATATGTAATTATATTGTTGACCAGATGTGCCACGCAGGATGGTACATCGATCGTACCTAAACCCATCCCCTTCATTCAAGTAATTAACCACATTTTCGTTTTTCACTCCCCTATTTAGATGTATTGCTTTTGGCGTAGTTGAGACTTAATTTATCTCCACTATTCTCTGTTGTTGCTTCGATTGCATTTCTCTTTGTCCGTCAACCACGCCCCCGCCCCACCAAACCCACCAAAAAATAAAAAATGGAAGTGTTTTTAAAGCAAAAGAGTAAATGGAATAGAAGCTTAATTGATTCCATGTGTTTTCTTTCCGAAGTTGGTTATAAAAATGGGATCCTGTTTCAAACAAGAAAATTTTACTAGATAATCAAGATTTTAAATTTAAATGAAGGATAATCAACCTCAATTATAATTTAATGAAATATTAAGTTTTTAAAAATGATATGACAAAAAATACCCCCCTGCAACGATTTCAAGATCGTTATATTCCGCAATGAAATCATTATAAGTAAGAGCATAATGACAACAAAATTCTTAGTTTACCAAGAGTAAATTGCTCTCCTATTTATAAAAATTGATATCCTTGTAAATATTAATAAATATATGATAAATCAATAATTAGAATTGAGAAAGTTGACAATCAAGTAAATCTCTCTTAAAACCAATACAACACAATTATTTGAAGTGTAAATTACGTTGACGGTCTTGAACATTTCGCTCTATTTGTATTTTAGTCTCCAATCTTTTTTTTCATCACGCTTTCAAAATTTAGCATTATCGGTCCGAACTGACCAAGTTAACCTATAGTCCTAATTGATCATATTGACCTAAAATAACATGTCATCAGGCCATTTTTATTTTTTATTTAATAAAACAATTGTATTTTGGTAATTTAACATCTGGTTTACCATTTTACTAATAACTAGTCTTTTTCACCCGTGTGTTGCACGGGAGGCTAATGTGTCAATAATTATTTGTTTTGATATATATTAATTTTATATCAACAGCTCTACGAAGATAATAAATCGAGTATTCGTGATTGTATTAAACTTAATAATTAAAATAAGTAATGAAAGAATCCAGTAAAAATTTCGATAGAGTTTTCCCGGTATATCGTACAAATCTTTCCTATAAAATATTGAAGGAACGTCTCACCAAAATTAGCATAATTTAATTTACGATTCTCATGAAAATCTCATAACTTAATTTACAATTCTCCTAAAAATCTAAATAACAAAAACCATTCAAAAATAACACCATCAACTATTGCCAACAACATGAACATAAAATGAATAATACAAACGACTCATATTTTTCTAAGAAATAATGAATGGACTTAAATAGAAATCCCAGGCCTAATTTTCTCCAAGAATATCAAATTCCTATTAATCTACTAATGATCGTAATAAGACAACAACATGTGTTTTTACATAAGGTGAACATCTGGAACTTCGAATTCCATTTATATGAAAAACCTTTAGAAATACAAAATATAATACCAAGTTCAGATAGAATAAATATAGCTTGCTCAAAGTGTAATCTTCGACAATGAAGCAAGTTGAGCTACCTTAATTCGAGCACAATGCTACTTATGGATAAGAGTTGCATATCATCAATTTGTATAATATACAAGTTGAGCAACTATCTCAACTGGACATTATCTTCAAACAAATATAATAGCAGAAATCAATAATATACAAGTAGAATGATTCATTTCTTATATCAACGCAGATGACATAGAGGGTTTGTGTAAAAATTCAAATAAAGTAAGCAACGTACCTCACATGATTAATAAGTGTCAGACTATAAATTACTGAAAACTTCTTTATACACGACATTTGTAGTAACATTGGTTGGATGACCATCTCATCACAGAGCACAAACATCAAACCCTACCTATTTGTGGCTTTAGAGACTACAACATATAGTTTGACAATGAATATGTAAACAATGATTTTTAAGATTTGATTGTGAAATATAACTAACATACAAATATATTACAAAAATAACAATATAGTGGGTATAGTTCAACATACTCCAACACCTTTTTTCTGTTCCGATAGGAAACAGTTATCATCGTCACCACTCCCATCCTCATTTAATGGAAGGCGAGCGAGTATAATATAAGGATTACAATTGGATGGGATTCCCACTGCCCGCCATGCCCGTTAGAAAATTCATATCCCTTCCGTTGCTCATCGTGATTATATTGTTGAATCAGAAGCTTGTATTTGTATTTTTTTTAATATATGTGATAATAACATCTAATTTTTTATATAAATATTTTCTAAATATACTAAACACGTATAACATATTCTGTATAAACTCGGCAATTTAATATATTCAATATATTAATATTCTGTTTAAACTCATCAATTTAGATTTTTTACTTTAAATAATTTAAATTGTATAATATTTTTAATGTGATTGATAAAAAATCTTAGAGATTTTACATTTTCTTGATCAAATATTGAATCATTTCATATCAAATCTAAATTATTTTGGATAAAACAAATAAATTGAAATATATGTGATCAACAATTAAAAAAACAACTTGAGCAATGATTTTAAAAAATTAAATAAAAATCGAAACTAACAAAAATAAGTATAAAATAAATAATTCAAAGTAGTCAGAATTCTCAATATTTATTTAAAAGATAGAATTATTAATAAAAATGTTTACCATAGTGGAGAGAAAATTTTTGATCAAGTCGTATAATTTCAATCGTTGATAGAGTCAATAGCCAATTCTTAATTTATTAAATACTTAATTTACAAAATAGATAGTTTAGATATTTACTTTTATGCTTATTAAACCATTATTGACAAATATGTCATTTAGAGATTTAGTAATTTATCACCAAAATTAGACTTTTAAGTCAATAAGAAACTAAACAATATAGGAGATGGGATCATTCAATCTATATATATTTGAAATCAAACTTTTTAGTTAAAATAAGGATTGTAATTTAAAAATATAATTTTGGAACTAAATATTATCAAAATTAAATATAGATTCATTAAATTCAAGCCGATAATCATCACCATATAAGTGGATAAACTTATTTTTAATGAAAATAGACTAATTATTTAGAAAAATATTATTAGAAGGCAAGGAATTCAAATTGATATGAAATTGGTATGCTATAAAAATCAAAATCATAAATATGACTTGGCCAATGTAATCGGAATATAATTACTTGTCTTTTTTAATTTGATTTTTTTCCATTTTTAGAAATTATCTTATCTTAGTTAGTTATTCAGTGATCGGTTTCGAGTATTGCATGTAAATGTTATAAAAATTTTATTTCTTTTACTTTTTTCAATAAAAAGTTCTAAGCGAGTGTTAGTGTATGTATAAAAATAGATTTTTATGGATTTTAATGTAATATAGGAGAAAGAATGAGAAGAGTTTAATAGTGAAGATTTGTGTAGTATAGGTAGGTCCCACAAGATATGTAAATGTGAAATATGAGAGAGAATGTGTAGAGTTGAAAAGAATATATAAAAATATGCATAAATATGTAAAAATAAGTAGAAAGATGACTTCCTTTTATTATAAACATGACTTTCTAACACAAGATTTTTGTCAAAAATATTAGTGGTTAACATAAAAACTAAATTAAGAAGACATTTTATTTTTTAAAACAAATTAAGGTATTACGTTAACTAATTTTTAATATCTATTAATTAATTTATATGAATAAAAAATAAATTTTTATTTGTGTAGAATAATATTTTTGAAATCCAATATTTTTATTTTATTGGTTAAGCAATAAAAATAATTTTTTTGCTTTGTTTTTGTATTTTTTAAAGCATAAACTATAGAGTATGTTCACACATGGAACATATGCATACATCTTAATGTATATTTTTTTATAAAAATTTCAACTCTTGAGATTCCCTACAAATGCAAACCAACGGGCTAAGAATGAGGTTAGTATTTCAACCCCTGAGATTCCTTACATTCTTTGCTTTGATAATCAAGTCTTGGTTAGACAAATATTAAACAAATCATAAAAAGAGTTATTTTGTAGTAAATAAAAAAATAAAAATTATTGAAAAGTGTACATTTACTGTTCAATTTGCTAAAATCAAGTGCTTTGTTTAGAATTTTAAAAATCACGTGTTCCAAAAACATGATTTTAAAAATATAACTTATTATTATATTATTATTATATAAATTATTATTTATACACATATATTTAACATTTTCTTTAAAAACAATCAATCGATATGTCCACTAAAACCATCAAACAAATTTCGAGAAAATAAAAATTCAATGAAAAAATTAGCTATCTAATATAAGAACTTAGACTTATATTTTGAAATAATATGTCGACTCAACCCAATGATATTTTAAAAATCATAATAAAAAATTTATCAATGCAGAAAAGTAAATGCATTTGTTCACCATGGCGATTCAAACGAATGTAAATCAAATGGATATAAAATATCTTCCCTGTTGTATAGGAATATCTCATTAATTAGATGGAGATGCTAGCAATGTGTCATCCAATGCATGGGAATTATTTGGCTATTGAGAAAAAAAAGTGAAATCAATCCACAAAATTACCTTCGCAATTAAAAAAAGGTGGAGTTAGTTTAGTGGTATAAAAAGTTAATGATGGTAATGACTAAAAAAAAGATGAAGAAAAAAATGTATCAGTAAGAGGGAACAATTGTTTCAACGATTTATAGAAGACAATCCATTGAATTCTTTGGATTCATACTTTAATTTATTTCATATAATTATAAACAAAAATAACTGACCTCCTTTTAACCTAATGATCAACATAGGAAGAAGAAGAAAATGACTATTCTAAAAAATAATTGTATTATATATAATTGTAAAAAAAATAATAAATTTTATTAGAAATTGTTGAAATAAACAGTTTGATGATACAAATGCAAAAATTACTAATAGTTTGAAGAAAGTAAAATCCAACCACGAATTTTCCTTATAGATTAATCATGGCCAAAAAAAGGAGGAAAAAAGATGAAGACGAAATTTTTTAGTGTAAAGAAAGAACAATTATTTCAACAATTTATAATAGACATTCGTTGAATTTTTTCTAGTCATATTTTAATTTATTATCTATAATTATTGGCAAAAATAATTGCATTGGAGATTAAGTTAGGTAACAAATAAAAAATAATTAAATTAAGAGAAATATTATTGCTCAATATAATGATGGTCTATATAATAAAAAGAATATCATTAAAAAGGATAACGTCTATTTAAGGCAAAGATAATACCTATTTTCGGAAAAATGCATTGGGAGAAAAAAATATAATGACGTGGAATTAAAAATTAATTAAAAATTCAGAAAAATGATGTTTTGGAGGGAAAAATATTGTTTATATATATATATGTATGTATGTATGTATGTATGTATGTATGTATTAACTATAAATTAATCATAGCCAAAAAAATGAAGAAAAAGATGAAGATGAAAATTTTTAATGTAAAGAAAGAATAATTATTTCAACAATTTATCATAGACAATTCGTTGAATTCTTTGAAGTCATATTTTAATTTATTATCTATAATTGTTAGAAAAAATAATTGCATATATCGGAGATTAGGCTAGGTAACAAATAAAAAAAATAATAAAATTAAAAAGAATATTAATGCTCAATATAATGATGATCTATATAATAAAAAAATGTCATTAAAAAGGATAATATCTATTTAAAGAAAAGATAATGTCTATTTTAGGAAAAATACATTGGGAGGGAAATTATAATGAAGTGGAATTAAAAATTAATTAAAAATTTCAGAAAAAAAATATTTTGGAGGAAAAAAAGGTTGCTTATATATATATATATATAGATATAGATGAAATCGTCATTTTACAATTTAAAATCCTATTTCAATATTGCATTCAAATTCCTAAATTATTCAAATTTCCAACACCTCGTATCTCTCCCACCCCACGTCAACCGTGATAATTGGAGGGGGATTGGTGGATTGAGGATCATATTGCCAGTGCAAAATAAAAGGAAGATCATTTTACTTCCAATATCCATAAAGCTATAATTATCAAGATTAGATCCACTTTCTTTAGCATCAAGAAAGCTTATTACCTATTGAGATATAAATATCTCACATCTAGAAAATATTAAAAATATAACTAACTAATAAAATATTTGGGCTACTCCCCTTATTGGGTTAATCTTTTAAGGTGAAACTTCAAACCTTAACATGGTATTAGAGCAAAAAATACTCAAATGAGTCCGCAAGCTCCTGGGATTTTCCAATTGCCCCTACCTCCTCCTTCTCGAGCCATGCGCTCCCCCTCTCTCCAGAGCATTGCGCTCCTAATATCTTCTTCATGAGCATTGCGCTCCTCCTCTTCAAAATTGGTGCTCTAACGAGCCACCATCTTGTGGGAGCATATTGAGATACAAATATCTCATATCTAGAAAATACTAAAAATATAACCAACTAATAAAAGATTTGGGCTACTCCTCTTATTGGGTTAACCTTTTAAGGTGAAACCTCAAACCTTAACATTACCTTGGCTCCTTAGGACTCAATTAGATTGACCTCAAAAGCGAACACATCAAAAATTCGTTGGGAAGACATATCTCAATTGTTGAAAATCTCTAAAGGTCGAACGGCGTTTCTAATACGTCCCGAGGTACTCTAGATAACCTGCATAATCATGCTCAAATTGCGATGTCTTAGAATTCAATGGTCTGATTGACGTGAAGTTTGGAATATATCTTCACGACGCATTGTTAATCCAACTATGGAGATCAAGATCTAACCATTTGTTTTGGAGAAACCTACATCAAAATAGAAACGTTCTTCAAAGATGTGGGTATTTTAGACAGCCCGTATAATCGTGGTCAAATTACAATATCTTAGCATTTCTTTATTCGATTGATGTGAAATTTGGAGACTATCTTACGACTCACCATCCTTCAAATCTAACGGTTAAGATCAAGATCCAAGTATCTATTTTAGAGCGATCGCCATTAGAACAAAAACGATATTCTGTGGCGAGCTCTTTCTTTTGTTCTTTGGTGTTCCAAGAATCTCTATTCTTGAGGAGAGTTGTGATGTATTGAATTATGTGATTGATCTTTAGGCATTTGGTGTGCTTCCAGTATTATCTAGAGAGAGTTTGTACGGTTGTACTCATTATTTGATTATAGTGGAAGATTGTTTTGAGTTGGCATTGTGGACATAAGCATATTGTTGAATCACATTAAATCTTACATTCTTCAATTTTCCCGCATCCTTGTTCTTATTATTCCATTTGATCATCTCTTATTAGGTTCTCACAAGAGGAAGAATTAATTTATTCCGTGGTGATTGTCTTATTGGCAATTTTACTTTCACTGAAATATATATATATATAGAACAAAATATCGGCAGCCATTTAAATATTGTACAAGGTACAAATGAAACATATCATGTTATTGCATACAGAAAACTATAGCGTAAATTGTACGTACACTTAACATTTTATTCAAAACTAAAACCAACAAACCATTGTTGTACATGCATGGTGCATGGACATTTCCTTTAAAAGATCTTAATTATCTTCTCTGGTACGGAAATACTGGAATGCTTTGTTCGTTTCTGAAGAAATTACTAGGATCAACCTTTGTTTTAACCTTCACCAACCTATTGAAATTCGCCTTGAAATACTTGATACCATAATGTGAACCTGCCAAGTAATTTTCATACCTGTTTCTCCCATTTGGGTTTATTCCCAAATCAAGATCCCTATAATTGAGGAATGCTTCCCTTGGAAACTTGGAGACAAATGGAGTCATGTAAGCATATAGTTTTCTAGTCAAGTTGATGTATTTTGTGGCAGCCTCAACACCGTTTTCGTCCCAATTTGTTGCATACTGAAGCTTGGCTAAATTACCAGCTCTGTGCGGAAACGGTTTTTCTGATGGTGGAATCTCAGCCATTCTTCCTCCGTAAGGATTGAAAGTGAGCATTACGCTTTCCAGTTCAATCATTTTCTCGAATATGAACTCTAAGCCCACTTTGGGTATAGGTTTTTTCAAGTAATCAGATTTCCTTTTCAAGTGGGTTAGGACTTGAGGAACCCTACTTAGAAGATCGTTAACCGGCGTTCCAATTGGGAAATTTGTCCAAAAAAGAACAGATTCAACCCAACTCATTTCCGTACAATCCGATTGCGTCAATCCAAGTTGGGGGAAACTTTCATTCATGAGGGACATAAGTTTTTCTGAATCTCCCAAGAATAATGCCAGGAAGGTTGCTCTGTTAGTTTTTTGACCAGTTCTGACAGTACTGTTTATTACATCAAGAGTCATCCTGATGAAGATGTCATCAGGTAATTTATCTGCTACTTGTAGGTAATGGTAAACGAGGTCAGTTAAATTCAAATTCTGCTCGTAAGTTCTCGTTACTCGAAAAACAGTCACAGTCGATGGGACTCGAACGAGCTTTATCTTGTATGCTAGAACAACTCCAAAACTGGATGCTCCACCCCCCGTAATTGCCCAAAACAAATCCTCTCCCATTGAATTACGATCAAGAATCTGACCATTGACGTCAATTATTTGTGCATCGACAATATTGTCGACGGAGAGGCCGTATTTTCTCATCATGTTACCATATCCAGCGCCCCCGAAATGGCCTCCAACTCCGACGGTCGGGCAAACTCCGGCGGGGAAGCCATGAACATTACTTCTCTCCGCAATTCTATAATAAACTTCACCAAGAGTTGCTCCAACTTGAACCCATGCAGTCTCATCCTCTATGCTGACATTGATCGATCGAAAGTTGAACATATCAAGAATGAAAAACGGAACATTTGAAACATAGGAGACTCCTTCATAGTCATGGCCTCCGCTGCGGATCTTCATTTCAAGGCCATGAATTTTAGAGCAAGAAATGGCTGCTTGAATGTGAGAAGCATGCAATGCAGTGATAATCAGTTCCGGTTTACGTGTTGTAGATTCGTTAAATCGCAAGTTGCGAATATAAGATTGCAAAACGGAAGGATATGATGAATTTCCAGGAGTGTATAATACTCCAGAAATTGGATTAGAGGGATCTGAATGGCTCTCTAAGCATTCAACAAAAGATGAATTATTTGCAGTGGCAAATGATACAAAAACAAGAAGGGTTAAAAATAAAGAAATTATAGCAAAAAATCTTGAACTTCTCATTTTGATTATGTATAATTAGCTAAAGGATTTTATTTAATTTGGTGAATGCATGGAAGTGTAGAAGGGTGTAATATATATAGAACAAAAAAAATGGGCAGCCAGTTTTAAATTTGTAACAAAATCAAAACAAGTCCTTTTAATAGATAATCGTGATCATCTTGTACAACTGGACCATGAATATTCAAACCCCTGGAACGAAGAATCGTGCTTAATTAGCCTTTGACATTTCAATCGTTAATATATATATAGTATGATGCTCATTTTTCATGAATGCAATCTAATGAACGCTCCACTCCATCTATATAAAAGATAATATATTATTAATAATTTCGAAGTTATCTTTTTGATTACGCACACGCTATATATATAAATCCAGTTTCGTTGTGAGGAATTTCTATCCTTACTGGGTTCTTTTAAAATTAATTAGACGATTATATTCAAAACTATGTATATATATTTTTAGTGTATTATTTAGTGGTCCTTTGAGTGAATTTCAATTTATTGACCTCAAATTTACAATAAGATTTCTGCGAAATTTTGCAGACTGAATGTCGGTCTTATCTTTGGTTGGCAGCCGACTAGCCGAGTGAAATAATTTTCTTTAACAAATTTTTGAAATTTTTCTGAGTACAGATTGAGGATTCGTAATTAAGAGTGGGACGGTGTCCAGTTTTTGACTTGTATTGTACATCACTCACTCAATGGGAGTGTGTGTGGAATATATCTGATTTCAGAGTACTCAGAATTATCATGGTTTTGAGTACATACTGAATCTCTATACATCGTGTGAGTGTGTTGTGGTTTTTTTTTAAAAAAAAAAACAGTGGGATGGCGTCTCAAGCAGTGGAACTCGGATTAAATATTTGGTAAGGGGATGCCTTTTATCACTATGCCAAGGCCGTGGACAACAAATTTTTTATCTTATCAAGAAAAAAATAAAATAATTATTAGATTGACGTGAAAATATGAGTACCCATGTTAAATTGTTAGATTCTTTATTTATGACTATTTTTTGAAAATAAAAATTTATTGAAACTTCAACATCGTTAGAATCATACAAAAGAGAGGACACCAAAAATGGAGGTGGCACGCCTCATTCCAAATCGAGGGGATAACACGAACAAGTGATAATTTGGCCAACACATCAACCGGTCTATTTTGAGTTATCTTAATTCACAAACTAAACAATAAAAAAAAGAACATTAGCCTTGCGAGGCCAAGCGTTTGAATTTCTTGTCTTTGTGGGCGCTTATCTTGTTTTTCTTGGATTCGATGCTCAAAGCTCATTTTTTTTTTTTTTTGCGGCGTAAGGACCTCCATTACATTTGGTCGTTAAATCCACTCCATGTGTAACTCACGTGCGGTCGCTCAAGGTCAAAT
This sequence comes from Jasminum sambac, assembly GCA_018223645.1. Taxonomy (NCBI): domain Eukaryota; kingdom Viridiplantae; phylum Streptophyta; class Magnoliopsida; order Lamiales; family Oleaceae; genus Jasminum; species Jasminum sambac. The sequence goes on along the minus strand of CP073648.1, from coordinate 24,303,344 downwards.
TGGTCCAAAACTTTGGATATTATTATAATTAAGTTCCAAAGTTTGAAAAATATATAGTTTAGTCCCAAAATTTAATTAAATTACACAATTATGAATTTTAATTACTTTTTCCATTGGTATGTATTTGGTCAGTAATTACTTTTATTAAATTAATTTGATATTGATTAAATAGTTTTTATTAAAAATTTTCAACACAATAACATTCGTTCGTATAAATATAACATCACAATTTTTCAAAATTTTCTTTCACATTAGAAACACGCACATTTAATAATAAATATAATTATTGTATATACATAAAATTTTATTAGGAATACATTACTGCAAAAAAATAAAATACAAAGAATTAATCAAATAAAAAATACAAAAAAAAAAGAAAAAATTCAAAAATTTTTTATAGCATTAGAGAATTTTTTGTAGTATTAGAGACACACACTTTGATTTTAAACAATAATAATTAATAAATATAATACAATTATACATACATAAAATTTTATCTGTAATATATTACTGTAAAAAAAATATATTGAATATAAAGAATTAATCAAATCAATTAAATTTTAAAAAAAATAAAACAAAAAAACCTACCCCACCCCGGCTACCTCCCTCCTAACCACCACCACCACCACCGCAAGCAACCAATGCTGGTGGTTTTGCCACCACCACCACTAGCGTGGTGGTGGTGGTTGGGAGGGGGGAGGGAGTCGGGCTAGGGTAGGGGATGGGGTATGCTTCTTTTTTTTCTTGTTTTATTTATTATTTAAAAAAATTATTTGATTTGATTAATTCTTTGTTTTGGATATATTTTTTTAAGCAATATATTACAGATAAAATTTTACGTAGGTATAATTATATTATATTTATTAATTATTATTATTTAAAATCAAAATGTGTGTGTCTCTAATACTACAGAAAATTCTCTAATGCTATAGAAAATTCTTGAATTTTTTCTTTTTTTTGTATTTTTTATTTGATTAATTCTTTGTATTTGATTTTTTTGCAGTAATGTATTCCTAATAAAATTTTATGTATGTACAATAATTATATTTATTATTAAATGTGCGTGTTTCTAATGTGAAAGAAAATATTGGAAAATTGTGATGTTATATTTATACAAACGAATGTTATTGTATTGAAAATTTTTAATAAAAACTATTTAATTAATATCAAATTAATTCAATAAAATTAATTACTGACCAAATACATACCAATGGAAAAAATAAATAAAATTCATAGTTGTATAATTTAATTAAATTTTAGGACTAAACTATACATTTTTCAAACTTTGAAACTTAATTATAATAATATCCAATGTTTCGGACCAATTTGACCTTGAGAGACCGCACATGAGTTGCACATAGAGTGGATTTAACAGTCAAATGTAACGGAGGTCCTTACATCGCAAAAAAAATTGAGTTTGAGTACTGAATTGCCAGGAAAAAAAGTATAGGTCCTTAATGCACAGCAAGTTCAAAAGTTAGGTCCTTGTGGCCCTAATAAGCCATAAAAAAATCGTATACAATAAATAATCTTTCATTTGTATGGTGAAGTAATTAAGTTCTTACTCCTTTTCATATTTTATTATTATGTTTTACTTGTAATTTCATCTAATGTAATGATTAATTAATCTTTGTTTGTTCAACTTTAATAAATTGTTTGTGACATTTGAATAATTAATTAATGCTAGCTTTAAACTTCAATAATTATTTAATTTATTTGTTTTCGAAAATAATTATTATGAAAACAGAAAACGAAAAATTAAAATTCTTCTCTTACATCAAAGTCTTCCTCCATTTAACGCTTGTTCTTTATATAACAATTTTTAATTAACTTCCACTAACTTTTTATTTCTCGTCATTTTGAATTATTCATATAATTACTTGTTATTTTTAATATATTTTCCCCAAATTTCAACTACACATTTAATACGTTGTTCGAGTAAATTTATATTTTGCTCAATATAGTGCAAAAAAAAAATTGGATCAGGGGTATAGATAATCCAAGCAGCCACCTAGACCCCAATCGGAGAAGGGGAAGTCAATCTTTTGTGAGTATGTATTCAAAATAAAGAAGGGAAAATGCCCAATAACTATATATTTTATAAAAATTGCCCAGTTAATTATAACATCTAATTTTTTGATCACTAATTCTATTTTTCCATAATAAAATACAAACACTCCATCCACGTCATTTAATTTACTACTATGCTACTAGTTAAACTTAAAACCCGAACAACCAAGATTTCCACCATTACAAGATATTATCTATCTTTCAAATTGCATATGTGGTCCTCCAACTTTCAAATTTTGTACTTTAGTCCTCAATGTTTGAACTTTCTTTAAAAAATATCCTAAAATATTTGCACAAAAGGCCCTCTATCTTTCGGATTGTTTCATTTTGGTCCTCTAATTTTTGGATTTTTGACGCTTTCAGTCCTTTTTATTCTTCTTTTTCCTCATTTTCTTCCACATTTAGAAAATTCACCTACAAACATAATATTTAAGATAACATAAATAAACAAATTTATCATCATGACCAATATATATATATATATTGCAAGTATAAACATAACTTTATACTTCATTTCATACACTTGATACAAATTTATAAATATCAATGGACGTACAATGTTACCTTCAAGTAACATGGATTACTATACCAGGTAATCAGATTGCCACTACAAGTAATCTCGATGAACGTTCAACTTCACCTCACCCCATCTTCGACTTTCTCTCTCTATACACATTCTCTTTCCAGATTACAGCCCAAAGTAACCTTGATTAACATTCAACTCCTAACTTCTCTCGTCTCCGACTTTCTCTCTATGCATTTTTTCTCTCTAGATTATCGTCCAAGATAGTCTTGATCAACATTCAACTTTTCGCTTCCCCCGTCTCTGGCTTTCTCTCTCTACGCAATTTCTCTGTCTAGATTATCGTCACAGGTATTCTCGATCAACATTCAACTTCTCCATTCCCCTATCTCCGACTTTCTCTCTCAAATTACCACCTACAGTAATCTTAATCAACATTCAACTCCTCGCTTCCCCCGTCTTCGACTTTCTCTCTCTACGCACTTTCTCTCTTCAGATTACCACCCCCAGGTAATCTCAATCGACATTCACCTTCTCCCTTCCGCCATCTCCGACTTTTTCTATCTAGATTACCTCATTAAGTAATTAGATGACCACCACAACTAATTTTGATCAACATTCAACTTCTCCATTTCCCCATCTATGACTTTCTTTTTCTACGCACAAAAAAAATATTACTTAACCTGATGATAATATTGCATCCCTAATAATAATATTACTTAACTCGCTAATACAAATAAAAGACAATGTTTCCCAAAAAATTTGAAGGAATATTATTACTATTATCCATAACCCATATTTAAGTGTCTATACATAAAAACACTATTATAAATTAGCATATTATTACTACCTATGAAAATTTTGTAATGAAAATCAAATAAGATTTATCCAAACATATAAAGTTACAAATTACCATATAATCACTGCCTCCATAAATTTTGTGATTAAAATAAAATAGTGATTTACACATTCGGAAGTAGTATATATAAGAAAAAAGTTCATAAGAAATAAGCATATAATCACTTCTCCAAATCCAAAAATTACAAAAATCACACATAAATTCTATAATTAAATCAATAATTAATAATATAGCAAAAACATTAATTCCCTTGTTAGCCCTTGAGAATTTAGAACTATGCCTCTTGAGTATGGAATCAAAAGCACTTTCTCAAATTGGCTACTCGAGTTGGTTGCTTTGAATAGATTGCAACATTTCAAAAATAATATAAATGTGTGAAGCAACCACTTGACATGAGATTAAAAAAAAAAATGCAAGTGTGCAACTAAATTACTGCATGTTCTTTATCATAGAAGATTCAATAATATTACCTATCACAATAATTATCATATTACCTCTCCCGACAATAATATTACTTACAGCTGTAACAAAGTTACCCACCCAGGTAATCATAATTAGAAAACTAAAACACCAAAATTTTTGCCATTATGAGTTGCTCCATTGAATTTTCTCAAAGAGATCCAATTCATGAGTCAACATTTACTTTTATATGGATATATTTAGAGTTATGGAGGTTTTCTTTCATACTATAGAATATGCAAAACAAATGCACACTTTTACCATAACTTTTTTCCAGATTGATAATTCATTTTTTGCACGCAAAGACTAAAATAATTAAATATTAAAAACCACACATTTACACAATTGTGACTATGATAAAACAAATACAATTCATATTTCAAAACTCTCCAATCTCTGAATTTTTCATTATACGACTCTCTCTTTAGATTACCATCCCGGATAATCTAGATTATTGCCTCCAATAATATTTTAAATTGGTTCAAAATGGTAACACCTTGGTAATAATATGCAGATTATCGGTTGTGGTAATCTAGATAGAGAAGTCAGGGGCGGGTTTGTCGAGATTACATAAGGTGGTAATCTAGAGAGTCAAAGTGAGAGACAAGGGAAATGAGAAGTCGAATATTTTTCAAGATTACCTAGGGTAGTAATTTGGAGAGATAAATTGAGATACAAATGAGACGAGAAGTTGGACATTTATCAAGATTACCGGTAGGTAATGTGTATTACTTGGTATGACAATCCATGTTACTTAAGAAGGTAATATTTGTACATCCAGTAATGCTTATGAATTGCTATAAAGAGTATTAAGTTAAATATAAAGTTATCTTTATACTTATAAATTTTTTATCATGATGAAAAATTTATTTATTTATGTTATCTTAAATATTATATTTGTCAGTGAATTTCCTAAATGTAAAAGAAAACAAAGAAAAAGATGAGCAAAAAAGGATTAAAAGTCGCAAAAATCCAAAAATTTGAGGACCAAAATGAAACAATCTGAAAGGTAGAGGACCTTGGGTTCAAATACTTTGGGATATTTTTGAAAGAAAGTTAAAAAATTGAGGACTAAAATGAAAATTTTAAAAGTTAGAGGATCTCCTGTACAACTTAAAAGATAGAGGGAAAATAAAAGTATGGAAAAAAATGGGATAAAATATCCATAAATACCTAAAAAAGTAATTGGTAAATCACTTTTTATAAATTATAGTTAGTGGTTAAGAAATAAAATATTTTGATTTAGTGGGTAAATACCGATTTTGACTTGCATTTATTAAGGATTTTCCCAATAAAAAAATAATAAATAATTGTGGAATCACTTTCTTTGTCAAAATACTTTCTTTCTTTTCCCAGCATTAATTACAAGGGGACAAATACCGACGTATTTCAAAAGAATATGCTCTTCCATGCATCCCATTTTGATAGACATAGTTTAACTTTCACACGGATTAAAAATTTGAAATTAATATTTATTGGAAATATAAATTTTATTTATATATTTCTCAATATACCCCTATATTAAATATGAGAATTTATATTTATTAATAACCATACATAATAAATAAGGGTAGATTAGGAAATGAAGAAATTAAATTTATAGTAATAAAGAAAGTAGCCTATATTTTAGAATGGACGAAAAAGAAATCAAACCTATCAAAATGGGATGGAGGGAGTATATGATAAATAGAGATATTTAAGTCAAGTAGAATATAAATTAAAATTTTATTATAGAAACTTGCTTATAATTTGGGATGTACAAAAATGAAAAATATGTTTATCAAAATGGGACGAATGGAGTACTTCATTGGGTCTTTCAAAGTTTATCTATTTTGACAATTCTTTTAACATCAAAATCGATCAGTTAAACCATTGGAATATTCAAGTTTATCTGTTTGATCATTCTGACCTTTATATGTTTAATTAATTGAAAACTTGAAGGACATCTGACTTTTCATAAATTTTGTTAGGCAGCTTATAATTAATTATATGGCTCTAGATGTAAATGGACGACTTTTAGTTTTCGTTACTTACTTATGACCCTTTGATGATACTATTTTGGAGTTTATACTAAATACAAATACAATTGAGTCCAAAATGAACACGATAGAATAGAATTTACATGCAAGGCTGCAATCAATTAATCCTTTTTCCTAGTCCACACTGGTTATTCTTATCATAATTTTGTGTTTGAAGCCTCGCCACAGCTTCGTTCGGGTTTCGTTTGGCTTTGTTGGAGTTCCGTTTCTCTTTGCCGGAGGTGGCATAGTGGCAGCGGCAGCGACGACTTGGTTGTCGTACGTGGAAGGAATTTACAATCGAAAGAGAAAAATATGTGAATCATAATTACGAAGTATAATTCATTTTTTTATCTTAAATTTTAGTTTGAAGACCCAATTTTAAGCGGGGTGCAATTTTTCTATTAATTAAATTAAAATTTCAATATTAACTACTTATCTCAAATAATTACTCATGTATGGTCATAGCACTGACCCAAAAATCCTAATCTTTAATAAAATAAAAGTATATATGAACATTACTAAAAGTGTATGAACATTTCTGTGTCGTCTTGACAATTGATTAAACTTAAAAGTTGAAACTGGATCAAGTTAGGAGACTGTAGGATTAAATATGTTTGAAAAAAATATAAACAATGACGAGCCCGCACAGAAATAAATTACACATTTCAATGGTAGGAAGTTTCAATTCTAGAATCTACCGTCTAAAGTAAAAGTATTATCGTGTTATAAAAGTATAGAAACAATAGAGAGAATTTAGAGAGAATGAATTCTAAGGAATTCTCAGGAATCAATTTCATTAATAATCTGTTTATATTTATAGGAAAAACTTGAATCTAAGACAATCGTAATTACATAATTTCATCAAGGGTATAATAGTCATTCACATATAATAATTACATCTTTTACCAAATTATTCCTCCACCAAATTATTCCTCATAATTCATAACCACCACATTATTCTCAATTATTCATAACACCTAATAATTATTCTTCAATTATTATTCATAACACTTCCTCGAATGACTATTAATACAAATGTCTTCCTGGACCTGTTTGGAGAAAAACCCAGTGGGAAAAAACTTCCAAACCGATTGCAGGATAGCTTGGAGTGGTTATATACTGCTTCATCAAAATATTGCTCCCCCTGATGTCTATCAGCCGCATATGAGTATTCACGTGCTGCCTCGTTAAAACCTTGTCAAGAAAACCCAAAGTGGGAAAAAACTTGATCAAGGAAAAAGAGTACAAATTCGCTTGATTTCATATCTTGAGAATCGATATCTTTACTTGTAAATGATTTCAATATCATCATCGCTTGGATCTAAAGCATTAGCTCCATTATAACTTGATCCAATAGATACACTGTATCAATTTCTCCTATCGCTTCAATATACCATGAATATGCCTCGTTAAAACCTTATTAGGAAAAACCCAGGGGAAAAAGCCTAATGAAGGAAAAAGAGTACATTATTCATGTGAATACGCCTTTAAAGTTGCCTCATTAAAAACCTTGCTAGGAAAAAACCCAATGGGATAAAACCTCACTAAGGGAAAAAGAGTGCAACGCGTATTTTATACAAGTATGTCAAGTAAGTATTTCAAAATCTTTCATACATTTGTATGAGTATCATATACATTGGTTTTATACTCTTCGCTCATTCAGAGTGCATCAATTTTCTTACACAACTACAAAACATTCACCATGAACACATGTCTCCAAACACACAATTTAAAGCATATAAATTCATAGTAAAAACATGTAAACATATAAGTAAACCTTCATAACTAACTAACACTTAAAATATATCATTTAACATTTAATACGCACTTAATAGGTTACTAGTACCTCCACCCGTGCGTTGCACGGGATTGTCAAAGGCAATTGGTATAAACTTCCTAACAATATTAAAAGTGTATGATTCACAATATTAAAATACTATCGATAAGATGATAACAATCAACGATGCACAAATAAAAATCTACAAAAATTTTGACAAAGTTCCCCCTATAATACGGGAAAATCCATCCTGTAAATATTCTAACATTACCGAAACACAATACACATGAACAAACAAAGAATTGAGAAACAAAGATTGATCACAAAACTCTCAAGAACCAATCAAACCTATTGAAATCAATATTATACTACAAAGCATGAATATCAATCATCGCTCTTCAATTACAAATCTCAACACAACCATTGGGTTTTCAGACGCAAACCTCGCAGTTTAGCGACTGATAAATACTTAAATTAACATTAACATAGAAGAAATCAAAGATCTATATTGTCGTTTTGAAAAGGAAACAACATGCACCTCAATTCAATCACGACTATTGTCCTCATTAACTATATCAATTCACACCCTTCTTCATCTCCCAATACCTATATTAACAATACATTTAGTAACGCATATTCAATCACATATCACTTAAATGTATGATTTTTCTCATCAACGTATATGAAAAAAGAACGTGCAAAAATCCAAAAAGTGCAAATCACGCACCTGACACAGGTAATATGCAGCTTGTTATAAATTGCTAAACACTTCTTTGTACACCACGTTTGTAGTGGTGCTCGAAGGACGACCGTCATCATCACAAACTTCACCCTTTCCTATTTGTGACCCTCGACACCGCAACATATAATCGGCCGTGAGTAAACACCGCTTTCAAGTAAACCCCAACATTGGTAAGTGGTCTGCCTCACGACTCTTGTTGATGGTCATTGCATAACAAACCATCAAAGGAAACCTGCTGCGCTACCAAACGTGAATGGAAATCTCATATCGGACTGAGTCAAACTCAACCTCGGAATCAAAAAAACCTTGCCAAAGATTTACCCCGACAACATCCTCGCCTCTATCACACGCTCACCAAGTCTAGTGACTATGAGCCGCTGCATCATTGCACAAGCCGTAAGAGTGGTCAATGTTACGCATCAACATCACCGAACGCCGACCTTCAACCTCGTAATATGACTCGGGACACCGTAACACGTGATTGCATTCAAAAATTCGGGGTATGTATTTCTCTAAACAAATCGGGCCTCGAGTCATCGGACTTGCACGTGGAGTCCGAACTATAATACATCTTCATTTCTAATAGTTCAAGCCAACCATATAGTCATTCACCATGCCAACATCCTCGAGCGTAGGAGCAAGTATGGCCCTCCCATTCAAGTACGACTTGACATCGCCTCCGTCGTAAAAATCGTGATATATGCTATCGACAATGGCCTTTACAGAATCGATTTAATGGTGTACTAAAAGATCTTGTGGTATGTCAACCTTCGCCATCGCTTGGCCCTCCAATTTCCCCATCCCCAATATTTAGTATCCATTCAAAACCTACGGAGTTCATCGATTGCTCATCTCCTGGAAGACCACGTAAGTCTCATGTTCTTTGTCAATCTCAAAGACCTTGCAATGGTCCCACAGCTCAGAGGCATTGAGAGATGCATTCACTATCTGCTGCCGGGTTCCCTTCGGAATAACCGGGAGTATCTACCTAAAGTCACCACCAAACACAATGGTATTGCCACCAAATGGACTGGCGGGCAAACTCGTGGTTGAATCAGCAATGTCCTTCATGGTGCGATCCAATGCCTCAAAACAATACCTATTCATCATGGGAGCCTCGTCCCAGATTATCAGCCTTGTCCTCTCTATTAGCTCGGCCAAGTGACTTCCTTGTTTGATATTGCAAGTCGAATCTTCGTCCGCATTCAAGGGATAGCAAACCGAGGGTCGCCCTCCCCCGGTAGGAGAAGAGAAGCTATGGCACTGGATGCCACATTAAGCACAATTTCACCCCGAGACCTGATTGCAGCCCGAAGAGTGCGCCACAAGAATGTCTTTCCCGTACCACCATACCCGTACAGGAAAAAAACACCACCATCATCACCATCAATCGCACTCATTATCGTGTCATACACACACCACGCCGTTTCATCGCTGAGGCCTGACAAAGAACCCGTAATGTTCCTCGCCAATGCGCCCTTATCGTAGTTCAATTCCTCTTGAATCAAAGATGTTGTCCATAACGGAGAAATAAGAGCAATTGGGAATGGCATGGAGTCAAAATCGCGCAGTGCTCTTTCCCCGCTTGGCGCAAAGAGCTTCTCAATCTCAACCAAAGCGCATCTTTGATCTGTTTCTTCTATTACCAAGGTCCGCAACAAACGATAAAATATTGTGCCGAAGTTCGAAAGAAAAGAATGGAAAAAGACAAAGTACTGAAAATGACAAAGAAACCACACAAAGCTATAGAATCACCCAACATCAAGTCAATCTGTCAATGCAACGATTAATAAATAGTGAGGCGAGCAATACCGGGTTGGCAAGAGTCTTTGGTGATTGTGTTCGATGTCATTGGACAACAACCGCCAAAGATTTATCCCACAACACCTCGGGCCTATCCAAGCTAGTCGACACAAGTAGAGTGACAAATAAATTCCCAGAACGAATACTCGATGCCCAATGACTCGCCTCCTCGATCGCATCAACATATTCTTTGTCATCGCCCAAAGCCCTCGGGCATAGCATGCATCCTTGTAAGTCGTATGAACATTCCCGCCGAAAGTCCTTATATCTTGATGATCGAACGGACCGCTAACGTGATTTAGTAACGCGGCGATATAGTACCGTAAACAACAGCATAAAAAAATCAAAGTTACTCATTTACACTTGAAAATTAGCAAGTTGATACCGAATCGTAATTTGTAACCACTTGCAGTAGATAAGAGGACATTATCAAACAAATAATGTAAAAGATTAATCGAGCCGCCTAAAAATCGACAACAAATAAAGCAAATAGTACCTTTCTCCCGCCGCCAGCCGAACGAAAAATAACCTGCCAATTGACTTCCCCTTCTTCCTAGGAACCCATTCGAGCGTCTTTTGCTTCCACGTGAACTTTGAAGGAAGCTCAGCGTATGTCAATTCTCTGGCCTCAGGATACTTCTGATTTGCCTTGAACCATGCATTAAACTTGCTATCCTTCACAGAGCATCGCCGCACTATCGCACCAACATCATCATTCTCGTAATAGACAACATTCGCCGCCGTCGGAGATGAAAGCTCGACGCTCAACCGCAACATCCCTGTAGTGGATAGGAAATCCAAACATCCTCCATGCTGCTTCGCACGCGGAGACATAACGGCAATCATAGTATGTCTTAATCTCATCTACCGGTTCCACAGAAGAAGAATCTGCATTTCTAGCGAATGCAACGGTAATCCGATCTTGCCCCTTCGTAATGTACTTGAATAGGTATTTTATCGCCTTCGTCTGATTACACCACTCAACATTGATATGAGCTGCATACCTCAACAGCAAGTAGCGATTGTGAGGGATCACATATCGATTGTCAAGTTGAATCTCGCCCTTGTCGACGGTCCGTCCATTATCCCTACGCCTATAAGTCGGGAAACCACTCGCTGACATTGGTTTCACGCTCGACAAACTTCTTGGGAAAGTTCTTTGTGCACTTGCCCTTATCCATACACGGCGATTCCTTGTTCCAATTACCACAAGGACCATGCACCATGAGGTCCTGCACGACGAGACTAATACTCAGGCTCGGTCCGTTTATCCGGGATTTCGGCAGATATTATCCGGCCAATGTCCAGAGTAGGATTCCTACCCCTCTGGTCCATGAACAACACAATATGTACATACGCAGCCGCGCTTCGAACTCTACAAGATATATAATCGCAATTAAAATTACAAAAATGATTACAAGGCAAGAAGAACAAAGGCAATAAACTAATCCAAATAAAATGTCAACAAAGCATATAAGAATAAATTTCAAAGAATCTTAACAAAAAAAACGTTTACCTCACTTTCGCTTTCCGAATATCTTCCTATTCTTAATATCATTTATAAGCTGATCGAGCTTTATCTTGAAAACCCTGCATATAATATCGGGTCGATCTTCGGCCTGAGCCGCCAGGCTCCAAGAAACGTGGTGATTTCGATCCATTTTGGATTGCACGTGAAAGTGATGAACAACTCGATATCCCGCCCATCGACATGTGGCCATTGCATCCTCGATAGTTCGAGATCATAAAGCGCGACCGCCTCAAAGCTATTCGGCAACACCACGAAGCTTTCCCAACCTAGCCGGATCCGCTCTTCCACGATCGGCAAAGATCGTAGTCCACAATACAATTCAGACCTCAACTGCGGCTGATGCGTACGAATATAAATCATGCGAGACGCCTCAATCATCGTGAACCCATCAACCAAGAATTGTTGAAACAATCTCTTACATCGCAGGATATAAGGCGACTCATTTGACCTCTTGTATCCTATATGCGCTAAATATTGCCTCATAGTGACATGCTTTACGCCTCGAGAAAGACTGCAAAGACGCGTAAGCTCCACATCTTCCCTATACCCATCCTGCTCCATAAGGATAGAGCAATGGATATTGGAGAGGCAAGAACGAAGGATTAAGGTGATTCATGCGCTGGAGTGTGCCACCCTTCGTTTCAACAATCACATCGCGCTGAACTCGATCGGCGCGTATATCATTCTTTATCAATGCCGCAACTTCGTGAGTCCTTGGAAGGTCGCATCGCCCGCCATCTCCTTCGCCTTCCAATAAGTTTCATCTTAATATCAACACAATTATCGCTGCTCACTGTCTCTTGCCATCCTAAACAACTTCATACACATTATGCTCGTCCAAAGATGTCCTTCAAATCGCACACAATCTCCACATAGAGGTTCTTTATGCCTTCGCACTGCTAAAAACACCAAGGAAAAATTTGTAGTTAAACATAGGGACGCAATTTACGTAAATAAAATATTAAAATGATGTAGAGGAAACAAAAACAACACGTATCAATGGAGGAAAAAATTGCAAGAACAAACCTCACGGCCTCAATTCGGTTCACAATCTCATTCTCATGGATCTTGTATGTAAATTTGCAAGAACTTCGCTTTCTCACCATCATTGGGAAGCAAAGCCCGATCCTATGGTGGTTCGACCGCTCACCTAAATATAGGAGGTGCTGAACCCTTGTTTATCCCCTTATCGATCTTGCCACCCATCGATGTGAAAGAAAACATGGAGTTATAGGACCTTATGTTGTCTTGGAAATGCCTGTTCCTATGATCATCTCCGAATATCAAAGCATCCAGACCTTTGGAGGGTGTCTCATTGCAGAAGCACGACATTACCCCGATTGCAACACATTGAGAATTTCGGTTCTTTCGATTTTTATCCTTCCTCATTCTCTCGGCGTACCAAAATAAAGCACCACAATATTGGCACGAATGCATGAGATCTCCGATGTCAAAATAATCTGTCAATAATCAGATCAATCATTAATCCAACAAAATATATACCAAAAAGTGAAGGAGAAGCTTAATATGTCATAACCCGTTGAAATACGAACACCCAAAACGACATGATAAGTCGATACTTCCGCCAGAAGTATATAAAATTATGTGCTAAGAATTAAACAAAATCCCCAAATAACAAATAATACACCGGGCGGTCTCAGAAATTACCTGTGATGGAGAAGTCGTGACACTCAATATGTTCACCTGCAAAATAATATTATGAGATTCACGCAAGTTAAAAATGAGCATGCGAGATAAAATCCATCTCCCATGTTATTTTACGTACCATCAGAATCGTCATAGGCAATCTCTTCCCCAGAGGAATCAGATGAGGTGTCGCCAAAATCATCAACTAAAAATCAGGGATTTATTATATAGTGAATTACATATTGCTAATTGGAAGGGGAACACAGTGTCATGAATTAAATGTTACGACAATACATCCTAAAGTTCGTACATTTAATATTTTTCAAATAAAATACTTACAAAAATTTGATTCAAAGATCTTCTTTATCCTCATAAAAACATTGCTCTCATCAGAAGCATTACTTTTATTTACGTCAATGCCTCGGTCCTGATTTAATTTTCAACCATATCTTGTTTTGATTTTCCTCTCAAGGAACTAATTAAAAATATATAATCATCACAAATAAGCGAATAATAGTAAAAGCACGAAAGGATAAAGTGAACGACCGATAGAAATTATCAAGCAATTGTACTACCATCACCAAAACTTTTTTTCAATGCAACACATTAAAAACTAATTAGGATCAAGTGTTTTATTGTAACATATTAATAATATAATTACAATTACAATTAGGAGTACTGTTACCAAAAAAAAAGGACTCATATCTCCGTTAATCATTGTCAATTATATTAACAAAATAACCGATTAACCTAAAATTAGAAAAATTATTTTTTTCTAGTGTAAACAAATTGAATGGAGAATAGTTTTTTATATTTTTGATTTCAAGTCTGGTAAATTAAAATTCCTATCAATTGAAAATATTGATGCGTGCCCATATCTTAAGTAAGTTTTCTCAAATAAATTAACTAAGTGTTAAGGAATATAATAACAGTGAATCAATCTCGCTTTTTCATCCTTCATGAAAGGGAAATTAAATTTAAATTGATGACACCGACGTACAATACCAGGCAAAAAGTAACGAAGGAATAAAAGTAAGTTTAAGATAAAGATTCAGCTAAACATAACGCAAGACAATATAAATTTGCATTAATTAATGATTTGGAAGCATAATACTTACAAAGGTTTGATCCAACAACTTCTTCATGCTGATCAACAGCATTGCTTGAACCAGCACCATTACGCCTGCGACTACGTGGTCTCGATACGGGCGTGCTTAACTCGACCATAGGTTGTTTTGATCTTCTTCTCGAAGAAACTAATTAAAAAGTGTTGATCGTCACAGATTAGAGAATACTACTGAAAGCCCACATGTACAGTAACAGGAAAAAAAACCACAAAATGAATAAAATAAGTTCAAAATGAAGGTTGAGTTAAGCATAACGCGAAACCATATAAATTTGTACAAATTAAATAAAATAAGCGATGAGTTTTGAATGTTTATTATTTAATGATAATTTGTTGTTCAGAAGACATATTCGCACAAGGGATAATTAATTAGACAATTCAATTAAGAAATTGCATTCATTTCAGAACCAATTGATACACATGATATATTATACTTACAAATATTAGATATGGCATTTTCTCTATCATTGGCAAATCGACATTGCTTGGCCCAAAGACCATTATTTTTACGACAACTTGGCCTTGAAGGATGGTTTATCAACAATGGGGTCTTTTGATTGACTCCCCGAAGCAACTAATGACAAAATTGATCGATCAAAAATATTGTAAATAATGGACTAAACGATTAGGTAGGTGAAAAATATTATAGCTACAGAACAAATTGATTCTCCCAAATATTATACTTACAAATATTAGAAGCGCTGCTTTCTTCGTTATTGTCAATAGCATTGCTTGGATCAACACCATTAATCATACGACATCTTGGCCTTGAAGAGGATGATTCACCAACCATAGGATCTTTTGATTCACTCCCTGGTGCAACTTATTACAAAATATATATTAATAAAAAAAATAGCAAATCGTAGATTAAATAATTATATAGTGAAAAAATATAAATTTGAAACTTTGATAAAGATCTCACCATTAGTTACATAACTTGACGACGTTTTAAAAGTGGGAGTTGCCAAAGAGTCAAATAAACCATAAACTCTGGTTCGATTAGAATCTGTATCGATCGTACAGATCGGTGATTTGTTATAGTATGACCCCATTTGATCTACCAAAAAAAACAATATCCAAACAGTACATGAGAATACAATCCAATACACTTAGTAGCAAGAAAACAATATAGAAAGCCAACAAACATTAAAACGTACGAATCTCGATATTAATAATAAAAGATACTATTAGTGATATTAGTTAAGGGTGTTAAAAATAGTCCTCGGAGCATGTTCATCCAAGGAAGCAAAAATTCGAGTCACCTCACGTGTGTTCCTCAAGTTAGAGACTCGTGAATCATTTCGCCGTAATTCAGTTGCAACTGTAAACATGTATTTTATCCCATTGATAAAATATTAATTAAAGTGAATAGTAAGTAAAAAATATTAATTAAAGTGAATCGGCAATTTAGGAGGCATTCTACACAATACATATCCTATAACGAATAATATTTCTATTTATTCTAACACAATTAACAATGGAGACAAATCTATAATCAACAAACACTATTCAATATTGAAAATTCACTACGTCTTAATGACTTATTACACTTTCTTTATCACCCATCAATTATTATTTTTTTAACTTTTTAATTAAAATTATTATTTAATTAATTACCTCAATAAATAATTAAACTATGCAAACCATATAAGCATCAAAGTCATTTTAAATATAGTAAACTCCAAATAGTAAAGTACAAACTAAATTTCAAATAATTAATATATATTGATTAGAAAAACACACCATTTGTGATATCAGTTAAAGGTGTCCGAGTCATAATCGACGAACGTCCATCTAACAAACCACCAAATAGATTAGAATTGAAAGCATTTCCAACATTGGACACTCGAGCTTTCTTTTGCTGTGATTCAACTGCAACAAAAAAACATTAGTGAATTAGTATATACAAACGAAATCAATGCAAACAATCATATCGTTTTTTATGTTTATCACATACCATGTTCATCAAGAGGCATTCTACACAATACATATCCTATAACGAATAATATTTCTATTTATTCTAACACAATTAACAATGGAGACAAATCTATAATCAACAAACACTATTCAATATTGAAAATTCACTACGTCTTAATGACTTATTACACTTTCTTTATCACCCATCAATTATTATTTTTTTAACTTTTTAATTAAAATTGTTATTTAATTAATTACCTCAATAAATAATTAAACTATGTAAACCATATAAGCATCAAAGTCATTTTAAATATAGTAAAGTACCAACTAAATTTCAAATAATTAATATATATTGATTAGAAACACACACCATTTGTGATATCAGTTAAAGGTGTCCGAGTCATAATCGACGAACGTCCATCTAACAAACCACCAAATAGAGTAGAGTTCAAAGCATTTTCCACATTGGACACTCGAGCTTTCTTTTGCTGTGATTCAACTGCACCCAAAAAACATGAGTGAATTAGTATATACAAACGAAATCAATGCAAACAATCATATCGTTTTTTATGTTTATCACGTACCATGTTCATCAAGAGGCATTCCCTTTTCCTTTGAAATCGTAGTTGACTTTGTTAACTTTCTCATTGATCAAAGCTCGTACAATAAAAAAAAAAAAGGGAAGGCACATAAGCATTTAATTAATTGTTTTTGTCCATTGATTGTAAATATATCCACTAACCAAAGTTCGAAAAGGCGGAATTAGGTACTGAGGCAATTTCCACTTATGAGGCGAGGCGTAGCCTTAAGGCGCATTGAGGCGTAAGCCTCGAAAAAAAATTTTAAAAAAAATCTAATAGACTTCTATTAGTTTCGGTAGAAGCATTGGTGAATAATTGTGGAGGAAGAGATAAAATCTAAAAAGAAAATAAATGTCGTTTGAATCCCCCACACACACTTTTATATCTTTAATTTTGCAACAATACAAAAGGCATTCAATTACAGAACATGATATTTTGCAACAATAAAATCTACCTTTGAGCTGTGTTTGAACCGTACACAAATACATCAAACCCAAAAAAATAATAATATTTTGACGCTGCTCCTCTTTCGTTGACAATCACAAAAGAGTAATATGCAAATTCTCACAATTCATAAATGCCGTGAAAAAATCTCAATTACCTCAAAGTAGTAAGGCAGCCTAGGTTGAGAATATAGGAATAGCCAAATTGCGGCTAAGATGGAAATATGGAATTTGGGGAGAGAAACACGATTGAAACACGAATATGCGTAATTTGAATTGTATAGATGGAACCTAGGTTGCACGGAAACGGACACGGGACACGAAACGGGACACGAAACGAAATGGGAAACGTGATTTTTGAAAAATCTAGGATACGAAACGTTATGGAAACGTTATGTGGCAATTATTTGTTTTTCTGTAGAGTGTCCATAAAGTTTCCATAGAGTTTCGGAATTTATTAAAAAATAGGAATTTTTTTTAGAGTTTCCGAAACGTTTCCAAAGAGTTTCCGGCGAGTTTCGGTTTCCGAAACGTTTTCGACACGAAACGCTTGTCTTGTAGGAGTTTCCGTGCATCATAGGATGGAACTGCTGGAGATATGCAAAATATTGAGATTGATATTCATATCAATCAAATTACCAAAGCAAAAGGCTTTGATTTAGGGATTAGGAGAATTTGGAGTCGATTTTTTTTCTTGATTTTAAAACGGATAAGTAGGTGGCATTTTGTTAATTTTTTTTTTTTCGGTAGAAATTCCTAAATTAAGGGGGCGAAATCAGACTGGATTTGAGATAAGTGGAGGCTGGATTTTGAATGGGATTTAATTTGAGATCCATCGCTGATTTGTGATAACTAATTAAGGAAAAACGTGTGATTATTCTAGGGCCATGTAGGCGTTACAAAGTTATGCTTTAATATGTCCGATTATATATATATATATATATATATTTATATATTTAAAAATTCTGAGTGGCTACAAATGATTTGAGCGATTTATGCTTGCATTGCACAATCGCCTATAATTTTGTTAAAAATAATTTATATCGACCAATAATAAAATTATAATAGCCGAAACATCAATAATCTTATCTTGTTTAGTTCAATATTTTGTGACTAATAGCATTTGTGTAAAAAACAAATGATTCAATCAAAAAAAGATTAAAACACTTATTTGTATACCACGTTTGAGACTGATATACACCTTGCAAGCTCTTTCTTATTATATTGTTGTCAGGCAATTCATATACGTGTTTTTGCGGATGCCTGTAATTGCCCTACTCAAGGATAAGGTACGAAAGAATAATTGTATGTTTATTGTTATGCTATAAAGAGGAGAAGAGTGACGTGCTCTTTGTCTGTGTGAGTGCACAAACTTTACATCCTTGATCATGCATCTTTACAGTGCGAGATCCATAACTAACATTAAGTTCATGTATTTACTTCATTTGGCTTATATGCTCACCAACTGAAATATAGCTTCTTTATAGATTTTTCTTTGTTTGTTTAAATACTTTTATTGTTAATTTTAAAGGCAGCTATCATGTATTATGAGCTTACTTTGCAATTTAATTATGTTTTGACAATTTCTGGTTTACAGTAAGCGTATACCTCGCCTCATGAAAGAAAAACGTGTCTTCTGAAATATGGCAGATTACTGAAATTTTACTATGAACTCAGGGCAAATCGGAAAAAAGTGGCTGCTGTGTACAGCTTATGATAAATGATGCAACTTAGCACCCTGGGCATAAATTTCCAAAGGATCATGACAAATGAACTATCCTTTGGCTATCAGTAGCACTAAAAGCAAAGACAATGACTAAGACTAAAAGTTAGTAAACAACAAAATCCCCTTGCCTTCTTAAAGCAACAGCAAGAACACAAGTTCATCAATACAACTACTCAGACACCGATCAAATATATGAACCCAAGGAAAAGTTAAAACCAATACGAAACCATTTTTATTCATCAATCAAAACCAGTAACAATGAAATATTCGTAAACCAAATCAACTAATAACACAATCTGTTTTCTCAACAATCCAACGTCACATGAACACAATCTTCACCTCAAAAAATCCAGTAACATTCCCCAATAATTCCAAATGAAAATGAACTAAACTCATCAAATAAGAAAAGAAACAAATGTTGCCGCGATAGAATCACCTAACGCTTCTCAAGCTTCACGCCTTGAACTTTAGGTTGCTCGAAGTTCCAGTATCCGGGAGTATCCGAGAATCATCTTCTTCATCTCAAGGCGCTCGAGGATCTGGGTAAGTCCATTATCTCCATCGGCCGATCTGTGGAGCACCCAAGCATCGCAAAGTAATGGGAAAAAATGACACCACAATCAAAAACCAAAGAAATAAAAAGTTCATGCTTGGATCTATATATACACAAGCAAATCTAAGGTAACAACAAAGATGTGAATTACCGCATTTGAATCCCCTTGGGTGACATTACCAAGAAGCAGGTCGAGATTCTCATCATCGCTACCTTCCTATTTTGCAAAAACTTAATACATAAGCATGTCCTAAAAAAAAACTAAAAGAGATTAAATTAAAATAAAAGAGAGTAGTGCATGTGTGAAAATTACCTCAGAGCTGTACTCATCGTCTTGGGCATATTCAACAATTGTTGATGGGTCATCACACACCGAACCAATATACCAATCCCTTGCACCATCCTTGACACATGAGTAACCAGATATTTTAAAAAGGTAACACTTGCCCTCCAAATCCAAGATTTGCTTGGGGGTTTCATCAGCCTATATAAATAAAAATCAAAATCATTGGGATAAACATAGTTCAATGAAAATTCGGAAATTTAACAAAATTAATCAAAAAAGGAGAACGAACTCGCCTCATCCATCTCACTTTGCAACTCTAGAGCCCCTTTACCAAGGATTTGCCGACACAATTCATCAAAAAACACGACAACAGTGCTTCCATCCTTATCCTTTACCTCTAACATCAATTTGTACTTCTCCACGGGCTTTTCCATTCGCTTTTTGCAACCATCTTTGTCACACACATAATCCCCACCATCCGGTTGAGCACGGCCAGTGCAAGAACCATCATCACACCCCGGGTAAGACCAAACATCCGTTGACAACATGCTGCTTATCTTGCCATAAAACCAATAGCCCTTCGCCTAAATGAATATGATAGCATATTAGTTAACATAGCAACATGTTCTAAACAATCGACACTCAATTAAAAAAGCTTAAGGGGTAAAGATTCATAAACACAATGATATGATTACATTTTTCAAGTACATCAGCTTTGAGATTTTCGTAACTGGTCCCACACCTCCAGCACTTCCCGAAGAGGCAGATAAGTAGCCACTCTTCGGCACATCAAACCCATACATAGCCGTAAATCTATAAAATTACAAATGTTGATTATCAACAATGTGCAATATACCAAAAAATTATAAACTTGTTCAAAATTGTCAAAAGTGAACTTACCGACACGGAATTCCTCCACCTCGGGTATGTGCTCGTCTATGAGCACCTTTGTCACATGAAATGACGAAGCTAGGACTATGGAATTGTCAACTGCACATAGGAAAAAAATATTAGTTAGAACAACAACTATCCTTCCTCTAAAACAAAAAAAAATTGAAAAAAAAAATTTGTATTACCCCTTTTTCGTCCTATACGACAAAGTTGAAGTAACACCACAACAACAACATTTCGATTGCTACAAAGGGATGTACGTGCTTCATCGGCATAAACATCCCAAAGGCTACATGAGATGTCTTTATTTCTACAAAAAGAACCAATATTTAGCGAGACATTAATTACATAAAATGAACAAACTAACAAGCTAAAAATAAAATCAAAAAATAAAATCCACATAGCAAGTGTCTTTTGTCAAATAAATATTCTAAATAATACATTCCTTACTCGAGGTCCCTCAACCTAAACGAAAGAGTGTAGTTATCCACATTCTTAGGTTTGCCATACCAGGCCCTCTCGCTTGGTAGGAAAGCGCCAATGAAATCACAAAACAATTAAGTTTAGAATTCATACCCGTAGAAAACAAATTTATCATACCAATAATCTATATACTACTTAGACATCTACGCTACCAATCAAATCAGACTTTGGTCATGTTACTCGCTTGCAATATCTCATCAACAGTCTTGATCTTGTAAAGGTCCAAAGGGAAACCAGGGACACGTCCAAAAACATTGTCACCAACATTTGTATCAGCGTGGAAGCACAACTTGTACGGGTGCGGGGCTGGCCTCCATCCATTTTCACATTTTGCACGTTGAAATTTTTCATAGCGTAGAGCCCATGCTCAACAATTAGCTCCTTAAAACGGTCACCAAGTTCCCTATCAGCAATAGCTTGAATACGTACACCCTTGTACACAGATTGATTGAATTTTATTAGAATACGGAATTTCACTAAAATAGGAAAACTGAAATATTAAAAAATATCCAAAGTTTGAAGAAAATTTATCTCAATAAAGGGCATTAACAGTAAAAGATATATTAGCAATCTCAAGAAAGTAAGATGAATCCATGAAGGTCACTTCTCAATCTGAAAACATTGTCTTATGTATATGGAGTTGAAATAATGGGAGTAATAGCCAAACAGAAAAACCAAAATTTAAAAAAATAAATACAAAGAATAAATCTCAAAATAAATGAGAATACAATTCAATTTTAGCGACAAAGGTAATAGCACCACCTCATCATCATTAGAAAATCCGTATAAAACACTATCTTACAAATGGGAAAAAAGTTCTATTTTTCAAATAAATTTTCAAAAAAGCCATCATCAACAATCCATTATCGTGTGGGATTAGAGTAAATGCAAAGGAAAAGAAACTTTGAAAGGAAAAATACCTCTGCTCTTGTAGCACCATCGATAAATACCTAGTCCTATTGGCATTGTCCCTATACGGAACAATCCACAAGCGAACAACACGAACTACAAAACCGGCCTTCTTTGGGAGACGACCAAGAATATCGCGTAGCATAATTTTTTTTGGGGCCATTACGTAGAAGCTGCGTTGTAGTTAAAATAACATGTATAATACCGATGCAGTTAATAAAAAAATAAAAATAAAAACTATCGTAATTATATGATACATCTTAAAGGCAACAACACAACCAGCATATCAATAGCAACAACATGTATAATACTGATGCAGTTAATAAAAAAAATAAAAATAAAAACTATCGTAATTATATGATACATCTTAAAGGCAACAACACAACCAGCATATCAATAGCAACAATACTAACACCCAAATAAGTAAAACTCCACAAAACCAAAAGGTAAACAATATCGGCATTAACGCTATTAGCAGGAAGTGGTAGATGAAAAAGATTCTGCCCACCATAAATCCACAAAGAGTTTTAACCCTGCATCATCTGCAGCTCATTCTCACAACATAGTACGAATGAACCAACAAAAAATATGTACACAACTAAAGGAAGACGCTAGATTAAATCAACCCAACAAAACAAATAAAAACAACCATTAAAGCCAGAATCTAGATTAAATCAATCCAACAGATCAATCCAGATTTTCACAATAGTGATTCATCCATATCCAAATAATAAGTGTCATCAGGAGTTCTTAACTTTTTATCTATTGTTGAGAAGGGCAATTTAAGTACAATTCTCTATACAAATAGTAACTAATTCTGCCACTAATTAACCAAATGAACAGCCATGCAATGTCAATTAATTTGAATAAAATACACGTCTTGATTGAACATAATGAAAGCAAGATTTACTAAATATTATTTTAGCAAAGCTAAGAGAAAATGCTTCATTACCTATTCACATATTCGACCATTAAAGCCAAAATCTAGATTAAATCAATCCAACTTGAGGATCAATCCGTATTTTCACAATAGTGATTCATCCATATCCAAATAATAAGTGTCATGAGGAGTTCTTAACCTTTTATCTATTGTTGATAAGGGCAATTTAAGTACAATTCTCTATACAAATAGTAACTAATTCACACTAATTAACCAAATGAACAACCATGAAATGTCAATTAATTTGAATAAAATACACGCCTTGATTGAACAGAATGAAAGCAAGATTTACTAAATATTATTTTAGCAAAGCTAAGAGAAAATGTTTCATTACCTATTCACATATTCGACCAATAAAGCTATGAAAAAGGGTCCTCAAACAACGCATATATTTCACTTCTCAATGACATCAAAGTAATTTAACCTGAAAGCTTTCACCGTACATCATACATAATTTGCAAATAACCAAACACAAACGACGATTATGTGTTGTGCATATGCCCATCAATAATAATAATCGTAATGGACAAAACAAAGTAAAGATAAAAATTACCCGAGCAAACGGCAATAATTGTATCAAGGATCAAACAAATCTAATAGAAAAAACACAAACAAAAGTTACATAAGTGAAACGAATTACACAAATGGAAAAGCCGCAAGTATAATGGAAACAATAACCCAAATAAGCCGCAAGTATTGTGCAAAATAAACTGAATCCTATGAACAATGGGCTAACTACCTTGACTGTTGGAAGAGCACGATATAACGTCAGCCCCAATACGCCATATATATACAAACGATGAAGAGTGCTGATCTAATTACAACTCAAAGTTAACGATAAAAGGAAAAGAGATATTGTAGAATCGATGATTAGGGATCGTTGGCCCAAAAAAACCATAATTGGGGAATCGTTGGTGATTATCGCAAGAATTGAGGAAAATTGAAGATTGAGAAAGATTTATGGGCATCTTTCCTAATTGAAGAAGAACTGGAGGCGGATCTAGGGATCGTTGGCCAAAAAAAAATACCATAATTGGGGAATCGTTGGTGATTATCGCAAGAATTGAGGAAAATTGAAGATTGAGAAAGATTGATGCGCATCTTTCCTAATTGAAGAAGAACTGGAGGCGGATCTTGAATGGAATTCTGCGTGTTCATTTTATCGCTTCAACAGATGACGCATAGGCATATAAGCTACTGGGCCAATGGGTCGGAATCGAAGGGTGCTACTGTGCACACTTTGCCATACCAGGCCCAAAACAAAAGAGCGGGAAAACAAAAAATGCTTGGGTTGTTCATTTTCTTAATATATAGATTTCATTCCCAGGGGCTTAGCTCACCCTTTAGGGTACTCATAAACACGGATTTAGCTCATCCGATCCTTTAATTTCCTTTTCGGTACTACACACACGATCGGTAATTTAACTTTCATGAGCATGCAACATATAATGACCACCATGCTTATCTTTAAACTTGAGCAATAGTCATCATCATCTCATCATCTCATAAGTTAAGGATTTCACATTCACCATTTATCATCTTCAATATATCTCAATATTTTCATTATCATTGATCATATGTAGCGCTACATTTTCATATCGTGTCGACACATTTCAATTTCATTTCTTTCCCCATATCGACATAACTTATCGAGATATCTCATTATCAATCCTCTTGTAGGATTACACAATATAGTTATGTCTATATACTCTTCAAGAGCATATGCCTCCGTTATTAAGACCATCTTTTATAATTTGCTTTGATATATATGATTGGGGAAATATCAACGCTTCTAGCGTGCTAACTTATCAAGCATCGTAGTCGATATATGTGATTGTTCATAGCCTTTCATGCATCTTTGAACTTCAAGTTCAGATTTCAATTTCGAGGATATAACATGATGCATTTCACATATTATTTTCAACCTTTAATACTCCCTCATGCTGAGAAAATTTAGAACACCAAAACTCATACAGTTGGTATGATTTTAATCATATATGTTCTCATCATTCAGCCTTAATATGTGAATTTAGACCGCTTTGCATTCTATTCTCGATATCGGCAATTTATTTGAGGACTTTAAATAATTTGCCATATAATATCCCACTTGTATGCATACTCAAATCCTTCAGGATTTATTCAAGTATTGGGATATACATTTACTAGTTTTATCATTAAATCTGAAAATCATGCTCATACCGTGAGCAAATATTTCGTAAATTTCAAATTACGAATCATATACACATGTGACTATCTAGTGGATCCATATCATAATATCTAGTAGTCCACATGGAGGATGAGTGGGCCCATACTTCTCATCCTTTATTTTTATATATTTGGGATTTATTCCCAATATTGGCTAGTAATGATTTCATCATTTATCGAGAACAATCATTGAAGAATTCTTTTAATTCTTCACTTGAAATATTGATTTCAATAATTATTTAAACCGGGATGGTCAGTCCGGTTTTGCAAACGAGTATTATTGAACTTCTAGTTCAGTAAATTCTTATATCGATTTCACTAGTATCTGTATAGTGCTCAACATGATTTATCATAGAAATAATTCACCGACATATTCCATCATCTTTTGGTGACATTATTGTCTACCACTATTCAAACACGGAGTTACAGCTCATACGCATCACATCCGGCTATTATTTAATTCCGAAATCGTAGCTCTTACGCTTCATATTATTTATTTAAAATCGGAGTCTTATTTCATACGCTACATTATTCTATAAATAAATCATCAAAATTATTGCAAAATTCATCCTAACAAGGGTCTATACATTATAATGGATCATATGCTCTCAAATCTTCGAAAATACTATCCATCACTACCGATTAAAATCCTAAAAAGGATTTATCGATGTAGGCTGGAAAGATTAAGGATGCTAATGAATAAGGGTATCCCACAAGATATCCGATGCTTGATTGAAGCAAAGGTTCGATTATCCGTGAGGTTTCAATTCCTTCTAAATACATGCCTGGTATGGGTAAAAGTAGTTTTTCAAAGAAACGGAGAGCAAAAAGATTAGGAGGATGCTACAAGTGTGCTCGATGGACATGTGACACTCGATGTAAATCTGTGGGGTACTTGTCCAGAAATCGAGAAGATAAAATAGCATTCATTAAGGATGGATTGAGTAAGGAGCCTTTGGATGATATACAACAAAGCTCTTGAGACACATCCTAGTGGACACGCATAGGTGAGCTAATGGCCTTATGGGCCAAATTCAAAGATCAACAAACGCTAAGCCTTGAAAACTTACTTTAGAAGATCCTGCTTGTAAATTTAGTAGAAAATTTTAGTATAATAATTTTCTTATATTAATATAAGGAAGCTCGGTGTAATAACGAAGATCAATGTTTTTCTTGTAATTGTAAATATTGTTTTTCGATTTTAAGATATATATATATGTATATATATTATTTTTCAATCACCGACAGATATATGTCATTTTCACTTAAAAAAAAATTTCTGCATTTTTTTTTCTCTTTCATATTTGTCAAAAAGTAAATAGTGCACTCAATTATTGGTTTGAAAATTTTTCTTTAAATAGAGGGATTCATATATCTCTCATATTCATACATTAAAAGTATAGTGCAAAAAGAGAGATAGGAGTAGAGATAGATATGGAGATTTTAGAATCATCTCATACAAGTCAGCTTTTACCTCGCCATATTAAAACCGTATGTATTCTTGGTGGATCTAAACTGGTAGGCCATATCCAATATGTGGATATGGCAAACCGACTTGTAAAAGAGTTAGGGAGACAAGAAATCAATATACTATACGGAGGAACCAACAACAAACTTTTAGCTAGATTTATAATGGCCGCACAATCATGGGGAATAAGAGTTTCGAGCGTAATACCTTTCCATCTAGTTGGATCTAATACTAATTGGAGCCGCTTCTACCATGGGTCCAAAGCAGGTTGGGGCTACAAGCGCAATCCATCCACAACCGCATGATGTATATGATGAATAATAGTGATGCTTTCATTGTCCTTCCAGCGCTACAACACACCGGAGGAAATATTCAATATAGCCTCGTTGGCACAGTGGAATTTTCATGTCAAACCAATAGGTTTGTTGAATATTAATAATTTCTTTGATGGCTTACTAGCGTTTCTAGATCGTGTAAATAATAAGTTTATCTCTCATACAATGAGAAAAATACTTATTTCGCTAGTACCGTTGATGAACTACTCATCAAATTTCATGCATATGTTCAAGAATCTGCAGAAGCCAGTCCGCTTAGGTCACACATCATCGGGTGTCAGCGAAAAGAAATTCAGATCCTTTAAATATTTCATTATGAATCCTAATGTTGATGGTGGCAGAGTTACGGAGTATTTATACTCTCGAGACGCATCCCTCACTTATGGATTCAGTATGTATTTTCTTTTTGCATTTCTATATTTTCGAGTGTTTAATTTCATCTTTTGATATTCTCAATATATTCCACTTCGGCTGTTTTGTACTTCTTCTGGAGTAATAATAATAATATCATATTGGCTTTATTCAAATACAGAAATCTAGTGATTTTGCTTCTTCAAGAGCATTTTATTCTCATATTAATACAATCTCATATCATCGATGAGATTACTTCATATAATCTCTCCATGCGATATATTTTCTTTGATTTATCAACATGGGATCTATTGAGCATTTTATTTTCATCTATTTATCCAATGGTGACTTCAAGTACCACTTGTTCAATTTTCTCCATTAATATTCGGTATATATGGGGAAGTAATTTTATTCTCATCGTCTACTACTTGAGTATGATTAGAATATTTGATCAACTACTTCTTCTCGAGTAGGATTCGTTATAACCAATCGTGTAGTATAACCCACCACATTGAAAATATGCACACCAATCGTGTGGTATTACCCACCACATTGGAAATATACTCAAACTATAAAGTGCATAAATTTAAATTGCAGAAATTAAATTTCCTCCAATATGTGGTCGAACCTACCTTATGGGAATTATTGCAATAAATATAAATTTACTGAATTTAAATAGCAAGAATTAAATTGCATAATATTTAACTACTTCTTCAGAGTAGGATGCTTAGTAGAAGGTATTACCCATCACTTAGCATATAAAGTGCAGTAAATATATAAAACCTTCCGCTTAGTGACGGTTGAACCCATCATCAAGTAGGAGGTATTGCAAAGAATTAAATTGCATATAAATAAAGTGCGAGAATTAAATATTGAATCGCTTCTATGGGAGCAAATTTGTTCTTCTAGAACAAATACTCATTACTTCTACAAGAGCACACTTATCCTTCTAGAATAAGTACATTATGTAATTGAACTCTTCGGGAGTTAAAATAATATTCCGATCTTTTAACTCAAATGGATTTCAAGCCATTTTATATAATCAATGGATTTAGAATTTCTTCATGAATATTCTATCCATTTTTCACTGTCGTCAAAATCAGGTCGGTTTTACCCTAAGGGTAAAATTGTCCATTCCAATTCGTAAAGGTAAAATTGTCAAAAATATTTTATCAATGTTTTACGATTGGAAAATTATCTCATTTCTACTTCAATTTATCAATATCAAAATATTCAAGGACTATTTTGTAACTTTTTCAAAAGTTAGTGTACTGATTTGTAAATTTTGAAAGTTTGATAATAACATATTTCAAAACGAGTTATTGCCCTATCAATGTTGGTGCCAAATCGAAGCTCTCGTTAAATCGAGTATAATGGAGTCGAGAAAATTTGATTTTGATAACGTATGCTCCTTATATCTCGAGAAAACGAATATTATAGTTTAATATATTATTATATTATAAAGTAATATAATATATATACCTTTTCCTTTTTCTTAGGCAGAAGCAATTGAACATGCATGTATTTCCTCCATTTGCCAATTCTTGAATTGCCCACAACTCTTTGTCTCTGCATAAATGTTTTCTGTGAGTGATTGGGAAGATAGAGAGAGTGAGACGTGAGAAAGTGGGAAAAAAAAATAAGAGAGAAAAGAAAGATAAGTATTGATTGGAGATGGATTAGGTTATTTATAATAATTCGGTTTCTGATACAGAAGATCATCTATAAGATGCAACTGTAGAGCATACTCCCTTCATATTACTCAAAAAGGTTAGAAACTCGTGCTGATAACGTGTTATAAAAGTATAGAAACAATAGAGAGAATTTAGAGAGAATGAATTCTAAGGAATTCTCAGGAATCAATTTCATTAATAACTGAAGCCCTATTTATAGGAAAACTTCGAATGGCACAATCGTAATTACATAATTTCATCAAGGGTATAATAGTCATTCACATATAATAATTACATCTTTTACCAAATTATTCCTCCACCAAATTATTCCTCCACCAAATTATTCCTCATAATTCATAACCACCACATTATTCTCAATTATTCATAACACCTAATAATTATTCTTCAATTATTATTCATAACATATCAAAATTTAATTTTCAAGCATGCAAGACCAATGGGCATTATACCTGTGCGGGTTTGTACCCGCTGATTTCATTTGTACAATAATAATAATAATAAAAAAATTGATTATATGTGATTTCTCATAAACTACATGTAATCTTTTACGAAAACATTTGCAGGTACAATACCGCGCGGGGATTGGAAAATTTCCGGTTAACCCAAAGGTAGTGTAAAAATTTATGTTCACTAGTACAAAATTGAGCTTAGGTGGCGGTTGTTTTACACTTAGGGTGGCGTTTTTTTGATCGCCACCCAAACCAGCGACACCCAAAGTCGGCCAAAGGGTGGCGGTTGAAAAAACGCCACCCAAAATAGACTTCGGGTGGCGGTTGTTAAAAACAACCGCCACCCTTTATATTTTTTTTTTTTTGTGTGACTTAGGGTGGCGGTTGTTGGACACAACCGCCACCCTTTATATATATATATTTTTTTTAAAAAAGACTTAGGGTGGCGGTTGTTGGACACAATCCAACAACCGCCACCCTAAGTTTTTTTTTTAAAAAACAAAAAGCACTTCGGGTGGCGGTTCTAGTGCAAAACCGCCACCCAAAGTCCACTCTTTTTTTATGATATGAGCAGAATGAGCAGAATGAACAATCTAAGAACACACGAAATAATTTTTAAAACACACGAAATAATTTTTATTCAAAACCAATCACATCCAATTACAACAAAATGAACAATCTAAGAACAAAAACACAAAATTATAAGATGAAAAGCTAAAAATTGCGTTTTGAGGCCTTAGATGACCTCAGATCGGCCTGAAACATGGGGTCACGATGATAGCGGTGAGTGTCGTAGATCTCGTCGCGACAATTCCGGAATGTACTCGTGGGCTGAAAACGGACATCGTATGCAAAAGTTATGGCTAGTTAAAGTTTACAAGCTCAAAAATTCGAAAAAAAATTATATTAACAATTATACAAAAATAAACGAGATTTACATGACCAAAAGATCAAAGAAGCTTACCTTACTTAAATTATGGCACCAATTTGTGAAGAAATTGCACTTAAATCTGATTTCAAACCATGAATATTTGAAGAAATTTCGAAACATTTTCAAAAGAGGGAAAACTCATAAGCGGGAATACCAAATCTGATGAGTTGGTGGAATATTTAAAGAGAAAGAGTGGCGATTGTAACAAAAAACCGCCACCCAAAAGTATTTTAATAATAAAAAAATAAAAAAACGGGTGGCGGTTGTTAGCTTACAACCGCCACCCTATGTACTAATTTTTTTTTTTTCATACGTTGGTTTTGGGTGGAGGTTGTTAACACAACCGCCACCCGAAACCAACTTAGGGTGGCGGTTGTTTTACACAACCGCCACCCGTTGGTACTAATTTTTTTTTTTTTTTTTTTTTAACGTTGGTTTAGGGTGGCGGTTGTATTAACAACCGCCACCCGAAACCAACTTAGGGTGGCGGTTGTTTTACACAACCGCCACCCGTTGTTCTTTTTTCATTTTTTTTTTAACGTTGGTTTAGGGTGGCGGATTTTTGCTATAACCGCCACCCTTTCTTAATTCCGAGCATCAATGGTGGCGGTTTCAATGAAAACACCACCTAATGGGCGTCACCTAATGTCACTTGTGTACTAGTGGTTATTACCTTTTTTTTTTAGTGGAATTCATTCGTAAGAAATAAATTTTTGACAGAATAAAAAATATTGAAGTGTTTTTGCGTAAATCAGTGAAGTAGGAATGATTTTTTAAAGAAGATAATGACAAACAACCATTTCACTTTTCTTTCTTGTGAATAAAGCATGTCTAACAATTCAGTGATTAATTTCTTCATCGATATTAGGGTACGTTTGCTACAAAGGAAAATAAAATCGAGCACTTTTTCATTTTTAATTTTCAACCACTCATTTGATCGATTCAATAATATTAATTTCATCTTTTTTAAAACACTTTTTACACTTTCAACCGTACATTTAAAATTGATTAAATTTATAGCCTCTATCAAACATATGTTTAATGTTGCGGTTTAACTTTAAACATGAACAACTTCAGCTGTCACACAAAGCTAAAAGCTGAATCTTTTATCCATTTATCGGAAATCTATGATCGCCAACGTATAACCTTTCTTTCAATCTTCCTCCATTTTTGTCCCAATCTAGGATGTTATCATTCATAGATTCTCTTTTCAAAATGCAGGCTTCTATTGGCAATGGCATGGACCAGCAAATGAGCGTCATTGCACCTAGCTCCTTGCCAAGCCCATCACCAAGTAAATCGAATCCAATAAATTAGGTTAAGATCTATGGTTTGATTCTTGAAAAGGATACAACATGCACAGGGACAGCCCTCTTGTGCTAGATTTTAGAAATGTAAAATTTCAAGTGAGTGGAAGGTAATTTTTTTTTTGGTTTTTTTTTGTGAGTAGGTCGATAAATCATATTGGTTGATTTTATGTCAGTTGTCATGTAATAACGTGATACTCTCACATCATTATTATCTTTAACGGTGATTTGATAATGTCAAGAAAACATGAGGAGATTACTTCTCTTATGAAATGTTTGGACAATAATTAATAGTTATTTTATATATTTTATTAAAATTATTGACCTTTTAACAGAATAGTAAAAATTAATTTTTAATTAAAAAATCAAAAGAGACGGTGGAATTACTTTTGAATTCTCCAACTTACTACGTATTATATATGGTGTGTTCAAGTAATTTTTATAGTTTGTTAGGTTAAACTTTTGTTTGCTAGAAAATTAAATTTTAAGGATGGCTATAGAGATACTGCAAGATATATAGATAATAGTAAATAACGGTGCGAGATCTAGCCATACAATTGGTTGACCAAATGGGAATTAGAGTATGGTATGTAAAATTTGTTTTCTGAAGACCCAAATTACTGTTTTTACTGTTCGCGCAAACATCCTCTTCCTTGTTTTAGAATACTGATTGAGTACTTCCTCAACCTCAACATGATCATTACGAGCATATTTGAGATAACTTCTTTAGCATGGGCGGATCTAGTGAGGGTGACACGAATTTTATTTAGTGCCGACCCAAAAGGATTTTTTTTAGATTTTACGTATAATTTTTTCTATACATCTTAGTAGAATTGTTATTTTTTTCCTTTACTACAATCTTTGTTATTAATACTTCTAAATTAGTGACTGTCTTTTAGAATTATTTTTCTCTCACCCTTTTAGTTGGCCAGATGGCGCAAGTACGACCCACTCTTTAGGATCACTATATATCAAGGACCTATTTTGAGAATCTAGATATTTAAAGATCTATTTTCAATTTTAGTTATGCAACAAATACTCTTGACGATTAAAAGAAAATATTACCATTTTTTTAGAATTTGAATAAATTACTTAACTGTTCAACTTAATACAAAACATTTCAATATGTCCATCTTGGTCCTAATATTTATACAAAAATTTCATTTCAACTTTTACTTTCCTTATACTTTTATTTTGATTCATAAGTTATTAAAAAAAAAAATTTGATCCCCCCAAAAAAAAAAGTCACCAAAACTTTGACCGGCAGCCATGGTGTAGTTGGAAAATTTTCAAAATTCCCGGAGTTCTCCCTCGCCGTACTGAATCTAGTCCCGAATTTCAAAATGGATCTAAGGAACCATCATTTTTTCCAACAATTTCCTGCTATTTTCACACCTTGTTTCTGACATGAAAATTACGCCAGAGACCAATGTGAAAACCACGGGACATCCCCCTTGTTTCCGTGGGTGGGGGAGTGCCTTTTTCTTCTTGCTTTTTATTATTTTTTATTATTTTTGGTAGTTTTTGTTATAAAAGTATAGAAATAATAGAGAGAATTTAGAGAGAATGAATTATAAGGAATTCACAGGAATGAATTTCATTAATAACTGAAGCCATATTTATAGGGAAACTTCGAATGGCACAATCGTAATTACATAATTTCATCGGGGACATAATAGTCATTCACATCATTAAAATATTATTTTCCTATCTCTCGAGGTGCACGTTCACAACACTCCCCCTTGAATGACTATTTGTGCAATTGTCTTCTGGACTTGTTTGAAGCAAAATCCAACGGAAAAACTTCCAAATTGATTGTAGGATAGCTTGGATTGGTTATATACTGCTTTATCAAAACATTGCTCCCCCTGATGTCTATCAGTGGTATAGGAGTATTCACGTGCTGCCTTGTTAAAACCTTGTCAAGAAAACCCAGTGGGAAAAAATTTGATCGAAGGAAAAAAAAAAGTACAGCTACTCCATCTAATTTCATATCTTGAGGACGGATATCCTTACTTCTGGTAAAGGATTTCAATATCATCATTGTTTGGATTTAAAACATTATCTCTATTATAACTTGATCCAATAGATACATCTGTCGATTTCTCTTGTCGTCCTCAATATACCATGAATATGCCTCGTTAAAACCTTATTAGGAAAAACCCAAAGTGGAAAAATCCTAATGAAGGAAAAAGAGTACATTATTCATGTGAATATGCCTTTAATGTTGCCTCATTAAAAACCTTGCTAGAAAACCCAATGGGATAAAACCTCACTAAGGGAAAAAGAGTGCAACGCGTATTTTATACAAGTATGCTGCAAGCATTTCAAAATCTTTCATAGATTTGTATGAGTATCATATACATTGGTTCATACTCTTCATTCATTTCCACATGAATGAAATTTTAGATGTTATACAATATCATGTTATATTTAGTGTATATATGCAATCAACAGCTTCGATCTCATTTTCTTACTATATCGAGATATATACCTAAATCTCTTCTGGAGATTTCATAGTAGTTGAGATTGGGCTGCCTCATTAAAAACCTTGTTTGAGAAAAATCCCGTTTTGGGACAAAAACATCAATCAAGGAAAAGAGTACAGCATATGAATTTCTCAACAATATCAATGTAGATATTTTGAGCCGTTGCATGCACTGATACAATAATACATTTGAAACCTCTTCAAGAGTTTCATTCTCATTTCTCATTAAACCCGTGCATGAACACTTTAATCATAAGGGCATATATTTCAAAGATCGGCATTTTCGATGGATTTTAATATCCTCACTATTATTGATAGTATGTAGCGCTATCTTTTCATAGTGTGTCGACACTTTCAATTTTATTTTTTCCCCATATCGACATAACTTATCGAGATATCTCATTATCAATCCTCTTGTAGGATTACACAATATAGTTATGTCTATATACTCTTCAAGAGTATATGCCTCCGTTATTAAGACCATCTTTAATAATTTGCTTCGATATATATGATTGGGGAAATCTCATAATATCAACGCTTCTGGCGTGCTAACTTATCAAAGCATCTTAAGCGATATATGTTATTGTTCATAGCATCTTTTATACATCTTTGAACTTCAAGTTCATATTTTAATTGTGAGGATATAGTATGATGCATTTCACATATCATTTTCAAATTTCTTTAATACTCCCCTCATGCTAAGAAAATTGAACACTAAAACTCATATATGTTCTCATCATTCAAATTTAATATGAGATTTTATATAGTTTGCATTCTATTCTCGATATTGGCAATTTATTGGAGGACTTTAAATAATTTGCCACATAATATCCCACTTGTATCTTATACTCAATCCTTCAGGATTTATTCAAGTATTGGGATATACATTTACTAGTTTTATCATTAAATCTGGAAATCATGCTCATATCGTGAACAAATATTTCGTAAATTTCAAATTACGAATCATATACACATGTGACTATCTAGTGGATCCATATCATAATATCTAGTAGTCCACATGGAGGATGAGTGGGCCCATATTTCTCATCCTTTATTCCGGATATATTTGGGATTTATTCCCAATATTGGCTAGTAATGATTTCATCATTTATCGAGAACAATCATTGAAGAATTCTTTTAATTCTTCACTTGAAATATTGATTTCAATAATTATTTAAACCGGGATGGTCATCTCGCAGAACGAGTATTATTGAACTTTTAGTTCAGTAAATTCTTATATCGATTTCACTAGTATCTGTATAGTGCTCAACATGATTTATTACTTTCATCATATGTATAGCTCACCGACATATTCCATCATGTTTCGGTAGCATTATTACACATCACTGCTCAGCGTGGAATCTTAGCACATACGCTTCATGTTTCAATCTATCGCTCCAACGCGAGCCTTACCTCATACTGCTGCGTTTATAAATTATTCGGCACTTTACAAGTATTCACCATTAATAATGGTCCATATATAATAATGGATAATTTGCTCTCAAATCTTCGAAAATACTATCCATCACTCGATCAAAATCCTAAAAAGGATTTATCGAAGTAGGCTTGAAAGGTTGAGGATGCTAATGAATAAGGGCATCCCAGGAGATGTTCGATGTTTAATTGAAGCAAAGGTTCGATTATCTGGTGAGGTTTCGATTCCTTCTAAATACATGTCCGTATGGGTAAAAGTAGTTTTTCAAAGAAACGGAGAGCAAAAGATTAGAGGGTGCTACAAATGTGCTCGGTGGACATGTGACGCTCGATGTAAATCGTGTGAATGCGTGTCTAGTAACCGAGAAGATAAGATAGCATTTATTAAGGATGGATTGAGTAAGGAGCCTTTGGATGATATTCAACAGGCTCTTGAGACACATCCTAGTGGACACGCATAAGGTGAGCCGATGGCCTTATGGGCCAAATTCAAAGATGAACAATCACGTTATAGTCTTGAAAAACTTACTTTAGAAGATCCTGTTTGTAAATTTAGTAGAAAAATTTAGTATAATAATTTTCTCATATTAATGTAAGGAAGTTCGGTGTAATAACGAAGATCAATGTTTTTCTTGTAATTGTAAATATTATTATATGTATATATATATTATTTTTCAATCACCGATAGGTATATGTCATTTCACTAAAATTTTTCTGCCTTTTTCTCTTTCATATTTGTCAAAAAGTAAATAGTACAATCAATTATTGGTTTGAAAATTTTTCTTTAAATAGAGGGATTCATATATCTCTCATGTTCATACATTAAAAGTATAGTGCAAAAAGAGAGATAGGAGTAGAGATGGATATGGAGATTTTAGAATCATCTCATACAAATCAGCCTTTACCTCGCCAGATTAAAACCGTATGTGTTCTTGGTGGACCTAAATTGGTAGGCCATATCCAATATGTGGATATGGCAAACCGACTCGTAAAAGAGTTAGGGAGACAAGAAATCAATATACTATATGGAGGAACCAACAACAAACTTTTAGCTAGACTTATAATGGCCGCATCATCATGGGGAATAAGAGTTTCGAGTGTAATACCTTTCCATTTAGTTGGATCTAATACTCGAATTGGATCCAGCTTCTACCATGGGTCCAAAGCAGGTTGGTGCTACAAGCGCAATCCATCCACAACCGCATGATGTATATGATGAATAATAGTGATGCTTTCATTGTCCTTCCAGCGCTACAACACACCGGAGGAAATATTCAATATAGCCTCGTTGGCATGGAACTTTCATGTCAAACCAATAGGTTTGTTGAATATTAACCATTTCTTTGATGGCTTACTAGCGTTCCTAGATCAGAGTGTAGATAATAAGTTTATCTCTCATTCAGCGAGAAAAATACTTATTTCTGCTAGTACTGTTGATGAACTACTCATCAAATTTCATGCATATGTTCAAGAATCTGTGGAAGCCCAGATCCGTCGGTCACGCATCATCGTGTCAGCTTAAAAGAAATTCGGATCCTTTAAATATCTCATTATGAACCCGATGTTGAGGGTGGCGACTACGAGTATTTATACTCTAAACGCACCCTTCATTTATGGGTTCAATATGTATTTTCTTTTCGCATTTTTATATTTTCGAGTGTCTATTGCCATCTTTGATATTCTCAATATGTTCCACTTCGACTGTTTTGTACTT
This sequence comes from Jasminum sambac, assembly GCA_018223645.1. Taxonomy (NCBI): domain Eukaryota; kingdom Viridiplantae; phylum Streptophyta; class Magnoliopsida; order Lamiales; family Oleaceae; genus Jasminum; species Jasminum sambac. Next base: position 24,265,681 of record CP073648.1, on the reverse strand, counting down.
CTTCTGGAGTAATAATAATAATATCATATTGGCTTTATTCAAATACAGAAATCTAGTGATTATGCTTCTTCAAGAGCATTTTATTCTCATATTAATACAATCTCATATCATCGATGAGATTACTTCATATAATCTTTCCATGCGATATATTTTCTTTGATTTATCAACATGGGATCTATTGAGCATTTTACTTTCATCTATTTATCCAATGGTAACTTCAGGTACCACTTACTCAATTTTCTCCATAAATATTCAATAGATGTGGAAAGTGAACATTCCTTTATTAAATGCTTCTTTAAGAGCATTTCTCATCATATCACAATATACTAATCTCATAATGAGATTTTTCACCACGGTATATTTTCTTTCTCTTTTATCACAATGGGATTCTTTGAGCAATTTCACTTCATCAATACATACAACGGTAAATTTCGGCATCACTTGCTCAAATCTCTTCTTTAATATCAATAGAATATTCATATCGAACATATATAAATCAGTTATCCAATTGTGGGGTTTAATCCAACCACATTTGTAATAAGCATTCGTAATGTGTGGTATAACCCACCACATTGAAAATATGCATACCAATCGTGTGATATAACTCACCACATTGGAAATATATGCGAAATTTAAAGTGCGTAAATTTAAATTGCAGAAATTAAATTTCCTCCAATAGGTGGTCGAACCTACCTTATGGGAATTATTGCAATAAATATAAATTTACGGAATTTAAATTGCCAGAATTAAAATGCATAATGATTAACTACTTCTTCGGGAGTAGGGTCTACTTAGTAGAAGGTATTATCCTTCACTTAGCATATAAATTGCATAAATATATAAAATCTTCCGTTTAGTGATGGTTGAACCCATCATTAGGTAGGAGGTATTGCGATATTTAAATTGCAATAAATAAAGTCAGACTTAAATATCTATAGAAGAAAATTTGTTCTAACTATTTCTTCAAAAATATAATTATCGTCAAAATAAACGGTCAGAATCGAAATATCTGGCCGCCAACCGCTATTGTTTCCACTGGCAGCGTGCGTGACGCTACACATATTTCTTTATATAACATTAATACATACTGCCAACCGCTACCGATTACGCATTGGCGGTCGCTTCAGCAAGTGCGTGTATGCACATGTCTCTTTATAAAGTTTTGACATTATAAGCACTAATACGTAAATATTCACAAGTCCAAGGACCCTTTTGTAACTTTTTCAAAAGTTGGGGTACTGATTTGTAAATTTTTTGAAAATTTACCTTATCAATATTGGTGTCAAATCGAAGATCTCGTTGAATCGAGTATAATGGAGTCGAGAAAATTTGATTTTGATAATATATGCTCCTTATATCTCGAGAAAACGAATGTTATAGTTTTATATATTATTATATTATAAAATAATAATATAATATATATAATATATACCTCTCCGTCCTTTTGCTTCCATTTTGTCACTTAATTTTTGAAACCCGTATTCGTCGTGTTTGGCTTGGAAAATTCCACTAATTGACATTGGTATTGTGACTCTCTGTAGGAATAGGTATTTTATAACGGAGGCTATGGTGTGCTTGTCTGCTTTAGAGAGAGAGTGGGACAGGAGAGAGATTTTATAGAAAATTGAGTATTTCAAATTGTAATAATCCAGGTTCGATATGTAAGATCATCTATAAGATGCAAATCAGTAGAAAGATACTTCTTTCATATTACTCAAAGGGTTAGAGACTCGTGCTGATAACGTGTTATAAAAGTATAGAAATAATAGAGAGAATGAATTATAAGGAATTCACAGGAATGAATTTCATTAATAACTGAAGCCCTATTTATAGGGAAATTTCGAATGGCACAATCGTAATTACATAATTTCATCAGGGACATAATAGTCATTCACATCATTAAAATATTATTTTCCTATCTCTCGAGGTGCACGTTCACAACAGTTTTAGTATATTTTATTTTTCACAAATTATTCGTTATTATAATAATGTTTTAGATTTTTGAAAAATCATTGTCACAAGAGTATTAAATAAAATATTTTTTTGATTTTAACTGATTATTTAAAAAAAATTACTACTATTATTAAAAAAAATTGTTACCACTAGATGTAGCAGTTAATTTAATCGATCACAATTAAATATCGTTATTAGAAATAAAAAATTAAATTGACAATATGCTAATATTTTTTACATCCATTTTTCTTCATTAATCTATTTATTTCATTTTTAATAAAATAATTCAAAATATAATGATTTAATAAAATCAATGAAAACTAATTATGGTGACCAAGTTTGTACGTTTAATAACGTATGAATCAAACTAAAAGTATAAGAAAAGTAAAAGTTAAAATGATTTTTTAAAAAAGAAATATGCAAGCACATATTTAAATGTTTTGAATTGAATTGTTAAATATTTTATTTGAATTAGACAACATTGTTTGATTGGATTAAAAATAATATACTAAATATTAGGATTTAGGCTTAGCCCAAACATTGGCACATGAGAATTTCAACATATCCACTACAAAAAGACATGCTAAATGACTAAATCTCATGAAATCTAAGTTTAATTTTCATTTAATATGTAATTCACTTGTAAGAACAAATGAATGTAATGAGATGTGCATTCTATGATTCTTTGTCGATCGTTTATCACCTTCCAGGAGTGATGAGAAACAATAGCAACATGACAAATATCAAGGTATTTAATCTCCGGTTTGACATTTTGATAATGATTTTCTTGAGGGCAAAGATCTTAACCACTCATATGCATAAGTTTATATAGGTTTATATGTATGTGCGATATTAAACATGCGTGAAATGACATGTACGCACTAATGTTATCACACTTCACATAATTTTAATATATTTATCGATTCAATTCTCTGTGTATTTGTGTAAATTTTTATTCTATTCAATACTAATTTTTCAAATTGAATAATAGTGAAAATTATAACATGTGTTGATAATCACGAATTGTAATGTGTGATGTGCAATTGATATTGATAATTCACTTTTACTAAATAACATTAATTAATTTCTTGAGTAGAAAAACCTTTAAAACCAACATAATCTTTGTGTTTAAAGTCATGTGCAAAAATAATAGAGGATAATTGGCACAATTCGTCCCTACTTTTTAGCGACATTGTACAATCTATCCCTATCTTTATTTTCTTGGCAGAATCGTCCCTGACTTCGCAAATCCTTGCCCAAAACGTTATTTTTCTTCCCATTTTGTTAGTGATTGACTAATTGCTGTTAAATGTCTACTTGTTACTGATTTACGAAACCAACTTAACAATGTAATTGAAATTTTATGCCTTCATGTCAATCATTTTTTTAATTAGCCTTTAAATATATTCACTTATCAATTAAAATCCGTAACTTAGAGTTAAAGCTGCTATTCATCTTGTTCTTTGCGCCCCTCCACCTCCCCCTTCCTCTCTCTCCCCAGAAAAACTTAGGTACGATGAATGTACCATTTTACGTGGTACATCCGACCAATAATCTTTATATTATAAAAAGAGGAGTGCCACGTTGGCAATAGTGCCAACGTGGCACTCATTAATATTTAAAATATATATATAAATAAATTTTGTAGTTAAAAAGAAAATTCTATTTTTGGAAATGAACCAATATTAATTGGTAGTTTTAAATAGGGAAAATTCTTTAAATATAATTATTTTTTAACGAAACATAAATTTGTCATTAAATGTGATAAATAAAATTTAATAAGAAAAAAATAGTTTTGGAAAAACTTTAAATGTAATTCCATTTTTCAAATTTCTAATTAAAAACATTAAATAATAAGTATTTTATTTTAATCGTGTTAAAAAATGTTATAGTTTTTAATAGTTTTGATTTGTAATATGCATTGAATTATTCAAATAGTGGATTATTCTTAAATAAAATAGTGAGTGCTAAAATTATAATTGAATTTGCACTGAATAATTTATTTATTTTTAAATAAAGAGTAATTTATTAATCTTTATCTTTATATTTTGAATTGTTATATTACCATATCATTAATCTTTATATTATAATTTTTGAAGTGATACGTAGGCGAATTTGCAAATGTGGCACACATTAAATATTTTAAAAAAATTATAAAATTAGTTTTGGAAATAAACCAACATTAATTGGTAGTAATAAAAAATATAATTGAAAATAAACCAGTATCTAAAACAAACATCTAATGAGGAAAAAATTATATATAACTGCATTTTTTAAAGTTCTAATTCAAAATATTAAATAATAAATCTTTTTTATTTAATTTTATTGTGATAAAATTGTAGGTTTTGATAGTTTTGCTTGGTTACTTGAATATGTCTATTTAAAAATGGAGAGAATTTTTTACTTTTTTCTTTTTTAAAATCTAATAGTGAGTGGTTAAAATTATAACTGGATTTATGTTGAATAATTTATTTATTTTTAAGTAAAATAGTAATTTATTAATATTTATATTATTATAATTGAAGTGTCACATTTGGCTAATGACCTATTGGCAGTGCCAACATGACACACTGTTTCTAATTAAAAAAATTAAATGATATTTTTTATTTTTAATAAGGCCGATGTGATATGCTCACTAACTGAATTTTGCATTGCATATTTTTTGCCTTTTCTAAGTACATAAAGTTACAAATAAAAAGTTTTTCATTTTACAATTAACATACAGTTTACGTAAATGAAAAGAAATAAAATGAATTATGTAGATGAGGAAAATTGTTGGTGTTATTACAAATTTAAGTTATATAAAATTAAGCATAATACTTCTTATGCAATAGAGCAAAAATTAAATAGCAATTACAGCTAATCACTAAAAGAACGCATAAAATCATAAAATTTAGAGTGCGTAATGTCTATTTTAGAAAGAAAAAAGATGTTTAATATATATGTGATATGTACCAATGAGAAATACACGTTTTTATAATCAAAAAATTCTTATACGTTCATTCTCAATTGTTCGTTTGTAATTAATTAATCTCCACAAACATTATTGTGCAATGCTAGGCGCTGTAACTATAATTAAAGTTACATATTTTGATGAACTTTTTAATTATGCGATGCACGTGAATTTTTATAATTTACAATTGTGAATTTACACTGTAATTTTTGCATTTACTATAATATACAATATTATAGATTTTAATAATTTTTATAAATATGCAATCTCATATACATAAATTACATCAATTATGTAATTCAATATTTATATTTATAATTTTATATCAATTATTTATAGTATATAAATTTAATTGTTGCCGTGCATCGCACGGGCGTGATACTAGTATAATTATATGTATTTAAAAGTTTCCATGTTAAAATCATTATTTTTAATAATAAATACCATATTTATTTTCTCTCTCCTACTTTAATAGACCATGTATCTCTGTCTCTTTCTAGGTTTTCCCTTTTTTCCCTCTACCAAAAACATTTGCAGACATCCAAAGGGCTTGGTTTAGGGGTACACCCCCTACCGGTTTATTTCAAGTTTGAGACACCACACCCTATCTCTATAATATCCAATTTGTACGAAAAAAACATGCAGACGACTTTTCTTCTTTATTCAATTTTTTTGCACTTTTTCTCTCTCATAATTTGCCTTTCTTGTTGTTCCATTTTTTTTTTCAACAGTCGATAAAAATTAATATTAACAAGGGAAGTCTATGTCATGGAATTGTGAATTGATGCATTGCACGTCTTGTTGCATAATTTCTTCAAATGATGTACCCAACAAATGTCTATAACATGTTTAACCAGCAAATTGCTTTTCATTTGGATGTTGTTCCTTGTTTTTCTTCTTGTTTTTAATTCACTGGTACTTTTCATTTGATTCTTCTAGTTGGTTCCAAACATTTAGTTATCACTCAATGTTAGTGTCACTTCTAGTTTTCGTTGTTTTGTAATTATGATTGGAAGTGGACTTTGAAGCTTATTTCCAGGCAGTTATTCTAATGAATACACAAAGTTTTGTTTCATTTTTATTTCCAATTCATTTGTAGATTCACACGTCTCTTTGGTGCATCTCGATCAATTAATTGCTACTTTGCTATTAGCGATTAAAGCATACCACATTGGTAGTAAAATTGAAAATTCAATTCTTTGTAAAATTATATCTAATCTTATCGGGGAAATTTTTAAATATTGGTATATTGCAATAATGTTAAACATTATATACATTATATTCGTGTAAATATAATTATAAAATGTTTCACCACACACATCGAAAAGAAAAAATAAAAATAAAATCATTCAAAAATATACTATGAATCTCAAAATAAATTTTAAATGGTAATTATTTGTTAATTTTTCTGCACAATTTTCATTCAAGTTCAGGCAGAGATAGGGACAAAACCAGGATTTTGCACTTCACCGAGCTGAATTTAAGGAAAGTTTGGGGGTTGGCCTTTGTCCGTATAAAAATTATTTATGAAATATTATTGAAAATCATGGTCCGCTAGATTCTCATTGCTCTATAGAAGGAAACTAACATAAAACAAAAATTTGATTTAGTTGCCTTTGGACATGATGATTTTAAATAATTTTGGTTTAGGAAATTGATTTTGTTTCATATAGTGTATTGTTGAGCTGAAGAATAAATTGGACTAGCTACTTGATCAAATTCAACTATAAAAATGATAACGAGATAAATATTATAAGTACATAGTACAAAGAGAAAAAATCATTACGTCATATTATTATTTATCAATGGCGTATTTGATCGAGTTTTAAATTTTTAATTCATAAATATTATTTAAAAATAATGCCCAACAATCTTCCTTTAATACGTAAATAATGCGAAGCAATTGTTTAACAAACTAAGCATGATATCTTATACTCTCTAACAATTTAACCCACATCTACATCTCTACACATACTCATACTTAGAGTAAATTATTTGTAAATTTTTACGTTGATATTGGATCAATACGTGAAAGTAAGATACCTTTAGATTTTTTAAAATATAGATATACTTTTTTTCCATTCATGAAAAAAAACTTCAATTTTTGTACAATGAAATATATCTAAGGGCATTGGTAATGCACAATTATATTAAAATAAACTTATTTAAAATGAAAAATATACTAAAAATGATGAAAAAGGAAAGGAAAAAGGAAGGGAAAGTCTGGATTCGTCATAATTTCACATGGCAAGTGTGTTTTCTTCAGTTTTGCCATATTAAATTCGAGGTAAGTAGTAAAATTAATTTTAGAGTTTTATTTATAAATATTGGGGATAGGCAGCCGAATCCCATTACGTGCAAGTTTGCCCAAGTATGACGAGAATTGGCTAGTGTTTTCTTCTTCAGGTTGGATATACTCAACTTGCACAAGTATGACGAGAATTGGCTAGTGTTTTCTTCTTCAGGTTGGATATACTCATTCCACTCATCAAAGTTGATACTCATGTAGCAATTACTATTTCTGACATCAACAAGGTTGTTCGATTTGAAGATGTTGTTGAGATCCCATTTGAATTCGAGTAGGAGATCTCGTTGGTTAAATTGAAGTGAGGATTAAGATTATGCAACATATAGAGGACTCAAACCTTAGCCTAGATATAAGTCCCAACTTCAACAACTTTACCAACTGAGCTAACCAAAATTTGAAATTCCAATGGGCATGTTTTCAATTAATTGTTTTCAGGACCGAGCTCACATGTAGATCCGTCACTGGGTAGAGAGAAAATGGAAAAGTACAAGTAAGAAAGTTCGTAATGAAAAAAAAAAAAAAAGAGAGAAGAAATGAAGAAGAAAGAGGAAAACATGCATGGGAAACTATAACTGACTAATTAATCATATTTATTTATGTGGGAAACGTTCCTATTTGTAATTTAGGAAAGAGAGAAAATATATAAGGTATTTTTTATTAAAAAATAATAATTTTTAATTATATGAAAACATCTAAATATATGTAATTATATTATTGGCAGAATGTGACACATGGGATGGTATATCCATGGTACCTAAACCCATCCCCTTCGTTCAAGTAATTAACCGCATTTTCATTTTTCATTCCTCTATTCAGATGTCGTGCCCACCAAACCCAACCCACCGCCCCCTGGAAAAAGGAAGTGTTTTTAAAGCAAGAGTAAATGGAACAGAAGCTTAATTAATATAAGTTGGTAATAAAAAGGGTTCTTGTTTACAACAAAACAAAATTTACTAGATAGTCAAGATTTTAAATTTAAATTATAGGATAATTAATGCTAATTATAATTTATAGAAATATCAAAATTTTCAAAATGATATGATGAAAATACTTCGCAATCACTTCAAGGTCATTATATTTCTCAACGAAATCGTTATATGTACGAGTATAATGACAACGAAGTCGCTATTTTATCAAGAGTAAATTGGTCTCTTACCTATAAAATTGGCATCCTTGTAAATATTAATAATAAATAATAAATCAGTAATTAGAATTGGGAAAGTTGACAATCAAGTAAATCTCTCTTAAAACAAATCTAGCATAATTTTTTGAAGCATAAATTATGCTGATGGTCCCGAACATTTCACTCTATTTGTATTTTAGTCTCCAGTCTTTTTTTTCACCACAAAACCCCCCAAGATTTCAAAATTTAGCATTATCGGTCCTAACTGACCAAGTTAACCTATTGTCCTAATTGATCAAGTTAATCTAAAATAACATGTCACAAGATCATTTTGATTTTTATTTAAATAAAACAATTGTATTTGGTAGTTTAACATCTGCTTTACCATTTTACTGATAAATTAAATCCTCATTTTGCAATTTAGAATCTAATTTAAATATTGCATCCAAGTCCCTAAACTATTCAAAAGTTGCCGCTAAACACACCCCGCAAATTACTCTCCACACCCACCAGTCAAAATATCCACCACAAATGTCCAAAATACTCCATGTTGAAGACATGGCCGAACATTGTTGTGGATGTTAGGCCAACTATGGCCGAAAACATCTCAATTGATGTTCATACAACGGTGGCCAAACATCAACTGTGATGTTTGGGATGTTCGGCCATCTTCGGCCAACATCAACATTTTTTTGTTATTAATTATTTATTTTTTTAATTAATCATATTAATAAATTATTTATGATAATAATTATTATTTATATTTAATAGTAATAATTATTTATAATAGTTATTTATCCGCATTAATAAATGTTATACTTATACTTACTATAAAAATAATAATTGTAACTCTAAAATTATGGCAATTAGTATTAATTAAATATAATAATTTTTATTTAACTTTTGGTTCAATTCTTGGTTATCTAATTAATTAATTATTATTTTGTATTACAGTGTTGATTTATTCGCGTGGAAGACCAATAACTAATGAACCAAAACACGAATATAATAAAAGTGAAATCCTAATGAAATTTTTTTGAAAATATTTAGGACCAACTTCCATATATTACAAAATTTTATATTCATCGTCTCAATGCATATTGGAAACAAATAGCAATCATCTACAGTGCCTTCTTTTGAGAGCTATTGTTTCGGCATGAATAAGTCAACATTGCAATATCAAATAATAGCCTATTAATTACATAATCAAAAATTGAAGTAAAAAATTTATATGAAAATTATTATATTTAATTAATATTAATTACAATAATTTTTAGAATTATACTTATCATTTTCATATTAATGCTAAACATAGAATTTATTAATATGGATAAATAACTATTATGAATAATTATTTGCTATTAAATATAAATTATTATTATCATAATTAATTAATTAATTAATTACTAACAAAAAAATTGGTGATGTTGGCCAAAGTGGCCGAACATCACAATTGATGGTCGGCCTCGACCGAACATCAACTGTGTTGTTCGGCTACATTTGGCCGAACATCGCAATTGGTGTTCGGCCATTTCATAAAATTGGGGTGTATTTAGTGGGGGAATTTTTTCTATTTACCGTGGTGCTATTTTGACTGGTGGGTGTATTGAGTAAGTTATGAGATGTGTTTAGCCTACCCTTATTCAAATTTCTAACACAAGTCCTAGTACCGACCCTAACCACCCACGGCTCCCAAAACCCACCTCACGGCCTACGCTCTCTCCCAAACCACATCAACCGTGATAAGTGGGGAGGGATTGGTGGATTGAGGATCATATTGGACGTGCAAAATAAAGGGAAGATCATTTTACTTGCAATATCCATAAAGCTATAATTATCAAGATTAGATCCGCTTTCTTTAGCATCAAGAAAGCCTATTACCTTGGCTCTTCAGGACTCAATTAGATTGACCTCAAAAGAAAACACAAAAAATTCGTTGGGAAGACATATCTCAATTGGTGAAAATCTCCAAAGGTCGAGCGACGCTTTTGGTCGCGAGGTACTCTAGATAACCTACATAATCGTGCTCAAATTGCAATGTCTTAGAATTCAGTGGTCTGATTGATGTGAAGTTTGGAATACATCTTCACGACACATTGTTAATCCAACTGTGGATATCAAGATCAAACCATTTGTTTTGGAGAAACCGACATCAAAATAGAAACGTTATTGAGAGACGTGGGTATACTAGATAACCTATATAGCCGTGATCAAATTACAATATCTTAACATCTCTGTTGGGCTTGCCTCACTTTGGGCCTGTTTACTTTGGGCCGTCCTTATCCAGATAAGTTTGGTTATTGAGGATAAACATGGCTAATCTTGTACACCCATTCAAAAGGATCCGTTGCTGATATCTTGGACCAGATATCATGGGCTGGTTGGTTATTTGGAGTATTATAAAGGAAGGCCAAGTGATCGTCTTCAAGCATCAGATTATCAAGCTCGACTCTCTTGTATTCTCTTCTTCTCCTTCTCACTGTAAACCTATTATATTCTTGTGTAGTGATAGGTTCGGTCACATATTGTTGGGGCTATAGTAGTGGTAACGAAGGAGAGTTGATTCGAGGCACTTGTATCTGGATTTCCTGATATTTCTAGTGGATTTAGAGCTATTCCTTTGTGGATGCTCAACGAGAGACGTACTCCATTTTTGGGGGAACTTCCGGGCCTTTTTCGGGGCAAAACAATTCTCTGTGTTTTTCTTTGTTCTCGGTCGATTCTTTTTTTTTTTCACTGTTTTTGTGCAATACCCGAGCCATAGAACCTCAAGAGTGGTATCAGAGCGCAAAAGATCCGCGTTATTTTTCCTCAATCGTAAAGGTTTTCAGTTAGGGTTACTTCGAAAATCCCCTTGGAGCCCTAAAATTTGGGGTTCTCGTGTTTTTTCCTTGGCCGCAGATCCAATTGTCGTGATAAATCGAAGGTGCTACTCGAAGTTTCGAGCCTGCTCTTTGATTGCCAGAGTCCGCGACCTCCTGGTGGCTCGTGACCGCACGTTAGTACCGCAACTCCGCTTGCTCTGCTTTCTCGAGGTTGTTGGTCTGGCCCGTCAAGACAAAAGGGGGGCCGACTCGAATTCTGGGTTTCTTCCTTTTCACATGGTATTCTCATATTTGAAACATAGGGTTTCAACTTTGGGTAATCTCTATCCTTTTTATATATTTATATACTCAGTTAAAGAGATATTTCTAGAGAGTATTGACCAAAGGGTCCTCCTTTGGTCGATCCTGCAGAAAAGGACTGACAGATCTGGGGGTTCCCTCGTCTCTCGGCACTCTCAAGAGATTACCTTCCGAAGTCTTGTTCTTGGGCATATATAAGTCGCTTGTTTTAAAATTTGTCAAAATTGGTAATCTATTGATTTTTTGTTGTTGCTGTGCTCTCTGTGTTTGCCTCATTATGTCTTCCCTTAAGTTTGAGGTGGAGGTTTGAATGGTGTGGGTGACTTTAGTTTATGGAACAAAAATGAGAGCTTTGTTACTTCAACAAAATGCTATGGCTATTACTAGAGAATGGCGCGGCCGAGCTTATCAACATAAAAGGAAAGAACTTGATGAAACTGCTTGAGTTCTATTTTCTTGCACTTGTCTGATAATGTCATTAGAAAAGTAGGTGAAATAAAGAATCGTGACATGCATTGTGGTCTAAACTTGACACTTTATATCTCACCACTACCATGCCAAATAAGTGTTTCCTCCTAAAACAAGCTTGTATAATTTCAAATTTGACTCTTCTTTAAATCTTGAAGAAAATATTGATAGATTTAACAAAATCATCAATGATTTGGGAAATTGTGATGAAACTATTTCACTGGGACAAGTTATTGCTTTATTAAATGTCATGGTGAAAGATATAGAGAAGTTAAAAACGCTCTTGAATATGGCGAAAGTGTTAACATTGATAATTGCCATCACTTGCTTGAGAAACAAAGAACTTGAATTGAAAAATGATTTAAGAGATTCTAAGACCACAAGGCCTCGCTTTGTTAAAGGTCAATCATCTCGTGTCTCGTAATCCTAAGCATAAGAAAATAAGAAAAGTGATGACAATAGTCAAAAGAAACACAAAAATCAAAATTTTTCAAAAACAAGGGTAAGTCTAAAGAAAGAGAATGTTTCTTATCGCCATAAGAAAGGGCATCTTATTGAAAATTGTTTCAAAAGATTGCCGATTTCAAAGAAGCTAAAAATGCAGAGTCAAATAACACTATTATGTTGTAATCAGAATGCTTAAACCGATGGTGTTGTGCTTGCTACCACATTCATTGATAATTATTCTCGACCGATACTTGATTCTCGCTGCACATTTCACTTATGCCCTATAAAATCCTCGGTTTACGATTTTAAAGAGGTTTTAATGGACAAGTTGTTATGGGAAACAACCAAATTCGCAAAATACATGGAATTGGTACCATTCACCTTGAACTTGAGAATTTCAAACATTAACACTTGAAAATGTTAGATTTGTACCTGATTTACAAAGAAATCTCATTTCAATTGGTGAACTTGATGAGCATGGCTTTGACATATCTCTTAAAGCCGGTGTGATGAAAATTTCCAAAAATAACTTCAATATCATTACATCATCCAAGAAAAATGGGATTTTTCATGTGTGTGTCTACATCTTTATCTTTACTTCATCTCCGCATGACACTACTATGTTATGGCATAAGAGGCTTGGTCATATTAGCAACAAAGGCATGCAAAGACTTAAGCAAACTTGGTGCTTTTGGCAAAGATAAAATTGAAGATTTAAAATTTTGTGAAGGTTGTTTGATTGGAAAACAACATAGGTTACCTTTGAGAAAGGGATTCATAAATCATCCGCGTGCATTTGAATATATTCATGTCGACTGGGACCACTTCGTTAGTACCTTTACTGGTTTCAGATATTTCTTGCTGATTGTTGATGATTTTTCCAGAAAGATATGGGTTCACTTATTGAAAAACAAATCAGATACTCTATCTGTTTTCAAAAATTGGAAAATTTTGGTTGAAAATCAAATCGAAAGAGGATTAAAGTCCTTAGAATCGACAATGGAATGGAATTTTGCAATTATGAATTTGATAACTTTGCAAAATTGTGGTATATTAAGGCACAAAACAAAGGCTCTATACACCACAACAAAATGGTGTTACTAAAAGATTTAATAGAACTGTTGGATAAAGTACGATGTATGCTATTGAATGCTAATCTTCCTAAACTGCTTTGGGGTGAAGTCAGAAACAAATTGCCTATCTTTTAAATAGAAGTCCAAACAAATGCCTAAGAATTTTAATACCCTCGAATCTTTCTCGGGTCCAAAACAATTGCTGATTATTCAAAAACTTAAAGTGTTTGGTTGTGCAGCTTATGCACATCAAAATGAAGGAAAACTTGATTCTAGATCTTTGAAATGTGTTTTTCTTGGCTACAGTGAAGAATCAAAAGGTTACAGACTGTGGGTAAAAGAAACACCTGGTTTTAAGGTCATTATCAGTGGAAATGTTATCTTTAATGAAAATGCATTGCCCTCGTAAAAATTCTCTCGATAAGGATGAGTCCGAGAGTGCAAAAAGGAGTGTTCTATTACCCGTTAATGGTGAAATCGCTGGGTAATCCACCTATTGAGGTGGAGCATCAACCTGAATTTGGAAGCTCTAGTTCAGAATCATCTTCATCAGATTCTGATCCTACTCGTAATGATACAGGTAGTAATATTCATCCCTCTCAACTTGATGACTATATTCTTGCTAGGGATAGACAGAGAAGGACTAGATTACCTTCTTCTCGATTGAATGACTTTGTCTCATTTAATGTATGTGATGATCTTGTTGGTAATGAACCCTCAACCTTTGAGGAAGCAATCACTTGTAGTAATGCTAAATCTTGGGTGGAGGCTATGAAAGATGAATTGAACTCTCTCTATAAAAATAAAACCTGGATTCTTGTTGAAAAACCAAAAGATAAAAAGATAATTGATTGCAAATGGATTTTCAAAATTAAAGATGAAGGTGAAAATAAGAAGAGATTCAAAGCCAGACTTGTTGCAAAAGGTTTTTCACAAAAAGAAGGCATTGACTTTAATGAAATTTTTTCACCTGTTGCCAAATATACTACCATAAGAATCTTTTTATCTTTGGTAAATCAGTTTAATTGGGAACTTGAGCAAATGGATGTGAAAACTGCTTTTCTCTATGGTGAGTTAGAAGAAAAAATCTTTATGGCTCAACCCCCAGGTTTTGAATCTTCTGATATTAGTAAAGTTTGTTTGCTGCAGAAATCTTCGGATGGGCTCAAACAAGCCCCCAAGGCAATGGTATAAGAGATTTGACTCTTATATCCAAAGCCTAGGGTTTGTCAAAAGCCATTTTGATAATTGTTTGTTCTTTAGAGACTGTAATACTGCTTGTCCTATATTCTTGCTATTATATGTTGATGATATGCTCATTACTTGTTCTAATAAGCATAAAATAGGTCACATCAAGCAGTGTTTGAGCTCTGAATTTGAAATGAAGGACTTAGGTGTAGCTAAAAGAATTCTTGGCATTCAAATTGATAGAAATAGATCGATGGGTACTCTGTTTCTGCATCAAACTGAATATGTCAAAAGAATATTGTTGAAATTCAATATGTTTGATGCTAAGTCAGTTTCTTTGCCTCTTGCAAATCACTTTAAGCTATCACTTGATTGTTGTCCTAAAAATGAAGATGAATTTATTAGAATGAGAGATGTTCCTTATGCCAATTGTATTGGATCCGTTATGTATCTAATGATTAGTACTAGACCTGATTTGGCTTATGGTATAAGTGTATTGAGCAAATATATGTCTAATCCTGGTGAAACTCATTGGCATGCTTTGCAATGGATGCTTAGATATTTGGTTGGCACTTATAACTTTGGCATTCTCTATACTCAATGTTCTGAAGGTGTAAGTCTTAAGGGCTACACTGATTCTGACTTTGCTGGAGATCTTGATAAGCGCAGGTCTACTTCATCATATTATTACACTCTATGTAATGGGTGTGTAAGCTGGAAAGCTCAATTACAAAAGATTGTAGCCTTGTCCTCAACTGAGGCAGAATATATAGCAGCTTGTGACGCGGTTAAAGAAGGGGTTTGGCTTAAAGGCCTATTAAATGAAATTGGTTATTCTATCCCTACTGTCTCTATTTCTTCTGATAACCAATCTGCAATATACTTGAGTAGAAATCCTGTTTTTCACAATCGTACGAAACATGTTGATGTTAAATTCCATTATATTAGAGATATGGTGGAAAAGGGTGAAATTAATCTTGTTAAAATTCCTACTCAAGTTAATCCTGCAGATTTGGGAACAAAAGTTCTACCTTTGAATAAATTCAAGGATTGTTTATCAATCCTAAATATTGGTACTAACTAGTCTGTTCTCAGGTAGAGCAAAGGAAACAAGGGAAGACAGTTCTAAATCCACAAAGAAAAGAGATCACAGTCCAAGATTCAGCAAAGGTGGAGAATGTTGGGCTTGCCTCACTTTGGGCCTGTTTACTTTGGGCCGTCCTTATCCAGATAAGTTTGGTTATTGAGGATAAACATGGCTAATCTTGTACACCCATTCAAAAGGATCCGTTGCTGATATCTTGGACCAGATATCATGGGCTGGTTGGTTATTTGGAGTATTATAAAGGAAGGCCAAGTGATCGTCTTCAAGCATCAGATTATCAAGCTCGACTCTCTTGTATTCTCTTCTTCTCCTTCTCACTGTAAACCTATTATATTCTTGTGTAGTGATAGGTTCGGTCACATATTGTTGGGGCTATAGTAGTGGTAACGAAGGAGAGTTGATTCGAGGCACTTGTATCTGGATTTCCTGATATTTCTAGTGGATTTAGAGCTATTCCTTTGTGGATGCTCAACGGGAGACGTACTCCATTTTTGGGGGAACTTCCGGGCCTTTTTCGGGGCAAAACAATTCTCTGTGTTTTTCTTTGTTCTCGTTCGATTCTTTTTTTTTTCACTGTTTTTGTGCAATACCCGAGCCATAGAACCTCAAGAATCTCTTTATTCAATTGATGTGAAATTTGGAGACTATCTTACAACACATCATCCTTCAAATCTAACGGTTAAGATCAAGATCCAAGTATCCGTTTCGGAGTAGTCGTCATTAGAAAAAAAAAACAACATGATATGGTAAGATCTTTCCATTGTTTTTTAGTGGGGTTCCAAGAATCTTTATTCTTGAGGAGAGTTGTGATGTATTGAATTGTGTGGTTGATCTTTAGGGATTTGTTGTGCTTCTAGTATTATCTCAATAGAGTTTGTACAGTTGTACTCATTATTTGATTATGGTGGAAGATTGTTTTGAGTTGTGGTCGTAGACATATATAGGCATATTGCCAAATCACATTAAATCTAACATTCTTCAATTTTCTCGCATCGTTGTTCTAATTGTTCCATTTGATCATGTCCTATTAGGTTCTCACAAGAGGAATTAATTTATTCCAAGGTGATTGTTTCATTGGAAATTTTCCTCCCATTGAAATATATATAACAAAATATTGCACAGCAATTTAAATATTGTACAAGGTAAAAATGAAACATATCATGTTATTGCATACATAAAACTATAGTACTGTAAATTGTACTTACACTCAACATTTTATTCAAAACTAAAAACACCAAACCTCTGTTGTACATGCATGGTGCATGGACATGTACTTTTACAATAATAATGACTAATCCTCCATTACGATACACAGTTTCCTCTAAAAGATCTTATCTTCTTTGGTAGGGATATGTTGGAATGCTTTGTTCGTTTCTGAATAAATTACTGGGATCAACCTTTGTTTTAACCTTCACCAATCTATTGAAATTCTCCTTGAAATACTTGGTACCATAATGGGAACCTGCCAAGTAATTTTCATACCTATTTCTCCCATTAGGGTTTATTCCCAAATCAAGATCCCTATAATTGAGGAATGCTTCCCTTGGAAACTTGGAGACAAATGGAGTCATATAAACATATAGTTTTCTAGTCAAGTCGATGTACTTCGTGGCAGCCTCAACGCCGTTTTCGTCCCAATTCACTGCATACTGAAGCTTGGCTAAATTACCAGCTCTGTGCGGAAACGGTTTTTCTGTTGGTGGAATCTCAGCCATTCTTCCTCCGTAAGGATTGAAAGCAAGCACTATGCTTTCCAATTCAATCATTTTCTCGAATATGAACTCCAAACCGGCTTTGGGTATAGTTTTTTTCAAGTAATCGGATTTCCTTTTCAAGTGGTTTAGGACTTGAGGAACCCTACTTAGAAGAACGTCAACGGAAGTTCCAGTTGGGAAATTTGTCCAAAAAAGAACAGATTCGACCCAACTCATTTCCGTACAATCCGATTGCGTCAATCCCAGTTGGGGAAAACTATCATTCATGAGGGAGATAAGTTTTTCTGAATCTCCCAAGAATAATGCCGAGAAGGTTGCTCTGTTGGTTTTTCGACCAGTTCTGACAGTACTGTTTATTACACCGAGAGTCATTCTGATGAAGATGTCATCAGGTAATTTATCTGCTACTTGTAGGTAATGGTAAACAAGGTTAGTTAAATTCAAATTCTGCTCGTAAGTTCTCGTTACTCGAAATACAGTCACAGTCGATGGGACTCGAACAAGCATAATCTTGTATGCTTGAACAACTCCAAAACTGGATGCTCCACCGCCCGTAATTGCCCAAAACAAATCCTCTCCCATTGATTTACGATCAAGAATCCGACCATTGACGTCAATTACTTGTGCATCGACAATATTGTCGACGGAGAGGCCGTATTTTCTCATCATGTTACCATATCCAGCCCCCCCGAAATGGCCTCCAACTCCGACAGTCGGGCAAACTCCGGCGGGGAAGCCATGAACATTACTTCTCTCCGCAATTCTATAATAAACTTCACCAAGAGTTGCCCCAACTTGAACCCATGCAGTCTCATCCTCTATGCTGACATTGATCGACCGAAAGTTGAACATATCAAGAATGAAAAACTGAACATTTGAAACATAGGAGACTCCTTCATAGTCATGGCCTCCGCTGCGGATCTTCATTTCAAGGCCATGAATTTTAGAGCAAGAAATGGCTGCTTGAATGTGAGAAACATGCAATGCAGTGATAATCAGTTGCGGTTTACGTGTTGTAGATTCGTTGAATCGCAGGTTGCGAATATAAGATTGCAACACAGAAGAATATGATGAATTTACAGGAGTGTATAGTACTGCAGAAATTGGATTAGAGGGATCTGAATGGCTCTCTAAGCATTCAACAAAAGATGAATTATTTGCAGTGGCAAATGATACAGAAACAAAAAGGGTCAAAAATAAAGAAATTATAGCGAAAAATCTTGAACTTCTCATTTTGATGATGTATAATTAGCTGAAGGATTTTATTTAATTGAGTGAATGCATGGAAGTGTAGAAGGGTGGAATATATATGGAAGAAAAAAATTGGGCAGCCAGTTTTAAATTTGTAACAAAATCAAAACAAGTCCATTAATAGATAATAGTGATGATCTTGTACAACTGGACCATGAATATTCAAACCCCTAGAACGAATTAGCCTTTGACATTTCAATCGTACGTTATTATATATAGTATGAATGTATGATACTCATTTTCCATGAATGTAATCTAATGAAAGCTCCACTTCAACTATATAAAATACAATATATTATTAATCGTTTCTAACTTATCTTTTTGATTATGGACACGCTATATATACAAGTCAAGTTTCGTTGTGAGGAATTTCTACCCTTACGTGGTCCTATGCGTGAATTTCAAATTTTGCAGACTGATTATCTTTGGTTGGCAGCCGAGTGAAATCATTTTCTTTGACAAATTTTTGAGAATTTTCTGGGTACGGATTGAGGATTTGTAATTAAGAGTGGGACGGTGTCGAGTCTCTGACTTGTACTTACATCGCTTATTCAATGGGTGTGTATGGTATATATCTGATTTCACGGTATTCAAAATTATCGTGATTTTAAGTACTGACGTGCTAAATCACTGTACCTTGTGTGAGTGTTGTGTATATTCTTTAAAAAAGAAAAAACTGTGGGATGGTGTCTCGAGTAATCGGACTCGGATTAAATATTCGGTAAGCGGATGCCTTTTATCACTATGCCAAGCTCTTGGATAACAAATTTTTGATCTTGTCAAGAAAATAATTATTAGATTGACGCAAAATAAGAGTACAACAGCCATGTTAGATTGTTAGATTCTTTATTTATGACAATTTTTTGAAAATAAAAATTTATTAAACTTCAACATCATTCGAATCATACAAAAGAGAGGACACCAAAAACGGAGACAGCCCCTCGTTCAGAACTAAGGGGCTAACACGAACAAGTGATGATTTGGCCAACACATGAACCGGTCAATTTTGAGTTATCTTAATACACAAACCGAACCATAAAAAAAATCGTATAATAAAATAAATAATCTTTTATTTGTATGGTGAAGTAATTAAGTTCTTACTTCTTTTCATATTTTATGTTTTGCTTGTACTTTAATCTAATGTAATGATTAATTAATCTTTGTTTGTTCAACTTAAATAAATTGTTTGTGACATTCGAATAGTTAATTAATGCATGCTTTAAACTTCAATAATTATTTAATTTAGTTGTTTTCGACAATAATTATTATGAAAATAGAAAACGAAAAAATTCTTCTCTTTCATCAAACTATTCCTCTATTTAGAATCAGGGGTACAGATAATCCAACCGACCACCTAGACCGCCAACCGGAGAAGGGGAAGTCGACCTTATGTGAGTATATATTCAAATTCAGAATAAAGAATAATAAATAATTGTTGAATCATTTTCATTGTCAAAATACTTTTTTTTCCAGCCAGAGACAGATGCACAAGTTAGCTGGACCGAGCTCTAGCTCTGTCCAATCCAAGCCCAATTCCTCTTTTTTTTTTCTTTTGTGTAAAACTTTAATAGCCCAATTCTTCTTTCCAAGTTTCAACTTAACAGATGCAGCCCATGAGCCCAATTACAGAAACCCACCCATAAGTTATAAACCCAACCCATTTGATACCATCACCCCAAAATTAATTCAGAGAATCAGCTTCCAATTATCATCCGGACAAACGTGACAAGAACGGAACTCGGCAACTCGCTAATGGTGAATGCGTGAACGGTGAACCCTAAATCGGTAAAATCAAAACTCCCTATTTAGTAATTCCTTAATCCCAATTCGTTCAATCTCTAGGTAATCCTGATAGTGTCTCGTCTTCTTCAGCTTTCAATTCATCATTCATCAATCATCATTCATGGAAAATTACGGTTGAACCTGTTGAAGGTTCTATTCTTAGAGGGAAATCTGGGTGGTGTAGTGGTCAGGTCCATCCTGCGGACTAGTGGGTTGCGGCTAACTGACCAAGCAGGCAAAGGCGCAAAGCAATTTTTTTTTATGTTTTGTGATTTTTTTCTTCACTACTACAGAAGTTACTTTAGAAGATTACTTTAAAGGACGTCTATTATAGTAACCGCCCTTTAAAGTAATTTTACACCCAAAATTTAATTGAAATGGCTAGAAAAGAAAGTGTGGTGTGGTGGGTTACAAGAATAGGCGGTCTTGGTGAAACCGCCGCTTATTCTTATTTAAAATGGCGGTCAAAAACGACCGCCATTTAAAGTAAAAATAAAATAAGAAGGAATACACGGCGTGTCAAAAACCGCCGTATTCCATATAAAAAATTGAAGTGTTTAAATGGCGGTAAAAACGACCGCCATTTAAAGTTAAAAATATGGTAAGGAATACACGATGTCCACAACCGCTGTATTCCTTAAAAAAAATTTGAGTCTTTATGGCGGTCACAATGACCACAGATAAAAGTACTCCCCTTTACACCCCATTCTCATCCGAACACACCGCCAGACAAGCCACATTCAACCTAGTCACATAAAATGGAGAAGAACCCCATCTTCATCCTTGCGAAATTCTTTTTAATTTCCATTTTCCCATCCATTGTTACAGCTAGTGGAGCCTCGAAATTGTTGGACTATTGTGAGGGGTGCAAGAAAGTATTACCCATTACCTATAAAAATCAAGTGAGCAACTTCAACTTTTGTTTTATATTATGAATTGTGGTAGATTCATCTTTAAATCTTACTTGTTTCTACACCTAGAATTGTAGTAAAGGTTGGATCTAGATTACATTAGTCATTTTGTGTAGAGATCCAAGTTTTTTTTTTTCCTTCGAATTGTTCTGCTAAGGACTCGTTTTTTTTTTTTTCTATTTCCTTCGAATTATTTATGTTTTGGACCGATTTTTTTATTTTTTTTTTCATTTACGAAAAATTGGGGGTTGTGACATATTTTAATTTTCACTTTCTTGTTATATATGTTGGAATCTCCCTAACTAATTGGAAATGCTACTAAGTGTTGGATGATTTGGCTATGTTTGGGATTAATATTTGGTTAATGTAATATTGACATTTTCTTAGTTTGTGGATTTACATGGGATGTTATTTAGTTTGCAATTGTAATACAATTGCTAACTTTGTAAATCGGGAATTTACAATATTTTGGATTTTTGTTTAAATTGGTATTTTTCATGCTTGTGCAATTGTTTTTTTATGTAATAGTCAAACTAATTTTGGGATGTTCTTATACCGGAAGCATTTAGGATGTAATTTTGGGATGGTCTTATGCTAGTTTAATGTTGGGATGTTCTTATACCTAAGCCTTTGGATGTAATTTCGCTTGTAAAGGTTATTTAGTACAAAGCAGCTAGATTGGATCAAATTTTTCTTACTTATAATATAATAATACATTTAAAAGTTCATTTAGTACAATAGCTAGGATGGTATTGTATTTTGGTGTCATTTGGGAATGTCTCAGCTTAGACGTTGCATAGTTAAAGTTCATAAGAGATTAAACTATATTAAGAAATTATATCATTTTGTAATTAATTACCTTTTAACATCTCAACATGTTGATTCAATATTAGCTCAAATTCATTTTTTATTTTCATTCGATAACTTTTTATCTCTTAACAACTAATGTGGTTCTCAATCTTTCAAATATAGATGCCATCAAGTTTGTGGGTTTTTTTAAAAATGTTCTACAAATATTTCGGGTCCAATTACAAAATTACAATCAACGCTCTACTAAAATGCTTATTAATTTGATAAAAAAACTATTTTGATAATTGAAATTGAAATGCTTATTAATTTTAAGCTATGAGGAACGTCATAATTTGGGCTACGACTAGCATGTGACAATGCAATTTGGGAATGTTTCATTCTTCTTTGGGAATTTTATTTGATTTATTTGGTTCCATGGCAAACATCTTTGTTAACGTAATTTTTGAAAAATAGTTTGTTGTATAATAGTTATTCAATTCACATTTGTGGATTTTAATTAATTTGGATGTAATTTGTTAATCGATTACCTTCTTAACGCAACACATGTTAATCATTTAGATCCTTTTTATAATGATTTCACTTGGTTGCATACGCCGATATAACCTTCCGCTGGTACTTATATTGAAATGTTCGTATTAACTTTGTGCCTTTACCGCCATGCAGGACATATTTTCAAAGTGATAGTGCAACCCCTCGTTCGCCACATTTTCGTCAGGTGAGTTTCTTCTCTCGTACAAAACTTATTGGTTGTACACGCAATGTCATGTCATCAATTACCACTAAGCTTAGAAACCCGCTTGAAGGTTGGTTTGTAAGTTACACACTTCCAAATGTTCGGACAATTTGTAATTTGCACTCACCATATGTAATTTGGCAATATTTGACTGGTGTTTGATGGACGTAGTTCAAACAAAGATATGAAATGGTGTAGGTTATTATGTCAATTCTCTTGTTTTTAACTCATGTAGATCTCTCAAAGCATGGTCAATTTGGCATTCTTGCATATTAATTGTAGATCTCTCTAACTCGTGTTTGAGATTATGATTTAATGGTCCTATTCAAGTGAAGTTTTGGATGTATCAAAATACAATGTGATAGTTATGATTTTGGTTTGCATGGGAAAATCAAGCATCGATTGGTGTAATGAAAGTTTGGTTTGCATTGGAATATTATTTCCAAATGTTAGTTAATTATTGGATGGATTCAAGTTATTTGAAAGGTCGCTACAGGACAAAGATAATGATTGTCAAGTAATTCGCGGCCATACCTATAGAATTATGTAATGAAAAAATCAATTTATAGGCGGCGGTTAGAAAAACCGCCGCTAAAATGCTTATTTTAAAAAAATTATTTTGGCGGTCCAATGACCGCCGCCAAAGGCCTATTAAAAACTAAAATATCACAATAAATGGCGGCCCTATTGACCATGCTTATTGGCCCAATGGAAAATATGAAGGGCGGTTCAAATAACGCCTCTTTAAAGTGGTGGATTTTAAATGACTCCTGATAAATGGTTCGATAACCGCCAAGTAAAGTATATTTTAACCGCTCTTAAAGCCATTTCTCTACTAGTGCTTGTTTTTATTTTCGAATTTCATATATAAATTACAAATTATAAATTTATAATATATTGTTTGTGAATTGTGAATTATGTGGAACTCGGCTGATTGTTCATTGAAAATTTGTAATTGACTAATTGAATTGTGAGTTGTGTCATTGTGTTGAACTCCGGCACTTACTTGATTATTCATTGTAATTGACTAATTGTTCACAAACCTAAAAAAGGAGAAATAGAATTATAGAAATAGACTTTTGTGGACATATAGATAATTGATGGTTTGGCCATTTGGGGCTCACACGCCTGAGGAACATGAGAGGAAAGGAAGAGAAATAGAGAATTAAAAATGAGCGCTTTTTCTTGTTTTTCATATTGATAGTTGAATATTCATATTTGATAATGTATATTGTGCTTGTAAGTTTGTAAGTTATAACTTATTTGAGTCGAGGAATTGAGTTACTTGACTTATGTTGATTTTTATATTTTGGAATATGTGATTTAAGCATTTATAGACTTTAATTGTAATTTGAAGATCTCATGTTGATGTGATATACTTTGTAGATCTTTTTGAAATGGAACAAGAACAACCTTCACTAAAAGAAGAAAAACGATCCATATTATCGTATTTCAAGAAAACAGATCATCAAGTTAATGAAGGACCATCACTACTTGCGTGAGAAACTCAATCTAGCGAAGCACTAGATACCTATTCCCATCGAGCAAATTCTTTCCCATTCATCTCTCCACATCCTTCAAGTCCTCAAGCTCTTTCATCCTCTAATTGCATTGAACGAGATCCGGGGAAAAGAAAGCAAATATGTGAACATCCAATTAATTTAAGGGACGAGATTAGACGAGCATATCTATTGGTCATGCCTTATCAACCACAACTTTTGAAGTTTCCTAGTAAAAAATTTGGAGGTCGAATCGTAGTTTTCTTTAAAAAAATGGTTTGAGAAATGGAATTGGTTAGAGTATTCGCTTCCACAAATAAGGCATATTGTTTTTACCGCTTATTTATAAATGATGTTAGCTCGCCTAATGTCTCAATGTTGGTTAGTGAAGGGTTTGACAATTGACGAGTGAACCAAGGAACTAAATGTGTATTTTTTACTCATGTTGGTTCTAATCCATCATCTCTCACAACATGTGTTGTAAAATGTTTGAAGATTTGATGAGGCCCTCTCAACATATTGACAAAATGTTGCATAATCAAACAAGAGAGGAGAAAGAGAAGAATCGCTTTATGCGCCTTAAGGTTTCAATTGAAAGTGCTCGATACTTGTCCCTTCAAGGTTGTGCATTTAGAGGTAACGATTTAATCATCATCTTCACTCAACCGTGGAATTTTCGTGAATTGATTATGCGCCTTATGCAAGAATGAATGAAGAAATTGACCAAAGTTGTTTTGAGTAATGCTCCTAAAATGCCCAATACACTTCACCAAGTATCCAGAAGATATTTTGCACATCATGGGTAATAGAGTGAGACAAAAGAATTCGTGAAGAGGTTGGAGATCAATATTTTGTATTCTTGCAGATGAAGCACAAGATATAGATAAAAGGAGCAAATGGCTATCATCTTGAAATATGTGGACATTCATGGAGTTCTCACAAAACGCTTTTCTACAATCAAAAGTGTTAGTGACACCACATCTTTAAATTTGAAAATGGGATATCTCGATATTTGGTTCTACAACCTTCAAGTGCAAAAATGAGAGGTTAAGGATATGACGGTGCCAATAATATGCGTGGGCCTTGGAATGGACTTCAAGCATTGTTTCTAGAGAATGTCCTTACGCATACTATGTCCATTACTTTGCTCATAGATTACAACTCACACTAGTTTCTCGCAAAAGCGATGTTGGTATCATTTGGGGAATTCTTTTCTTTCTTGGACAACCTTATGAATATTATGACTTCTTCCCTAAGCGTGTAAGTGAGTTGCACTCGCCTGAGACAAGAAATTGAGCAATTGTTGGCTAGTGGAGAGGGTGATACCTGGATCGGGTCTAATCAAATTGTAATTTGCAATGTGATCAGAGCTACTCGAATGGAGTTCTCATTATGAATCAGAAGAGTTTGATCAGTTTGTATGGTCCAACCTCGCAAGGTTTTGGAATATCTTAGAGACCATTCTCTAAATGGAAGATCAAAAAGTCAAGTGTCCTGGGTTTATAGGCGACAGTAACTTTTGAGTTTGTATTCATTTTGCATTTGATGAACACAATTATGAGAAGCACTGATAGTCTTTGCTAATCTCTTCAAAGGAAGTCTCTGACATCTTGAATGCTATGGATCTTTTGTCTTCTACAAAACTATTCTTCAACAAATTGAGAGAAGATGGGTGGGCGAGATTTCTTGATGGGGTGAAAAGTTTTTGCTCTAAGAATGATATTGATGTGCCTCGATCTCTCTTGTTTGTATAAGGAAGGTCGTTTAAAGATCAAACCACACAAGAGCACCATTACCGCTTTGATGTTTTCTAATGAAGCAATAGATTTTGTGATGGTAGAGTTAGATACAAGATTCAATGAGACATCCATAGAACTTCTTTTCTCTAAGTGTTGCTCTAGATCCTAAAAATGAGTTTAAATCATACAATAGTGTTGGACATTTACAAGCTTGCCCAGAAATTTTATCCTCAAGATTTTTCAAATCAAGATCTTTGTGCTTTGGAGTATGAGTTGAAACATTTTGAGCTCAATGTGATGCCTAATCCTCAATTCAAAGTGTCTACACTTTCTGAGTTGTGCAAGAAATTAGTTGAGAGCCGAAAGTCAGAAACTTATATTATGTTGACTAGATTGATTTCTCTTGTATTGACTCTACCAGCTTCAACCAAGAATTCATCGAAGAGCATTTTCTCTCGCAATGAAGTGTATTAAGACAAAGACTTCGCAACAAAAATGGAGGATGACTTTTCTTGAAGATTGTATGACGCTCTTTATTGAACGAGAATTGATTGGATATGGATGATGAATCTATTGTAGATGAATTTTATGCTTCAAAATCTCGTCGAGCGCAACTTATGTAAATCTACCTAAGCACTTTTGTCCATTTTGTGGTAGCACTTTTATCCATTTTGTGGTATATTTTGGTGAACGGAGATGGCAATTTTTTGTATTACATTACCCATTTGTTTTTGTCTACCATAGCCTACACTACTCCGAATGACTAAAGAGTCTTTAGAGTTGTTATCAGTGCTTAGAACTTTTGTTGGAGATATTGTAATGGCAGGTTTGGTTTCAATGAATTTGCAAAAGAGATTACATCAAATTTATTTTATTTATCATTTTTTTTAGTTTTTATATTATCAGTATTAAGACAATCTTGTCCTGAATGTTAATTTCTAATTATAAGCTCGGTGCAGAGAGAAATCCTGACTACGTCCCTGTTTCCAGCAATAATTACAAGGGGACAAATAACGACATATTTCAAAAGAATATTATTTCTAGTTTATCTATTTTGACAATTCTTTTAACATCGAAATCGATCTGTTAAACCGTTAAAAATTAGTTTAAAGTTTTTGAATGATTGCAATTGTATATGCATCTAATTAAAAGTTCCGTGAAATATTCAAGTTTACCTGTTTGATCATTCTGACCTTTATATGTTTAATTGAAAACTTGAAGGACCTCTGACTTTTGATAAATTTTGTCAAGCAGCTTAACTAATTAAATGGTTCTAGATCTAAATAGACGACTTTTAGTTTTAGTTACGTCTTTTATGACCCTTTGGTGATAATATTTTGTCTTTTATACTAAATACAAATACAATTGAGTACAAAATGAACACGACAGAATAGAATTTACACGTAAGGCTGTAATCAGTTAATCTTTTTCCTTGTCCACAATGGTTATTCTTATCATAATTTTGTGTTTGAAGCATCGCCACAGCTTCGTTAGAGCTCCGTTTGGCTTTGTTGGAGCTTCATTTGGCTTTGTCAGAGTTTCGTTTCTCTTTGCCGGAGGCGGCATGGTGGTGGCGGTAGTGATGACTTGGTTGTCGTTGAAGGAATTTTCAGTCGAAAGAGAAAAAGATGTGAATCATAATAAGTAGGAAGTATAATTCATGAAGTAAATTTTCAATACTACTAACTAGTTATCTCAAATAATTACTCAGAATTTTCCACTCATATATGGTCATATACCAAAAATCCTAATCTTTAATAAAATAAAAGTTTATACGAACATTACTAAAAGCAGTTATCTAAAAAGCACGCTTAAGAGCCGCTTAAACATGAGGCGACCCTTACACGGGCCGCTTTGTGAGAAAGCCTGGAAAAAGCAGTCAAAGGCAAGCGTAGACTCATTAAGCGCGATTAAGCGCTCTTAAGCAGGGCCTAAGTGCGCTTAAGCAAGCTTAAGTGGGCTTTTTAAAAACAAAAAAAAAACAAAAATTGAAATTGGAAAGACCAACACCATTAAAAGGAGAAATTGTCTAAGAGAAAATAAAATTCCCAAATCTTGAAAACATGCAAGTTGAATGTGATGTATTTCAAGCGTTAAACTACTCACCTCTATTCTATGGTAAGTTGTTTTCTTTCTTTTTTTTTTTTTTTTTTTATGGAGCAGAAGTTTTTGTTTTCTTCACCACTTTAATAATGTGGAATTTTATGAGGTTTTGTAAAATTGTTTAGAGGCTATTGTGTTTGTTTAATTTTGGCCTTTTGGGAATTTAAGAATGCTTAGTGGTAGAAATTATTATGCAAATATAATATTTAAAATTTTATATGTGTTTGATAGACATTATTTTATTTATTTCATGATTCTAGAATAATTAGAAATTAAAAATAAATAAATAAATTGCAAAAGGCTTTTCAACGCTTAAGCTCTATTTAAACGTACTTAAACTTCTAAAGCTTGAAGTTTGAAGTCGACGCTTAATCACGCTTGATACTTTTTATTATAATACTAACTAAAAGTATATGTATTACTGTTGCCCTAATCTTTAATAAAATAAAAGTTTATACGAAGATTACTAAAAGTATATGTACTACTAGCTGTTACAACTTAATGCAAATACTTTTTAATGACAGTTGATTAAACTCGAAAGTTAAAACTGGATCAAATTAGGAGACTGTATAGTTAATTAATGTGTGTGGACAAATATAAAAAATGACGAACCCCAACAGAAATAAATTACACATTTCAACGGTAGACAGTTTCAATTCTTGAATCCACCGTCTAAAGTAAAAGTATTACTACTATCAAAATTTCATTTTCAAGAATGTTAGACCGATGGGCATTTTCAATTAGACCGTCTAAAGTACAAAAACATTAATTTGTATCCGCTCATTTCATTTCTATAATAAAAAAAAAAAAAAAGAAAAAGAAAAACCACATAAAATTATATGCGGTTTCTCATAAACTACATGCACTCACTCTTTTACAATAACATTTGCAGGTACAACCCCGCGCAGGGATTTGAAAATTTCTGATTAAACCAAAGACGGTGTCAAAAATTATGTAGAGTATAATAACATGTTCATATAATAGTTTAGTAGCCTACCAAGCAAATAAATTTTTAACTGGTATACCTTTTTTTTTTTTAGTGGAATTCATTCGTCAGAAATAAAATTTTGACAAAATAAAAAATATTGAAGAGTGTTTTTCGGTACATTAGTGAAGTAGAAATGATTTTTTCAAGAAGGTAATGATGAACAGCCATTTCACTTTTCTTTCTTGTGAAGAAAACCTGTCTAACGATCAGTGATTAATTTCTTCAATGATATTAGGGTATGTTTGCTACAAAGGAAAATAAAATCGATCACTTTTTCAATTTTAATTTTGGAGCACTCATTTGATCGATTCGATAATATTAATTTCATCTTTTTGTTTTGACCACTTTTTACACTTTCAACCACACATTTGAAATTAATTAAATTTATAACCTCTATCAAACATACGTTTAATGTTTTGGTTTAAACTTTAAACATGAATAACTTCAGCTGTCACACAAAGCTAAAAGCTGAATCTTCTATCCATTTATCGGAAATCTATGATCGCCAAAGAATATCCTTTCTTTCAATCTTCCTCCATTTTTGTCCCAATTTTGGATGCTATCATTCATAGATTCTCTTTTCAAAATGTAGGCTTATATTGGCAATGGCATGGACCAGCAAATGAGTGTCACTGCACCTCCTTCCCAAGCCCAAAAATGTCCAAATCACCAAGTAGTAAATCGAATCCAATAAATTAGATTAAGATCTATGGTTTGATCCTTGAAAAGGATACAACATGCACAGGGACAGACCCCTTGTGCTAGATATTTTATAAAATATCTAGCACAAGAAAAGTAAAATTTCAAGTGAGTGGAAGGAAAATTTTTATTTTGTTAATTTATTTTTATTTTATTTTTTTGTGAGTAGGCCGATAAAACATATTCGTTGATTTTTATGTCAGTTGTCATGTAATAGAGTGATACTCTTACATCATTATTATCCATAAAGGTGGTGATTTGGCAATGTTAGCAAAAATATGAGGAGATTACTTCTCCTATAAAATGTACAGACAATAATTAATAGTTATTTTATATATTTTATTAAAATTATTGACCTTTTAACAGAATAGTAAAACCTAATTTTTAACTAAAAAAAAAAAAATACGGTGGAATTGCTTTTGAATTCTCCCACTTACTATGTATTATGTTGTGTTCAAGTAATTTTTACAGTTTGTTAGGTTAAACTTTTTGTTTACTAGGAAATTAAATTTTAAGGTTGACTATAGAGAGACTGCAAGATATATAAATAATAGTAAATAATGATGTGTGATATCACCATACAATTGGTCAACCAAATGGGAATCAGAGTATGGCATGTAAAATTTGTTTTCCGAAGATACAAATGACTTTTTCACTATTGGTGCGGAAATCTTCTTCCTTTTTTAGAATACTGATTGAGTGCTTCGTCAACCTCAATATGATCATGGTGAGGGTGGCACGAGTTTTATTTAGCGCTGAAAGTCCTAAGTTGCCTCATTTTACTTAGCATTGTGCCTGGATGTGTCTGTGTTACGTTCAATTAGTCAGATTAAAACACAGACTGTTTTTATTTATTAGATGAGCCAGACGTATTTGGATGTGTTAGATGTATCTAACTAACGAATGATGGCCCGAAACAGTAAAAATCGAGCAGCAATATAAAAATAGTAAATAAACACTGCACACAAGATTTTAACGTAGAAAACCCCACATGATGAAAAACCACGTGCTCATCTGCTACGAGCAAAAACCGATTCACCAGTTATCAAAGAGTTTAAATCATACAAGAAATCTATAGGGTGATTTTACCAATAAAATCTACCAACAGCTACGAAAATAAATGAAAAATCCATGTTTTCTTTCTTAGCGTGTAATGTGAGACGACTTCACGTTGCTCATCTATAACTTCTTGTATCTCCCGTGATCCTCCTACGTAGTCTACACTCCCGTTTGGACTCTAAGCAGTTGAGGGTCTTCTCGCAGTAAATCGGACTTCTCCCAGAGATTTACTCAATAAAAAGAATGATGATGAAATTCTACACGCGGTTGTATTAAGCACTAGAATTCAATTGACTTTGCATGTATATTAGTCATAGAGTGGGTGGCTTCAAGGAAGGAGAGTCAGTCTCTTGTATGTGTTTTTCAGTCTTGGACGACATATTTGCTGCCTTCCCACATAATTTATGCAATCAAGTTCCATGGGAGAAGAGACCTAGTTGTCTTCAAATGCCAATTTTCCTACAATCAAAATTGCTCAAATCATTAAGAATATTTTTGAGATATCGTAGGATAATTCAAAGGTGGTAAGATAATGAATTAGGCAAATTGAAAAATATCTTACCAAATCTCCACCAACTTTTATAGCATAGGAAATCTTACCAATTAAGTACAATGTACTTGGTCTTCCTTATGGAGATGTGTAGACCAAATTTGAATACTAGTAGGACTCTTTAATTTGGCTCAATCTAAGCCATGGAATTTTATCCTATATTTAACAATTATTCAAAATATTATGGGATAAAAGATATTATTACAAGTTTATTTCAATTCTAAGAGATATCTTAATATAATAATAAGAGGAGTGCCAACTAGGCACTGCGCCATATTGGCAGTGCCAAGTTGGCACTCATTTAATTACTTAAAATTAAAAACGGAAAATCTTATTTTGGAAATAAATATTAAATACACAATTTATTATTTTATTTTTCTTATTTAATTTAATTTATTTTCTTTATTTAGAATATTTTCCTTATTTTAATTTTTATATAAATTTTAATTTTTTAATTATGTATATAATTGAAAATAAACAAAAAAAAAATACAAGTATTAATGAAAATGTGATATGATATCAAAGTTACAAACTGCAATATCAATTGAATTATTTTTAAAAATGATAATTAACTTTTTTAATATACATTTTAATTTTTTAATATTACATTTTAATTTTTATATATTTTTTAGTTTTTGAATTATAGTGTCAACTTGGTATAGTGCTAAGTTGGCAGCGATTTGCTATTTAAAAAAATTATTATTTTTATTTAAAAAAGTAAATGAGAGCAACCTTTTTTTATTTACTTAATGTACAAAATCCGTTCAATATTCAAAATTCAATCCGAGCTAAATATGATATAAAATCAATTCAATATTCACAAAATTTATATACGTACCTGTAGGCCAACTATAAGATCATTTCTAATCGTATTTGAAATATACATTTGAATAGTTATGTATGACTCATAAAACATAGTATTTAGTTTTTTTCATTGTTAAAAAAAATATATTATCTAAATTTTTCCAAATATTATGATTTTCCCTAAAATCACCAATTACGATAATTGATATAATATTTTTTCTTGTAAGATAATATTTCGCACCAAATTTATTATCTTATTTTATAATATTATTTTATGTAAATATATCATTTTAATCGTCCCGTGCAACGCACGGGGTAATACTAGTTATATGATAATAATAAAATCAATCAATAAATAAAATTCCAATAATATTCCCATAGGAAAATAGAAATACCAATAATCACACTTAACATTCAGAATTAAAATTAACAACAATTAAATTAACTTTAAAAATAAAGTCAATAGTGCCAGCCCAAAAGAAAAAATTAAAAAACAATGAAATTTTTTTTCTATACATAATATTTGTAGAATTATTATTTTTTCCATTACCACAATCTGTGTCATTAAAACTTCTAGATCAATCACGGACTTTTAGAATTACTTCTCTCTCACCTTGATTCTTAATTGGCTAGTTGGCACAAGTAGGACCCAATTTTTAGGCTCACTGCATATCAAGGATCTATTTTGAGAATTTAAACATTTAAAAATTTATTTTCAATTTTAATTACACAACAAATACTCTTGACGATAAAAAGAAAATATTACCATTTTTTATAATTCAAATAAAATACTTAACAGTTCAATTTAATACAAAATGTTTCAATATGTCCATATTGGTCCTAATATTTCTACAAAAATTTCATTTCAACTTTTACTTTTCTTATACTTTTATTTTGATTCATAACTTATTAAAAAACAAATTTGATCCCCACAATTAGTTGTCACTGATTTTTTGAAATGATTATATTTTCAATTATTTTATTAAAAATGAAATAAATAGATTAATGAAGAAAAAATGATGTAAAAACATATTAGCAAGTTGTCACATTAATTTTTGTACTTCTAATAATGGTACTTAATTACAATTAATTAAGTTAACGGATATATTTAATAGTAACATTTTTAAAAAATAATTGGTTAAAATCGAAAAAACTATTTTGTTTAATATTCCCATAACAATGATTTTTTAGAAAACTAAAATATTGTTACAACCAGCAAATAATTTTTGAGACAATAAAATATGCAGAGAAAATTAAACCCAAAAAAAAAAAAAAAAAAAACCTAGGAGGGTGTCCCCTTGGTGTGCTGCCAATGTTACCGTCTTACCGACAACTTCTTTCGAAGACGTTGCTGGCACCACCAGGGGAAGGCCCCCTATTTTCACACCTTATTTCTGGCATGAAAATTACACTAGAGACCAATGTGAAAACTAAGGGGTATGCCCCCGGGGGGGGCGCCTTTTCCTTCTTGCTCTTTATTTTTTTATTATTTTTTGGTAGTTTTAGTATATTTCATCTTTTCAGAAATTATTCATTATTATAATAATGTTTTGCTTTTTTGAAAAATCATTGTCACGGGAGTATTAAATAAAATATTTTTTCAATGTTAACTGATTATTTAAAATAGTGTTACCACTATTATTCCAAAAAAATAAAAAATAAAATTGTTACTACTAGATGTATCGGTTAGTTTAATCGACTGTAATTAAGTATCATTATTAGAAATAAAATTAAAGTTACAATATGCTAATATTTTTTACATCCATTTTTCTTCATTAATCTATTATTTCAATTTTTAATAAAATAATTTAAAATATAATGATTTAACAAAATCAATGAAAACTAATTATGGCAACCAAGTTTGTATTTTTAATAATGTGTGAATCAAGCTAAAAGTATAAGAAAAGTGAAAGTGAAAATGATTTTTTTTTTTTTAGAAATATGCAAGCACATATTTAAATGTTTTGAATTGAATTGTTAAATATTTTATTTGAATTATAAACAAGGGTAAATTGTCTTTTTATCCTCAAAAAGCATTTATTGTGCAACTAAAGTTGAACCCAGGTCCTTAAATGTCAAAATTTTTAAAATAGGTACTTGATATGCAATGATCCTAAAAATTGAGTTCTTATTGTGCCAATTAGCCATTTTTAACTATACAACTTGCAATTAAGAAAATTTTTTATGACCTTCTTCACTTTTTATTCAAGAAATAAGTCCATCAATGGCAGCATTTGAAAGTGTAACACCAAGGGGAGGAAATACTTTTCTCAATGCCATGGATTGCATCTTTTCCAGGTAAAGATAGACAAAATTGCTCTCATCTTCCCCAAAAAAGAAAAAATGGAAAGGGAAAGAACACCCGTCTTCCTCTTCCCCACCACCCACCCCCACTCACCCTGAACCCTTTTACTACCACCAAACTTATGGGAGAACCAAATTTCTAGCCAGATTTTCGCTCTACCACAGTGGGTTCTTAAACAGATCTAGAAAAGATCAGGTTCTTAAACAAATCTAGTAAAGATTTGGGAGGTGGAAAATTTCCTAAAGATAATTTCATACAAACTAAAAATAATTTTTTCAATGAACTTCAAAATGGAAAAGATGATTGGAAGTGGAGAGTTGAAGCGGCGTCTTCTTTTGGTGATATATATATCTGCAGTGGTCGAAGAACTTAATGTGGTGGTCGGAATTTTTGACTAAAATTTCGTCTCGTATGTAAAAAACCTGCAACCTATAGTATAGGGTATAGAAAAGTAAATCAGAGGCAAAATAGGAATGTCAATTTGAAAATTCTGCTATATCTGGCTTTTGGCACAGTAAACTGACACGTGCGGAATTTCTTTTTTCTCCTCTGCCATTTCGGCCATTGCCTCTTCATTCAATCATTTAAAATTCAAAATTTTTAAATCTTTAATTTTAAAATGCAAAATGTTTACATCTTTAATTTGCCATATTTGATTTAGCAAATACAGTTTGAGTTACTATACACATTACACTGTGTGCCGCACATCACCAAAGGTAATTACCACTTTATTCGCAATCCATTAACCTTATCCATCACCAATTGGAAAGTTAGAGGTGGTCCAAGAAAAAATAAAGATTCTCATGTCAACCCGGAATCCTTAAATAAATAAATAAATAAATTTGTTCTTGTTTTTGCTTTATTTTACGATTCCACCAAAATTCCAACATTGGATGTAAATTCCATGACTGATTCTATGATAACGACTCTTTCATTTCGAATCGCCATAGTTGACTTGTTATTCAAATTTGTAAAGTGCTATAAATTGTTCTTCAAATAATAATAATAATAATAATAATAATAATAATAAAGTGCTTATCAATTCAATTAAATTATTTATATCTACAAATTTCTAAACAAAACTAAAAAATTCACGGACGAATAATGAGTTTCGATTTGAATATCACTAGAACAATATTGCTTTCAAATTTCAACGGCTCAAACTTTGGGGTAAAAAGTCAATTTTAGTTTTTTCCTTCTTAAAATACAATGAAACTAGTACAAGACTGACGAGCTTACTTGAACAGGATCTATTCTATAGGCTCGTATCTCTGTATCCTTGAGTTCTGAGGTAAAAGACTGGAATTTCTAATCGCTAAATAATTGTTTAAGTGAAACTTCTGCAAACATGCGTCTGTAATTATGTGGATTTGCATGCTAATATCCACGGCATATCATTCTCAATTTCGAATTTGATATCTCATCATTTTCTATCTGTTCAATTGTTTCATCCAATTAAAATAATTAACGTTATTAAATTAATTTTTTTAATATTAACTATTTTAATTAAATGCGATAAAAAATAGAATAAGAGATCTAAATTTATCATCCTCGTCACATCAGATTGTTTTGACACCCCTATAATTAATTAGATACCCGACCAATCATACATATACAGCGATCTAGACTATATAGCTAGCCTCTCACTGATCTACGCATTTTGGGACATGACAATTTGGAACCTCATTCCCATGAACAAGACAAACAAGTTAACAAAAAATCTAACATGTACTGATAGTAAGACAAAACATTTACAATTCAATCTGCCGACTTATATTGTTGGCTAGCTAGCTAGATCGATCTATGCTCAGTGTCCAAATTTTAGGTGCAGAATAAAACAAGCATGCATGCGTGTCTTTATATACCATGGAGCAGCTGCGACACAACACAACCATGTACTGTTGTCCATTAGCAATTTAGTCCAATGCACCAATTCCAATGCTATCATCTGACTATTTGATACAAGCCTATGATGTAAAGGAAATAATTAATACCACTTTAACAAATAATTAGGTGATAAATAGAATGACAAATAAATAATAGGAAAAAAATGGTATTTATTGATTTTGAAATCAGATAGATATGAATTTTATCAATTTGTATATCAAACTGTAAGTTCCTGTAAAGAAACTCGTCATGTAATTAGCAATGCATTTAAACTGATATAATGCCACTATACATATATGTTGCACAACGGGCTGTGACTGCTGACAAGTCACAAGTTAAATAGTTTTGTCTTTGGCTGAGTTAATTTTTAAACTAAGTTGATTATTTGTTTGCATTGTAATAGAAAATGATTAAATATGTAGGTAACAATGAGTAATAATTGATTTTGAATGTGCAATTGAAATAACAACAATCAAAGATTGTTATATAGTGACATGATATACATGTGGTATTACAAATTGAGTATGTAATGACATTTTTATTTGTTTGTATTATTTAATTATATTACATTTTCTCTTTCATTAAATTTCGGACCACACTGGCAAGAAGGCATGGGCTCCTAGCTATGCCACTAATAATGACCAATAAGCAAGTTTACGCAAATCTTGCTAGCGGAACTCACCCAAAGGATTAGTTAAATAATTTATGGACGGATCTTACTTGAAGTACACACAAGTTATGTGCCACACACTACCACGCCCTAATAGGGGTGTGGGCCCCCCCAACTTTCAGGGGGCATTATAGGATTTTCTCACCACTTTTATTAGGGTGTGATAGTGTGTGGTATACAATTTGTGTGTACTTAATTCACTCATTTTCCTTTACGGACATAACAAGATATACATTGACCAATTGGGTTGTGATTAAAATTTTTCGATATGAAAATGTTTGTTCTCGATTTGATTGAATTGACTAGTTGAAATTCTCAAGTTTTTCTTTTTGATTTGTCAAGAATCATCTATCAATCGCTCCATGTT
This sequence comes from Jasminum sambac, assembly GCA_018223645.1. Classification (NCBI taxonomy): domain Eukaryota; kingdom Viridiplantae; phylum Streptophyta; class Magnoliopsida; order Lamiales; family Oleaceae; genus Jasminum; species Jasminum sambac. The sequence continues at coordinate 24,228,066 of CP073648.1, read as the reverse complement.
CTACTCAATCCACCTCCTATGTGATAACTAATATCAGATAAAATTTGTTAATTTTACCAATCATGTATATGAGATCAGTTGTGTGTTAATAAGAATAAATTTTAAATCAAATCCGATATGATAATATATTTATCAAGATAAATTTGCACATACTCATTCATGATCCCTCATCGGTCATACCCATGTTCTAGTCATGTTACCTATAATAATATATTTCGATAAAGACAAAGATAATGCAAATCACTAAACATATTTTAATGAAAATCAGTTTGTTAATTAACTTCAATAACAAGTTATAATCACATATTCACATGCATTTTGCATTATCCCATGCTTGCAAACAGACGACTTAGTCACTCAATTTCACCTTTAGGCAAATATAGATTCTCCAACTGGCTTGGCCCCCTCTCCCCCGCCCCGCTCCACCCCACCCCACCCAACCCTCTGCGTCTCAGTTTATAAGCAACCCTACATCCTAAACATTATTCTCATTCCATCAAATACTTTCTTGTTTTTCACTTTATTGTAGTACATCATCACTCTTCTTCTTCTTCTTCTTCTTCTTCTTTTATGGCGTCAAGCTCGCTCAGATCATCTTGGACGTCCCACCAAAACAAGCTATTCGAGAAGGCGTTGGCACAGTTCGACCGAGATACACCCGACCGGTGGCAAAACATAGCGAGGGTGGTCGGTGGAGGAAAAACAGCAGAGGAAGTGAAGAAGCACTATGAGGTCCTCGTTGAGGATCTTCGACGTATTGAAACGGGTCGGGTCCCAATTCCCAACTACATGAACAATGGAAGCAATGGCTCCACTGCTCATCAAGATCAAAGGTACAGTTATGTTAACTACTCTATATAATAACCACTGATTTAAAAGTTATGTAACTGGCAAAAAGCAAAATTATGCCCAATGTATAATATGCCTAGCTAAATTTGTGTCCTTTATCATGATCATGTGGGCATTACAATACACATAAAAGTATAAAATGTGAACATAATGGATGGTAAAAGTGTTGAGATAATGTTAAGTGATATTTATGTGATAATCACTGATTTAAAAGTGATGTACGTAGTTGGTAGAAAAATAAAATTCTATCCAATGTATATATAATATGCCTAACTTTATGTAATTCATTATGATCGGATAGCGTAAGTGTACGCACACAAAGCGTCCACACAACTTGTTGACACAACACAAGGAATTGAAGTTTCCATATGTGCCCTCACCCTGCATGTACACGATGTACTTTTAAAAAAATACAGACATTATAATAAATTAAGTTGAAAGTTTAATCATTTATCTCAAATTGCATGGACACTTTGTGTGTACCCATAGTGAAATTCTTAAAAAATTTATTTTGAAGAATTTAATGTTAGCTAAGAAAAATTCCTTCTGTCTTTTTTTTTTTTTGGTTTATTTATTATCTATTCTCTCCTGCATGCAGATAAATTAATGTTTCCACCCTTTTGTGAAAATACCATTTCAAAGAGCATCAAAAGTGAAAATATATATATATATATATATATATATGTATGCATATATATATATATAAGATTCCTTTATTTATATAAGCACCAAACACTTCCAGAAAATAAACTCAAGTAGTCTTGATAAATAAGATTCCTTTATTTATTTATCTGTTTCATGTAATCGACAAGACGACAAATAATTTTTGCGCTCATGATTGTTTACTTTGGTTGACAGGTTTCTCAAGTATAACTAGAAGAATATGATGAGGCCCAACCTTAATGTTTTTATATTTGTACAGTGAAATTTTATGAGTAATTGAGAATTACTAATTTTTTACCCGTCAAATATATATATGTACTTTATTTTTATTAATTAATTGCATTCTCTATGTAATGGTAACGTTGATCCATACTTATTGACGGAGTTATTTGACAGGAGGCATGCTGAGAAAAATTAAAAATTAAAAAAATGTTAAAAAACATTTTATTGTAAAGTTTACAGTTGAAAATGACTAGTAGAAAAAAGATATGTTACAATCTTTCAGAGCTAGTGATATAAACTCGAAACAACCAGCCAAGTTTAAACCAGCTAGCTAGGTAGACTCCGTTTAAAATGATAAGGACATGCAATAATTTACACTTTAATAATTATATAATTCACTACAAGAAAATGAGTTTTTTGCGACAACAACATGCTGTGGTAAAGTTTTTGTTACGCCATTTAATTCAAGGGGTCAAAAACCATGGCAAGGCCATGGCAAAATACATTTACCAACTATCGTAGTATTTCTTCCTTTTGTAACGGTAACGTGCTGTGGAAAAAACTAGGTTTTCTTGTAGTGATTTTAGATAGATATGCTAGATCAACATTTTTAAGTGAAATAATATTTCGTTCTGCATTGGATTATGAATATCAGAATATGTGTTCATATGCTTATCATTTAATGTAGATTTATATCATCCAAAAATATATCCCACAAACTATATCAGTTAAAATTTAAAAATGTCAAATTCAAATATTTGTGTAGAATCACTCACACTTAAATGTATATACAACTTACATGTAGTAATGGAGCAAGCTTGTGGTCTACAATTATCATTCTATTAGCATCTTTACTGCCGTATATAGTCCATTTTGGAAGTCCACTTATGAAAGATATAGACAAAACAAAAAAAAAAAAAAAAAAAAAAGGAATGGGTCCTATACTTTTTTCAATTTTTAAAATTTTTAAATTATTTTCACTTTTACCCCATTTTTCTCAAATTTTCCTACATAATTTGTCGTATCATGTCTATAAATACACTCCCATCTATATACACTTTCTCCACTCCTATTTTATTATTATTTTTGAATATATATATATATATATATATCTCTCTCTCTCTCTCTCAGACACACATTTCCATCTCTTTTTTCTTATCTTTCCACGGGAGGCACCATATTTGTTGACTAAAAGTGATAGGCGATAGCTCGATTTGTATTTGGAATGGTACAAACATCAACTTAATTAGAACCCAGACGCAAAAAATAGATGATTGAACGAAATTAGTTTGTATAAAATTTAATATTAAAATTTTCACACTAAATCAGCTATGCAAATAGATTGAGTGAAGTAACATAAAATGGAAATAATTAATAATTTTTTAAATATAAATTTACGATGGTCGAGTGATAAAATTACATCTGGTATCAATATTTCATGAAGTGTAAAGAATTAGATCAAACCAAAGAATAGAGAGTAATCCATCTCTTCTCTTTATAGTTTATATATCATGAAGTAAGATAGTTATAGGTATACAACTATATTATATACAGATTTAATCCCTTTAAAATTAAAAATACATTTTTTTGACTTCTATCTTCAACCATTTATTTAATTAATTGGACAAATATTTTTAATTTTTTATAGTACTTTGCTCTACTTTCGACCCTAAATTTAAACCCCGTACTTTAAATTTAAATTTCTAACATACATTAAATTTCACATAATTTCCCGCCAAAATTTTTATCCTATTATTATTTTATTATATTTTTGGATCTTGTAAGTTTTTTATAATGTTTAGTTGTTTTGCATTTAGGGATATAAAAAATTATTGGACAAATTTATATTCTTTTGATAATTATTAATTTATTTTTAAATAAAATATGCAATAATCAAACATCTTGTTATGAATATAATAATAATATTAATATAATATAATTAATGAGGGAAGTGAGGAAAATAAATTATTATATTTTATTTATGTGAATGACTATTATTATACCCTTGATTTAAATTATGCTTAATTACGACGCGCTTTATTGCCATCTTCGAAGTTTCCCTATAAATAAAGCTTTCAGCTTATTAATGAAATTCATTCGCAGCATGAATTCTTTTATAATTCACTCTATACTAAATTCTCTCTATTATTTCTATATACTTTTATAACACGTTATCGACCGCGAGTCTAACCAACTCGAGTAATATGAAGAAAGTATGCTCTCAACAGGTTGCATCTTATAGATCTGATCTTCAGATTAAACTCAGCGGATTATTACCAATGAATTAATTCTTCCTAATATCTCTGAGATTCTATATTATAATCAATCCTATACAATTATACATCAATTCTCTTTTCTTCGTCTTACAGCAAATAATCTGAACACGATAGTATCGATGAATTCAAGTTGCTAATTTGAGTCAAACATGGATGTGAAGTGAGAAGCTGTCGCAGTGGATATTGAGGATGTGAGACGGAGGTATATATATATAATATTATTTTATAATATAATAATATATTAAACTATAACATTCGCTTTTCTCGAGATATAGAAGACATACATTATCAAAATCAAATTTTATCGACTCCATTATACTCAGATTTTAACGGAGATCTTCGATTTGACATCAATATTGATAGGTAAACTTTCAAAATTTACAAATCGGATTACCCCAACTTTTGAAAAAGTTACAAAAGGGTCCTTAGACTTGTGAATATTTACGTATTAATGCTTATAATGTCAAAACTTTATAAAGAGATATGTGTCACGCACTTACTGACTGCCTTCCTTGCCATGCGACAAGCCCGAATCCAGCGGTTAGCGCTTGGCACCCTATATGTATTAATGTTTTATAAAAAGAAATATGTGTGGCGCCACGCACTAGCCAGCAGACGCCGCCAGAATGGCGGTAGCGGTTGGCGTAGCCAGAGATATTTTCCGATTCTGGCCCATTTACTGCTTACTTTGGCTAATAATTATATTTTGAAGAAATAGTTAGAACAAATTTGATTTTATAGATATTTGGTCTGCATACTTTATTTATTGCAATTTAAATCTTTGCAATACCTCCTACACGATGATGGGTTCAACCATCGCTAGCGGAAGATTTTATATATTTATGCACTTTATATGCTAAGTGAAGAGTAATACCTTCTACTAAGCGGTACTTACTCTGAAGAAGTAGTTAAATGTTATGCAATTTAATTCTCGCGATTTAAATTCCGTAAATTTATATTTATTGCAATAATTCCCATAAGGTAGGTTCGAAGACCACCTATTGGAGGAAATTTAATTCTGCAATTTAAATTTACGCACTTTAAATTCCTAAGATATATTTCAATGTGGTGAGTTATATCACGATTGGTATGAATATTTTCAGTAAATAGCTGGGATATACCACACGTTTAGAATACTTATTACAAATGTGGTTGGATTAAACCCCACAATTGGATAAGCCGGATTATATATGTTCGATATGAATATTCTATTGATATTAAAAGAAGGGATTTGAGCAAGTGATGCGCGAATTCTAATTGTATGTATTGATGAAATGAAATTGCTCAAAGAATCCCATTGTAATAAAAGAGAAAGAAAATATACTGGTGGTGAAAAATCTCATTATGAGATTAGTATATTGTAATATGATGAGAAATGCTCTTAAAGAAGCATTTAATAAAAGGAATGTTCACTTTCCACGTCTATTGAATATTGATGGAGAAAATTGAGTAAAGTGGTATCACGGAAAGTTACTGGGCCATTGGATAAATAAAATGCTCAATAGATCCCCATGTTGATATATCAAAAAATATATCGCATTGAGAGATTATATGAAAGTAATCTCATCGATGATATGAGATTGTATTAATATGAGAATAAAATGCTCTTGAAGAAGCATAATCACTAGATTTCTGTATTTTGAATAAAGCCAATATGATATTATTATTATTACTCCGTAATAAGTACAAAAATTAAAAAGACATATAATAATGGTAATAATATCAAAGATGGCAATAGACACTCGAAAATATAAAAATGCGAAAAGAAAATACATATTGAACCCATAAATGAAGGGTGCGCTTGAGAGTATAAATACTATAAATGAGTCTGCCCACCCTCAACATCAGTGGTTCATAATGAGATATTTAAAGGATCCTAAATTTCTTTTTTGCTTGACACGATCTCAGGACTCAGCATGGCCAAGCGGACTTTGAGCTTCGTATTCTTGAACATATGTATGAAATTTGATAGTAGTTCATCAACAAAGATTACTAAGCGAGAAATAAGTATTTTCTCGCTAAATGAGAGATAAACTTATTATCTACACTCACGATCTAGGAACGCTAGTAAGCCAATCAAAGAAATTGTTAATATTCAACAAATCTATTGGTTTGACATGAAAGTTCCCATCGATACTTAGCGAGGCTATATTGAATATTTCCTTGATATGTGTTGTAGCGCACTGGAGGAAGGACAATGAAAGCATCACTATTATTCATCATATACATCATGCGATTGTGGATGGATTTGCGCTGTAGCACCAACCTCCGCTGGACCCATGGTAGAATCTGCTCCAATTCGAGTATTAGATCCAACTAAATGGAAAGGTATTACACTCGAAACTCTTATTCCCCATGATGATCACGGCCATTATAAGTCTAGCTAAAAGTTTGTTGTTGGTTCCTCCATATAGTATATTGATTTCTTGTCTCCCTAACTCTTTTACGAGTCGTTTGCCATATCCACGTATTGGATATGACCTACCAATTTAGATCCACAAGAATACATCTTTGTTTTAATCAAGGTGAGGTAAAGGTACGACTTGTATGAGATGATTCTAAAATCTCCATATCCATCTCTACTCCTATCTCTCTTTTGCACTATACTTTTAATGTATGAATATGAGAGATATATGAATCCCCTCTATTTAAAGAAAAATTTTCAAACCAATAATTGATTGTACTATTTACTTTTGACAAATATGAAAGAGAAAAAGTGCAGAAAAATTTTAGTGAAATGACATATACCTATCCGGTGATTGAAAAATAATATATATACATATATATCTTAAAAATTGAAAAAATATTTACAATTACAAGAAAAACATTGATCTTCAAGTATTACACCGAACTTCCTTACATTAATATGAGAAAATTATTATACTAAATTTTTTCTACTAAATTTACAAGCAGGATCTTCTAAAGTAAGTTTTTCAAGACTATAACGTGATTGTTCATCTTTGAATTTGGCCCATAAGGCCATCACCACCTTGCCCAATACGTGTCCACTAGGATGTGTCTCAAGAGCACATTGAATATCATCCAAAGGCTCCTTACTCAATCCATCCTTAATGAATGCTATCTTATCTTCTCGGTTACTAGACACGCACTTGGGCTGCATTTACATTGAGTGTCACATGTCCACCGAGCACATTTGTAAGCACCCTCCTAATCTTTTTGCTCTCCGTTTCTTTGAAAAACTACTTTTACCCATACCAGGACATGTATTTAGAAGGAATCGAAACCTCACAGGCATAATCAGACCTTTGCTTCAATTAAACATCGAACATCTCTCGGGATGCCCTTATTCATTAGCATCCTCAACCTTTCAAGCCTACTTGATAAATCATTTTTAGGATTTTGATCGGTAGTGATGGATAGTATTTTCGAAGATTTGAGAGCAAATTATCCATTGATTATATATGGACCATTATTATGGTGAATATTGTAAGTGCTCCTGGATAATTTATAAGCAGCATTGTATGGTAAGGCTCGCGTTGGAGCGATATTGAAACATGAAGCGTATGTGCTGAGATTCCACGCTTGAGCGTTGATGTGTAATAATGCCTAAAACATGAGATGGAATATGCTCGAATTGAGCTATACATATGATGAAAGTAATAAATCATGTTTAGTACTATATCTGAGATACTAGTGAAATCGATATAAGAATTTACCGAACTAAAAGTTCAATAATACTCGTTTGCGAACCGGACCCGACCATCCTGGTTTAAATAATTATTGAAATCAATACTAAGTGAAGAATTAAAAAGAATTCTTCAATGATTGTTCTTTCGATAAATGATGAAATCATTACTAGCCAATATTGGAAATAAATTCCAAATATATACTGGAATAAAGGATGAGAAAATATGGGAACTCATCCTCCACATGTGGACTACTAAGATATTATGATATGGATCCACTAGATAGTCACATGTATATGATTAAATAATTTGAAATTTCACAGGAAATATTTGCTCACTGTACATGAGCATGATTTCCCGATTTAATGATAAAGCTAGTAAATGTATATCCCAATACTTGAATAAATCCACGAAGGATTGAGTATGCGCATACAAGTGGGATATTATGTGGCAAATTATTTAAAGTCCTCCAATAAATTGCCAATATCGAAATAGAATGCAAACTATATAAATTCTCATATTAATAAATGAATAGTGAGGAACATATATGAGTTTTAGTGTTCTAAATTTTCTTAGCATGAGGGGGAGTATTAAAGAAATTTAGAAAATGATATGTGAAATGCATCATACTATATCCTCATTAATTAAAATATGAACTTGAAGTTCAAAGAAAGATGTATAAAAGATGCTATGAACAATCACATATATCGTTAAGATGCTTTGATAAGTTAGCACGCCCGTAAGCTGTTGATATTGTGAGATTTCCCCAATCATATATATCGAAGCAAATTATTAAAGATGGTCTTAATAACGGAGGCATATACTCTTGAAGAGTATATAGACATAACTATATTGTGTAATCCTACAAGAGGATTGATAATGAGATATCTCGATAAGTTATGTCGATATGGGGAAAGAAATAAAATTGAAAGTGTCGACACACTATGAAAAGATATGCGCTACATACTATCAATAATAGTGAGGATATTAAAATCCATCGCCAATGCCGATGCTTTGAAATATATGCCCTTATGATTAAAGTGTTCATGCACGGGTTTAATGAGAAATGAGAATGAAACTCTTGAAGAGGTTTCAAATGTATTATTGTATCACGCATGCAACGTAGCGCTCAAAATATCATTGATATTGTTAACAGAGAAATTCATATCTTGTACTCTTTTCCTTGATTGATGTTTTTGTCCCAAAACGGGGTTTTTCTCAAACAAGGTTTTTAATGAGGCAACCCAATCTCAACTACTATGAAATCTCCAGAAGTGATTTAGGTATATATCTCGATATAGTGAGAAAATGAGATCGAAGCTGTTGATTGCATATATACACTAAATATAACATGATATTGTATAACATCTAAAATTTCATTCACGTGGAAATGAATGAAGAGTATAAACCAATGTATATGATACTCATACAAATCTATGAAATATTTTGAAATGCTTGCAGCATACTTGTATAAAATACGCGTTGCACTCTTTTTCCCTTGACTGAGGTTTTATCCCATTGGGTTTTCCTAGTAAGGTTTTTAATGAGGCAACATTAAAGGCGTATTCACATGAATAATGTACTCTTTTTTCCTTCATTAGGATTTTTTCCCACTTTGGGTTTTTCCTAATAAAGGTTTTAACGAGGCATATTCATGGTATATTGAGGACAACAAGAGAAATCGACACAGTGTATCTAATTGGATCAAGTTATAATAGAGGCAATGCTTTAGATCCAAACAATGATGATATTGAAATCCTTTACGAGGAAATGAGATATCGGTCCCCAAGATATGAAATCGAGATGGAGTAGTTGTACCTTTTTCCTTCTCGATCAAGTTTTTTCCCCTTTGGGTTTTTTCTTGACAAGGTTTTAACGAGCCGAGCACATGAATACTCTTATATACCGTTGATAGATATCAGGGGGGAGCAATGTTTTGATGAAGCAGCATATAACCACTCCAAGCTATCCTCACCTGTCGGTTTGGGAAGTTTTTTCCCACTTGGTTTTCTCCAAACAAGTTTAGAAGACATTTGTATTAATAGTCATTCAAGGGGAGGTTATGAATATAATAATAATATTAATATAATATAATTAATGAGGGAAGTGAGGAAAATAAATTATTATATTTTATTTATGTGAATGACTATTATACCCTTAATGGAATTATGTAATTACGATTGTGCCATTCGAAGTTTCCCTATAAATAGGGCTTCAGTTATTAATGAAATTCATTCCTGTGAATTCCTTATAATTCATTCTCTCTAAATTCTCTCTATTATTTCTATACTTTTATAACACATCTCATTATATCAACAAGAAGTTTAATACGAAATATTAAATGGGTGCAAAGCAAACTATAAATATATCGTTCTAAAAAATCACCTCAAAGATTAAAGCTTAAAGTTGCACTCTATACTGTTCCTTGGTGTCTCCCTATTTATGAACTTGATATTTAATTCATTATAATGACATTATCTTATGTAAATTATAATATTTAGAGGCTTATTATTTAATTTCTATTCATGGTAGTCAAATTGGATAACAATTTTTATTTATTCAACACATTCTAGTGTTGAATTTTTATTTATTCAATGCTGACAGAATGGGTGATGTAAATCACAGAATTAATATCGGATGGATAAAGTGGAGAGGTGCCTCAGGGTTTTTATGTGACCGTAATATACCTTTGAGATTAAAAGAAAAAATTTATCAGACAGCTATACGATTAGCGTTATTATATAGTAGCGAGTGTTGAGCAGTTAAGAATGTAGATGAACAAAAATTAAGTGTGGCAGAAATGCGTATGCTGAGGTGGATGTGTGGCAAGACTACGAAAGGTAAAATTACAAATGAAGAGATTCGTGGTAGATTATGAGTAGTCCCCATTGAGGATAAGATGAGACAGGCTCAACTAAGATGGTTTGGATATATACTGCGGAGGCTTGAGGGTTTACCCGTTCGGAAGTTTGAGAGTATTAGGGTAAGAAGTGTAAGGAGAGGTAGAGGAATACCGTTAATAATGTGGATGCAAGTTATTCGTAAGGATAAGTGTGTTATTTCTCTATTAGGTGTTGAAAAAGTGATTATATTATCACTTAATTAATGCACGTTTTTATCCTCCAATAAAAATATATCACATTGATGGTGTTACTTAAAAATATTAATTTCAAATCACTACAAAACACATTATTTTCACGGGCGACAGTTGTCTCTATAGCCTCGTGCCTGTAGAATAAGAGCAGCGATATACTCATGCTTATAGAGTAATAACATCGATGTCGCTCCTATTATTTCACAGGCACGAGGTTATAGGGACGATTAAGCCGTCCTTAAAAGTTCAATTTCTTATAGTAAATATATTACTTTCTTGATATGTAATATTTGTCGTAACCTTTTTGGACATGCAATTTTTATATATAATGTGAAAATAAATTTGAAATTAAATCTTTGTTTAATATATTAAACATATATCAAATATTGCATTACAACAGTTTCTACCGAGTCTTATATTATTATTTGGGAAGTCAATAAATTAATTTCATAGTTGTGTGTTTGTCATTAAGTCAAGAACTGATGTACAATTAATTTTTTTTAGGTGCAGAAGAAAACAAGGATGCATGCATGTCTTTATATGCCACGGAGCAGCTACAACACAACACACCCCTGTACTGTCGTCCATTAGCAATTTAGTCCAATGCACCAATTCCAATGCTTTGATCTGATTATTGGATAGAAGCCATGATGTAGAGAAAATAGTACTACTTTAGCAAATAATTAGGGATAAACAAAATAACAAATAACTAATAGGAAAATATAATAATTATTGATTTTGAAGCCATATAGATACGTACGTATTCTGTCAATTTTTATATTAAACTATATAGAACGAAACTCATAATGTAATCAGGAATGAATTTAACTAAACAGAGAATATAAAGTCAATATACATATATATATATATATATATATAATATGTATATGTGTGTGTTGCACAAGGGATTATGCTTGCAGACAAGCTTAAAAGATTTGTTGCTCACATGATGGGTTGATGAGCGACACATGTTCACATATGGACCTCTCCTGATTTTTTTGGGGATAGGAGGGAGGGCGGGGGGAGATCCCGCCCATCCACACACATATGAACAATTTAAGTTAGCCCACATGCAGATCATGAGTGTGCTGACAAGTCACAAGTTACGTTAAATATTTTTGCCTTGGGTTGAGTTTTTTTTTTCTAAGTTGATTACTTATTTGAACAGTAGTGCAAAATTATAAAAATATGATAATTAATTTTGAACATGTGATTGAAATAACAACAATCATTGATTGTTATATAGTGATATGATATATGTGTGGTATTACAAATAGAATATTGAACAACTGGTAAGCTAGTTTAGTGATTTGTTCTGAAGCTGCATAAGATTTAAAGCTGAGCCATTTAGGAGCATCACCCAAAATATAAGAGCCCCAAAATCTACAAGTTTATATGAGTTAAGTGATTTTTGTTTTAATAAAAGTTAAGTTGTTACTTATTCAATTAAAGAGTGTCTAATTTTAATCGCTTGATAGATTATATTATTATTATTACATTTATAAAAGTTTTTATTTAATAAAATCTTTTATTTGAAATTAGTATATATTGTTCTTTTGGAAACAAAATTTTATTTATTAAGAGCCTCCTGAGAGATTTCGCTTAAGGGTCTCCAAATCTCCGGCTCTGACGAGTTTACACAACCTTGCTAGTGAAACTCGACCAAAGGATTGAGTTGAATGATTTAAGGACATAACATGACACATATATTGACCAATTGGGTTGTGCTTAAAATTTTCTAGTGCCTATCAGTCATTACCATTTTATAAATTTTTACATTTTTATACATTCTTTTTGAAATTTGAACTAATCACATCCACATATCTCGTTGGACATACATATACTAAACAAATCTCAATCATTCAATTTCACTAATTCTCTCTCATATATAACATCAAAATCCATAAAAATATATTGTTACACATACACAAACACGCGCTATATGAAAATTTTTGTTCTTGATTTGATTGAATTTGACTAGTTTGGGTCTTGATCAGAAATTTGAATTTTAATTAAAGTTTTACTTTTTGATTTTTGTCAAAGAGTCATCAATCACTTGACCGTCTACTCAATCCCACGAATAAAATTTAAATCAAATCCGGCATGAATCACATGATAATATATTTATCAACATAAATTTGTACATATTCCTTATCTCTTATCAATATTAGTACCCATTTTTCTACTCATATTACCTGTAATCATGTATTTCGATTCAATCAAAACAAAGATAATGCAATCATTAAACATATTTAAATCATAATCAGCATGTCAATTAGCTTCAATAACAAGTTATAATCACATATTCACATGCATTTTGCATTATCCCATGCTTGCAAACAGACGATTTAGTCACTTAATTTCACCTTTAGGCAAATATGGATTCGCCAACTGGCTTACCCCTCACCCTACCCCCGCACCCCCCCAAGCGTCGCAGGACTCAGTTTATAAGCAACCTACATCACAAATTTATTCTCATTCCATCAATTTTTTTTTGTATTTCACTTTATTGTAATAAGTCGTCGTCTTATTCGTCTTCTTGTTGTATGGCGTCGAGCTCGCTCAGATCATCGTGGACGTCCCACCAAAACAAGATATTCGAGAAGGCGTTGGCACAGTTTGACCGAGATACACCCGACCGGTGGCAAAACATAGCGAGGGCAGTCGATGGAGGAAAAACACCGGAGGAAGTGAAGAAGCACTATGAGGTCCTCGTTGAGGATCTTCAACGTATTGAAACGGGTCGGCTCCCAATTCCCAACTACAGGAACAATGGAAGAAATGGCTCGACTGCTCATCATCAAGATCAAAGGTACGGAATTATGGAAGGGAGTTACATGTTTGCCATAAATTATTCAAGGACCATACTACAACACCATAATAAATACCATAATGGTTGATATAATGGATATATAGCATGATTCTACAATTTCAACCACTCCATCACTTTTAGATGGACGGTTATTAAATATGCCAACAACCATTATGTCAACCATTATGATATTCATTATGGTAGTCTAGCATTTCCCATTATTCAAATGAATGTTCGATCTTTGCACCGAAAACTTTTTTATTCCTTTTTTTTTATTGTTTTTCGTTTTTGTCTATGTTTAATGTTTTTATGCGATTAAATCCTGTTCACCAATTAGTTAAAAATTGTGAAGGTAGCGTCGTCAATTGATCTTTTTTTTTTTGAACTGTTAATATTTTTTATTATATTTTTTATTTTTCGATTCCAATTAGTTTCTAATTATATATAATATATTAAAGTCTTCTTTAGAATAGTTCGTCCGGATTTTTTGTTTGGATTATTTATCAATTGTCTCTTTACACTAAAACTTTTTTTCTTCCTATTTTTAAATTTATTTTCCCTTTTATTCTATTGTTAAGTTTATACGTCATTAAATCAAGTTCACAAATTTTTAAAATTTGTGAGGGTAACGTCAATTGGGTGAAGTCAGAATGTAAAATCACTACTTGATAGAATTAGTTGAATCAATTATGAATGAAGATTGCTTGATTGATTTCACCTTTATTTCACTATTGATATTCTTTGAATTGTATCATTTATTTTTCAAGCTAACTAATTTCTAATTCAAGTATTTTTGTTTAAAATGAAACAAAATAAACTAGAATATGAATCAAAAGAATTCAATAGATTGTTCCATAAATTGTTGGAACCATTTTTCTCTCTTTTTACACTTCAGGTTCGTTTTGTGCACTATTAAAAATTATTTTTTTTTACATTGTATGGTTTACTATTCACACCAGTGTATTAGTTTCACAATATTGAAGTCCAAATTATAATATTATTGATTTTCCGCTTATTTTAAGTTTACTTATCTTTATGAACTATTTCCTGAATACATATGGAAAGAGAAAAAGATAAATGAGATGACTCCCTAAATTTTATATTTGTCTTGTATTATTCTATTGTATTTATTTTGGTTGAATCAATTGTTTGCTCTTTGCACCAAAAGATTTTTTCTTCATTTTTAAAAATTGTGAATATTTTTTTGTTCAGCGCTAATAACTTTTTTATTCTATTATTTTTTTATTAAAATTAATTTGTGATTATATATATATTATATTAAAGCATGAGATTAAGAGTGTACAAAATATAATATTATCTTTTTTATGTTTAATCATTTGATCAATATGTGTCTAATCCAAAATTGAAAATAAAAAAAAAAGAAAAAGAGATTAAGAGTTTTCGTTTTCGACTATCTGTGACAGCATATTTATCAATCTACTTGTCAATGTGTACATTCATCTAGTATAGATTACTTTTTGGACACTATTATTTATTTTTCTATATGACCATTTAATTTATATGTGCACAAAAATTATAGGAACCTTATTAACAATAAAGTTTTCTCATAAAATTTTTTTAGAAATAGATTTTCCTTTTATATTGTTAGCTTTTCCAATCATTGGTTTCCTAACAAAATCAACTTATCTTTTTTCCCATTTTTTTCATTGTTCAATATCATTGTCACTTCTCATTCTCTATTTTAATATCATTAATTAATTTAATCTTATTTTTCCACCATAGCTATATCTTGTGCACCATTAATATCTTTCACATTGTACCTTGATTAAATATATTAACATACCAGTATCTCATCCTTATAACAATGTACAGTAATTAAATATTTTAGGTAATTATTATTTTGTGTTGTTATTTTAATGGCATCTAATTAACAAAAATTTGGATAAATATATATGTTCTAAGAAAATAGATTTACCATTTAATGACTTCTTCTCATACCATTATTCTTCCAAACAAGATTTATCATACTGATAACAAGCGATATATGATTTTTCGTTATTTTTCGGTTTGAGACATCTTCTTCATTGCCGTGAGAGCAAACAACTGTTTGTAGAAATATACGAATCAATTTCAATTAAATTACACAGTGCCACTAATCAATGAATCGATAAGGAGTTTGGCCGAACAAGTTTGTATCTTTGCATTAACATTACCAGTCAATAAATCTAGTGCTTTCTGTTGCTTATCTCCTTAATACCAGCTATGTTTTAAGACCACATATTGCCCTGGGAATCATCTGGTTTTTTTATTCTTTAATTTTTCAATCATCCCCTATTTACAGCAGGATACGAATCAAATCAGCTTGAATTACACAGTGCTACTGATCATTGAATTGAAGAGAACTTTTGCTATATGGTTAATTACAGCATGACCACATATTGTAAAATTATCCCACAATTTATTGATTTTATAGTATGGTTGGTATTGTTATCCGATATAATTTTGTGGACAGTTAACAAATGTTAATACCATTGGTTACTAATATAAAATTGTGTTGTTTATAGAGATTTTTTTTTTGTATTTTCGTGTGTACATGTTGATTGTTACAAATTGTACCAATATTTATAAGTTTCAATTCGCATAAGTACAAACGAACCTCTATCTTTTTTTTCTTTTTTGTTAAAAAAGGGAACATGCTTTGCTTAAATCCTATGATGTTAGAGCATCTCTAATGCAACAATGTATAACATGTTTATGTGGCCTAGGACATTAACATTAGAACAAAAAATCTCTCCAATGCATACATGCTAACGTTCAATATGTGGCAAATTATTATTTGAGCTTTAAAATAAATGAAGAGAAATAAATAAAGTAATTGGATATCAAATTTTAAATTAATAGTAGACATTGTTAAGTACAATGTCTAGAGTTAGACATTGCTCTTGACAATGTCTAGTAATTAATGTGCCACATAAGCACCTTTTAGCCATTTGGCAAAATTTTCTTCCTTAACATTGTTGTATTGGAGATGCTTTAGGGATTGAAGTAATGTTTTCTATAATCATTTTCAATACTCTTAATGATAATTTATATATACATATGAGAATTACATATCAATGTACCCGGCTCCCATGCAACGCACAAGTGTTACTGCTAGTTTTTATAATATGAAAGTGAATTTGAAATTATATCTTTGCTTAATATATTAAATTTCAAATATTGCATTACAACAGTTAGTACCAATTCTTCTATTATTATTTGGGAGGCCAATAAATTAATTTCATAGTTGTGTATTTGTCATTAAATCAATTCAATTTTTTTTATTTGATATTCTATTAACATGTTTTGTTGATATAATAAATTATAATTTGAGCTACAACTGTCAAAATTAATTTAAATAAATAAAGAACTTAGTCTATGATATTACATAAATTATATTATATTTTAGGAGAATATAAATCAATACGACTAGAATATTTTGCAGTAACAATGCAATAAAAAATCAAATGAATAAGTGAATATAATTTTAACATTGTAAAATTTAAAAATTTATTAAATTTAACAACATTTTGGTCTACTCTTTAACCCAAGAAAATAGATAATTTTTTTATTCAATAAACATTAACTTTGTGATCGATTTTAACTGTAAATTGAAGATGAAGGTTGGCATAACACTATGTGACCCCAGGTTTTCTTTTAGGTTCCAATGGAGGCAATACCCTTTAATCGGGTCCTATGCTATTGTAATTGATGTCAAACAATCGAGGCCAATTACTTCGTCATATTGAATTTTATTTGAGTAATTAATTTTCAGTCATAGACAGTTATACATTATTGTGTCACAAATTACAAACCACAAAGAATTCATACATAATTTATTTGTGATCGAGATGACAGCCGAACAAATCCCAATTTTCAGTTTGGTAGAAATTAAAATACAATATTATGTTCATTTTATACATCCTTTGTTAGTATATTGATTGTTTGTAAATGCAATTGTGTTATTTAAATTTAAAATATATTTTGTCTATAACAAATTCTGTACATCGCATGGGTGCGATTACTATATATTTTTAAGAAAAGAAAAAAGGGGGAAAATGAAAAAACAGAAATTATATACATGCACTCTATTGGGTACATATTCAATTGGGCACTATATCATTTTTGGCTCTTTTTGCAGGTTAACTGAAAACTATTTTCAAATTTACTTTCAATCCTAAACTATTTCAAAAAGTACTAATTAGCAATTTCACTTAACAAGTTAACAATTTCACTCAACAAAATAGTACAACTACTGTGTAAACAATTCTAACACCGCCACCATTGTTGCTGTCACAGACTCCGACGACATTGCAGGTGGTCAATGGCTTCATTCCAATTAATAGATCAAGTCTTCATTTTTTCTGGTTTAATTCATGAATCGGTAAATATTGGTTTTGTCTAAGCGGATCTGGATTATTGTTAGACTTTAAGATGAAGAAGTACTTTATAAAATAGCTTATATTAGAAAGTATTTTACGAATGAGACTTTTGGTAACAAGACAACTTCTCAAACCAGATTACCAAAATGCTATAACATTTATGATTTTTCAAAAACCCACAATAGATTTTCAAAAATAGTCAAAATCAATTGTTGTACATTTTTTAAGACAGGAAGATTTTAAAAATTAAAGAAATGAAAAAACGGATAAAAGCTTATTATTTAAATTCTAATTTTTATTAAATCAAATTGTTGGATAATATTTCACCATTATAGGCTAAGAGGGGAGATAACTAATTAATTATTGGATATCTCTGAATAAACAACCAACAATAAATCACCATTTTAGGAATTATCTGCATGGAATAAACAAAAAAGGAAAATATAATGAAAATAAATTAGGTTAAACAACAAAAAAAATTAATAAATGCATTTTAACGGATATAACAAAAAAGGGGAATTGTGGTAACCTCCATCCTTATCATGTGTGATGATACATATCTAACTAGATTTTGATGCCAATTTAATAGAAATTATATTTAGTAATATTTAAATATATTTTGCAGAGGTTATCATTTATACCGATTCAATAAAAATCATAATAATAATTAGCATAATAATCAATTAACAATCAACATGTGGATGTTGTTACTATTAATTTTTTTTTTTTTTTTTAAACATCCAACATGCCTCCATTCATCTTCATCAGATTTCTTCGTCTTAACAATCTTCCAATGCTTTGGCATCGAACGAAATTTTGGCAAACATCCAAATCAAAAAGGTTACTTTTTAATATAATTAATATATCATACTCTATTAGACATGAAACTTAGTTGTTATTGTTTAGTGTTACCATAGATAAAATTTTAAATTTTGATGATACGGCGTTGTGTTACCATGCCTTAGTTCGTGTTACCTTTACTACGGATTGTTACCTTGTAATTTCGAAACAATATCCATACATTACACACTTCATTAATCGGAACATTAGGGGCGTTCTGTTTGTCTTGTATTTTCTGTTTTCATTTTCGAAAATGTTTTGATGTTTTCTATTTTCAATTGTTGTTTTGAGAATATTGAAAATGCGTTTGGTTTGTTGTTTTGAAAAATTATTTTTGAGAAGGGAAAATAAAAAACGCGTTTGATTTATACTTTTACAAAAATACAATTTCGTATAATAAAATTTACAAAAAGGCCCTCAAGCTATTCCAAAATTACAAACAGACCCTCATCTTCACCCTACCCCCACCCCACCCCACCTCGCAACCCCACCTGTCAACCACCACCTGCGATGGTTCTCCGAGGTGGAGAACGACCTTCGCAGGTGGTTCTCGGAGTCAAGAACCACCTGCAAAGGTGGTTCGGTGGTTCTCGACCTCGGAGAACCACCCGTGAGGTGTTCTCGACCTCGGAGAACCACCAGATCTGGTGGTTTGATTTTTCCGGCGGTGGTCGGTCTTGGTCGGGGATTGAAACGTACGAAAAATAAAATTCGGACTCAAATATAATAAATGTACAGCTTAAAATCCGAAAACGCGTTTTCTTGTTTTCGACATTTAACACAGAAAACGCCGAAAATGTTAAAAAGACGTTTTCGTGTTTTCTATACAAATCTTGAAAACGGTTTCGAAAATGGATTTTCAAAAACAATGAACAGAACACGTTTTCAATATTTTCGAAAACAAAAAACAGAAAACATGTTGAAAACAGCAAACAGAACGCACCCTAACACTCTGGTGTTAATATAGTGTGATATTCTAGTTTTACGTAGTATTGTTACTACACTTTGTTGCCACACAATTGAATGTTTATAAACAAGCGAAAAACCGTCTTGGACGAAAAACAGACATTCTCATACTAGTGAGATTAGAAGGTACACGATGGAAAAATAGGCATTCTCATACCAATGAGACTAGTGACACTAGAATATACAAGTGGATAAATAGACATTCTTGGGAAAAAAAGGCCTGAATGTTACTGCAACATGTTCCTAGAATGTACATTAACAACATGAAGAGTTGCAAAAATAGCCATCACTATCAAGAACCACAGACTACAACTAATTTAAGATTCACAACACACCGCGGCCAACATATCAGCACGTTGCAAAAGAATTGTTTTTCTAGAACTAACCCTAACTATTATCATATAATGAGACTAAACAAGCTTTATTCTCTCATCATTGTATGATTGTATGGCCATATTGCAAATGTAGCGTCAAATGGACAAGACATTCACTTTATTAACCTTCCCTCCACAATGAACTCGGCGTATTTTATGATAAATTTGCTTTAATAACATCTGTCACAAACCGGCATGTGTTAGGATTTCCAAGAACAAACAAAAAGACACTAGATGTAGAAAAAGCAAAATGAGTAGCATGAAATAGATACCTTTTTATATTTTGAAAAAGCATGACAACTATGGATTGGGCTTCACAACATTGCTCTCTTTCTAGTTTCTATTCACCACCACCAAAATCTTTGGATAATTTTGAACACACTTTAAAAACTTAGATTCACCATAGTCAATCTCATAGCATTGAAGAAGTTCCAATTAAGGTATCTATTATTATTTTATTAAGAAAGCTCAGTTCCTCATATGTTTCTATAGAAAAAGAGCACTAGCTTCTTCGATTGTTTTCACGTCGCTCTGTGCTTTTAGTTCATGGATTGAAATTTGTTGGGATCAAAAAATGATTGTTTGGAAATAGGTCAAGCTTTATGAGAATGTTTAGGATTTTGGCACATTAACTATTCAAGTACTAAAGATGAAAAACATTTTGTTCATTTTACGCAGACACAGCTTGGTTCATTTTCAAATTTTACATGAGGAGTTTGCAGACCATGTATGTTACCATGTATGGAACATACATGGTTAGGAGTTGGCACATTACCCTTACCGTAATTGCTCGAATTCTCATCAATTTCTTGGTTTTCCACCTTAATCTCACACTTTTAGAGCCTCTTGCCAGCTGTTGCCATGGCTTCTTTTCGATGGTAAAACTCGAAAAAAAATTGTTAGAATCATTGACTTGTAACCATCGTAATTCAACCCAACAAGAATGCAACTAAAAATTATAACAAGATGGAATAGAGGTGAAAACGACGGACCAACAAGCGAAAAATTGGAGTCACAACTAACCTGCTATAGGGTACCAATTTCTTGAGAATAGAATCGATTGCAATTGATGAATGATGGGTTAGGGTTTAGGGTTAGTCATTATGGGTTGTGGCTTGGAAGTAAGATGAAGTAATTAGAACTCTGCATGTATTAGGACTAGGCGTTTAAGATGAGTCCGGGAATCGTGCTTTTGTTTTAGCGGGTGTTAGGATATGTGTAAAAATAAATTTTTATGTATTTTTATGTGAATATAGGAGAGAAAATGAGTAGAGTTGAATGGTGGAGATTTATATAATACAAGTAGGTCCCACGAGATATGTGGATATGAAATAAGAGAGGGAATTAGTGGGGTTGAAAATTGTGTAAAAATATGTAGAAGAACACGAGCTAATCTAATTTATATTATTTACAAGTAATTATCTTAATAAAATTCAAAAGATATTAATCACTGGATAATTCTTAATTTGGAAGCAAACACGAATAATTAAAATGCTGTATTTTCTTCACAAAATGTTTAAAATATTTTTGAAATTTTATCTAAAATTAGATAAAACATGACCATAACTCAAAATGGAACTACAATCTGATATTAGTGAAAAATAAAGAGATATCTTGATGTATGGTGTAATTCCCTCTTTTGTGAAACTAGCAATAACAATGTGTGTTGCATGTTTTATATAAATGATGAACAATAAGTGTAAAAATATTCATTTTGGTGGAGCTAGATGTTGTTCTAATGTTCTCTAATCTTAGTCATCCTTCTTCAGCACACGCCTTCCAAATAGTTTAATTTAAATTGATTATTAAAAAGTGTACATATATTTTAATATAATGGGACGGAGGAAATATTAAAATAATTTTTGAAAAAATGCCCATGGAGCGATTAACCGTGTACTTTTGAAGATCGTTGTTGTTTTTTTATTTTTTCAAACTCGCATAAACTAAAATTTAAAAATTAATATTAATTAATGTTTACGATCTTTATATTGCACAATATGATAGTTGCAAAGATTTATAACTTAAAAATATGTAATCGAGTAAAATAAATTGTAAATAAAAATAAATATTGTCACTTTCATGGAAAAAATTGATTGAAAATTAGAATATATAAAAATAATTAGAGCTGATTAATTTTTAAAGCATTGATATAAATTATTTAATTTTAACTGAAAAGGTAACAAAATCAAATCAAAAAAATCATAATGCTCTAAATTGAAAAATTATAAATAATTCAGACCCAATTGAATTAAATATGAGATATTAGGTTATTGGTAGAAAATATAAAAATTAAAATTAAAAGTTCTATACATAATTTCTAGAGTCTATAACAAACTATACGTCCAAAATTAGTTATTGAAATTTAATTCATATTAAAGTTCGAGTTGAGACCTTCAATTTAACATCCATATTGTATATTTTTTGAACTAAATACAATGACATAAAGTTATAATTTTTCTTTCTTGTGCGTATTAATGGGAAAACTAAGAGATTGCTCACTTATTCAGGTTTTCATTAATTAATTAATTGATTGATTAAAAATAAAACTAATAAATAGGAATAATTAATAAGGATAAATTGAGATTTAAAATAAAGTACAAGGGCAAATTTGGAAATGAAAAGATTTCCTTTGATCCACACTTTTTTTTTTTTTTTGAATAAGTTTGATCTACACTGTTGAGGTAATTACACCCTCCACCAAGATTTGGATTGATTTTTCATTAATGCAGTAATTTAATTCAATTTTCAAAAATGGTCAGATTTTAATCAATCTAGTATTTTAAATTATAAATATGAATCCTACTATATTTTCTTTTTATTTTATTCGCATTATATATTTATTATTATATTTCCTATTAAAATCCTTTTTGTAGATAAACTCTATTTAATCTAATTTTTGAATACTAAAATTTGAAAAGTTTTGTTATCATCTTCTATTATTAATTTCAATTTAATCTATATTATTTACAGTCCCACTTTCTACAAACTCTATTGCCTCAATCATATTTCTCACATAACTTACCTCATTCCCAATTAGAAACATCGAAGCCCTACCTTCTTCATCTCGCTACTTTCTTCATCTCGCAACATTGGGCATGGGTTTCCATTCTTGCGCTATCAAGGTTAGTTTTCGTTCAATTTTTTCTTTGATTTCAGATATTTTTGTTCCCCCATGCTTGCCTACTTTTTCCTTCCTCTAATTTTTACGTGTTCGCTCCATTTTTCCTTTTCCTCAATAACATGACTCTCAATCAACTGCCGTAATTGTTGCTAATTTTTTTCTTGTAAATTTATTCTATTTTTTCTCCTCTTCATATTGTCTGCCGTGTATGTGTTGCTATTTGTACTTCATTTTTTGGTTAGTTTAATTTTGTTCATTTTTTCTTGGAATTCATACATCTTGTTTTCCCCTTCCTTGCCCATTGTTTTTCTTCTTCCAATTTTCACGTTTTTGCGATTGATTTTTCATTTTCCTTGGTAAATTGTCTTTCGATCAACTTCCGTTAACCAATTTTACATGTGTTTATTCTCTCAATTTTTTTTTAATAATTCTTAGTTTTGTTATTTTATTGGATGTTGAGTAAGTTTTGTAATTTCACGGAGGTGATTATGGGATCTTTACAATAAACTATGTTGAGTACATTGTGGAGGGGATTATAGATCGGATGCCCAACCCATTTGACACAAGTGTTGTTCGATTGCATACTGGCAGTGCCGCTTTTCAAGTTCTCGACATAGTGATTGACATGATGGGTAGTTTGTTTTGGCATAGTTGGATTTAGTATAGCGGTATAGGTGTTAGTTTAACTGATCTGTAAATAGTTAGGAGTTTGAACTACGTAGTTTGTTTCTTTATGTTGCTTTCCTTCTTTGTTTTGATTACTGGTTGTCGATTGTACTTTGTTATTTTGGCTTGACAGATTGGTTGTTAAGTTGGAGATTGGCTAAGCTTGATTGCTATTTTGATACTTATTGTTCTACGTTATATGTTGATTACAATTTCAAAGTTCCAGTACTCATTTACATGTGTCAAGTTCTTTAATGGTAATAGTATGTAGCAACAACAATTGAGGACAGTAATAGTACGCAACACTAGCAATTGAGGACCGCAACACCCTTTAGTAACAAAGAGCAATTGTGATGCTGGGATTAGTGACAATATGTTGCAACACTATCAAGTTACTAAAAGAAAAAAATGCAGAGAAACGATAATGCGCCATAGTATCAACTAAATTTAAAACTTGATCTACATTGACACTATATGCTAACAAGTAAGTTGCTGAACCAACATGGTAACAGACTATATTAGTGGTACTTACTCCGATCATATGTCAATAAGAATGTGAAATTTTAACATCCATGTGATTTTTACCAAGAAGTTAATCCAATTTCACACCTATGGTAGCACTTTAGTGTGTCGTTGAAAATCACACCAAGATACTCATATTGTTTTACATGTTTTACCAAAAAATAACAGTTGGTAACAATTGTTGATGGACGATAGACGTTATTTTTATTTGATGAAGCATTATCACATTCAAACTAGTGTTGCAATAGCCCATGACACATACATTACTTCATATATCTAAATTAATCTTTCCAATGTGATTGATAATATTAAATAAAATTATAATGATAGAGGATACCACAATCTTCTTTTTTTTGTTATCGTTAAAATGTATTTATTTTTATCATTTTCCCTAATTTATTTTCACTATATCAGTTTTTCTAGAAAAAAAGGGATAGCAGTGTGTATTAAGTATTAGGTAATGGTAATGAGGATTCCCATTAAATTAATTAGCACATGTGAATGATCCCTACAAAATCTCTACAAAATAATTTATTAATCCCTAAATTGGTGGGTTACTGGGTTGTTTGTTGGCAGTAATACTCATATTTTAGTGGATAAGCATTGGATAATTATATAGATTGCTAACCGATTATTATATAACACTAGTATTACCCCCGTGCGTTGCACGGGACAATTAAGATGGTATATATAAAATATTATTATAAAATAAGATAATATATTATTGTGAATATATATAATAAAAATAACAACACATATGTAATATTATAGATTTCAATATTGGTTTATAAATTTTGGTGTGAAATATTGTCTTTTAAGAAAAATATTATATCAATTACATAATTGATGATTTAAAGTAAGAACATAATACTTGAGAAAAAAATTTAGATAATATGCTTATTTAAACAAAACAATAATCTTAATAACACGTTTTATAAGTCATACATTGTTCAAATATATTTCTAATATGATTAACAATAATCTTATGGTCGGTTTACACAGACATATATAAACTTTATGAATGTTAAATTGAATTGGTACATTTAGCTTGAATTGATTTTTTCAGTTAGGTGATTTCGCTCACCTTAATGTGGCGACTACAAAAAGATGATCTTTTATTTTTTTTTAAATATGTGAAAAGGTTCTTTTTCTAAAATGATTATCGCTACCAAATGACATGACGCTAAGCTGACACTTCAACTATATAATTAATTTGAAAATTAAGATATGTATATAAAATAACTAAAATGTAATATTCAAAAATTGAAATACAACACTAAATATAAAATAATTAAAAGAATTTATAAATTTATTCAAAAAATAGAATACATATAAAAAAGATAATGTACATATAAAAAAATACTAAATAAGGAAAGCAGTATAAATGAAATTAGAAAAATAATTAATTCCTAAAACTAATGCCAAACATGGCATTGCCACCTAGGCACTTTGCCTAGATGGCACTTGTCTTATTATTATATTAAGATTATCTAACAACTTTAATTATTATGTATTTTAATTTAACTATTCAAATTTATCTGTTACCTGCATTTTTTATAACTTAAAATTTTTTCATTTTTAAATATAGCCGATGAGTATGTTGTCTACTTTTGATAATATATTAGGCATTCTTGAAAAATCATAATTCTCATAGTATTTTGATAATTTGACTTAATAAGTCGTCCTGTTACTAAAAGTTCCCCACTTATTAATTTAGTGCATGTTCTTTTATGTATTTTTACATATTTTTATATATTCTTTTCAACCCCATTAATTCTCTCTCCTATTTCACATCTATATATTTCATGAGACATGCCTATACTATACAAATTTCCACCATTCAACTCAACTCATTCTCTCTTTTATATCACATAAAAACCCATTTTTACACATACGTTAACACCTGCTTAGGCCATCTCCAATGGAGATGTTAATTGTAGATGATGTAGAGGGGAGAGTTGAGGAGAGAGATAGAAAGAAAATGATAATTTTATTTGAAAATAAATAGAAAGAAGTGTAGAGAAAAAGAGAGGGAAAAGTGAAAAAGTAGGAGAGAGATAGAGATAAATTCAAAAATAATAATAAAATAGTAGTTGAATAATTCTAGACAAGGCGTCTATATTTGGACGTGGTACGGGAATCTAGACGAAAAAAGTGGAGAAAAGTGGGATAATTGATATATAAGTGATTAAAAAGAAAAAAGAAAAGCCACGCGTGCACAAACTGGGTCTCACCTACTTGGCAATTGTGTCACTCCCTTTCCACTGCAAGGTTACTGTTCATCGGGTGCAATTGATTGCCCCCATTGGAGATGGCCTTGGTATGATAGTTTCAAATTTAGTTGGGTTACTTGTTGAAGCCCATCTAGGGAGCAGAATCCAATTCCACAGCAGCCCGTTTGTTCTTAAATGGCATACCCAGTCCTGTTTCAACCGGTAGGGCTAAAAATGGGGAAAAACGTCTGAAGGAGAGGGAAGAAGGAGAACGTATCATCAATTCACTTCCGCTGATTGATACATCGAGTGCTGCTGCGATTTCTACTGGACGTTTTTCTTCGTCACCGAACTTGGAAGAAGGTAGTATCAGGTTTATATTTTTATAAGTTTGCTTAATATGTTGTGTTAAAAAAATCACACTCGATGCGATCGATGATAATGACTCGACTCCTAAGAATTGTTTTCCAGAGTTTTTGTTTCTTCATTGTAATCAGACTTCCTATAGAAATAGCGATTTGATTTTCCCCGAACTAGCGACGCGGTTGGTTATGGTTTTATCGTTGTCGTAAGTGTAGTCGGTGAAACATCCGGCTAAAAATCAGTGGCGGCAGTTGCCCGCACCTGGCCCAGGTCGCTCCGCCTCTAGGCATTTATTCCATTAGATATGATATTTCTTAGGCACAAAAAATTTATGTTAAATTTTTAAATTTGCAATCATCGCCAAACATTAGTCCTCTTATAGTCTTATCTTATCCTTTCTATAGACAAAGGAAGAGAGCAATAATTCGTCCCCTAGATACTATTTTAGTAGTTTAGGTGGTTAAATTTTGTTTTTTTGGCCTAAGAGGATGAGATGGTATTTGTTGATGCTGAAATGATGGCATCTTATCATGTATTAGCTCTAGCTGATCATGCTCTTTCTTTCCCATTTGCCCTTTCAGTTTAATATTTTTGGGGGGTTCAATATTTTTGAGGTTTGCTGGTTTTTCCTAGTTTCTTGTAAATGGCTTAATTTACTAAATTCCGTTTCAGTACATGAAATGTGATTTACTCTTATATTTTGGCTGATACTGCATACTTCCACCCTTCTTTGAAGAATGGCTATTGCGTGTATGTGTGTTTAGCGCATCTAAAACAGAAAGGTTTAGCTTTACTTTATTCCCAATGGTCCTTTTGATCGAAGTTCCTTGCTAAATGCCGTAGTAATTTTGTGGGGATAGGAAAAATGTCCAACTCAATTTAGTTCTGCCTTTTTCTTATATTTATTTTTGTCCAGAGAATCGAAAATCACTAAAAAGGGAAGGACGAAAGGGGAAACTTCACAACGACGACTCTATCAAGCTTGTTGCCAGTGAAAGCGAGAACTACTCTCTGAATTCCCTCCATTTTGTTTGACTAATACCGTGAAGCTGTAAAACCATGAATGCCCCTGACCGATATGAGCGGTTTGTCGTACCTGAGGGTGTTTCCAAGTACTTATGCTCTCTCTCTATCTCTCAATTCAAATTATATGAAATTCATGTGTATGTGCATAAATGCTTTTTGCTACATTCTACCTAATGCTTTTTGTGTATGTGCATAAATGCTTTTTGCTACATTCTACCTAATGCTTTTTCTTTACTGGAAATGTAAATAAAAAAAGGGTGTCATACGAGAGAGACACCAAGATCATCAATGCGGCCTCGTTTACCATTGAGCGTGAGGACCACACCATTGGCAACATCCTCCGCATGTAAACTTTTGTTTCTCCTTTCTTTTCCTATATTGTCAAATGAATATTTTTAGTTTTGCTTAAAGTCCTGAAAACGTAATTTGTTTTTCATAAATATGGCACAGGCAACTACACAGGGATGAGAACGTACTCTTTGCTGGATACAAATTGCCTCACCCCTAAAGTACAAAATCATTGTCAGGGTGTGTTACTTATTCTTAACTTTATATCTATTCCTATTTATTGTATTGTTACCGTTGCTATATATGGATTTTATTTTTTGGGGTGCAATGTAGTGACAATCTTTACACTTCTACAATATTAAAAACCTAATGGCTGGTGCTAATTAAAATGGGAATTGGTTCTGAAATTCTTCATCCTCTTCAAACATTGAGTAGTCAAGAGTATTAATAATTTAATTTGTGGAAGCACAAAATTTCTGTGGAAGGGTATATGTACCTCACTTGGATAGTTTACCCTCTACTATTTATGCACAACTCCATTTCTTTATAACTTGAACTCAACACATTGAGATTTCACCATACCCAAGCATTGCTTTTAAACATACCAAATCATTGTGGTCACTGTAAAATTGCCACACAGATGCTTTTAACTTAAAAAATTTCTGTAATAATGTAGTTTCTACCTTCTTGGTCCCATGATATTCATTGAAGTATCTCTCTCATTTTCTTAAAAAGGAAATCTTCTCTATGTTAACAATTTTTGAAGAATGCATTGCAATGCCTTTTATTTTTACCTGTTATCTATGATCCGACATTCCAAATATCCTCCCTGGATGTTGTCATCAGTTGTTGTGTCAAATTTGTCAGACAATACTCTTTTTTTTCCTTTTTCGGGGGAGTTTTAATGATTAATAATCGTTGCGCAGATCCACACAACCAGTCAATCTTCGCCAATGCAGGCATACAATCAGGCCATCAATGATCTGGATAAGGAGCTTGATCATCTGAAGAATTCTTTTGAGGTACAATTTAATTTCCATGAAGCTATGGTCTTTGAAGGGTGTTTATAGTTTGTTTTACCTCTCATTGCAGTATATTTTGATGTCATTGTCTGGTTCAACCGCTACTGTAAATTAGGCTAGCAGTAACTGTGGCCCATAGGCATCAGAAAACAAAATATAAAGTCTGGTAACTGTTGACAAGGCCATAATCTTGTGTCGTCATGGTTAAAAATGGCAAAAATTCAGAACACTGAATTGAAGAAGATAACACCAATAATTTTTTCTTGCCCGGAGGCAACAATATCTGTATTGATTTTCCGTCGGTTTTGTAGACTGAGTTGGCAAGGCAATCCGGCAGGCAGAACATGGAGTATTAAAGCATTGGGGCTCGTGGTATAAATGTGACTAATGTTTGTGCTCATGGTGGTTACTGGTGACTGCATTTTGAAGTTATATCGACTTGAGATCTTGTTCGTATTAATTAGGATCTCTTTGATGTTAATCAGTTTGTGTTTGAGGATGGATTGAAAAAGTGACTGTATTTTGGAAAATATTTTCCATGTGTAGAATCTCGTTCTAGTAGTAAATGCTTTGTGTAGTTTCCTTGAGTTTGTCATGTTGATTGTGAAGCCTAAAAGTTGACTAATACTGCCTGTTGTTAAATGTTGACTTTGCTGTTTAATCACACCATGCTACCATGCTTGGTTTTAGTTTTACTTAGATTACAAGTCCGGCTAGGCCTGTAAGAATCGTAGCTTGATCATGTTCTTAACAATATAGACTTTGTAGCACTGTTACGCAAAAAATCAGCCCCTTTTCCCTATCAACTACGCAGTCGCATTATTAGGAAAATCAATTGCAGATAATGTTCTCATCGCTGCGTGCCTCTTTCCACTGGATGGAGTGATAAGGAGACAAATTAGAGTTCAGTTTGCCCCTTCGTGTTAGTGTTGTCGTACAATTCAGCATGTTATTGTTCACAGTCCTACAGCGCAGCGCATGTTCAGACATTTGGATATTATGGGATTTACCCATCACAGAGGTGCACAGAACAAAATGATCATATAACCCTTTTCTAGTCAATCCAGAAACAAGATCGGCCGCTATTCCTGTTCGTCTCCATTTTCGTGAAACAAGAGGACGGGATGGAATGGCACTCTTGATTCCCTTCCAAAGTCGGTTCGGTGCTCTTGTAGTTGTGGGTAAGACAATACTTATGGGTCCTATAGAATTTGTGGATGAGATTGATTTCGATCCATTTACCTTCAAATGTCACACCCTTTGTATCTCAAGTTTTAAGGCATGATAGGGAATGGAATCAATGGATTTTCAAACTTTTTCCTATTTGTTATCACTTTTTATTTATTCTTTCTTTATCCTAAATCAATCATATCCACATATCACATCACCTCCACAAATTTCCACAATTCAACTCCACTCATTCTCTCTCCTCTTTTATATTAAAAATTTTAAAAATTATTAAAAACCAACCCATATCACCCCATTAGTATCTACATGTGATGAGATTCACAACGAATCTCATAGTTAGTGGTTCTTTGGGCAATTGGTTAGCTAAAACATATTTGTATCGTTGTGCCTATCTTGGTATTTAGGGTTTGTTTGATTTGATTCAATTGTAATCAAATTAAATTTCTCTCCCATTATTTTCAACTAATTATACATTAAATGATGTAACTAAAAGGGTGATAGGGAATAGATTATAATTGTTTTTAAAGGTTTTTAATGGAAAAAAAAGAGAGAATGAATGGAGTTGAGTAGTTGAGATTTGCGGATGTGATTGATTTATGGTGAAAAAAGAATAAATAAAAAAATTATAAAAAGTGGTAAAAAGTGGTTCACTCACGGGTTGTATATTTGTTTTTCTGCAGTTTCCCATCATGTAATAGGGGTTTACAAGTTCAATTATGCAGGCTTCGGCCCAGAAGGCGGCCCAGTGACATACTGTTGTGAACTGGGCCGCCTCTCAACTTGTTTGACAAGTCATTGGATATGATCTCGTGCTCTGATCCCATAAAATAATTCAAGCCCTTTACCACTACGACCATTCATGCGATGCCACGTGGAGTCAACAAACTCCAATCCGTGTCATCGTTGCTGCTCTCTCTTTCTAGAAACAAGGAGTAGAAACAAATCGATTCTTACTGGTATTTATGTCCATTTTACCTCATCGAAATTAACCTCTCCTCGTTGGTTATCGCACTACAAAACAATCTGATTTCTTTTCCGTTCGAGGTATGGCTTACTCCTATCATTACGTATAATCTTCCTCATTTTCAGCACCTCTCGATCTGTTCAATTTATAAAATGAAGTTTGTTGTTCTTCCCGACAATTGATCGAGCAGTTTGTGTTCCGTATATATGGAAAAAATTGGCGTGCCTTGTCGAATACTGGTATGGGGATGGGGTTTTCTGTTAATATTTACATTCAGTAGGCGAGTTAACGCAGCATAACCATGATCTTGATTTAGAGGTATAGTTATGGATATTAGAAATATTGCTCGAGATTGTTCTTTTCGTTTTCATCCGAGTAAGTATTGTTTAAAAGTTTAAGTTATGAGAGTTGGAGCAATTTATTTATTTGAATTGTGTTTCCAATACACCTCCGTAGTTGCAGGTTGTTCATATCTTCATTAGGGCTTGATAGGTGCATAATTTTCAGTGTTGGAAACTTTCAACTGACACTGTATTGCTGTGGTGATATCAAAGTAAATGGCCTCTGTTTGCATTTTAACTCTGATTGAGTAGGGATCGCTATATGGCAAATGAAATGGCGTCAAAGGAGAAGCTGCCATCACAAGTAGCTCCAACTCCAGCCATGACTTCATGTCGAAAGAAGAAGAAAGACGATGCTACCTTCCTGGAAGATGTGAAAGATCACATTGATGAGTTCCTCCATGCTTCAATGGAAGAACATAAAAATTGCTTTCATAAGACAGTCAAGAAGGTATAATTTTTTCATCCTTAAAGAGTTTTATGCTTGACACTTTACAGTTTAAGATTTTGGCTTTATTTTCTTATTTCAAGAAAGTGTCCTGTTGACTTTTGTGGATGTAATTTGGATTCATTACTGATTGATGAGCTTTGATTTGTCTTTAGATGTTTGGACTTTCAAAAGTAGTTGCAGAAAGAAGTTCTGAGGTGAAGGAAGTCGAAAGTATTTTGCCCCTTAGGACAACTGTGGCTGATTGATGTTTGCTACGATAACTTTTCTCAGGTTTTTTGACTTTACTTTTATGATTGCAGAGTGCACTTGATTTTAATTATGTAACTTTGAAACATCTTTTATGTAATTTTTCCCATTGATGGTCTCTATAGGCTTGTCCACAGAGCTAGTTTACCCTGTTTGATATATTTAGATAAGATCTGTTATCTGAGGTAACTTTTATGTGAAATTGTGATGATCTATTAACTTTTCTATGGTTTGCCGGAGAGTAAAAGAAGAGATACGAGAGAGAGAGAGAGAGATAAATGCAACATAGAATGGGAAAAGATCTGATATATTGAATGAATAAATGTACAAACTTGATACATGATTTTATAAGGATATCTAGTAACCATTAAAGAATCTTCTAAACACTAGAACAAATATAATTTACTAAATGACAATTTTGCCTTTTATGTAGAATTTATTGTTCTGTTCTTACCTTTGATACCCTCGCTTAAACGTGGTGCGGGTGGAACACATGTGCGTTTGTCTTGTAGATAAAGAAACTGAGTTACTGATAATGCCTTGGTTTGGATGTCTAAAAGAACTTTTTCTCGAACAAAATGAATACGAGTTTTTGAGTTGAACATGAGTGTAGAACACTTCTTCAGCAGTACTCACATTTGTTTTAGCTAGAAGATCTAGAATATATTTATGTTGAGTGAAATATATTCCATTTGATCTCTACTTGTTTCTACACCAGAAAAATACTTTAGACCCTGGGGACTTTAAGGTGCGTGTGATATGGATTATCGAAAAACTAAAATTTAGACATGTCATGGAGAAGTAAAGAAGGGGTACTAGAAGTTATAAGAAAAAAATTGTGAAATCAATGCATGAGCTGTTGAAAATGATGAGAGAGAAATGAATTAAATTTAGTGCGTATCAAACGAGCCCTAAAGCAAACTGTTTGTTTATCTCAGTAACAAGACTCAAAATTTGACTTTACCATGACGTGTGATGAGAATATCATCAACATATGTCAACACAAATAAAGATTTTCCATTGTTATGACTGAAGAACAAGCTAGTATCTGATCTCGAATTTTGGAAATACCTAGATAGTAAATTGGATTTTAGTTTACTTAACCAAGCTTGGGAGGTTTGTTTTAACCACCCATATAAAGCCATTTTACATACATGCGAGTAATACTCCTGGTCAGTGAACCCTTCTGGTTGAGTCGTAAAAACATCTGGACTAAAAATGGATTATTAATATCAATCTGCTGTATATCCCAATCAAAATGAATTTCCATAATTAAAATAACTCGAATGGTGCATGTTTTTATCACCAGACTAAATGTTTCAATAATCAACTCCAGGGATTTGTTGAAACCCCTTTCCAACTAGTCGAGTCGAGCCTTAACCTTTCAACAGCAGGCAAGACCTTTTTTTTTCCAACTACGCTCATATTTTCATGGTAGGGTACCAAAACCCGAGACTTATTAAGTTTCAAAGCATCATATTCTGCTTTCAATGTGTCTTTTCACTGTGGATCACATAGAACCTCTTCTGCGTTAACTGGTTCTTGAGATGAAACTGTGTAAGCAGAGGTTTTGCGTTTCTAAATACCTGATTTGGACCTTGTTTGCATACAATGAGTTGGGGCTGTATTTCTGCAATTGTTAGGGACAGGATATGTCGCATTTTCTGGTTCAGATGGTGGTAAGAGTTGTGGTGAATCAAAAGGAGTGGATTGAATGAGGCTGTGTGAAACTGGATTGTTTGAATTGAATTGTATATGTGTGGGTTGGTAGATAAAGAACTAGAAGAAGTAGATAAATGTGCTAAATCTGGATTTTAAAACAGTGGGTTGCTTTGTAAAGGAATAAATTGATCAGTAATAGATCTGAAAATTTTTATGAGAAGGCTAAATGTACCGAAGATCCAGTTCGAGAGGCAAATTCCCTTTCATTGAATGATGCACTTGGATTTAACAAATACCTTACACTTGAATGTATCTCATGAAAATGCATTTTGATGTATGAAAATCGACTTGTATGTTTATTATATCATTATGTGACCTTAAAAAAGAAAAAGTAGCACATCCGAAAATGCATAAAAGTTTGTACTTAGGCTTTTGTTGAAATGACATTTCAAAATGAGACTTGATTTAATGGTGGAGAAGGTAATCTGTGTACTAAAAGGACGGCTATTGCAAATGATTTCGCCATCTCCTCCCCCCCCAAAAAAATGGGGGGAGAAGAAGTTAGCTCAGTTTCAACCAAACGTTCCTCTTAGCACGGAGTGTGTGGTGACAGTGAAATGTTAGGCTGTGGACCTGTTCTCACTGCTCTCCACTGCAAACTGTCACAACCGATAGGAGCACTGTGTCGAAATGGCAAAATCCATTGCACAGACGAGAATGGCCATGGATGTAGGAGAATGCTGTTTTGTTTTGGACGAAACCAGATCGAGGTTGGTTGAAATGCAATGTTGATGCAGCCCTTTTTTGAATCAGAAGGTTTAGTTGATTTGGGCATGATAATCAAGAGCGAGGCTGGAGCTTTTCTTTGTTGTTCATCGAAAGTGTTGGTTGGTGGGTTGAGATGCTCATGGGGCGAAGACTTTGGTCTTAGAGAGGCGATTCATTGGTACTTTCAATGGATTATTCGAATGTGGTTTTTGAAGCGGATGCAAAGGGGGTTTAGGATGTCGTGAATGCCATGAAAATAGATTATTCAAAGATCCGATTCCTGAATCGTTACTGCAAGATGCTTCTTCGAGGCCGAGGAAATTTTCTTGTGTTATGCCCGTAGACAAGCTAATAAGGTAGCACACATGATAGCCATGGGTACTTTATTTCATTCATCCTTTGGTTTGGTATGAGTTACCACCAATGCTTCAAGACATTGTCAACTATGACGCTGGTTTGATTGGTCCATAACAAAATTTCGGACTTTAGAAAATTTCTACCACACATACATTAGTGGGAGTTCGACTGAATTTATCCGTATCTCTTTAGTTGTCCTTCTAGAGAAAACAATCCACATTACCATATAACATTATACACAAAAATTTCGAGCTGAATCCTTTTCAAAAATAAAAAATAAAAATAAAATAAATAAATATACACATAAAAATTAGATAACGTTGACTATTTAATTGGAAGGAATTTCAATTAACAGTTGTTCAAGGAATTTCACACGCTACATCTTAGCATGAAGTGTAGGGTGCGTTCTCAATGACCATAGAGCCAATCCTGGGAATCCTGACCAAGGAAGCCTCCTAGAACCCCACTTTAGTTATTTATGTTTTTGTCCCAAAAAAAAAAATAAATAAATTCCTTAAAAGGAAAGAGTCCGAATAATAATTTTGATCTAAAGCTCCAACCTGTCAAGACAAACCCACCCCCAAACCCACCCCACGCCCCCACCCCACCCCCGGAGGGGAATGAACCCCCACTAGTCTCTTTAATGTGGTAGGGTCGTGCGTTGCATTTGGATGTAGCCAAACTAATGATTAGGATTAAAGGCGTGCCTAATCAATATCCCGACATATTTCGGCCAGAGCGTACTGTGTAGCCGCTAAGAAGTAAACATCCAATGATCTGTGGTGCCTCTTTTATGTAAGAGAAGATATTTGAGTCACACGCTTTTAGTGACGTGGAAGATTTTCAAAACTCAAAAAGGCACATGAACAAAGGGAAGACAACCAAATCATATGATGTTTTATCTTTAGGTGGCTATGCTTTAATCTTGTAAATCGATGTTAATTTAAGAAGGCTAGTGTGCAGCTGTCAACCTTGTTTATTGACGATAGTTGATTGAGTAAAAAACCATGCTAAAAATACACATAGTTTTGTGTGTAGTAAATGATACACTCTAATAAAGGATGTTGGCCTCACCACATTCAAGGGGTAAGATGATAATTTTACACCATACTTTATTAGAATGTGGTATTTGCTACACACAAAAGCATATGGATTTTAAACACAATTTTTGAGTAAATAAGTAAATAATTTTTAAATACTAATCATTTTTTTTTGAATGGAAATACTATTCATTTTTGAAGAGTTGAATCTTTGTCTTCACTCCTCCTAGATGATCTCATTTCAGGTTATGTATTAAAGAATTTCGATCTTTGAGAGAGTTAAGTGGTTGTTATTTGTTAAAGTTGAATATTAGTACCTACTAATCAAGGATAATTTAGAGAGGTATTTATTCATATGGATTAAGAATGATTTCCAAAATGGCAAGTTATGTAATTGAATGTTATAGTTTATCTTTATGATGTAATGAATCTAAAAATTTTTTAGAAGTAACAAGCGTATTCAAGTGTGAAAATTGAGAGTATACTGAATACTATTCATATGATAACATAACTATATAAATTAAATGGGGTGACAAGAAAGAAAATGTAGGTTACATAATGGAGATGGACTGTATCAATCGTGATTTCAAGTGTGTCTATATTCTATAAAGCTACTGATCATTAAGTTGTAAATTACAATATAACAGACATGGTCATTATAAAGTAAAAAGAACTCTATGGAATCATTAACTCATCTATAATTATTATGGATACGGTGTCATGGACCATGAAGGTGTGCACTTAATACACTGGACACGGATATTTCTTTATTACACAATAAATAGATGACGATCCAAGATATCTCTGTAGAATTACTCCCCATTCCCAAAAAGAAGTTCAGTATAATATTTTTATTCGTCCCAAAAAAATAGTTCATTTATCTCATTTAGCATATCTTTATACTATTTTTTTAATATATATATATATATATATATATATATATATATATATATCTATATAACTAATTAGTAGTCTATCTTTGTGTGACATGGGGGAGTATAACGTAGCACTACTAAATGAAATGATTGGAGAAGAGGATCTTGTTCCCAACATGTTGGATTTAGTGTCAAAGTGCATGTGTGATTGTGAGGCTGCAAATTGGGTAAATCATCGGTTGTTGAACTAACTTAAACTTAACTAATAGCTGCATAATGATTCACGTTTGGTATTATCTCAATGCAGCCAATGCGTACCAACTCTTTACCGCAGCTGGTCCAAAGTCACAAAATCCTAAATATAAAATGTGGCCATTTATTATAGAGGTGCTTTTATTAATTTTGGCCTATATTAATCTGCCTAAGTAATCTTGACATTGGCTTGTCATTATCAAGCCTCCCGTCAATTAAGGGCATCTTATTAGAATTTGATATCACATGTCAACAAAATGTTCATGTGATGGATATTGTTCTATTTCACATTTTGCATTAATTGTTTTATTTCTCTCTACTGTTTTAACAATTACTCTTTCAATCCCAATGCACTGTTAAAGACGTTTTCTTTTAATTTCGATTCTATTTGCTACATAATTGAGAATCCACATTATATCATTGAAGATGTTCTAATTAACCAGCAAATGAGCTTCCAAGAAGAGTAATTAAAGACAAAACTTACACTCACTCCCACTTACAAAAAGATGTTCTTTTTCCTTTTTCATCCGTCTAAATATATAAGCCACTTTCGAAGTTTGTATTTATTTACTTTCTTCATTTTTCCATTATACCCATGCTCAATGTTGCATTATTATTAATGAAAAGATACTATTATCTAACGTAGAAATATATTTGAAAATTTGAAACTAAAATTTATTTTTTCAATAATATTAATTATAATTTCTTAATTTACGTGAAAGTCAAACTCGATCTAGCTTTAAAGAGAAAGCTTTCCGCCAATTTAGAATATCTCCAAACAATGACATATAAACCCATATAGTATAGGTTTTCTCTCTTCTCTACAACATCTCTCTCCTTCAGACTATGCCAATCTCTTTCCTCATTCTCAAACCAACCCCCCCCCCACCCCCTTCAATTTTCTTTGTCTTTCCATTCAAATAATAATACTTGTATATCATATCGCACTTGCAATAGGTACAAGTACACATAGTTCTTGAAGAAGCTCTTGGAGGTACGCGAACAAAAATCTTGTGTCGGTCATCAACATTTATGATTGTACAAAACATTCACGAGATAATATTTTTGATTGAACCAGTCGAAATAATAATAATAATAATAATAATAATAATAATAATAATAATAATAATAATAATAAAGTGCGTAGAAGAATTTCATATATTGATTGCTTCCTCGACGCAAATTCGCAATAACTTTTGGAATCATAACAAGAAGAGATAATTGATCACTGCATTAATTAATTTGTGATCTCCGATCCAAATTAGTTACTATATTAGCATATATCGTCAAGTAGATTTAGATGAAGACGTACGTCTTTATTCCATGTCCCACTTCAAATCAATGGAGCCTTAGATTTTTCATCCTGCATGGCAACAATAAAATTAATATAACATTAAATATATTAATATCAATTAATAGCATGTGAAAAGTGCAAAAAAGAAATGTGCATACCTAATCCCTAGCTATTTCCTACAATTTTGAAAATTACTTGTGTGGGTCCAAAAGTTTCCGAAAAATTTTCTAATACTTACAGATTACGCAATTATAATTATGACATGGAAAATCGAATATAATTAAGTATTTCAGAAGTATTTGAATCGATATATATATATATGAATGAAGTTATAAATATATTGACTAGTTTATCAAATTTTATTAATTCTAAGTAAAGGGCAAATAAAGGCAAGTAATTAAAACATGTACTTTCGGGGGCAGGGGGGATTATAATTCTAGGGATTTCAATTCTGGGGATGAACTTTGAAATTTAATAAAAGAACCAACATATTAGTACCCTAACTATAACTTCGAACATAAAACGACCGACAAGTTCCTAGGTTTAATTTTTTCCGTACATACTACATAATTAATTAACAAGGAATCAAAGAAAGTTTATGCTAAACTAAAGTTGGCATGTGAGAATGCAAGACAAGAAAATGTAGCTCCAATATGACTTAATATAGAAGGCTTTGATTAGTGATTACTATACTATTTTTATGCCGCCGGTCCAAGTTTGATAAAAATACTCCATCTACAATCAATTTAAATTCAGATTTTGACTGTGTAACAGTGTTCAACGGTATCAATCAGTATAGATAAAAATTAAAAATCTTGCCAACATAAGTAGGGTGGGAATGGGAAACCCAAAATGTAGTGTTAATTTCACTAATATCACTACCTTAGTTCATCCGCATTGATGTTACTACCTCGACCGCCACCCTTGGTGGTCCGGTAGTTGGGGAAAGGGACTTGGCCACTCTCGATATATTTCACATCCTCAACAAGAATTTCGTAATGCCTCTTTACTTCTTCTGGGGTTTTCCCACCAACAGCCCGAGCCACATTGGCCCACCGGTCGGGCGTGTCTTGGTCGTACACCGCCAATGCCTTCTCGAAGGCCTTGTTCTCCGTGGCGGTCCAAGTGGACGTACCACGGGATGATATTGAGCTAGATGCCATGAGATTAAATTTATAAGATGGCTTAAGTTTGATGCAAAAGATGGCAAGAAATGAGAGAAAGAGTGAGGAATGGTGAGGAGATTGTGAAGATGAGGACTGGTTATTTATAAGGAGAGGGTGAGAGGTGGGGTCTTGCCAGTTGGCTCATAGGATTACAACGTTTGAAGGGTACAAGAACCAAAAGATGAAACATGAAATATGCAAGGACTGAAGAATCTTTATTGTCTCACAATTTTCTTAATTAAATAATTTCAGTAGCATTACTATAGTCCGGGATAATTTATACGTAATCGGATAAGAGATGTTTTAGACTGCCAATCAGTCTCTGAAACGTGGTAGGAATAGGAATCATTTGTTTAAACAAAAACTAATTATCTGTCAGATATCGATTCGATATTGATATAAATATCACATATGGTCTGACAAATGTTGTTCATTGCCAATTACTATACTGATTATGATAATAACTAATTATTTGTTTCGTGAATTTTATGTAGTCTTTGTCGAACAACAGATTTAAACTCTTATTACTGTGATACAGTAATATTCTTTGTATTATAAGTGCAATTATTGTGTACTTTCTTGAGCATTGGAGTTCCAAAGTTAGCATAAAATGGGCTTATGAGAAATTGTTCACGTGTTTGGTTTAAAGAAATTACCTAAACAATTCCATTTGGAGTTTCTAATTACCTCAATTAGTGGTGGGATACCTTAAAGTACAATCATGCTTTTGGAAAAAAATAAATACATATGATACATCCATGATTCCATGAAGACGACCTCTCTCACTGAGGCACTGTCGTTGTAACTCAATTAAATTACGTTGTAACTCAATTAAATTAGGTGAGAAATTTCAAAAGTTACTAAATTGTGTGAACTCAAGTCAAATGGCCGTACAAAGGCTTTTTGTTTTTCTTTTATTTTTTGGCACTAATTATATAAAAATATATATATAATTTCATTGAACTTTGAATAAATGATTATGCTCCAAGACTTTTATGCTCTCAATTTGTTTGCTACATTCACTATATAATCAATTAAGAGGTGTGTGATTGTTATTTCTTAACGGCATTTTATGACTATAATTAAAAATACTACTGCTGATATGAAATCAAAACGTTTAAGAGGGATCTTTTAAGATTATGTCATGTGACAGCCAGGAAAAATTTGCGACAACATAGTTAAACATGTAAGTGTTGTCCCATAAAGGCTAGTTCGACGACGACCTGACTCCCACGGTCGATTATCGGTTAGCCAGTCGAATAACAAGTTGAGAACCAATGGTACAGTTATAGAGAAAAATTTCTAGTTGCATCTATATATTTGTAGGCATCAATCTGCCCCATGAGTTAGAGATGATCTATGTACAAACAACATTCCAAATCTCATAGCTGGCCTGCTGAGTCCGTGCAATGATTAATTAGGTTTCTAGTCCAAAAAAGCAGGACATGCAGTATCTTGTATGGATCCTTAGCCTGAGCTTCCTTCTTTTAATTCACTTCTTCATTTTCTTGAATTAATTAATTAAAAAAAATTTGTGTGGACTCACCGTAATATTGATTTCGTGTGGTTTAAGGCATGATTCCCTTTTCAGAGTCTTGAGAATATTTGTCTACAATCATAAGATTTACCTTTGTATGTATACTGCAAATGATATGTTGTTTAGTGTAAATACAGTTAATAAACTCAATTGCGATTTAAAAAATATAAAAAGAAGCAGATGAACGGGGCTGGCAACCCACAGCCATTAATTAGTACGTCGGGGAATCGCGATTGCGACTATAAAAGTGTTTAGGGTTAAAGTTTACATTATAGTAATAGACAATATTAACATGATAGATGTTGGTTTCTTTTGTCGTGGCATTAGTTCAATATTATTTAATCTACTATACCAAACATGTATTTCTTGGATTTTCGATCCTAATTAGCTCAATCAAAATCAGAGAACTCCTCTTCTTCCACTTTTGCTCCCATGCCCCCTGTGTGGATAGAGGAGCCGTGCTCATTGTTGATGTGGAGGCCACGTCGACCACGC
The DNA here is from genome assembly GCA_018223645.1 of Jasminum sambac. Classification (NCBI taxonomy): domain Eukaryota; kingdom Viridiplantae; phylum Streptophyta; class Magnoliopsida; order Lamiales; family Oleaceae; genus Jasminum; species Jasminum sambac. The sequence continues at coordinate 24,186,084 of CP073648.1, read as the reverse complement.
CGACCACGTGCCAAACTAGGGTGGCCCCCTGATTTGACACACGCCCGATGTGACCACCACATCGGCAATGGGTAGCCCCCAATGGGTAGCCCCCCTCCCGCAGCATGGGCAGGGGAGCATTCCTCCTCCTTCTTCATCATCTTTTTGTCTTTCTTTTTTAATTTTTTTAATAATGAATATCCTCAAGTTTACAATGTCTTGTGAATGTTCAAGAAATGAATGAGTGGTTATTTGTCCCTATGCTAGTTTATCATTGACTTGCAAGGTTGAATTTGGAGAAGATAGAAAATATTTCTCCTCTTTGATTATGTCCATGATGCAGATATACGGTGATGATCTTGCTGACATAAGCAAATCAGGCAAGTTATGGGCAACCCAATTTCAAATTTCAGACCGAATCTTATTTTTTTCGAAACTTTTGGGCTAGCCTACAAAACCTACTCTTTGTACTATCCAACAAGATGACTCACTTGATCACAATTCCATAATAACTCTTGAACATCGTATATTTATCTAATCTTCAGTCCTCAACATGTCCCATCACATGCGGGTCGCGTTCACTTTTCACCAAAGTCTAACTAGTTTCGCAAATTATTGGTGAAATTACCTCGATGTTGGGTTGAACTAAATAGCGTGTGATGGAAGTCAATGGTCAAAAGAAATTGAAATACAAGCACATGGTTCATAGATCATTTTATTGGTCGGTATTCAAAGAAATTGGTGTAATTTTTGCATACGATGTCCATTTTAGACCCATGACCCCAATTCGGAAAGCTAATAAGAAATTGCAGTTGACCTATAGAATATCATAATGCAAGAAGGATTTATTTTCCCATTTCTGGACTATTTAGAGGGTCAAAACTACAGTTTTATATTTTATTAATTCATTTCGTATTTATTTTAATAATAAGACCCAACCCAGTGTTGGTTTACTAACCCAATAAAGTTTATTTCGCCTATTTAAGAGTTCCAGCGTGTAGGGTTTTCATTTACTTGTATTTTAATAGGAACAACGCTAGTTTTTTCGTTCATATTATTACAATCAGTGCTTTACTATTAAAGGTGTAGGTGCCCCTACATGAGTTTAAGTGGAATTTTAGACCTAGAGTATCCTTACCTATATATACTATGGTCCAATGTCCCTTGTATTCTTCAAAATTGATTCAATGTAGGTATATGCATTTCTAGGTCCCCAAAAACTACCATCGATGAAAAATAATGATGCCTCTTCAAGAATCTCATAACCTTCAACGAATTTGTAGAGAAAGCTAAAAATCCATTGGTTCCTATTCAAGATGCACGTATTTGAACGTTTTGCAGTGTGTTTTTTGTACTGCTTTTGTATAAGTATACATATTTCTAAAATTACTTTTCGGCCCTTTATTTTCTACTTATTGGAACCACCTTAAGAAACAATTTTACAAGCACACGGTTAGATGTCTTTGTAGAAAGTTCAACTCTATTGTCACATTTTCTATCCTAAAAAAAGTTACAGTCAATTAAAATACTATCAACATACATTAATAAGTGTATTAATTCAATGACATGGTCGTATTTTTTTTTTTTTTTAATACATGGCCGATTGTCTTGATTTAATAGATAACGTAAGGGACAAGAAATTGAACAACAAACTTAAACACCTTAGGGTGTGTTTGATTGGGCAAAATTTTTCAGGAAAAACCAATTTTTTCACTTTTTTAGGCTTTTGGTCTGTTTGATTGCATCTTTTTTTTCTAAAAAAAGCGTTTTTCAACTTTTCTCGAAATCCGTTTTTTCCCTATTTTAAAGCAAACGTTTTTCTTGAAGGGAGATGGTTTTTGTTTTCCGGGAAAAGTTTGCTTCTTTTTTTTTTTTTAATGGACAATTTGGTTTAACCATAAAGATAAGGAAAATGTTTAAATTTTATGAAGAAAACATAAAAATAAGGAAAACGACACTATTTTTCAACTTGTAAATTAATGCAATCAAACACATGCAACTACTATTTACCTAAAAAACTTTTTCCGGAATTCATTTACTCGGAAAACCTTTTCTTTCTAATCATTTTTCGGTTTATGATCAAACACACCCTTAGTAGAAAGCAATTTCTGAAAAATGAAAATTAAAGGGTTAAATAGCGATCTTCTAAAATATGAGGGCAAAAAATAATTTTAAAAATTATGGAAAATTGTGAAGAGTTCAAAAATTGGTCTACAAACATAGAGACGTTGCTAATAGCCTAATATGTCACGTTTATGAGTATAGAAAACCAATTAAACATTGCTAGATAAAGATTTAAAAAGAACCACATGCATTTCTTCCACGTTGATGCCTATGATGAGTGGAAAAATCAAAAGGCAATATGGATATTGGATTCTCGTTTCAAGTTGTAGAATGTCTTGTATTCTATAGCTAGGTGCTAATGATTAGTTGAAAGTTACATTGCAATCTTGTTGTGCATCAAGAACATGTTCTGTTACTTTCCCTCTGAAGGTGGTCCTTCTCACATGTTGGAGAAATCGGGGGACCTCTTTGATAGTCTAAAAATATTTTTATCTATGTAAGTCGTGTCTAGTACTATTGCATAATGCCATAAAATTATTGTGATGTTCATTTAATTTCTCATTCTTCGTATTTTATTTTGACTGAATTAAGGAATTAAACAATAATAAAAGATGGATTCTCATACGAAAATTAGCGTAGTTGGAAAATTGGCACCAATGGACGGCGCAAGAATCTGTTGCAGCCAAAGATCCATAAAAATCTCACGATATTGAATTGAAAATCCATGAATCTAGAGAAATTAAAGAAACTGGGGAAATTCCACAACAAGCTTGGACCAAAAATGAAGAAAAGTCGAAGAAGGGATCAATGTTGTAAATATATAAGCAAATTAATCGATAGTGCCTATGTTGCGAACCTCTAATTGTTTTGCAAGAACATGTTCACGAACATTATGAATGTCAATCTTTATGGGTTTTGTTCGTTGATGAAAAACGGGCTTGTTGACTAACGAACTAGCAATAACATTATCGGGACGAATGAATTGGACAAGAGGCCAAAAGCATGCACATACAGCTCATAAAATAAATTTTGTAGTCACACAATTTCAGAGGTAGGAGCCTATTTAACACCATAAAAGGCGACATGATGTGGGTACTTAGAGTCAAAAAAATCTTCATCCCGATCAGAGCCGGTCCTGCTTCAAGGCGAAGCAGGCCGATGCCCCAAGCGCTGGAAATATATTCACTAAAAATAAGAGAAATTGGGATACCAATTTAAATTTTTAAATTGAACATTCAAAAAGTTTAGGAAAAATATTACAAATTCATTGAAACTAAAAAAAAGTGGGGCGAAAATTTTTTTATTTTTAAAGTTTGCCTGGGGTGTCAAAATTCTCAGGACCGGCATTGATCCCGATGCATGAAAACAGTTTTTGGAAGATCCCACATTAAGAAACGCGTTGTTGATATTAATTTGTTGTATGTCCTGATTGAAAGTGCGGTCAAAGTGATAATAAAACACATTGCAACTTGTTTGACGATGAGGCTAAAAGTAATTCACCCATATGGTCTATTGAAACCCTTTTGCGCTACCAAGTGCGCCTTATTTTTTCCTCTACAATCAGATTTAAATTTCACTTTAAAAACTTATTTATGTCCAACAACATTCATAGGCACTAAAGATCCAAAGTCGATATGTGGGCATCTTGATGTAGTACAACTCTACATCAAGAAATAAACAATACACGGATTGCAATTTCGATAAGACTCTCTTTTATTTGAGACCAACCAAGTTTCAATAAAACCTAACTAGGATTTAAAACAGTACTAATTAACTTGATGAACAAGAAATAAATAAAATAATTAATTAATTAAAACCAAATCATCTAACCTAACTAGAATACAAATATCGTTATTAAATTGAAATACTTAAGGAAAGATAATAATCTAAAATTATTCATAATTTAAATAATATTCTAGGACATTCCATCTGCATCACATCTTAAGATGTCTACCTATGGGCCGATGATTGATACGTGGTCACTCCCTAATGGCGAGGATCAAGGGGGCACGTGGTAATCATTGGCCTACATATGAGCACTTTATTGGGGGACATGTATCAATTATCGACCCACTTGTGGGCACCTTAAAATACCTACGTGTGAACATCGGATCATTAGCCCATTCATAGGATCACCGTTAGGAACAAATCCAAATATTGTTTGTCAGCAAGGCTTTGAATTCAGTAGTCACTATATCAACCAACTATGGTTGTTGCAATGCTTCTAGCACCAACTGTGGTTAAATGATTATAGGCTAATGAGCAGTGTAACCAAATCTTTTACGCTTGAATATTCTAGACTTGTTTGCATGAGAATAATGAGATACACTGGAATAATTGGCAAGGATATGTGTGGCAGGTTTAGAGATGGTCTAGCAGGAAAAGAATTATTTACATGACTGTTGGAGTAGGACTGGTTCACTGCAGCATTAGAAGAATTTGATATACTAATCACAAAGGAAAATCCTTCTTTTACGCCCACACATAATAAGGGTGTTCCCAACATTGAACTTAATGGATTTTAAAAATCCATACAGTTTTGGTTGTCCTCAATTTAAAATTATGTGAATTCCATGCAAATCTAGTGTCCTCAATTTGGCATTTTATGAATTTTATAAAAATCCAGCATCCTCCTCAACTGTTTATGGATTCTAATGGATTTTATTAAATGGTGGGTTTTTATGGAATTTTATCGATTTTACACTTAAAAATACACTGCCAACATTCTTGTCAAATCCAACCTCCTATCCCACAGATTATTGCTATGGATTTCACAAATTTTCTTTCTTTTTTCCCAAAAATCATGTAACTTTTTAAATCTAAATAATTAATGTAAATTTATAATCATAGATTGAGAAAGCTCGTTTGATCTTAACAGTATAATTTTTAAACAATCATGTTACATTCAACTTATGGAAAATAAGTAGTCAATATATACAAAATAATATACTATTCCGATTTCTTCATTACTCTAATTTTTGGAAAATCATATTATATTCAATTTATGCAAAATAATTTTTAATTTACAAGATGGAAGCATATTATAATATAATATTAGTAAGTTCAAAATATTTTCATAATTATTAGTAAAATCTAAATTGACAAAAACTTGTGATTTTTTTCCTTCATTGCACTCAAATTTGTGAAAATCCCATCATATTCAACCTATGTAGAATAAATAGCTAAATGTCTTAAACGAGGTGTTATCGTAATATCAGCAAGTCATAATCTAGTTTCATAAATTTATATTCGTGCAAAAATTAGAAACATAGATATATATTTTATCTTTGTCCACTTAGTTTAAAAACTATGAATCTTTTTTTTTCTTTTCTAAGAAATACAAATTTATAAATTTCATTTTTTAATCACATATTCTAAACATTTTTACTTTTTTGAATTATTTGATTTCATGATGTCAAGTAAAAACTCATGTGGTCTAGTAACATCTAAGTGGGATTCCTACACCTTTGATTATTCCTTTGTAATGGCCAGGAAAAGTAAGAAGCTGTGTAATATTTTTACTTTTATGTCAAGTTCAATATTCAGCACTACCAAAAACTAAACCTTTAGGGTGTGTTTGATAGGATTCCGGGAAAGGGAATTCCGGGAAAACGTTTTCCTAGAAAACGGATTCCTACCTTTTCCTTGGATTGAGTTTTCCAGGAAAACTATGATTTTTGTGCTTTAAACGCTTGTACCTGGAAAACGTTTTCCTGGAAAAAAAAAACCAATCAAACACCGAAAGTTGGAAAAAATGGTTGGAAAACTCGTTTTCCAGGAAAACTTTTGTGCAATCAAACACACCCTTAGGGTTGGCTTGTTACCCCTAAAACCTTGCCCCTATAAAGTATTATGGATGATATAACAATATGTCATCCTTAATACTCTATAGGGATGAAACCATGGGGATGACATGCTGTCCTAAAGATCTAGTTTCTTGCAGTGCTTTCAACATGCAGAAGGGAAAAAAGATAAAAGAAAGAAATCGCTCAAGATTTGAATTCAAAGATCAATATGATACTAATAAATTTTTAAATAATTTTATAATAAATAAATGATTTTCCTAAACAAAAGGTAAATGTGGATTACGTGTTTTTTCCAAGCGTATTTGTGTTTTTTCTTCTATATCATAATTTATCACATGGATTATATATTACTATAATAACATACTCAATTGAGAATACATGAACAATATGAAATTCTAAATACATAAATTTCATATTGGGGATACTTCAGTAAATTCCACTAAATCCATTGAAATCCACCAAATTCTATAATATAGAATTCCACTAAAATCTGAAGGATGTTGTAGGATTCTATTAAAATCTATAAAATCCATAAATAATTCATAAATAATAAAAAAATCCATAAAATTCTATGTGGGGGACACTGCATTAAAGTTTTTGGGTTGGTCTTTATACTACAAAATATAATTAAAATGATAAAAATTGCAACATTAGCTACAAAAATCATTATAAACTATTTATGAAATATCCATTAACATCATTTCCAACCTTCCTATAGTTGTTTCTCGACATAACCAAACACAAACGAGCTCAATTAGGATCTTCACCATTTTTCCTTTATTTCATCACAAAATCATAAAAACAAAATTGACAAAAGCAACATTTGCATAATTCCGTACTGCTAATCGAACGGAAATGGAAAAATAACAAGTGACTACAGGCTTCCAACCAAACACTACACATAATTCTAATATTCCATTTCAAAAGATAAAAAATTTTAATTTTATTGACCAGCTCCTCCGACCACCCATGAACCTTCCGCACGTGTTCGACTTTATAGGTTGCCTCAAGTGCGGCATTCCACCTCTTGTGCGCCACTATGCTTGAACAAATCAATTCCAATTGACACTCCTTCTATGTTGATGCAGTCCATTCAAGTTGTCGGCATGATGGTTGCAATGTACACAATCGAATCCGCAAAGCATGAGGCAAGTGAGGCGAGCACCTCAGGCCCAGAGTTAAGAAGGGCCCATTTTTAGTTGGTATTTTTCTTTCTTGCGATGGACTTTTATATTTTAAAATATCAATTAACTATCAAAATTATTTTTATCATAAATAAATATCTATTGTAATATAGAAAATTTTTAAAAAATTAGGAGGATTTAAAGGAAAACTTAGGAATGAATAAAGCTAGTAGAAGACGAGAGTTGTACTACACAAAAAGTTATTAATTTACTTCGGTATTGCTTGATGCAAACTAGACCACCCCATCCCTATTTATACTAGTGGCACAGCCATAACAGATACAGATGGTTGGGATTTTGCTACCATACATTTAATCCAATGGCTATAATTGATCATCTAGAACTCTCTAACAAAATATCTTTAAAATATCATGATATTTTCTATGTCCTTATTTAGAATATATAAGTTTCTAGAAATTGGGCCTATTGGAGTTTTAATTACTAAATTTTAGACTTATTGACACAATCATGATCCAACGTTTCAACTTGTTGCGTACTAAGGATCCATGCTTTTTTTATTAGCATTTCAGTACTCGAACTCAATATTGACTGCGGAGTAAAGACTTCTGTTAGCCAACTGTTAAATTCCACCAATCTTCAATTCCCTATACCCAACTGTTCATCTATTTGGCATGAGTAGAACCTGTACTTTGTAACTATTGATAAATGATATCTTTATCTTTTTAATTAAATTGCAAAAAAAAAAACCCTGCTGTGTTCTTCTCTCTCTTTCTCAGTGCTGCAATTACTATCTCAACCGATCTACATTTATTGAATTGATAACTAGCACTAATTGCCCCACTTCAACATCTTAATGCAAGAAACACAACAACCCCATAACAATCATCACAACCAAATATGATAATCCCAAAACACACGAACATTGCACAATTCCATAACAAAGCAACATGGAAATCCCAAAAATATGGCAAAACGTCACAAAGTGCAAAACAATGTCGCACACATTTTCAATAAATACAAATATCAAGAACTTACCGTATAGATGACACAATCAGTGTCAGATACCAGAATTTTCTACTAGTTTGAGATGGAAATGGTAGACCATCTCCTATTTTGTTTTGTCTCTAGCGAGATCAGGCGTATCAATTCGAATATGGGTTTTGACTTGGGTTTGGATATGGGGAATTGAAGATGGGTGGTATGAGGACGATTCTACCCTTTAGAAATGGTACGTGAGGTGCACAAAGTTGAATTAACAGTGGAATTTAATAGTTGGCTAACAAAAGTGCTTAATCCACAACAAATATTGAGTTTGAGTACTGGAAATGGCAAGGAAAAAGCATGGGCCTTTAGTGCACATCGAGTTAAATCGTTGAATCCTGATAGTGCCAATAAACAATTTTATTACTTAGTATCTAAGCCCAATTATTTATTTTGGGTCAAATCAAGTTTATTTCCAATAATATCATGGTATGCGACTTATTTTCAATTTAATTAGTTGAATAATTTTTTTATATATCTTTTCAATATATTTCAAAAATCAAATTTATCTTTCTTAAATAAAAAATTTAAAAATATAATTTATAACTATTACTCAATTACGAAGAATAAATATTTTAAAGGCCCTATTCATTTTTTAATAGTACAATGAAGTTAGATTTATTATTATTATAGTTGAAGCAAAAATAAATAAAATAAAAGTCCAGTTAGATGATAATTCAATTTTTTTTTTTACAATATAATTTGAGTTAAAGAAAGATAGAGAAAGAATTGAAAGATAGAGATTGTCACCATGTTTATTAGTATTTTCACATTTTTATTTGATTATATAATAGTTACCTCTTGGAATAAATTTTTCATATTTTTGTCCCCCCTTTACAATTTAAATATTTCATGTAATACGTTATATTTACTTTTACTGTAACTAGGTTCATGTAGCTGTAATACTATTCAAAAGTCTATGAGGGCCCATTTTTTAAATCTCACCCTCAAACCTCATAAAGTACAAAACCGACACTGCAAATCTGGCATCCATGACACAGTTTGTAACGCCCCCTCAAATCCCCCATACGTATGCATCTATGATGTCATATTTTACGTAATGTGCACGAATATTTCATTAACATCATAGCCTAATACACGAATTTACATTACATAGTGGACCCTAGGGCGACAGACATAACATATATGAAACCTCAAAGGGTTTAGAACTTACATTTTAACATATTGCCGCCGGATCTTTAGATTCCTTTTTCCCCTCACACGTCATCATGCATCGATCTTGGAGGACTCTTCGCCAACTCCCATGCACATAACATGTTTCGTACCCTCAAAAACATAAACGTACACATAATGAGTCATATAGGCTCAGTGAAAAATAGATGCAATGCAATGGATGAAATGCACGTATCACATTCTTTACTTTCTTTGGGCCCGGTTGCGAATCATGTGAATACACTGGCGCCACCTTATTCATTTCATCTTTGGCCCGGCCTTTTGTCACATTGGGGTTTAGGTCCCCCATTCGGCCGTTGCCCACCATGTAAGGCCATATGATCATATACGGGGTTTAGATCCCCCATTGGGCCAACTTAACTTTTGTATTTGGTAAACACATGATAGGCAACCATCATGTGCATATGTTGTCATAACATGATCATGCATAGAACTTACCTTCAAGCTATGTTATCCTTTTTCCATAACTCATCATCACCATTATATATCACACATGCAAGGCTTCACGATCACGTGTTAATCATAATATACAACATTACACATACCATGCATTGGGTGTATCATATATCACATCTCACAATGCCAATGTCATTCAAATGCATCATATACTTACCTTCTTTCATGGAGTTACAAGAACATACCTATCTCAATGCCAATTCATCACATATAAGCATATAATTCGTTTGGTTCGTTACTTGAACACACTTCATATAACGTGCCATTAGTACCACATCTATCATATGTAACGTAGCATAATCAATCTAACATGATTCTAACTCTTTCCATTTCTAGTTTCCGTTGTCACTAGATAACTTATAAGTGTGAGTAGTGGGCATCACATACGTCATATAAACACCTTCGCAACCACCACACATCACAAATTACCCACAAAACAAGGAAGTTAGGTACTATCATGTTCTTAACCTTCATAAGCTTCATAAACATATCCTCTTCTTTCTAATTCAACCAAAAGCATATATTTATTTCCTAACATATGTAATACATCTATTATCCACCTTTGAAGTGAAGAAACCAAGCAAAGAGATGAGCACAGCTTCCTCCCTCTCTTCCTCTTCCTTTCCTCTTCTTTGTTACCATCAAAACATGAAGTAAATGGATGAATCTTGGTACATCCATGATCTAATAAGGTTATGAGGAGCTTAGACATGTTCAAAAGGGTTCTTGAGAGCCTTAGGAAGTGTAAGAATCGAGTTTGGTTGGGTAAATCTCAAGAAATGGCAAGAAATGTCTAGAAATACCATTTCTGCCGACTTAAAATTACAGCCGTAACTCTTAAATTTGCAGCCGTAAATCTCATCTTACTGTTGTATCAATATGACATACGGTCGTACCAAGGATTTTGAAAGTTTTCACATCTTTTCATTTTTTGAATTACGACCGTATAAAAATACTTTACGGCTGTACATATCATCTTACGGCAGTATCTCACATACATACAACCATACAAAACTCTCTAAAAATTTTCCACCTTTCTTCTATTCACATAATTACGGCCGTAAACCTCACATTTATGGCCGTAAATGCCCATTTTCTGCACTTTTCCTTTCGACCTGAATTTGACGACCGTACCTATTCCAAATACATCAAATACATTCCCAAGCATGCCATAAACGTATCACGCACATCATCATCATCTCAAGGTACATTCGTATCATTTCAACTCATATACGACATCACAAACACCTCATATACGACATTATATACATATTTTGGGACGAATTCAAGCGAAGTGTTACAGTTTGATTGATGGAGAACCAATAAGCTTTCTGGCTAAGCGAGAATAGGAAGTAGGGTGAAAAGCGAGAAGAATAAATGAAGAATACGCTGCCGGGAGTAATTTATTAAGTGTTGACACAACTATTTATTAAGCTTTAAAATGTATATTCTGTGATTAAAAAATAAAAACCTGTCTGCTAAGAAAAACTTACATGCGCCCGCCCTACCATCCCGTGTGGTAGGGCGGGCCAATAAACGACTGACACGTGTATTTTTGCTGGCTAAATCATTTATACGGCTTTCATCTCTCTCTATACTGATCATTTTCTACTTTTCTTAATTATACAAGTGTCCCACACAAAATGCCAAAGTCCAACTAATTCTTGTTTTTTATTGCAGCAAACGTATGAGTCCCACAATTATTACCATTTCCCCCTCTTTTTCCCTTTTCTTTTCCTTTTTTTGATTATTTGTTTTTCGCACCATTATTATTATTATTATTATTATTGAGTTTTCCTTTTCTTTTTTCCGATTTTCTTAGATAAAATAAATAGTGTGTATATAAAAAAGTGACAATTCAAAAAAAAAAGATTACCTTAAGATTAAATTTGATAAATTAAACAAAAACAAAGATGTTCACTGATTCACAAATAATAATAATAATAATAATAATAATAATAATAATAATAATAATAACGTGGCAACATTTTAAAATGTCGTTGCTGGTACACAAGAATCATGTATTCACCAACATTTGGGAGGAAAAAAAAAGAGCTAATATTGTACAACAATATTGTTGATCTATTGCTCACTCTAGGCACCTTATATACGGTGCCTACAGTTCAGGAAAAAAATCCATGGGGCCCACACCGACCCCCCACCATCAGTGGCAGTTATGTAGTATTCATCTAATTTTATGTAGATACCAAAAAAAAATTTTTGTAAATTGGGAAAAAAAATTAAAGCTGACGTGGCGCCACAAAATGACGCCACATTGGCATGGACACGACACTTACCCACTAGTACACAATTGGCTTTAGGGGACACCCATTAGGTAGCGTTTTTAATGAAAACGCCATCATTGATGCTTGTACTGAAAAAAGGGTGGCGGTTGTGTTGAAATCCGCCACCCTATGGTGTGGATAGGGTGGTGGGTGTACACACAACCACCATCCTAAACAAAAAAATTTTTTTAAAAAAATTTATAACTTTTAGGGTGGCGGTTGTACACACAACCGCCACCCTAAATCAACAAATTTAAAAAAATAAATAAATAAAACATTTAGGGTAACGGTTGTACACACAACCGCCACCTTAAACCAACAAATTTAAAAAAAATAAAATAAAATAAAACACTTAGGGTGGCGGTTGTACACACAACATCCACCCTAAACCAACAAATTTTTTTTAAAAAAATAAAACACTTAGGGTGGCGGTTGTACACACAACCGTCACCTTAAGTAAAAGAATTAAAAATAATAATCATAATAACATTGGGTGGCGGTTGTAACTATACACCCGCCACCGTATGCATTTAAAAAAAAATTATTTTAAACTTCAAGAACCGTCACCTAAAGTATTATAAAATTTTTGAAAAAATGCACAACGGGTGGCGGTTGTTTCTACAACCGCCACCCATTCTCTACATTAAAAAAATATAATAATAATAAATATTTAGGGTGACAGTTCCATATTACAACCGCCACCCATTTTTTTATTTTTTTATTATTAAAAATACTTTTGGGTAGCGATTTTTTGCTATAACCGCCACCCTTTCTCTTTAAATATTTCATCAACTCACCAGATAGCCATATTCCCGCTTCTTTTCTTCTTCTTTAAAAAATTTTCCGCAATTTCTTGAAATATTCACTACTTCAAATCAGATTTAAGTGCAATTTCTTCACAAATTGATGGCACATTTTAAGCAAGGTAAGCTTCTTCTATCTTTTGGTCCCAATTTCGTGTATTTTCGTGTAATAGTTAATATAATTTTTTTGAGTTTTTGAGCATGCAAACTTTAAATGGCCATAATTTTTGCATACGATGTCCGTTTTCAACCCACTACACCATTTCGGAATCGTCGCGACAAGATCTACGACACTCACCGCTATTGTCGTGACCCCATGTTTCAGGCCGATCTGAGGTCGTCTAATGCCTCAAAACGTAATTTTTAGTTTTTCATCTTATAATTTCGTGTTTTTGTTCTTAGATTGTTTATTTTATTGTAATTAGAAGCGATTGGTTTTGAATAAAAATTATTTCGTTCTTACTTGCACTCTTAATTCTGTGTTTTTGGGTGCTCATATCATTTTTTTAAGTGAATTTTGGGTGGCGGTTTTGCACTAGAATCGCCACCCTAAGTAGTTTTTTTTAGGGTAGAAAGGGTGGCAGTTGTTAAAAACAATCATCACCCTAAGTGTTTAAAAAAAAAAAGGACTTAGGGTGGCGGTTGCTTAAAAACAACTGCCACCCTAAGTGTTTTTTTAAAAAAATTTAAAAACACTTGGGGTGGCAGTTGTTTTTAACAACCGCCACCCTAAGTCTTTTTGGGTGGCGTTTTCTCAAACACCACCCTTTCAATAACTTTGAGTGTCGCCGTTTTGGGTGGGGATCAAAAAATCACCACCCTAAATTTAAAACAACCGCCACCTAAACTCCTTTTTGTACTAATCACCGTGCCCAAATTGGGAATAGAACACCAGCGTGTACAACAAGACCACCCGTATAGAATAATTTTGCGGAATATATTTTACTTAGAAAGTCACACTAATGTCTAATATTATATCAAAACTTCAACCATGTAATCATGAGTCATTTCTTTGTAAATCTTCAAAACCATAATAATGTGGATCCGAAGAAAAGTCAATGAAATAATAATAATAATAATACCTTACTCAAGTAATGAATGTCGTAGTCATCTTGAAGCAAGTTTTTAAAGTGATTCGAATGTTTAGGAGCTAATTGTCGAATTGTAGGTGAAAAATGTTAGATCATGTTGATGATTATATTTTCCTAGTGGACGATAATCATAAGTAGTTAATATATATATGTGTGTGTATTTACTGAATGAAATAACAAACAAAGAAAAAACTGAAAAAGAAAATCTCAATTAAAAACACAATGAGAAAAGAAAGACCGCTATCATTACCTTTATTTTATTAAAAATTGGAGGAAAAAAAAACAGTGACAAACAACATATAATTATAAAGAAAATAAAACTAGAGTCAATACTTCAACAATAATAATGGTTCGTCTTCTTAAAAGGAAAAAAATAATAATGGTGCCAAAAAAAACAATTTCAAAGAAAAAACGATTTTAATGGTTGGAAACAAAACAGTGGAGTAAAACCATCTCAAAGGGGAAAAAGGGATTTTAACGGTTGGATTTTGGAAACAAAAATGTGCAGTTGTATCTAGTTTCTCCACTTGGCTGAAAAATCAAGACCATTTGGATTTTGGCATTTTTGTGCGGGACCGCGTGTTACCAAAAAAAGAAGGAAAAATACAGGGAGGTTCCCCCAAAAAAGAAATTACAAGGAGTGTTAAAAGTTGGACGTGAATTAGCCACCAAAAATACACGTGTCACTCATATATTGGCCTGCCCGACCACATGGGATGGTAGGGCTGGCTCATGTAAGTTTTTCTCCTCTGCTGGGAATCATGTTTTAGGTGTTAACACAACTTGTTATAAAGCTTTAGAACGTTATTAGATGGTAATTAGATGGTAATAACAAGAATAACAACAACAATAATAATAATAATAAAGGTACTTCAGAAACTAAACCGACAAAAAAAATCTAATACTAAATTTTTCTTAACCTTTCGAAATATTAGGATATCTAACCAGCAGATGTCAAATAAACTTTGCTTTTACTCAAATTTCATGAGATCTTCGTTAACGAAAAATCCACACAAGTGATGGCACAGTATAAACATCTCGGATATTAATGCTCCTTTTAAAAAATCCACTCATGACCCATTCATTAAAACAGATCCCAGCCTTACTAGTTCATCATCCCATTTTTAAATTTAAAGAGCAGGATTTGATTCTCCAAATTTGTGTTAAAATGTTATCTATTTTAAGAAAGAAAGACAAAAAAGACCAATTTGTGAAACAAGCTCTCAAACCTTAACACTTCATAATCAAATATGGAGTCATGAGGGAAAAGGACAACAATCACATGAAATAAATAAGGGACTCTTTGAATAAATTATGATCTCAAAATCATTCTATAAATACGTTTTAAAAAAAAAATCCAAAGAGAAAACTAAACTTTATAAATTTAAAAACATTCAATTTCTATACTGGTGTGATAAAATAAATAAATAAATAAATCTATACTGGCAAATACTTCAATAATATTGGATAATTTTAACCAACTAGTTTGAAACACATTTGCACGTGACATTGCACCATTATTATGAGATACTAAATCTACCCGAGACATGTAAGTAGCAATAAATAACAATTAATATATTAAAGTTGAGAATATAATAAAAGACGGTCACATGGTTATATTATATATATCACTCGATATTATAATGAAGAATTTTTTACACATACTAGAAAATCCAAACCTAAGATATTAATGAAAAATGTACGAGTAGGGTTGGGACTGTTACGTCCAAAGCATCAATTAAACTCGATCTAAACTATAAATTTGATCAGAGAGTTAAACTAAGGAATGTCCAAACAAGTCGAAACAAACTCATCCTGTCCATATGCATTGCCTATTCACGAAAAGAAAAAGAATTAAAAAAAATAAAAATAAAATAAAAAAGTGATATACGATATATACAACCAATCTAATGATCTAATCACCGATCTTTTAAAATGATACAATACTCCTACATTATATTATTTCAACTTTTTCTAATTAATTCACTCGAACTTAACCTTACTTGCAATGAGCTCATGGCAATATATAGTTGACCAACCAACACATTATCAAATAACCAATAACCCAATGCAAGTCAAATACAATCAGGGACAGATCCAGAATTCTTAATAGGACCTAATTGGATTTATGAAAGAGAGTTCGTGGGTGTTGGAAGGGGTAGAGCCCCCTTCTCGGGTTTTGGGACCAGCTCCTCCGAACCATTTTTCCTTTCTTTTTTACAAAATACTATTGAAAATCACAATTTACTAGATTTATTTTACAAAATAAAATCAAACTAACGTAAAATAACAATTTGACTTGGTTGCTTTTGGTATATGATGATTTTAAATTGATTTAGTTTTAAAAAATTGGTTTTATTTTCCATAGTCCATTCTTAGGCTTAATAAAAAATCGGACTAGCTATCGGGCCATTCTAAACTTTAAAAATGACATATAGCACAAATAAAAAATTATTTCATCATATTCCTTATCAAAATCATAATAAATTGGATTTTTAAATCGTAAAAATTATTTAAATTTAATTTTTAACAATCGCCTTTAAATATGTAAATAATGCAAAATAATAATTTAACAAGTCAAGTGCCACATCTTATGCTAACAATCTAACCCAAATCAACGTGTACACTTACACATAATTAAAACTAATCTTTTATGATTTTTTATTTACTAAGATATTGTATCAGCATATGAAGATAACATCAACTAAGATTCTTTTGAAAATATAGAATTATAAATGAAAAACACTTTAAGTTTTTAAAAATGCACAATTATGTTCATATAAAAATAAATTGATTAAAAAAAATAATACTGAAAGAAGAAGCCAATGGTACGATCATTGCTTAACTTAAAACTAAGGAAAAAGATGGAAAACAGAACCATTCCAAGAATCGAACTGGCACTTTGTGGACAAAAGATCACATGCTTCACCACCTCACCTAGCCGCGTTTTGAGCTGCACGGTCAACACTTTTATACTAATACAATATCTGCACCTAACTACAGCAACTACGATCTAGATCCGTCTCTGTAATAATACACAGCAAAATATTACTCCCGAAGGTGACGGAAAATCTTGCAACCACCCGGAACTCATTTGCTCGAAACACTAATCTAAAAATGAAAAACCTCATTCAAAGCACAGACCTTGCGCAACATAAATCTCAATATAGCGAAAACTGCCAATTCAAGAAACAACAATATAAAGAAAATGAAAGAGTTTCGGACCTTCATGCCCCATGGACTATGAAGTTATCATTTGCAACACTCTATCCTAAGCACATATATAAGTTCGGAGTCTTTTAATTACAATGCAATTTTAGTTTAAAAATAAAAATAAAAATAAAAAGTGAATCGATCTTACCAAGTGTACCCAAGGTTCAGGATGAAATTTCAACTTACGATGCTTTACCATCACAAGTTGGTCACCACCTTGATTTGAATATCAACATTTAGGGATCACAATCAAAACAGGGAAGCGATTAAAAACCTATCATGCAAGAATCAAGATGAAAATTTAATATCGAGCCCAATAAAATAAAACCAAGCAAGACTAATCACAGTAACTTGTCAAAGTTCCTAGGATTAATCCTAACATTCAACCAAATCATTGGTGTTCCAAAATTCAAAATAACAATGATTTGCAATAATTGTTAGCAAGGGGAAACTATATTTAGATACATAGATGTACACAATCAAATTTGAAGTATCAATGTAGAATTATAAATACAGTACATTTATATATGCTCAATACATAGAAGGAAAGGCAGATGAATTGAAATTTTTTTATAAACTGATCGATTGTTACCTGGCCTCTATTCTATAAAAAATTGCAACTGATGTCAAATACTATGCAAGATCGAACAACCAGCCATGGCATTGTGAGCAAGGGTGGGCATCAGGGACGGATCTAGTATATGGCTGTAGTAGGTTGTAGCCTACTGCAGCCAGAAGATAATTACTAGATTGTGCAATACCAAACACAAAATGTGGTTAGTCGAGTTGGCTTCAGTACACTTTGTAAGCCTTTATATGTTTGCCTGCCAGAGTTCGAATCTTGGGGCAGTGAATTTACTCTATTTTTTCCTTTTGGCTTCCGGCAGTTCCGACTTCCGTGCAGGTGTTGTTTGACTTTTTATCTCTATTTCCCCCTCTCTCTCTCTCTCTCTCTCTCTCTCGTTTTTTGACTCTGTGTCTCTCTTTCTCAAAGCTCCTCGACTTGCTTCCGTTTCTCTCTCTCCCTCTCGCTCTCTCTCTCTCTCATAATTATCCCATGCTATTAAAAATTTTTTAAGTGTCTCATTAAGATAGATATATATATTATTTCTCTTATTACAATTAATTATTTTTATTATAATTATTATTTATTTATTTTATGTGATTGTTACTCTCTCGCACATTATAAGATTTTATTATACTTAATTTATTAAATTGTTGCTTTGAGTCATCTAGAAAAATAGTTTTAAATATTTTATATGATTTGAACATAATTGATTATAATTTTGAGAAATAATATAACATAATAGTTTTCAATTTTAAAGTTCAATTTAATTCACCACTTAATTCAATGTTTTCATAAATCCAACGACATACTAGAAAATAAAACCAATTTAAAAACAACTAATTAAAATCAGTATATACCAAAGCAATCAAATCAAATTGTAATTTCGTATTAGTTTACTTATATTTTGCACAATCAATCTAGAAGGTCGTTATTTTAGATAATATTTTGCAAAAATAAAGTATTTGAAGCTAACTTTGACATTTTATCATGTGATTACCTATTAGGAAAAAAAGTACTTCTTAAAAAAATTTTGGGGACGTTGTCCCCAACCCCGCTTAGGCAGTGGCAATTCCTGACTTCATTGCAGTCCCCCCTAGAGTCTAATCCTAGCTCCGTCCCTGGTGGACATAGGCAGTTCGATCGATACACAAGGGGAACAAAACTATCACAGATGACCCTCTTCTCTAGTCCTGACCTTGGCTATTCCTTGTCCAGTGGAGGCGTCGTGGAAGACAGAGAAGAAACAGAAGAAGGGACACAATGCTTGAATGTGAACTCTATCAAAATTAAATCAACCCTTTTTAGTTAGGGCAAGAAGAGTAGTTTTGAAGGGTAATTGTGTCTATCAAAATTAGATCACCTCTGTTTTCAAATGATCGCATTATAATTGCACTTCTATTCTACTCAACTGATAAGGGTAAATATTGGAATATTGGAAGAAAAAGTTTCTCTTGGGAGTATAGATATGATCCTTTTTTGGTTCTAAACAGTAAAATGAAAATTGATCATCAAAGTAATGGAGAGAAAATCAATAATAATATTTTATTAATTGTACCCAAATTTTTTATTTTATATATTTTTTTAAAATAGCCCAATGGTACCACGATATTAATTATCACTAAAATAACCTTTTTCCATAAAAGTGCGGCTAAATACACCCATGGATTCACTTCATGCACCCATTAAATTTTTTTCCCAAAAATGCCCCTAAGTAAAATTACTATGTTACCCTTTTATCTAAAAAAAAAATTATCATATAACAATAAAATCCTGCTGACTGTGTCTCTGGTCGCCACAATCTCAATTTCATCTCTCTCAAGTCTCAACCAGCTCCATTTATACCAATTTTTTTCTGATCGCCACAATTATTATCATTTGCATTTGGACATTTTGAAAGTTTACTACGAACAATATTATTCGCCCCTGTCTGCCCTATTTGGGGCGAACACATGCAACTATGTTCGCCCCAATGGGGTCAAACACATAGGCATTTGGACATTTTGAAAGTTTACTACGAACAATATTATTCGCCCCTGTCTGCCCTATTTGGGGCGAACACATGCAACTATGTTCGCCCCAATGGGGGCAAACACATGCCTATGTGTTTGACCCCATTGGGGAATGGGGGCGAACACTCGGGATTGTGTTCGCCCCAATGGGGGCAAACACAGGCCATTGGGGCGAACGCAATGGCCCCTGTCTTCACTCCAACGCGGGCGATCATCAACAAAGGTCTTTCTATTAGTGTCAGTTCTATGGTGTTTCATTATTTCGTTTATTCACCAAATTTTTACTTTTTAACCGGGATGACATAGCTACTGAATTGGAAGAACCTCATTTTCACTTCACCACCTAAACTCCACCACCACTAGGTTTACCAGAGAAAAAAAGATACAAGAAATGGCAGAAAAAGAAAAAGAAAGAAGCTTACCAGAGAGAGAGAAAGAAAGCTTTACCAGCGAAATGCAAGAGAGAGAAATAAGAAAGAAGAGATGGTAGAGAAAGAAGAAAGAAGCTTTACCACAAAAATGGCAGAAAAAGAAAGAAGCGTGAATTTTGGGTGAGGGGCAAAAATTGGAAGAGGTGGTTGTATAAAGAAAGTGAAATAAATTTTTGATGGATGTATTTAGTAAAATTGGCGCATGGTGTAAGTCCATGGGTGTACTTAACCCCACCCTTTCCATCAATGTTATAATCTCCAAGGCATTTAAAAATAAAAAATGGATAATCCACATTATGTAATTTTACATTACATCTACATCTAGTGGCGAATCACGTAATATTACCCGTATTTATGAAGCTAAATACTGCAACGACATCGTTTAGCGACTCACTTAACATCAAAACATCAAAAGCGAAACAATTTCGTAAAAATCTCAATTTACTTCGTTCGACTGAAATCCTGTAAACATTGATTTATACAGATAATTGATGACAAAGCAACACCGAAAGGATGATCGTAACAACGACGGAACCAGAGAATCATAAAACCCTAATGAGCTAAAACAGAAATAACTTAATCAAACCGCCCAAATCATCAAGGCTCAATTCCAGTTTCCATCAGATCCACCACCGCTTCTGTAGCCACGGTCTCCTCCGTATCCACCACGGCCTCCGCCTCCATAGCCACGGTCACGGCTCGCTCCATATCCACCACCGCCATAACCTCCTTCGCGGCGGCCATAACCACCACCACCACCGCCTCCATATCCGCCTTCACGGCGTCCTCCACGGAATCCTCCTCCACCGCTGCCACGGGGTTGAGCCTCATTAACGGTAATGTTACGACCATCAAGATCCTGACCGTTCATTCCCTCAATTGCATCTCTCATCGACTTCTCATCACTGAAGGTAACGAATCCAAATCCCTTCGATCTCCCAGTTTCACGATCATTCACGATCTGATCCAAAACATCCATAATTCAGTCAGATCTAACCATCTAAACAGAACTGAAGCCAATTAACTGAAAAAACAACAAATATCGAAATAAAAACTGAAAAGCAATTCGATCTTCGTCTCTTTGGTGAAAAAGAATCAGAAGAAAGAACGTACCGCTTCAGAGGAGTAATAATAGTAACAGAAATAGTAACAAAGTAACATGAGTAACAGGTTTAGAGGTCGACAAAACCGAATCGGATCAGATCGGATCCGATGTCTGCGACAAACGGACCTTAGAGTCAGTGACTTCGCCGTACTGAGAGAAAGCTTCACCTAGCGACTCGCTGCTGGTGGTCCATGCGAGTCCACCTACGAAACATCTAAACTCAACATCTGCAGAAGCCATTGAAGATGCAGATACTTCGGGAAAATGAAATGATCAGTTCAGAAACGGAGAAAAAAATAAGTAAGGTGTGAAAATGAATGAGGGAAACGATTGTATATATAGATGGAAGATGCTAGGGTTTCGGTGGCTTTTGCTAGGTTGAAGTGTGTGCGCATTGCGCTCTGGAGGCGTAGATATTTTCTTTCTTTTAGATGATTTGTCATATAAGTCCTCAAACTTTTAATTATATACGCAAATGGTATTGGTTTCTGTTTCGCGGGGGCGTTAGATATTTTTTTGATTTTAGAACATTTGTCATTAAAGTCCCCAAACTTTAGAGATAAAGCAAATGGGTATTCGGTTTTATTGGGCTTAAGGTATTTTCTTGCTTTCAAAGAGTTTTCTGCAGGAGTCCCCAAACCTTTGCGAATAAAGTAAATAGGCCTTGGCCTTTGATTGCTTGTGGGCGTAGAATGTAAATAGGGTGAGGTTAAACACACCCATAAGTTTACTGAGCACACCCCCAAAAAATCCAACCTTTTCAAAATATCCCTCGCATTACATTAAAAAAAAAAATTCAAATCCGCTCAGCCAATGATGGCCGAACATCTTCACAGATGTTAGGCCATGGTCGCCAAACATCTCAGGATGTTGGCTACCATGGTCGGTCACTTTGAAGTCGCTCGATAGCGTAACACTTCAACTGCTCACCATGGCTAGCCGAACATCTTTGGAGATGTTTAGTCGGCCATTGCCGAACAAAAGGAAAAAAAATCCGGTTATCTTCTTCAAAACTCCGACAACCACCATCAACCAATATCGACCACCATTTCTTTCATCAATAGTCATTCGAAGATCTACTTCTTCTTTTTCCTCTTTTTTTTTTAATTTTTTAGGGGAGGGATTCTCCACCAGAAAACCAGAAAGGTGGGAGACCGTTCTGGTTCTCCACGATAGGAGAATAGAACCCATCACTAAACCCATCAGTGATGGGTTCTGTTCTCCCATCGGGGAGAACCAGTCAACCTGGTCACCGGCGCGGGGGTGGGTGGAAGTGGAGGGTGGAGGGGTGGCAAGTTTGTTGCAAGTTTTTTTTTTAATTTAAAGGGTAGGTTGGGGAGATGGAACATTTTGGGGTGTGCTTAGTATTTGAAGGGGTGTCAATAGTCCCACCCATATAGATATTTTCATTCTTTTAGATAATTTGCCATTAGAGTCTCCAAACTTTCACAGATAAAGCAAATGGGTCTAAAATTGTTTTTATTTCTTTTTTTTTTTTGTTTTTTTGCACGAAAAATTGTTTCTAATTTTGAAATTCTGAGTTATGTGCATTTTTAAATCTAAGCATTTATAAGGAAATCTCCGATGAGAAATCAAATCGGCGCTTTTTACGCCAAATTGGTCGCCAAGGAGCTACCGCACTGTAGCTCTAGCAATAGTATTACAAGTCATCCTATAATTTTTTGCCATTTTTTTTTATGTTTTTTCATATTTTTTATTAATAATTTGTAGAGATGTATATTTTTCATATTTAAATTGATAAAATGATATTGGAAATATTTAAAAATAATAATTTTGTACAAATTTATATGTAACTATAAAATTCCAGTTACCCTGTGCAATTAAAATGTCATAATTTCAACGTAGAATGTTAAACTTTCAAATAATTTAAAATAAGTTTTTCCTCATATTGGAATTTAAATTAATAAATGTTATTTTATTACAATATAAATTATTTTTTAAATTTTAAAATTAAAGGAAATAAGTGAATAATATTATGTGGTATAAGATATAGTGTCAGTGGATTAGAATTAAAAATCTGGATTGCTGTAGTATTGACATCATAAATTATTGTTGTATCAAATGTCACTATATGTATTTATATATTTTTTCATTGAATGCCCTTAGGAGACGGATAATCCTTTATTTCAAAAAGCCATTCAGTAAAACCAAGTTTCAAAACACTGCAGAGTTGATTTTGAGGGTCAACTCACAGCTTGTTTGGTAGGAATTATTTAAAAATTAAATTTTTTATGGTTATTTTTGATAATTATTCATATTAATTTAATAATTTTTTATATTTTTTAATTCGATGATTTTTTTCGTTAAATAGTTAAAAATCTTTAATTACATGCAGGATGTTCCTTATTTTCGATGTCATTGTTTAATGAAAGAATTCAACCAGTGGTTTCATGATCCAGGCTTATTTGGTGGGTTTGCCCGTTATTGCTAAAAGTCCAGTTACACATCTTGCTTCATTATATGTTTGGGCCATGATTGGGCATGGTTGGCCAAGCTAATTGGGTACTTAACTTAAAGATTTGGGCTCATACTAGGTTGGTCCATCTTAAATGAGGTAAGCTGATAACGAACTTCTTGTCCTCGTCCAAGTGACAAGACAGCAGGTTGATAATAAAATTAGTAAGTTTTGCATTTAAATCTATTAATTAATCTGTGACAAATTCACTTCTAATACTTTTAAATATTTTGCAAATTAGCAAATTTATACCTCTAGATTATTTCCGTCAATTTAACTTTTACTTTTTATAAAATGATGAATTTCATATTATTTTAAAGGATAATGAGAGCATCTCAAAATTACCCATAAAGATTGAGGCAACAAAATCTTAAGATTTGAACAAAAAGTTAAGCAGCTCCTTGATTTAATGAATTTTGTTTTTCTAAATTGATCATAGTGAAGCTTGAAGGTCATAAACGTAGAATTTAATTGTACTACTGATTGGACAAAACCGACCTCGGATCCCACCCAAATTTACGATCAAACGCAACCATTATCCTTTACGCCTGTCTTTATGCTCTTATAAGAAGTCGAATTACTGTAATGATTTTTAGTAATCAAATAAGGGCTTGTTTCACAAGATTTTTCTTTTCAGAAAGAAAAAGTAAATTTTAAAATGTATGGCTAGAAAAAAATATATTGAGAAAAACTTGTAATATAATCCTTTTTTATTTATCTGTAATTGATAGGGCATGTAGAAAAGTTTTCCTTTTTATATAAACTAGTATTTTCTCCCGTGCGTTGCACGGAGAGATTTACGGCCAAGTTATAATTTAAAATATGTGTAAAATAAAAATTATAATAATATATTTTCCTTTTTTTTCATGGTAAAAAGATATAGATGAGAAATTTAAAAAGATCACACATGATAATAACTCGGATTTGAGGAATAAAAAGTGATTCTATCAAAATATCAGGGTGATAATAATGGGAGATTATCCATGGGTTAAAAATTAGGTATTTGTGCTTAAATAGGAAATATAAATAAAATAGTATTTTTTAATTCTGAAAATTATAAGATTGAGCGGGAAACTGATCTCATTTTATTAATATATAGATAGATTTTGTTAGACAAGTTGTGACACCCAAACTCTCTAATTAAAAGATAAAGTAGGCTGACTAATACGTGACAAATTTAAAACATTGGAGTCTACTCGTTTAAATTTTAATTACAGTAAAATAAAAAATTTTGATCTCTAAAATTAGACTACACAAAAAAGTTATTAATAAGTCAAGGTGATATCACCACTAGGGATTAAATGCAAACCAAACAAAACATTGGGCCCCCAAACCATAACGTACATTCAAGATTTTTTTCCCCAAATGGGAAATATTCAAAATAGTTGTCTAATAATAAAACTAACAAAATTATAGAATCCATCTAAAATATCAAATATTAATATTATAGTAAACATTATATTAAATGATTAATAAAAAACTATATGCCTCATTGTCTTGTTAAAAAGTTATAGAGAATGGTTAAAATATATTTGAAATAATATGTAGTATTATATATGGATATATTTATAAAGATATGTAATATATAGATGTAAATATATATAATATGTAGTATTTAAATATATGTTTATAATATATATATATATATATTAAAAATGATTATTTTAAATATAGGTGCATAAAAAATATATAATATGATTACTTTTTATATGTGATTTTATCTGCTACAGAGATACCATGCCAATAGTGTAGAGATAATTTTGGAATGACTATAATTCAGTGAAAGTATAAATATGCTGTTCCTATATCTTGGATTTTTAAAAAAATTGGGTCCTCTATTACATAATTTTCTCTAAATTTATTGATTTTTCTTTCAATTAATTAAGTAAAACATATCTCAACTGGTGATTCTTAAACATGTCTCAAATGATAAATCGCCATCACCATAAATCCCCATTTGTATAAAACATTATAAATTATTATATACTTTATTTTATCATCACCCCAATTGATCAAAGAACCCATTACTTAATTAATTGGAGAAAATAAAAATTATTCCTAACATTAAGAATCACTAATTGAAATGTTGAAATACAAAATATAAAATATAAATTAGTTAAATCATATAAATAATTTAAATCCTTTAAATTATTTTATTATGTTATATTTTACAAAATATAAAATGTATATTTTTATGATATAATACTGTAATATTTTATAATATAATAAATTATGCGGGTTAATGTCATAAATTCCTTAATCTAATTAAGGAATTTGGAATATCTCTTAATAAATTTAATCATATATAATATATTATTTTATAATATAACATTTTATAATTTATAATATCATAAATGTGTTAATTTATTAATTATTATTTATAATAATTATTTGTGACAAAGAAAGTAAACCAATTAACTCAACAATGAACGTTGCTTTCAAATAGGTGTTCCGACATTTGTAGTCACAATAGTTGCATTTCAATTTGTAAATTATATTTTTTTCTTAGTTGAAAATGTCAAAATATTATGCACACTTTATCAATTTTGATTGATTTATTTATTTATTTTTAGTAATTCCACTTGCTATTAAAAATTTTTATGTATGTCGTTCATGCATCGCACGGGTGCAAAACTAGTATATATAAAAATGATTATTATAGTGATTAGTGTATTTTAAATGGATAATTTTAGTCGTGATTAGTGCAGTCTATTTACCCAGAAGAAAACAAATGCTAAGAAAAAAAGACCCAAAAAAAAAAAGGTGACAAGAGAAGGGTTCTAAAATTTGAGTTTTTAGGACAGAAACCTCGTATAAGGTCCAGTCATAATGGCATGAGCCTCTCGATTGTTTCCTGCTCATGTTCATGCTCTAAAATGAATATTTAAAAAGTAGTTGAGATTTGAATGTAATTTATGTAAAATTCAAAATCTGAAAATATATTTTCTATATTTTTAACTTTTAACATCTGAAATGTTCAAAATAACAAAAGTTTTCTTTACAAACCTTTAGCTTGTTTTTGAAATTGCACTTTGGGAAAAACAAAGATAATATGTATGTTTATTTTAGAAAGCCAAAAAATAGAATAGAACTCAAAAACAACAAAGAAAACAACGTCAAAGTTTTTTCAATAATAGTACACTTGACAATATATTTCTGTAAGTATTTTACATAAGTGAAAAATATATAATGAAAATGTGAGTTTTGTTATAAAAGTATAGAAACAATAGAGAGAATTTAGAGAGAATGAATTCTAAGGAATTCTCAGGAATGAATTTCATTAATAACTGAAACCCTATTTATAGGAAAACTTCGAATGGTACAACCGTAATTACATAATTTCATCAAGGGTATAATAGTCATTCACATATAATAATTACATCTTTTACCAAATTATTCCTCCACCAAATTATTCCTCCACCAAATTATTCCTCATAATTCATAACCACCAAATTATTCTCAATTATTCATAACACTTCTCGAACGACTATTAATACAAATGCCTTCTGACTTGTTTGGAGAAAACCCAAGGGAAAAAACTTCCAAACCGATTGCAGGATAGCTTGGAGTGGTTATATATCGCTTCATCAAAACATTGCTCCCCCGATGTCTTCCAAATGATAGGAGTATTCATGTGTCTCGTTAAAACCTTGTCAAGAAAACCCTGAAAAAACTTGATCGAAGGAAAAAGAGTACACCGCCCGCTTGATTTCATATCTTGAGAACTGATATCTTTACTTCGGTAAATGATTTCAATATCATCATCGTTTGGATCTAAAGCATTAGCTCCATTATAACTTGATCCAATAGATACATCAGATCAATTTCTCCTATCGTTTCAATATACCATGAATATGTCTCTAAAACCTTATTAGGAAAAACCCAAAGGAAAAACCCTAATGAAGGAAAAAGAGTACATTATTCATGTGAATACGCTTTAAAGTTGCCTCATTAAAAACCTTACTAGGAAAACCCAATGATAAAACCTCACTAAGGGAAAAGAGTGCAACGCTGTATTTTATACAATTATGCCAAGCATTTCAAAATCTTTCATACATTTGTATGAGTATCATATACATTGGTTTTATACTCTTCGCTCATTTAGAGTGCATCAATTTTCAGACACAACTACAAAACATTCACCATGAACACATGTCTCCAAACACACAATTTAAAGCATATAAATTCATCGTAAAAACATGTAAACATATAAGTAAACCTTCATAACTAATTAACACTTAAAATATATCATTTAACATTTAATACTCACTTAATAGGTTATTTCATTCCCAGGGCTTAGTTCACCCTTTAGGTACTCATAAACACGGGTTTAGCTCATCCGATCCTTTAATTTCCTTTTCGCACTACACACACGATCTGGTAATTTAACTTTCATGAGCATGCAACATATAATGACCACCATGCTTATCTTTAAACTTGAGCATTAGTCATCATCATCTCATCATCTCATAAGTTAAGGATTTCACATTCACCATTTATCATCTTCAATATATCTCAATATTTTCATTATCATTGATCATATGTAGCGCTACATTTTCATATCGTGTCGACACTTTTCAATTTCATTTCTTTCCCCATATCGACATAACTTATCGAGATATCTCATTATCGATCCTCTTGTAGGATTACACAATATAGTTATGTCTATATACTCTTCAAGAGCATATGCCTCCGTTATTAAGACCATCTTTTATAATTTGCTTTGATATATATGTTTGGGGAAATCTCATAATATCAACGCTTCAAGGCTAACTTATCAAAGCATCTTAACTCGATATATGTGATTGTTCATAGCATCTTTTATGCATCTTTGAACTTCAAGTTCATATTTTAATTGTGAGGATATAACATGATGCATTTCACATATCATTTTCAACCTTTTAATACTCCCTCATGCCGAGAAAATTTAGAACACCAAAACTCATACAGCTGGTATGATTTTAATCATATATGTTCTCATCATTCATCCTTAATATGGGAATTTAGACTGCTTGCACTCTATTCTCGATATCGGCAATTTATTTGAGGATTTTAAATAATTTGCCATATAATATCCCTTTGTAGCGCATACTCAAATCCTTCAGGATTTATTCAAGTATTGATATACATTTACTAGCTTTATCATTAAATCTGAAATCATGCTCATACTGTGAGCAAATATTTCAGAAATTTCAAATTACGAATCATATACACATGTGACTATCTAGTGGATCCATATCATAATATCTAAGTAGTTCACATTGGAGGATGAGGGCCCATACTTCTCATCCTTTATTCCATATATTTGGGATTTATTTCAATATTGGCTAGTAATGATTTCATCATTTATCGAGAACAATCATTGAAGAATTCTTTAATTCTTCACTTGAAATATTGATTTCAATAATTATTTAAACCGGATGGTCAATCCGGTTTTGCAAACGAGTATTATTGAACTTCTAGTTCAAGAAATTTATATCGATTTCACTAGTATCTCTGTGATAGTGCTCAACATGATTTATCATAGAAACAATTCACCGACATATTCCATCATCTTTTGGTGACATTATTGTCTACTATCGCTCAAACACGGAGTTACAGCTCATACGCATCACATCCCGCTATTATTTAATTCCGGAATCGTAGCTCTTACGCTTTATTTAAAAATCGAGTCTTATTTCATACGCTACGTATTATTCTATAAATAAATCATCAAAATTATTGCAAAATTCATCATAAAAAGGGTCTATACATTATAATGGATCATATGCTCAAATCTTCGAAATACTATCCATCACTATCGATCAAAATCCTAAAAAGGATTTATCGATGTAGGCCGGAAAGATTAAGGATGCTAATGAATATGGGTATCCCACAAGATATCCGATACTTGATTGAAGCAAAGTTCGATTATCTATCCGTGAGGTTTCACCTTCTAAATACATGCCTGGTATGGGTAAAAGTGAGTTTTTCAAAGAAACGGAGAGCAAAAAGATTAGAGGATGCTACAAATGTGCTCTATGATTACATGTGACACTGATGTAAATCAGTAGGGTACTTGCCCGTAAATCGAGAAGATAAAATAGCATTCATTAAGGATGGATTGAGTAAGGAACCTTTGGATGATATTCAACTGCGCCTTGAGACACATCCTAGCCGACACGCAGTGCTGTGAGCTAATTTGGCCTTATGGGCCAAATTCAAAGATCAACAAGCACTTTATAGTCTTGAAATACTTACTTTAAAAGATCCATGTAAATTTAGTAGAATAACTTAGTATAATGATTTTCCCATATTTATGTAAGACAAATTTATGTAATATAGAATATCAATATTTTTCTTTTTATTTGTAAATATCGCTGATTTTCGATTTTTTTCCGCTTATTTTCTATCACCGACAGATATATGTCATTTTCACTTAAATTTTTTTTTCAGATTTTTCTTCTCATATTTGTCAAAAAGTAAATAGTGCACTCAATTATTGGTTTGAAAATTTTTCTTTAAATAGAGGGATTCATATATCTCTCATGTTCATACATTAAAAGTATAGTATAAAAAGAGATAGGAGAGATGGATATGGAGATTTTAGAATCATCTCATACAAGTCACTTTACCTCGCCATATTAAAAACCGTATGTATTCTTGGTGGATCTAATGTAGGCCATATCCAATATGTGGATATGGCAAACCGCCTTGTAAAAGAGTTAGTGAGACAAGAAATCAATATACTATACTGAGGAACCAACAACAAACTTTTAGCTAGAATTATAATGGCCGCAAGACAATCATTGGGAATAAGAGTTTCGAGTGTAATACCTTTCCATCTAGTTGATCTAATACTCAATCGGGAGCCGCCTTCTACCATGGGTCCAAATGTCAGTAAAGGCTGTTAATCCATCCACAATTGCATGATGATATATGATGAATAATAATGATGCTTATCATTGTCCTTCCAGTGTGGCTACAACACACCTGAGGAAATATTCAATATAGCCTCAAGTAAGCACAAATGAACTTTTCATGTCAAACCAATAGGTTTGTTTAATATTAATAATTTCTTTGATGGCTTACTACGCTTCTGTAGATCGTGGTGTAAATAATAAGTTTATCTCTATTCAATGAGAAAATACTTATCTATGCTAGTACCGTGATGAACTACTTCCATCAAATTTCATGCATATGTTCAAGAATCTGAAGCCCTGTCACAATACTGCACTAATGTCAAGCTTAAAAAGAAATTTGATCCTTTAAATATTTCATTATGAATCCTAATGTTGATGGTAAGGCAGAGTTACTTTATATTTATACTCTAGACGCATCCCTCATTTATGGATTCAAGATGTATATTCTTTGCATTTCTATATTTTCGAGTGTTTAATGCCATCTTTGATATTCTCAATACGTTCCACTTCTACTGCTTTGTACTTCTTCCTGAAAGCAATAATAATAATATCATATCGCTTTATTCAAATACAGATATCTAGTGATTTTGCTTCTTCAAGAGCATTTTATTCTCATATTAATACAATCTCATATCATCGATGAGATTACTTCATATAAGCTTTCCATGCGATATATTTTCTTTGATTTATCAACATGGGATCTATTCAAAGATTTTACTTTCGCCTATTTATCCAATGGTAACTTCAAGTACCACTTGCTCAATTTTCCATTCATATTCTGTGATATATGGAGAAGTAATTTTATTCTCATCGCCTTTACTTCTTCAGAGTATGATTAGAATATTTGATCAACTACTTCTTCCTGAGCAGGATTCGCGAGTAACCAATCGTAGAAGATAACCCACCACATTGGAAATATGCACACCAATCGTGGTATATTACCCACCACATTGGAAATATACTCAAACTATAAAGTGCATAAATTTAAATCAGTAAATTAAATTTCCTCCAATAGGTGGTCGAACCTACCTTATGGGAATTATTGCAATAAATATAAATTCGACTAATTTAAATAGCAAGAATTAAATTGCATAATATTTAACTACTTCTTCGAGAAAGAGGATTCGCAAGTAGAATGCATACCCATCACTTAGCATATAAAGTGTAAATATATAAAACCTTCCGCTTAGTGACTAAGTGAACCCATCATCAAGTAGGAGGTATTATAAAGAATTAAATTGCAAGAAATAAAGTGCGAGAATTAAATATTGAATCAAGCTTCATTTTGAGCAAATTTATTCTTCTAACAAATACTCATTACTTATACAAGAAAGACACTTATCCTTCTAGTAATAAGACATTATGAATCAACTCTTCGAGAGTTGCATTAATATTTCGATCTATTAACTCAAATGGACTTCACGTCAGAATTAATGGATTTAGAATTTCTTCTAGGAATATTCTATCCATTTTTGTTTATTGTCACAAAATTAGGTCTGGCCCTTCCTTTTACAAATAAGGGTAAAATTGTTCATTCCAATCCGCAATGGTTAAATTATCAAATATATTCTATCAATATTATATGATTGGAAAATCGCTCTCTTTTCACTTCCATTTATAAATATCAAAATATTTAATGACTATTTTGCGACATTTCAAAAGTTGGTGTACTAATTTGTAAATTTTTAAAAATTTGATAATAACATATTTCAAAACGAAGCATTACCCTTATCAATATTTAAGTATTAAATCAAGATCGTGATTAAATCGAGTATAATGGAGTTTCGAGAAAATTTGATTTTGATAATGTATGCTCCTTATATCTCGATAAAACGAATCGTTATAAATTTTAATATATTATTATATTATAAAATAATATTACCTTCTATTTCTTTCAAAAATACTCTGCACTTGATTGATTTTCACGTTTCATCCCATCCTGAAATTAGTATGGAGACATAGATAGGTATAGTAATCCCTTTCCAAGGCAACTGACAATTAACTGATTGAAAATTCTTCCGATGATGAAATTTATTATCCGACTAATATTAAGCTTTCGATACAGATGCTCATCAATCAGATTTAATCAGAAAGATACTTCCTTCATATTACTCAAAAGCACGTTAGAGATCAGGCCGATAACGCTATAAAAGATGTAAACAATGTATAACTTATAATGCACTTAGCGAATTCTCGTGAATTAATTTCATTAATAATCGCCTCTATTTATGAAACTTCGAATTGCATAAACTGCGTAATTACATAATTTCATCACAGATAATAATACTATTCACATATAATAATTACATCTTTTACCAAATTATTCCTCCATCAAATTATTCCTCATAATTCATAACCACCAAATTATTCTCAATTATTCATAACAAGTTTAAAATATATGTAAATGCAAAATAATTTAAAACTTTTGTAGCAAAACCGGTAACCAAATATTTAATAATAAATGATTGGTTGGTGCCGCAGGAAATGACCAAGCTAAAGTGTTAAAAAAAGGTGAAGCTTTTCGAATATTCTTTCAACTATGCATATGATTGACTGATTGTGCAGGTAATTCATTGAACCATCACAATCTTCCAAAGTTCCCCCGCCACGCGTGGCATTATCGTATCTATGATTCCTCCTTCTCTAATTTTCTTTTGAGTTTTGTTTCGAGTGATGCTCCGAAATTACGGAGCTCTCGGGGCATTTTTTGGCCCAGTACGAATTCCGTTTTAAAATTTGAGACTTGATTCAAATTCAATACGACGGGACAGAGCTTAAGTAATTTTTTCAAAAATTTTGCGATACCGTTGGATGCCGTGGTGGCCGGTCAAACTTTTTGGCAAAAATTTGGCCTAAAATTTTACCAAAAAATTTGACCGGCCATTACGTCATCCAACGGTGTCGCAAAAATTTTGAAAAATTATCGCTTCCGCCCCATCGTCATCAATCTGATCGATCTCGAATTTCAAAACGAATTCAGACGCCAGAATGCTCCTGAGCTCCAGAAACGAGCACCCGGGTGCATGTGATCACTATACTTTGTGTCAGAGCTTGTTCTGTATGTATTAAATTTTATCAATTTCAATTTATTTTTTATCTTTCATCGTTTTCAACTTCATAAATATTTGAGAAGTGCAAATTGAATACTATGTGCATACTTGTATAATCGCAAATGAATAAAATTATTATCAATCTATACATAAAAGAAGTCTACATAGTTGAGAGGGAAAAAAAAACAGCTTCATATATAGTCGGACCGAATGGAAGTTCAAGAAAAAAAAATTTTTTAAATTAAAAAAAATGAAACGAAGGGAATATGATGTTGCCTTTAATTTGCGATTCTAGTGTGAAGAATCAAAATTAGAAGTGGGGATGGTAGCCTAAAGCTCTAATGCTCACGCGAGGGATATGTGTCAAAAATTCGTCTATATGTGGCCATTTTAATCGACTGTATCCCTGTTGTGGCAAAACTTGCAGGAGGAAATTGCGACGAAATTTCTAATATGGCTACCTGATTACGTTTGCTGTAAATATTAGTTTTCAGTTAATTGATTAACAAAAGAGAATAATCTGCAAAAAATAATAAGTGGTGAATTTTAGGTGTAAAATTATTTCTTTAAGGAAAATGATTATTGATTAAGGCCTTTTTTGATTCACAATAAATTTTATCAATTTTTTCTCTTTCATCATTTTCAACCTATATACATTGATTTGATAATTATTTTATATTTTTAAATATATCGTCTTTTATTTTTAACCACATAATTTATACACAATTCGAATAACATCAATTTTATTGTGAATTCAACAAGCCCTAAATCCCTACATCAAAATTTTCAGTGGTGTACATGCTTTATTTGTCACTCGGTTACTCCTGCCTTTTAAAAGAGGGATGATTAGGAAGAATAAGAAGAATCTGGAGCTAGTAATGAGACTGTTGGTAATCACGTGTTATCGCTGTCACGTCACGTGTGCTTACCTACTCAAATTATACTTCTAATCATTAATTAATTATTTAATAATCAATATCTTCCACATTTAAAGATCAAATTATAATTAGATTCATAATGAGATTTGGAATATTAATTATTATTATAAAATTAATATACTAATATTAACTTTGAGATTGGTTTAGGCGAAAAATGACCTTTAGAAGATTATTTTTTCATCGTGTGTCGTTAATCTTATGTAGTTTTTATTTATGTTTAAGAATCTATCTATATATTAATAAAATGAAGTCAATTTCCCATCAATTTCACCAATTTTGTAAATATAAAAATTATTATTTTAATCTTTAATCATTTTTAGTATCTTCAGTACAATCCATAATTCACATGCCTCTAATTTTATTCTATTTTTCACCCTTCACAATCTGATAAAGAAACATAGTATTTGCCTAAATCTCCAATTCTTCAAAATTCCCCAATTATAGTGATTATCACATCTCTAATTGATTTATTATCTCATTTTCTCCTTCAATCCGATAAACACAAATTCCATCGCGTGACCCGCTCATCAAATTCTTCTTTACTACCCGTTTCTTTTCTTCTCCCTCTCACAATTGGTATGGATTGGTCGCAGACAGGCATTGCATATCTCTTCTCCGTAATCAAGGTCCATTTTATAACCATGGATGATTATATTTACACTATGTTTAAGAATTATTTAAAAAAATAGTGCAGATGCACGTTGTATTAAAAAAATACTTATCTATTCAAAAAAAAATTACTTGTCAATTATTTTCTTTTAAAAAAAGCTAATAAAGGACTAATCATGAACTGACAACTGGGCTCATGACCCCAGGCTCATTTGCCTTTGAATAACCTTCTTTTTCCAGGCCCTTGATTTTATTTTTATTTTTTTTGGAAAGCACTTCATTTACCAATCAAAACATACTTAAATATTTTTAGATAGTGAGCTTGTTAAGTTGCCCGCGTTAGAAGAATTTTTTTCTCCCAACGTGAGCCCCACCCATACTCAACCCCCCGAATGCCTGGGGCCGCAAGCAAGGGGCAACACACTTCCCCAGCACTGGGAGGCTACACGCCTCCCAGCGCTGGGAATATAAACAAGCTCTTTTAGAGAGAGTGTCACAGATTCAACTCTTAGTTCCTTGATTATTATTATTATTATTAAAAAAGCGAATGCAACAGATGACTCAATCAATTATATCAATTGTCACAGATTTACAATCAATCAAATAATTCACCAATTAATAACAATCAACCATGGAATGAAACAACCAGAGCAATAATCAAACAAGTAAATAACACCAAATATGATGACGGAGGAAAATCTATTGAAGACATCTTCAAACGACAAAAATCTTCGGGCAAACTCACCACAAAAATCCTCTAGAAAAGGTGTTGGATATTATTAAAAATAAATCTAAAAGTAAAAAGGAAAAATAAACCAATTGAATATATGGAAAGAAATTGGTGTCTGATGAACTTGCCAAAATTACAAATTTGACTTGTAGCCTTGTAGGTCAAAACTTTCATTGTCTATGAGTTTTTCTTTCTTATAAATAGAGGTACTATTTTCTCTTCTATATACCATTCAAGTATGAGTCGAGAGAAAAATATTAATAGTTTCACACTTTAGTTTTTATGGTCTTTGTAGGTATAGTAGTGCAAAGAATAGCAATTGGTGAGTGTGGTAAGACTTGGTATATTTTTCTCTGTAATACTTGGGAGTAGCCAGATCTAAAGAAAATTTGTGAATCTAACATCTTGACAGTTTTCTTATAACTCTTTGTGGTTTGTACAAAGAGTAGAAAATTAGGTATCGTAAAGCTCGAGTTATTTTTCTTGTAATACTTGGGTTGTGGGATGGTGAGTGAAAAGTCAATATGATTGTAAATATTATCATATAGTGGAAAAATTTGACAGTCCGCACGTGGTTTTTCTTCGATTTTAGAATTTTTCACGTAAATCTTATGTTGTTATTACTTGCATATTTATTTTTCCTATTATTTTGGTATTTCTTAACTTAAAAGTAAGATCTTGGAATAAATTTGAAATCACATTGGGTTTGATTCCCAACAAAAGGTATAGTACTTACATGCGATCAATCTGCAAACCTCAACGAAGCCCGTTGCGTTGTGCATAACGCATCCTCCAAAACCCTTGCACCTTTTCCTCAACAAATAGATCTCCAACCTCGCTAGAATTCCAAATCTTGCATCAAACTCCAGAGCTTTGAAAGCTAATGGTGTGAAGGATTTATGGTTGATGTTTATGAAAGTGCTTGCTAATTAAATAATTGATTAATCAACAAAGGGTAATAGCAATCTAATGTTCCGAATGAGTTTTTGGAATGTTTTCTATGGTGATTTGACTCTCAAAGTTCGTGTCAAATCGAACTGCATCGAACTCATATGTACATAGAGATGGATAAATAGGTCATAAAATACACAGAATCGCGAATTGTGCCAAGCCAAACAATACAGGCCGCTCGAGTGGCCAAGAAGTCCATTCAACCAGACCATGGAGCGCTCAAGCGCCCCTTGAGTGCTCGATCTCTAATGGGGCTCGCTTGGGTGGATTTCCAGTCGACACGGCTCTCTTAAAAGCGCTTAAGCAGATTATCCAGCGAGTTATTGCACAAATGTATCCAAATTGACCCAAAATGAAGCTCTAATCTACTCATCTATAAACTAAACAAGTTAAAGTAAATTAAAACTCAAAAGGTTTGATTTTCGTACATAGATATACCAATTACAAAATTCCTAATGTTATTATTATTTTCCACTATTTTCCCGTTAAACGTTTCTTTTGAATTTAGAATAAATATTTTTTTACAATTTTCAAATGTACAGGGTTGAATTTAGTTTAATATAATTTGATCTTTTAACAACTCTTTTCTATTTTCAATTTTGAAATGTCTATAGATAATTTCTAATGCATAATAGATTGTTTGTAATTCGTTACAGACATATGGTACATTAATATTCTCCATATTCCGTTACATTATTCTTTCTAATTCATTATAATAAATAAATATTTTGTAATGCATCATGTAATCATTACATTTTTTTATGTAATAAATTACATGCACAAGATCACCCACCATCATATTATTAAAATCTACCACCAACTCGTTTTAAAACAAAACATAGGCACAAACTCAGGGGTTGTTGGATTGGGGATAAAAGTTATTGGCGCGGTATTCCGTGTAAAATGTGTGGTTAATATTATATTGAAAAATGTATATGTGATTAAAAAAAAGAGAGAGAAGAATGTGGGATAAAATTTATCCTGGATAGAATAAGGCCTCAATCAATTAAATTTTACATGGGAAAAATGACGAACAAATTAATAATAGCAAGAGGCAAGCAAAATCAAAAGACAAATTAAACACCTTTTCCACAATCCAAAAAATGAACAAGAAAATTCCAAGTTGTAAACGAGCTACGGAAATATGTTAGCGGTCTTCGGCTTAGATCTTCTCTTGCGTCTGTATTTTGTCTTCCTTACACACACTCCCTTAGTGGTCTTCGGTTTACATCTTCTCTTGCGTATATTTATTGACCTCCTCTATCCAAATTCCTACAAACCTAATTTGCTGAATTTTCTCACTGAATATTGGTTGTTTACTTAACCTTTTATTAATTTTTTTTCCATTTTTGTTGGCTTGAGATCATTTTGTCAAACTTTATATATATATTTTTTTGAGGCTACAAAATACTAAAAATAAATTAAAATAAAATTTGATGGCATTCTTTATCTCTTCGATTCTTATTGATTCATTTTCTGATTGTGATATCATGAGCTAACTACTAATTAATTTATCAAGAGTTTATAGTTTACGCTGATTACATTTTCATATTTTTATCTCGAAATAAAGTTATTTGATTACTACACACAATTAATTAATTCGATATTTTATAGGAGCGTGGCTTGTACCTTGATTGGTATAATAATTGACCATCTAGTATTTTAAAATTATAATAATAATAATAATTTTAAAATGCGTTAGGATAAGAATTTTTTATTTATTCAAAGGCAATATGCCAGAACATGCACTGAAAACTGGCGGAAATGAAGGAATCTCTTAACTGGAGGATCAAATTTGCTAACTACTAAATATATCAAACTGCTAACTACTAAATATATCAAACTAAGTGATTGTTTGACACTACTTATCTTAAAATTTATTCTTTTATTAATATCATTTTTTAATCAAAAATTTTATTGATTTAACAAATTCTAAAATAAGTTTTCTTTTTCAACTGCACATTCAAAAATCATTTTTTATGTATATAATTTCTATTGAACACAAGGGCGGATCTAGGGGGGCCGGCACGGGTGGTAGCCCCCCCAACCAAAAAAAAATTCCGAAAGTTTATATAGAAAAAAAAAATTTTATACATAATTTTAGTCGAATTAAATTTTTTTTCTGTATTGCAGCCCCCCCAACTAAAAATCCTGGATCCGCCATTGATTGAACATACTCTAAATACATTCGATCACGCTATATATGAAAGAGTCCAATATATGTGTAAATGTTGTGATCCATTGCTACTATAAGACTCTAACTTTAATTATGATCATCTTTCATATACTCGGGCAGTAACGGCATGGGGCTACAACTCATTGTCATCAATACACTGAATAAACTCAATTACAACGTTAACAATGATTCAAGGTACGTAGCAGTAGTATCTAAGCTGCGACCCTTTAATTTGCACTGGTGTGTACACTGGGAAAATTCAATTGTGTGGCTATAGCACGTGCGAAAAATCAAATAATTTTAGCGACTCCCTATGTAGGAAGTGGCATGTCAATATTCAAGCGTGAAATTCTATTCAAAGGCATTTTCTCGTAGTTACATGCTCTCAAGACCAAGGAGGAGTAATGTTCTCCTTCCCATATGGGGAAGGAAAATAGTTATTCTCCCCCCCACTGCTGATGTATCAATAGATGGGGGCGAACACGTCAACAGTGTAGTCCAAGTTGATTATTCAACTGTTGACACATTAGCGGTGTGGATAATAATTCATCTCTACATGGGAGAAGATCATTTGTGGACCAATGAGAGTGGAAAGATTCTTTGAACTCTATCAAGTTTGGGGAGTTGTAACAAAATATGGTATTACCTATCACAAATTTGCGTTATTTGGTAGGCGAATTGTAGGGTATGTTAGTTGTTTGTAAAGAAGAAAAGTGGTTCAATTAATATTGTATTATTTGATTGTTAGTTTTAGCAATAAATATGTTTTGAATTAATTAACATAATAATTGAAAAGGTATACACATTTCATAAAGTAATAATTTATAGTCCGATCGACTTCAAGTCCAATGCATTGAAATTATATATTTTTAAAATCGTATTTATTTATATAAAATGAAACAAATTGTGAAATAACACGTATGGTTAAAGAGCTAGAAAAAAAAGACATAAAATTCAACTTAATTTACTTCCATTTCATTTCATTTAAGTAATCTAAATTTTCTAGAACTAGATAGAGGCAAGGAATTTAATTCTCTAATATTTGACATTTAATATTATATATTAATTAATTAGTTTAAAATACAATATTAATTATACGGAAATACAGAATTTATTTTTTTTCCATTTTAGCGATTGTAAGACTGTACAGACGTCGTTCTCCAAATGAAGACAAGTGCATTAAAAATTAAAAAGTGTATCGGCCCATCGTGTGGAATTTTCATTATTGTGTTGCTATCTGATAGTAATGCAAGAAGGATGGATGGATGGTAAACATGCCTAAACCGAGTTGACTTTTGCCGGTTTTTGAATTTTGACCCAGTCTTTAGAATGCAATTAATGACAAAAGAAAGAATTCGGCTTCTCTTCATAGATATATTCCCCGTAAATCAACAATTATCTAATAATTAGTATTTTAGACAACATTAAATAGTACTCATAAATCAGTAATTATTTAGTAGTATATAAAAATTAATTTATGTAAAACTTTAGTTAATTCTACCAAATACAACTTAAGACGTGTTAACTGCTATTATTAAAGCAATAATATATTGACCAACATAAAATTAATTTCTTAAGCATGCACTCCCCCAACAAAAAAAAAAAAAAAAAAAAAAAAAAAACAAAGAAGGAAATAAATAAAGGGGCAAGTTTGATTGTTAAAACTTTATTAGAAATAATAATTATTATTAATAATTGAATGACGTTTCTACATGTTTTTTGACTTCCTTTAAAATTAATCAAATAATTATATAATTTTTGGAGAATAATTATTTGACTTTACGCCGCACAAGTGCTTCGTTAAAGAGGTATTATTATTATTATTATTATTATTATATCCCAACAATAAGACTTCAAAGTTCTAACAAGCAAAAATAAAATAAAATAAAAATAAAAAAGTCTTGTAAAGAATAACTATGCATAATTTGGAGAACATTTCTTGCACGAAACTTTCAAAATTTTTCTAAGAAAAGTTGGCCAAATTGAAGAAATGAATGATATATGGATAATACCTCAATTCTTTTACCTAGGTAGAGTGGAAGAGCAAAATTTTACTTGAAAAGAAGCTCTATTGCTGTAAATTTTGCCTTTTTGCTTATCCAAACCTTCTCATTTCACATATTTGTCACATTTTGTATTGCAATGAAATTTAAAACTTATAAAAAACAAGATCCCATGTTTTATTTATGGGTCTGACATTTTAATTTTAATTAATCTATTAAAAAAATGGTAACATTGATTACCTATACCTGAACATCTCCAGTGCATAGTGACTTGAGAAAGTACCCAAAAAAAAGGAGGACGGATAAATTAAATTAAAATATAGATCTTCCAATGCATATATGAGTTGGAAAAAAAATATGGACACATAATCAAATTTACATTATTATACAAATACTTAGCTAATGCAAATAAGGGAGATGATCTCTTACCTACTGTAGGCACCTTATGTGCCCACACTCTGAGAAAAAAATTCGTGGGGGTTTGGGGGATCTTCTATCATTAGGGAACAGTTATATATTATTCATCTAATTTAATGTAGACAGAAAAAAATTTGATAACGTCGCACTACGAAACGGTGCCACGTCGGCGCATGCACGGCTCTTATGTTACCAACGTTGGCAACAGAACACCAGCCTGCAAATGATATGAAAGACGTGGATGTGAATTGGTAAGAAATAAATGTATACAATATCTTACATCTCGACTAAAAATAGACATTTATCCTTGCATTGTATGCGATCTATTATGAGTACCTCACCATCATTTAGTGGATTTAATGCCCTCAAAGTAAAAAATTTTCCAAATTATACACTACCACACTTGCAACCACATTTATTTATTTTTTTTAAATGTGCAACCACATATTTATTAATTAGGCAATAACTTGAACCATTTTACACCGTTAGCAAATTTACAACCAATTATTACTCAACTAAGTCCATCAATGACAATAACTAAAAAAATAAAAAGATAAATAAAAAGATAAAAGGAAAGAGCTTATTATTGTATAATCAATTGCCTCTGTGATATATAGAAATTTCCGAAAACGAAAATGTAGTGCTCTGGACCGGAGCTCAGCCATCTCCCTTTAATTACAGACGCTCCGTTAACCCCAAACAAAGCCCCACCAAAAAAGTGTCAGCGTTTAAAAGGGATTTTTACAATAATTCCAAAAATTAAATGCTGCAGATTTATTCTAATAATAAAAAGAATATGAAATCTATTCAAAAAAACTACATGAAAATTAAATTGACCATTTAACTTTTTCCGTCAATTTTATTTTATTCTTTTGCAGGATATTTTGGCCAAAATTATTAAAAATTACACAAATTCTCACCTTTATGGGTTATTAAAATCGTGTCCTAAATTTTTAATTTTGTTGCATTAGTCCAAATTTTAATTAAATTATATAATTTTATATTTTACCTTTTTCAGAGATGCTAATTTGGTCCACAAATAATTTTATCGAATTAATTTGACACTAATTAGATAATTTTACCGAAAATTTTCAACGAATAACATTTATTTATGTTTTCTTTTGCATTAGATATGTGTATATTTTGATTTTAATCAATCGTTAATAAATATAATTATTGTGTCTTCTTAAAATTTTAGTAAATAATTATTGTGTCTTTTTTTTACAAGAAGTACACGATACTAAAATTTTAAGAAGATACAATAATTATATTTATCAAGTTAATCTATTGATTAAAATCAAAATATACGATATCTAATGCAAAAGAAAACATAAATAAATGTTATTACGCCAAGATTTTCGTGAAATTATCTAATTAACAAATTAATTCGATAAAATTATTTCATGACCAAATTGATTCATCTACTAAAAAAGGTAAAATATAAAATTATATAATTTAATTAAAATTTGGACTAATGCAACAAAATTAAAAACTTTAGGACTCGATTTTAATAACCCGCAAAGGTGAGGACCA
The DNA here is from genome assembly GCA_018223645.1 of Jasminum sambac. Lineage (NCBI taxonomy): Eukaryota > Viridiplantae > Streptophyta > Magnoliopsida > Lamiales > Oleaceae > Jasminum > Jasminum sambac. The sequence goes on along the minus strand of CP073648.1, from coordinate 24,143,109 downwards.
TTTGTGTAATTTTTTCTAATAATTTTGACCAAAATATCCCCTCAAGACAAAATGACAAAATAAAGAAAATCGATTTTAAAAGCGCTACAAGAAACTCCATTCACTATTTATAAGACTAAAGTTTTTTTTTTTACCATTCATGCTACCTTTTATTATTCGGCATCAAATCAAGAAACGCTAATTTTTTTAATTATTTCAAGGCCAAAATCCTTTTAAAAAAAAAAAAAAAAGGTCCCAATTCTCTTTCTGTGTAGATATATATATACACATATCGGTATCTATATACGGCTCCTCCTGTTCCTTTCTGTCACTCTCAATTTATCTCAAAGCCCAGAATTTTTGACTTCTTTTTAGAATCTCCTCTCTCTCTCTCTTTCCTCGGAACTGGAAGAAAACAAATGATAGATAGAGAGAGAAGCCTAAAGAAGATTTTTCAACAGAGCTGAAGAGTTTGAATCGTGTCATTGGTTGCTTTCTCTCATTTACAGAGGTATTCTATTGTATTCAAGAAAGTTCGGTTCGATTATTTCAACGAAAGATATATATGAAAATTCAACAAATGTGTAAATTACTAAATTGCAATACTCTGTAAAACTTCGAATCGTGGGAATTTGTATGAATGTGAAGCTAATCTCGTTTTGAAGTTCAATGAAGGCATGGTGGATCGGAGTAGCAGGGTGGTTTTGGTTTGGGTTTTGTTGTTCTTCTTGCTAATTAGATTTACAGTAGCGCAGCAGTTATCCCCTACAAGGCGAGAACGATTGGCTTTGCTTCAACTGAGATCTTCATTAGGGCTGAGGGCGAGAGAGTGGCCAATAAAATCCGACCCGTGTACAACTTGGGCGGGTATCCAATGCACAAACGGGCGGGTCACGGGGATCAACATTTCCGGGTTCAAGAGGACCCGAAGAGGTAGTCAGAACCCTAGTTTCTCCATTGATGCCCTTCAGAATTTCACCCTTTTGTCCTCATTCAATGCTTCCAATTTCGCTCTTCCCGGCTCGATGCCTGACTGGCTCGGCCTGCGGCTTGGCGCACTCCAAGTGCTTGATCTTAGGTCTTGTTCAATTATTGGTTCTATTCCATTTACCATTGGCAATTTGAGTAGCTTAGCTGAGCTTTATTTATCTGGTAATAATATTACGGGGGCAGTCCCTACAAGTTTAGCGCAGTTGATAAACCTTTCTGTTGTTAATCTTTCAAGAAACTCCCTAACAGGATTAATCCCGGGGACGTTTTCATCCCTCAAGAACCTTACATCACTCGATATGTCTTTAAATTTCTTAACTGGGGCAATACCTGTGGAGATTGGGACTTTATCTGGTTTGCAATTCTTGAATCTATCAGGAAACAATTTATCTTCTTCAATACCTTCCCAACTAGGCGACCTTTCTCGTCTGGTTGACCTTGATCTTAGTTTCAACTCTTTTTCGGGATTCATCCCCCGTGATTTGCGAGGGTTGAGAAACTTGCAGAGATTGTTAATTAGGAATAATTTGTTATCTCAAACATTGCCTAGTGATTTGTTTTCCCCTTTGATTCAGTTGGAGCAATTGGTTATAAGCAACAACTCTTTCACTGGTGAGTTCCCTTTTGTGCTTTGGTCAATGCCCCAATTGCGACTTCTAGATGCCTCGAGAAATAACTTTAGTGGTAAACTGCCTGATGATGCTATCAACAACGGTAATGGTAGTAGCGCCGTTTTTGACATTTCACAGAATTTCTTTTACGGGAATCTTACTTCTTTCATAAGGAGATTCAGTTTCATGAACTTGTCGGGGAATTATTTCCAAGGCGGGGTCCCAGATTTTGCTCGTGGAAACACGTCTTTAACTAGGAACTGCTTAAGAAACACGGCAAGTCAAAGGAATTTAAGTGATTGCGCGGCTTTTTATGCTGAGAGGGGATTGGCATTTGATAATTTTGGATCTCCAAATAGCCCTCCTAAATCTGACGAGAAGAGTCACAGAACAGTGATAATTTTAGCATCGGTTTTTGGGGCTGCTGGGCTGATTGTACTTTTCGCAGTTGTGTTTGCACTCTTGATTCTATGCAGGCGTAAAACTGGTAGGACCGATCAGAAGGGGAATGGCGTGGGGCCCATTCCTGCGTCACCACCTGGGGCATCATTGAGCTTCTCCAACCTTGGAGATATATTTACCTACAAGCAAATTCTTGAAGCTACAAGTGAGTTCAGTGATGAAAATCTGATCAAGAATGGCCACTCAGGGGACTTTTTCAGGGGCGTTCTAGATGATGGAAACGCTATAGTTGTAAAGAAAATTGATCTCAGCTTGTTGATGAAAAAGGAAGCGTATATGGTAGAATTGGAATTGTTTAATAAAGTTTCCCATCAAAGATTGGTGCCTCTATTGGGACACTGCTTGGAGAATGCAAACGAGAAGTTTCTGGTTTATAAATACATGCCAAACGGGGACTTGTCCAGTTCGTTATTCAAGAAAAGAAATTCGGAGGATGGCAGCTTACAGTCGCTGGATTGGATAACAAGGTTGAAAATTGCAATTGGAGCTGCTGAAGGTTTATCTTACCTCCACCATGAATGTTACCCACCATTTGTTCACAGGTATTCTTTGCTGGACTTAGTTTACATTCCTTTTCTAGCTTTTTTTTTGCCTTAGCTGCTGCCATCATTTGATTAACATAATTACTTCCCAGTCGGTATTTTTTTATTGGAAACTTGGAAGTAGAAGAAAATTGATTAATATGATATAGTTTCTTGAAAAAAATAATTGCTAGTAATCACTATTTGGAAATGCTGCGAGTTGAGTGAGTTGAGGATGGCCAAACATTTGGTGGCCTTGTATGTTTTAGTGTCTTCGTGTTGATTGTAAAGAAAATAGTTATTTGTGTTTATTCTTGAAGGGACATTCGAGCGAGCAGCATACTTCTTGATGATAAATTCGAAGTACGGTTAGGAAGCTTGAGTGAAATCTGCGTTCAAGACGGGGACCCTCATCAAAATAGGATCTCAAGGTTGCTCCGGTTTCCACAGTGAGTATTATTATTTTTTTTTGGCTTTGATCAAGGCGTGACTTTATGTTATTTTATTTTATTTTTCTCGATATTCATTTCCTTTTTCCACTATATATATGCAGGACATCAGACCAAGGTACTTCCAGTACGCTCAATTCAACATGTGCCTATGATGTTTATTGCTTGGGAAAGGTTTTGCTCGAGCTGGTAACGGGCAAGCTAGGCATCAGTTCAACGACGGATGCCATCACAAAGGAGTGGTTAGAATCAACACTACCTTACATCAGCATATACGACAAAGAACTCGTGACAAACATTGTGGACCCCTCGTTAATCATAGATGAGGATCTTCTGGAAGAAGTGTGGGCCATGGCGATTGTCGCCAGATCTTGCCTCAATCCCAAGCCCACAAGACGGCCCCTAATGAGATACGTTCTCAAAGCTTTGGAAAACCCATTGAAGGTCGTGAGAGACGAGCACACGAGCTCCGCGAGGCTTAGGACGACTTCGTCAAGAGGGTCTTGGAATGCCACCCTGTTTGGCAGCTGGCGGCAGAGCTCCTCCGACGTGGCGGCTCTGCCAGCTCAGAAGGTGGTGGAACGAGGTGGCAGTGATAAACCGTCGGGGACAACGGGTTCTCAAGAAAGTGGACGGTTAGATGAAGGTCGAAGTCATTCTTTCTCGACCAAACGGCATTCCCGAGAGATCTTTCCGGAACCCTTGAACGGGCAAGATATAGGGCGAGTAAATGAGGACTAAATGAGGTTATGTGGTCAACCGGTCGGATTGGAAATTGAAGATTGAAAGTGTGTGTAGGTTTTTCAGACTTGGGGAGACAAAGCAAGGGTGAGATTAATGGGGTGATTTTTGTGCTTCATCCGTTTGAAGGCTTGTTTGTAAAGTTACAACAAGCTATAATTTTTTTGTAATTCGCATTTTCGATTCTCTTTTGTGGAGTGTAAATTAGTGTTGTGCATTGCATTCTTCCAATTTGGAAGAAAGAAAAGAGCCCACAAGGCTTCATTTTTTCTAGTTGCAAAATTCAATACATTCAAATTCTAAATATTTTCTTTTCATATGCGCATAGGGTCTAAAAATGCGAAGCACATTAAAACTCTAAATCAACGGTGCTCCTCCCTCTTTGGGGGTCTCAATCAAAATCCTTTCATTAATAGAAAAAGAATAGTTGAATATCAAATTCATGGGAAAAAAATAATTGCTAGTACCAAGTTTCACTTGCAGCCTCCAACATTTCATGGCTGGCTTTGCTGAGGGTTCGAAGAGTTGTTTATTCAACAAATTTTATATATAAAGAATCAGATGATGAATTGCCATCGTTGGATTGGATTACCAGAATGAAAATTGCTATCTGAACTGCTGAGGGTCTCACTTATCTTCACGATAATTGTAATCCACCCCTCTTTTATAGGTTTTTCTTTTTTTTTTTTTAGTAAGCCGAAACTGTTTGATTTTTGTACACCATGTATATGCATTCTAACTAAGCCATTGCTCACCGGGTATCCCTAATGTAGCATCTGCTTACCATGTTTATTTCTTGGGGGAGATTTTGCTCATGCTCGTAACAGGCGAGACTTAGGAATGGAAATGGAGCGGGGAATACCCGAAACCGAGGGAGACCCGGCCAGAACGGGATAGCGATGGGGCTAAAAGTAAAGATCCGAAGTGGAGATGGGGCGGGGACTGGCATCATCTTCCCTGCCCCGATACCCAACCCGTACCCGCCCCATTTAGATTAATTTTTTTTTACATTGTTTATATTTACATAATTAAATTAAAAACTAAAAACAATTGAAATAAAGAAGTTAGAAAGCAAATAATGTCATTTTTAATCACTTCAATTGCAATGGGATTATAAGAATGATGCAAACTTATTTAAAAGAGAAATGAATACCTAACAACTTACAACTCTTTTCATTTTTCAAAAATAAAAGTTTATCTATGCCCTCTAACCGATTCTCCATTCTCCACTAGTTTGAATTTACATGACATATTAGTTGAACTTATTTTGCGACAAATGATAATTCCAAATTTGTTTATATCTATTTATGTTTTACTTCCCTAAATTGTATCAGTTTTTTGTTAATATACAAATTCTTTGTATTTTATAATTATATTATAACTTATAACTTGCAAAACTCAAGCATATGACTTATGGAAATTAGATATGTGATATACTGCATAACAATATCGTAAATATATGACTTTGTTTTGAAGCGTTTTAAAACATAAAAATAATGAAAATAAATAAGTGGGGAAATAAATGAGGATTAGAGTTGTCCCCGACCCTTCCCGCCCCCGCCCCCGACCCGACACCGATTAATTGGGGATGGGGCGGGATGGATATTGAAAAGGTTTGGCGGGATGGAGACGGGAAATGGGATCCCCAACCCATTGCTATTCCTAAGGTGAGCTGGGTATTAGCAGGTACAATGATTCGTCGACCGAGAAGTGGTTAGAAAAAACATTAACTTACATCAGTAGGTCAGACAAGTATCTGGTTACAAATATTGTGGATCAATCATTATCAGACGATGATTTGCTGCACAAAGTGTGGGCGATGGAAATTGTTGCCAATATTTGCCTCGACCATCAACCCCGAAAGCTACCCCTTATGAGGTACATTCTTGAAGCATCGGAAAATCCTCTGGAGGTGGTAAGTGAAGAATGGGCTAGATCCAACAGCCCTACTTCCACTGCAGAATTATGGACTGCTCCTCTATTTGGCAAGAGCAGCTGACAAGTGGAAATTGTTTTGAGTGTCAAAAAGATCACAAACAAGCTTTAGTTTACAGTTCTTTAATAATTGCTGCTCATAATGCCATGACAACTAGATGGAGGGGTTGACATTGAGAAAACTTGGTTCTCATCTCAATTATTGAAACACGTTTTTGTTCTTCAAGCCCCGAGAATGTTGCAGGGACAGATCTAGCACCCGTCGACCTAGCTCGGCGGCGCGTGCTGGATCCGCCGGAAACCCTCCATGTTCGCCGTTGGTGGTGAAGAGCTGTCAGGTATATCGCAGACGCAGAGACACAGGCGCAGGGAAGAAAGGAAAAAGGCGATCCATTACCTGGATCTTTTTGTTTCTCAATTATTTGGGCTTTTAATTTTGTGGGCTTTTTTCACGTCACTACGTTGATTGTTGGGTCCAATTAAAACATACCCAACCTATTTATTATATAATTTTAAGTTTTAATTGATATTTCAAATGGAAAACAGCTATTGGACAAAAATATAGTTGGTGATGTGCTGGAAATTTAGAATTATACCGCGTATTCTGGCAATTTTATTGTCAACAATTGAAGACTTTTTTTCTAAATTTTAAATTATTTTTTGTTGAACCCACGTTTCTATAACTTTTGCGATTCCAAATGATAGTTTTTAATAGTCAATCAAATCTTAAATTGACCTGCGGTTAGTCCATTAGTTATAATTATATCTCAACAAAGTTAATTCTCTATTTTCATTGCAATTCACCATTCGCAAAGCCTTACACAGCCACTCGGAATTTATAATAATTTTCTGCGCCCTTTTGCTGTGAAGGAGTACAATAGCTCCTCTTGAAAACAAGGAAACTTGGCAGGAATGTTCGAGAAATTGACTATCAAAATACTATAAACAAATCAACTACCAAGACAAAAATTCGAGTAACATTTCATAGTTGATCAGCGATATTAAACAGCCGAGATTGATTTATTCCCCATCGTCAACACAAATCCATACACCCATTTTGTCAATAGATTCGTATCCAAGATTGATCTCAAAACGCATACATGAAGTAGTAAATCAACAAAACGCAAAGGGATCAACAGGTTTGACGAAATCATATTCTTTATATTTCTATTTATCCAATCCAATAATGTTCAACTTGGAATGATTAGTATTAGTGTATCATTGAGTTCTCTTCAGATTTAGATCTAACATCAACAAGAAGAAAAAGACAAAAAAAAAAAAAATGCAAATTGCTTCGAGCAGAGAGAGTGGAGGCAAAATCAGGCGCAAAGTATGATTATATTTCACACTTGTTTTTGTTTTATTTTAATATGCAGTACTTCATGAACTTGCTTACGTGTTTATTACCAATATGCCATAACTTTACATAAGGAAGGATTTGGATGGAAAACCTACTGAAATAGACAACTTATTAATGCCCTAAATCCTTACGATAATGAAATCAATTTTACATACAAATCTCTTCACCAGCGTTAAAATGGACCTCACGCTTCCGTTTTCCAAACTCACGGTCTTCATTTTTCGGCAGGAAGGTGTATGCATTACACATTTCACATTACGTCAAATTTATTTTACATTTATTTTCAAAAATATATGGGAATTAATTTAGAATAAAATTAATACAATAATAATTTCAAAAAAATACGATGGCAGTGAGCTTGAACTAAACATGTGAAGTTTTTAGATCCGATAATGTTTGTGAACGATATTATCTGTCATCAAAGATGAAGACCCAAAAAAATATTAGGTCTGTCAATGTTATTTACAACGAAATTTTTTGATGTCATCAGCGTGTCAAAAGAGAGATATTGTTCAACTATCACCACGTTTACTGGTGTGAGAATGGATGGTAACTGAGATTTCTTACTTCTATTTGGGTTTCGTATTTTGAGTTTTGGTATATATTTCCCTTTTCCCCCTAAAAAAATGTACCATAATGGGCATCATGAACCAACATTTGACTTTGGTTGCTAATACATTATTAGTTGGTCTTATGTTTTTGTATATAGTCCAGCTGTCCAAGGCGTGGCTCAACTCCTCCACATCAAATTGTAGACTGTTAAATTGTTTAATGCCCATGACCAATTGTCAAGTACCCCACTCAATTTGTACCACCCCACTCAATTTCTTTTTTCATTTTTTTATTTTTTAAAAATACTAATTTATGATTGAAACTCTTCCACGACTTTTAGATTAAAATGTAAAAACTAAAATACTGTGACATATAATTAATGACTTATTCATTCATTCAACTATTACCTAAAATGATTAATAACTTTTCATTATTCATTATTCATTAAATTTTACTGATCGCCTTCATATTCAATCCAATTTTTTCTAGGTCGAAAGCGATGGGACACTAATCAAATCATGAAGACTATTTTTCTTTTCAGAAGGCTCTCTTTTTGTGTATTTAAGGATTGTGTTTCTTTAATTTATCGTAAGTTAAATTGTAATCGTCTCATATTTAAGCTAGACACTGCTATGTTTTTTTTTTCCTAATCGAAAACCACTATGTATTTACATTTGCAAGCAAGACAAGGCAGATGAGCATTTGCAACTTCATATTTTTACTAAATCAATAAAGTCTAATTCTCTCTTCTCATGTCGATTAGCTAGAATTTTCGTTGTTTTGACATCCCATGCAAAAATGTTTTGTTTAGACTTATTATTGTTGCTGGTTTTGAACTATGATGTGGATTTTAATTAATTGTACATACATAATAAATTTCGTCTTTTTCTATACTGTTATTTCTAAAATAACATTTACATTTCACATATCAAAATAAAAAAATAATCAAAGTATTGTATAATTGGTGTATATTAGAATATTTAGATTTAGAGAAAAGTATTCATATTAACAATGACTGCTTTATTTAAAATGCAATCTCAGTTTTAAATAAATTTGTAACATCACATGCTACAAAATTTTTGCATTTCATATTAATGTTTTGTTACCATAAATTAAGCACAATTGTAAATTATTTGTCAAAAATTTTATTTTTCATTACTATGTACCATAATATTCAATGTACCCAATTTTACATTCGTGCAATGCACGGGTGTGAAAACTAGTTACTTATTATTATACCTAACCCATGACAGAGGTATAAATAAATGGTAAATAAGGTTTGGTTAATTAATTAAATTTTTTATTTAATTTATAATTTATAATTTATCAGTTTAGTATTTTAGTTAATTAGTTTACTTTAATGTAGACTTTAGTATAATATCGAAATTGAATAATCAATTGAGGTTGCTTGTTCATTAATTTGTTGATTTAATTAGCTTAGTTTAGCATTGAAATTGAACAAAAAAATTGTGATTATTTGTTGGTTACTTTTGTATTTGGGGTTTAGTTAATTAGTTTAGTTTAATTTAGTTTAGTACTGAAATTGAATATAAATATTATGAATATTTCCTGGTTAATTTTTGACTTTCCTATTTTCTTTTTGTTTTGGGATTTTAATATATATTTGCACAGTTTTTATTTTGTTATTTATTTGATTTAGAGATTATGGAACCTTTTTTTTTTTCAACTTAAACGAACTAACATTGACGGCCGAATCAACATTTTAATGGTAGATGCGAGTTTTAAATACTACCTGCAAGCCTGAAGTTAAAGGTCAAATTTGAAGGAGGGAGAACAACAAACAACATAGCATAAATTAAAGAAACAAATTAAAGAAGTTTAGTGAAGAGGCACGTATGAGTAATCACGGCGACTCTCGAACTTGTAGAAGTTGTTCGGGTATGAAAACTTTAGTAAACTCATTCATATGTACAACATACAAATTTATAATCTGCCGAGGATAATGGAAACATCCGATCTAATCCAGCCACTGTTTCTAATTCCGTACAAAATTTAACACCTGCTTTTTTCGTCTCTTTATGTATGTATTTATAAATTTTTATTATAATTTGATTAAATATTATCGCTAATAGTGAACAATCTTGAATTAACTGCGGTTGACAATCAACAGTCAATGGCTATTGACGGTCAATGGTCAACGGCCGCTCTAGTTGAACCTGGATCCTAGATCCGTACCTCTGTGTTAGTCTTCAACTTCCATATCGTAACATTCTATTCACGTAATTATATTTTTATGACGTTTTCAACAATTTGCTCTCTTTAACAGAGGTTTATCTATGTACTTTGAACTTTGAAGAATCAATAACTCAAATGACGAAGCGAGCCTATGTTTGGGCCAACTTTTGTTTTATTTTATTTTATTTTATTATTATTTTTTAAAGTTGACTAGTGGAAGAAAATACCAGATGAGTTGAAAATACCAAATGACCTTGAAAATAATTGATAGTGATTTGAGATATATCATCAATATTCAAAGTAAAAATTTGTTAGAGAGAAAAAGTTAAATCAATCACGGATTAGCATCTTCTCAACACGATTAAATTGTCGAGTCCAAATCTTCTCTATCATTTTCTATCAGTTTGACTATTAAATTCAAATATCCAATCAAAACAGTTCACATGCAAAACTAAATATAGAGGCCAGATTTGTTGTTGTAACGTGGAGGACTCGAAATGAGATAATAAACCTAGACTCCCAAGTTGTATTAATTGATTTAATTCTTGATTAACAAAGAGCTTGTTCTAAACATCATTTTTTTTCACTAACTTTTATTAATTTTTTTCTCTCATTATTTTCAGCGACGCATATAATTACTTTGAATTTTTTAATATATTTTGCCTAATTTTCAACCACACATTTAACATATCATTTGAGTAAATCATTATAAATCAAGATCATCTTTTATAGAACAACTCCAAAGTGTATTTCGCTATTTTCTTTAACTAAAATAAAATAAAAATAGTGTATTAATTCAGAACCCCAATCATCTCCATTGTATCTACTCTCTACATCTTCTATTTTTGCTTATGTGGATGATAGATAAAGACACACAACAAAATATGAGTTCCACATTTTCTTCTCTTTTTCTTACTTTTCTCTATTTTTCTTCATAAATTTCAGTACCACCTTCCACATATAGAAGTCTATCTTTACTTCATCCACTATTATTTTATTATTATTTTTTAATTTATTTCTACATCTCTATTATTTCTTTAGTTTTCCATTTCTTTTTCAATAAATATCATCTATTCTCTTTTCAATTAAAACAACGGGCTCTCTCTAAAATCACATTAGCAATGGACATGCTCCAGTGGAGAAGATCGTCAGGACCGGCCAAAACCATCAATCAATTTAATCGACTTTCAGGATTGACTATTCAGAATCCGCGTAAAGCTTCCCAAAAAACTGCCATCGATCAGTTCCAACTTCCAAATTCAACTAATCTCATCGCATGATTTGTTAGGGTTTTTGGTGCTAAAGAGGAGATGGGTAGGGCTTACGATAACTGGGAAAGGATAGTGAAAGCCACGCTGCTCAGAGAGGAGCTTAGGCGAATTGCTCGCGAGCAATCCAGTAGTGGCAGCATATCATCCTATTCCGATTCGATTTCCCGTTCAAATTCTTCAATTTCCGTCGAGGATTTCAACCGCTCTACTGGGGGGATTTTGATTTTGTTCACGTATCAGCAATTTGTCGAGCCACCGACGATTTTTGTGACCAGAATCTTATGAAGCACGGGAAATCTGGAGATCTCTTCAAAGGAATTTTTCGCGACGTACAAGTAGTAATCAAGAGGATTGATTTGCGATCAGTGAAATCAGATTGGTCCGCTTCGGAGTTGGAATTTTTAAGCGAGTTCTCACACCCTCGATTTGTTGATCTGATTGGACATTGCTTATCGAATGAGTCTGAGAAGTTTCTGGTTTACAGATATTATCCTAAAGGGGACTTGTCGAATTCTTTGTTCATTTCAGATGATGATCTTTCTGGTTTAAAATCACTGGATTGGATAACCAGGCTCAAAATTGCAACCGGAGCAGCAGAAGCTCTGGCATATCTACATCATGAATGCTCTCCGCCAATTGTACACAGGTCCTAACTTACATACCTTTTTACTTATTAGCATTCAGTTAATTACGGTATACACTTTTTCGTGTTGAATTCGATTATAATTTAGGTCCCTGCCATCTTTCCTCCATTTTTAACTCAGTGTGTTTTAGCTAAGAATGAACTTGTTGAACTCTGTCCGACTTATAACGTGAAGCAGGGTTATAATATTTTTTGCTTCATGGCCAATTCGGCCCTTTTGCATTACAGTTATCCTTTCTAGCTAAAGGAAAAGGAAAAGTAAAAGGGAAAGAGAAAGGGGTTTTTTTTTTTTGGGGTGTTTTGTAGTCATGCATAAGCTCCATCTGTCAACGTGGAGCAAATGTTTTGGTGATGAGAAGATGAATAGAGGTTCTATGATATTTTTACTCGTCATTTCATTAGAATCCAAAACAGAACAATTTACATTGGCCTCCTCGCCTTCTCCCTTGCTCGATTAATATGATATAGTTTCTTGAAAACAATAATTGCTAGTAATCACTATTTGGAAATGCTGGGAGTTGAGTGAGTTTAGGATGACCAAACATTTGGTTGTTGTTTCTCAATTATGATATTTCTTACAACGTGTTTTATTTAATCACTGAATCTTTACATGACTTTTGGCCTCGTATGTTTTAGTCTCTTCATGTTGATTGTAAGGAAAATTAGTTATTTGTTTTATTCTTGAAGGGACATTCGAGCGAGCAGCATACTTCTTGATGATAAATTCGAAGTATGGTTAGGGAGCTTGAGTGAAATCTGCATTCAAGACGGGGATTCTCGTCACTATAGGATATCAAGGTTACTCCGGTTTCTGCAGTGAGTATTTTTTTTCCTTTGATCAAGACATGATGTTATTTTATTTTTCTCGATATTCATTTCCTTTTTCCACTATATGCAGGACATCCAACCAAGGTACTTCAAGTACGCTCAATTCAACATGTGCCTATGATGTTTATTACTTTGGAAAGGTTTTGCTCGAACTGTTAGCAGGCAAGCTAGGCATGAGTTCAATGGCCACTTCCATCACGATTCTACCTTACATCAGCATATACGACAAAGAACTTGTGGCAAAAATTGTGGACCCCTCGTTAATCATAGATGAGGATCTTCTAGAAGAAGTGTGGGCCATGGCGATTGTCGCCAGATCTTGCCTCAATCCCACGCCCACAAGGCGGCCCTTAATGAGATATGTTCTTAAAGCTTTGGAGAACCCGTTGAAGGTCGTGAGAGATGAGAACACGAGCTCCACGAGGCTTAGGACGACTTCATCAAGAGGGTTGTGGAATGCCGCCCTGTTTGGCAGCTGGCGGCAGAGGTCCTCCAGCATGGCTCCTTTGCCAGCTCAGAAGGCGGGGACGACGGGTTCTCAAGAAAGTGGACGATTAGATGAAGGTTGAAGCCAATCTTTCTCGACCAAACGGCATTCCGAAGATATCTTTCTGGGACCCTTGAACGGGCAAGATGTAGGGCGAGTAAATGAGGACTAAGTGAGGTTTATGTGGTTGACCGGTCGGTGGTCCATCGGGTTGGAAATTGAAGATTGAAAGTGTGTGCAGGTTTTTTAGACTTGAGGGAGACAAAGCAAGGGTGAGATTAATGGGGTGATTTTTGTGCTTCATCCGTTTGAAGGCTTGATTGTAAAGTTACCACAAGCTATAATTTTTGGAAATTCATATTTTGGATTCTCTTTTGTGGAGTGTAAATTATCGTTGTGCATTGCATTCTTCCAATTTGGAAAAAAGAAAAGAACCCACAAGGCTTCATTTTTTCTAATTCTATATTCAATACTTTCAAATTCTATATCTCTTCTCCGCATAGGATCTAAACATGCCAAGCACATCAAAACTCTAAATCAATGGTGTTCCTCTCACATTGGGGGTCTCAATCAAAATTCTTTTATTAATACAAAAAGAACTGTTGGATGTCAATCAAATTGTAGGAAAAAAAATAATTCCTAGTACCGAGTTTCACTTAAGGCCTCCGACATGTCATGACCGGCGTTGCGGAGGGCTCAGAATGACATAATAAATCTAGACTCACAAAATGTATTAATTGATTTAATTCTGGATTAGCCAAGTGTATTTCACTATTTCCTTAAAAAAAAAAAAATCCTAAGCGGTAAGTGGGAGAAGACCGTTAGAACCCGCCAAAACCATCAATCAATTTAACATTTTTATTTGGAATTTATTTATGCGTTGAATTTCAATGACGGAAGGAACCCATGAATTTACACGACATTCATTGAATCGATTTTCAGGATTAACTATTCAGAATCCGCGTAAAGCTTCCCACAAATTCAACTGCCATCGATCAGTTCCAAATTCAACGCGTGTCATCGCATGATTTGCCAGGGGTTTTGCGGATCAGTAAGAGATGGTTAGGGCTTACGACAATTGGGAAAGGGTAGTGAAAGCAACGCTGCTCAGAGAGGAGCTTAGGCGAATTGCTCGTGAGCAATCCAGTAGCAGCATATCATCCTATTCCGATTCCATTTCCAGTTCAAATTCTTCAATTTCCGTCGACGATTTCAACCGCTCTACTGGGGGAATTTTGATTTTGTTCACGTATCAGCAAATTTGTCGAGCCACCGACGATTTTGGTGACCAGAATCTCATTAAGCACGGCGAATCTGGGGATCTCTTCAGAGGATATTTTAATGATGTACAGGTAGTAATCAAGAGGATTGATTTGCGTTTAGTGAAATCAGATTGGTACGCTTCGGAGTTGGAATTTTTTAGCAAGTTCTCACATCCTCGATTTGTTGATCTGATTGGACATTGCTTATCGAATGAGTCTGAGAAGTTTCTGGTTTACAGATATTATCCTAAAGGGGACTTGTCGAATTCTTTGTTCATTTCAGATGATGATCTTTCTGGTTTAAAATCACTGGATTGGATAACCAGGCTCAAAATTGCAACTGGAGCAGCAGAAGCTCTGGTATATCTACACCATGAATGTTCTCCACCAATTGTACACAGGTCCTAATCTACATACCCTTCACTTATTAGAATGCAGTTAACTACACAGTATACACTCTTTTGTGGTGAATTCAATTATAATTAGGTGTCTGCTATCTTTCCTCCATTTTTCACTGTATATGTGTTTTAGCTAAGAATGAGATTGTTGAGCTGTGTATGACTTATAACCTGAAGGCAGGGTTTTAATAGTTTTTCCTTTGTGACCAATTCGGGGGACTTCTATTTTGCATTGCATTTATCCTTTCATGCTTAAAAAAATAAAAAACAAAGGGACATTTGTGTAGTCATGCATAAGGTCCATCTGTCAAAGTAAAGCAAATGTTTTGTTGATAGCTGGTGATGAGGAGATGAATTGAAGTTATATGTTATTTACTGGTCATTTCATTAGAATCCAAAACAGAACAATTTGTTACATTGGCTTCCTCGCCGTCTCCCTTGCTCAATTATTTATGCTGAACAATCAGGTGACTTTCTTTTCTTTTTTACCTTTTTTTCTTGAAGAAATGTGCAAGCCAGCAGCATACTTCTTGATGAGAAGTTTGAAGTAAGACTGGGAGGCCTAAGCAAGATTTTTGCCCTCAGGGGACCCACTCGTCCCAAGATGATTACCAGGTTATTGCGGTTGCCACAGTGAGTACTTCCTGATTTGTAGATGTATTTGCAATGAGTTTCAGTAGCTTGTCACCTGTCATGTACAATTGAAACTTAAGCTTAATTTAGCCTATCAAAATAATCTAGTGTTTAAAGTTGTAAATAAATGAGTGCAAAGAAATGTAATCAATATGGTAGTTGGATAATTCATATATTTTTTTTATGCCAACATTGGAGCAAATAAGACACTTCTCCGTTGAGCTTCTACATGAATTTCCCAGTTTAGTTTCTGATAGCGCCATTTTTGTTTTCCACGCAGGACATCCAGACAAAGTAGTTCGGGTATGTCTTATTCTACTACATTGTCCGCATTTTTGTTTCTTCAGTTCATTTTCTAGTTTAAGCATACTTAATTCTGACAGAGACATGAAATTTTGACTAATGTAATTTTCTGACAACAAAACATGAGGTCTTCCTACTGTACTAATTGAACTCGTTTGGTTGCTTGTCTATCATCTTTCTCTGTTTGAACTGTCTTTCCTCTTCTCTGTTTCAACTTATTACTTTCTCCAATTTCAATTTTGACAGAGGAGCCAACTGCAACATGTGCATACGATGTTTATTGCTTCGGCAAAGTATTGCTTGAGCTAGTAACAGGCAGGTTAGATATTGACATGTTGGATACTGCCAAGTTAACTAAATGGCTTCAAGAAACTCTCCCTCACATCAGTCTCCATGACAGAGATCTCGTGACTAAAATTGTGGATCCATCTCTCTTCATAGAACCAGACCATTTAGACGAAATATGGGCCATTGCCATTCTTGCCAAGGCTTGCTTAACTCCCAAGCCTGCAAAACGGCCACTCATGAGAGATGTGCTCAAAGGATTGGAGAATCCTCTGGTGATAGTAAGGGACGATGACACACCTCGAGAAGCACTAACAAAGACTAAAGAGAATGGGTTGATTCATCTTGATAAAGCTTCTCGAATAGCTAGTGATGATCGTAATACTATTGTGACCTGGCCGAATGGAGTAATTGAAAGGTGGGATCTCAAGAAGGTGATTGATTCAAATGTATGGTTATATTAGTTGTGTTTATAATATGCTAGGAAACTGGTATGAACAAAACTGCAAATGGAGTAATGAGCTTCGTTCCATTGGCATCTCATGCATTAGTATGTTAACCACGTGTTTCTTGTGAATCATTGAGTGCATGTATATTTTGATTGTTGTGTTTGGTTTTTGATATTATGCATTTATAATTGCTCAAACAGATTGTTACTACCACTATTCACAGTAAATGGAGATACACTAGAAGCGTTGTCTACTACTTTTTGTGGGTTCGTGGTTCTTGCCTATCACTTATTGAAAATAAAAACGATTCCAAAAAAAGTAAATACGATCAATAAATCACTATGAGTAGTCAAAATTGTTTTGTTGTTGTAAGAATCATGTTATAGCCTTTTTATTTTATAATTTAAGGAAATTGGAGCAAATGATCCAAAAATTGTGTTAACTGTGAGTTTGGTCCAATTTTTTTTTTTTTTTGTTTAAAAAAAATAGCGCGTTTGGTCCAAAAAATAAGTTTTGTTGCGCATTTGGTCCATTTGAACGGAAATCATCCATTTTTTATGTTAAGTCAAGTCAAATGTCCATTTTTGTCTTCTTCTCAAGTGGCAATTTGGACATTCAACTTAAGAGAATTTGCACAAAAGGTCCCAAACTTTGAGAGTTATTACAAACAAATTCCAAAGTTTGAAATATGTATAAATTAATCCAAAATTTTTGTCAAACTATATAATTTTATATTATATTTTATATATATTTATTTGATCTATAATTCATTTTATTGAATTAATTTAATACCAATTAGATAGTTTTAATTGAAAATTTTCAATATATTGGCATTTATTCACATTCATATTTTAACTTTTCAAAAAAAAAATTAACATTAGAGACACATATTTTGATTTTAACCAACAATTAATAATAAATGTAATTGAAAAATGAACAAATTCCACATTTACCCTCATCTTCTCCCCCAATTCTCATATTTCTCTCAATTTTTTTCGATGACCATCTCCGGCGAAATTTCATCTTCTCTGAGAACATTCTGATTACCATCTCCGGCGAAACTTCATCTTCTCCGACCAACACCTAATGCAAAAACCACCAGTAAAACTTAGTTTTGACAAGCAACCAATGGCTACTAGTTCGAATCGAAACTAGCCAAACCGGCCACGGTGGCTAGTCTCAAAACCAGCCATGGTGGCTGGTCGTCATCGTGGCTAGTCGCCACCATGGCTGGTTTCGAAACCAGCCATGGTTGCTGGTTTCTCAGATTTGAGATTTTCGAAACCAGCCATAGCTAGTTTCAAAAACCAGCTTTGGTTGCTAGTCTCTCAGAGCTCAGATCTAAGCTGACAAGTTTTGCAGGTGGTTTTTGCGTTGGGTGTTAGTTGGAGAAGATGAAGCTCCGCCGAAGATGGTGATTGGAATGTCCGTGGGAGAAGATGAAATTTTGCTGGAGATGGTGATCGGAAAAATTGAGATAAATATGATAATTAGGAAAGAAGATGAGGGCAAATGTGGGATTTGGTCATTTGCCAATTACATTAATTATTAATTGTTGGCTAAAGTCAAAATGTGTCGGTCTCTGATGTAAAATAAAATTGTAAAATTTACATATTAATGCAAACAAGTGCTAGTGTGCTATTGTATTGAAAATTTTCGTTTAAAACTATCTAATTAGTATCAAATTAATTCAATAAAATTAATTATGGATCAAATAAATATATATATATATATATAATAAAAGGTAAAATTATTCCATTTAACTAAAATTTTGGATTAATTTATACATATTTCAAACTTTGGAATTCGTTTGTAATAACTCCCAAAGATTGGGACCTTTTGTGCAAATTCTCCTAAGTTGAATGTCCAAATTGCCACTTGAGAGCAAGACAAAAATGGACATTTTACTTGACCTCACGGAAAAATGGATGATTTCCGTCCAAATGGACCAAATGCGCAACAAAACTTAATTTTGGGACTAAACGCGCTACCTTTGTTTCAATTGGACCAAACTCGCAGTTGGCACAAAATTTTTGGACAATTTGTGCCGATCTCCCTATAATTTAAGAGCAAATTGAAAGTTTGGTCATTGAATTTGCTGGAGGAAGATGAAAAACATAAAAAAAATTTAGCTGTGTGTAAAGAAGAAAGACAACTAAAAAACAAAAGAGAGCGAGGAAGGTCCCACCGAGATTTGAACTCGGGTTACTGGATTCAGAGTCCAATGTCCTGACCACTAGACCATGGGACCTCATGTTGCACCTCAGAACTCATAATATTATTTAAACAAGAGTACATGATTACTACTTCAATCTCCACTTCTAATTTTTATTATTATTTCGAATGGATAATAAATTTTTTATTTTATTTTTATTTTTTATTTTTTTTGGTCTCTCTTTTAATGACAATCCACAAACAACAAAGAAATAGGGTGGTTTGAACTTTGAATCCGTCGATGAGATATTTGAAATTCAATAATTTTTCTTATAAAAATTTTATTACTTATTATAAGAATCATTCCTACGATGACTAATTATAAGCTTTTCCAAAATCAAAACAAAACTTGGAGTGTATGCTCCAACTTAGTACCGAGTGTGAGCAATCGAGTGAGTTCCCATCAATCAGTAGCAAAGGTTGTCAGTGGTTAACATGAGTGTGGAACATTTTGTCAAAGAAGATACAAAAACATCTCTTAGATATTATGTTTATATCACGTAAGAGAACAATTGAACGTTTCAAATTTAGCATCAAGAAAGTTTTTTTAGTTTCTTGGAGTAGTGGGATCACTAATCGTTATTTGTTAGTCACCAACACATAAAGATCAAGTTTGTACCAAAATCAATGCTGGCTTCGTATTACAAACCAGCACATATGGTTTTGTATTACAAAACCAAGGCTGGTTTTGGAACATTTTTCACACATAAGAGATTACTATCAAATAAATAAATTGAACCCCTATAGGTAAGTTGTAAGTTTTCGGTGATCAATGAGATGGATATGATAGAATAAATTCCAATTGACATGAATATATGAGAATGACTACTCCTTAAGTATTAGAAATGCTTTCTCGGTAGGGATAAATTTTGATTCTCCAGCCACAGAACAGGCAAGGCACTAGAAACTATGATTTTGATGATAGAAAATACAAGAGGACCGAGATTCTAGCATTTTGCTTCATATCTTCCCAGCAAATTCCAACATCTAGTAGCCGCAAGCACGCGCAGACAAACATATTACATATGGTCACATATTGTGACAAGTCCAAAGATTATCCATTCAAAATTGAAAGGTCGGAGTAAAGCCATAGCGGCAAGTTTTTGCGTGTCACAGTACACGAGAATGAAAAAGACAGCTAGCTAGTTACATTAGCTATTCAACTACGTGGCCACAACACAATATAGAGAAACAATTTGAATCTGTTTCTTGCCAAACTAAAATCCGCAAATTAGCAGGAATGAAAGATTGAAAAATTTTAACATCCCATTTGCCCATTCAATGTACGATTATAGGCAAGAAAGCTACTAGAGCAATAAAGCAGCTTATCGACCCTGCCAGCCAGGAATTGATGAAACTGTCATGATCGAATTTGCAGTCCTGTCCAACCTGCATAAAAGAAGAGACTGGCATCAGTAAATAGTATCTAAAGCTAAGCAAACATAGACTAAGGGAGAGAGGGAAGGAGAAAGAACTTTGAGATTTCTTCAACCATCTTCACAACTTCTGAAGAATTTGTCTCCAGAACTTGCCCACCCAAAATGAATTCATCCAAAATAGTATGCACCTATCAAACAGCTCCAACATGTCAAAGAGTGTTTGGCTAAATCTTTATTTTACTAAAAAAATATTTTTTAATCCAAATAGTGATGGTACCACAAACTTTCTAAATAATAATGAGTATTTAAATGTGTGGTTAAAGGTTGATTTAATTGAGTTATAGAAATCAATTTTTTTTAGCTACAAAAAAGTTGTAACAAACACAAGTGGATATACCAACGGGCAGCAACCAACATGATTCTACAGAACAACAAAGTGAAAGGCTGCTTGAGATTTTCTGTACATTGAGCACCCAGAAAAAGTGGCATGCCTCCAGCATGTAATCACAAATTCGAGGAATTTGCATTGATATTAAGCTAAAAGTATCATAACAAATTCCGCTGTTTTGGCATAAGCAGTTCGGACTTCAATGAGAAGTTGACAGGCATCAAACAATGCTAGGTAGGTCTTTTCACCAGAAGCAGAAATGATGGTGAGCTTACCAGAAATAACATTTAATTGCTCATTATACGCTCGCAATGGCAATAATCAACTAGTAGTAAAGTAATAATGATTTTTCACCACTTTGCTTCAGTAATAACAATAAGGATGATTGTGTACCAATGCCCTTACAAAAATTATTTCATACATGTATCCCCTTTTTTTTTTTTTTTTTGGGTTTGGTTAATACTGACAAAGAGAAGAATACTGACCTTGTTAAAGTTAAATACTATGTCAAGCTCGCACACATTACTGAAACACTTGTCCAATGCCTCAACAAAAACTGCAATTCAATGGATTAAAAATAAACAAATGAACGTATATGGACAAGTACCTTTCAAAACAAAAATATCAAAAGTATGAATTTCAAAATATAGATAGAACAATGGCTAGTTATCAGTGTTTGTTTAGTTTAGCTTTTCCTGAAAATCATTTCCTCCAAAATTATCCTCAGCGGCATATGTCATTGCAGTAACAACTTTTGTCCATTTCTCGAACACACACACCTTCACCATAACTACTGTTCCTCTTTAACCACAGACTGAAAACTCATTTTTCAGAAATCTATATCAAACGCAAGCCATTTATGAATCCGGGCAATAGTTCCAAAGCTAAATAAACTAATTAAGTTCGATAAATAGACTTTTACATGTCCAGTGCAAATATTGCAACAGTGTAAGTGAAGGCGATGCATGTTCCAGTATTTGAACTTTCATACAGTGGAATCAAATATGCGTTTCACAAAAACCACTTGACCAAAATACGAACACACACTTACTTAACCTTCTTTTATTACTTGATTTTCGGGCTCTAGACTATGTCATATATACTGCAGTAACTGCTTCAATATGCAGGTCAATGAAGCGAGACAAAAAATAAAAAAATAAAAAATAAAACAACAAAGGTATGAAATGATGGAGTAGGTGTTAGATACCTTGCATAAGATCTAACATCGCAAGCTCATTCTCCGAGCTATCAAATATGAATACAAAGTACAGAGTCGCATAAGTCTTGTACACAAGCCTCACATCCTGCAAATATGGTATGAAGACTTTTAAGTAAAAGATACATTTATGGCAAGATCTCCAGGGTGGTCCACTCTGAAACTAAAAGTATTATCATTATTCACCAATCAGCTTATTGATGGTTCCTATGAGCTACTTTCCGCGGCCTCTTGGCTTTACAACCTCCACAACAACCAAAAACACACAGAAAATACGAATGGGCAAACAATTGGATTCGTCCACCGCGATTCAGCAATATGGACTCCAGCCACAAACAGACACAGAAATTAGTATTAAGGCGCCAGATAGGATACAGGTAATACCTTTCCAAATAATGAATCGACCTTAACGAAATTGCTCACATTCTCAGCTCTACTGCATAGAACTGCACGAATAACTTCACAAATTAGGAAGAGTTAATTTGTTGTAAACATAATTAACCCTACATCTAGTCTTCCGGGGGGCGAAAACATTATAACTAAATGAATACAGAACTCAAAGAAAAAGGATTTGAGGAAAGCCTAAAAAGGAAGTGACCGTAAAATAAACAAGTAACCACCTCTGTAAATGCTTCTAATGAGCTCCTGCTGCTTCTCCACAGGCTAATGTTACAACTTAAATGGCAATCGATCAATTTTATGAAGAAATTAAAGAAATAATAAATGAAACTGAAATTGAATCGAGTAACAGGAGGATGTATAGATTTAATTTCTTTAATTGAGAAAAAACCCGAAATTGAAACCTGAAATTCGTAGAATTTGACGAGACGAGGCTTGCCCCGATCGTTCATCACGATTACTCCTCGGATCATTTTGAAAGTTAACTTGCCACTACGTAGATTCCGGTGGGGGGAACTTTGAACCGGCGTTTTTATTTCATTACATCGCTGAGAGTGTAAACTCGATTCTAGTTTAAGGAATTGTAGCCTTGGTCCTTGTACTTTTAACCTTTTTAGTCAATTGATCTCTATTATTATTTAAAGAGGAAGTTACTTGTTTTTTTAAAACTAGTATACCGCTTTTTCAATGTGAAATCAGACCAGATGGGAAAATATGGGAGTACGGATAAAGAAGATGACTTACTTCTCTAAAAAATGACCGACTTTAAAGGAGTTTTGAAAGAATTTTGCAAAAGAAAGTTGAATGTGATATTTGATGAGGATAGGCGTAATTGAGATTTTGGTCTAATAACGGAGAAATCCTCCCTCAGGTTAGAGATTAAAGTGGAAGTTAGTACTCACTACACCATTTTGTCAGAGTGAAATGAGTAAAACTCATATAATAATTTCAATAATTAGCATGTTATTTCTTTGCAATAGAAATTGACAATGCGGTCTATCATTTCTATTAAATTGAGGAGAAAATTGATACATTTTTTTCGAAACATGAAGAAAGATGTCTTTTTTATAACAGTGAAGATAGACATACATTTAATATTTTCTACTATAGTAGAGAAACTTGTGATGAATAAATAAGTAAAAGAAAAAGAAAAAAGAAGAAGAAGAAATTGAAGCAACGGCCAAAAAAAGACTCCCTCCATCTAAAAATGATAGCATTGTTTCTTCAAAATTTAGACTTTTTTCTAGGTCACTCATTTTCATTTCTTATATGTTCCTCTATTTTAGATCATTGAACGTTAGGGGTCAATTTGTTCTTCTGACGAAGATAGTGGATTAGCTAGCAAACAATGCGAAACATTGGGGACAAGCGCGGTAATTTCCTTGTCGTTAACCATTTTTACCCCGAACCGAGACTCTATCCGCTTTCCCGCTGTTGAAAATGCTGGCGTCTCAGCTTCAACTCCACCACTTCTCCGCCGCGCTCCTCCACCAGACCCACCACTATCCTCCTCCCTCTCTCACCACCACCACCACCACCACCACCACCACCGCCACCTCCAAATTCCCAAACCTTTTTGTCATCTCCTGCTCTGCCCAACACCACCCCGAAACCCTTCAAAACCAAGACACCACCACTACTTTGCATAATGAAGATAACATTCTCAGAACACATAACGCCCAGTCCACCGCCCTCCTCCTCCGCCACCTCTCTCCCGATAAACAACAGAACCCACATTCACCACCGCCTGAAAACCCAAAAACTAACCAACAATTGCACAGAGAAGCTAAAGAAAAGCAGTTAGAAATCTCACTTGTGAACAAAAGAACACCTCTATTTCCTGGATCCATTTACGCAAATTATCCTTTACCATCTGCTCAATCTCCTTCCAAAAGAGATAAAACTGATCTTCAATATGATGATGATGATGGGATGTTAATGAAGGCGCTTGAGATAAGGAGGAAAGTGACTCTGGATATTTTCAAAGATTCCATGAGAAAGGGAAAGTTTGGGATCACTTATATTAATAATTTAGCTTCTGAATTATCTGATTTTATCGATTATGTTATGATACAAGCTGCATCTATGAAGCAATTGCCTGAATTTTCAATGTCGTCCTATAATGTTCGAGTTGAGGCCTTCATTGATGACTCTAACGTTGTACCTCTTATAAGGTACATAATCAATCATCTTTATGTACAGTGATAATTGTTTATCTTTGCCACTTTCATTGAACAATATGGTTGAATTGCTTAGAATCTTGAAGGAATTCTACTTTTCTAATATCACATTGCACAAGAAGAAGTGACTAAACTTAATGCAGGTGGTTAAAGCACAATTCACTTTCGTATCCACAAATTGGGAAGCTTATAAGTAGTTGTAGAGGAAAACTTGATGCCATAAGGCAGTTGGGTGAATGGTTGAAAGGGATTCATGTGAAAGGGAGATTTATAGGTGTGGCATTGACACGGGCTAGAGGAAATATTTTGGAACGCGGGTTGGAAGAGTTGGATGAGATCATGGAATATTTGGAGGAAAATGGACTTAGGAGGGATTGGATGGGCTATGTGATTGGGAGATGTCCGGAGATATTGGTCTTTGACATGGAAGAAGTGAAGTTTCGGACAGAATTTTATTTGAACATGGGTATGAGTAGAAATGACTTTGGAACGATGCTTCTTTGACTGTCCCAAGGTGTTTGGTTACCTCTCCGTGGAAGAGATGAACCAAAAGGTAACTATGTAGGTCTTGTGCCATTGTTTTTGCATTTCAATTTTCAGTTTTAAGTTCTGAATTCATTTTTAGTATTCTGCTTCTTGGAGAAGATTAAGATAGAAGATGTGATTTAATTGAAAACACTCAGTAAAAGTCGTTTTGAATTTTCTTTACAAAATTTTCCTTGTACTCGGAAATGTGTCTTAGCAAAGATGAAAGTAAACAAGTTTTCACTGTTCTCAGAAATTGAAAAGTTGAAATAGTAGCGAGAACAGACTTTTAAAATCTTGTGTTTTAGTTTTAACAGTATTATGATTATGATGGCATACTATTTATGTTTGAAAGGAAACAAGTTTGCAGTGTTCTAGAGAAGTGAAAATTGGAAATAGTAATGAGAATAGACTTTTAAAAGTCTAGTGTTTTAGTTTTCACATTATTGTCATGGGATAGTATTATGAAAGTAAACTGTTCTCAAAATTTGAAAACCGAAAATAACTCAAAAATAGTAAAGAGAACGGACCCTTAAAGCCTTGTATTTTTCAGTTTTGACATTATCACCATGCTATAGAATTATGTTTGCTGCTAATTTACAGTGTACTTGTTCCTATCACGCTGGGAAATTTTTGCTTATAGAGCGCAAATGTGGTCAAGTTATAAAGTGGTGTTTGGCTCCTCTTATGCAGGTAGCTTATCTGAAGGAGTTTGGCCTCAATGATGAAGAAGTAGGGAGACTCGTGGCATTTAAACCACAACTAATGATCTGCAGCATTGAAGATAGATGGAAGCCACTTGTTAAGTATTTCTATTACCTTAGGATTTCTAAAGATGGCATGAAAAGAATCCTCATCACAAAGCCAATGGTTTTCTGTGTTGACCTTGAGGAAACCATTGTCCCAAAGGTATCCCTTCTTTTGCTGTAATATAACTTGCAAGATCCAATCGATAACTTCCAATTTAAATTGTTCATTGTAAACACTTTAACTAATTTGTGAAAATTTGTAGATGTTGCTCAGGTACTTCACTATTTAACGCTAACAAATTGCGGGTTTTGCTTTCAAAAGGTTCAATTTTTACGAGACATCGGCGTCCAAGAAGATGCCATTGGTGGTATTCTTGCCAAGTTTCCGTCCTTATTATCGTACAGCCTCTACAAAAAAATACGTCCCGTGGTATATTTCTGTTCTATGCTTTGTTTTATTAACCTCTGATGATTTTACATGAACAAATGATTGTTACAAATGCTATGTCGGTTTTTCTTTTGATTGTTAAAAATGCTATGTTGGTTTTTCGTTTTTTTTTTTTTTTTTTTTTTTTTTTTTTCATTTTGTACATTACGCGGGTAGTTAAAACAAATACATGGTTAATGTTAGTGGCATTTCTATAGGTCATTTTTCTGTTGACGAAAGCCGGAGTTACACAAAAGGACATAGGGAAGGTGATTGCCTTAGCGCCTGAGCTCTTGGGATGTAGCATTGTGCATAAATTGGATCACAATGTGAAATACTTTTTGTCACTAGGAATACCGCTTCACGTATTGGGTAGGATGGTAGCTGATTTTCCGATGCTACTTCGTTATAACATTGATGTCCTCCGTCCCAAGTACCGTTACCTAAGGAGAGTGATGGTACGTCCTTTGCAGGACCTCACTGAATTTCCAAGGTGCACATCCCCAACTTAACCTTAAAATTCAAGTTTAATTATTTAAAGCTAGTACAAACATGCATGTATTTGTGTTTTAAGAGTGCATCTATATCTCCACGTGACTAATGCTAAAGTACTTCGTGTTTGACATTGGGGTTGACATTTTATTAACATGATGGTGGGGCCATCTTGATTAATGAACGGTCCCAACCTCCATGCGAGGGGATGTCAACCTCAATGTCAAACCGAAAGTGAGTGTAGGATCACCCTCTGCACAATCATGTTCGTCAAACGTTTAGTTTTGATTACTCTACGTAGTTCAAATATTATCTTTGATTTTTTGAAAAATATTCTAGTACTCCCTATGGTTAGTATTTTAGCATTTCAAGCCAATCAACACTAATCCCCTATTTTAGTTGTACCCACTGTCTGTAAGTGATGAGCACCATGGAGTACTCACTACAAACGCAGCACTAAAAAGTTTTCTTGAATTTTGCAATCTTCATTCATGTAGATAATTAGGTATAGAAGCATTTTGCAAGTTCTACAGGTTCTTCATTCATGTACCCACTCTCTCTATGATTGTTGTTGTTCTTGAAGTATTGAGTTTTGCAAGTTCTACAGGTTCTTCAGTTATTCTCTTGAGGAACGAATAATTCCCAGGCACAAGATTATGGTCGAAAACCGCGTTAATTTTAAGCTCCGATACATGTTGGCAAGCACAGACGAGGAATTTAATGCAAGAGTCAACGCTGCAGTTGAAAGGCGCAGAAGATTTGAAGCTGGTATTGGTTATGAACGACCGTTAGATGCTCAAATTGACGATGCCAAAAAGGCAATGTTGTGATTCTATGAACCCATAATTAGGTAGAAATAACGTATTTCATAGTACATATATTGTGTATAAGCCTACAAATCATATCTTGCTGTAAATGTTACTAGAGGGAGATGTCTTGCGTTGATCATTTAAGCCTAGAGACATTTAGCCTGTGCGAGTGCAACCTTTATTTCTAAAAATTTGAACGTCTCCACTACTTGTGAAAATCAAACATATATATCACACAGATTGTATGAATAACGGCAACCAATTGCTACGTAGTTAAATCAAAGTTAAAGATCGACTTAACACAGTCCTCTTCATGGTCTATAACCTCTGAAGGTTTCAAATGGTTCAACGTTGGTAAGTTGGAAAGTTACAAAATGGATCGTAAATTATAAAAGTAAATATTCAACTGCTTGTATCTTGCGTCCCATTTCATGCCCTTGGGACAAAAAGTGAGTCACTGTTGAACTGAAGGAGAAACTCTACAAGGGAATGGTTTGGACAATTAAATCCCGAGGCGGCATAACTGGTTCCTCTTAATCATATCTAGATCCATCTGCGTTACAAAATTACAAAATCACAAAATCGCAAATCCAAACTAGCGCATGCAAGGTAACAAAACTGAACGCTAACAAATTTACAGCACGACATTACCTTGTGTCCAAAGAGATCTCTGATGTTCGTGTACCCGTTGAGAATCATCGTGGGTCTGACGTAGAAATGAAGAAAATGTGACAGCATAAAAAATGGCAAAAACCAGATTGACAGTTGACAAAGTAACGACTAGAAAAGGTATAGTGTGTTCGGGTAAACTGTTTTTCAGCTAAAACCTACTTTTTTGGTTGAATAGTGGTGGAAACTAGGATAATAATAAGTAATGATATGAAATTTGTGGTTAATATTGATGTTTAACTTTGACTAGGTAATTAATTTTTATGTAGAAAAAAGTTTAAACGAATTTGAAATTTTGCGAACCTCTCAAGGGAAAGTCCCCATGCGATAACCTGAACATCTTCAGGAAGCCCCATGGGAAGCAGCATTTCAGGTCTGAACATGCCCGAGTTTCCAATTTCGACCCATTTATTCCAGTCTTCATGATAACTGATAGAAAACAACTCAATTAGCCTACTTTCATAATGCTACAGTAGTTTCAAGCAATAATGTTTCTTACTACCTGAAGATTTCCATGCTGGGTTCAGTATATGGATTGTAAGCAGGCTTGAATTTAAGTTTCGGCATTCCTGAAATCGAGAGATACAAGGATGTTATCAGTACTCAATCTTTTCCAAAAGCAACTTTGACTGAATCTTCAATTATCGGAGTATTAAAATGTAAAATCCTTTAATTGAGAGGAGTTCTTAGAATAAAACGCAGATATATGTACCCAGACGCGAGAAGAAATCTTCAAGAACTCCTATCAAATGTCCAAGAGAAAGCCCACGGTCGCAAATTAAACCTAACCACCACATGACACAGTTAATGATTGAACAGATAAATTGCAGCAGCATACACTCATACTTGCCATAGTGACGCTTGACGTATTCAAAACTCAATTTGGAACAACTTAAAAGGTTCCACCTTCTCATTAGAGCCCATATCCAGACACGCGTTTTAAGCTTCTCAAGAACAAGCAGACAGTTATAACAACACTTTCAAATTCATATGAGAATTTATTTCCTCAAGCTGTAAGAAGTTGGATTTTGTATATCGCTAGATCCATGTCATTAATGACAACGTGAGCGACATTCTGATGCTACAAATAGATAATGGTTGAAGTGACAGAATTTTGTTTTAAAATTTGAAGAGCAACAATTATGTGATTACTTGGAACACAACCTAATTCGACCATTGAGCCATTCATAAATTTCTTTAGAGAATGAAAAAGTACCTTCTATCTGGTGGAACTCTGCAAGATGTGACCGATCGACAGCTTCATTCCTGAAAACACGATCTATTGAATAGTATTTTTTGGGAGAAAAATCCTGCCAAAAAGGGTAAGTCCATGAATAATAGGATTAATACAGCATATGATTGCAAAGTAGGTTCTAGCAGTAATAATAAATGAATAAACCTTTAAATTTGACAAAGATGTGCCTACTATCTTCAGTCATGAACTTTTATTGAAGGGAAGTCAAGTGTAGAAAGTTCTATGAATTGGTAACATGATATGTGAATAGCAAATGAATAAAAAGATGTAACATAGTTCAAGGAACTGCAAAACAAACAGAGAGTAAACGCCAAAGAAACAACAGATCTCAAAGAGGGGGGAAAAAAACAAAACAAGAAATACCTTTGCTAGTGCATACAGCATCCTGGAGGATACAGCAGTGGTATGAGTCCGCAAAAGATTCTTGTTTGCTTCTTCTCTCTTCCATTCATACCCATACCTAGAACAAATGGAAATTTTGACGAAAATCTTGAAAGGCAACACTCGCTAAATTTAAATGTAAACATAATGCAATCACCTACCCCCTGGACCCATAACCACCAGATTCATGAACTGTCTTCACCCGCTCAACATAGTCTTCAGGAAGCACTTTTGTGGTAGAAGGCTCTGTAACATATTTAAGGCCATAAGAAATCTGATAAGTTGGACAAGAAACAAAATATCCAAGACAAGGCAAAACCTACCTTTCAAAAAGAATGTATCATGCGAATCACGAGCTGGGTGTTGTTGAGGCTGGAAAAGTGCATCGAAATTCCAGAAGCTGCAAAATCCAACCAAAGAATCATAGATTTACACCAGACACCTAGTGAACAAGAACACAAGTATAAAACTAACAGACAAAGGGTAGCCCATCGTTTGTCATGCTAGTGCTTATCTTCGAAGATACTTGAGATACTAATTTCTAGAATACTCCCTTGTGATCACAATCTCTAATAAGCTAGCAATTGTACTACTTATTTAAAGGTGTAGCTGAGAACTTCACTGTAAAACCTGGCTTACAAGACAGTTTACCTGCTTTCAACATAATTGTTGGTTGGCATCTCTTCAAACCTGCACGAGGAACAGAAAATCACCAATGGTGTCATTACAGGAATACGTTGAAAGTTAAAAGACGAAAAATAAACGAGAAATGCCTCACCCCATTTGAAGAAATATCATCTCAATTTGACGCCGCACCTGCAACAAAATGAAATGATTTTATCTTGGATGATCGTGAATAATGAGATTACAAAAAGAACTTCCACTAGAAACTCCTAAAAAAGTCGAGAAGTCAAATGAGGCTAAAAGGGAACAAGATGTCCCGCTAGTTGCAAGATGATCTGATCCAAGACAGATTTTTAAGAAAAAGAAATTGAAAAACAATAAACAAGAAGGTCCCCGATACCCTCGGTTATCAAAAAAAAAACACGAATATGTTAAGAACTTGTTTGACAAAGTTTTATTTGGAAGAAAAGTGATACCTGGGGAGAAAACTTGTGATAAAAAAGTAAGGAAAGTTTTATGGCAAACATGAAAAACAATATTTCTTAGAGAATGAGGTTGAAATTGGGAATCGAGAAACGGTGATTTTATATTATGTTTTGTCAAACAAGCTCTAAAAGCTGATTCTCTATTGAAGCAAATGCAGGGGAAACAGATAATTTAATGCTTGTCATTTATGTATAAAAAGTTCTAGCCAGCTTTGTCCCAGGCCTTGAATGAATTTTTCTTTGAAGAAACACAAATCGTTTTACAATTTGATTTAATATGCAACCACAACACCTAAACTCAATTAGAGAAAATAAAGAGAGTAAAAGAATACCGATCGGAGTGTGATTAAACAAGAGAAGAGCTAATACAAAAAACATGCCTTCAGTAATGGATGGAGACAGCCACCTTCAGTTGGCCGGCCCTTCGCAAGGAAGTTGTACTCTTTAAACTCTAGCTCCTTCCAGTCTCCCCTTAAAGAAAAAAAGAAAAACAAAATGCAAGGAGAACATAATATTAAACTTCATAGTATTTCATGGATTTCAATATGACAAAGATAATATATATATATATATATATATATATATATATAAATATATATCTATATATTGTCATTTTAAATACAGTATCCTTAGTTATAGCATTTTTAAAAGTATAAAGAACGAGTTAGGCTCTTTATCCTCACATGTTGAACGGTTTCTTGGATTTATAGCAATAAATATAGCACTGCAAGAAACCTTCCATAGTAGAGGATTAAGGATTTACTACAATTTTTTTTCTGGAGAAACAACTCATTAACATATTACAGATCACATATCCTAAACATTCAGAACAGCAGAAATTCGTATCCACTATCCCTACATTGACAAACTACTGCCTTTTTCTTGGCTACGAGCTATAGCAGACAATCTGAGACGCAGTGAAAACCATATCCAAGAAAACATTACTATCCAAGCAAGATGATTACACATAGCTATTATTACCTTTGTAGATTCTCTCGAGTTAGATCAGTAGCCACCTTTTTCCTTTTTGGAGCATATTTAGGACCCTTTTTAACTGAATATCCTTTCCATATCCTTGGAGAAGCAAATAGACAATCAAAAAATTGATCACAAATTACCACGTCTAGAAGTGATATGGGGGCCCTAAACTAGAGAATTAGAATGTCCATGAAGAAAAGATGAATAATGAACGAAACCCAAATACAGATAATTACAGTGGAGTAATAAGCTTTCTTTTCTTGAGAGAGTCAATGTCCTCAGCCTTGACTACCTGGAATATAAGAATTCTACCAGTTATTTAAATTATTAGAGATTTGGAAATTACATCTGCATAAAGCCTATATTTTATTGTAGCTATACATCTCCAGTAGCACAAAGCAAGTAAAGCCTCAAGGAATATTAAAAAGCTTTAAAGTCTTTTGTGATTCTTTTATTTAACATGATTATGCATCAGACGTCATTCGCCCCACCAGTGGGCCCAACAGTTAGCTCTATCAAAAAGGATTCTGGATTTGCTAATCATAATAACATCATAAACAATCATGCTTTCATTTTTCTAGTCATTCTCAATACTATTATTTAACAATTAGACTTTCCAAGCGATTTGCCAATGTAAGAAGCAATATACATGCAAAGTAGCACAGGTATGCACACACTATAAAAAGTAGATCAAAATCTATTCATTCAAAAAGTATAATGCACCTCTCCATTTTGAATCTGCTTCAGCAAATCTTGAACTCTGTCATCAACATGTTGTACCTACGCCAAATGGCCAAAATTAGAATAGTTCTGTATAACGAGCATCCATCATTACTTTAGGAAATATAAAATAGATCACTGTCATGCCAAGACACATCTACTTATCCAGGATTTTATGGACATATGACATGAAACATACTTCTGCTACAATACAAAACTTGCAGAGTCAGCATTCATGCATTCAAAGGCTACTCTAATGCAATATAGATTGACCTTGACATGATAATGAATTGATTGAGCTGTACATACGGCATATCAGTGCAAGTAATGAAGCCTCTGCAAATGAAATTTAATAGAGAGGCTAATCTTCTCAAAGATGTTAAGACTTATTGACAAATTGATAAGTGAGACAGCTAATCAGCTGAAGTAAATACTGAGCCTTATCCTTGTGACCATCCAACAAAATGGTGATTAACATGTAAATAAAAATGAAAAACAGAGATAACAATCTCACAATACCCTCTGTGTGTGTGTGTGTGTGTTTGGGAGGGCTCCCTCAAAGGCTAAAAGCCTTTTCTGGAGACTAAAAGTACCTTTTTTTAAAATATCAATTCTTTGGATAAACTCGAGATATGGAAAACTGAAATTTGAATTAAATAAACTCTTATACTCAAGAATATATATATATATATATATATATATATACCCTAATTTTAAATTAGTAAGCACTTATCTAGCAAAGCTTAAAATTCAGTCAAATTCAGTCACTATTTCATACTTTCATTTTAAAAATATTGTCCAAAAAAGTATTATTTTGCACATTTCTTCAGAACCACTCTTTACTTTTTAGCCATAAATTATCCAAAGAAAATCATTCAAGACTTGCCAGACAAGCTCATAAATAAAGTTTGTTAAAAGCATTTTACAGAATGACATTGATAATATTACCAAGAAGCCAAAAATTCTCATGGAGGGGAAAAAAAAAAGACACATACACAGAGAAAGAGAAAGATTAGATATTTGTTGGCAAACAGATACAATCAGACGGCTAACCAAACCGACAAAAAAACACTTATCATTCTGACCATCCACATATCATAATACATAAGAGATAATACGAGGCAAACATTTCAAACTTCCTTAAGGAAGATCCTAGGTTGAGCTTAAAGAATGAGGAGAGGTAAGCGAAATCTTCTTGTCATTTGTTTGGCTGAAGGGAAAGAAAGGATGGAATTTGCGTAAAATGTCAATTTTACCCTCATTTCCATCTTAATCACATATGGGAATCTTCAACTAGACAAAATAAATAAATAAATAAGTTGTTTTCAATGACATTCTGATGTACCAAACTGATGGAGAAAAACTTTATTTCCACAAAGGGTAGGCAATGGATGGAAATAGTTCCCCTCCTACATTTTCTTCTCTTTTTATTTTATTTTTTTTTCCATGGATCACTTACCATTGCTCGAAAACACCAAAAATCTTATCCTTCCTTCATCCTTGGGACAAATACAATCTTGATTATGCAGTTACTAGCACTTGGGTAGAATTGAAAAATAAGTGGAGAAAGCATTGAATGAAGAATCAGTTCACTAGGCTTGTTTGATTCAGATTAAATTTGATGAGAAGTACTAACAAATATTAAAAAGATTGTCAAATAAATGAATGCGTGATTGAAAATGATGGAGAGAAAAAGTAAATTTAATTGGATGAAATTTAATGAAAACAGAACAAGCCCTAAACAGAGTAGCTTGAGAATCTGAAAAGGTTTCCAGGGGAGAGGGTTGGGTAAGGTTAAAAAAAAAAAAAAAACACAAAGAGAATACATTTATGTTCCTATGGACCTGCACTCTGGAAAGCTAATTAGACTGCTTGCAATTTAAATGAGATGTTCTAGATAACCTTATGCCCTAAATATCAGCACCCCACCACATTCAGACACTTCATAGACATAAATACCAAGATTGCTCAAGAAGCTAAACATTCAAACAGACTTTGAAAGCTTTGAGTGGGCATTACCTTCCTGGACACCTGTGATTTACCCATCTCTATCCATTTGTTCTTTATGGCCTGCTGGCAACCTATTTTGAAAATTGAAGGACCTAATTTTTCCTGCATCCAGAATATTAATGTTCAATAGAGTGTCTTCCGAATATGATACAGCATGTTCGATACTATTAACTCTCATAAACCAATCGTGACTAAGAAAAGAATAAAAATTTGAAAAAGAATGTATAATGTGCACGACAGAACAGATTTGCACATCCCAAAGTACATAGTAGGTGATGATATTTTGAAGTCAAGAACAAGTTCCCACAAAAAAAAAGAGAAAGTAGTTTTACAGCTGGTGGGCTCTGAATGAGTTAGCGCACAAAAAATAAAAAACCGCACATAACAAAACTAAAATACACTACAGCATCATGAAATAATCAACTAGTTTGCATGTTATAAAAGCAAAATCATCCCGTAGTTTATCATGGAATTTCCGATTAAACAATTAATCTGAATAAAGGCATGTGCTTAGCAAACTGCCGACATTACACCAAGGTGAGATTTCCGTTGTTGAACTCCGACATACACATTAGGATAAGCAGCATTAGGAAAATGGGGGAGAGATGAGTCGATATTGAGGGTGTCAGCGCTGGAGGCTAGTGGTGCTCTCATGGACAGGGGGTTGGAATAGAACCAGTGATAGTGGTCATAATCTTATCTTGGCAGTTAAGAATCAGTGGTTTTTAGGTCATGGCGGTAATGTTACAAGGAACTTGGAAGTCATCATTCGGATGGAATGTCAAGCATAAGGAAAGATGCATGGTTTTGTTATTATTGCTTCATCTGTTTTCTTACAGAATCCATGACAATGTGACAATGTAATAGGCAGCGGGATTCAAGAGCAATATCGATGGCAAAACACGCCAACTAAGAAAATTCATATCATAATCAGGTTAAGAATCCAAAGACCAGAAAAGTTAATATGGAATGACCTTCAATTCTTCTCCTGTTATACCCTCTGGTGGTATAGCTAAAAAGAGTTGGACTTCTGGAGATCCTGCCCCAGCATATGCTTCTCCCTCCTTGGTGAGCCCCAATCTTTCCTTCTTAATATCCTGCACAATTTCCACGCACAATAATTCATCAACATGTCCACATTGTTTTTAGAATGAGGCTAAAGGATATACACAAAACAATGAATCTGAGTTCAAAAGGAATAACCAAATTCAAGTCTCATGCTAAAAATTCAAACTGAGTAAAAATAGGGTTTATTCTTCTGAACAGAAGCTAAATTGTATTTCCTTGAACAGTATTTAGGAGTAGGTCCTAGTTGAATTTACATTTAAATCGCTCATCTCACCTTTCTCCAATTTTCCTAAGAGATCAAAATTTATCTCAACTACACATTGCACAACTCTAGCAAATTGAGTGCCAAACAAACCACGACGTTTCAAATACACATTGTACCACTTCCAGCGTATTGAACGCTTAAACAAACGACAAATGCTCTTCCAAACTAGTATCCTCTTGATGCATGACGAATAACTAATTTTCAATTAAGAATTAATAATTTCATGTGAAAATATTGAATATACTCACGTGTGCATCGACGAGTCGGAAACCGTTGAGACTCTTGATAACATTGACGATCTCATCGTGACTGATCCCCTTTTCCTCTGCGAATATTCCCGAATCCGATATCTCCTCGTTCGTTTCTAGATAGCCTAATACGGCTTCTTCCGCCATGGCTTCCCAAGTCCTTGCCGGCGAAACACGGTCTAGCAGCCAACGAGAGGGAGTAGCGCGCTTTTGCGGCGTTGGTAGTGTCGTACTCTGGTCAACAATGGGCTAGGGTAAGTAAACGAGTTCCCTTGGATCCGGGGTCGCTTTGTCATTAGACGTAGCTGGTGTTTGTCTTCCGCGTTTCCTCAACGCTAATTAGGTTGTTGCTAGCATAGAAATTACGCAGGTGTTAATATATATGTATTAGGTTTTTATGTGATATACAAGACATATTTTGAATAAAGTTGAATGGTAGAAATTTGTGTAATGCAGGTAGGTTCAATGAGATATGTGGATATGAAATACAATAATAATAAATTTAGTCTTATTCCCTACAAGTACGAGAAAATTATGTCGGATAGCCAATATAAAATTTTATATGCCATATATTCCTATCTAATGTTAATCTCTCATCTACATGCATAACACATATATCCTTACAAATAACTTACATTCATGTTATTAACGGTCTTCCTTTACCTCTCCTTACACCACCTATTCTAATACTTTCTTTTACTCTTCCTAATGGGTACACCCTCAAGCCTCCGCAGTATATATCCAAATTATTTTAGTCGAGTCTCTCATATTATTCTCAATGGGATCACTCCCAATTTATTACGAATCTCTTCATTTGTAATTTTATCTTTTCTAATTTTGCCACACATCCATCTCAGCAATACCATTTCTACCACACTTAATTTTTGTTCATTTACTTTCTTAACTGTCCAACACTCGCTATCATATAATAACGCTGATCGTACAGTTGTCCAATAAATTTTTCCTTTTAATCTCAAAGACAAATTACGGTCACATAAAACTCCTGAGATGTCTCTCCACTTCATCCATCCAGCATTAATTCTGTGATTTACATCACCATTTATATCAGCATTAGTTTGAACCACTAATCCTAAATTCGGAAAATTATCACTCTTTGGAACCACCTCACCACCTAACTCAATCACAAGAGGATCTCTCCTACTCCTACCACGGAATAAACACTCCATCTATTATGTTTTTTATCTATTTAACTTAAAGCAGCGGGTCTCTAAAATATGCTTTCAAAGTTCTAACTTATCATTTACACCTATTATAATTTCGTCGACTAAAACTATATCATCTGCAAATAACATGCACCATGGTACCTCATTTTGAATATGCCTCGTAAGCTCATCCATTAATATAGCAAACAAAAAATAATTAAGTGTAGAGCTTTAGTGTAACCCTATCGTAATCGGAAAATCATCTGTCATTCCATCGCATGTCCTAACATTTGTAACAACCTCCATATGTGGATATGAAATACGAGAGATAATTAGTGGGATTGAAAAAAATGTGTAAAAAGACATAGAAAAACATGCGCTATAACGTATTTTTATGAGTAAGAAAAAAATGAAATTAATAGAGTTGGATGTCAGAGATTTAATAATATAATAACTGGATCATTCGAGATATGTAGATATAATTTATTTGATAAATTTTAAATTTTAAAAAATAGGAAAAATATATATTTTTTATGAATATAATAACATGCTTTATATATACACACTATAATTTTTATTTACTACACTATATTATACACTCGTTATTACACCACATTATACACTCGTTAAAAATTAATTTTTTTTTTTATAAATACACCCTTTTTGTCAAACAAATATAACCTTATTCATAACACAATTCACTTTCCTTTGAAAATTTAATTTGCACACCCTAAATAAAAATAAAAATAAAATGCTATTTAGATTTAAAAATTACAAATTAGATTACAAATTTCATCTCAGAGAAAAATGCCAAGTTGAGAGGAGAGTCTGGATATCTAATCCTATTATTGACCATTAATTTGGAAATGGGACCAAGCGTTACCTATTTTCAATGGATTGGTGTTGATAACAATCTACATAAAAACAAGTACAACTACTTTCTTTAAGAGTACGGCTAAACACATCGAGCAAACTTATTTAATACATCTATTTTTAAAAAATTTCCAATTATACCTATAAAAAGTATAAATAAAAAATAAGTTGGCTCCAAATTTATGTGTTCGCTCCCTTGGGGGTATTCACTCCAATTGGAGCGAACAAAAAAAAAAAAGAAGAAAGAATGAAGGATGGAAATCAAATTTTTGCTATTTTGACGAGTAATTTTAACATTTTTAAAAGCTTTTTACAACTACTTTAATGAGGAATTTCAATTTTTTTATGATACAATAATTGGTTTTATACGGTTAATATTGAATATAATTACTTTAAAAAAATTAAAAACTTTAAGTAGAAATTTTGAAATTACTCATCAAAATAGTTGCAAAAACTTGAACAAAAAATAATAGTAAAAATTTTGCATAAGTTCTTCCTTCCTTTCTTTTTTTTTTTTTATAATTATATGGGTGTTCGCTCCAATTGGAGCTAACACCCTTTGGTTGGTGATGGTGTTAGCTCCAATTGGAGCGAACCAAATAATTTTTTTTAGTGATGGGATTATAATTGGAAATTTGGAAAAAAAAAAAAGGGTGTATTTAATAAGTGTGGTAGGTGTATTTAGGCACACCCTTTTTAAATTTTCAAACAAAGCACGATTCACTAAGATAATGAGATATGTACTTCAAAATTCATGCCATGCTTTTACCGTCCGTCGAAACAAAGCATGTGTTTGTTTCTACTTTTTTTGGGTCTAAAAATTTGCTAAAAGTTAAATTTTTGGATGGATAGTGGCGGAACCACGAGATGTATAGATAACAATAAGTGATGGTGTGAAATGTGTGATTGATATTGATGTTTAACTTTAACTTTTAGTAGTAAGTGATTTTTATGTGGAAATAAGTAGAAACCAACACAATAAAAAAACTGGTCTCAATTTTTGTGATGCAATACATTTGCAATTTCGACAATAAAATTTGTCCATATCAATTACATATTTCAATTAATAATGTTTAGGGTTTAGTGGTATTGTCCCCATGCAATGCACAGAAATTTTATCTGTAAAAATAATTTTGATAAGATTTTTTTAAATTAATTATATAATCAAACCTAAAACGAAATCATAATATGCATTACATTTAGGGGGTTGTATTCATTTTGGATTTGTAGGGATTTTAATAAACTTTTAAATTGAATGAATTTCATGGAATTTGATGGAATTTTATTATTTTTAATAGATTTAGGGATTTCCGCAAAATCCATAAAAATCTCCAATAGATTTAGAAAGACTTTTATTTCAAAACTTTTATAATTTCCTTAGAATTCATTTGACAATATAAATTTTTATTTCATAAAATAAATATTATTAAAATTATTAAGTTACTGAACACCCCATTTAATTATATAGTAAATTGCTACTTGTACAACTAAATGATCAATATACATAATAACAAATTACATTTCTCATGTATATACAATATTTTTTTCCAAAAAGATTATAGATTTTTTAACTAAAAAAGACAAAACAATTGCAAATAAAAATTTCGTAACATTTTGATATAATTT
The DNA here is from genome assembly GCA_018223645.1 of Jasminum sambac. Taxonomy (NCBI): domain Eukaryota; kingdom Viridiplantae; phylum Streptophyta; class Magnoliopsida; order Lamiales; family Oleaceae; genus Jasminum; species Jasminum sambac. The sequence continues at coordinate 24,103,611 of CP073648.1, read as the reverse complement.
AATGAGAAAACTAAAAAACTATCTTATGTTTAATCAATATGCGAAAACAAGATCAAGTTATTAAAGCAATGAGCGGATATAAAACATTTAATTATAAATTATAAAAGTTTTTACAAGCTTTTATAAATAATTATCTTTATTCATGAAAAGTTGAAGAAAAATAAAATAAAAATATTATAAAAACTTTTTTACATAATTCTTATTGTAAAATTAAGGGAAAACGAAAAAGGAAAGAAAGATAATGGAAGTAGTGGTGGTGGCTGTGGCGGTGATAGCAGCCGCAGTGGTAGGGAGTGGTGCCGGTAGCGACGATGCCACTGGTGGGGTGGTGGCTGTGGTGGTGCTGTGGGAGCGATGATGTGGTGATAATGGTGGAGGTGGAGGTGGTGGTGGTGATAAATAAAAGTCCATCAAAATTTTAGAGGTGAATTATAGATTTTGTGTGATAAATTATACTTGTCCTTTACCCTAAAAGATGAGTACTTAGGGCATGCCTAATAGAATTAACTGATGAGTTAGCTTATAGCTAGCTTATAATTGATAAGTTAGCTTATAGCTGATAAGCTTAATTGAGAGTTGATAGCTTATGACTTATAACTGATAGTTGATAAATTAACTGATATAAATGAAAATGTTTAGCAAAATAACTGATAAGTTGACTCATAAATAGAAAATTACATAAAATGATATGTTTAAAATATATTTTTACAAAATTGTAGGAGTAAAAATAGAATAAAAAGTAAAAAACTCATGGGCTTATTTGAAAAACTAATACAAAAACTTTTCAAATAAGCTCCTCCAACCAAATAGATCTTATTTAATTAGTAAGAGTTTATAAGCTCCTGAATAAACTATAAACTAGTTTATTTGACTTACCAAACATACCTTAAAGGGTTCTATTAAAGTTCTTAAAAATCCAAGTTAACTTTGAATACCTCATAATTTTATAAAATTTTTAAAAGTTTTCATTTAATATGTCATGACTTTAATAAACTTTTAAAAAAGTCCATAAAAATCAAGATTGAATACACCAAAACTTTTTCAAATCTATTAAGGGTGTGTTTGATTGGTAAATATTTTCCAGGAAATGTCAAATCAAGGAAATCATTTTCCAACTTTGGTATTTGATGGCAAATATTTTCCTGGAAATCATTTTCCAGGTACAAGTGCTTAAAGTACAAAAATAATGGTTTTCCTGGAAAACTCAATCTAAGAAAGAAGTGGGAATCCATTTTCCAAGAATTCGTTTCCATGGAATTCCCTTTCCTGGAATCCTATCAAACACACCCTAAATTCCTTAAAAGTCTTTAAAACTTATTTGAAATCTCAATTGAATACCCCCCCCCCCCTTGGTTTAGATGTCGAAATTGAAATTTTAAAAACATACATATGAAGTTTAAAATTTCCAAAACTTATTTAAAAATCACATGTATATTGAATTTGGTGTTGATTAATAATAAATGCTATCTAATTAGGGATAGATCTAGCATATGGCGAGTCGGCGTGGTCGCTTGTGTTAGATTCGTCGGGACCCTTGGGTTAATAGTTCATCGCCTGCTCCACCGAAAATTAAATTTGCAGATTTCTCATGCATGATTTTCTCGCCGTTGCCTCTGAATTTTTAGCATGGAATGGGTGCAGGCTTGCGGTAGCCAATCCATGAAGAAGGAGGTGACATGGCCAGTTTACCTAGTTAATTTAGTAACAAAATTGAACTAGCAATTGTGATTAATTGTGGGTTGACATGTGATTTCTCTCGTTTCTTTTCATTCATATATTATGGAACAGTTTTTTCAACCAAAAAAAAAACTCAATCTACTGATTCTAGTTTACGATCAACAGTCAATAGTTGTTGTTGACAATCAACGGTCAACAACCACTCTAGCTGAATATTTATCCTAGATCCATCCCTATATCAAATATTGGATGTTTTGCTTAAGATCTCCTACTCAAGTGTGGCTTCGTTAAAATACCCCTACACAAAATATTGTAGTTTGCATGTGGTCTACGTAAATATGTGGGTCACACAGTAAACCACCTGCAAACTTCTTACATCAACATATGGGTATTCCACATGCCCACACAGGGATAGGAGATCCAAGAGTATTGAAAAAATTATAAAGTAATATCCTAAGGTTAAAAATGGAAGCACCCATTTTTTCAATGTAGAACCCTTAATCTTTAAATTAAGTGTCATTGGACCCTCTCTCTGATGGATTTCATCGGATTCAATTGTTAAATTGGCTTTTTGGTCATTTTGTACACTAAAGTTTGGAGGTAAATTTTGAAACAATATTTTATTTCACAATTTTTAATTTTTTTGGACTTCACAATTTTAACTTTAATTTTGTTGTAATTTAGTCCTAATTTTTTTTCACAATTACATCATTATTTTTGAAAAATTGGCCTAAATAGTCCACAAATTTTGCGGTTGCTGTGAAATTGGTACAAAAAAAGTATCGGTGATAGTAATTTCATTGAATTAACTAATTTGATTCTAATTTTATTTGGGCTATAATTAATGTTATCAAGTTTATTTGACACAAATTAAATAATTTTTATCCACAATTTTCTACATAATAACATTTATTTGTGTTAATATCATAATTTTGAAATTTGTCAAAATTTGCCTTCGCATTGGAGACGCCCACATTTCAATTTTAAAAATTTAATAATAAATATAATTATTTTATCTCCATAAAATTTTAGTAGAAACATATCATTGTAAAAATAATACCAAATGTAAAAATTTAAATTAAATTAAAATTAAAAACCCTAAATATGACGGTAGCTTCGTCGCTTGACAACCAGGAAAAGTCCCCAGAGCCTAAGATTGCTAGTTATACCAACAAATTGGGGAGCTTTCCTCTTAATTTGCTTATCAGCAATCAACGGATTGTCGCCTACCGGTGGAGTCACTGGTAGACGACAAAATTATAGGGAAAGCCCCTTGGATTGTGGCTGGTGGAGTGGGTGTAGGGATGACAAAATAACCTGACCCAACGGTAACCCGCCTCGAATGGGTTGGAATTTTGCCGACTCGCGGGTCGACAGGGCGGGTCGGACGTGACTCGACCCAAGCAATCTATATATATATATATATATATATATATATATATATAATTTCTTATATTTGCAAAATTATTAAACTACCAATCTAATTCTATTTGTCTATTATTCCAAAACAAGTATAATCCCAAACCCAATAGTCCAATACTTAAGACTTCAATCTTTCAATTCTTATAAAAATAAAAAGTCAACGGCTTTACCCGAGTCGTCCGTGACTCGATCCGAACCCTATTATTGGCTGGTCATGGGTCAAAATTTAGCCCATGGGTCAGCCAGAGAAACAACTGACCCATTGCCATCCCTAGGTGGGAGTTGCTGGGTTGAGTTAGAGGTGTGGTTTGTTGTAGGTTGGGTTTTTGTTTATTTTTTATTCATTTTTAAGTTTGTTTTAATTTAATTTTATTATTTTTCTACATTCGGAATATTTTTTATAGTGATGTATTCGTACTAAAATTTTATAGATTACATTTATTATTAACTATTGGTTGAAATCAAAATGTGCATGTGTTGATTTCTAAATAATTTTTTTGAAAAATTATGATATTAATGCAATCAAATTATACTATATTGAAAAATGTTTGATAAAAGTTATTTTTAATAATAAATTTGATAAAATTAATTATAGTCCAAATAAAATTAGTATCAAATTAATTAATTCGATAAAATTAATACTACACTACCTTTTTTTATTTCGTACCAATTTGCAGCAATTGCAAAATTTATGGACCATTTTAGGAATTTTCTAAAAATAATGTTGAAATTGTGAAATAAAAAAAATTAGAACTGAATTGCCAAAAAAAAGGAGTTAAAATTGTGAAGTTTAAAAAGACGTAGGACTAAATTGCACATTGTTAAAATTTTTGAACTATAAAAATATTTAAAATTATAAAATAAAATATTGTTTCAAATTTTATCCTCATACTTTAATGCACAAAAGGATAAAAAAAAAAAGCCAATTTAATGACTGAATTTGATGGAATCTGTCCGTGGGAGATCTAGTGACACTTAATTTAAAAATTGGGGGGTTCTCACGTTTAAAAAAATGGGATTGAAATTGTTAAAAACAATCTTACTTTAAAAGTTTAAATCCTTACCAACTTAGACAATTAATTTACATTAAATATAATTACTTATTTCTCTCTCTTTTTCTTTCTATTTTTCTTATGTTACACTAGTGTTTCTACCCGTGCGTTGCACGGGGAGACATATATTTAAGATATAATTTAATTAATGGTATTCGGTTTGTGATAAGGGAATGATGTGATCTGTAGAAATCTTAAAAACGAGTGAAGGGGATATGGTAAATGTGACTGACACGTGAAAATAGATACGTAATGTAATTCAGATAATAGGTAAATATCAAGATTATTATCCTTTGCATGGGAACATGATTTTTTTATTAATTATTTAATTTAGAAAATAAGTAGAATGAGCGGGAAAATGTCCAAATTATATATATATATATATATAGAAGAGGCGAATTGAAAATAATAATAAAAAATAAATTAAGGAATTGGCGGGAAAATCTATTGTTGGGGGGAAAAAGGAGGATTTTCCCTACTTTTCTTAATATATAGATTTCCAACCCTAACACTCTCACTTTTCCTAACAGGTGCACTCTTAGGTCTTCGCAGTATGTGCTCAAAGTATCTTCGTCGAATCTCTCATATCTTATCCTCAATTAGGGCCACTCGTACTCTATCACAGATCTCTTCATTTTATACAATCTATATATTAATTAAAAAATTAGCATGCTAGACTCCTGATTAGGAAAACAGATATAGATATAGATTATTAATAATAAATTAATTAAAGAGTAAAAAATCTGCGGAATAAAAACTTAGAAAAATTTATAAGAAATTCTGAAAACTAATTCAAAATTAGACAGAAAAATGAATTTTTTTTTTATTTTTGCCAATCCTACACGGAGATTTTCTTTTTTTTTTTCCCCCAATCAGATTGAAGATCATAACATACATTAGTTAAGCGAATGTATTGAAAAATTCTCTATTAAGAGGTAATTAATATTATAGATTAACAATAATCTTCATATATCTCTAAGCTACATATAATATAAATGGTTAACAATTTAAAAAAAAATAGTTGCAAAAGAGTAATAGATTTGATTAATAATAGTTTTTGTTAAAACTCGAGTAATTTGCATTTCAATTTTAATTTGTCTAACTAATAGTTCACAAAAAAATTTTAAAAAAACAAATGATTAAAAAAATTTTAAAAATGCTTGCGAGAGAAAAACATATTTAATTAACCAAAATTTTTGTTAAAATTGAGCAACTTATGTTTCAATGTTCGTCAGCCTATGTGGTCATTTTCCAAAAATAAAATATCAATACTAGTAGAGATCACGATGAAGTTTCTAGGGTTCGAACAGATAGCATTAATAGCGTCTTGGCTAAGGTAGTAGCCACAAGGAAAAAGAAATGTTAATTAAAAATTAAAAATGTATAAACTTCAAATAATTTTGAGGATTAAAATTATAAAAGTAAACTTCAAATAAACTTCAAATAATTATAGGATTAAAAAAAAGACTTTGATAAGGGTTACAAATTGGAAACGTGTGTTGACATATAGATTTAAAAACAAAAAATAAAAAAATTTTAATTGATTTTAATAAGGATTGATATTAGAAACATATTAAATGATAGAAGTAAAAAGATTTAAAAATTAAAAATAAAAAATTGAAAATTTTTTAAAAATAATTCAGTCTATACAATATAATGGCTACCATAATTATCTTAAATTATTTTCGATTACTAATTTTTTAAAAGTATTTCAAATACCCCTATCTTAAAATTTGTTACGTATAATAATAATAATAATAATAATAATAATAATAATAATAATAATAATAATAATAATAATAATAATAATAATAATAATAGAGATGGTAAAATAATCATGATTATTTATGGATAATGATAAAAAATAAAGTAATAAAAAATATAATTGGTGTGCTATGAGAGGGAAAAGCCTCCAATAAAAATCAAATTTAAAATCAATCAAATAATGAGCGGGAAAATTCCCTCCAAAAACAGTTTCTATTTATTAATATATATAGATGAGTACCGTGTATAGTATTACATTGAAAATATTCTAAATTATTTATAATTAGATTGTCAAATAATTAGAAGGTTATAAAACACACATACACTCTATCGTCGGAACAATCAAGAATTCTACGTCTATGAAAATTGCCACCTAGTCACATAGACAATGTTAATCACTTAAAAGTGGCCCTTTGCTTTAAGAATATTATATATGTTTCTCATAAAATAATGTCACTTACGGAAATACTCGAAATCAATTGTTGATATTTCACTATATAAGACTGACAAAAAATATATTTCTTTAAGTATCTGTATTTCCTATAAAATTGAAAAGTATAAAATGAGTGATAAAAGTGTTTTAAATTTTATTTTATATGTTGATAAAATGTAATAATTTTAGGAAACTATACGAAAGCTGAAACTATCAAATACCTTTGTTCAAAATAAATTTGATGACCCTTTAAAAAAAATACTAAATAAATTTGGTGACACCTCAAAATTTTGAATCCAAGCGTAAGGCCATGGACGTGAACTGACCCACGGGGAAGGCGATGACAGCGCTCCTAATCAATGCTGAGCCTTGAATCGCGTTTTCGAAACCAACGAAAACTTTGAAGCTCACGGCACTTTTGAATCTGTCATTAAATGTGTCACCACCGCGCACGTTATAACATTTAGTTAGGACACGTGCCTTTAATTCTTCACTAGCTTCTATTCTCAAAAACAACCTCAATTTTTGTCCATGTTGCATAATAAAAAATAAATAAATAGAAAAGCAATATTTTGTAATGAAAAGCAATATTTTGTAATTGAGGACTCAAGGCTTTACCTTTCGAAACTACACTTGTCGAATTATTTAATTTAAAATTTTAAATTGTTACAGCAAATAGAATTAAATTTTTTGCATACTTTTTATGTATCACTAAGATAGATTACTTTGATTTTTGCAAAATTAAAAATTACAATTAATATTATTGGAAAAGTAATTATTACTTATACTTTTTTTTCAAATATATCCTTATATTGCAAAAAAATAAAAATGATAGTTTACTTTTGTAAATAACAATATCCATTAAAAACGCTCAACTTGGGAAATGAAGAAATTAAATATGCACCAAGGAAAATAGCCAACATTTCAGGACAAAAAATAACAAGATAAACGAGTCTACTTTATTGACATAGAGGGTGTAGCATTTAATATCGTATTCGACATGTATCATGGACATGTAGGTAGGGGTTATTTTTCTCCAGCAAAATCCAACACGTGAAATAATTTATTTAAATGAGTTGGGACTATGCTCAAACTTGAGAACTTGTTGGACCACTTGATTCTAAGATTTGAAGTGTATCATGGGAAAAAGTGAGGAAAAAAAATACAAAAGTGTGAAAAACGTACTTAAGAGCCAAAAAAGCATGAACCATTGTAGATTCTCTTGACGCTTTTATGTGCTTTGCACTTTTTAAAATTTTGATACAGTTAAGAGTGTGTTAGCATATAAATTAAAATGTATTCTTATGAGTAGGAAAAGAGAGAATTAGTGGAGTTGGATGGTGGTGATTTAAAAGTACAATTGATATGTGAATGTAATTTGTTTGATCAAATTTAAATTTTAAAAATAATAAATTAAAATGAATTAAAATTACTATGCTAACATGGTCTAAATTAATTTGGAGAAAAAAATTGAATAAAAATTTCACAATTACCAACATTGTGTCATCCTATAGAACATTGACGTGAATGGTGATTTGTTGAATTAATTTTATGCCGTACAGGTAAAGTAAATTTCGATTGGTTTGGTGGCTGTAAACCATCAAGCAAGTAATTGCGTCTTGGTAATCTAATTGTGACCAATAACAAATAGGATAACCATAGCATAATTTCGAAATATTTAAATGAATTATTGTTTATTAAGTAAATTCAAAGAATTGGCCATAATTTTGCATCAACATTATTGAATTTCAAGTTTAATAACCCATCATATTGGAGTATTGGTATGACACATCATTCAAATTGGTAGATTAAAGCAAACGGATAACGGTTTCATTGCTCAACGAAAATGAATTGATAGCGAAGACCAATCAGATTGACAATGACAAATAAATCGATAATGGCCCAATTGCTTGGAGTAACCGATTTTCATCTAAGATTGTTTCATATATATATAATATAATAGTAGAAAATTTAGGGTATGTCAGCGTATAAATTAAAATGTATTTTTATAAATAGGAAGAGAGAGAATTAGTAGAGTTTGATGGTGGAGATTTAAAAATACAGTTGATATGTGGATGTGATTAGTTTTTTTTACCAAATTTAAATTTTGAAAAAAATAAATTAAAATGAATTAAGAGAACTATGCCAACAGGCTCTTAATGTCCGCATGAGACATAATTTATTATATTCACCAAATATATGCTATTTGATTATTTGAATATTTGAATATTAAATGCGGTTAAACTGATGAATAAAATGTGTTCTTCTATATGTTTTTATACATTCTTTTCAACTCTACTAATTCTCTTTCCTATTTCACATTCACATATCTAGTGGGACATGTCTGTACTATAGAAATCTCCACCATTCAACTCTACTCATTCTCTCTCCTATATCACATAAAAATATATTTTTACTCACATCCTAACACCTGCTAATTCTTGATATACATTCTATATTAGTATTTTTAAGTGATATTCTGATATGTTATTTTTTTATTTGGTGGTAAAGAGATACACATGTATTTATCACTTAATGCATCCAATGAAAATATGATACATTATATTGACTATATCAGTTAAAAATATTAATTTCCAATATCAGTGTAAAATGATTATACGCATATAGGGTGATTGGGAATGAATTATAATGGTTTTTAAAGGTTTTTAATATAAAGGATGAGAGAGAATAAGTGGAGTTGAGTGGTTGAGATTTGTGGATGTGATGAGATATATGGATGTGATTGATTTAAGAGAGAGAAAAGTTGAAAATTTTGGAAAAATTACATCCCAATCAGGCTTATATCCAGACAAAATATCCAGACAAAATAAATTGTCTCTACAACTAGATCAACTTTGTGTTGGATAATTATTTTTTGTTAGGACAAAAAAATTTCTGTTACAACAAATAATTATTTAACTAATTTGTAGTTAAACTTAAGAAATTTTTTATTATTATCTAATTCTTATATATCGACATTGAAGACGAGATATATTTGTGGCTTAAGCAATCTCCAACGGGTACATCAATTGCAAATTTCCATTCTGGAAAGATATATTCATACAAATTGTGAGAGGGTCCTATACTTTTTCAATTTTATCTTTTTTTAATCACATTTATCTCATTTACTTTACTTTTATCTCACTTTTTCAATATAAATTCACGTGTCATGTTTATTTCTAAACACCCATTTAAAATTCTTCCGCTACTATTTTATTATTATTTTTGAATTTGTTTCTACTTCTCTCCTTATTTTAACTTTTTCCTATCTTTTTTTTCTATATCTTTTTTCATTCGTCTCCAATTAAAATAATCATTTTCTGTCTATCACTCCCCTCCATATTATCATACAATTCACATCTACATTGGAGGATTATGTGTCTTTGGGACAGCCTACCTGAACATGTTAAACCAAAGTATGTCATAAATACTCTAAAAAAGAAATAATGTCATAAATAGTGTTGCATTTAAAAATTAGCATGCTCGCTTGATTGTTTCTCTCGGATATATTCCTAATTTACTCAGAATTCCTTTGATCAATATTAATTTTATTTAAAACTTCTCTTTTTTATAAGTTATTTTAATTGATTGCAATATTTCTCTTTTTCATCGATATAAGAAGTCAACGTAGTACGTTAATATTAGTTAGTGATATGGTATCCAAAAATACTTCTTGATGATATTCGAAGCTATGCATCCAAGATGACTTCCAGGTTCACACACATATATAGAGAGGGAAATTTTGTGGCTAACTACTTTGCTTCCTTGGCGCACACGAATAAGCAATTCTCTCTTCTACACAGCAATGTTATTTCTGGATACATCAGAGGCATTCTTCGCTTGGATAAGATGGGGATGGAAAATATTTGATTGATTGAGAATTAGAGTTTAGTAGAATTGGTCCTTCTTTTCTTTTGTTTTTTTATCCTTGTAAGAGAAGTAGTATTTCTCGTGTATGGTATTTAGAATTATTAAGTCCTCATTTAGCTTCTTTAAATCTCGCATTTGTACTTAGTCGTTGTGTGAGGTAAGGCGCATATAACCCCCTCCGATTAGATATAAAATTTTCTTTATTATTAATAAACTCCTATATTGAGTTTGGATTTTCGAATCGAGATAGTTCTTTAAAAAAAAAGCATCCGAAAATAGTTAAATACTAATATATGGATATTATTATATGATTAAACAAAATCAAAATGTCGCCTTTTTTTCTCAATTAAAAACCAAATTATCACTCATCATTGATAATAAATAGAAATATAGAATCAACTTTATTTCACTATATTTTTAGCTTTAAAGTTTCAATTCCATCGTGTGAATAAAATAAAATGTTGGTAAAATCTTAATTATTAATCGTTCGCTGGGACGTAGCAAGTGGTAAATAAGTGGTACTCACAAGCCGATGTCGATAAGTCCATTGCTATTTATTTATTTTTTTTATTGTATTATTTATTTACCATAAATGCCTGGGCATCTCGTAATTAATAGAACTGTACAAACATAACAAAAACTAGAAAACCCTACATCCCTGATCCGACCTTTTCAAATACGTACAGAATTTGTTCGTGTTCGTTGGGGTTTATGAAAATAGACGATTCATTAATAATAATTGTCTAATTTTTAGCTTTATATATATAAGAAAACATAAAGTACGATTTTTTTACATTATAAAAAAGGGATTTTGGAGCAAATAATCCCAAAATTAAATTTATATCATAGATTTAATCAAATAATAAAAGGTAGCCAAGAAAATTAAAAAAAACTTTGGTCTTGTAAATCATTCATTTTGGATGGAATCCGTCAGATTCTTAGTTAGTCAAAGTCAACTGCTGAAAACTTGGGTGCGCATTTGGTCCATTTCATTTGAAATAAATTGCACAAAAGGTCCTAATTTTAGATATTATTACAATCAAGTCCAAAAGTTTGAAAAATGTATACTTTAGTCCCAAATTTAGTTAAATTGTATAATCTTTTATATTTTATTTTTTCTATGGGTGATTATTTGGTCCGTAATTAATTTTATTGAATTAAAATTAGTCCCAAATTTAGTTAAATTGTATAATGATTTATAATAAATATAATTATTGTACATATATAAAATTATTATTATGAATATAAAATTATTATATTTATTATTAGCTATTGGTTAAAATCAAAATGTGCGCATCTCTTATGCTAAAGAAAATTTTCGAAAATTGTGATACTATATTAATACGAACAAATGCTACTGTGTTGAAATTTTTTGATAAAAATCATTTAATCGGTATCAAATTAATTCAATAAAATTAATTACGGACCAAATAAGCACCCATAGAAAAAAATAAGGGTCTATAGGTGCTTATTTGGTCCGTAATTAATAAGTAATTACCATTTAAAATCTCATTTTGATATTTATAATATATTTTCAAATGATTTTAAATTTTTTTTTGTGTGCGACAAAGCATTTTATAATTATATTCATATGAATAAAATGCATAAAATGTTTATTTTAATGTATTGATATCTAAAAATATGTCCAAATTAAATGGATTATTTTTTACCAACTAATTTTAGAATATAATTTTACAACGAATGTATCTAAGTTCTTCTCGAGAAAATGTAAAAAATAAAGAAGAAAAGTCAAAGGGATATACAATATCCATTTTTCCTCTAGTACTTTGCCCTACACCCTAAGAAAAACTTAGGGATATTCGTTGTAAAATTATAATATCCTAAAATTAGATAGCCAAAATTAATCCCGTAAGACATATTAGTAGACATTAGTATGTTGAAATAGGATAATACTAGAGTGTCATAGTCTTTGACATGATCGATAATATAATATTAGTAAAATTCCTGTATTGCTATTAATGAATGGTTGTATTGATAATTAAGATAAAATGTATTAAAGTTATTTTATCCCATTATGTCATGCTTTGTGACATCTGGTATGTCACTGTAATATGACATATTGAAATATTGTTAGTAATAGTATACACATTATATTGTTATGAATTATAGTTATAAAATCCTTCACCACACACGAAAAAAATTAAAATCATCTAAAAATATTTCTCAAAATGAAATTCTAAATGGTAATTATTTGTGAATTTTTCTAAAATTTACATCCAAATTAAGGAAGAAGGAAAATTACAAAATATGAGAGAGAAAATATGTAGGAAAAAGAAAAAATTGTGTGTGGCATGGACAATAAAAATAAGTACTAACTAAGTAATGATATTTATGTGAGGGAATTATTATTTTTTGTTATTAAAAATGATGAATTTAAAATTAGGTGGACACTTTTAAATATGTGTAATAATATTATTGGTTAGATATACCACATAAGATAGTACATCTGCTGTACGTGAATTTTTCTATGATTTCTCAGGTGATATAATGTGAAAAAAATAAATTATTTCCAATGTATGCTCTTGGAAATGTATATGTACACTTATCTACACTATATTAAAAAGTGGGGATGTGTGGAAATCTTTTGATTTCCGATAATGTCCCCACTTTTAATTGGTTTAGTCCATTCTACCCTTATTAAAATTATATTTATATAAATAATTAATATGTGACTCTTCATATTACATTGATAAAATTAAATTATAAATATTCTAATCTATTGTGATTTTATTTAATGCATATGAATTTTTGTATAAATTGAAAAAGTATAATTGTATGATAATAAATAACTTTTGATTTATAATTGTCTCACAGACATTTTTTTAATTCAATAATTCAAAAAATACATTTATATAACTAAGACCTTGTTCTATACACATTATTTGTTGTTAAATCGAATTTCGTATAGAAAGTATGGTTGAGAATTGGAGAACATGTAAGAAAAAAATATAAATAAATTATCAAATCAATATTTAAATAGTTGAAAACGATGAGAGAGAATAAAATAAATGTAAATTGATGAATTTAGGGTGTGTTACATGGAAAATATTTTCTCTAGGGGAGATAGGAATTGTTTTCCATAGAAAATAAGCTAAAACATGCTTTAAGTGAATGTGCATAGAAAATCATTTCCATGAAAAATTTTACAATCAAACAACCAACTTGGAAAATAATTTCCAAAATTTCATATTTTCCATGAAAAATCATAGCAATCAAACACACCCTTAATGTATATAGAACATAGCCTAAGTTTTGAACGGATTTTTAAATTACTTTAATTCAATTAAACATGAATATTTAAATATATATTGTACTTTTATTCAAAGCATATAACTTAAAAATATATATTCTTCATTTTGTTTCCTATAAAAATCTTTTAAAATTTCCTAATTCAGATATCATGTTTTCATAGTTTTAATATTTGATTGACATCATATTTAATCTACTCAAATATATGTGACTAATCTTATTAATTTTTTTTGAATTAGATGTTTGGACTAATTTAGTAGAAAAATTGAGGTATTAATATTTCTACTTAGAGAAAAAATTATAAAAAATGCCAATTAGCTTACACATGTGAGTTATTGATACTGTGTCAGTTAAATTTTATGCTTTTTGGAAAAAAAAATGGGAGTTGTAACTTAAAAAGTTATGATGCAAAAAATATTTAATTTATATAAAAAAGTTTGGTGAAAAAAATACTATATCCGTAGTTTTTAAAAGGTTTATTCATAATATGATTTACCAATTTTAATTTCTTTTTAACAATCTCAATTTACTTCAATTACTTTTATAAAGAATGTTAATACATTAATTTTTTTGTTAATGTCTTTCATTCATTTTTCATATATAACGTGCGAAGCACGTTCTTATAACTAGTTTATACAAGTAACAAAACTGGTCAACTCTATTTCATAATTAATAAAAAATAAAAAAGAGGAAGAAATTAGAATTTTCATTACTACCTAACTTTTTAATTATCTTCTACTTTGTAACCGACCTCGCCACACCTACATTGGCTGTGGGGAGGGGGAGAGAGAGAGAGAGAGAGAGAGAGAGAGAGAGTGGCTTAATTCCTCATAAGAGAATAACACAAAATAAAATAAAAAGTTGGCTCAAATATATTTCTGCCCATTAGATACATACCATGAATTATATTTTTCCATTATTCTTTTGGGCAGCATCTTCTTCAAAACGTATTACGGAAGTGTTTGTTTGAAATAGGTCAGTGACTCAGTGGTGCCTTCCCTGCACACGGTAAGGGGACAAGAAATTGATGGCTTGTTATTTTTTTAAAATAAAACCATACTAGTAATTGTTAATTGAAACAATTAGACAATTATTTGGAATGATATTTAAAATAAATTAAATAAGTATTAAGAATAATGTAGTTCGTGTAACAGTAGAGATATCACACTCAATGTTGATTTATATGCATTATTCACGAGTAACAATATTTTTATATCATTAGAAAAATACTAGACGAGACAATGACATACAATTTATATTCAGTCTTATTTATTTTGACAAGATTGTCTAATTGGTAATGTTTTCAAATTTAGCTAGGTTGTCGACCATGTTGATGTACGAGCAACAAGATCAGAGGGTCGATGAAGATCGACTCTAAGTCTATCCAGTCATTAAAATAAATACAAAAGCATTTAACAACAAAAAATCATACAATTTAGAAATAAAGTAAAAGAAAATGTAAAACTTCATATATAACTCATTCGCGACCACTCTGGTCGTTGGGTTTACTCGATCGACTAGGTCATTTGACCGATTGTGGCGTCCAAGTAAGGATTTTTTTAATTCTTTTTTTTATATTAATTAATGTAACATGCTAACGTTATGTTCCTCACGTGGCTACCATCCCCACGCCACATAGCGCCACGTTATAGACTGAAATTAAATTTTTTTTTTATTTACGTTAAATCAGATGAATAATATATAATTGTATTCTAATGGTGGGAGGCCCATAAACCCCCGCGATTTTTTTTTCCAGAGTGTAGGTACCTTATGGTACCCAAAGTGGCGAACAGAACATTATTGTAATGTAACAATTAAGTTGCTTATAAAAAAAGAGTTTGGGTGAAAATGTTTAGTCCAATTATTCTATGACTTTTGTCAAGTTGGTTAGTATTTTAATGTCAACTTTCCTTGTATTCCTTTGGCCGATTTAAATGCATTTTGTTTTTTGGGGTTGTCAATTGAGTGTTATCTTAAAACTTTCACAATTTTGGAACTCATTGATGGATCCTTGCCTTGTGTCATTTTCAGGTCTATTCATTAATCAGTTTTATATTTATTTGGAATTCTATCAACCAGTAGAATATCATTCTCACAACGGATTTTTTTCTTGAGCCATTATCCTATGTGGTATAATATGTTAGACTTTATTTAAAAATTATTTTTAAAAAATAATTTAATAATAAAAATTATAGTTGATAAAATAACTAGTCGGCTGATTTTTAGTAAATCATGAGTATAAAATATTAGCATTGAAACTTATTTTTCATTGTACAATACTAGTACTTATTTTTCTTTGTATTGCTATTTTGGCATTAACATTTTTATTAAGTTGATTTTAATCTTTCTTTGATTGAACTTCACTAAAAAAGTTAAACTACAAAATTTATTTTTTAATAAAAAATAATGAAATTACAAAATATGTGAATAATAATTAGTACAGAATATAATAATTTTTAATGCGTGACTCAACATAACGTTATTTTTGTGTAACATATGTCTATAATACACTTCTATATGTTGAATAGTTTTAATTTTATACATTTAAGGTCAAACTATGATTAGCTGTGTTCAACTTCCAAATTAACGTGTAGTCTCTCTTGTAACCTGTCGGTTCTACTTGACTTTTCGACCTAAACCTATTTTTTAAATTTAATTAATTCTCCTTGTCAGAAGATTAAATGTGTATTTATTGTATTACAAAAATAACTTCAATAAAATTACAGAAATGTGTATGAGTAATTTATTTTTAAATTTTAAATCATGCAATAATAATTAAGACTTCTTACTTACAAAGGTAGACTGTTACGTGTGAATGATATATTCCCTTGTTCTACAAAGATATGCATACTTTCATAAAGATTAAGAAAAATTCAATTAATATTATTGAAAAAATAAAATTTAATTATATTTTTTCAAATATGTTCTTAAATTAAATGGTGTTAATGTATTTTTTATTGATAACAATATATATTAAATAAAAGTACAATAGAAAAAATAAAGAAATTAAATAGATATAAATAAAAAGTTGCTTATATTTTGGAACGGATGAAAAAGAAAAATGAGTCTATTTTTGTGGGACGAAGGAAGTAATTTATTTGCCATATTAAATTCTTTATTTAAATAGCATCGAAGACAAGCAAATAATTTATTGGTAATTCACTTTTACATCACCGATAATCCGATAAATGGTCATTCTAAATGTCATTATTCTTAGGGGTGGCCATGTAAACCACCAAACCGATCGGTTTGCGGTTTGGTTTTCCACGAAACCGCAAACCGATTGATTTAAAAAAAAAAACACCGGAAGCCGCCAAACCGAACTGAACGGAGTCGGTTCGGTTCGGTTTTAGTCCAACCGAACGGAACCGTCGGTTCAGTTCAGTTTGAATTTTTTCAAATCGACCCAAGTCAAATTGGTTTCGGTTTCGGGCCAAAATCGACCCAATCAGGTCGGTGCCGACCTCTAATTATTCTTATTGATAACATTAAAAATAAAATATTCTCTAAAAGTAAAGCTAAATTTACCTTCTTCTTCTTTTTTTTTTTTCCAAATAAATAGTCCATTAATTACAATTTTTTTTTGGAAGAACCATTAGTTAATTACAATTTTGACCTAGTATTTTAATTGAACGGGCTTTTCGTAATATTTGTAAAAACAAAACCCAGGTACACAGAATGCATACGCTTCTGCCTTCTAGTCTTATAAACCTATCCGTTGAGCACCCAGTCTCAGCTCCACTCCACTGCTAAAACGTCCAAACAATTCTTCAATTTTCCAAATTTCACCCATTTTACCGTTATCTTAATTTGTCTTCATCATAACATCTCAAATGTTGTAGCCTTTGTTTTTTTTTCACACACCTCACGCACTCACGGCGCACCACATCGCCGGAAATAATGGCCGCTTCCGGCAAGTCCACCGGCGAGAACCACACCTCCGGAAAATCATCTTCAAGCTTTTTGACCTACAAAACCCCTATTCTCGGGCAAAAACTCTACGTCATCGTACTCGCGACTATCGCCATTACGCTTTTCATCTTCTTCTTAATTTTCATCTGCATCCGTTGGAATCGGCGCTTAAAACGGCGTCGCGTTAGTGTGAAACACAGTTCAGGTTTGCTGCCTCTGGTTTCTAATGAGAACGTGGAAATCAAAATCTCGGATCACGCGGAATTAAATACAGTCGGTGACAAAAACGGAGCATTTTTTGTACCAGATGTGGTCAAAAGCGTTGCAACCGATTCAGGTGGCAAAAAAGGAAGTTCAGATAGCAATGGGTCGAGTACAACTCGGAGCGAGTCGTCCTCTGCGATGTCGGCATCCACAGACGGATTCAGTAACGTTGGGTGGGGCCGCTGGTATAGTTTGAAGGACCTGCAAATCGCAACAAATCAATTCTCGGATGATAATGTGATCGGTGAAGGAGGCTATGGCATCGTTTACAGAGGTGTTTTGGCAGATGGCTCTGTGGTTGCCGTGAAAAATCTCCTAAACAACAAGTAAGTCTATTATATTACCGTCGTCGCAAAAAAAAAAAAAAAAACCGTAAACGTAATTATGTTGATTTCATTTCATTTTTAGTGCATGTTTGAATTTGAGTTTCCGGTATTTGGTTGATTTTTATTTAATTTGAGTAATAAAGTAAAGTTATTGCATGTATGTTTGGTTGGGATTCTTTTGTTTGTTTAGAAAGGGAATCATAGCTTCGTAGATCTGGATTGGAATGAATTGAGTGTGCCGGTGAACCTTTTTGTCTCTTTTGACTACAAGAAAATCAAAAGCAAAAGCCTTTCTTTTATTATTTCTTTATTCTTTCTTGTTGGTTTATTTTATCTTATTTAACTTTTGTTTCTCCTACTTTCTGGCTAAACA
The DNA here is from genome assembly GCA_018223645.1 of Jasminum sambac. Classification (NCBI taxonomy): domain Eukaryota; kingdom Viridiplantae; phylum Streptophyta; class Magnoliopsida; order Lamiales; family Oleaceae; genus Jasminum; species Jasminum sambac. Next base: position 24,085,248 of record CP073648.1, on the reverse strand, counting down.
AATCATTTCCATCGCTTTGCCTTTGTTATTCATGTGTTTCCTCTGGTTTAGTTAAGAATGATATTTGGCTTGTATAAAATATTTTTGAGGATGAACTGCCTTTTGATGGATAAGACTGTCTTTTAAGGCCATTGATTGGTTTTCTCAAGAAAATATCCGCAAGATGAATAATGTGTTCTTGATAGATGGATAACTAAGTATATATTTTGAGGTACCCACTTTTGCATTCAATAAATGGCGAGTCCCAGTGTTGATGATGCACACTATCATATGCAAATCGGTTCACAAAAACTTGTAATGGAAGAGATCGATGCTAAAACATGAAATCCCCATCAAAAACTTTTCCCTTCACCTTCTTTCTGGAAAAAAATGGCATTCTACCAACCATGCAATCAATACTTAGCAAAATTTCATTTGTGATTCAGTTGCATAAATATATACAGTGTCTGTGACTCAAAGTTTATACTTAACTTAAATGGAAGTCCCAAGTTGGTTGTTGATTGAAACAATTTGTCCAACATGATGCTAATTGCTTGGGTGTGTTTGATTGCAAGCATGGAATTTTCATGGAAAAAAAAAATTTCCGGTAATTGAAATACCTAGAAACCATTTTCACAGAAAATAAATTTTAGAATTTTTGAGTGTGTTTGATTGGAGCTAGAATTGATATTTGGAAGAGTGGTAAAGGTGGAAAATGAATTCCCATACCCCCTCAAGGAAAACATTTTCCCTCAAAACAAGGAAAACATTTTCCTTCAAAACAAGGAAAATAATAGATTTCGAGAAAAGCTGGAAAATCAATTCCAAGTAATTGAATTGCAATCAAACAGCTACAAGTGGAAAATTTCGGTGGAAAATGTTCTCTTTCCATCCATTTTCCATGCAATCAAACACATTTTAAGTGATTTTCTTGCGAATAGGGGTCAGGCAGAGAAGGAGTTTAAGGTGGAAGTTGAAGCCATCGGGAAGGTAAGACACAAGAATCTGGTGGGTCTGGTGGGTTATTGTGCAGAAGGTGCTCAAAGGTACATGTGACTGGCCACTAGATTGTCTCTGTTGTTTAGATATCGCTCTCTTTTCCTAAAATAACCGGTTTCACTTTTGTTCCATTTTTAGGTTGCTAGTTTATGAGTACATTGATAATGGCAATTTGGAGCAGTGGTTACATGGTGATGTGGGGCCTGTTAGCCCTTTGACTTGGGAGATCAGGATGAAAATTGCCATTGGTACAGCAAGAGGGTGAGATATTTATATCTCACAACATATATTTATACCGTGCTGTCTGTATTGGGAATGAGACTCAGTTTACTATAGTTGGTCTCTGTTTTCTCTTTAAACTTTTAATAGGAGATATCAAAGTTGAAGGATTGATCCAATAAGTGATATATCATGCCTGGAAAATTTCGAAAACAGTGGAAGATGTGGAAAAGTGTGGCAATGAGAAGCAAATTGGATTTCAACTGAGCAGATAGACTTGTGAATGCACCTTAATTAATCTGTGCACTTAGTTTATGCATAATATATATTCCTTTAACAGCTTAATTCTCAGAAATGCTGCGTAAGCAAAATGGAACTTAATTTGAGCATAGCGTGGTTAAAATTCTGTAGAAGATTGACGAGTGGTCATTTGTGTAAGTTGACGTGTGTAATTCGTGTCACAACATTGGATCAATCTATACTCCAAAGGGTAGGTTAAGTAGTTATAAGTATCCTCGACGTCCTATGGTCAATTTTTACGCCATCTTTTTGCGTGTGAATCTATATTCTTCTCTATGACATTTCAGTTGCTAAATTTTGTTGCAGACTAGCATACCTGCACGAAGGGTTGGAACCTAAAGTAGTGCATCGTGATGTGAAATCTAGCAACATACTTCTTGATAGGAAATGGAACCCAAAAGTATCGGATTTTGGACTTGCCAAATTGCTGGGATCCGAGAAAACCTATGTTACAACACGAGTCATGGGAACATTTGGGTGAGTACCTTTCCAACTTTTCACAGTTCAATTTCCCATTAATCAGTCATCTCGAAATATTGTTACAAACTTTATTTGCTTATGGTTAACTTTTCATGCTGTTACAGATACGTCTCCCCTGACTATGCAAGTACTGGAATGCTCAATGAGGCGAACGATGTGTATAGTTTTGGAGTTCTACTCATGGAAATAATCACGGGAAGAAGCCCAGTCGACTACTCCAGACCACCAGGCGAGGTGAACTAAATTCTTCCCTCGAAATATTTACTCATCATGTTAACAATGGCATATTTACAGTACTTAACCGTCTTTACTAAATCCAGATGACCTTGATTGATTGGTTCAAAGGGATGGTAGGAAGTCGTCGTGGGGAAGAGTTGCTAGACCCTCGCATTGACATTCCTCCTCCACCTCGAACTTTGAAGAGAGTTCTTCTTGTTTGCCTTCGCTGTGTTGATTTGGAAGCCAACAAGCGTCCCAAGATGGGGCAAATTGTTCACATGCTTGAGGCTGATGAATTTTCTTACCGTGTGGTAAGCTTTATCTTATTCCCCTTGAATAACCTGTTTCACAAGATATAATCTGTTTAATATTTTCTGGGAGGGTAAACATGTCATTTACGAGCTGTTGCACGCCCTACAGGAACCTCGATTTGCTCGTGATACAGCAGCGCCATTGCATCCCTTAGCAACTGGCAACAAGGGAGTTGGTGATTGATGATGATCTAGGTGGAAAAATATATGGCAATCGTTAGAGTGCATAAAAAGGTATACTGGTTTTAAATTTTATTGATCCAAATTAACCAAAGATAAATACTGTATTGTTACTATCAGGGGGTATGTTTTGCTTCCTATCGAGTTCTGTACATATTTTTTCTACTCGACATTAATGGTATTATTACTTTTTAGTATTTCTATTTTTTTTTTCAATATTCTTTTTCCTATTGTTCTGGTTGAGCTACCTATAGAAAGGCTTCCTTTTTTTCTTTCTAATTAATGGGAGCATATTGGGTTGGGGCCATGCAAATTGCAATATTTTACAAAACATGTTACAGAATGATTAAATTCGGGCCGGGTTTCAGCTTTGTCTTCACCCATCATAATCAGATTGTACCCCGAAAAAGACCAAAGTGGATATCCTCAATTGATGTTAGTGATTATTGCCCCGACATAAAATAATGGTGCACGCTAACACTCACGAACATGCATATGAATGATATATCTTATTTTCTACCTTGGTAACATACTAACATGACAGGTGAATTCTCAAATTTAAATATTTTTTACAATTATTAAAATTACTGCATTAGGGGTTTATAATTTATTACGATGGAATTTAAGCAGTCACTGTAATTTTTTACTACAATGAATCTTTTGAATTCCATTGGAAATATACAAACAAAGTTTTACATTGATTAAATTTTGTATAAGTGGTAATTTAAAAAGGATTGTGTCATCCTTCTTAGGCCTTGTTCTTTTCAAGGGTTCATGCATTTTAGTATAAAATGTGTGGTTAGTATTGTATTGAAAAATATATGTGTGGTTGAAAATGTGTGTAAGTTGTACGGAAATGCGTGAACTCATAAAAAGAATAAGGCCTTAATGAGTTGATCTTTTGAGATGAGACGTCAATTGAGACATCAATCCCTAACCGCGGAGGAGTATAATATTCAAGAGAAGTGGATGAGTCTTAAGGCGATTGAGTTGCAGTAAGGGGATAACTGGGACAATGCAATATTAATTGATTTGCTACCACAAATCCAATGCTTAAGATAATAGATAAGCATTGATGATGATGATGATGATGATACAAAAATGATCTTCTCCCTATGTGGGGAGATGTTATTCTTCTCATATGGGGATGTGACAGTTTCTTATTGGTTCTGAAATGATAAAGTGACCTCACATATAAAATTTAATTGGTCCACATAAGTGATGGGGATGAGATAAAAACTCGATGATGATATATGTATATATTTATACATTCACATGCATATTCACATGTTGAAAGTGTTAGTTGCTTGAAGTTGTCATTTGCTCGTTTGCTTTGTACGAAAATAAACCATACTTTCTATCGGTGTCCTATTTCAAAATCTGAACATATTAATGCAAGAGAAAATGAGCGTTTCCCTAGAATGCCCCATCGACTCAGGCCCAGCACACCCATTTCAATTCATGTTATAATGTTGACATATATATATGCACCTCATTCAGCTATCCGCATCCAGGAGCCCCACACCGCAGCGCAAGCTTCACACGATAAACCATCACAAGTACATGTCACATTTATAGCATGAATAGCAAGAAATACTTTTAAATGTGTGCTTGTTTAAAAAAATGGTGGAACAAATATACCTCACTTCGAAAATTGAGTTTAAGCGTGGCATTAAAATTGACTTACGCTTGTCTCTACATGTGTTCTTTTTCATTTATTTCCACCTAAAAATCACATACTACTAAAAATCAAATCAAACATTAATATCAACCACACACTTCACACTATCACTCATTATTATTCACACATCTCGTGATCCCCACCATTATCCATCCAAAAACTTCACTTTTAGCAAATTTTTAGGCAAAAAAAAGTAGACACGAACACACACTCCATGTTGCGTCAGCCGTGTCAAGCAAACTTGCCGAACATTATTCAATGCGAGAAATTGCTAGGCTAATTGAAATTGAGAATCAAATTGGGAATACTCGCGCGCTCTCGCTCTCTCTCTCTCTCTGTGAATAGTTGTATGATGAAGGGGACATTTTATAGTTGTGAATGTGGCGGTTTCGTTTGAAATTTATGCAAACTAATTAGGTGGAATAATGATGAGAAATGAGGGAATTATTGACAATTAGTGGTGTGTTGGAGATGGTGGTCATAAGAATTTGAAGAGCCTCGAATTACAACAATGTATCAAAATAGTTTCACTTGTTGTGCACCAAGTTAATAATAAAATAACGAATTACAAACCATAATTTGCATTTGCATTTAAAATAATAAAATAACGAATTTGGACATAATTCAGGGATCTTTGCACATTTCAAAAATCGTGCAAAATTAACTTATTTACAAAATTCTTACATTCCCGGTCCGACCGAGCGATTGTGCGACGCAATCGCCCGATTCAACCACGCTATCTCACAATATAAATATGGGCATCACCCAGATTTTGTGCTGTGCGAATCTGTCAATCGCACAGTAGAATTGTTTTTTAGTTTTGTATTTCATATAAATTTCAAATACATTACACAGAGTGTGTAATGTATTACATAGAGAGTGAAATAGATTACACATGGTGTGTAATGAATTACAAAGAATGCGTAAGGGTTGTGTCATGTCTTACACACAATGTGAAACAACGTGATTTCGGAGCCCTAAACAACTTGAAATGGCCCAGAAATGTCAAGGCACATGACCGAGCTATGAATCTTGTAGATCTTGTGGTGATGATTTTTGGATGGTGTCATGGTCTGAAAATGGACACTGTATGCAATAGTTATGTCCATTTGATGTTGGCATGCCTAAAACGTCACATCCGACGATCCCTTTGCTCCAAATAATTTAATTCTCTATCATGGATCACATCACTATTTTGTTCTTCATCAGTTACATACTTTGCTTGTGAGTATATATATATCAAATGGATATTATATAATTATCACTGAGTGAAAAATAATACGTCACTGTATCACTTAAAAATGTCAATAAAAAATATCTCCCTAGAATTATTCTTTGAAAAAAAAAACTCCTATGCGATTGGACAACACAAAATTTCAAGCCACACCTAGATTTACACTGTCCCATCCTGCAAAACAAATATGCGCAATCATGCAAGCTCGACTTCTACATGAGAAGTGAAAATTTTGAATATTTGTAATTACTTCGATTTTACCTAATTTTTGAAATTCCAAACTTAAATGCAAGATTTCTCCTAATCTCCTCAATAATTCAAAAATGTATCTGAAGCCCATTAAAATTTTTAGTTCTGAAAATTAAGACGAGTACGCGTGATATACTCTTAAAAGAATTTAATTAATTTAAATTAAAGATAAGTTATAACAACCTGTTAGAATTTACATGGAAATTTTATCAAAAAATTTCGATTCACTACAATTTTGCCCACTTAAAATAATTTCGTCTGACTTGAGGTTCTTACCACATACCCACCACGGGTATCGGATCAAGATTGATTCTGCTTATTTATAATGTTAAACAAAAATCATCGTAGGTACTGAGGTATTGATCCGGTCCACCCGGGCGGACCGTCCAGGGTGGACTGTCGCTTATGGTCCGCCAGGGCGATTTTCTCTCTCGTTCGGACTCCGTTTTGAAATTTGAAAATTTTGTTGGATTCATCACGACGAGACGGAGCTCCAACAATTTGTAAAAAAAATTTTGGACACCGTGGCGGCCCTGTGGTGACCGGTCAAAGATCGGTCAAAGTTTTTGGCCAAAAATTTGCCAAAAACTTTGACCGATCTTTGACCGGTCACCACGGGTCATCACGGTGTTCAAATTTTTTTTTTCCAAATTGTTGGAACTCCACCTCATCGTGATAAATCCAACAAAATTTTCGGATTTCAAAACGGAATCCGGACGAGGGAGAAAATCACCCGGGCGGACCGTAAGCTACGGTCCACCCGGGTGGACCAGATCACCCCTGGGTATATACTGACTGATAGTCTGATACCAAAGGCTCAGGCACTCAGATCCAAGGATGAGAAACCAGCAACCTACAATGATCTAACCAAAGTGGGCAATAATTCATAAAGCTTGTAATCAGAAGTCCCCTTTAATAAATTGAGGCCAAACTGTGGGAGCACTAACTAAATACACCCTCAAAATAACTTAAACTATTTATAATAATTATCGATGTAGTTTGGATTAATGCTAATTGAACCTTGATTACGTTTGGATGAATACCTGTGGACCATAGTACATAAAATATTTAAAATGTACTCAATTACAAAATTTGGAAAAGAACATCAGAAAATAAAAAGCTTAACACTCTTCTAACTTCTAGGATTCATGTGTGATTCTGTGAAATGTAGTTGAGCTCATATTTAAGCCCAAAGTCAGCAAAACAAAAAGGCCCATGAATTAAGCATTTATTGATCACTTTCATTTCAAGCTTTGTTTAACAAAATCAAGAAAGAGTCGTGTCCATTGGATTCTAACTGATTGCAGTGTCTAACTTGGCCCAAATATACCCTAACTCAGATTAGGGTAATAGGGTTAGTGCTTAGTGCATGTTTCTAGATTGTGTTGGAAATGGTCGCTTGAGCATGAATTCGTATGCAACCCGACAGACTTAAATTCCAAGTTTCGAGGAGACTTACGCAGTGAGTTTAATTATGAAAACCGTTTCCATTTGAATGAGAAATTATGTCTTAAAATTCGGCAACTAAATGAGAAAGATTAAAGGCAAATAAATGTGCGCGACAAGTGATAAATACTTTGTGCGACGCATGGCGGTAGCTATGGCTAACAAGTAGTGTTGGCAATGGATCGGGTTTGGATCGGATCGGCCTGATCCAAATCCAATTCCAAATCAAAGACCCCGATCCAAATCCAAATTCCTCAGATCGGATTCGGATCGGATTAAGAAAAAAAATCCAAATATGATCTATATTGGTATAGGTTTTTATAAAAAAATAAAAAATAATAATAAAAAAATAAAATAAATAAAAATAAAAAATCAATTCGGATCGGATCGGATCAGGCCGATCCAAATCCAAATCCAAATCCGTTTCGGATCGGCCGATCCACGGATCTTCGGATCGGCAAAAAATTGCTCCATTCGGATCGGGTATCTATCTGATTTGGATCGGATCGGATTTTTCTGCCATCACTACTAACAAGTGGCATTTGGATATGAGAAAACTGATTGGCGGTTGCATGTCCCTCTAAATATATCACCTCCATATTCTTTGGTTAATTCACTCACATGCATTGTTCTAAAACTTTGCATCATTTGCATTTCGAAAACAGAGAGACAAATTTGTGAATTTCGGTTGTCGAACTTGCTTTTCGGAGTGCTACAATTGTAAGTTATAGGTTTGTTATATCTAGTGATGGCAGAAAAATCCGATCCGATCCAAATCTGATGGATATCCTATCCGAATGGAGCGATTTTTTGCCGATCCAAAACGGATTTGGATTTGGATCGGATCAGGCCTGATCCGACCCGACCCGACCCGATCCGAATTATATTTTTATTTTTTTTATTTTAATTTTATTATTTTTTATTTTTTTATAAAAACCTATACCAATATGGATCGTATTTGGATTTTTTTCTTGATCCGATCCGATCCGATCTTATCTGAATCCGATCCAAGGAATTTGGATTTGGATCGGGGTGATTAATTTGGATTTGGATTTGGATTTGGCCGATCCGATCTGAACCCGATCCATTGCCAACACTAGTTATATCTTCGGAGGTGTTTGTTGATTATCCATGAGCACCATAGCGGCTGGGCAAAAACGTCTCAAGGAAAGAGAACCGAGTTCTCGACTTGATTCGACATTTTGTTTGTTTTACTTTAATTTTGATATTGCCATAAATTTTTTGAATTATTTCTTTGAAACCAAACTATAATTTAGATTAGTTCTAATTTGTTTAGATTTGTTGATTTTTACATATTGTTCGTTATTGATGAACATTTTGAGGCTTTTCTTTCATTTGTTGAATGAATTTGAGAGATATCTTTGTAAAACATTTTGTTGACCTCCAAAAATGAACACCGGTGGACCCTCCTGAGTCGAGACGACCGGCCTCAAAAAATGACCGCCAAACAGTATCCTGATGTCCACCTCGCGTTCCTGCACATGCAACAACCTGTTAGAGCCTCGGGCCACCGCAGCGGCGGCGGCGGCGGGAACTCCGACGGTCAAGTCAACGGCCGCAAAATGCAAGAGAGCGTAGGAGAGTTGGGTTTTGTCTATCGAAGTAGGAATGCATACTTTGTAAATGAAGAGCTCACCTATATATAGAAGTGGTAATGGGTCGAGAGGTGGATTGGGCTTGATGGAGGCCCACTAACCCATTGTCCAATTACTAATGCCCAATCTTGATTGGAGGAGTAACACATTTTGTACGATAAACCTTGTTTATAGTTTGATTTCTTATAGATGTTCAAGGTTTCTCAATACTTTGTGTAAATTTGTATTCTATATCCAACTTTACACCAAACACAAAGGTTTTTTTTTTTTTTTTTTCTCTTTTTTTCTTTATTTTTTCTTTATTTTTTTTCAGCTAATTTCACCCAATCAAACGTAACCTATAGAGAAGTAACAATTCTAATACAAGAGAAAAGTTAAATAATAAAGTAAACAATTTAGATCATTATCTTTACAATAGAATATCCGCAAGACTGTGACGTGGTTGACCTATAGTCAGTTTACAACCACTCAAACTTACCAAATACCACCACTTCCCCCTAAACCACTAGCCTGTACAATTCCAAAAGATTAATAATCACTTTCGTAGTTGTTTAGCTTTCTTCCCAAGTCCTTAAATCTTAGTGGTACACGGTGTCTATAAATCGCGCGACACGCAAGAATGTTACAAGATAAATTTAATCGTTGATTTTGCATCATAGTCCATCCATAAATAGTATTTTAAATGTCATTATTGAATACTACATCCGTCCCATAAATATAATCTATTATTTTTTTTTCGTCAGTCTCAAAATATAAGCCACATTCCTTTTAAAGATGTAATTAAAATATTAATTATCTTATATGACCTCATTTAATGTATCTTATTATTACCAAAATATATTAGTTGAAATAAGATATTCAATAAATGAAAGGACATATTACGAAAATAAGCTTAAATTTTATTTTTCTAACACTATTAATTTTATTTTTCTTAATCTTTATGAAATTGGAAGTAGACTATATTTATGGGATGGAAGTACTATAAAATATGGATGGCTGTATAAGATTATTTGATATATTGACATTCTGAGTGACACGACTAACATTATACATATTCATTGAATAATATTGATGAAGTGTTAATGGGTAAGGTGCACGAACACACTTCACCGTGTAACGACGGAATGACACATCGAAATGTCATTTATGAATTAACAATGTCATTTCAAAGCGGTTGCTTCGAATTATTGGTGTGAGATTTTTATGAACCCCGTGTTTTTAATTTTACTTTAATTAATTTGATTTAGGTATGTGTTATAATTAAACTAGTATTTTCTCCCGTGCATTGCACGGGGAGATATATAAGAGTTCGACTTTTATTTAGAAGAGGAATGGAAGATTGAGTTGCAGATTTGTAATTATTCGAAGCGTGATTTTACAATTAAATTTTATTTTTTTAATTCAGAAAATGGAACTTTTCGCGGAAAAATGACCTCATTTTATATGGGAGATATATAAGAGTTTAAATTCTAGAAGAGGAATGAAAGATTGAGTTGCAAATTTATGATTATCCTTTTACAATTAAATTTTATTTTTTTAATTTATAAAAATAAAATTTTTGGCGGGAAAATGATCCCATTTTATTAATATATAGATGCAACATATTAACATTAATAGGTTACGGTGGGAATAGGTTGAATAACAATATTTTATATTTATACCATAAATCTATTCGGTCAAATATTAAATAAAATTTTGTTTTATTTACTGGTCACATAACCAAGAAAGTGCCCGGAAGATAAGACACAAGAAGGAAACAAGGTTGAGGTTGGTGTGGGAGGCTTCTAGTCAAAGAAGCTTCCATTGTTTCAGAATTCTATTTCCTTTCATTACCTTTCTAGGCGACATTTCTCATATGTGATATGAGAATTCATTAAAGCTTCAACGAATTGTCTCTCTATGAAAATTTTGATACACTCAAAAACTTCAAAATTAACATGTTAAAAATGGCCATTACTTTCTGAGCAATGAAAATGATCATGAATTCGTAGTTAAAAAGTTACGAGAAAAATTAAAAATGAGCCAAAAGAATAAAAAAAAAAAAAAAAAAGGGTCCCGTGAATAAAATTGCAATTTGAAATAATTTTGAGTATAAATGGCTTTTGAAGAAATTGTCCCAAACGAACTCTAAGGCATCTCCAATGATTTAATTGGCGTCATTTTACACTACAATGGTGTAAAATGTAGGGTCTAAAGCCGAACCGATTGACCCGAGGCAAGGATGGTCCTGTTCTTTGCTGGGTTTGAGTTGAACTTTTAAAATTTTCCAAAATTGGGTTCCTTTATTTATTTATTTATTTTCCTAAAAAATGGGCCCCCTTTATTTTTATTTATTTTTTCATAAAATTAATCTAAAGCGATACACGAGATTAAACTAACCACAGTAAGAATTAGTTAAATATACAATAATAAGCCAATAAAAAATATAAAAAACTCAATCAAAGCGCCAATACAAAGACAGAGAAGCTAACTAGCTCGTTGGCCTCTCTTTCTTTGAGTTCTCTCTTTTCACCCTTTTTATTTTTTGCCGACTTACCCAGTTTCTATTTCTCTTTTTTTTTGAAGGTCCCAATTTCTCTTCAAGTTAGTCTCCTCTAGTTCAAGCAAAATGGGTAATCTCTAATTCAAGCAAAATGAGCCTAAAAGAAATAAACAAACCTTCACAAAAAATGGGGATAAATTTCTTTTAAGTAAAAAAATGCCCATAAATTAGGATTCATTACTTGATTTTGTCCATTATTTTACTTAAAAATAGGCATACAAATTTGTATTGAATTTAAATTGGGGTCCTTTTTCTATTAAAAATAATTTGAACCTTAGCTATAACGGATTAAAATGGACCCCCGAAGGGTTGGGTCTGAGTCGGCCGACTCACCCGTCTCAATTAAGCAAGAACCATCCTTGACCCAAGGCCCAATCCTAAGGGTATCATAACATTTTCAAATTAGTAAAATATGTGGTGCAAATATAGAGGAAATTACACTGAACCATGTTTTAGGTTTGCATATTTCAAAAACAAGTTAAAAATAAAATTATTTATAAAAATCAAGTAACCGCGCATTTAGAGTTACACTTTTCAAGTACACGTGATCGCATGAGTTTTGCATCATGCGATCGCGTGGTTTGGTATAAATTCTATGTGATCGCGTCGTTTCTTCTTCTTCTTCTTTTAACTTTTTCATTTAGATCTAATATCTATCCCTGCACCCATTACAAATTGTCTGTAACAAATTAGAAATGGGATGTAATGGATTTTATATAGTGTGTAATAAATTACAAAGGGTGTATAATAAATTACAAATAGTGTGTAATATATTACGGAGAATTCAAATTTGCACTGTTAGTTTTTGTAACTTCTTACAAAGAGAATTAACATTTCTATTATTAGTTTTGTTAATTTTTTATTTTTTGAGGATAGAATTCATATACAGTATCTGTTTTGGAAGAATAATATATGTTTTTGGTGTTTGTCGATGAGCCGGATGCAAACAACAGCTTCACGATTGCAAATTTGGGTTTTTCGTATTTTAGCTTCGGTTTATGAGTTATCGATAATTTTTACAAATCAAAAAAAAAATTGTGCTGTACAATCATATGGCATTGGCACCGTGTGAAAAGATTCCTCAAATATACCATCGTAAAGTTAATTATAATTTTTTTTAGAAGTACAATATTAATTATAATTTACTAGTAATACCCCGTGTGATAATACGGGATCCGTAAAAATTATTTTGATAAAACTTCATAATTTTTTTAATTATATGATCAATCCAAAAGAGAAAAAATAGTTTGCATAATATATAAATTTTGTATGGATGTTAAAATTGAAACTTTATAAACATACCTAAAATAATTTAAAATTTGAAAAACTTCTTCAAAGACCATCTGCATATTAAATTGGCATTGAAATAGTATATGTTATCCAAACTGGATGTTTGAAAAAATTATAAAATAAATGTAAAATAATATGCTTAGAAAGCGTAAGATCTAAAATAGAAGCACTAATTGAAATCAAAACTCATATTTCGATCATTAAATGCATAATGCACAACACACATAAAAATTATTTAAGACTATCATTTTAATATGGTAAAAATAAATAAAAAATATTTTTATTTAATTTTTAAAGTAAATAAAGATTAATTTTTTGCTAAAATAGAAAATTGCTACCAATGTGGAACTGTATCAAATTGACAATTCAACTTATTTTAATAAGAATATATATAATTCAAAAATTAAAATGTATATAAAAATTAAAATGTAATATTTCAAAATTAAAATGTATGTAAATAATTTTAATTCTCATTTTTAAAAATAATTCAATTGCCATTTTAATTTGTAACGTTGACCTCATATCACATTTTCATTAATACTTGCATTTAATTCATTTTCAATTATATATATAATTGGAAAATTACAATTTATATAAAAAATTAAAAAATATATAAAAAAAATAAAATAATACCAAGTAAGGAAAATAAAATAATAAAATACATATTTAATGTTTGTTTCCAAAATAGGATTTTCTTTTCTAATTTTAAATAAATGCGTATCAACTTGGCACTGCTAACGTGACACAATACCCAATTGACACTTCGGTTTTTATTAATAATATGTAATACCACCATTAAAAGTGTGAATAGGTGGAGAAACGTTTTATGCACACATTGCTCTTAGATATTTCTTAAATTTACAAGCCTATCACAATCAATTATTATTCTTATTTATTGTCTATTAAGTTTTTGTAATGATTTTATTGTCCTTCAATAATGATAATGATGTTTATCAATAATAATATAAAATTAGACTCTTTATCTTCTCATTAATATGAAATTATAACGTCTTTACAAATTGTATTTAGGACATGATTGATATGAATTATCAAAAAAATAGATTTTTAATATGTGGTTGAGAAATAAAAAAATGCATTATATCTTATATTTGTGTTTTACATAACAATATATTTTGGAGAGATTTTTTAAGAATGAATATAATTTTTGTTGTAATATGTAGTTACAAAGTTAGAAATACTAAAAAAAATGAAAAACAATATTGTTTTGAAGAGCATGTTCATTTCAAATGAAAGCTAAAAAAAATTTAAATATTAAGTATAAAGTTTACGACGATCGAATTATAAAGTTATCATGATTTATATCACTATAATTGCTGCCTAATACTTCAATTTATTGATAAGAAATATAAATTTTCAATAAATTATAATGAGATCATAAATTTCGATTATGTTATTAATAAATTAATTTACATATAATCTATCACATTAACTTACAAAATCATGTGCAATGCACGTGTTGTTTGTTAGTTTTTATAAAAGTCTAATTAGACCTCTCTTTGTGTGGAAAAGAGAGTTTTTGCTAACTTTTATATCACCTATAGAAATAAATAATTATGATAAATACAGAGCTGATTTTGGATATAAGTAGGTTAATAAGCCGCTTTGGACCCCCAAAATTTGTAAGTCTATTCGTAAGGTGATATTTTTTTAAAATAAAAGTCAAATTATTATTTATTAGAATCCAATTTTAATATCTTAAGAGTTTATATTGTCATTATCATAATTTTGAAAATTTTTATTTAGTAAAAATTTATATTTGAAATTCGTATATATAATTTTTTCGGGAAAAAAATTTATTTGTCAAAGGCCTCTAATAAGATTTGACTTAAGAGCCTCCGAATCTTAAGATCGATCCTGAATATCATTGTGTTTTTTTTTTATTTAATCATGTAAATATCATTATTGCATTTTTTTATTTTTTGGATGAATATATTTGCTTAAAAAGTAACTTTTGCGATTTTGAGTTTAATTTAAGTCGATGCCAGTCTAGAAAAGTAGAAACGCTTCAACTTTCTTATTCCAAGTCAAGCCCGGGCCCACACATCCATACGTGGAGTCGTCGACGTACTCTATACTTCAGTACCCCACCGCCCACAAAATGTTTCCTTCAGTATTTTACCGTTGCAGTCTTGCTCGAGTCTCGTCACTTTATATATTCTCTTTCAATTTTCATTTTCTTCACGTTCTTATTCAGATTCTTTCGATCTATTTCAATGCCTCCCAGTATGCAGAAGCAGAAATCTTCTTCAATTTTCATCCTCATTTGCTTTCTAATTCAGTCTTTCTACACTTCAAGTAAGTTCAATCTATCTTTTTTCTGTCATAATCATTCACCGGTAACTGATTCCGATAAAAGGAAATCTATAAAAGCTAATAAAGCAGCACTTTCCCTTTTTAATCTAGTCTGGTACCTGTAACGAAACTTTTTAATCTAAAAGTTATTTGCGTTACTTTTACGGATAGTGAGTTAACTCGGTCGGAGAATCTAATCTAATGCTGTTAATCGACAGATTCGCAGTCTTTTATCGGGGTTAATTACGGACAAGTCGCTGACAACCTCCCGCCGCCGGAGGCGACGGTGAAGCTATTGAAGTCGACGAGTGTCCAGAAAGTGCGTCTGTACGGCGCCGATCCTGTTATGATCAAGGCGCTTGCGAATACTGGAATCGGCATCGTGATCGGGGCCGCCAGTGGGGATATTCCGGCGCTTGCATCCGACCCGAACTTTGCGGGTCAGTGGGTTGGATCCAACGTGCTCGCGTACTATCCAGCGAGCAAAATTATTGTCATTAATGTTGGTAACGAGGTCATGACCTCAGGGGATCAGGGCCTCATCTCCCAGCTACTACCCGCCATGCAAAATGTCCAAAACGCCCTCAATGCAGGTGATAATTAACTCCTCCTTTTGTTACAATTGAAGTCAATTTGATTTTTTTTTTCTCCTTTTATTTGTGGACAAAATTCATAGGTAGGTATGTTTCTTGGATAGATTTGTTTGGTTTCTTTCATTAGCAATTATTGTGGGACTTGATTATATATAAGTATGATTGCCAATCAAAGAAAATATATTAAAGAAATACTAAAAAACTGTCGTGTAAATGTATGAACAGTTGAAAAGCAGAAGGGAGAGAGAAAAAAAAAATAATTGGATGAATTTTAATGTGAATCAAACATGGCGTTAATATGCATTATTATTAATAAACATAAAATATTTTTATCACCACTACATGTAGGGGCACAGTTGGAATAGGCAAATAAAATTTGCTTTTCCAATAACATTTAACGACATTTTCTTCAATGGTATAAAAGTGAAAATGAGGCTATCCGTACCCGCATAGAGGGATTATATAATTTCAACATTATCGTTCTTATGAAAATTGGTGGTTAAAATCAAATATGAGCTTAATATTGAATAGATTCTACTTTGTAATTTGCAGCTTCAGTAGGTGGAAAAATTAAGGTCTCAACTGTACATTCAATGGCGGTGTTAAGCCAGTCTGATCCGCCCTCATCGGGTGCCTTTAACCCCGGGCTCGGCGATGCCATGAAAGCCCTATTAAAATTTCAAAGTTCAAACGGTTCTCCTTTCATGATTAATCCATATCCTTTCTTTGCCTATCAAAGTGATCCGCGGCCCGAAACCTTGGCATTCTGTCTATTCCAAGCAAATGCGGGGCGAGTTGACTCAGGAAATGGAATTAAGTACATGAACATGTTCGATGCACAGGTAATTAAATAGTTTTATTACTTGAATTTATATTGTTGCCTTGTTAAGAAATGTTTTCTACTGGTTTTAGCTATTGAATTTATCCTATCACGATAGTACTTGTTTGGGAAATGCTGAATTTGGGATTGGCCCAAAGACTGTAGTCCTCTGGTAGATACTCCTTCAAACTTGTAGCTTGTTTGACTATATTCTTATAGAATTTGCAGTTAAAAAAGTAAGTAAATTTACTAAGAAAACATTAGAAAATATGTGTGATTATCAATGAGTGTGTCAAAAAGGTGAATTTTTTTGCAAAATTCGAGTTAAACAAGCTCTTGAATTTGTGTACATTGCCCCCACAAATTGTCATTTTGAGTGGAAACTTGATGGCAATGTGGCCATGTCATTTATTTGTTAAATTTATAGCAATGTGGAAAATTGTCATTTTGGTTGGTTGTTGACAGGCTGGGCCATCTTGAAGTTTCAATAATGGCCACTAGGAATTAGGACACGTTTGGCTAAGCTCAAGAATAATAAGATTATTGATATTGAAAGACTTACACTCAACAAGATTATGGTCTAAGTTTAACAGAGTTGTCCATTTGTGGTACTTGACAAAAGTAGATCTCACATTCATGACAATCTCTTATAGGTTTGCTCACGTTGTTATTTGGTCAAAAATTTATGGCATGTATCTAGGTCGATGCTGTACGAGCTGCCTTGAACGCAATGGGATCTAAAGACATTGAGATTGCAATTGCTGAGACGGGGTGGCCTTACAAAGGAGACTCCAACGAAAATGGTCCTAGTGTGGAAAATGCCAAGGCGTACAACGGGAACTTAATAAACCACCTGAGGTCACTGGTTGGCACCCCACTAATGCCTGGGAAGTCGGTCGATACCTATATCTTTGCACTTTATGATGAAAATTTGAAACCCGGGCCGGGCTCCGAGAGGGCGTTTGGCCTTTTCAGGTCCGACCTTTCTATGACATATGATGCTGGTCTGTCAAAGAGCTCTCAGGTTAGACGGCTTTCCTTTTTCTTTCATTGGTTTTACGAAATGTAGTGAAACTACCGTATTTGTTCTGAATGTGTGGCTAATATTAAAGTTTTCTTTGACTAATCAGTAGAATTAAATTAATTTTTAGGTAGAGAATTATTTAAGCAAAAATAGACTTGAGTATTTATAAGTTCTGCTTGTTCTTGGCTCATCATCTACTTAGACACCTACACCTATACCGGTGACTCCTACTCCGGCAACTCCTGCGACTCCAGCGACTCCGGCAACTCCTGCGACTCCAGCGACTCCGGCAACTCCGGTGACTCCAGCACCGAAGCCGGTTGGCGGTTGGTGTGTGCCGAAGCCAGGAGTGGCTGATGCTCAGTTGCAGGCAAATCTTGACTATGCATGCGGGCAGGGTATTGATTGTACCCCCATTCAGCCCGGTGGAGCATGTTTCGAACCAACTACCGTTGCTTGTCACGCTGCTTATGCGATGAATCTTCTCTATCAATCGGCCGGCAAGAATCCTTGGAACTGTGACTTTATGCAGACTGCCATCCTCACTACTAGTAATCCTAGTAAGTATTTTTCTTTATGCCAAATCTGTTTTTGGGGTGTGTGTTTTTTGTACAGGGAATTTACCATTTATCTTCTTCTCCTTTTAGGTTATGGTGGTTGTATGTACCCTGGTGGAAGTACTTGAAGAGGAAGGTAAGTTTTGCAAGTTAGATAAATAATCAAAAGATATGCAATTGTGGAAGATGTAAATGAAGGCCAATAGTGATATAAAACATGTAAAGGTTTATGGTGGTGGTTTGTAGTAATTATTTTTCAACTGACAATTATTATAATAATAATTAAACAATAATAGATGAATCAGCTTCATCTGTTGATTTATTGAATTTGTATTTATCCTAATCCTAGGACATATAATTTATTTTATTTATTTCTTTCGAGTTCAATGATTTCTCATTGAATGATGCTATGTATAAAACATCCTGATAAGCACGATAATTTTAGTGGGAATTGCAAGAAATGACCAATTTTTTTGTGGCATATTCAAAAGAGGCTAATTAATAACAAGTTTTCACTCTTGTCCATTTCCTTTTTTTGTTCCAAATTTGCCCCTGACATTGATTACATAATAAATTAAATCTATTAACTATTTTGTACCCAAAGATGGCCCATCCATGAAATAAGGTAAAAACGTGTACAAAAGAAAAGAACAAAAGGGAAGAAACGAGCTCTCTCCATCTCCAACGTTCTCTCTCCATCTCGGCTAGATCTCTTCCGACGGAGAGCTCTCGCGCGCCTGCTGTCTCCATCTCCGACGCTCTCCATCTCCACGCCATCAACAGTACGCCCTTTCGAAGGTAATCTCCCAATTTCGAACCATATTTTTTCGATTAGGGTTGTGTGAGATGAGAAATTGAAGAAATCGATTTTGGGGTTTTCGAATTTTGGAATAGCTGAATTGAGTTTTCTTCTTCTTTCTGCTTCGATGTGGCTGACAAGATCTCGGTGCACAACCTCCACCTAGAGTACAACGTGAACCCAAGTCTCTCTTTCGCTCTCCTCTTTTCTCCCTCTCTCTAAAACAAGTGACTATATTTGTGCATTTCTTATCGCAATTTCCCCCATTTGTGTTGTTTGGCTAGTCTACAATCACAAAACCGTTAATGACGGATTGCTGCTAATTTATATTTCTCTTTTTCTTTTTGCCATTTTATATTTTAATTTTATCTTTGCACTTAAAATAAAATAATTTAATTTAATTACTATAGCAAAAAATTGGAATGTTTTCAAATTTTATAAGTAAGAGAAGAAAACACATCCCTTTCATTTTAGAACGATGTGCTGTGGGTAAACAATAGAACTCTTTCTTTGATATATTGTGTTAGGAAATTCGAAAATTGGCTTAGGGTAAAAAAACTACATTAATTTTCTATTTTTTTTTTTTTGATTTTTTTTTTTGTGAAATGTTGGTGGTTTTTATTCGTGTATTTGAATTATTTTATGAATAATTATGCTTGTCGTCTTGTAGTTTCTCTTGGAGAACCACGGGCGAAGTTCCTTGTGAAGTTCTCGATTGAATCAGGTAAGCACCTCTGTTATTTTGTGTGTTTTTTGATTTCAGGTGAGCACGGCGCTACATTCGCCCCATCTGATTATAGGCCTAAACCTGTGTCCGAGCTTAACGAAGTGTCAGGTGGGAGTACTATGGGACCGAGGAACACTTTTCCTATAGATGATCATGTTGGAGTTTCTGAATGCAACGTAGTGGTTCAAGCCGATAATGAAATAGCGGACGAAGAACAAGACAATGAACCACTAATTGTCCGTAGGAGGTCACAATCCAAGCGGCTGAAAAATCGGGGACCCACGATTCGCACACCGTACACCACTGCTCCTCGTAGAAAGAAGTAATTATGAGGCGATGGTATGTTAGTAATTAGTTAATATGGAGTTTCTTTCTTCATCATATCTTTTGCGTGTCGTATTTTGATGGAATCAACATGACGCAGTATTTTGGAAATCTAACGTGACGGTTTATTTTTACATGAAAATTGTGTATGTAATGCACATGGAATATGTATGTGTTAGATATTGACTTTGATGGTAGTCTTTACTTTGTTCGTTCATGTTTTGGTTCGAATGTCGAATGAGCTCCTTTAGGTTTAGGTTGAACTTATGTATTGGACGATGGTATGTTAGGCATTGGCCGACGGTATGTTGGGAATTTTGTTGTTCCAATTAGTATGGTTTTTCTTCAAATACCACGACTTTCGCTTACCTCATTTTGATTGATTCACAGTGATGTGTATTTTGAGAATTTTTACGTACCGTTTTTCAGTACATCGCAATTGTGTATCATTAAATCTATGTATGTGTTAGTCATTGATTTTGAGGGTAGTCGATATTCCGTGCTGTTTGTAATGTGTGCCTCGCTTGTCGAATGTGCTAATCTCGGCTATCAAAGGGTATGTTATGTACTGGATGCTTGACAATTACTTACTGAACCCACTTTAAAGTTCATTCTTACCTTTTGCCCATATAAAGTATCTAGAATTCAGGTATTTGATGTCGTCCGTGACATTTCAAATGTCCAAGTGTATCGGACAGTCAAATGTCTTTCTAGACATTTTGCAATTAAATTGTCAAGATTTTCAACTACAAATTGACCTTCCAGACAGTTGAAGTGTCAAAAAGTGTCACATTTAAAATGTCAAAGTGCATACGACAGTCATGTGTCTTTCTAGACATTTTTCAATTAAATTGTCTAGATTTTCAGCTACAAATTGACCTTCTTGACAGTTGAAGTGTCAAAAAGTGTCCCGTATACAATTGTCTACAATTGTTGACAAACGTCTTTCTTACCATGTTTGCATTTCTTAACATGGGAACAAAGTCGCCATCGTAAGACAATATAAACCTCATCATTTCTCCAATTCCTGAAAATATGGGAACAAATTTAGGTCAATAAATCAATGGCTTCTCGTTCATGTATTGTACTTTTCATTTCATTACGAACCAAACTCGTAGGCATTATATTGGATTTTAAAGTATACTTGAGCTTTAACTACAATACTAAACACTAATGTACGTATACTACGTCAACAATATTATTGAAAGACAATATTATATTCGTCCAAAATATGCAGAATAAAACTTCACATTCCTAACATTACAATGGATTAACAATTTGATTTGAAGATAAACTTCAAAGGCAATAACGATAGTTGCCTGTTAAAGACAATTAAAAATGTCTGAAAAGACAATTACACATATCTTGACATGCCATTCAGATTGTCAGGTTAGGCCTTTGAAAATGTCGAGAAAGACATTTCTCTAATGTACCGCACGACTAATTAAAATGGCCAGAAAGATATTTCTTTCAACTTACATTTTTCCATTTCTAAATGTCTTTTCAAATATGTCTTGTCAAGTACAATTGCATTCATACATTAATTAATGACCATTTCTTGGGCCACTAAACAACTTTATTCTATTTTATATATTTCAAGGGCATATTAGACATTTTGTTATTAAATTTGGCCACTCTTGCATTAATATTTAAAATTAGCCTCATTTGACTTGACAAGACATTTTTTGGCCATTCATGCAATTGTCCCATAATTTTACATCTAAGATAACATTTTACTATAAAATATATCGTTGAGTCGTTGAGTCTGGCTGGCCCACATTATGGCCCATGCATTTTACGCGACAAGTTACCCCATGTGTGTGCATGCCAGCAGAGATTTACCGTTAATCCTGCGGTGTTCGTTAGTGTGAAGTGAAACAGGGGATGACGATTAAAAAGGGACAAACTACGAGTACTATGTTTCAAGGTTCTAAAATTATGCAACTTTTACTCTATGATCCAACGTACAACATTTGATGAAAAAAATATACTCTTCGTGTAAATGGTATCTTATAAATTAGGGGGTAAATAGTATCTAAGCCAAGAATATCAACGAATCCGATCTACTTAAAGTGGGTTATAAATAAAGTCGAGCTTTAAAAAGGATAATTGGGCAAACTTAAAAATCGGGCTTGCTTTTTTGAGTGGTACAATTTGGCTTGTAAAAGCCAGCATTTGGCTTGTCATTTCAACAATGTTGAGCTTATGAAAGTTGTTATGTTTTTCATGCTTAATTATTTTATAAAAATTTAATTTCTTTCTTTTGTTTAGATCAAATAAATGTTCATCTCCAAAATTTAAACATTGATCTGCAACGGTTTACTAAATATGAGTAGTTTGATCAATTTCTATCACGTTTTTAAAATTTTGAGGAAAAAAAAAGATTATTCCACCGTCCAACCAATTCGGACTCAACTCAACTCAGGTTCGGTCAGAGTTGAGTTTGGGTCCACTCATCCAACTCGAATGGGCTTTGTCCATTTAGAGTCAATAAAGACTAGCTACACGACGCATCAAACTAAGTTCGAGTCTGAAATTTCGTTAACATATCTATTACAAGACAATGAAGTTAATTAACCACTAAAACTCTTCTTTCTTTAGTTGGGGATGAAGTTGTGTAGGACGGATTATCTTCTTTAATTCTTCTTTAATGTGTGTTATATAATTAACAAAAATAATCTTTAAATAAATGTCACGTTCCTAGTTATGAATATCACTATTCCTTTTAGATATAATAACATATGATGTCTAAATAGTCCAAACAATTTCCTATGTATACTCTTTCAAAACCAGATATTACATTTAACGATCCCTAATATTGTTATCATTTGATTAGAAGGGTGATAGGATTGATTTTTTTTAATGATTTTTTATGGATTTGTATGTAAAAAAAGAGAGAGAATGAGTGAAGTTGAATGATAGAGATTTGTGTAATACATGTAGGTCTCATGAGATACGTGGATGTGATTGGTCTGATTAAAAGAAAGAATAAATAAACATGAATAAAAAGTGGTAAAATTTGATGGCTATCACCCATTATTAATTTCAAATTCTGAATAATTTGAGTAAACGCATTCGTAGTTCAGGACTTCATGGGATCACATGGTTGGTTGGCTATGGCAATATGTTAATGATCTATAAATTCAAATCTAATGAGTTAAACCTTGTCACTTTTACAAGATTGATTAATGTAGAAATACAACCTCAAGTGCATCATCCATTGTCGTCCAGCGGTTAGGATATCTGGCTTTCACCCAGGAGACCCGGGTTCGATTCCCGGCAATGGAACTTTTTGTCTTTCCCTTTTCCAATTGTTGAACTGCTTCTTCTCTCATTTTAATTTGCTATTAATTAATTAATTAATTATGACCATTCTCCAATAATTGCAATATTAACTATTAAGCTTGATTTTCAACAAGTTTGATCTGCTTTCGACAAAATCATTTCCGTGTCAATGAGAAAAAGGTATTTGACCTTTCTCCCTTAGTTATCCCTTGGACCAAACCTCATTCCCATTCTCTTATTACCTCACTTCTCTCTCCCTCTACTCATTGGACTCAATGAAATGACACTAGAGAAGAATTATTCAACAAATTTATTAAAATCGTTCACATTTCTATATCTTAATTTTATATTAATTTTTATTTTATAACGCTATTCTTCACCTAACTCATTTTCTCTACACATTTTATTGACATATATATAATTTTTTTTTTTTACTTTTCATTTACAAACACTTTAAAATAATTGCTTTCACTTTCAAAGACTTCACTTAATCACTGCCGTTCTCTCTACCTTTCAATTTTTAGTTTTGATTTTAAATTAATTTTATTTTTCTGTTTAAGGAATGGAGAGTCAGAGAGAAGATAATTGTACTTTTTGCTGCTTGTTTTAGCTAAAAGTTTCAGTTGTTTTTAGTTATCTTTGTTAATTTTTTTTCTCGTTTTTTTAAAATATGAATTTTAAAATATAAACATAAAAAAAAATCAATGTTTTTTTTAATCCCATAAAATGTCAATGTTTTGAAAATGGGAAATTGAAAACAATTTTTGGAACAACTAAGAAAACCAACTTCTAATAGTGATATTAAAAACTTAAAAAGTTAAGGTGCGTTCTCTTTGCTATTTTCGGGCCGTTTTCCATTTTCTGTTTTCAAAAATACTGGAAATCGTTCTGTTTATTATTTTCGAAAACACATTTTCAAAAATGTTTTCAAGATTTGTAAACAGGGGCGGTCCTGTAGATTGCTAGGTCTGAGGCGAACATTCAAAAATAGGTCATTCTATTTATTTATTTCTTTCCGTAAAACTAATATAAAGCAAGACATGAGACTTGACTAGAGTTATAATAAGAATTAGTCAAATGCACAGTAATAAGCTAACAAAGAATAAAAAAAACTTAGTCAGAGCGCCAACGCTGAGGCCAGAGTGCAGAGTCCACGAGTCGTTGCTCTCTCGTTTTTTGGGTTTGCAATTGTTCCCTTTTTTCTCCTATTTGTTCTTTTATTAAATTTGAAAATAGTCTAAATATTTGAATAGATATTGCTGAAAAATGGGCCTAAATTTGTCAAACAAAAAATAGGCATAAAAGTTTGGATTGAATACTTGAATTATTTTCTTGTTACTCTTAAAATTGGGCCTTAAAATTTAGTTGAATTCAAAAGTGGACGCTTCAATTTAAAAAATATATATATAATAGACATCAAGTATAACGGATTAAAATGGGCCCCCTAATGAGCTGGGCCTGAGGCGACCGCCTCATTGCAGGACCACCTCTGTTTGTATAGAAAACTCGAAAACATCTTTTTAACATTTTCTGCATTTTCTATGTTAAATATTGAAAATAAGGAAAATGCGTTTTTAGATTTTAAACTTTACATTTATTACATTTGAGTCCCAAATTTTCATTTTTATATATGTTAGTCCCAACCACCAACGACAACCACCGGCCACCGCCAATCACAAAGGGAAAAAATCAAACCACCATATCTGACGGTCGAACCACAAGATCTGGTGGTTTAACCACCAGATCTGGTGGTTCTCCACTTGAGAAACACCGCGACGGTGGTTCCCAAGTGGAGAACCACCTGCGAAAGTAGTTCTCCACCGTGAAAGTGGAGAACCACATTCGTAGGTTGTTCTTGCAGGTGGAGAACTACTTGTGGTGGTCAGCCAGAGAAGGGTGGGGGTAGGGTGGGGTTGGGGTAGGATTGGTGAAGATGAGGGCTTGTTTGAACATTTTGAAAGTTTTAGGGTCTCTTGTGTAATTTTTATTATACTAAATTGTATTTTTCTAAAAGTATAAACCATACACATTTTCTATTTTCTCTTTTTAAAAATAATTTTTCAAAACAAAAAATCAAACGCATTTTCAATTTTCTTAAAACAACAATTGAAAACAGAAAATACCAAAACATTTTCGAAAAATTAAAATAGAAAATACAAAACAAATAGAATGCCCCCTGAAATTACTATTACATGCTTCAACTTCAAAAATGATATTAGACCTGAATGTAACATTGTGCTTTTCTTCTTAAATGTTAACATACCATAAAGTTGAACGGGGCCAACAAACTTTATAAGGTTTGAGCTCGAATCCTAGAACTCTCACTATTGTGCAAATATATAGCTCTTGACCTTAATGGGGTTTTTGACATGGATATGAGACTGAAATCCGATCAACAGACAAATGAAGTAGTGTGGTAAAATTCTACGAAATTACATGCCACTATTATCATACACTCACTATATAAGCTTTTGCAACATTATTCGATTGTTAACTAAAAGTTGTACATATTTCATTTTCCAAAAATCAAATTACATTGACTTTTACCTTGAGATTATGGTATCGTCCGTGGTGGACCTAGCGGCTCGAGATATAGACCACCTTGGCAGTCGCCGAGGGCCTGCCAAAACAAATCTAGGAAGTCCTTTTCTTAATATAAAATGCCCACAAATTTAAAATTTCACTCTATGTAGATTTAATTATAAGTATTGATAGGACTTTCAAATAACATTTCACTTAAGGCCAAAATCTCAAGCCACCTCTAGGTATCATGAAGAGTTGATGAGTATGACCTTTTATTTTAGCACATCAAAAGTTAAATATATATTGTCAATTTTCATCACATGATGATTCGGGAGGCTAAAATGGCGTGGAGGTTTGAATCGACAAGTTGTATTAGAGCAAAAGTTCGACAAAGGGGCATCGGAAATGACATTCACCAAGAGTTAATGAAAGTATCGCATGGAAGTCTTGAGACTCAACAGAAATAACGGCGAAGGATACACAAGTCTGACACCGCAGAGGTCCCCCAAGGACGTGATGTTGTTCCAATGAGAGAGAAGTAGGAAATCACACATAATTCAAGCAGAAGAAAGGCCAGGGACGCTGCTCTCCAAGAGTTCTTCACCAACGTAAGGGAATGCATCGAGAGTGTAAAAGCAAATATGCAATCATTGTCTATGTTGGAGACATTGAAGATGCAACGAAGAGTAAATGCGACGAGGAGCGACTTTGACCAGTTGGAGGCTAAGTTGGAGAATGTTCACTAGGGGCAATGTTCGTTGAGTAGTGATAGCAACGGACATATCGATAATAGATCAGTGAAAATTATTATTGCTCCACGAAGAAATCTTGTTAGAAATATTGTCTCACGATCCACAAACTGAAAAACAGATTAGATCGGGGCAGATTGCAGATCAAAGCAGATTAGCTTCTAATCCACGAAATGATTTGCGAACTTTTTTTTAGAGAAATAATTTCCCCAACGTTGGTGCATATTAATCGCCTAACAAATTAATACTTCAACAATTTATGATTTACGAGTTTAACACTTTAGTCATTCAATATTAACAAAACATCTAATAATTTCTAAAGAGTGATTCAATAATAATAATAATAATAATAATAATAATAATAATAATAATCATCATCATCATCATCATCAAAGAGAACCTTGAACATATTCATTAAACTTCTCACAAGTTAAAAAAACATTTAACAAAAATAATCAAATAAGTCTAATTGCTGAAATAGTAAAGAGATGAAGTGACCAATAAACAAATTAAATAAAAGTCTCTCAAACATCCCAAAAGAGTGAAAGATAACATAAACAAGATAGCGTAGAATTTTTTAAAGCTATTATGACGTTTGAGTTTGCTATCTAGTATTCTTCATTCTTCAACCTTTTCTAATCCAACAATTTAGAATTGGATGACTGGGTATTTAGGTTGGGCAACGTCTATTGCATATGTCATGCATGGTGCTTATTAGATTAGTTGTTCCAATATCTAAACGTTTTCATTTTCTTTTTTGGCTAACTTTTTATTTTATTTTATTATATTTTTTAAAGGGGTGGATCGGGGCAAATCAATCTCGATTTGTTATTGCCCCATGAATTTCACAGATCAAAAAATCTGATTGCTATTGCTCCACCGATCAACTGATCGGAAAAAGTTTTTTACTATTGGGGGCAGATATCCATCAGGTTCTGTACGAATCAGGTTTTTTTGCCATTCCTATCGTTCAGGGACAAGTTCACCATATTGGATGCAAAGGCGTTGGATTCCCTCACATCCATCCATAACCAGTTGAACAAGGCTTTCAAAGGGTGATGTCCAGACGTAGCAGCATGTAAGTCAGAGACCTCTAGCATTGCACTAGCTAACGCATCGATGGTTGTGCCGTGCGATGAGTACCCAAAACTGAAAAGTCTTGATGGCTCACATACCTTGCACATAACTGCATCTATCTTTAGATAGCATAAAAAGCCTTAATTAGGAATGTTATGTTCCCAACTCTGAAACTATTTTATGGTTCTAGTGCCAATAAACCACTTGTGGTTTATTGCGTTTTCACGGTTTATCATGCTGGAACCATAAAAATGACGCCAACACTGAGACCATATCATTTTCAAAGCCTCAATAGTGTTTCTTATAAAGTGTGACAATATGAACACCTATCTAATGTGGGCAGGTCAATGGAGTGCTTGTTCGATTCACATTAAATTTCATCAAATTAAATTTACTTTTTATTTTTTATTATTTTTAACCATTCATCTATTGATTTAATAATTATTTTCTATATTTTAATATAATTTCTTTAATTTTCAATCATACATCTTTTATCTAATTTAATTCGAATAGAACAATTGTAAATGAAGATTCCCAAACACAATAATAGTAATTTTGTTATAAAAGTATAGAAACAATAGAGAGAATTTAGAGAGAATGAATTCTAAGAAATTCTCAGGAATGAATTTCATTAATAACTGAAGCCCTATTTATAGGAAAACTTCGAATGGCACAATCGTAATTACATAATTTCATCAAGGGTATAATAGTCATTCACATATAATAATTACATCTTTTACCAAATTATTCCTCCACCAAATTATTCCTCCACCAAATTATTCCTCATAATTCATAACCACCACATTATTCTCAATTATTCATAACACCTAATAATTATTCTTCAATTATTATTCCTAACACTCTCAATGACTATTAATACAAATGTCTTCCTGGACCTCGTTTGGAGAAAAACCATGGGAAAAAACTTCCAAACCGATTAAGTGATAGCTTGGAGTGGTTATATAACGCTTCATCAAAATATTGCTCCCCCCGATGTCTATCGCATATGAGTATTCACGTGTCGCTTCGTTAAAACCTTTGTCAAGAAAAAACCCAAAGTGGGAAAAAACTTGATCAAGGAAAAAGAAGTACAAACCGCCCGCTTGATTTCATATCTTGAGAACTGATATCTTTACTTCTGTGAAATGATTTCACATCATCATCGCTTGATCTAAAGCATTAGCTCCATTATAACTTGATCCAATAGATACACCGTATCAATTTCTCCTATCGTTTCAATATACCATGAATATGCTCGTTAAAACCTTATTAGAAAACCCAATGAGGGAAAACCCTAATGAAGGAAAAAAGAGTACATTATTCATGTGAATACGCCTTTAAAGTTGCCTCATTAAAAACCTTGCTAGAAACCCAATGGGATAAAACCTCACTAAGGGAAAAGAATGCAACGCTGTATTTTATACAAGTATGCTGCAAGCATTTCAAAATCTTTCATACATTTATATGAGTATCATATACATTGGTTTTATACTTCTGCTCATTTAGAGTGCATCAATTTTCTTACACAATTACAAAACATTCACCATGAACACATGTCTCCAAACACACAATTTAAAGCATATAAATTCATAGTAAAAACATGTAAACATATAAGTAAACTCTTCATAACTAACTAACACTTAAAATATATCATTTAACATTTAATACTCACTTAATAGGTTATTTCATTCCTCAGGCTTAGCTCACCCTTTAGGGTACTATAAACACTGGTTTAGCTCATCCGATCCTTTAATTTCCTTTTCTGCACTACACAATACGATCGGGTAATTTAACTTTCATGAGCATGCAACATATAATGACCACCATGCTTATCTTTAAACTTGAGCATTAGTCATCATCATCTCATCATCTCATAAGTTAAGGATTTCACATTCACCATTTATCATCTTCAATATATCTCAATATTTTCATTATCATTGATCATATGTAGCGCTACATTTTCATATCGTGGTTAATACACATTTCAATTTCATTTCTTTTCCCATATCGACATAACTTATCGAGATATCTCTTTATCAATCCGCTTTTAGGATTACACAATATAGTTATGTCTATATACTCTTCAAGAGTATATGCTCAAGTATTAAGACCATCTTTATAATTTGCTTTGATATATATGTTTGGGAAATATCAACGCTTCTAGCGTTAACTTATCAAAGCATCGTGAGTTTATATATGTGATTGTTCATAGCCTTTCATGCATCTTTGAACTTCAAGTTCAGATTTCAATTTCTGAGGATATAACATGATGCATTTCACATATTATTTTCAACCTTAATACTCCCCCTCATGCCGAGAAAATTTAGAACACCAAAACTCATATAGTTGGTATGATTTTAATCATATATGTTCTCACTATTCACTTTAATATGGGAATTTAGACCGCTTGTATTCTATTTCGAGCATCGGGCAATTTATTTGAGGACTTTAAATAATTTGCCATATAATATCCCACTTGTATGCAAGATACTCAAATCCTTCAGTGATTTATTCAAATCATTGATATACATTTACTAACTTTATCATTAACTGAAATCATGCTCATACTGTGAGCAAATATTTCGTGAAATTTCAAATTACTAATCATATACACATGTGACTATCTAGTGGATCCATATCATAATATCTAAGAGTCCACATGGGATGACGAGTACTCCATACTTCTCATCCTTTATTCCGTATATATTGGGATTTATTCCCAATATTGGCTAGTAATGATTTCATCATTTATCGAGAACAATCATTGAAGAATTCTTTTTAATTTTTCACTTGAAATATTGATTTAATAATTATTTAAACCGATGGTCATCCGTTTGTAAACGAGTATTATCAACTTAGTTCAAAGAAATTCTTATATCGATTTCACTAGTATCCAAGATAGTGCTCAATATGATTTATCATAGAAATAATTCACCGACATATTCCATCATCTTTGGTGACATTATTGTCTACTATCATCGTTCAAACATCTGAGTTACAACATACACGCATCACATCCGCTATTATTTAATTCCAAATCGTAGTTTACGCTCATATTATTTATTTAAAATCTGAGTCTTATTTCATACGGCTGTATTATTCTATAAATAAATCATCAAAATTATTGCAAAATTCATCCTAACAAGGATCTATACATTATAATGGATCATATGCTCTCAAATCTTCGAAAATACTATCCATCACTACCATCAAAACTTCCAAAAAGGATTTATCGATGTAGCCGGAAAGATTAAGGATACTAATGAATAAGGGTATCCCACAAGATATCCGATGCTTGATTGAAGCAAAGGTTCGACATCCGTGAGGTTTCACCTCTAAATACATGCCTGGTATGGGTAAAAGTAGTTTTTCAAAGAAACGAGAGCAAAAGATTAGGAGGATGCTACAAGTGTGCTCGGTGGACATGTGACACTCGATGTAAATCAGGGGTACTTGTCCGTAAATCGAGAAGATAAAATAAAGCATTCATTATGATGGATTGAGTAAGGAGCCTTTAGATGATATTCAACAGGCTCTGAGACACATCCTAGTGGACACGCATAAGGTGAGCTAATGGCCTTATGGGCCAAATTCAAAGATCAACAAACGCTGCTATAATCTTGAAAACTTACTTTAGAAGATCCTCGCTTTGTAAATTTAGTAGAAAATTTAGCATAATGATTTTCCCATATTTATGTAAGAAAGCTCTGTAATAACAAAGATCAATATATTTCTTTTATTTGTAAATATCGCTTTTCAATTTTAAGATATATATTATTTTTCAATCATCGACAATTTATATGTCATATCACTAAAGAAAATTTCCTCTGCTTTTTCTCTTTCATATTTGTCAAAAAGTAAATAGTGCACTCAATTATTGGTTTTAAAATTTTTCTTTAAATAGAGGGGATTCATATATCTCTCATGTTGAAAATATAGTGCAAAAGAGAGATAGGAGTAGAGATGGATGTGAGATCTTAGAATCATCTCATACAAGTCGCCTTACTCGCCATATTAAAACCGTATGTATTCTTGGTGGATCTAACTGCAGGCCATATCCAATATGTGGATATGGCAAACTGACTTGTAAAAGAGTTAGGGAGACAAGAAATCAATATACTATACTGAGGAACCAACAACAAACTTTAGCTAGACTTATAATGGCCGCAGACAATCATGGGGAATAAGAGTTTCGAGCGTAATACCTTTCCATCTAGTTGATCTAATACTCAATTGGAGCCGCTTCTACCATGGGTCCAAAGCAGGTTGGGGCTACAAGCTTAATCCATCCACAATCGCATGATGTATATGATGAATAATAGTGATGCTTTTCATTGTCCTTCCAAAGCGCTACAACACACCGGAGGAAATATTCAATATAGCCTCAAGCTGGGCACAAAGGGAATTTTCATGTCAAACCAATAGGTTTGTTGAATATTAATAATTTCTTTGATGGCTTACTAGTGCTTTCTAGATCAGTGTGTAAATAATAAGTTTATCTCTCATCCAATGAGAAAATACTTATTTCTCGCTAGTAATCTGATGAACTACTCATCAAATTTCATGCATATGTTCAAGAATCATGGAAGCCCAGTCCAGAGGTTTGCATCACCGGTGTCAAGCTTTAAAAAGAAATTCGATCCTTTAAATATTTCATTATGAATCCTAATGTTGATGGTGGCAGAGTTACTTGAGTATTTATACTTCTCGAGACGCATCCCTCATTTATGGATTCAAGATATATTCTTTTTGCATTTCTATATTTTCGAGTGTTTAATGCCATCTTTGATATTCTCACATGTTCCACTTCAATCGCTTTGTACTTCTTCCGAGTAATAATATCATATTGGCTTTATTCAAATACGTAAATCTAGTGATTATGCTTTCTTCAAGAGCATTTTATTCTCATATTAATACAATCTCATATCATCGATAAGATTACTTCATATAAGCTTTCCATGCGATATATTTTTCTTTTGATTTATCAACATGGGATCTATTCAAAGACTTTACTTTCGCTCTATTTATCCAATGGTAACTTCAAGTACCACTTGCTCAATTTTCTCCATTCATATTCTAGATATATGAAGAAGTAATTTTATTCTCATCGCCTACTTCTTCGAGAGTATGATTAGAATATTTGATCAACTACTTCTTCCGGAGTAGGATTCGTTATAACCAATCGTGTAGTATAACCCACCACATTGGAAATATGCACACCAATCGTGTGGTATTACCCACCACATCGGAAATATACTCAAACTATAAAGTGCATAAATTTAAATTGCGTAAATTAAATTTCCTCCAATAGGTGGTCGAACCTACCTTTATGGGAATTATTGCATATAAATATAAATTTACGGAATTTAAATTACAGAATTAAATTGCATAATGTTTAACTACTTCTTCAGAGTAGGATCTCGCTAAGTAGGAAGTGTATTACCCATCACTTAGCATATAAAAATGTAGAAATATATAAAACCTTTCGCTTAGTGACTAAGAACCCATCATCAAGTAGGAGGTATTGGCAAGAATTAAATTGCAAGAATAAAGCGTAGAATTAAATATTGAATCGCTTTACGAGCATTTGTTCTTCTAGTAACAAATACTCATTACTTCTACAAGATCACATTTATCCTTTTAGAATAAAGATATTATGTAATTAAACTCTTCTGAGTTAAAATAATATTCCATCTTTTAACTCAAATGGACTTCAAGCCATTTTATATAATCAATGGATTTAGAATTTCTTCATGAATATTCTATCCATTTTTCACGTCACTGTCAAATTAGGGCCTGGTTTTACCCTAAGGGTAAATTGTCAATTCCACCAGTAAAGGTAAAATTGTCAAAATATTTTATCAATGTTTTACGATTGGAAAATTATCTCCTTTCTATTTCAATTTATCAATATCAAAATGTTCATGACTATTTTGTAACTTTTTCAAAAGTTGGTGTGATTTGTAAATTTTGAAAGTTTGATAATAACATATTTCAAAACGAGTTATTACCCTATCAATGTTGGTGTCAAATCAAGCTCTCAAATCAAGTGTAATGGAGTCGAGAAAATTTGATTTTGATAATGGCTCCTTATATCTCGAGTAAAACGAATATTATAGCTTTAATATATTATTATATTATAAAGTAATATAATATATATACATTTTCCTTTTTTCTGTGGAAGAATCGAATACGCACGATTTCCTCCATTTCGCTATTCGAATCGCCACAACTCTTTCTCGCATAAACGTTTCATGAAAGCCATCGGTAAGATAGAAAGAGTGAGACGTGAGAAAGTGGGAAAAGATAAGAGAGAAAAGAAAGATAAGTATTGATTGGAGATGGATTAGGTTATTTATAATAATTCCTCGATACATGTACATCATCTATAAGATGCAACCGTAGAAAGATACCTTCATATTACTCAAATTGCCAGAGACTCATACGATAACGCTTATAAAAGATGTAAACAATGTAGAATTTGTAGAGAATGAATTCTAAGAAATTCTCAGAACGAATTTCATTAATAATCGCTCTATTTATATGAAACTGAATTACACAATCGTAATTACATAATTTCATCAAGGTATAATAACTATTCACATATAATAATTACATCTTTTACCAAATTATTCCTCCACCAAATTATTCCTCCACCAAATTATTCCTCATAATTCATAACCACCACATTATTCTCAATTATTCATAACACCTAATAATTATTCTTCAATTATTATTCATAACAAATTTCAAGTTAATATAAAAATGAAAGACAAAATTCTTTCAAAAAAAACAATAAAAAAAAAAGTTATCAACTTGGAGCTTTGGTCCCACATAAACGGCATCCCAGTCCACCTACTCTTTTGAGGGAAGGACATGGCAGCAGATTGTGGGCCCGGCGGCTGTCTTTCCCACTCTTCGCTCTCTCTCGCTAGACTCTCAACAGAGTCCACCTTGCGTCCACACCATTTCCTAGTCACCATTAACCGCCCCACCAAACGCCCCCGTGTCAAGTTCTCCCGAAATACACTCTATACTACGCCCCCTTGTTGATTTCGGAAATTCAATTCTGTAAATTATTACGACGTAAATTGTGATTTCTAGGCCTTTCTACAACATAATTAGGGTTCAAATGGAGCTGAAAGGCTGAGGTTTAATGGAGAACAAGATGTCAGTTGCAGAGTTGAAAGAGCGGCACATAGCTGCCACTGAGACTGTCAATGCCCTCAGAGATAAATTGAAACAAAAGCGGCTACTCCTTCTCGACACCGATGGTAATTATTTCAAAATTTTGATCGTAACTGTAGCAGTATAGCTGTTATGATTTGGTTTGAAATAGAGTTTGCTTCAGATCTAATTATGTCGGTGCTGTTTAATTCAATTATTTCTTCAATTGGTAGTTGCTGGATACGCGAGGTCGCAAGGGAAGACTCCGGTGACTTTTGGCCCGACCGATCTGGTTTGCTGTCGGACCTTACAAGGTCACACCGGAAAGGTAGCACTATAATTTCTCTCTCTCAAAGCAAATTTTGCCTGATCTGTGTATAGGTTTCCGTAGGTATCTGTCTTTCTATATTTTTTGTAACATTTAATAATTTTTAGCAGCAAAAGCAATGGAATTGACTTGACTTTGATCACACGCAGTTTTTAGACCTTTAGGTTTCTTGAATTTAGCAGCTTCGAAATTGAGTCTTTTTTCTTGGGTTAGGTGCAAAATAATTCAGCTGTCCAAGATTTCCAGAAGTGTAATTCTTGGCATATTATTTACACAGAAGGCCTGGATTCTTGACAAATAATATATACCACTGCCAGTGATATTTGACCACGGCAAGTATGTCAAGTTTCCCGACCCCTTGATTTTATTGTAAGAAGTAGAACAAGGATAATTTGTCCGTGTATGTGGTAATGAGGTTTGCACGATCTGATTTCATGTAACAGCCAATGTAGAACCAGTCTTTGTGGCTTCATGGTTTTTCTTCTTTTCATTTTTTTTCCTTGTTTGTTTTGGTTTTGGTGAATGCCATACTTGTTGCCATACATAACATGAATTTTAATTAGATATCCCAATTTGATGGATTATATGTATAATGGAGTAGGCAAAAGTGTGAAAGAACTTTTAGTGGACAAAGCTTAGAGGAGGTTGAATTTGAAGTTTTAACAATTGAAAAGATTTAAGTTGGGTAAATCTAGATGAACAATTTGAACTTTTAGCTTATAAGTTTTAAAAGTTATAAGCTACCTTTTGAGGTTCCATTGTAAAGAAGTTGTGACCGAGTGCAAACTCATTGTTTTCGTTTGTCACATACACACGCACATATCCTATCCAGCGATGTTAACGTCCGATTGGGTTTGGTGACTATGTTCTGAAAACTGTTGTCTGCATTTTCTTTTTGTGGTGAGATTCTTGAGCATTATGCTATATCATTTCTTACGGCCGTCGAAGAAAAATCATTTTTTTCCCCCATGCTATTAATAATTGTTTTATAGTTTTTAGCTAGGACTCCACTCCCATTGTGCCTTTTAATTTATACTGTTCTTACCTATTGCATTAAATATCCTAGATGATTACTTCTTTGATGCTAAAATAGGCCCCAGGACAATGGAATGCTGGGCATATGGAGTCGTTATTTTAGAAGTGGTCATAAAATAACCATAGCTTTGAACTGACAGCTGGATAATACCAGCGTGACATAACATTAGGATTTTGGAAAAGGAATCATTTCACACTGCAAATTAGGTCTTCAAATTTGCTCCCAGGTGGCATCTAGTTGGCGTGGAATGCAACATTTATGTTGCCAAAAGGAATTTACGCAAAACTTGCAGCAACTTCTTTTTATGTTTGGTAGCATACTTAACATGGTTTTCATATAACATATGCTCTGTATTTAGGAAAATTGAATTCAGAATTTTATGGAATATCTTAAATCATTTCAGTTAGTAACCGCAAAATGACTCTCAGGTATATTCCCTGGATTGGACTCCCGAAAGGAATCGCATAGTCAGTGCATCTCAAGATGGCAGACTAATAGTTTGGAATGCTCTCACCAGCCAAAAAACTCATGCAATAAAACTTCCTTGTGCTTGGGTCATGACCTGTGCCTTCTCCCCTAGTGGGCAGTCAGTCGCCTGTGGCGGTCTAGATAGTGTTTGTTCAATATTTAACCTCAACTCACAAACTGACAAGGACAGTAACCTGCCAGTTACTCGAATGCTTAGTGGGCATAAGGGCTATGTGTCGTCATGCCAGTATGTTCCAGATGAAGATTCACATTTGGTAACTAGTTCTGGAGACCAAACATGTGTACTATGGGATATAACGACTGGTCTGAGGACATCTGTCTTTGGAGGTGAATTTCAGTCTGGTCACACAGCTGATGTGCTAAGGTAAGCTGACAATCTTCCCATATTTTTCAGAAAAATATTATCTTAACGGCATTAATCAGGAATAATGCTAAGGGAACAGCCAATTTGTACAACTGGGTGTACAGCCCGCTAATAGAGGGCTGGACCCCACCAATACAAGGGGGTAGAAATGGTATTTTCAGGGTCTTTTATTTGAGGGTTTTACAAACTGGTTGTAAACTTAGCATTATTCGTTAACCAGTAATTGCTCTGACGGATCCTATCTCGATTCAGTATCTCAATAAGCGGATCCAATTCAAGAATGTTTGTCTCTGGCTCATGTGATTCAACAGCCCGTCTGTGGGACATGCGCGTTGCCAGTCGAGCAGTCCGTACCTTTCATGGTCACGAGGGGGATGTCAATAGTGTAAAGTACTTCCCAGATGGTAATAGATTTGGAACTGGTTCAGATGATGGGACTTGCAGACTGTTTGATATTCGAACTGGGCACCAGCTACAGGTGTACTACCAACCCCATACAGACAATGGCGTCCATCCTGTAACTTCCCTTGCTTTCTCTATGTCGGGCCGGCTCCTTTTTGCGGGGTACAATAATGGTGACTGCTATGTGTGGGACACTTTGTTGGCAAAGGTATACCTTATTCATTAGATATATCCCGTGTTTATATAATCACTTCTGTCGTTAGTGTTCGTTTTGAGGGATTTTCTGAAGTACACTTTTTAAAGAGCAAAAGTGTGTCGAATCTATCTGTTCTGCTAAAGTCAATAAATGCTTTAAAAAAAAAAAAAACTTTAAGAAGCTGTTCTGGAGAGTCGCGAAGTTTTGAGTTTCTCCAGGAAACTCTAATTGAGGTTGTACGGGAAGCTACCATTAACATCCAATGAAACTTAAAAATAACAAAATTACTATTAATGTATCAAAAGCACTTTTCAGATTTATATCAAAACATTGACAACTTTTTAACAAACTCTTCACCATGTCTGGCAAATGGACCTTGATAGAAAAAGTGGCACCAAGATTCTCCATTTTTCACTTGAATTTCTGGATGCAATGGCGATCATTATGCTCCCTCCAGTTTGATGTGTTTCATTCTGTTAGAGGCTTGGCTTTCTATTAATCCTGTCTCATGAACAGATGGTTTTGAATTTGGGATCTGTGCAAAACTCCCATGATGGTCGAATCAGCTGTCTAGGACTATCTGCTGATGGTAGCGCCTTGTGTACAGGAAGTTGGGATACAAACTTGAAGGTTAGTTTTCAAGAATGTGTAATATCTATTTATCTGTGCATATGTTCTGCTTTGCTATTGGTCCCTGTTCTTCATCGTAATAATAATGGATATGATAGCTGTTGTTCTTTCCAAATAATGGAAAATAAGCATAAATGTATTAAAAATTTCATTTTACCTCTGCAGATTTGGGCATTTGGAGGGCATAGAAGAGTTGTATAAGCAGGCGAGGCCATTGTTTGGTTTGCGTTTCTCTGATAAGTGGGCGAACATTCTCGGCATCTTTATTTTCAAGAATTAATCCTGAGAGATTTCAAATGTCCCAGTAGTTGTGATTTGAAGCTCTGTACTCTGTTCAATTTCTTGAAATGCTTGTGATGACCATGAAAGACCATCAGATACGTTAGTAGAGTAAATGGAAATGTACATGCAAGTTTCAAATATTTGCCTTATCATTTCTTTGGCCCCTTGTCCCCTCACTCTTTTTCATTCAATTTTCCTGTAGTAGTTTCAATTCATCCTCCGTTTCAAATACTTTCCCTTGGCCCAAGGCCATATTCATCTATGGGTTCAAAGTTGGGGCCGATGCTTTCCCAGGCATTTCTGAAGTTGGAGACCCCTTCTTTGAGCATATATTCTGCAGTTACAACCTCAAAATCCTCAAGTTGGTACTCATCAAAAGGCTCTTCTGAAGGACCTCAAATCTGTTCAAAACAACCAAAAGCAAAAGATTTCATCAATTTTAGAATAAAACCACCAGAATAAGCACTCACATAATTTTTCAAACCCATCTCAAGATTGCTAAGTGGTATATCAAGTGAACCAAACAAAAAACCCTTCATGGATGATCACCTCCTAGGATATTCACGAGCCTGTAAACAGAATGACATACTTGTGTATAAGCTTCATGGAACAAAACGTCATATCAGAAACATGAGTCATATGCACTGGTGTCAATCTATGATATCGGCTGGTAACAATAGGACAGCCTTGTAACTAGATCATTCTGGCCCAGTGGTTCGGAGATAAAGACATGATTAGTAGTTCCAAGTGATCATAGCAGTCAGTCATATAATCAGGGCAGCAACGCAAGTGAAACCCACGCTTCAGTAGTTGCCGCAAACAGAGATATGAATGACTTTTGGAATCTCCAAAACATTTTAAGAAAACTAAGTTTCCTTATACCAGGGTTGTTATATGGCAGGAAAAGATTTCTCCCAGCAAGAGACAGCCCCTTCAACGGGCTCCACTGCATTCAGGGGGCTGTGAGCACTGGGAGAATTCCAGTGCTACGATTGTAACATGGAGCTTCCTTATTGCCCTGATTGGGAACAATTATTTCCAAATTTTTCCACTTTTTTCAACTTTTTTCTCTTTCCTAAATCAATCACATCCACATATCTCATCACATCCACAAATCTCAACCACTCAACTCCACTCATTCTCTCTCATCTTTTACATTAAAAACCTTTAAAAACCATTATAAATCACTCCCAATCACCCTTTATATATTGAAAGAATAAGCAAAGAAAGAACGAAAGAAAACCAACATCATCATCATTGTCAAAAAGGCAAGCAGGCAATGCCTCAGCGGCACAAAAATCTGGGGCTGCAGACTAAACGCAAAGATTTTCACATTGAATGAGTCAACCACTATGTTGCTCGGACTCTTCATATTTGAAGAAGTACCCGAGTCAAATATTCGGGTATAGGACCCTTCTCGGATCCTTTAAATCAAAAGAAGATATCAATGCACATTAAACTATCAAAATTTGCATTTCTAAAGTTAATTTTAAGTTTATAAGACGAATTCGTGTAGTTTTTCTAAAATTTAGACTCATTTTAGCAGTGTCGCCGTATCCTAAATTTTTGAAAATAAAGGATCTGACACTTGGATATGTACCCTTCCCCGACACCCGGTAACCGAGTCCGAGCATCATAGGTCAACCATCGTCCCAAACTTTGCCAACGTACTGACAGCACTGGCCCGGATTGTTGCATTATCGAGGATCACTCTGTTGTAAATATGTTGGATATATTTTACTAGGATCTGAGGTCTTTGGACTTTGGTCCATCATTTCCAAGAAAGTGCAAGATCTGAAAGAAGGTAACAAGATAATTTCCAGTGAAGTGCTGAAGAAAAATAAAAGCCAAAACTAGCTCGGACCGAAGAGCATTATTACGTACAAAACGAATTGAACCATTGAGAAAAATGTGTCAACCGATTGTAAGGCCTTGCAATGTCGATCAGGATGAAAGACTAGATAGAATGTGGAGAAATTTGAAAGAAAAAGGATAGAATCCGAGAGGAGAATGTATACGAGAAAGTTTGTGAAGACATGCACACATATATGTTTCTCCTCCTGGATGTGAAAACTAACGGTGACGGATGATTATCGTGATTACAGAGGTGCAACCTTAAAAGAACTTCGCAAATTTTGCAAAACTACAACTACATTCTCGTTTAAAGTGTCATGGCCAACAAAGAGAGCTACAACCTCAAAATCCTCAACTTGGTACTCATCTTCCACCCCTAAATGTGGTGAAAATTTTCTATAAAAGCTATCTAATTAGTATCAAATTAATTTGATAAAATTAATTATGGACAATATATATATATATATATATATATATATATAAAGGTAAAATTATGCAATTTAACTAAAATTTTGGATTAATTTATACATGTTTCAAACTTGGGGCTTGATTATAATTTTTTTTGGTGGAACTATCTCGGCTTGAAAATCCAAACTCGGGATAGGAGTTTTATTAAATGAAAAGGTTTACACCTAGCTGGAGGGGGGCTGCACCAGACCTCCCAAGATGCCTAGGTACACATGTATCTTAATACAGTTAGAATGCCATGCAACAAATAGGAGAAAACCCAGAACACAACGCCAAACAATGCAACGCTACTAAAGACAAAATCCACAAATAATCAATTACGGGGACGCATGCAAACTTTGGGACTTGATTGTAATATACCCCAAAAGTTGGGACATTTTGTGCAATTTACCTAAGTTGAATGATCAAAATAACCATTGAAAAGATAACAAAATAGCAAAAATTGAAAAAACTAACAGCAAAAGTGAATGGATTCCATCCATTTAGACCACAAGTGCACCAAAATTTTTTGGACAAATCATGCTACTCTTTTTTTTTTAAAATAAATTTTGGATCAAATTTACAGTAACCATACTTTTTGGGATTAATTATTTACACTAATTTCCCTTTCTCTCATTCGAAAATTGTATCGTCTCCTGAAGTCTTAAGATGAGTTAAATAAAATCACAATTGCCGGTATTTAAAATGCAGCTGAATACCGTGATAGGTTTGAAAATTTACATTGTATGAAAATTGTATATTGTAATATAAAAGTGATGCACGGAAGTTTTAAAATATAAAATGTATTAAAGGCACTAGTTTACAAAATACATAATATGTTATACAAATGTGACAACGTATTAAAATACTATATTCCTTTAAATTTTCACTTGAAAATCAATGACAGTAAATATCATACTCGAATGTTAAAACAATGTCTTGATAAACAATCAAAACAAAAATTTTAGACAGATAATAGATATGGGTAGGTAGTGCGAAAATGATCTATTTTTGGAAGTCGCCACAGTTTAAGGGCCCATGCATCTTTTTATTTTTGACATTTTTGTCCTTATTTTTATCACTTCTTTCAAATATAAGAATTTTTTTGCATGAAAACGACAACCTAACCTCAATTTTATTAAAATAAAATTAGCTATTTCACCCGTGCGTTGCACGGGAGATAAAATTTTCAACTAATAACTTTATTGATAGATGTTAATAATATTACCATAAAATCTAAAAAAATAATTAAAATAAAGAATGAGTTACAACAATAAACTTAAAGAATTTAACTTGAAACAATTCTATAAAATTTTCGATAGAATTTTCCCTATATTTCATACTAATCCATCGTACAAATATGCAAGGAGCAACTCACCAAAATCCACGCAACTTAATTTACTATTCTCCATAGAATAGTAACTTAATTAGCATTTACACCTGTACTTTGCATGGGATGATAATTCGTGGCAGCAATTGTCATAATAGATTACATTTTGCTCATTGTAAGATTAATCTACTTATGTAAACCCAAAATAAAATGACATTAAATGTTATAGTTATTAAAATAGCCATACTAAAATAACTCTACTAACATTCGTAGAGCTCATAATTTTTTCTTTAAAATTATTTTACATTTTATTATATGCAATTATAAATTTTGAGAGATATTAATTATTATACATCAGTATGATGTATGTTATTAATAATTAATATGTAAATAATGATTTTTAAATTTTAATTATGAAATATAATCAGTATAACGATATATTATATAAACAACAATGTAGTCAGTACAGTCTGACATATCCTAAACTGTTCTTGCCACGCTGGGAAACACTTATCCTCGTTCCGACCCATCCTCATTTACCCTGGGCTGAACGCAGATGATATAAGAATTACAAACTTCCATACCCCGTCCCCGCCCTGCTAGAAAATTCTCATCCGTGTCAATGCGCTCATTGTGATAATTTAATCCAAAACTTTTGTTTCGACATTTTATTTCTTTAATAAATACATTCTAAATATATTAAACACATATATTAACATATTAGGTATAAACTTACTAATTTAACATATTCGACATATTAAATATTGAATGATTTGATATAATATTTAAATTAATTTGGATAAGACAAATAAATTGAAATATATGTGATTAATACTTAAAATATACAATCTAACTGATTATACTTAAAAAATAAAACAAAACATCAACAGGGAAAATTCAATATAAAATAAATAATTAAAGTAAGTAGGATTCTTAATATTTATTTAGGAGATAGAAATTTAGATAAATATTTGATATAGTTGAAAGCCAATTAAAATATTATAATTGAGTCTTATAATTTCAATAATTGATTGAGGTGATAGCCAATTGTTTAATAAGAATTCTTAGATTTATTCCCCAGTGAAAGCAATATATTGGACCAAAAATTATTATATAATTGTTGGTTCGAGTAGTATCAAAATAAAAAATCATTAATATTTGAATACCTATTTTTGGAGCTTGTTACTTAAAAAAAGAAAAAAAATGGAGCAGATCCTTTGAAACACCCGTAATTATACAAAAAAATATTAGTATTTTGTCGTCAACTGTAACTCAAAAGAAATATCATAGAAAATACAAAAACATATGAGAATAAAAAAAGTATATTTTCAAAAAAAATGATACTGAGAAAGTAAATAAAGTTAATTAGGGACTGATGGTC
Source organism: Jasminum sambac (assembly GCA_018223645.1). NCBI lineage: Eukaryota > Viridiplantae > Streptophyta > Magnoliopsida > Lamiales > Oleaceae > Jasminum > Jasminum sambac. The sequence goes on along the minus strand of CP073648.1, from coordinate 24,041,806 downwards.
ACTCGAATTACTTTACAATAAGGTATAATACCCCAATTGTAAAAATCCAAGATCTTATAGGCGTTAACTTAACTTTATTTTAAAATACATAAAAAGGTAAATTAATTTTGTAAGCACATTTTTCTTTCCGATAACAATCTAATTAATTTTAATTATTTTTCATTTTTTGAAAAAATTATGTTTCCCCATTTTTAGCAATTTAATTAATTTTGATTAATTTTTGTCTAATAAAACTATCTCTATTTTTATCCAATCAAAATATATCCAATAAAATCTGAGAAATATAATTAATTATAATTAATTGTAGTATAATTAATTCTAATAAAATCTTGTTTTTGGCTAATTCTTTATAGAAATAATTTATTATTTCTAAATAATTAGTATTTTAACTGCAATTTTAAGAATTGTATGAATATAATTTTAAAGATATTTTACAATTAAAAAGATATCTTGCATGTAAAAAGATGTCTTTCATTTTTTAGGGAAAATCTAGCCGACCATGGAAATGTAACTAATTATAATTATTATTTATCTTTTCATTAATGTTATATTTCGGTTTTAGCAATATAATTAATTTTGATTATTTTTTTCCAACGAAATTGTGTCAATTTTTTCCAATTGAAACCAAATCCAATTAAATTGTAACAATATTATTAATTTTAATTAATCGTAATATAATTATTTTTAATTAATTTTTATTTTTAGCTAATTATTTATGAAAAGAATTCATTATTTCTGTGATAATCATTTTAATATCGACCGACTTACTTTACAATAAGATGTAATAGTCCAATTCTAAGAATAAAAAATCTTATAGGTGTTAACTTAACTGTATGTTAAAATACATAAAAAGATAAATTAATTTAGTAAGCATATTTTTCTCTCATGTAGCAATGTAATTAATTTTAATTATATTTCATTTTTTTAAATAAAGTTATGTTTCTATTTTAGAAAAATTAGGAAAGATCTAGTCTACAATGACAGTCTAATTAATTTTAATCGCTATTTATTTTTTAATTAATGCCATTTTTGTGTTTTGGAAATATAATACATTTTTATTAATTTTCGTCCAACGAAACCATGTCAATTTTCGCCTACTAAAACCAAGTCCAATTAAATCTTAACAGTAGTATCAATTTTAATTAATTGTAATTGTAATATTATTAATTTTAATTAATTGTAATAGAATTCATTTTAACTAATTATTATTTTTGGCTAATTATTTATGAAAGGAATTAATTATTTATAAAATAACTATTTTAATATCTTCACTTTTAAGAGTTGTATGAATTTAATTTTGAAGAAATCTTGTAATTTAAAAGATATATTACAATTTAAAGGTTTTTTTTTCATGTTTTAGGGAAAACCCCCAGCAATTTAATGATTTCTTGCATTTTTTAAATCAATTATATTTTTCCTTTTAACAATGGAATTAATTTTTATCAGCCCACTAAACCCATGTCTAGCTAAATATTAGCAATAGAATTTATTGTTTTAATTAATAATAGTTTAAATAATCATAGTTAATTTTTGTATTTAATTTAATTATTTCTAAGAAATAATTAGTTCCAAAATAATTGGCTTGATAGGCATAATTTTAAGAATTATATGAATCCAATTTTAAAAATATCTTACGATTGAAAAGATATCTTGGAATTATAAAGATATAAATATATATTCAATAGATTGATCTTATACATTTATTTTAATATTTTATATAAAAATTAAATAAATTGTAATTTTTTATCCCATCATTATTAAATTTTAGTGAAATCACTAATTTTAATTAATTTTAATTCATTAGCCAATTATTATTTTTAAAAATAATAAATTCTTTCTAAAATTAATAAAAGGTCCAAGCTAAGTTTTTAATTTTCATGTTACATATTTATTTTAATTTTTATGTAAATATTTAATAAATTGTAATTTTTCATCACACAAAAAATTAAATTTTATAGAAATCGCTAATTTGAATTAACTGTTATTCTTTAGCTTATTATTTATAAAAATAATTGATTGTTCCTAAAATTAATTATTGGGTCCAACCTAATTTTTAAATTTTTGAGTACCCATTAGGGATCGTAGTGGTGAATTTTGTCTCAAACTTGAGCAAGCTGTTCGTAAGTTTTTTTTTAAATTTTGTGTAAAAGTTCAATGAATCATAATTTTGTAGTGTAAAAAAAATTGAATCTTAGTAGGATTGTTAATTTTAATTATTGTTTGTTTCTTAGTTAATTATTTACAAAAATAATTAATTATTTTTTATCTTATTTTTTAATTTTGATGTTAAACCTTTATTTGAATTTTTATGCAAAAATTTAATCAATGGTAATTTTTTTGTCGCATAAAAATTAAATCTTAGTAAAAACTGTTGATTTTAAATAATTTTATTTTTTAAATACCAAAATTATGAAAAAAAATTAGTTAAAAATTCATTCCAATTCTCGGAAGTCGGAACACCCTTATATTGTTCGACATATAAATATATATTAATTGAAGATTTGATAGGAAAAATAGAAAAAAAATTGAAATTTGTAATATTTTGAGAGAAAAATATATAATACTTTTCCTCATAAACTAAATTACAACTAATAATAACAGATGCTAATGAGGTAACAAATTAAATTTGTAATTTGTTATTAAAGTTTGGATGTTAAAGTGCAAAATAATGAAATATCTTATTATATTTGAATTTTACGCACAAACATCAATTAAGTGTCGTAACAAATTATCAAAATTTTTTAATCTTATTACATCAGTAGTAATTAATCTATATTAATATCAATTTATATTTACGTTGGGTACTAATTTATATATTTGGGGTAAATTTTAAATCTTTTTTTAAAAATAAAAATTTTTATATTCATAGTATACTTATTTTAAAACTCTCATCAAGTCGAGTAAAATAGAATCACAAATTATTATGTTTTATACGTAGAAAAAAAAGAGAGGAAATGATTGAGATAATATTTATATATTACGAGATGGGGTAAAGTAGGGTAGAAATAATTAAATAAAATCTCTATAAATTAATATTAGGGAAAAAAATAAAAGAGAGTTGGATATGGATTAGGAAAGAAAATATAAAAAGAGAGTTTATTTTAAGCGGGAAAATGGATTTACGACAATAAAAAATATAATAAGAAAAAAGCCTCATTTTCTATATATAACAATTATTCATATATAGATTGAAGTTTATATTAGGCAAATTCAATAGGCGAGAAAAATTAAGAATGTGTTTTGGAGGGAAAAAATGCTTTTATATATATATAGATATAGATAAGAACTAGATTTGAGTAAACTACAATTTATTTATTTTAATTGAAGTTCAAAATTTTTCAATATTTATGAATTGGTCCAAAATTCTTCTTAAAGATTATAGTTCAAACTTTAACTTTTTCTATATATTTGAATTAAGTCCCCAAAAATTAATAAATTCACAAACTTGATCTCCATAAATATTGTAATCCAGCTTCTTTCTTTCTTTCTTATTTATTTATTTATTTATTTATTTATTTAATATATAGAACTTTATATTGCTATAGTTATTTTAAAAGTAACTAGTATTTTTTACCCGTGCGTTGCACGAGGTGATATGTTTAAAATATTAATAAATCCTACTGATATTAATATTATAAAATCAAAAGATTAATATTTTTTACCGTGCTCTTACCAGCAATTTACACCGTGCATTTTATGTAATTAGTTTTTTAACAAATAATAATTTTGATAAATATTAATGGAATAATTAATTTATGATTAGTTATTAATTTATACCGTACTCTTACCTAGCATTTACACCCGTGCATTATATGAGATGATAATTAGTGATAGAGATTATGTTAATATATCACATTTTACTTATGGTAAAATTAAATCTATTAAATATGTATAAACATAAAATTAAATTGATAAAATTAAATACTATAGTTATCAAAATAAATATAATAAAAAAACTCTATCAATTTTCTTAAAGCCTATGGTTTTTTTAAAAAAATTATTCTATATTCTATTATATACAACTCCAAATTTCGAGAGATATTAATTACATACTCGTGTAATATACGGTATTAACAATGAATATATGAATAATAAAATTTTGGAATTTAATTATGAAATATAACCAATATATATTTATATTATAGAAATTATAATATAGCGGGTACTGACCCCAACACCCTATTTCTCCCACCGCTAGGAAACACTTATTATCGCCCCCACCCACTTTCATTTAATCGAATCTGAGCGAAGATATTATAAGAATTGCAATATGATGAAAACTCTCATTCCCCGTCCCCATGCGGCTAAAAAATGCTCATCCCCGTCCTGGTCCTATCATGATCGTTTAATTGAAGATTTTTATTTATATTGTTTAAACGTGTATTAATGACATCTAGTTCAATAAATACCTTCTAAATATAGTAAACATGTATATTAATATATTCGACATAAACTCACCAATTTAATCTATTCAGCATATTAATATCATTTTTTTATACTCATCAATTTAGATGTTTATTTAAATAATTTAAATTATATAGGTTTCTTAATGTGGTCGATAAAAAAAATCATTGATATTTAATCATATTTTTTTTACCATATTTAATGCTATAATCAAATTTAAATTAATTTGAATGAGATAAATAAATTTGAATGAGACAAATGACTTGAAATATATATTATTCATAATTAAAAAAGAAGAGTTAATCGATGATCTTTAAAAATTGAATAAAATCTAAACAGATAAAAATCGTTATAAAATGAATAATTTGAAGTAGTTGGGATTCTTAATATTTATTTAAAAAATAAAATCCTAAATAGATATTTAATATAGTCGAGAGAGAATTAAGAAATTCCAATTGAATCGCATAATTTGAATCTTTGATTGGGTCGATAGCCAATTATTTATTAAATACGTAATTTCTAAAATAAGCAATTTAGATATTTATTTACGTATCAACTTATTTAATCTTTATTCATTAAATGTGTAATTGAAATATTTATTTACTTGTCACTAAAATTAGACCATTAAATTAAAATTTCTAACATTCGTCAATTTAATTAATACAACTCAATTAATGTAAGTATGATGTGCACAATTAATTGTAATAATAGAGTTAAGAATAAACAAAAATATTGCAATTATAATGTCTCATGGCATTCATGATAACAAATATTTCACACCAATATACTTGATAGAATCATTGCACTTAATTGAGTAATAAAGAAAAAATATATTTTTTCCTCAAAGTATGATTTTCCATCATACTTGGCCAACTATTTGTTTACTTTCACAAAAAAAAGAAACAAAATGTTTGTTTCCAATTCCTATAATACTACTCGGAGAGGCGATAAATCAATCCCGTTAAAAATTATTCAAATGTATAACATTACAGAAATATTAATTTATTTTTAACCTTTCATAAATAATTTTTATTCAATGAATAAGAAAATGTCAAGTATTATAGTACACGATATTTAGTAATATTTTGCAACTCAGTTTTTTTCCTTTTTTAATTTACATATTTATCTCTTTAAAAAGGAAAACCTCAAAATTAAGTGAAATTATTTCTTATGAAAATTGCAATTGATTGTAGTAGCGGTGGTAGAACTGATCACAACAATGGGGAAGACGATTCCTTATTTTCAATTTACTTATCATATTCTATGTATAATATATGGTTAACTTGAAAAAATATTTTAGAATAAAAGTAAGAAAAAAATATTTTTCATAAAATAAGTTTTAATTAATATTTTGAAGAATAATGATATGTAAAGTGTTACATACTAAAATATATGTGGTGTAATTTATCAGTTTCGAAAAGGGGTAATTTCATTTTAGTAAGTAATTTTTTTCCAATTTTTGTTCAACATAAGATGTGTTTTGTTAAGACTTAATGAAATGCATTGTGTAAATATAATAATATTTTAATGTTAGGTAAATTGTAAATACACTAAAACATAAGGTGTATTTAATAAATGTTCCTTAAATAAAAATACTTCTTTGGCTCTTATTGATTATCATGATATAAGATACTATCAAGAAAAATTATCTTCTTTGGAACTAAAAAATAATATTTGAGTATTGTAATAATTTGAACCTTATTATAATTGATATACGATCTTATAATAATTAAGTACGATTAATCAAGTCGTGTGTAAGTAGTATAATTATGTTATATAATCTAAGATAAAAAAAAATTGTTGAATAACTCGAATAAGACTAATTATATTCACGCTATAAAATATATTGTGTACACCATAATTTAATTGTTTGAAAAAGTCTTAATTTTGTTTATGATAACAATTATGTCCTCAAAATGAATGATTAATAATTTTTAGTAATTAACTTACTTTGTGCATAAATATTAATTTATATTTTGACATTTTATTAGAGATATTTAAATTAAAAGAAATATTCACATTTTACGTCCATTATATTTCACAATATTTAAAAGTATGATGAATGATAAGTGCTAGAAAAACACTTAAATAACTCTTCTATTTTACGTATTTGTGTGTTTTATTAGTATTATATGTTTATTTTTATGTGTTTTCCTTTTATTGTGTGTTTAGAGTCACAAGAAATCAAAAGGAGCCAAAATGGATAAAAATGGAGCGAAAACGGAAATTGGGACCGAAATGCAAGCAAATTCAAATATGGAGGGCCTCCGATGCAATTTTATGAAAAGTTGTTTTTACAATTTTTCTTGTGCCAATATCAAAGAATATCAAAAGAGGATTTCCACATTTTTGTCGGATCCCAAATCGGAGTTTCCTAGTGAAAGTTATGGCCATTTGAAGAGAAAGGACAAAGCGTAAAAAATCAGCAGCTCGAATTTACTGCCGCAGTTCAATAATTTGACCATAACTTTTGCTACAAAATTCGGATTGACCTCCACGTTATATTGTTGGAAAGGACACGCAGAGGGCTACAACTTTGATGTTGACATCTTCAAATGATTCGGATTATATCATGGTCAAAAATGGGCAAAACCGAGAGTGATGTGAATGGAGGATTTCTTGGGCCATGTTTTGGTAGAAAATTCATAACTTTCTATTAAAATATCCAAAAGAGGAAATTCCAATTGCACAATTCAGCCAAGATGCTTACCTATACCATGATACAATATTTGAACTAATGGAGCAATTTAAGATCATGATTTGATGGTTACCAATTAGTGGATTTATAATGGAGTAGTTGTACAATTTTTTATCATGTTTTCTTGTGAAATTTTGCCTATAAATAGATGCATTTGTAAGGAAGGAAAACACAACTTAGTAGGAGTGAATTAGCTAGTAGTTCTCTCCAACTTTCTCTCCAATAAAATTTTCTTCTTCATTTGTTCTTAGTTTTAGTTTGAAGCTTTTAGCTTTCCATATTCCGGCGGATCAATTCTTCGCTAAGTTTCTCTTTCCCTTTTATTTCTCTATTTATTTCTTAGCATTTATTTACTTGTTTTCTATATTTTGCATAAATTACTTGTATAATCTATCATATTGTGGTGGTGATACAAGGCGAACACTCGCTAAAAAGTATGAAACCCCGTAATTATGAGTAGTTAAGACCTTTCTATCTAGTTCGAGGGGGACGTGGTGTTCAACTAACATGTTGTTATCTTTTCTAACTCTTTAGTAACGTTTTATCTATTCCTCTACTTCAATTTGTTGATTTGTTATGCTTTTAAACCCGTTTTGAATTTATGTGATTATTGCATTCACTTTGGCCAATTGAATCAATTAATCTTTAAATTCAAGTTATGTGCTAGGATTGAAACTTTTGATCCGTAATTGTCACTAGATTCCAATCCACAGTAGTAAATGAATATCGTGCATATTTGTTAACAAATCAACTTAGATGTATTAATTCGAGCTTATGAAATTATTCATCTAATTCAACTCATTCTTCTCGTTCATTTCATACTAGCTTTGCATTAAATCCTAAGAGCTTGTTTAGGGTTATCCAATAGTTAGATGTTAAGTTAAAGAGCTCACTTTAATTTAATACACTTAAGGAAGAATTCGTTAATCAGAGCGTATTTATTAATTGGAGTTGATAAATTGGAGAAGGAATAGTAACACGTTGCATGGGAAAGATAAAAACGAGTTGTTGATACAACCGAACCCGAGAACTAGATATTTATTTCTTATCTTTTGACATTTGATTTTTATTCAAAATTCTCAAAACCCCCACTTTCCTATATTAATTGATAAAGACAACTAGATTAAGCGTCGTTCCTCTTGGGTTCGACCCTTACTTACCACTTTTACATTAATTTGTAGTTTTGAAACTGAGTAAGGAAATAAAATTAAACTTTGGCGCGCCGCGACAAACGCGCCCAATGAATAAATAAGTAATTTGATGTTTAAATAAATACAATTTTTTGATAAAAACGATCTTGATAGGAAAAAAGTTATAATTAGTTAAAGATTAAAAATAATCAATATTGATTGGAAAGTTTTTAGACAAAAACGATCATTATAGCTCAAATTTATAATTAGCTAAAGATTAAGAATAATCAGTATTGATGAGAAAAATTAAGGTTGTAATTACATTAAGATGTAAACATTGGAAATATTTAAAATAAATATAATGTAAATTATCAATAAAAATGTGTTGTGGCAATATAATTACCCATCGGATTATTTAAAAATTTCAAAAAAACTATTTTATAAAATCAAACGATTAAATTTTCATACATTAATGTGAAGTTCCAACTGTCAAGTCTTGAATGTTTGTTGAAAATTTCATTTTAATGATCAATATAAATTAAAATATTTACATAATTGTAATATTGATAACTATCTAAAATAGGCAAATATGAAAAACATTAATTATATCTCATTGTATTAGAAATGCTAATTATATGGACTAAAGCGATAGTATATTCAGGGGCAAAAAAATTATAAAGGACATGGGTGGAAACTATAATCAACTGATTAAATAACTAATTTAAAAAATAAATGAATTATTTATTTTTTAACTAAAAAATTAAGGATTGAGGCAAATCGAGCAAAATCTATTTTTTGATTGATCAATAATTATTGACCTTTAAAAATGAGTTTTAATAATTAAGAATAAATAAAAAACATGAATATAAATAATTTTTTGTTAGATATAGATATAGAATTATCGAGTATAAATAATTATTATAGTAGGATAATTATGGTTATTTAAAGATAATGATAAAATAAGCTAATTTAAAGATAAGGATAAAATAAGGTAATTAAATGATTAAAAATGAATTAAAAAGTTAATTAAGTTGATTAATATTTAAAGATGATTATATAGAGTTAAAAACCATCCCAATGAGGGAAACAATGAACCAAATCGATATACTACTAATTAACAATAAAATATATAGATATAGATTATGCAATTAATAGAATTCTTGGGAAAATACTGACTGACAAATTATTGGGATTATAATTTAGGAAAAAAAGAATTAAATCAAATAAAAAATGTCTCAAGGGGGAAATTTTATCAATTAATTATTAATATTTAATTTAATTTAATAAAAAATTCACAATAAAAAACAAATATTAATATAAATAATTTTTTAATTTGGTCCCACTTAAGGATTGAGGTAAATCGAGCAAAATCTATTTTTTGATTAATCAATATTTATTGACCTCTAAAAATGAGTTTTAAGAATTAAGAATAAATAATAAACGTGAATATAAATCATTTGTTTTTATAGATATAGATATAGAATTATAGAATATAGATAATTATTATGGTAGGATAATTATGATGATTATTTAAAGATAATGATAAAATAAGCTAATTTAAAGATAAGGATAAAATAAGGCAATTCAATAATTAAAAAATGAATTAAAAAGTTAATTTAGTGCATTGGAGGGAAAACTTGATGAGTTGGAATAAAAAAATAAATTAAAAAATGAAAAAAAAATGTTTGCAAAGGCGGGAAAAAACCTTTCTTTTATATATATAATATATAGATTGGAGGGAAAACTTGATGAGTTGGAATAAAAAAAAAATTAAAAAATGAAAAAAAATGTTTGCAAAGGCGGGAAAAAACCTTGCTTTTATATATATATATATATATAGATGCAACTTATTGTTATTGGATTTGTTTAACCTGTAGATAGATTTTAAGATTAATGCAAGCAAATTGGTTCTTATCGAATTAATGTAGGCAGATCAGATCTTATTTATATAGAAATATCACCCCCATTTCCTTGATTTACAATGTTCAATTAGACCAACGACTTAGTAAATGTAAAAACCACATCCACGGGGCCACTACTTTTGGCGCTCTATTGTCAACAGAATGCGATTCCTGTTAGTTATTTGCCAACAAAATTGTCTCTTATGTTCATATGTTCATTTACCTTAAATTCAGATGTGTAAGGACATTATTGTCCAGAAATATTTTCCAATTTTAAGCCCCTTTTATATAGCAGAGATTTTATTTTATTTTTTGTTATTATTATTATTATTATTATTATTATTATTATTATTATTTTAGTTTATTATTATTATTATTTTTAGTTTGAAAGCAACTTTTGGCCATTTTTGCCATTGATCCTTGATAAATTTGTTATCTTAAAATTTATAGATTTAAGGTGAGTAACGATGATTAACAAGGTGGTTTACAACGTGTCAACATCTTATAAAACGATATAAAATTATGAAAATATCTCACCATTCAAAATTTTGAGACAATAATCAAGTACTGTGTCAAATAATTGTTGGGAAACCATAAACCCAAACTAGATTTCGGATTTACTCCAGGACCCTCCTTTGTTGTAGAATTTATCAAACGAATGATGAAATAATATAAAAGAATAATAACACAATCACAACACAAGGATTTATGTGGAAAACTCCAAATCCGAAGAAAAACAATGACCATTATCTAATGACAACTAGAAGAAAAATTCACTATATGGAAAATTATTACAACCATACTCTCAGTAATTTTTCCTCTTACCCAATCCCTCATACGATCAGCTCTCAATAAACCTTACAGTTTTACTTATAAAAACAAGTTTACTTACAGAGAACATCCACGTACGATATCAGACATATCCCTTCGAGAAGATAAGAAAAACTCTCTTTCTACCAAGTATGCAAAGATAACCATATTGTAGAACTAACAATTTTTACAATATAACACACACTCTAAAGAGATTATATTTTCTCTCCATCTATTTTTCTTTTCTAACACGAGATTTCTCTCTTAATTGGAATGCTTTTCTTTCTTTCTTGGATTGGATACATTTATAGAATGGCTCTCAACCTCTCTATTTACCTCTCTATTTATAGATATTGAATCCTCAAATCGGTCATTGTCAACTCACGCTTAGTTGTCGGAATCCAAATCCGAATCGAACTTCTCTTCATCTTATCTTGAAAAAGGATAAGCATTATTTATCCACGAATTCAAGTCGGAATCGAACTCTTCATCTTCAATGATAAGTTGTCGCCAACTCGTTGCCAACTAGGAGTTCAAATCCAAATTAAAATCTTTTTCTCACTTCAAACATTATTTTATTTAGTCAACATTCAATAATCTCTACATTGACTAAATAAAATAATCACCATAACTTTCGCTATACAACACCGTCTTCACCAACGGTCATAATTCTCAACATAGAGAATCATTATACTCCACTATAAAGAGTATACACATTTAGAATTAACCACCAATCCTAAGAATTTCACCTCGGCACATGTTGGATATTCCTTACTGAAATTTATGATGCAACCTCTTTGCTTAGCTTTCTTGGAGATTCCTCAATCATCGACATCCTTTCCACCACACCTCGCATAATCGCTAAGCCAAAGCCCGTGTGTAAATTGTGAATCTGCTAATAGTAACACATCCTCTTCCATGGCAACTTGGAGATCAATAACATGCCAAAAAGACTACCATAGCCTTTTATGGAGAAACGTTAGCGACAAATAACAATATCAGTATCTCAATCTACTGATTTTGGAGCTTTTTTGCCGAACCCACTCCACCATCTTGACAATTTTCTTCAGGTGTTAAAATTGCCCACGCCATCTTGTGTTCATCAGATTGACAACCATGGACTTGAACTTTCCACAAGTCAAAAATAATTCTTCCATCATGATAAATCTACTCTGTACTTTGCAATTGGCTTCTCAGGATTGAAAAAAAGTCCTTCATGCGAACCACCGTGAATCATGACTATTTTGTCAACGAAATGACACCCTGACAAAAACAATTTCATCGTTCACCTTCTACTGATCTTCACACGCGAATAGGAGGTTCGCAAAGACTTCATCCATCACCAAAATTACAGTACATCAGGGAACTATATACTCTGATACCACTTGTTGGGAAACCATTAGCCCAAACTAGATTTCAGATTTACTCCAGGACTCTCCTTTGTTGTAGAATTTATCAAACGAATGTGAAAATAATATGAAAGAATAATAACACAATCGCAACACAAGAATTTATGTGGAAAACTCCAAATCTGGGAGAAAAACCACGCCGTTGTCTAATGACAATTAGAAGAAAAATTCTCTATATGAAAAATTGTTACAATCACTCTCTCAGTAATTTTTCCTCTCATCCAATCCTTCGTACGACCAGCTCTCAATAAACCTTATAGTTTTACTCACAGAAATAAGTTTACTTATAAAGAGCATCCACGTACGATATCAAACACATCCCCCCGAGAAGATAAGAAAAACTCTATTTCTACCAAGTTGCAAAGATAACCATATTGTAGAACTAACAATTTCTACAATATTACACACACTCTAAAGAGATTACATTTTCTCTCTATCGATTTCTCTTCTCTAATACGAGATTTTTCTCTTAATTGGAATGCTTTTCTTTCTCTCTTGGATTGGATACATTTGTAGAATGGCTCTCAACCTCCCTATTTATAGATGTTGAATCCTAAAATTGTCAGTGCCAATTCACGCCTAGTTGTCGGAATCCAAATCGGAATCTAACTTCTCTTCATCATATCTTGAAAAAGGATAACCATTATCTATCCGCGAGTTTAAGTCCGAATCAAACTCTTCATCTTCAATGATAAGTTGTCGCCAACTCATTGCCAACTAGGAGTTCGAATCCAAATCGAAATCTTCTTCTCACTTCAAACATTATTTTATTTAATCAACATTCAATAATAATTGTGTTAAATAAAATTATTTTAGTAACAATTTAAGGTAACAGGACAACACTATCCCTTCCTAGCCCACAGGGTCCTAACATTTCTGGTTGGCTAGGTTAGGATAAAAGAGTATTTTTCTGACCTCAAAATTGTTATTTTTGTAATTTTAAAAATTAAATGTTATTAGTAATTTTTTTATTATCAATAAAATTCTTGAGACAGGTCAAAAAAAAATTAAATATTATTTTAAAATTACAAGTTTTTTATCCACTGTCCCAACTATTTTACAACACTTTTTTGCCGCTTTATTCATGCATTACAAATTTATTAATTTAAATCTAAAACGTTGTTAATGGTGGAAAAAAATTCAAATTACGGATCATTATTAGCTCCAAAGGTAGAATCAGACAAATAATTTAGTTGACACAAATCTGCGTTAAATGAGAAATTTATTAATCAAGATATAAATTCCATTTTAAAATGCCAACCCATTAAGAGGAGTATGCAAAATACTTATACTGGTTTATTGTTTCAAGTTCTTTTAATGAGGAATTTATCCCTTAACAAATTGGCCTGCAAATATAATTTGTTACTTTTGGACAACATAAATTTAGATTTTTCAAGATAATTTCCAATATGTGATACATAAATAATTATTTATTTCTTTTTAATTTATACGTACAAATGACATATATGACTTGATATGAGTAGTATTAATATTCTGACAGAAAACACAGTTCAATTCAAGGAAATAAAATTATAACTTTGATTTATTAATACTCCAAAAATTTCTTCAAAACACCTATCTAAATCTCAAAAAATGCACATCAAAACAATACAAGAAAAATTGTGTTCAATACCCTATATATAGCCCCACACAATTATCAAATATATAAGCTATATATACACAGTCATTGTGGTTACAAATAAGAATTAATCGTACAGGTCTATATATAAGTTTTTACTTAATAATATTGGAACCAATCGAAATCGAACATTGTTAACATGTAAAAATCCGATCCGTTTCTTATCATAGGTGTTGTTTGCCCAGTCTCATAAGTCAGTACTCTTAATCAATCAGAGCTCGACGTGCATGCATGGTTCAAGGGGTGTGGACGCCCGAACGACCATATTCACCCGTATATCCTTGTTCACCGCTATTGAAATCCTGGCTAGACAAGTCTGCTTGCTTTCTAAACTTTTTCAAGTCGGAACATGAACTAGAACTGCCGCTCGAGCCATACAGTCCTCCATTCCCCTTTTCGTTTAGATCGTCTAAAGAGACGTCGCCTTCCAAAGCACGCACAATCTATGGATTTAAAGTAACCCCGTGTTATTTTTCTCCAATACAACATGACGATTGGTTATGTAGACTGTTTTAATAGGAGGAAACTGCTTAAAAAATATGAAATGAGATAGTAAGATCTGAATTAATTACCTGACTCATTTTGGGGCGTCGTCTTGCTGAATGCCGAATGCAGGCACCTGCGCATGCCACCATACGCATCATTTCTTGGGGATCATAATTGTCCTCCAAGCATGGATCCACCAACTCCTCGAAGCTTCCTCCCTCCGATACTTGCATTAGAATAGGTCTTGCCTGTTCATACAAAACATCGCCAAAGAATTAGAAAATGAAATCATTCGATTTGATCATGTGAATCACTAAATAATTAAAATTTAGTTCTTATAATTTAAAATTATTTTACCCAATCAACTAAGCTGTCATCATCATCATCTCTGTGGATATCTACGGGGCGACGTCCAGTTATGAGTTCTAATAGCATAATTCCATATGAGAATACGTCAGATTTTTCTGTGAGCTTTCCACTTGAGGCATACTCGGGTGCTAAATACCTGCGTATTGACATGTACATTTATACAATTACAAATATATACTTTTTATTGTAAAATTTGATTGTGCTTTAGAAAGATGGTACAAAAGTTCAAACTTTTTCCTAAGGTTCCAAAATTGTGACTAAATGTCCAATTGTGTGTAGTGATTGTTGAATTTGTTACCCAAAAGTTCCCATGATGCGAGTTGAAACATGGGTGTAGTTGTCATTAGAGAGCTTAGCCAATCCAAAATCAGCCACCTGAAATTTAAGGGGATTGTGCATTATTAAGGATAACATAAGCAAACACAAACTTAATATCTTTAAAGAGAAAAAAAAAATAGAGAAAGAGAGACCTTGAAGATTTAATTAGATTTGTATATTGTGAGTTAAATATATACCTTGGCTTCACAATTACTATCAAGCAAAATGTTTGCAGCTTTGATGTCTCTGTGAATAATGCGAGGATGACCTGTAGAGTAATTATTCGAATAAATAAATAAATTGAACATCAGAATAAATAAAATTAAGAAGATCATACTTGTGACGGAGAGATCACACTCTACTAGGTTTTGACAACTCAAGAAGTGTAACCCTGTGTGTATATATATAACATTACTCGTAAAGAAAGAAGGTTTAGGAGAGGAAAATAACTCACAATCTTCGTGAAGGTAAGCAAATCCCTTGGCCGACCCCAGTGCAATTTTAAGCCTTGTAGGCCAGTCCATAACGGGCCGATTAGCACCTACATAAGTTAGATTCCCGCACCATATTTTAAGTCTAGTATTCATAATTTTCACGACTAAACCAGCATCGAATATAATGAAAAAAAATTAACTACTTAAATTACGTACCATAAAGGTGAAATTCGAGAGTCCCATTATCAACAAATTCATAAACCAACATCCTTTGAGATCCCGCGATACAATAACCAACAAGAGACACAAGGTGTCGATGATGTACACGACTAATAATATCAACCTCTGCTTGAAACTCCCTTTCTCCTTGCCCACTATTTAATTTCAAGCTCTTTACGGCCACTTCTTTCCCATTTGGCAACACGCCTTTGTGGACATAGCCGAAGCCACCTTGTCCCAATAGATTAGATTGCGCAAAATTGTTAGTAGCGGCGGCTAAGTCATTGTAAGTGAAACTGCTCTGGTTGAAGCCAAGGGCAACCGAAGGGTGGGGCGGTGGCAAGGGGGCATGGTGGGGACCGGAGAAACCGGCGGAGCTCATGTCACTGCTGTTCATCATTGGCGGCGGCGGCGGTGGTGCCATCGGCCAACCCATTTCAGAACTCACACCATCACTCCCCATTGGAGGCATTTTCACAACATGGTCTGTTGCTTGGCCATTATAGTTCCAGTTTGGACCAGGGCCATTATTGTAGTAAGCACCACCTGCATTTTGGTGTAGCTATTTTGAGGCTGTTTTGATTGAATCAGACAGTCAAGTGTGCAGGAAAGGAGAACAGTTCTATTGTCTGTCTCACTCAATCAGAATATTCCACATACACAATAAAATCTAGATGTAGATTATTCTGATTGGATGAGACAGTAAACAAGACAACAGATATAAACTGATGTTTGGGTTATAATGAGATGAAACTTGAATTGTGAAACGTACTTTTTCCTTGCGATTCATCTCTGTAGTATTGCATGTGATCACGAGGCCTACGTTTCTTCTTCTTACAACAACACACGCACAAGGCGACCATAACAAAGAGCAACAACATCGCTCCGCCAACTACTCCGCCTATGATGGCTTTCTCAGTAAAGGACAAGTCATCATTTGAGGATGATTCGTGTGATGAGTGCGACTTGTGTTTTGAAGAAGGAAGCCCTTGACCGGGAGGTGGTGGAGGCGGTGGTGGTGGTGGTGGAGGGGGTGGAGGTGGTGTTGAAGATTGTGAATTTCCTCCATCTTCATCATTGTTTGGTGGGGGTGGAGGAGATTGGTCGTTATTATTGTTGTCGTTGTTGTTATTGTTATTGTTGTTGTTGTCATTGGGAGGAGGTGGAGGAGAGCTGTCGTCGGATGGTGGAGGCGGTGGAGGAGATTCGGTTGATGATTGTGGAGGTGAAGAATTTGTCGGTGGAGATTCCTCAGGTGAGGACATTTTCACAGAGGACCTTGAGCGCTGTCTTTATCACAACACACTCAATACACCCTGCCGCTCTCCCCGAATTATGACCCTGTTCAATAATTTGATTGCATATAATGCCCATCAAAATTAATGAAACACAATAATGTGTGCTTATTTGGTATACATAATAATTAGATAAAAATGAACTTTTTTTTCAACGAAATGTACTGTCTAAATGTGATTGAAAAGTAAAAAAAAGTTACAAATTTCACATAAAAGGTGTTGAAATTTGATGTAAGAATCTTGACTGTCGCATCCAACTAAAGCAACTCATGCAAGTGAATTAGAGTTTAAGATTCGTTGTTTCAATTCATTATTGTTTGGTTGTCTCATCAAATTAAAACACATACAATATGGATTGGTATAATTTATTATATACAGTATGTGGACTATTTTGAATAGATGGAATAATAAGGGAATATATATGTATTAAAGCCGTAGATTTTGATTCGTTGAATTAATACATTTAAGTGTGCATTTTGAGAAGATGAATTCTATATTTCCTCCAAAATCATTGCTTCCTAAATTCATTTCTAACTCGTACATTCCATAACTTTCATTCCTCCCTCACTTTTTTTTGACTAATTCTAATTAAATTATTTAATAAAATAACATTTCATCCATCTATTATTAGTAGATGAAATAGAAATCGAAGAACAATTGATCCTTCATTCTTACAATTATCACGCAATCATCTATGCAACAATGCCCTTTCTTTAAGAAAATCATATTTTATCGAGCAATTAGCATATATAGATGATAGTTTTGTTCAGGTCCCTATGTGAGGACGGTACCCACACCATATCACAAAAGAAATTAATTTTTTTTTAATAATATCTACGTCAGGTCAAATAAATAATATATAACTTCTCTTTGATGGGGCTGGTGGGGCCCACACAAATTTTTTTGGGGCTTGGGTATGGTACCCACATGGGTACCAGATCTTTACTCATATAGATGAATTGTTCTAACAATTTTCATGCAAACATCGGATCAACAATGCAGATATATATGGATTAACATTTTCTTTATCAGAAAAAAAGAACAAAAAGAAAAAGATCAAATGAATCGTACGAAAAAAATTCTAGAGAGAGAGAAAGCGTATACCTTTTGGAGAAGGGCAGGGTGGATTCTCAAAGGGAGGAGACAAGTAAAAAAGAGGCGACAAGTAAAAAAGAGGAGCATTGTAATAGTTTCTACAAACCAAACCATTAGCTTTCTTCCATCCATCCCCATACCTCTCCTAGAAACATGGAAGGTAACTAATTAAATAGTATTTACTATTTTTGGATCTATTATTACATTTAGTAAGTTAGTACTCATTTTCATTTTCCCATGTAAAATAATTAATCCTTGGTCAAATTACTTACATTTGTTTCCTAGTTTTTTGAAATCTTATGTTCTCTCCATGATGTTCGGAGTGATTACAACCACGTACTCGTTTAAGGTGTCAAAATATATGCCTAAATATCGAGCTACATAATTGTTCCAAATAGGTTAACATGCCATTGTCTCTTTATGCTTGACGATTTCAAATGTTGCTTATTCATAACTTAGTCGTATAACTGAAAAGTAAAAGTTGTTACGGGTTCTAAAGAATATGTAACTAAAAATGATGTTTTTGAAGAAACGATTATTGAAAGTAAATAAGCACTTCAGTCGTTTAGTAGGACGTCTCTTTGAGCTTGTGACTTTAATAGCTCTATTTTCAAAGCTCAATGTAATGAATTTTTGTATAGATACCCAGTGCTAATTGATTAAGATCTAGTAATTATAAAGTACCCAATTAAAAGTGCTTTTCATGTCAAGAGTGAATAGACATTAATGTGAATCTCATTGAGAATAACGAATTTTCAATTATAAACTATTTTCCTTATTTGAACATATTAATTAAGCATGCAAATATAGCATGCTACGTAGTCATATTTGCATAACATTGTGCAAAATGTTAAATGTAATTATCGATTTTCAAGATAATATTGCGTAATACCAGTATTGTAAAAAAGTCCGCTTAGGCGATGCCTATTCTCGAAACTTTGCTACACTTTGCGCCTTATTACACCTTTATCGCAGTTTCATCACGCATTGGTGCGCTTAGGTACGTTTAAACTCAATGCTTGACCTTGACCTTATTTTACGCCTTACGCTTTTTAAAACATTGTCTAATACTTTCAAGCAAGAAAAACATGTTTTCGCTTTTGAGTATTGGAACTTCTAATGTGTAACCTATTTGATAGCTTCTCACATGGCCATTGAACCTAACAAAAGAAACCAATAAGTATCAAGTAATTATAAATTGGGAAATTGGCGCAAATGGTCCAATAAAAATTGTCTTAGTGCCCAAATGGTCCAAAATAAAAATAAGTAGCGCAAATGGTCCAGAAAAAGTTGGTTTGTTACGGAAATGGTCCAAATTGATGATTTTTCATGAGATTTTGCCTATTTTGTCTTCTTGTGTGGGGGTATTTTGGTCATTCGATTTAAAATAAATTGTATAAAAGGTCCTAAATTTTAAAAATTATTACAATCAAATTCCAAAGTTTGAAACATATATACTTTAGTCCCAAATTTTTATTAAATTGCACAATTTGGTCCATAATTAATTTTATCGAATAAATTTGATGCCAATTAAATAGTTTTTATAAAAAATTTTCAACACAGTAGTATTTGTTCGCATTAATATCACAACTTTCGAAAAAATAAATTCAGTACATTTTCATTAATATCTATAGGATATATTGGTACCAATCTGATAATTACATTAATTTTTTTCAGAAAAATAAAATATTAATTATTAGTTGCTAGTTCGTATTTAACAAAAATAAATTTTCGAAATTATAAGGAGATGCAATAAAATTATTTTTCAGATATTAATTAATTACTTATTTTCTTATTTTTTTGGTATTAGGTATATTTTTTATTGTAATATATTCCTACTAATATGTTATGGGAATACATTAATTATATTTATTTTTAACCGTTGGTTCAAATCAAATATGTGCAACTAATTGTTAAAGTTTTGTCGAAAGTTGTGATATTAATGCGAACAAATGCTATTGTGTTGAAATTTTTTATAAAAACTATTTAATTGATATCAAATTTATTAGATAAAATTAATTATAGACCAAACTGTGCAATTTAATAAAAATTTGAGACTAAAGTATATATGTTTCAAACTTTGAAATTTGATTGTAATAATTTTTAAAATTTAGGACCTTTTGTACAATTTATTTTAAATCGAATGACCAAAATACCCCCACACAAGAAGACAAAATAGGTAAAATCTCATGAAAAATCATCAATTTGCACCATTTGCGCAACAAGCCAACTTTTTCTGGACCATTTGCGCTACTTTTTTTTATTTTGGACCATTTGAGCACTAAGACAACTTTTATTGGACCATTTACGCCAATTTCTCTTATAAATTTTAAAGAATAAGTCATGTGAGGTTTACAAATTAACTTTTATAGTTAAATAAAAGCTATATTCCTAATGATTATTTGTACGATAATTGAATGTGATATTCATATCTTGAGACATTTTTCCTTTGTTTGGTTAGAATTTTATCGTTACCTCCTTTTCTAATTGTTCAAATGTTGGTCACTCCCGTTATTTCAATTTAAACTATTCCTTTAACTAAACACATGCTCTTCACTCTTGGATTCTTTTAAAGGCATTTTCTTGTCATTTGAATACAAATACATGGAAAATTTGCAATAAAAATAAAATAAAAAATAAAAACTTATATTAATAAGGAGTTTTTGTTGAAATAATTTTAAAAATAATGTTATTTTGAAAATATGTATAGAAGGCTGTGACTCTTGTTAAGAGTCATTATTCTCTATCATCAAAGGTTGTAACCTTTTATAATCAAAAGGTATTAAATGAAGAGTTATGGCTCTTATAATATGGTGATTATCTTTGTGAAAAGTTGCGATGCTTAAGAATCGTGATGACTCTTGTGAAAGGGTGCTGACTCATGGGAAGAGCTGTTTGCAAATCTATAAATAGATTAATTTGTTCTTTGATCATTGGAATAAAAAATGAGAAACATTGTTCTTGGGTGCTGTTCATGAGAAACAAATTTGCAAATCTATAAAAGGTGCTGTTCATGCTGTTAGTCAGTTTGTTGCCTCTCCCACTACAGTTCATTGGGCAGCGGTTGTTCATATTTTACCGTATCTTTGTGACACAGTCTTTCGGAGTCTTCTACTATCGTCCACCTCTTCCTTGGAACTGGGTGCATACTCTAATACTGATCATGGTAGTGATCCCGTAAATCGCAAGTCTATTACTGGTTTCTGTATCTTTTTGCGTGATTCTTTGATCTATTGGAAGAGTAAGAAACAATCTATTATTTCTCAGTCATCGACTGAAGCAGAATATAGTGATATGCCGTCTACTACCAAGGAAATTGTTTGGCTACGTTGGTTACTTGCAGAGATGGGAGTTCTCCATGAACGTTCCACTCCTATATATTGTGACAACAAGAGTGCTGTTCAGATTGCTCACAACTCCGTTTTCCATGAACGAACGAAGCACATTGAGATCGATTGTCACTTCACATGTCATCATCTCAAGCATGGCACCATCACCTCACCTTTTGTTTCTTTTTCTATACAGATTGCAGATTTCTTTACCAAATCGCATTTTATTTCCTGCTTTCGTTTTTTGTTTGACAAACTCTCGATGCTTGTTGCAGCCGCATCGTGAGTTTGAGGGAAAGTGTTAAGATAAGTATGATTATTTATTTTATTTTACTCATATGGGTAGAGTAATCGTTTTACCTTTCTTTCTTTAGTCTATATATAGTCTAGTTGTGTTTATGGTTAAAGACAATTTCTTACATTGTAAAGCACCACGTTTCTGTTAATGAAAATCCTAATTCTATTTTTCTCTTGAATTCTCTTGTTGGTTGAGATTGTTTAACAGTATATATCACACCAAGACACTTATCAATTTGCTCATTTATTTTGCGAAAATAATAGGTTTCCGACTTTCATTTGTCCTATCTCTACTCGATAAAATTTCAAGTCACATCTCACCGCACCAACAATTACACAATATTGAGCATTATTCTATTTTCATGTAACATTGTTAGCGATTTCTTATAAATTTGTCCTCTACATAGAAAAAACGGAATATACCCTTATAAATTTTTTGAAAGGAGAAAAGGTAGAGACTCTCAAATCACGTAACTCGTCAAGAAACGACTCAAACGAGTAAATAAGGTGAAAACCAAAACGAAAAAAAGATTCCCCCGAAATAGAAAACACGATGATAGAAAAATCCGTCAAGAGGCCAGCTAATGCCAATTGCAATAACACCACTAGAAACGTCCATTGCCAACTAATATCTGTGGAGAAGGGGAATTAAAAAAAAAAAAAAAAGGGTAAAAACAACTGAGGAAGGGGGCAGAATTCGCAAATCTGCCAATTGAATTTCAATCTCTTCTCCAACAAATCACCAAACAATCGTAGATCGGATCCTCTCGAGTTTGACCGGAACTTGCGACGATGCCTTCCCGTAGAAGAACGCTCCTCAAGGTTATCATCCTCGGCGACAGCGGGTCAGTGTTCGCGCAACGATTAATTTCCACATATTGCAATAAAATCTGCGCATAGTTGATTTTAGCTGCATCAATTTTAATTTTCTAGGTTTTAAACGCACGTCTTGGTAAAATTTGTGTTTTCCATGCTTTCAATTCACACCGATCTAGATTCTCCAACTTTACGTGTTTGTTGTCCGCGTTATACGTCTGTATGTATGCCCGTGCGGTTGGAAAGTTAACTGGACTGGTGCGTTTGATTTGCAGGGTTGGAAAGACCTCATTGATGAATCAGTATCCTTAGCGATCCGTGGACTGCATTTTTTTTTTTTTGCCGGAGCATGAGGATAACATGATTCAGTAGTGTAGAATTGCTTGAGAACAGTTTGCAATTACTCCAGGGTTTGGTTTTTCTTGTTCGTATTGTTGTTGTCTTTAATCGTTGACTATAGATATGTAAATAAGAAGTTCAGTAACCAATACAAGGCTACAATTGGAGCAGATTTTTTGACAAAGGAGGTGCAGTTTGAAGATCGACTTTTCACTTTACAGGTTGGAGTCAAACTCATTTGGTTTGGTGGAATGATGTTATGTAGAGAGAATAATTTTGCATTTGTGACTTGTCTGCTCAATGTGTGTAGGAGATTCCAGTTCATAGTCTCTTCTCTTTGGAATTCTTTATTGAGTTTATGTTCCTATGTGAAGCCATTAGAATTCTGTCTGACGTAGTTCATAAGTTTCATTATGAGATGAATTTAGTAACAATTTTACGACGGTTCATGTTTCTTTACTAGTAGTATAAAATGGAAGAAGTTTGTTGCATGCAATAAGCCTGCTGGCTATAGCAATAAATTAGATTTCTTTTGTTGGCTTGCATCGACATTGCACTTGTTTATTCTTCATGGTCAATAGTCTTTTTCTCATTATTTTACCTCCTGACTTGGATCTTCTCTGTAAAGGAGTTAGTTTTTATATTGATATGCTGAATGGCATCTCTGTGAACAGACAAACATCAAAAGCACAAAGGGAATAATGTAGAATAGATTAATTCTCCACAACTGACCCTTCTATGTGCATGAAAAATATGGTTCACTGGGCATCTCTGTGAACAGACAAACATCAAAAGCACAAAGGGAATAATGTAGAATAGATAAATTCTCCGCAACTGACCCGTCTACGTGCATGAAAAATATGGCTCACTGTTGTACTCTTTACCCTCTCCTCATAGTTTCCAGAAGGATTAAACTGCAAGTTGCACTTAGTGCCCATCTGGCCCAGTTCTTCCTCCGAAGGCTGGAAAATTCTGTTTCATGTAATTCTTAGCTTACTGCGCAAAGTTTATGTAAGAAGCATAAAGTATATGTTGTCTAATTCTTGTGAACCTTGTATAATTGGTAACACAGATCTAGACCTCCAAATTAAGTTGCACAAGTCACAGTTTCATCAATACCAGAGATTGATTGTATATTGATATGGAACATGACAAATCAAACTTCTATCACAGCAACAAGAAACGCTTACATGTGTTTCAACTATACATAATCAATGATTACACAAGTAGGAGAGCATTAGAAATTCCTTCTAGATTAGTAAATGGGAGAAATCTATTGGATGCCTTGGAGGCTAGAAATCATGTTGTGTTTCTAAAGAACAAAGACTTAAATCAGTTTATAGCTGCATTCAGTTTAGAAGTTTCAAATTTTCAAGGGGAAGGCCTTTTTTATTATATTTTAATTCCATCGATTTCTCCCATCTCTTTATTAGTTGTGATTAGAATATCCTCCAAATGCATGATGTGATTTTTTTCCTTAGCTAAGCAGGTGAATACTGCAAAAAAATACTTGTGATCAATTGTATGATGATAGCAGTAATGTATCGAATATCCTCTCGAGAAATTTAGGACCATTTGTTGAAGGATTAAGCAATAATTTTGATAGAAGATAATATTTGTGTAGTTGTATTGACTCATATATCAGCTATCTTCAATTGCTTAGGAAAAAGAAAATGCACCTTAAACAACTGAAAATGGAGAAGAGCTCAGTTTAATGGGTTAAAATTTTGTTTCAATTTCCTTGTCTCTCAGGCCTGAAATTGTCTCTATGCAGTCCAGTCTTTCTTTTTCATGATTCACATGAACTAGGACATGATAGATGAACAATAGAAATTGCTGAATCAACTTCGATGGAGATTTATGGCATCATTTGAGAAAATAGATGTTAACATCATGGAAATGTAAGCTTAATTGTTATGTGAGCGTGGGATGTGGATGAAAATCTTTGTATTCTTCGACTAGTGTTAATTGTTAATTCTTGGTAGTGTGTAAAGAATACTTGAAGACTTCATTCATGAAAATATTTCTTCATTGTGTCCTAATATTGAGATCTTAAATTAGATATGGGACACAGCTGGCCAGGAACGGTTTCAGAGTCTTGGGGTTGCTTTCTACCGTGGTGCTGACTGCTGTGTTCTTGTTTATGATGTAAATGTGATGAAATCTTTTGACAATCTAAACAACTGGAGGGAAGAATTCCTCATTCAGGTATGTTTCTGTCCTTTCTGCATTCTTGCAGTCCTTGTATTCTACTTACTCATGCCTTCTTGAGAAACCTTATTTTGTTCCAGCACCTCTTGTTTATGTATTTTTTGGTTTACTCTTTATGTCTTCCGGATCTATATCCTTTTTAGTGTATGAATGTCATTCTCCATATAATGCTCAAAGACCAGAGAATAACATTTGACAAATAAAATTTCAAAAGGAGGACCCATGTGCTTCGTTGATTATGCTTCAATGAGTGCTGATTTTCTGTTTATTTTGTCATGACAGTTGAGAAACATCAACATATATTTTAGTGGCAGTGGGTCGTGCCATTTATTTTTTATGGCTTGAAACTCTATTAGTCATGGTTTATATTTATATAAACATAAATACGCCTCTGCATTTATATAGTTGTATGGTCTATGGGATTTTTCTGTTTGCTTGACATGAAGAAGGTACTTGTATGGATTACTGTCTAATTGAAGAAACTGGCACACACTGATGAATCTGAAATTTTCTCTGCAGGCTAGCCCTTCAGATCCTGAGAATTTTCCGTTTGTTGTTATTGGAAACAAGGTTGATGTGGATGGTGGAAATAGCAGAGTGGTAAATCTTCTTCCCATTTTTCATTTTTTTTCTGGGTGCTTTCATGTTCTTCCTTTTTTGGCGGTGTCTTGGTTTGGGGTGCGGGTAAATATATATTGTGAGCAGCTACAAAGAAGAATTTTATAAGCTTAAGGATTTAGGTGAAATAGAACTAAAACTGAATTCACAAGTGTTGACCAATGTAGACGACGGTTGTGTCAATTCTGGATCATATTCTCTCATAGCAAATTATGATTGCTACTTAGATTTGATTGTTAATAAGGAAGCATACTTGAAAAGGATGCTTGCACAGGATTAGGGCTAGTTGGGTGATACGAAGAATTGTTGGGAAGGATTTTATATAATCAGTCTCACCTATCAAGTCAAAGGGTGAAGGTAACCAAATTGTTTACTATAGAGTGTACACTTTATAGTAGTTAGCGTTGGATTGTTAGAGGAAATTATGTTTATATAAATTCAGATAGAAGAAATGAAGGAAACAGCTATGCCCATATGTACTATAATGGATAAGATGCAAAATATATACCATAAAAATGGAAGATCTAAATAAGTTTTATGTCATGAGAGCAATGGAGCTATTAGGAGAAAGGGGGAGGGGGGAGTGATTGTAATAGCGATTACTTATGTAGTGGATGACACTATAATGCTTTATTTCCTCCGTTGCAGGTATCTGAGAAAAAGGCCCGGGCATGGTGTGCCTCAAAAGGGAACATCCCATACTTCGAGACATCTGCCAAGGAAGGCACCAATGTTGAAGAAGCTTTCCAGGTCATTGCAAAGAATGCTCTGAAGAGTGGTGAAGAAGAAGAAATGTGAGTACTACAAGGCAACTAAGCCATATTTGGATGCTATTTTAAAATTTCCAATGCATGCACTCACAAGAATCTAGTTTTCCAGGAGAGGTGAAACTGATTTTAACTCGAAAACATGTGGTTTTGTTTTCTTTGGACCTAGTCTAGCAGCTCAAAAATTTTGTTTGGATCAGTTTGTGTAATCAGTCTAGATTAAATAGAGTAAATAGGATTTCTAACCGAACCAAGATAGAGCTAGAAAGCAGTTTAACCACTTGTGGAAGTTTTTGGCACATCTTTCTATTTCTAGCAACTAGAATCCCAAACTCTGAGATAGAAGTAATTACCTTGGACCATATAATTAACAATAGGTTGGTAGGTTTCGTATGCGAGGTTATCTACAAGAGTTGTATGGTGGTACCACATTTTATTGGCGTTTATACATTCCCTAGCTGAAGAGAGCATAACAAATGAAGAGGTGGAAAAACTTCGGTCAGGGTGTATTTGTTGTATTTTTTGTCTGAACTTTGTTTTGCTTTGCGGTGGAGTAATGCTTCCACTTTGGTGAGATCATCTTCCAAGGAATTTCGTTGGCACTGTATTTGTTCTCTCAGGAATGTCAGAATTTTTCTGCACTTCATTGCCTTTGGTGACTGTGCAGTTACTCAGAATATTTAATGACTTTTCATCGTAAGATAACCTGTTGACTCTGGAAGGAATCACTCTTCCACATGCACTTGCCACCCAGTAGAATCTATTCTGTTGCTTACACCCTGTTGAATCTCTACTTGCTTAATTTGAATTCCATGGCTGGAAACTTTACATAAAATAATTTCGGTTATAATGCTCAAGTGTTCAAATTGAGATTTCAATAACATATGTGGTTCATTTTGTTGCTTACACTCGTACTTCTGACTTCATAATAAGGATTGCACTAACATTTTGATTTGTACTTTTTTCGCAAACTCTTAAATGTTACGAAGATACTTGCCCGACACAATTGATGTTGGAAGCAGCAGTCAGCAGAGATCAACAGGTTGCGAGTGTTAAACAGAGTTGAGGATTCGACAATCTCAATCTCAGTCTTGTGTTCTAGTTTCAATTTGTTTCTGAGGGCTACATCTGTATACAAATGTTTTATTAGGGGTGTATTATATCCCCTGTAGTTGAACCTGGTTGTTTTGTGATATCGACTGTATCCCTACTGCTTTGATTCTATGCAGTTTTAACTGATTTGTTGCCTTTGTTAAACAACGATGTAAAGACTAGCGTCTGTAAACATTCTTGCTGGGATATCTTTTAGTATTCTGCATCGTTCCTGTGACGGTTTTTTCAATAATGCGTTGTTATTAGACAGTGAAATAGCCGTTTAAAATTTAGTTCCTGTTATTGGACACGATGTATTGATAGGCCAGCATTATTGTATATTGTGAAGCAGATTAATG
Source organism: Jasminum sambac (assembly GCA_018223645.1). Lineage (NCBI taxonomy): Eukaryota > Viridiplantae > Streptophyta > Magnoliopsida > Lamiales > Oleaceae > Jasminum > Jasminum sambac. Next base: position 24,013,771 of record CP073648.1, on the reverse strand, counting down.
TTAGGTTTACTTTGGGATTTCTTCTTTCTAGTTTATAGCGATGACCATTTGGAATAGATACTTATTTTATGCTGAGCATTTATGGGTTGACGTGTTGGGAAAGACCACCTGTGTCCCAAAAAAACAGTGCTGTATTTACAAAGATTAAGAAAGATGTAACTAATAGTGTTGGAAAAATAAGATTTAAGATTATCTTTTTAATCAATCCCGATTAATATACCTTTACGCTAACTCCCACGGCCCTATTTTGATGGGTGTGTTTTCCATTTAGTTTCTAAAGTGACAATTTAATTTATGGTTTATTTGACTTAAATGTGTTTTTTTTTAGATAGTTTGTTACTACCTCCGTCTCAATTATAGCCATTTTCTTATATTCACATAGATTAAAAAAAATACAATTAATGTTATTAGAAAAGTAAAATTTAAGATTATTTTCCTAATATGTCATTTTATTTATTAGATATCTTATTTCAACTACTCTATTTTGAGGATAATAATGTAAATTAAATGAGGGTATAAAAGACAAGTAATATTTTAATTATATCTTTAAAAGGAATGTGACCTTATATTTTGGGACGACAAAAAAGAAATATTGACTATAATTTTTGGGACGGAGATAGTAGTATATTTATTTATGGAGAGGATATTTTAGGAATATTATAAAATAATTTTGTATTCCCAACTATATATAATAATTATGTTTTATTAAGCTGTGTGAAAATACAAACATACATATCAAACTATGGAAGGAGTATTAAATTTTCAGTATTAAATTTTAATAATGTTATTTTATTGATAACAATGCTTATTAGATGGGGACATATAAAAAAATTAATATTTCAACTACTCATTCCGTCAAATAAAAATAGGTTCAGTTTGACTCACATCGATTAAAAAAAGTGTAATTAACATTATTGAAAAAATAAAATTTAGTTGCATTTTTTCAAATATGCCTTTACATTAAATGATATTAATGTTTTTTATTAATATCAATGCACATTAAATAAGGATATAATAGGAAAAATAAAGAAATTAAATACACAAATAGAAAGTCGGCTATATTTGGAGACGGATGAAAAAATAAAATTGATTTATCGTTGTTGGACAAAGGGAGTACATTTTTACAAGAAATATGGTTTATATTTTGAGACGGATGAAAAAGGAAAATGATATTATCTTTGTGGGGCGAAGGTAACTGATGCAGGTGGAAGCATAGAAGATAACCAATACGGTATTATAAATGGAGATTCAAGCATAAATCAACCATTTAGGTGTAAAATTGAAAGAAATCCAATATCTATAACTTTTATTCAAAACTTCACCCCTCACAATGACGTCAATCAATAGCTTAAATAGAAATCACTTAACTTGGCTACCAAGATATAAATAAAATTAAATAAGCAAATAATAAAATTCAAGAATCCGTAATATAGAAGTTTATTATAATTAAAATCTCTAAATATCTTTGGCATCTTCATAAGTAGCACTCTATAAACTCATCTGTAATGCAATAATGCCATAAGAAATTTATGCTCAATAAATCATTTTGCATGGTACTCTCAAAGAGCATATTAGCATATTACTAGTAATACATTCTTTTTCATATTACTATTAATACATTCTTTTTCCTACTTTTTAAAATTCAAATTTGGTCAAATAAATTACATCCACATATCTCGTAGGATCCAATTATATTATTAAATTTCAACCATCTAACTCCACTAATTCTCTCTCCCTATTCATAAAAATACATTATAATTTATACGCTAACCATCCAACTCCTCATATTCATTGTCATTGATGTCTCAGTTCTTCCAGAAGTAGGTGTCTGAGCTATTCTCTTACTGAAAATTTGTTCAAAGTTCACATTTCAAAATATATAAATAGTGATGTATCCATTTTATAGTTGATTTGATGCGACAAAAGCTGATTCTACTACTTGTACAAGTAGGAAAACTGAATATTTACATAGACAGGTCCATCTCATTGAGGCGAACCGTGTTGGCAATCCTCGTCATGGATTGGAAACACATCACCTACCCCTGAGGCCGGACTTAAAAAGGATTACAAAACACTTCATGCTACAAAAGTTCTCCGCAGGGACCATGTCGAGCACTTTATGGCATAATGGCAATAAATTAGATGTTCCATTTTATGAGCATGGTAAAGATTCAGTGGTTTTGCACCTGAAATGCAGAATCATGTCACAACAGCTGCAACTGAATATATAGACAAACCCATCTCTCGATGAAATCACGCTGCTGTGAAGTTGAGGAATTCGAACATGGAAAACAAAAACTGCAGCTTAACAGTGATACTGAGTGATAAATGGCAAGTCATCATTTCTTTCAGCTTTATGAAAATTCACATTTGATAGAACCACATAAATAGGAATCTACAACAGATTTACATATCTCTTGACATATAGGTCAACATTTTCTACCTTCTTCACTCACTAGAAATTAATAAAAAATTCTAGTTTAACCATTGCTGTAAGTCAAGGAGTCAAGCCATCATTTAGAACAATCAGCTGCAGAAGATTAGCATCTAACCGACCTTTCTCCAATCATGGGAATGCAGATTAACGGTTTGAAACAAAAGTAGCAGTCCCTGCCTTCTACCTGTGTGTTGCAAATTTCCAGACTTTCACGACATCTCTTCTGTATAGCTTGAAGAAAGATCCATCCATATGCACCAAGCTGAAAAATAAGAAATCAAAATTTTAATTCATGAAAGACAATCGCCGGGGGGGTGGGGGGTGTGGTGTCGGCGCAAAAAGAAGAGGAAACCAATTGACAGGTTGCAAGGCAGGAAGAAATCGATTCATCTTATTGCATGTGGTTAGAAAGAGCCTGCTAAAACAATGCTCGATTTTGGCATGGTGATTTAAGACGTGCTCTATTGTCTCATACATGACTTCTCTAACAAATCTCATGGATCTAATCTAACTATATTAATCTGCAAAGTTGCCCAGGTCCCATTACTGCACTTCCAGTTTTTGGCAATTTTTACTGTAAAATGGAAAAAATGACAAGAGCATTACTCACTTGCCACAAAAATTTGGTCCTTGGAATGAAAATCCCCAACTTCACTAGAGCAAAGACTACTTCGAGCCAACGGAGGAAAGCTTATCTGGGTTATTTTGCATTGAACTTCCCACCATCGTTGCAGACGTAAACGAGCCTGAAGTAGGAGGATTTGATGCCATCATCGGCCTTGATATCGGAGGCCTTAATGATGTCATGCCCATAAATGCTCTTGACACAGAGCTTGGGATAGTCATTCCAACTCTGTTAGCTGCTAAAGACTGTGACATAGGACGACTTGCAGAAGCAGACATGCCGAGTCGTGTTGCAATAATTTGTGCTCTCTCGTGGAGTAACTTCTGCTTTGACCTATCCAACTGTTCCTTAACCCTCACTGCCACATTTTCTATATCACTAAAGAATGACAACTTGGTCTCCAGCTTGTGTAACTGCAAACAAGAATGTCTATATTAGTCAACGTAAGCATGGGAACACACAAACAGAACAGACAAGAGTTACCAACACGGGACAAGCTATAAGCCAAGCTGGGGCAAAAAACCAGATCTACCCTCTGCACAAGTCTTCCCCTCCTCTGATGCAGTATTTCTAGTGTTCGACCTAAGTCCATTGGTCTACCTTGATCAAATTCATAGAGTTCATAGAAATGCCAGATTATCAAGCCAGCAAATACATCACTCACCATAAGCATGAAGGCCACGTAAAAGAATTTCACATGCATGTTAATTGTAAGAAAAACCAGAGAGTAGAATTCTTAACACACAAAAAAATGAACTAATGAAAAAAACCAGAATATCAACCAAGCCCAGAACCTCAAACAAGCTTCAAATTGAAAACGAAAAAAGCTAGCGATTCTTGTGCAACTCCAAACAAGAGACATCTGTAAGCATGCCGGTTATCATGAGAATACCTGCTTTTCTATTAACCATGCAGCAAGCTCACGAATATGATCCTCTTCTTGGTCTGCGAGGACCTTCGCTTTGACTGCTGCAGCTGACAAAGCAGTTAATGAAGCTCGCCTTAGCTTGTCAATAGCAAGATCATCTTTGGTTGCTGAGTCCTCCTTTTCATTATCACACACCTCTGCTTCTTTCACTGAGGGCCCTTTCTTGTCATCACCACATTCTTTTCCTTCAACACCTGGGTTACAAGAACAGGGAGATACCAGATCACAAATTGCCTGGACAAACATCTAACAAGCTGATTTAATAACGAATATATTTAAAGGTGCAAATGAAGATTTTCACACCCCGTGAACATATATATTGCACCAAGCACGCAAGGACTTGCTTTGTTATGCCAAAAAACCACACTGTTGTCTAGACAGTGAATCATATTATAACATGCATTGAAAAACATATTCAGTGCCCCATAATTTCTTATGCCAATTGCTTTCAACTAACATGTTGAGACCCATTTACTCCAACCACATTGACGAAATCATACACCCAGCAATAGCATAATCTCCAAGTTCTTTTCTCCAATCATCAACATAAGCTCCAGTGACTACATAATGTGCTCAAGAAAATTTAGAAATGCACCTGTATTTTCTTCTTTTTCAGTCACTGAATTTGTTGATACGAGTTGCTCAGTTTCTTCTTTCCTGGAATGTAAAACTTTGCCTCCATCTTTCGGAGGATCTTTAGACTCAGAACTCTCCCCAGTGGAAGCTCCGTTTCCTGACTCTTTAACAGATATGGGAGGAAGCCCAACCATTGGAACTGAAATAGCTGATTCTTCTGCATGTTTTTTTGACTGTTCATCTGGCAAATCTGGGTTACATGAGTCATTCATTGGGGCAATTTGTGCTTCCTCTTGGCTTATCATTCCTTCAGGCTCTTTTCCAGTATCAGAAGCGTCGTCTGCATGGTTGTCACTGGGAGAGACAGCAAGCTTCTGTTTTTCAGTAGCAGAATCCTTGTTTTCGTTGTCATTCTCATCATTTTGGGGGCTAATCCCACCAACTACTGTATCAGACTTTTCTACTTTCTGCTTTTCAGCAGGAAGATCCTCGTCCTTCTGTCCCTCCGGCGCACTAGCTTCGACTGCCTCTCTGCAAATTTAGTGTTCACATCAGTTATGATATTCTTTAGACGTTGGCAAGAAAAAATGAGAAAAATCTCACAAACCCCTCTGAGTCAAGTGAACTCTTATGGTTGTCTGGTGGATCTTCTAATAGGAAACAGTTCCTTCCAGCAAGCTGATCACTGGAAGAATTTCCAGATAGTGATTTTAAAAAACTACGAACTGAGGCAGCAGCTAAATTAGGTTCCACCAACCGAGCCAGGAATGCTGCCTAGAAGAGACAAAAATCACTGTAATTTCTGGTAAAAAAGAAATCTAAGATTTTCCTACCCATCATTAAGAGCATAGGGATCAAACGGATCCAGTGCAGGCATCAGATAAATCAGGCTAACAGAATCAAGAAGTTCAATAAATAATTCAGAAGGGAATTGTAACTTATGATAGCACAGCTTAAGTCTGTACATATTTCATTTTTATTTTCCTTTCTTTTTTTCTAAAAATAAAAGCATCATTCCTAATAGATTAAGTCAAAGTATAATTTCAACGACACATTCAAAACCAATATTTATTATTAGCGGCGCATTTCATGTCCCCGAATTGGAAGTAAACCTAAATTTTAGTAGAGAAAGGTTCCTCCAACACAAGCGAAGACACTCGTTCTATAGGAACCTAAAAACAACATAAATATATTCCATTTTCTTCTACAACATTTATTTATTATGGAGCTCATGCAAAATAAAGAACGAGCAAGCATGCTAGTAACATACTAGCATACCAATATAAACTGACTTACCATCGTCATCACTGGATTGCCAGCTTCAGCAAAGGATAGTCTTTCTCCAGATGAACCAACAACTTCAAAAGCCTCCTTGAGTGCTTTCAGTGCACGGTTCTCCTCATCTTCTGCATTAATGTCAGATTTATTGTCCTTATCTGGCTTTGAAATTTCCATCGGACAACTTGAAGCCTGATTGCCATTTGCATCACCTGCACTTCCTGTTTTCTCTATGGCATCTTTAGGAGCTGAAGTATCTTCGTTTTGATCATTTCTGGAGGCTGAAGTATCAGTATTACTGGGAATTGGACATCCATTCTCTTTAGGAGTAGCATCAGTTTCATCGTTGTTATAGAAAAATGCATCCTCAATTGGCATTTGTACAAAGTGCAAAATACATTGAGCTTTACTCTTTGTAGCTACATGTTCAGCAATCTCGCTCCAGTTGTCTCTAAAAATTTCTATGGCTTCAAGGAGTAAAAGAGTTTCCTGATCGGTCCACTTTCCGCCACTCGCACCCCCAGCTTCAGCAGGCTCCATGAGAATGAAATCAGTTGGGGACATATCTGAGCCGAACTTCCCATTGTTGAAGCAGTCAGCACATAAATCAAAATCTGCCTGTGAACAGATTGGATTTAGCAGACAGATATTTCTTGAAAAACTAAGAAACAGGAAGGCAAAGAATCAAACCAGACAAATACTTCCTCAATCCCAATCATGTCTATCATACCTCGACAAACTTTAGTTCTTATCAGAAACAATTAAACAAATACATTTGATGCATCGACAAGTGTGCATAACTGGTAGTACCAGCATCAGAGGCGCAATTCTGTTTCAAGTACCATAAAGTAATGACTCATTTTGATAAATGACTGGACACAGTTTGTGGCAACCATTATTTACAGTCAGTTACAATGCGTAAATAAGAAACAGGAAAGATAAACAAATGTGCTGAAATGTAATATGGAAGTGGAACAAACCTTCGAGTAGAGCAACCATCAAAACATGGATACAATTTATCATGCCACATTCTAATTATGTGGACCTTGCAACTCCATTCATAAGTTTTATTTGTGCGTCATAGGTTCTATATTATAATTAAAAAAAAAAAATCTAGTTACATGCTGCCAAAATTGACAGGAGCAATATCCAGATGCCAGAATCTGATAGTTGCTAGTAGGCCTAAGATTCAAGAAAATGACTATCTGCATGAGCTTGAGAGTATTGGTATTAAGGAATTTACATTAAAGGCTGAATCTGGGGCCAGATAAACTTGTCTTTTCCTTTTTCTTTATTATTATTATTATTATTATTATTATTATTATTATTATTATCATATATATATATATATATTTTTGGTTTTCAGACAGTTTCTCCAAACCCATTTCAAGGAAAATGAATCTAGAAATAATAAACATGCCACCACATGTGATGAGTAACTGTGGTTGTGTCCTGAAAAGCTCAAGCACATTCCTGGATGATGTATTACTTAGATGCTTAAAAAATTTCCACAACAAGGCATAAGTAACGTAATATAACAAACCTGCTTCTGACAGTGATACCGTCTCCGTGAGCAATCTGCTGAACAGGAGTTGCAATGATACTCTACTGCAGGTCCCTCGGACTTCACCAATTCTTCAGCAACAACAGATTCAGGTAACAATCCAGATGACAGAGCTGGTGTTGTCAGGTTTACTTTTGGAACAACTAGAGTCCGTGATTGCTCTGTTTCAAAACGAAAGAGTTTCTCAGCTAAAGAATCTGTTTTTCCTGGTTCATCGGCATCAGCATCAACATCGGCACTAGCATTGGTGTTGGTATCATGACCCACAGGATCAGGTCCATTGTGTGGGAATGGATGGTAATTTATCAAACCCCAATAATCCAAGAATTCCATCACCTCTTGCCTTGCATCCATTTCTCCAACGGTGAGCTCAGCTAAATCTTTCAACTCTATTTGTGTATTGGGATTGGAATGAAACTTCTTCATGATTGAATTCCGAATCTCCATGTATATTTCCAAAGTCCTATTATCGGATTTTCCATTAAAGAAAGTGGGAAGCACTCTCTCTTCTAAAGGGTGAATTTTTGTCCATGAAAACCATCCTATAACCCACAAAGCAATAAATAAATACAAGTTGCGTTGTAAGACATATATTCACTCCTGTCTGTCCAAAGAATAACTAAACAATCGAGATTAACCGACCACAAATTTCATAGATATCGAGGATAAGTATACAGACATACAGCCACCGGGCATAAAGAATTCAAGTAATGGAATCTTGATTTATTCATTTTCTTTTGCATAATCTTACAGCATTTTTATTTATTGTGACGGAAACTTTGGTGGTTGGTCAGTAAAGGCAATCTACACATATACCCTTAGTTGAAACGAGGGGGTGGGGTGGGGAGAATGGTAATTGGTAAACCTTTTGAAGATTACACATTTGATCGTATTATTGTTTGATATGGCTCCTTCGAAATTGTCATTTTCTCAAGTTCCGACCTATACTTTGAGACCAACGCCCTAAACAGAGTTTCCTCTTCTTTCGTAAGGGTAGAAAATGAACCTGGAAGACGAACATTACACTAAAAAAGGACAAAAAGTAATAATCTACCTCAAAATCACCAAGCTTTAACTGTTCAGAACTTCAGATTAAGAAATTGAGCAAAAAAAACCCCCTTAATCGCACTAGATTACCCAATTAAAACTCACTAACCGGCATGAACGGGCACCACATGGACATTTGCATCCCTCGATCTAATGGCTTCATACTCAGCCTCAATCTTTGCTTCAAAAGCCTCCCAATTTTCATTTACTTCAATCGGATCCTCTGTCCTCACCGATGTCTCTACACTAACGCGCTCCGTCGGCTCCACCGACACACCGTTATTGTTCGGCTGCACCCTCGCCCTAGTGAACGGTCCATTGTGGTAGATCAGAGGAAAAGGGACCGGAGCTGTCTTCTCTCGGGCCTGGCGCTTCGAGGAATTTGCCTGAGTAGCTGAACCACTTCCAGTGTTAACGGAGGCCGATTTCCTCTTGTTGCCACCGCCTCTCCGCCTTGAGGTCGGCTGCTCTGAAGGCGGAGCCTCTGGAGGCTTCGACTGATTTACGGTGGCGGCCGGCGGCGGAGTCCCGTTGGGATCTCTTCGCTTTTCCTCCATCTCACTGGTCTTTTGGGGGCGAATTCTTCAGCGGGTTTGGCGAGATGTATGCGTTTGTTTTACTTCTCTGTAATGCCACCCAGGCTCGTTCTGTGAGACCGCGCTTAGTTTTTGGGTAAATTCTAGTATGGTCCTACACATGTTTGAAGTTGTGACGATGGGTTGGAAGCTGTAGTGGTTGTTTGCAAATTTATAAAAATATATTCGAGTAAGAATAGAGATAATAAATGGAGTTGAACGATGGAGATTTAATAGTATAAATAAATTTTATAAAAATATGAATGTAATTATTTGACTAAATTAAATTTAAAAGAGTAGAAGAAAGTATTAAATTTTTTTTGTTAACAAATTCTTAATTTTTATTAATGGCAAAGTTCAAAACTTTTTACACGCAAATGCTTAGACTTGTTTTTGATGAAAATGGTTAATTCACCCGTTAAAAATTAAATTAAAATTTTAAAAGTCTTAGTTTCATACAATAAAATAATTAGTACCCTGCCCCCCCAAAAAAGGAAAAAAAAACTAGAAGAAAAAGCTGTTGAGAAAATTGAATATTTTGTGTTACTTTCATTAGAAGACGTTAAGCTATTAGGCATAGGCACGCCTTAGTGCATTGTTAGGAAATCTTAAGATAGAGTTGTATTTTTGGTGGGATTATATTTTCAAATTGTAGAGGTTGTCATTGATTTTGTAAATATCTTTTATAATCATAGTAGATCTTGTATACATGCTAAGCAAGGTTAATTTTGTACCCATAAATATTCTAACAAATTAATGAAATCATTACGACTTTCTCATTACAAATTTTTTTCTTAATTACAGCTTTGTTCTTCATTCTTAAACTTTCAACATGGTATCAGAGCTTTGCTGCTGCAATAGAGATTTTCATTATTTTCTGATGACATCTGCATCTGAGTCTCCTCCTAAACTACTAAAGAATATGCCTCTCTGACATTTGGCAGTGGATTCATCATATAGTAACTTGCCACATTCATGGACCATTGAGATAACGAAGCTAGTGATTTTCACCATTTCTTGCTCAACGGAATGCGTAAACAACTAAAGGATTATGCTATTGTATTGATTCTGTGCAGCAAACTCTATAGGATTCTTTGTCTCTGAGGGTGCTTTGATGGAGCCATCGATGGAGCCATCAATGAAACCTACTTTGTTCCTTGCAATGTAGCTTCGACTTGGTCCATAATTGATAATTTGTCCCATTCAATTTTGTAGGGACAAGAATGAGACCTGGATGATCTGAAGGATGAACAAGATATGGATTTAAAGGATTTGCATATGTTAATCTACCTGCTCGACAATGTTTTATGTAACGCCCCTCCCTCGTATACACATACATATACGTCATAACGACGTCACAAGATACGACATAGTGCACGAATACATAAACACAAAGGCCTCCTATTGCGTCACGTGGACTTCTTATACAGAATACAGCGGAATTGAAGGAGCGATACACATGAACAAAGAGACACGAAACCCAATATTTGTAATAACATTTGAAGCTTTTCTTTACATGTACATAAACACAAAAGGGTTTCGTTTACTTTCACGTGGTTCGTAAGATCTTTGGATTCCTTTTCCCGATCACACACCGATGTCACAGCACATAGGTGGACTCTTCGCCAACTCCCACTCACACGTAACCTACACATACGCAACCATACACATAATGAGTCGTAATGACTCAGTAGGCAAAATAGATGTAATGCAATGCACGTGCCATATTCTTTTCTTATTTCCTTTGGGCCCTGTTGCGAATCAATGTGAATGCATCATCATTATCATATCATTGGCCGTCCCCCAAAGGCTTGTCTCACTCTTCGGGGTGCCGTAGGCCGTCGTCTAAAGGCTTGTCTCACTCTTTAGACCGTCCGTAACATCATAGGCCATCCCCTAAGGCTTGTCTCACTCTTTGGGCCGCTACGTTCGTCATAAACACATGATACGTAACTACATTCTTTCACATACATCATGTTTTCATGTCATGCGTAGTGCGTACTTTACCTTGCTTTCGTACATATAACATTACATAACATTCATTCTAATATATCATGCGTAATACATGCTTCTTTACATCATACATTAGAAATTCCGTACACCCCTTCCATGAACTTCCTCATAACACTACATATAGCATATCTTATAGCCATTAGTCTCATAAACATGTCACATAGTCATTACTTAACATTCATTCATGTATTTCTTCATGTATTCTAGCTTGTACATTGGTCTAACCTCATTAAACTATTCTAATCATCACATACATCACGTATAACTTTACATTCAGTACATAAGGGCATTAACACATACCATTTCACATTAGAACATCATAGAGTTTCACTTATCAGGCATATCAAGGCAATAACTTGAATTTCATCTCATTTCCTATTCATAAACTTATAAAACATGCCACAATCAATGCTCTAACATAAAATACATCTATTACTCACATGATACCACGTTACTCAAACAAACCATATAACCACATCACCACCATATCCTAATGCCAAAGTTCTTTACATGAATTAATTAGGCATTTAAATCGTTCGGTTCGTTTCATAAGCATAACATTATCTATACTTCTTAATAGCCGAACAACACATATAAATAGGCATAAAGGGTCATATATGCACACCCATATCCTTATCATATCATAACAAAACATAAATCAAGCTACTAGATTCTAACATGCTCCAATACATCATAAACATGTTCCTTTCTTGATTTCTTCAAACATAAACATGCAATTGGTTCATAAAGCATATAAAACATCCATTACCTACCTTCAAGTGCTAAGAAGCAAGTATAGGCAAGCTTAGGTAGCTCATCCTCTTTCTTTCCCCTTCTTCTTCTTAGCTCAACATAGACATATATGCACAAATATTGAGCAGTAAATCACAAACAAGGTTTTGAAGAGTTTAGGGATGTTGAGAGGTGATTTTGGGAGTGTATAATGAGGTAACAAGAAGTTAGAAATGATATTTATCCACCAAAAAGTCAAGAAATGCATAAAAAAACTCGTTTAGCCGACTTAAGCCGTACGGCCGTACGGACTGCACTGGTGGCCTTCAGTGTTTTGGTCATAACTTTTGCGTCCGACGTCCAAATGAGGTGATTCAAAGCTTGTTGGAAACTAGACTCAATGGGCTACAAATCTTAAGAAGACATCATCTTCAAAATCCGATTCATTTCAAAGATGTGTCATTTTGAACCTCCATGAACTTTCAAATCTTCATGAAATCGCTTATCACAAACTTCATTCATATTGTTATGAATAATAATTGAAGAATAATTATTAGGTGTTATGAATAATTGAGAATAATTTGGTGGTTATGAATTATGAGGAATAATTTGGTGGAGGAATAATTTGGTGGAGGAATAATTTGGTAAAAGATGTAATTATTATATGTGAATGACTATTATACCCTTGATGAAATTATGTAATTACGATTGTGCCATTCGAAGTTTTCCTATAAATAGGGCTTCAGTTATTAATGAAATTCATTCCTGAGAATTCCTTAGAATTCATTCTCTCTAAATTCTCTCTATTGTTTCTATACTTTTATAACACGTTATCAGCACGAGTCTCTAACCCTTTGAGTAATATGAAAGAAGTATGCTCTACAGTTGCATCTTATAGATGATCTTCTGTATCAGAAACTGGATTATTACGAAGGAATTAATTCATCCTCATCAATTCTAAATAACTCTCTCTTTGCAAATACATCATTGAAACTTCCCTTTTGTTCATATTCCTCTCCCACAATTCCTCATTCTACACAACCTGTTTGGAGATGTCTAAAATCCCAAAATTGGAAGAATGGAGTCCAAAGAATTTTCCGATCACGTAAATGCATTGCAAGTAAATCTCACCCATGGAATAATTAGAGAAAGGGAAAAAGGTAAATCATATGATTTTATAATATAATAATATATTAAACTATAACATTCGTTTTATCGAGATATAAGGAGCATACATTATCAAAATCAAATTTTCTCAACTCCATTATACTCGATTTAACGAGAGCTTCGATTTGACACCAACATTGATAGGGTAATAACTCGTTTTGAAATATGTTATTATCAAACTTTCAAAATTTACAAATCAGTACACCAACTTTTGAAAAAGTTACAAAATAGTCCTTGAACATTTTGATATTGATAAATTGAAATAGAAATGAGATAATTTTCCAATCGTAAAACATTGATAAAATATTTTTGACAATTTTACCTTTACGAATTGGAATGGACAATTTTACCCTTAGGGTAAAACCGACCTAATTTTGACGACAGTGAAAATGGGATAGAATATTCATGAAGAAATTCTAAATCAATTGATTATATAAAATGGCTTGAAGTCCATTTGAGTTAAAAGATCGAATATTATTTTAACTCGAAGAGTTTAATTACATAATATACTTATTCTAAAAGGATAAATGTGCTCTTGTAGAAGTAATGAGTATTTGTTACAGAAGAACAAATTTGCTCTGTAAAGCATTCAATATTTAATTCTCGCACTTTATTTCTTTGTAATTTAATTCTTTGCAATACCTCCTACTTGATGATGGGTTCAACGTCACTAAACTAAGGTTTTATATATTTCTGCACTTTATATGCTAAGTGATGGGTAATACCTTCTACTAAGCGAGATCCTACTCTGAAGAAGTAGTTAAACATTATGCAATTTAATTCTCGCAATTTAAATTCCGTAAATTTATATTTATTGCAATAATTCCCATAAGGTAGGTTCGACCACCTATTGGAGGAAATTTAATTTCTGCAATTTAAATTTATGCACTTTATAGTTTGAGTATATTTCCAATGTGGTGGGTAATACCACACGATTGGTATGCATATTTCCAATGTGGTGGGTTATACTATACGATTGGTTATAACGAATCCTACTCCAGAAGAAGTAGTTGATCAAATATTCTAATCATACTCTCGAAGTAGTAGACGATGAGAATAAAATTACTTCCCCATATATACCGAATATTAATGGAGAAAATTGAGTAAGTGGTACTTGAAGTCACCATTGGATAAATAGATGAAAATAAAATGCTCAATAGATCCCATGTTGATAAATCAAAGATAATATATCGCATGGAGAAATTATATGAAGTAATCTCATCGATGATATGAGATTGTATTAATATGAGAATAAAATGCTCTTGAAGAAGCATAATCACTAGATTTCTGTATTTGAATAAAGCCAATATGATATTATTATTACTCCAGAAGAAGTACAAAACAGTCGAAGTGGAACATATTGAGAATATCAAAAGATGGCATTAAACACTCGAAAATATAGAAATGTAAAAAGAATATACATACTGAATCCATAAATGAGGGATGCGTCTCGAGAGTATAAATACTCCGTAACTCTGCCACCATCAACATTAGGATTCATAATGAAATATTTAAAGGATCCGAATTTCTTTTTAAAGCTGACACGGTGGTGCATGGCCATGCACTGAGCTTCCATGATTCTTGAACATATGCATGAAATTTGATGAGTAGTTCATCAACAGTAGTAGCAGAAATAAGTATTTTTCTTGCTGAATGCGAGATAAACTTATTATTTACACCCTGATCTAGAAACGCTAGTAAGCCATCAAAGAAATTATTAATATTCAACAAACCTATTGGTTTGACATGAAAGTTCCACTGTGCCAACGAGGCTATATTGAATATTTCTTCCAGTGTGTTGTAGCCGCCTGGAAGGACAATGCAAGCATCACTATTATTCATCATATACATCATGCAGTTGTGGATGGATTGCGCTTGTAGCCCCAACCCTGCTGGACCCATGGTAGAACTGGCTCCAATTCGAGTATTAGATCCAACTAGATGAAAAGGTATTACACTCGAAACTCTTATTCCCCATGATGGTGCAGCCATTATAAGTCTAGCTAAAAGTTTGTTGTTGGTTCCTCCATATAGTATATTGATTTCTTGTCTCCCTAACTCTTTTACGAGTCGGTTTGCCATATCCACATATTGGATATGGCCTACCAGTTTAGATCCACCAAGAATACATACGGTTTTAATCTGGCGAGGTAAAGGCTGACTTGTATGAGATGATTCTAAAATCTCTATATCCATCTCTACTCCTATCTCTCTTTTTACACTATACTTTTAATGTATGAACATGAGAGATATATGAATCCCTCTATTTAAAGAAAAATTTTCAAACCAATAATTGAGTGCACTATTTACTTTTTGACAAATATGAAAGAGAAAAAATGCGAGAAAAAAATTTTTAAGTGAAAATGACATATATCTGTCGGTGATTGAAAAATAATATATATATACATATATATATCTTAAAATCGAAAAACAATATTTACAATTACAAGAAAAACATTGATCTTCGTTATTACACCGAGCTTCCTTATATTAATATGAGAAAATTATTATACTAAAATTTTCTACTAAATTTACAAACAGGATCTTCTAAAGTAAGTTTTTCAAGACTGTAACGCGTTTGTTGATCTTTGAATTTGGCCCATAAGGCCATTAGCTCACCTTGTACGTGTCTACTAGGATGTGTCTCAAGAGCCTGTTGAATATCATCCAAAGGTTCCTTACTCAATCCATCCTTAATGAACGCTATTTTATCTTCTCGATTTCTGGACAAGTACCCCACAGATTTACATCGAGTGTCACATGTCCATCGAGCACACTTGTAGCATCCTCCTAATCTTTTTGCTCTTCGTTTCTTTGAAAAACTACTTTTACCCATACCAGGCATGTATTTAGAAGGAATTGAAACCTCACCAGATAATCGAACCTTTGCTTCAATCAAGCATCGGATATCTTGTGGGATACCCTTATTCATTAGCATCCTTAATCTTTCCATTTACCTCGATAAATCCTTTTAGGATTTTAATCGATGAGTGATGGATAGTATTTTCAAGATTTGAGATCATATGATCCATTATAATGTATAGACCCTTGTTAGGATGAATTTTGCAATAATTTTGATGATTTATTTATAGAATAATACGACGCGTATGAAATAAGACTCGATTTTAAATAAATAATATGAGCGTAAGAGCTATGATTTCGAATTAAATAATAGCCGGATGTGATGCGTATGAGTCAGAACTCCGTGTTTGAATAGTGGTAGACAATAATGTCACTAAAAGATGATGGAATATGTCGGTGAATTGTTTCTATGATAAATCATATTGAGCACTATACAGATACTAGTGAAATCGATATAACAATTTCTTGAACTAGAAGTTCGATAATACTGCTTGCAAACCGGATCGACCATCCCGGTTTAAATAATTATTGAAATCAATATTTCAAGTGAAGAATTAAAAGAATTCTTCAATAATTGTTCTCGATAAATGATGAAATCATTACTAGCCAATATTGAAATAAATCCCAAATATATCCTGGAATAAAGGATGAGAAATATGGGCCCACTCATCCTCCATGTGGACTACTAGATATTATGATATGGATCCACTAGATAGTCACATGTGTATATGATTTGTAATTTGAAATTTACGAAATATTTGCTCACGGTATGAGCATGATTTCCAGATTTAATGATAAAGCTAGTAAATGTATATCCCAATACTTGAATGAATCCCTGAAGGATTGAGTATGCGCATACAAGTGGGATATTATATGGCAAATTATTTAAAGTCCTCAAATAAATTGCCGATATCGAGAATAGAATGCAAACGGTCTAAATAAATGATAAGAACATATATGATTAAAATCATACAAACTGTATGAGTTTTGGTGTTCTAAATTTTCTCAACATGAGGGGGAGTATTAAAGGTTGAAAATAATATGTGAAATGCATCATGTTATATCCTCGAAATTGAAATACGAACTTGAAGTTCAAAGATGCATGAAAGGCTATGAACAATCACATATATCAGCTATGATGCTTTGATAAGTTTGCGCGCCAGAAGCGTTGATATTTCCCCAAACATATATATCAAAGCAAATTATAAAAGATGGTCTTAATAACGGAGGCATATGCTCTTGAAGAGTATATAGACATAACTATACTGTGTAATCCTACAAGAGGATTGATAATGAGATATCTCGATAAGTTATGTCAATATGGGGAAAGAAATGAAATTGAAATGTGTCGACACGATATGAAAATGTAGCGCTACATATGATCAATGATAATGAAAATATTGAGATATATTGAAGATGATAAATGGTGAATGTGAAATCCTTAACTTATGAGATGATGAGATGATGATGACTAGTGCTCAAGTTTAAAGATAAGCATGGTGGTCATTATATGTTGCATGCTCATGAAAGTTAAATTACCGATCGTGTGTGTAGCACCGAAAAGGAAATTAAAGGATCGGGTGAGCTGAGCCCGTGTTTATGAGTACCCTAAAGGGTGAGCTAAGCCCCTGGGAATGAAATAACCTATTAAGTGAGTATTAAATGTTAAATGATATATTTTAAATGTTAGTTAGTTATGAAGGTTTACTTATATGTTTACATGTTTTTACGATAAATTTATATGCTTTAAATTGTGTATTTGGAGACATGTGTTCATGGTGAATGTTTTGTAGTTGTGTAAGAAAATTGATGCACTCTAAATGAACGAAGAGTATAAAATCAATGTATATGATACTCATACAAATGTATGAAAGATTTTGAAATGCTTTACTTGACATCTTTGGTATAAAATCTGCGTTGCACTCTTTTCCCTTGGTGAGGTTTTATCCCATTGGGTTTTCCTAGCAAGGTTTTTAATGAGGCAACTTTAAAGGCGTATTCACATGAATAATGTACTCTTTTTCCTTCATTAGGGTTTTTCCCACTGGGGTTTTCCTAATAAGGTTTTAACGAGGCATATTCATGGTATATTGAGAACGATATGAGAAATTGATACAGTGTATCTATTGGATCAAGTTATAATGGAGCTAATGCTTTAGATCCAAACGATGATGATATTGAAATCATTTACCAGAAGTAAAGATATCGATTCTCAAGATATGAAATCAAGCGAGCATTTGCACTCTTTTTCCTTCGATCAAGTTTTTTCCCACTGGGTTTTCTTGACAAGGTTTTAACGAGGCAGCACGTGAATACTCATATGCCGCTGATAGACATCAGGGGGAGCAATGTTTTGATGAAGCAGTATATAACCACTCCAAACTATCCTGCAATCGGTTTGGAAGTTTTTTCCCACTGGGTTTTTCTCCAAACAGGTCCAGAAGACATTTGTATTAATAGTCATTCAAGGGGGAGTGTTATGAATAATAATTGAAGAATAATTATTAGGTGTTATGAATAATTGAGAATAATTTGGTGGTTATGAATTATGAGGAATAATTTGGTGGAGGAATAATTTGGTGGAGGAATAATTTGGTAAAAGATGTAATTATTATATGTGAATGACTATTATACCCTTGATGAAATTATGTAATTACGATTGTGCCATTCGAAGTTTTCCTATAAATAGGGCTTCAGTTATTAATGAAATTCATTCCTGAGAATTCCTTAGAATTCATTCTCTCTAAATTCTCTCTATTGTTTCTATACTTTTATAACACATATCACATTTTCATCTCATTCACTAAAAATAGGTCTAAATCATATAGGAACACCTAAATCATGGTCTAAAACATGCAGGGTGTTACATTTTATGTGTTCCTTCTTTCCGTTTAAATTTAAAGTCATTCAGCAACATGACCAATGCCTTGAAATGTTATGCTATCTTCTTTCTTGATTTTTGTTTGTTGTAGGACTTGGCTTCGGGAAGATGGTTGGCTCCGGGTAAACAGAAAGGCAGTCTTTACTACATAACACCAACAACACAGATATCAGAATCTCACCATGTATCACAATCCTCAAACCTATGGCATATGAGACTTGGGCATCCTTCACGACAATGACAAAAATTAGCATCTTCCTTAGTTCTTTTACATTCAATGTCTTTTGTTAATGATCATATACTTTGCCCTTTGGCTAAACAAACTAGATTACCTTTTCCTTCTAGTTCAACTAGCATTTACACCCGTGGATTGCACGAGAAGCTCCGTATGGGAATGGGAAATTTAATAATAAAAACAAAAATTGAATTTTATTTTATAAAAATTTTGATAGAAGTTTGCCTATATTTTGGACTAATCCATTCTGTAAAAACTTACTACGAAACTCAATAAAATCAACACAACGTAATTTTAACTTCTCCCACACATCGCAATGCCAAAAGTGAATAAAAAAAGGAGAAATCCACTATTATCTAAACACCAACACAAGTCGAAGAATATAAAATGCCTCAAATTCGAAAAAATTAATTAATGACTTAAACCAGTAATTAACAATAGTGAAGAATAAAGAATGAGCGTGTTGTCGCAGTACGCCAAAATTTATTTTATTTCCTTACTCGGTTTCAAAACTACAAATTAATGTAGAAGTGGTAAGTAAGGGTCGAACCCAAGAGGAACGGTGCTTAATCTAGTTGTCTTTATCAATTAATATAGAAAAGTGGGGGTTTTGAGAATTTTGAATGAAAATCAAATGACAAAAGATAAGATCAAATAAAACAATTGAAATAAATATCTAGTTCTCGGGTTCGGTTGTGTCAACAACTTGTGTTTATCTTTCCCATGCAACGTGTTACTATTCCTTCTTCAATTTATCAACTCTCAATTAACCGAGAAGCTCTGATTAACGAATTCTTCCTTAAGTATATTAAGTTAAAAGTACGCTCTTTAACTTAACATCTAGCTATTGGATAACCCTAAACAAGCTTTTAGGATTTAATGCAAAGCTAGTATGAAATGAACGAGAAGAATGAGTTGAATTAGATGAATAATTTCACAAACTCGAATTAATGCATCTAAGTTAATTTGTTAATAAATATGCACGATATTCATTTGCTACTTTGGATTGGAATCTAATGACAATTACGGATCAAAAGTTCCAATCCTAGCAAGTAACTTGAATTTAAAGATTAATTAATTCAATTGGCCAAAGTGAATGCAATAATCACATAAACTCAAAAACGGGTTTACAAGCATAACAAATCAACAAATTGAAGTAGAGGAATAGATAAAACGTTACTAAAGAGTTAGAAAAGATAACAACATGTTAGTTGAACACAACGTCCCCCTCGAACTAGATAGAAAAGTCTTAACTACTCATAATTGCGGGGTTTCATACTTTTTAGCGAGTGTTCACCTTGTATCACCACCACTATATGATAGATTATGCAAAATATAGTAAACAAGTAAATAAATACTAAGAAATAAATAGAGAAATAAAAGGGAAAAGAGAACTTAGCGAAGAATTGATCCGCCGGAATATGAAAAGCTAAAATCTTCAAGTTAAAACTAAGAACAAATGAAGAAGAAAATTTTATTGGAGAGAACTACTAGCTAATTCTCTTCTACTAAGGGTGTGTTTGATTGGAGTGGGTGGAAAAGAAAACATTTTCCTTATTACATGGAAAAGATTTTCTTGAGGGGGAGGTGAAAAAAATTTGCCATGGAAAATAGGCAAAACAAGCTTCAAATGGTTGTACATTTAAAATATTTTCAATGGCAAATTTTTCAATCAAACAACAAAGTGGAAAATTATTTGTCTTGATGGGACATTTTCCATGTCAAATGGATGCAATCAAACACACCCTAAGTTGTGTCTTTCCTTCCTTACAAATGCCTCTATTTATAGGCAAAATTTCACAAGAAAACATGATAAAAAAATTGTACAACTACTCCATTATGATTCCACTAATTGGTAACCACCAAATCATGATCTTAAATTGCTCCATTAGTTCAACTATAGTATCATGGTATAGGTAAACATCTTGGCTGAATTGTGCAATTGGAATTTCCTCTTTTGGATATTTTAATAGAAAGTTATGAATTTTCTACCAAAACATGGCCCAAGAAATCCTCCATTCATATCACTCTCGGTTTTACCCATTTTTTACCATGATATAATCCGAATCATTTGAAGACGTCAACATCAAAGTTGTAGCCCTCTGAGTGTCCTTTCCAAAAATATAAAGTGCAGGTCAATCCGAATTTTGTAGCAAAGGTTATGGTCAAATTACTAAACTGCGGCAGTAAATTCGAGCTGCTGATTTTTTTATGCTTTGTCCTTTCTCTTCAAATGGCCATAACTTTCACTAGGAATCTCCGACTTGGGATCCGACAAAAATGTGGAAATCCTCTTTTGATATTCTTTGATATTGGCACAAGAAAAATTGTAAAAACAACTTTTCATAAAATTGCATCGGAGGCCCTCCATCTTTGAATTTGCTTGCATTTCGGTCCCAAGTTTCGTTTTCGCTCCATTTTTATCCATTTTAGCTCCTTTTGATTTCTTGTGACTCTAAACACACAATAAAAGGAAAACACATAAAAATAAACATATAATACTAATAAAACACACAAATACGTAAAATAGAAGAGTTATTTAAGTGCTTTTCTAACACTTATCAAACTCCCCCACACTTAGACTATTGTTCGCCCTCGAACAACAACCTATATGATACCAAACAACACACTGATTTTACATGAGATAAACAACTTTAAACATTGAAATCCAACTACAGATAATGACTTGCTTAATAAATATTCTCCCGAACCATGAAAATTTCACTTTTTCTCAAATACACAATGGCTTGTGAGTGTGTGCAATTTGAGGTTATCATCCCATCACTAACTGGAACCAAATGAAAGCTTACGATGATCTATCCAAATCCTGATCCGAAATAGTCAAATATTTCCTTTCATCTCTCGTGATCCCACTCTTATTTTACAATGATTCCCATGGATCCTAAAAATTACTCTATTCACCAAAAATCATCAACTGTTAGCACTGCAAAGAAAAAAAAAGGGCATGGCAGGTGTTTTATCGCAAATATGTCTTCAATTTAAAGAGTGTTTAGATTGAGCACTTCAAACCACTGAGGAAATTTATTTATCTAACTTCACACTTGGGTAGCTATCACATTTTTCACGATTTTTTTTTCTTTTTTTTTTGATGAAGAAGAAAAAGAAGAAGAAGAAGAGTTTTGCAATTTTCTTTTCAACTTTTACCTCACAGGTAGCTTTCACACTAAACCTCTTTCATTGGAGGCAGCCTTCTTCACCCATTCGAGGTGACGGCTTCACACTCTGAGGTAGGTAGCTCTTTCCGGTGGTCCCTCTCCTTTATTTCAAATATAAAAGTAAAATTCATTCTCAGTATAGGTCAATGCTTTTTCCAAACTTTTTAAACTCTATCAATAAAAGATACATTCACAAAAAACAGATACCATGCGATTATAACTCTACCTTGCTAACAATTGATGTTTCCAAGTTACTTTGAGCAGGACGAATGGATAGAAAGAAAAAAAAGTTAGTTTACTATGGTATAGAAAGTTAGAAAAAAATCAACATTTTCAACCTTCAATTTGTGTTCCAGAGAATGATAGTAAATTACCTATAAATGTGCTCAGATAAATTTGCCAGCTGTGCTTGGAGAAGAACAGAATACATTTTTTTTTCGAGATCTTGTAGTTTCAGCTAAGTCACACAAATTAAACTCAATCATATTCAAAAGTTGCTATCTCATGCAAAATCGTCGACACAAATAAAAAAAAATCACCACCTTGAGACCACAATATGCCACTCCCCACACTTAAATTCTACATTGTCCCCAATGTAGAAATATAGAAAGCATAAAAAAAAGAGAAGAAATAGAAACTCCCCTATGGTAAGCAATGAGTCGTGCCGATTTGGGGATGGTGGTTGCACAATGTAGCACTTCTGAGGAATACTTCGACAATCCAAGAGTAAGAGACCTGCAATCAACATATTTACAGAACAAAAAAAAACAACAGCTAAAAATATTTTGGTTTTTTTTTTTGTGATGAAGAGAAATTTATATACAAAGCGACTTTGGGAGTTGACAACCCTCTGAACATCTTGCAGTAGTATTCACATCAAATTAATGATATGATTCCATCAAGTCTGATCCGCATGGAAACTATCTGAATCAGCATACTCTCTACAAAATAGTTTGATAACCAACCTTAATGAAAAGGTCCTCCATATCGCCACATGTCACATAGGTATGTTTACCATTCAATAAAGAACAGCCCCATAAGAACCAACAAATGGGAGAACGTTTAGAGCAGAACGTCCAACTCAGACACTTCTCAAATAAATGAGACGTAGTTTTACATCTTCGGATGAGTGCTAGTGATTACGCTCAAAAAGTTGCTGCCCAATGGTTGGGCATTTTCCTTCTACAGTTACAAGACAACATCTTCCTTAGTACGTTAGAAAAAAAAAACAGAGAAATAAAAACAAAAACAACGAAAATTTCAAAAGAAAGATAAAAATAAGAGAAAATGCTTGGGTTGCCTCCCAAGAAGCGCTTTTGTTTAAAGTCGTTAGCTCGACTCTAAATTTTTTTTAAAAAAATTAATTAATAAAAGCAACTAAATTAGTTAACCGTTTCCCGGAAACGACGCCAAAAACTTGGGCGAGTGTCGTCGCGGCGCGCCAAAGTTTAAATTTTTTCCTTACTCGGTTTCAAAACTTCAAATTAATGTAGAAGTGGTAAGTAAGGGTCGAACCCAAGAGGAACGGTGCTTAATCTAGTTGTCTTTATCAATTAATATAGAAAAGTGGGGGTTTTGAAAATTTTGAATGAAAATCAAATGACAAAAGATAAGATCAAATAAAACAATTGAAATAAATATCTAGTTCTCGGGTTCGGTTGTGTCAACAACTTGTGTTTATCTTTCCCATGCAATGTGTTACTATTCCTTCTTCAATTTATCAACTCTCAATTAACCGAGAAGCTCTGATTAACGAATTCTTCCTTAAGTATATTAAGTTAAAAGTAAGCTCTTTAACTTAACATCTAGCTATTGGATAGCCCTAAACAAGCTCTTAGGATTTAATGCAAAGCTAGTATGAAATAAATAAGAAGAATGAGTTGAATTAGATGAATAATTTCACAAGCTCGAATTAATGCATCTAAGTTGATTTGTTAATAAATATGCACGATATTCATTTGCTACTTTGGATTGGAATCTAATGACAATTACGGATCAAAAGTTCCAATCCTAGCAAGTAACTTGAATTTAAAAATTAATTAATTCAATTGGCCAAACTGAATGCAATAATCACATAAACTCAAAAACGGGTTTACAAGCATAATAAATCAACAAATTGAAGTAGGGGAATAGATAAAACGTTACTAAAGAGTTATAAAAGATAACAACATGTTAGTTGAACACAACGTCCCCCTCGAACTAGATAGAAAAGTCTTAACTACTCATAATTGCGGGGTTTCATACTTTTTAGCGAGTGTTCACCTTGTATCACCACCACTATATGATAGATTATGCAAAATATAGTAAACAAGTAAATAAATACTAAGAAATAAATAGAGAAATAAAAGGAAAAAGAGAACTTAGCGAAGAATTGATCCGCCGGAATATGAAAAGCTAAAATCTTCAAGCTAAAATTAAGAACAAATGAAGAAGAAAATTTTATTGGAGAGAACTACTAGCTAATTCTCTTCTACTAAGTTGTGTCTTTCCTTCTTTACAAATGCCTCTATTTATAGGAAAAATTTCACAAGAAAACATGATAAAAAATTGTACAACTACTCCATTATGATTCCACTAATTGGTAACCACCAAATCATGATCTTATATTGCTCCATTAGTTCAAATATTATATCATGGTATAAGTAAGCATCTTGGCTGAATTGTGCAATTGGAATTTCCTCTTTTGGATATTTTAATAGAAAGTTATGAATTTTCTACCAAAACATGGCCCAAGAAATCCTCCATTCACATCACTCTCTGTTTTGCCCATTTTTGACCATGATATAATCCGAATCATTTGAAGACGTCAACATCAAAGTTATAGCCCTCTGAGTGTACTTTCCAAAAATATAAAGTGCAGGTCAATCCGAATTTTGTAGCAACAGTTATGGGCAAATTACTGAACTGCGGAAGTAAATTCGAGCTGCTGATTTTTTTACGCTTTGTCCTTTCTCTTCAAATGGCCATAACTTTCACTAGGAATCTCCGATTTGGGATCCGACAAAAATGTGGAAATCTTCTTTTGATATTCTTTGATATTGGCACAAGAAAAATTGTAAAAACAACTTTTCATAAAATTGCATCGGAGGCCCTCCATCTTTGAATTTGCTTGCATTTCGGTCCCAAGTTCCGTTTTCGCTCCATTTTTATCCATTTTAGCTCCTTTTGATTTCTTGTGACTCTAAACACACAATAAAAGGAAAACACATAAAAATAAACATATAATACTAATAAAACACACAAATACGTAAAATAGAAGAGTTATTTAAGTGTTTTTCTAACACTTATCAAAGAACTTTGCACATTTTTCTTACACTCCGTTTCTGCCATGCTAGGAAACACTTATCCTCATCTCCATCCCATCATGATTTAATTGGGACCGAGCGAGAATACTATAAGAATTCAAATAGGATTGGCACTCCCATTCTCGGTCCCCTCGCTGCAAAATTCTCATCGTCATCTACGTAACCTCGTTATCATTAGGTTGGTGACTTTTATTTGTATTTTTCAATATGTATTCAATAAACACATTCTAAATATACTAAACATATATATTAACATATTCATTATAAAATCATCAATTTAACATATTCGGTATATTAATATGGGTGCGGATAAATCCACCCACCAATTTAGTTTCTACATCCATTTATCCTATATTCCAATTACACCCCCACCCTCGTGTAATTTAAAAAAAATATGTTCATATGCTCGAAAACGAACAGGCGAAAGGGTGTTCGCTCCAACCGGAGCGACCACCACATAATTTAAAAAAAAAAAGAAAAAGAAATAATTAAAAAAATAAAGGAAGAATTATATATAAAAAATTTTTGCCATCATTAATTTTTGTTCAAATTTTTTACAACCATTCAATTTTTTTAATAATTGTATTCAATACCGAATAAAACTCATTACTGTATCATTAAAAAAATTTCAAAATTCATCGTCAAAGTGGCTTCAAAAAATTCAACTAACCGGATAAAACTAATTACTGATCATAAAAAAATTTGAAATTCATCGTCAAAGTGGTTACAAAAAACTTAAAAGAAATTTCGAAATTACTTGTCAATGTGGTTACAAAAAATCATAGTAAAAATTGCATCTACCAACGAAAAATTGGATATAAAAATTCTCCTTTTTTCTTCAATTTTAAATTTTTTTTCCTTGTTCGGTGCATTCACAGCGAACAAGAAAAGAAAAAAGAATGAGTGCACTTAGTATGGGTAACTTAGTCTTTTTAATTTTTTTTTTTAAATGGGTGTGCTCAACATTTAGCTGGGTGCATTTTGCCCCACCCTATTAATATTTTGTTAACCCATCTATTTATATGCTTATTTTAAACAATTTAAATTATATAGAATTCTTAATGTCGTTGATAAAAAACTCATAGATTTTATGTTATCTTCGAACAAATAGTGATATTGGTAAATGTTAGTGGCATAGCAATAATAGTAATAAAAACAAAAATGCAAAAAATAACTTTTCAAAGCACTAAACTCTGTTGATTTAAGCAACAGAAACAATTTTATAAAATTTTTGAAAGAGTTTCCACTGTATTTTCGACAGATCCATCTTGTAAATATTCAAGGCATAACTCGATAAAATCAATGTAATATCGTTCAAAATTCTCATTCAACATCTCAATATCCAAAACAATTCAAGGATAATAACATTCATTATTATCGAAAAAATACAAATTAAAGAATAAAAGTGACCTCATAGTAACTGTATTTATTTGGGGGTGAGGGGAGGGGGGGTGAAAAGACGATCGTCAACCTATTGAAATCTTTGCTCTATGGCTTTCTTCATAGTAGATACATAAAGAATAATGGTGTGATCCTTTGATATAGTAACCTAGAACGTGATCAACCAAAAAAAAAAAAAAACATCAACTTTTGAGAAAAAAATTTTCAAAAAAAAAAAAAATCATAAATGCATCATTATCCAAGTTCATCAAAATATAGTAGTATACCTTATTATATCAGATAAACATAGATACTCCACATGTTCTAGATTCAATCAAAAGACAGTAGTCATGTCTACCAATTAATAATAATAATAATAATAATAATAATCAGTGCAAATAATAATAATAATAATAATAATAATAATAATAATAATAATAATAATAATAGATTGTCAAAAATTAAGCAATTCTAAATTTGTTGGCTTTTATTTGTGATATAATTTTTTCCTATACTTGTGTAGTCAATAATCTACTTGGTCATATTTCCTTGTGGCTAGATAAATGGGTCCCCATGGGCTCTTTTATTCAGTTTATGCCCTCTAGCCTTACTTCTCAACATGCAATTAGCGATTTCCAACTTTATGGATAATGGGACCAGAGTTGGTCTGGGCGTAACAGAATTGCGGTGTTTAGAAATTTTTAAAATATAAAACAAACTTTGTAAGTCTATGAGTAAGGTGACCCCTTTTTTTAAAAAGTAAAAGTCAAGTTGTTATTTATTAGAATCCAATTTTAATCTCTTGATCAAGAGTTTATATTATCATTTTCATCATTTTGAAAGTTTTTATTTAGTAAAAGTTTGTCTTTGGAATTCGTGTATATAGTTTTTTCCTGCAAAAAAAATTATTTGTCAAGGGCCTCTAACAAGATTTCGCTTAAGGCCCTCCGAATCTCAGGACCGGCTCTGATGGGACAGGCATAAACTACCACATGTTCTTTCTCAGCATCTTTTGCCTCTTATCCTGCAAATCCCCATTTTTCCAAAACTTGACCAGATTATTTGGAATCCATCCTCTTTTGGAGAATTCACTTCATGCATTGAACTAATTAGAAACAGGTAGCCTAAGCAGAAGGCGTATTAGGCGATTTGGAGAACTGCCCTTCCTCCCAAGATCTCATTTTTTGCTTGGACATTGTGGCCTGGCTGGGTGTCTATTGATGCCATTCTCAATCAGAGGATTGGTCTTAGTCTTGCTTCCAAATGTCTCTACTGTAAGTGAGAGAAAACTTTCAAGTATATTTTTATAACTAGTGCAGTGGCCACACAAGTTTGGAATCATTTTTGCTTTCATTTAGCTTCAAAGCCAGAGCTGGTCTTGAGCCTAAGCAGCTTAAACAGCCGCTTAGGTCTTCCAAAATATAAGGGCCCCAAAATTTGTAATTCTATATGAATATGGTGATTTTTGTTTTAATAAAAATCAAGTTATTACTTGTTCAGTCAGAAATAGTTCAATTTTAATCTCTTGATGGATTATATTATCATTATTGCAAGTACGAAAGTTTTTATTTAATAAAATCTTTCATTTAAAAGTAGCATATATAGGTCTTTTATGGATAAAATTTTACTTGTTAGGGGCCTCCTCCGAAATTTCGCTTAAGGGCCTTCAAATCTCAGGACCGGCTCTGTTCAAAGCTAAGCCATGTGAATCTCTTTCCCATATGTTTGAGTATTGGCCTCGTTGTATACATGATGCTAATGATGCTGGTAAATAGATTGTGCCCCTCTTAATTTTCTGGTTTCTGTGGCTAGAGAGGAATAGGGTCAAATATAGTGGTGGATCTACGAATTCTACTAAGGTTATCTGGGCTATTAATGGTATGCTGAATTATTGTCTCTTGCTTACCCCTCTTCGAAGTATAGCTTTTCCTTTTCGTTTATTGCTATTTATTGCTCTAGACCACCAAATGGTTTTATAAAATTAAATATTGCTGGTAGTTCTAGAATGGATCAGTGATTGCTGGTGGTCTTTCTCGTGACTCCAATGGAGCCTTTTTGTTCGTATTTAGTGAGAAGATAGGTAGGGATGCCACCATCTTAATGGCGGAAGTACAAGCTTTATATTCCGAACTGAAGCTTTAATTTGTCTACAACGGGGCTATAGAAATATTGTGATGGAGACATATTCACTAGGAGCTTTTTAGCTTATCCAGAGCACTTGTCCCTTGTCCTAGTCCATGGTATCTATAGTATCAAACAGGATAGATCGGGCATCCGTTATCTCAGAACATATCTATTTGTCATGCTTGGAGGGAGGCTAATAGGGTTGCTGACTAGTTTGCTTCCAAGGGCGATGGTCACCCCGGTATTGTCCTCTATAACTCTACTGATATTGAATGCTTAGTTGCTGGAATCCTCAAGATTGATGCAGACACTATCCCATCCTTTATTTTAGACGCATTCGAGCTTAGTATATTAGTTTCTTTAGTTGTTATGATCGTTATCCTTTAATATGGAGTAGTACTCATTACATCATGCATTGCTTTAGTTCAAAATCTTCTATGGCTTGTAATTTTTGATAGGTAAGGCTCATCACGTCCCTATCTCGTTTTGTAATTTTTTAATTCTATCAATAAAACTATATCTTGAGTTTGGATTTTTGAACCGGGATATTTATCTTAAAAAATGATAATAATCTAATGTGGAAATTGGAAAAAAATAATTATATTTGTGCATATTTTCGATGCACGTAAAATATAATTGATAATTATATTTTCAATAAAAAAATTATATATGATATTCACATACAAAAATAAGACATCACAATGGAAAACATATTGACCAAAAATAAGGCGGACCTGGCACAAGGCAAAATAGGCTCTTGCCTAGGGCCCCAACATTTGGGGGCCCATTTTCATGAAAATATATTTCTTTTTCTTTTAATTTCTTGCATCAATTACCAAAAATAAAGGAAAATACATCTGAAATTTTATGTTGTTGTCTTGCGAACACCATGACCAGTTAATTTTTTTGAGAGTATTATTTCTATTTGATGCATTTTTGTTGTCTCGTAAGCATGATATTGTTTTTTGATTGTGAATTAATGTCTCTAACTCATTTTTTGTTCAATAACTTTAACAGTTGTTTCTTTTGATTATTATTATGAAATAACAATTAATATTATTAATGGCTTCCATTATAAATCTAACTCAATATATTTGAAAAAAATCAATTACTCTAGGGGGCCTATTTTTAAAGTTTCCCTAGGGCCGGTTTTACCACAGGTCCGACCCTGACGGTTCGTGAGTGAATAATATATATAAATTTTAATTTTGAAAACACATATAAGATGTAGCGTACAAAATCTGCAACTCTTTGTTTCTCATGTAATTAAACAAAATCTGCAAACTCTTTGTTTCTCATGTAATTAAACAAAGAGTTGCAGATTTTGCACGCTACATCTCATGTTACTCTTTGTTTCTCATGTAATTAAACCACCATCCCTAAGTTATTAACAGCAAACGCTTTCAACTTTGAAGTTCAAAGCGTTTGCTGTTAATAACTTAGATATGCTATGTAGAATTGTTTCTCATGTAATTGGCCTAATTGGTTGCAATTTATTTAGTAAGTTAATTTTCCTACAGTTATCTTTTTCACATATAACACCCTATGATGCCAAGAACATCAAAATCACATCACATAATCATACACTTTCAATTGGTTCATATCGAGCTTTTAAACAAAGGAAACTTGTACTTGTTGATCAATCTTAAACTTCAAAACAAACATGCCGTCTTGCCAACCGTACGTTGATTATTATCCTACTTTAGGTTGATTAGGCGAACCTATATGCACATATTCATGACATGAATTGGTGCAAGCATGTCATTCAAACCAAGTAGTGAAGAAAATTTACATCTTAAAACATTATCTCCCACAAGTCATAAAGAAACTTGGTTCAATAGAATTAATTACCTCTTCTCCTTAACTTTCTTCCTAAACACTAGTACACAATTGACATTGGACGTCGCTCATTGGGTGATGGTTCTATGGAAAAACGCCACCCAAAAATAAAGGGTGGCGGTTGTTAGAAAAAACCGCCACCCTTTATGTATTTTTTTAAAAAAATTATTTTAAACTTTGGGTGGCGGTTCTTTTCAAGAATCGCCACCCAAACTAGAACAACGGGTGGCGGTTCTTTAGCCACCTGAAGTATTATAATTTTTTTTTTAATGCACAACTGGTGGCGGTTGTTTCTACAACCGCCACCCATTCTCTACATTAAAAAAAATAATAATAATAAATATTTAGAGTGGTGGTTTCGTACTACAACCGCCACCTTTTTTTTATATTTTTATTATTAAAAATACTTTTGGGTGGCGGTTTTTTGCTACAACCGCCACCCTTTCTCTTTAAATATTTCACCAACTCACCAGATAGTCATATTCCCGCTTCTTTCCTTCTTCTTTCGAAAATTTTTCGCAATATCTTGCAATATTCACGATTTCAAATCAGATTTAAGTGCAATTTCTTCACAAATTGATGGCACATTTTAAGTAAGGTAAGCTTCTTCTATCTTTTGGTCCCAATTTCTTGTATTTTCGTGTAATAGTTAATATAATTTTTTTTTTCGAGTTTTTGAGCATGCAAACTTTAAATGGCCATAACTTTTGCATACAATGTCCGTTTTTAACCCACTACACCATTCCAGAATCGTCGCGACGAGAGATCTACGACACTCATAGCTGTCGTTGTGACCCCATGTTTCAGGTCAATTTGAGGTCGTCTAAGGCCTCAAAATGCAATTTTTAGTTTTTCATCTTATAATTTCATGTTTTTGTTCTTAGATTGTTCATTTTGTTGCAATTAGAGGCGATTGGTTTTGAATAAAAATTATTTCGTTCTTACTTGCACTCCTAATTCTGTATTTTTCATCGCTCATATCTTTAAAAAAAAAGTGGATTTTGGGTGGCGGTTTTGCACTAAAACCGCCACCCTAAGTAGTTTTTTTTTTTAAAAAGGTAGAAAGGGTGGTGGTTGTTAAAAACAACCGCCACCTAAATGTTTTTTGGGTGGCGTTTTTTCAACGGCTACCCTTTCGACGACTTTGGGTGTCGCCGTTTTAGGTGGCGATCAAAAAACCGCCACCCTAAATCTAAAACAACCGCCACCTAAGCTTCTTTTTGTACTAGTGAAATATCGTACTAAGGCTCTAAAGAGGTGAAGGAATATAGAAAACATCATAAAGCATTCATAATCATAACACACATAGCTTAGTACCAAAGAACTTCACATTGATAAACTTAAAGCATTCAAACAAAGGAAACTTCTATTATTCCATCACCAAACTCAACCATAGCTTCAAATATTAGTAACTTACCTCATGATCTATTTAAACACATCTATTACCCACCTTCAATTGGAAGAAAACCAAACAAAAGATGCTTTGAAGTCTCCTTCTTCTCTTCCTTTTCCTCTTCCCCTTCTTCTTCTTAACATAACATGGAGATACATAAGCAAATATTGGTAAATAATTATCAACCAAGGTTTGGAGAGCTTTAGACATGTTCTTGGGTATGTTTTTTGGAAGGGAAACAAGTTTGGAAGCTATGTATATCACCAAATATCAAGAGTGTCTAGAATAAGCCATTTTGCCGACTTAGCTCGTACGGTAATATGGCCGGCCCCGATTTTTTTTTTCGACAAACTTCATTCACAACACACATTCATATCCTTCACAAAAAATACATCTAAATCACACACGAAATTAAACGGGGCGTTACACATAGCCCAAAATAAAAGTGTATATTTTACAACTCAAAACAATTTATGTAATTTCTAATGTCTTTGAAATTAAATAATAGATCACCAACCCCTAAACAAACTCCACAAATATTGTGTACATTTAAACATTATAGGTACCATGCCTGGTGGGGATCGGACAGAGGCATCATCATCAATGTTGATTAAAAAAGAGCACTCTTTCTATGCTTCACTACCCATGATCTTATTGGCAATCATACCCTTTTTTTTTTTTTTTTATTTTTTTTATTGTACAGATGCGTATGGCCCAAACATGCATTGTGCAGATCTTCTACAACAGTAGGTTTATTAGAGGACAAAAAGCATCAAATGAAGTATAACCTGCAAATTTCATCTGAAGTGAAGCTTGATATGGAAAAATCTTGACACAGACATGTCTATAATGGAACTATATGCATTTTGTCCAGTTATAAAATTGCTTTGAAAGCAAACAATGATACTTGTTAGAAGGAAGCTTCACAGACAGCCAATAATTTCACTTGTGGGAACTTCTACATAAAATTTTACTCATAAAATTAATCCTTGCATCACCTGACTACCATAAGTTATTTGGATACCACAAATGTATAATATAACCCATGATTTTACCTTTTGCCTGTAAACCACCAACAAACCACCACTAGCCTCTTGACTTTTTCTACCAAGCAAATGATGGCCCATGTATGCAAGAACCATGTAAATCCCACCTCTATATTTGTCACCATTTGACCAAAAAAAAAAAAAGATCGGGCAAAATTTCAACCAAAACAATTAAGAGACGACTGCGTGCTTCAGCGGTTGAAAAAAAAAAGGATTTTTTATACAGTAAAAGTCAGAAGGCCAGTAAAAATCAATCACCAATAGGCCAAGAGACGACTGTGTGCTTGAGCGTGGGGCCTGAATCTGTCTTCGAATTTTGAAAATCCATTGTCAAGATGTTTTGTGTCGTTACACCTATAGCAGTAAAAATTTTTGAGATTTGCAAAAATCATTACAACATCTTCTGAAAATCCAAAAGGAAAAAAAAGGAAGAATTACAAATTCTATATTACTTGATGGTAAGTGCAATAATCACAGGATAACCCTTGTGTAGAAGACCCTGATGGTATCACTTGATAGTCCAAGATCTTTATGGTATCGAGTATAATACATTTAAAAATTAAAGAAAAAGCAAGCAAATGCGGGAAAATGAGAACCAATTCACATTTTGCTATGATATCTGTGATCGAGATACATTTGTTAAATATCATCTGAAGTTCACAAATGAAAAGTATAATCCACTGAAAAATGATAGTGAGAACCATGAAGAAAAGCCAAGTACCTGTCAATGTGTTGGTGATTTCCTAAATGAGTAATTCTTCATTGAAATAGAAATAAAAATTAACTTCACTAATAAAAGTTCCAAAGGTAATGAATAAAAACCCATAGAAATACACACCTTGGATGAGGTGCGTAGGAAATCCTGTACTCCGTGCTGCTCAGTAACATTGGCAACTGACAATAAATCCTTGAAAAGACAACATAATAAAAGTAGCTAAATAAGGAAGAAAGTATACCGATAGGTTGCATTTTTAATGTTGCAATTCCCAATATCTAAGTATATTTATATTGTATTTTTTTGTATATTTTTATTTGTATTTGTTTACTTTTTGTTTCATTACATAGAATGACAATCTGTTATAGGAAATGCTATATCTTTCATAACACGTTTGTTTATTTTTCTTAAAAATGATACTATAATTTATTAAATGTGAATTATCATATCAAAGGTCAATGTCATACCAAAATATTTGTGCAATATATGCATACTTCGAAATAAGTAATATTTGCTAAAAAATTGAATTGAAGTTAACAATGGATAATTTGAGAATTATTTTTAAATAGTTATCATCATACTATTGTTATTAAATAATAGTATGATGATAAAGAAGACTTATAATTGGCATCCTTTACATTGATAAAGAGGCTATTCCCTATGTTAGAATAGTTAGGAACTAATTGATTTATTGTTTATTCTTTCATTTTCTTGCACGGCTGGAATAGGTCCATTGCATCATGCATTCTTTGCTGATCAGAAAGATGTAATAAAATTCGAGACGTAAGGGTCATTATGTCCCCTCTCTCATGATGTAAATTTCATTTTTTTATTAGTAAAATCGTACCTCTGGTTTTGATTTTTGAGTAGAGGTACTTCCCAAGAAAAAACACTATTATTAATAAATAAAATAAAATAAAATAATTAATTAATATATAGAATGAAATTGAAATTTTTAAGAAATTAGGATTTGATAAAATTGAAAATAAATATTAAAAAATCGAGAAAGCGGAATAGATTATGATATATTATATCGTAATTCAAATCAAATTTTGAACTGAATTAGGTATCTAATAAATAATTAAAAAATTTACAAAAAAATAATGGGCAAAAAAATTAGATTTTTGGAATTCAAATACATTGTATCTTGCCATATAATTCAAATTTAAATCGAATAATTTTCGTATTGTATGGAATTGAATCTACAAATAAATCGAATGGCATAATTAATGAATTGAAATTATGAAATTTTTGAATTTTATGGAATTTTATCTATAGATAAATCTAATGGAATAATAATTAATGAATTTAAATTATGATTATATCAGATTGAGAATTATGATTACAAATTAAAATGGTAATTGAATTATTTCTAAAATTGAGAATTAACTTTTTTTATATATATTTTAATTTTTGAATGTTACATTTTCATTTTTTATATACACTATAATTTTTGAATTATATTTGTGTATGTATATATATATATATATATATGTATAGAAGCTAGAGTATCAACTTGGCAAAGTTCTTTGTTGGCGGCAGTTTTCTATTTTTTTTAAAGATACTTTTATTTATTTAGATAAATTAAATAAAATGGTAATTTTAGATAATTTTTACGAGTAATGTACATTGGGGGTTCAATGATCGGAAAATGAGTTTTAACTTCAATTGGTACTTCTATTTTGGACCTTAGGTTTTTTAAACATATTACTTTATATATAATTACTTTGTAATGTTTTCAAGTATCCAATTTATATAATATTTATTATTAATCAGTACCAATTCAATATTCATGTGGTCTTTAAAGAAGTTTTTCAAATTTTAAATTGTATAGGTATATTTTTAAAATTTCAATTTTGACGTTCATAACTATTTGAATGTTATGCATATTATTATTTCTCTTTTGGCTTAATCACATAATTAAAAAACTTTTATGAATTCTTATCATATTCATTTTCACGGATAAAACTTTCTCGGCAACGCACGGGAGCAATAATAATAGTAATAATAAATAGTGATGTGAAATGAGAGATGGATGTTAATATTTGATTTTAATTGAATAATAATAAAAGTTGATTTTTGAAAAACTCAAGAGGAACTCAACATTTGGTCATCAATCATCACGAACCATAATGAAGGGATAGATCGAGATCGAAAATAACAATAATATATATGCGCATGCCAATTGGAAACTGAAATGTAATATGCACACAGATCGAAATAGTACAAACTTTTATCTGAGCTTTCCTCCAAGCTGAGAATTATTAAAACACTTGCATACTACATATAGATGACAATCTTGAACCTTCAACAATTGCGGATAAAGCACTCGTTATGTATTTCTCTGCCTTATTGCTTATAGGCCGAAACATTTGGTCGAGGCTCAAAACCCTTTTCGTACGTCTTCTTTGGGTTCTTCAGTCCAATATCATCAGTGTATGCAGAAATATTAGGCCTTGGTTCAAAGTCTTGTAAAAAGATTTCTCTTCTTTCTCTTCGTCATTACCGGTGTAAGTAGAAACATTAGGCCTTGGCTCAAAGTCTTTCACGATGGATTTCTCTTTTTTCTCTGCATCGTTATCGGTGTAAGCTGAGATGTTAGGCCTTGGTTCAAAGTCTTTCATGAAGGAGTTCTCTTCTTTCTGTTCATCTTTATCAGTGTAAGCTGAGATATTCGGCCTTGGCTCAAAGTTTTTTGCAAACGATTTCTTATTTTCTAGTTTATCATTGGTTGTGGTACTAGGCATTGATTGAAAGTGTTCCGCAAAAGATGTCTCAATTTCGAGCTTATCATTACGATAGGATGTGGCACTAGGTCGTGGTTCAAAGTCATTTGTAAAAGATGTCTCAATTTTGAGCTTATCATCATGATAGGCTGTGGCACTAGGTCTTAGTTCAAAGTCTTTTGCAAAAGATTTCTCAATTGTGAGCTTATCATTATCAAGGTAGGTTGTGGCACTAGGTTTCGGTTCAAAGTCTTTTGCAAAAGTTTCTTCATTGCTGAGCTTACCATCGTGATAAGATGTGGCACTAGGTCGTGGTTCAAAATCATTCGTAAAAGATGTCTCAATTTTGAACTTATCATCACGATAGGCTGTGGCACGAAGTCTTGGCTCAAAGTCTTTTGCAAAAGACTTCTCAATTGTGAGCTTATCATTACGATAGGCTGTGGCACTAGGTCTTAGTTCAAAGTCTTTTGCAAAAGTTTTCTTGTTGAGCTTATCATCAGGATAGGGTGTGGAACTAGATCGTTGTTCAAAATCTGGGACAAAAGATCTCTCATTTGTAAGTTTATTATCATGAGTAAGCCTAGGTTCAAACTCTTTAGCAGCAAAGGGGTTGACTTGTTTGCTACCTTGAGTTGAAGTGTGACAGTCACTTTTTTTATCTGAAACAGTTTTTGCATGATGTGTATTGATGAGATCTTGAATGGCCTCCGAAATGGGTTGATCTGTCGTCACCCCATGCCAGTACATTGCTACATCTTTTCGAGCATCAATTGTCAGAGCCAACTGCAAAATCAATCGAGAAAATTGAAAAATTACACTTGGAATGAGCTAAATCATTTTACACTACTCAATTTGGTCATATTTAAAAATGATAGATCGAAGAATGTATGTACTCACTACTGCAAGAAAGAAAAGCCCTCCTAGAGCAACGAATGATTTCATCTTCCCTCCTCTAGCTAATATTAGGTATTTCAGTACGAGTCCTTATGAGTGATTTTGCATAATGAGAACACCATCTATTTATAGAGAAATGAATGACTCGCCCTGTCCCGTAAAGATAGTCCCATTTGTATTTTTACAAAGATTAAGAAATTTCACCTCGGAAATATAATATTTAAAATATATTTTCTAATATACTCTTACATTTATTTATTATCGCATTTTAATTGTTCTTGTTTATTAATAACGATGCAAATTAAATAGGGCCATATAAGAAAATTAAGAAGTCAATTATAGAAATTGGACTATATTTTGGGACGGATTAAAATGAAAAATGAGACTATCTTTACGGGACGGGACGGAGGGAGTATCTATTATTTGCTATTTGCTACTTTAAAATTATGTAACCAATAGCATGCTGATACTTCAACATGATATAATTATTATAACATTATCCAATACCAATGTGGCATATGTTTGTTGACGAGAATAAATTGTATCTATGTTGACATTAGATCACCTTTGGCAAGAGGTTTGTGGTGTTGATGTTTTTGATATTTATTTGTTTATATTATTTATTTATTTATTTATTTATTTTTTGTTTATTTATTTATTTTTTCAATAGCTAGCATGGGATATATCAATCAATATTGTGCGGTTCTTAAGACATGCGACACGTGCATGGATGTTAATTAATAAAAATTTGCGAAGAAATGATCAGTGAAGCTGTCCCACTAGTGAAGCCCATATTTACTTGTCTCTCGAAGTTGAGACAGAAACAAACATTGAGATTCACACATCTAGAGTTGCTTTTTCACTGGAAATTGCTTAAAAAGGAAATAAATAATGGACGAATATGAACGCTCAAACAACATTTTGAAGAAGTGCATGAATTCATTTCTTGTCAAGTTACCATTTCCAAAGG
This sequence comes from Jasminum sambac, assembly GCA_018223645.1. Classification (NCBI taxonomy): domain Eukaryota; kingdom Viridiplantae; phylum Streptophyta; class Magnoliopsida; order Lamiales; family Oleaceae; genus Jasminum; species Jasminum sambac. The sequence goes on along the minus strand of CP073648.1, from coordinate 23,975,280 downwards.
GATGGTTTTGTATCAAATGCAATGTGTTGACATCTTGCTATTTGTTAACACTGCCCGTTAACTACAATGGTGTGTTGAAATTTTAATGGTAGAGAGAGTAGATTCTGAATTGCAAATCTAAATTAAATTTTAAATATTATTGTGTTTTGGTAAATTTTTCTCCACTTAAAAACTAACTTTTTGGATGAGTAGCTTTCGAGATGATGAGATAATGGATAACAATGATTGATATGTGAGACGTGTAGTTGATAATAATATTTGATTTTGATTAATAATAGAAATTGATTTTTAGACAGAAAAAAAAATTGACAGGAACATAAAGAAATATTTGTTGAGTGCATGTATTCTTTATAGCCTAGTTTCATCAAACTCATTTTAACAACACATTTTATGAGGCTCCTAACCTTTCAGATACATGTTCTTAAAAAGATCAATTATTAATCGAGTATCTAATCCAAAATACAGTGGTTGGTGGGTCTTATCAAGTTTATTTATTTATTTTTATTTGTTATGAATTATTAGCCGAGCAACTTGGAAGACAAGTGGAGCCGGTGAACCAGCTTCAATAATTTATATATTGTGTGAACGGCCGTTATGCCCAACGACCGTTATTTACATATTTTTTATTTTTTTAATCTAAGCAAAAAGTCTATGGGCAGGGAGAGGTTCAGGGAGAGGGTCAGGGAAAGGAAACTATTTTACTAATTTACCCTTGACTTTCCAATGGAGTGATCTGAGCAAAGGGAAGTCCAAAATATAGCTTACGCGGATCTCAAGGCGGGTCAAATGTTTTTCACCCTCCTAATGTGGGATGAAAAATAGAAATAACGAGTAAATGAAAGTGAAATTTTTTTACTCCGTATTATTCTACTTGATAAGAGCCTCAGTTTGAGTATAATATTGATATATAAATTTTGAGTTTAAGTACAATATTGATATATAAATTTTGAATATCTAAAAATTACTTATTTTAATTGACGATTAGCTTATTTATCACCAAAATTTATATAACTTGTTAAGTCAAAATTTAATACAAAGGAAAATTTATATAACTTGTTAAGTATTAAAAAAATAGTGTGAAAAGATTTAAAAATCTTGGGAGATAGAATTAGTGTTGGCAATGGATCGGGTTCGGATCGGATCTGTCTAATCCAAATCCAAATCCAAATCAATCACTCCGATCCAAATCCAAATTCCTCGGATCGGATTCGGATCGGATTCGGATCGGATCGGACCAAGAAAAAATCCAAATAAGATCCATATTGGTATAGATTTTTATAAAAAAATAAAAAATAAATAAAAATAAAAATAAAAAATAAAAAATAAAATCAATTCGGATCGGATCAGGCTTGATCCGCTCCAAATCCAAATCCGTTTCGGATCGGTCGATCCACGGATCGTCGGATCGGAAAAAAATCGCTCCATTCGGATCGGGTATCCATCGGATTCGGATCGGATCGGATTTTTCTGCCATCACTAGATAGAATACCTATTTTGATGTTTACTTGTTATGCTAGACTATTTCATATGTATGAAACAAGATTTCATACGTATAAATTCTAAATTTTTTCAAGAAGTAAAAGTTTTATGTTTCATATGTATGAAACACCTTCTGCTTTGGCAGTCATGTTTCATATATTGTTAGATTAATTTTAAAAATAAGTATTTGAGAGTGACTTTTTTCCCCTTTTTTTTAGTGTACACCGGGTTAAAGCGTTAGGTCTTGAATATGCTAATAAGCTTAATGCGAACACATGCTATGATATTGAAAGTTTTTTGTAAAAATTATTTAATCAGTATAAAATTAATTACTGATCAAATAAACATCCGTAGAAAAAATAAAAGGTAAAATTTAATTAAAATTGGAGGCCAAACGCACACCAAATTTTTTTGACCATTTGAGTTACTTTTTATTATTATTATTTTGGACTAGAAACACAGTCAACACAATTTTTTGAACTATCTGAACCGATTATAAATTTTTTTAATATAAATAATTTTAATTATGGATTTAAATGAAAATATAAAAAAAATTAAAGTTAAATTAAAAGACAAAAAAGGATGAAAAAACTCATCCGACATTCATAATGCAATTAATGATTACACGGTCTATGAGCAAAAAAGGATGAAAAACTCATTAAGGGCAAAAAAGTAAATCTGAACCATTTCTCTAAATGTTTCCCTGAACGATTTCCTACATATAGACTTTGATTGTTTGTATAAAAATATTGAAGAAAATATTTTTAAGATATAAAGAAATATTTTTTAAGTGTTAAATCAAATCTAGTTTGACTATGATTTGACTTGATTGAACTTTTTAACTTTTTTTTTTCAATTCGTTAACTGGTCCATATATAATTATTTGCGTATATATTATTTATTTATCTATTCAAATATACAATTTTTAAAATGTTATGAATAATAATTGAAGAATAATTATTAGGTGTTATGAATAATTGAGAATAATGTGGTGGTTATGAATTATGAGGAATAATTTGGTGGAGGAATAATTTGGTAAAAGATATAATTATTATATGTAAATGACTATTATACCCTTGATGAAATTATGTAATTACGATTGTGCCATTCGAAGTTTTCCTATAAATAGGGTTTCAGTTATTAATGAAATTCATTCATGAGAATTCCTTAGAATTCATTTTCTCTAAATTCTCTATATTGTTTATATACTTTTATAACACGTTATCAGCACGAGTCTCTAGCCATTTGAGTAATATGAAGGGAGTATGCTCTACAGTTGCATCTTATAGATGATCTTCTCAGATCGTAAACCTAATTATTATAAATAACCTAATCCATCTCCAATCAATACTTATCTTTCTTTTCTCTCTTATCTTTTCCCCACTTTCTCTCACGCCTCACTCTCTCTATCTTCCCAATCACTCACGTAAAATATTTATGCAGAGACAAAGAGTTGTGGCAATTCAAGAATCGCAAAATGGAGGAAATACGCATGTTCAATCGCTTTCTCCCTAAGAAAAAGGAAAAATGATATATATTATATTACTTTATACTATAATAATATATTAAACTATAATATTCGTTTTCTCGAGATATAAGGAGCATACATTATCAAAATCAAATTTTCTCGACTCCATTATACTCGATTTAACGAGAGCTTCGATTTGACACCAACATTGATAGGGTAATAACTCGTTTTGAAATATGTTATTATCAAACTTTCAAAATTTACAAATCAGTACACCAACTTTTGAAAAAGTTACAAAATAGTCCTTGAACATTTTGATATTGATAAATTGAAATAGAAAGGAGATAATTTTCCAATCGTAAAACATTGATAAAATATTTTTGACAATTTTACCTTTATTTAATTGGAATGGACAATTTTACCCTTAGGGTAAACCGAGCCTAATTTTGACGACAGTGAAAATGGGATAGAATATTCATGAAGAAATTCTAAATCCATTGATTATATAAAATGGCTTGAAGTCCATTTGAGTTAAAAGATCGGAATATTATTTTAACTCCCGAAGAGTTTAATTACATAATATACTTATTCTAAAAGGATAAATGTGCTCTTGTAGAAGTAATGAGTATTTGTTCTAGAAGAACAAATTTGCTCCCAAAGCAGCCTCAATATTTAATTCTCGCACTTTATTTAGTGTAATTTAATTACTGCAATACCTCCTACTTGATGATGGGTTCAACTGTCACTAAACGGAAGGTTTTATATATTTCTGCACTTTATATGCTAAGTGATGGGTAATACCTTCTACTAAGCAGATCCTACTCCTGAAGAAGTAGTTAAACATTATGCAATTTAATTCTCGCAATTTAAATTCCGTAAATTTATATTTATTACAATAATTCCCATAAGGTAGGTTCGACCACCTATTGGAGGAAATTTAATTTCTGCAATTTAAATTTATGCACTTTATAGTTTGAGTATATTTCCAATGTGGTGGGTAATACCACACGATTGGTGTGCATATTTCCAATGTGGTGGGTTATACTACACGATTGGTTATAACGAATCCTACTCCAGAAGAAGTAGTTGATCAAATATTCTAATCATACTCTCGAAGAAGTAGACGATGAGAATAAAATTACTTCTTCATATATACCGAATATGAATGGAGAAAATTGAGCAAGTGGTACTTGAAGTTACTATTGGATAAATAGACGAAAGTAAAATGCTGAATAGATCCCATGTTGATAAATCAAAGAAAATATATCGCATGGAAAGCTTATATAAAGTAATCTCATCGATGATATGAGATTGTATTAATATGAGAATAAAATGCTCTTGAAGAAGCAAAATCACTAGATATCTGTATTTGAATAAAGCCAATATGATATTATTATTATTACTCCAGAAGAAGTACAAACAAATTAAGTGGAACATATTGAGAATATCAAAAGATGGCATTAAACACTCGAAAATATAAAAATGCAAAAAGAATATACATACTGAATCGATAAATGAAGGATGCGTCTCGAGAGTATAAATACTCCGTAACTCTGCCACCATCAACATTAGGATTCATAATGTAATATTTAAAGGATCCGAATTTCTTTTCGCTTGACACCAAGTGGCTTTGTGACCGACGACTGGCTTCCACATTCTTGAACATATGCATGAAATTTGATGAAGCGCTTCATCAACAAGATTAGCGTAAATAAGTATTTTTCTCATTGAATGAGAGATAAACTTATTATTTACACTCGATCTAGAAACGCTAGTAAGCCATCAAAGAAATTATTAATATTCAACAAACCTATTGGTTTGACATGAAAATTCCACTGTACAACGAGGCTATATTGAATATTTCCTCCAAAGTGTGTTGTAGCCGCCTGGAAGGACAATGAAAGCATCACTATTATTCATCATATACATCATGCGCTTGTGGATGGATTGCGCTTGTAGCACCAACCCCGCCGACCCATGGTAGAACCTGCCCAATTGAAAGTATTAGATCCAACTAGATGGAAAGGTATTACACTCGAAACTCTTATTCCCCATGATTGTGCGGCCATTATAAGTCTAGCTAAAAGTTTGTTGTTGGTTCCTCCGTATAGTATATTGATTTCTTGTCTCCCTAACTCTTTTACAAGTCGGTTTGCCATATCCACATATTGGATATGGCCTACCAGTTTAGATCCACCAAGAATACATACGGTTTTTAATATGGCGAGGTAAAAGCTGACTTGTATGAGATGATTCTAAAATCTCCATATCCATCTCTACTCATATCTCTCTTTTTACACTATACTTTTAATATATGAACATGAGAGATATATGAAACCCTCTATTTAAAGAAAAATTTTCAAACCAATAATTGAGTGCACTATTTACTTTTTGACAAATATGAAAGAGAAAAGGCAGAAATTTTTCTTTAGTGATATGACATATAGCTGTCAGTGATTGAAAAATAATATATATCTTAAAATTGAAAAACGATATTTACAAATAAAAGAAATATATTGATCTTTGTTATTACACCGAGCTTTCTTACATAAATATGGGAAAATCATTATGCTAAATTTTTCTACTAAATTTACAAACAGGATCTTCTAAAGTAAGTTTTTCAAGACTGTAACGCGTTTGTTGATCTTTGAATTTGGCCCATAAGGCCATTAGCTCACCTTGTACGTGTCCACTAGGATGTGTCTCAAGAGCCTGTTGAATATCATCCAAAGGCTCCTTACTCAATCCATCCTTAATGAATGCTATTTTATCTTTCTCGATTTCTGGACAAGTACCCCACAGATTTACATCGAGTGTCACATGTCCACCGAGCACACTTGTAGCATCCTCCTAATCTTTTTGCTCTCCGTTTCTTTGAAAAACTACTTTTACCCATACCAGGCATGTATTTAGAAGGAATTGAAACCTCACTAGATAATCGAACCTTTGCTTCAATCAAGCATCGGATATCTTGTGGGATACCCTTATTCATTAGCATCCTTAATCTTTCCAAATTTACATCGATAAATCCTTTTTAGGATTTTGACTCGGTAGTGATGGATAGTATTTTCAAGATTTGAGAGCATATGATCCATTATAATGTATAGACCCTTGTTAGGATGAATTTTGCAATAATTTTGATGATTTATTTATAGAATAATACGACGCGTATGAAATAAGACTCAGATTTTAAATAAATAATATGAAGCTTAAGAGCTACGATTTGAATTAAATAATAGCTGGATGTGATGCGTATGAGTCAGAATCTGTTTGAACAGTAGTAGACAATAATGTCACCAAAAGATGATGGAATATGTCGGTGAATTATTTTTATGATAAATCATATTGAGCACTATACGTATACTAGTGAAATCGATATAAGAATTTATCAACTAGAAGTTCAATAATACTCGCTTGCAAAACCTGATCGACCATCCCGGTTTAAATAATTATTGAAATCAATATTTCAAGTGAAGAATTAAAAGAATTCTTCAATGATTGTTCTCGATAAATGATGAAATCATTACTAGCCAATATTGGGAATAAATCCCAAATATATCTGGAATAAAGGATGAGAAGTATGGGCCCACTCATCCTCCATGTGGACTACTAGATATTATGATATGGATCCACTAGATAGTCACATGTGTATATGATTCGTAATTTGAAATTTATGAAATATTTGCTCACGGTATGAGCATGATTTTGATTTAATGATAAAGTTAGTAAATGTATATCCCAATACTTGAATAAATCCCTGAAGGATTTGAGTATGCATACAAGTGGGATATTATATGGCAAATTATTTAAGGTCCTCAAATAAATTGCCGATATCGAAAATAGAATGCAAACGGTCTAAATTCCCATATTAAGGCTGAATGATGAGAACATATATGATTAAAATCATACCAACTGTATGAGTTTTGGTATTCTAAATTTTCTCAAAGATGAGGGGAGTATTAAAGGTTGAAAATAATATGTGAAATGCATCATGTTATATCCTCAAATTGAAATACTGAACTTGAAGTTCAAAGATGCATGAAAGGCTATGAACAATCACATATATCAGCTACGATGCTTTGATAAGTTAGCACGCTAGAAGCGTTGATATTTCCCCAATCATATATATCAAAGCAAATTATAAAAGATGGTCTTAATAACGGAGGCATATGCTCTTGAAGAGTATATAGACATAACTATATTGTGTAATCCTACAAGAGGATTGATAATGAGATATCTCGATAAGTTATGTCGATATGTGGAAAGAAATGAAATTGAAATGTGTCGACACGATATGAAAATGTAGCGCTACATATGATCAATGATAATGAAAATATTGAGATATATTGAAGATGATAAATGGTGAATGTGAAATCCTTAACTTATGAGATGATGAGATGATGATGACTATTGCTCAAGTTTAAAGATAAGCATGGTGGTCATTATATGTTGCATGCTCATGAAAGTTAAATTACCGATCGTGTGTGTAGTAATCAAAAGGAAATTAAAGGATCGGATGAGCTAAACCCGTGTTTATGAGTACCCTAAAGGGTGAGCTAAGCCCTGGGAATGAAATAACTTATTAAGTGAGTATTAAATGTTAAATGATATATTTTAAGTGTTAGTTAGTTATGAAGGTTTACTTATATGTTTACATGTTTTTACTATGAATTTATATGCTTTAAATTGTGTGTTTGGAGACATGTGTTCATGGTGAATGTTTTGTAGTTGTGTAAGAAAATTGATGCACTCTAAATGAACGAAGAGTATAAAACCAATGTATATGATACTCATACAAATGTATGAAAGATTTTGAAATGCTTAAAAGATACTTGTATAAAATACGCTGCTGCACTCTTTTTCCTTGACTCGAGGTTTTATCCCATTGGGTTTTCCTAGCAAGGTTTTTAATGAGGTAACTTTAAAGGCGTATTCACATGAATAATGTACTCTTTTTCTTTCATTAGGGTTTTTCCCATTGGGTTTTTCCTAACAAGGTTTTAACGAGGCATATTCATGGTATATTGAGAACGATAGGAGAAATTGATACAGTGTATCTATTGGATCAAGTTATAATGGAGCTAATGCTTTAGATCCAAACGATGATGATATTGAAATCATTTACCGTAAGTAAAGATATCGCTTCTCAAGATATGAAATCAAACTGAGCAAATTGCATCTTTTTCCTTCGATCAAGTTTTTTCCCACTGGGTTTTCTTGACAAGGTTTTAACGAGGCAGCACGTGAATACTCATATGCCGCTGATAGACATCAGGGGGAGCAATGTTTTGATGAAGCAGTATATAACCACTCCAAGCTATCCTGCAATCGGTTTGGAAGTTTTTTCCCACTGGGTTTTTCTCCAAACAGGTCCAGAAGACATTTGTATTAATAGTCATTCAAGGGGGAGTATTATGAATAATAATTGAAGAATAATTATTAGGTGTTATGAATAATTGAGAATAATGTGGTGGTTATGAATTATGAGGAATAATTTGGTGGAGGAATAATTTGGTAAAAGATGTAATTATTATATGTGAATGACTATTATACCCTTGATGAAATTATGTAATTACGATTGTGCCATTCGAAGTTTTCCTATAAATAGGGCTTCAGTTATTAATGAAATTCATTCCTGAGAATTCCTTAGAATTCATTCTCTCTAAATTCTCTATATTGTTTCTATACTTTTATAACATAAAATTATATGTTGTTGGTTTATATATAATTATTTACTATACATTTTTCGAATTGTATGAAATAAGAAATTATTATTTAAGCAAAATACATTGTTTCATTACATAGAATGACAATCCGTTATAGGAAATGCTGTATCTTTCATAACAAGTTTGTTTATTTTTCTTAAAAATTATACTATAATTTATTAAATGTGAATTATCATATCAAAGGTTAGCATGGTACCAAAATATTTGTGTAATATATGCATACTTCAAAATAAGTAATATTTGCTAAAAAAATTGAATTTAAGTTAACAATAGATAATATGAGAATCTATATATTAATAAACAGAAACCATTTTTGGAGGGAATTTTCCCGCTCACTATTTGATTGATTTTGAATTTGATTTTTATTGGAGGTTTTTCCCCCTCATAGCACATCTATCATATTTTTTATTACCTTATTTTATCATTATCTATAAATAACCATGATTATCTTACCATCTTTATTATTATTATTATTATTATTATTATTATTATTATTATTATTATATGTAACAAATTTTAAGATAGGAATTTGAAACACTTTTAAAAAATTAGTAATTGAAAATAATTTAAGATAATACACATGACGCGTCATTATATGTTATATAGCCCTTAAAACATAAACATAGTATAATTTAAGATAATTATGGCAGCCATTATATTGTATAGACTGGGCTACAGACTGAATTACTTTTAAAAAAATTTCAATTTTTAATTTTTAAATCTTTTTACTTCTATCATTTAATATGTTTCTAATATCAATCATTATCAAAATCAGTTAAAAAATTTTATTTTTTATTTTTTAGATCTATATGTCAACACACGTTTCCAATTTGTAATCCTTATCAAAGTCTTTTTTTTTTAATCCTCAAAATTATTTGAAGTTTATTTGAAGTTTACTTCTATAATTTTAATCCCCAAAATTATTTGAAGTATATACATTTTTAATTTTTAATTAACATTTCTTTTTACTTGTGTGAGTTGTGTCTACTACCTCAGCCGACACGTCATTAACACTATCTGTTCGAGCCCTAAAAACTTCATCGTGATCTCTACCAATATTTATATTTTATTTTTGGGAAATGACCACATAGACTGACTAACATTGAAACATAGGTTACTCAATTTTAACTAATTCTTTTGTTAACCAGATATGTTTTTCTCTCTCAAGTATTTTTAAAAAATTTTTAATCATTAATTTTTTTTTTTAACTATTAGTTGGACAATTTAAAATTGAGACGCAAGTTACTCAAGTTTTAACAAAGACTATTGTTAATTATATCTATTACTCTTTTTCAACTATTTTTTTAATTGTTAATCATTTATACTATATGCACCTTAGAGATATAGGAAGATTATTGTTAATCTATAATATTAATTACCTGTTAAGAGAGCATTTTTCAATACATTCGCTTAACTAATATATGTTATGTTCTTAAATCTGATTGAAAAAAAAATATAAGAAAATCTCCGTGTAGGATTGGCAAAAATAAAAAAATCTCATTTTTCTATCTGATTTTGAATTAGTTTTTAGAATTTCTTTAATAAATTTTTCTAATTTTTTTTTCCGCAGATTTTTTACTCTTTAATTAATTTATTATTAATAATCTACATCTATATCTGTTTTCCTAACCAGGAGTCTAGCATGCTAATTTTTTAATTACTATATAGATTGTATAAAATAAAGATATCTATGGTAGAATATGAGTGGCCCCCATTGAGGATAAGATATGAAAGATTCGACGAAGATGCTTTGAGCACATACTGCGGAGACCTGAGAGTGCACATGGTAGGAAGAGTGGGAGTATTAGGGTTGGAAATGTTAGGAAAGGTAGAGGAAGACAGTTGATAACGTGGATGCAAGTAATTCGTAACGACATATGTGTTAGACAGATAGATGAGCAACTATTTTTGGATAAGAATGAGTGGCGTAGAAAAATTCATACCTACGATCCGACGTGATTTCTTGCATGGTTCTATATAGCTGACCCTTACTTGTAGGGAATAAACGCCAAGTTTGTTGTTGTTATAGATTATATAAAATATACTCCACTCGTCTGATATATATAGTCCACTTTTATATTTACACAAAGGTTAAGAATAGTATTGGAAAAGTAAATTTGCTTACAAATTTCCTTTAATACCCTTATTTAAATGAATAGAAGTTATAAATATAATTTTATTTTTAATAACATAGGTAGGGTATAATTGCAAATGAATATAAAAATACTATTAAATATAAAAATGAGATTATATATGTGGAACAATCCAAAAAGGAAAGTGGATTGTATATATGGGACAGATGAAGTATAAAATATCATTCTTAACCTCTAAAACCCATCTACGAAGAATAAATCTCTATAATCACACTACTCTTTTTTCCCTTTCACACCCAGTGCTCAGCCAGGCACTGGAGAAATATATTTTTTTACTTCAGTTCTCAATTTTAGAAATATGATTTGCCACTTTCCATGATGCCTAGCTTATTAATACGATTTTCGTGTTATATCATTTGTTTATTGATGTTGTTTTTTTCAATACAACACATCGTTAATATTTTTGAAACTGTTTTTTTTTGCCTTGCACTTTTCACTAATTTTTTGAGGTACTATCTGGACATGTTGCTAAATCATATGCGTGGTCCAAAATCTCATGAAGATATAAGAACAGTTGATGGGACGGTATATAATACTTTCAAGGAAGCTTGACATGCTCAGGGTCTTTTAGATGATGACAAAGAGTACATCGATAGCATTATCGAGGAAAGCCATTGGGCTTCTGAAATATTGTTGAGAAATTTGTTTGTCACCCTACTTGTGTTTGACTGCTTAGACAGACACTGAGACGTTGCGGGATAAGTGCTGGCAATATTTGTCAAAAGATATAGAACACAAGCACCGTAATGCTCTTCGCAACCTAGGTAATCATGTTTCCGTTATTTGGATGCTTTGATTCTTCGTCTATAATTTTCCAAGTATTCACTAACTATGGGATATGTATTATAGATTTACAGCTGACTGATGATCAAATCAGGAACTACGCATTGGTTGAAATTGAGAAGTTGTTGCTCCAATGGAGGAGATGCCTTTGAGACTGTCATTTTATGTCTTTTTCTTGAGACAACATGCTGATATACAATGAATTGGACTACAATAAGGATGAATTGAAGGAGGAATATGCAAGGTTGCTATCCAACCTGACTTATGAACAAAGAGGATTTTACGACACTGTGATGAATGCGGTTCATGGTGATCATTGCGCGTATTCTTTTTATATGGACATGGTGGTATGGGGAAAACCTTTTTGTGGAGGACGCTTTCAGTTGCAGTCAGGTCTCAAGGAGAGATAGCGTTTAATGTGGCATAGAGTGCAATAACTTCTCTCCTTCTACCATGTGGTAGAATTGCTAATTCACGATTGTCTATCCCATTAAATATTGATGAAAATTCAATTTGCAATATCAAATAGGGAAGTCACTTGGCCAAGTTTATTGAGAGGACTAGCCTGATAATCTGGGATGAAGCTCCTATTACACATAAGCTTTGTTTTGAAGCATTAGATCGCACGGTGAGGGATCTTGCCAGGTTCAGCAACCCGAATGATGCTGGTTTACCATTCGGTGGGAAAACTATTGTATTTGGTGGGGACTTTAGGCAGATAATTCTGGTTATACCCAAGGCAACACGCCTTGAAATTTTGAATGCATCTTTCAATTTCTTTTCTTTATGGACCATTGCGAGTATTGAGACTTGCGAAAATACGATGCTCCGTAATCTCCTCGGAGATGAACACGCTGATGAATTGAGAAAGTTTTTAGAATGGATCTTAAATATTAGGGATGGAAAAATTGGTGGGCCAAATGATGGTGAGGCCCCCGTTGAGATACACGGGGATCTTCTGGTACGTAATTCCTCTAGTCCGATGAAAGCTATAGTGGACAACACTTATCCCATTTGTTTGATCAAGGGGACTTCTTATTCTTACTTGAATGGACGGGCTATACTTGCTCCTACGCACGAAAGTGTTGGAATGGTGAACGATTATATGGTTAACATGAATCGTTCAGAATTGAAAACATGCTACAATTCTGAGTCCACGTGTAGGACGAATGGCGAGAAGGGTGATTTTGTTAGCGAGCTTCACATCTCAGAGTTCCTGAATGGGATTTCATATTCTGGAGTGCCTAATCATATTTTGAAGTTGAAGGTCGGTGTCCCAATCTTGTTGATGCGTAATATGGATCAGTCAACTGGTTTGTGCAATGGTATCCATCTTTTAGTCGTGCGGCTTGAAAATCATGTTATAGAGGTGAAGATTCTATCTGGAATAAATATGGGAAATGATTTTCTAATTCCTAAATTAAGTTTAACTCCATCTAATATACGATTGCCGTTCACTTTTTAAAGGAGGCAATTTCTCCTGATGGTTTGTTATGCGATTACCATCAATAAGAGTCAGGGACAAACACTTATAAATATTGGGGTGTATTTAAGGATACTAGTCTTCACCCATGGTCAGCTGTATGTCATTGTCTCGAGGGTAACCAATAGGAAGGGTTTGAAGTTCATCATTTGTGATGAAAGTGGATGCCACACTTACACAACTGCAAACATCGTGTCCAATGAAGTTTTCGGCAACCTATAGTGTTATGCGCATGAATCATTTGAGGTACGTTGTTTGTATTTTTCAAAGTTTTTATTCACTTATTAGCGTCATATCTAATTGTATAAAGGATAAATGTCGTATATATAGATATAAGATTGGTCACCTTTTGACTCAATCTCACATTGACATATTCATTGAACTGGAATATTATGATTTGCATTGTAACTCATATTTTTCTATTTGCACTGTAAAATATTTAAGGTTTGGAATACTCATGTGATATTTATTCTTGTTTGAGCCGTTGTAGATGAATTGGTTGTCTTTGGTATACTATGGATTGCTATTTCTGCTGCAAAGTATCCCGTCCTTTTTCTATGATGGTACGGATGAATATATAGTTTGTTGGCTTTTGAGAACTGTGGATTGGTTTTGTACTTTTCAATATTGATGATATTTCTGCTTGCCTATTCTATTATAGGTTACCGAGGGCACATATCACACATCAATACCTTATGCGTCACGTAACAAGGAAGTCATGGTAAAAAGACTATGTGAAATTATCTTTATGCTTTTAATGCTAATGTATTTATGAATATCATAGTATACTAGGTAATTTTCTTCAAAGTAATTTCGTGGATAATTCTCAAATGTTGTTATTACTCGATACCAGACTTTGTTTTTCATAGAGTTTTTTATATCTTTGTGTATGTGTTGGTTGTTACGACATTGTAATTAACTTTAATAGGTTGGATTTACCCCACTTGCAAGCGTAATTTTGTTAATTTTTTTCAAAAAAAGGAATATTCTTCTCTTAAATCCTGTGATGTTAATGTTTGCACTTAAATAACCAGAAAAATTCAATTCACATAATTAGCCCCCGTGCAACGCACGGGTGTTCCAACTAGTTATTTTTAAACAGTTATCATCATACTATTGTTAATAAATAATAGTATGATGATAAAGAAGACTTATAATTGGCATCCTTTACATTGATAAAGAGGCTATTCCCTATGTTAGAATAGTTAGGAACTAAGTGATTTATTGTTTATTCTTTCATTTTCTTGCACAGTTGGAATAGGTCCGTTGAATCATGCATTTTTTTGCTGATCAGAAAGATGTAATAAAATTCGAGAAGTAAAGGTCATAACTTTCCCCTTCTCATGATGTAAATTTTATTTTTTATTAGTAAAATCGTACCTCGGGTTTGGATTTTCGAGTAGAGGTACTTCCCAAGAAAAAACACTATTATTAATAAATAAAATAAAATAAATAAATAAATTAATATATAGAATGAAATTGAAATTTTTAAGAAATTAGGATTTGATAAAATTGAAAATAAGTATTAAAAAATCGAGAAAGTGGAATATATTATTATGATATATTATATGGTAATTCAAATCAAATTTTGAACTGAATTAGGTATCTAATAAATAATTAACAAATTTTACGAAAAAATAATGGGCAAAAAAATTAGATTTTTGGAATTCAAATATATTGTATCTTTCCATATAATTCAAATTTAAATCAAATAATTTTCGAATTATATTGAATTGTATATACAAATAAAGCGAATGGCATAATTAATGAATTGAAATTTTGAAATTGTGAAATTTTTGAATTATATGGAATTCTATCTACAGATAAATCTAATGGCATAATAATTAATGAATTTAAATTATGATTATATCAGATTAGTCTAAACATGAATAACCAGAGTTATATATGATCTAATGTACCAAAAAAAGGTAAATAAAAAAAATGATCTAATCCCTCAAAAAAAATTTAAATAAAAATATATAAATGAAAGAGGGAGAATGGGCAAGCAAAACAGATGCATTGACTTCTATTTTTACACATTTAATAGATAATCAAAGATGTCATCGCGAAACTAAAAGAAAAGAACAGAAACATAGAGGGCCATTTCAAATTACCCTATCACTTTCTCAATCCAAATGCCATCAACATGCTACAAAAGTGTTTCTTTCTCCTTATCCCTTAGTCTCCCCGTCTCTCAAATTTCTCACATAGACACACAATGGAAAAGGTAGAAACCATGCTAATTATTAAAGAACCTAAAACCCACCGCTTCGACTCAATTTTTCAACCTACCAAGTTGACGGATGCATAAAATGAGACCTCATCTTTGAAGTTCTTGACAAGACGAGTCCATTGGTATCAAATTTGGGGTAAAAACTTTACCATACAGTGGATAAAAACGAGCTCAAAGTTCAGCCTTCCTGAAAAGACGAAATCAATACCAAACCCGAAACTTTAGCTTTTATTTGTGACTAAATCAGGAAGAGTTAGCAAAATCAGAGATCAGATCTAAACTCCCCATAGAGAGGGCTTCTAATGGTGGTGGTGGTTGATAAGTGCTAGAAAAGCACTTAAATAACTCTTCTATTTTATGTATTTGTGTGTTTTATTAGTGTTATATGTTCCGTTTTATGTGTTTTTCCTTTATTGTGGTGTTTAGGGTCACAAAGAATCAAAAGGAGTAAAAAAGGATGAAAATCGAATGAAAACGGAAACTCGAGACCAAAAAGGCAAGCGAATCAAAGATGGAGGACCTCCGATGCAATTTTATGAAAAGTTGTTTTTACAATTTTTCTTGTGCCAAATTCGAAGCACATCAAAAGTGGATTCCCAAATTTTTTCCAAATCTCAAATCGGAGTTTCCTAGTGAAAGTTATGGCCATTTGAAGAAAAAGGACTAAAAACGTCAAAGCCAAAACTGTTGGGGACCAAAGTGCAACTTTTCAAAAGTCTGGGGACCAAAGTGAATCTTTTCAAAAAGTTGGCGGACCAAAATGCAATTTGCAAGGACCAAAATGAACAACATTCAAAAGTTGAGGGACTTTGTGTGCAATTTACGGGTGACTCGGTGACTCGAGTCACCGCCGCACGTGATCGGTCGAGCCGCAAGTGACTCGAGTCACGCCCGATCATGCTCGATCACCGCCGCAGTGATCGAGTCACGCCGAACTGCCCCCTGGCCTTCCTGCTCACACTACGACTAGGCACCCAAGCGTGACTGATCACATGTGACTGAAGTCACGCCGACACCACGGGCAGATTTTGACCAATGGACTCCACCTACCATAAAACGTGTTTTTTTGGTATTTTCTTGACTTCTTAGAGATAAAACAACTTGAGCACACCCAATAGACTCATGAAGGAAGACTTTTATGATTTTTTAATATTTTTTGGTGTAATATTTTGCCTATAAATAGAGGCATTTCCAAACTTGAAACACACAACTTTGTAGAGAGAATTAGCTTGTGATTCTCTCCAATTTTCTCCTCAATAAAATTCTCTTCATCATTTGTTCTTAGTTTTAACTTGAAAGCTCTTAGTTTTTCATATTAAGTGAGTAAAAACCTAAATTTAGGTTCGAATAATCAATCGACGATACTTCGGCCGTGAATATTATTAGCGGAGCATTTCTTCGCTAATTTCTCTCTTTCTTTTATTTTTCATGTTTGAGAAAGATAATTTCTCATATATTGCAGAGGTGATACACGCGGTTACGCCGTTATAAGTATTTAACCCGCATATATGAGTAGTTAGACTTCTCTATTTAATTCTTAGCATTATTTACTTGTTTTCTATATTTTATGTATATTACTTGTGGTAGTGAAGTATAATCTACCATATAGCAGTGGTGATACAAGGCGAACACTCACTAAAAAGTATGAAACCCGCGAATATGAGTAGTTAGACTTCACTATCTAGTTCGAGGGGGACGTTGTGTTCAATTATCATGTTGTTATCTTTTCTAATTCTTTGCTAACGTTTTATCTATTCCTCTATTTCAATTTGTTGATTTGTTATGCTTTTAAACCCGTTTTGAATTTATGTGATTATTGCATTCACTTTGGCCAATTGAATCAATTAATCTTTAAGTTCAAGTTATGTGCTAGGATTGGAACTTTTGATCCGTAATTGTCACTAGATTCCAATCCACGTGAGCAAGCGAATGTCGTGCATATTTGTTAATAAATCAACTTAGATGTATTAATTCAAGTTTGTGAAATTGATCATCTAATTCAACTCACTCTTCTTGTTCATTTCACACTAGCATTGCATTAAATCCTAAGAACTTGTTTAGGGTTATCCAATAGCTAGACGTTAAGTTAAAGAGCTCACTTTAATTTAATACACTTAAGGAAGAATTCGTTAATCAGATCGTATTGATTAATTGGAGTTGATAAATTGGAGAAGGGATAGTACACGTTGCATGGGAAAGATCAACATGAGATATTGACACAACCGAACCCGAGAACTAGATATTTAGTTCAATTGTTTCATTTTCATCTCTTTTATTTTGTAATTTTATTTTCGAATTGCATTCAACTTCACAAAACCCCCATTTTCTATATTAATTGATAAAAACAACTAGATCAAACACCGTTCCTCTTGGGTTCAACCCTTACTTACCACTTCTACATTAATTTGTAGTTTTGAAACCGAGTAAGGAAATAAAATAAATTTGGCGTACTGCGACAACACGCCCAGTGGTGTAGCACTTTCACTTTTTGATGACGATGGATGATGCATATTCTGACAGATACGCGAAAACTGATAGCCCCATATTCGACTGGCAATTGTGGTAGGGTTCGATGTCGGATGAAGGTGAAATTAGTGGCGTTAGAACCGTAAGGCAAAATATATCTTGCCAAATTTATAACCTTTTGATGGTTCCCCATCATGGATCGGAGTTATGTGGTGAAATATAGACGATTTTACCCCTACTGATTGTTAGAGGCAAAACTGATCGAATTTTGACTATAGACGGAGGAAGGGGTATTCCCGGGAATACTCCGTTTTCGTGAAATTTTATTTTTATTTATTTATTTATTTATTTATTTATTATTATTATTTAGTTTATAGTTATTTGGTTTTAATTATGGGTGATTATATTATTTATATATATACCACATTTTTTATATATGCATCACTTTTTTTATTTTATCAACACTCCTTAATCTTTACTTAGTTTTTTAATTATATTTTTATTTTTTTCTTTGCATTTCTAGTTTTAATATCTTTGGAATCAACATATTTGATCTCTAAGATGATTCCTATTTAAATATTTTAGGGATTTAGTTTTAATTGGAGAAAAAGATTGATTTAAATTTTCGCATTTATTATATTTTTAAACCTATTTTTCAATACGAAGGGAAAATAATTTTTTCTTCACTTGATAACAAAATTTTTAGACTAGTTATATTTATTAATTGACAGCTAATATATAAAAAGAATGAGATGAAAAAATTCAAAACTAATTTTATTAATAATGATCTAAAATTAAGGATTATGTTTGCAAATAAAATATGGTGTGAATATCAAAAGAGTTGGTGTGAATGTCTTAGGTTCTTGGCTCCTGTTTGAAAATTTTCTTCTGTGTATACCCAAATTCGCTAGTCTAGCTCCATCCCCGATTTTGACAACTGTGGAAAATGAATAGAATATTCCGAAGAAATTCTTTTATAGAGTCCAATTGTATTAGTTAAATGCATAAAGTCAATTGTATAGAATTTATGTGCGAGCTCTTGTGAACATCAAATGCCTTGTTTTCCTCTCTATGGTCCAATGATGAGTTAAGAATAAACAATTCCGTCATGTCTTTTCTAAATATATTTCTTAGCTCTGGAATTTGAAAATCCACGACTACAAGAGATCAATGAATACAAATCCTTAAAGAGTGGAACTTTTAAGTATATGAATATAAGATCTTAAAATTTGAGCTTTATTTTACATATATTATCCATTATTTTTATATATTCAAATAATTTGGTTAAACTTTTGAATATATTGTTTATCATATATTTGGGTTAGGATTTTGGTACATTTAATATTGCAGGAGCAACCACCAAAGTGGAGGCTAATGTTGCAGGGGCCGTTGCCCCCAACATGCCCCCTCTAGCTCTGCCACTGCATGGATCCTCAAATGATAGTGTTCTTCAAGTTGGATGATTTAAAGCAAAGGAATAAAATGCTCTTCCATTTCCCAAGAAGCCCAATTCATCTCCTCACTTACCTCAAAATAACCAACTAATAAAGGGTTTGTGCTACTTCCCTTACTGGGTTAACCTTTTAAGGTGGAATCCCAACCCTCAATATGGTATCAGAGCACAATTACTCAAACGAGTATGCGTGCTTCTTGGATTTTCCAACTGCCCACCGCCTCTTCCTTCTCGATCCTTGCGCTCCCCCATCTCTTCCTTCTTTTTGAGCATAACACTCCCTATATCTTCAAGATTGGTGTTCTAATGAGCCACCATTTGCGGGGCCATGTTGGGCCACAAACATCCCACATCAACAAAATATTATATAAACGTAAGACCAATTAACAAATGGTTCGAATAACTCCCCTTAATGGATTAATCTTTTAAGGTGGAATCTTAAGCTTTAACACGGTATCAGAGCAAAAAATATTCAAACGAGTCCGTACGCTCCTGGGATTTTCAAATTGCTCCATGGTTTTTCCTTGAGCCATGCACTCCTTGTAACACCCAAAGTCCAGAAACTTAGACCTAGACGTGTCATCCTTTATTTCACTTTAGAATGCGGAAAATAAATAAATTGACTTATGAAATATTATTGTTTATTTTTTTTTTTTGCAAAGTCCTATAAAGATTTCGGCAGAGTTTACCCTGTAACTGGACACAACCCACCTATTAAGGAACTGAGCATCCTCACACAAGGTTCAAGAATGTAATTAAATTAAATTCTCCAAGACCCCTTAGAAAGATACAAATAAATCAGAAACATCAATCCCATATTTAGACTCAAATAACTTCCACCCTATCCATTAGTCTAAAATAACAAAAACCATTAAATCACGGGAAATAGTCAAAAGAATGAAACAAATGACTAATAAGTAGCTATCCTAAGCGACTTCAAAATTTAAAACTAGCAAAAGGGGCACCGTCTGAATCTGCCTCCAAGCGCTTTCCTCGTTCATCTAGCTCTCATCACCTATAATGAAGAAAAATAATCTTGCGTGAGCTAAAGCCCAGTAAGTAAATCCCATGCACGTGATGCATGTTTATGCTGTGCAAGGTATAAATTAAACTTTACAATATGTATCCCGTTGTAACTTTTCAAACATCCCTTAGGCATTTAAATGACTGTCTTTCTTTCCATCGTGAGCTCACTTTATGTATCACCTAGTCAATCAGATACAGTGGGGGATTCTTATTTGGAACCAGATAAAATTCTACCGGTAGTACCGCAAAGCGGATAAAATTACTTTCAACTTCCAACTTAACTTCCAATTTCAATTTCACATTAACTTTCCATTGAGTACGCCTTGTCCCCGCGCCCCACTTCCCACTCACACCTTTCATGACATAGATGTACACCAATTTTCTTCAAAAATTTGGGATACATACTTTTAAAAAGAGAGTATTTTCCACACTTTAACATCAAATACTTAGCTTATCAAAAAATCATTGACTAGCACGACTCATGAATGCCATAACAAGTCAATCATGCATGCTCCAATGTAAAGCCGGATATATTATACATACAAGTTAGTAATGGAAGTATTTAAATCAAATAGTTGCACGTAGTGCACTAAACATGTTAATCACACCTCAAACAATCAACTTCAGTTGAACTTCAAATGAGGAGTTTACTTACCTGGAGTCCTTACTAAGTTACTTTGAGAAGCAAGTGGAGGTGCCTTTTGCCACTCACAGGATCAACGTGCCAAAGATCCTAATTAACATAGTTTAGTTTAACCTCATTAACTTCTAATGAATCACAACTTGTATACAAATTAACCCGTCAATCTCGACAAGAATGTGAATAACTCCCAAATGAAACCGCAGAATCATGCAAATTCCAATTTTCTAGGATAACTAACTGATTGAATGATGTCTTTCATTAAAATCACATCTAAACTCCAATTATATAAGCCAAACGAAGTTTTCAACTCTAGGTACAGAAACTGTGGAAAATACCCTACTTTGGCAGTATGTGTTTATCAAATTATTTAAAATAGTAGAAGACATCATAAAATTATAAAATTTTTACGAAGGTAGGAAAACTCGTACATATTCATTATATTTAAAAATCGCCTCATATAAATTACGTTTAGGGCATCAAAACCATTTTTAATCGGACAATACCCTGTTCTTGGGTGGAATCTGCCCAGTTTCATAAAAAGTATCATAAAATACTCTACGAGACTCAGAATGATGTCAAACCAATTCTAAATGATAGGTAACTCATGGGGGATCATTTTCCAATTTGAATCACCTAGAAATTCCATCTGTACTAAAAGTTACAGCCTTTCAAAGTTGAGACCAGAAGTTGGAAAAAGTCATAGGTGCAAAACACATTGGTTTTTCTTTCAAGCAATTCATCAAACACTATGAGGGCTTGGTGGATATCAAGTAGTCTTAATCTCATCTCATACCAAAACCTCATGCCCAACTCAAAGTATCGAGTAAATTAATTTTCCCCAACCACCGAAGTCTCAATTAATCTATAAAACTTCAATTATTTATCCCCCACCAACATATATTAGGATAGAAAAAGATAAGAGTAGAGAGATCACCACAAGAGAGGAAGAAGAGAGAGAGAGCCGATGGTGAGAGGAAGAGAGGAAACGTGAGTTGTAGAATGAGCTTTGGTTGGTTTTAATTGGTGAATCCAACTTGAGCTTGTTCTCCATGTTCCCTTTTTGGTGTCCAAGACAATTTAGGTTGGATTAATAGTAATTGATGTAATATTGGGCTTTTGGATTTTGGGTTCAAGAATAGGCTATTATAAATTAGTCCCAAAGTTAAAATACACAATTCTAACTTGTCATTTTTATTTTCTTAGGTTAAATCATAAGTAAATAGTAAAACATTTAAATTGAAAATAATTTAAACACAAACATGATAATATAACACTTAAATTCATTTTCATCAAATCAAATATTCTAAGTGGCACGTTGAGCATGATGGCGTTCGAGCCCTCCACTGCAAACAAAACTCAATAGAAATCCATCATAATTATCAATAATAATTATCAATTACAATTAACTATATTAAATTGACTAAATAACTTACGAATAAAACTCATAATTATAATGGAAATAATATGCGGTATTACACGCCCCCTCTCTACCAAGTATTGCGCTTCCAATCTCTTCTTCATGAGCATTGCGTTCCCTTCTCTTCAAGATTGGCGCTCTAGTGAGCCACCATCTTGGGGGGTATATTGAAATACAAATATCTTACATTTAGAAAAATATTAAAAATATTAGACTAGTTGGGACTAAACCATGGTCTTCACCAGTTTGCCATTTCTTTCCTCTAGATAATTTTGTATGGGTCCCATCTACTACTACCACCACCAACACCGCTGCTATTTCTAAAGCTTCTAGTTAAGTATTGGGTTGTTAGTCCAGAACTAATAAACATTGGATGTTTAATAAGTGCAATTGTGTGTTTATGTGCCTTTCTACTCTTACTAGCACCTATTTGTCAAGAACGGAAATACCAACATCCTTATGATTTTATTTTATTTTTCTTTTTCATTCTTGTGGTCTATGAGTTGCGAAAACTATTTAACTTTTCACACATCAAGCAACACATCTAAAAAACTTACCAAATAATTGGAAAATATAAGAAACTCTCAATTTTATTCATAAACAACTCTCCAATTAAAACTGCATAGTACGATTATTTACAGCACTATTAATGTTGGAGGAAAAAGGTCAGGGGTCATTTTGAAATAATGTACAGGAGAAAAAATTGGGGGAAATTTTAGCTTTTGAGCGTTTTGACAAACATATTGAAATTCAAAGTTTACTTTTGTATCAAATTGACTTTTGACAAACATGTTGGAATTCACAATTCTACCATATTTAACTAAATGCACTATGTTTTGTCAAAAAAGAAAAAATAGAAAATTGCAATGTCATTCCATCATTGTAAAACATAATTTAATGCTATAGTTTTTTAATTATTATTATTATTATTATTATTATTATTATTATTATTATTATTATTTAATTCTAATAATGTGTATTTTTATACTATTTATTAAGCATGTGATAGGCACCAAATTTTACTAACTTTTACCTTTTTTTTGTCTATTCTTTCTTTCGATCAAACCAATGGTCTCTATATATTTTGTGGGACCTACATATACTACATAAATCTCTATCATTCAACTCCACTCATTCTCTTTTATATTAAAATCCATTAAAAAAAACCATTAAAAAACTAATGTTATCACATAATAAACTAATTAAAAAAATTTATGGGACACTTGGCAAGATTTAATAAGGTAGGATGATTTTGGTGGGTTATAAATAGTGAGGGGCGATTCTATGAAAATGGGGCCCCATTTTTATAGAATCTCCCCCAAAAAGGTTTATCCACCCAAGTGATGTATATTAATTGAGTTTGTCGGATGAAAAAACCCAAATTTTGGTTTTTTCACCCAACATTATTAGGGCTCTTATCAAGTGCCGGAATGAAATCCTAGACCAAAAAGGGCTAATGCTTCTAAACATAAAAGGACTAACAATTCTAAACACAATAAAAAGGTGCAAATGGATGAAATCACAATAGAAATAGGAAACACAAATCGAATCCAACACCATATTATTATTTGCGCCAAAAAAAATAAAAATAAAAAGAATGTGATGATGAAAGTATAAACGC
Organism: Jasminum sambac; assembly: GCA_018223645.1. Classification (NCBI taxonomy): domain Eukaryota; kingdom Viridiplantae; phylum Streptophyta; class Magnoliopsida; order Lamiales; family Oleaceae; genus Jasminum; species Jasminum sambac. The sequence continues at coordinate 23,951,329 of CP073648.1, read as the reverse complement.
TAACTGAGTATCATTTTACACTACACAATTTTGTCATATTTAAAAAAAATAAAAAATAAAAAAACTTGATAGATCGAAGAATGTATGTACTCACTACTGCAAGAAAGAAAAGCCCTCCTAGAGCAACGAATGATTTCATCTTCCCTCCTCTTGGTAATATTAGGTATTTCGGTACAAGTCCTTTATTCTTTATTGAGTGATTTTGCATAATGAGAAATTGAGAACACCATCTATTTATAGACAACTGAATTATCTATTATTTGCTACTTCAAAATTATGTAACCAATAGCTTCAATGCTGATCTAAAGGTGGTGAATGTATGATTACTTCAACATGATATAATTAATTAATTATCATGACATTATCCAATTAATACTAAGGTGATGTTATAAAAGTAAAGAAACAATAGAGAGAATTTAGAGAGAATGAATTCTAAGGAATTCTTAGGAATGAATTTCATTAATAACTGAAGCCCTATTTATAGGAAAACTTCGAATGGCAAAATCGTAATTACATAATTTCATCAAGGGTATAATAGTCATTCACATATAATAATTACATCTTTTACCAAATTATTCCTCCACCAAATTATTCCTCATAATTCATAACCACCAAATTATTCTCAATTATTCATAACACTTCAATTATTATTCATAACACTCCCCCTTGAATGACTATTAATACAAATGTCTTACGGACTGTTTGGAGAAAAACCCGGTGGGAAAAAACTTCAAACCGATTGCGAGGATAGTTTGGAGTGGTTATATACCGCTTCATCAAAACATTGCTCCCCACGATGTCTATCACCGTGATATGAGTATTCACGTCTTTGCCTCGTTAAAACCTTGTCAAGAAAACCCGGTGGGAAAAAACTTGATCGAAGGAAAAAGAGTACGATTGCTCGCTCGATTTCATATCTTGAGAATTGATATCTTTACTTCTGGTAAATGATTTCAATATCATCATCGTTTGGATCTAAAGCATTAGCTCCATTATAACTTGATCCAATAGATACATGTATCAATTTCTCCTATCGTTCTCAATATACCATGAATATGCCTCATTAAAACCTTATTAGGAAAAACCCAGTGGAAAAAACCCTAATGAAGGAAAAAGAGTACATTATTCATGTGAATACGCCTTTAAAGTTGCCTCATTAAAAACCTTGCTAGGAAAACCCAATGGGATAAAACCTCAGTCAAGGGAAAAAGAGTGCAACCACTACACCATTTCACGCGGTTCGTCACGGTTTAAAACCGTGACAAATTGAATTTGTCACGGTTTAAAACCGTGACAAAAAACACCGTGACCAATGGATTGTCACGGTTTAAAACCGTGACAAATTTGTCACGGTTTTAACCGTGACCAATTTGTCACGGTTCTAAACCGTGACCAATTTGTCACGGTTTAAAACCGTGACAAATTTAAATTGGTCACGGTTATAAACCGTGACCAATAATTGGGGAAAAAAAAAAAAATTGTAAAAAATAAAAAAATTGTAAAAAATATAAAAAATTGTAAAAAATAAAAAAAATTGTAAAAAATAAAAAAAAATTGTAAATAATAGTAGCATGGATTTTAGCAGAATAATTCATAATATTTCTCTTCTCAACAACACAAATTACAAAATGTAAATACCAAATATTTCATCATATTTCTATTTTCTTCTTAAAGTCTGTCTCAACAACACAAATTACAAAATGGAAATACCAAACAAATGCCGCTACAACATACTAGACTTTGTATGTTTTAGCGGAATGTAAAATAGGGGTATTTTTTTCCCTTTAACTTTTCTTTTTCTTATCCTTTTCTCTTGTTGGTTTCGAGGAAACGAAAGTGATATTCTGGACAATCCAACTCTATTTTGACTTCCTCCAACAAAAGTAGTATAAAGATATACATCATTTCGCGCACGGTCTGGAAACATTGAATAGGAGAACAGGGTACCTGCATACAATAAGTTGTTCATAAAAGAAATAAGCAGAAAAATTGAAAAATTGACCGACAAAGCAAGGCATTGCCCAGTGTATTTACATAGATAGACAAAGCTAAACTGAATAAAATAAATACTTCTATGCCATTAGCTTTATGATTTTCATTTGCATCAATTCCAGTAGAGTAAATTTTGATAGCTAACTTCAATTCTTCTGGGAAACCAATTTAAAGTACCATATAAATAAAATGCATAGCAGCAACAATATACTTTATCACGGGAAAAATACCTTTGGAGAAAATAGGAGATTGACCAATGAGTTGTTCAAGGACCTGGAAATTGAATAACAAATAGAAATTTAAGCACCAAATGACAAACCAAATCAGTAGTAATTATAGCAAGTAAAAAAATGGCAAGTAAACTTGGAACGCATGTCTTGAACTTGGAAAAGTTCTTCATTCAGTGTCTCACACTAACATTAAACAAACAAAAGCTTCATAAGACAACAGTTGGTATAACCAATAAGAAATATGTCAAGTAGAAGTCATGGGTAAAAAGGGGGAAGGGAAAAAGGAGGAGCATGGATGCAACCACCAGAATCTGTTTCAATTTCTCATGCCTGATCGTTGTTCCTAAGTGGAAATGTGCCACAGATGATAAATATATGGAAATGTGTCACATGAAGGAAAATTATTCGAGTAGGTAAATAACGACGGAATGCAATGAAATTTAACGAGAAGATCTCTCACCCAGATACACAACACATACTAAAATTTCACATCCCGATGATATCGTTAAGGTTGTCAAATTGATTTTAAAAGTAGGATTTTGAGTATTCCCTGGCCAACTCGGACAGTCACATGAAGGAAAATTGTTCGAGTAGGTAAACGACGACGGAATGCAATGAAATTTAACTAGAAGATCGTTCACCCATATACACAACACATACTAAAATTTCACATCCAAATGATATTGTTAAGGTTGTCAAATTGATTTTAAAAGTAGGATTTTGAGTATTCCCTGGCCAACTCGGACAGTCACATGAAGGAAAATTGTTCGAGTAGGTAAACGACAACGGAATGCAATGAAATTTAACCAGAAGATCGCTCACCCATATACACAACACATACTAAAATTTCACATCCCGATGATATCGTTAAGGTTGTCAAATTGATTTTAAAAGTAGGATTTTGAGTATTCCCTGGCCAACTCGGACAGTCACATGAAGGAAAATTGTTCGAGTAGGTAAACGACGACGGAATGCAATGAAATTTAACCAGAAGATCGTTCACCCATATACACAACACATACTAAAATTTCACATCCCGATGATATCGTTAAGGTTGTCAAATTGATTTTAAAAGTAGGATTTTGAGTATTCCCTGGCCAACTCGGACAGTCACATGAAGGAAAATTGTTCGAGTAGGTAAACGACGACGGAATGCAATGAAATTTAACCAGAAGATCGCTCACCCATATACACAACACATACTGAAATTTCAGATCCAGACGATATCGTCAAGGTTATGAAATTGATTTTCAAAATAGGATAAGAAATACATTACAAGTATTGGCACATGCTACCAGCCTCTGTCAATGCTTTAAGAAACTAAAGTACCCAAAATTTTGATAAAACTCAATGAAAGTGTTGAACCAGTTGAAAACTCATTATAATTTTAGAACCCATTAAACATTCATTACAACTCTAGATATCTTTGAAGAAGAATAAGGCTCACATGTACATGATTCATTTACTCAGATGGTTCCTCGAAACATAAATACCCTATTTTAATTACTTGAAGAGCTTTGTAAACAACAATAGTGCAGAAACTGAGCAAAGTATGAGCTTGAGTTCCATTCCCCTTCTAGATATTTTCTCCCCCATTGGTACTCTTTTTTAATTTTATTGTATTTGTAATAACACTACGGAACTATGGAAGTAAGCTAAGCAACTAGCAATATTTAAGATGTTGTGAAAATGATATAAAAGAAGGCTAAGCAACCAATAAATATGATGTGTAAAACTGTATGAAAGGTAGGCAAAGTAACCAGCAATGAAGAACATGCGAAGCAACAAACAATTCAGAACATGCGATTCAGCTAGAACCCATTCATGTCAGCAGCAGAAAAGCAATCAGTGGGTAACAATACAAAGTCCATTCCTTACAATATAATTATCACAAGATGCCTCAAACCTGTACAAGGACCCAAAAAAAAGAAAACAAAAACCATGGAACCTGGAATTGTGCAGTGGAATTGGGCAATCGGGCAATTGGTCCAAATTGTGAGCGCTCTCGTGCTGGGTTTCAGGAGGATTTAGGGTAGCACTCTTGGTACCAATTTGGGGATCTCGCGTCTACTGGCCGTCGGGTGAGTTTTGCTGGCTGAATTTGGGGATCTGATTTGGTGAATCAATTTTTATATTATTTTTTAGTTCTCGCCGATTGTCACGGTTTTAAACCGTGACAATCATTCAAAAGGGTCACGGTTTTAAACCGTGACCCATTTCTCGCTGATTGTCACGGTTTAAAACCGTGACAATCGGCGAAAATTTTCAAAAAAAAGAGGTTGTCACGGTTAAAAACCGTGACAATCGGCGAGAAATTTGATCACAGTTTAAAACCGTGACTCCATCAAAATCTATTGCGTAACAAATTCTTAATTTTGGTGTAGTGAACGCGTATTTTATACAAGTATGCTGCAAGCATTTCAAAATCTTTCATACATTTGTATGAGTATCATATACATTGGTTTTATACTCTTCGTTCATTTAGAGTGCATCAATTTTCTTACACAACTACAAAACATTCACCATGAACACATGTCTCCAAACACACAATTTAAAGCATATAAATTCATAGTAAAAACATGTAAACATATAAGTAAACCTTCATAACTAACTAACACTTAAAATATATCATTTAACATTTAATACTCACTTAATAGGTTATTTCATTCCCAGGGGCTTAGTTCACCCTTTAGGGTACTCATAAACACGGGTTTAGCTCACCCGATCCTTTAATTTCCTTTTCGGTACTACACACACGATCGGTAATTTAACTTTCATGAGCATGCAACATATAATGACCACCATGCTTATCTTTAAACTTGAGCATTAGTCATCATCATTTCATAAGTTAAGGATTTCACATTCACCATTTATCATCTTCAATATATCTCAATATTTTCATTATCATTGATCATATGTAGCGCTACATTTTCATATCGTGTCGACACTTTTCAATTTCATTTCTTTCCCCATATCGACATAACTTATCGAGATATCTCATTATCAATCCTCTTGTAGGATTACACAATATAGTTATGTCTATATACTCTTCAAGAGCATATGCCTCCGTTATTAAGACCATCTTTTATAATTTGCTTTGATATATATGTTTGGGGAAATATCAACGCTTCTGGCGCGCTAACTTATCAAAGCATCGTAGCTGATATATGTGATTGTTCATAGCCTTTCATGCATCTTTGAACTTCAAGTTCGTATTTCAATTTCGAGGATATAACATGATGCATTTATTTTCAACCTTTAATACTCCCCCTCATCTTTGAGAAAATTTAGAACACCAATACTCATACAGTTGGTATGATTTTAATCATATATGTTCTCATCATTCAAATTTAATATGGGAATTTAGACGGTTTGCATTCTATTTTCGATATCGGCAATTTATTTGAGAACTTTAAATAATTTGCCATATAATATCCCACTTGTATGCGCATACTCAAATCCTTGAGGATTTATTCAAGTATTGGGATATACATTTACTAGCTTTATCATTAAATCGAAAATCATGCTCATCACATGAGCAAATATTTAAATAAATTTCAAATTACGAATCATATACACATGTGACTATCTAGTGGATCCATATCATAATATCTAGTAGTCCACATGGAGGATGAGTGGGCCCATACTTCTCATCCTTTATTCCGGATATATTTGGGATTTATTCCCAATATTGGCTAGTAATGATTTCATCATTTATCGAGAACAATCATTGAAGAATTCCTTTAATTCTTCACTTGAAATATTGATTTCAATAATTATTTAAACCGGGATGGTCGATCCGTATTGCAAACAGTATTATTGAACTTCTAGTTCAAGAAATTCTTATATCGATTTCACTAGTATACGTATAGTGCTCAACATGATTTATCATAGAAATAATTCACCGAGCATATTCCATCATCTTTTGGTGACATTATTGTCTACCACTATTCAAACAAGTTCTGACTCATACGCATCACATCCGGCTATTATTTAATTCAAATCGTAGCTCTTACGCTTCATATTATTTATTTAAAATCGAGTCTTATTTCATACGCGTCGTATTATTCTATAAATAAATCATCAAAATTATTGCAAAATTCATCCTAACAAGTGGTCTATACATTATAATGGATCATATGCTCTCAAATCTTGAAAATACTATCCATCACTACCGATTAAAATCTTAAAAAGGATTTATCGATGTAAATTTGGAAAGATTAAGGATGCTAATGAATAAGGGTATCCCACAAGATATCCGATGCTTGATTGAAGCAAAGGTTCGATTATCTGGTGAGGTTTCAATTCCCTCTAAATACATGCCTGGTATGGGTAAAAGTAGTTTTTCAAAGAAACGGAGAGCAAAAAGATTAGGAGGATGCTACAAGTGTGCTCGATGGACATGTGACACTCGATGTAAATCTGTGGGGTACTTGTCCAGAAACCGAGAAGATAAAATAGCATTCATTAAGGATGGATTGAGTAAGGAGCCTTTGGATGATATTCAACAGGCTCTTGAGACACATCCTAGTGGACACGTACAAGGTGAGCTAATGGCCTTATGGGCCAAATTCAAAGATCAACAAAGCGCGTTCACATGTCTTGAAAAACTTACTTTAGAAGATCCCGTTTGTAAATTTAGTAGAAAAATTTAGCATCATGATTTTCCCATATTTATGTAAGAAAGCTCGGTGTAATAACAAAGATCAATATATTTCTTTTATTTGTAAATATCGTTTTTCAATTTTAAGATATATATATATTATTTTTCAATCTCTGACAGCTATATGTCATATCACTAAAAAAATTTTCTGCCTTTTTTTTTCTTTCATATTTGTCAAAAAGTAAATAGTGCACTCAATTATTGGTTTGAAAAATTTTTCTTTAAATAGAGGGATTCATATATCTATCATTCATTCGTTGAAAGAGAAAGATAGAGGTGGAGATGGAGATGGAGATATCAAAATCATCTCATGTAAGTCAATCTTTACCTCGCCAGGTAAAAACTATATGTGTTCTTGGTGGCTCCAGACTAGTAGGTCATATCCAATATGTGGATATGGCAGACCAACTTGTAAGGGAGTTAGGGAAACAAAATATCAATATACTATATGGAGGGACTAATAACAAACTATTAAGGAGTCTTACGATGGCCGCACAATTATGGGGGATAAGAGTGTCAAGTATAATACCTTTTCATCGAATTGGAGGCAGTAATCGAATTGGAGTTAGAAATGTCATTAGTCCAACTGGATTGATGCTACAAACACAATCCATCCATGATCGTCGATGTACATGATGAGCAATAGTGATGCTTTTATTGTTCTTCCAGCGGCTATAACATTTGGAGGAAATATTCAATATAGCGTCATTTGCCGCAGTGGACAATTTTCATACCAAACCCATAGGTTTGTTGAATATTAATTATTTCTTCGATGGTTTGCTAGCATTTCTAGATCGAGAGGTGTAGAACATAAATTTATTTCTCGTTAAAGAAGAAATATACTTGTTTTACGCTAATACAGCGATTCAGCGATCTACTCATCAAGATTCAATCATATGTTCAAAAATCTATGGAAGTCAAAACCCATCGGTCACAGATCATCGGTGTCAAGCGAAAAAGAGATCCTTTGGATCTTTCATTATGAACCCGAATGTTGGGGTGGCGAGTTACGGAGTATTTATACTTTTCGAGGACGCATCCCTCATTTATGGGTTCAATATATATTTTCTTTTATTATTTCTATATTTTCGAAAGTGTTTATTGCCATCTTTGATATTCTCAATATGTTCCACTTAATTTGTTTCTACTTCTTACGGAGTAATAATAATAATATCATATTGGCTTTATTCAAATACTGAGATATCTAGTGATTTTGCTTCTTCAAGAGCATTTTATTCTCATATTAATACAATCTCATATCATCGATGAGATTACTTCATATAAGCTTTCCATGCGATATATTTTCTTTGATTTATCAACATGGGATCTATTGAGCATTTTACTTTCATCTATTTATCCAATGGTAACTTCAAGTACCACTTGCTCAATTTTCTCCATTAATATTAGGTATATATGGAGAAGTAATTTTATTCTCATCGCTCATCGCTTGAGAGTATGATTAGAATATTTGATCAACTACTTCTTACGGAGTAGGATTCGTTATAACCAATCGTGTAGTATAACCCACCACATTGAAAATATGCACACCAATTGTGTGGTATTACCCACCACATTGGAAATATACTCAAATTATAAAGTGCATAAATTTAAATTGCAGAAATTAAATTTCCTCCAATAGGTGGTGAATCTACCTTATGGGAATTATTGCAATAAATATAAATTTCTGGAATTTAAATAGCAAGAATTAAATTGCATAATGTTTAACTACTTCTTCAGAGTAGGATCTGCTCGATGAAGATATTACCCATCACTTAGCATATAAAGTGCAAAAATATATAAAACCTTCCGTTTAGTGACGGTTGAACCCATCATCAAGTAGGAGGTATTGCGATAATTAAATTGCGATAAATAAAGTGCGAGAATTAAATATTGAGCGGCTTCTACGGGAGCGGATTTGTTCTTCTAGAACAAATACTCATTACTTCTGACAAGAAAGCACACTTATCCTTCTAGAATAAGTACATTATGTAATTGAACTCTTAGGGAGTTACATTAATATTTCGATCTTTTAACTCAAATGAACTTCAAGCCATTTTATATAATCAATGGATTTTAGAATTTCTTCATGAATATTCTATCCATTTTTCACTTTATCGTCAAAATTAGGTCGGTTTACCCTAAGGGTAAAATTGTCCATTCCAATTCGCAAAGGTAAAATTGTCAAAAATATTTTATCAATGTTTCTACGATTGGAAAATTATCTCCTTTCTACTTCAATTTGTCAATATCAAAATATTCAATGACTATTTTGTAACTTTTTCAAAAGTTGGTATCTTGGTTTGTAAATTTTGAAAGTTTGATAATAACATATTTCAAAAGCGAGTTATTACCCTATCAATGTTGGTGTCAAATCGAAGCTCTCGTTAAATCGAGTATAATGGAGTCGAAAATTTGATTTTGATAATGTATACTCCTTATATCTCGATAAAGCGAATGTTATAGTTTAATATATTATTATATTATAAAATCATATGATTTACCTTTTTCCCTTTCTCTAATTATTCCATGGATGAGATTTACTTGCAATCAATTTACGTGATCGGAAAATTCTTTGGACTCCATTCTTCCAATTTTGGGATTTGAGACATCTCCAAAGCAGGTTGTGTAGAATGAGGAATTGTGGGAGAAGAATATGAACAAAGGGAATTTTCAATGATGTATTTGCAAAGAGAGAGTTATTTAGGATTGATGAGGATGAATTAATTCATTGGTAATAATCCAGCTTTACGATCTGAAGATCATCTATAAGATGCATAGTAGAGCATACTTCTTTCATATTACTCAAAGGGTTAGAGACTCGTCTTGATAACGTGTTATAAAAGTAAAGAAACAATAGAGAGAATTTAGAGAGAATGAATTCTAAGGAATTCTCAGGAATGAATTTCATTAATAACTGAAGCCCTATTTATAGGAAAACTTCGAATGGCAAAATCGTAATTACATAATTTCATCAAGGGTATAATAGTCATTCACATATAATAATTACATCTTTTACCAAATTATTCCTCCACCAAATTATTCCTCATAATTCATAACCACCAAATTATTCTCAATTATTCATAACACTTCAATTATTATTCATAACAGGTGATATATATATTGAAATTTGACAAGGGACAAATTTGACTAATAAAAAAATGTGTGAGGGCATTGTAGGAAATCAAAAGATTTCCCACCATCTGCACTTTTAATATACGGCAAAATATAGGTTGATTATATTGACACCCCAAATATTTATTGGTACACCACATATTTTATACTCCATCCATCCCATAAAAATAGAGTTATTGACTTTTTCACAAGGATTAAGAAAATATTAATTAATATTATTGGAAAAGTAAAATGTAAGAGTATTTTCCTATTATGCCTTTTAACTAACTAATTTTTACACTTTAATAATTCTATTTTGTTGATAATATTACACATTAAATAGGGATATATAAGGAACTTAATATTTTAACTATTCCATTTAAGGAAAGTGACTTATTTTTATGGGATTGATTAAAATGGAATACAAGCATATCTTTGTGGGATGGATGGAGTAATTTTTTTTAATTTACTAAATGAATCATAAATAGAATGACATAAATAAACCTCATATATGTCTTTCAATTTTATGTACACCACGAACGATGAATTATTCCTCTCTTTCTTGGCAGCCGTTTGCAAGTTTATCCTTCATTGATGGCGGTTGCAAAAAGCAACACCATCTCCTCTGACCATCCATGAGAATATGAGATACATATTTCCATTCAGTAATCCTTCGAAGTCTACCATCGTCGAACCATAATCAAAAACCAAATAATTATTCACCATCTACTGTCGTTGACACCGTTTTAAAGTTAAAACCCAAAACTCTTGTTTCTCTCTCTCCCTCGCCTTATCTCTTTGAGAAAATGAGTTTTGGGATTCTAGAATTTCAGAAGTTAAAATGTAGAATTGGGTTAAAGATATATAACGATCTATCGGTGTGTAAATGACATTTTAATGTGGCGGATGGATTTTCCAGTAATCAAGATGAAGTGGTCTTAAAATTTTGTTATACAATAAAATCTCGATAAATTAATACTGTTGGGATCAAATAAAATTATTATTTTAGCGAAGTTATTAATTTATCGATTAATTAATATTTTATTAATTTATTGATTAATTAATTATTTCATTAATTTATTGAGTATTTTTATATTTTTATTGTAACTTGTGTATAATTTATTATTGGAATGTATTGTGCATGGTAAAAATATGTTTGTTCCAACATTTAACAATATGTTGAAAATTTTAAATAATTATATTTCAAAGTCATTTATTATTTATAGGGAATATAAAAAGTTAATTAGAGTTTTATTAATATATAACATCTATCTGCTTTATCACAACTAGTGTTTTTACCCGTGCGTTGCACGGGGAGACATATATAGGTTGTTACTGGGCATTTTTTCTAATATAAATACCATGTGCATATATTAGATTAGAGTTGATCCAACTTGCACATAGATTGACTTATTTTATGGTGTGATTTTTTTAATTCAGAAAAATAGGTGGACGCGATTCGTGTATATATGTATACACGCTGAAGAAGAAGTCGAATTGGAAAAGACATATAGAAGCGGTAAAACTCATTGCCATAATTAAAAATTGATTTTTTAATTCAGAAAAATAGGTAAAAGTGGCGGGAAAATGTGCTCGTTTTATTAATATATAGATATAGATGGCGTAGAAACTTGAGTTATGGCTATGAAATTTAATGAATTTCAGCAGTTATTAATTTATATGTTCGTTGGGCATTAAGAATTTCCAAAAAAAATTATTATCTTATAAATTTAGCAGTTATTAATTTAGTACACATGCCCGAGTTGAGACCGGAGATTTTTACTATTTAATAGAGATTGTTAATTTATCGAACATTAATTTATTGAGATTTTACTGTACATGATAATGGGAGTAGCGATTAAATTTACAATGGCGAGTTGCGTGGTCAACTATCTATTTCGTGGTGTATGGAGTGCTATGTATAATGGGTGATGGTAAATGTGTAAAATAAAAGTGGTATGTTTGTTAAAAATGTATTTTTATTGGTGTGTGCTTATAATGTGGTGCCATGAAAAATTATAGTGGCGATAATATAACTCGCCCAAAATATATTCACACCACATTATTTATCAAAACCACATTACATCCACACCCATAAAAATAATTATTTTTATAACTGCACCATTCTTATTAGCAAAATACACGCCCTTATTTAATCTTTTACAAACGTCCCTGTTTCCAGGGATGATCTGGCGCTCCCGAGAGTTCCATAACTACGGAACTCCCGGGCCATTTTCGGGCCCCATATGATCTCCGTTGAGAAATTTGAAATCAGATCTGGAATCAGCACGACGAGAGGGACCTCCAGCAATTTTTGGAAAAATTTTTGCGACACAATGACCTCCCGTGACGGACGGTCAAAGTTTTTGGGCATAATTTGAGCCAAATTATGCTTAAAAACTTTGACCGATCACCACGGGCGGTCATGGTGTTGCAAAAATTTTTACAAAAATTGTTGAAGGTCCCTCTCTCGTACTGATTCCAGATCTGGTTTCGGATTTCTCAACGGAGATCATATGGGGCTTGAAAATGGCCCGGCAGTTCCGTAGTTGCGGAACTCCCGGGAGCACTTGATCAACAACCCCCCTGTTTTATGAAAAAATACTGACTCCATTATTTATTTCATGATTTATGGAGAGAGAAAAAGAGGCGAGGCGGATCACGGAAGTATTCGTTTATGGTACGAGAAAAAGCTAGACGAAATATAGCAATTTGTTTCCAGTCCCAGCGCTGGAAGTTCCAGCGCTGGGGATTTGTGCTGCCCCCTGTACGGGCCCCCCGCCCTCAGGTGGGGCTGTGTGTATGGGGGCCCTACGCTGGGAAGAGAAAAGCCAGGCGAAATATAGAGCAGCCACGAAAATAGTGAGAGCTGGGACTTTAAAGAAGAAGAAATACTATTCGTTTAGCAAACTACCTTTTGAGTTTTGAATCAAACAAGGCACCAGCTATGATCAAGCACAACTGAAAATGCTATAACTATGGCAGTTTCGGATCTGCATAATCATTTATAAACAAGGCACGATTTTCAATGAAAATATAATGAAGGGATGGGCTTTTAAAATTCATGCCATGCTCCAACTACCCGTCGACAAAACAAGGGGTTTTTACACTAATACACACGTTTATGTTTAGTTTTTCAAAAATCAGGTAAATGTAACTTAATTACTTGCTGCACACAAACATCCAGGAAAAATTACAAAAAACAGGTATTTTTGGATCGGGTTAGTTTGACGCTTATATTTCAGTAAGACAAAAACCTAAACATGCTGTGGCGTGGCGCAGCTGGTAAGACATGTAAATCTAGTACAACATGGATGGATCCCAGGGTCGATTCATCACTTATGCAATTCAAGGACATTAATTCATTCCTTCACTATTTTCATTCATTTCTTTTTTATTTTCTCATAATTCAATTATATTATATGTTGTTATTTTCATGTTAAACATTTTTTTTGGTGCATCTCTTCTTATATAATTTGGTTTCTATATTTTTATTTCTTTTTTTTTCATTTTCCAATAATTCTTTATATATTATTTTTTTAAACATTTCATTTTTCCACTTCCTCTTATAGTTTTGTAACTTAACTTTTTAATTTAGTTAATAAACGTATTCTACATTTAATTTAGTTGTTACAGAAAATATGAAATTCATTAGTTTGAATTCTATTATATATTACAAATGAAGTACATGGATTGTGTAATTACTAATTATTCATATCGTAACATTTTTCTCTTGAGTCAAAACATAATGAATAAATTTAATATATATATATATATATATATATATATATATATATATTTGGAAATTTTTCTCTTTCACACCTTACACATAAAGTGTAATACACATATGGATAAAAATATTAATTACATAGAAGATGTAATTTATTACACATTCATTACTCACAATGTGTAATTCATTTGTTTGCATTATATTGTACATTACAAAACAAGTACACAGAATGTATAATTATTCATATCGTATCATTTTTTCTTGAGTCAAAACATAATGAAGAAATTTAATATTTATTTTTTGGAATTTTCTCTCTCTTTCACACCTTACACATAAAGTGTAATGCACTAATGAATAAAAACATTAATTACACAGTATGTATAATTTATTACACATTAGCTACACATAATATGTAATTCATTAGTCTATATTCTACTACACATTACAAATAAATTGCATAGAATATGTAATTATTCATATCACTTTATTCTTTCTTGCCTCAAACATAATGCATAAGTTTAACATTTACTTTTTTAAAATCGTTATCTTTTTTTTCACACAAAATTATTATTTTTCTTTTACACAAAACTATGTAGTAAATGACACATGTCTTACACATGAAGTGTAATGCACTATTATTTCTCTTTTACATAAAAATGTGTAGTGAATGACATACGCCTTACACATAAAGTGTAATACACCAATGAATTAAAGATTAATTACACTAAATATGCAATCTGTTACACATTAGTTCCATAGAATTTGTAATTTATTGGTTTGTATTTTATTCAGTGTTCTAAAAAGCTCGCTTAAGCGGCGCCTAGACGCGAAGTGTAGCATCCACGTGTCTCCTAGGCCAAAAGCATGAAAAAAGCGGTCAATGCATATTATTCCCCACTTTACGCTTTTTAGAACACTGATTATATTACATGTTACAAATGAGTTATATAAAATGTGCAATCATATCACATCATTTTTTGTTGTGTCAGTACAAAATTTTAACATTTTTCTAACATTTAATTTTTTAAAAAATTATTATATATGTTTTCATACAAAATATATAGTGCATTACACATTGATTGCACATCAAGTGTAATGCACTAATAAATTAATTCATAACTGTAGATTGTATTAGAAACGAATTGGTACTGTGATTACACTTGAATTACATGTTTAATGTATTACACAAAATATGCAATACAATATAAGTTTACTAAATACATTAGCTAAAAGTAAATTTAAAAAACAATAAAACTTAAATTGAACACACAAATAGTTGAGACTCATATTTGTATTGTTGGAGCACTTAAATCTCCAACCCTCCATGGCTGCCAATCACCAGTAACAGAAGAACATGCGTTTTAAAGAATAAGGTAATGCTTATTTACCTTTTCATCATCTACGGTCTCCACAATGGCAAGATTCGGCACACCATCTCCAAAAATAAGTACAATGACTATAAATATTCTCCTTGAGGATATTTCACAGTCATTCTAAAGATGCAAGATTTAGTTCATAGTTCCTCTACATGTTGCCAAATAGCAGCACATCCAGATAAATGACACTAAATTTAGCAAAATAATATATTTACCAAGGCTCCTGTGCATCCATAACCACGAACTCGAGACATTTAATACACCATTTATTTTCGAAAAATAGCGGAATCCTATTAAAATCAAATGCATCTCTCTAAAGTTCCAAGTTTTACTCTTTTTCCTTTAGTTTTCAAGCATCGCATATACAAAATTGGTGAAAAATGGATCAATTGCTTCATGATCATTCAACTCTTACTCCTAACAACAAGCCACATATCTAGTGTGTATATCACAAACGTCCCTTGCCGTTTAGCGACATCAACGTTTCCCAGTTTCGCGTACCCATCAACTATAGTAGCCTAGCTCACAGCATCCCTCTCTGACATCTTATCAAATAAAAGACTAGCTGTTTCTAATTTCTCATTCTTCACACAACAATCCATCATCAATTTCCAATAAATCATGTCCTTCGCTTCCATTTTCTCGAACAGTTCATAAGCAAACTGAAATCTATTCTCTACTTTTGCATAGCCACTCTAGGCAAATTGAAATCCATTCTCTGCTTTTGCATAGCCACTCATCAGAGTATTCCAAATGATCAACTTCTTTTCCTCCGAAGGCATTGAATCAAACAATTCCTTGAATTCATCATCCCACGTTCTACATACCCATCAGTCAAGTATATGTGAAAGAATCCTTGTGTTGCAATTTGTCAAACACTTGGCGACCAAATTGAATCCACCCACATTTCATCAGGCCCAAATTCATATTTACACAAAATCCATGATTTTGCATACCTTGTTTTATCAATTGCAACCTCGAACATGAAGCTAACACTAAAGAATTCACCCATTAGAACCCCATTTACAAGCATTAAAGCAAACACTTGATCGATTGGATAGCGAAACCTAGGCGACACAGAGCAGGAAACGACTTAGGAATACGTAAGAAAACAGATCCTTACTCGAAGAGAGTGAGAGAGGTTATGATCGAAGACCATGAACATTACGAACTGGGTCGTTGCAAAGCAGAAGATGAATTCAGTGGTAGAATGTCATGATGATTTCCATACGGGAGAGGAGAAACAAGAAGAAGAAACCGAGAAAAAAAATAATTGAACCGGCAGATATCAAATAAGTGGGCCGGGCCATTGAACCGCGAATACCGGATTTGTGCAATTACTTAGGTTTAGCCGGATTTTTAAAATATAAAACTTAAATGCAGTATTCAGCCTAATTTCCTCACAAAACAATTCAAAGACCTTTCTCGATTTCGTAACTCAATGAAATTCCTTTGTTCCTCTCGTGATTCAATGAAGTACCTTTCTCTAATGAAATATATATATATATATATATATATATATATATATATATATATATATATATATATGCCAATTACAAATGTTAATTAAAGGTGCAGGTTTTTTTTCCTTTGTTTTTTGTTTTGTTTTTTTTTTGTGGGAATTACGGCTTAGAGTTTACGATAGAGTATGAATAAATATTAATTATATTTAGGGGTCACAATTTATTGTGATGTAAATATAAATATGGAGTAATAAATAAATTAGGTTACATTGTACGTGGTCACTATAAATATTAGAGGGAGGTAATGGGGAGGTTTTTTTCAGGCAATTTTAGATATATCTATTTTAGTAAACAATTAAATACTCAATCCATTCCATATATATAGGCTTATTTTCCTTTTTGGGATATCCCAAATATATATATAGTCTTGCTTCTAGATTAAGGGGTTTTTTTATTTATTTACCAAAATAATCTTTGTTGATGCCAAAATCAGTAAGGACTATTTAAGTATCAACTGAGATGTGTTAGGACCTAATTTGCAGGAACTGAAGAAGTAAATATGTATTTATATCCGAGCTCGAGCTAGTTCCAGATTACAGAGGATTTTCGTGTGTCCAAATGATCACTAAGTGTTCTATTTATAGTGCAAAAAAGAGGTAGGTGGCGGTAGGTCATCATGAGGCAATTGTACGAGCGCCAGAGTAGACGTGATGATTGCACCTGCAGCGCCTGCAAGCCGTCTTGCATTTAAGGCGTTGACCTTGGAACTTGTAAGCAGCCGCCTTTGCATTTATGAAGGGAAAAGATGCTCTGTCTGCCGGTTCTTGCGGATGGTGTCGAGGGTGTCGAATGCGTGGGTTGTCCTTGTTGCTCGGCCATCAGAGCGAGAGGGACTGGCCACACACCATGGCCGAGCTGAACTTGGACCATCTGTCAGAAACTAATGACGGGAAGAGCTCTCCATTGTTCGGCCGACCTGGGCCCTTGGCCTAAGGACCTCGCTCGTGGCCGAGCTGAGCTGGGACTCGCCACCCATTCTCCAGTGAGGTAAATTCCAGTGCCAATCCGACCTTGGACACGAGACATGTAATCGGCGGACCTGGTGCTCTTACACGTCAGCAAGAAGTCCACATTGGGTGGAGGACTTGGGTTGAGTTAGTGCCACGTCACCAGGGTGCCAACAATCTTATTTAATTTGTTTAGTTATAATTATTATTTTTGAAAGTACTCATTAAATAAGGGTAGATTAGGAAACTTTACAAAATTTTCTTTTTCAATAACTTTTTTTTTAATCTTTGTGAAAAAGTATCAAACCTATATAATTGGGACGGAGAGAGTAACTAAAAAGTGCGGTGTATTAAGAAGTTTTTGTGGTAAAAATGTGGACATTCCTATGAACAAAGATACAAACAAAGAATGGGGCAATATCAGCATTTTCGAAAACAAAAAACAATGTGAGGGTATTGTAGGAAATCAAAAAAATTTCCACCATCTACACTTTTAATTAGGCGTGGGCATGGGTTGGCTTTGGTTGCGTGGGTTGGATTTGGGTTCAATATGAACCCTATCCAATTAAATCGGTTTGTGAAAATGGAACCAAACCCAATCCTCTTAAAGAGTAAAACAAATCCAATCCAATCCAATTCAACCTGGATTGGTTTGGGTTGGGTTCGTTTGTTTAAATTTTGGCCTAATAAAAAGTTAATATAATTTTTTTAGCATTTAAATTGATATAAAATTGGTTATTAGCCCAATTCAATTCTAGATCGTACATTGACGATTTTGTAAAATCATATACTTTGAATATCTATTGAATTTTTTTTACTCATTTTCTCACAATTTGTTGTTTTTTCAAATTTTTGTTTTTATTTATATTTAAATCAGTTGGTAGGTTGGGTTGAGTTGGGTTTAATTGGGTTGTCAGGCAGAACCCAAACCCAACCCAATTCAAAATCAAACTTTCAAACCTAATATAGTGAAAAACCCAATCTAACCTGAGTGTGTTAGATTGGGTTGGGTGGTTTGAGTGGGTTGGTTTGGTTTATACCCAACCCTAAATTTTAATAGTCATGACAAGAAATTAGCAGACCGCCCCTAAAGATTTTATTTCTGGTAGTGAATATAGATGTAGAAATAAATAAATAAATTCTAAAATTAAGGGTGTTATAGCCCAACAACAAAGGAGTATGGATATATATAATTGTAAATCAAAGATTTACATTGATCCACACTTTTATATTAGTTGTGTATGTAATAATTATAATCTTAATTGTATTGTTACAAAAATGAAACTTACGAAATAACGATCACTTATGATTTGTAGATTTCAAATAAACGAAATTTAGCAAAAATATCCTTTAATAGTGGTTTTTACCCATAAACAATATGCTTAAACACAATCGTTTGAGAAATGTATAGTACAAACTAATTTCATCTAATTTATTAATTTTGTAAGTGCACTTGAAGCTTACAACTAATTATAACCTTTGCAAGTTCAACGTAAAACTTGTTATGAATAATTGAGAATAATGTGGTGGTTATGAATTATGAGGAATAATTTGGTGGAGGAATAATTTGGTGGAGGAATAATTTGGTAAAATGTGTAATTATTATATGTGAATGACTATTATACCCTTGATGAAATTATATAATTACGATTGTGCCATTCGAAGTTTTCCTATAAATAGGGCTTCAGTTATTAATGAAATTCATTCCTGAGAATTCCTTCGAATTCATTCTCTCTAAATTCTCTCTATTGTTTTTATACTTTTATAACACGTTATCAGCACGAGTCTCTAACCCTTTGAGTAATATGAAAGAAGTATGCTCTACAGTTGCATCTTATAGATGATCTTCTGTATCAGAAACTGGATTATTACCAATGAATTAATTCATCCTCATCAATCCTAAATAACTCTCTCTTTGCAAATACATCATTGAAAATTCCCTTTTGTTCATATTCTTCTCCCACAATTCCTCATTCTACACAACCTGCTTGGAGATGTCTGAAATCCCAAAATTGGAAGAATGGAGTCCAAAGAATTTTCGATCACGTAAATGGATTGCAAGTAAATCTCATCCATGGAATAATTAGAGAAAGGGAAAAAGGTAAATCATATGATTTTATAATATAATAATATATTAAACTATAACATTCGTTTTATCGAGATATAAGGAGTATACATTATCAAAATCAAATTTTCTCGACTCCATTATACTCGATTTAACGAGAGTTTCGATTTGACACCAACATTGATAGGGTAATAACTCGTTTTGAAATATGTTATTATCAAACTTTCAAAATTTACAAATCAGTACACCAACTTTTGAAAAAGTTACAAAATAGTCATTGAATATTTTGATATTGATAAATTGAAGTAGAAAGGAGATAATTTTCCAATCGTAAAACATTGATAAAATATTTTTGACAATTTTACCTTTGCAGTGGAATGGACAATTTTACCCTTAGGAGTAAAAGCCGACCTAATTTTGACGACAAGGAAAAATGGATAGAATATTCATGAAGAAATTCTAAATTCATTGATTATATAAAATGGCTTGAAGTCCATTTGAGTTAAAAGATCGAAATATTAATGTAACTCGAAGAGTTCAATTACATAATGTACTTATTCTAGAAGGATAAGTGTGCTCTTGTAGAAGTAATGAGTATTTGTTCTAGAAGAACAAATTTGCTCCCCGTAAGCAGTTCAATATTTAATTCTCGCACTTTATTTACTGCAATTTAATTACTTGCCCAATACCTCCTACTTGATGATGGGTTCAACCGTCACTAAACGGAAGGTTTTATATATTTTGCACTTTATATGCTAAGTGATGGGTAATACCTTATACTAAGCAGATCCTACTCTGAAAGAAGTAGTTAAATATTATGCAATTTAATTGTTGCTATTTAAATTCCGTAAATTTATATTTATTGCAATAATTCCCATAAGGTAGGTTCGACCACCTATTGGAGGAAATTTAATTTCTGCAATTTAAATTTATGCACTTTATAGTTTGAGTATATTTCCAATGTGGTGGGTAATACCACACGATTGGTGTGCATATTTCCAATGTGGTGGGTTATACTACACGATTGGTTATAACGAATCCTACTCCAGAAGAAGTAGTTGATCAAATATTCTAATCATACTCTCGAAGCAGTAGACGATGAGAATAAAATTACTTCTCCATATATACCGAATATTAATTGAGAAAATTGAGCAAGTGGTACTTGAAGTTACCATTGGATAAATAGATTAAAGTAAAATGCTGAATAGATCCCATGTTGATAAATCAAAGAAAATATATCGCATGGAAAGCTTATATGAAGTAATCTCATCGATGATATGAGATTGTATTAATATGAGAATAAAATGCTCTTGAAGAAGCAAAATCACTAGATATCTGTATTTGAATAAAGCCAATATGATATTATTATTATTACTCCAGAAGAAGTACAAAACAGCCGAAGTGGAACATATTGAGAATATTAAAAGATGGCATTAAACACTCGAAAATATAGAAATGCAAAAGAATATACATACTGAATCCATAAATGAGGGATGCGTCTCGAGAGTATAAATACTCCGTAACTCTGCCACCATCAACATTAGGATTCATAATGAAATATTTAAAGGATCCGAATTTCTTTTTAAGCTTGACACGGTGATCTGTGATCGGACCTGAGCTTCCACAGATTCTTGAACATATGCATGAAATTTGATGAGTAGTTCGTCA
Organism: Jasminum sambac; assembly: GCA_018223645.1. Classification (NCBI taxonomy): domain Eukaryota; kingdom Viridiplantae; phylum Streptophyta; class Magnoliopsida; order Lamiales; family Oleaceae; genus Jasminum; species Jasminum sambac. Next base: position 23,930,024 of record CP073648.1, on the reverse strand, counting down.
ACTGTATTAGCAGAAACAAGTATATTTCTCGCTGAACGAGAAATAAATTTATGTTCTACACCCTGATCTAGAAATGCTAGCAAACCATCAAAGAAATTATTAATATTCAACAAACCTATTGGTTTGACATGAAAATTCCATCGTACAACGAGGCTATATTGAATATTTCCTCCAAAGATTGTGTTGTAGCACTGGAAGGACAATGAAAGCATCACTATTATTCATCATATACATCATGCAGCTTGTGGATGGATTGCGCTTGTAGCCCCAACCTGCTGGACCCATGGTAGAACTGGCTACACCCGAGTATTAGATCCAACTAGATGGAAAGGTATTACACTCGAAACTCTTATTCCCCATGATTGTGCGCCATTATAAGTCTAGCTAAAAGTTTGTTGTTGGTTCCTCCGTATAGTATATTGATTTCTTGTCTCCTAACTCTTTATTTAGTCGGTTTGCCATATCCACATATTGGATATGGCCTGCAATTAGATCCACCAAGAATACATACGGTTTTTAATATGGCGAGGTAAAAGTCGACTTGTATGAGATGATTCTAAAATCTCCACATCCATCTCTACTCTATCTCTCTTTTGCACTATATTTTCAACATGAGAGATATATGAATCCCTCTATTTAAAGAAAAATTTTCAAACCAATAATTGAGTGCACTATTTACTTTTTGACAAATATGAAAGAAAAAAAAAAGGCAGAAATTTTTAGTGATATGACATATAGCTGTCAGAGATTGAAAAATAATATATATCTTAAAATTGAAAACGATATTTACAAATAAAAGAAATATATTGATCTTTGTTATTACACCGAGCTTTCTTACATAAATATGGGAAAATCATTATGCTAAATTTTTCTACTAAATTTACAAACGGGATCTTCTAAAGTAAGTTTTTCAAGACTGTAACGCGTTTGTTGATCTTTGAATTTGGCCCATAAGGCCATTAGCTCACCTTGTACGTGTCCACTAGGATGTGTCTCAAGAGCCTGTTGAATATCATCCAAAGGCTCCTTACTCAATCCATCCTTAATGAATGCTATTTTATCTTCTCGGTTTCTGGACAAGTACCCCAATTTACATCGAGTGTCACATGTCCACCGAGCACACTTGTAGCATCCTCCTAATCTTTTTGCTCTCCGTTTCTTTGAAAAAACTACTTTTACCCATACCAGGCATGTATTTAGAAGGAATTGAAACCTCACCAGATAATCGAACCTTTGCTTCAATCAAGCATCGGATATCTTGTGGGATACCCTTATTCATTAGCATCCTTAATCTTTCCAAATTTACATCGATAAATCCTTTTTAAGATTTTAATCTGTAGTGATGGATAGTATTTTCAAGATTTGAGAGCATATGATCCATTATAATGTATAGACCCTTGTTAGGATGAATTTTGCAATAATTTTGATGATTTATTTATAGAATAATACGGGCGTATGAAATAAGACTCGATTTTAAATAAATAATATGAAGCGTAAGAGCTACGATTTCTAATTAAATAATAGCCGGATGTGATGCGTATGAGTCAGAACTCTGTTTGAATAGTGGTAGACAATAATGTCACCAAAAGATGATGGAATATGTCGGTGAATTATTTCTATGATAAATCATGTTGAGCACTATACAGATACTAGTGAAATCGATATAAGAATTTACTGAACTAGAAGTTCAATAATACTCGTTTGCAATACCGGACTGACCATCCCGGTTTAAATAATTATTGAAATCAATATTTCAAGTGAAGAATTAAAGGAATTCTTCAATGATTGTTCTCGATAAATGATGAAATCATTACTAGCCAATATTGGGAATAAATCCCAAATATATCTGGAATAAAGGATGAGAAGTATGGGCCCACTCATCCTTCATGTAGACTACTAGATATTATGATATGGATCCACTAGATAGTCACATGTGTATATGATTCGTAATTTGAAATTTACGAAATATTTGCTCACGGTATGAGCATGATTTTCAGATTTAATGATAAAACTAGTAAATATATATATATCCCAATGATTTGAATAAATCCCTGAAGGATTTGAGTATGCGCATACAAGTGGGATATTATATGGCAAATTATTTAAAGTCCTCAAATAAATTGCCGATATCGAGAATAGAATGCAAACGGTCTAAATTCCCATATTAAGGCTGAATGATGAGAACATATATGATTAAAATCATACCAACTATATGAGTTTTGGTGTTCTAAATTTTCTCAAAGATGAGGGGAGTATTAAAGGTTGAAAATAATATGTGAAATGCATCATGTTATATCCTCTGAAATTGAAATCTGAACTTGAAGTTCAAAGATGCATGAAAGGCTATGAACAATCACATATATCGCCTACGATGCTTTGATAAGTTAGCACGCCAGAAGCGTTGATATTTCCCCAAACATATATATCAAAGCAAATTATAAAGATGGTCTTAATAACGGAGGCATATGCTCTTGAAGAGTATATAGACATAACTATATTGTGTAATCCTACAAGAGGATTGATAATGAGATATCTCGATAAGTTATGTCGATATGGGGAAAGAAATGAAATTGAAATGTGTCGACACGATATGAAAATGTAGCGCTACATATGATCAATGATAATGAAAATATTGAGATATATTGAAGATGATAAATGGTGAATGTGAAATCCTTAACTTATGAGATGATGAGATGATGATGACTATTGCTCAAGTTTAAAGATAAGCATGGTGGTCATTATATGTTGCATGCTCATGAAAGTTAAATTACCGATCGTGTGTGTAGAAATTTAGAAAAGGAAATTAAAGGATCGGGTGAGCTAAACCCGTGTTTATGAGTACCCTAAAGGGTGAACTAAGCCCCTGGGAATGAAATAACCTATTAAGTGAGTATTAAATGTTAAATGATATATTTTAAGTGTTAGTTAGTTATGAAGGTTTACTTATATGTTTACATGTTTTTACTATGAATTTATATGCTTTAAATTGTGTGTTTGGAGACATGTGTTCATGGTGAATGTTTTGTAGTTGTGTAAGAAAATTGATGCACTCTAAATGAACGAAGAGTATAAAACCAATGTATATGATACTCATACAAATGTATGAAAGATTTTGAAATGCTTGCAAGATACTTGTATAAAATACGCGTTGCACTCTTTTTCCTCGATCGAGGTTTTATCCCATTGGGTTTTCCTAGCAAGGTTTTTAATGAGGCAACTTTAAAAGCGTATTCACATGAATAATGTACTCTTTTTCCTTCATTAGGTTTTTTCCACCTGGTTTTTCCTAATAAGGTTTTAATGAGGCATATTCATGGTATATTGAGAACGATAGGAGAAATTGATACATGTATCTATTGGATCAAGTTATAATGGAGCTAATGCTTTAGATCCAAACGATGATGATATTGAAATCATTTACCGTAAGTAAAGATATCGCTTCTCAAGATATGAAATCAAACTGAGCAATTGTACTCTCTTTCCTTCGATCAAGTTTTTTCCCACCGGGTTTTCTTGACAAAGGTTTTAACGAGGCAAAGACGTGAATACTCATATGCCGCTGATAGACATCAGGGGGAGCAATGTTTTGATGAAGCAGTATATAACCACTCCAAGCTATCCTACAATCGGTTTGGAAGTTTTTTCCCACTGGGTTTTTCTCCAAACAGGTCCAGAAGACATTTGTATTAATAGTCATTCAAGGGGGAGTGTTATGAATAATTGAGAATAATGTGGTGGTTATGAATTATGAGGAATAATTTGGTGGAGGAATAATTTGGTAAAATGTGTAATTATTATATGTGAATGACTATTATACCCTTGATGAAATTATATAATTACGATTGTGCCATTCGAAGTTTTCCTATAAATAGGGCTTCAGTTATTAATGAAATTCATTCCTGAGAATTCCTTCGAATTCATTCTCTCTAAATTCTCTCTATTGTTTTTATACTTTTATAACAAAACTTAATTTATTCTCATACTTGCTGCAAAATTTAATAAAATGGAATTTTCGTTTAAGCAACTGTACAATTTAAAAATATCAACACAATAAAAAACTACCAATGAGGTCAAAGGTCACGTGGTCCAACAGTATGGTAGGGGTTTCCAACATCCTTGGCCAAATATGAGGCCTTGTTTGATTGGAGATTTAGTTGTTCCCACACCGTTCTTTCTCTTCTTTTCAACCGCATACACATTTTTCAATACAATATTAACCACACATTTTATACGGAATACCGCGCGGAACAACTAAATCCCCAATCAAACAAGGCCTCAATTCTACTTCCCCACGCTTCTATTGTAATGAGAAAACAAAAAAAAAAAAGAAAAAAAGAAAAAATTTATCAAAAAGGTTTTTTAATTAATCATTTTAATTTTAAAGAATGGTAAATTACTTTTCTTTCTAGAACAAATATTTTGGCATCATAAGGGTAGATTAGTGTCTCGAACTCGAGCTAAATCGATGAGGGATGTCTTCCCCGCTTGGACAAACCTACTAAAGAATGCTAATTTAGTTAAATACTAATTCATCTTAAATAATAACCAAATTAAAAAAAAAAGTCTGAAACAAACCTTTAAATTTATAATGACAAGACATTTTATTTTTATAATCAAATTCTAAAGAATTAAATAGTTTGAGCAATTTGCAAATTAACAAATAAAATTAAATTATCAAATCTATGTATGAATATTACATAAACACATTAATTCAAAACACACGACTTTAGATAGTTGGAAAATCGTGTGATTTGTGTATCAATTATAACAAATAAAATATAATAATTCAAAATGGAGAAGAGTCAGTGCCGGTTTTGTGATTGTCGGAGCCTGAGACGAAAGTCATAAAATGCGCCCCCTTAAAATATAATAATAATAATTACTAAAATTTATAAGTGCTTTAAAAAAATTAATATTAACTAAAAATAGTACAATAATAGAAAAAATCTTTATCATGCCATATTTTACATTATAATCTTATAACAATTTCAAAATTTAATATTGTTATTTTGATAAAGAAGGAAAAATATTAATCAAATTTTCAATAATTTTAGCCTTTTTACCTTGCAACTCATAATTCTAAAATAAAATTTTAAAATTCATGAAGTATTGCTTGATCTCTATAGTTTATCACATTTTGTTCATATATGCTATTATTGATATGTATAAAAATTATATTTTTGTTGTTAAATAATTGTCATGAAATTTATACAATCTATTTTGAATGTTTTTCATTCTTCATTTTAGTAAAAGATGAAGATGAAGATGAAGATGGCAAATCGAATTGAGATCTATTATATATATTGATAAAGGAGTACTTTTACCATTAGAAAATGCACCTTAGTATGTCATTTTTAAAATCTTTTATAATTTATTTATATTCTAAACCAACACGATTCAATTATTTGGCATACATTTTATTTGATAATATGAAATTTTAAAATATTATATATATATATATATATATATATATATATATATATAGACACACACATATAAAACTAAGCGAACTATTTAAAATTCTATTTATTATTAAGTTTGAGCAAACTTAATTAGATGATACTAAATAATAAAGAATTAATATTAGTTTTATAAAATTTTAAGTAAAAAAACATAATAATAATAATAATAATAATAATAATAATAATAATAATAATAATAATAATAATAATATGAAAAGTGCACAACATAGGACTCGAACTTGGTTGGGGGCAATACAAAACAAAAGCTTTATAGCTACCCGCTACGCCACGTGCAATGTTTAGTAATATGTGCATCATTTTCGTATATAATGTAAATTGTTATGTATGGGAAAAAAAAGTCGCCCCCTCCGATTTAGCGCCTGAGGCGACGGTCTCACTGGCCTCAAGAATAGGACTGGCTTTGAGAAGAGTTAGAACATGCTGGTTCAAAGGAGTCACGAATAATGTTGTGCTAAAACCGTGTGGCCTCCCTTTGTGTGTGGTTACAAACAACACATCATGGTTTCAAGATAAAACGCTCATAGCTCACAACCGATTATCAGCCTTATGGGTACGATCGCATTTAGAAGAATAATGAGTCTCTTGTCTTATTGTCAAAATATAACCACAGATAAAATATAAGTTAAATTTTAATTTCTTGTCTGTTGTGCTGTGTCGTGTTTTTTGTTTTTGTTTTTAAACAAGTAAAAAAATCACATTTTTACAGTCATAGGATTTGACCCCGCATAAATGAGATTTAAAATTGTGAGTTATAAAATTTAAGTCAAAATTGAAGTCACAAATTTGATAAATTTTGCCTTCCAAAAATGAAAAATAAGTTAAAAATGAACGTTTAATATGGGTGTTCTCCTACATGTTTTTACACGTTTTTATACACTTTTTTCAACTCCACTTATTGTTTCTCCTGTTTCACATCCATATATCTTGTGGGACTTACTTATACTGCATAAATCACCACCATTCAATTCTACCAATTCTCTCTCCTATATCATATAAAAACACATAAAAATTTATTTTTACACGCATCCTAACATATGCAAAGTTTTAAAAGCGCGGGGGAATGAGATTGAACGAGTGGGAACTGGGAAGATCTAGAACCTTTGGATACTCCCTAATCGAATGCCGTTATTTTGGGTTGATTGAATGATAGCCATGCACAAATCTCGGTAATAGAAAAGCACCTTTGGCACAAAACATGATCAGGCAATACGAAAGGGTACTAATTAGTGTAGCTCATGAACTGTAAATTTTCATACGAAATTCATATATATAGTAGTGATAATACAACAAATTGAAACAGTACAAACTTTTATTCGAGCTTTTCTTCACGCTGAGAATTATCAGAACACACTTACACGCTGAGAATTATTAGAACACACTTACATATAGAACACAAGCTTGATAATTCATCAAATACAGAGAATGCATTTGTTAAGTACTTATCTGCCTTACTTGCTGATATACGGAAACATTTAGTACCCGAGGCTCGGAATGTTTCTCATACATCTTCTTCTGTTTCTTCACTTCAATATCAATCTAAGCAGAGGCATCATGATAGATTGTGGCACTAGATCTTGGTTCAATGTCTATAAAAGATATCTCAGTTTTCAGTTCATCATCATGATAGGCTGTGACACTAGGTCTTGGTTCAAAATCTTTGGTAAAAGATGCCTCAGTTTTGAGCTTATCATTACGATATGCACTGATACTAGGTCTTGGTTCAAAGTTTTCTGTGAAAGATATCTTAGTTTTGGACATATCATCACGATAAGTTGTGACACTAGGTCTTGGTTCAAATTTTTTGGCAAAAGATGTCTCAATTTTAAGGTTATCATCACGATAAGCTGTGGTACTAGGTCTTGGTTCAAAGTTGTCTGCAAAAGATATAGTTTTCAGCTTATCATCACGATAGATTGTGGTACTAGGTCTTGGTTCAAAATCTTTGGAAAAAGATGTCTCAGTTTTGAGCTTATCATCACGATAGGCTGTGGCACTAGGTCTTGGTTCAAATTCTTTTGCAAAAGATGTCTCAGTTTTGAGCTTATCATTACGATACGCACTGATACTAGGTCTTGGTTCAAAATCTTTGGAAAAAGATGTCTCAGTTTTGAGCTTATCATCACGATAGGCTGTGGCACTAGGTCTTGGTTCAAATTCTTTTGCAAAAGATGTCTCAGTTTTGAGCTTATCATTACGATACGCACTGATACTAGGTCTTGGTTCAAAATCTTTGGCAAAAGATGTCTCAGTTTTGAGCTTATCATCATGATAGGCCGTGACACTAGGTCTTGGTTCAAATTCTTTTGCAAAAGATGTCTCCGATTTGAGCTTTTCATCAACAAATGGTTTGTCATGTTTACTGGCCTCTGTAGAAGCATGACAACCTCTTTTTTTATCTGAAACAGATTTTTCAGAACTTATGTCGATAAAATCTTGGATGGCCTCCGAAATGGGCTGATCTGTCCTCACCCCATGCCAGTACCCTGCTGCGTCTTTTCGCGCATCAATCATCAAAGTCAACTGCAAAAAAAGATAGTGAAAATTAAGAAAGTATGCTTTAGTATGAACTAGCAATTAATCAAACACTGACGAATGCATAAAGCTGACTGAGTACATCATTTTGTACTATCCAATTTGGTTAAGGAAACAAAAATGGAAAAAGAAAAAGAAAAAGAAAAGAATAGTATGTACTTACTACTGCAAGAAAGACAACCCCTCCTAGAGCAACGATTGATCTCATCTTTCCCCCTATCTCTACTCAATACAAGTCCTTTTTTGAGAGATTTAGCAAAATGAAAACACCAGCTATTTATAGAGCAATGAATTATCTATTATTTGCTTCTTAACCTCAAAATTATATAATTAATAGTTTTGGTATCTAATATCTACGTAGGCACATAATTGTTATATCACAAGATGCATTACCTTGTCATTGAATATATCTTGACATATATCATAACATCATTCAATATCAAAGTGATATGTGTTCAATGAGCACAATGAGCTGTACCAAAATAGTATTAAATTGCTTTTCAATAAGTTTCACGTGTTATTGATATTTTAGATTTCGAATCTTGAAAATATACGTACCAGTTAGACACTCATGTGATGTGTCAATTATTGTTAACTTCACTAGCTAGTGATGATGAATGCATTTTATCTCATAGTATTTTGACACCCCCTATATAGATGTATTGTAAAAATTGAATTCCATTTTTTTAAATATGCGAGAGTTACATAGTACTTAATAATTTGATAAGTGGAGTTGGATGGTGGAGATTTAATTAATGAGTAAGGAAATAAATGGATGTGATTTTTTTTACCAAATTTGAAATTTAAAAAAAAAATATATTAAAATACATTTTTGAAAGTATGCTAATACCCTCTAATGACCCGGGTGAAATCTTACATTTAATTGTCTTTCTAAGGTGACAGATTGCTGGTTTGACCACAATATAAGTTGTACTTATAGTGACATTAGATCACCTTCGGCAATTAAGAGGTTTAACAATTAACCTGGCGTTGATGTTTTTGATATTTATTTGTTTATTTTCCTTCTTGTTGTTTTTTTGTTTATTTATTTATTTTTTAAATAGCATCCAACAATGTTGTGCTTAAGACATGCGACACGTGCATGAAGTTGTCCCACTAGCTGCTACTCACGTGAAACCTCATATTTACTTGTCTATCGAATTTGAGAAAGAAATATACAGGGAGATTCACGCATCTAGAGTTGCTTTGCACTAGAAATTGCCTAAAAATAAAATAAATTAATGCGTCAATAATGGACGAAAATGAACGCTTAAACAACATTTTGAAGAAGTGCATGAATTCATTGCTTGTCAAGTTACCATTTCCAAAGGGATAGTTTTTTTTTTTTTTTTATCAAATTAAATGCAATGTGTTGACATCTCGCTATTTGTTAACACTGTCCATTAATTACAATGGCGTGTGTTGAAATTTTAGCGGTAGAGATAGCAGATTCTGAATTGCAAATCTAAATTAACTTTTAGACATTATTGTGTTCGGGGAAATTTTTGTCCACCTAAAAACTAATTTTTTCGATGAGTAGCTTTCGAGATCATGAAATATATGGATAATATAATGCTTCATATGTAAGATGTGCGGTTGATAATAATATTTGATTTTGACTAATATATCGTAGAAATTGATTTTTTGGTAGCAATGACGACTCTAACTTTCGGATACATGTTCTCTAAAAAGATCAATTTTTAATTGAAGATTTAATCCAAATAAGCAATGATAATACGGTGGTTGGTGGGTCTTGTCAATTTTGTTTTTCTAAAAACAGAAGTAAACTTGAGACAATCTTTAAAGATTTATTAATTTAGGAGTGAAAGATATGATAAGTTATATTATCTCAGTGGGCCACTGCAGAATCTCAACTTGTTTCAACCACAAGGAATACTATGTCCAATTATTGAACATAATTGGTAATTCATCTATACTGAGTGGGTTGATTCCTTGGCCTAGACTTCGAAAAGATTAGAACAATGGATCATCATAGTCTTGAAGTTTGCAGTCTCTATCTTCTTCTTCTGATTTTGCTGGTAACTTCTGAATTATTTCTTTTTTTTTCCCTCCAATTGAATGGACATTGAATTTCACTTGAACATAACTAATGATTCACTGCAGGGTGCTTATGGAAGTCATGCCCAAGAAATGGCTGGAGAAACTCTAAGTACGTCGAGAGACCATGATCACGTAAGTACGAGTTTTGAACATGTCCTTCAACGTGCGGAAAACATTTTAGTACTCTTTTAAGTATCCAATAGATGCTACAACCCACACACCAGACTATTATTAAGTAAATGACATGACCTCTTATTTGTATATAATCACTGTTGATCGGTACAAATGTAGTACTAGAAACCGATCATGTGCGTGCAATAACACATTCAATTTTTGACAATATATGATTTTGCTTTGTTTTCTTTAAAGTTTGAACTGCCTCGTCTAAAAACTTATATCTGCAGATGGCTAGGAACGTCTTGCGGCTCCATAGCATGGATGAGCATCCTCAAGAAGAAATGATGCACATGCACCATATTCATACCCATTCATCATCACACATGAATCATCAAATGGATCATCACATGGATCCTCAAGTTATGGTGTTCTTCAAGTTGGAAGATTTGAAGCAGGGGAGCAAAATGCTCATCCATTTTCCAAGAAGAAAACCCAATTCATCTCCTCATTTACTCTCAAAACAAGAAGCTGATTCAACTCCTTTTGCATTGCAACAACTCCCAAATCTTCTTCATCTCTTCTCTTTTCCCCAAGACTCTCCTCAAGCTAAAGCTATGGAGAACACACTAAGAGAATGTGAAGCAGAGCCCATTAAAGGAGAAACAAAAACTTGTGCTACATCCCTCGAATCAATGCATGATTTTGTACAAAAAATCTTGGGCTTGAAAACCCAAATTACTGTTGTATCCACAATCCATCTCACAGATTCGAAAACCCTTTTGCAGAAATATACCATAATGGAAATTAAAGAAATCTTAGCCCCCAAATCAGTAGCATGCCATACAATGCCATACCCATATGCAGTATTCTACTGCCATTATCAAGAGAGTAAGAGTAGGGTTTTTAGGGTTTCTTTGGATGGTGAAAATGGGGATGAAAGTGAAGCTATTGCTGTTTGTCATTTAGATACTTCACAGTGGAGTGAGAATCATGTGGCTTTTGGGGTTCTTGGGATTAAACCGGGGTCTTCACCAGTTTGCCATTTCTTTCCTGCAGATAATTTTGTGTGGATTCCATCTACTACTACCGCCACCAACACCGCCGCTATTTCTAAAGTTTCTAGTTAAGTATTGGGTTGTTAGTTTGGAACAAATAAACATTGGATGTTTAATAAGTGCAATTGTGTGTTTATGTGCCTTTGTACTTTAGTACTAGCACCTATGTGTAAAGAAATTCCAACATCCTGGTGATTTTGTTTTATTTTATTTTGCATTTTTATTCTTGTGATCTATATGTTGGGAAAAATATTTAACTTTTCATGCAGCATGCAACAAAACTAAAAGACATGCCAAATAATTGGAGAAACTCTCAATTTTATTCATCAACAACTCCTCGAGTAAAATTGACATAATTACGGTTATTTATCGAGTCCTAAAATGAAATACTAGACAGAAGAGGACTAAAGATCCTAAACATAAAATGACTAACAATTCTAAATATAATAAGGAGCTGGAAATAGATAGATCATATCCTAATTGAAATAGGAAACACGAATCAAGTCCAAAACCATATATTATTATCTGCACCAAAGTGAATAATCTATTAGTTTCTAATAACCTTAAAATGATATAATCAATATATTCAGTGTTGATTTAATGTCCAGAATGACACTGTTAAAATGATATAATTAACATATTCAGTGTTTATTTAATGTCCAGAAAAACACTGTTATTATTGTTGTGAATTGTTCAAATATTATGTGAGAAATGAAAAGGAAAGACAAAAAAATTTTTTTTTTTCAAAATTTGTGGCTTGCAGCAGCAAGGCACAAATTCCTTATGGCCGCAAGGTAGCCCCAAAAATGGGTAGAGAGCATTTTCGTCTTGCTTTGTGGCTGCAAGGATTTTAACCTTGCGACAGCATAGGCTTAGAGATCAGAATGTCCGGTTTGCACCCTTTGCGAAAGATTGCAACTTTTTACAAAACAACGCATTGTTTCGAGTTTGGGACACACCTATTCAGAGGGGATGCCTAGAAATCTATAAAGAAGAGATAGGTTTGTATCCCAAAAATCCTTTTTCCGTTGAGATCTTACATCAAATTCACATAAAAACTTAAAATTTTAAAGAGTTCTTCAACGTTCTAATTTCTGGATTTCTTTTGTACTTTAGTAATCCGGTTTGAGGCTAAAGCTATTTGCATTCGAGGTCCTACAGTATCTCCTAAACCGCAAATATTGCTTTTAGGATATTGTTCTAAGCGAGACAAGTACAAGTTTTAATTCACACTTGGAGGGATTTTGTAGCTCTGTGTTAGTGGTTCGTTGCTGTGGCATTTGGCCTATCAAACCTCCGTCACGTTGGCATGATGTAATCACTAGTACACAAGTGACATTAGGTGACGCCCATTAGGTGGCATTTTCATTGAAACCATCACCCTTGATGCTCGGAATTAAGAAAGGGTGGCGGTTATAGCAAAAATCCGCCACCCTAAACCAACGTTAACAAAAAAAAAAAAAAAAGAACAAAGGGTGGCGGTTGTGTAAAAAAACCGCCACCCTAAGTTGGTTTCGGGTGGCGGTTGTGTTAACAACCGCCACCCGTTGTACTAATTTTTTTTTTTTTTTTTACGTTGGTTTAGGGTGGCGGTTGTTAATACAACCGCCACCCTAAACCAATTTCGGGTGGCGGTTGTGTTAACAACCGCCACCGTAAACGAACGTTAAAAGAAAAAAAAAATTTAATACATAGGGTGGCGGTTGTAAGCTAACAACCGCCACCCGCTTTTTATTTTTATTATTAAAATTCTTTGTATTTTTTGCTACAACCACTTTCCCTTTAAATATTCCACCAACTCATCGATCTCAGATTCCCGCTTGAATTTTCCTTCTTTTGAAAATTTTTCGAAATTTCTTCAAATATTCATGGTTTGAAATCAGATTTAAGTGCAATTTCTTCACAAATTGGTGCCATAATTTAAGTAAGGTAAGCTGCTTTGATCTTTTGGTCATGTAAATCTCGTTTATTTTTGTATAATTGTTAATATAATTTTTTTCGAGTTTTTGAGCATGTAAACTTGAAATGACCATAACTTTTGCATACGATATCCGTTTTCAGCCCACGAGTACATTCCGGAATTGTCGCGACGAGATCTACGACACTCACCGCTATCGTCGTGACCCCATGTTTCAGGCCGATCTGAGGTCATCTAAGGTCTCAAAACGCAATTTTTAGCTTTTCATCTTATAATTTTGTGTTTTTGTTCTTAGATTGTTCATTTTGTTGTAATTGGATGTGATTGGTTTTGAATAAAAATTATTTCGTGTGTTTTCTATCGCTCATATCATAAAAAAAAAGAAAAAAAAAGTGGACTTTGGGTGGCAGGTTTGCACTAGAACCGCCACCCTAAGTGCTTTTTAAAAAAAAAAAAAGGTTAGGGTGGCGGTTGTGTCCAACAACCGCCACCCTAAGTGCTTTTTAAAAAAATAATAATAATAAAGGGTGGCAAAAACAACCGCTACCCGAAGTCTATTTTGGGTGGCGTTTTTTCAACCCCACCCTTTGGCCGACTTTGGGTGTCGCTGGTTTGGGTGGCGATAAAAAAAAGCCACCCTAAGTGTAAAACAACCGCCACCTAAGCTCATTTTTGTACTAGTGAATTAATCAACTTGACATCATTCATATACCGAAATAACATGTGTTCTATGAATACGATAAGTGGTGTCCAAATTGACATTAGATCACTTCTGCTGAGAGGTTGGCGTTGATATCTTATAGACGTGGAACCTTAAATTAATTTACACGTAGATTTATGCTCATATAATGTGACAACTACTCTTGATTGAGTTACTTACATGCCAATAAACACATATAGGCGTTTTTTCTTGGGAACGAATTTTGTCGTTTCTATACGCCTTTTTTCTTGCAGTGTTATCTTCCAAGATTTTGACACCCAATTTATGTATTGCAGAAATGAAATATCATTTTCGATCAAATATATAATTTTATATTTTTTCATATCACGTGATATGTAATGTGGTTGTTAGGACACGCAACGTTTCGTGTACTTAATTAATCAAAATTAATTTGACAAGATATGATCAATTAATTGAAGTTGTCCTTGTGGTTGTTAACGACTCACGTGATATAGCATATTTACTTGTCTTTTCGAATTTGAGAAAAGAAATATAGATTCAGATTCTGAAATTAGAGTTGCTTCTTAACTTGAAATTGCTGTAGTACGAAATAAATTAACACGTTCATAATAGGCGAGCGTGCATGAAAGCTAGCTTAAACATCGTTTTAGAAAAGTATATGAATTCATTTATATTGTCGAGTTAATATTTCGAAGGGAATAGTATTGTATAGAATGTAACATGCTAACACCTTGCCATTGGCTAAGTGCTAACACTTTCAATGTGATTAGGTATTAAAATTTTAGTCCCCAAGTGGTAGCCAATTCTGACTTGCAGGGCCTAAATTTTCGAAGACATAAAGAGTTTGTTGAGTGCAGCTATTTCTCATGATCTCCTTTCGTGAAACTTGCTTAGAGAGCACATTCTATTAAACTTATATTTTTATTTTATTTTTTATTATTTTCAGACGTATGTTGTCTTAAAAACTAAAAAATAAAAAATAAAAAAAGAAAAAAAGAAAAAAGTAGAAAGAAGAAGAAGAAAAAGAAGAAGAAAGAAAATCAAAATTTTAAAGCAATGCGAAGTAGGCCACAAAAAACTCTAAACAATATTTTTTTTTTTCAGTTGGAATACTATAATGTCCAATTATTATAGAACATAATTGCTATAGTGAATGGTTGTAAATTTACAATTTCACTAGTTTTTGAACGGTAGGAATTAGAGAGTATGAAGAAGAGATTGAGCAAGAAGCTAGCGCTTCCACAAAGGCAGGCCCAGGTGAAGAAGAGATTTACAATTGACATTCATACGTATATGTGAATTCTTGGCTTTTCGTGTTGTATAGTCGAAGAGCAAGGTTTTAATTGAAACTTGGATTTTACATATATATTAGGACATTAATTACAAAATGTCATATATAGCTTTTGTTGGAGATAATTTAATAGATAGACGTGGTGATGACGATGAGCTATTTTATAGCAATCAAATTCCTAGAAATTACAAATGATGTAGATTTGTAATTTATGCAAGCATATGAGAATGCTAATTTAATTTCAAAGTTCAAATGCCAAAGTAATGAGACTGCGGATGATCCTTCCCTTGATCCTGCGAATGTTCTAGAAGAACCTATGTTTGTTGGTCCCAATAGTAATGATGATAATACTCACCAACCTTCTGCCCGTGTCTAACACCCCCTATTACGGCATAAAGATCACATCATGTTTGCTCAAGCCAATCATTCAACCTCAGTTCCAAGTGCGGCATCAAGTACTCGATACACTCTATCACATTTTCTTTCATATCCTCGTTTATCATCAGCACACTGTTCCTTTTTAGCCAATATTTCTAGTCACATAGAACCCCGATCGTTTGCACAAGCTAACCTTGATCCATGTTGGCAAGAAGCTATGAAAATTGAATTGTTAGCATTGAAACAAAATCAAACATGGACCATAGTTCCCTTCCTCCAGGTCATAAACCCATTGCTATCCTTTATATTGTTGTCATGTCCATACTACTTATGTCTCTACTAGGCCAATAGAGGATCGACACCATGCAAACTTGTCACTATTAACCGACTTTGTCAATATACCTTCTAAGTTGTCTTTGGTATGCATTTTCTGAATGTCCACACTTCCTTCTTCCACCTTCTCACGAACAAAATGATATTGAACGCGTATGTGTTTTGTCCTTGAATGAAATGCTAGATTCTTTGCCAAATGCAAAGCGCTCTGACTATCACAAAATAGAGCAATTTTCTCTTTTTTGTGTCCGAGCACCTCCAATAATATTTGCAACCATATTCCTTCTTTGCTAGCTAGTGTAGCTGCTATGTATTCTGCCTCCGTCGTTGACGTAGCCACGATAGACTGCAGTTTCTAAACCCAATTCACTGCTCCTCGAGCAAGAATAAACACATTACCTGTGGTGGATTTACTTTTATCAAGATCACCTGCATAATCCGAATCAATATAGCCTTTGACAATAAAGTCTGATCCTCCATAATATAATGCAACATCTGAGGTACCCTTGATGTATCTCAGGATCCTCTTCACAATATTCCAATACTCTCTCCCAGGATTCGTCCTGTATCGACTAACCTCTCACTGCTTGTGCAATGTATGGTCTTGTACAAACCATAACAAACATTTTACTACCCATTGCCGATGCATACGGTGCTCTAGACATCTCCATCCTCTCCGCTTCACTGCTAGGGCATACTTGACGATAACTTGAAATTAACAAGAAATGGGGTATAGATTGGCTTACAATCTTGCATGTTGAAGCGTCGCAAGATTTTCTTCAAGCAATTTTTCTGAGAAAGGCAAATCTTCCTATTACTTCTGTCTCGGTATATTTGCATCCCTAGAATCTTGTTTGCTGGTCCCAAGTCATTCATTTCAAACTCCCTAACCAACTGAGCCTTCAATACTATAATATGATATTTGTTGGGGCCTGCTGCCAACATGTCAACATACAATAGTAGAATAATAAAATCACCATCACCAAATCTCTCGTTATATGCACAAGAATCTGGACTCAATCTGTTGTATCCAAGGATCGTGATGAAGGAATCAAATCTCTTATACCATCTTGGCGCATGTTTGAGCCCGTACAGAAATTTGTTCAACCTGCAAACCAAATTCTCTTTTCGTTTTTCTTCAAAACCATCTGGTTGGAGCATATAGATTTCTTCTTTAAATTCTCCATGAAGAAATGCGGTTTAACATCCAACTGGCTCTAAGTACAAGTTAAATGTAGCACACATCACTATGACCACTCGAATTGTTGCCAATCTAACAACAGAAGAAAATATTTCGTTGAAATCAACACCTTCTTTCTGAGCAAATCTTTTGACCAATAATCTAGCACGATATCGCTCCACTTGGTCATTTCCATCTCGTTTGATCTTATAAACCCATTTATTTCCAATGGCCTTGCTTCCTTGTGGTAGTGGAACAAGATCCCATGTCTTATTTTTATGAAGAGTTTCAATTTATTCTTACATTCCCGTCATCCACAGAAAAGCATCTTGACTTTATAGTCTCAATGAAAATCGATGGATTCGCATCCTCTGTCAGTAGATAGTATGCGACATTACCCTCTATAATATGATCTAAGTGCCAAGTCGGTTCTCTTCTCTCCCGAGTTGACTGTCTAACTTATGGAGTAGCAAACTCAGCTTGTGCTTCGTGCTCTGCTGCTGCTTCAGAAGAATCTAGAACTTCTTGTTCTTGTTGATCTTCAATTTGAACAATAATAGTCTCTGATTTCTAAGTTAAAGTGTTATCATTGCTTTGTACCTTATCTTCTGCAAATACGTCTCTATTGATTATTACCTTGTGGGCAGTGGGATCCCACAAGCGATACCGCTTAACACCATCAGCATACCCTATGAAAATGCACCTCCTAGATTTCGGATCCAGTTTCGATATTTCATGGGCGTTGTACATAGAACATAAAGGACTTCCAAATATATTTAAGCGAGAATAATCAGCTGGCTTACTCGTCCACATCTCCATTGGAGTCATCAGATCAATTGCGGATGATGGTGACCGATTGATCACATAACAGGTGGTCTTGACTGCTTCAGCCCAAAATGGTTTGGCCGGTCCTGTAGTACTCAACATTACTCGTCCTTTCTAACAAGGTTCTGTTTATATGCTCTGCTACTCCATTTTGTTGTGGAGTGTGTGCCATCGTAAATTGTCTTTTGATACCTGCTTGTTTGCAGAAGTTATCAAATTCATCGCCAATCTATTCTCCTCCATTGTCTGTCCTCAAACACTTGATCTTTTTCTCAGATTCAATTCAACTCACGCTTTGAAGATTTTGAAAACTTCAAACACATCTACCTTCTTTTTTATTGGATACACCCAACATTTCTTTGCGTAATCATCAATAAATGATACAAAGTATCTGGCATCTCCTATGGACACAACCGGTGCTTGCCAAACCTTAGAATGAACCAGTTCAAGTATAGCTTTACTTCTAGCAGTTGAACTGCTGAACTTCAATCTATGCTGGTTACTAATAATACAATGCTTACAAAATAATAATGATACCTTTTTGAGCCCTAGAAGAAGCTTTCTTTTTGAGAGAATCTTCAAACCTCGTTGAGACATGTGGCCAAGCTTGCGGTGCCACATCATCGTCACGTCTTCTCTTGAATTCACCGTCGCAGTTGACACTTTCCCTTCTTGTTGTGTTTCTTCTTTAAGCATGTACAGAGGTGCTGCTATCTTTTCTTCTTTCATCACCACAAGCACACCTTTAACGATCTTCATGATCCCATCTTAAACATAGGTCTGCACCCAATACTATCTAATTGTTCTAATGACAATAGATTTTTCTTCAGGCCTTTCACATGTCGTACTTCCTGGATGGTGCAAACTGTACTATCATATATCGTCAATTTGATAGTACCAATACCTGCGATCTCCAAGGCATGATTGTCTCCCATAAACACAGATCCTCCCAAGATAAGTTCATATTGGTGGAACGATTATCTCTTAGGGGTCATATGCCATGTAGCTCATGAATCCATAAGCCACACGTCGGTGAACCTTCTCCTGCCTTCAACAACTATTGTTGCTTTGCTGTATAATATTTCGCCCTCATCTAAAGTACTTGCTACACAACCTTGAGCTTTTGATGCCTCAGGACCTTTTCCTTTGCCTTCTTCACTCTTCTTAAGATGCTAACACTCCTTTTTGTAGTGCCCTTTCTTGCCACAGTGATGACACTTCACATTTTTCTTACTTCTTGACTTTGATCTACTTTGATTTTGACTCCTACTGGGGCCACGTTCCGTTGATCAACCTCTCATCAGCATTAAAGTTTCAGTCTGTTGTGAATTCCCTAGTCTATCTTCTTTACTTTTGCGCCGATTTCTTCTTCAAGAACTGCAGCTGCAATATCGTCAAAGACTAGTACCTCCAAATTGTTGGTTAAGTTGATGATGAGTTGATCATACGAATCAGGTAGACTCTGAAGTAGAATTTCAGCACGTTCACTAGTCTCTATATTATGCCCCATTGCTATAAGCTGTGAAAATAGAGTATTCAAGGTGTTGATGTGGTCTGTCACCGGAGTTGACTCCATCATCCGAAGGGCGTATAACATTCTCTTCAAGAAGATCTTGTTGTGTAGTGATTTGGCCTCATATAATTTTGAGTGTCCCAAATCTCTTTTGCCATCTTTTTCTCCACTACACTTGACAATACTCCGTCGACTAGTGCTATATATAGATTAACAATAGCATTGCCATCCATCTCGCTCCATCTATTGTCATCGGTGATCTCATCGAGCTTTTCTCCAATTGCCGCCAAGCAGTTATCTTTTCTCAATACTGCTTTTATTCTCATTTTCCACAGTGAGAAATTATTCCCATTGAACTTCTCTATTTCATACTTTGTCGCCATTTTATAGATATCTCATTTCCACTAACTCGATCTAATTGTAGCACGACAATCGACTATAAACCTGGTGCTCTGATACCACTTGTTAAGATCGTTGTGGAACAAGAGACACAATTGCAACTGAAGTAAAAATGAGATAAAAGAGAAACACGAAATTTTACGTGGAAAACCCCCAAATTAATTCAGGGTAAAAACCACGGACAACTGTAGAAGGATTCCACTATAACAAAACGATTACAACTTCTCATTTTTCTCTAATATAAGGAGAGCACAATTGATAATAACCTCTCTCTTATAATAGAAGAAATCACACTCTTTCAAATAAAGGAAAGAACATAAATATTAGGAGAAACCTCACAATTTTATCTGTAACCTCTCAACATTTCTCTTTACTATCTAAAATGGGATGTCTACTCAAGAATGGGATTAATGGATGTCATGCCAAACACACATATATAGAGAGGTACATTGACGCTGGCACCAGGCGGTTTGCAGCCTCAATTGTTGACCATTCTATATATACTAGGGCATATGAACGTGTGTTGCACATTGCGCTTTTGCTGTGTAGCCTAGCGTGTAATTTGTGTTGGTGCAATTGATTTCTATTATTGTATGGAATGGGGGCACTATGAAATGTTGTCATTAAACTATTGTGAAGTTGTAGATAGAGATTGAGGTCTTTGGATTATACATTTGATCATTGCAATATCTTCCCCTTGTTGTCGTCCAATATGTTCTTGATCCATGGCTGTTTGCAAGGGTTTGGCTATTCATTCTACTCTAAACATTAAGACTAATAAAATCGATCTATATGTAAAAATGAGATTATAAAAATTTTGAAGATATCTATTATAACGGCTCAACCAGAGATTTATCAACCAAAAAATAATACGCAATAAATTACAAAATTTCGTGTTTTCACCAGTTTTGATCCAGTGCCCAACTCATGACGTGGAGCTTGTGTCATCATGATTTGGCATGCTATTTGTGGATTAAATCATGATTACACATACTGTCATGCCATGATTTGGGCAAGTTAAGGTACCCAATTTGGGCACTGGATCAAAACTAGTGTTTTCACATATAAAAGTTCATCAGAGATGAAAAATAATATATAACACACAATAATCAATGATGAGAATAATAAATGAAACTCATTGTTTCCAAATTTATGATGCTCTATCTATAGTGATTATCATCCTCGTTGCTAAAACTAAAAATGCAATCTCTGTATTTTATCATCTGCAAAAATAGAGAATATCAATAAAGCACTTATCATCATAATAATAGAAACAAAACCATTTCTCATAGAATCTTATCCATTTGATCTAATCGAGATTTAGCCAACCTTGATTGTTTAACACAAAAGGCTAACCTTTCTTTTAACTCGTTCAATTTTAGTTAAATAAATGGAGAATTGAACAAACAATGAAAACCACAATTCCTCCACCCTTCATCTCCGTGTCAAGAATTTATGTGATTATTATATATATCTCTATATATGCATGTTTATGCTGGCAATTCATTTAATGCCTTTACCACGCAACAAAGTACGTACTACAACAGCCTAACTCCAAAACCGACGGCTCAAATAATCTCCGACACACAATTACATAGTAATAACCAAAACTTTTATGGTATAAAAATCAACAGAACTTGAATATGTCATTCAAAATGCGTTTGTCTATTTTTCTTCTCAAATTAAGCCCTGATTATTTCAAAACAAGTTAGATACAAAATCATTTGAATATGCAATTGAAATCACGTTACCTTTGTGGCTTGTGCAATGACTGGCCATAAAATTGGCAAGGACAAAGGTATGTGAGGGAAAATACAAAGAAATTAAGAGCTTGATATACCTGGGGTAAGAATCAAACAAAGGAGAAAGAAGGCAATTTGGAACAGAAACACGGGTCGGGGCAGGTCCCCGTGTGAATGAATGGGTTATTTAGTAAATTGAGCACAAAACGACGTCGTATAGTGCGTGTAAGTAACGAAACGACGTCATTTCCTTTTCGTCGTCTTGTATGGCAACCCCGTAGCCTCTTTTAAGAAAGGAAGGATATATATATATATATACATATATATATATTCTTTCCTTTCAATTACTTAATAGCCAAGTAGCTTGACTTTCCAACCTTAGTTAAGAAGTAATTTTACCACAACATAAGTTACTTATACCAAAGAAAATTTGATGCAATAGCTAAATCTATACACGGAAGAATTTCAAGCACTATCGAGCGGTTTTTAACTATGGAACGCTTGGGCCATTTTGATGGCCCGTTCGATCTCCCTTTTAAAACCCGGGACCATATCTAAAATTAGCAGAGTGAGTTCAGAATTTTAAATTTTTAGGAGACCGTAGAGTGACCAGGTCAAAGTTTAACAACATTTTTGCCCAAAAATATTGTTAAACTTTGACCGATGGTCACGGCCGCTATGGGTCAAAAAATTCAAATTCCTGAACTCACTGGCTATAGATTCTAGATCTGGTTCGAATTTCAAAACGGAGATCGAACGAGCCATCAAAATGGCCCGAGCGTTCCGTAAGATACGGAACGCTCGATGGTACCGGAAACATCCTCATCTATACACATATTCTCTAAATGGAAATAACTTGAAAAGCCATCATAGTTAAGAGATAAAAATTCCAAAGATTCCAAATAGTTGGGATGGGGAATGGCAGAGGTTGGGTTGGGGTATGTGTCGAGGGTTTGGTGTGGAAATTTGATGAATAAAAGGGTTTGAGTGCAATTTCCATTTTAGTACTTACATCGTATAAGGACATCATTTTTATTTATATATATTAGTAAAATAGGTTAAATACATGCTAATAACCAAAATACTTTTTTTCTTTTAAATAACCGAGGGTATCGGAGGACCCCACTTTAACAGTCACCCCACTATTCCCACGAGGCCCCGGCGCATCGATCGGGAGACGCCCCATGGCCCCAAGAAGTTTTTTTGCTCTCACGGGGAATCGAACTTGGGATTTGTGAGATCTCAAGCACCGTCCTTACCGCTTGAGCAATCCCTTGGGGTTAACCAAAATACCCTTTATTTATTAAATAAAGAAAATAAAAAATATTGACTAAAGGTTAAATGGACAGAAGATGTGATTTTGGATGAACGGTGCATATTTCTTAAAGGTTGGGGCCCTCTCAGCTCATTTTGGATGAACGGCGCATATTTTTGAAAGGTGGGTCTCTCTCAACTCAAAAACAAAGGTTGGCGCTGAGATTAGACATATAGGTAAAGGTTGGGTCTTAATTTGCAATTTACCCATAATAATAATAATAATAATAATAATAATAATAATAATAATAATAACAACAACGCGAGAAACAACTTGAGTTGCAATATATTAAATCCTCATTCGAAAATCAACGCTAACGTAGAAAAATCTTTCAATAGGACAAAGATTCAGAAACAGTACCTTCGATAAGTACAATGTAAGCCACCTTCAAACCAGGAATGATTGCAATGTTTCTCATTTCAGTATTGATTCATATTGATTTTTTCCTCTTTCTTTTTTTCTGCCCCTTCTTAAGATGGACGGATGATCCTGGAAACCTAAAATTCTCAAATAATGCAAAACATAATATTTATGGCCACACGGCACATTAGTTTTTCAAGCACATTCTACAATAATAATAATAATAATAATAATAATAATAATAATAATAATAATAATAATAAATTACACAACATAACATTTGCTTAGCATAATAAATTACAGTAAAGTATTTTCATAACATTAAGTTTCCTTGACATAGCTGACGGAACAACCTGAACTTAACAATAGCCAATATTGGCGTAAATATTGGGCCGGCGAGACTTATTAGTTCACTCCGTCATGGCAGCATTTCAAAAATTAAGCCACGTCCTCTGGGACTTTTATCCGAACGATATGACCCTTATCCGAACGTGAAGTCAGTCCAAGGTGGCAGCCAGGAAATCAATGAGGGCGACATTGCATGTTAGGATCGGTTGTGGAACTGGGCACACAATTACAACTGAAATAGAAATGAGAAAAATAAGAAACACCAGATTTTACGTGGAAAACCCCCGAATTAATTCAGGGTAAAAACCACGGGCAAACGGTAGAAGGATTTCACTATCGACAAAAGGATTACAACAACTTCTCTCTAATATAAGGAGAGTACAAATGAAAATAACTCTCTCTTACAATAGGAGAAAACAAACCCTCACAAATTAAGGGAATAACACGAAAAATTTAGGAGAAACTCACTATCTTTTTTTCTCTCTAGTTTTTCTCTCTATTCCTCTCTATATGAGATTGCTCTCATTTGTGGGATACTTCAAGTACGAAGGAATGGCCTCAATTTATAAAGGATTTTGATGGTAATCTTGCAATAGTTAGCATTTATTTAATGCTAATTAACCACTCCACCATAATTCCACAAATACAAATTAACCACTCCACTAATTGGCAATCACTCCACGTCTCGTGACAAAACACCATTATTGAGCCAATCACTTCCACATTTTCATGAATGTTGTCTTCCACTTGTCTTATCATTTTGTAGCCACCATTATTGACCCATTGATAAGACACATTTGGCTCCAACTTCAACAATCTCCCACTTGGAGCAAATGTGAGTATTCCAAGTGACCCTTCAATCCTTTCTACGCTTGCCATGCCCATACTGCTTACGTTTTTGCTAGGCCAATAGAAGATCGACACAAGACAAACTTGTCATTGTTCATCGGCTTTGTTAACATATCCGCTAGGTTGTCTTTCGTATGGATTTTTTGAATATCCACATTTCCTTCTTCTACCTTCTCATGAACAAAGTGATATTGAACCCGAATGTGTTTCGTCCTTGAATGAAATGCTGGATTCTTTGCCAAATGCAAAGCGCTCTGACTGTCACAAAATAGAGTAATCTTCTCATGTTTGTGCCCAAGCTCTTCCAATAATATTTGCAACCATATTGCCTCTTTGCTGGCTTGTGTAGCTGCCACGTATTCTGCCTCCGTCGTTGACGTAGCCACGATAGACTGCAGTTTCGAAACCCAACTCAATGCTCCTCCAGCAAGAGTAAACACATATCCTGTGGTGGATTTGCTTTTATCAAGATCACCTGCATAATCCGAATCAATATAGCCTCTAACAATAAAGTCTGATCCTCCATAACATAATGCAGCATCTGAGGTACCCTTGATATATCTCAGGATCCTCTTCACAGTGTTCCAATGCTCTCTACCAGGATTCGCCATGTACCGACTAACCGCTCCCACTGCTTGTGCAATGTCTGGCCTTGTACAAGCCATAGCGAACATTAAACTACCCACTGCTGATGCATACGGCACTCGAGACATCTCCATCCTCTCCGCTTCACTGCTAGGACTCATACTTGAGGATAACTTGAAATTAATAGGAAGAGGGGTAGAGATTGACTTACAATCTTGCATGTTGAAGCGGCGCAAGATTTTCTTCAAGTAATTCTTCTGAGAAAGCCAAATCTTCCTATTATTTCTGTCTCGGTAAATTTGCATCCCTAGAATCTTGTTTGCTGGTCACAAGTCCTTCATTTCAAACTCCCTAACCAATTGAGCCTTCAATTCTGTAATACGATCTTTGTTGGGGCCTGCTACCAACATGTCGTCAACATACAATAGTAGAATAATGAAATCACCATCACCAAATCTCTTGTTATAGACACAAGGATCTGCATTCAATCTGTTGTATCCAAGGCTCGTGATGAAGGAATCAAATCTCTTGTATTAACATCTCGGCGCTTGTTTGAGACCGTACAGAGATTTGTTCAACCTGCAAACCAAGTTCTCTTTTCCTTTTTCCTCAAAGCCATCTGGTTGGAGCATAAAAATTTCTTCTTCAAGTTCTCCATGAAGAAATGCGCTACATCCAATCGCTCCAAGTACAAATCAAATGTAGCACACATCGCCAGAACCACTCAATCGTTGTCGTCGAACAACAGGAGAAAATATTTCGTTGAAATCAATACCTTCTTTTCTCGAGCAAATCCTTTCACCACCAATCTAGCACGATACCGCTCCACTTGGTCATTGCCATCTCGCTTGATCTTGTAGACCCATTTATTTCCGATGGCTTTCCTTCCATGTGGCAGTGGAACAAGATCCCAAGTTTTATTTTTATGAAGAGCTTCCATTTCTTTTTGCATTGCTGTCATCCACAGAAAAACATCTTGACTCTTTATAGCCTCCATGAAAGTTGATGGCTCCCCATCCTCTGTTAGTATACAGTATGCAATATTACCCTCCATAATATAATCTGAGTGCCAAGATGGTCCTCTTCTCTCCCGAGTTGACCGTCTAACTTGTGGAGTCACAAACTCGCTTGCTCTTATTCTTCGTGCTCGCATCGCTTTCGTAAGAATCTAGAACTTCTTGTTCTAGTTGATCTTCAACTTGAACTACTGGAGTCTCTGGTTTCTCCTTTGAAATGCTATCATCACTTTGTACCTTATCTTCTGCAAATACAACGTCCCTGCTGATTATAACCTTGTGGACAGTGGGATCCCACAGGCGATACCCCTTTACACCATCAGCATATCCCAAGAAAATGCATTTCCTGGATTTTAGATCCAGCCGATATTTCTTGGGCGTTGTACATAGCATACGCAGAACTTCCAAACGTATGCAAGCGAGAATAATCACCGCTTCCCGTCCCACATCTCCATAGGAGTCTTCGGATCAATTGCGGTTGATGGTGACCGATTGATCACATAACAAAGCGGTCTTGATCGCTTCACCCAAACGATTTGGCGACCGCAGCTTTTCAACATCGCTCTTGTCCTTTCTAACAAGGTTACGTTCATCCGCCTCGCTACTCCATTTTGTTGTGGAGTGTGTGCCACCGTGAATTGCCTTTTGATACCTTCTTGTTTACGTAAGCTATCAAATTCATCGCCAGATATTCTCCTCCATTGTCGCCCTCAAACACTTGATCTTTTTCTCAGATTCAAGTTCAATCCGCGCTTTGAAGATTTTGAAAACTTCAAACACATCTGACTTCTTTCTAATTGGATACACCCAACATCTCTTGGAGTAATCGTCAATAAATGATACAAAGTATCTGGCACCTCCTAGGGACACAACCTGCTTGCCAAACGCCGAGTGAACCAACTCAAGTATAGCTTTACTTCTAGCATTGAATCACGAACTTCAATCTGTGCTGCTTACTAGTAACACAATGCTCACAAAATGGTAAAGATACCTTTTTGAGCCTCGGAAGAAGTTTTCTTTCTGAGAGAATTTTCAACCCTCGTTCAGACATGTGGCCAAGTTTACGGTGCCACATCATCGTCACGTCTTCTCCCGAATTCACCCTCGCAGTTGATGCTTCTCCTTCTTGTTGTGTTTCGCCTTTAAGCATGTACAGATTTGCTGCTATCTTTTCTGCTTTCATCACCACAAGCGCGCCTTTAACAATCTTCATGATCCCATCTCGAACATGGGTACTACACCCAATACTATCTAATTGTCCCAGTGACAATAGATTTTTCTTCAGGCCTTTCACATGTCGTACCTCCTGGATGGTGCGAACAGTACCATCATACATCACCAATTTGATGGTACCAATACCAGCAATCTCCAAGGCATGATCGTTACCCATAAACACAGATCCTCCTGAGATAGGTTCATATTGGTGGAACCAGTCTCTCCTAGGGGTCATATGCCATGTAGCTCCACGAATCCAAAAGCACACGTCGGTGAACCTTCTTCTCGCCTTCAACAACTGTCATTGCTTGTTGCCAGATAATATCTCGCCCTCATATGATGTATTCGCTACACAACCCCGAGCATTTAATGTCTCAGGCCGCTTTCCTTTGCTTCCTCAATCTTCTTGAGTCGCCAACATTCCCTTTGTAGTGCCCTTCTTGCCACAAAGTTGATGACACTTGACATTTTTCTTACTTCGACTTTGATCTACTCGATTTTGACTCCCACTGAGGCCACGCCCGCTGATCTACCTCTCGTCACTATTAGAGCTTCGCTTGTCGTGAGCTCCCAATTCGTCTTCTTTATTTTTACCGACTTTCTTCTTCAAGAACCGCACTGCAATATCGCCAAAGACTAGTATCTCCAAATTGTTGGTCAAATTGATGATGAGTTGATCATACGAATCTAGACTCAATTAGAATTTCAAAGACGCTCACCCGCTCTCTATATTATGCCCCATTGTTGTGAGTGTGAAAATAGAGTGTTCAGGTGTTGATGTGGTCTGTCACCGAAATTGACTCCATCATCCGAAGGGTGTATAACTTCCTCTCGCAAGAAGATCTTGTTGTGTAGTGATTTGGCCTCGTACAATTTTGTGAGAGTATCCCAAATCTCTTTTGCCGCTCTTTCTCCGCTACACTTGACAATACTCCGCTCGGCTAGCGCTAGATGTAGATTAGCAATAGCATTGCCATCCAAATTTCGCTCCATTTATCATCGCGATATCGTCGGCCTTTCTCCAATTGCCGCCAAGCAGTTATCTTTTTTCAATACTGCTTTTATTCTCATTTTCCACAATGAGAAATTATTCCCATTGAATTTCTCTATTTTATATTTCGTCGCCATTTTTATAGGTGCCTCTTTTCCACTAACTGGATCTGATCTTAGCACGAACTCGGCTATAGATCTAGTGATTTTCTCAAAAAATCGTTTCTGATGTGGAAGATCAGTCTATGCCGCAACCACAGAGCATACTAAGAATTTAATGAAAAATCACAACCAAAGCTCTGATACCACTTGTTAGGATCGGTTGTGGAACTGGGCACACAATTACAATTGAAATAGAAATGAGAAAAATAAGAAACACCAGATTTTACGTAGAAAACCCCCGAATTAATTCAGGGTAAAAACCACAGGCAAACGGTAGAAGGATTTCACTATCGACAAAAGGATTACAACAACTTCTCTCTAATATAAGGAGAGTACAAATGAAAATAACTCTCTCTTACAATAGGAGAAAACACACCCTCACAAATTAAGGGAATAACACGAAAAATTTAGGAGAAACTCACTATCTTTTTCTCTAATTTTTCTCTCTATTCCTCTCTATATGAGATTGCTCTCATTTGTGGGATACTTCAAGTACGAAGGAATGGCCTCAATTTATAGAGGATTTTGATGGTAATCTTGCAATAGTTAGCATTTATTTAATGCTAATTAACCACTCCACCACAATTCCACAAATACAAATTAACCACTCCACTAATTGGCAATCACTCCACGTCTCGTGACAAAACACTATTATTGAGCCAATCACTTCCACATTTTCATGAATGTTGTCTTCCACTTGTCTTATCATTTTGTAGCCACCATTATTGACCCATTGATAAGACACATTTGGCTCCAACTTCAACATTGCATTTAAAAACTATAAACATGTCCATCTTCTCTTTGGAGCTCTCGTACGCCTTGCCATGTTTGCGCATCCACGACTCAAAGAGATTAAAAAAAACGATCACTGCTCGTTAAATCCTCTGGCGAATAACCTAAATCGGTATTGATATCCTTTGGGGAATAACAAAGGATTGAAAGACATCTTGAGCATATTTTATAGTCAAGGCAAGAAATGACAGGTTTGGAAATGAAGAGAAATCCACTTAAATCTAAAATTCCAGGTTGCAAGAGAAGTTGTTAGAAGTGAATGAAAGAAGAATTTCCAATATCCAATCATGCGTCATATGTTTATATGACATTATAAAGTGTATTCAGTGTGTACTATTTTCCTAATGTTTTTTATATACATATAGATTTTTTCCAGAATCATATCTTACGTACTGTTAGCATCTGTCCTAAAAAAGGACAATGCACTTTAATAATCTACAATGGAGCTATTAGAGCACAATTAATTTTGGGTGAAAAAACCTAAATTCGGGTTTGTCCATCCAACAAAATCAAATAATGTTCAAAATTTAGAGGGGCTAAACCCATTAATTTTTACCCAATTCCCACTCACTTTTCATGGACTACACTAACTTTTCATTCACTTGTAATCTGCCAAGTGTTAATTTGTGGGACCAAACTTACCACATTTTCTATTTATTAAATAGAAGAAAAATGCATCTTGTTAAAAATAATAAATACAACGGTATAAAAAAATAAAATGGTAGACTCAATTTTTAAATAAAAAGTTAATTAAAATTAGAAAAATAAGAATTGCAAAATACGTGTCATTGGAATGCAATGTTATTGTAAACAGATAGAAATTTATATAACTTATATAAGAAAATACCAAAACATGCGTTTTATATAAACAAAAACCTATAACCTAAAATTTCACCC
This sequence comes from Jasminum sambac, assembly GCA_018223645.1. Taxonomy (NCBI): domain Eukaryota; kingdom Viridiplantae; phylum Streptophyta; class Magnoliopsida; order Lamiales; family Oleaceae; genus Jasminum; species Jasminum sambac. The sequence goes on along the minus strand of CP073648.1, from coordinate 23,899,986 downwards.
CACATTTTCCCCCTCCACATTACTTCAAAACAGCCTTTTTCCGTTCGATTTTTTGCCTTTGGATTTTTTCCCCAACATTAATATTGCTCTTAGCGCATTTCCAACCCACCCCCCAATCCCGTAAAAAATTTGTGTGGAGCTACAGTAGCACTCCAAATTTGGAGTGCAACTGCCCCTTTCAATTATACTTCAAATCCTTCCCCCCAAAAAATCCCAATTTTTGTATTTAGTTATTATTATTATTGTTGTATTTAAATTAATTAGTGTACTATTATTTATTTCAATTAATTAATTGTGTAATTTTTTTAGATTATTTTTTAAACTAATGCAATAATACTTGTGAAATGGCTTGTTTGGCTGTGAAGTATTTTGTTTAAACAAATCAATGTAATAAAAATATCTTCATTTTGTGAATGAAATGGCCTGTTTGGTTGTGAAATGTTTTCGTATATTCGATCGCGTGTTCTATTTCAATTTAACGAATGAAATATTTTACGTACTTAATGGTGAATTACAAAATATGTAATGGAGTATTTAGATAAATGCTAAATTTTATTATTCAAATCAATAAGTAATTAAAATAATGTAAAGTAAGAAGCATTGTTCATATGATGTGATATATTTAGAGTATTGGGTTGTAGAAAAAACTGTAAAATAGAGAGAGAGACAAAAAAAAAAAAAAAAACTTGTATACCTTAGAGTGTTAAAAACTGTAGAATGAAGTTTCCATTGGAGATGCTTTTACACTCATATTGGGTTTACACTATTATCACATTAGAGCCCTGGAACAACATTGAATAAGTAAAGCCATAACTTTCCAGTTTCTCTCAGTTAAGCATAAAGAATGAAATCATGCTAAACTTCTTCAAGGTATATAATATGTGATGGGCAATCAAACTGACGCATAACAAGTTTCCATATTAATTGCATTCAAATTAGAAAAAGTTGCCCTGCAAATGCACTTGAAAGATCTGCCCCAAAAGCAACGAACAGTCTATGAACAAAAACTGTATCTTAATATTAACATTTCACGAAAAAATCGAAAATCAACAAACACTATAGTTAGCACAATCCGAAATCAGGTTTTCTGAGAAAGATTTGCTAGTTTATCAAAAAAAAAAAAAAAAAAAACCCACTAATATATGTAACTACCTAAATAAATATGACATTCTTATTTTTGTGAACGGTAATATGACATTCTTTTTATTTGAACTAGTTTTCACCCCCCGTGCGTTGCACGGGAGTAAAACTGTATAGATTTATCTAAAAAAAAATTATTTAGATTGATTTTTGTGGTAAAGAATAATGCAAAATAATTTTTTTAACAAATGACAGTTGTATTTAATCGATAACACCATCACGTAATATAAAATGTAAATAATGTTAATAATAACGAAATATTATAGAAAAGAAAATTTAAGTTTTTCATTTTATACTGTACTCATAATTCAATAAATTTATCTATGGTCGGCTATTATCCTAGATTAAATTATAAAAAGATTTTACAATAAAAATCCATAAAATATAAAATATATAATCAATTACATACTATTGAAATAATAATTAGTTAGCTCGAAATGTATACAATTCAAGGATATTAGCATTAACAAAAGTCTTGTCTCACGATCACCGTCTATTAGCTGTGCTTTTTTGTAAATCGATAATATACAATGTATTAAACTTACTTTTTTTGTGCGAATAGAAAAATAATAATTGAAAATGATGTATATAAAAAATTTCAATTCAATATCATTCAAACTTTGAACTCAACAAAGGAATAATATAACCACAATAAACTAATTTCAAACCGATTCATAAAAATTATTCATCTAAGTAGCACGACACTATGTAAGAGTGCAGTGCAGTTCTTCACTGTTGAAACAAATTGTAATTGTACAAATGAGAATAATAAAAAAATAACCAACGTAGAAACAAATAAAAGTAACATAACGTAATCGGACTATATATTACACAATAAAATAAATTTAGTGAATAACTAATGATATACTGTTCATCTAGAGGACTCATTTGTAGCCTTCCATAATTAATAATAGAATCCATCTATCATATCGTTGACGTAAATAAAAACATCATGTTATAGCCTCGAACGATTTGTACAAAGTGACTACTTTTTTCATTCATACTATATAGTAAATCACTTTAGACAGCGGAGACATCCCTCATTCGTGGAAGCTCGGTCACTTGCCCTTACATATCACAATGGAAATTTTCTCTCTCAACGTCTTTCATAACGCTTATGTATTTTTTTTATCATACCAATATATCGTGTTACGAAGTTGACACATATAGGTGGGATCTCCTAAATATGTATATCATTCACCTAGAAAAAAGTCTAATCCTACCAAAAAGAAACATAGAAATCAAAATTATTATGTAATAGTTTTATTTAATAAGTAAGTCCTCTTTACATATTTGTCAAATCATTGTGATTCTTTGTAATTTTTAATTTATAGGTAGAATACAATGTATGCTAATTGCTAAGAAATTTCTCGACTACTTTTAGAAACTAATTAGAAAATATTGATATCCCTTTTGAGCTGTAGAAAATTAGCAAATGAAGAAAATCTTGTTGCGCTAGGAAATTTTTCTACTATGCACACTAAAAATTTAGAGATATAATTAAAAATACTTAAAGTATAAATTAAAGATATAATAAAAATATTTAAAGTAAAAAAATTTAAGATATAATCTTGTTATGTTAGGAAATTTTTCTACTCCTAAATAAAAATTAAAGATATAATAAAAAATATTTCATTTCTTTAATAAGTACAAATTCAAGCTATGCTGAGAATATTTCAATTAAAACTTAAAGGTATAATTTTGCTGGACTAAAAATATTAGTGGAAGAAATATTAAATTTTTTCATTTCAGATTATACAAATATTCTAAAAGCATAAACATAAGTTGACAATAAGAGATAAATTGTTAACAAATAAAAAATTAATTTAAACATTTATTAGTGAAAAAAATTTGAAACTTATACTTAAAGATTAAACAAATATTCTTAATTTATTTGAACCCAATTTAACAATGGGGATTTAAATAGTACTTTAAAAAAATAAAAAAAAAATACACACATTGGGGGATTAAATAAATACATTTTTTAAAAAAATAAATTATTATTAGTTAGCAATTTTATTCACCATGCTAAAAAGAAGGATGAATATTATCCTCAATTTGGAGGATCTATATAAGTGGGTAAAAAATTAAAATTAATTTTTTTTTGTTTCATATTATTCTATTCATCGAGAGCTTAAAAAATTAGTATCTATATATAATTTTTGTTATTTCAAAAGTTACTTATTTTACAGGTAAATAAGTAATTTATCGCTAAAAATAAAAAATGAGTAACTTTTAAAATAGTAAAATTTATACATCCAAACTATACTCATATTAAACTTTCGATAAATAGAATAATATGGAACAAAAAAATTCAAAATTTTCAGTTATTTGCCCCTCAAATTGATCCTCCAAAATGAGGTTAATATTCACCCTCCTTTTTGGGTCGATTTGAGGGTTAAAAAATTAATTTTTTTTTGGTTCCATATTATTTTATTCGTCGAGAGCTTTAATATGAGTATAATATTGATATATAATTTTTATTATTTTAAAAGTTACTTATTTTACTGGTAAATAAGTAACTTATCACTAAAAATAAGTAATTTTTAAATCAATAAAATTTATATATCAAAATTGTACTCATATTGAAGCTCTCGACGAATAGAATAATACGAAACAAAAAAATTAAAATTTTTTAATTTTTTATCCCTCAAATCGACCCACAGAAAAGAAGGTGATTGGGCGCGCTTGTCGCGGCGCGCCAAAGTTTAAATTTATTTCCTTACTCGGTTTCAAAACTACAAATTAATGTAGAAGTGGTAAGTAAGGGTCGAACCCAAGAGGAACATTGCTTAATCTAGTTGTCTTTATCAATTAATATAGGAAAGTGGGGGTTTTGAGAATTTTGAATGAAAATCAAATGACAAAAGATAAGATCAAATAAAACAATTGAAATAAATATCTAGTTCTCGGGTTCGGTTGTGTCAACCACTTGTGTTTATCTTTCCCATGCAACGTGTTACTATTCCTTCTTCAATTTATCAACTCTCAATTAACCAAGAAGCTCTGATTAACGAATTCTTCCTTAAGTGTATTAAGTAAAAAGTAAACTCTTTAACTTAACATCTAACTATTGGATAACCCTAAACAAGCTCTTAGGATTTAATGCAAAGCTAGTATGAAATGAACGAGAAGAATGAGTTGAATTAGATGAATAATTTCACAAGCTCGAATTAATGCATCTAAGATGATTTGTTAATAAATATGCACGATATTCATTTGCTACTTTGGATTGGAATCTAATGACAATTACGGATCAAAAGTTCCAATCCTAGCAAGTAACTTTAATTTAAAGATTAATTGATTCAATTGGCCAATGTGAATGCAATAATCAAATAAACTCAAAAACGGGTTTACAAGCATAACAAATCAACAAATTGAAGTAGAGGAATAGATAAAACATTATCAAGAGTTAGAAAAGATAACAACATGTTAGTTGGACACAACGTCCCTCTAACTAGATAGAAAAGTCTTAACTACTCATAATTGCGGGTTTCATACTTTTTAGCGAGTGTTCGCTTTGTATCACCACCACTATATGATAGATTATGCAAAATATAGTAAACAAGTAAATAAATACTAAGAAATAAATAGAGAAATAAAAGGAAAAGAGAACTTAACGAAGAATTGATCCGCCGGAATATGAAAAGCTAAAATCTTCAAGCTAAAACTAAGAACAAATGAAGAAGAAAATTTTATTGGAGAGAACTACTAGCTAATTCTCTTCTACTAAGTTGTGTCTTTCCTTCCTTACAAATGCCTCTATTTATAGGCAAAATTTCACAAGAAAACATGATAAAAAATTGTACAACTACTCCATTATGATTCCACTAATTGGTAACCACCAAATCATGATCTTAAATTGCTCCATTAGTTCAAATATTATATAATGGTATAGGTAAGCATGTTGGCTGAATTGTGCAATTGGAATTTCCTTTTTTTGATATTTTAGTAGAAAGTTATGAATTTTCTACCAAAACATGGCCCAAGAAATCCTCCATTCACATCACTCTCGGTTTTGCCCATTTTTGACCATGATATGATCCGAATCATTTGAAGAGGTCAACATCAAAGTTGTAGCCCTCTGAGTGTCCTTTCCAACAATATAAAGTGCATGTCAATCCGAATTTTGTAGCAAACGTTATGGTCAAATTACTGAACTGCGGCAGTAAATTCGAGCTGCTGATTTTTTACGCTTTGTCCTTTCTCTTCAAATGGCCATAACTTTCACTAGGAAACTCCGATTTGGGATCCGACAAAAATGTGGAAATCCTATTTTGATATTCTTTGATATTGGCACAAGAAAAATTGTAAAAACAACTTTTCATAAAATTGCATCGGAGGCCCTCCATCTTTGAATTTGCTTGCATTTCGGTCCCAAGTTCCGTTTTAAGCTCGTTTTATCCATTTTGGCTCCTTTTGATTTCTTGTGACTCTAAACACACAATAAAAGGAAAACACATAAAAATAAACATATAATACTAATAAAACACACAAATACGTAAAATAGAAGAGTTATTTAAGTGCTTTTCTAGCACTTATCAGTGATGTTCACCATTTTTTAGGGTGAACAAAATTGTTGTCCATGATTTATTACACTTGGCAGAAAATAATTGGTCAAGCAAATTTCTAACTAAAATCTTATCCTAATAACTGTTTTGTAATTAAACAAATGTCAATCAAACCTTATTTTATATATTATATAGATATGATTTATCAAATCTTAAAAAACAAATAAACGAAATAAAAAATAGAAAATTGAATACAAAATTACAATGACTTACCCTCTCTTCCGCCACGCCGTCACTGCATACATATTTGACCGCGTCCGCCGTGGGGTCACTGCTCTCGTTCTTTTTCTCTGCCACCTCGGTCGTTGTCATCATCCTCATCCACCCTCCCAGCAACATCGCAACACCCTGCCCTCTCCCTTCAATCGCCACCTCATCAAACATCGGCCTCACTACCACCGACATCCGTGCCGCCGAAGAAGCGTACCAGCGAGAATTAACTCCGACGAACACGCGCTTCACCAAGCGGTTCATTTTCGCAATTACAGAATTAGGGTTAGAAAGACGACAGAATCGAATTAGGGGTACTGACCGCAGAACGCAATTATTAGGTCCAAAAGACACCTGACCAATATATAGTCACAAAGGCAGGGATAGGATTGGGTTGGCTCTGGGTTGAGTCGGGTTGGAATTAGAGCATCGTCAATAAAACAACCTCAACTACATACTATAGTTAAATCAAAGATGATCCAAAACAAACAGTCAGTAGTAAGGAATTTCAGCTATACTCTAGTGATTATAATTAAATATTTAATAATTTTTTCCCTTTTCATATAAAATAATATTTGTGTACGGACCACATTAGCATTGAATCCATCGTAGTTCTCACTAATGGTATGCTATTAATTTCTTGAAGGACATTAGTGAGAATGTGAAAGAAAGTCAATCGCATAACAAATATCCCCATCACATGGGAGCCGCAGGTTATGCAGACATGAAGGAAGTGTAGGCGAAGAATGATCCTCTGGGGCATTTATCATCATCTGGGTCTGTACCCGAAGTGATTTTGCAGAGTGATCGGTCATGGGATTACTTACGGGCAAGATTACATGTAACACCCCGTCCGTTTATGCATGTGACTTATGATGTTATGTATGCTTGGGAGGTGATGAATGTGTGTTTGGACTCTTTGTGACTTCGTTGTGATGCTATGTACGGTATTAAGTGTCGAAACGGCCTCCCGAGCAAGAAACGAAGCCAATGGGGGATTTCGGCAGAACAGAATTTACGGTCGTAATTTATGTATTTACGGCCGTAATTTGTTGAGTTGAGAAAGGTTGGTTGGCACCAAGTCTCGGTAGGCCGCATGCCTGAGGTTGCGGCCGCAGATGTTGGGTTACGGCCGTAAGGGTCTTAGGTTACGGCCGTAATTTGTGAGTTACAGCCGTAACATGGAAATTCACGGCCATAAATGAAGGTCGGCAGAAACTGTTGGATAGGGTTTATACACGTTGGCTCGGCCTTTTTCCCTCATTTTCGACCCCCAACTCCCCAAAACCATAGAGAACAAGTCTCAAAGTGATTTCAAAGATTTGGCATGGTCTTTGGCTTGTAGATCATATACCTACTTCAAGTTACCACCTTTGAATCAACAAGAAGGAAGGAAGTAGAGAGGAAAGGAAGTTATTCACCCAATCTTCTAGCTTGATTTCTTGTGTGTTGAGGTATGTTTGAGATGCATTACCTATGTAGGAGGTAAGTAGCTACATGAATGAGTATTGGATAGCTAAGTATGCTAGTTCCCTTGGCTATTTTCATAGTTTTGATAAAGTATGATATGTCTAGCATGATGTGGTACTTCTTATATGGTTTAGATGCTCTAGTCTTGGTTTATGGTCGTTATGACATACTTATGTTGCCAAAATGCTATGATGTGAATAATGAGTCCATGTGAGACTTAAATAATGGTGCATTGCATCCATATGTGACGTGTGTTTGAATTGAGTTGCCTATCATGTGTTGCATAAATGTTAAAGTTACGGCCAAGTATGGGGGACCTACGCCCCAATGAATGATATGTCGGTCTAATGGGGGACCTACGCCCCAATGATCGATATATTGGCCTCATGGGGGATCTACGCCCCAACGATGTCAAAAGCCGGCTAAATGTTTATGATGACGCCAATGTTAACACATGATTCGCAACGGGCCCTAGATCAATATGTGATGTTCATATGCATAGTGTCTCTCCCTACTGAGTCAATTTGACTCATGTGTGCTCTTTTACGTGTTGTAGATGATGCCGCGAGTAAGAGGCAGGCTGGAGGTGGCGCAGAGTCCTCTCGCGCGTGAGCTTGTCGACGTGTGGAAAGGGGGAAAGGAAAAGATTTTGGGGTCAAGTGTGTGTACAATATAAACTCTTTTGTAAACTATTACCTTATATGTATGTTTAATGAAACTACTTGGGCGGACATGGAGTATTTTAGACTACTTTAACTCGCCAATGTCACGTAGGTAACGCCGTCTCGAGTACGATACCGCTGACGTACTGGGGAGGGTGTTACAGCGGTGGTATCAGAGCGATAACTTTCCCTTCCACATGCCGAAGGACTTCTATGCCCCTCCAAGGTATTGTACATGTTATATGAATTTAAATGCGATTGAGTTACTCTGTGTTCTACCGGGGATACGATATTATGTGATTTCCATAGGAGGGTTGGATAACCGATGCGGTATTTTCCTCTTCCTTTGTGGATGATAGATGGCGGATGATCAGGCAGCTACTATAGAAAGGCTTACGTGATTGGTTGAGCGTGTCACAGATGATATGCAGCAGATGATGCAAAATTCGAATAACCATAGTGTTGGTGGTAGTAATACGGCGGATACTTCAGGAGGGGATAAGGTGAAGGAAGATCGGGATAGGGAGATGGCTACTGATCGGTTCCGGCGTTTGAACCCTCCGGTATTCGAGGATGCCAAGGATCCTATTGATGCTGAGAACTGGCTACAGACGATTGAGAGGATGTTTGAGTATGTTCACGTTCCGGACTCCGAACAAGTGAACTGTGCTACCTTTATGCTTAGGGGCTCGGCCGGCTTTTGGTGGGACTTGATTAAGAGGGAGGAGACTGCGAATGATGCTACATGGGCAGTTACTTGGGCGGATTTCTGTGTGCGATTTTGTGCCAAGTACTTCTCTGATGCTGCCAAGAATGAGAAACTGAATGAGTTTATTCAGTTGCAGTAAGGAAATATGACAGTGATGGCTTATGGAAAGAAGTTTGAGGAGTTGGCTCGTTTTGCTGCCCATATGGTCGATATGCCTAGCCGGAAGATAGCTCGGTTTGTTGTAGGATTGAAACCGGAGTTGGCTCGTGATGTACAGGTGGCTAGTGTTTCGACCACGAGTTATGCAGAGACCTTGGAACGGGCTTATGTAGCCGAGAAGGCGGAGGCTAGAATTGTGCAAGCTCGTCAAGGTAGGGGCCAACCGATTTAGGCTATTCAATCTACTCAAGGCTCGACTCAATCCTCTCAAGGTTCTTCGGCTGGTAACCGGGGACGAGGTTCCAATTTTCGTGGCCGAGGCAGGGGTTCGACTTACAGTTCGAACTACAAGAGGCCTGCGGATACTACTTCATCACGACCTCCGGCGAAGAAAGGGACGGGTTCTTCGCCACCATTGCCGTGTCCGACATGTGGGAAGGTTCATAGTGGGCAGTGTTTATTTGGTTCGGACCGGTGTTATGGGTGTGGGAAAGAAGGGCACATAATTCGCAATTGCCCGGAGGCAAAGAATCAAGCACCACAGTCTCAATCACGACCGGTTGGACGGGTATTTGCTTTAGCTCAATCTGACGTTTCGGAGAGAGCTGATGTGATTGCAGGTACCATTCATATCTCTACTACTTCCGCATATGCATTGTTTGATTCTGGAGCTACACATTCATTTATATCTATGTCGTATGCCCGTCGGTTAGACGTGAGTCCGGTCTCGTTACGATTTCCTATGAATGTTACTGGACCTACGGGATTGCATCAATGTGCTGTGTGTTATTATCCGTCTGTTATGGTGCAAGTGGAGGATTGTGAGACGTTAGCTAATCTCATTGCCTTGGAAGTCAAGGATTTTGATGTTATTCTCGGGATGGATTGGCTAACGCAACATGGTATAGTGTTGGATTGCCCTAAGCGTGCCCTTAAATTTCCGGGCGGTGAGTTTATTTCATTCCCTAAGTTGGAACGGTCAACTAGGGTTGTTCTCTCAGCAATGAAGGCTCAGGGATTGATCAAGCACGGGTGTAGTGCTTATTTGGTGAGTGTGTATAGTATAGATACGGAGGAAATTAAGTCACCGTCATTGGTCCCGGTGGTATGTGAATTCCTTGATGTGTTCCCTGACGACCTTGAAGGGTTACCACCAACTCGGGAAATAGAGTTTCCTATTGATGTTGTGTCGGGAACACTTCCGATCTCAAAGACTCCGTATCGTATGGCCCCAGCCGAGTTGAAAGAACTTCGATCTCAATTGGATGATTTGATACAGAAAGGTTTCATTCGACCGAGCACTTCGCCTTGGGGTGCTCCGGTTTTGTTTGTTAAGAAAAAGGACGGATCGATGCGGTTATGTATTGATTACCGAGAGTTGAACAAGGTGACAATTAAGAATAAGTACCCTTTGCCCCGTATTGATGAGTTATTGGATCAACTTCGGGATTCGGCAGTTTATTCGAAGATTGATCTACGGTCCGGTTATCATCAAGTAAGGGTAAAGGAGGATGATATTACCAAGTCGGCGTTTAGTACTCGATATGGTCACTTTGAGTTTCTTGTTATGCCTTTTGGCGTGACGAATGCTCCAGCAGTTTTTATGGATCTTATGAATCGGGTCTTCAAGCCGTATTTGGATAAATTTGTAATTGTGTTCATTGACGATATCCTGATTTATTCGAAAACTCAAGAGGAGCACGAGCAACATTTTCGGGTTGTTTTACAAACACTTCTATTGCACACACTCACAAGCCATTGTGTATTTGAGAAGAAGTGAAATTTTCATGGTTCGGGAGAATATTTATTAAGCAAGTCATTATCTGTAGTTGGATTTCAATGTTTAAAGTTGTTTATCTCATGTGAAATCAGTGTGTTGTTTGGTATCATATGGGTTGTTGTTCGAGGGCGAACAACAGTCTAAGTGTGGGGGAGATTGATAAGTGCTAGAAAAGCACTTAAATAACTCTTCTATTTTACGTATTTGTGTGTTTTATTAGTATTATATATTTATTTTTATGTGTTTTCCTTTTATTATGTGTTTAGAGTCACAAGAAATCAAAAGGAGCCAAAATGGATAAAAACAGAGCGAAAACGGAACTTGGGACCGAAATGCAAGCAAATTCAAAGATGGAGGGCCTCCGATGCAATTTTATGAAAAGTTGTTTTTTCAATTTTTCTTGTGCCAATATCAAAGAATATCAAAAGAGGATTTCCACATTTTTGTCGGATCCCAAATCGGAGTTTCCTAGTGAAAGTTATGGCCATTTGAAGAGAAAGGACAAAGCGTAAAAAATCAGCAGCTCGAATTTACTGCCGCAGTTCAGTAATTTGACCATAACTTTTGCTACAAAATTCGGATTGACATGCACTTTATATTGTTGGAAAGGACACTCAGAGGGCTACAACTTTGATGTTGACCTCTGCAAATGATTCGGATCATTTCATGGTCAAAAATGGGCAAAACCGAGAGCAATGTGAATGGAGGATTTCTTGGGCCATGTTTTGGTAGAAAATTCATAACTTTCTATTAAAATATCAAAAAAATGAAATTCCAATTGCACAATTCAGCCAAGATGCTTACCTATACCATGATACAATATTTGAACTAATGGAGCAATTTAAGATCATGATTTGGGGGTTACCAATTAGTGGAATCATAATGGAGTAGTTGTACCATTTTTTAGTATGTTTTCTTGTGAAATTTTGCCTATAAATAGAGGCATTTGTAAGGAAGGAAAGGCACAACTTAGTGGAAGAAAATTAGCTAGTAGTTCTCTCCAACTTTCTCTTCAATAAAATTCTCTTCTTCATTTGTTCTTAGTTTTAGCTTGAAAGATCTTAGTTTTTCATATTCCGGCGGAAGAAATAAAGGCTTCAATCGATCAACGATACTTCGGCTGTGAATATGATTAGCGGATCATTTCTTCGATAAGTTTCTCTTTTCCCTTTTATTTCTCTATTTATTTCTTAGCATTTATTTACTTGTTTTCTATATTTTGCATATAATCTATCATATAGTGGTGGTGATACAAAGCGAACACTCGCTAAAAAGTATGAAACCCCGCAAATATGAGTAGTTAGACTTTTCTATCTAGTTCGAGGGGGACGTTGTGTTCAACTAACATGTGGTTATCTTTTCTAACTCTTTAGTAACGTTTTATCTATTCCTCTACTTCAATTTGTTGATTTGTTATGCTTGTAAACCCGTTTTTGAGTTTATTTGATTATTGCATTCACTTTGGCCAATTGAATCAATCAATCTTTAAATTTAAGTACTTGCTAGGATTGGAACTTTTGATCCGTAATTATCACTAGATTCCAATCCAAAGTAGCAAATGAATATCGTGCATATTTATTAACAAATCAACTTAGATGTATTAATTCGAGTTTGTGAAATTATTCATCTAATTCAACTCATTCTTCTCGTTCATTTCACACTAGCTTTGCATTAAATCCTAAGAATTTGTTTAGGGTTATCCAATAGTTAGATGTTAAGTTAAAGAACTCACTTTAATTTAATACACTTAAGGAAGAATTCGTTAATCAGAGCTTTTTGGTTAATTGAGAGTTGATAAATTGAAGAAGGAATAGTAACATGTTGCATGGGAAAGATAAATATAAGTTGTTGACACAACCGAACCCGAGAACTAGATATTTTGTACAATTGTTTTATTTCAATCTTTTATTTTGACATTCGATTGTCTATTTTTATTCAAATATCACAAAACCCCCATTTTTCTATATTAATTGATAAAATCAACTAGATTAAACACCGTTCCTCTTGGGTTCGACCCTTACTTACCACTTCTACATTAATTTGTAGTTTTGAAACCGAGTAAGGAAATTAAATAAATTTTGGCGTACTGCGACAACACGCCTACTAGGATTTCCCCATTATATATTTCAAAAATGGTCTTGATAGTTTGATATATGTTACAACATGTGGTTATCCATATTTCAAAGAAACAAGGAACGGAAATAATAAATTAAGAATACAAATCCATAAAATAAATAAATAAATAAAATCCAAAAAGAGGGAACTCCTTTGAAAGAGGAATGTAGCCGTTCATCCCTATCCAAGAGCAACTATAATTTTAATTAAATTATACTTATCCAAAAGTAATGAACCATTAATTATATTTAAATTAAATTATATTTAAATTTATATCATAATTATTATCCAAAAAGTAATGATAATGGTTAATTATAATTAAATCATATTTAAATCTACAATATAATTATCCAAAATTAATTCAGTGGTGACCAAACGCTGGATAGAGAAATTACGATCTAATAAAATGACACCATTCATTTCATATTGTTGCTTAATCGGCATAAAAAATTGAGAATGGCAGGAATCGACAAACGCGTCTCAATATGAGTTGTTACCATATCCCGAAAAACATAAGAAGTTTCTTACTACAATGTAAGTTATATATAGTTTGTTATTCGAATATACTTTGACAATGTCTGGCATGGTTTGAATTAGTTGTTAACGGGCTTTGTGATCACCATCTTAAGGGGTTGACTTATACGTTACTATTAATTTTTACTACATATAGGTTACTAAAGAGTTTCATCAACAAGTAAATTCACCGTCCAAGAACTTTGAAATTAAAATTTATGTTACTGGGATTTGGGACCACAATCACAAGAATGAAGTAGTTTCATGCTAAGTAAGGTAATCAGACTGCAAAATTGTTTTGATATGCGTTCCCCATAATACACGTATATAATCTAAGTTCAAATAAACATTCAAACCTACAATAATAACGAAAACAACCATAGTTCTAAAACTCCATTATCTGGAATTAATGTGCTACCACAGTAGTGAATTAATTACATGCTAAGCTAGGTAATCCAATTGGTAGAACTAGTTTCGAGATACAAAATTTTCCAACAGTCTAAAGTTGAAATAAACAATCAATCATTCACTTAAAATAAGTATAACTATGTATAGAATGTTGCAAATTCATCAAAAAAGAAAAAGAAAAATTGCTAACTGCAAACACCGACGTACGTCCTAACAATTAAAAGTAAGTTTTACAATAGCTATCTTCAAATTCATCAACAACATGCCAAATTCCTATCTAACAAACTGCATACCCTTATTTGCATATACCAATTTATGAAACAATGATCACTAGATGCACGCCGACACCTAATAATTACACAAGTTTGAAGTTCCTTCTCAATGGTTGCGCATCTGTTTCTGCCACCATTCCTTTTCTTGTCAAATGGATTGCTCTGGTTCTTGCTCTGATTTATTGGTTTGGACCCTGATCAGAAATTGCCAACACTACTTAGTAGTTTTTTTGAAGGTAAGGTGTGAAAATTAAGGAATTTAAAGATTTATAACCATCCAAGTTATAAAGCAAGCCATGAGAACCTCAAACTCCTAATAAAAATATTTGATAATGGTTGCTATGATTTCCGACGTGGCAAGGGATGACGAAAACCACAAGAAAGTCAGCTGGAAACAAAAATATTCAAGAATTGTGGTTGTGAATGCAGGCATGGTCACCGGTGACTGAAACCATGAGAAAATGGAACCCCAACCACGACACACACTTATCGAGCTCAGATTTCCAACTTCTTGAGAGAAAATACCTCTAATTTTGGAGAATTAGGACTTATGATAGTACATATCATACGTGATTCATGAAGAAAGAGAACAGAGACAGTGGAATTATGTTCAATTCACAGAGCTCCTACCGCATGACAATTCGGTTGAGAGAGGAAAGAAGTTTAGGATTTTCTAACTTATAATTAAGTTTGATTGTTACTAGAAAAATTAGGATAGTAGAGAATAGAGTAGGATTAAGAGCAATGACTAAAATCTAGGGTGGGGATTTTTGATGTTCTCTGGAAAATATTTTTGAAAAAATGACTGACCTAAATTAGATAAAGCACGACCATATTTGAAAAAAAGATTGGATTAAGATATTGTTGCAAATGGTAACAAAATATTGTAACAAAATCTTAGTGATGTGTGTAATATCCTCTTTTTTAATTTCTTGCATTATGCTCTAGGTCCTTGCTGGGCTTTTAGTGCAGCGGCAGCAGTTGAAGGGCTGGTTAAGATTGCAACTGGGAAGCTAGAGGAGCTTTCTGTGCAGGAGATTGTTGATTGGGACGACATAAGGTGTTTGGGAAGATGGGGAGGTTACCCGATGAATGCATTTTGCTATGTTGCTCAACATGGGGTCAGCATGGCTGCTGATAATGTTGGGGAACTATGACGTTACTAATTCCGCCCAAGATCAGTGGGACAAAAAAATATATACGACTGAGAAAGTAATGGACACTAAAATAAGCACAAATATGGAACATCGAGATTTAACGTGGTTCGGCCAAACTGCCTACGTCCACGGACCCACACAAATATATTTCACTATCTCAAAAGGAGGAGTACAAAAATACCACACTGTATTTTCTCTGCCTACACAAAGGCTTTATCACTCTACTCACTTTTATCGCTCGTGTATAGCTTCTACACTGAAGCTCTCTCTTTCTCTCTACACAAGATAGCTCTCTCTCTCTCTGCACAAGATGCTTTGTGTTTTTGGTGGTTATGAGATGCTTGAAGCTGCAGAAATCCCCCGTATTTATAGGGAAAGATTGGAGAATTAATGGAGTTGTTGGCACCTAATCTTACGTAATTTCTGGCCCAATGTCTGCCAAATCCTTCAATTTGATGTAATTAATTTGTCTCTACTCCATTATTGATACCACTAATAATTGTCTTCCACTAACAATCTCTCACTTGAAGACTGATTTCAATCTGTCTTCACAATCTGGCTTCACCTTAGGACATCTCATTTTGTAGCTTCGTGAAAAATATGATGTGGGTCACCACCTCTGTCTTCATTGCAGAAGACCAATTGAAGCTGAGCATAGCTCCAATTTCTCCTTGGTTACTGTCTTCGTCATCATGTCGGCTGGGTTCTTAGTACCTTGAATCTTTTCAAACTTCAACACTCCATCTTCCAAAAGTGATCTGATGAAATGATAACGGAGTCCAATATGTTTGGTCCTCGAATGAAATGCCGAATTCTTTGTCAGATGTATCGCACTCTGACTATCACTGTGCAAGACATTCTTCTCCTGATCAAAACCCAATTCTGCCAATAAACCTTGTAACCATATCATCTCTTTGCTAGCCTCGGTCACTGCAATGTATTTTTCTTCTGTAGTTGATAACGCAACAATCTTCTGTATCTGCGAAATCCAACTAACTGCAGTAGCACCAACTGTGAAGACATAACCTGTAGTGCTTCTCCTGCGATCTACCTCGCCAGCAAAATCTGCATATCATCTCGCCTCGTCTAAAGCATAAGCATTTATTAGTACTTCCCCGTAGATATCTCAATATCCACTTTCTTGCATGCCAATGTCGCTTTCGAGATTTGCCATATATCGCTCACAACTCCATTGCATGAGCAATATCCTGGCCGGGTACAAACCATGGCATACATCAAACTTCCAATGGCTGAGGCATATGGAATTTTAGCCATGAAGTTTCTTTCCTCCTCTGTCTTAGGAGACTGGTTGTTGGATAGACGGAAATGATTAGCTAATGGCGTCTTTGACCGGCTTTGCCTTTGCTCATGTTGAACCTTTTTAGGATTTGATCAATATACTTGGCCTGCGACAACTGCAAAACACCTTTTTGCTTGTCTCTGCAAATTCTCATTCCTAGAATTTACTTTGCTTCACCCAAGTCTTTCATTTCAAATTTCACAGACAGTTGCTTCTTCAATTTCTTGATTTCGTCCATGTCTGAGCCGGCTACTAACATGTCATCGACATAAAGTAGCAAAATGATATAGCTGGACTCGAATCTCTTGAAGTCACAACAATGGTCAGCATTACACTTCAGATAGCCATTTTTCTGCATAAATCCGTCAAACTTCTTGTACCACTGTCTAGGTGCTTGCTTTAAGCCGTATAGGCTCTTCTTCAGTCTGCACACCAGCTCCTCTTTTCCTTTCACTGAGAAGCCGTCTGATTGCTGCATATAGATTGTTAAGTTATATTTTTAGTGTTTTAATTATCATATTTCTATAATGTTTTATTATATTTTTGTATATTTTTACTGGTTATTATTTACTTTTTATGTTAGGAGTTACAAAGAGGGAAAAAACGATAAAAACGGATGAAAAATCGTATTTCTTGAAGATGAAAGATCGCATGGCAATATTCTGAAATTTCTCCTCGTATTGGCATCTCAGGATAATCATTTGAGAGTTGTTAGTGGGAATATATTGGAGTGGAGATAATGATGGAGGCAAATGTTAGTGGGAACAAAAGAGAAAAGAAAATGGGAACATCATAATTGCCCATCATGTAAGAACACAATCATCACTTCCTTTTTCCTTTGTTGACTAACAATTGGGCATGTGGAAGAATTGAAAGTGGAGCTCTTATAAAAGAATGCAAGGCCATGTTACTGAGAGAGATGATTCGGAGTGGAGAGAATGCATGAAAATTCCTACAGAAAGAAATACTTAGAATAGAGAGAGCACATGCAGAGGGATTTACACTCATATCTTGAAATTTACATATGCATTACAAGAGTGAAAACAAAACCCATACTATAGAGAATTTATAGAAATACATAGCTTTCAAGGAGGAAGTGCAATTGGAGGCAGTTGAAGAAGAACGGAAAGGAGAAATACCCAAAGAAAGACACCAACTCAAGTTAACATCTCAAGTTTATGTATTTCTATATTTTATCTAGTGAAATTCTCGTACTAAAATTCATGTGTAGCTAAATTTTATACTTGGGACGAACAATGAATCCTCTTTGTGAACTCTAGTATTTTGTTATTGGATTTAATAGTATGTGACTGGTTTGTCGTTAATTTTATGTTGTTGGACTTATAAATTTATCTTTCGATCAATTGATAAATTATGAATTGGTTTGTGTTGGATTTGAGAAATGAAAATACAAATTAGAATAAACAACATAGAACACTAATTTAGACAAGGTTTAGAGATAAACTTGTGGTTAGTGTGATCTTTAGGTAAAGTTTACGTAATCTAAGTGAATTTAGCATGTGAATGCGTTCTAAAAGGTTGATAACGAATTTATTTAGAGATAAATAAATTGGCCTAATAGAATAGAATTATTTATCCTCGAGAGAGGTAAATAGTTAATTTTGTAAATTCGATCGTTGACGAAAATTAGATCACTAATTGAATCCAATTACGTATACTAGAGAGATCAAAGTCGGTGAAATTGTAAGTCCCAAGTCTTATAATTCCCATCATTGTTTATTTATTTTTAGCAAATATTACTTCTTGTTATTTAGATGTCATTTAGTGTTTATATTTAATTTGTAAGACTTTATTTTCATTAAAAAAACAAAACAACATTCGAATTGCCTTTTCAAATAGAGTATAAAATTGATAATTTTGGTAATTAAATCAAGTCCTTGTGGGATCGATATTTGGACTCAAAATCCATTTTACTACTTGTTCGACCCGTACACTTGCGGCATTTATTTGACACATTTCACAACGAACAAGTTTTTGGCGCCGTTGCCGGGGACTTAGATTTAATATCAATACCAATCAATTTTTGCTTTAATTTGAAATTTTTATTCGCTTTTATTTTATTTATTTTATTTTGATGCAATTTGCATGCGTGGTAGGAAGTTTAGTCCATTAATTCCCTTGACCCGTAAATTGAAGCGAACCTTTAGATATAGATTACGAGCTATAGGGTTGGAAAGAAAAATGGCGAAGAAGCGAGAGGATCGAAGGATTGTTGCGAGCGTCCTTTGAGGGATTATATTATTCCCACAATTGGGGATAATTTCACTTGCTTAGTTCCTCCAAATGATTCCCCGCAAACAATTTTGAGATCAAGCCTGGAACTATTCAATTAGTTCAACAAACCGATTTCAATTCCATGGCCTACCCAGGATGAAGACCCACACGAACACATCGGAAAATTTTTAGAAATTTGTGGCATGCTCAAAATTAATCTGAGTGCCGCCAGATGATAAAAATGAAACTTTTTCATTTTCATTGTGAGGAAAAGCAAAACATGGTTCTACGCTTTACCGCCAACTCCGTCACCGATTGGGATAATTTATGCCAAAAATTTTTAGAAAAATTCTTTCCACCGTAGAATCTTTGAAAATTAGACGAAATTTCCTCTTTAATCAACGCCATGGGGAATCTATTTCAAGGATGGGAACGATTCAATGATCTATTGAGACATTGTCCAAATCATGGAATACCTGAATGGCTCATAGTCCAAACATTCTATAACGGGTTGGGAAACGAAAATAAGAAGTACGCGATTCGGCAGAGGATCACTAATGGACAAAACTTTCAACGAAGCATCGTCAATTCTGGAGAAAATGGCTGCAAACAGCCATCAATGGTATTCAGATCGAGCAACGCCTAAACATGCTGGAGTTCATGGAATAGACGCTATCACGACACTCTCTGCTCAGGTTGCAGCCCTATCAAAGAAAATTGAAGGATTGACTATTCCAACGGTTAATATGGTTCAATCATCTGGAGAGTGCGAAATTTGCTGCGCAAATCATGCCACTACCGAGTGTCCTGTCACTCACTCAAATGGGCCCACTGAAGCAATGTTTGTTGGAAGCAATCAAAGGCCACAATTTGGGCCTTATGCTCCCACCTACAATCCAAGCTGACGACAGCATCCAAACTTTTCATGGAAAGATAATCCAGCACCGGTGAGACCACCTGGATTCCACCAGCCACAGGAAAAGAAAACCTCACTCGAAGATGTATTCGCAAAGTACATGGAGGTTAACAGCAGTTTTATGCAGAAAACCGAACACACTCTCCAAAATCAAAGCTGCGATAAAAATTTGGAGACTCAAATGGGACAAATCGCATCGGCGGTTGCGAACGAGCACAGTAAATTACCAAGTGATCTTGAGACAAACCCTAGACAAGTCAATGCCATTACAACAAGAAGTGGTTTACAACTTCCGGAGAGAGAAGTAAAGAGAACGGGGAACAATGAGACCACAGAAATGGATGGAAGAAAGGAAGAGACGAAGGAAACAAGTGTTGGTGAAACATCCTCTGAAAAGTCCCGATTCGAAAAGGAGGAAAATGAGATTCCAAAACCTGTGAAAGCATATGTACCTCCTATCCCATTTCCTCAAAGGCTACAAAAGAACAAATTGGATAAACAATTAGGAAATTTGTTGAAATCTTCAAGAAATTACACATCAACATCCCTTTGCGATGCTTTAGCACGTATGCCCAAATACAAGAAAATTCATGAAGGAAATTCTTTCTAACAAAAGAAAGTGGAAGAACATGAGACAGTGATGCTCACCGAGGAGTGTAGTGCCATTCTCCAAAAGAAACTACCTCCCAAGCTGAAAGATCCAGGAGTTTCAACATTCCCTGCACCATTGGGTCATTCTACTCTGGATTTTCCTTATGTGACCTTGGCGCAAGTATCAATCTCATGCCCTATCTGCTTATAGGAAGCTTGGATTGGGAGAATGTAGGCCTACCACCGTGACTCTACAATTGGCGGATCGATCTATCACATATCCTAGAGGAATTATCGAGGATGTGTTAGTCAAGGTCGATAAATTCATTTACCCAAAGGGATTTCATCATTCTAGATATGGAGGAGGATAAGGAAATTCCTTTGATTTTTGGGAGGCCATTTTTACTGGGGAGAGCTTTAATTGATGTTTCTGAAGGCACATTGACACTAAGGGTGGATAAAGAGGAGGTGACTTTCAATGTCTTAAAAGTATTAAAACATCCTTCATCTTCTTCCACAAATGCTTGTTTTCAAATCGATGTCATCGATCAAGTAGTAAAAGACACTTTTGAAGAGAATCTACCAGCGTAACCTCCTGGAAGCTTGTCTTGTCAAATCGGAAAATCTTGACCACGGAGAATGAAGTCCGAGCTGAGATGGCTCATAACTTGGAAGCATCACCCACCATGACGTCTGGGGAGAAATTGGATTTACTGAACCTTTGGGTGAAGCCTCGAAAAAATTCTTGCCATCTATTGATTCTCCCCAACTCTTGAATTGAAATCCTTCCCACTCATCTCGGATATGCATATTTGGGAGCTTCTTCAACTTTACGTGATTATCTCTAATCACTTGACGGAGTTAGAAGAGGAAAAAGCGCCCTTGAGTCTTGAGGGAACACAAAAGCAAAGATCGGGCATGGACAATTCTTTGACATAAAAGGGATTAGTCCCTCTATATGTATGCATAAAATCCTGTTTGGAGGAAAATTCAAAACTTCCATTGAGAATCAACGCAGATCAATCCCACGTTGAAAGAAGTTGTTCGAGCCGAGATAGTTAAACTTACGGATGCAGGCATTATTTACCCTATCTCGCAGCTGAGTGGGTCATCCGATCCATGTGGTGCCTAAAAGGGAGGGATAACTGTGATAAAGAATGACAATGATGAGCTAATTCCCACTAGACCACTCACTGGATGGAGAGTATGCATTGACTATCGAAAGCTCAACAACGCAACCAGGAAGGACCACTTCCCTTTGCCCTTTATAGACCAAATGTTGGAGCAGTTAGCGGTACTCTCCTCTTGCTTTTGGATGGGTACTCGGGATACAATCAAATTCCCATTGCACCTTCTGATCAAGAGAAAACAACTTTCACCTGCCCCTATGGGACATTTGGTTACAGGAGAATGCCGTTTGGCGTATGCAATGCACCGGCCACCTTTCAACGATGCATGATGGCGATCTTCTCAGATATGGTGGAGCGGTTTATAGAGGTTTTCATGGATGACTTCTCTGTTTTTGGGTCATCTTTCGATGAGTGTCTCCATCATTTAAGTTTAGTGTTAAAACGATGTGAAGAAACAAACCTCGTACTCAATTGGGAGAAATGTCATTTCATGGTGAATGAAGGGATTGTCTTGGGCCATCGTGTATCAGAGGTAGGGATTGAAGTTGATAGAGCTAAGGTGCAAGTCATTGAGAAACTACCCCCACCCACATCCATCAAGGGCATTCGTAGCTTTCTTGGCCATGCAGGATTTTATAGACGGTTCATCAAGGATTTTTCTGCCATTTCGAAGCCATTGTGCAAGCTGTTGGAGAAGGATGTGCCGTTCCATTTTTCGGAGGAATGTCGTGTTGCCTTTAACACTCTAAAGGACAAGCTAATTTCAGCACCTGTAATCATCGCACCGGATTGGAACTTGCCTTTTGAAATCATGTGCGACGCTAGTGATTATGCTGTAGGGGCAGCTTTGGGGCAAAGGAAGGACAAAGTTTTCAGAGTGATCTACTATGCTAGCAATACTCTCAATACAGCTCAAGTTAACTATGCTACCACTGAAAAAGAACTACTTGAAGTTGTTTATGCTTTTGACAAATTCCGAGCATATCTCATTGGGTCGAAAGTGGTGGTTTACACAGATCATTCAGCTTTAAAGTACTTGTTTGGAAAGAAGGATGCCAAGCCGAGGCTCATTCGATGGGTATTGCTTTTACAAGAGTTCGACATTGAAATTCGTGATAGGAAGGAACAGAAAATCAAGTGGGCGGATCATTTGTCAAGACTTCACAGGTGTGGAGCCCACAGACGGTGACATTAATGAGAATTTTCCTGACGAGCAATTGTTTCTAGTTGACAAAGCTCCTTGGTTTGCCGATTCGTCAACTACTTAGTTGGGGGCGTAATTCCACATGAATTTTCCTATCAACGAGAAGAAAAAGTTTTTCCATGACCTTCATTTCTCTGGGAGGAGCCATTTCGCATGCACGAGGACTGATCAAATCATCAAGATGTGTGCCTGATGATGAAATGAGAAGAATTCTAGAACGTGTGCATTCATCACCTTATGGTGGCCATCCGGGACCCATCAAAACAAGCGCTAAAGTGCTACAGAGCGGATTCCTCTTTGCCCACTTTATTCAAAGACGCGTTTTCATTTGTCAAAGCGTGTGACCGTTGCCAACGTACAGGCAACATTTCTGCACGACAAGAGATGCCACTGAATAACATTTTGGTGGTTGAAATCTTTGATATTTGGGGAATTGATTTCATGGGACCATTCCCATCGTCCTACAACAATCAGTATATCTTGGTAGTAGTTGATTATGTGTCAAAATGGGTTGAAGCACGTGCTTCACCGACGAACGATGCTAAGGTGGTGGTAGAATTTGTTAGAAAGAACATCTTCACAAGGTTTGGAGCACCTCGTGCTATCATTAGTGATGGTGGTACTCACTTCAACAACAAACTTTTCAAATGTTTTGGCCAAATATGGAGTTCATCATCGAATGGCCACACCTTATCATCCACAAACAAGCGGACAAGTTGAGATATCAAATCGGCAGCTTGAAAAGAATTACGGAAACCACTTTGTTAACTCATCTACCGATTGGTCAAAGAAATTGGATGATGCACTTTGGGCATACTCACGCTTTGCGTTCAAAACACCTATTGGTATGTCTCCTTTTCAATTAGTGTTTGAAAGTCATGTCACTTGCCTGTTGAATTGGAACACAAGGCATATTGCGGTAAAACAATTGAACATGGACATGAAAGGCTGCAGGAGAGAAGAGATGTCGACTCTCAATGAATTGGATGAATTTCGGTTAGGTGCTTATGAAACTTCGACAATCTACAAAGAGCGTACTAAGAAATGGCATGATCGTCACATTCAACAAATGTAGAATTTAGGGTAGGGGATCAAGTTTTACTCTATAATTCTCGTTTGAAGCTATTCCCAGGAAAACTCCGGTCAAGGTGGTCAGGGCCCTTCACTATTTCACAAGTGACTCCATATGGTGCTATCGAGCTCTCTCACCCTACCAAAGGGACCTTCAAAGTCAATGGTCAACGACTAAAGCACTACTTTGAAACCGATTTCTCGAAAGAAAAATCGATTTTGGAACTACAGTGATTCTTTCAGTCAGGCTCGTGACTATAAACAAAGCGCTTTTTGGGAGGCAACCCAAACTTCGTTCATTTGATGTGTGTTGTGTGTGCATTACATTATTATTTTATGTTCGTTTATTTTGTTTTATTTGAGTGTGTTTATATTTAATTAAGTTTAGTGTTTTTCTTAAATTATGTTTTATCTCCATATTTCTATTTTCATTTTTATTTTATTTATTTTATTCTATTACTTTTATTTGATTTTTCGTAATGCAGTTCTATTGATGCATATGTGAGATATTTCAGGTGGTACAATACTAATGATTTAGGCGTGCTTTGGACAAGTATCCGTTGTAAAAAAAAAAAAAAAAAAAAGAAGAGAGAGAAAAGGCTGAGAAGCGGACAGGTAACGATGGGCGGTGGCGGAGGCAGCGTTTTCTCGATAACTCGACCGACCTCCTTTTTCCTCGGATACCACGGATACCTCGGCCACTTGTCGGGTTAGTGGTTGCCACAGTAGTCGTTCGATCTCTAAAGTCGACGAGTACACCATTTCTACACACCACACTCAGATCTCACTTGCTTTTCTCTCTCAGTATTTCCTCAATCACCTGTTAGGTAACATTCTTCTTCTCTCCGATCCTCTAATCGGTTATGGATGCATGCTTGTATATATATCTTCTTCTTGTGATTGTTGAGTGTGTGATTCAAATTTTTATCCTTTTCTTCTTTTATTTCATCAATTTCTCCCACTAAACATGGATTCTGCCTTTGTGAAAATTCGAAAATACTACTCATCTTTTCCTTTGAATGATTTGAAACGAATCTACCGTCTTCGACTCGGCGGTTGAGATTGTTAATGTATTATGGGATGCCCGAGGATATCAGTTGGTTAATTGAAGCCAAGGTTCGAATAGGGGAGAAATTCCGACCATCTATACCAAACATTTATCAGGTTTAGGCAAAAGCAGTTTTTCAAAGAAACGACGAGCAAAAAGGATGAATGTTTGCTATAAGTGTGCTAGATGGACATGTGATACAAGTTGTCGTTCACTTGGATTTATGTCTAAAAATCGAGAAGATAAGATCGCTTTCATTAAGGATGGCACGAGTAAGGAGTCGATTGGATGATATCCCATGAGACTCTTGAGACGCATCCTTGTGGAGTCTGCAACTTGAACTTCTTGGTTTATGGACTCAATTCAACAAAGAACGTGACCACTGAGTCTTGGGAATCGACTTTAAAGACCACCTGTTTGCAGCTTTAAGAAAATCGGATGGGAAGCATATCCCCAACTCATAGAAGGTGTTGCGGCCGTTTACGGGCGTAAAACCAGGAGGAAGATGTGAGCCACAATCACAACTACTTGTTTATATTGTTGTTTGTGATTTTCTTTTCTATTTGTTTCGCTTTAGCTTTTTGGGTAAACTCGAGTGATTATGGAAGCCATTCCCCACACGTAAGAACCTTCATATGTACAATTAAAAACCATTGGCCTCTTTGGTGGCTCGACTATGGGGTGAGATCGAGAATACCTTTGCTGCGGCGATCGATGTAGGCGTAAAACCGGGAACTTCAAGCCAATGTCGTCTATGGAGGAGGATCTGCGGATCGTTAGGTCAGGTCTGCTACGGCTGCTCGAAAGTACGAGGATCTCGAGTGATTGGAGTTACTCGAGCCCTTATCACGGTATACGGATTCACGTGGGTACCGAGGTAAACGCTCGATCCCTTTATGAGCGTCTGTAACTCATCATCTCATATTCTCGATGTATTCATTACACTTCCGGAGGTTTTGACACATTGGAACAAATTTTTAACATTATCTCTTGGTACCGCTTAACTTGCACAATAAACCTATTGGCACGCTAAATGTGGATCATTTCTTCGATGGTTTATTAGCGTTTACGGATTTTGCTCTTTGCCAAAGCAACTAATTTCTCCCATTTCAAGAAACATGATTTTAGTTGCCTCATCCATTGAGGAATTGTTGGAGAAATTTCATGCTTATACACCACAACTTGATCCGTCACACCCTTCAATCAATTGGAACCGAATCTCCCACAAGCGAAAACGTGATCCGAATGAGCTCGATTTAGAGTTGCGATTATAATTGTGGAATTTGAGCCTTTGATTTTTGCAAAGATCTTTGTGTGATTCTGCTTTAGTTTTTTTTCAGGATTTGCGTATGACCCCCAACTTGAGTCGTCTTCAGGTGTTATCTCTCCTTTTTATTGAACATTGAGGACAATGTCCATTTCGATTTGGGGGGTGGGATTTTTGTGTTGTTATGCAATTAGTTGAAATTTGTGTGGAATTTGATTATCTGTTCCTGAGATGGCAGAGTAAGGAGTGGTAGACTCTTGAGACGCATCTTATTGTTACTTGTTCTATACATTTTAAACTGTTTTTGTGTTTTTATGCTTTAATAAAAACAGTTGCTGATTGCATGGCTTCTCGTTTAGTCAAGTCATTTGTATTTTTGAATGGTAGAATTGGTCGTAATTCTAAAGTGTGGGGGTTACTAGTTTGAGTTTACCTTTTGAATTTTTGTGCGTGTTTGGTGTGTTTATTATTTATAAGTTGCTTGCTATATGTCTAGTATTGCGTGCATGTGTGATCATTTTGTGTAAAAATTTTCAGTTTTCTCAAATTTAAAGTGTATTTAACTCACGAAATATACTGCTCAAGTTCTTTTCATGCTTGCTCGTCCATTGGATGTCATGACTCCGTGTTTTTGGATTTAGAAATTGGTTGGTTGGACTAAGAAGTGTGCTTGAATTCTTCCCACCACCCTTCATTTTCGCAACACTTTGCCGTTGTGAGATAAGTGGTGAATTTATTGATGGAGGATGAGTTAGTATTGAGATGATTCCGTGCATGATAACTTGTGTGGAGTGTATTTGATCAACAAGTAGAAACAAGGTAATGACCGTTTACTAGAAATGCAATCCATGTCGTGTAAAAAAAAAAAAAAAAAAGCAAAAGAAAAAGAGAGAAGAAAAAGTGAGCATTGTTGACTTGGAATTCTAGTTGGTTTGAATTACTTTGGAGTAACTTGTTTGTTGGAACACTCAAATTTAGGGAGAATCATCACATTACTACACTATTGATCCCAGCAATAAAATTCACTTCAGCATAGGAGTTGAAAAAGAAAAGAGTAATTGAGAGTTACCCTTGGGATGATCATTGGGGATTGAGAGAAAATAAGTTAAATGTGACCACGAGAGGGTAAGGATATAATTGGACCGTTGAGGGTCGGGTTGCTAACCACTCAATTTCTGGATCTAAAAGGCAACGAGAAGTGAAGATTACCAAGGGACGAGCTAAATATTTTTGTAGTATCAACAATGAGTTGATTACATTTTTTTTTTTACTTGTATTTGTGTCTGTCAAGTTGCTTTGAATTTTAAATTATTTGATGGTGTACTTGCTTTTGTATATTTTGAGTCTTTTGTTGTCCGGGAGGACTAACAACAAATGCATTAAGTATGGGGGTATTTGTTAAGTTATATTTTTAGTGTTTTAATTATCATATTTCTATAATGTTTTATTATATTTTTGTATATTTTTACTGGTTATTATTTACTTTTTATGTTAGGAGTTACAAAGAGGGAAAAAACGATAAAAACGGATGAAAAATCGTATTTCTTGAAGATGAAAGATCGCATGGCAATGTTACGAAATTTCTCCTCGTATTGGCATCTCCGGATAATCATTTGAGAGTTGTTAGTGGGAATATATTGGAGTGGAGATAATGATGGAGGCAAATGTTAGTGGGAACAAAAGAGAAAAGAAAATGGGAACATCATAATTGCCCATCATGTAAGAACACAATCATCACTTCCTTTTCCTTTGTTGACTAACAATTGGGCATGTGGAAGAATTGAAAGTGGAGCTCTTATAAAAGAATGCAAGGCCATGTTCACGAGAGAGATGATTCGGAGTGGAGAGAATGCATGAAAATTCCTCTGAAAGAAATACGAGAATAGAGAGAGCACATGCAGAGGGATTTACACTCATATACTGAAATTTACATATGCATTACAAGAGTGAAAACAAAACCCATACTATAGAGAATTTATAGAAATACATAGCTTTCAAGGAGGAAGTGCAATTGGAGACAGTTGAAGAAGAACGGAAAGGAGAAATACCCAAAGAAAGACACCAACTTCGTTAACATCCGGTTATGTATTTCTATATTTTATCTAGTGAAATTCTCGTACTAAAATTCATGTGTAGCTAAATTTTATACTTGGGACGAACAATGAATCCTCTTTGTGAACTCTAGTATTTTGTTATTGGATTTAATAGTATGTGACTGGTTTGTCGTTAATTTTATGTTGTTGGACTTATAAATTTATCTTTCTGATCAATTGATAAATTATGAATTGGTTTGTGTTGGATTTGAGAAATGAAAATACAAATTAGAATAAACAACATAGAACACTAATTTAGACAAGGTTTAGAGATAAACTTGTGGTTAGTGTGATCTTTAGGTAAAGTTTCGACGTAATCTAAGTGAATTTAGCATGTGAATGCGTTCTAAAAGGTTGATAACGAATTTATTTAGAGATAAATAAATTGGCCTAATAGAATAGAATTATTTATCCTCGAGAGAGGTAAATAGTTAATTTTGTAAATTCGATCGTTGTGAAAATTAGATCACTAATTGAATCCAATTACGATACTAGAGAGATCAAAGTCGGTGAAATTGTAAGTCCCAAGTCTTATAATTCCCATCATTGTTTATTTATTTTTAGCAAATATTACTTCTTGTTATTTAGATGTCATTTAGTGTTTATATTTAATTTGTAAGACTTTATTTTCATTAAAAAAACAAAACAACATTCGAATTGCCTTTTCAAATAGAGTATAAAATTGATAATTTTGGTAATTAAATCAAGTCCTTGTGGGATCGATATTTGGACTCAAAATCCATTTTACTACTTGTTCGACCCGTACACTTGCGGCATTTATTTGACACATTTCACAACGAACATAGATTTCCTCCTCTAAGTCACCATGGAAGAAAACAGTTTTCACATCTAACTGCTCCAAGTGCACGCCCTCCGCTGCAACAATGCTCAACACTAATCGATTGTTTTCAGCTTCACAACTGACGAAAATATCTCTGTGTAGTCAATTCCCTCTTCCTGCTGGAAACCTTTGACTACCAATCTCGCCTTGTATCTCTTCGAACCATCATATTCTTCTTTGACTCTGTACACCCATTTGTTATTAAGAGCTTTCTTCCCTTTGGGAAACTTGGCTAGTTCCCACGTCATATTGGAGATGAGAGACTTTATCTCATCTTTTATTGCAAGCTCCCACTTAACAGAATCTCCCACATGACATGCCTCGTCATAGCATTCAGGTTCACCAGCGTCAGTGAGCAACATGTAGTTCATGTACTTCCGATTCGGAACATGAGGTCGACTTGACCTCCTCACAATGGGGATTGGAGCTGGAGACTGTGGTGAATCAACCTCTGAGACGGGCTCCTCTGTCTGCAGACTCTTATCTGTTTGCTTCGACATACTGCCTTCCGCAGTATCGTCCGGAACATATGTTGGATCGTCGTAAGTACACTTTAGTGATTTGGAGTCTAACTTACTCCTGGCATTATCACTAATGTGCACATACGCAACACAACCAAATACTTTCAAATAGAAAGTTTCACTTCTTTCCCGCTCCAAACTTCTTCCGGTATCCTGTACTCCAATGGTACCAACGGTCCACAATTAACTAGGTATGCCGCCATATTGACAGCTTCCGCCCAAAACTGTTTTGTCAGGCTTACATTTATTCTCATGCTTCTGACTCTTTCTGTCAACGTTCGATTCATGCGTTCTGTAACTCCATTATGTTGCGGTGTTCCTGGCAATGTTCTCTCCAGTTTGATGCCATTTTGGTAACAAAATTTCTTGAACGCCATGTCTTCGTATTCTCCACCATTGTCGGATCTCAACTTCTTTACTCGCAAACCAGTTTCATTTCCACCATGGCCTTCCACTTCTTGAACGCCTCGAACACATCGGATTTGTGTCTCAAGAAGTAAACCCACACCTTTCTCGAGTGGTCATCAATGAAAGTCACGAAGTATGACTTTCTGCCAATTGATGAAACTGCTGTTGGACCCCACACATCTGTGTGGACAAGTTCAAGCTTCTCTTTCTTTAGAGTTCTGCCACTTGTACTAAAACTCACCCGTTTCTACTTCCCGAAAACGCAACTTTCGCAAAAGTCTATGTCAGTAGACTGAAGCCCTGGTAGTTTCCCTTTTGCATGCATGTACTTGAGCCCTTTCTGGCTTATATGCCCAAGTCTTTGGTGCCACAGGTTCGCATCCTTGCTATCAAGAATCGCAATTGTCATACACGCATTCGCCGTCATGTATAGGGTGCCACTATCCTTGCCACGCGCGATTATCATGACCCCTTGGTGATTTTCCAATTATCACCAGAGAAGCTTGTGTCACATCCTTCTCGACAATTGTTTGAGGAGATCAAATTTTTCCTCAATTACGGAATATGTCTCACGCCCTTCAATTTCCATACAGATCCATTGACATTGATCTGCATTTCTCCTATGCCCACCACGCGCAAGGATGATCGTCTTCGAGATATACTTCTCGAAGTTTCCGACACATAATTTGCAAAAAGTGTCGATTTGCGGTGGCATGGAACGATGCTCCGCAGTCTATTACCCAATAGTCGGCCTTCTTCTCCATGGAACATATCAACGCATCACGCGTTTCTTGATCCACGACATTGACCTCGGTCTTGTTCTCCGTTTCCTTTGAACCGCCCCTACACTGATCTTTGTAGTGCCCAACATGACCGCAATTCCAACATTCAACAGACTTTGACTTGTTGGAATTTCTGTGATTTTTGGATCTTGGTCTACCATTCCTTGACTTGCTCCGTCCACGCCCATGCTCTCTATTTAAACTTCTGCCTCTACTATCTACATTGAAAGCGGCCCCGGAAGTTGAAGCTGAATCTGACTGTCTCCGGATCTCCTCAGTCAAGATCATGCTTACAACGTCATCGAACTTCAATTTCGACTTGCCGGCCGATCTGCTGATGGCTGTGACTGTGCCATTCCAACTCTCAGGCAACTGCCCAAGAATTAATAGAGCTCGAACTTCATCACTAAAAGTGATTTCCACCGTGGTCAATTGGTCTACTACCTCATTGAATTCGTTGAGGTGTTCTCCAAATCTCCCGCTTTTTGTCATTTTCATATTGAACAATTTCTTGATCAAATGAACTTTGTTTGCTGCAGACGGCTGTTCATACATGCTGGATAGAGCTGCCATGAGAGACGTTGTTGTCTTCTCATTTTTAATATTGAAAGCAATCGACTTCGATAGAGCCAATCTAATTGCGCCGAGAGCTTTTCGATCAAGCACCTCCCATTCGTCGTCTTTCTCACCTTCTGGCTTTTCTTTCAATGGCTTATATAGGTCCTTCTGATACAAATAGTCCTCCATTTGCATTTTCCAATATCCAAAATTTTTGCCATCAAACTTATCAATTTTGAAAATTCTCTCGTCTGTCGCCATTACTCCCACTTGAACAAGATGTGATTTTCCGAGAAATCGTTTCTGATGTGGAAAATCGGTCTATGCTGCAACCACAGAGCATACTAAGAATTTCAAGAGATATCACAAACAAAACTCTGATACCAGTTGTTGGGGAACTAGGACGCTACTGATTCCGCCCAAGATCAGTGGGACACAAATATATGCGACTGAGAAAATAATTGACACTAAAATCAGCACAAATATGGAACACCGAAATTTAACATGGTTCGGCCAAACTACTTACGTCCACGGACCCACACCAATATATTTCACTATCTCAAAAGGAGGAGTACAAAAATACCACACTGTATTTTCTCTGTCTACACAAAGGCTTTATCACTCTACTCACTTTTATCTCTCGTGTATAGCTTCTACACTGAAGCTCTCTCTTTTTCTCTACACAAGATAGCTCTCTCTCTACACAAGATGCTTTGTGTTTTTGGTGGTTATGAGATGCTTGAAGCTGCAGAAATCCCCCGTATTTATAGGGAAAGATTGGAGAATTAATGGAGTTGTTGGCACCTAATCTTACGTAATTTCTGGCCCAATGTCTCTGCCAAATCCTTCAATTTGACGTGATTAATTTGTCTCTACTCCATTATTGATACCACTAATAATTGTCTTCCACTAACAGATAACCCATACACTGGGTGGCAATGCGATTGCATTCCATTTAAAGTAAAGTGTGTGGCATGCCGGCGTCGTAAACCTATACAGGCAAGTTAGTTAGTTATAACTAGTAATTAGTCATTTGTTTAATTTTAATTTTAATACGTTAATTAATTAATTTATTATTATTATTATTATTATTATTTTTCAGTTTGGCTTGAAGAGGATAAAGATAGACGGCTATAGAAGGATATATTCATGTTGTGCCGAGAAGGAATTAGTGCGAGCAATTGCTCGACAACCAGTGTCCGTGATAATCAATTCTTCTGGCTCAAATAACTATACTGGGGTAAAATTTTTTAATTTATTTTGTAATTTGTAGAGATATTTTATCTTACACATATCCCTTATTTGTAGGGGATTTATAGAGACCACCATTGGGGACCTGTTGATCACTGTATGAGAGCGATAGGATACGGAAACAGAAAAATGAGACGACGATATAATCTTAAAAAAATTCGTGGGGCAGTTGGTGGGGTGAGGATGGCTACATGAGGATGAAGATAGGCTTAGGCTACAAAGAGGGAATATGTAACGTTAATCTCTACGCTTGTGAGTGGGAAAAAAGAGCGCCGACAAACCGACAGGAAGTATCTTGGTGAGTGGGTGTTTATTGCCTTTTACTGAAATCAGTGGGATGATCCATATTTTATAAATAGGACTCTAATCCCACTATTTTAATATTCGAGATAATTACTTGACTTTCAGGTAC
Organism: Jasminum sambac; assembly: GCA_018223645.1. Taxonomy (NCBI): domain Eukaryota; kingdom Viridiplantae; phylum Streptophyta; class Magnoliopsida; order Lamiales; family Oleaceae; genus Jasminum; species Jasminum sambac. The sequence continues at coordinate 23,867,192 of CP073648.1, read as the reverse complement.
ATCCCATAGCTTGGATGCATCAAAGAAATAGTCCCATCTCAAGATGGCATGCCAAAAGATGGAAAGTTGCCAGTCATGGATTCCACATCTGAGAAAGATCGACCCTGGTAGAACTCCCTCAAGACTTGGATTAATTTCAATCCAGAGCGCATGTGATTTCCTCCTGTCCTTGCAATAGAATCTGTTCGTTTATACACTGGAACATTTTTGATCGGCGAAATTGGCAATATTATCATTGGAAAGCAACAACCAAGTAATTAGGTATTTGTGAACCAAAGCTCTAACATTTCTTTTAACATTTGAAAGTTCATTGTTGACAGCAACTTTTTCTAGTATTTTGGCTAGTCTTGGGTTGACAGATTCATCAGGTACACGCTTTACTGTGCCAAAAGGTCCAGCCTTTTTCTGTGAGTTGTCTTTCTTTAATTTGTTCAGCCAACTGGAGTTTCTCAGTCAATTCTCGCACTTTCTTTTTTGACTCTGCGTTCTTGTTAGAAGCAGCAATGAACTCTGATTTTAACATGTTAATGCGTTCTGATGACTCACACGAGGGATCAACCTAATAAACACAACTAAGTCGATGGCCTACTAGTTATGAATCAATTTGGGCGGAATGTTTGATATAAGAAGGAAAAAGTTTTGACTCTTGCAAAATTGAATACCAATATACTGTCATAACAAAGATCTTCATGGCTAATGCTGCAATATATTGTATTTGACTACAAGTAGGAGCCATCGAATTTTATCCTTACTCTTTAGTCAATACTCGATATCATAGACACAAGCAGGGACGGTTATGTGGTTTGTGAGGCTTGAGTCAAACTTAAGAAAAAGGCCTCCTGATCCGTAGAACCGAGAGGTTTTCGGGGGCTGCCCCGAAAATTTTTTTTTAGTCAAACGCATGGTATTAAGCTAAAAAGCTCAAAAAGAGCGTCAAATGCAACTCATCTTGATTATTTGTATCCACAGAACAAAGGGGTTATGACAAAATTTTTTATATTAAATCATCTTCAAATTCACATGTTTTGAAAGTGTCTCTCTTTGGTTAGTCTCCTCTCAAAATGGATAATTTCTAATTCAAGCAAAATGGACATAAAAAAATAAACAAACATTTACAAAAAAATGGGGCTAAATTTGTTTTAAATTAAAAAAGGCCCATAAATTTGGATTCAATACTTGAATTTGTCCATTATTTTACTTAAAAATAGGCCTACAAATTTATATTGAATTTAAATTTGAGCCTTTTAATAAAAAAAAAAAATTGGGCCTCAAGTATAACGGACTAAAATGAGCCCCGCGAAGGGTCGGGCCTGAGTCGGCCGACTCACTGGACTCACATAAGAACCGTCCCTGGACACAAGTAATGTGGCTTGCGATCATATCCTACAAGATCCTAAATTTGATTTCATACTTCTTCAACACCATATTTTGTTCCCCCGCGAGATCATTAATTCATGGGTCTGAATGCATTAACTACTTAATTCTAAAGTCATAATCAAAGGCATCGTTTTCCTCAGAGTGTTAGTGGAATTGTTGTAGGAGACAAAATCAAAGGATGAAGGTGAATTGATTTTGGTGAAAGTTGATTAGGAGCAATTTGATTTGGTGCAGAATTTCTTCCACATTTGTCCCCCAAACTTTCCCTATAAATTGAGGCTCCATTCTTCATTGTACACACCACCAAAAACTAAAAGCATCTTGTGTAGAGAGAAAGAGAGAGCTATCTTGTGTAGAGAGAAAGAGAGAGCTTCAGTGTAGAAGCTATACATGAGAGATAAAAGTGAGTGGAGTGATAAAGCCTTTGCGTGGCGAAAAAATATACAGTGTGGTATTTTTGTACTCCTCCTTTTGTGATAGTGAAATATTTTGGTGTGGGTCCGTGGACGTAGGCAGTTTGGCCGAACCACATTAAATCTCGGTGTTTTATTTTGTGCTTATTTTAGCGTCCATTATTTTTTCTCAGTCGCATTTATTCGTCTCACTGATCTTGGGCGGAATTAGCAGCGCCTAGTTCCCCAACAACTGGTATCAGAGCATCGTTTGTGATATCTCTTGAAATTCTTAGTATGCTCTGTGGTTGCAGCATAGACTGATCTTCCACATCAGAAACGATTTCTCGAAAAATCACATCTTGTTCGAGTAGGAGTAATGACGACAGACTAGAGAATTTCCAAAATTGATAAATTTGATGGCAAAAATTTTGGATATTGGAAAATGCAAATGGAGGACTATTTGTATCAGAAGGACCTATATAAGCCGTTGAAAGAAAGCCAGAAGGCGAGAAAGACGACGAGTGGGAGGTGCTTGATCGAAAAGCTCTCGGCGCAATTAGATTGACCCTATCAAAGTCAGTCGCTTTCAACATTAAAAATGAGAAGACAACGGGCGTCTCTCATGGCAAATTTATCCAAAGATGTATGAACAAATCTGCCTAAAGAAACAAAGTTCATTTGATCAAGAAATTGTTCAATATGAAAATGACAGAAAGTGGGAGATTTGGAGAACACCTCAACGAATTCAATGAGGTAGTAGACCAATATACCACAGTGGAAATCACTTTTAGTGATGAAGTTCGAGCCCTATTAATTCTTGGGCAGTTGCCTGAGAGTTGGAATGGCACAGTCACATCCATCAGCAGCTCGATCGGCAAGTCGAAATTGAAGTTCGATGACGTTGTAAGCATGATCTTGACTGAGGAGATCCGGAGACAGTCAGATGTAGCTTCAACTTCCGGGACCGCTTTCAACGTAGATAGCAGAGGCAGAAGTTCAAACAGAGAGCATGGGCGTGGACGGAGCAAGTCAAGGAATGGTAGACCGAGATCCAAAAATCACAGAAATTCCAACAAGTCAAAGTCTGTTGAATGTTGGAATTGCGGTCAGGTTGGGCACTACAAAAATCAGTGTAGGGCAGCTCCAAAGGAAACGGAGAACAAGACCGAGGTCAATGTCGTGACCGAAGAAACGCGTGATGCGTTGATATGTTCCATGGAGAAGAAGGCCGACTATTGGGTAATAGACTCTGGAGCATCGTTCCATGCCACCGCAAATCGACACTTTTTTGCAAATTATGTGTCGGGAAATTTCGGAGAAGTATATCTCGGAGACGATCATCCTTGCAACAGTGGTGGGCATAGGAGAAGTACAGATCAATGTCAATGGATCTCAGTATGGAAATTGAAGGACGTGAGACATATTCCGCATTGAGGAAAATTTGATCTCCGTCAAACAATTATCGAGAGAAGGATGTGACACAAGCTTCTCTGGTGATAATTGGAAAATCACCAAGGGGCCATGATAATCGTGACGTGGCAAGGATAGTGGCACCCTATACACGACGGCGAATGCGTGTATGACAATTGCAGTTGCTGATAGCAAGGACGTGAACTTGTGGCACCAAAGATTTGGGCATATGAGCCAGAAAGGGTTCAAGTACATGCATGCAAAAGGGAAACTACCAGGGCTTCAGTCTATTGATTTAGACTTTTGTGAAAGTTGTATTTTTGGGAAGTAGAAACGGGTGAGTTTCAGTACAAGTGGCAGAACTCTAAAGAAAGAGAAGCTTGAACTTGTCCACACAAATGTGTGGGGTCCAACAGCAGTTTCATCGATTGGCGGAAAGTCATACTTCGTGAGTTTCATTGATGACCACTCGAGAAAGGTGTGGGTTTACTTCTTGAGACACAAATCCGATGTGTTCGAGGCGTTCAAGAAGTAGAAGGCCATGGTGGAAAATGAAACTGGTTTGCGAGTAAAGAAGTTGAGACCTGACAATGGTGGAGAGTACGAAGATTTGGCGTTCAAGAAATTTTGTTACCAAAATGGCATCAAACTGGAGAGAACGTTGCCAGGAACACCGCAATGTAATGGAGTTGCGTAACGCATGAATCGAACGCGTTGTAAAGAGCCGTAAGCATGAGAATACATGCGGGCTCGCCAAACAGCTTTGGGCGGAAGTCGTCAATACGGCGGCATACCTAGTTAATCGTGGACCGTCGGTACCATTGGAGTACAGGATACCGGAAGAAGTTTGGAGCGGAAAAGAAGTGAAACTTTCTTATTTGAAAGTATTCGGTTGTGTCGCGTATGTGCACATTAGTGATAATGCCAGGAGTAAGTTAGATTCCAAATCACTAAAGTGTACTTTCGTTGGATATGGTGGAGACGAGTTCGGGTACCGCTTTTGGGATGACCAGAACAAAAAGCTCATTAGAAGTCGAGATGTCATATTCAATGAAAAGGTGATGTACAAGGATAGAAATGCGATGCAGTCCAATGACACAATCCACGATGATCCAACATATGTTGTTCCGGACGACACTCCAGAAGGAAGTACGTCAGAGCAGAAAGATGAGAGTCTGCAGACAGAGGAGCCCGTCTCGAGGCCGATTCACCACGATCCACCCAATTCCCATTGTGAGGAGGTCAAGTCGACCTCATGTTCAATTGAAAGTACATGAACTACATGTTGCTCATCGACGGTGAACTCAATGCTATGACGAGGCATGTCGTGTGGGAGATTACTAAGTGGGAGTTTGCAATGAAAGATGAGATAAAATCTCTTATCTCCAACCAGACGTGGGAACTAGCCAAGTTGCCCAAAGGGAAGAAAGCTCTCAACAATAAATGGGTGTACAGAATCAAAGAAGAACATGATGGTTCGAAAAGATACAAGGCGAGATTGGTAGTCAAAGGTTTCCAGCAGAAAGAAGGAATTGACTATACAGAGATATTTTCGCCAGTTGTGAAGTCGACAACAATTGATCGATGTTGAGCATTGTTGCAATGGGCTTGCACTTGGAGCGATTAGATGTGAAAACCGCTTCCTTCATGGTGACTTAGAGGAGGAAATCTATATGCAAAGAACCGGAAGGCTTCTCGATGAAAGGAAAGGAGAAGTCGGGTATGCAAATTGAAGAAGAGTCTATACGGTTTAAAGCAAGCGCTAGACAAGGGTACAAGAAGTTTGACTGGATTTATACGAAAAATGGCTATATGAAGTGTAATGTCGACCATTGTTGCTACTTCAAAGTGTTCGAGTCCAGCTATATAATTTTGCTACTTTATGTCGATGACATGTTAGTAGCCTTTTGACATGGGACGAGATCAAGAAGTTGAAGAAGCAACTATCTACGAATTCGAAATGAAGGACTTGGGTGAAGCAAAGCAAATTCTAGGGATGATAATTTGTAGAGATAAGCAAAAGGGTGTTTTGCAGTTGTCACAGGCCAAGTATGTTGATCAAATCCTGCAAAGGTTCAATATGAGCAGTGCAAAGCCAGTCAGCACGCCATTAGCGAATCATTTCCGTTTATCCAACGACCAGTCTTCTAAGACAGAAGAAGAGAGAAACTTCATGACTAAAATTCCATATGCCTCAGCCATTGGAAGTTTGATGTATACCATGGTTTGTACTGCACGGATATTGCTCATGCAGGGGAGTTGTGGCGAGATATATGGCAAATCCTAGAAAGCAGCATTGGGATGCAGTAAAGTGGATATTGAGATATCTACGGGGAACTACTGATAAATGCTTATGCTTTAGACGAGGCGAGGTGACACTACAAGGTTTCGTAGATGTAGATTTTGCTGGCGAGGTAGATCGCAGGAGAAGCACTACAGGTTATGTCTTCACAGTTGGTGCTACTGCAGTAAGTTTGATTTCGCAGATACAGAAGATTGTTGCGTTATCAACTACAGAAGCAGAATACGTGGCAGTAACCGAGGCTTACAAAGAGATGATATGGTTACAAGGTTTGTTGGCAGAATTGGGTTTCAACCAGGAGAAGAATGTTTTTCACAGTGATAGTCAGAGTGCGATACATCTGGCAAAGAATTCGGCATTTCATTCAAGAACCAAGCATATTGGACTCGTTATCACTTCATCGATCACTTTTTGGAAGATGGAGTGTTGAAGCTTGAAAAGATTCAAGGCAGCAAGAATCCAGCCGACATGATGACGAAGACAGTAACCAAGGAGAAACTGGAGCTATGCTCAGCTTCAATTAGTCTTCTGCAATGAAGACAGAGTTGGTGACCCACATCATATTTTTCACGAAGCTACAAAATGAGATGTCCTAAGGTGAAGCCAGATTGTGAAGACAGATTGAAATCAGTCTTCAAGTGGGAGATTGTTAGTGGAATTGTTGTAGGAGACAAAATCAAAGGATGAAGGTGAATTGGTTTTGGTGAAAATTGATTAGGAGCAATTTGATTTGGTGCAAGAATTTCTTCCACATTTGTCCCCCAAACTTTCCCTATAAATTGAGGCTTCATTCTTCATTATACATACCACCAAAAACTAAAAGCATCTTGTGTAGAGAGAAAGAGAGAGCTATCTTGTGTAGAGAGAAAGAGAGACCTTCAGTGTAGAAGCTATACACGAGAGATAAAAGTGAGTGGAGTGATAAAGCCTTTGCGTAGGCAGAGAAAATACAGTGTGGTATTTTTGTACTCCTCATTTTGTGATAGTGAAATATTTTGGTGTGGGTCCGTGGACCTAGGCAGTTTGGCCGAACCACGTTAAATCTCGGTCTTTTATTTTGTGCTTATTTTAGCGTCCATTATTTTTTCTCAGTCGCATTTATTCGTCTCACTAATCTTGGCGAATTAGCAGCGCCTAGTTCCCAACACAGAGAGTATAAACCTGCCATGTCAAGGCCAAGTGCACTCATCATAAATGGCTTTGTCCAAAGCTTCAGCATGGACTCGGCCACATTCCTTGCTACACCACCAAATGCATAACGGACCTGCACCAACGAGTCCCAAATCACAGACCAAATAACTCACAATCACTTTCACTTTCACTTGTTAAAATTGAAGTTTTACTAAATATACCTATCATTAATATGATAGATGCTTTGGCAACCAACAAAAGGGCAAAAGGCACATTGAATTCAATATTTCCATTGCAAATTTCATTGACAAATGCCCACATAAGGGCACCATAGTGTGTGGACATCTGATCATTGGTGTTATTGTATATGTATTCTCTCTTATTTTCTTCACTCAATCTTCACATTTAGGCATTTCTCTTTTGTCCTTCTAACTTTTGTCCTTCTAATCAAACATATCGTTGTGCTTTACATTCAATCAAAATAAAATTAACCAATTTTTTTGTATCAATAATAGCAAAATTTATCGTTCTGGTTCATTCATTACTCATTTCACCTTTTAAATAAAACATTTGCTTAAAAGGATAATTTTTAGCAATTATTAATTTAGCATTGGTCGGGGCCAACAAAAAATATTTTTTTATTAATTAATCGAGTATTAAATTATCGGCGTCCTATTGTACATAGTTAAACATCTGTAATATGGGCTTCGCGGCGAGTTAAAAAATAAAGCAACTTTGGTGATTGGCTAGAATAAGAAAAATGGGAGTTTTGCGTGGTTCGATCTTTAACATATGCACATAGGAAGCCCATTTTGGAAATAAAGTCCGAAGGCAGATGAATTGTAGAAAAATTTTGTCACGGGGTGGGAGATTGTATGTTGCCAATACAAATGTTTCATACGAGTGAAACTGCGAGGTGTTTCACGTGTATGAAACTGGCCATCTTGTGCAAAATTACACATATTTCATACGTATGAAACATTTGTACAACTAACACGCTAGCCCACGTGTCGTCCCGCATGTGTGTGCCCCCCTCTCTCTTTCTCTCTATAACTTTTATTACTAATTAATTTATAAGGTTGAATAGGGAGGACCGCAATAGATAATAATAAATTCTATTAAAAAAATAGATAATAATAAATAGTGGTGTGAAATGCGTAATTAATTTTAAAATTTAATTGCGATTGAATGGTAAATGTCAATTTTCAATATAAAAAGCTAAATTAAATGAATCCAACTTCACATTTTCAACACTTGTTCCTTTTTATTCGTATGAAAAGTCAATTATAGAAAATTTCCCAAGCCTTTTTGGAGAAGGAAAAAAAAATAATTAAAAAAAATGAAACCAACACGCTGAATTTAAAACGTTTTCTTCCCCTTTCCTTTCACGAAAAGAGTCGCATGTAATTTATATTGGATTTAGGTGTGACAAATAAACGCTTTGTCTTTAGCAATCGTTATAACTATAGCATCATTCAATTAATATTAAAGAAAACACGCATAGAAGCAAATTAAAAAATAATGATAAAATAATAGTGGAGGATGTAAAGGTAAGCTTCTAGATGTGGAAGGTGGCACGAGAATTTATGTACAAAATGGATAAAAGTGAGAAAATTGAGAAAAATAGAAGAAATGTGGGATCCATAATTTTTTTTGTCTCTATCTCTCTTTTATGTAGGCAAAAATAAAAGATGTGGAGACTACATACAATGGAGATGCTCTTAACTTCAAAGTTATATATGAAAAAATAGGATTAGAATATTTTCGAAGTGTAAGAGTTATTTTTACGACATAAAATAGGTAAACTACAACAATAATATTAAAATGTATTCCTCTAAGTCGAATAAAGCTACATGAACATAAAAGAGGGCAGCAATCAATGAGATCAAAGCAAGCACAAAACGATAAAAACAGAAGAAAGACTCATTTGTTTAAAGACGACAGCAGTCTTGCGACCAATAAATAAAATTGTAATAATACATGCTAGCAAATTTGTACATTCGATCAAACATTGTTTTTTTATTTTTTATTTTTTATTATTTTTTGTACATATTACAAGCTATATATATTATATCAGAATACACCAATAAAACGTTTGAAGCACATTGACAAACCCATTTCAATCTCGACGTGAAGTGTTGGGGCTCGCGGAGAACTAATTTGGGGGCATACCCCAGGGCTCCATAACCACCATGTGACAACGAAAGAAGAATTGAAACAAATGAAACGTAAGAAGCCACACATAAAGGTGGATAAACCAAACCATCATATAAGAGTGTACATACTTTATTTATTTAATATTTACATAGTTCGAACCTTTGAAACATTGTTACTATCTATGAAATAATTGTGAATCATGTGTTAAATAATTTGCTTTTGACTGATTTTTCCACAAACTTACACAGTTTCACTCCTGACTCCTGTGCAATGCACAGGTGTGAAAACTAGCTATATATAAAGTCAATGTGAATTCTACTTTTTAAGAGCGTGTTTGATTAGAAGAAAAAATTTCCATGGAACGTGTTTTCAATGGAAAATATTTTTTCACCTAAATCAAGAGAAAATATTTTTTATGTTTTCAAGGAAAATGAGATGTTTTTTGCCTTACAAGGAAAATATTTTCCATGGAAAATATTTCAATAAAACACCACGAAGGAAAAATATAAGTGGAAAATATTTTCTACTCTTATTTTCCACCTCAATCAATAAATGAAAAATTGGGTTTAGGAGAAAAAAGAAAACTACTTTTTAGTGGTTTTAAGACCATTTTATTAATTGAATAAAAGAACCGTGTTTATGTGGCTATCTCCATTTGTCTGACATTTTAGGGAGTAAAGCCACTGCTCCATCTTTTGTGGGCTATTTGAAGTTTTAAATGTAAATTAAATTTGAAATTAATCCGTTAATAATTGTGTGACAACTGACCATTCTCATTGCAATAATTAAAATTTTATTTTTAATTAATTAATAGTTCTTTTTTTTTTTTTTTTACTTGGGGGTGTAGGAGTCAAACACGGGCGCTTGGCTCAACACGTGCACGGTTTTAACGTTCGGTACCTGTGCGATTTCCTAATTAATAGATCTTTTATAACCAATGTATGCGATATATACATAACTTTTACTCTTAAAAAAAAAAAAGGTAATAATTATATGTAATTTTATCTTTTTTTTTAATAAATTTTGTTATACATCTTCGGACTGTAGCATTCGCTAATTAATGTGCTAATACACATGCCTTAATTTTTTGAAACAAAATTAATGAGCTACGTTTATAGTTATCAAATTGCATACGCATCTTGAAAATTGTATTCGACTAATGTTTACTTATTAGCTTTGTAATGAGTTCATTCTTCCCTTAGTTCTACGTACTACATTTGTTTCGATCTATATACCAACAAGTGGGCAACAACTATCTCGATTTTGAGAATTTTATATACGCTGACCTGGAAGAAAACTTGAGAATTTGGACATACACAGTACAGTTTGACGGTATCTAATAAACAATACGGTAGATGAATGTAGACTTATGAGCTGTTGCGCTTTTTTTCAATATATATAATTTTTTGTTGTTGTTGTTATTATTATTATTACTAATATTACCCCCGTGCGTTGCACGGGATAATTAAAATGATATATTTACATAAAATAATATTATAAAATAAGACAATAATTTGGTGCGAAATATTATTTTATAAGAAAAATTATTATATCAATTATCGTAATTGGTGATTTTGAGAAAATTTCGATAACATATTTTTTGAACAAAGAAAAAAAACTAAATACTATATTTTATGAGTCATACATAACTATTCAAATACGATTAGCAATGATCTTATAATTGGTCTACAGATACGTATATAAATTTTGTGAATATTGAATTGATTTTATATCACATTTAGCTCAAATTGAATTATGAATATTGAACGGATTTTATATATTAAGTAAATAAAAAAAGATTTTTCTCATTTACATTTTTAAATAAATGAAAATGATTTTTTTAAATAGCAAATCGCTGCCAACCTAGCACTATATCAAGTTAACACTATAATTCAAAAACTAAAAAATATATAAAAAATTAAAATATAATATTCAAAAATTAAAATGTATATTAAAAAAGTTAATTATCATTTTTAAAAATATTCAAATTGATATTGCAGTTTGTAACTTTAATATCATATCACATTTTCATTAATGCTTGCATTTTTTGTTTAGTTTCAATTATATACATAATTGAAAAATTAAAATTTATATAAAAAATTAAAATAAGGAAAAAATACTAAATAAAGAAAATAAATTAAATTAAATAAGAAAAATAAAATAATAAAGTGTGTATTTAATATTTATTTCCAAAATAAGATTTTCCTTTTTTACTTTTAAGTAATTAAATGAGTGCCAACTTGACACTGCCAACATGGCGCAGTGCCTAGTTGGCACTCCTCTTATTATTATATTAAGATAAGATAAGATTATTATTATTATTATTATTATTATTATTATTATTATTATTATTATTATTATTATTATATTTAAAGTGGGGTAAAAAAGTTATTTGCTTTTTTGCCATTAAGGACCTTCCATGTGAATTTATGAAAGATTAGGGATCTACGATATTGAAAAAAAAAAAAGGAGAGATAGAGTGGGAATCGAGTGCAAAATGCAAAGCTTATAAGCCTTCTCCAATGCTCATGCAATTGCCTCCGCTGTCGGAGGGAGGGAGGGATGGAGGCGGTTGGTTCAAAACCATCGATGGTGCCATAATTATGGCACCATCGATGTCATTTTGAGGTCAATTGACCATCGCTTTGAAATCCAAACCAGATTTAGAATCAAAGACGGCGATGGAGAGTGCCAGAATTTTCCGAAATTTTTCAAGGATACGGTGACCGCCAGATCGCCGATCAGTTTGGGTCAAAGTTTTGGCCCAAAATGTTGCAAAACTTTGATCGGTCACACACACCGTGTCGTAAAAATTCGGAAAATTTCTCGCACTCCCATCGCCGTCCGATTCTAGATCCTGGTCCGACTTCAAAACGAGGCTAATAGACTTCATAGATCGATGGTGCCAGTAATTACGCACCATCGATGGTTTTGGAAAAGGATTGGGAGGGAGGGAGGGGGAGAGAGAGAGAGAGTAGAGAGAGATAGGTACGGAGAAAAAAGAGCTAGAAGGGCCCACTCTTTTTTATTTTTAATTTTTTAATTACTTTTATCTTAATTATCTCACATTTTCTTCACATTTTCTTTATAGATATTCGTATCACTTTTATTTCCAGGGTGCCGCCCAGAATTCTTCTATAACTATTTTATTATTATTTTTGAATTTGTCTCTACCTCTTTCTTCTTTTTCACTTTTCCCTCTCTTTTTATCTTACACCTCTTTCCATTGAACTACAATTAAAATAATCATTTTCTCTCTATCACTCTCTACTCTACATCATCTTCAATTCACATCTCCAATTCACATCTCCATTGGAGATGGCCATTTAGGCAGTGGCTGGTTTAGAGGGGGTGGGGGGTACGTGACCCCCCACACCCTTGAGAATTTTTTTAGAACTTTAAAATTTCAAAAAGCATTAAAAAGATATTTTTAATAAGTTTTTAAAAGATTAGGAAATTGTAAATTGTATGATTTTATAATTTGTATTTTATTAGTTAAGTATATTTGTTTTGTTCTACTTTTACATTTATGTAAATATATGATTTTAGTTTGAAATTTAATATTTCTTACAGGTAAATTTTTTATACGATAATTAGCCCGGACTCCGGCCAAAAATTTTTTTGCCCCTGCTAGGAGCTATCATAAGTTCCCTCTAACTCTGAATCTCTAGATCCGCCACTGTTTTTAGGGACCATATGTGAAACTTACCCTTGAACCAAACTGGTCTAATGTATACTTTTTCAAAATCAGTGTACATATTTTTGACATAATTACCAATAGTATTTTTTGTTTTTTTGAATAATACGAATAGTTAATATGTAGTACATTGTATCATTTGTTACATCATGACCAATAATCTTTCATCTATTTCTTGTCCGTCTCAAATTATAATTGAAATGACCAATAATCTTTCATCTATTTCTTATCTGTCTCAAATTATAATTTAAAATATTAGAAAAAATATTACATTTTTAATTTTAATAAATCTTATACATCGTGATACTATAATAGTTGAAATAATTCATAGCGATTCAAATGAAACGATATATAATTATAATGATAATTATTAGTTTAATTAATGAAAAATGTGTTTAGGCATTTGAAGTTGCTTAGTTATATGGCTAAAAAATGTATTAATAATCATTATTTTGTATATATTAAACGTTTCCATTATTGTCCCTAATGGTTATTTTTAAAATAACGGGGACAATGAATTATTTGTAAAAGTTATAAATACGTTTACTAATGCATTATTGAAAAGTAATAGTTTGGAAGTGAAAAATCATTGTTTAAGAATTACAACATTTTCATCATCCAATTAAATAAAAATAGTTTATATGTGTTAATTTAGTTTATCTTTACACAAACTTCTTTCTACCTAATTAAGAGGCGTCGTTAGAAATAATGATTTTATCTATATTTTAAAATGCATCAAATCATAAAAATCCAAAACGTTAAAATGAAAATCCACCACAATGGTCCTCATTAGATTGCACATTATTGTAAACTTTTTAATTAATCTACTCGCGAATAATTTGGAGAGAAGATATATTTTATAAATAAAATTCCATTCTAGGATCGGTAGCAGTCTAGCAATCTCTATGTAATATCATTACAATCCATATGATTATGAAATTCAGGTTTCAACATCAACTCCTAGTGAGTGATTGTGCAAAACCATTCATGGGAAACATCAATACTTTGTTTGTTTACACTTATTCTCCTACCGGGCCCCCATATTAATAGGATAAGCCATACCATTTAATGCATGTCTTAATGTCCTATCATTATTTTTAATCAATAATAAATAGAAATGTGACAGTGCCATGTCAGCTTAAGTTATGATGTGGCAACGCCAAGTACTTTTGTCTATATCTGAAATTAAACTGTTAAGTATTAATCTATGTGGGCTAGGTAAAACTTGGTGTGTAATAAAACCCGAACCTGATGTACCCAACGATAAGATGCAAGGATTGTTGGACTATACTTGCTCACAATGAGGGGTGCGTCGATTGTGCACCGATAAATCCAGGTGGTCAATGCTATAATTAACCCCAACACACTGAAGCGAGATCACGCAAGCTATGCACTCAATCTGTTATTCAGAGCTGATAATTTTTGCAACATCGAAATCGGCATCCCCACTACCGCTGATCCTTGTAATTAAGTTGTCTCTCAAAGACCTTAATTAGAATGAAATGATCTCCTACGTACCCCTTGTAGTTGACATGGCACGTCTAAATTGATGATGTGGCACTGCCATGTGTCATTATTTTTAACATATATGCATGATCGGATGGTGATGTGACAAAATCATTTCATCGATCACATTATAAGATGACATTGCGCAACACATCATCTGGAGGTATATATATCTTAATTACCACTTGGAGGTAGGTAGGTGATGATTTCTCTTTGAATGACTTATCAAATATTTTATTTCAAAAGTAGACAAAATATATGATGTATTTTTTCAAGGTGGTTGTGTTTGTGCAGCTACTCAGCTCCTACTAAACTCGCCCCCCGTATACATGACGTTGGAATAGAAAAGGAGACAACGAAAGTCAATTTTTAATTAGTTAATTTCTACAAAAATGAAACAATAAGAGGATATATATTTTGTATGTTTTGATTTGAGAAACCACTGCACCGTTGATTATAAGTGTAGGATTCCATCAATTGGAGTTCGATCATTTTTCATGAATACAGAAATGTTCTAAATAAATTCTTATTTTTCATTTATATATATCAAACACAATTAATTACCAGTATCAAAAACTTAAAAATTAATTATGGGTGTAGGATTAATCCATCAATTGGAGTTCATTATAAAATGTATTCAATGGAAGACGCACTTATCGATCGTGAAGGGAAATTAAAGAAAATAACTTTTTAAAATAGCTTCAATAAATGAAAAATCCATAGTCTCACAAGAATTACCTAAATATTTATTTATGTTAAATTACAGAATGTTATTTTGAAATTCTGCAGTGGGAGCTAGGCAGCATTTTCACCAAGAAGGCAGTAATTAAATCCAAGACTGCAACGGCTTGTTTTGACCACCGTCTTAATTTGAATAAAAATGGTTTTAAATGTTTTCTTTAATTTTTACCCTCTATATCCATTAATAATTTATTTGGGAACTTTGCTATCTGTACAAACATCAACAACATTTTGTTGGTGATATTACAAAAATAATCCAAAAAATATCGCAAAGAAAATGGATAAATAACCGTAACCAATTAATTAAGCGGAGGCGGATATCTCGCTCTTTTTAAGGAGATTCAAGCCTCTGCGGTGTTAGAAAACGTTAATCACCGGTGTAACGGAAAAATATATGACTTGTCCCTTCCATGATACAACGTACAATCCAAATTGAAACGTAACATTGTGTGGTTAAATCCTTCTTTGTACTAAAGGATTAACTCAAAACTCGATTTCACCAACAGAACACCTTTCTTTTGGCCAATGTATATATATAAGATATTATAGATAGATTTGTAACTAGTTCACACTTTCTAGTGTGTTTTTTTCTCCACGGATGGCTCACTATTTATAGGAAGCAAAAGTCTTAATAAAAGTCATAATTAAATGGTATAACACTTGTTTCATTAATTCCCACACCTATGTTTACTTTACTTGTGAGAGACGGGTTTGATTTGTAAACTAATTAAACATGAATGTTGTACTTCCGTTTCAAAGCACATATGCATGACATGTAGTGATGGCAAAAAAATCCGATCCGATCTGAATTCGATGGATACCCGATCCGAATTGAGCGATTTTTTTCCGATCCGACGATCCGTGGATCATTGATCCGTGGATCGGCCGATCCGAAACGGATTTGGATTTGGAGCGGATCAAGCCTGATCCGATCCGATCCGATCCGATCCGAATTGATTTTATTTTTTATTTTTTATTTTTATTTTTATTTATTTTTATTATTTTTTATTTTTTTATAAAAATCTATACCAATATGGATCGTATTTGGATTTTTTTCTTGATCCGATCCGATCCGGTCCGATCCGATCCGAATCCGATCCGAGGAATTTGGATTTGGATTTGGATTTGGATCGGAGTGATTGATTTGGATTTGGATTTGGATTTGGCCGATCCGATCCGAACCCGATCCATTGCCAACACTAATGACATGGAACCACTAAATTAATGTGATAATTTTATTTTCATTTATTTGATATATATATCAAATAAATGAAAATAAAATTATCATATTAATATATATATATATATATATAAATGCAATTTAATTATATTGAACTTTGTGTTAGATAATTATTATGTAAAAGTTATATATTACGAAAATTGACAACAATGATCAAAGTAAAATGCAACCCTGGACACGTCATCTTTTCATAGAAGAATTTATCGTTAAAGTATTTATTTATGTTTACGTTGCTTCTTGTTTTACACTCACTCTCCACCGTATTGATTTCGATCTGTATTTTTCAGAGATTATTATTCAAAATATAATTAATTTAAATTTGTAGCTGACAAGTAAAAATTAGAATTAAAGTTTGAGAAGGAAGATAGACAAAAATATTAAATAAATGTATAGTTTAATACAATAGCAAAAACAGTCATTTATGAATAAGTTGTATCAAAGAATCCTAAACAGCATATAATACTTGGTGAAACTTCGAAATTAATTTCAATATAATCACAATTTTGTTGATGAATCGGGGTAATATAATGAAGAATTATTAACTCCAAGGCGTAGAATCCACTGTCTTTTAAAAGATGTTTCTCCCCATTTCTTTGTCACTTCGGGTTTAGAGAAAACCTCTATCAGGATATAATGGAGTTTTCGTTTGATCCAAACGGTGACTCGTTTGATCAAACCAAAGAAAAAACTAGGTTAAGAAACTGGTGAGGCCAAATGTGATTATGAATGCGTGATGTTGTTGGTTTCGGATTATTCTCAAATGTCAGTAAACGAGACATATATATAGGCATAGTCATATCTGTTGGAATAGACACACCTCTTCAACGAGACAGAGGTGTCTTTTGGAAGAGATGTGTCTCTTTAACGAAGCAACACACCCTTTCGGATGAATGACTCTTCATCCAACAACAAAAAATTCCGTTTACCTTTGCGTTGCCCTCACCCCACGAGGCGCTGCCCTCGACCGTCATGAAGCAAACAAAGTCGAGACGGCAAATCATTTGCGAAAACCGAATAAATAATTTTGAGAAAATACCCAACAAATTTTAACTACATATTGCAGATTTATTTTATTTTATTTGCAAGCTTTTGACTTTTATATATTTTTCTCCCAACAATTTTAAAGCGATTACGTTATGCATTTTATCTTCTATTTGATCGAGGACATAGATTGTTGCACATGCAATATTGCATATGGAAGGTTCTATATTTGAAGCCTTATGCAATTTGTTTCGCGTGCAATATGTGTGAGAAAAATGGAGAATCCATCATATTAATTAATCTTTATCTTTATATTAAAAAAGTTGAAGTGCCCATTAGGCACTGTGCCACATTGGCAGTGCCAAGTTGGCAAGCATTTATTTAAAACTCAAAAAATAAAATTTTATTTTGAAAACAAACATTAAATATACATTTATTATTATGTTTTCCATATTTAATTTATCTTACTTTCTTTATTTAGTATTTTTTCCTTATTTTATTTTTTTTGTACATTTTAGTTTTTGATATAAATTTTAATTTGAATTATAAATATAATTTAAAATAAACTGTATGCAAGCATTAATGAAAATGTGATATTATAAGGTTAAAGTTGTAAATTATAATGGTACTTGAATTATTTCAAAAATAAAAATTAACTTTTTTATATACATTTTAATTTTTTAATATTATTTTTTCAATTTTTATATATGCATTTTTATTTTTGAAATATATATATAATTAATAGAAGTTGGAATGTCAATTTGGTACAGTATCACCTTGGCAGTGATTTTTTGTTTAAAAAGTTTGTTTTTATTTATTTGAAAATGTCAAATAGAAAACCTTTTTTATTTATTTTTACCATGTTAAAATGATAGTTTTAAATAGCTTTTACGAGTAATGTGTATTGGGAGTTCAATGATCAGAAAATGAGTTTTAACTTCAATTGGTACTTATATTTTAGACCTTAAGCTTTTTAAATATATTACTTTGTAATTATGTTAGAAGAGTGGAAGACATTTTTAGCGCAAGTCTTACTTTGTTCTGTAGTGTTTTGTGATTTTGCTTGGTGAGACGGATGCCTATTTATAAGAGTTTCTTTTGCTTGATTTAATCAAAGGCTCATAGGACATAATCTTGCCGAGTCCTGGAAAATATAATTAATTTTATCATTTCTGCAAGAATTTTACATTTTATTTGATGGTTTTAAATATCAATTTAGATAATTTCTATTATTAACCAATTCAAGATATATGTGGTCTTTAAATAAGTTTTTCATATTTTAAATTGTTTGGGCATGCTTTTAAAGTTTCAATTTTGAATGCTTGTGGAGTGAGTTCATAATTGCCACTCAATTTCTATCTTTTAGAGATACGCGTTAACGTCTGCTTCTTTTTGGTGTCCAATATATGAATAAGTAGTCATAAATTCGTAGTTATAAGACTTGGACAAGATGTTGATCTGGATGGAGCAGTGGGTCACTGGTTCATACGGTGAACCACTGATTCGATGGTTCAATCGGCCGATCAATTCTTATCAAACTGGTAAAATAATTTATCTAAAATTTAATTAAATTGTTATTATTGAAAACCGGCTCTTCATTAATTTGTAAAATAACACTCCATAAGTGAAAATTAAAATTAAGAACTATTTTTTTTAATTGAAAGTTAAGAACTACTTCACACATTGTTTATTAAGAAAACTAAATAAAAGAAAAAAAAACCCAAACATCACTATGAATTTTTCATCACTCATTGAATCCTTGTTGAAGCTTGTAGGAGAGTCGTGAAGTTCGATCCAAGAATTGCGAGCCTAAAATTAATTTTTTAATCCTAAAAATTAGCTTTTGTACTTTGCATTTGACTCGGTGGGTTTACACAATTCCGGGTCGCTGGGTTTTTACAAAATCGGGCGGTTTGACCGTTATCAGCGGGTCAATAGCAAAGGAGTAAAAAAGTCGAACCGAACCGGTTTGATTATCGGGTCATTGGGTTTCCGGGACGACCGGCCGGGTCGGTCCGGGTTTGATAACTATGCATGAATTTAATACTTTAATTAATTGGCTAAGAGTACTTTAGCAATTTCAACTATTCATTTTAACAATTTTTTACACATTATTTTCAACTACTCATTCTCTCTCCTATTTCACATCCACATATCTCGTGGACCTACATGTACTATACATATCTCCACCATTTAACTCCACTCATTCTTTCTCCTATATTACATCAAAATTCATAAAAATTCATTTTTATGCATACACAAACAGGCAAACATTTGAACTTTCATGAATATTTGATGCATGAATGTGCATTTTCAATATATATTAACGTGTTTACCACTTGTTAACTAAAGATATTTCCAAAAAATGAAATGCGCTACTATTGTAATTTAAATTTTTAATATAATTTAAAATTTGTTATGAGGGACAACATTGTTCAAAAAATAATTTCCCCTTCGCGCCACTTTTATTTAACATAAAAAATAAAATATAAATTCATAAGCTCTCTCATCAATTCTAGGTTCAGCAACACATCAGCCTCTATCTCCATCACTTGGCCATATTTTGTAAGCAGTGTTTTAAAAAATGTAAAACGTGGCGAAGCAGCGACCTCAAACTTCAAGCTTTATAAGTTTAAGCACGTTTAAATGGAGCTTAAGCGTCAAAAAGACTTTTTCAATTTATTTGATCTATTTTTAATTTCTAATTAATCTAGAATCATAAAATAAATAAAATATTGCCTGCTAAACACATATAAAATTTTAAATATTATATTTACATAATCATTTCTATTACTAAACATTCTCAAATTCACAAAAGGCCAAAATTATACAAACACAATAGCCTCTAAATAATTTTACAAAACCTCCAAAAATTTCACATTATTGAAGTGGTGAAGAAAATATAAACTTTTGCTCCATGAAGGAAAAGAAAAAAATGAAAAAAAAAGAAAAAAGAAAGAAAACAACTTCCCATAGAATATAGATGAGTAGTTTAACGACTGAAATACTGTCACATTCAATTTACATGTTTTCAAGATTTGGGAATTTTATTTTCTCTTAAGCAATTTCTCTCTTTAATGGTCTTCCTTTTTCTAATTTCAATTTTTTTGTTTTCTAAATATATATATTGGAGAAGCGTAATCTTGCTTAACCGCGCTTTAAAGCGAGCTTAATCGTGCTTAATGAGTCAACGCACACCTTTGATCACTTTTTTCGCACTTTCTGATAAAGCGGCGCGTGGAGGGGTTGCCTCATGCTTAGGTGCTGCTTAAGCAGCGCCTAAGCACGATTTTTAGAACCATGTTTGTGAGACTTCATAGAGTCATAATCCTTAGTAGTTTCAGACCTCGACGTCTCGGAGGTTTGGTTTTGAAGATGCTGAAGCTGGAAAATGAAGATTTTACCTGTTTTTACCTCTGTGTGTGTGTGTGTTTTTTTTTGGTTTCCACGTTAAAAGGGTAGTTTTTGTGCGTAACGTGCAATGAGCGGTTTAGATAGTGCGTAATTTTTTTTTTAAGATCAAATAGTGAATAATTAGATTTATAATGAAAAATTAATTATTTCAAAAGAAATACCACGAAAACATTCATATTTCATTTCATCATTTTACAAGCCACTTAAAAAAATAATTGTTAAAATTATCATTTAATCCTCTTATTTTTTGGCAAAAAATTTACAAGTATCAAATTTTATGTTTATTTTTGGGAAATTGGTGCAAATGGTCCAAAAAAATTTGATGACGTGAGTTTAGTACAAAATAAAAAAAACCTTGGAATGAAGAGAATGAAGAACTTGTTTTGTCAACCAAAAGACTATTTTTGGTTCCGTAGAGTAGAGAAGGAAATTAAGAAGCTGCTTGTATCAACTTGATAAACATCTACAAATCAAACAACTCATGTTCAAATCAAACATCTACAAATCATCATCCTCTTCAAATCAACTCATGTTTCAATCGAACTCATGTTTATTCAATGAATTTTGATACAATCCTGTTCAAATAAACTCATGTTCAATAGCACTTAATCAATCCATTTACTCAGCCAACATCAACTCTCACAAAGACAAAAAACCAGATATTAAGCAAACAACCTATTGTCCATCATAAGAAGGAACCTCGTTGGAGGGAATTCGACCATGAATAATTCATATAAACTATAGAGATTATGCATGACTTGCTAGACAGTTTGGAAGAAGGGAAAAACAAAGAGAATAAACAAAAGTCATCCACTCAAATTCAAGAAATGAAAAATTTTGCCAATTAGTTCATCAAAAGCGAAGTGAGTTTTTCT
Source organism: Jasminum sambac (assembly GCA_018223645.1). NCBI lineage: Eukaryota > Viridiplantae > Streptophyta > Magnoliopsida > Lamiales > Oleaceae > Jasminum > Jasminum sambac. The sequence continues at coordinate 23,845,966 of CP073648.1, read as the reverse complement.
CCCCCGCTGGATCGAAAAAAGGAAGATGTCTGTCTGATGTGTCCATCATTCCGTCTTCAACTCTTGCTCTCTACCTCTCCCTCACTGCTCTGGTTCTCTCTTCCTCTTCCTCTTCCTCTTTCTCTCTTCCCCATTCTCCTTCCTGCTCCTCCTCCACCACATCTACCACTTGCGCTGCGGCTTCACTCTGAACATCAGCAAAGCAACGGTATACTAGTAGTGTAGTTTATACATTGTCATGGAGAAGAAGAACAAAAAATATTCAACAAATTAGCCGGATGAACGTGGGAAAAAGAATGGACGAAATATAGATGACCATATTAACCTCGAGTCTAATGCAATTGGTATATGTATGACTGATGCAGCGATCTTATGTTGAATGGTAGACCAATTAGTGGTCTTTCAATGGATGAAGGATCTATGGACCCGTCCCACTGCTATTCTCGTGATGAAGACACGATGCTGAATTAGACGAAAAACTCGATCAAAAATGATGAAATTGGTTGGAAGTAGGATGAATACGGGATGCTGAACTGGGCTGAATATCAAGACGATCTCCCTTTTTTTGTAATGACAAGAATTCATATCAATTTTAGATATCTTATTTCCTTTTATTCTTATATATCTTTATATATATAAAAGAAGAAGTCTTTGAATTGTGTTTTCTAGTCAAAGCATGTTATGATAATTATGGTAATTGTATTATCGTAATTATGGTAATTATTATATTTAATTTAACTTAATAATAATAATAATAATAATTATTATTATTATTAGTATTATTATTATTATTATTACTCCTACTATTATTATTACTACTACTACTATTATTACTACTATTACTACTACTATTATTATTATTATTATTATTATTATTATTATTATTATTATTATTATTATTTGTTGTAGAGAACAATTTTTCTTTTAAATTGAGTATTTTTAGATAGTTTATTACTATTATTATTATTATTATTATTATTATTATTATTATTATTTGTGGAGAATAATTTTTCTTTTAAATTGAATATTTTTAGATAGTTTATTTTTTCTTATAAGTGGTTTCTTGCCTTCTAACTACTAATTAATTATATAGATCAAATACTATTTTACTTAACGTTATTTATTTATTTATTTATTTTTTGTTTGGGATATAATATAAAATTTATGGTAAGTCAGTTATTGTTATTTTACTTAATGTTATTTAAATAATTAATTTTTCATTGGGTTTATTTTAAAATTAAAATTTTCTTATTTATTATTACTATTATTGTTTGATTTATTTCTAGTTAAATTCGATTTCGGAGATAATTTATTTTTATCTTTTATTTTTTCAAGTAATTCAAAATTATAAAATTGACTTTTATATATATCTGTCTTATCTAAGTATGGTTTCCTATTTACTTATTTTTATATTTTACTTTTCTTTATTTTTTTCAATTCATTCAAGTTTGAACTAAAAATGTTTGCTTACATAATTTTAAGTCAGTTAAAATTTTAACTAAAAATGTATTTTTTAATTAACTCTAAATAATTAAAATACTTTTAGTTATATTTGTTGAAAAAATATTAATTATATCTTTATTTTTCACCATTTTAAAAATTATATTGCTCAAATGACAATAGGAAATATTAAATTTCTTTAATAATAGTTTAAATGTACATATATCATAGATTAAAAAATAGTTTGTCTTGCCGCAACATATATTTGATTTGGAGCACCTCATTTAAAATATAAGAGAAAACTTTTGATTTTAAAAAATTATATAAATAAAAACAATAGAAATCACATTTGAGATATGATATTCTGGTTTCATTAAATTAAATTTTGATCCCAAATATTCTGTTCATACTTAAAATCATCCAATATGATAATTGATATGACTTTTTCTTATAAGATAATGACTCAGGTCAAAATTTATAATCTAAAATATTATATATATAAATATTATATATATATATATATTTTTTATTTTTTTTATTGTGTATTCATATCAATGCATTTTTTCATTTCATAATACTATTTTATGTAAATATACTATTCTAATCGTTTCGTGCATTGCACTGGAGCAATACTCATTTACCAAATAATTGATGAAGATGAATTAAATTAAGAAAATAAAAAAATACATGATCTTTTATTTTGTACTTCAATATTGTGTTACTAATAGCATTGGTATAAACAATAAGCGAAACAATCCATCAAAATATCAATAGTATGAAGAATTAAATTAAATTCAGGAATTCACATTCAAAAATTAAAAAAGAATATTTGGACTTAGTTTCTTGGAGTGAAATGATTGATCATAGCCAAAAAAGAAAACATTAAAAACAAAGAGAGCGGAAAAAACTTGTAACGACAAAAGAAAGCTAAAAAGGAAAAAAAAATCCAAAAAATGCAATAAAAAATTTTAGTGTACAAAGCAATCAATTATTTCAACAATTTATGAAAAACAATTCAGACGAACTATCCTGATTCATACTTTAATATATTATATATAATCGCAAATTAATTTTAATAAAAAATAAATAATATAATAAAAACTTAATTAACACTAAATAAAAAATTATTCACACTTTTTAAAAAGGAATAAAAAAAATTTAGTGTAAAGAGCAAACAATTGATTCAACCAAAATAAATACAATAGAATAATATGGGACAAAAAGAAAATAGGAGGAAAAAAGTTTTTAGTGTAAAGAAACAGTTGACAAATAATATAGATTAAAAAACCGGACGAACTATTCTAAATCACACGTTAATTTATTATATATAATTAGAAACTAATTGGAATTGAAAAATAAATAATATAACAAAAAATTATTAAACATTACAAAAGAAGTAAAATTGATCGACGACGTTACCTTCACAATTTATGGCATAGAAAAGTAAAGATAGACAAAAAAAAATGAAGAAAAGAGTTTTTAGTGTAGAAACCGAACAATCATTTAAACAATTTATGGCAAACAACCCGGATGAACTATTCTCATTCATACTTTTATTTATTATACATAATCACACATTAATTGGCATGGAAAAATAAACAATTTAATAAAAAAATCGACTGTTCAAAGAAGGAAAAATCAATACACGACGTTACCTTCACAAATTTTAAATTTGACAACTCAATATAATGACATAAAATATTAAAAATAGTCAAAAACAACAAATAAAAAGGGGGGAAGGGGGGGGGTGGAGGGGGAAGAAAAAGTTTGTAGTGTAAAGGATGAACAATTGTTTCAACAATTTATGGAAAACAATCCGAGCAAACTATTTTGATTCACACTTTAATTTATTTTCGACATAATTGAAATTTAATTGGATTAAAAAATAAACAATAGAATTAAAACAAATATTGGCGGTTCAAATAAATTAAAATCAATCCACGACAGTACCTTCACAACTTTAATGAATCAATATACAAGATTTAATGGCATGTTTCGTTAGAATGTTCAGTCGAGCCAAAGCCGACATATATGTAACAACCATAAAAGAAAACTCTTTTTTTTTTTGTGGTCATTTATGCGTAGGAGGTGCTGTACCGAATCCGGAAATTTGGAGTTACAAAAGTGTAGCTGGGTCACGTATTGTGTTTTCGGGCTTATGCTTTTTGGCAGCTATCTGGCATTGGTTCATAAAGCTCCTTGTAAGGCTTGTTGGAAAACCCGCTGTCCGACTTTCTTATGGTTCTCCTAGGTGCTCATTTTGTATGGGCTTTTAGTTTAATGTTTCTATTCAGCGAATGTGATTATTGGCAAGAACTTATTGAATCCATCGTTTGGGCTCATAATAAATTAAAAGTTGCTAAGCAAATAGGATGAAGGGGCAAGTTTGAAATGCGAACGTGAAATGAAATGTGAAAAGGTTAGCTTTGCTTTCTCCAGTCTGCCAAGATAGAGGAAAGACGAATAAGAAGCATGAAAATCGGTCCTGGGAATCAGTTCGACTTTAATGGCATAAAATTATTAACGCCAAAAACAAAAATCAAATAAAAAAATAGGAAGAATTTTTTTATTTTTTTTAATATAACAGGGGTGAACACTTATCTCGTAATAATTATAAATTAATTAAAAATTAAAAATTAACAAAGAAATTGGGAAAAAATAATTCAAAAACAGCCAATATAATTAATGTGTCATGAGCGGGAAAAAATATATTAAAAAATGTTGAAAATGAGTAGGAAAATACCCTCCAAAAGTGGTCTCTATGTATCAATATATAGATTTAAATTTTACATGTCCTAACCTACTATAAAAGGGAAGTCTCAACGTTATAAGTAGAAAAAAATGGCAACAATGCTTTCCCAAAAGACATATGGATTTAACAATAAGTATTTGTTTGAAGTCTGTGATTAATATTGAAGTTCGACTTGGTACGAAAATGAAAATTAATTTTTTGGTAGAAAATAATTAAAAGAACTGCACTCAATTACAATTTAAAATTATCATTTGGTAATGATTGGATATCTTTTGTTTCGAATGTAATACTTGGATTAATAATATTGATATTTACAACTATCACTTATCGGTCATCGACTCATCATCGGTGATACGGAAGTGAATTGATAGTAAATGATTTATTATTTTGAATGCTATCTTAAATGTAAGATTTATTTAAAATGACAAACGAATTAAGTAATAATGAAAATGCACAAGAATGCTCAAAGTACTATATGCGAAATTAATGAAATTAATATCAGAAAATTCTTCATTTAAGGTAATGAAAATAAAACAAATGCAAAAGATCTCACTACATTGTCTGAAACAAAACCTTCATAAGTTTCAACATCTACTCCTATTTAAACTTAATAATTTTGTTAAATATTCCCATCCTCAAAAACCAAAGCCTATTGAGTGATTGTGCAAAAAACAAAATGGCAACCATCGGTTCTTCTTTGTTTCTGATTACTCTTCTTGTGGGCATCAGTCTCGTCTCTAGTACTCGAGACTCTAAATTTGGGGTCATCAAGGTGCGTCACATTTATATAATCGATTGTAATTGTTTATTGCCAAATAATAATTTTTTGTCACTCGACTAAAGTTTCGTGCTAATTTATTTACGTACAGGGCACACTTTATTGTGTGATAAGACCTCGTCCATTACCTGACTATGAGTATCAACGATGGTTAGACTATTATTGCTCACAACCAAGCATAGATTGTTCGCCGATATATCCAGGTGGTAGTTGCTTCTTATTTATTCGAACAGTCTCATAGCTAGATCGCGCATTTTATACCCTCAATTTGTATTATTGCAAAACGGGTGAATGCCCTATTAACCTCGGAATGGTTGTTCCAAACGATCCTTGTAAGTTTTCTTATCTAAAAGCCCGGTTTAAATATTTGTTGTTAATATATAAAAATAATCTTCAAATATCGAACGCATGCTCACAAAAAGAAAAAATTTCTTAATATGATCAAGTACTGCCTAAAACTCTTAGGGTTAAAGGACAGATGATAAACACAAGGGCCAGCCTGCTAATATATCCAGTCTAATTCAACAGGAGATTAAGAAGTATATGCAATCTACAAAGCAACAAAATTACAATGGAGGAATGGTGAACTATGCACATTTTGGAGAATTTGCGGGTAGTGATTCCTTTGACACTTACCATCATGCATTTACAGTGCAAGATAGGCTAGAAATAGGGGCATGGATCATAGATACAGGGGCTAGTAGCCATATGTGCACTGATCTTACCTTATTTTCTAATCCTAAAAAGGTCCCTACCTTCACACCTGTCTACCTCCCAGATGGATCCACCAAATCAGTCACACATACTGGAACTATCTACTTAAATCACAAAATAACACTCACTGATGTCCTTTACATACCTAGCTTCAAATATAGCTTACTTTCTATTGGGAAATTAACTAATAGTTCCAAAATCAATCTCACATTTTATCCAAATCATTGCTTGCTGCAGGACCTACAGACTGATGAGGTTATTGCCATTGGAAAGTTGCTGGGAAAGCTTTATGTCCTGGATAAAAGCAGTTTCAATAAATGTCCTAACAGCCTACAAAACACTTCTGCTGTTAAGTCATCTTTCTTGCCTTAAAATTCCTTTAATTCAGCAATTCATGGATGTAGTGATTCTGTAATAAATTGGCATTGCAAACTGGGACATGCCTCCTATTGGATTTTACAGCATTTGAACATTCCAAATTCTCTAGACTATCTGTCTCTTGAAAAATGTGACGCTTGTCATAAAGGAAAGCAACAAAGGCTTCCTTTCCCTTCGAGATCTATACAAAGTCATGAAACTTTTCAATTGCTGCATGCAGATGTTTGGGGGCCCTGCAAACAATCTTCTTTCACTAGAAGCCCTTATATGCTAACTCTTGTTGATGACTATTACTAGATCCACTTGGACATTCATGATGGGGGATAAAAGACAAGTCCTCAGTTTACTTAGGGCCTTCATAGAATTAGTGAAAACTCAATTTGAGAAGAAAATCAAAAGCATTAGGAGTGATAATGGCACAGAATTCACAAATAAAGAATGCCAACTGTTGTTTCAGGAAAATGGAATTGCACATCAGAGATCCTATGTATATTCTCCACAACCGAATGGCATAGTAGAGAGAAAACACAAGCATCTTTTGGAGATTGCTAGATCCCTCATGTTTCATGCCCATTTGCCACCAAAATTCTAGACCTTTTCAATCCTCATGGCCACTTATATCATCAATAGATTACCAAGCTCACTTTTAGATTGGAAGACACCTTTTGAACTACTCCATGGCTATCAACCAGATTACTCCATAGTCAAGCCATTTGGGTGTCTCTGTTATGCCTCAAATACCATTCCTCATGAAACAAAATTTGAACCTAGAGCTCACAAGTGCATCTTTGTTGGTTACGGTCTAGGATAGAAAGGTTTTAAGCTATATGACTTGGAATCTCATCAAATTCTTGTCTCCAGGGATGTCAAATTCTTTGAAGAAGAATTCCCTTTCCAAACAACAATTAATTCCTCTCAATCTACAGAAACTTCTTTACCTCTGCCTTTCTATGACTCTTCTGATTATGAATCATACCAAATAATGTTGCAGTAGACCAGTCAACTCAACAAACTATCCCAGACACAGTTCCTAATTCCTCGCAGATGAATAGAAATGATACTTCCCTTGCACCTTCAGTTCATCCACCATCTCCATTAACAATGCCTGGTCCAGACATAGCACTCAGAAGGAGTACTAGACAGAGAATACCACCTACTTGGACTAAAGATTTTATCACTACTCTTCCATTCAGAAATGATCATTCAGTAGCCTGGGTAACTGCGCCCACCTTCATGCTTAATTCCACTAAATATACACCACCCACATATCCATATCTTCTTTCACCCCTTTTTCGTAGTGCATATATGAGTTTTCTAGCCAATATATCACAAATTCAAGGACCCAAATCTTACCTAGAAGCCTGTAAATGCAGAGATTGGGTAGTGGCTATGGATAAGGAACTTCAGGCTTTGGAAAGTAATGAAACTTGGGAATTGAAACCTTTACCACCTGGTAAACATGCCATATGAAGCAAGTGGGTATACAAAGTGAAAATGAACCCTGATGGGACAGTGGAAAGATTTAAAGGCCGCTTGGTTGCTAAGGAATATAATCAGATTTATGGCATTGATTTCACTGAAAGCTTCACCCCTATGGCTAAACTAGTAAATGTGAGGTTGTTTGTAGCTCTTGCCACTCTCAAACAGTGGGACTTACATCAGATTGACATCAATAATGCCTTCTTGCATGGCTTTATTGATGAGGAGATTTACATGACACCTCCAGATTGTTATCACAAAGCACAAAAAGGGGAAGTTTGCAAACTTAAGAGAAGTCTATATGGCTTGAAGCAAGCTTCTAGGCAATGGAACACTGAGTTCTGCTCCAAGCTGCAGGCCTATGGTTTTGTTCAATCACAGCATGACCACTGCCTTTTTGTCAAGTATACAACTGACTCTTTTCTAGCACTTTTGATATATGTTGATGATGTGTTAATCACTGGTTCTAGCATTGACCTACCTGATTGTGGATGTAAAGATCTATCTTAATGGCTTATTCACTATCAAAGATCTACAAATTTCTAGATACTTCCTAGGGATTGAAATTGCAAGATCCACAAAAGGGACCAACCTCAACCAGCGTAAATATATTCTAGACATCCTACAGGACACCGGCCATACAGGAGCTAAATCTATTACTACTCATCTTCCACAAGGGATCAAACTCAGTGCTCAATCTGAAGATCCACTTCTTGACCCAGAACCTTACCTTAGCTTGTGGTAGATTGCTCTATCTGAATCTTAATAGACCTTATGTTACATTTTCTGTTCATCAGCTCAGCCAGTTTGTCAACAAGCCCTGCAAGCCACACTGGGATGTAGCTCTCCATGTGGTAAAATATCTGAAAGGCTGTCCATCTAAAGGTTTATTCTTTGCTGCAGACAATTCTCTGTTTTTGGAGAGTTATAGTGATGCTGATTGGGGTTCTTGTGTTGATAGTCGGAAGTATATTACAGGTTATTGTATTTACTTTGGGAAAGTTCTGATTTCTTGGAAGACCAAGAAGCAGCAGACTGTATCCAGATCCTTGGCAGAAGCAGAATATAGGTGCCTTGCTGCTACTGTGTGTGAGCTACAGTGGATAGATCATATTCTCCAAGATCTTCATCTTTCAGTTCCTCACCCTATTACCCTTTGGTGTGACAATAAGGCAGCCATTCATATCATTGCTAATCTTGTTTTTCATGAGCGCACCAAACATCTGGACATTGATTGACATGTTGTGAGGAACAAGTCTAAGGAAGGTTTTATCACTCCACAACATATCTCATCCAAAAACCAACTGGTTGACCTCTTCACCAAGCCTCTTGGTGGTCCTCACCTCTCCACTTTACTCTTCAAGTTGGGTTTAATGGACTTTCATTGCGCTCCAACTTGAGGAGGGGATGTAGAGAAACCTACCACCATTCCACTATATAATAAGCAGCAGTCACTGCAGTCCTTTTCCTTTAAGGGTATGTTCGATTGGCATTTGTTTTGCATGCAAATGTCAAATCGTGTAAAACATTTTACACCTTTGTTGTTTGATTGCAAGTTGTAAAAGGAAATGGTTTTACAAGGTACGATTGTTTTAAGCACGATTTCCACCCAAAGCATGAAAACGTTTTCTTAGGGGGTAGGTGGTATTTCGTTTACCACGCAAACGTTTTCCAATTTTTCCTTTACAACCTGTCAATCAAACACACCCTTATTGTTTTTTATTTCATTTTGCAGTCTTATCTCTATGTTTCATTGTTTTGTCCTTTTAGTCCCTTATTTTAGTTGTTAGTTCATTTGATGGCGTGTCATCATTTGACTAGTCTTTACTATTTCTGTTTCTTTTCCTCGTTGTATGCAGATATATAAAAGTAGCAGACTTGCCTTTGTATTGAGAGATTTTCAGTTTAACAGAATAAAATAGGTGGAAGAAAATCCAATTGTTGCCATAGATTTATAATAGAGAAACCTACCACCATTCTACTACATTTGGCACTGATCTATTGTAGCTATTCTGTCCTTTTTGCTCTTTCAATTTCTTATACCAATCAGGGTAGCCAAGAATTTTGAAACAATTTTCTTTGAGATGACCTCTCATGTTACAGTGAGTACAGTACAAGCTTGACTTATCTTCCTATCCACCTCTTCCACTGTATCCTCTTCCTCTACCAAATCCTCTACCTCTTCCACCCCTAGCCTGTGTACCACCTCTGCCATATCCTTGTGCATTAACCATCAATGCACTATCCATATCCCCAGGATACATATTATGTATATCTCTCTGCTTCTCAACACTCAAAATCATAGAATAAGCCTTATTTACAGTAGGCAAAGGGTCCATTACTTGTATTTGATTTCTAACATGATCAAGACTGTCATTTAACCCCATCAAAAACTAAATTAATCTACGGAATGTACAACTCTCTACTATTTCCTTAGCTGCTCCTCAATTGCACCCTTCACAAGTGCTCTGTGGTGTAGGTGGTAAGCATGCATACTCATCCCAAAGTTTCTTAAATTTCGTATAGTAAACAACCACAGTCATATTACCTTGCTGTAAATTATTGATCTCTCTCTGAATTTGATATAACAAAGGTCCATTAGATTCTCCAAATCTCTGTTCTAATTCCTTCCACAAATCATATGCTGATTCAACATATATGAAAGCATCTACAATCTCCTTCGAGATGGAATTGAGTATCCAAGAGGTTACCATGGAATTTACCTTCTTCCACCGTCTGTATGTTGGGGAATTCACTCCCGGTTTACCAGTGTCCAGTTATGAATCCTAGTTTACTTTTAGCTTCGAGCGCCATCTTAATGGATCTACTCCAGCTGAGGTAATTGCTGCCAGTCAGTGGAGAAGTAACGAGTGCTGCTCCTGGATGATCTGAGCTCTGTAGATGAAGGGTATCCTCGATGCAATCGTCTATTTGATTTGTGGTTCTCTCAGATCTGGATCCAGTAGCATCACGTGATTGTTCCTCATGAACATGAACATGAACATCCTCTTCTTCTGCCATCGTCAATCGAGCAACCTATAGCTCTGATACCATGTAAATCTACGACAATAATTGGATTTTCTTCTACCTACTCTATTCTGTTAAACTGAAAATCTCTCAATACAAAGACAAGTCTGCTGATTTTATATATCATCATACAACGAGGAAAAGAAATAGAAATAGTAAAGACCAGTCAAATGATGATACGCCATCAAATGAACTAACAACTAAAATACGGGACTAAAAGGACAAAACAATGAAACATAGAGATAAGACTGCAAAATGAAATAAAAAACAATAAAGGAAAAGAACTGCAGTGACTGCTGCTTATTATTATGTAGTGGAATGGCGGTAGGTTTCTCTACAGTGACCCGATCGAGTTGCAATTTCCAAATGGATTTTATCTCAAAATCAGTCATTTTTAAAATTTATTATACATGACTTCCATCTTGACCCAATGTAACTGATCAGCTCGTTTGTGATTATATTTGCGCAGTAAGCACAACCAAGATTGCAATCGAAGGGAAAGGGCTTGAGCTTAGATAACAACAATGGAAGAAAATTATATTTCGTAGTGTAAAATTTCAAGTTATTTGTGAGAATATATAATAGCACTCGTTTCACTAAAATTCTGAATTTTTCCATCACCTATTAACATTAAGGCAAAATGATCATCAAGTGTTTTTTTTTTGGGACCGGAATGATCTTAAAGTCAAGTTTTAGTAAAATACTTATTTTATGAATAATTGAAAGAATTTAATTATTGACATACTAAGCATCTCTAATGTCTTGTGTTTCAAAATTTAGTGTCACGTGTCAAAAAGCTAAGTTCTTATGTGGTACGTCTAAAAATAGACAATGTTAACACACCGTCTATGTCTTTTTAATTGACATTTTAGTTTAATTCTTTTTATTTTCTCTCTTATTTAGTCAATGATTGATAGACACATTATCGATTCGTCCTTCAACCCGCATCCATTGTTGCTAATATATATATATTAATTTCTATTCTATTTGTTGCATTATTGAAAATCCATATTATGCCATTGGAGATGCTACCATCAACTACCGGTCAACAATGTGTTCGGCTACCAATTTTTAGAATTGCCATGTTATAACGTCATGTCTTTCCCCAACCATGCATATACCTTTTCAATCAAAATTAATAATGTTGATTAAATTAATCAATCAATTAATATTAAAGTTATTAAATCTTAATTATAATGATTTTTCATTCAGCTAGCTGAAAATGATTTCATGAAATCAAATCAAATCAAATGTATTTAATTTTGACATGGACCTTAAGCGGTAAATATTTAATTTTAGACCGTTTGGCTGAGAATGTGCACTTTTCATACGAAATATCAACACTTTTTGCACTATCATTTTCTAATAGAAATGCGATCTTTTCATATAGAATCTTATTCTAGTAGCTGCATCTTTTCTAGGGAGAAACATATACACCGCTAATTAAGTTCCTACCTTAGCTATAAATAGATCCCATATATTTGGAGTTGTCAATAATTCATTTTCCATTGTTGCATTTTCACATTGTTAGTGTTAGTGCGCGCGAGCATATTTGTTTTAAGAAAGAAAATTAAACGTCAAATTCTTGTCTCCGTTAAATTATTTCTTTGTTTTCTAACATCGATCCATATGTACACAAATTTTCCTTTTGATTTTCATTTCTATTCAATTTTAAAATCACATGTTGAATGGTTAAATATAATTTTCACCATTTTCTCCCAAGAATTTTAAAACGATTATCTTATGCATTTTATCTTCTATTTGAGTACATGGATTGTTGCACTTGCCATAATGCATATGGTAGGTTCTATATTTGAAGCGGCTTGCAATCAATTTGTTTTACGTGCAATATGTGTAAGAAACATCGAGAATCCATCATCATCATCATCATCATCATCATCATCATCATCATCATTATTATTATTATTATTATTATTATTATTATTATTTTCTCAAAAATAAAGTAAAATAAATATTATATCTATTTACAATCACTATAGCATCACGATTAATGCATGCTATCGACGCTCCAATTGCAATTTGATCATTAAACTAAAAATAGATACTAGAAGCTTGTTACAAGATAAAATTACACTATAGGAAATTGGTCCTTTGTGGGGCGATAGGCCGCCCCTAATGGTCATGTTTTATTATACTTTGAAGGTGTTAGCATAGTAATTTTAAATCATTTTAATTCATTCTTTTCAAAATTCAAATTTAGTCAAATAAATCACATCCACATATCACCTCTACTATTAAATCTCCACCATCTAGCTCTACTAATTCTCTCTCTTCCTACTTATAAAAATACATTTTAATTTATATGCTAACACTTTGTCTATTGCCCAAGCAACCGCTAAAGTTGTTAGATTAGCCGCATATAGATGACGCTCCAGGGAAGAAAGAGCTAGCTGCACCTATTATACAATCATATTGTTACAAAGCATATCGATCTGGTAATTTGTATCTTACTAGTTGGAAGCACGTGCGTTGCACGTGGTTTTTGGACGTTATTCCATACTTATTATATATTTGGTGTTTCGACATGGTATTCTTTCTGCGATTTAATCTTTGAACAAAGTTAATCCTAATTCTCAGCCTACTTAATATAGAGAGGTGTGAAGCCAGTGCTTTTGTGGAATTTGGTACCTAATATATATAAGAGGAAACAACAAAGAGCCTTTACGTTTGAAGTGTTAAACAAGGACCTTTTAGGTTGCCAGCGTAATTGATTAGGTATTGGGAGGATATTTTAGGTACAAAATGCTTTACACTTGATAGCCCCTTTTAGAAGATGGAAGATTAGTACAAAGTATACTCATACACATCTCATACACAATCTTTTTTCTTGACAAGTCTTTTTAATTTTGTAGGCGATACGAGCATTAATTATGTGATCTCAAGGGCTTGGTGAGGCTTCAAGCTCTAGTGAGGAGTCTTAATGTGCATAAACAAGCGCACTGCGCATATGACAATGCAATGTATGCAAGCACTCATACGGGTGTAGGCAAGCGTTCGTGCACGTAGGCTTCGACTCAACAAGGTGGAGATGAAGAAAGGTCTAGCCTATGCTTTTGCCTATTACGTGAAAATAAACCAAAACAAATGGTGCTGTGCTTATTTATAATTTTTAACAAACTTTCTTTAACGTAGACCACAAAAAGAAAAAAAGGTTGTATTTATGTACAAAATTTAATTTTTTTCTTTCAGAACAATGAATATTTTGAAACAAATTATATATTTTCGACACAAATTTAAAGGTCGAGTACATAATCGATCAATTTGGTTTTTAGGCCATCTAATACCTTTCATGGGAGTATCCTTGGCAAGGACTTCGCAAATAACATTGAAGTAAAATAAAATTTCAAAAAAAAACAAGTAGACAAAAAGAAAAAATAAAAATAAACCCAAGAACTTCCGATCCCAAATGCAAATCAACAATCCTGACTGGTTTGTTTTGGCTAGAAAGCTTGAATTAAGCTGCTCAACATATAAGAACTCTTCAACACAACATAATATAAGAACTCTTGAACACAAAATACTTAGAGTGTGTTGTTTTGTTAGGGTGTGTTTTTTGAGTGACAAATTCAACTCAATATATATTTTCACTTCCAAATGACTCAATCCAACAATCATATTAGGCAGAAATAGAAAATGACAAAATGATAAATCCAATATATATAGAACAATATCATCAGCAAAATGAAATTTGTGAAGTAGTCGAGCAAACTCTCTTTTAGTAGTCCAGTTCCTCATCTTTTAGTACTTCACCGCATCATTGTCATCAATAAAACCCAAACTGTCCCGGTAAAGAACCCATTCATATATATGCTTCCTCAAACTCATAAACATCGTCATTCAATTCATATTATAGTCCAGCGGCCTACTATGACCGTTCTCGAGCTTATGAGCAGCAATAGGGTTAAACATCTTCTTAAGCATAATCTCATCATTTCTCGTGAAGTGTAATGGACAAATCAGTCTTTCTTGAACCTCTATCTTGTGCAACGTCTTCCATGCTTCCGTCTCTTGCATAACCAACAAGGTCGAGCTTGTAGCCATATTTCTTTTGGACCCCGGGTTGGATAGAGTACTGCAAGAAGCCCTTCATACGAGATGCGATGAGGATACTCCATGTAGTCATCACGACGACGCCTCACACAATTCCCAATGTTTAATTTCGAAGACGTATCTCGGAGAAACTTTTGGATCCAGTATCATATGACCCTAGATCCCTCTGCAATTTTAGTGGCCATCCATTGAAGCTTGCTATCTAGAAGTATTGGCACACCCGGAATTATCAAAAAACCCTTTCGGCTAGGACCTTGTATCCACACATTGTCAATTAGCCTGTAAACTTCAACAAAAGCCCACGTAGTCTCTCTCTTTCCTGCAAAGAAAATCCTAATAACCTTGTACTGACTACCATCGCGCCAAAATCCTATTGCGCCCAGTGTGGTTCCTTTAAAATGTGGGTAAGAAGTACCCATTATAGTTCTATACTTCCTAACCAATGGATTCCAAACATGTATCACATCGCGGGTCTCATTAGCAATACACACAAGTCCATTTAAGGATCCCATCAAATCATAACGATCCTTAATCAAGGGAAATGTCACTTCATATGCCTTACTGAATGTATCAATATTATCAAAAAGTACACCACAAGTTCGGTGAGGACAAGACAAGACATATTGATTCCATGAGCTATTTCGGCTTGTAAGTCTGCCAATCTCAATCTGTTTGAGAGGGAGACGTTCAAAAATCTCCAGCAACATGTCATGCGGAAGCCAATTTTGTGCCAGTTTAAAACAAAACCTATGTAAACGTAATACGAACGCGAACTTTGAAAGGGGGAGATTTTCTATCCTATCCCATTCGTCTTTAGTCGAACACTTAAAAATCAGTAACATGTCAGCAATATGAATATGTTTTGAAATCAGTGATGCTAACTCTTACACAGACAAACGATTAAATAAGTAATTTGCAGGTTTCTCGAAAAATATGAACTCAAAATCAGGATCAGAGAGATACGAACACTAATTAGGATCGAAACTCAAAGTAAGAGTTAAGAGTGTTTATGTGTTTTCTAAAGCAAATTCAGCAAACATTCTAAATCAAACTCACTGATCTACATAACAAATTATTATCGATCTAAAATGTCATCTATCTAAATCAAATTCACCAAGCAATGAGACGTGTACATGTTCTCGACTAACTAAATAAGCAAATTCAGCAAATATTCTATCTACATAGGTTTTGTTTTAAACTGGCACAAAATTGGCTTCCGCATGACATGTTGCTGGAGATTTTTGAACGTCTCCCTCTCAAACAGATTGAGATTGGCAGACTTACAAGCCGAAATAGCTCATGGAATCAATATGTCTTGTCTTGTCCTCACCGAACTTATGGTGTACTTTTTGATAATATTGATACATTCAGTAAGGCATATGAAGTGACATTTCCCTTGATTAAGGATCGTTATGATTTGATGGGATCCTTAAATGGACTTGTGTGTATTGCTAATGAGACCCGCGATGTGATACATGTTTGGAATCCATTGGTTAGGAAGTATAGAACTATAACGGGTACTTCTTACCCACATTTTAAAGGAACCACACCTTTGGCGCAATAGGATTTTGGCGCGATGGTAGTCAATACAAGGTTATTAGGATTTTCTTTGCGTGAAAGAGAGAGACTACGTGGGCTTTTGTTGAAGTTTCTGAGCTAATTGACAATGTCCGGATACAAGGTCCTAGCGAAAGGGTTTTTGATAATTCGTGTACCAATACTTCTAGATAGCAAGCTTCAATGGATGGCCACTAAAATTGTAGAGGATCTAGGGTCATATGATACCTGGATCCAAAAGCTACTCAGAGATCGTCTTGAGAAATTAAACATTGGGAATTGTGTGAGGCGTCGTCGTGATGACTACATGGAGTATCCTCATCGCATCTCGTATGAAGGGCTTCTTGCAGTACTCTATCCAACCCGGGGTCCAAAAGAAATATGGCTACAAGCTGGACCTTGTTGGTTATGCAAGAGACGGAAGCATGGAAGACGTTGCACAAGATAGAGGTTCAAGAAAGACTGATTTGTCCATTACACTTCACGAGAAACGATGAGATTATGCTTAAAAAGATGTTTAACCCTATTGCTGCTCATAAGCTCGAGAACGGTCATAGTAGGCCGCTGGACTATAATATGAATTGAATGACCATGTTTATGAGTTTGAGGAAGCATATATATGAATGGGTTCTTTACCGGGACAGTTTGGGTTTTATTGATGACAATGATACGGTGAAGTACTAAAAGATGAGGAACTGGACTACTAAAAGAGAGTTTGCTCGACTACTTCACAAATTTCATTTTGCTGATGATATTGTTCTATATATATTGGATTTGTCATTTTGTCATTTTCTATTTCTGCCTAATATGATTGTTGGATTGAGTCATTTGGAAGTGAAAATATATATTGAGTTGAATTTGTCACTCAAAAAACACACCCTAACAAAACAACACACTCTAAGTATTTTGTGTTCAAGAGTTCTTATATTATGTTGTGTTGAAGAGTTCTTATATGTTGAGCAGCTTAATTCAAGCTTTCTAGCCAAAACAAACCAGTCGGGATTGTTGATTTGCATTTGGGATCGGAAGTTCTTGGGTTTATTTTTATTTTTTCTTTTTGTCTACTTGTTCTTTTTTGAAATTTTATTTTACTTCAATGTTATTTGCGAAGTCCTTGCCAAGGATACTCCTATGAAAGGTATTAGATGGCCTAAAAACCAAATTGATCGATTATGTACTCGACCTTTAAATTTGTGTCGAAAATATATAATTTGTTTCAAAATATTCATTGTTCTGAAAGAAAAAATTAAATTTTGTACATAAATACAACCTTTTTTTCTTTTTGTGGTCTACGTTAAAGAAAGTTTGTTAAAAATTATAAATAAGCACAGCACCATTTGTTTTCGTTTATTTTCACGTAATAGGCAAAAGCATAGGCTAGACCTTTCTTCATCTCCACCTTGTTGAGTCGAAGCCTACGTGCACGAACTCTTGCCTACACCCGTATGAGTGCTTGCATACATTGCATTGTCATATGCGCAGTGTGCTTGTTTACGCACATTAAGACTCCTCACTAGAGCTTGAAGCCTCACCAAGCCCTTGAGAGCACATAATTAATGCTCGTATCGCCTACAAAATTAAAAAGACTTGTCAAGAAAAAAGATTGTGCATGAGATGTGTATGAGTATACTTTGTACTAATCTTCCATCTTCTAAAAGGGGCTATCAAGTGTAAAGCATTTTGTACCTAAAATATCCTCCCAATACCTAATCAATTACGCTGGCAACCTAAAAGGTCCTTGTTTAACACTTCAAACGTAAAGGCTCTTTGTTGTTTCCTCTTATATATATTAGGTACCAAATTCCACAAAAGCACTGGCTTCACACCTCTCTATATTAAGTAGGCTGAGAATTAGGATTAACTCTGTTCAAAGATTAAATCGCAGAAAGAATACCATGTCGAAACACCAAATATATAATAAGTATGGAATAACGTCCAAAAACCACGTGCAACGCACGTGCTTCCAACTAGTAAGATACAAATTACCAGATCGATATGCTTTGTAACAATATGATTGCATAATAGGTGCAACTAGCTCTTTCTTCCTTGAAGCGTCATCTATATGTGGCTAATCTAACAACTTTAGCGGTTGCTTGGGCAATAGACAAAGTGTTAGCATATAAATTAAAATGTATTTTTATAAGTAGGAAGAGAGAGAATTAGTAGAGCTAGATGGTGGAGATTTAATAGTAGAGGTGATATGTGGATGTGATTTATTTGACTAAATTTGAATTTTGAAAAGAATGAATTAAAATGATTTAAAATTACTATGCTAACACCTTCAAAGTATAATAAAACATGACCATTAGGGGCGGCCTATCGCCCCACAAAGGACCAATTTCCTATAGTGTAATTTTATCTTGTAACAAGCTTCTAGTATCTATTTTTAGTTTAACGATCAAATTGCAATTGGAGCGTCGATAGGCTGCATTAATCGTGATGCTATAGTGATTGTAAATAGATATAATCGTGATGCAATTGTAATGCCCCGCTCAAAGTCGACCCGACATAATGTATATGTGTATGATGTGTTCATGAAATGTTTGGGAATGTATGGGATATGTCGGGAGTCGAAACGGCCGTCGAAATAAGGAAAACGGAAAATTTCAGCAGAACTGCAGGTTACGGTCGTAAATGTAAGGATTACGGCCGTAGATGTCAGGTTACGGCCGTAAGGGTCGAATGTTACGGCCGTAACTGGTGAACAGTGGAAAAGTGCCAAAAGTTTCAGAGAGCAAATTACGGTCGTATAATCTGGAGATACGGCCGTATGGTTGGAGATCTACCGTAAGGTTATGGAGTTCTGACCGTAAGTCAAGAAGATGAAATGCAGGATTCTACAGAGAGTTTATTACGGCCGTATGATGGTATGATACTGGCCGTATTAATAATTCTGGCCGTAAGGTTATGGTGTTCTGAGTAAGTAAGGGTTCTGACGTAAATGTGGAAGTTACGGCCGTAATTTTAAGTCGGCAGAAGTGTTATTTTAGAAGATTCTAGCCATTTCTTGACATTTGAACACCCAAACTCGGTTCCAAAGCTCCCAAAACTCTCTCAAGACCCTCATGAGCATATGTTACTTCCTTAACCCTTCCATATCAAGCATATGGTCCATGTAATTCATATGTAACCTATGATTCCAAGAAGAGGGGGAGGAAGAGGAAGAGAGAGATGAAGAAGAAGGAGGGCTATCTATGGTTCTTGAGCTTGATTTCTTCTATAATGGTGAGTAATGGATGTATCTTTGATATAGTATGCATTTATGAAGTATATGTATGTTTATGTATGCCTATGATGATAATTATGATGAGTATCAAGCCTACAAGCATGCTACGGTTCCTTTGGGTTGTGTTATGCCTATGTGATGATTAGGTGATGATAATGGAATGATGTGGACATGATTTTGTGACTTATATGACCTTTATCTATGTACATGAAAGGAAACTAGTTATGTTAATGAACATGTAGTGAGACAAGAGAGTAGAGTTTATGTGTTTCATGTGATGTCAATGCATGTTATATGATGTTTAAGAAATGGAATGCGTATGATATGACGAGTGTAGCGCCCCAAGAGTAAAAGAACCCTTGGGGGACGGCTTATGAATGTATGAATGCCATGTATGTATATGTATGATTATGTGATACGTAATGACAAGACGAAGTTCATGAGAAAGTACGCTATGTAATGCCTAAGAACGTTATGAGTACGATTATCAGGTAAAGCATGAATGATGCATGACACGAGCATGTATGTAGAATGTAGTTGCCTATCATGTGTTTACAATGCGCTTGATGATGATGTGGCGGCCTAACGGGTAAAAGAACCCTTAGGTGACGGCCCGGCGGCCTAACGGGTAAAAGAACCTTTGGGTGACGGCCTAGGATGTGATGGGCGGTCTAAGAGTAAAAGAACTCTTTAGACGACGGTCCCGGCGCCCCAAAGCGTAAAAGAACCTTTGGGGGACGGCCTATGCTATGATATGACAAGGTACTCACATGATTCGCAACTAGGGCCCAAAGAAAGAAAGAAAAGAATGTCACGTGCATTTCACGCACTGCATTGCATTCATTATTCACTGGGTCATTATGACTCACTATGTGTTTATGTTTATGTTTGTAGATTATGTATGCGGGAGTTGGCGAAGGGTCCTACAGTATGTGATGTTGGTGTGTGAATGGGAAAAGGAATCAGACGATCCAAGAGCCACGCGAAGGGTTTTGACATTGATGTACACGAGTAGCGCTCCCTCCATCCGCTGCAATGTGTTTGTGTACGTATATGTATCGTATGTTATATGTGTTACGGGGGCGGGGCGTTACAATGATGATGGATTCTCGATGTTTCTTACACATATTGCACGTAAAACAAATTGATTGCAAGCCGCTTCAAATATAGAACCTACCATATGCATTATGGCAAGTGCAACAATCCATGTACTCAAATGTCATCTATCTAAATCAAATTCACCAAGCAATGAGACGTGTACATGTTCTCGACTAACTGAATAAGCAAATTCAGCAAACATTCTAAATCAAACTCACTGATTTAAATAATAGATTATGATCGATCTAAAATGTCATCTATCTAAATCAAATTCACCAAGCAATGGGACGTGTACATGTTCTCATTAACTGAATACGCAAATTCAGCAAACATTCTAAATCAAACTCACTGAGTTATGTAACAAATTATGGTCGATCTAAAATGTCATCTATCTAAATCAAATTCACCAAGCAATGAGATGTGCACATGTTCTCGACTAACTGAATAAGCAAATTCATCAAACAGCTAACAACTAACATTCAGAGGCTTCTTGTTGAAGTTTCAGAGTGCTCAAAGGCTTCTCTCTCGTTGAAGTGTGTTTTCAGAGGTTTCAGAAGCTTCTGTCTCGTTGAAGTGTTTTGAGATATATATAGGTAGAAGAGAAATGCAAACATGCAGTATTGTTGTCCCCTGCAATTCAAATTTCATCCTATTCCATCCAGTTAGTTGTTAGTCGTGTTAGATCCCACATCGGGTATTTAGGTGGTATTAAATCCAGTTAATAAGGTGAGGGTAAACCTTCACTAGTAAGCCGATTTTCTAAGAGGCATTATGCTCAATATCTTTCTTTAATATGGTATCAGAGCCAGACCCAGTTATGATGTTGGGTGCCCCCAATATCGATTTGTCCATAGTTGTTTGGCATGGTCCACACTGTGCGTGAGGGGGCGTATTAGATCCCACATCGGGTATTTATGTGGTATTAAATCCAGTTAATAAGGTGATGGTCAACCTCCTTTAGTAAGCCGATTTTCTAGGAAGAGCTAAGCTCAATATCGTTCCTTAACGTAGGTGAGGTAGATCCCACATCGGGTATTCAGGTGGTATTAAATCCAGTTAATAAGGTGAGGGTAAACCTCCCATAGCAAGCCGATTTTCTAGGAAAAGTTAGGCCCAGTTTCCAGAAGTTCAACAGATGCATATTGCTAGAAACCCAGCATTTCATGAGAAGACAAAACACATTGAAATGGATTGCCACTATGTAAGGGAAAAAGTAACAGAATGGGAGTTTCTGGAATTACAACACATTAGCAAGCAAAGAACAACCTGACGATATTTTTACCAAGGCCTTAAGTAGTGACCAATATTATAGACTCCTTAGCAAGATGAACACAAACAACTTTTATGTGCATCTTGAGGGGGAGTGTCAAGAGAAAGTAGAAGAAAAGAATAATTCAATAGTTGGTTAATTGTTTGTTAATTTGTAACTTGTTAGTTTGATTAGTTCGTTAGCTCTGTTTAGTTGTTAGATAGTTAACTCTGCTAGTCAGCTACTTAACCATGGTTAAAGTGTAGTAGTTGGAGCTTGTAAATATATAACCCAACAGTGATCATTCTGTAATTAATTATTAGTTCATTTTTCTCAATAATAGAAATTCATTTTTCTTCCCCTGCTTCCCTTCGTCTTTTTCGCTTTCACTACAACTAATTTCACATGGTATCAAAGCGGAGTTATGATGTTGGGTGCCCCCAATATTGATTTATCCACAGTTGTTTGGCATAATCCACGCTGTGCGTGAGGGGGCGTGTTAGATCCCACATCAGGTATTCAGGTGGTATTAAATCCAGTTAATAAGGTGAGGGTAAACCTTCACTAGTAAGCCGATTTTCTAGGAGGAGCTAGACCCAATATCCTTCTTTAATAAGTTGTTCCCTCCAATTAGTTGTTAATCGTTGACACGTTTTCATTCACCAGACCCCAAGAGCAAGACCAAAAAAGTAAAAAAGATATTCCACTATTCAAAACTAACTTCACATTTTTATTTTTTTGATTTATAGAGTAGTACGGAATTTAAAATTTTCCCAATTTATTTTTTTATCAACGTAAAATATATCCTCCAAAATGAAGGTTGTCATAACCTTCATTTTGTGACGGTGAACAATTAAATACTTAGAAGCGTCGGCTATCGATGAAGAGAATTGAAAAGTAGGAGGACACAGTGAGCATTGGATATGTTTTTGTTAAACAATACATTCTCTTTTCAGCATTAAGCAATTGTCAATTCTAAAATACGCGTACTCTTATTTTTTAGTACGCCCTTTCAATCCCCCACCCACATGTGTGTCTATAAGTATCAGAGACGGATCTGGCACATGACCGCAGTAGGCTACACATCCAAAAAATAATTAGCAATTCGTGCAATGTTATTCACAAAATCTTGTTAGGTGAGTTGGCTAGTCTTGGTTCTTGAAGGCGTCACGTTGCTTGCATGCCCGAGTTCGAATCTTGCTGCCGTCAGTTGGGTGACTTTTTCTCCTCTTTTCCTCTCTCTCTCTCTCTCTCTCAAAGTTGCTCCCGGTTTGTATTTTTGGACTTTTTGTCCTTTTTCCTCTCTCTCTCTCTTATTAAATAATTACACATTTTCAAAAGCTTGTAGATCTTGTTTCTCTTATTATAATTAATTATTTTTCCTCTTACACTCATTGTTTATTTATTAATTATTTTTCTTATTACAATTATTATTTATTTATTTTATGTGATTATTACTCTCTCCCCCATGGTATAAGATTTATACTTAATTTATTAAATTATTATTGCTTCGAGTGATCTAAAAAAATAATTTTAAATATTTTATATGATTTGAACTTAATTGATTATGATTTTGAGAAATAATATGTTATAATAATTTTAAATATTTTATATGATTTGAACTTAATTGCTTCGAGTTTTATTCACCACTTAATTCAGTTTTTTCATAAGTTCAACGATGCACTAGAAAATAATACTAATTTAAAAAATAACCAATTAAAATCAGTATATGAAGCAATCAAATCAAATTGTAATTTCATAGTAGTTTACTTATATTTTGCATAATCAATCTAGAAGATCGTTATTTTAGATAATATTTTACTAAAATAAAGTACTTGAAACTAATTTTGACATTTTATCATGAGATTACTTATCAAGGAAAAAAGTACTCCTTAAAAAAAATTTAGCGCCCCCAAATCAGCTCAGTGCAGTGGCAATTTCTCGCTTCAACCTTGATGGCAATCCCCCCCAGATTATAATCCTAGCTCTGTCCCTGGTAAGTATATATAGCCATACTATGATATGACAGTTTTCAAGTGGTCCAGAGTCTAGGCCACACGCTGATGTGGACCATTTGAAAATTGTCATATCATGATCATATTGTGATATATTAAATACCCACATATAGGTAAGGTATTGAAACTATTTTAGTCCAGATACACACACATACGAGACGGATGAACATGGGTTAGTCTGTTAGCTTTACAAATGTTTCGTACGAATGAAATATGTGTAATTTTCCACAAGCTGCCTTGTTTCATACATGTGAAAAACCCTCGCATTTTCCATCCCTTAAAACTGCTGATAAGTGTGTATTTTGCACATCTATTTATATGATTTTATATTTATTTGGAGCAGACTTCTATTTATATTTATATCTAATTATTGTGTTTATAGGTGCTATTCTTCATTGTGGAGGAAACATGGCCAAAAGGAGGAAAAAGGACTTAAAGTGTCAAGAAATCTAAAGAAGATGAGCATTTTTTATATAGATACAAGTTGATTTGGAAGACACAATCAACTATAGATTGTAGATCGTCGAGTCTAGTTTCCAACGCAACTTAAATTGGCTCAATCGGATATCGGGAGCGAAAGTTATGGCCAAAATACTAAAGCTCGGGCCTGTAGAAAAATATGTACGGCCATAAATTATAAAATACGGCCGTAATTTATCGCAAAATTGACCAGTTTCATGCAGAGAGCAAAATACGGGGTACCAATTAATTGTATGGCCGTAAAAGGAGAAATACGACCATAAAAATGGGAAATACGGCCGTAACTTGCACCAGAACCAGCTAAACACATTTTCCCTTGTTTTTCTCTCTTATCTCTCCCTCATTTTCACCACCTTTGAGGGTCTTTTGGGCATGACTTGTACACGAATTGGGGCCTTTTAAACATCCTTTCACTCCCAATTCATGCATCTTTCCTTCCATTTTCCTTAGTTTAGGTTTTTTTTTAATTTTTACTTGCTTTTTCTTCTTCCGTTTCCCTTTCTCTTCTCTTCTTCCTCCTTTCTTTAGTTTAGGGGTTTTGATCATGAGTGAGCACTTGGAGTAGAAGCAGATGATATCAAGAGAACTTGGAGAGCTTGGAGGAACAAGACTTTACTCTTCAAAGGGGAGATTGTCTTTAATCTTCGTTTTGTTTTCCATTTGCTTTCCATTTGTGTTTTCATTGTATGTGTATAAATGATTTCCTACACTATGAGCTAAATATTGTATGTTGGGATAGTTGATGATTTTGACCTAGCTTTTATTCAATGAAATGTTTACTTCTTTGAAGTTGATTGCTTATCTCACGTGTAGTTGTTTTTTTAGCTATTTCCATGATTCCGTTGATCACCGGATTTATGTATTTGCAAGTTATGTTATTCTTCGAAAGAAATGGCACACCTTTGATCATGGAAACAACTGCCCTAGGTTCTTATAGAGGATAGAAATATACCTCTAACCCTAGATGACCATTTGAGCTACTCTCACGAAACCTAATGCAATTGGTTGATTTTCAATCAACACAGAAATATAGTAGACTGAATCAATTGATTATGGGTAGTTTGACATGCGAAAGTAGAGCTACCTATAAGAGGAGGTCAGCTCTAAGATAAAAGATGAGCATTGTTATGTTTAGATGATGAGTTGAATAGGATATGGTTGAATGATTCATAATTCCCAACTATTTCTTTAACTGAGTTTTACCTCTAGTCATACCCATTTTTATTACTTTCCTTTATTGCTATCGTAGTATAGGTTATTTTATTTGTCTTTTCTTCTTTTATTGTGTGTTCCGCTAGAATAAATGACTCAACTACAAATACCATTCTCGTGGGATCGATATCCGGACTCTTTGAGGGCTACTTTACTACTTGTTACGGCCCGTGCACTTGCGGTTCAATTTGTACTTGAGTATATGCCCAACAACTACTTTGTTTCACTCGTATGAAACATTTGCATTGGCAACGTACAATCTCCCACGCTATGACAAAGTTTTTCTACAATTGATCTTCCTTTGCACTTTATTTTCAAGTTGTGCTTCTATGTTAAAGACCAAACCGCGCAAAAACTCTCATGTAATTTTCCACAAGGTGCATTGTATGAAATAGATTTTTTATAATTGTTTGGGCATAAAATTAAATAAATAATCTGTTCAAAAAAATAAATAAATAATATAAAACACATATGTGATTAATTGTTAATACAAAGATGAAAAGTAATTGTTTTTACATTTTGTTATCATATAATAGACAACAACATATACACACGAACCAATTTTTTTCCCAAACTTGTGTTACTTTATTTACTGTTTAGATATATTAATTAATTTTATTACTATGATAAATCTTTCGTGAAAAGAAATTTCATACAATTTAAATAATATAAAAACCGTGTGACACAGAGAAATTCAAATTAACAATTTTGGAAAGAAAAAAACTATCTTAATGCCAAATAATTAATGAATATACACATTTAGAGCAATGTCATATTCACTAATTTTATGTAATATTTTCTATCTAAATTTTTTGAAACAATTTTATATTTATAAAAAAATACAATTTAGATAATATTTTTCAAGAAATGTATATTTTAGATGAAGGAATGAATTATCTTAATTCATATAATTTTATATGAACTTTGCAAATTTGGGGTTAGGAAAATGCCCAATAACTACACATTTAATAAAAATTTGTCCAATTAATCATAACATCTTATTTTTTTTTACCATTAACACTATTTTTTCCTAATAAGACACAAACACCCTATTCACCCTACCACTATGCCACATGTTAAACCGAAAATACAAACAACCCAGATTATCACCCTTATAAGAGGCCCTACATATCTCAAATTGCAAAATAGGTCCTCCAACTTTAAAATTTTGCACTTTAGCCCTCAACTTTTGAACTTTCTATCAAAAATATCCCAAAATATTTACACTCAAGGTCCTCCATCTTTCAAATTATTTCATTTTGGTAGTCAAACTTTTGGTTTTTTGATACTTTTAATCCTTTTTGCTCATCTTTCTCCTTGCACTTGAGTCCTCAACTTTTGACCACCACCATTTCAACACCGCCACTACCACCAAACTACCGCCACCCATACCCCACCACAAACACCCCCACCACCACACCACCATTGCACCACAATCACCACCCCACCACCACCACCAAGCAACAACCACCATGACCATTCCACCACCAAGCCGCTGCTGCCACCTCCAACCCATACCTACCACCCTCTACCACCACCACCATTGCACCACAACCACTACCAAACCACCACCACCAAGCCGCCACCCCCACCCCATGCTACCCACCACCACTACCACAACCATCCTTCCTCCACCATCATCATCCCTCCTTCACCACCATTTCACCGCCACCCTCCACCACCACCACCACCACTACCATCAAACCGTCGCCGCCGCCACCACCTTCCTTCCCGCCACCACCACTACACTACCAAACCAAACCACCACAACCCCAACACCACCACCACTCCACTACCACCGCACCACCACCACCCCACACACATCCCTCCACCGCCACTCCCACCACTAAACCACAACCAAAGACCACCCCACCACCATTCCACCACCACTACAACCATCCCACCACCACCGCCGCCCCCACCCACACCCCACCAAACCACCACTACCTCCCTACCACCATCTCACTACCATTCCACCACCACCATCACCACCCACCCCACCACCACGACCCTGCCTCCGCTACCACCACCACCCCTACTACAATTCCACTACCACCACCACCTCCTCTCCTGGCCACCGCCACACCACCATCGCCACACCACCACCGCCACCACCACCGTTCCACCACCAAAGATCACCACCACCGCACCACCACCACCCCACACCCACTCCTCCACCACCACCCCTACCACCATTCCACCACCACCACCCCACCGCCACACCACCACCACCTCACCACCATTCCACCGCTATTGTTGCACCACCATCACCACCCATACCCACCCCTCCACTACCACCACCCTCCACCACCATTCCACCACCACCAACGACCATTACCATCACCAATTACCATTACCATTACACTACCACTAGAAGCATCATTCCACCATTCCACCACCACCACCACCACCGCCGCCGCCGCCGCCACCCAGCCCCATCCCAACACTAAAAATGTCATGTACCTACCCCGGTACTATTACCTACCCGATAATTATATTATCTACCATGATAATTATAACCATAATAATAAAATAACATTCACAACTTCGTTTAGGATTAGAACACTAAAGTTTTACACATAAATCAAGAAAAGAATTAGGAATAATGTGCCAAAGTTCAACTTCTCACTTATTTCATCATCCGACCTTCTTTCTATACACCATCTCTAAAAGAGTAAAGAAATCAACCATAAGAGGAACATTATCTATCCAAGTAACATTATTACCCACCCCAATAATAATATTAACTCCCTACCACCACCACCACGATTCCACCATCACAACCATTGCACCAGCATTTCGCCACCAAGCCACCAAACCACAACCACCACCACCACCAACATTACATGTGCCGATAATACTATTACCTGCCCCAATAATATTATTCTCGATATTATTGCATGCCCCAGTAAGCATATTACCTTCCCTTATAACAGTTTATTACACCCCAATAATCACAAAAAAAACACTAAAATGTCAATTACTTACCCCAATAATATCATTACCTACCCTGGTAATCATATTATCTACACCCAAAAATAACTTTTCTTAACAAACAAAACACAACTTTTCATTTTAATTTTAACAAAAATAGATCGAGAAAAGAGCATCATCACAAAATCGTATTAAGTATCCATTTCATACAACAACATACTAAAATTTGTTAATCTACACTAGAGTCGAACAAAGCTATACAGCATACTACAAACTGGTGGCTACATCTATAAAGCATCTCAAGAAATCTCATTCTTCCTTAATTGTCAACTGCCTCCCATTTTTATTCACCCTCATCTTCATCAAAATCATCTCCCTCTTCCCCGTCTTCTTCCTATTGTTCTAAATCTTCATCGGTCACAATGAAGCCTCCCAAAGTACCATCATATTCTTCCTCTTCTACATTTCTACAAGAAAATCGGAAGTAGCAAAAATGAAAATAGCACAAGTTATTTACTAGATGGAATAGAAGTCAACACTTGTGCGCGAGTTCTAAATACTATTTACAAGACAAAATATATTATAATGTGTCATATTGCAATGGAAACCAATTTCCTAGGAGACTTCATAAATAATTAAAAACAAGCTAAAGTTTTGCCCCTTTTCCCTAAAACAGGATGAAATGAAAAATCAACCTCATTAGCTCAAAAGAAACCTGTGTCAAAAACTCCCAGTTGGCCAATAGGTAATGGTGAAGAGATCATCCATCTTGTAACAATTGAGGTCCCAAAACTGCATAGTTAGGCTTTGAATTTTGGTTCACACTTAGCACCTCCATTTGCGTCCTATATTAGAATTAGGATTAGTGAGTATATTTTGCATCAAATAAGTATAAAGAAGGAAGAGAAATCAATAACAGAAAAATATTACCTACCACGGTAATATTATTACCTACTACGGTAATAATATTGCCCACCCTAGTAATTATAATCCGAACAATAAACTAAAAACATCACAATTCTCATCTTAGTGAAATGACTAAACCTCAATATTTGAACCTTCAACCTCAATTGGAAATTTTAGTATTATAAAAACTTGGCTCGGTGTTTTATAGTAGGTTGCTTACAAAAAGTTCACTCTATTCATCGTTAATATCCATCTTTCCTTATGTGAAGGTTATACTTGATTTGTTGTCTCAATTATCTTCGTTGTGTTGTTGAAAATGACGAATCAATCAGTGCCATATCACTAACAATGAAGAGGTGGATTCTTAAAATGTGCTTCCACGTCAAAAAACACTATCTATATATAGACAATGTAATTGTGTAGACATTGTCACTTTAACCTCTTGCATTTTTTCCTCTTCTTTGACCATAGTTGATATACACACAAAGAATTACTTCAATCAACATAGGAGATTTTCTCTTTATTTCCATTATATTTACCATAGCAATGAGAATCTACGTATGTTGCATCACTGGAGATGCTCTTATTAACATTATTGTAGAATGATCCCTTTAATGCATATATCCACCCCCCATCTCCCCAACATCAACACCCACCCACCCAACACATATAATTCAATTTTCAAGTTCAGTACGTAAATGTTTAAGACAAAACAACAATGAATGCTAAGCAGTAGCAGTCTAGCATGAACACTGGACTACAACTACAACAAATTACACAATTCCTGAGGACCAAAAAGTACAACTCATTACTGTGAAGACCCAAGTGCTTTAACTTCATCTTAAAAGAAATCGAAATACAAGCCCTTTGTATGTGAGGGAAAAAGAGAGAAGAAGCAAAGAAACTCATCATCCAGAGCCATCAGGGAAAGGTTTCAAAGCATCTTGATTCCCATTAACATACTAATCCACAACTACTTGCATTCTTGGATACTTATCAGGGTGATAATTTTAGTGTACTATCATCTGTTTAATCTTGCTAAGTTTCGCTTTTTTCTTTACAGTCTTAAATAGATCCTTACTATTCATAAACATGTAGTAATCCGTAGTTCTTCTAGAAGCATGAAGCCCATCATACCCGGGATAAGACGAAAAAAACTCCTCATGCACATTACTAGAAACTGATATCTAATATGTAATAATGCATACTGAAATAGTACAAACTTTTATTTGAGCTTTTCTCCAAGTTGAGAATTATTGGAACGCTCGCACACTACAAATACAACACAAGCTTGATCCTTAATCATGCACATAATGATGTATTCCTCTACTTCATTGCGGATAGACAGAAAAGTTTGGTTGAGGCTCGAAATCTCTCTTTATTTCTTCTTTTATTTCTTCAGTGCAATATCATCGGTGTAAGCAGAGGCATTAGGCCTTGGTTTCACAAAAGATTTATCTTCTTTCTGTTCATCTTTACCCGTGTAAGTAGAGAGATTGGGCCTCGGTTCAAAGTCTTTTAAGAAGGATTTCTCTTCTTTCTCTGCATCATTGCCGGTGTAAGCTGAGAGATTAGGCCTTGGCTCAAAGTCTTTTAAGAAGGATTTCTCTTCTTTCTCTGCACCTTTTTTGGTGTAAGCTGAGAGATTAGGCCTTGGCTCAAAGTTTTTTGTGAAAGATTTCTTATTTTCTAGTTTATCATCGGTTGTGGTACTAGGCATTGATTTAAAGTCTTGTGCAATAGATCTCTCACTTGTGAGCTTGTCATTATGATATGTGAGCTTGTCATTATGATATGCTGAGGCACTAGGCCTTGATTCAAAGTCTTTTGCAAAAGATGTCTCAATTTTGAGCTCATTATCAGCATAGGCTGAGGCACTAGATCTTGGTTCAAATTCTTTTGAAAAAGATGTCCCAATTTTAAGCTCATCATCCCCGATACGCTGAGGCACTAGATCTTGGCTCGAAGTCTTTTGAAAAAGATGTCTCAATTTTGAAAAAGCTCTCTCATTTTTTTGCTTATCATCAAGAGCAAGCCTAGGTTCAAACTCTTGATGGACAAAGGGTTTGTCTTGTTTACTAGCATCAACTGAAGTATGACAATCAGCTTTTTGATCTGAAACTGATTTAATAGAATAGATTGCCCCTGAGATAGGCTGATTTGTCGTCACCCCACTCCAATACATTGCTACATCTTTTCGCGCATTAACTGTCAAAGCAGACTACAAAGGGGAGGAAAAAAATTATAAATCTAAGTAGATTTTATGCCACTCAATTTGGTTAAGAAAAAATTAAGAAATGAAGAACAGGATAAAAAATGAAAATAAAAAAATGCACCATAATAAATCGAAAAATATATCTACTTACCATTGCTAGACAGAGAAGCACTTCCAGAGCAACGATTGGTTTCATCTTTCCCCTCTCAATCTCTTCCTACTCTTGCCAAGATTAGGATATTTTCTACTCAATGCAAGTCCTCTAACGAGTGATTCAGCAAAATGAAGACGAGTGCTATTTATAGAGAAATGAATCCTTCGTTGCTACAGTAACCTCACATTGCATAACTAAATAATAGCTTCAGTAATGATTTAATATTTACATAGATACATTTTTATTATGCATTTATGCAAAATGATATGTCACTTTCATATGATGTAATTATCTTTGCATCAATACCGAGATGACATGTGTTTGTTGAGCATAATCATAAGGTGTTTATATTTGCTAGTACAACTGTACAAGATAAAACAGAAATTATTTTTTTAATTTTTATTTTAATTACTTATTTGATTGATTTGATAATCATTTTGTATTTTTTAATACTTCTTTCTTTCACTTTCAACGATGTAATTAAAATTATTTTAATCTATAATCTATGGCTAACATATCGCATATTTTAGATTATTTCCACCAAGAGGTTGGTTTTAATATTTTATAGATGTGAACCTTCGGCATACACATCTATATATGTGTGTGTTCTAAAAACCGAGCTTAAGTTTGAAGTTTTTGCTTCATATTTTGTCACGTCTTGCACTTTATTACGTATTAATCGTGCTTATACCATGTATCATCCTATTTAATCATACTTAAACTTGAAGCTTGTGCTCTGCGGTTTTGTCACGCCTCATACTTTTTAGAACACTGATTTTATATTGCAGTTGTGTGGTTGTTAAGAACTTAAGACAGAAACAATCAGAGTTTGATAAGATATGAATCATATGATCAGTGAATAAAGTTCTCCTACTAGCTGCCAATGACTTACCTGAAATATCATATCTACTTGTCCTTCGAATTTGACTTTTGTTTGCTAACAATATGAAAGGTAGGGAAGTAGGGAATCACAAATAGCAGATCAAAATTTTTGTGGACATGAAGAATTCGTTAAGTGCACCTACTTTAGAGTATTTTCATCAAATTCTTTCAACTGCACATGCGATAGGACCAGCAAATTTTCATTTGTTTGAGATATATCGAATAGAGTTATTTACACAAAATCTCCCAAATTATCTATTTTGTAACAAATCAAACCTTATTCTTTTTTCGTCTTCACTGGACCCCAAACCTCAAATCTGTTTCACTGCACCCCCTCTGACGAAAACCATCAATTTCCACCTTTAAATGACCATTTTAGTGCAAGGGTAAAATAGTCCTAAATTCTCAGTTAAAGATTTGGGGGGTCCTGTGAATCTAATACTTTAGGGTCCTATTATGAAAATATCAATAATTAACTTTAATTTAATCCTAAATCTATTAAATTAATTATAATTCTAAAATACAAAGTTAATATAACGTGCAAAATAGTCCTAAATCTCTCCAATGTGTCGACTATGCTTTTAGTCCAAAATAATAATAATAAAGTGGCTCAAATAGTCAACAGAAATTTCGGCGTGCGGTTGGTCCCAAATTTTAATTAAATTTTACCTTTTAGTTTTTATATGGATGCTCAACTATTGAAAATTTTCGTTAGCATTAGAGGCGCGCACATTTTGATTTTAACCAATAGTTAATAATTAGTATAATTATTGTACTTACATAAATTTTTGTTGGGAACATATTACTGCAAAAAATATACCAAATATAAAAAATTAATCATAAAAAAATAAAATTAAAAACTCGGCCCTTGGAACCACCACTGTTGCCCGTGGTGTTTCGACAATTTTCTTTAATATTAGATACGCACACATTTTTATTTTAAAAAAATAGTTAATAATAAATACAATTGTTGTATCTAAATAAAATTTTATTATGAACATATCACTGTAAAAAATATATTGAATACAAAGAATTAATTAAAAAAATTCGAGTCTGTATATTTCTAAAAAAGAAAAAAAATAGAAATTTAAAAAAATAGAAAAAAAAATCAAAACCCCTTTCCCCACCCCACCATCAAGGCCAGGCTGCTGGTGGTGGTGGTGGTTCGAAACCACCACAGATCTGTGCTGATTTCAAACCACCATAGCAGTGGTGGTACGAACCACCACAAATCTATGCTGCTTCAAAACCACCACAGATTTGTAGTGTGGGTTTGAACCACCAGCACCACCACCACCCCCAGCCTGGTGGTGGTTCTTGGGGATGGGGATGGACAGGGGTTTGTTGTGGGTGGGGCGGTTTGATATTTTTTGGTTTTTTAATTTTTTTTAGAAATATGTCGACTCAAAAATCCAAACTCATGCAATGAATTTTATTGATCAAAAGAGTTATTACAAAGAAGATGCAAGTTTATTACAACAAATTTTTTAATTTTCTGAATCTATTTTTTGTGATTAATTCTTTGTATTTGGTATATTTTTTACTAGTAATAGATTCCTAATAAAATTTTTTGTAGGTACAATAATTATACTAATTATTAACTGTTGAGTATCCATAGAAAAAACAAAAGGTGAAATTTAATTGAAATTTGGGATCAAACGCACACCAAATTTTTTTTGACCATTTGAGTTACTTTTTTATTATTGTTTTGGACTAGAAGCTCAGTCGACACACTGAAGAGATTTAGGACTAATTTGCACATTATATTAACTTTGTATTTTGGAATTAAAATTAATTTAACTAATTTAGGATTAAATTAAAGTTAATTATTGGTATTTTCACAATATGATCCCCAAGTATCAGTTTCACAAGACCTCCCAAGCTTTTATTGAGAATTTAGGACCGTGTTTGAGTCATTAATTTTTCAACCAAAAGAAGGTCGCTTCGGTGGCTCTGTTCCAGTTTCTATGATTGTTACCTATGATGTGAAGATTATTGTCATGTATAAATTCATAAATTCCGAGGCTAAATCAAATTTTCTATTAGTGATGTCATTGGTTCGAAAGGTTGCTCCAAAGACTGATAACTTAGTGATATCTGTTATGAGCAACTTTCTCTGTAGGGGAGAAATCCGCTCCTTCCTGAGACCTTACACAATTTACTAAACTGGGGATCTAAATTGTCAGAGAGCTTATCTGTTGAAGTGATACAAATCCCATCTTCAGTAGAGAAAACTGTTCAATCCATTGTTTTTGGCATTTCTGCAAATGGTTATTAATTATCTGGATGTTATTGCACAAGAACTGGCTTGACTGATGCTTAAATTAAGTCTTCCAATACTAGGTCATCAAAGTGCACTTGTGACTCCATTACATGATTACAACCCCCCCTTTATTCCATTTAGACTGTCTTATTGTTCATTATCCATATATTGGATGATGGTAGGACATCTGAATTCTTTTTATTGGATAGTTAGAATAGGACAAGAAAGACTTGTCCATGATGTTTCTTTAGGGGTCGTTCTTTTGGGGATAATTTTATTACGCGCGGTATTCCGTATAAAATATGTGGTTAATATTGTATTGAAAAGTATGTAAGTGGTTGAAAATAGGAGAGAGAAATCTTTTGGATAACTTTTATACCCAAAAGAACAACTCTTTAATGTTACATGTTTCACAGGGTTAGCTTTGCATTGTTGCAAAATTGTTGTACCTATGCTATGTGTTAATGGTTGCCCATGATATTGGTTACTAACATGGCATGTAAAATTTTTGGAATTGAATGAGGTAGCTTAAAAGTGTCAATAATACTTGGGAGATTATGATGCTGAAATAAATCTAGTAAATGCATCCATGTTTATTGTGAATACATCTATTACTGCTAATCTTCATGTAATGATTCCATGGTATTGCATGTATTATCCTTCTAGGTACGTTGATTGTTAGCTGATGGTGAGCCCACGTCATTGGAAAACTAGACTACGTACTGTGTGAATTTTTGCCGTATGTACCCTATAATTGCTATCATAGGAGGATGGATATATTTGATGTGCATATACACCAAAACATTCTTGTCTTGAGATTATATTTAAATATAATGGCAAGTTACTTGTCTGGGCAAGAAGTATATGGTGATGCAATTTTGGCTACTATAGTGTATTCCTGGATCTCTACCAATCTTCACCATGAGGGTGTTTCCTTGCGGAGATATTATAGGTATTTCTTTGGGCCCTTAATTATTAACTATTGTCAATTACATTGTGAATTGACTACTTTGGAAACTATTAGCCTTGATGTTGGGAACTAGGCGCTGCTAATTCCGCCCAAGATCAGTGGGACACAAAAATATATGCGACTGAGAAAATAATGGACACTAAAATAAGCACAAATATGAAACACCGAGATTTAACGTGGTTCGGCCAAACTGCCTACGTCCACGGACCCACACCAAAATATTTCACTATCTCAAAAGGAGGAGTACAAAAAATACCACACTGTATTTTCTCTGCCTACGCAAAGGCTTTATCACTCCACTCACTTTTATCTCTCGTGTATAGCTTCTACACTGAAGCTCTCTCTCAACACAAGATCTCTCTCTTTTCTCGCCACACAATATAGTTTGTGTTTTGGTATTGATTGTGGTGTATGAAGCTACAAAAACTCTCCGTATTTATAGGGAAAGATTGGAGAGTTGTTGCACCTAATCCTCACAATTGTCAAACAATGCATGCACAAGTTGTTTCTTGAGCCCCTCTTTTTGACCTCAATTTTTCCTTCTTTGTGTGCCACCAACCCACTAACAATCTCCCACTTGAAGACCGATTTCAATCTGTCTTCACAATCTTCTTCACCTTAGGACATCTTATTTTGTAGCTTAAGTGAAAAATATGATGTGGGTCACCACCTCTGTCTTCATTGTAGAAAACCAATCAAGTGAGCACGCCCAATTTCTCCTTAGTTCTTGTTTTTCGTCATCATGTCAATTTGGGTTTTGGTACCTTGAATCTTTTCAGCTTTAATACTCCATCTTCCAAAAGTGATCCGATGAAGTGATAACGGAGCCCAATGTGTTTGGTTCTTGAATGAAATGTCAATTCTTTGCCGATGTATCGCACTCGACTATCCTTTGCAAGACATTCGCTCTGTTCAAACCCACTGCCAACAAACCTTGTAACCATATCATCTCTTTGCTAGCCTCGATTCTTGCCACGCACTACCTTACGTAGTTGATAATGCAACAATCTTACGTATCTGCGAAATCCAACTAAGCTGCGAGCACCAACCGTGAAGATATAACCCAGAGTGCTTCTTCTTCGATCTACCTCACCAAAGAAATCTGCATCTACGAAACCTCGTAGTGTCACTTCGCTCGTCTAAAGCATAAGCATTTATCGCGTAGTTCCCGTAGATATCTCAATATCCACTTTCTTGCTTCCCAATCTTGCTTTCCGAGATTTGCCATATATCCGCCGCAACTCCCCCGCATGAGCAATATCTGGTCTAGTACAAACCATGGCATACATCAAACTTCCAATGGCTGAGGCATATGGAATTTTAGCCATGAAGTTTCTCTCCTCTTCTGTCTTAGGAGACTGGTCGTTGGATAGACGGAAATGATTCGCTAATGGCGTGCTGACTGGCTTTGCACTGCTCATGTTGAACCTTTGCAGGATTTGATCAACATACTTGGCCTGTGACAACTGCAAAACACCCTTTTGCTTGTCTCTACAAATTCTCATCCCTAGAATTTGCTTTGCTTCTCCCAAGTCCTTCATTTCAAATTCCACCGATAGTTGCTTCTTCAACTTCTTGATCTCGTCCATGTCCGAGCCTGCTACTAACATGTCATCGACATAAAGTAGCAAAATGATATAGCTGGACTCGAACCGCCTGAAGTAGCAACAATGGTCAGCATTACACTTCATGTAGCCATTTTTCTGCATAAATCCATCAAATTTCTTGTACCACTGTCTAGGCGCTTGCTTTAAGCCGTATAGGCTTTTCTTCAATTTGCATACCAGCTTCTCCTTTCCTTTCACTGAGAAGCCTTCCGGTTGCTGCATATAGATTTCCTCCTCTAAGTTACCATGGAGGAAAGCAGTTTTCACGTCTAACTGCTCCAAGTGCAAGCCCTCCGCTGCAACAATGCTCAACACTGATCGAATTGTTGTCAGCTTCACAACTGGCGAAAAAATCTCTGTGTAGTCAATTCCTTCTTCTGCGAAACCTTTGACTACCAATCTCGCCTTGTACCTCTTTGAACCATCATGTTCTTCTTTGATTCTCAGACACCCATTTGTTATTAAGAGCTTTCTTCCCTGGGCAACTCGGCTAGTTCCCACGTGCGGTTGGAGATGAGAGACTTTATCTCATCTTTCATTGCAAGCTCCCACTTAGAATCTCCACGACATGCCTCGTCATAGCATTCAGTTCACCGCATCGATGAGCAACATGTAGTTCATGTACTTTCGATTCGAACATGAGGTCGACTTGACCTCCTCACAATGGGAATTGAGCCGAGGTCGTGGTGAATCAACCTCCGAGGACGGGCTCCTCTGTGCAAACTCTCATCCTGCCTTTGGCGTACTTCCTTCGAGTGTCGTCCGGAACATATGTTGGATCGTCATTTGTTGTGTCATTGGATTTGCATTGCATTTACGTCCTTGTACATTGCCTTTTCATTGAATATGACATCCCGGCTTCGATGAGTTTTTGTTACGGTCATCCCAAAGCGGTACCCGAACTCGTCTCCACCATATCCAACAAAAGTACACTTTAGTGATTTGGAGTCTAACTTACTCCTGGCATTGTCACTAATGTGCACATACCGACACAACCAAATACTTTCAAATGAGAAAGTTTCACTTCTTTCCCGCTCCAAACTTCTTCCCAGATCCAGACTCCAATGGTACCGACGGTCCACGATTAACTAGGTATGCCGCCGTATTGACTTCCGCCAAAGCGTTTTGGCAGCCAAAGATGTATCCTCATGCTTCGCTCTTTCTGTCGCGTCCGATTCATGCGTTACGCAACTCCATTACATTGCGGTGTTCCCTGGCAATGTTCGCTCCGGTTTGATGCCATTTTGGTAACAAAATTTCTTGAACGCCAAATCTTCGTACTCTCCACCATTGTCGATCTCAACTTCTTTACTGCAAACCGCTTTCATTCTCCACCATGGCCTTCCACTTCTTGAACGCCTCGAACACATCGGATTTGTGTCTCAAGAAGTAAACCCACACCTTTCTCGAAAGTGGTCATCAATGAAAGTCACGGCATGACTTTCCGCCAATCGATGAAAGCTGGTTGGACCCCACACATCCTGTGTGGACAAGTTCAAGCTTCTCTTTCTTTAGAGTTACGCCACTTGTATTGAAACTCACCCGTTTCGCTTCAGAAAATACAACTTTCACAAAAGTCTAAATCAATAGATCAAGCCCTGGTAGTTTCCCTTTTGCATGCATGTACTTGAGCCCTTTCGCTCATATGCCCAAGTCTTTGGTGCCACAAGTTCGCATCCTTGCTATCAGCAACTGCGATTGTTATACACGCATTCACCGCCGTGTATAGGGTGCCACTATCCTTGCCACGTCACGATTATCATGGCCCCCTTGGTGATTTTCCAATTATCACCAGAGAAGCTTGTGTCACATCCTTCTCGACAATTGTTTGACAGGAGATCAAATTTTTCCTCAACTCGAATATGTCTCACGTCCTTTAATTTCCATACAGATCCATTGACATTGATCGTGC
This sequence comes from Jasminum sambac, assembly GCA_018223645.1. Taxonomy (NCBI): domain Eukaryota; kingdom Viridiplantae; phylum Streptophyta; class Magnoliopsida; order Lamiales; family Oleaceae; genus Jasminum; species Jasminum sambac. The sequence continues at coordinate 23,806,647 of CP073648.1, read as the reverse complement.
ATTCTCCTATGCCCACCACGCCGCAAGGATGATCGTCTCAGAGATATACTTCTCCAGTTTCCCGACACATAATTTGCAAAAAGTGTCGATTTTGCGGTGGCATGGAACGATGCTCGAGTCTATTACCCAATAGTCGGACTTCTTCTCCATGGAGCATATCAACGCATCACGCGTTTCTTGATCCACGACATTGACCTCGGTCTTGTTCTCCGTTTCCTTTGGAGCTGCCCTACACTGATTTTTGTAGTGCCCAACCTGACCGCAATTCCAACATTCAACAGACTTGTTGGAATTTCTGTGATTTTTGGATCTCGGTCTGCCATTCCTCGACTTGCTCGTCACGCGCGTTGCCCTCTGTTTGAACTTACGCCTCTGCTATCTACATTGAAAGCGGCCTGAAGTTGAAGTCATCTGACGTCTCCGGATCTCCTCGGTCAAGATCATGCTCACAACGCCATCGAACTTCACTTTCGACTTACCGCCGAGCTCGATGGTCGTGGATCGTGCCATTCCAGCTCTCAGGCAACTGCCCAAGAATTAATAGAGCTCGAACCTCATCACTAAAAGTGATTTCCACCGTGGTCAATTGGTCTACTACCTCATTGAATTTGTTGAGGTGTTCTCCAAATCTCCCGCTTTCCATCATCTTCATATTGAACAATTTCTTGATCAAATGAACTTTATTTGCTGCAGACGGCTGTTCATACATACTGGATAGAGCTGCCATGAGAGACGCCGTTGTCTTCTCATTTTTAATGTTGAAAGCGACCGACTTTGATAGGGTCAATCTAATTGCGCCAAGTGCTTTTCGATCAAGCACCTCCCACTCGTCGTCTTTCTCGCCTTCTGGCTTTTCTTTTAACGGCTTATATAGGTCCTTCTGATACAAATAGTCCTCCATTTGCATTTTCCAATATCCAAAATTTTTGCCATCAAACTTATCAATTTTGGATATTCTCTCGTCTGTCGCCATTACTCCCACTCGAACAAAATGTGATTTTTCGAGAAATCGTTCGATGTGGAAGATCACCTATCTTTGCAACCACAGAGCATACTAAGAATTTCAAGAGATATCACAAACAAAGCTCTGATACCAGTTGTTGGGAAACTAGGCGCTGCTAATTCCGCCCAAGATCAGTGGGACACAAAAATATATGCGACTGAGAAAATAATGGACACTAAAATAAGCACAAATATGAAACACCGAGATTTAACGTGGTTCGGCCAAACTGCCTACGTCCACGGACCCACACCAAAATATTTCACTATCTCAAAAGGAGGAGTACAAAAAATACCACACTGTATTTTCTCTGCCTACGCAAAGGCTTTATCACTCCACTCACTTTTATCTCTCGTGTATAGCTTCTACACTGAAGCTCTCTCTCAACACAAGATCTCTCTCTTTTCTCGCCACACAATATAGTTTGTGTTTTGGTATTGATTGTGGTGTATGAAGCTACAAAAACTCTCCCGTATTTATAGGGAAAGATTGGAGAGTTGTTGCACCTAATCCTCACAATTGTCAAACAATGCATGCACAAGTTGTTTCTTGAGCCCCTCTTTTTGACCTCAATTTTTTCCTTCTTTGTGTGCCACCAACCCACTAACACTTGATAACGTTGTGGAGCCTTGACCCTTTCCCCAAAGTTTATGATCCTGAATATCCCAATGTGTTAACTATAGCCATCATATCATTTCTTAATGGTGTATGGTGGGACCTTTTTTTAAAATATAATTTATTTTTTTGTTTGAATACTGCTGGTCGATCACAAAATGTGTGGACAGTGAGTATGATTTTAAATATATGGTTGAATTAAAATTTGGTCTATATTGATGCTTACGAAAGATGCGTACGTACGGGTTTTTAAGTGATACTAGTAGCTATAGTAATCCTTATGTACCATGTAGATACTAGACAGTCACCACTAAACAATCTAATGAGATGTTGTATCCACTTTTATTAGTTTTTATTTAAATTTCTCATATCAATTCGGATGTCAACCATCATCTATATATGATTTAGATTATGCAGAACTTTTTCCCATTTGTCGCAATTATATCCATTTTTCCAATGCGGGTTACTCGATCAACAATATATATGATGCCTAGTGGGATAAACAAATTGTCTAGAGACGCGTTTCTTACTGCGAAATTGCCTATGGCCTTTTCAGTTTTCAACAAAGGATAGGACAATGGGAGGTCATTTCCAAGAGAAGCTGTTGTATCTATAGTACTCTTGAAGCAATTGTGACACAGATCGATGTCTGTTGGTCAATCTGCATTCTTTCGTATGGAGTTGCCTTGGCACCTCATTGCCGATATCATGGGGACAATTTTGGATTCAATAGTGAAGTTGACATGTCTCAGTTGCCCATTTGAGAATACTAAACAATTCTTTTAATCAGATAAAAACTCTACCGTCCAAATTATTGGTAATTCATCTATAGTGAATGGGTTGATTTCTTACGTACCACACAATTGGAAAAGTGTAGAACAATACAATAGCTAGGCTTGAAATTTGGTCATCAATCATCACGAATAATAATGAAGAGATTAGAGAAAGAATTGTAAATAATTTTATGCACATTATTAGAAACTAATGTCTAGTACTATGTAATAATAATAGTGAAATAGTACAAACTTTTATTTGAGCTTTTCTCCATCCTGAGAATTATTGGAACACTTGCACATTACATATATACGACAAGCTTGATCCTTAGTCAGGCACATAATGATGTATTCCTCTACCTCATTGAGGATAGATAGAAAATTGGTTGACGGTCGAAATCTCTCTCTGTGTCCTCTTTTATTTCTTCAATGCAATATCATCGGTGTAAGTAGAGAGATTAGGCCTCAGTTCAAAGTCTTTTAAGAAGGATTTCTCTTCTTTGTTTGCATCATTGTCGGTGTAAGCTGAGAGATTAGGCCTCGGCTCAAAGTCTTTGAAGAAAGACTTCTCTTCTTTCTCTGCATCATTTTCGGTGTAAGCTGAGAGATTAGGCCTCGGCTCAAAGTCTTTTGTGAAGGATTTCCCTTCTTTCTGTGCTTCATTGTCGGTGTAAGCTGGGAGATTAGGCCTTGGCTCAAATTTTTTTGTGAAAGATTTCTTATTTTCTAGTTTATCATCGGTTGTGGTACTAGGCATTGATTTAAAGTCTTGTGCAATAGATCTCTTACTTGTGAGCTTGTCATTATCATATGCAGAGGCACTGGGCCTTGGTTCAAAGTCTTTCGCAAAAGATGTCTCAATTTTGAGCTCATTATCAGCATAAGCTGAGGCACCAGGTCTTGGTTCAAAGTCATTTACAAGAGCTCTCACATTTTTTAGCCTATCATCAAGAGCAAGCCTAGGTTCAAACTCTTGATGAACAAAGGGCTTGTCTTGTTTACTAGCATCAACTGAAGTGTGACAATCACGTTTTTTATCTGAAACTGATTTAACAGAATTTGTATCGATAAGATCTCGAGTTGCCTTCGAAATAGGCTGATTTGTCGTCACCCCATGCCAGTACATTGCTACATTTTTTCGCGCATCAACTGTCGAAGCCAACTACAAAGGCAGGGGAAAAAGCTAGAAAATTATAATGCTAAGTAGATTTTATTCTACTCAATTTGGTTAAGAAAAAATTTAAGAAATGAAGAACAAGATAAAAAATAAAAGTAAAAAAAAAATGCACCATAATAAATCGAAAAATATATGTACTTACCACTGCTAGACAGAGAAGCCCTCCTAGAGCAACCATTGATTTCATCTTTCCCCTCTCGATCTCTCCCTACTCTTGCCAAGATTAGGATATTTTCTACTTAATACAAGTCCTCTTGCGAGTGATTCAGCAAAATGAAGGCGGGGGCTATTTATAGAGAAATGAATCATTCGTTGCTATAGTAACCTCAAATTATATAACTAACTAATAGCTTCGGTAATGATTTAATATTTGTTGGAATTTTCTAGTTAATGAAAAAATTAAAATTAAAAAATAATTTAAAGGTACTTTTGGACAAAGAAACCACCATGTAGTTGGCAGTCGGTGGCAGTTTGTGTCCCACTTTGTAGATATATACCACATAATCAACGGGTCCTCTCTTAGTTCTTTTGCATGCATTAATTATTATGCTACGGTAATGATCTCCTCCCACTGGGAGAGATCATTCACAACAAACTTTCAATTGGTGGGAGTCGTGTGTGTAGTCACATCAGCCCCATCACCGTCCCCACCAATCACAGTGTGTATTTATGCGTGATCTCCTCCCACTATGGGGAGGAGATCATTACCGTATTACGCTATATATGATACGTCACTATATATATACGCTATATATGATACGTCACTTTGACATGATGTAATTATCTTTACATTAACACTGAAATAACATGCTTTGTTGAGCATAATTACAAGGAGTTTATATTTGCTAGTACAACATAAACAGAAATTATTTTTTAAAATTTTATTTTCAACTATTCATTTGATTGAGTTGACAATCATTTTGTATTTTTTAATACTTCTTTCTTTTAATTTCAACGATATAATTAAAATTATATTAATCTGTAATCTCCGGCAAACATATCGCATATTTTAGATTATTTCCACCAATAGGTTGGCATTAATATTTTATAGATGTGAAACCTTCAGCATGCACATCTATATATATATATGTTCTAAAAAGCGAGCTTAAATTTGAAGTTTATGTTTCACGTTTCACCACACCTAGTGTTTTATTGCATATTAATCGCGAATTTTACCATGTATCATCTTGTTGAATCTCACTTAAACTTAAAGTTTGTACTCCACGTTTTGTCACGCCTCATGCTTTTTATAATACTGATTATATATATGTGCATGTGCGTGTGTGTATTGTGGTTGTGTGGTTGTTAAGAACCTAAGACCCGCAACAGTGAGAATTTGATAAGATATTGAAAGTTATGAGTTGCTAATTTACAGATTACTTAAACGTATCTAGATAGTGTTCTATTAAAATGCAACTTATTCACAATTAACTCAGCAAGATATATCTGAGTTATAGTTTGATTGGAGCCTAGATATATCTAGCTTAGAGAAAGAATACGGAAATTTAAACAAAACAGCAAATACACGATTTTAAGGTGGAAAACCCCAACAGGGTAAAAAACCACCCACCTGCACCTGCAGACAAACAGATTCACTAGTTGCCAAGAAATTAAACCAGTTATAAGAAATTAAGGATAGCAATACACATATTACTATCAAACAACTAGAATTAACGACAATCACTCCCTGATCTCTCTTCTAGCTTGTACTGTGAGACAACATCCCGTTGCTCTTTAGAACTTCTCATAACTCCGCAATCCAACCTAGATGTGCGCGGTCCTCCCACCAATCGTCACCTCCCTTGAAGATCTTCTCTGGTCGAGCCCTGTGTAGTAAATCCAACTTCTCCTGAAGATTTGACTTGATGAAATCAAGTAGTAGACTTGTAGTACAAATGCGCTTGTAATTTAGCTTTAATCACAATATGAATCTTAGGTTACAAATGCATGGGGATGTCAAGGGATGAACGAAACACGCAAGCTAACTAGTACACGATTGCTTTGCTCTATTGCATGCGTGTTCATCATCACTGTTCTAACTCTACTTGACCTCTATTTAACATGTGTTAGGTCAATGTCTTGCCACCAAAAGCTTTTCTAAACACATGAACTCCTTCAAATAAACCAAGTGATAAGTTCAAACTAGTAGGATCCAGATATAAGATAAGTGAACAATAAATATAGGTTTAAATTGAGACCACCTCATCTTAAACCACTTACCAACTTATCTTAGCAGGTAGTAGACGTGTATTCATCTTTCACAATGAAATTCAAAATGAATCTTTAGCCAATATGAATCTTATCACAACCTTTACAAGATAATGGCATGATAGAGTTGATGACACACATGGCTAAATGTGGACACATCTCCAAACAACTCAAAGTCTCCTAGTTTAAATTAAACAAGCAATAACTACTCAAAGTCTCCTAGTTTAAATTAAACAATCAATATCCTTGATAAAATATGTCCAAGTTGTTGAATAAACAATTTAATCAATTTAATTATTACAACAAACAATTAAATTATGCATAACAAACCACATACCTAAAAATATATCTAGAACATCTTAAAAATAGTGCATGTGATCAAATAAATTGACAATTAATTAATTCAATTAATAACACGTGTTAATAATTAAATTAATTAAATTATGCATGATTGAATGCATGGAAAAATAGAAATGACAATTAAAAATAAATAGCTTAATTAATTAAATCACATTTATTTAATTAAAAAGCTAACAGATATGATCAGTGAATAAAGTTCTCCTACTAGCTGCCAATGACTTACCTGAAATATGATATCTACTTGTCTTTCGAATTTGAGCCAATGAATATACATTGGATTCTCAAATCTAGAGTTGCTTTTTCATTAGAAATTCCTTTACTTGGAAATAAACTTATATAATGTTTAGACAGCGTTTTCAAGAATCATATGAATTCATTTCTTTGGTTTTGATTAGATGCCCACTGTGGGTATCGTATGGTAACCACAGTCGACACGTTGGGCCACATGGTAGCGCCGCGTCATCGTACCAAAAAAATTTTTTTTTTGAATTTTTTTTTTGGGTATCTACGTTAAGTTAAACGAATAATACATAACTACTCCTCGATGGCCAGTGCTCATCCAATAATTTTTCACTATTGTAGATGCAGGAACATGACTATTCATTTCTTATCCAGCTAACTTTTGAAGTGAATAGTATTGTATAAAATTAAATGTAACATATTGATTTCTATTTGCTAACACTATCCAATGTGAAAGGTAGGGAATCGTAAATAGCTTATCAAAATTTTTGTAGACAAGAAGAATTCGTTGAGTGCACCTATTTTCAGAGTATTTTCATCAAATTCATTTCAACTGCACATTCGATAGGACCAGCAACTTTCCAGTTGTTTGAGATATATCGAATATCGAGAGCAAACAAGCACTAATAATACAGTGGTTCGTACGCGGTGTCAACTTTTAATAATTTAATTTGGAATTTTCTTCAGAAAAGGAGTGAAAGATGCTTGACAAGTTATATACGTCATTTCAGTAGGCCACTTCAGATTCATAAATCACATGAAATACTGTAATGTTCAATTATTGATCATAATTGATAATTCTTCCATATGGAGTGGGTTGATTTCTTGATCTACACTAGGAAAAATTTAGCCCAATGGATGATCATCATAGGCTAGAAGTTTGCATTCTCTATCTTCTTCTGGTTTTGCTGGTAACTTCTGAATTAATTGTTTCTTTTTTTTTTTTTTTTTTGTCTCCAGCTTTATGAATATTGAATTTCCCTTAAACAGAACTTATAATTCACCGCAGGGTGCTTATGGAAGTCATGCCAAAGAAATGGGCGGAGAAACTCAAAGAATTGCGTCAAGAGACGATGATCAAGTAAGTGAGTTTTTCGAGTTTCGACATGGCCTCTAAAGTGTGAAAAAGTTCCTTATACTCCTTCAGTATATATCCAATACATGCTGACCACACTGACACATCAAGATCGTCAGTATATAAACAAATAAAATAATGTTATCCTTATTTGTAGTTGGTCAGTGTTGATCGGTAAAAATCGGGTACTGCATGCAAGAAAACCTTCAAATTAATTCTACCAAAATTTGACTCTGTTCTGTGTTTTTTGAAGTTCGAACTGTGTCGTGTAAATGTTCATATTCTGTAGGCCACGAATGTTTTGCGGCTCCATAGTATGGATGAGCATGCTCATGAGGACATGATGCATATGCACCATATTCATGCTCATTCATCATCATCACACATGGATCCTCAAGTATTAGTGTTCTTCAAATTGGATGATTTAAAGCAAGGGAATAAAATGCTCATCCATTTCCCAAGAAGAAAGCCCAATTCAACTCCTGATCATTTACTCTCAAAACAAGAAGCTGATTCAATCCCCTTTGCATTACAAGAACTTCCAAATCTTCTTCACCTCTTCTCTTTTCCCCAAGACTCTCCTCAAGCTAAAGCTATGGAGAACACACTGAGACAATGTGAAGTAGAGCCCATTAAAGGAGAAACAAAAACTTGTGCCACATCCTTAGAATCAATGCTTGATTTTATACAAAAAATCTTGGGCTTGAAATCCCAAATCACATCTCTATCCACAATCCATCTCACGGATTCAAAAACCCTTTTGCAGAAATATACCATAATGGAAATTAAAGAGATCTTAGCCCCCAAATCAGTGGCATGCCATACAATGCCATACCCATATGCAGTATTCTACTGCCATTATCAAGAGAGTAAGAGCAGGGTTTTTAGGGTTTCTTTGGAAGGTGAAAATGGGGATGAAAGTGAAGCTATTGCTGTTTGTCATTTGGATACTTCACAGTGGAGTGAGAAACATGTGGCTTTTAAGGTTCTTGGGATTAAACCAGGCTCTTCACCAGTTTGCCATTTCTTTCCTGCTGATCATTTTGTGTGGGTCCCATCTAGTGCTGATCTTTCACCAGTTTGAATTGGGTTTCTATATAATATATATAAACATAAATCTTTGATGTCGTGTAATAAGTGCAATTGTGTGTTTATGTGCCTTTGTGCTTCTACTAGCTAGTGCCCTCCGGGCTTATTGCACCAATATGTAACACAACTAGCTAGTGAAGTACTAAGATGTTTCTAGTTTTATTGCATTTTACTTTTTTATCATTCTTGTCTATGTGTTGAGAAAATATCATTGCAAATAACGCATCAAAAAACGGACACTAAAACAAAATGAGGAGCGAAGATAATTAATATGAATAAATTGAGTGCATCGACAAATCATGAGATTTGGGAGAACGCTTTTAATTTATTGATTAAAAAAATACTCTTACAATTTTTCTTCACTTATTTAATTTTTCACAGTAAAAAAAATAGCAAAAAAATCTCTTTCTAATTTTTGTTTTCTTCTTATTTTCCTTCTTATTTTCTCTGCATACGCTACTCGTTCACTAATTGTATCTTGCGACTGCTCTAGTAGTTTGTGTAGATGTCAAGATATTCAAGAATTCATTGATTTTCCTTTTTCCTAGCTTGCATGTCATTTGATAAGAGCTGCCAATGGTATGGTTTAGATAAAATTAGCTTTAGCACACCTGCATTTTTTTTTCCATCTATTACAATTTTTTATTAATTGAGTTTGTTCTTTCCAACATTATACAACAAAAAATTTTCCTCTCCTCTTTTCAACCACACACGCATTCTCCAATACAATAATAACCACACATTTTGCATGGAAAATCGTGCCCAACAAGTTAGTCATGAACCGAACAAGCCCTCAATTTTTCAGATATACACTTTTACTTTTTAAATGTATTTATCTTTATATAGTCAATTATTTTCATAACAATATTAATTAGCTACTTCTAGAGCTTGCTTAATTAATTATTTGCATAACCGGCTTTTAATATACACACAAGCAACCATATCTTGAAGTTCTAATAAATTGGGGAAAAAAAATCATTCCCAGATAAATTTCAATTAATTAACTTGACACTTCCATCATTTTACACAATATTCTATAGTTAAACCTCTAATAAATTAATAGCCTCGAAACTTGCAAAATGCATTAATTTAGCAAGATATTAAATAATCGATAAATTAAGAATTTATTAGTTTATTTGATAATTAATAATTTATTAATTTATCAAACTATTATTAATACCGTAGAGCTCATTCTTTACGAAGTCATCATAAATTGAGTTCAAGATAATTTATTCGTTGAATAATTAATTATTTATTTGTTAGTTATTATAACATAGAGTTAAGAAATTAGAAGTCTCACATCAAATTCAAAGTGATATCAGTTTCAAAAGGCAACAAATCACAATTGAGTCATATACACACACACATTAAGACATTGCTAATTTATATATTTATGGGGTCTATATATATTAATTCTCGAATTTCTACTCCCTCCATCCCATTAGGATATGCATTATTTGGTTTTCACATATTCAGAAATTGTAATTAATATTGTTAGAAAGGTTAATTTTATATGTATATTTTTAGATATATACCTATATTAAATATTATTATTAACTCTTATTACTAACAATGCATATTAATTAGGGTTAAATTAGAAAATGAGGAAATCATGTATATATTAACAAACATATCGAAGAAAAAAAACCTATCTTAGTGGGATGGAGGGAATATTATCTTATAAATTTAACAAATTACTAATTTAACACATACGTTGTCCACAAGTCGGGATTGACCAAAAAAGATTTCTTTTAACGATGTTATTAATTAATTAAGTACTAAATTATTGATGTTTTACTATATGTCTGTATTTTCTAAAACACTATTTTCCCCCGTAATTGAGATCGAAATCGACAATTTCATCAATATCAGCATCAAAATTCAAAATCGAAGAAAAATCCACAACACTCTTGGCCAATAGTGTTTGAATAGGCTATCTAATTTGATTGATTGCCAATGAGACTTGGCCGGTTCGTGTAGGGGGAAAATCTTACTATTTTAGTAGAGGCTTATATTATCCCAGTTAGGAGATTTACTTATTCAGTAGGGGGTACTTTAGTAGAAAAATATTTGTAGCCAGTGCGCGCCTTCGTGCTGCTCGATGCAAATTGCACATTGTATTTTTTTTTTTTTTAATGATTGTATGGAAATTTAGCATAGTTTATTTGGTTTCTTCATGTCTTATTTGCACCCGTTAGCATTTACATTTTTAAGCATTTTTATGTGAGACATGAAAGAAAATGAATGGAATTAAATTGTGGAGATTTGTGTAGAGTACAATGAGGTACGGAGAGATATGTAAATGTGATTAGTTTGACCAAATTCAAATTTAAAAGAGAATGAATTAAAATGAGATGATAACATGGACCAAAATTTTCAAATCACGCCATATTATCACATTCGTGGTATAATTTAAATTCAAGAAAATTCAAGAACACTCATTCAACCATTTTCCAGGAATAAGATCATTAATACGATCGAAAATTACCAGTTTCAAACATAAGGACCATCAACATAACTTAACTCCACACTTATCTTTAGATTCATCAAATCATGCCCAACCAAAGCATATTAGAATAGCAAATTAAGTGGTCGATCGATTAATATGTCCCGCAATGTTGATTCAAATGTCAGAAAAAAGGTAATATCAATGGTCAACAAGTAGTCAATTGACATTTTGTGAATTAATACTCAAAAGTGCATTGACATCAACATTTTATAACTTTAGGACGCTTTTTAGTCACCATTAAAGACATAGCTAGGAGTGGGCATTGGTCTGATTGGGCTGAGTTTTGACCCAACGCAAGACCAAGCCGATCATAGCATTCAGCCCTTCAGGTTGGTTTCAAGTTTCCATGACCGACCCTGTGGTTTAGGTCGGTTTGTAGAGTAACCGACAATTTTATATATATTTTTTATTTTTTAATCAAACCAATCAGTTTTCGGGTGGATTTCGGGAACTCGAAAGCTAAACCAATCGGGTAAAGTACCAGACTCGGACCAACCCGAGACGGTCTGATTTTTCTATTTTCTGGGTTGGATGCCTACCTCTAAACATAGCCCAACAACAGCTGGACTTGGACAAATATGGACCATTGATTAGTACCCAATAGCCGAATCAAAGAATAGGACTGACTGCACTATTTATTTATCTTGTTAAAATTGATTTTTACTTCGTGGTAATAAAATAACGGAAATTATTTATTTTGAAATGAAAAGTGTACTGAAGGCTTGTCCTGTATATACAATTTTAAACAAAAAATCATTTTTTTTTATCTCTTTCAATCATTCATGGAATATATGACAGTGATCCAATATTATTTATGTGATCACTTCAAATCACTTCGATAATATTTAATGTCAATCTAACATGTATTCTTTAGATAATAAATCTATGTTGATGTAAATATTAGATTTCTTCGCTTAATCACATCTTCTTGTACTTGTATTTAATTAATTACACATTTCACAAATAATATTTTTACATTTTTATACTACCTTATTACTTTGGAATCCCTGTTCTTCACGAAATATTGTGTTCTCTTTGCTATTTTCGACTCGTGTTTCCAATTTTTGAAAATAGTGAAAACGTGTTCAATTTCATTTTTTCCAGAAACCATTTTTTTGAAAACAATTAAAAAGCAAAACTTAAAACGATGTGTTTTTTTCTGTTAAAAAGTTAAAAACATTGAAAGGGACCCGAAATATACCTTTAAGTAGTTGTCTATGAAAATTTATTTCCGTAAAAAAATTTCTAATCGAACAGTCAATTTTGGAATTCGTTGAAAAATCATTGCATTCAAACATGGTTACCCTTACATTTTCTTCTAGAAAAGGCTTCTACCAAACTTGGGATAGAACGTTGTAAAAATGAATGAAATTGTTTCCAATGGCAATGGTTTTGCAGATCACTACAAAAAAAAAAAAAAAAAAAAAAAAGGGTTAATAACAGCGACATACTCGTACTTATAGAATAATAGAAGGGACGTTATAGACGACTGAGTCGGCCATAAAGATCCAATTTCTTATAGTAGATTGAGAAGGATATAGTGTAGCATGTGGAAAATTATGATAGGTTTACTTATGAAATTTAAGAGAAAGAACATAAAAGAAATAAGAATAATGCAAATAGAAGCTGTCTAACATACTAATTATATTTAGAAAGTGTGGTTCTATTTTTTCCTTTGCCACATAAGCATTTCAGGCTTATATGTGGCAAAGATTTTTCTTCAATGAGCATGCCATTAGAGATGCTCTATAAGTACTTGAAATTTTAAAATACTGTAGAATTATATTTTTGTTAGAAATTTAAAAATACATAGAAGTTTGTATAATATATTTCAAATATGCAATATTAATTTCTCATTCTTTACTTTTCAATAATCATTAAAATAATATAGAAACTTAAATGCACATTTCTATCCTTAACTTAGGTGACCATATGGTTCCAAAGCTTGATGCTTCCCCTCACCCACTTAACGCATTTTATTTTTTTTACAACTTTGGCTATATGACATATATAATGAATGATTCTAGACGAACATTGTTAATTAAAATTTTTGAGTGACACACAGGTATCAGTTCTTTATTGAATAATGAAAACAAACATACAAATATATTAACATTTAATTCATTTCTTTATACGTAATGAAGATAGGCAACATGCCAACCTCATCATATCACTTAGAAATATCAAATTTGAATGTTTTTTCTAGAATTACTCTTTAATATTATTTTCATCTTTAGTGTTTAAGACAATAACACAAATAATAGTATTATTTATCTTTACTGTTTATTCATCATAGTAATATAATATTTAATTGCACATGACTACAATTCACTTATTAATAACAAGACCAGTCCTTATAAAGTTCCTATGCTTGAGCAGAACTTTAAAAATACAAAATTTAGGCCTTCCCTCCCTCTGCTTCCTTTTTCTAGTTTTGGCTCATTTGTACCCCCATTTTTCACCCAATCCTTGTTTAGTTTTAGACTTAAAATTTAAAAGTTGTGCATCTACTTCTCTTTTTGAAAAATATATTTTCATCACCAAGGCATCAACTTCATTCGCCTCAGAGCCGGATTGACTTTTCTAATAAACATCAGTACTCATATGAATATGCATCAAAATTTTAATTTTCTTTTATATGCTCCCTTCTGTGACGCTGATTATAATTACAACAATGATAAAAATCAAACGAGTTTGGGGCTTGTTGATTTAAGGAAATAAAACGGTTACTAGTACACCTAGTCCTACATGTTTGTTGACATTTACGTGACATGTTAAAATCGTGTGAAGTGGAAAAAATAACGATATTGATGGAAAATGTACCACAAACATGTTACTGCATGTCCTAGTAAATGTACCATTGTTCGGAAAGAAAATGACCACATACATGTTGTTTTCCAAGTGACTTAAGGAGCTTTTTATTCACAAAAATAAAGCCGTCTTAATTTTAAAAAAAAAAAGTCATTATATCGATTTTTTTTTTTTCAACGAGATGACTTAAGTTTATCATGGCTGATTCATTTTCATCTTGCTTTTTTGATTAAATGGGAAGAGGGCATTTTGGGGAGATCGAGGCGATAATTGAACCTCCAATTAACCTCATACAACGAACAACGCTAACATGTCGATGGAAATACAACCTCTTGGCATTTAATCTTGCTCATTATATTATATTTTTAACAGATCAATATATACATATATATATATATATATATATATAATACAAAAAGCCATCAAAATGTGAATTAAATCAACATAAAAGTATCAAACATAAATTTGGTAGAAAGACCTGATTGTTATAGAGCCTAGACAATATTATCAAATCTTACAAAGTAAACCTCCATCACCATCATAAGACAACGTAAAATTACTACAATAACTTGATCAACCTACGTACTAATCACAAACAAACAGTCCCTACAAATCACGACCTCAGATTCAAGTAATCCTTTCGTCATCGACTAATTAACCCTAGTCTTGAGAATTAGATGGCTTCATTTTTGCAGAATGAACATGGCTATGATATATTATCACACTAGGCTTTGTGTCAAAATTTCTCACAAAACGGTCCACCTTTTGAGCATCGTCACCAATTTCATGATGGAGAAGGTCTTTGATTGCTTTCGGCATAGGTTCACCATTCATTATACTGTTCCACGACTCCTTCGGGCCTTTTCTTGCATCGATCTGACTCGAAAACTGATTAGAAAATACAAAATAACAATTGGTCAGATGAGCTCAAAAATGATGATCCTATTTAATTTGAATCGACCCTAAAAATGTTGCATGATCATATTAAGACGAAAATTATCTCAAACTTATAAGTGAAAGAGAATTGTACAAGAAACACTACCAAGATGAGGGCAGCAAGAAGGATGAAGATGGGAAAAGTTCTCATGTTACTCTTCAAACTCATTGAATTGTTTAGTAGTATTGTGCAAACTGTACAACCTCTGACTTGGTATTTATAGGCCATATTGGTCTAATAAAAAAATCATTATTTATTACAAGGTGATATAATCTAATTGTCGGTACACAATTTTTAGGTGATTTGAACCACCTTCACTAGATGTTGGCAATTTTGATTTGTGGAAGATAATTAATGCCGGCTGAGGGATGGTGTAAATTGTATAATTAAGTGATACCTGGTAATTGTGAAATAAGTAATACATCACTAGCTACTTTTTCTCTACACAATCACATATATATATATATATATATATATATATATATAAAATTAAAATTCTCCGATTAGTCTTTATTAATTAGTGAATATTATTGATTTCGTGCATTAGGCTAATGTTATTTCATTAATTAATTAATAGTACAATAAAAGTACACACTTTTTGGACGCGTAATACACACAACATTAAAATTGACCTTAATAAATTAAAGTTGATGAAGTAATATACTGTAGAAATGACTTCAAAATAATCAATGTTATTTACAAGCTATATATGATGCTCGGGAGATGATGATGATGCGATATTAATTAATTTATTATCTCACATTAATTAAGATATCATCTAATGATAAATTAATTGATGCCAATTAATTATTTCATTATTGATTGTTGTTGGTAAGCACATGATAAATATGATCCATAAATGTCAAATCTGGAATACTATTCAATTTAAAGTTTAATTTTTAATAAAACAAAAGTTCAATATTAAGTTGGTGGGAACATGACAACATTTTGAAAAGTTCAATTAATGGTAAACAGAAGAAAAAATTTAAGTGACATTTTTTTTGTGGCTTCTGAATTAAATGAGTCGCATCATAAAAATAGGGTGCGACATAAAATAATTATAGCATTGACGAAGCCGATCGACATAGCGCGGATCGATGATTCTAGTCCGTCGTTAGTGTTACTCCTATATGAAAAATGCTTGTGAATTCTAATTTCTGTGAATGCATGTGAGCCTCTCACTTCTCTCAAATGGATTGTCACTGTTTGACCAAAGAAGTCAACGTACAAGTTGAGTCTGCAATACAATTATGTAGACGAGCCACATACTTGTAACATTTTTCTAAGAACGTAAATTTAAATTATTATAATTAAAACAATTCATAATCATAGAGATAAGGAGCCAATAGGGGACCTCCATTATCTACTTCAAAGTTGTTTATTAACTAACTGAACGTAAGGAGCTGATTAACCCACCTTTTAAATTAAGCCTCCCAAATAGTCAAACGTGGGCACCCATAAGTGATGTCGTTTTATTAACATGCAAGGCATCTAGATGTCTGGCGTTGTTTTTATATGTATAAATTTTATATAGATGCTAAATCTTACCAATTTAAATATTTCATTAAAAAACAATAAAAAAAATCCACCAATTTTAATATTATTATATACCAAAAGCGACGAAGTTGAGATAAGAATATTGTTTGGTCAATTTTATTTTATTTTTCTCTTTTCTTTTCGAGAATGACATAATTATATTGTATGTCTTTTCACGGTCACATTCATTGCGGTAGGAATTGAGTTCAAATTTTGTCGAGTCATTCTTCATCAATGAACTCTTATTGTACACGGATGAGTGATTTTTTTCCTAGAGTTTATATCGATTTTAAAAACTTTATGGACATACAGGAAAGCAATGACGTTCTTGCTATGACATAATTTGGAATTTTTTTTTTCGTTTTTATTTTTTTTTACTCAACTTATTCACTATTTACCATGTATGTGTTCTATTTATTGGAGTTCCGTCTCTCATGCGAGTTATCAATCAAGTTGCTTTCTAGAGGAGAAAAAAAGAAAAACCAAATGTGTTAAGGAAAATTTTTAATGAATAAATAATAGTGTTAAATGAAAAATAATTTTTTTTTATTTGGTACCATCCTTTGAATAATAATTCTGAGATTTGAATTATGAAACGGAACTTATATATTTTAATTTTGTCATTTGATGTTGACATTGGTTGCTAGGAAATCAAACAAATAAATGATAAAAGCATATAGAGAGAAGCTCCTAGTTTTCCAAATGAATCAGGGATGCACCAAATCTATGGGGTCGACCAAGAATATTGTTGATTAGCTTTTGAAAGTTTATGTGCACCACCCATATTGGATTCTTGACTTTGGATCAAGCTTTAGTCTTAGGAGCACTTGAAGAAGTTTGTAGTGGTTTCTAGTCGCAGTTTTTGACAATAAAGGGCTATTTTACCTTTTCGCGGTCGATTTGTATTCACTGAATCAATTATGCTAACACAAATCTGTGTTGCGTTTGATTTAATAGAAACCTTTTATGAGTATGGGTGATAATTAATTAATTCTTGAAATTCAGGTAAGCAATCGAGTGATTTTGCTATAGTATTAAAAATTGATACTAGTTAGTAGTAGTATTGATGAATCAATGATCCTGTAATATTAAAATGCCGGTTGGTGATATATGGCACCTACGAGACATTAGTACATGGATACTAGTCTAAATCCGCTCTGTTAAATTTATATACTCTAGACTTTCACATACAATCAAAACAGTATATTTTATTGAATTAATATACATTATTATATATATATATATATTATTTTAATTGAATGAGGAAATTATAACTAAAAAAAACAATGACAGATAAGAAATAGAATAGTAAATTGAGACTATAAAGAAAAGGTCGTTTCTGGTCCCCGCGCGGGACCAGAAAATTGAACTGTCCCCCCACCCCGGGCTCCACCGCCATAGGGCTCTGTGTGTGCGGGTTTCACTATTCAAGCACCCCGCGCGGGTGCTTGAAGTTTTCCGATAAAGAAATTATAGGATCAATCAATACAACGATATTAATTATGATCTTTGGAATGTGAATATTGATGATAATATTGTTGATAACATGTATTATTTATTTAATATTAAATTGTGGTTTGGTGTAATCCAATTTTGAAAGTAATAACTCATCCATATGTACATCCACAGCAAAGCACACTCATGATTCAATGGCTAGGTATCTTCATCAAATAGTCAACTCTTGAACAGCTCACACCATACAAATGTTCCACGTAGTACATTTATAATCAAAGAAGTCACATCGCTTTAAATCTTTAAAGTTGAAGCACCCTTTTAGACGTGGTCAGTGTTATCTTCTGCAAGTTTATCCTTAAGCATCACCTTTTTATGTCGGATTTGCATTTTGACATTATTGTAATATTTGCTTTTGACTCGTTAGATTTGGAGCACATTTAGAAACTAGAGCACATTTGGAAACTACGGGGCAAATTCAATCTTCATTTGATATACATTGTTATTCTGTCTATATATATAATATATGTGTGTTATGTCAAAATTAAATATAATCAATTTGACATGTGTTCGACAAGTAAAATAAATAATATCAATGAATCCAAATCTCAGTATCTCACCATCTCGTTGAATCAAAATGATCCACATGCACAATCAGTTGGATTAATTTAATAATGTAATTTATTTTGATTGAATAAAATAATCAAAATGATAGAATTAAAACAACAGATCTAGACTCAAGAATTAAAACAATTATGTTTTTATTCTTGACTTGTGTAACGTTGCAATATAGTGGGTTAGGCCTAGTGTTATATAGGCTGTTATGTGGTTTAAACATTGGTTAGTACTATATATATAATTCATATAAAATGCTAGCATATAGCTATTATAAGTTTATAACACTTACTAATTTGTTGCGTTAGTACTAATCCAATTGACACGGTTGCTAAAGGGTATTATTCTTTGATTTTGAAATGAAATAACACAAATTGCAATGTCTATATATAAGAACTGATTCCCTTCCCATGCGGGAAAGCTCCCCACACCACGTGTCTCCCTCGATTGGATGGGGGCCTCAAATCAAGGTCCCACTTGATGTCTCCCTCTAATAAGGGGAGACACGTGGCGTGGGGAGTCTCCTTACATGGGGAGAGAATCACTTTTGTATATATATATATATATATATATATATATATATAGACACACACACATTAGTTTTTTTACTCGTGTGATGCACCAAGCTAATATAAACAAAATACATTACAAATTGAAGTAATAACTCTAGATTTGGTGATGCTGATTTGCCATATAATTTGGCCCTATCATTCCCAAAAATATTTGGACAATATTTTTTTTTTGAAAAGTTAGCAACAATATAACCAAGGGTATGTTTGGTAGAATTAGCTAATAAGTTAGCTTATAACTGATAAGCTAGCTTATGCTGATAAGCTAATTGAGAGTTGATAGCTTATGACTTATAGCTGATAACTGATAAGTTAACTGATATAAATAAAAACGTTTGGCAAAATAACTGATAAGCTGACTCATAAATAAAAATTACACAAATAAATATGTTTAAAATATATTTCTAGAAAATTGTAGGGGTAAAAAATAGAATAAAAAGGGAAAAGCTCATGAGCTTATTTGAAAAGCTAGTAAAAAAAGCTTTTCAAATAAGGTAAAGCTTTTCAAATAAGGTCGAGCTTTTCAAATAAGTTCCTTTAACCAAACGAAGCTTATTTAATTAGTATGAGCTTATAAGCTTCTGAATAAGTTATAAGTTAGTTTATTTGGCTTACCAAACATATCCCAAGTAAAACTCGTGATTATCTCTACATATTTTCCATATAATTTGGTTTTAGCAAAAATTTATTTAATATAAACGAAATACATTACAAATTGAAGTAATAAAATTATATCTTTTTTTAATACAAATTATATCTTTTTTAAAACTATTTTCTTTTAATATTAGTATAAATATGTAAACACGGTGGTTTGTTTATTTTGCTTTTTTTTAAAATTCTTTTGGCCATCTATAATTGCTATTATTAATTTTTCATTTAGTTATCTTTTGGCCTTATCTTCCCCGAAAATATTTGGCCAATATTTTTTCTTAAAAGTTAGCAACAATATAACAAAATAAAACTCCTGATTATCTCTGCCATACATGCCATATAATTTTGGTTTTAGCAAAAATTTATTTAATGTTATAAAAGTATAGAAACAATAGAGAGAATTTAGAGAGAATGAATTCTAAGGAATTCTCAGGAATGAATTTCATTAATAACTGAAGCCCTATTTATAGGAAAACTTCGAATGGTACAACCGTAATTACATAATTTCATCAAGGGTATAATAGTCATTCACATATAATAATTACATCTTTTACCAAATTATTCCTCCACCAAATTATTCCTCCACCAAATTATTCCTCATAATTCATAACCACCAAATTATTCTCAATTATTCATAACACTCCCCCTTGAATGACTATTAATACAAATGTCTTACGGACTTGTTTGGAGAAAAACCCAGTGGGAAAAAACTTCCAAACCGATTGCGAGGATAGCTTGGAATGGTTATATCTTCTCATCAAAACATTGCTCCCCCTGATGTCTTCCAGCGGTATAGGAGTATTCATGTGCTGCCTCGTTAAAACCTTGTCAAGAAAACCCAGTGGGAAAAAACTTGATCGAAGGAAAAAGAGTACAGCTGCTCCGTTTGATTTCATATCTTGAGAATCGATATCTTTACTTACGGTAAATGATTTCCAATATCATCATCGTTTGGATCTAAAGCATTAGCTCCATTATAACTTGATCCAATAGATATCTTTGTATCAATTTCTCCTATCGTTCTCAATATACCATGAATATGCCTCGTTAAAACCTTATTAGGAAAAACCCGATTGGGAAAAACCTAATGAAGGAAAAAGAGTACATTATTCATGTGAATACGCCTTTAAAGTTGCCTCATTAAAAACCTTGCTAGGAAAACCCAATGGGATAAAACCTCGATCGAGGAAAAAGAGTGCAATGCGTATTTTATACAAGTATCTTTATAAGCATTTCAAAATCTTTCATACATTTGTATGAGTATCATATACATTGGTTTTATACTCTTCGTTCATTTAGAGTGCATCAATTTTCTTACACAACTACAAAACATTCACCATGAACACATGTCTCAAAACACACAATTTAAAGCATATAAATTCATCATAAAAACATGTAAACATATAAGTAAACCTTCATAACTAACTAACACTTAAAATATATCATTTAACATTTAATACTCACTTAATAGGTTATTTCATTCCCAGGGGCTTAGCTCACCCTTTAGGGTACTCATAAACACGGGCTTAGCTCACCCGATCCTTTAATTTCCTTTTCGGTACTACACACACGATCGGTAATTTAACTTTCATGAGCATGCAACATATAATGACCACCATGCTTATCTTTAAACTTGAGCATTAGTCATCATCATCTCATCATCTCATAAGTTAAGGATTTCACATTCACCATTTATCATCTTCAATATATCTCAATATTTTCATTATCATTGATCATATGTAGCGCTACATTTTCATATCGTGTCGACACTTTTCAATTTCATTTCTTTCCCCATATCGACATAACTTATCGAGATATCTCATTATTAATCCTCTTGTAGGATTACACAATATAGTTATGTCTATATACTCTTCAAGAGCATATGCCTCCGTTATTAAGACCATCTTTTATAATTTGCTTTGATATATATGTTTGGGGAAATCTCATAATATCAACGCTTCTAGCGTGCTAACTTATCAAAGCATCTTAAGCGATATATGTGATTGTTCATAGCATCTTTTATGCATCTTTGAACTTCAAGTTCATATTTTAATTGTGAGGATATAACATGATGCATTTCACATATCATTTTTAACATTTAATACTCCTCATCTTTGAGAAAATTTAGAACACCAAAACTCATACAGTTGGTATGATTTTAATCATATATGTTCTCATCATTCAAAGCCTTAATATAGAATTTAGACCGTTTGCATTCTATTCTCGATATCGGCAATTTATTTGAGGACTTTAAATAATTTGCCATATAATATCCCACTTGTATCAGCATACTCAATCCTTGAGGATTTATTCAAGTATTGGGATATACATTTACTAGCTTTATCATTAAATCTGAAAATCATGCTCATACTTAGTGAGCAAATATTTAAATAAATTTCAAATTACGAATCATATACACATGTGACTATCTAGTGGATCCATATCATAATATTTAGTAGTCCACATGGAGGATGAGTGGGCCCATACTTCTCATCCTTTATTCCAGATATATTTGGGATTTATTTCCAATATTGGCTAGTAATGATTTCATCATTTATCGAGAACAATCATTGAAGAATTCTTTTAATTCTTCACTTGAAATATTGATTTCAATAATTATTTAAACCGGGATGGTCAGTCCGGTTTTGCAAACGAGTATTATTGAACTTCTAGTTCAGTAAATTCTTATATCGATTTCACTAGTATCTGTATAGTGCTCTGTAACGCCCAATCTAAACCCCACGAAATTAGGGTTGCGGAACTAGACTCGACGCTACAATTACATTTCACAAAGCAACACGGGTGGCGATTCACATTTTCAAATTGTTTATCGTTTACAATACACCATCAAAGCATTGCCCGTGTTCATTTCAAAATCATAAGTATAGGATCTTCAGCATCTTTCTTCTTCCCCACCCACAATCTCTCCCGCGTCAATCCCGTGAGGTTTCTCTTCCGTCACCCGAAGCTGGCAGTATGCCTGACGTACCTATAGTGAAATCATAAAGAAAACACGATGAGTCCCAAGGACTCGGTGGGCATCTGATTAAATGCAATGCATGTCACACTCATGTATTGGGCCCGGTTGCTTCTCAAGTGGATACATCGCCAACATAACGTAACATAACATATATGGCCCAATTGTCTCAATCCTCATGCGGGCTTAGCGTGAGACGCCAATAGTCTCAATCCTCTTGGGGCCTTTTCCCGTGAGACTAAACATAACTGTACATAGGTGTATCCCTTGGTAAGCAACAGTACATTCACACTTCATGACCATGTTTGCCAACATAACAAGTACAAGAAGCTAACCTTTCCGATACCTCTACTTCCGGTAATGCTACACAGGTGATATCCACATATAAACATACATCAACATCAACATCATATATCACCTCAAGCATTATATAAACTCTAGGTTCTAAGTCATGAGTAAGAAGGGTAACACTTAAATCATGCCATACATAGCTACTCAAGTCATAACTATACATCTCAAGAGGTATATGTGTACATCTACGACTTTCTAACTACATAGGGAACTTTCTACCTCTACTTACCATGAGTATAATTAATATAGCAATACCCACCTTACTAGAATGGCAAAGAACCAAGGAGGTGATCACTACTTCACTTCAATCTTCACCAATCACCCAACTCAACAAGGCCACAAGCTAGCCCTTGCCTATACCCAAGTTGAAGACCTTG
This sequence comes from Jasminum sambac, assembly GCA_018223645.1. NCBI lineage: Eukaryota > Viridiplantae > Streptophyta > Magnoliopsida > Lamiales > Oleaceae > Jasminum > Jasminum sambac. The sequence goes on along the minus strand of CP073648.1, from coordinate 23,783,325 downwards.
GAAATGATAAGAATGGCTTTTTGGGGGTTTAGGGTCGAGCTCATGAAGAAAATACCCCAAAAATGGCTTCTGTTGACCTAAATACCATTCTGCCGACTTACCAGTTACGGCCGTAACTTTATACCTTACGGCCGTAAAATCCAAAATTACGGCCGTAACATACCTTTTTACGGCCGTAACCCAGTCTCTGTAAATGTCACATTCTGGTTCTGGTTCTATTTACGGCCGTATCATATATCTATTACGGCCGTAACACAAAAATACGGCCGTACTCGACCCACACATACGACCAGTAATTCACTCTCTGTAAATATGGCGCATTTTCCATCATCGACACTTACGGTAGTAACTACACCCTCTTCGGCCAGTAACTCCTGAGATACGGCCGTATCTATAGTTCATACGGCCGTAATTAACTCTCTGCATCTTGAAGCACCTGACACTGTGCATACTTACGGCCGTAACATACGACCCTTACGGCCGTAACGACCACATTACGGCCGTAAATAGAGACCTTACGGCCGTAATTTCCCATTTTTCTGCATTTGTGCACCCGACGAACCCTTAACGACCCGAAACCACACATACCCTCATATACACTTGGGAACACATCCAAACACATAAAACAACATACGACAACACTGCACATGCATGCCACACCCAAAATGACGTCATCAACATCACATATTTGTACGGAAAACGAACGGGGCGTCACAATCGTTCCCTTAAATAAATTTCGTCCTCGAAATTTACCTGTAAAGAGCTCGGGGTAGCTTTGCTTCATAGTTTCTTCTCGTTCCCACGTTTCCTCTTCCATAGTTGCGCTCTGCCAGAGTACATGAACGAGAGGAATGTGCTTTCCACGTAACTGTTTGACACTTCGGCCGACAATTCGAACAGGTCTTTCCTCGTAAGACAAGTCGGGTTGCAAATCCAATGGAGGGTCTGGCAGGATATGATTCGGATCTGGCACATATTTCCGTAACATAGAGACATGAAATACGTTGTGGATCCGATCCATATGCGTCGGTAACTTCAACCGATAAGCCACCTCCCCAACTCTATCAAGGATTTCGTATGGTCCAATATAACGTGGTGTAAGTTTGCCGCGTTTGCCAAACCGAAACAGCCTTTTGATTGGTGAGATGCGAACGAACACCTTCTCACCAATAGCAAATTCCAGTGGTCGACGTCGAGTATCCGCATAGCTCTTCTGTCGATCCTGAGCAACCTTCATGCGTTGCTTAATTTTTTCCAGTGCGGCAAGCATCTCTTGTATCATCTCCGTTCGTAACACTTTCATCTCTCCAACGTCATCCCAATGTAGAGGAGACCTACATTTTCGTCCGTACAACGCTTCATATGGCGGCATGCCAATCGAGGAATGGTAACTATTGTTATATGCAAACTCGACCAGAGGAAGATGACGATCCCAACTTTGGGGAAACTCCAAAACACAAGCACGTAGCATATCTTCAAGTGTTTGGATCGTCCGCTCCGTCTGCCCATCGGTTTGCGGATGAAAAGCAGTACTAAACTGAAGTTTTGTCCCCAAAACTGACTGTAACTCCTTCCAGAAATGAGATAAGTACCGAGGTCACGATCGGATGTAATTGTGGTAGTGCACGCCGTGTAGCCGAACAATTTCCTGAACATATAACTGAGCTAATTGTTCCATACGGTACGTCATCTTCACAGGCAGGAAATGCGCTGACTTAGTAAGCCGATCAACAATAACCCAAATACCGTCCGCTCCTTTACTTGTCCGTGGTAAACCACTTACAAAATCCATTGTTACTTCATCCCACTTCCATTCCGGTATTGGGAGTGGTTGTAACGGTCCTGCCGGCCTTTGATGTTCAGCTTTCACTTGTTGGCACACTAAACACCTCGCCACAAACTCGGCTATATCCGCTTCATGCCAGGCCACCAATAAAGTACCTTCACTGCTTTATACATCTTAGTCGAACCCGGATGAATCGTATAGGGTGTCATATGAGCTTCTTGACAGATTTCTTGCCGTAATTCCTTTGCCACTGGAACATAATAGCGGTCTTTATACTTGAGAAGCCCTTGTCGTATTTGAAAGCCTGGATTTGGTTTCTCATCCAATTTCCTCTTCACCTTACAAGCCCAAGCATCGGTTTCCTGCTCTTCTTTGATACGCTCAATCAAAGTCGATTGAATGGACATAACTGCCAATCGGGCCTCGTCCGGCGCTAAAATCTCCAAATCGAAAGTTTCCATTTCCTCTTGCAACTCCTTTGACCTTTGCTTTGGCGCTTTTCGACTCAATGCATCTGCAACCACATTTGCCTTTCCTGGATGGTAGTGAATAGAACAATCATAGTCTTTCACCAGCTCTAACCAACGACGTTGACGCATGTTAAGGTCTTTCTGTGAAAAGAAATACTTCAAACTCTTGTGATCTGTATAAATCTCGTAATCGTGACGCCATAAAGATACTGACGCCAGATCTTTAACGCAAACACTATCGCTGCCAATTCCAAATCATGCGTGGGGATACCTTTGTTCATAGCTCTTCAGTTGGCGTGAAGCATAGGCAATCACTCTCTCATTCTGCATCAGGACACACCCAAGCCCTTGATGTGATGCGTCACTGTAGATGGTGAAGACCCCTGAGCTATCGGGAATGGCCAAGATAGGCGCTGTGGTGAGGCGAGTCTTCAATTCTTGGAAGCTCTTCTCACACTCCTCCGTCCACCTGAAGGGGACATTCTTCCGTGTCAAATGCGTCAATGGAGAAGCAAGTTTGGCAAAGTCCGCAACAAACCGACGATAGTACCCGGCCAATCCTACAAAACTCCGTACATCGGTGGGTGTTGTCATTTGTGGCCACTCCAATCTTTGCTTCTATCTTACTAGGATCAACAAAGAATCCCTTCTTTCATGATAACATGTCCCAAGAACATCACATGTTCGACCCAAAACTCACACTTCGAGAATTTGGCATATAATTTTTAGTCTCGAAGGGTTTGCAAGGCAAGAGCGGAGGTGATTCTCATGTTCTTCCGGGTCTTGGAGTAAATCAAGATATCATCGATGAATACAATCACGAATCGATCAAGATCACGGCTTGAACACCACGATTCATCAAATCCATAAAGGCGTAGGCGCATTAGTAAGTCCAAAGGGCATAACCGAATTCAAAATGACCATATCGAGTACTAAAGCCGACTTTGGAATATCCTCCTCTCTAATCCATAGTGATGATATCCGAACGTAAATCAATCTTTGAATAGATTCTGTGAACCTGAAGTTGATCCAAAGCTCATCGATACGCTGTAGTGGATACTTGTTCTTCACCGTCACCTTATTCAACTCTCGATAGTCAATACACAACCGCATCGAGCCATCCTTCTTCTTAACAAATAAAGCGGCGCACCCAAGGTGAAGTGCTTGGTTTTATAAACCCTTTGGAGCAAATCATCCAACCGGACTCAAGCTCTTCCCGATTCTGGGCGCCATGCGATAAGGAGTCTTGGAGATAGGTAAGGTACCGGTACAAGCTCAATCACAAACTCAATCTCCGAGATGGAGGCAATCCAGGAGGTCTTCGAAACACATCTAAAAATTCTCGAACAATCGGGCCAGACGGCATCCTCGGTTCTTCGGTCTTCATGTGATACACAGTGACTACATATGCTTGACATCCTTGACTAATTAACTTCCTTGCTTTCATTGCCGAAATAATGACCCTTCGTGAGCTCTCCAACCTTGGAAATACAATCGGTTCACCCGTGGGGAATTTCAATGCTCGTTTAGGCGATCCAATATCACCCCAAAACAGTTAACCAATCCATGCCGAGAATGACATCAAAATCTCGAAGCTCCAAGGCAATCAAATCAATAACAGTTTCATAACCCTGAACATGGATAGTAACAGCCGGAAAATAGTGCAAGACACATTGATTTTGTCCCGAGGGCACCCTAACATCAATAGAAGACCACAAGGACTCCGAATGCATACAATTCCGTTGAGCATACGAAGTAGAGATAAAAGAATGCGTAGCACCGGAATCAAACAAAGCATAAGCAGGTAAAGTCGAGACATAAACGATACCTGCAATAACATCGCCTCTCTCGGCTCCTCCGAGATGTCCTAAAGCAAAGACACGTCCGGCGGTCGGGATGGAGGAGGTTGTGAAGCCACTTGGTCTCGAACCTCTGGACATTCTCGGCTCATGTGTCCCTCTTTACCACATCGATAGCATCGGTTCGTGCCGAAGTAACACTGCCCCCAATGTGTCTTCCCACAAGTTTGGCACGTCGGAGGAGGCGTCGTAAATTCGAACCTTTCTTTGCCGGTGGACGAGAGGCGAAGGGGTATTATTGGCGGTCTCTTGTTGTTTCTCCTCGCCCACGATAATTTGTACCTCGCCACGATTACTAGCCGAGGAACTCTGCGAGGAATACGATCGCCCTTGAGTCGATTGCATGGCACGACTTGAGTGACTCACAACCGAGCGGGCTTGCACTATCCAGAGCCTCTGCCGGTTCCGCCACATATGCGCGCTCGGCGATATCCCCATAACTGCCGTGGCAACACTTGCCAATTGAACATCTCGAGCCAATTCGGGCTTCAACCCGAGATGAACCGCGCAATCTTCCTCGGAACATCCACCATATGTGTGGCAAACCGAGCATATTCATCAAATTTCTTCTTGTACTCATTCATCGACATATTCCCTGCCAGAATCAATAAACTCATTAAGCTTCTCATTCTTAGCGTCGAGAAATACTTGTTTCAAACCGTGTACAAAAATCCGCCCAAGCGAAAGAACGGATCAAGTTTCTCCTTGCCTAACGGTGTCCCACCAAAAGCCACCGATCCCGCAACATAAGCGTAGTACAGTTCACTTGCTCGGACTGGGAATATGAGCATACTCAAACATACGCTCCATTGTTTGAATCCAATTCTCCCCATCGATCGGATCCTTGGCATCCTCAAAGATTGGAGGGTTCAAACGCCAAAGCGATCCGTGGCTAACTCCTTGTCCCTATCCTCTTTGCGCCACCAACCCCGATCCACTAAGCGCATTACTTGCATTTGCATTACTTCCACTTCCACTATTCGATTCGTCATCATCTCTCGTGCATCATCTGAGACTGTTGTTCCACCAACCGAGTCAACCGTTCAATAACGGCAGCCTGATCATTATCCGCCATCTAAAGACACAATAATATCCATAACTCATAGACTCATCCTCATCACACAAAAGTGCTCGTACATTTCACATGAAAACACACACAACCAATAGATATCTCAAAGCACATAAACAAGCCGACTCACAACTCGGGGTAGCGGAGAAATCCTCACGTGGTTAGGGAAGAGAGGAAAGCATGCTGCTCTGATACCATCCTGTAACGCCCAATCTAAACCCCACGAAATTAGGGTTGCGGAACTAGACTCGACGCTACAATTACATTTCACAAAACAACACGGGTGGCGATTCACATTTTCAAATTGTTTATCGTTTACAATACACCATCAAAGCATTGCCCGTGTTCATTTCAAAATCATAAGTATAGGATCTTCAGCATCTTTCTTCTTCCCCACCCACAATCTCTCCCGCGTCAATCCCGTGAGGTTTCTCTTCCGTCACCCGAACTGCGTGTCTGCCCTGACGTACCTATAGTGAAATCATAAAAGAAAACCTGATGAGTCCCAAGGACTCAGTGGGCATACAGTTAAATGCAATGCATGTCACACTCATGTATTGGGCCCAGTTGCTTCTCAAGTGGATACACCGGCGCCAACATAACGTAACATAACATATATGGCCCAATTGTCTCAATCCTCATGCGGGCTTCGCCGTAGAGGCGACAATAGTCTCAATCCTCTCATGGGCCTTTTCCCGTGAGACTAAACATAACTGTACATAGGTGTATCCCTTGGTAAGCAACAGTACATTCACACTTCATGACCATGTTTGCCAACATAACAAGTACAAGAAGCTAACCTTTCCGATACCTCTACTTCCGGTAATGCTACACAGGTGATATCCACATATAAACATACATCAACATCAACATCATATATCACCTCAAGCATTATATAAACTCTAGGTTCTAAGTCATGAGTAAGAAGGGTAACACTTAAATCATGCCATACATAGCTACTCAAGTCATAACTATACATCTCAAGAGGTATATGTGTACATCTACGACTTTCTAACTACATAGGGAACTTTCTACCTCTACTTACCATGAGTATAATTAATATAGCAATACCCACCTTACTAGAATGGCAAAGAACCAAGGAGGTGATCACTACTTCACTTCAATCTTCACCAATCACCCAACTCAACAAGGCCACAAGCTAGCCCTTGCCTATACCCAAGTTGAAGACCTTGGAAATGATAAGAATGGCTTTTTGGGGGTTTAGGGTCGAGCTCATGAAGAAAATACCCCAAAAATGGCTTCTGTTGACCTAAATACCATTCTGCCGACTTACCAGTTACGGCCGTAACTTTATACCTTACGGCCGTAAAATCCAAAATTACGGCCGTAACATACCTTTTCTGGTAGAACCGATCTCTGTAAATGTCACATTCTGGTTCTGGTTCTATTTACGGCCGTATCATATATCTATTACGGCCGTAACACAAAAATACGGCCGTACTCGACCCACATACGATCGTAATTCACTCTCTGTAAATATGGCGCATTTTCCATCAAGCCGACACTTACTGGCCAGTAACTACACCCTCTTCACGGCCAGTAACTCCCGAGATACGGCCGTATCTATAGTTCATACTGAGTAATTAACTCTCTGCATCTTGAAGCACCTGACACTGTGCATACTTACGGCCGTAACATACGACCCTTACGGCCGTAACGACCACATTACGGCCGTAAATAGAGACCTTACGGCCGTAATTTCCCATTTTTCTGCATTTGTGCACCCGACGAACCCTTAACGACCCGAAACCACACATACCCTCATATACACTTGGGAACACATCCAAACACATAAAACAACATACGACAACACTGCACATGCAAGCCACACCCAAAATGACGTCATCAACATCACATATTTGTACGGAAAACGAACGGGGCGTCACATGCTCAATATGATTTATCATAGAAATAATTCACCGACATATTCCATCATCTTTTGGTGACATTATTGTCTACTACTGTTCAAACACGGAGTTACAGCTCATACGCATCACATCCGGCTATTATTTAATTCCGAAATCGTAGCTCTTACGCTTTATTTAAAATCGGAGTCTTATTTCATACGCGTCGTATTATTCTATAAATAAATCATCAAAATTATTGGAAAATTCATCCTAACAAGGGTCTATACATTATAATGGATCATATGCTCTCAAATCTTCGAAAATACTATCCATCACTACCAGAGCCAAAATCCTAAAAAGGATTTATCGATGTATTTGGAAAGATTAAGGATGCTAATGAATAAGGGTATCCCACAAGATATCCGATGCTTGATTGAAGCAAAGGTTCGATTATCTGGTGAGGTTTCAATTCCTTCTAAATACATGCCTGGTATGGGTAAAAGTAGTTTTCAAAGAAACGGAGAGCAAAAGATTAGGAGGATGCTACAAGTGTGCTCGGTGGACATGTGACACTATGTAAATCTGTGGGGTACTTGTCCAGAAACCGAGAAGATAAAATAGCATTCATTAAGGATGGATTGAGTAAGGAGCCTTTGGATGATATTCAACAAGCTCTTGAGACACATCCTAGTGGACACGCACAAGGTGAGCTAATGGCCTTATGGGCCAAATTCAAAGATCAACAAACGCTACATACTTTGAAAAACTTACTTTAGAAGATCCTGTTTGTAAATTTAGTAGAAAAATTTAGTATAATGATTTTTCCATATTTATGTAAGAAAGCTCGGTGTAATAATGAAGATCAATGTTTTTCTTGTAATTATAAATATTGTTTTTCAATTTTAAGATATATATATGTATATATATATTATTTTTCAATCACCGACAGGTATATGTCATTTCACTAAAATTTTTCTACCATTTTCTCTTTCATATTTGTCAAAAAGTAAATAGTGCACTCAATTATTGGTTTGAAAATTTTTCTTTAAATAGAGGGATTCATATATCTATCATTCATTCGTTGAAAGAGAAAAATAGAGGTGGAGATGGAGATGGAGATATCAGAATCATCTCATGTAAGTCAATCTTTACCTCGCCAGGTAAAAACTATATGTGTTCTTGGTGGCTCCAGACTAGTAGGTCATATCCAATATGTGGATATGGCAGACCAACTTGTAAGGGAGTTAGGGAAACAAAATATCAATATACTATATGGAGGGACTAATAACAAACTATTAAGGAGTCTTACGATGGCCGCACAATTATGGGGGATAAGAGTGTCAAGTATAATACCTTTTCATCGAATTGGAGGCAGTAATCGAATTGGAGTTAGAAATGTCATTAGTCCAACTGGATTGATGCTACAAACACAATCCATCCATGACTGCCTGATGTACATGATGAGCAATAGTGAAGCTTTTATTGTTCTTCCAGGCGGCTATAACACGCTGGAGGAAATATTCAATATAGCGTCATTTGCACAGTGGAATTTTCATACCAAACCCATAGGTTTATTAAATATTAATTATTTTTTCGATGGTTTGCTAGCATTTCTAGATCAGGGTGTAGAACATAAATTTATTTCTCGTTCAGCGAGAAATATACTTGTTTCTGCTAATACAGTTGCTGATCTACTCATCAAGATTCAATCATATGTTCAAAAATCTGTGGAAGCTAAAACCCATCGGTCACAGATCATCGGTGTCAAGCGAAAAAGAGATCCTTTGGATCTTTCATTATGAACCCGAATGTTCGGGGTGGCAGAGTTACGGAGTATTTATACTCTCGAGACGCATCCCTCATTTATGGGTTCAATATATATTTTCTTTTCGTATTTCTATATTTTCGAGTGTTTATTGTCATCTTTGATATTCTCAATATGTTCCACTTATTTGTTTTGTACTTCTTCTGGAGTAATAATAATATCATATTGGCTTTATTCAAATACAGAAATCTAGTGATTATGCTTCTTCAAGAGCATTTTATTCTCATATTAATACAATCTCATATCATCGATGAGATTACTTCATATAATCTCTCCATCGATATATTTTCTTTGATTTATCAACATGAGACCTATTGAGCATTTTACTTTTATCTATTTATCCAATGGTAACTTCAAGTACCACTTGCTCAATTTTCTCCATTAATATTAGGTATATATGGAGAAGTAATTTTATTCTCATCGTCTACTTCTTGAGAGTAGGATTAGAATATTTGATCAACTACTTCTTACGGAGTATGATTAGTTATAACCAATCGTGTAGTATTACCCACCACATTGGAAATATATGAAATCTAAAGTGCGTAAATTTAAATTGCAGAAATTAAATTTCCTCCAATAGGTGGTCGAACCTACCTTATGGCAATTATTGCAATAAATATAAATTCTTAATTTAAATAGCAAGAATTAAATTGCATAATGTTTAACTACTTCTTCAGAGTAGGATTCGCAGTAGAAGGTATTACCCATCACTTAGCATATAAAGTGCGAAATATATAAAACCTTCCGTTTAGTGACGGTTGAACCCATCATCAAGTAGGAGGTATTGCAAGAATTAAATTGCATTAAATAAAGTGCAAGAATTAAATATTGAATCGCTTCTCACGGAGCAAATTTGTTCTTCTAGAACAAATACTCATTACTTCTACAAGAGCACACTTATCCTTCTGTAATAAGTACATTATGTAATTGAACTCTTCGGGAGTTAAAATAATATTCCGATCTTTTAACTCAAATGGACTTCAAGCCATTTTATATAATCAATGGATTTAGAATTTCTTCATGAATATTCTATTCATTTTTCACTGTCGTCAAAATTAGGTCGGTTTTACCCTAAGGGTAAAATTGTCCATTCCAATTCGCAAAGGTAAAATTGTCAAAAATATTTTATCAATATTTTACGATTGAAAATTATCTCCTTTCTAATTCAATTTATCAATATCAAAATGTTCAAGGACTATTTTGTAACTTTTTCAAAAATTTGGGTACCGTTTTGCAAATTTTTGAAAGTTTATCTTATCAATATTAGTGTCAAATCGAAGCCCTCGTTAAATCGAGTATAATGGAGTCGAGAAAATTTGATTTTGATAACGTATGCTGCTTATATCTCGAGAAAACGAATATTATAGTTTAATATATTATTATATTATATATACATATATATTATATATACCTCTCTGTCCTTTTGCTTGGAGTATTCATCAAATTCTTCAAATGTGCTGCTTCTTTGTCCAAGGAGAGATGCCAGGTTGACCCATCATCAGAAGTCTTGAACTTATTATCAGGACAGCTTTTACTAAAATTATCTTCGAATAAATTCGAATCTGCTGCTTGAGAGAATTTGCCAAACAATACAACAAGAATTGCAATGGAGAAAAGATTGAAATTTGAGCAAGTCCTTCTCTCCCAATAAACTTAACCTCGATGAACATATTCAAGAGCTTTTTAGTTTCTTCAAGATTTTGAGAGAAGGAAATTATTGGTTGTGTTGAAATTTATCAAAAAGGAGTTAACTAATCGGGAAGTGTTTAATCCGGTTTCTGATACAGAGGATCATCTATAAGATGCAACTGTAGAGCATACTTCCTTCATATTACTCAAATGGTTAGAGATTCGTGCTGATAACGTGTTATAAAAGTATAGAAACAATAGAGAGAATTTAGAGAGAATGAATTCTAAGGAATTCTCAGGAATGAATTTCATTAATAAGCGAGCGCATTTATAGGAAAGCTTGAATGATAAACTGTAATTACATAATTTCATCAAGGGTATAATAGTCATTCACATATAATAATTACATCTTTTACCAAATTATTCCTCCACCAAATTATTCCTCCACCAAATTATTCCTCATAATTCATAACCACCAAATTATTCTCAATTATTCATAACATTTAAAAATTATTTATTAATGGCACCTGTACCCAAGCAGTTTAGGCGGAAAATTGCTTCTAGGGACTATTCTCTTTTAATATGAATGATAATTACCTAGTGTTTAAAATATGAACGATAAAATAAAGAATGGACGATAATTACCTACTGTTTAAAACGTAATGCAACTTGAATTACTTTAATAATTATACGAATTAAAATAAATCAAGATTAGAAGGACATTGTGTTCTGGCCCCAAAGTTGACCTCCCAATATCACATCTAGAACCTGTCTTTTCCTTTTTGTCTTTTTCAATTAAAAAGTATAAACATATAATTCATACATCTACCGTGTATCCACACACAAAGTCAAACTGCTTAACAAAGGAAAGACAACGAATGCAACATATTTTTAATGCATGTGAATAGTGTCCCTTATTCTTGATTGCGAGGAGAAAGAATCATAAGAACCCTGTTTGAAGTCCATACAATTTTTGTGCGATAATTTATCATATTTTAATAGGAGTGTGGGTTCTTCCATTTTCATAGGATATAATAATATGATAATTTACCATTATTCCTATTAGGGTATGATAAATGTGTGATAAAAAAATGTGCCTACATCTTATTCAATCCGAATTGTAATTATAATTGAAATTAAAATAATATTATTAATTTTTTTTCATTAAGTATCTCAGTATTAATTAATTAGTATTGTCGTATTTACGTATTAGTGTCAGGTTAGTATTACAACTTAAAAACATCAATTAATCCATTATCTATATATTAATTTATTGTAATTGATTACGAACAATATTAGTTTTTGAAAAATTAAAAATGCAAAGAGAGAGGAGGGCGGAGGAAAAACAAACTAATTATAATAAACACTAATGATTTCCTCCCCATATGGGGAGGAGTTAGTCTCCCCATCTGTCATGTGTAAGCAGATTGGGAGAACACATCATCAGAAATTGAGTCCCATTATTGATATGTTCTCCCCATCTACTAATACATGACAGATGGGGAGAATAACTCATCCCCACGTGGGAAGGAAATCATTAATACTTTTATGATAAATATTTGGTTTCAAGTGGGTCGAGCCATGCAACCTCTATTTGGCTTGCATGATTAACACATATTTAAATATCTTCCTATAAAGAAATTGCTTCTATATTCAATGGTTGGGGAAGTGGTAACACTCTTATGCCTTATTTGACTTTTTGTACTCGTTACCTTTTCGTTTTTTCCGTGCATTTGCATAATTGTGTTCATCTTGATTACAATTGTCTTCCTCAGTGGCGGACCCGTTGAGGGTGCAGCGGGGACAATTTGCCTGCCCCCACTGACTTGTCAAAATTTGGATCACAATATAAGTCTTTTTCCCTCACCACTGGCACTAACTCAAATCTATTCAAAACCGTAGTGTTTGATGCGTAATATTTGTTAATACTAGCTAATTGATTCTTTTTTTTTTTTTTTTTTTGTGGTGCAGATTTTTTTTTTTTTTTTTTTTTTGTGGTGCAGCGGGGGCAATTTGCCTGCCCCCACTGACTTGCCAAAATTTGGATCACAATAAGTCTTTTTCCCCCCACCCCTGGCACTAACTCAAATCGATCTATTCAAAACTGTAGTGTTTGATGCGTAATATTTGTTAATACTAGCTAATTGATTCTTGTTTTTTTTTTTTTGGTGGATGATATATGTTAAGATTAATATAGTTTTGATGTTAAAAAAGATATATTAAAAAGAACTAATAATAAAATTATTATATTGTAACAAAAAGAATAATAAGACTATTATAAGGCGTTTAAAAATATGAGAAGTCCTAGGAAATAATTATAAACAAAGGTACTCTTTTATGTAATTTCGCTAATAATTTCACATTTTATAAATATGAAAGTCTATTAGTATATAGTGCATTAATAGATCTACATTGATAATACAGCATTTTTGCTATAACATGGTGTGGTCATTTAAAAAAAAAAAAAAAAAAAAACCATCGTGACGCTGCCCTTGACCCCCTTAGAAGGGGGCAAAACCCCCTCCAACTCCATGCTTGTGCACTGATGTTCCACCCAAGCACCCATTGAACAATAATTTTAGGTCCGCCCCTTGTCTTTGTAATTTCATCATGATATATCAAAGTTACTTATGTAATATGCGAAAATATACTAACAATAATAAAGACATCAAAGTGCATAGAAGTTAATTTTTTACTACCACTATCTTAATTCTTTGCAAGAGTGCTGACAGGAACACCTCCGTTTCACACTAGTACAGAAAAACCATTTTCGCAATAGTTATTTTGACATTTCTCGACGGTTCCATGGGCATGGCCTATAAAGGAGATGCTAAATGTGGAACCGTTGCTAAATGACAACATTTAGCAACGGTTGTTCCACCAATCATCGTCTACAACTTTTTTTTATTATTTTGGCAGTGCCACCCACATTTAAAAATCGAACTTCTACAAGATCAATACCTGCAACTTGCACTACTACTACAGCTCATTCACCCAATCCACAACCATCCATCCATATATGCAAATTAAAATTGCATAGATGCTAACGAAACTCATTAATATATATCATATTACAAGTAGAATATATTACTTTGCAAATTAAGCGTGTGTTAGGAAGTAAGTTATTATAAATTTTTATGGATTTTGATGTGAAATAAGAAAAAAAATAAGTAGAGTTGAATGATGGAGATTGTGTAGTATATGTAGATCCCATAAGATATGAGGATATGAAATATGAGAAAGAATGAATGGAGTTGAAAAAATATATAAAAATCTATCAAAATTTATAAACTAATATACGCTAAAACAAATTGAAAACCTTGTCGATTTGGTCTTGTGTATATGATCCTTCTCCAAGACTAGCCCATAAAAGATTAAATGAAGTATTGGTTATTTAGTTAATTTAAAACAAATGAAAGCACAACTTTAATTATTAGTTTGAGGATTTACGTATATATGCCCGGTCCAGTGAATCTTGTTCATGATAATGCCTCACAATCTTCAACATGTACCGCATTAGATAGTATCTGCATTCATCACCTCCCGATTGTTCGGGACACTAATATTGACATACATATATAATTGAGAAATAATATCATTAATAATGAGAAAAAAAGATGTGAAGAAATAATGAATTTTATTCTACATTATATACCATAATTGTCATGACCCAAAGTGCCTTCAAGATTGACGACTGTCCCTATTGTACCATCACAAGTTTTTTCAACATGTTTTGTCCCCACTTACACGCTCTTTGAGAAAACTTTCCGCGGGATCACCCATCATAGAGTTGCTTCAAGCAAAGTACCTAATTGTGGAGTTCCTAAATGATGAACACCAGAATGAAAAATACATCTTAATGATATCAGTAGTACAAGTCAAATCTTTTAAACTCTCCTGGTTAGTCTTACAATCTGGGTATTACATGGCCGCACAATTGACCCAAAATCTGATAAGTCACATCATCAAGAAGCAGGAGTCGAAGGGTAGATGATGAGACCTCAACGCTAATCACCTTTGGTTTGCCTTCATCGGCTTTTTTGCCTTTTTTGTGTACCTTCTTGTATTTAGTAAATTTTTGCCATGAACTACTATGTAATGCATGATCAAATTAAAGGTAACTAAAAAACACTTTTATATGTGTAAGATTTATTACCTCTCCTAAAAGAACTAAATCTTTAAATTTAGCCATTGAATGAAACTTCCCTCTACATCCCCAACCAAGTTGTGGTGTTGGAATGGCACTCGAAGGGAGTAATTTTCTGCGTTCACAAGGACCATCACCTTCACATGACCTTCCAATAGATCTTGATGATGCACCTTAGTCTTCTTGGATTCGGGTGGCCAAATAGTCCCTTCCACCATTTTTTTATTACAAGCTCACCATTAGTACTTATAGCAAGCGTACAACAGATTATTTTCTATTAAAACATCATGATTGGAAATCCAATTAATTAATTATACTGTTGAACTAAAATCAATAACATTGAAAACCTAACTACCTTAACTTCAAATACCTGGAGTCCCTTAAACAGATCTGGATAATAGGGTGGCAATTGCTCCAAACCTATGGATTCATGGGCATCTTGGTCTTGTGATAAGCTGGTATTTACAACCTGTGTTGCTAGAGTATGGCAACTATTTTCCTTTCCACTGCATCTGGACCCCTCAACTCTCTAATAACATCTCTTGAAATCGTCCGACTAGTGCCTCTCCTAGTGCCCTTATGTTCCCCAAAAATGTCTCGCGTTGTGGCCCATTTTCCATGTACCCTCACCTATTCTGGATGATATGCCTTGCCAAGGACTACTGACAACACATCTTATTGTTTGTTCGAGACAAATGTCCCTAAACTCACCTCCTCTATTTCTTATACCAGATAAAAATAAATAAATAAATAAAAACAAATACTAATGTAAATAACTAAATGAACTTTAATTCTAAGTACGAGAAAATTGGGACCTAGGCTCTATATATATACTAACAATTTATCAAACACCTCCCTCGTTTGCTCGTTGGGGAAGAAGCAATTTCCAATCATTGTTCTAGCTCAAGGCCAATCAAAAGCATGATCATCAACGCATGAGCTAAGCTCAGAACGCGAAGATGAAGAAAATGGAGGTTTGGATATCGTCCATTTTGCCCTGTTTCTAACTTAGCCAAAAAGGTCATAATAATTCTCAAAGGAAAATTTTTAATTGTTGCGGACATAATACATTTTATATTAGAAGTAGAATTGTTTTAAATTATTACAAGGTGTTAGTATATATATATATATATATATATATATATATATTCTTTGGTGATGCTAAGCAATGTCTTATCTAATTTCAATATGAAAAAATTCATTTAACTAAACAAAGTTTAGGAGAACAAATTTACTTATTCAATAAAAATAATAATAAAAAGAGAAAGGGGGAAGAGAAAGAGACAGAACGAATTTACAATTCATTGTATTTGAGTTTCATAACGTAAATTTAGGGACTCGAAATGATTTAATTATATAGTATTTAGTTTCTATTTAATATGGAATATTTATTTTTGTATAATATCACATGCAACACACGTATTTTCTATTAGTATAAAAATTAAGAAATTTAAACTAATTGAATTCAAACAATAGGAATGATACAGATAGAAATCCTGTATTTTGCAATGAGAAAAATAGTAGCCAAGACCTTCACAAAGAGAAAAATCTATTAATGAAATTGAATTTTTTTTGGCTTAATTATCGATTGGAAGATTTAGATTGTATTGTAAATATTGTAATTTATTAGTTGAAATTGTAAAGCAGTATAATAATAATCTAAGAAAATCAAAGAGAACAAAGCTCTGTAAGGCAAAAGAATTTCCACCCAAAAAATAAAAATAAAAATAAAGAACACATCACATGCAAAAAGATACAAGCAGATTGAAAGCGAACAATACATACGATAGGTGTCACTTTTAAGGGTAATTATATTGACACTACATATATTAATTTTCACACCACAAATTAAATCTATTTTTCAATATATTTAAATATATATACTTGATGAAAATTACATTAATAACCCATTTAAATATGTTTTAGCATAATTTTTCTTTTCTTTCCACTGCAATCAATTTATCCTTGTGTAACCTCGCCTCCCCAACCCCCACCACCCAATTCGTCATAGAGGGTGTTAGCAAATAAATTTTAATGTATTTTTATGAGTAGAAAGAGAGATAATGAGTGTAGTTGTATAGTGGAGATTTAATGAGTGGAGAGAAATATGAATGTGATTTGTTTGACCAAATTTGAAATTTGAAAAGAATGCATTAAAATGCATTTAGATTTGTTTGCTAACGGACTCTATAGTTTTCGACACAGCCATCCCAAGAGCAATGAGTCTTTATTTTTTACTTTTTAATTTCAACATTGATTTATCGATAAATTGACGATGGTGGACATTGTTCCATTCTAATTTTAGAAGGAATTTTGTATGTTGATGAAACTTATAATTTTTTAATTTTATCTTTCAACATATTGATCTGGTTTTTCAGTTTTGGCCATGAACTTCATGTTCGGGCAAAAACTTTAAATTGATGAAAGTGGTTGAATCAATGGTTGAATTTTGGTTTGTGGTGTGAAATCGTGAATTTATGAGAATTGGAGGAACCTAGAAAATACCTACGGCGATTTCTACACCACATTTCTGTGTTTTTCTCGTATTTTGATTATTTTATAATAGATGGGTTATAATTATAAATTTAATGTGGTGCAATTATACATTTTATCTTTTATTTGTGGTGGAAATATATGTGGCGTGAGAATTAAATTTTGTAGTCTTAATATAATTTCCCCACTTTTAAATGTACTTGATTGCAATTGAGTGATCTCAATTGCAATGTTATTCTATAAATGATATTTTTTCATAGCTTATAAATGATATTTTAGTATATATAATGTGATTACTATTATGATATTACCTCCGTCCCATAAATATAGCTCATTTCTATTTTCACAAAAATTAAGAAAAATGCAATTAGTGATATTGGAAAAATAAAATTCAAGATTTTTTTCCTAATATGCCCTTTTTTTATTAGATGTTTTATTTCAACTACTCTATTTTGATGATAACAATGTACATTAAATGAGAGTATAAAAGACAAGTAATATTTTAACTATATCTTGAAAAGGAATGTAGCATATATTTTGGGACGGACGAAAAAAGAATAATGAACTATATTTTTTGCATGGAGGTAGTATTTCATTAAAAGCACCTCCAATAGGCTCTCTAAATATGAAATACTCTTTAATTTAAAGATCCATAACTTAAAATTGGACTCCAACAAGCTTTTTATATTAGTATTTTAATTTAAAGCCAACCCCACTCTCTATAATTTAATGATTACAAGTTTCAATATGTCATTTCTTAGATAACACAATATAGATTTAACTCTATTGGTTATTGATATTTTAAAATGTTATTATCAATTAAAATAAGACAAGATAATAAATTTGCTTCAAAAAAAAGTAAAATAAAGAGCTAAAAATAAAGATATTGTTGAAGTAATAAAAAATTTTCACTCTTTAAATATAAAAATACTCTTTATTTAATAGAATATGCTTTTTAAAAATAAAGAGCTTATTAGAGATGCTCACACACGGAAATGTTTCGTTGCCCACTGTGGGCAACGTAAGACAAAACCCACACCAATGTGGCACCACGTTAGTGATCAAAAAAAATTTTTTTTTTGGTATTTACGTTAAATTATATGAATAATACATAACTACCCCTGATAATGGGGCTCACCCGACCCCGATGATTCCCCGCCCCCCCCCCCCCGCCCCAAAAAAAAAAAAAAAAACTGTGGGCGACATATTACTCTGCTCACACAATTAACAATTTGTGATATTACAGATGTAAATTGTACTTAATATTAAAAGCAGAAGAAAGGGAACTGATATTATTATTGACTACAGAGGAAGATCCGCTGCCTAACTCAGCGAATGGGGACATAAACTATTTAATACAATTTTTCCAGCGTCAAAACAGCATCAAACTCCATTAATGTTTGTATTTCAATATTCTCTAGAAACTCACTGTACAAGCCATCATCACCACCATCAGCAGGACTGCAGGAGGTAGATTTTTGATATTTCTATCTTCTTCTCAAAATTAAATGTAAAATGTTTTACATTCGACACGTCGATAGCCAATAGTTTTAGTCAAATTTTTGGGTTTCATTGCAGAAGCTGAAAGATAGTCTGAAGATTAAGCAGAGATTTCAGCGACAACAAAATATGGGTTATAGAATTTGCTTTCTTCTCCATCTTCTTTTATCGGTTCTTGTTCTACAGGTAAATTTTAATATTTCATTATCTTTTCTGCATATTTACCGTTGAAATCTTTTGGTATTATCTAATTTTGATGCCATTGATGCAGCATCCCGAGGTGACTGAAGCACATGGGGGAAACGTCGTCGTATTCAACAGTATGAATACTGGGAAGAATAAGATTGAGTTACATAATCATCATATACCATCACATATGAGTCATATGACTCAATTGGATCCTGAGTTAAATGTGTTCTTTCATGTTGATGAACTCAAACTAGGGAAGCAGATGCTTATCTATTTCCCAAAAAAAGACCCTTCTACTTCTCCTCCTTTACTATCCAAACAAGAATCTGATTCAATCCCTTTTCACTAGAGAAACTACCCTATATTCTCCAACTATTCTCCTTCAAAGAGGGCTCCAAACAGGCCAAAGCAATGGAAAACACACTTCAACATTGTGAGTTTCCACCCCTTGAAGGAGAAACCAAGTTTTGTGCCACCTCGCTCGAGTCAATGCTCGACTCGGCCCGGTCTGTATTCGGGCTCAACTCTAAATTCAAGGCTCTCACGACGAATCACTTGACGGAGTTGACAACCTGTCTGCAGAATTATACTATTGTGGACAAGCCGGAGGAGGTTTTAGCTCGTAGAATAGTGGCTTGTCACACGTTGCCTTATCCGTATGCGGTTTTTTACTGCCATAGCCAAGAAAGTGATAACAAGTTGTTTAAGGTTTCTTTGGTTGGTGAGGATGGAGGAAGAGTGGAAGCTGCTGCTATTTGTCATATGGATACTAAGAAATGGGATCCTGCGCATGTCTCATTTCTTGTGCTGAAAATTCGACCCGGGGAGTCCCCGGTTTGCCATTTCTTCCCTGCCGATAACCTTGTTTGGGTGCCAGTGGTGTAGTTTTAAAAGTTTGTGTGTGATGAGTACAAATTGTTAGCGCATGTAAGGCTTGAAGTTGGATCTTATAAATCAAGTTACTTTGGAAATAAGTTATCTTGTAGAAGAAATGGTGAAACCCTTATGGAGTAAACCAAAAACAACTACAAAATTTAAGTATAAGTTTTATAAATGTTTGCATCAAGTGTTTCTAGATGAGAGGATAACATTCTTGTACATGTAACAAATGAACATGGCACTGGAACTGTTACAGATCATGTACCTGGGAACAAAGTTATGTCAGATGAGCTGCTTTGGTGAAAAGAATCATAATTTGTAAGAGTCCATTAACACAATTGGCGTTGTTGACGTACCATAGTTTTGGCGGACCATTGTGAACTCATAAATTGCCTTTAAAAGGGCACCAAAATTCATAGACTTCAGTGATCCCATATGCCTGACATGAAAAGTGAAAAAACCATAGTTCAGTGTTCAAATCTGTTGAACAGTATCAGAAAAATTATAGTTTCTTGCTCGCAAATAGAATAAACGAATTAATCAACATCCAATTCTCTGGTTCAGATTGAAACGCAGAAGTAAAAAAATGTTTACTTTGCAAGTAACATTTCCCTTCTCTAATGTTCAACAAAAGGAACAAAATTTTGCAGTTAAGTATTACAACGGTTACTCACACAATCTCAGTATAACTCATTCTCCAAGCTGGAAATCCTAAATGGCATCGGGCAGGCCCATAAATCAACATGAGATTGGCTCCTGTTGCTCCACATCCTAAAATCATCAAAAAGTGTATGTGCTAATATTTTAAACCGATAGAAGAACTGCAAGGTGTATTTCGGTTAAAGCAATGAGGACAAAAGAAATCCAGAGTTGATGGAACACAAAAACAACAAACCTATAGATTTAAGAGCTTCAGCTATGTCTGATTCCTTCAGATCCAGCTTGTTCATATTGGCACTTGAATGGTACTTCTCAAGAAGGAAATTAGCTGCTTTTGCCACCGCTTCTTTCCCATCAGAAAATGAATTGAATTCTATTTGCAAACACTTATTCTCAAAACAAGGATCGATTATTGCAGTTTCCTGCACAAAGTTGGTTTAGTTATGAGCACACAGCCACTTGTAATGGCATTCTGCAACATAACAGTCGTCCCTCTCTCCTTATTTTTATTTTTATTTTTATTTTTATTTTTATTTTTATTTTTATTTTTTTTATTTTTTTATTTTTTGGGTGTGTGTGTGTGTGTCTCAGGTGGTTTTGTTTCTCACTTGAGACAGGATACTTGAATAGTTCGCACTCTGCCATCTACAGTCAGATACACACTATTTTATATGATTGTAACTTGTAATCTAGTAACAAATGATTCCTCAAATGCAGAGGCATCGTAGTTGTCATTGTTTCAAATAAGCAAGAATCAAGAAACCGGTAGAACTGGAGGAAAGTACCTTGGAGATTTTCTCACTTTTCAACCTCGAAATAATGACTTCTTTTGATTTCTTAAGTACTCCTGCGATATGATGATGAAATCGCAACCAGAATAAAGAAATGGTAGAAAATGCAGTATAGCAACTGTAAGGTCAGAGGTGATTCAATAGAGCTCTAGAAAGTATACCTTCCATATCATAGAGGCACACATTTTTCAAGCCAATAACCTCAAGCCACCTCAACAACTCAAGAACTTTTGGAGTCTCAAGAGCTTCTTCACTATCAATAACAACTGCCAGGTACTGAACTTTGCTGATATTAAGGGATCTATACCTCGTCAACAAACGACTCGAGATAAGATAGTTCTCTACTGCATCTTTCAGCCGCAGCAAAAAGTACCAAATGCTGAGGATCAAATGCATGATTTGACATACCAAGCGTAACCCGAGAGTACCAATCTGTAAAAATATAAAGAAAATTTACATCCGATGAATAATTAGGTAAGCATATATCATAAAGTTAAAAGAATTGCCCTCTATACTCGAACCAAGTTGATATCAATACTTTAAACAGGTATTGGTAAACAAGTGAAAGTTATAAATGATCTTTCCTTAATTAATTACCAGCTCCAGTTATATAATCTAGAGAAGCAGTAAATTTCAGTAGACCAGTTTATGTCAATATCAAGGGTAATCATAGGCATTTCATGTGTGAAACAGCAAATTACTGATTTTACTAATCTAACTCTAATCTAGTAGCTTCAATACAGATTTGCAGATCAATTGCTACAGAACAGTAAACTTAAATGTTAAAAAGATCTCAACAGCACCAAATATGATCTCAACCCAACTCTGCGGGGCCTACTTTCTGGAGGAATTATTGAAAAACTTGTTAGGAGCTCTATCCTCTCATCACTGAGAGACAATTTCTTCACAGCGTTTTCATTTTTCAATTTATTAAAGCTTTCATTATCTAACCTCAATATATCCTATTCTAAAAACTCAATCAGTAATAACTGTACCAAATCAATCAATAAGAGCACAAATAAGTCTGATCACTCACTGAACACATGCGGTAGCGGATCTTCTGCATTTCATCCCCTATCTCCAATATTCTGCAAATAACCTCATGAAAAGTAACTATTATCAATAAATTCCCAAACTAGACTAAACATCGAAGCAGATAATAAATTACTAATCGGCAGCATTGCAGATAAGAATATGAAAAGTAAAGTAAACCAGTAACTAACGTTGATTCAATCCAGCGAATGAACATAATGAGACGTATAAAATCAAGCCCCAGCATATCTAATCTCGGGAAGATATTAATGCGAAACGATTTGGGAATCCAGAAAAAACTATCGCTAGTCCGAGTCATTCTCTTTACAACTTATACTGAACGAACAACTGTGAGAAACACGATCTTGAAAAGAATAGAAAAGAGGAGATTGAAAAACGATATTATAATTTATAGCAGATGGGATTTTGGGAGGGAATTAAGGAGCACGATTCGATTACCCGTAATTTCTCCCCTTCTTTTCTGTGCACTTGCAGTGCATGACTACTAAATTCGCGTACAATGGGCACCCGGCGTGATGTTTGTTTGCCTCTGTGTTGGTGGGTAACTACATCTTCTTTCTCGAAAAAGGCTCGTTTTGACCATGTTAATTTTACCACAATTTACACACTTTTCTATAGTTGTAATGCTTACAAGTTACACCCCTACAAATTCGAAGCTTGGCTAGTAGTGGAACGGTGATTGATGAAGAATTAGAACGAAAAGAATACGATGATAAATTACAAATTTCATGTCTGATTTCAAAATTGTTATTATAATATGTTTTCGAAAAGATAGATAGTTTTCCGAATCAAATCCACTATTTTGTTGTTCTGTGTTGTGAGTTCTAAACATCCAAATTCGTTTAGCTACCTTTTTTCAAAAAATAAAAATAAAAAAATTAATATAATAAATAAATAAACACATTTTTTCTATCCGTTTGTATTTTGTTTCCTTTTTATCTTTGTGGTTGTTTTCTATGTCTCTTAGGATTCTTAATCTATTTTAAAAGCTTTGCACTTCATGTCCTTCATTCATTCGACTTTTAATAAAAATATTACTAATCTCATACTTTCGATATTCCAGCTCTATGTGTTTCATTTGAATCCTTTGTTATTTACTCGTTGTCGTGCGTCATTAGCCTTGTCCCTCAGTCACAGTTTACACTTGTCCGAACACCTGTAATATTATATGATCCTCGATTCCTCATGACCACTGAGTAGGGAAGCACTCTGTAAGTATCGAACACTTATTTTTCTTAGTAAAGAAATAATATCCATCTACCTACACATAAGAGACTATAGTGTAGCTGTTTATGTTTAATTAAACAATATTTAATGAAAGGAAAAAGGTACCTTGCCATATATTCTTGGAATACTAGAAATTCTTTTGCTAGAAAAATATGGCACTTTCTTTCAATGATGTTATTTGTGAATTTTATTTGTGAATTTTGCTTGCTGGTGAGTGATGGTGTGGTAGACATGTGATATCATTTTTTCGGCTTTGAAGCAACCTTGTCAATTCATCAATTGTCGACACCTTGATGTGACCCTGTTTCTTACGATGAAGACATGCCTTGATAAATACAAATATATGCTTTCATTCTTCCTTTGAAAAATTCTTCTCAAAATGTCTGGCTTAGGATTTTCCAAAGTTAAATATGCACGAAAATATACTCCACAAAAGTCTCTACATCTTGCCAAAATTTCTATATTATTCCACTAGAGTAATGTAACTATGTAACTAGGTACTCCGACTGCACTGGTAAACAACTTTGTACAGCGAAAACAAGTCATCCACATCAAGATCCACTTCTACAACACAAACTTGATACTACAAAATACTACGGCACAACACAGTCGAAACTCGAACTCCATTAGCAAGAGCTCCATCGCCAATGAAAATATAGAAACTCTTCATTACCTATATACTGCCTTTCAGTTACAGCCCCAATAACTTACTTAAAACATAAGCAGATCACAATTTATCATCTTTCTCAAATCTTCACCAACATGAACATAGAACACCTATTGACCACCATCTTCATTAAACCGGGCATCAAAAGGCGCCGCAGACTGGGGCTGAGACGAACCCCCACCATTCCCAGAACCCTGTTGCAACTCAATCACCAGACACCTAACGGCTTTACTCATCTGTTCCAATCGGACTGCACTGATTGGTGGAAGCCCACTTTGAGAAGGCTGGCCCGGTCTCTGAGAAACAGAGCCAGTGGCCTCGTCTACTAGACACTCAGACCCTATTCTTTGCTTCACAGATTCGACGAATTCTTCGGCTTGGTCGCAGGCAACTTTGAACAATTCCCATTTTTGCTTGAAGTTTTCAAGGGCCACATCGCTGGTGACTGTTTTTTGGCCGCCGGAGGTCTCTTTTGATTCAAGAAAGGTGGCTGCCGCAGAGATGAACTCCTGGTATGCAGCATTTAGGGAATCTACGAAGTTGTCCATTTAAGGGTTGTTCTTATAGCTGGATAAATAAAAGTTCAAAAAATGATAACTAGTTACATAAACAACTATATCGAGAAGTCAGAAAACAAACAAGAGAAAATCCTAGTACCAATTGGAGCATATGAATTTGAATTGAATTGAAAAAATGGTGAAGAATCACATATGAATTGAATTCTTGTTGATGGAGAGGAAATTGGAACCGGAGACGGGATTTTACACACAAGTTATGGAATCAGAACGCGAGAATGTGAATTAATGTTGAAAAACAATAACAATCATGCTTATAATCGATAAATTTTAAATCTCAATTTCAGAAACCCTAGTTCACCGCAAACCGCAAAAATTTGTTACTTTAAAATTCCATGCTTCATCAAATTAAACCAAATAAAATTCAGAAATTTGAAACCAGGAACCGGTAATCAAAGGATGAATTGAGTACCTTCACTGTCTTTCCAGATGTTTTAAGGCAATCTGAGAGAGTGAGAGACAGTGGAGCTTCCACAAGAATTTCTTCGGGTCTCTCTTACCGTTTAATAGGAGGATTATATGGGCCACCATAGCATAAGATCAATCTGGACCTCGCCTACAGAGGCTAATCAGAATTTCATTTGGGCCGGGTTGGGTTTCTTCAATTTCCTTTATTATTATTATTATTTTTATTTTTTTTTTATTTTTTAAAGAACTGGGTTGATTTGAATAGTACAATATAATCATATAGAAAGGTTTTATTTTTTCAAGGGGAAAAAAGACAGAGAGAGATAGAAACATTTACATCATATGTTTAATCAAAATAACAATTTGTTTGAGTTTTAAATCATAAAAATTATTTAGCTCACTCTGTGATGTCCTTTTTAACATGTCGGCAATGCAAAGCAATAGTTCAACTTTTAAGTACAATATAGACACCAACAATTCAGTACACATAAACATCTATGTACACAACGAGAATTGATGGAGCAAAACATTCACAAATTAAGAACATCTCAAATAGTCACTCTTGTTCTCCTCCATATATGGGGAGTGCCTCTGTTCTCTTCCCAACTGCTGGGATGTTCCAACACCTTCTAGCCCCCCCCCCCCCCCAACAACCAACCCAAATGCAGTGGGGCCGGCCCGGGAGAGAGGGGGGGTGGGGGAGGGGAGGCCTCTCTCTTGCTGGAAGGAAAAATTCCTCCCAACTCTCAAACCAGAAACAAGCTCATATAGGGAGAGCCGGAGATCTTATTCTTCCCATTACTGATATGGCATTTGAATATTGATTTTGAGCGATCTTATTGGTCCATTTCAGAAATATAGAGAATAAAATTTTCCCACATGAAAAGGGGAATGACAATGCTCAAAAGTACCGTTATTTCAAAAGACCATGTTCCATATAATTATTATAAATAGAATTTTTTTTTTTGAAGAAGATAAATAGAATAATGTTGTTCATAAACGGTGGTAACCTATCATCAAAGATGTTTGCACTGATTGATTTGGTATTACGATATATTTTAGATGACAAATCAATCGCTATTAACTAATTACTTCTTTGCTAATACCAGATATACGAGCAGGTATGTTTAAATTTATATAGAAAATGTTAGAACTAGTTCAACACATTGTCGTACGTCGGACATGTTGTGGCACCATCCGGGAATCCAAACAAATCGTTAGAGGTAGTTAGGATCCCCACAACACACTAGATTGGCATTTGTGTATGACACTATGACAGTTAAGATATTCGTTCACGATTATTTTTCATTAGGGCATAATTTGTAGAATTATTGTAAAATAAATACAAATATAGAAACGAGACTATATAATAAAAAAGTAAAAAAGAAGGCAAAGTAGTAATATGATAGGGACGGAGGGAATATATTATTTAAAGTTTCAAAAATTCTTTGCGATTCATGTTTGCTAAGCGAAATTTCACTCTTCTTATTATACTCTGTAATGTAACTAAGAAATTTATTGGTATAGTTGTTATATATGTGTCTGTACTCCCGCAAAATTAAAAATAACCCATATTCAGCACTTGCAAACAAATACATTCTCCTATTAAAACTAACTCATATATATATATATATATATATATATATATATATATATATTATCAATCAATTTTCTCTAGTCAGAGGAGTTTTATGGTTTGTAATTTTCTTCCTTTTAAATTATCACATTCAATCAAATTAAGTTACATATATTTACGAGACAAAAAAAATATAAGATGTAAGCTTAAACTCACTAAAGTACACATGACTCGCAACACTCTACCACTCCAGAAGGACCCCTAAGAAAATACTCCAATGTAAATAAATATGTAGAAAGTTGTTTGTGAAATGAAAATGTCTCTCTGGTTGACTTATATAAAGTTCTAGAATTTCATTTATATTAGAGTTGTAGAATTTCTGCCATTTGACTTAAGTGCATTCATTTAATTTATATCACGAAAGTCTTTGGTAACTCGTCTCATATGTTGAAGAAGCTATATATGTGTGTGTGCATAATATAGTATTTCAAAATAGCTGAATTGCTTTCGACATTTTTATACACGAAACATAGAGATTTTGACAAATTAATAATTCTATGTATCATATATTTTACTTTTAATAGTTAATACAATTGACAAGATTATCAAGTTTTTCCCCATTTTTAATACAATTGTGATTACTTTTAATCAATGTTTTAAAAAGAGCGAGGCCTACAAAAGCGTTAAAGTCGAGTTTTGAGCCTAAGCGTGCATAGACGTGACGATGCATGATAAAAGCGCGGTCAAAGCACTATAAAGCACAAGGCGTGATGAAGTGTGAACCCCAAGCTTCAGTGCCTAAGCGAGTGCCTAAGCGCGCTTTTTAGAGCAGAGCTTTTAATACAATTAACAAAGATTATAAGTGTTTTTTTTTGAAGATCAAGATTATAAGTTGATCGTCCCTTGATATTAGTCATGAAATTTTAGTGCACATTAATTTTAATTGTACTTGTAACTCAACAAATTGCTTCTTTTGCTTTCGATTTTGTTTTTCTATTCTCTCCTCATTTTTTTTTCCATATTTGTTGACTCTAATACAATGGATAAGTGTCATAAACTTTACCCTTAATTTATCAAGTTAATTCTTTGTGGATGTTATTCTTCATTCTCCTTATCCATAGAGTTTAGTGAGTTTTTTTGGTTCGACTAACTATAATTTTTTACGGTGGCATAGCTGAAAAAATAAATACCTGTGGTAATTTCAGCGAAAAAGAAAAAAAAAGGAAAATCTCCATTAACAATTTATTTTATTAAATGACGGATATATACATATTTAATTGGAGTATTGATCAATATTGTATCCATTTCTAGCACTTTATGACCATCTACATCCATTAAAAATGTTTTTAACTTCTTGATTAATAAGATCTAGGTGTTCTTATAATGAAACTTATTATTAACATAAAAATTCTAGAGGCTTTTTGACTTCTGAAAATGATTGTCCACTACGAAAAAATAAGTTTAATTTGTCTTAGCAGATTAATATTAAATCATGGAGTTGCCAATTGCCATCTCCATTTTTCATACTATTCAAAGATGGAAATTCTTGAAAACGTATTTATGTTCGAGATGGAAAGTGATGAAACTTGACTCGGTTTAGAACCTCTTTAGATATTTTCTTTGATTTAAAACATTTTTTCTCATTGTTTTTAAAAGGCTTGTTTTAGTGGCCTTAGACCTTAAAAAGTTTGATATTAATTCACGTCACTAATGATATGAATCATGTTACATAGCCATAATCTGACTACCCATAATCATCATAGCCCATATGACGTTTATAGCTTTACACAATCAAGTATTTTGATTTCATTAATAACAAACTAATCTTTTGCTTTTATTATGATCAATATGTCACTTTAATTATAGCACGCTAACTTTTTCCAATGAATTTGGCTCGTCAATGTGTATGGATGTAGACTCCACATATGAGTTCCATATATAATCATGCACGTCAACGCCGAAAATGAAATCCATTTCGAGACATTTGTCTTGTCTTATGAAGACCCCTACCACCTTCTTTCTTATACATCTAGAAGTATTACAAACTTTATTGTCGCTTGTTAATTTAATTGTTTACATTTTTTTCTAAAGGGGGGTTGAAGTTTCCCATCAACCATTGGTGGGCATGCTGCTTTTGCAAAGGAAAAGGAATTTACTTTTAATTGAAGACAAATACTAGAGACAACTACTGTAATCTAAATAAATCGATCTATATTCTCTCCATTTGCCTGTTCAGCATTAACATATTGACATCTCACTATAATTTTTAGTCCCGCAATTTTT
Source organism: Jasminum sambac (assembly GCA_018223645.1). NCBI lineage: Eukaryota > Viridiplantae > Streptophyta > Magnoliopsida > Lamiales > Oleaceae > Jasminum > Jasminum sambac. The sequence goes on along the minus strand of CP073648.1, from coordinate 23,754,371 downwards.
AAACATATAAACCATCAGAATACTGTCATTTGCTAATGCTACTATTGATGGATTGACGATTATGTCACATGTTAATATTGACAGATTTTGTAATGTTCATAAAATACTAACACATACCGCTGGGACACTACAACATCAAATAATATCAGGATGCCACGTAACTACTAATCCAATCAACAATATTCATAAACAAAATTGGTAAAATAATTTATATATTATATTGCTTTATATGATAAATTGTGAATATAGTAAAACTTCAACAAATAACCAGCCAACTTGAAACAATGAAAATGATTTCTACCCGATGTGGGTAGGATATCCTACCCATAGTGGGTAGGTGTCACTCTTGATTGGTGGGGTAGGTGGGGCACTCTCCTCTGCGATTAGTGGATGGCACCTACCCATTGTAAATGATATCTTACCCTGCAGCAGAGATCATTACTCCTTGAAACAATGCGTCGACTCCATTAGTTAGTCAACATCCATATAACCAAACTAACCAAGTGGAGCTTCTTGAAATTTCCTTATCCACATCAAACCCTGCACATTATCACAACAAAAAATAATAAATATGTGTAGAAAATAACTGAAAAAAAAAATCTTTATATAATATATATATATATATATATATATATATATCTAGCAGCTTGGACACTCATAAATGAAGTCATAATGACGTCTTCTTCGGTTCTTCGTCCCTTCCGTTAAATTGACGTTATGTGATAGCTAGGGACAACTTACTGTTGAATTTCAATGTTCATGGAAGTTGCAGGCGGCTTTCCTATAATACGAAACGCTGGAGTCGATAGAACTATGGTGACTCCCCCCCTAGAGGGCCGGGAAACTGACGTTTGAGCCCGGTCAACGATCCTGACTTGAATTGTCTGGCCCGGAATGCAAGTATTGGGCACGTCCGCGCTGATGCATTGAACCACGTACCGCCGCCCACAGGCGGCGCCGTTGTCCCATATCCCCTCTCCGGCTGCCGCAAACAGGTTGCTCGAGGGGAACTGCGCCGGGTCATTGCCATTACACGCGGTGGCTGCATTTTTTTTTTTATAGATTTAGAATTCCAAGTATATATATGCAAAATTCAACCAATGAGATGTCGCTAAGCAACTCGTCTAAACCCTCCCAATTCCCCTCCCTCCGTTTTAATACATATTCTCGAAATTCCAAATTATGGAATAAAAAAGGTCTGTTAAACACATTCAACCAGAGGTGGAGTTAGAGGAGGCATGAGGTGGCGACCGCCCCTACAATATTTTGAAATTTTCTTTGATTTTATATATATTACCCTGCAGTATCATTTTCGTCTCCACTAAAATGAAATTTTTGCTCCGTCACTACTCGACATCTTAACAGTTAAGATTGAGCTCGACAGTCAGATGAATGTTCGTCTAAGAATGTTATTTGTCTAGACGGAAGATGCATTTTCAGTTTAGTTTAGTTGACGTGTCTTTGCCGGGCGAGAGATATTTGATGGCAAATTGATTGAAGAAAATGAGGACGAATCATATATAGCATATATAGCATTTATCTGAACGAAACTTGGAAGTTGGATTTGAGAACTTACGTGCATAAGGTTGGTGGTACAAACTAGCAGTGCCCACGTCAGCATTGGAGAAATTGGGGCCCGCAAATAGGATGATGGAGAAGATCCATACAATGAGAGTCGACATCGCAGGAAGTCCCAGTTCCTACCAAGAGAGGGAAACTCATCCACGTTATCTACAACGTCTGCAGAACATTATATATAACCACATATCACTTGTACGGAAAAAATTCTTGTACTCGAAAGATCTTGAATTCGATCTTCAGCGCCAATTAAATTATCACACGCACATGTAGAGCGCCGATTTAATAAATAATGTACACTATGTGTAAATGAATTAGTTTCGTTGGGCAGATTTAGTGTTGATCTTTCAAAGTCTGCAAATTGTTTCCCACTTGTACGTCATGATCGATAGGTATTGAATGTTCAAAGTCAACTATCATTCATTTCTCAATTATAGGCGCACCTAGACATTTAGATAACGTTTGGATCGATCCCAAAATATAGGTAATATTTTTTTTAAAGATCCAGAATTAAAATATTAATTATTTTATATATTTTTATTTAATATATATTATTATCACCAAAATAAATTAATCGAAATAAAATATCTAATAATAAATAAAAGAACATATTAGAAAAATATATAATATTAAAATTTATATTTTCAATACTATTAATTATAATTTTTTTTAATTTTTGTAAAAATAAAAGTAGACTAAAATGGAGATAATAATTTTAAAAGAAAAAAAAAAGTCAGCTGGTGTGAAGTCATGATATTTATTTTAAGAATCTTCCATGCACCACATGCGCAAACACATTAAAATTTAGATTTATGGTCTCTATTTTATTTTTTAGCTGTGTCAATTTTATAATATGAATTCTATTAATTATATGTAGTAGTTACAGAGATGAACATTGAGAAATCAAATCTGAACGTAGATATACGAGTACGCCAAAATACAGATTCGGCCAATATGTGGCCCACATACACCCAATTTTTTTTTTCTTTTCTTTTTTTTTTTTCATTTGACGGAAGTGCCAAACTGAACCTTCTTTTTTCCTCCCTTTTTTTTTTGGGTTGCGAATTTATTTGTAGCGCTTGTCCAAAATTAGCTGTCAATTATAGCCGAATGAAATAATAATATTTTAGATTCGGTAGATAAATAATTAAATCATGTGAAATGTGAATATATAGAATAGAATCCCAAAAATTAGTAAAAAATCTTGAATTGAAATCATCGAGCGGCAGCCGACTCTCCACTACTTACTAATAATATCACATTAATTGATTAATCATTTTAAATTTTACAATTAAACTAACAATTACAATAACAAGTAATTACGAATTTTTAAATATCACACCATCAATTATCATAAGCAATAATGATTAGTAGTATTGTTCTTTTTCTTACAACATGGGAGATTATAGGTTCTATGATGCTAATCCATTGTCCTAGGATTATGACACACTCTGATTAACGTGATATGTTTTTCTAGTTAATATGTCACATCACTCTAGAGTGTATTATGATATATACTTTTAGGTGCGTGGAAACAGTTTTGCTAAGTTCCACACGAATGAGAAAATATTAATCATGTACTCAGAAGAGGTCATGATTAACAAAATAATATAGTATCTTATGTGCAGATAATACTGTCTAACCAAAGGAACTCTGATCAATTTGCAAATTGCCCTTGATGGACGGCGAGGATGTCTGCAGATGGGGCTATTATTATTCCATTCCAATGTGCAACTACTAACGCGGATTTGAAGGATTCAAAATATGGCCCATTGCCAAAAGCTATATAACCAGCTAAGCCATGTTAATTAGATCCTGGGCTAAATTACTTTTTTTTCGAAAATGCTAAATTATTATTATTATTAATTAAGCTAAAAAGTGTGAGAGACAGAAGAGAGAGAGAAAAAAAAAAAAGAAAAAGGAAACCCCACCCCCACCCCCGGCCCCCAAAAAAACCACCCAAAAAAAACCCACAAAAAATGGTTACGCAAGAGAATAGGATAATACATTTGAACGCAATACATTCCCATGAATTCGTTGAGTATAGATTTACATCTCACATATACAGAAAATATGGCAAGATATTGGATATACAAGACGTTTTGAATTTGTAGAAGATTCGAATATAATCATAAAATAAGATGACAAATTCGAATTCGATCTCATAGATGGACTAATTGCGAGAGAATACCCCTCCAATCCATCTTATTTTATACTCTTTAGATTATAGGTTGACAATTTATTTGTCCAGAATACAAGGAAAAACGAAAGTCAATAGAGAATTAAATTAATGAAATGACATTTTCACATGTTATTCAAACTCAAATCATATCGGTGGGTGATGGAGTCATGGAAAGACAAAGTACGTACCTTTTAATTAGTTGAGGAAAAAACGATCGTCTCTGCAAAACAAATCACAAATCACAAGAAATTAAAGATCATGTAATGAAAAGTTCGATTGAGGTTGAAATCTATATATATGACATAAATCTTCAAAAAGGGGAAAGAATTAAATGATATATATATATAGAGAGAGAGAGAGAGATGAATAAAGAACAAGATTGTTTAATTGCTTTACAAATAAGGGAATCATAGCAATCCACAAGGGATTATGTGTACGTTACAAAGATTTAATTTTAAAAACACGCATCATTGCAAATACACTACACGCAAGGAAAACTTGCAAAGAAACAAAAGTTTCACTAACTTTTAAATTTGGAGTCCCCAATTTGGTGGAATTAAAGATATATTCGAAAACTTATTATTTTGAAATTTTTTATAATTCAAAAAATATGAAAACTCTTACGTGAACTTTAAGATATTCACAAGTTTAAAAAATGTCAATTGTTCAATCTGAAATAGTTGGTCCATAACCCCGACCTTCTAGCTACATTGAACTAAGTCACCAATAAACAAATATATCAATTTATCATCTTAATTAAATCTGATGAATATTATTTAACACAGTATTTCAGATACTAATCAATTACCTATCACATTACTAATAATTGATTAGCACATATCATAATAAATATCATTATTTAAATATGAAAAATTTTTTATATCGTAAATTAATTGTGGTGTAAATGTAGTAATCAATGGCGGATCCAGGATTTTTAGCCGGGGGGGCTGCAATACAAAAAAAAAATTTAATTCGATTAAAATTATGTATAAAATTTTTTTTTTCTATATAAACTTTCGGAATTTTTTTTGGGTCGGGGGGGCTACCACCCGTGCCGGCCCCCCCTTAGATCCGCCCTTGGTAGTAATGCAATGTATTGTAGAAATAGTATATGTCAATTAAAGTCATGGGCAGTTTTGGAATTTCATTACAAACCCAATTACATTCGGTAACAAAATAAATATAATCGTTACATCATGCCAATCAGAATTTGCTCATGTTTCCTTAAAAGTTCGATAGTCTCATAACATACGGTGGGATTGCAATTATATTGTGGGAACAAAAATTACAAAACGATTACCAAAAGGTCACGTAATTAATTACCCACAATTATATTACATCTACGGTGATAACATATGATAATTAATAGGACCATGCCGCATGATTCAATAAAATGGAAATATATTTATTATGTAATTTAATTAATTCACGAATAAGCAATAATGATAAACATATCCTTTGCTATGAGACGTCATTAATGTGTTATCTTTGAATAATCATGAATTAATGGTATGTATTTGCATTATTATTATTATTATTATTATTATTATTATTATTATTATTATTATTATTATTATTATTATTTTGTAGATTGTTTTCTTTTTTATTTTTTATTTATTTATTTTTTTATGCAGCGTTGTTTTGTAGAATTTTTTATGCAACTGTTATATTAACGAATGCAATAACATGTTGGTACTCAGAGCTGTAATTTCTCCATTGCACACTAAAATGAGTGCCCAAATTCCAAGTACTCCTTACTCCAAAAAAAAAAAAAAAAAAAAAAAAACTAGATCAATTTTGTGAAATTTCATTACATAACGAATTCATCAACGAAATATATTCCATGCAATTAAAGCATTTTGACTGCATGCGTTCAATGGATTTGAAAAAAATAAAATATTAAATAAGCAAATCGATACTTAAAAACACTTTACCCATGCACGCAACATGTCAGGCTAGTGTGACACAAAAATTTAGATATTGTAACATACTGACATACTGTATCTATATCGAAAACGTATGAAATTTATGACTTAGCATTATTTTTATTTAAATTAATTCGATTTAGGTATGCTTCATAAATAAAATGGAGTCTAATTAACATTAATAATAATTTGGACAACACTATCCATTCATTCAATATAATATAGACGTCTTTTTGCTCATCACGTACGTCATAGCTGATTAGAGTGAATTGAAAATTCTCTTAAATGGTTTGAGCATACGTTCCGTCTTTTTGATTGTGTAATTGTTAATTCGTTATTACACATCTCTATATTAAAAAAATTGGAGTGCCACGTTGGCATCTTTGCCAACGTGGAACACATTAAATATTTTTTAAAAATTATAAAATTATTTTGGAAATAATTCAACATTAATTAGTAATAATTAAAAACATAATTAAAAATAAACCGATATTTAAAGCATCTATTTAATGAGAAAAAATTGATTTTGGAAAGATTTTAAATATAACTTCCTTTTTTAAAGTTCTACTACAAAATATTAAATAATAAATATTATTTATTCATTTTCATCGTGTTAAAATTATAGGTTTTAATAGTTGTGCGTGGTTAAGTGAATTGGACTATTCAAAAATGTTGTGCCTTTTTTACTTTTTTTTAATCAAATACTGAGCAATTAAATTTATAATTGGATTAACAATTTATCTATTTTTAAGTAAATAATAATTTATTCTTGTTTATATTATTATAATTGAAGTGCCATGTTTAGCGGATGCCCTATTAGAAGTGCCAACATGACAAATGGTTTCTAATTAAAAAAGTTAATTGATGTTTTTCATTTTTAATAAGGCTGATGTGATATGCTCACTAATTGAATTTTGCATTGCACGTGTTTTTCTTTTTCTAAGTATATAAAATTAAAAATAAAAAGATTTTCTTTCTAAAATTAAAATACAATTTACATAAATGGAAAAAAATCAAATAAATTATGCAGATCCAGAAAATTATTGGTACTACCACAAATTTAAGTTACATAAAATGAAGTATAATACTTCTTATACAATAGAGCTAAAATTAAGTAGAAATTACAACTAATCGCTAAAAGAACGCATAAAATCATAAAGTTTAGAGTGCGTCATATTCATTTCCGAAAGAAAAAAGATGATCAAGATAAATTTCATTTATACCAACGAGAAAGACAAGTTTTGATAATCAAAGAATTTTTAAATATTCATTCCGTATGATTCGTTTACAATTAATTAATCTCCATGAGCACTATTGTACAATACGATGCATGACAATTAGAATTAAAGTTACACATTTTGATAATCTTCTTAATTATGCGATGAACGTGAATTTTTTTTTACTTTACAATTGTGAATTTACTCCTCATTTTTTTGCATTGACTATAATATACAATATTATAGATTTCAATAATTATTTACAATTATGCAATTTCCTATGCATAAATTACATCAAGTATGTAATTGAATATTTATATTCAATATATGTATAATATTATATCAATTATGTATTGTACATTAATTTAATTGTTCCCGTGCATCGCACGGGTGTAATACTAGTAATAGTGAAAATATTGTAGTATCCGCTTGCAGAGGATACTACAATACCCTCTCAGCTTCTAGAATCTGATTAGTAAAAGCTACTTTTGTTCTTATTTTATAAATCTTTGAACTTATTTTTAATTATTCAATTAATCTTGATGCTTTCTAGCCACTACCGATAGTTCCTCTTCATCTAATTTTGTGCTTCTAATACCTATACCTGTTTTCTTTAAATTCAATGTCAACAAAGTTTTGACAAGAAATAAGTTTTCTATGTCTATAGTAGTAATTTCACTAGTAACCAATAAAGAACAATTGTAAAATCTTGATGATATTTTAATATAATTGCATATTGTTTTGTTCGTAAATTTTTTTATAATTAATATGCGCCCTCGCTGAACACTCCTGGCTCCGCCACTGTTCGCTTGGGTGCCGAGTAATTTTATATAGATATTTTAAAATAAAATTTAATTTGATGTATATTATGAAGGTAAAAAGCAATATTGTATAAGATGGTTAGGTTGTCCCAATAAATAGCCACATTTGCTTAGGGTATGTTTAGTAGAATTAACTGATAAGTGAGCTTATAACTGATAAGTTCATTAAGAACTGATAGCTTATGACTTATAGTTGATAGTTGATAAGCTAGTTGATATAAATAAAACTGTATGGCAAAATAACTGATAAGCTGGGCCATAACTAGAAAATTATACAAAATGATATGTTTAAAATATATTTCTAAAAATTTGTAGGGGTAAAAAATGGAATAAAAAGCTAAAAGCTCATGAGCTTATTTGAAAAGCTAGTAAAAAAAAATTTTCAAATAAGCTTGAACTTTTCAAATAAACTCCTCAAACCAAATGGAACTTATTTAATTAGTAGGAAATAAGTTATAAGTTAGTTTATTTGGCTTATCAAACATACCCTTATGTTTAAGGGTATTTTTGGTAGAATTAGCTGATATGGTATCTTATAATTGATAAGATAGCTTATAACTGATAGTTGATAAGCTAATTGATATAAATAAAAATATTTGATAAAATAACTAATAAGCTGATTTATAAATAGAAAATTACACAAAATGATATGTTTAAAATATATTTCTAGAAAATTGTGAGGGTAAAAAATTGAATAAAAACAGAAAAACTCATGAGCTTATTTGAAAAGCTAGTAAAAAAGTTTTTCAAATAAGTTCGAATTTTTCAAATAAGCTCCTCCAACTAAATGGAGCTTATTTAATTAATATGAGCTTATAAACTCATGAATAAGCTATAAGCTAACTTATTTGGCTTACCAAACATGCCCTTAGTCTTTATCTTCCATTGCAACCACTTTTAAACAACTTCAATCTCTAAAGTGATCAACTTAAAACATATATGGAAATATACTTTTAGTCTAGAAAACTAATTAGGATTACTCAGAATATTTATTTCTACTCTTAGTGACCATAAAGGCCATGCATCATAGCTCTCTCACTTTTTGGCTCCTCGATCAAGACCAATTGTTATTGGTATAAATATCAAGGACCCACAAGTGCCCCCCCAACACACGTGGCGTAGTACAGCTGTACAAGGACCCGCAAGTGGCCCCCTTCCTCCACACGAGTGGCAATATTACAGACAGGGGTTCCCCGGAACCCCTTGCCAAGGCGGCCCCGTCCTTCGAATGCGCCCCGCCCTGACGGTCAAAATCACCCACGTGCATGGGGATGGTCATCTGCGACTGATGTGACGCAAAACCACCCTCAAAATCTTCAGAGTATGTAACGACAGTGTCTTGTCACATCCAACCATTTTCCATGATAGAATTCGAAGCCAGTGGCTGGTGGACGCGCTGGCAGGCCATCATTAGAATTCCAACTGCCCCTTCGTGTGAAGTAGTATAAATAGAAGCTAGGGAAGAATGAAAGGGGGACTGAAACTTTCACCATTAATTCAATCATTACGAGCATTCAACTCTCCCGAGTGGATCTCCATAGCACCTCCATTCAGGCTTCTTGGTGCCGCCCACGTAAAATATTGTAGTAGGTTGCGAGACGGTCGACACGATGGTCGGAGAGGGCACAGATGCCACCGTCTCCCTAGTTCGGGGAGAGGTTATCAGTGGTCAACGCTCCCGGCGATCAGTTTTAGCGTGAAGGTGGACAAAGGAAGACGACAGAGGTGTGGAGCAACTGTTGGCCCCATTTCCAGAGGTCAACACCAATGCTAAATTTGATGCCCCTAAAATAAAAATAAAGGTGTGTATATATATATATATATATATATATATATCTACTATTTATGTTAGTTGCCAAGTAGAATGACCATTAGGATCCAATTATGTAAATAAGCCTCCTAAACTATCCATAAAATGTCTACCAAAAAATCATGAATAGATTGTGATATCAATTCTATAAATTATCTGTACAAATTAATTGTATTTGTATGAATGAATAGATTAATTATTCAATTAGGATGAAATTAGCATTCGTGTACATGCCACGTAAATCAAAATGCAATTTCTTATTTCACTGATATCAAGGGATGATCCCAAACGCTCGCCGCATATTCACACGTTGTCTCTCTTTCTATATACACATATTTGTTTCTCTCTCTAAAAGGGTTACTAATTGTGGAACATAATTGGCTTTGAGAGAACATAGGAGAAGAAGCGACATGTAAATTTTTGTGTAAAAATAGAGAGAGAGAGGAGGCTGAAAAAAGACTTTTTCTTTTCCCTTTCTATTATGTTATATATATTCGTCTTGCCGTTCTCCGGCGGCATTTTGCCGGCCGAAAATAAAAGTTGTTAAATTTCTCTCTTCACAGGGCCCTCTTGAATTTTTTCTTAAATAAAGGTTTTTTTTATGCTATCTCTCTCTCTCTCTACATATTCTATTTTTCATGCACTTACGTTGCTATTTGATCATCTTTCTTGATCTAATTATGTGCATTTCGAAGTATCCGTTGCTTGATTTTCTTGGTTTATATGTTTCATGTTAATCAATTCTGGTCTTTAAATATTATTGAAATTCTATATATAGATAGATTACAGTTATAGTGATGATTATGAAGCTAAGCAATTTATACCATTGGCCTGTAATTTAAACTTTCTTTTCTGCATACAAAAATGTTTTTCTAAACATTAAACTCGTCGAAAAAATAGTCTCTTATATCAAGTTTTGTCCCCACAGCATCCAACATAGGATTGATCCCGAAAGATTAAGTATGAAAAGTTTTTCTTTTGACGCATTCAGATTTCCAAGCAAGTTACTATATATATATACACACGCACACACACACACATACATATATGAGGAGGATTGATTCCCTCCCCATATAGGGAGGTTATCTACGCCACGTGTTCCCCCTAATTGAAGGGGGGCTTCAAATCAGAGTCCCACTTGAGACTCCCTCCAATCAAGGGGAACACATGGCCTGAGGAGCCTCTGGGGAGGGGATCATTTATATATATATATATATATATATATATATTGACCAAGCAAGTTACTCAATTTTCGAGGGAGATGAGTTGGTGAAAAAATGGGAGGTTGTTGTCATTTTGTTAGTTTTTTATGTAATCTTCAAAGTGTCCATGACATATGCATGACATTATCTTCCCATGAAAATTGCGCCTTATTCCTTTTACATGCAATTCGCATGTTTGAATTTCTTTTGGGATTACAACTCTAAATTGTATGTGTCCAAGGATTATTTGCCTATTGTCATTTTGGTCATTTGCTTACTTGATTATCATATGTACACAATTCACCTACTCACAATATTGAAGTATATCATAGAGTTTTCTTTTTGGTCTTAGCCAACCTTTTGATTTGTTTGATTTGATTGAAGTTTTGTTGGTCTAATGCATTAGATTACGACCCGTCCAACAATTGTTTATATATAGAGTAGTACAATTGGAAGTATGTATCCCTCTTTGACTTTGATATAATTACAATTTGAGATTCATTGTTTCACTTAAATTTAAAGGATTATAGATATCTTGTAATCTTGGTTTTAACATTTATTTTACTCTTAATCTCTTGTGCAGCTAAAAAAGGAAATGAATCTCTTAAACACTCCATTCAAGGCGATGACGCCAAAGGACGGCTAGCATGCTACAAAACGACTGGCCCGATGCATGTGGTTCGTACGGGTGCAAAGGTGAGGTCTTCTTGTTCCTTGTCCATATTTCACTTCAAAATTAGCAACCTCTAGGTAAATTTCAGCCCATTCTTTTTCTTTACTTTATAAGATTCTGGCATGTTACGAGCGTGTAACGTACAATAATCCAATAGGTCAACTATGATGTAGAAATGTTATATTCCTTATTTTCATCCTATAATATGTTTGCTTATACAATAGATGGAATCATCCATTCGATCTTCGGGGGACAACCAATGTTGATTTTGGGAGTTGCGGAGCCCACAATCATAATGTACACATACTTGTACTCCTTTGCCAAGAAAGGAATGTGAACTCAATTGTATTTAGCATAGGCTGTGTGGTAAAGAAAATTAACTAACAATATATCACGTTACTCGTGATTATTTTGACAGTTTTTAATTGCAAGAATAGCTTAACGACGTTAAATTTGATCTTTCATTAATAGGGTTTGCGTGTGCACTGCCTTGTTTCTGTGTCTACTTCCTAATATTAAATGCTTGCAATATCATCCCACGATTTACAAGGATACTTCATGGGGAGCTTTTTGGAATGTTGATCACCATTCTATTCATTCAAGAGGCTATCAAGGTCTTTATTATTATTATTATTTTGATATATTGAAATTAGAGGAAATCGTGTGAATAATTGTTAACATTTGAATAACATGGCGTGGTGAGTGAATTTAAAATTCTAAAAGGCGAAAATGCCACGGAACAGAAGTTCCAATTCCAATCGCTATATGCAAACGGTTTAGCACTCGCTATTATATTTTCGTTTGGTCTGCTTCTCACTGCACTTAAGAGCAAAGAAGCTAGGTCTTGGGGCTATGTTATAGGTATTTAAATTATTTCTAGTACTTGATATACAATTGATCATAACGTCATGCCTTCACCATTTAAGATTCACATGTGTATACACGTTAAGTGTTAAAGTCTTGTGAAATGTAATGTCAGCATTGTTGTTATCTCAGCTTGTAGCATTCTGACATTAAGCTTATATTTACGCCCATAGGTTGGTTTAGAAGCTTTATTTCCGACTATGCGGTCCGACTCATGGTCATCATGTGGATGGCATTATTTTATAGCATACCTAGAAATGTTCCTACGGGTGTTCCGATGAGGCTCGTTTTCCCTCTTCCATGGGAATCGGGATTTTTGCAGCATTGGACCGTGGTTAAGGTATCAATTCCTGATAGAAAGTGTTCAATATCAAGTTTCATCAAGAGCTCGAGATTTCAGAATCTCGCTAATGGTTTGCTAAAGAATGTGATTGTGAATTTGTAGGAAATGGGAAATGTTGAAATCAGCATGTTATATATTTGTTGCCATCATACTGTCTATTATGATAGCAGGGCTTTATTTCTTCGACCATAGCGTTGCTTTGCAAATGGAGCAACAAAAGGAATCCAACCTTAAAAACCAGTCTGCTTACCACTACGATATCTTCATACTCGGATCATGTTATAAAACCAAAATTGGGGAGTTCAACCTTAAAGCAATATTTGTCGAGATTTATTTACGGGCTGACTAAAATATGTGTGGCTTTTTTTCATATTAGAGTTTGGTTTGTGGGTTGCTTGGAGTGCCTCCTTCGAATGGAATGCTTCCGCAATCGCATATGCACACGAAGAGTCATGTTATCCTCAAGAAACAGGTGAGCTATGGGCTATGAAATTGTGTAGAAGCTTACATAGGGTGGTTTGTCGACAAATACGAAATGCTTGGACTCTTAGAATTTTAAATTCTCATATGTAGATGATTTGGAAGAAAATGGTGAAAACCGCAAAGGAGGGCATGAAATAACAAGCAAGCCGTTCGGAAATCTATGGTAGGCACTCAGTTTTCATTGAAATGGATGAATGCTTCGTCTATAAGATCTCAATTCTAGTTTGTTTATAGTGTGTAGGTAGTCAATATTTACTGATCAGAAGTATACGTGGTGCATTTTCTATATAGGATGTAGTTGAAAAACAATTGGCAAACCGCAAGGAGGCTGTGTTAAAACACAACGAGGAAGGCAATAAGAAAGGAAAATTTGACCCTGGGAAGTACCTTGATCTCCACTTGCCCGTTCAAGTAAACGAGCAAAGAGTTAACAACTTACTTCAATCCATACTCGTTGGAGTGGTCGTATGTGCTACCTCTTTAATAAAAATGATACCTACCTTGGTCTTATGGGGATACTTCGCCTATATGGTCATCGATAGTCTTCCCGGTAATCAATTTTGGGAGAGGGTGTTACTCTTCTTCATTCCTCCTGGCCGAAATTCCAAGTAAGCTTGTAGATGAGCTAAGTACTTTCGAGATTCGTATAGCACTTTCAATTAGTGTTCTAATGTTGTTGTTGGTGGTGGTTTTTTTTTTTTTTTTTTGAGGGACACCACGCTTCTTTCGTAGAATAGGTGCCATTCAAATATATATTCATCTTTTACAATTTTCCAATTCGTATATCTTTTGTTATGCTTTCGAATCACATGGATTCCTATCGCCGGAACATTGTTTCCTCTACTGTTTTTCCTTCTCATAAGAACACGTGCTCCAAAAAATCTTCCCGCCTCATCATCTTCAAGAATTAGGTGTGGTAAAATACGAGGAAATTGTAGGACATCCTATGCTTGGAAGGAGTCTCTCCTTATCAACATATTCGATATACAGTATTAGATAGCATTAGCATTGGAAAACTTGTCAACACGTTTGATATATAGTATTAGATGGGATTACAAAGTGCATATATACTTATAACATCTATAAAAACAATATCAAGAATTGTTTGATCAAGAAGATGGAGAGAGTGGCATTGATATGTACGAAATGTTGGACGAGATGACAATGCACATAGGTGAATTGAAGCATAGATCAGTGCTCTTCAACGAATGACAGCCTCAACCTCAGCCTCATGCGAGTTACTTCTAAGTTCTAACAAGATCGCTTCCATATTACAAGTCGTGACAATATAACATGTATTAAAGTATTAATTCAGGTTTTCCCTGAATGTTCTTGTGGAGAGTGAATACGCTCACCCAGCGTTGAACTTTATGAATAACGGTAATGATTGATTTATAGCGCAAGAAGTACGACGAATGATGTAGAGAAAAGAAAGGTTTATGTTTCTGTTATTTGGTGTAATTTTGGGTGTTGTAGTAAAAGCACAATGAGACAGATGCGGAAAGTTGTAAGGAGAACCTCTACAAGAAGAGCCAAGAATTGGTAACTTGTTCTGAGTGTTTTATGTGTAGTAAAAGCACCTTGAGATAGTTTGCTATATATTGCACATAATAGCAAGAATCAACGAAGTATTTATAAACTGTTTTTCTACTTGTTTTATTTTTCTCCAAATATAAAGTGGGATGTCTCTACAAATAAAAACAATGGTAGATCTCCAAATGAATATATACTATATCTATCTACTCTTCACTCTTCTCCATCATCACTGGCTAGAACAAGATGATCACCATCTCTTATTACAGCCACATCCTCAATCAAAGCACTTTCTTTGGTTAAAACTTTGTTAAAATGGAAACCAAATTTCTGATATCCTAAATCAAGAAGTTCTTGAATTGAATTTGGCAAAAGCACGAGATTTTTAGCAGCATCACCCTTTTGGGGACAAGAGATGACAACTCTTGCACCATTCTGCGGTGTACTATCAGGAATAGGAGGTCGGCAAACATCCCTTCCAACTGTAAAATAGGAAGAACCATATCAAATATATAACTCAAAACCGTTAAAGTCAAGGTAAATCTACTGTATATATGGGATAAACTAAACTTTTTTACTACCTAAAGCCATGCGTCCATTGCTGTCCAATACATTTGGATCCAAATTTCGTCTTGTCAAATTGTGCATCAGCAAATCATCTCCTCTTTCAGCTGCAAAACACGAGCTGGAGGGCAAATCCATTCTTCCATGTGCCAGCATGCGCTCCGTGTCTGCTAAAATTGTTTGCATCTTGGGATCTTTATAGTCTTTCAAATGCTGCATAAGAAATACAAACAACTCTGAGTTTGACAAAACTACTATACAAACACTTTCAACACTCATGTTCAACCATACAATCTACAATGAAATATAATTTTTCACGCTTTCCTTCTACCTTCATTACTTTTTAAACAGACATTCGATCAAAAGAAGAATCGCTTTTTTCCCTCAATAGATTTGTCAAACAAGAACTAAGTAAGTAGCAATGATACATTCTTAATTTTTCATTTTCTGAGAAACATTAATCTTTGCGAGAACATAGCAGAAATCAAGTTCAATGAATGGAAATTCGTCTACCTGAATAAGGTTGTTCATGATCATTGTCTCGACTCCCGCATTCGCCTGAATAATATTCAAAAACGTAGTACGGCTCAGGCAGAGCAACTGACTCAGTTGTTTCGTACGAACAGTAAAAGGTTGCGGCATGTAGCAAAGAACACCCAATTCACCACAAACATCCCCCGTCTTTAACTCCCCAACAATCTGTAAACATTCATTGCAGACATGGTTTAGACATTTCCTCGTCAATTGAAATAAGAAAAAAAACAAACAAACAAAAATCATAGACACACATAGTTATTAGTACCCTTTTCAGGAATGGTCTTTAGAAGATTTACCTGTTCTATTCCGTTTCTGTAAGAAATAATTTCCTGCCAAAATGAATTTAGCATCAGAAGGCTGAAATATACACTAACAGGGAAAAATGGGACATTTTATGGATTATGAAGCTGATTAAGGGACTGACTTGAGTACTTCGTAAGATGACCATTTTATTTTAGCAATGTGACAATTTATTGCACATCTAATTGTTGGCAATATTCATTTCTTATTGGAGTTATTTTAGTAGAAGACATTTATGCCAACATTCTAGTCTAGAGCTATGAATCAAAAAGATGGATGGAAAATGATTAAGGTAGCAAAGCTAAGGTATCTAGTGGAAGGGGAAATTTTGTTAAACGATAGAGGTAACACAATCTTCTTCGTATTTCTTTGTTCATTGGAAATAATCTCTCTTATCCTCAGTGAGATTGAAAGAGTAGGATGACTTACCAAAGCACCAGTAACCAGAATATACAAATTGGAAGGTGCTTCATTTTGCAAAATTACATCATCCCTTGGGGGGAAATACTCAGGCTTCATCTCTGAGACCTGAAAGTATAAATTATTCAGAACCAAGAGCTCAGAAATCAATATAGTAGAATTATTTGTTCTGTATGTATGGACTAAATATGCATAACAGTCTTATTAGGATGAGCTCAAATTTGAGTCTCGTATTGCTTGAACGAACAATATTTCCATTGGACAAAATGAGAAATCAAATGAAAAGAACTTTTCACTATGCACTCCACAAGACAGTAACCAAGTGAATAGGAAAGTAATGAATCAAAGACAAAAGAAGAATAAAAAACAAAAATCATTACCAGCTGAAAAAGTAGGTCATTTGATATCCCGTGGAACAAGTAGACTTTATCGATTAGTGAATAAAACAGAAAATGTGATATGCTAGATCGAACGGCCTTTGGAAGAGCCTCGAGGGTTTCTTGCTGCTGTATCCCTTCAGCATCCGTCCTGTACCTTAGGCACAAATGTGCTTGCATTTGATCTAGCAGTTGAGGAGGCAGTCGGTTCCTTTTAGCAAAACTCGAGGCAGCTTGAATATTATCTCTCTGTGGGAATGCAAATGTTAAGTTGCACAAAAGAACAAAGATCCAAACTCGAATAATTGTAAGGTAATATTGCTAATACATGAAATACGACTCAAATGTACTTACAAATTTCCTAGTTCTAGCGGTTGCATGAACCACCAAGTTGGTCATGTTCCCAATGATGTAGGAGTTCAGTGAAAGGTTGAAAAGCATGAAGAAGATGTCAAATGTCATTTCCCTTGTGTTAACGGGATGTAGATCACCATAGCCAGTAGTCGTCATAGTGGTAATTGACCAGTACAAGGATGTCACATAATTTCTCCATAAACTCGCTTGGTGAAAATTTTCATTTGAAATAGCCATCCATGTTCGTTGCGGGTTCGGATACTTGTCAGCAATAAGAAACATGATGCAACCAGCACAATGAACAACAAAGAGAATAACCTACAATAGTAGCGGAAGCTTGATCACAGAAAGGAAAGTTACGCTTATATGTACATAATAGTTGACATAACAGTTTAGGTTTCACATTTTTACACTTCATCTGCTACATCAAGTTATCAACCATTATTTACAAGGATTTTCCTTAGGATACTTACACACACAAACTTTGCCACTCGAACGCAGACATAATTGTAGTTTATGTCTTTCTCCAACCTACAAAACAATTGTTTTAGACAAGGTATAAGGGTATTCTTGAAAACACTGCTTGCATCAGATATTGTGCAAGCACTTCATGCAGCACGATATGGACCTGCCATTTCAATTTATAGCATGGTCAAGTTCGCGCCACACAAGCTTACTATTATATATACCTTTGAAACATAGCACTGACTCTTCTGAGACGCCAAAGGCGAAGCAAGTTAAAGCAGCCATACTGTTCAAGAGGACCGGGCAAAACCTTGCGAGCAAGTTCAGAAGGTATTGTTGAGATGATATCAAATAACAACCAGGTTTTGGCATACCGCCAAGCAATTCGTTTTTGATCGTCAATAAGAAGATAAGTCGCTTTCTCGATGTAAGCAACAAAAAATGTCAAGATAATGTCAATTGCGAAAAATCCGTTTACAACGTTGTCTGCAATGGAGAGAGGAAAGCTAGGCTTCCTTAAGAAACCAAATTCAAATGGAGAAACCCAGGCTGTGTAGAAGACTAGTACTATCAGGTATGTTTCCCAAGCTCTGCAGTAATATTTGATTCGTCAAAGCATCTCAAACATCCGCAAATTAAATGGATGAATAAGATCACAAACTGTAATAATCCAGCCGCAAAAATATATGAAGGAAAATAGTTACTAATAAACAATGAAATTAACTAACAAAATCAAACTAGAGGAATTGTATGTAAATTACAAAATCGAGGATCAATAATAATACAATACAATCCGCTACCTGTAACGCGAATCGAAGGGAGAAACAATGAAGCGACGAAGTTTGATCCTTCGACTACTGTGGGCCCCAAGAGAAGGAAGAAAGCCAGTGGAGATACTGTGAGAGCTTCTGGAGACCTTCTCAATCTCATTATCTACGATTTCCATTATACCAACTATCTTCTTTTCTCCTCTCAGCGTTCTTCATTGTTCTGATTCCCCATTTACCTTTTATTCCCCTCCATTAGATTAGAGCCCTCTCTTTCACAGGAACTCTGTTTTAGATTATACTCATCTTTTACACGGGCTATTAGTTTCCTGAACTAAAAGCTCTTCTAGCCGCAAATGGTATAGTTACACCGTGTTGCATACGTGGACGAGGGGGGCCCATCAATTGATTTTCGTTAAATATGGCGGGAAATGGTTTTTTTTTTAATTTATTTTGTTTTTTTGTTCTGCAATGAAAATCGAGAACTCGCTGCATTGTGATAAAAATAATGATATGTTATAATTAAACCCAAATAATATTTTCAATTATTCACTTTTACTTAAAAATTACTTTCTATTATTTGGTTGAAGTTAAATAATTTAGTGGTGTAAATCCGGGTGGGCCGGGCCGGGTCGGCCCGCCAATTTTTGGCCCATGAACGGCCCGTGTAGTTCACGAACCCGCTCAAGCGGGTTGACAAACCGGGTTGGACCGGCCCGTATTTTTTTAAACACAACCCGACCCACCCGCCAACCCACATGGGTCCGCCCATATGAGCTAATTCGTACGGGTCAATGAACGGGTCGGCCCATATGAATTAAAATAAAAATTTTTAATTATTAAAATTTGAAATTTAATATTATAATAAAATAAAATAAAATATTATAATACACAAATTTGAAATTTAATATTATTAATTTAGTATTTTAATTTAATAATATAATACAAATTAATTAAAAAATAAAAATAAAAAATTATTATTATTTGACTTTGAGGGGACATCCTCATGTCCCCTCAAAGTCAAAAGGCTGCAGCGTGCAACTTTGAATTACGCTACACGCTGCAGCCTATTTCTGTCATGCTATGGCAAAGAGCATTGAGCAATGCTCTCTGCCACAATTTTTAAAATTTTTTTTAATTATCATTAGCGGGCCGTTAATCGGGCCGCCCGCCACTGGCCCGCGTTGGGTCCAGCTCAATGTGACCGCGGCCAACCTGCAATTACTCGGGTCGCCCACGTCCGGTTAGAAGCGAGTGGGCCGGTTCGGGTTCGACCGGCCCACCCATCTGGACACCTCTCAACTATATATCTCACATTATAGCTATCGATTTTAATTGATTCGCTTTTAAACGAGACCACATTTATTGGGTTTGGACGTACGTCTTCATTATTGTAAGATTAGTCACATGATATAATTTAAAAAAAGAAAAGAAAATTAGACTCTACACCAAGATTTTGTAGCTAATTTCAATAATATCTAATTTCAATAAGTTTTTCAAATGTGGCCCTGGTTTATCTATTTTAGACTCATCATTTTTTGAACAGTGTTTCCAATACATATTTAAGAACTTTTACTGAATTTATTATACAAAGTGGAAACAATTTGTGTTAAGGCAGAAGAGTAACAACACCAACAATAATAGGAAGAAGACAACTCTCATCAGGGCGCCAATCTTGTTCTCATAGAATGTTACATCTTTTTGTTATTTTGCTTAGCAATAGCGGATCAATGGTCTGTTATTTTTATTAGGAATACTGCCAATGGTTATTATTGACTTGTGATTGGTGTTTTCTAACTTTACACGATTCTCCTTAGGGTAGTTATTATATTTACTAGTGTAATACGATTGGTATTTTCGACTTCTATACTTGCGACTTTTCATTTATGTCAACAATGATAACAATGTTTATTAATAGCATACATTAATTATCAGACATAGCTTACAGTTGCCCAGATATCATCATTTTAAAGTAAAAATAAGAAGTGATACAAACAATTACACCGTCATCAGCAATAATACTGCGTAGCAACTACCATGATACCATTACATTGGTTTCAATAATTAACCTGATTCCCCTAAGGAACTATGCTACAAACAATGCTCATTAATAGCATACATTATTAGGCACAGCTTACA
Source organism: Jasminum sambac (assembly GCA_018223645.1). Classification (NCBI taxonomy): domain Eukaryota; kingdom Viridiplantae; phylum Streptophyta; class Magnoliopsida; order Lamiales; family Oleaceae; genus Jasminum; species Jasminum sambac. The sequence goes on along the minus strand of CP073648.1, from coordinate 23,733,817 downwards.
TTGGTCCAGGTGACATTTTAAAGTAACAATTACTAGTGATATAGACAATTAAATTGTCATCAATAACAATGATAAATAACAGCATACTGGTCAATATTAAAATGCATTTGTAGAATCCATTATTAATTTTTTTGTAGAAGATACTATAGCACTAATCAATATTAAAATGCATCCATCCGGTAATGAATTTAACCTCCCAATTAAACTAAAAGGAATGAAGGAATCATTTATACATATTAGTTTACGAAAATCTCGATGTGGCAACTTTGCAACAGTTATTATTGAGGATCATATGATGAGTAAAGAAGGATTTATAATTTGTATCTTTGTCCAACTTTACAAATTATCTATACCTGATCGATTAAAGGGAGGATGAAATTTCACCACATATATCAAAGTATTTTTTTTTTTAAATTGTTTGTACTGAATTTAAGACTTATATAGTATAGACATTGATTTTTGTTTTTTTTTTTAAGGTCGAATAATTTTAAGTTTCAAATTTTAATCTTTTTGATAATATTAGATACCCCTTAAATAGTATTTCTAATTGATGAGCACGTCTACTATTGGATAAAAAAAGTGATCGACTACTTTGATTCGTTTGAAAACGTAAGAGGAAAAAGATGATTGGAAAATACTTTCTTCTTCCGAGCATATTATACGTTAGATTCCATGGTTTGTTTTGATTATTGATGGTATTTATATGTTAATGGACAATGATGATAAGAGTGAATTAATTAATCCAAACAAATCGTTAGAGGTGGTTAGGATCCCTACAACACACTAGATTTGGTATTTGTGTATAACACTATGACAGTTAAGATATTCGTTCATGTAGGTTATCATTATCAGATTTTATATTTATATTTATCTATTAAAAGCGTTTGTTCGATTTTTTTTTTGGTAACTTTTTTATAATTTTCTATTCTATATTGTAATTTTTTTTTTAAAGGATAAGAATGCATATGCTATTTATGAAACTATCTTGGGTATTTTTGATAAAATTGCATATTTTTGGTATTTTGGATTTGGAAAATACATTTCCAATGTGTGATTGAAATATAAGAAAAATAAAAATATATACATGAAAAAATAATTATATTAATAAAATGAATGGTTCAACATAGTTTTTGAGAATTATGAATACAAATTTGTTGGATTCAAAATGATAAATAAGAAAAAACAAAGCTATAAAATTAAATAATAAATAATTGTAAATTAATAACATAGACTACGCAGATTTGTAGATCGCGTAGGATATTAAAGAGGAAGGAGGAGGGAGTAAAGTTGCACAATTGTATAGTAATAAATAAATAAAAGATTGAGAAGTCACTTAAAAAAAATCATCTTGCAAATAAAAATTAATTCATAGACTATTAAATTTGGCCTTTAATGTTATAAATTAGAAGTTTAATATTAACTGAATGAAATTCCCTTACATATTAAGTGATTTTTATTTTATTAATAGAAGCTTTGGGTCCTTTACGTCATAATCAAATGTAACATAGTTTTTGATCTTTACGAAACCAAAAATTAATTGACTGCATTTCTCTAGCTACTATGTGAGTGTATTTCTGAAAAAAATCTTTAGGAGTTTCGAATAGTTATGTCCTAATCAAACACAATTTATATTTTTACTATCCAATATATTAGCTTTGAAAAGTTATATGTTACCTTTGTAGCTAGAAAAATACTAATTGCATTTAATTGTTTTAGCACTCGTATAAAAATCTTCAGCGGTATATTTACTAGGCCTGAATTAATCTGAATGTAATAATTTCAATTAATAAATACTAATAATGTATATTAAGTGAAAATAAAAGAGTTTTTTTTAAGGGGAAAGTAAATTAGATTTAACTGAGGGTGTTGTTGACAAAAAAAGATCACAAACTGCAATAATCCAACCGCAAAAATATATGAAGGAAAATAGTTGCAAATAAAAAATGAAATCAGCTAACGAAATCAAACCCGAGGAATTGTATGTAAATTACAAAATCGATGATCAATAATAATACAATACAATCCAATACCTGTAACGCCAATCGAAGGGAGAAACAATGAAGCGGCGAAGTTTGATCCTTCGACTACTGTGGGCCCCAAGAGAAGGGAGAAAGCCAGTGGAGATACTGTGAGAGCTTCTGGAGACCTTCTCAATCTCATTATCTACGGTTTCCATTATACCAACTTCTTTTCTCCTCTCGATGTCCTTCATTGTTCTGATCCCCCATCTACCTTTTATTCCCTCCATTAGATTAGAGTCCTCTCTTTCAAGGGAACTCTGTTTTAGATTAGACTCATCTTTTACGCGGGCTATTAGTTTCCTGAACTGAAAACTCTTCTAGCGGCAAATAGTTTAGTTACACTGTGTTGCATACGTGGACGAGAGGGGCCCATCAATTGATTTTCGTTAAATATATGGCGGGAAATGGTTTTTAAAAATTTTATTTTTTAATTTATTTTAATTTTTGTTGTGCAATGAAAATCGAGAACTCGCTGCATCGTGATAAAAATAATGATATGTTATAATAATAATAATAAAAAATGGATCACATGATACTTTACATATTCAACACTTGACAATATAGTGTTTCTTAGACATTGTTATCACATGAGTGGCTTAGTATTATGTCAACTTTGTGGTATTTACAATGTTATAAGCCCAGCCCTGCCCGGCCGGGTCAACCGTCAAACCCGCTACCCACTTCAAAAGCCGGGTCATAAAACTGTAGAAACCCGATTGTGATGGACCTGGGTAAAAACCCGCCGACCCGGTCGGGTTGGTCGACGGGTTTTTGCTGACCCATTGACCCGGTACCAAGTTTCTGGGTTTCATGGGTCAAGTTTTTTTAATTTATTTTTCTATTTCTTTTCATAAAATATAATATGAAAACAAATGAATGGATTTTGATCTTCAAAGGTTGCTGCTTTTTTTGTCAAAAGTAAAGTTGTTGCTCGTTGGAGTTTGATGTTGTTCATATTTTGGACTTGGGTGTCGTGCGTTGTTTTTTTGTTTTTGAATGGTCCTACATTGCTAGTTGTAGGTTATGAATTGAAGACAATGTTCAAAATGAATTTTATGAAGTGGCGACTTGTTTTTTGATTTTTTTAAATTTTTGTGCTATTTTTAATTGGTTTTTTATATTCACCGGATCGACCCTTTGACCCTTGACCCAGTTCTTTTTTGAGATCACTGGCCGGGTCGAGTCTGGAAACATTGGTTCTTTACTAGGTTCATGGTATTTTTCCTTAAACGGGGGCAAAAAATTAAAAAAAAATAAATAAATAAAGACGATAATGTATATGTAATTTTTCAATTTGGATACTAGAGTAGCAAAGCGCAAATACCTCTACATTGTTTCCATTTTTAGATTTGCAAATTTAAATATTTATTTGCCTGCATATTTTTAAAAATTGTAAATGAAACCCAAATAATATTTTCGATTATTCGCTTTTACTTAAAAATTACTTTCTATTATTTGGTTAAAGTTAAATATCAATATCAACTATATATCTGATATTATCGCCACCGATTTTAATTGATTCGCTTTTAAACGAGGCCACATTTATTGGGTTTGGATGTACGTCTTCATTATGGTAAGATTAGTCACATGATATCCTTTTTTAAAAAAATTAGACTCTACACCAAGATTTTGTAGCTATTTTCAATCATATCTAATTTCAATAAGTTTTTCAAATGTGGCCCGGGTTTATCTATTTTAGACTCATCATTTTTTGAATAGTGTTTCCAATACATATTTAAGAACTTTTACTGAATTTATTATACAAAGTGAAAACAATTCGCGTTGAGGCAGAAGAGTAACAACACCAACAATAATAGGAAGAAGACAACTCTCATCAGGGCCAATCGTGTTCTCATAGAATGTTACATCTTTCTGTTATTTTGCTTAGCAATGGCGGATCGATGGTCTGTTATTTTTATTAGGAATACTCCCAATGGTTATTATTGACTTGTGATTGGTGTTTTCCAACTTTACACGATTCTCCTTAGGGTAGTTATTATATTTACTGGTGTAATGCGATTGGTGTTTTCAACTTCTATACTTGCGACTTTTCATTTATGTCAACAATGATAATAACGTTTATTAATAGTATACATTAATTATCATACATAACTACAGTTGTCCAGATATCATCGTTTTAAAGTAAAAATAATAAGTGATATAAACAATTATACCATCATCAGTAATAATACTACGTAGCAACTACCATGATGCCATTACAATGGTTTCAATAATTAACCCGATTTCCCCAAGGAACTATGCTGCAAACAACGCTCATTGATAGCACACATTATTAGGCACAACTTACATTGGTCCAGGTGGCATTTTAAAGTAACAATTACTAGTGATGTACAATTAAATTGTCATCGGTAACAATGATAAATAACAGCATACTGGTCAATATTAAAATGCATTTGTAGAATCCATTATTAATTTTTTTGTAGAAGATACTATAGCACTAATCAATATTAAAATGCATCCATCCGGTAATGAATTTAACCTCCCAATTAAACTAAAAGGAATGAAGGAATCATTTATACATAGTAGTTTACGAAAATCTCGATGTGGTAACTTTGCAACAGTTAATATTGAGGATCATATGATGAGTAAAGAAGGATTTATATTTGCTATCTTGTCCAACTTTACAAATTATCTATACCTGATCGATTAAAGAGAGGATGAAATTTCACCACATATATCCAAGTTTTTTTTTTTTTTTTAATTGTTTGTACTGAATTTAAGACTTATATATAGTATAGACATTGATTTTTGTTTTTGTTTTTTTTTTTTTTAAGGTCGAATAATTTTAAGTTTCAAATTTTAATCTTTTTGATAATATTAGATACCCCTTAAATAGTATTTCTAATTGATGAGCATGCAGCGCGTCTACAAATCCCATTTATTGGATAAAAAATTTGATCGACTACTTTGATTCGTTTGAAAACGTAAGAGGAAAAAGATGATTGGAAAATAATTTCTTCTTGCGAGCATATTATCCGTTAGATCCCATGGTTTGTTTTGATTATTGATGGTATCTATCTGCTAATAGACAATGACGATAAGAATGAATGAATCCAAACAAATCGTTAGAGGTAGTTAGGATCCCTACAACACACTATAGATTGGCATTTGTGTATGACACTATGACAGTTAAGATATTCGTTTCACGATTATTTTTATTAGGGCCCTAATTATTGGCATTTGTGTATGACACTATGACAGTTAAGACACTATGACACTGACATTTACTCAGAGCATTTATTTTTCATTCTTCAACAAAAATATATTGTTCTTGCATCATATTTTTATTCTTCACAATTTTTTAATATACTCAAACAAGTCCTCATACATCTAACGATTATTCAGAATACAAAAGAAAATGAGTACTGGAACATGCATTTATTGAATGCGTTTAATAATAGGGAGTAAACACTGATCACCAAATTTGGAGAGGAACTCTAAACTTCGAAAGGGAAAATGAGGTAATACTCTTTGGAATAAAGAGTATGATTCATTTAATTTTGGAGATTATATATGTATGGCATTGATAATGACTAGAGCATGAGAAAAGAAAAAAATATCTAATTAGAATTTTTTATTTTTTGATAAAATATCTAATTAGAATTGTTTGATCTAATCAATGATTAAAAAAAGGAATAAAATTTTAAAACTTACACATAGATTTGATCTGTATAACTTCAAATTTGAAGTTGAATTAGAGCTAGAGATGATTGAGATTAAAAAAATAAATAATGAATAAATAAATAAAAAGAAGGAAGAAAATATGTGTAAAATAAAACTGAACAGAGAAGTTTGGGGTCAAAATTCAAGTTGGAGCCAGTTAACCCCTAGATCCATCCACCAATAGACAAAGCCTATGTCCATCCAAGACCAAAATTGTACCACTGTTGTACCATATAGTACAATGAAGCAAAAATTTAAATCCAAAATGCTTATACAACCTATAGAAAATAAAATATATTTTCATATTTTAGATATTTCTTTCAAATTAAAGTCACATTCTTCATTTTTCAAATCCATTACTCCAAATAGTATAATCACCTCTATGAACATGGCAAATTCAAAATGATTTTATAGTAGTAATCACGTCTTCTCTTCTTATATAACTACACACACAATGCATAATGCTAATAATTTTTTTTGTTTTCTTTCTCTTTTTTTTTTTTTTTTAACGACATGCATACTATTTTTTTTTTTTTTGACAAACATACTGTTAACAATTTACTTTTCAAGTTTTGATAATTGTATATACACATTGCATACAGCTAATAATTTATTTTTTAATTGTCTCGTCATTTTCCTCAGCTGTATCTTTCTCGGCTTTATCTTCCTCAAAAGAAAAATCAACGGGAGAAATCAAAGGAGTACCGGGAATTTCTTCAAGACATTCGATTGGAGAATGAGATACCATCACCACGTCATCTTTCTGAAATTCGACGTCATCAACAAGAAACTCTTCTTTTCCACTTTCGAACGTAGCCTCGTTAATAACACACTTGTTCGCAATGCTATGCTTCGCGTAGGCCATAAACTCTTCCGCCTTATCACATTTATCTTTAAACACTTGATATCGTTGAGTAAACTGTTCGAGAGCACGAGCATGGGCCGCGGTGTCTAGGCCACCCGAAGCTTGAGAAGCCTCAAGGAAGCTTGTTGTTGCATTAACAAACTCTTCATATGCACTCTCCAATGAATCCACTATATTGTCCATCTCGGTCCTAGCAAAAATAGCCAGTTATTTGCAAAATAAAAAGCCTATTTTATTCACACACACACACACATATATATATATATATATATATATATATATATATACTGAAGCAATAAAGAGTAAAAATTTTGATGGAATCAAAATAACCACTATATTTTTAATAATTATTAGGATCTAAAATAATTCCAAAGAGTCAAAAAAGATATATCAATGCATTGAATATTGAAGAAGTAATTGACAGTTTTCCTTAAAAAGGTAAAATCAAATGATATGATCCTTGGAGTTATTTTGGTGGCCAGGGACAGGGTGCATATGGAAAAAGATCACATAAATATATCAATCATGCTATTTGTATAAATAATTTGTAATAGTGTGATGATAGACGTTGATACATACTTGACAAGATGAAATTATTTCAAACATCACATTTATCTATCCCATAAATTTGCGAAATCTCTCTTTATAAACCATTTGTACTTATATGGACAAATGACTTTATTCTATATTCTACATTCTATATATACCTTCTGATGTCGCAAATTTTACAAACAGCGATGAATGTACACATATAGTATATAAAGACAATCGGCAAGAATTGTACGCAAGTCACGCCCAGACAAAATAAGTACAATCACACGTACACGCGAAAGTCAGCGAAAAAAACTACCAATTGTATCAATTTTAAGTAAAAACTATTGATCTAGTGCTAGTATTTAACAATACGTTATTTTGTCTTATTTTTGCAAATCAAGTTATTTCTTATTTTAGGAATCTATTCTAATTTATTTGATTCTTCTCTTTACTTTTCCTCTTGCATTAAATTCTTCATATGAAAAACAATGTTACCTATATAAAAAAAAATTTAGAAATCTTTTCCAATTTCATAAACCATAAGATCCATATGATCGATTCTAAAAAAGAATTTTACGCGTAAACTAATTTTAATTTTTGCGCACAATATATCATCCATATATATCTGAAAAATATTTTGATATTCTACGAATACATAATTCCGTTTATCTGTGTAAGTTAAACTTATTCACCTATGTAAAAGCAATCTTATTATTCACTTAGTTGTGTGATCTATAAACATTTCTTGTAAGTCTTATATGTTTAATTATCACGAGATTCAAGTTTTCAATACTCCAAAAATACCAAAAAAAAAAAAAAAATCCTATAGTTGTGTCTGCATGCACGAGCAAGGAAGGGCAGACAAAAATAAAAAGAAAATTAAGAAAAAATAAAGCACAGGTGAAGCACGTGTTACAAATTATGCCCTAGTTATGCTTAAAATTCTTAAATCATCAATCAGATCTACACAATCAATTAGCAGAATTCTATGGAAAATAATGAACAATCCTCGGGAAAATCGAAATTTATTTCCCTTTGATTTTTGTATGAAATCAAGAAAGAAAAATTGGACAAAAATGGTTTCACAAAACAAATTCACTGTACAATCAAAATTCACAATTGACATGCAATGTACTATGTAACAGTGAAACGTGAACAAGAAAATTGATTAAATAAAATGGAATTAATGGAGAAATTAGAAACTAATTAGAGGAAGAAAAGAAAATGATACCTCGATTTGGGGAAATGAAATTTTTGCTGAACTCTGAGCAGCTGACGGTTACGAACGATGAAGAATTGGGTTGAGGCATTTATGTAGAGTTTTTTTTTTTCCTAAAATAAAAAAAAAAAGTAATGATATGTTATCAGAATTAATTGATAACTTATCGTTAACATAACATATTTAAAAAAAAAAAAAAAGAATTGATGTCAGTGGGCTCAATAAAATTTAAGATTAATTAGGCCTAATACGTACGGACCGCTAAGTGACGGGCCAATATAATGGGCGCACTATATTTATGGGTGCTTACGAGTTATGAATTTCTTTTCTTTTCTTTTTTCTTTCTAAAATGTGTTTTACAGAAATTTGATAATAATTAGGGGTATCACGCTTTCCCGGACTTAAAAAAGAAGCAGTACACCATATATTGAGACTATTGACGGATTTTTCCATAGTTATATAATTAATTGTCACGGTGTTAAATATTATTTATTTAGGGTTTGTTCTTTCCACAATTTTACAATAAAAAAATTTTCTCTCTCCTCTTTTCAACCACACACACATTCTCTAATACAATATTAACCACACATTTTGTACGGAATATTGTGCATAGCAAAGTTATTACCAACCGAACAAGGCAATATCAAATGAATACCGGTGCTCATTATATAATTTTTTTATATATATAATGTAGATCTGGATATGTGCTATTATCCTTTCATAAAATTTTAAACAAGTATTTACTTATGGTTAATTATATTAGAGAATAATGTTAAATTATCAAATAAAAAGTACTTTTTTAAGGGAGATAAAAAGTACTTATTTAGCTATATATGCTAGTGTATTTTATACGAACATGAAAATTTCTGAAATAAATATTCAACTTTTGGCAAAAGAAGTATCGAACTTATGTCTACCCGTAATTATTCTATAAAAACTCAGGAGATATGTGTGTGTGTGTATGAAATTTAGGGATTGTTTGATTATTGAAAAAATGATTTTCAGGTTGTACTTAAGACGTAAAGAAAATATAATAAAATTATATCAGAAAAATCAAATTAATGTGATAAGTAGTTGAAAAAGACTAGAGAAAAATAATTTCTTTTCTTTTTTGGCGGTCCACACGTGCTAATTAGGAATTTCGACCAGTTGATTATTCCAATCCATCTCTTTGGCGCAAGATGCCCGAGATGTTAAAAAAATTCTTATCTCTGATGCTTTGAGTATTTCTTAATAATATTTTCTTTAAAAAAAAGGGCACTAAACGAAATTTGACATTTAAGGGCAGCATATCGTCTCTATAATCTCTCGTCTCTGTAAAGCATTAAGGGCGATATATAGAGTATTATGGGTGACATACTGTTATATCACCCCTAATGCTCTGCAGGAACAAGTTATACGGACGACAGACCACTCCTAGAAGCCCAATTTTTAGTAATTCAGGGGGGTGGGTTTGGTAAATTATGCTAATCGTGGCCAAGTTTTTATATCTCTTGGACTTTCAATGTAGAAGCACATGTCAATTTAGATGCCACTTGTTACTTTTATATTTTCATTGTCCCGTGCACAATTGTTACTATCAATTTTCTTACACGTTGATATTGTTTTACTCAATTCTTGATGAATATTACAAAATTCTTTATATTTCCACCTCCATCGAATAGATGATGATGATGATGATAGACATGTTAAATGGTTGCATTTAATTGTCTTCTGGAATTTCCTATAACATAATTTGAAAGGTAGGCATGAATTTTCATTTTTTTATTTTTTTATTTTTACTGGAAAATAAAGGGATAAATTAATAAATATATATATATTTGAAAAGGGAAAAAATCGAATTATAAGTATCACCCTCTCTTGCCTAATTTTTACCCAATCAATTTTCTGACACACTCTTATTAGAACTTTATTCTTGACAAGTACAAGCCTATTTATAGTTCTACTTTCTCATATATTTTACATTTTTTAAATGATTTTACTTAATTACTTTTTAACAAAATATTCTTAAAGGAAATGATTAGTTGTCTCAAAAAATATTGTCAAAAAAATCTTCCATCGATCGAATTCGTTAATTGCAACCGATTCTAACCATCTACTGCTCGAAAGCATTATTGGGATTCCTAAAATACCATCTCGTGCTTACATGTTTTAATCAATTGTAAATACTCCTTATGCATAAATAAACAATTTTTATTGATTAAGAGCTCTAGAGGTATCAGAAATTTTATTGCTACTACTCATTGAATGAACTTAATAATTATATAAACACGCTTACAAACTTCTTCGCGTTAACACGTGGAATTTTAAGGATCCAAGATTCCATGTATAAATAAATTAATACCATCATGTTTCCAATCGACAATTTTATTCGAGATTTAACATAGTAATTCCGTTACATTACGTGTGGTAGTCTAGACACATTTTAATTTGTAATATGAGTGACACATGCATCAAAGACATGTTAAAGCATTTCTAAGAGCAAAACTAATATTGGAAGGGAGAAAAATATAAAGGAGAAAATGGAGGAGGAAATGGGCAAATGAGCCCCCCCCAAAAAAAAAAAACATTTTGTTTCACCTTGTTGTTGTTTAGGTGTGCGGGGGAAGGGGGAATAAACCCATATTTGGGTTTTTTCCCCTTCCCATTAGTTTTGTTCTAATTAATGTTGGGGCCAAAAACCTAAGGGGAAAAAACCTAAAAGGAAAAATCAAGGGGGGAAAAACTTATTCTTAAATAATGTACAAGGAAAAAATTTCGATATAACTATCCAACAAAGTGGGAAAAAATTAGTTTGCACCAATAGGAATCTTTCCACTTCCACCAAGGTAGAAAAAGCTAAATTGGCCCCTCATTTCAGTCATTTGGTACTTTTCACCCCAAATTTTACTTTATTAAAAACATAATTATCAAATCAATTTATAAATTAATAATGGAAAATAATGATGAGAAAGAAAAAGTGAATTAAATTTTATTTATATCAAACAAGCCCTAGCTTGTGCGTATGAAAATGTTATTATCCTATTTACGTGAACGATGTCCTCTCTGCATGGTCATATGTCTAACTTATTGGGATTGCAATCAAATTCTTGAGTTTGTGTATTCGGCTGGACCAAAACTCGTCTTTGACTCGTGAAACTATAGACTTAAATTCGAACTAAATCGAAAAATTGACACTCGGACTATCCTAGTCGATTCGTGATGTTCGTTTAGTAGCCCTTGAACTAGCTCAACGGGCCGATCCGAGAGCCAACTCTCATATATATAACCCATATATAGATCGACAACTTGACTCGGCCTATGAAGGCCCACAAGCCATGCGCTAATCGAAGCCCTCAACCCTTAAGGGCCAATGCTGTCGTTCGAGATGATTTTGGTTCAACCTTTAGAGGCCAATTAATCGAGCTCAACTTTGACGGCCGAACCACCAGCCCTAACTACATGAAGAACTCCAACACAAAATACATTATATCAACACATTAGTCACATTATACATATATATTATGTTTTGTTCTACATTTTTGAGTAATTTTGTTCAGCAACATTAGTGTTACAACGTCCGTTGGTAATAAAGATGAGTATGTTTTCATGCAAGACTTATCAACAAATGATATATACTTAAATAAGTACTACAAAAAATTTGGGATTCATCTCTATCGGACATCAATCCAAATTATGTTAAAAGACCTAGAAGTAATGTCAAGATTATAATGATTCTTTTTTTTTTTTTTGTTTTTTTGGTTGTTATTAGATAAATGCTAAAGCTCATCTCGACACAATTCAATTTTCCTTAGCCCTATGTTATTGAGATTTGTTCAAATAAAATTTGATTTTATCACTTAAGTGTCTTAACCAATTGGTACTTCTTTCTAATTAGTCAGTTCAATTTTATAGTTTAGATTATTCCAATTTTCTCTTTCACTTATCGTCAACTATAATTTCATTGATGTGACAATTTTTTCCATTCTCCATAATAGTTTATTTACATATTAAAATGAAAAAGTCATTTTTTTGGAAAATATCACCCATACATAGATGATAGTTGATACATTTAAAACACTTTATTTTTACTTTAATTTAATTAATTTGCGAAAAAGAAAATAAGAAAAAGAAAAATGAAAAGGTGGCGTCACTGTAGCAGCTGCATAGTACCGAGCGCCACTGGAGTGAGTGCGAGTCCCTGCAGAGAGGAATGCGTGTAATACTGCCACGCGGGAAATTTTAAAACAGAAATCAATTTTCAAAAATTAAAAAATAAAACAAAATCCTCAGGAATTTGAAGAGACAGTTTTAGAATTTTGCGGACTCCATATTACACAATTCTGTTAGTTATATCATCATTATCTTTAACCAATTTTTTTTTTTTTTATAAAAAATATTATTAAAACGTGTATAAATACACAGAGAATGAACCTGTAACAAACATTTATTTGCATCTTTCAGTTCGTTTTCTTCTCAAGAAAGAGAGAAAAAATGGGGAGTGATGATGGTGAAAACTACGAACAGAAACGGAGAAGGTGTGATTCAAACCCTAATTTTCAATCGTCTGATTCTCATATGGAACAAAACGACACCGGTTTCTTGGACCTTTCTCTCTCGTCCACTATTGACAGACCCTCTACTTCGTCCGCCGTTCCACCGCCGCCTCCTCCGCCGCCGCTATCGCCGTCGCTGGTGGTGGCTTCAATAGACGATTCAAACGCTCAACTGACATTACCACTCTTCCCACCGTCTCAAAACCACGATTTCGTAACCGGAGAGTATTCTTTCTATCCTCAACTACAGAATGGTGTCGCTGCAGGTTCAAACCGGCCGACGGCGGCGGTTTACTATCCTAAACCGCACCACCCGGTTTTACCCGGAGAAAGCCCTACTGTGACGATACCTGGTTACTTCCCAGAAAATGGTTTCCCCGCTGTGACGCACCACCACCACCCCCCGCCGCCGCAGCCGCCTTTGACGGTGGATCTGCCACCACCTTCCCCACTTTCCACCGCCTCAAGCGAGTTACGAGCATTAGATCTCTCACACACAACAAACGGCGAAAACCCATCCCCATTTTCTCCCACAACTGTAACCATCCAATACGCATATCCGTACCAAGAAAACGGCGGCTCCACCAGTGTCTCGCCCGCCGCCACTCCCCGGCCTCCTCCGCAGCCGCGTGGACGGCGGGGCGCAACCCAATCACCCCGAGAAGGGAAGAGCCTCACCATCCCGGCGAAGTACCCATGGTCCACCGACCGGAGAGCCACCGTGCAGACCCTAAACTACCTCCTCTCCAACAACATCACCACCATCTCCGGCGAGCTCCACTGCAAACGGTGCGACAAAACATTCGAAACGACATTCGATCTCTGCAAGAATTTTCGTGAAATTGGGACGTTTATAGCCCAAAACAAGGCCATATTGAAGGAGAGGGCCCCACAAATATGGACCAATCCAACTCTGCCCAACTGTACGGAGTGTAATCAAGAAAACTGCGCAAAGCCTGTGATTGCAGAGAAAAAGAAATTCATAAATTGGCTTTTTCTTCTCCTTGGGCAACTCCTGGGGTGTTGCACACTGGATCAGCTCAAATATTTCTGCAAACATACAAACAATCATCGTACTGGTGCTAAGGATCGTGTTCTTTACCTCACTTATCTGGGTTTGTGCAAGCAGCTTGATCCAGAGGGGCCTTTTAATCGTACTGATTGAGCCATTTGAGGTAGTGTTTATTGCTTCATATTCATTTACTGGTTTGTAAAATGGGGCTGAAAAATGGGTGGTTTAATTGATCAAGTTGCAGTATTTGATTTCTTGGATGTGTTTGTTTTCTAGGGTTTATTTGGGATGTAAATACTTTGGGACACCTTGTTTGAATTGAATTTAATGTTCTTGTTTCATTAATTAGTATCTCTATGATTGTGTAATTAGGGAACCTTGAACATATGTTGTGGAGTTTTAGATTAAATCAATATAATCATTAATTAATGATTATGAAGTGATTGAGATAGATACGATTTGTACAACATCTCACCATTTTTAATTTTTCGTTAGATGTTTTTTAAATTGATTTTTGAATATGTAGGTTTGGATTCAACGAGCCGAATCCAAAACTTGAAATTTCAAATTCAGATAGCGAAATAAGTTATTTTCCCAAAAATTTGAAGATTGAATAAAAACTTAATTATGAAACTATATGTCCACATTTTAAGTTAGCTTTTAAATTTAAATTTTTAAATTTTGAGATGAATCTTTACCTATACAAAATAAAGATACAAATTAATACTATGGTTAAACATAAAATAGACAAAAATGAAAAAAATTACTACCTCCGTCCCAAAATTATAACCATTTTTTTATCTTCACACATATTAAGAAAAATGTAACTAATGGTATTGGAAAAGTACAATGCAAAATTATTTTCCTAATATACCCTCTCATTTATTAGATGTTTTATTTTAATTACTCTATTTTTATGATAACAATGTATATTAAATGATGGCATAAAAGACAAGTAATATTTTAACTACATTTTTAAAAGGAATGTAGCCTATATTTTGGGACGGACAAAAAAGGAATAATGGACTATATTTTTGGGACGTACATTCATGGTCGAAAGTGTATAATAAAAGTAGAAGTTTTTGTGAGTAATTAAACTAGCTATCCGGCTGAAAAAGTGTGCCAACCTTGGTTACAAAGCTCGATGAGCTTCGCTAGCTCGATACTCCGGCTTCACTGATGATCCTTTTAAGTGAGCCATGCACAAACGGAGAGCCCTAGCTTATCGAATGAAATACCAACAACTGAAAGTGAATATTCAAAAGATCATAGAGACATTAAACTTAGTCAATAAAATGTGAAGTTAAAATTATTTTGTAAAAGGAATTATATTTTTTTAAAATATTATACAACTGAGCATGACAATAAAATTAACTATTTTGAAAAATATTTACTCTTACGAATATTAATTTCTTAATACAATCTATGGTGAAAAAAAAAAATAATTCTTACTTCGAAGAACACATTCTCACCTACATAAAATTATTTTTTGAGAAAAAGTTCTAAGAGACCCATTTTTTCAACGACGTTACATTAAGCAATATTTTCATATTTCTTACATCCAACAACACATTCTCATGTACATAAAATTATTTTTTGAGAAAAAGTTCCATAAAAACCGTGTTTCCAATGAAGTTTAATTTCATTAAACAAATCACTACAAATGCAGCCCTATGATCTCATTCAACCAACTAGAGTTAATTAAGTCAAAATCCATATGGTCTAGCGGCATCTGTATCAATTTTTCATTCCTTAGGTCTATGGTTCAATTTCCTTCCCGACCCCTACACTCCTTGAAATTCCAAAAAAAAAAAAAAAAAGGTTAGTTAATACAACTTCATTTTTCCTACAACACTACGAGAAATAAAATCTTGAGGGTGGCATGTCGATCTTATAATTTCATTCTTGTAGACCTTAAGGGGCGTATCGCCCCTAAAGGTCTACAGGGACGAAATTATAGGGCCCGCCTCGAAAAGTTCATTTTCTTGTAGTGCAATATGTTTAGTGATAATGTTGACATAAAAATTGGTTGTATCTTGATGATTTGGGGCCGCTAAATGCTTGAGATAAATATTTTTTTTAATTAAATCTCATCTTGAGAAAAAGTTCCATGAAAACCATTTTTCCAATGAAGTTTAATTTCATTAAACAAATCACTACAAATACAGTTAGCCCTATGATCTCATTCAACCAACTAGAGTCAATTAAGTCAAGATCCATGTAGTCTAGTAGCATCAGTATCAATTTTTCATTCCTTAGGTTTAGGGTTCAATTTCCTTCCTGGCCCCTACACTCCTCTTTGTAATTCCAAAAATAAATAAATAAATAAATAGATAAAGTTAGTTAATACAACTTCATTTTTTCCTACCATACTACCAGAAATAAGATTTTTAGGGTGGTCTGTCACCCCTATAATCTTGTCCTTAAAGGTTTATAAGGACGAAATTATAGGGGCAACAGACCGCCTCTAAAGATTCATTTTATTTTGAGATAATGTTGGCACAAAACTTGTATGTATCTTGATAATTTGGGGCCGCTAAATGCTTGAGATAAATATGCTTTTTATTAAACCTCATCTATAATGCTTTTTGTAATTGTTTATTTTTCTTTAGAAAATTTTTTAATTATTCATTAGTGTTTGATTAATAATGATTTTTTAAAATTGATAGCTCTGCATGGTTGTGTGTCATAAGAGATGTGTATAGATGATGAGAAGGTTAAAATTATTGGTTTAACCACATTTATAATTAGGATTTGAAAAGTTTCTAAAGACATTATATTTTTGTTGATGCCCTCGAACTTTAGAGATATAGTTTGAACATTATAAAAGAAATATATTTTTTAAAAAAAACTTTTTAGGATGATGTGACGTCACCAAAAGGCACCATATTGGTATGGGTACATCCCCACATGGGGAAGAGAGCAAAAGCGTATATCGTTAATTGGGCCGTCAATATATCTGTACAGATGGATAATTTGCATGTAATTAATGATGCGATTATAGATGCAAATGCGTACTTGACAAAATTAAAATTAAATTATTTCAAACATCACATTTGTCTATACAATCAATAATCATGCATAATCATAAATCATGTGACTAGACTTTGTTCAACAGAATAAATTTAAAATAAGAGTATTTGAATTTCATAATGTAAACTTAGAAATTCAAGATTATTTAATTATGTATTTAATTTCTATTTAATATGTAAGATTTATTTTTTTGCATAATATCACGTACAGTGCGCATGTTTTCTACTAGCCTAGCAAAAGATATTTGTCTACAAAGTCCAAGATTCATCGAATGTTTATAACTGGAATTTTTCGTAACAAAAACAAATTTAATGTTGAGTGTTTTGTCCCTTCGAACTTTAGAGATATAGTTTGAACATTAATTTAGTCCCAGCGTGCACCAAATGCACTAACAATTTGAGGGGCGTGATATATAGAGGTGGAGTCAGATGAGATATGAAGTGGCAATCGCCATTGTATATTTAAAATTTCTTTCATTTTAAATGAAAATTTTAAAATTTTATTTAAAAAATCTAAATATATATAGATAGATATAATAATTTGTCTTTACAATATTTTTCTCGCCTCCACTAAAGTGGTCCTCAATCTGAAAGCTTCCTTGGGCATGTGGAGGCTATTGTAAGAAGTTGAGGCGTACATTACCAACATCAACAGCGACAAAAGTAAATTGTTTATTGGGCTTCAAAAGTCTTATTATTGGACCTAAAAGGTGCCACTCTGCTTTCTCAAAGCAGGCACCGTCAATCTTCAGGCCCATAAATCTCAGTACTTCTCTTTACGTCTTTTCAAAAAAATGCATACGTTTTACTACTTACTTTGTTTTGTATATACTAGTATTTTAAATCTCGACCAGCACATTTTAGTTATAAAATTTATTTATTGGCACAGGTCTCTAAAGAGGCACAATTCATTTCTTCCCTCTTATTCTTCTAATCGAAAAATTTATCTTTTTAACATTATATAATAATTTTAGAAGAATGATAATAAATACTTGTTTGAAAAAGTTTTCTATGGAAAAAAAGTAATTCTTTTAAAAGAATATGTGAGTCAAAAGTATGAAAATTTATAAACGAACATGGAAAAATAATATATATATATATATATATTATAGTTTGTGTAGTGAAAAATAAAATATAGATTGAATTGCATCTTCCTCATTATGCAAAGCTTGATTGTTTTCTAATGAAATATATTTAGACGTGGAATCAATGGTGCTAATCAAATCAATTTAAGGAAAAGTGGAAAACAATAACTATATAGGAGGCAACTCATCTGAAATTGATGAACAGAAAAAATTTCTCAATGTAGATGTCGTTTTATGGAGTTGATTATTATTTTATATTTTTAAGTATGAATTTAAAATTTATTTTTTCAAAAATCTCAAAAAATAATCAACGATTTTTTCCTCACTTTCATGCATAGATAATCTTGATGCGATTATATATATATACTAGTATATATATAATTATATATGTAATAACTAGAATATGACAATAATTATAAAAATAAGTCGATGTCAAGAATACCCTTTTAAGTGCAATTTTTGTGCAATTAAAGACAATGAAAAATTCAAATTTGTTGTTGCCTTGGTCTTCTTATTGGCAGTCTCATCAAATCAAAATGTTCTATATGCATAAATAATGCGTAAATATAAAATATTTTATTTGGATAAAACAATTGATGACACATATTTGGACTTGACAATGACAAGATTCCCAAAGGATGAGTGGTGGTAGGGGGGATATTTTGTTGGTAACTAATTAATCATGAATATGCAATTATTAAAAGTTATTAGCGTTCCAATTCCAGGTCCAATTTTGGTGCCATTCATTGCTTTAAAACTTTTCATTAGTTAGTTCGATGCAGTTAAAGAGAACACTTTTGAAAAAAATAGAAGGGTGTGTTTGATTCAACCTTTTTTTTTTCAGGAAAATTCATTTTCCTGCCTTTTTTCCACCATTGATTGTTTGATTGCACTTTTTTTTCCTGAAAAATATTTTCCAACTTTTTTTATTTTTCAACTTTCAAATTAATCGAATCAAACACCTACGATTATTATTTTCCCTGAAAAAAATTTTTTCGAAATTTATTTACTCAGAAAATATTTTCCTTCCAATTATTTTTTGAATTTGCAGTAAAAAAACATCCAAAGTATTGTGTTCGAGCGATACAAAATAGATAATTTATTTAGTTCGATAAAGTAAAAAAGTAGAAAGTTTACTCTTACGAGTGATATTTTGCCACCTACTGCACGAATGCCTTCAGTACCAATAAAAGTTCAAAAGCGAAAAGGTTAATATCACACCACAGTTAAAACATTTGGGAAACAACACATGCAATTATTGTTTCTTGAATCCCTACGATAAATTTATTAGTTTGTCCCTTGTAACCATTTGTGTAGTAGTCATTAACTAATAATGGTACATGTTTTCTATGGCATGTCCGAGCCTAGCTAAGTTACACCGTACTTGGAAATCGTCATGCTATTTGGCTCATCAAATACAATTGAATGATTTTATGTGTGAACAATAACAAAAATTATTTTTTGTATTTCTCAATAATTTTTTTCACTGTTTCTTTCCATCGTTTCTTTTTTTTTTTGATAAAATTTTTCACTGTCTAATCAAACATTCTCTTAAAACAATAATTTCCCACTTTAAAAAATTATCAACCAAACACTCATTTGATTTTTGATTCATCGAATTGAATACAATTAAATGATTTTATGTGTGAACAATAACAATTTTTTTATTTTTTATTTTGGTATTTCTCTATCATTTTTTCATTGTTTCTTTCTTATATATATATAAAATTTTTTCCACTATTTAATCAAACATTCTCTTAAAACAATATAATTTCCTACTTAAAAACACTTTCTCAACGAAAGACTCATTTGTATTCCCTCTGTTCTAATTATATGATCCGTTTTACTTTTTCACATAGATTAAAAATAGTATGGGAAGTAATAATTATACAAATAAATTTCTTAGAATACCTTCATTTAAATCATAGTGAAAAAGAAAATATAAAGGTATAATTATAAATAATAAATAATATAAAAATCGATCAAATAAATGAGATATGTAAAAGGAAAAACTGAACCATGATTGTAACGGATGGAGTATCCCTTTTGTGCCATTCTGCTAGTGCCCTTGCCTCGGCTCTGTTCTAAATAGGCCCACCTTTTGTTGTCGTGACCCCTAGCCTTCTTTTCACCAATGATTCAATGTCTTCAATCTTAAAAAGTTCAAGCATAAAGATAGAAAAAGTTAACAGCTTTTAAATTTGCAAGCCATTTGTTGGGAGATAGACCACGAAAAGATCTTGCCTGAATAAATTTTTATTTATTAAACATTTAAGTGCTGTTCTCTCGAAAATTAATTTTGAATTTTGAATTCACTTTTAACTTTTTATTTTTGGGAGAGATGAAATAATATGCATTTTTAATGTTTTTAGAAAAATTTCTAGTACTCGTAGCCTCGTAAGAGTACTGTTCGATACTCCAAACTAATAAACATCGGCACCTGCATATAGGGGGAATTGTGGTATCTTAAATTATATATACAGGTGGACAATGTTTTTAATTTGGAGTACCTATTCTGTACTCTAAGAATGCAAAATTTTTTCATATTTTCTTGTGTTTTCAATGAAAACACTAAAAATGGCATTTGAATTTTCTTTACAAAATTTTCCTTATTTTTGAGAATATATTTCAAAACTGTAAAAATAAATTAGTTTTCAGTGTTTTGAAAAATTAAAATTTTATAGTCTGAAAATCTTGAATAGAACATTTCCATACTCTTTAATTTGAGTAATGATATAAATCACAAAATGTACACAATAATAAATGGTAATTTTTATGTACAATTAAAATTAAAGTTTTTTAACTAAGCAATGGAAGTAAATATTTACTATGTTGGGGAAAATATAACAAACCCCCCCCCCCCCCCAAAGGAATTTGCACAGCGAAAAAAAAAGAACAATAAAAAATATAACGATTAACGTGGCTGAATCGACCGCCAACAACCACGAGAGAAGAACACTTTTATTAATGAGAAAAACTCTCTAATAATTTTTTCTCACTCTCTTAACTTCTCTCCCCAAACGCTTTCTTTTCATAACAAAACTAAAGCAATCAAAGAACAACGTATACAACACCCCCATTTATACCATTTTCTTTCAATCTCTCTATTTTCCTTCAACCAATGAGCAACGACTCAATTTACCGTGATAGTCTAATCCTTAATTACTGTTCATGTGCAATTCATCTAGCCGATATGCACAAACAAAAGAGACATTCGCACCACGAGCGTGCCAGAATGCACACACCACCCTTTCTCTCTCTCTCAACATCTGGCACCTACTTTTGGCACACCAAATTAAACAATAAAAAAATAGCACTCTTTTTTTCTCTTTCTAATTCTTCTCCCCACTCACCATTTTGGACATACTAATAATTGGGGCTCATACTCAAATTTATACATGAAAACTTATTTAAATCTTAATTAAAATTGGAATCCATTTTCCTTACATGAAAAATCTGATAATCATAATTTAAATTAAACTTCTATTTCTTTTTTATCTTTTAAATTACATTCCTAATATGTTATATTTTACTTGATAAATGTGAGCAGACATGGACAAAAATTGAGAACTACTCGTGGGCAAATATAGTCCTCAATGGGGTAAATTCCATTTGGGTAATGAGTCGTTGGACCACCGAATATTTTATGGGGACTCTCTGATTCTCTCTTTTGAGACTTCACTTTTACATTCTTGAAGTGACATGAAAAGCACGTTTCCAAATTTATCGAAAATAAAAGCTTCCTACAAATTTTTATTTTATTAAAAATTAAAATTTAATTAATAAGAGCATCTTTTTATTTTTATTTTTTTCAAATAAGAGCATCTTTAATGTGTTGAGTCTTATTAAAATGTTCAAAAGGAAGAGATATACACAAAAATTCAATAGGTCCCGTATTTTTCTATTTTTTATTTTCTTTAATCACTTTTATCTCATTTATTATCTCACTTTTTTCTCATTTTTTCTACCTCGTTTCTTGAACCATGTCCAAAATTAAATATCAACTTACACATCTTTCAGTATTATTTTATTATTATTTTTGAATTTATTTTCATCTGTCTCCTCTTTTTTCATTTTTCCCTTTCTTTTTTCTCTACACCCCTCTCCATTTTACTCCAATTAAAATAATTATCATATATCTATCTCTTTCTTCAATTTTATATTTTGGATATGGACATTGTATTGGAAATGCCCTAATAGCAAAAGTACGGGATATATAGATTAAGGATATGTTTAATTGGTAATAAAATTGATATACACGTAATTCTGTATAAAATATGTGATTAATATTGCATTGAAAAATATGTATGAGATTGAAAATGTGTGTGCGATTACACGAAATTATGCGCATATAACTTTGTGACCTAATGAACAAGGCCTAAAGCTTCCTACAAATTTTTTTTGTTCTTTTAATCGATTCTTTGATTTGCATTATGTATATCACTATCATATCATCATATCGTCATACTCTTATCAATATTCCTTTACCGCCCCAATCAACTCGACCACGCCCTTCTAACTACAGCCACCAATTAACAACACGTAATTGTCAAAAAGAAATTATTTATAACGTACCAAGAAAAAGAAAATCATCGACTCAAAATAAAAAAAGGAAAAGGAAAATCATAAGGAAAATCATCAAATCTCAAATCTACCACTAATAAAGTAATAATTGAACTCCAAAAAGTCCATTTTATATTAATTTGTCGTTACCATTTGTTTTCACTTCCAACATTTTTTCCCATTTCATGATTCCATTACATAAAATGATAAAATTGTCCATCACTTGTCACAATCCCCATCATCACGTCGCAACTCAAAAACTTCTAGTCGACATAAAAGCCCTTCCTTCGACAAGATATTTACAGAACTACCCTTAACTCTAACTCGGATCCGCGGTCCCCATTTGCACTTGTCCATTGTTACCACCATTCTCGACTTTTTTATTCTTCAGTTCTCTCGATGTAATTCTCCACTTAAAAAAAGTACCAAACAGTGTCCCCATTTCTTCAAGTGTCTTTCCTTGAGTCTCTGGGAATAAAGTGTAGAAAAATACCCATGCGATTGCAGCAATCGAGGCATACAAAAAGAACGCCCCTCCGATCGATATAGCCTTATACAAGGATATAAATGTCATTGAAATCACACCACTCGTGACCCTGTTGGCTGCCACCCCCATGCTACACCCTTGGGCCCGCAGTCTCAATGGAAATATTTCCGAACTGTAGACCCATGTGATTGGGCCCATTCCAATTGAAAAAAATGCAACATAGGACAAAACAGACGCAATGCACAAAGCCACGGCCCAAATCAATCTATGAGGAGCGTGATCGATAATTGTCAGCCCAATTCCAAGGGCCACTAATGATATTATCATCCCAGCAACACTAGATAACAGCAACGGCCGCCGTCCGATCTTATCTAGCAAAAATGTCGCCACGAGGATGAAAATCGTTTTCGTGAATCCAACGGCCATCGTAACGAGTAGTTTATCTGTGTCGTTACTAATACCCGCTTTTTCGAAAATTTCTGGACTGTACAACACGACGGAATCTATACCGCTCGCTTGCTGGAAGAAGTGGATTCCAACGGCGCACATCAAAATGTGGCGGACCATCGGTGTAGGGCGAAGTAGCAGATCACGCCACACCCCCTCGCCACTGTGTTTCCTAGTGACGATGACAATATCGTCGTGACAATCTTCAGGTATACCAGCGGCTTCCTTAATATCGGCTAGCCGTAATTTCGATTCTTCGAGCGAGTCGGA
The DNA here is from genome assembly GCA_018223645.1 of Jasminum sambac. NCBI lineage: Eukaryota > Viridiplantae > Streptophyta > Magnoliopsida > Lamiales > Oleaceae > Jasminum > Jasminum sambac. The sequence goes on along the minus strand of CP073648.1, from coordinate 23,710,063 downwards.
GGTTTTGTCGAGGACCTTTTTAGCCTCGCCGAGCCGACCTTGCATTACGAGCCAGCGTGGTGACTCGGGCATTGCTAACACGCCGACAGCTAAAAATATCGACGGGATTGCCCCGACTCCGAGCATGAATCGCCAACTCAAGTGGGTCGGAAGCTTTGAGAATCCGTAGTTGGATACGTAGCCAAGTAAAATACCTAATTTAAAAAAAATTAATAAATAAATTCAATAATTCTATAGATAATCTTCTTTATGAAGAAATTAATTGCCGGGTATGGTTGGGAATTGAAACTGAGAGTCATGTTGTCACGTCGTAGCAAAATAATGGACAAATTTTTCAAACCAAATGATATTAATTTTATCTATAAAATATACAGAAAGAATATTATAATTAGAAGGAATTAGATTAGATTATGGATTACTATATATACATATTTTGAGGTTGATGTGGCAGTCTAAATATGTGCCACGTCACTAGAAAGTGTTTCATAATGTACATGAAATTAGTTTTGCGGTATTCTTTAACGTGTAAGATTAATATAAACAAAAAAATTTTTAAAAATTAGGATTTTTGAATTTTTTGGCTTGTTATGGTGAATTTTTTTAGCACAGCTGGTGATTTACGTACATGAAAGAGACAAAAACAGCGTAATAATCGAAGGGCCAATTGGGACATACCAAAATTGATGAAAACTTCAGGGAAAGAACTGAGGAAGCCACGGGAGGAGGCCGGAGCAACCTCGGCCGTGTACACCGGAGCAATCATGAGGGCATAGCCCACTCCAATTCCGGCGACAAACCGGCCCACCATTAGGAAAGCATAGTTGGTGGCAAAGCCCATCAAAAGAGCTCCGACGAAGAAAATCGCTCCGGCGAACACTATGGTGTACCGGCGACCGATCCAGTCCGACGTCCGGCCAGCGGCAGCCGAGCCCAAGAGGGAATAGACGTTGAGGATGCCCATTATAACCTCTTTTTGGACGTCGGTTATGTTGAGGTCTTTCCGGATGTAAATAATTGCTCCACTCATCACTCCAATATCTGCATGAAGATACAAGAAAGCCTCCAACTTATTCATGTAATAATAACAAATATGGATTAATCATCATGACAAATGTTGTTAGCTTATGATATGCATCAGAGCCGGTCTTGCTTTGAGACGAAGCAGGCCGATATATCAAACACGATTCTCAAAATAAGAGAAATATGATAGCATATTTTGAATTTTTAGACAAAAATTCAAAAAATCGAAGAGGAAAAAGAAAAAAAAAAGGCCCAAAAGCTAGAGGGCCCAAAAAATTTATAATTTTAAGGTTCGTCTCGAACGTCAAAACTCTTAAAAATATTATGGTTTGTGTACACAAAATGTTTGTAATTACCATATCCAAGTAAGATGGAGGTCATTGAGGCCAAGAAAGAACAAGCCAAAGCATACTTGTTTCTTTTGGGTTTTTGAGGAGGATCAAAAGCCGAAATCGGTACGTTGTTCTTGCCGGAGGAGACGACCTTCGTCTCCGGTTTTCCCTGGACGGCCATCAGATATGTACAAAGATATAGTAAGAGGGTGAAATAAGGTGATATATTTGTACAAGGAGATCCAAAGGAGGGGGAATGGTGTTTATATAGAGAAATATGGAGTGAGATAGAGAGTATTGACTAGCTAGTTGAGAGATGGTGAGATCATCTAGTCCAAGACTCCAAGTTTTCTTTACGTATTTTACTTTGTGGTTTCACACATGGTTAGGACTTGTTTGATGTGGACTCTTTGGTCATGTGAGATGAATCTCATTAGCCTTTTATATATGCATTATGCACATGCATATGCATTATTGTTAGGCACACATCTAGCTAGCACCCCTTTCTACATATGAAAAATTCAAGGAATGAAATATGCGTGACTTAGCGTTATATGTTGAGCTACATTTTCATGACCGTAGAAATTCACTAGTACAAAAAGGAGATTGGGTGGCGGTTGTTTTAGATTTCGGGTGGCTTTTTTTTATCGCCACCCAAACCAGCGACACCCAAAGTCGTCGAAAGGGTGGCGGTTGAAAAAACGCCACCCAAAGTCGACTTCGGGTGACGGTTGTGTCCAACAACCGCCACCCTTTATTATTATTTTTTTAAAAAAAAAGACTGCGGGTGGTGGTTGTTGGACACAACCACCACCCGAAGTCGACTTAGGGTGGCGGTTGTTTCCAACAACCGCCACCCTAAGTCTTTTTTTTTTAAAAAAAAAAGCACTTTGGGTGGCGGTTTTAGTGCAAAACCGCCACCCAAAGTCCACTAAATTTTTTTAAGATCTGAGTGAAAAACATACGAAATAATTTTTATTCAAAACCAATTGCATCCAATTACAACAAAATGAACAATCTAAGAACAAAAACACAAAACTATAAGATGAAAAGTTAAAAATTGCGTTTTGAGACCTTAGACTACCTCAGATCGGCCTGAAACATGGGGTCATGGCGATAGCGGTGAGTATCATAGATCTCGTCGCGACGATTCCGGAATGTACTCGTGGGCTGAAAACGGACATCGTATGCAAAAGTTATGACCATTTAAAGTTTACATACCCAAAACTCGAAAAAAAGATATATTAACTATTTTTTTTTAAATCTAACTTTAAAAAATACACAAATTTGAAAGTAATAGGTAGAAAAAGTCTGCCTTGCATCAATTGCACTTGAGAGGAAGAAAAATGAGGAAGAAAGCAAAAATAATGATGTAGATCGTGTTTCTGATATTTAATGACTGGTACAATAACGGGTGGCGGTTGTTAAATAACAACCGCCACCCAAAGTGAATTTCAAATTTCAAATTTCAAATTTCAAATTTTTTTTGCATTTTGGGTGGCGGTTGTACAGTACAACCGCCACCCTTTCTTTTCGAATTTTATGCGTATTTTTTTTCAAATTTTAGGTGGCGGTTTTAGTGTACAACCGCCACCCGTTTTTGACATTGGGTGGCGGTTCCTTTCTGCAACTGCCACCCTTTGTTTTTTTTTTTTAATTTATATTTACTTTTGGGTGGCAGTTTTTTGTTACAACCGCCACCCGTTGTCTTTGGGTGGCGTTTTCTTAAACAACCGCCACCCAATGTGCGACACCTAATCTCTCTTTTGTACTAGTTATTAACTGTTTAGGTTGTATATAATATAAAAGGTGTGTATATTAATAATGAGCAGTTATTCATTTGAGATGTCTGGTTGATATTGAAATATGGCTTTAACCCATTAACACACACTTAGACTTGTAAATTTTTTCAATTTTTATTATTTACCCCAAATGGACGATTTTGAGGAACCATACTAGCTATGGCTTTTCTTGTCTTCTCGTGTAACTTAAATGCTTAATGATATCTCACTTGACATAGTAACTCGTTGAAGATGAAAATCAGTTGATATGTTTCCAAGACTTACATTGCTCACATTCACAAATTTAGAGAAACTTACATACGATTTTTTGAGTTTCTTAAATTGGATTTTCAAAAATTACCTGATAATTAATGAACAAAATATATATGCATTGTAGCCTATAACAAACAAGATGACCAACCCGGTGTAGATATATGATGCCAGCGGCGGTTCTATGGTTTATTGGGTCTGAGGCAAACTCCTTTTATTTATTTATTTATAAAGCTAATATCAAACGACACATGAAACTCAACTATGACTACAATAAGAATTAGTCAAACGCACATTAATAAGACTTTCAAAAATGGACCCATTTTATTTATTTATTTATTTTTGTTTGCAATTGTCCCCTTCAATTTGTTATTATTTAATTAAACTTGAAATGAGCTTAAATATTTAAATAAGCATTCATAAAAAGTAAAAGACGGGCATAAAAGTTTGAATTGAACATTTTAATTGTTATCTTATTTCTCTTAAAATTAGGCCTAAAAATTTGAGATGAATTCAAAATTGAGCCCTTTAATTTTTTTTTTTTTTAAACATAACACACAATTAGACTTCAGGTATAATGTATTAAAACGATCTCCAAAGGGTTCGGCTTGAGGCGACTACTTTAGTCGTTTCATTATAGGACTGCCTCTATATGAAGCAATCACAGAAATTACAATTAAAAAACGAAATTAATGTATGTTACTAAATTTATCATAGCTCAATGATGACTGTTATGATCATATACATTCGAATCAAGTCGGAGATTACAAGGTGGGAGGAGTGCATCAAATTGTTGTGGGAAATAGTAGTATTCTTGCAATTTGCAGGTCATCTTCTTTACTGCCTAAAACAAATATATTAATTATTGCAACTTTTTCGCGGTCAACAACGATGGGCAGGCAACTCCCGATAGCTACAGTTGGGGACCCATTTTAGCTTTCTGTAGTTTCTGGTCGTCATCTAACCATCCCCGTCCCCACCCCATTTTTATAATCTAGTACGTGTTTAGGCGTGGGGCTGATTTTATATTTTATTAATTTTTAATTTTTTTATTATTTTTAACTATTCATATAATTATTTTATATTTTTTTATTTTTAATTATATATTTAATATATTATTCGAATAAATCTATATTATTATATATAAAATAAATAATTAATAATAGGTAGCATCAAGTGCTCCAATATTTTATTTATATTTTTTATTGTATTTGCTGTCACCAGCTAAAGTATAGCTGGATTTTCCCCATTTATGCATAGTAGGGTTCCAACCTATGTTTGGCATGAGGTAAAAAACTTTACCATGGGTAAATTCCTGGTCGCAAAACCAAAAGATAAAATGAAAAACAAAGCAATTTTAACGTATTGACTTCTATGCAAGTGCATCCATGATCAATCATCTATTTTTTGCAAGCATTGCTATTATCAATCATCAGTGATGTACATATTAATTAGTATATCACTTTGAATCTTATACCGAAAAATTAAAATAATAATTAAAATGACAAGTCAATTATAAACAAAGAAATGTGTCACCAATGATAGACAAAGTGCCACGGTAGATGATCATGATAGCATGTCGGCTAATTAAGCAAGTACATGGGGTTGGCTTTTGTAATTATATATATAGAAAGAGTAATGTTCAAGCACAAGTGCTAGCGCTATATTTTCCGGTCATATACGATATTCGTTTTGAAATTTGAGATCAGATTTAGATCAAGCACAGCGAGCCAGAGCTCTAACAATTCAAAAAATTTTCCGATGACACCGTGAACGCCTCAAAATTTTTTGCTATAATTTGGTATGTACAATACTACCATACTCTCTCCGTCCCACATAGATAAGCTCATTTTCCTTTTTTATCACTCCCAAAATACAGCCACTTTCTATTTATATCTATTTAATTTCTATATTTTCCATATTGTGTCCTTTTTTAATATGTATTGATATTAATAAAAATATATTATCATCATTTAATATAATATAGTACATTTGAAAAAATGTAACTAAAATTTATTTTCTTAATAATATCAATTATTTCTTAATCTGTGTGTAAAAATCAAATTGAACATATCTTTATGGGACGGAGAGAGTATTAGGCCTTGTTCTCTTTGGTGTTAACCAAATCTGCACGCAATTCCGTATACCTCATACTCATTTTCAACCACACACATATTTCCCAAAATAATATTAACCACACATTTTTACACGGAATACCGCGTGGAACAACTAAACCTCCAATAGAACAAGGCCTTAGAAGTATTTTACCTTCATAAATGACTCATTAATGTGTTATCCCATATCATGTTTGGGATTTGGGTTTATCTAATAAAAAGTTTATCCATTAGGACTTAGGGTATATTTGATTTGTGATAAAGTTTAAATTTTCGATATACGTGTTGAATGTGTGATTGAAATTTGAGGAAAATATATTAAATAATTGAATGTATGGTTGTAAATAATGAGAGAGAAAAAGTAGATAAAATTTATATTGGTTGATGTTGAATAGAACAATTGTGAGAAGGGTGAGAAGGGTGATTAAAATTCGATATTATTATCAATTGTGAATGAGACATAGATTTTTCATTTTTAAATAATGTGGTTTTGTTACAGAATGAATACGATAAAACTTAATCACAAAAAAAAAAAAAAAAAAAAAAAGAGGAAGTCGTGATGGTCAAAGCCACCGCATACTTAATTTGAAAGAATTTATATATTTATATATTAGAAGAAAACAAATTTATTTTAAAAGAATTGATTTTTTTTTTTTTTTTTGACTGAAGTGTTGTCTCACACGTAAACATAATCACGCGCAGACACACACAATCACCGGTGAGGACCATTCCCCAACACTAATGATGATAGAAATTGTTCTTACCAAGCCATTAATTCTGTCATTGATATCAGTGGTGATCAATTTAAAGTAAACGGTTAGAAATATACTCCACTACTATTTCTTAATTACAATTGGAGATCAACGTAGTCTAACTAAGAGAAAATGGTCGATTTGATGTACAACAAATGCTTGAAACTTAGTTTTGTTACTTAGTCATTTTTTATTTTATTATTATTATTATTTTTTTGAAATTCACATTTTATATCTTTTAGACCGCTAATTTTTGAGTTCATCATTGTGTTACCTAAATGTCAGGTATTTATATATGATTAGCTTTACGATTATTGCGGCATAATACTTTTATTGGCCTAAAATTTCCTGAAGCAATATTTTAATTAGGTTTTTGTCCTCTTTTTTTTTTGCTTTTTTTTTTTTTTTTTCGGACCGGGGGACAAAGGGGCTAGGATGGAATTCGAACCCGAGATCTTTTAGGTAAGGGATTAAACTCTTAACCACTGGATCAATCCATCGGGTCCTATTAGATTTAGAGTGATATTATTAAACCTTTTTCTTTGACACGTTTGAGTGTTTGATCATGTGAAGCTAAATTTTTGGAGAGAAATTAAAAGGGAACAACAGGTTGAGAATTTTATAGTATTTCTGTCTCCACCTCATTTTGGGAATAGTAACGTTTATTTATTAACAAACAACCTAGATTTGATAATCTTTTCGGGTTAAATAATTATTCTTCCATGTGCCAATTTGCCCCTTGGTCTCTAACTCTGTATAATAAAACCTAAGTTAGAGGAACCCGTGAAAGAGTTGACATCCTCATTGAGTTTTTTTTTTTTCACCGTTAGATTTTCGAAATTCCTATAATTCTAAGTGTTTTTCAATTTAGAATTTTATGGATTTCATATATAGAAATCTAGTCTTCTTAATTTGGAATTCTCTGAATTCTATAAAAATCCGATGTTCTCAATTTCTTATGGATTCTTGTTGATTTTATTGAATGGTGGATTTTTATGAATTCTCATGGAATTTAAACTTAAAAATACACTTACAACTTTCTAGCCAAAATCCAACCTTTTACGCTCGGAGTCTTATGGATTTCATGAAACTTTAAAAAAAAAAAAATCATGTAACTTTCCTGAACCTAATAATTAATCAAAATTCATAATCATAACTTGAAACGTTCGCACTTTAATTTTTAAACAATTATATCACATTCAATTTGCGCAAAATAAATGGTCAATATACAAAATAACAAATTATCACGATGACACATAGTTTTTTATTCTTCAATTAATTTTTGAAAAAATTATATTATATTCAACCTATGCAAAAGAAATTGTTTATAGACGATATAAGTAACAATTATAATATATTATTAGTAAGATCAAAATTATTTCAAAATTATTAGTAAAATTCAAATTGATGTAAATTTTTGTTTTTCTTCAATCCATCACCACATCGTTTGAAAATCACATTATATTCAACTTGAGTAAAACAATGACCAAATTTTTGAAACGGGATATTATCACGATATAAGCAAGTCGGAATATAATTTTGTAAATTTATATTCGTACATATTTTATTATCTTTGTCCAATTAGTTAAAAAAACAATGAATACACTTTTCCTTTCTTTCATTTTTCCAAAGAAGGTTATAGACTACATTTTTTAATTATATAGTATGAATATTTTTACTTCTCGTTATTTTTTTATGATTAAGTAAGAAATTGTGTAGTCAATATCCATGTACTCTAATAGCATCCCAGTGGGCCTTTTCACACCATTGATTAAAAGTGTTCGATTGCTCTCCACTACAATCCATTTGTAATGATAAAATAAAATTTAAAAAGTAAGATTTTTTTAAACTTTTATGTCAAGTTAACTTTGATCTCACACAAAAAATTTTAAATAAAATAAAAAATTAAAGATAAAATAAAAAAGTTGCTCAAGGTTTGAATTTAGAAATTAACACTAGATTAGAAATTCTTAATTATTTTATAAATAAATGATTTACTTAAATAAAAAGTAAAAGTAGATTATATATTCTTTAATGTCCATTATTGTGACACTTTAAATTTAACAAATTCCATTAAAATCTATTAAAATCCTCCGAAATCTATAACATAGAATGCCATTAGAATTTGAAGACTTCTATAGAATTCTATTCAAATCTATGAATTCCATGAGACCTCATAAATTATATAAAGTCCACAAATTTTATGTTGACAACACCCTTAAATCAAAATAGTAATTCGCATACATAATAATTACGTGTATATTAGTTCAAGAGATAAATTACAAAAAATGAAATAATAAATCTCAACCCACTTTTATTATTATTATTATTATTATTATTATTATTATTATTATTATTATTTAGATCTTATCACAAAGATGCAAAAGTCATCATTTCTTCATTTTCAAATAAAATTTGGTTACTTTTCAATTTAAATATATGATTTACATGTATTAATTAAAGTTTTCCTAATAAAAATTCTCGTATTACAAACTTACAATAGTAGGTTAAGAAAATTATATCAAAGTATGCAATAGTGACTTTAAAAATTGAGTAATACAACTATAATAAATACTTCACATCTAATAAAATATATTGTTTTTTATATTTTGTAATATCCAACCATTTCATATATTCTCGAAAATTAGTTAATTATATAAATCAATATTAGTATCTAGTGATTAGTAAAAAAAAATCAATTAAAAGAACAACATAAAAAGACATTTTTTTTTTTTGTTTCCCTTTTGAATGGAACACAAAATTGTTATATAAACTAGAAAGAGAAGAGAAAATCGGGAAAAGTAGAGAGTAGAGAGAACTCATTAATGTGTGTATTATTATGAGGGTCAAGGCCTCTCATGTATACAATAGTTATTCACTAAAAATACAATAATTATTTACAAAAAAAAGAACAAGTTTATTGTGAAATACTAAATAATTAAAACAAATACATTTTATTAAAAAAACCGAATTTCATCAATTAATCGTATATAATTAAACACGATATGCAATTCAACATGAATAACTAAGTAAAAAAGTACACTTTATGTAACAATTAAATAGTTAAAAAAATAAAAAATGAGATGCAGTTCAACGCTGCATCTCAAAAGTGGAACTCCAAAAATAAAGTTTCATGTTTGGGGGCAGTCCCATTGGACCACAACCGGACTGCATATCGCCCATTATGCAATCCGATCGATTGGAAAAAAAACTCTTACATGCAAAAGAATAAACATCTAAACTTCGTTTGAAAATTTAGTCATTTATTTCGAAATGAGTTGATTTACCTTTGACGTTTTACTTACTCTTTTTATTTTGTGGGGTCACGATCCATTCTTGCGTGTGAGTAGATGATGAATGTGTTCACTATGATATGGGAGGGACACATATTGATTATCTACCACAGGCGTTATAATGTCTTGCATATGAACATCAGATCATTTTCCTTATTTCGTATTCATCTCATGTTAATCATTCCTTAGTTTTTTCAAGTCATTGTTGGAGTCGAATCTTTAATTGCCTAAGTGGTAACCAATAATACACGTAGGTTTGTTATGGAATGGTGCCATCGTATCCCTTTCAAACTCTCACATGATGCCATCGTATCCCTTTCAAACTCTCACATCAAAATCGTGTGGGCAATAGTGTCTTATTATGTAATCTAATGTTATTTGAAATATTTTGTCCATTGAAGTTTTTTTTAATTTACAACAAGTTAGAATTAATTAATAATAAATCATCACTCCTAGTCATTTTGGCTGGCATTGTAAAAGGTCAGGGAAACAACATAAATTATATGGTATGGTATTATTCGCTTAGTAATTAGTATCGTATTATTGTCAAATTAAAATATTATACATCTAACTATATATAAAATTCAAAAAAGCCACCTAGAAAAAATGTTTAGGTGGCAGTGCCACGTTTGACATAATTGGTTTTTAGGGACTAACTGCTTTTATTATTTAATTTATTATACTTTCCTTCTTTAGTGTTATTTTTCTTTTTTTATATGTATTCTCATTTTTGAATTAATTTATATAATTTTTAATTCTTTTATATTTAGTGGTGTATGCATAAATGAAAATGTGATAAGAGATTAAAATTACAACTTACAGTACCTATTAAATTAATTTAGAACATGAAAATTAACATTTTCTATATATCTTCTTCTTATTAACAAAAATTGAAGTGCCAATGATGTAGTGCCACGTAAACAGTGGTTTTTCTGTTTTAGAAAAAATATTTTACATATTTCAAAAACTATATAAAAAGCCTCTTTTTTATTTTTACCATGTTCAAATGGTAGTTTTACATGTTTTCATGAGTAATGTGTATTGAGTAGTTTAAATATTAAATAAATTTTTTAAAAATCAAAGTGAATAGTTAAATATTTAAATTTATAATGAATAATTAATTAATTAGAAAAGAAATAGAAAATGATAACTTTCATGTCTCATTTCATCATGTCACAAACCATTTAAAAAATAATTGCTAAAATTATTATATAATCATATCTTCATTTTTTGGGAAAAAAACCTACAAGTATCAAAAATTAAATTTTTTAAATATTTAGTATTGCATGCATTAATGATTTTTTAAATTTTTTCTCAATTATTCTGTACAAAATTTTGTAACAAAAAATCAATATGTAGAGTTTTACTCATAAATATTTTGTATAGAGATCTTTTCAAACAATACACAATAAACATCGTACAAATTCTCCAAACCCTAATATTCAAAAATCCGAGTTCAAAAATATTGTGGTTTAATTAGTTGAATGGCGCTGATGATAAAAACTTTGGCAAAAATTTTAGTATGAGCATTTCTTTTTGCTGAAATAAATATTCTCTAAATTTTGATTCCAAATTTTTATTATTATCTACAATCATCAATTATAACAAGTGATATGATATTTTTTCTTACATGATAATGGTTCAAATCAAAATTTATAAACTATTATTAAAATCTATATTATTATATATGTTTTGTTATTTTTGTTTTATATTAATATTATTTTATATAAATAAACCATCTTAATCGTCCTGTGCATCACATAGGGAAATATTAGCTACAAATAAATTTATATGCTTGATTGGGACATGTTGAGCAAAAACATGATACAACACTTCATTTCAGCAAAATTCACAAGATATATACTATGGAATCACGTTGGTTAGGTATGACAATAAAATAAAAAATTGATGTCGTTGCACCGATGTATATACAAATTGGCTCCACGATTTGGAATAAAGAATTTGCCTATTGAAAGTGCATGGAAGATTTAATGAGTTTCGAAACGCTATATGAATTCCCGTCAATGTAGTGCGTACTGTTTCTTCACAGTGAGAGAAGACAGAGTCGTCATTTCACATACTTTGTATCTGATATAATAACATTCACTGATATATGACAATATCTATATAGTGTTTTTGAAATTCGAATGGTTGTTTATCACATGTTTTACTAATGGAAACAGAGTTTCATCAAATTTGATTTTCTATCTCATTGACGAGAATATGACTCAAACAATCTGAATCTAGTATAGGGAAATATTTTATTATAGGACTTTTTTCTATTTTATAGAGGCAATTCCACAAATGGCAGGTGCAAAATTACATATTCCTCGCGTGTCAGGATTTTTTAGCAAAACCCAAGTGTAGCAGAATTTTCAAGTTGGCATTCTCATTTTAATTACCCCCAAACAGAATCCTATACTCTATATTATAGGTTTTGGTCACTGTCCCCGAATTACAGAATGATTTTCCCAGTTATGAAGTCATCAAATGGTCCCTAATTCATCTTTTCCATTCTTTTCCGGCATCGACAAAGAAGATGAAGGAGCATCAGTTGGGGAATCTTGACAGCATCGGGATTAATGGCCACATTTTTCAGATTTGATCTTTGATCGGAGATGATGAATGCCGGGAGGAGATGATGAATGGTGGGAGAAGATGGGGTCAGGGTTGGGGTCGGGGTCGGGGTCGGGGTCGGGGGTGGGGGAAGATGAATAATAATTTTTTTTTTTAGGGAGAAGGGCAATTTTGTCCATTTATATTTGAAAAATTTGCCATCCAAGGAATTGTATAAAATTTTTGCTCTACATGGAATTACCACTTTTTTCCCGCCATAATTGGACTTTTTTCTATTTTATATCATAGTATCAAAGTAGGCCATAAACATTATCACAAGGAAAAATACAATAATAACAAACACATATAAGGTTCTATCTAATAATTAAATACATTCAGATAAAAAAAAAATGCCGAGTTACCTGTAGTTTATTTTATCCGGTATGTGCGATCTTATCTTCATCTCTTCTTATATTAAAATCCAATTTTGGTCTAGCATAAATAATTTCTTCAAAATAAAATTCCATGAAAATTATAATTAAGGATATCAACACATTTTCCCACGACAACAACAACGTGGATGATGACTTTCTTATTGTCAACACTCTCACAACATGAATGTCCAAGATCTTGTGGTGCACTTGACTCTGGCAGTTAGGAGCATGTAACAATATCGAGTCTCTTTTAAAGGTTGTGGGCACCTCCGATTGATTGAAACCTTGAAATATTAGACCAAATTTAATGACTTATGTGCATTATTGTCTATGTTATAGACTGATTTGCAAGATACATGGCATTAAATTTAGAAAATAGACGATTAAGTCAGAAGTGGATCTAAATTTATTATCTCCTTAATAGTTGTCTCATCCAATTAGAATAATTTACTTCTACACTTTATTATATACGTATAGATTTTAATTAAATGAGACAATTAAGAGGATGACAGATCTCAACTCATTAAAAACTCAATCGTATTTCTTTCTATATCGTATTCTAATGTAATAAATTCAATAGGAAACATAGAGAGAAATAAATAAAAAAAAATTACAGAGATCAGGAAAGATACATAGAGAAAGATAAAAAATAAAAACAAATGATAATTCACTTCATCGAGACGAGCTCTACATTTATTTATGTTTGGTGTAATATCTACATTTATTTGCATGTTAAATTTATTTCTAGACAAAAATATAATGGAGATGACTATTTGTGGACATGAATAATTATCTACTTTAATTTATGTGACAAAATAAAATTCGTGTTATCATCATTGGAGGTGCTCTCAATACTCAACAGTCAAAAAGTCCATTTCACGTGCATTTGAAATTTGAATATTATTAGATGCCATTTTTATAACAGTGACAGCTTACCACATACAAACCAGTGTTTATTCTTGACTCATATGCACACAATTTGAGGAGTCCTGGTACGGTTGATTGGGCCATAATACATTAATTTTACTACTATTTTTTTAAACAAGTCTTTGACTGAAATAAAATTAATTACGATCGTTAACTCATTCTCAAATATTTATCACACAATTATACAAGGTTTGGTGAACCCTTTTTTATACAATATTGTTATTGGGAGGCAATAATATGAACAGCAACATAGAACAACACAGATAAAATCATAAAATCATGATAAATAGCGTTACTAAAAATAAATGAATACTAATTCAATTGAAGAGTTTCCAATACAATATTTAATTTTGCAACGATAATTTAGTACTTTTTTGTTAGCTATAAGTATCATAGTGATGATTGTTCAGATGTTATAACCGACCAATATTATATATAAATATCAATACTTATAATAAATTAAGATTTTTTTAAATGGTATATTGCAAATTATATATATTATATTAGAATATATCGTTAAATCATTTGAAACACAATCCATTCCAATCTCGATTTGGAGCTCGCGAAGAACGAATATGGAATCACATTCCAAGGCTCCATAACCACTATATGACAACGAACTAACAGAAACAAATAAAACAAACAAGCCACTACATAAGGGTGTACAAACCACAAACACCACATGGGGTGTAAATACAATATTATTAATAATATTTACAGTAGTCAACCTCTGACCTCCCGCTAAATTGAGAGACTTCACCACTGTGCTTAATTCTGATGGTTAAATTAGGATTATCTTTGGTACACACAAATTTTATACAAGAAAATATCACACCCTAACTGTGATATGGGTGAAAGAATTGCTATTTACCCCCCCAAAAGAAACATACCCTATTAGTGCAGATTAGATTTTACCACACAAAATTCATACAGATTTAGCGCCAATAAATTCAAAAAGCTCATTGAAGAATTAATATATGGTGATCAATTTTTAGTGATGGTTCTGAGGATAGACCAATGTCTATGATTCCAATTTTTTTTATTGATAAAGAATTAATATATGTCTAAATTCAAAAAACTCTCATTGTAGGGAAAAAAAAAAAAAAACCCTCCAATGTCAATTTTTGTATAAAGTCTCAAACATCTCATAACCGATCCTAAACAATTTGATATTTTATTTTTGGATGAATAAAAGAAATCCTTTAAGTTGTGGTAATTTTGCTATAGACCATAGCCTAATTGATGATAGGTGATTTATTAAGCGACTATGTAGGCGTTACAATTTTATTTATTTATTATTATTATTATTATTGTTGTTATTATTATTATTACAAAAAGGATCTTTACAAATCAAATTCACAAAATAATATATATAAACATCAAATTTCGCCTAAAACCTTTGAATATCCCAACTATCCTGTATGTGCAACAAGTCAAAATTACACTGCAGAAGTCCGTCTTGAGATGCATTATGCATGCCTGGGTTCAAATGTTCTTCGTAATAGTCATCCATTTTGACCCTGTTTACAATTGGATCACACTAGCTACACGTATGGATTCTTGTTCAGTGGAGCTTGGACCATTGAATCACGATGTTGACTAATAATTATATAATACCAAAAATAATATTTAAAAAGTTCAGATATTTTTATTTATTACAATATTTTCTTGCATTGCCCATTGAATATGTACTCCCTAGAATGTCAGATTATTTGGGGAACCTTTTGGTTATACATGACAAAGGGCTTAATAATTAATTTTTCTTATTGTATGCACAAGTTGGAACCAAAATAAATAAATAAATAAATAAATAAAATTATGTTCCAATCAAGAGCACACGAGAAAAGATAACCTCTCAAGCAAATGATATTATTATCTTTTATATATATCAAATGGGGACAATCCAAATATATAAAACAATCCAAATATATAAATATTGTAGCAGCCGAGGTGATAGAGCGAACTAGCGAGACGTCCAAAAGCCAAGGCTTTCGAGTCTCCAAAGATGACGAATGAGTAAAGACAAATGTGGGATTGTAAGAAAATTGTCTCACTAATTATATTCTACACGTCATTTTTGGATTGACCTCTATACAATTGTGAGAGATTTGTGCTTGGTGAAATAAAATTATAGCCTTTGATGTGATCCAATGAATGAGATTTGTCTTGTGGTTTCTTTAATTCACTCAGTCACATGTGGTCTTTGGTTATATTTCTTGAATGTGATCTCCTCATTCTGTTTTGGACATGGCTTATAGGGGAGAAAATGGTGAGGTGGTCTAGTTTGAATGCCAATACATATTTTTTTAGTAAAACTTGTTGCTATTCCGGCCCACCGGTATGATGGCGTCGTGAATCGTGATTGAGTTTTGCATAAATTTGACCTCAACATGTAACGTCGTTCTTGATGATGTTGGAAGTTAGATAAGATTTTCCCACTTAAAATGAGAGTTTGTTCCGTGTTTTAGTCATAATATATTGTGAAACATCTTTGTAACAGTAAATGTTGAAAGAAGGCCATTTTTGGGCGTAGCCCGAAATGAACCTATGCACATGGGAGACAGAGTTGGTTAATTGTGTTGACTAATGATGGATATGACATTGTGGCATTCAACATGTACAAATGGCGAATATGTACTAACGTCGAATATGAACCGTTTAGGTTTGTTGTCTCATTCAATTAAAAGAGTTTACATTATTGTAATTAGCATACTTAACTGCATGTGTATGTGAATCATTTTGATCAAGACTGAAAATACAACATTAGAGTTAAACTTGGCATGTAAAGCCACTACACATCTTTGAGGAGAGGAAGCCTCACATGTTATGTTTGTGCATTTACTTCCTAATCATTAGCCGTCTTTTACTTTTTCATTGCAACATATCTTGCGGATGGTTTTCTTCCCTTCTACAGGAAAAAATGAAAGGACAAAAATGTCCTCACAAAAATAATTGGCGCAATTAGGGAGTCTCTATCTCTAGTGATCATTTGTCAGTATAGTTGGCATCATAACGTGCCAACATATGATGCCAATTTATCCGAATTGTCGACACGTGTCTACACACCCACCCACCCCCTTGTGGTGGGGGTATGTGACACTATCCGGACATAATTAATGGCATTATGGTATCAATTATGTTGGCATTGGATCAAAAGTGTAGTCCCTATATATTGGTCATTTCTTGCAAAAAGTCCCTAACCTTGGCATTGAATTAGGTCGTTTTGTGCAATAGGTCCTCTTGAAAACGAGAGGTTATGTTCGCCAAATAGTGAAATTAACATTTCATTTGAGTTTTCACCGTGACGCATAAATCTTGGTGATAATGTGCCATTTTTGCTCATTGGAATGATCTTAAACAATTTATTTATTTATTTATTTATTATTATTATTATTTTTAAGTGGATGACTTAATCTTTATCTATTAATCAAATCGTAAAGAATATGTTGAATGAAAAATATATATTTTTTTTAGTACGTCTTAAGTTATAGAAGAAATTATGTCAAATGTTTGAAAATCAAACTATTTCATAAATACTCAACCTCCTACCTAATTGAAAACTTGGCCATAACTATAATTTGGAATCGTTCATAACTTTTTATTTTACTTGTACTTTGGTCTCCAATTTGTTTCACGACCACACAATCTCCAACTCTTGGTCTCCAATTTGTTTTGGGACCACACAATCTCCAACTTTTCAAAAATTAGAAGCATTAATATAAATTGACCAATTTAATACGCAACAAGAAGTAATCATGTCATTTTTAATTAGTGTTTATTTAATAAAACAACAGTAATTTGGTAATTTAACCTCTACTTTACCATTTTTGTAATAATAAAGAATATTAAGCCATTGTTTTGCAACTTAGAATCTAATGTAAATAATGCACTCAACTATCAAGTCCCTAAATTATTTAAATTTCTAGTACAGAACCAATTCAAATTTCTAGTATAGAACCTAGCACCTACCAACGGAAACCCTCTGCCACTTGAAAACTACGGAGAACCCTCTACCACTTGAAAACCAATTGGTGTTCATACGGAAAACCAATTGGTGTTCATATGGAAATTAGGGTGTTTTCTTCTTAGCAAACCCATAGTTAGGCATTGGCCCAGTGATGGCAATAGATTAAGTTCGAATCGTATCGGCTTAATCTAAATTCATTTCTTAGATCCAAATCCACATTTCTGGGATCGGATTGGTATTGTATAAAAAAGATTCATATACGATCCATATTGGTAGATATTTTTAAAATATTTTTAAAAAATTATATTTTGATATCAATATCGCAATTTACAAATGAGTGACAATTGAATTGACTACTTGAATGACTTAAAAGTAAGATTATATTGAGATATTTTTAATTTTATGTCTTTTATGGACATTAAATTAAAATTATTTTATTTTTTTAATATAGATCCGATTGGATTTGATTGACTCGATCCAAATCCAAATTGCTTCAGATTGGATCGGGTTAGCTTTCTGTGATCCACAGGTCGGCGAATCAAGAAAATTTCACTCTATTTAGATTTGGTGTCCATCAAATTTGGATCGAATTGGATTTTTTTTTGCCATTACTACATAGGCCAATGAGGCAGCCGCTTTGGTCTCGAGTTCAAAAGGGTCCCAAAATAGTTGGCTGTTAAATCTTTATATATATATATATATATATATACACACACTAGTATTACACCCGTGCGATGCACGGGAAAATTATGAATTATTTAAAATAATGTTAAAACTAAGAATTAAAATTAAAACAATGTTAAAACTACAATTAGACTGAAAATATTTTGATCCCCGCATGTATTTTTGTAAAAGAAATCACATGTAATTTATCACAAATATGTGTGATTTTTGTTGTAAACCATGTGTGGTTTACTGTAAGGGTATGACCGGTAAAAGTTCTAGAAAATGGCTGTGGAAATATATTAAAGTTTGAACTAAATAAAAAATTTATTTTCGGATCATTAAATCCTTAATGCACATTACTTGTAAAAGTTATTTAAAATTATCATTTTAACATGGTAAAAATAAATTAAAAATATTCTTTATTTAATATTTTAAATCAATAAAAATAATTTTTTTAAACAAAAAACCACTGCTGAGGTGATATTATTCCAAGTTGACATTCAAACTTCTATTAATTATATATATATATATATATATATATATTTTCAAAAATTAAAATGTGTATAAAAAAGTTAATTTTTATTTTTTAAAATAATTCAAGTGTCGTTGTAATTTACAAATTTGACCTTATAATATCATATTTTCATTAATGCTTGTATATAATTCATTATAAATTATATTTATAATTCCCAAATTAAAATTTATATAAAAAATTAAAATAAATATAAAAAAATAAAATAAGGAAAAAAATACTAAATAAAGAAATAAAAATAAATGAAATAAGGAAAACAAAATAATAAATGTATATTTAATGTTTGTTTTCAAATTAAATAAAACTTTCTTTTTTAGTTTAAATAAATGCATGCAAACATGGCACAGTGCCTAGTTGGCACTTCACTTTTTTTTAATAAAAAGATTTTTGTTTTTAAAAATAGAATATGAAAAATATTTAAAAAAAAAAAAAATAACCTCCACCAAGTTGGAACTGTTTAACGTAGCTCATTTCTTTTTATATATAGTCAGTTAATAATAATAAAAAAAGATAAGTGCATTTATAATTAAATTAAAATAATGAAATCACATCCAACATGGCTCATTTATTTTTATATATAGTTAGATAATAATAACAATAAAAAGATAAATGCATTTTGTAATAAAATTAAAATAATGAAATCACTTGTTTAATACAAAATTTATTCGTATTAAACAATTGAAATTTCTTTTTTAAATAGACGCGTGCCATGAAAATAGAAAAATCTTCCTTTTTTATTTAACTAATCCCTATGTAAGTTATACAGAATTTATATCATACCGGATGTTTAATTTTGGAAAAAAATGAATGGACAATTAGTGTACTTACAAATTCGGTTAATTAATTTTTTTAAATTCGTGTGCCAGCTAAGCACTGTCAATGTGGCAAAGTGCCTAATTGGCACTTCAAGTTTTTTAATATAGAGAGCGAGAGAGAGTAGAGAGAGAGATATATATATATATATATATATATATATGTACACACACTAAATAAGAAAAGCAAAACAAATTAAATAAGAAAAATAAAATTATTGAATGTATATTTAATATTTGTTTGCGAATCAGGTTTTTTTTTCTATTTATAATAAATGAGTGTCAACTTGGAAATAAATAAAAAAATAGCAAATATGGAAATAAAAATAAATTAAATTAGAAAATAAAATTATTAAATGTCATTTAATGTTTGTTTCTAAATAAGGTTTAAAAAAATAATAATAACTAAAGGACTGCCAACATGGTAATGTGCCTAGTTGACACTCCAGTTTTTTTAATATAAAGATTTTGAGTCCATATCATTATGAAATCAACAATCATCTTCTTGATGGCAGCTCGGCTACTCTAATTAAAAAAAAAATTAAAATTAAAAAATTGATACAATGAAGAATTAATTATTACTGTTTCTTTCTCTCTCTTTTTTATAGTAATGTTTTCATTCTTTTTGGCCTTTTTTTGGGCTTTTCTTTTTGTATAATTGAATTAATCATTAGTGATTATTGATTATTATTACAATTGGTATTTGGTAATGGCATAGCCATATAAAAGAACCTGGTGGAAAATTTACATTTTATATATTAAGAATCATTACTAGAGCGCCCAAAATGTAAACTTCGTTTTGGACCTCAGAGACTCCAGCCATGGCTTTGTAGTCCCCTATTTTTTTATTTTATTTATTTGTTTTTTTTTTTTTTGGTGTTGGGTGGGATGGTTGGGGCACGTGGACAAGGGAGGGTATGTGCTAGGGTTTTGTATTGAAAATTTGAATAATTTAGTGATTTTAATCTAATATTTACATCATGTTTATATCGGCTAAAGAGGATTTAATCATTTTTTTTTTTAACTAGAGGATTTAATCTTTCTTTATCAATCAAATCGTAAAGAATAAGTTAAATGATGAAATTATCCATATGTTATTAAATAAAATAAATAGAAATAAAAATGATTATGCCTATGATGGGTTACTCCAAAGGGTAATTTTAAATGCACCAACCCTTTTATTTTCTACACTCTTTTTTCCAAATATCCCCATTCTATATTCTATGCTAAAAAATAAAAAATAAAAAATATATTTTTTTAAATTGTGTTCGTCTTGTCAAGGCCAAACAACCATAGGCTGAACCACTTTAGAGCTGGTCAGCTTGTGCAGGCCGAACACAATTTAAAAAAAAAAAAAGAAAAGAAAGTGGTTTATTCAGAACTAACCAGATATAGGATATATTTGGTAGAATTAGCTGATAAATTAGTCTATAGCTGACAAGCTAATTTATAATTGATAAGCTAATTGAGGGCTGATATCAGCTATAAGCTCCCTTGTCATTATAAACTAATTGAGAGCTGATAGCTTATAATTTATAATTGATAGGTGATAAGCTAACGGATACAAATAAATATATTTGGTAAAATAACTGATAAGTTAACTCATAAATAGAAAATTATATAAAAAATATATTTAAAATATATTTCTAGAAAATTATAGGGATAAAAAATAGAATAAAAAGTAAAAAGCTTATGAGCTTATTTGAAAAGTTAGTAAAAAAAATTTTTCAAATAAGTTCAAAATTTTCAAATAAGCCTCTCCAACCAAACATAACTTATTTAATTAGTAAAACCTTATAAGCTACTAAATAAGGTATAATTTAGTTTATTTGGCTTACCAAATATACCCATAGTCATTGATGTATCATCAAACGAAATTTCAAAATTTATCGTCAAAGTGATTGCAAAGAAGTAGCATCAAAGGTTCTTCTTCCTTTCTTTTCTTTTTTTTTTTCTTTTTTTGAAAATTGTATTAAGCATGTATAGGCTGAACAATCTTCAGGTCGAATACAATTTTTTTAAAAAAAAGAAGAAAAGAAAAAGAAAGAGGGTGTGTTTAAATTTTATTTTTTATTTTTTGGGATGAGTGTAAAATGGAGAGATGGGGAAAGGGAGTGTAGTTAGTAAAGGGCCGGGTGCATTTAGAATTACCCTGCTCCCAAACAAGTTCGCCTGTGTTCGTGTATTTTTTTAAATTTTTTTTGCCTTAAATTTTCTTAAATATAAACTTTTATATGGATAATGGTGGGATCAGAAAATATGTGAATAATAATAAGTGATGATTTAAAATATATAATTAATATTAATATTTGACTTTAATTTTTAGTAATATATAATATATAATTTTTACGTGGTCTTTCAATTTCAACGCGTCTAATACCCCAATCGGATTGGCAAGTCAAAGCAAGTCACTAGAAAGTTGCTCGTCTTCTGCCACTGGAGAAGACGGCGAAAATGCACATCAACTTTCTGGGGTTTTTGCGACCTCCTCATCCCGGACTTCACCCGGTGAGCTTCAATGGAGTCTCTTGAATTTTATCCTTTTACTATTTATATCTTCTAGGTCTGATGAACAAGTGCCCGTCTGTCGAAACTTACGTTATATTATCAAATTATGTTAATTTCAGAGCTTGAATAAAGGAGAGCAAGATGTGGCAGAACCAGTAGTTATAGGTGGAATGGTGCTGGATATACATGCCTTCTCTTCTATGCCAATTAATCCCAGGACGACCATTCCAGGAAAGGTATACGATACACGTGTGTAGACCATCTTAGATATATTGGGATTATTTCATAGTTTGTAGTTGTGATATGAAATTTACACGGGAAGTATTGAATTTAATGTGCCTTTTGTTGGTTGCCAATGTATCTGTCATTAATGATAGGTATATTAGTAGAACTTCAATTTTAACTAGTGAATGTGAAGTGATTGTGAGCTATTGGTCTGTGATTTGCAACTTCATGGTTCAGGTCCGTTATGCATTAGGTGGTGTAGGAAGGAATGTTGCTGAGTGCATGTTGAAGCTTGGGACAAAGCCCTTTATGATAAGTGCACTTGGCTTTGACATGGCAGGTTTATGTTCTATCAGGATGAACAATGCCTTTACTCTTTTTTCCCATTGGGACAACATTAGTTTCTGACGATTCAATTGCATTATTGTTTCATTTGATATGGAAAAAAGCTATAATTGTTTCTTAATACGTGGAAGGCATATCAGGTGAGTATAAATCCATGATCAGATGTTAAAAAGGAAAAAAGAAAATGAAAGATCATGCAGATAACAATTTCCACTGACTGGAGATTGGTGATATTGTCTGACTTAAATGGATGGCGGATATCTAGGCACTTATTTCATCTGGTTGTAATGAGTTTCCGTCGGTAAGAGCTCATTTGTAGCGCATAGTTGCATTCTAGATTTTTCCAAGTAAACCTCCAATGCTGAACTGGTTCATTGAGCTTAGATGGTTTTGAGATTTCGAGAACATTTTCCTCTTAGTTCTGCTGATAATGTTATAGATTCCATCTGAGTAGAGTTAGTTATCATATTTTAGCGCTTGATTGACTAGGAAATTTGCTGTTGGAGCACTGGAGATCTTCTGGGCTTTCTGGAGAAGGTAAGCTTTTTGAAGTTTTCAGTTCATGAATGCAGCTAATATTTTCTTTATTCTGTTCAATAAGTATTTTGTTTAGTAAAGATTTTTGAATGCGTTGTTGAAAGGGAAAGCTTAAAACATATAAAAATGTTGTCGCACAAGGGAAATGGGTGGTCAAAAATGATGTTGGTGAAAAAAGATTTTTCATAGATTCTATATGCAAGCTCTCGGAGTTTGAATCCTAAAACAAGAAAAATACAGTTTTTCTCCGTCTTTTTTTTTCTTCTGGGCGTGTGTGTGTTTTTATCGTCCCTTTAGTTAATTGATTAATTATGTTTTCCCTAATGATCATTAACTCGGAATTAGCTACGACCATTCCATTGCAAAATCAAATCTTTTTTTCCATATTAGGCATTCAAAAGCACCAAGATATTGAGACAGCGGTAGTTTGCAACATATTTGATGGTAAAGGGGATGTAGCAGCTGGAGTCGCTAGCGTTGAAGCGCTTGTAAGTGCTCTCAGGAGAATTCTTCATAGAATAATTACAAGATGCAAACAAAATCGACCTGTAATATCTGGTGAAACAGGAAAAGTTTCTTACACCCAAGTGGATAGCAAAATTCCGGCAAAAAATCTGTTCTGCTCCAGTCTTGATGGTTGATGCCAATTTGAGTCTTCCAGCATTGGTGGCATCTTGTCGAAGTACGTAGCCTAATCAATTGATTTTGATTACTCTCCCCCCTGCTTCCTCTCTAGGTATAAACATTATGAGAGATCCTGTTTGCAATTATTTTTGGTTAGATGTGAAGATCATCCGTAGCACAGATCATGTATCAGGGTTTTTTCTGAAACCAATTAATCTGGCCTGCAACATGTAAATAGAAGATAAATGTTAGTATTCAGTTAAATACAAAATTTCTTCAATGCCTCATATATGCAGCTGAAATCCTATAGGTGCCACTGTTACACTCCTAAAAGAGTACTTTTCAGTTTTCAAAATATTCATACCTTGAAGAGCTTAATTATAAGAAGTACGGGTAAACAAACTAAACCTGGGACTGTATGTCTTGGCTTTGTTACTATAGTATAACTTTTGCTTCTTATTAACGGCTACTTTTATGTAATTTGAGTTCCTTCATTATTTATTTGATATTATTGCTGCCAGGACATTTCAGTTTTACAACTATGCAAAGACTAGTTCTGGACATGTTTTTTGAGTTACTCGGGTTTTGCCGTTCCCTTGTTCAATATTCATATTTCATACCAGTTATTAGTTGAAATTATTTTTCCGTGCAATTTGTATACCAGTGGAACATGTCTTTTGTAAATTATGTAATAGACTAATGGAATTTTCTATTTGTTTGTATACTAATATTTGCTGTTATTCTATGATATTTACTGTTAAACACAATAACAGTGGCAGCAGAATGTGAGACTCCTGTGTGGTTCGAGCCTGTTTCAGTGGCTAAATCCAAAAGAATTGCTTCAGTTGTCCAATATGTGAGTCTCTAAGTCAATCATGATTCATGCCTATGGACAATCTGAGTAAATCAAGAGCTTGTTTGGTAAAGCTTAAACTCTTTTCACTTTTTCCTTCTTTCATTTTCAGCCGCATGACTTCTCGAAGGAATATTGTTTTTCACGTTTCTCCATTCTTCTCTTACCTTTTAACCACACATGCTCCAAGAACATCACTTTTCTTCTCATTTGAGCTTTATCATTTAAGCTTTACAGAACAAGCTCCTAATTTACTTTAGTTTTTGTACATTCAATGTTTGAGAATTGGGATTGATACCATTTGTTACTTTGTGTATCTATTTCCTCATTCATCAAATTATCTAGGTAAACCATCTGATCTTCCATAAATTTCTGTTATGAGTTAGTCTTAGTCTGGTTTGTCATGGTTTTCAAACAATCAAGGAATGTGCATTGGATATTAGCAGAGGAGACCTCATTCTGCAATTCCTTACTTTGAATTTGTCGGATAACTATTATTACTTACGAGAACCTCTCGACTTATTTGAAGTTCTTTGACAGATTACTTTTGCCTCACCCAACGAAGATGAGCTTGTAGCCATGGCAAATGCTCTTTCTCATCAAGATAAATATTTGCCAGTTCAAAGAGATTGTGGCAGCACTAAGCCATCCACAGGAGCACTGTTTCAAATGCTTAAGCCTGCAATCTGGGTTTTGCTAGAAAAAGGCATTAGAGTAGTTATCGTGACTCTTGGATCAGACGGGGTTTTCTTATGCTGTAAACAAATGCATTGCTTTAAGAAACATGATTTCATGAAAAATAAACCCCATTCTTTTAGCAGACAACTTTATAATGCAGTGAATTCATGCTGTCCCCCCAACAGATTTAATAATTCTCCACCTTCCACTAGAAACTCTTCCTTCTTTACTGTGCATTTTCCTGCTCTCTGTGCAAAAGTTGTGCGGCTTACTGGTGCTGGTGATTGCTTAGTTGGCGGTGCAATATCTTCTTTTTGTGCTGGTTTAGATATATTTCAGAGTGTGGCAGTTGGCATTGCAGCAGCCAAAGCGGCTGTTGAAGCAGAGACCAACGTGCCTGCAGAATATGTTTTGTCCAAAATTGCACGTAAGACTTGTGAACTTGCTTACTTTTGTGTTTGTTTTGATTTAAAAAGCCATTAAGACACGCACCCAACTCACTCTTTT
This sequence comes from Jasminum sambac, assembly GCA_018223645.1. Classification (NCBI taxonomy): domain Eukaryota; kingdom Viridiplantae; phylum Streptophyta; class Magnoliopsida; order Lamiales; family Oleaceae; genus Jasminum; species Jasminum sambac. The sequence continues at coordinate 23,684,330 of CP073648.1, read as the reverse complement.
TGCACCAGTTGCTTTGTTCTCTATGCTGATAAAATGTATTTCCTTGTGTGCAGATGATGCGAGATCTGTTTACTTTGATTCAAACGTAGTATTCTGTGAATCAAAGTTGTGACATATTGGTTAAAATCGACAACATCGATGGTTGAACATGTGATGACGTCTTATGGTCTTACTTCTCATATCATGCTGGATCATATGATTTCATTCGCTGGCTGTTAATGAAGTGAATTAGTTCATTTCGTCTTGTACATTCTCATAGGACGATTACGTCCGTCCATGCATCTTGCTTATGATGAATTATGAAGGAAAAGCTACAAAATGTGTCTCTCCATTGAGCAGTAAAATGCAGAATTGGGCTCTGCTCTGCCCAGTTCACCACATGCTGGGACTGGATCTTGATTGAGCTTTTTTTTACTCTCAATGCTTGTATGAAATCTGTCATTTACTGAATTATTGTATCAAGCAGCCATTGTACACAAGTGATCCATTTTCCCCAGATTTATACATTCCTGTGGATTCCGAAAATAGTCTCTTGATTCATACATGTATCTCACGTGACAACTTCGTCAAATGAATATGTGTTAGCATGGAGATGCTCTTATGTTACAACTCATCAAATGAAATCTTTGTTACTAGGTAAGAGAAGGTGAGAGAAGCGTCAAATTCTGGTAATCTACTCATTCTAGATTGTCTTGTATGTTTAGACAGTTTCTTGACAATATCTACATTTATTCTTACAATGTAACTAAATTCAATACTAGACATTTCATTTAAGATATGAATTTTTGTAGGCATTGGTTACTTCAAAATATGGGACAACTTATCAAATGAAAACCATGTTACCACATAGAGAGAAGGTGAAAGAATTAGCACTTAATCATGATAATTCATTCATTCTACACGGTTTTTAATATTCAGATGGTTTTCTTGACAATATTTACATTTATCTTTATTACATAAATTAAATACAATTTTATACATAATTAACGCAAATGATCTCTTCCCCCCGGTTTTTTTTTGGGGGACCGGGGGGGGGGGTTATTATCTCTATCTGCTAATGTATCAGCAAGTGGGTTGGTTATTAGCCCCAATTTACAACACATCAGCAATGGGATAATAACTCATCCTCGTATATATTAGAAATACCAATTATTGTAAATCTCATTTACTTTTGACTCTGTAACAACTTATCAAAATCCACATTAACATCAGTGATGTTCTTATGGTTCATCATGGCGGGAGAAATGTTTTCGTTTGAACTTTTCTCTGACAAGAGTTGTAAACCACTTTCAACGAACTTTTCCTTCAGGTGATGAATCTGCACAACTACGCAAGAATTCGATTTAAATGAGGGCACTGAAGGAAGTACTCAAAATTCACGCCCATGCCATAAAATTTGGTCTCACACCAACAATTTTCGAAGCCAACCAACTCATTCATCAGTACTCAAAACTCCGTCTTCTCACAGAAGCTCAAAAACTGTTCGATGAAATGCCGGAGAGAAATGTCTACTCTTGGAACGCCATTATAAACGGTCATATCAAATCCAAAAACTTCACCGATGCACAATTCCTCTTTGCTTCATCTCCATGTAAAGATTCTGTCACCTACAATTCATTGATCAGTGGGTATGCAAACTCCGAAGGGCACGAAAATAGCGCTCTTAACCTCTTCGTTCAAATGCAATACGACAGTGATGTCACTAAAGTGGATGAGTTTACATTAACTACACTGCTTAATTTGATAGCAAAGTTAAAGAACTTATGTTATGGAAGGCAGTTACATTCATACATGATGAAGACTGGTAATGATATTAGTGGTTTTGCAGTTACTTCTTTGATTGATATGTACTCAAAATCCGGTTGTTATTGGGATGCACTGAGAGTGTTCTACCAAAGCAGTAGTCGAGGGTTGATAGATGTAGTTGTCAAGAATGCCATGATTGCAGCTTGTTGTAGAGAAGGAGAGTTGGAATTAGCCAGAGAAATTTTCTCAACTTGGTTAGCGTTGAATGATAGAGTATCTTGGAACACAATGATCTCGGGATATGTTCAAAACGGGCGTGAGGTGGACTCAATCGAGTTGTTTAAGGCCATGGCTGAGGTGGGTTTTATCTGGGACGAGCACTCATTTGCCACTATATTGAGTGCTTGTTCAAGTTTGAAGAATTTGAAACTAGGTAAAGAAGTTCATGCTTGGGTAATCAAAACAGGGATGTGGACTAATCCCTATATAGCCAGTGGCATTGTGGATGTCTATTGCAAGTGTGGTGATATGGGTTATGCTGAGTCCATTCACAAGATTGTTGGGACGAGCAACTCATTCTCGGTTACTTCGATGATTGTTGGACATTCGACCGGGGGTAGCATGGTAAAAGCCAGACAGCTTTTTGTCTCATTGAGAGAGAAAAACATCATCGTCTGGACAGCCATGTTTTCTGGGTACGTGAAATTGCATCAATACGAGGATGTTTTTTGTCTTCTTCGTGAGTTTCAAGACCAAGAAAGAACGCTCATGGATGCTTTAATTGTTGTAAACCTCCTTTCCGCCTGTGCTGGACAAGCTTCTGTGGATCTTGGTAAGCAAATTCATGCATATATATTGAGAATTCGAATCAAATTTGATGAGAAAATTGTTGGTGCTTTGGTTGATATGTATTCAAAATGTGGTAACATAAGTTATGCAGTGAAAATATTTCATAGAGCTAGAGCTAAAGATTTAGTAGTGTACAATGTAATGATAGCTGGTTATGCTCACCACGGATATGAACATGAAGCAATCAATCTTTTCGAAGAAATGAAACGGGCTGGGCTAAAGCCCGATGTAGTCACTTTCGTCGCTATTCTATCCGCTTGTCGGCATTGTGGTTTAGTTGCCGAAGGTGAAAGATATTTCTCTTCAATGACAAACGAATATGAAATATCACCGGAAACTGACCATTACGCGTGCATGTTAGACCTGTATGGTAGGTCAAATCAATTGGAAAAAGCAATAGCATTTCTTGAAAAGATGCCAGTCGAACCGGATTCAATAATATTGGGCACATTTTTGCATGCTTGCAAAATGAATAAAAACCTTGAGCTTGCAAGAATGGCGGAGAGCAAGCTATTGGAGATTGAAGGGGATAATGGGGCAAGGTATGTGCAGTTGGCTGGTGTTTATGCGTCTGAGGGGAAGTGGGACGAGATGAGGAGGGTGATGAAGAGGATGAGAGGGAAGGCGGTCAAGAAACTTGCCGGTCGGAGTTGGGTTGCATGTTGAGAAAAGTGTTCATGTTTTCACGTCGGGTGATCGATCTCACTCTGAAGCCGAGGATATATATTTTATTTTAGGATGCTTGATTAGAGAACTATGTGATGTAGGTGAATATGATTACTGATAAATACTTAGTGTATAGTATAGGCCGATACGAATCAATCTAACGATAGGAAAAACATCTTATATATTGCTTCATTGATCATGTTTAATTTTGTTCAATTTCATGGCAATTTTTATTTGTTTCAAATAACATTAATCATCACTCAATAAACAATATATGTTTTAATAATAAGAAGTTAACAACATCAAGAAGAAGTTAATAACAACAATATGATCACGATCGAAGGAAATTTCTCTGTGATATAAAAATGTCAAATGGTTGTCCATTTTCACCAAAATTGAAAGCCTCATAATTTCCTCAAAATCTCTCATTGATCTACAAAATTGTTCATATCTTTTTCATCTTCTTATTCTTTCCAAATCCTTCAGTCGAATTCACCGTGATAAAATGGTATATTAATAATTATAATCTTTTTACCAACACAACAATACCGAGTTTTTCTCGGGAAATGACATTGTACATTTATATAATTTATTCTCAAAAAATTATTCATTAGTGTATGACAAAAGTTATCCTCACCAAAGGGAGAGTTTCTCCTACACTAGCCAAAAAAAAAAAAAAAGGTATCCCTCCATATGTTTGTCCTTCCGTCTTCGCTTCTCCTTCGTTCTCCTCTTCTCCTTCGTTCTCTTGCAAGCTGCTCTTCAAAATCTTCATTAACGTCAGATCGGAACCACCGCTACAACGGTATATTAGTATACTTTAACAGCCCATTCTTTTATAACTTTTAATAAATTTTTACACATTTTAACACATTCACATTAAAAGTCAAATCAATTACATCCACATATTTTATGGGACTCACTATACTACATAAATCTCCACCACTCAATCCCACTCATTTTCTCTCATATTCACATCAAAATTCATAAATACTCATAAATACACGTGGGGCAAATTATTTGGTCATTAGCAAAAATTTCCCACACTATATATGACTCCAAATTTGAGGGCTGAAGGGTCTAAATTTTAGGAATGTAAAATTGAAGTTGATAAAAGATTGTTTTCTCCTAACTGCGGTTTGAAAATCCAAAACAGGAAACGCGTTTCATTTCTGAATCAGATTCTCATACACAATGGCTATGTTCGGATCGAATTTTCCCGGCGAGGTACCTTCATTTAACGCTTCGAACTTCGGCGAGTAGTTTTGACGGCGAAGTTTTTAATTAGAAATTCAAAATTCAGATATTTTTGCAGTCGGTCACGCGTAAAATTGAATTTCGATCTTTCTTCTGCATCTATTAAAATGAAAAGTTTGCTCATTGCGTAGGATGGCCTTGGAATTAATAATATATGTTTTGGGTTTGGGAAATGAAAAATCACTTTTCTCCTTGATCAACTCGAGTGATCATTAGCTATTTGGAACGCTATGATTTTTCGTTAATTAATATTTGAATTAAGAATGTTTGTGTTCATAACTTGCTCGCGGATTCTACGTATATCCATTCTGATAATGAAAATTAATGGAGTGTTTGTTTGGAATTGGGGATCATATGTTAGTTGATTTCTCCCCCATTTTTGATCCCGAGCTCCTGATTCTAATGCCTTGCATCTGTTCTTGATGGTTCCTACTCTGTAATTTAACAGAGTTGTTTGTATCCAAAACTTGTGATTTAAGCTTACATTAAATTATGACAAATGCAGGTGGGATTACGATTGGTACTTTCTCCCCTGGGTTCTAATATTGTTATTCGAACAGCATGGTGAGCTTTGAGTTTCTGATATAATTATACCTACGAACAAGTTCTTTGACTTCTCACATTCCAATACTGTCCTATAACACTATCGTCATTGCTTTGCTTTTGAGCTGCTTATGCATGACTGTTGTCATTTCTAGAGCTAAGCTGTAACATTATAATTCGCTACGTGGACACCCTTTTTGTGTATACTTGTGTACACCCCCCTAATAGAGGCGGGTTGGCCCTACCTTTTTTTTTGTTTTGGGGGGGTGTTTAAATTGATTTTTTTCCTAGCCTCTATTAGAGGGGTGTACACAAAAATGATGCACGCTTAGATTACTTGTATAATCCATATCAATATTTATTTTGATGACTGATTATGGACATTTTCTGCAGCTGTTCTGTGGGGACTGTTATACCTGTTTATTCTACATTCAAGGCCATTGAATCAAGAGATGAAGATGAGGAACGGAAATGGCTTTTGTATTGGGCTGGTTAGCAAGACTATATAAAATTCCTTATGCTGTGGAAAACTTATATGTGAACATTTTTATATCAAGTTCAGATATCATGATCTTTTTGTTTTACATATTTGCAATTTAATAGCTAGGCTTCGATTGAAGATATTTGATGATTAATCTCTAGATATTGCGAGCAAACTCTCAAAGATTGGCTTGTAAAATTGCACACCTGGCTTGTCCTGCTCTTTTGTTGAACTAAACCAGATTCTAGCTAACATGTATGCATTAGGGTATTCATGTTCATTCCCAGTATCATGCAGTTTCAGTCCAACTGAGACCATTTAATGGGTTGTCCTGATCATGGCTTTAACTGAATTTACTTTATCACTTGCAGCATATGGCTCTTTCAGTGTTGTTGAGATGCTCACAGATAAATTTCTCTACAGGTACAGTTTGGAGTCTAAAGTTCTTAACCCCACCCCATCTCTCTCCACACACACACACACACACAAAAGTTGAAATCTTTATAAGTTTTTAGACGGCAAAGTTAGTTTCGACTGAAGCTATATGACTTCTACATTCAGGTTTCCATTCTACTATCACATGAAGTTTGCATTTCTTGTGTGGCTTCAACTGCCAACTGTTGAAGTAAGTTTTGCTGGTGCCTCTCAGTTTCTAGTTGCAATATCGATGATTTCCTATAATGTGTGTTTCGATTTGAACATTATCTTCAATGTCTGTTGCTGTTTACATTGTTTGTCTGATGGACATCTATTAATATCGGGCAATGGAGTTATCTATATCCTAGCCTGCTGATGGACCTTCTATGTAATAATAAACCAATCAAAATGATGCAAGTCTTTTGCTTTTTACTATGTTTTGAATAGAGCTCAACAATCTTAGGATAAGACATACAGTTTCCTTGTTTGCTATGATAATCACATATTTCCTATCAAATCTGGCTCTCAGCTTGCTAGTTATGCTTTGAAAGACTGATTCCATGACTTCTTCCGTTTTTTAGTTTATTCAACTAGTTAGACCAGGCTACCTGTCGTATTTCTAAATTCCTGCTTTTATTGGTGTTAACAGCTTTATTTTCAGACTTGAAAGTTGTTGCTCACACTGAAAGTTAACTGCTGCAGTTAAGTTCTAGTTGCTTTCTTTAGAGCCAGATTCAATGCTGCATATATGTGGCGATTAGGTAGTCAAAGAACGCTACGCGATTGAAGTAACCTTCTGCAGTTGAGGCGTGATATCTAGTGTACTAGTTCTGTTAATGGTTTCAAGAGAACTATAGTTGCAGTGCATTTGATTGTAAAACTTGGAAAAGAAATTGAATTCCATTAAAGTTGGAAAATAAAAACTATCCTATCCCTCGTTAGGAGTCCATATTCCATGGAATTTGTTTGAAAAAAAGTTCTTGTGCTGTGGAATTCAAATTCCATTTCCAACTTTATATCGAATACAAATTACAAATTATGAAAATTTCTACAAAAAACATTTTCCTTTTCCACGAAATTATACCCAATCAAACACGCCCTTAGACTTTTTCTTTGCTTGTCCAAGTGCATAACCCTTTATGGATCTACAAAATTGAACAATAACTGAGCATGTAATAGACCAAACACGTTAAAATATTTAAACCATTCTAGAAATGATGTTGGTGTCTCATATCTGTGCCCACCACATCCGTCTATTTTCATGTTTCAATGAAACTCCATGCACTCCTGCCGGCCTTTCTTTTTGCAGGGAGCAAGGCATTTTTATGGAAATGTCCTATGCCCATTTCTCCGAAGACATCAGCGCAGACTAGATCAATTTTTGGGTTTCTTCTACAGCGAAATGGTAAATATCTTGTCCTGTGTTTATATGGGGAACAAATAAAAAGTAAATAATTCTGTTTATATCTGTTTATATATGGCAGTTGATATGTCACTAATCCTCTTAACAATATACGATAAAGAGAGTTTGCCCACCCTTCTCCACTCTGTGTTTGGTTACCCACGAGTAATTCTAAACAAAATAAATGAAAGAGCTCTCAACTCTGAAATGTTATTCTTGACTTGATTTGCAGGCTAAATTTGTCAGTACACGTCATGCAGAAATGCAGTTCACAAAGGTGTTTCTACTGAAGATTTTAGGTTCAGGTAGTGATTTATACACGATTACATTTATTGTGATTGGTCGTACTTTACATGAAATTTGATATGTTATTCTTTAAAATCATGAAAACCTGTCCATCAGTTAGCCATATGGTTCAAGGCATCATTCACCCAGGGAAAAGGCAAGGAAATGGCACTGCTGCCATTGAAGACCTTCCAGACCATGTAGAGACTTCAGAGCCAGAGCCAGAATCAGAGGACGGAGAATGACAAATGTGCCCTCTAACTAGGAGATGATAAAACTCTCTGAGATTTCAGTTAGTCCTGGATTCTTTTGCTCTTTGTTGTAGTGTATGGTTAGGCGATAGAATAGGTAGGCGTGGTATTCCAGTGCTCGTCTGTGGAGCATTTGCATGATGCAGTTAAAATGTAAGCTAGGATACAGTTTCGTTCTTTTAGGAAATACAGTTCCACTCGCCTTCCTGTGTCATTCCCGCATGGCTGTGCTCTACATGAACCTACAAACAGATTGTGTGTTCAACATCCCTTGTCAATACACAATGGCGTGTCTATGCATATTGTAACAGACAGAATTATAATTTATGCGTGATTTATAAATGTGTACCATCATTGTCTATTAAGTGAAGAAGTAGGTATTCTGGAAGTCAGCATTTTTAGGTATACTTTGAGTTATTAGGGCTGCCAAAATGGTTATCTAGCTATAACTAACTGAAAATTTTTATCCTGCTATTTGGTGCTCTATCATTAAATTACAATTTGACTTAATAAGGTTTAAAGAATGACTTTCACTAGATTAAAAATCAAGATTACACTCGTAAATAGTGACAAGGTAATTACTCTATAATCATCGTGTTAGCTACATATGATTCATCTAATTGAGCATGGGTGTCTCTCCTAGCTTGTGCCAAGTTCAAAAATTACCTTTACAACTCACTCAATTAGCATGCATTGCTATGAGTAATTCCTTGTTTACATGTTTCATAGGGTATTTTTTTTTCCTTTTATGTGAATGTAGTAGGTTATTTTTCTCTTCGCTAGAAGTCACACGTTTAATCATATGTCAAAATTTAAAAGATCCAAGTCAAGATTTAGCTATAAAATTCTTAAGAATACTATGTCACAGGAGTTTGATATTGAACATTGATGAAGAGAAGTTTTGAGGGGTAGTGGATGAGTAAAACTTTTTAAACTTGGTGACCATTGAGAAATATTTTAAAGTTTGATGAGTGATTTGTTAACCTAAAGATAAGTTTGGTGACGAGTCGTTTAATGAACTCCTGGAGCTTCAAAGTCTACTCTTTCTATAGCTAAAACGACGTCGCTTGTCAAAGCCCAAGGAAGAACAGGATACAGACAAAGGTTTGATTTTGTGGTTTATATAAATTTTTCTGCTAAATAGTGATAAATCAGTGGCAAACAATCCGGAAGCAAAATGATGGGTCGTAGAGAGAGTGCGTTGATGAAAAAAGACAGCGGCCAATCCATCCGCAGATCGAGAATCGCCGCCGCAATCGCCGTCGGAATATTCCTCGGCTCTGTCTTCGCCTTCTTCTATCCCGATGGATTCTTTGCTTCCACGCCTCCCATTCACCATACCATTGACGTCTCCATTTCTGAGGTTCTACTTTCGTTTTCGTACCCAATTTCTTAATTCAAACCCAAACACCCCGGCCCTTTTTCCTTAAATAAATAAATCACGCGTCGGCTTAAATGTGTTAATGACTTCATAATTAAGTGGTTGATGCATTCAGATCCACGAATTAATGATCTTACAGGATTAAAATATGGTGTTGAAGAAGTATGCAGAATTAATATTCAAACTTTAAATTAACAATTGCAGTTATTTAGCGGTGATGGAATGATTTCTTTTGCAAATATATATATTTTTTATATGATGTCAGTTGTGAGATTCATTCATATTGTTAAAAGGACTAAAGGAGGAGTGATTTATATGAATTGCTGCCCTTTTTAGCTATTAATTTCCATTGCATGTACTGTTGTTCGTTCAACATTGCAACTCTTTAAGAAGAATTGCCATTTTCTCTTAGAAATGAAGTCAAATTTAGGATCTTGTAAATATAAGATATGATCAGAAGTCACATTAATTCTGTTTGTGATATTGACTGAAAGGATAAAACTAGATAGCTCCTCCTTCAAGTTGAATGCTATATATTGCTGCATTTTCCGTGAAGATGGTATACTGGTATTCAATTTTGAGAGAGGCCATCTTTTTTCTCCTTAGATCAGACCATTCTTCCAAATTGGGAGAAATTTGATTTATAACTAGTAGGTCCTCAACTTAATTGTTCCCTTAATTGTGTGTTTATTAGGTTGATTCCTCATGTGAGTCATCAGATCGCACTAACATGTTAAAATCAGAGTTTATTGCTGCTTCAAACAAGAATGCGGAGCTGAAAAAACGAGTGCGAGAATTGACTGAGAAGCTCCGGTTGGCTGAACAAAGGAAAGATAACTCACAGAAAAAGGTGCTGGTACTGGGTGAGCAACAAAAAGCTGGACCTTTTGGCACAGTTAAGAGTGCAAGAACAAACACTAATGTCGTACCTGATAAGTCTGTCAACCCAAGATTAGCCAAAATACTGGAAAAAGTTGCTGTCAACCGAGAACTCATAGTTGCACTAGCAAATTCAAACGTTCGAGAAATGCTAGAGCTTTGGTTCACTAACATCAAGAGAGTAGGCATACCTAATTACTTGGTTGTTGCTTTGGATGATGATATTGCCAATTTGTGCCAATCAAAAGGTGTCCCAGTGTATAAACGAGACCACGATGAAGGAATAGACTCCATTGCAAGGCAAGGAGGAAATCACGCAGTCTCGGGATTGAAATTCAGAATCTTGAGGGAATTCTTGCAGCTAGGTTATAGCGTTCTTCTCTCAGATGTTGACATAGTGTACTTGCAAAACCCTTTTGATTATCTTTACAGGGACTCAGATGTGGAATCCATGACTGATGGTCATAATAACATGACAGCTTATGGATTTAATGATGTTTTTGATGAACCTCAAATGGGTTGGGCAAGATACGCACATACGATGAGGATATGGGTTTACAACTCGGGTTTCTTTTACATAAGGCCCACAATACCATCCATAGAGCTTTTAGATCGTGTAGCTGGTCGACTTGCCAGGGAAAACGCGTGGGACCAGGCGGTGTTCAATGAGGAGCTGTTTTTTCCATCACATCCTGGGTATGACGGGCTTCATGCTTCTAGAAGAACTATGGATTACTATCTCTTCATGAATAGCAAGGTTCTCTTCAAGACTGTAAGGAAAGATGCGAAACTCAGCAAGCTTAAGCCGGTAATAGTGCACTTAAATTATCACCCTGATAAGTATCCTAGAATGCAAGCAGTCGTGGATTACTATGTTAATGGGAATCAAGATGCTTTGAAACCTTTCCCTGATGGCTCTGCCTGATGAGTTTCTTTTCTTCTCCTCCTTTTCCTGTAAGATGAAGTTGAAGCACTGGGGTCTTCCCAGTAAGGAGTTGTACTTTGTGATCCTCAACAATTGTGTAATTTGTTATACAGGTAGTGTAGTTTTCACGCTGGTACTGCTTACCGTTCATGTTTATGTTGTTTTAAGGTTTTACCATTGGAAAATGGATTTATATGGAGTGAAATACGTGCATTAAAGGGATCATTCTAGTCTACGCTAATGTGAATAGGAGCATATCCAGATGATTCTAACACTAGAGCATTTCCAGCGTAAACGTGAAGTCTTATTGATGTGGTAAATAGTAAATAGAATGGAAATAAAGAGAGAGTATCTCCTATGATGAAAGCAAATTGAAGTGGTAATTATTTATGTACATATTAACTACTGGTTGAAGATGATGATGATGATGATGATGATGATGATAATAATAATAATTGAAAATAAAATGTCTGGCACAGCGTGTAAATGTAAATAGTGTTTATTAATGTAAAAAGGATTTTGAGAAGTTACTAGTTTGGTTGTTGATGTAAAAGCACATTTTGAGAAGTCACAAGTCATTGGAGATGTGAGACTGATTGATTTGTTATTTCAATCACAGTGAAGATTATTTAGATGACAAATCAATTATAACCAATTATCACATCACTGATGGATATCGATGATGAATAATATTAAGGCCTTGTTCTATTCAGATAATTTTTATCCCACACTTTCTATCTCCTCTTTTCAACCACATACACTCTTTTCAATACAATATTAACCACACATTTTACACGGAATACTGCGCGGATAACTTTTATCCTCAATCAAACAACTCCTAAATTTTCAAGTAACATACTATAAAACACCTAGACAATTTTTTCTACAGGAATAATACATTTCGAACGCTAGAAAGCACTGGCTCATCTTGGTGCTGCCACGAAGCAATATGGGAGGGAGACTGGTAAGTGAACTCTGCTAACAAACTGCCACATGACAGCAACAGACAACTACTACGTCAAACTCAAACTTTAATATAATTCCAACGCTAAAAATGTATCATTTTCAATCTTTTCTAATAATATAACATTTGAGATTATAATATGGAATCATAGATTATTTACTAACATTTAATTGCCACATGACAGCAACAAACAACTACTACTTCAAACGCTGAAACTTTAACATAATTCCAACGCTAAAAATGTATCATTTTCAATCTTTTCTAATAATATAACATTTGAGATTATAATATGGAATCATAGATTCTTTACTAACATTTAAGTTTGAGACAGCTCCAAATCATCTTCAAAACAAAACCAGGATATTTCACCGGAATGCAGTAGTCTATATACTATAGTTTTAAGGGATAGATCCCCGGGAATGCTGTAGTCTATAATATGCTAGAGTTTTATACGGCAAAGCACTACACGTTATCGCCATTCCACTCCCATGCAGACTCATAAATGTGTTGTTCAAACTCAACATTCGCCAAACTAGCATCTTTTCTTCTAAAGATTGCAATTTGAGAGGCAAATCCAGGTTCAATGTCGGCTTGTCCACCAACTCCACTGAATTCAACATTATAGTTATGCTTCGCAGCAAGGTCCGACGACCACCGATTGAACTGCGCTCTCGTCCATTCAAATTTGTGATCGTGATTGCGGAATTTGGGTTGGTTCTTTTCGTCTGGATCATCCTCTTGACCTGCTGAAGTAGATTTCTGCAGAATTGTGTTGTATTCGTAATTTGGAGTGGAAACGATGAGAATCTTTGGGCAGAAAGACTTGAGCACTATGTCACCAAATAAACTTGCTTCTTCTTCCTCCATATGCTCAATGACCTATGGTTCATTCATCCAAATGACATACTTAAAGCTTGTTAGCACAACTTATTCATATTTTTTTTCATTACTTTTTAACTGCACTATCAAAAATCATTTTCTCCAAGGTCTCACCCAAACACACACAGAAGCGAGTCAATGAAACAAAACAGATGAGCATGGAAAATCATTCCTACTTGCAAAACTGATTAATCTGGAAACCACTAAGTAATAGGAAATTTTACTGGGAAAAAAAACCGGCAGCTGAAATAGGAAGTGAATTTGGGAGAAATTAGGATGGTGAAGATATTACCTCCAAGCAAGTTCCAATATCAAATCCATACAACCGAGAATCAAAATTTGTGACTGACCCCATGTACAGCAGCACAGATTTGATTTCTTTACTGGGCCACTCAGGAGACGACTTTCTGCTCAGTTTTGGATGAAGTGTCTGCATAGATAAGAGAAAAACAAAATTTAATGGCTTCAAAGTATTTATTGTCTAGAAGGATAATGAGCAATGTAAAATCTAAGGATGATAAAGTTATAAAGACTAGCATTGGCATCATAAGATGTCAATTTGACCTTTGCTGCTCGGGTAAGACCTTTCTTTGAAAGATCAACACCAGCAATCTTTTCCAGAGAAGTTGAATAGTCTAATAGAGAATCAAGTAAACTTCCAGAACCGCAACCAAAATCAACCTGCAATGACACTTAAGATTAGTCTCACTTTTTAGTTTTTACATCAGGCATCAGAGATCATAAAAAATATAGTTGCTCATACCAAAGAGGCAGCACAATATTTTCTGATATGTTGTACAGCAAATTCAACACGCTGCTTTGACAGAGATGGGCTGAACAAAGCTTGCTCCATCCTCTCTTCTAATGGTTCTGTTACCTCCAATAAAGTTACAGCATACTCCAAAATACACTTCCCTACAAGAGAGGAAGATGAAAATGGAAGTGACACCAAGAGTCGCAATCAAATCAAGTAGAAATATGTGAAACTCCTACGCACTTGAAGACAATAATGAGAGAATTGCATCAGAATCACCAGCTGCTGCTAAAAGAAATTCCTGGGGAGGCAACTCTGTACTAAAAAACGCTGACTGACCAACAGACATCTGTGTTACAACTGCTTCAAGACTAGGCATGACAGCTTCACTGCCTATCTCAAACTCGAATGCTTCACTACTTTCAATGTGTTCTTTTAAGACTTCTCCTCCTGGAACCAAAGAGATGCTATAACTAACACATGCTAAAGAACCGTTTGATGGAGTAATTCCCGAGTTTTCACCGCATACAGACAGCCCTTTATCGTTCATTGTATTATTCCTAGTGCTACCAAATTTATGAACAGTTTGAGCCAACACAAACTCCTTGTAGAAGGTATCAGGTGAAAATTGAATTCCAAGCTTCTCTGCCGAAGAGTTCAATGTCTCCAATGGCGTTTCTGGTTTTTCAAAAAAAATGTTCAAACATGAGAGGACTCTCAGAGCAGAGTTCTGAATGGCATCATTTTGCTTCTTATAGGAATTTTTCGGTGTATACTGCAAAATTAATTCCTGACATTTGGAGAATATTTTTATTTCACATTTATAATCTCCAATGGATCCCGTTGATTTCCCGCAAGTACTAGCAGTAGAAGTTCCATTACTGTCTCTTTTGACAGACTCAACCTTTAACTTTTTACGGGATCCAGGCAAATCAATTGATGATTCACACACGGGTTCAGCTAAACGGTGCACACGGCAGAATGTACAGAGTATATCTCTTGGAAATGAACCCTTCCAGTTGCCCTTCGTTGTAAATGCCATGGGGAATTCAGCAGCAAGAATCGCCTCTCTTGACAATTTATATATCCCACTAGGCATCATATTGATAAGTAACCTGCATGGAAAATGAATATGGAAACAATAAATGGAAGCAAATTTGGATAAACTAAATCATATGTGATGGCCAACATCCGAATCGCTATGAGATAGTTAAATTAAAAACTGAAAGAGGATACAACATCTCATTAGATTGTTGAGTGCTGAATGTCTACATCGTGAATAAGGATTGCTATATCCAACTGTTTCACTTAAGACCCTGTACATAAGCATCTTTGGCTATGCTCTTAGGCTCCAACAAGGTGCCAAGGCAAGTAATTAGATATCAGCTTGTATTAATTGATATTAGATGCCCCTTAAAGGTCCAGAGGATCTTCTTGGTTAGGATTGACCTTGTGCATTTGGGCAGAGATGTGCTACAACAGTATCTAAGCTTATTCAACAGGGGTAGCTTGGGATTGGTGGGCTGGATTTTTTTTTTCCTTTTCTTTTTAAAGTTTGGTGTGCATGTCTTTTTAAAGTTTGGTGTGCATGTCCTTGTCTCAACTTTAGTTTCATTAAAGATTTCCTTCTTAGTAATCAGTTAAAGTCAAATTTTAATTTAACCTTACATTGAAATTCACTATTTCCCATTGTTCACACATATTGTGGTCCCCGGTAGAATTCACACAGAAAGTTTAAGCTTTTTAGCAAACAAAATAAAATAAGTAAAAGGTTTATCAGAACACACACCATTAAGAACTGATGGCTATACCTAACTCGTCGGGATTCAGGATCTTGTAAGTTGGGAAAGGGGTCAAGACTTCACAAAGTTATCAAGGCTAATAGTCAACTGAGGGGCGAAAGAAATACCTATAATATGTCCGCAAGGAAACATCCTCATGGGAAAGATCAATAGACTTCCATGAATACCCTACAGCAGCCAAGATTGCATCACCATATACTTCTTGCGCAGACAAGTAACTTGCCCTAACATTTAGAGATCCTTTGGCATGACTGGACAGGTTGACCTGAGGCTCTGACAATTGGTCTGTCAAAAGGTTCTCAGGGGCACCAAAATATAGTCTCATGTCTGAGGAAGCTTTGCCAACGGTCCTACAAAAATGAGTGGTATAGTACTAAGACAGGTTTTGTATACATGCACATCATATGCATTCATTCTTCTATTGTATGAAAGCAATTAAATGATATGTCTAGCAATCCCATTCAAACAACTCAAACTTCATAACAAACATTGACACACTTTACTAGACTC
This sequence comes from Jasminum sambac, assembly GCA_018223645.1. NCBI lineage: Eukaryota > Viridiplantae > Streptophyta > Magnoliopsida > Lamiales > Oleaceae > Jasminum > Jasminum sambac. The sequence goes on along the minus strand of CP073648.1, from coordinate 23,668,339 downwards.
ATTTCTGCGTCATAATCTCCAAAGGGATACTTACACCTACGTATTGCCCCATTCAATTCCAATTTCCAAACCATATTTTACAGACATGCTTGCTGGAAAACATATGCTAGGTTACTAACGAATATCATGAGCAGCCACTAACACGTAGCATATGTAGAGCACAACTGTGCAACAATGCAAAGCTAACCCTGCGAAACATGTAACATTAAAGAAACATCCTGGACAAGTCTTTCTAGGTCAATTCTAACTATTCAATATAGAGGATTCACACGTTCTACTATCATCCAATATATGGATAATCAACAAAAACATAGTCCTACATGGAAAAAAGAGGATTAGTAAAATATGTAATGGAGTCACACATATGCACCTTGCTAACCTGGTAATCAAGACCTTTGAGGCATCGGACAGGCCCAGTTCTTGTGCAATAACATCCAGATAATAACCATTTGAAGAAATGTCAAGAACCAGGGATTGAACAGTTTTCTCCACTGAAGATGGGATTCTTACCACTTCAATAGACAAGCTCTCTGGCAATTTAGATTCCTGGTTTACCAAAGTGTGTATGGTGTCAGGAAGGAGCGGATTTCTCCTCTGCAGCGAAAGTAGCTCATCAACAGATACCACTAAGTTATCAATCTTTGAAGCAGCCCTCTGGACCAGTGACATCAGTAACAGAAAATTTGATTCAGCCTCGGAATTTATGAATTTACAGATAGAACTAATCTTTGCATCATAGGTAGCAACGGCAGAAATCGGAACAGAGCCACTGAAGCGACCCTCTCTTTGTAATGCTGCTCTGAAGTGGCCACTTAGTGGGTGAACAGCAGAAAGAAACTTCATTGACGCCAGTGACAAGCAGACAGGTGATAGCCAGTCAGTAAACACTATTATGGTCACACAAATAACCAAATATATATATGTATATATATATATATATATATATGTATATATATATATGGGGAATTGGCATGTCTATGAGCCACAATAAAGATTCTAGCAATTCCACAACTCCACTAGTGAAAACTTTTAAAAATGCTCTACGTGAATTAACTCCTGCCAAAAGGCCTATGTGTTAAGAAGGTCATGGATACAAAAGGAGAATATGACATAGAGAAGACGCCCGAGCACCATTAGGGGACTGTGTCACTCCCTACAAAATTCTATCCTATCTTTGCACAGTTCTTCTGTAATGAGTGCTTAAATCTCCTATGGAGACAAGTAAATTTCGATCAATTGAAGAACAAGAACAACAACAAAATCCTAGTGCCTGTTTTGTGGAGCTATGACGATTTCTTTGAAAGTGTCAAAATCAAAATGATTTCAGATCGGTAGGAAAAAGACCAAATAAAAAATTTTAAAAAAACTATAAATGTTATTATAGTTTTCAAGAGAGTGCAATGAAACAATGGGAAACATCGGCCACAAGGCATATTAAAGAAAACAGCACTTCAATGCAAATGTACAAGCAATTAAATTAATTGATGATTACTAAAACTTGTATAAACAAAATATGGGCATACTGCATCTTGGACCCCACTGAAATGGTATATTTTCCCATTAAATATATAGGAAGTGCTATGTCATAGTGGATTACATACCTCAGTGGCAAACAAATAAGAGAGGCGACTGGCCAAATCATCCCAAGCTTCCTCTACAGTTGGATTGTACTCATTTTGACGGATATTCAGCTGTAGGATAATCAAGTCATGAGAGTTCTGTTTTACTACATCAATGGAATCTAGCAAATAATAACCCATGATGCAAACCTTTTCTATAGCCTTTTCCGCAGCCGCCTGTTCCGCATCCTTTTTCCTTCTAAATGTATCAGAGATAACAACTAAGTCTGGAAGTTGCAGGGTACAGCGATAGAGACAGGGTCCCTTCCGGGGAATTGCTAACCCTGGACATCCATTTTTAGCATCCTCTTGTACTTCTTCAACCTTATAGCAGGCTTTATCACCAAACTTTTGGTGTATAATTGCTTTCGGTGTAAGCGTTGACTTCTTTGGTGGCGCCGTTGGTACTGGTCCAGTTTCCATTGAGCCTCCTACAGATGATAATTGTATAATTTATGAAGGTGAAACATTCTCTATACTCATTTATTAAAGTACGAAACGTGAGCAAGAAATGGACATTATTCACTCAATACAACCGAAAACAAGAGACAACAATTATGAAAAATTAAAAAACAAATTAAATTTTAGCTGCTCACTGGTCATCAACAAGCCAGTCAAGGAAACAGAATCTTAAATTGGCGATTCTCTTCTTTTGTCACTTGAATTGAATTTTTATCGTCTTCAATTTGATGCTACTTTTTTTCTTTTTTCCACCCAATGTCTATCCAGCAATCAACGGGGAATAGCATGTAGTACACAAGATAGAAGCTTCATCAATAGACCCATATATTCATAAATCTCACACTTTAATCACAAGCAACTACTTCTTATAATTAATTGCATCATTTCTGAAGTGAAAATAATTTTAATTTTTTAGCCAACCGAAACTTTTTGCTTTGACCTATACAACAAGTAGTTTGAAGCGAAAAGTTCTGCTTTGACCAAACAAATCTTGCGGGAAAAAGTTTTAATTCGATAAAAGCTGCACATATTAACATCCATTAGTTTCAAATTACTTACTCAAGAAAATTAATAGAAAACCATCAGTAGCAACATGTAAAACAAAGAATCCAGCTTATTTCATATGTTAAGATAATTGTCTGGATTTGATTTGGAGCAGTAGAGATAAAACAGACAACGATCAAGGCTCCCATTAACAAACCAAACTTCAAAAATTTTCAACGAACACACATTTCAACATAAGATGAGGACATTAAAACATGCGAATATAAAGGGATTAAAGAGTTACCAAATCAGAGCTCCGAAGAGATTATAAACCCTAGCCAAAGCCTTTAGAAACCCCAACAACAGTGAAAAAACTAACTCAACTAATGGGTCTTCAACTCAATTTATTCGTTTCTTCAAGCAATGTCAATTTTGGGGAAGAGAGAGAATGCGCAGGGTTTAGCGAAGAATTGAAAAGAATAAAGTCGGAAAGCGCGTTCTCTGCTGTCGGTACAAAAGTGGCGGTAAAATGGGGAGATTTTAGTCTTTTTATTCACAAATTCTAATTTTTTATATAAAATTAAATCTATATTCTATATATATATATATATATATATATATATAATATTAGAGTATTTCACCGTATGTTTTAATTCATTTTTTAATATTTTCCCACCTTTGCACTTACAGTCCTTCCTTTTTGGGATTCTTCAATTTTTAAATTATTTTTTACGCTTCAACGCCCATCTACCTGCATTTTTTTAATTTATTATTATTACTTTATCACCCGCACCTTTCCTTTGTTGAAACCAGTACACACACACAATCCCAATTCCTCAATTGTCTCAATACGCGTTCAGTCCGATTTTCAAATTTGCCAAATCCTTCAAATTAATCCCACGATTTGCGCAAATCTCTCCAAACACAGATCTTCTCCAAATTCTGCAAATCCTCTCACCTTAATTTCAGGGATAATCCCAATTTGATTCATTTTTTTGGTGGATTTGGTGTGCAAATCTTCACCTTAATTGATATTGTTATAGATTCTAACAATTGAATAGCTTTGATCACAAGCACTTTGCACAAGCAACTACAATGATGATCGTCTTCTTTTATCTTCTAGGGTTTTTTATTAATGGGGTACTACTTTGCATGAGGACAATCCAATTTGATTCGATCACAGGCACCCAGAATCTGGCACGGGCAACTACTTTGATATGGTGAGATGATCTGATCTTATATGAGTGCTTGAGTGGTATTTTATACGCTGGTAATTGCAATGCTTTGAAACATATGTCCTCGGCGGGTTTCTTTTCAACAATTGCTGTAATTTAAAGAAGATTGAGACTTCTGACCATCTTTGCCTTTGAAATTTGATTATTCTTATAGTGCTGAAAGAATTTACTTTATTTTCTTTGATAGAGATTGCATGAAGAAAATGAGAAATTTTTTGACAGATTGACAGAGAAAGCTTCATTAGTTGGAACTCCTCAGGTTCTTCATTGATCTTCTTGAGTATCTGTTGATAGTTGTGACAATTGTTATATCTGTTTTGGGTGTTCTCTTTATCTCTCTGTCGCAAATGTGTTTGTCTGTATGTTGTATGCTATTTTATCATACATGTTAGTTTTGTGCTTCTTGTCTCATTTTAGTGTCTGTGCGTCTCAAATGTGACATTTTCTTCAGATGTCAAGTCCATTCCCCAAAGGACAGATTATTCAGCGTGTGTTCGTGTGTGCTTATTTTTGTCTAAAATTTTGCTAAAAGTGGAGTGTAGTGGCGGGGACCACGAGATGTGTGGATAATAATGAATGATGATGTGAAATGTGTGGTTGATATTGATGTTTGACTTTGACTTTTAGTAGTAGGTAATTTTTAGGTGAAAATAAGTGGAAACGAACACACGCTCAGTCTCGAGAAGTGGGAAGGTTAATTTCTGTTCGATAATACCTGATTCTTATCAAGTTTTCCCGTATTTTTGTGCACTATGGTTCTCAATGGAAGGGTTCTTTTGGATTTCTCTTGATAGGATAGATAATGGTAATGTTAAAGCATGTTTTGGTGATGTTGTTTCTTTTCCCTTTGCCTCATACAAATTGGGTTGGTGAATATCTCACTGCTGCTGTGAATGACTTTGATCCAAAACAATATGACAATCTTACTGCCATTTCAGATGGGGCTAACAAGCTTTTGATGCTGGTATGAATGTTATTTCACTTCACGCATTTAGATTTAGAACAATTTCAGTCATTTGGAACATGTTACTTTTCTAGATGCTGTTGTGATGCTTTGTTATGAGTGGTCATAGAACAATTTCAGTCATTTAGAACAATCTTAGTTATCCTTGCTGAGATGCTTCGGTGAAAAATAGTTGTTTGGGAATGGGATGATGCCAGTTAGATGCAGTAGTCCATATTTGGAATAGAAATGTTGCTATACTGGCTCAACTAAATTGCATTTGGGGAAAAGAAGTTCTAGAAATATAGAACTTAATGTTCTTAAGTTCCTTTTGTTTATAAAGTTGCATCTTGCATATTGTCGACTAATTTTTTTTTTTAATAATTACTAATTGTTAGGTAGTGGAGTTGCAACTCCGTCTATTTATATTGATGAAGAAAATAATAATGAAGTTCTGGTTGAAGAAACTGAAAGTGATTGTGATGGTAACCAAATTTCATGTGAAATGAGCACCGAACAACCAAATCAAAGTTGCCTTTAATACATGAACAAATCAAGTTTAGTGACATGCCCTCAATATTCACCGGTTGCAGGCTCGAGAAGACGGCTTAAAATCGGCTGTTGATCGTTGATTGCTATTGGTAAATATTTTAGTTTTGGTTCAAGATTTTAACAAGCTGTTGATTTAGTTTTTATTTATGTGTTTGATTTCAACTCTTTAAGCTGATGGTGATTATTTATTTGTACAAATGTGATAGGTATGCTCCTCAAGGTTGTGGAAGATCACGATTCCAACATTGGAACGAGCAAGAAATCACGAAATGTGGCATGAAGATTTTAGTAACTTGGTTCAATTAAACATTATTTACTTAGGAGAAAAATCAGGTTTCTTGAGCTGCTATTTGCGTCACTATTGTGCGGTGGTTTCAAAGCCAATTTTAGTACTTTCATATGCCTTCTCTCAGCAAATGGTTTTTTCTCACAACGGTTTTATTCTGGGTGCATTTCGTATATAGATGCATATGCCTATGCTTGAATTCAGTTCAATGAATTTCTTGCATTATAGTCTATAGCCTATAGATTTTGGGTTATGCTTAAAACCATTACCCTATCTGTGATATGAGAATGGTTACTTATTGAAGTTTGGTATTGTTGAAATTTTTAATTCCTTGGCCTGCAGCAATTTATTTTCAGCCACCCCTCCAAGAAATCTAGATTGTTTGACAAATTTTCAGCCACCCCGTCTGTTGAAAATGTACAAGCAAAAGAGATTATTGACAATTTTTTCTATGAAGAGGATTAGATTGTTTGACAAACTCAGAAGTATAAGGATAGATTAGTCACTAACTGCATTTTATGATATGTTTTTACAGGGTGTACGGATTCAAGGCACCATTAAATGTTTGATATGTTTTTAGAGGGTGTACAGATTCAATCGTGTTCGGCATTCTTTTAGCGACAACGTCGACAAGGCAGCCGTTAAATGAAATAGCCATTGTAAGTACTAAACAACCAGCTCACCATAACACATGCTCATGTTCAAAGTTTTGACTCTATTTTTCTTCTTGGGATTTCTATGCGTTGGAACCTGATTTACTCAATAGGCATAACACATTTGATTCCAGATGTAGCTGTCAGGGTAAGGAATGGCCAGGAAAAATCCTACAGTTAGCTAGGTGGAGGCCTTGAAGCCGGAATTTCGTCCATGATCCATGATGGTGAAGCAATGTCGATTGGAGTTGCAAGAAATTCAAAATGCAATGAAAGAAAGCTAGAAAAAGAGATAAATTAGTAGAAAAATGAACTCTAAATTTGCGATCAACCACTTACATTTCACTTATTTAGGCTAAGAACTAAGAACAATTTACTGTTCTTAATTTCTTCTATGAAAAAAAAAATTCTACTTAGCCTAACTTGGTATATATATATATATATATATATATATTATAAAATCTTAGTAAGCTTATTTACTATCTACCTAAAGCCTCTTACTACATGGTAGGAACTATGTTATACCGTGCTAATAACTACAAAATATAAATGCAAGTGCTTTCTTGATACTATAAGATAAGAACATGTGATAATTTGAAGATATAAGCGGGAGATAATTAATAATTATTTTGATTATATATCAATTATCTCATTTGACTTTAAATATATTAAGATGGTTCTCATTTAAATACCTCACTATCTCATTGGTTTGATGATTTAATGATTAAAAATTTTGGGAGTCGCATATATAATATATAATACAGGGTTTTTTTCGACCCTTGCAATTTATTTTTTTTTATTTTTAATTCCAACTTGACATATTTCCCTACACTTGTGGTCCTTTTTTTAAAATTTATTTATTTAGTATTTCCATCACAACTTCACACTCATTCCTTATCTATTCTTAATTTATTAGAGAACTCCTAATCATGGCCCTTTATATTTCCCTTAATTATGTAATTTGCACAGATCTTACGAGAGCTTCTTAGATATAGATAACTTTCATTATATTTTATTTTATTTTATTTTATTTTCGAAAATAGTATGAAACATAAAAAAGAAATGTGTAACGGTAAAAATTAAAAAATTAATTGCACCCATTAATTAACTATAGAAATAATTAGCTAGGAAACGAAAATTAATTAAAATTAATAATTTTGCTGAGATTTAATTTTCGTGTGATACAAAATTACCATTTATTAAATTTTTACACAAAATTTTAGATGTCTTTACTACATACTAAAAAAGGACAAATAAATTAAGTCTCCGATAAAAGTTCACAATGGGGTGTGGACGGGGATAGAATTGTCTAGTGGGGTGATTATGGGGAATAGGAGTCGGAATCCTATTGCAATCCGTATATCATACTTGATGGACCTCGATTAAATGAGGATGGGGGAAAATGACAAATGTTTCCTAACAAGGTAGTAATGAGGTATTGGGGCCTGTCGAATTGTACTCGCTATATTGCCAATTCTATAATATGTATCTACATGTGATTATATTTCATAATCAAATTTCAAAAATAATCATTCATATATTCATTGTCAATATCGTGCATCGGATGGGCGTATAATTAATATTTCCCATTATAATTGTATTTAACAAAATATAGAATAATTTTAAAGGAAAAAACCATAGCCTCTATGACAAATTGTTATCCTCTGCAACGCACCGGTGTAAATGTTAGGAAATTATTGTGCTTGGAATGTCGTTGCCATTGATATGGTCGTGGACAATATATATAGTTATGCCACGTTGAAATTTTTCGGACTTATACTATATGTATTAAAAGGTTGGATTTGTTCCAAATAGAGGAGAAACTCTATCGAATTTTTAAAGAATCATATGCATTTTTCTCATCTTTCTTTATTAGATTATTTATAGATAGTAATATAACTGTATGTTGAACATGTCTTCCCGTGCAACGCACGGGTAAAAATGCTAGTTTTCTAAAAATAGTAAAATTTTTTGTAAAAATTTTATATATTTGAGAGACAAACAATCGATCACCTGGGTTAATTGATCCGTATTTTAATTTCTACATTTCAAGGAGGCTATGATACTTGTAAAACTTAAAATATAAATAAATTAAACATGTACTAAATCATTGCTGATTATGAATATAATTTTAAAATATGTGATCATCTAATCATACTAATCATATCAATTGTCGATCTTTTTATCCCACAAAAAATGTCCTTGAAATTATCGATCTGTACATTAGACAAATATATGAATTTTTTTATGCCAAGAAGCCTCTATTCACGTCTCCTTATGCTCTCTCCATCCTCTAGAGATCAATTTATTGATATTTTCCAAAATATATCCACTTAGATTTTTGAAACACCGTCAAATTTCTCATTTTTGAAGAATTCATATTTAACATGTCTTGTTGTTAGATCAAATTAGCTACCATCATATACCCGATGATTGTACAACATTTCATAAATATACATTTGATCAAAAAAGCCTTTTTTTTTTTTTTTTAAAATCCATACATTACATTATTTCTAATGTCTATAACTACAAACTGTCACATTTGATTTAAATCATATGAGTGCCATTACAATCAATACTAGCGTGGCAGTATAATGTCCCATCACACTTGTTAATCACCGGAAAAACAAGCCATGGAATTTCTTGTTTTCTTTCTTTTAATAGGGCAATGGATGGTTCTTCACCCCATGAATAAACAAATTGCAATTTTCTAAGATGATCTGCATCATCATATTTACATTACAGAAACATTGTCTTACTACTATAGATCATTTCAACATGATAAAACCTTTGTCATTCTCAAAATTACATGCCATACAACAGTTAAGAAAAATTTAACATTATGGTATTAGAACAGAATCAGTCCTAAACTTAGCACTTGTTTGATCAAAACTGTTGCAATAATCTTGTGATTAAACTCCTACGGTTATTTCCATCATCAATACCGTGGATTTTTATCTGGATTCATAGCTTCAAGCATAGCAATCACACTCGGGTCGCAAATCTGCTTTAGTTCATCCTGCATTATCAAACGACACAATTAGCACAACAACATAGATATTGTCCAATGTTTATCTAATCCTCCCTACAGTACGAGCAAGAAAACACAGTAAGTATTGAAAAGGAGAAAAGAGCAAACCAGTAAAAACTTGTTCTCCTCACTGATCTGCATACAAGAGCTAGCAAGCTGCCTTAACTCCGAATTAAGCCCCCGAGTTTCCTTCTTCAGTTGCCTCACCTTAGCTTTTAATGAGGCGTCGTATTCCTGGAGAAAAAATGGCATCAAGTCAAATTTGTAAATATTACACTTTTCAATCAAGTAAATTCATGATTATTCAGAGAATTTATAAACTGAGAATGTCATTTAGAGGTATAAAATTTTGTATTTCATGTTTTATGAACAAACCTCTCTGTCCATTACTGGCATTCCAGCTGATTCTTTGATGCTGACTCTCTTCTTTGTCCGCATTAGTCCATCCTGCCCAAGCATTGAAATTAATTTCCGACTAAGCATTTATTGATGTGACGGCTTTGTCATAATTTTCGAAAGTTATATGTACTTTTCGACCACAAGAATCATTTTTTCATGATCTCTCTCAAACATACACCAAAAGCACCAAGCTCTATAACACAGAACCTCAATCACAAATCAAGCTTTAATTCCCAAAATGGATGCATATAAAAGGGCACATCAATCTCTAAGGCACACAAGCAAGGCATAAAACAAATGCATATTCAATAATGTGTAGATATATTGAGCACGTACACATTGAGCAGTTCTAATGTTTCTTTGATCTGCCGGATCTCCCCATTCACTGTAAAAGGCAACATTATAATCAGAGTTGGATAACAAATTAGTAACGAAAATAAATGAAAATTTCAAGGATTGATCTTCACCCCAATTCATCTTTCATTCTTCTTTCATAAGTTGGCAAGAAAACTAACTCCTTTCTACACGACTCACTTCCTCTTCTCTCTTCGCCACTTCTTGATGCAAAACCCTGTGACTAGCCATAAAACATCATTAAGATTCAATGTGCATTGTGCAAAATCTTCAAGCAAATCTTGGTACAAGAACAGTGTTCCTTTCTCTCCAGTTCAAGCCAATGGCTGTATTTAACGCTCAAATATGATTTGCTTGGTCAAGTGGATTGGTATGATAAAGAACAGAATTAACAAAAGATAAGCAGTTCACGAAGTAGTCTAATTCGATATAGAATTTAAAGATGTTCATGTACCTAAAGATAGAACAATTACAGTTATCTAATTCACAGATGACTAATTGACAGGGCGGCAACACTTACACCACGTGCCTCGTCTAATACTGTGTAACTAAACATGACCATAAAGTTTCCGAACCTGAAATGCAGTGTCATTTTCTGGAGACTGGAAGAAGTTGTTTTCTTGTTTGAGTTTCTTGTGTTCATCTTTGACATTCACCCTCTTCATTGAGCTTCTAAGTAACTCAAACTCGCACAGTTGATCTGGATAAAAACGAAACACGTTTTGCATATGATACTAATCAGAAAACGCCGTAGAAATTTATATAATTGTTTTAAACCTAGCTAAGTCAATCATCTCAAGAACATGACTCCTCCAAATTAACCCTTCCCCACAAAATTTCCATTAACAAACAAAATTATACACAAGGATTAACCGATTAAATATACAATAATCTTGCTTAATTTCATGTGGATTCAACATATTTATTCGGTCCACATCTAAATTGAATCATAAAAGAGAGAATGATAAAATAAATTCCCAATCGATGATTCTTCCAATATCTTCCTGCTTATAGTAGAAACAAAGTAAGGAACAAATTCAACTAAACATCGGGATATTCTGAACGCATCAAATATCGTATTCAGAAAATCAAGGGAAAAAAAGGACGGTAAAACAGGAATCAATCAGTACATGATAGGACCAGCTACTCTCTCTGACGTTGTGTGTACCTTTAAGCAAAAGAAATTGCGATTAAGAGAGGCAATGCGGAAACCTGTATAGAATATCAATGGCGGGCGAGAGGATTTTGAAAACTGAAGTCTGAAGAGCGAAACATCAGGCGGCGGGTCGTTGTAAAAGGGATATGGGCGACTAGTTAGGACCCAAAAAACAGTCCAAATAAGCCTATTTTTCTAAATAAAAGCCCACAATAAGGAATAACTCGACTCCTTTCTAATTTCAGCGCCAAAATTTTTTTATAGTTTCCAAGATTGACGTGGTGTCTCTTGCCTTTACCACATAGCAACAAGGGGCGATAAGTGAGGCTAAACACCCAAGTGGCAATAGAGGACAACGTCACGTCTAGCGCCAGGACTATAACAAAATTTAAGTAATGGGATTGGATTAAATTCGAGGAATAACTACCTTCCAAACATTAGATACTTTGTTTGATCTAAATGAACAAAATTTATGAAACCAATTTCATAAACATCTGTGAGTGTTGCTTTTATGATTTTTCAAATAAACTATCACTTTCTGAAAAATATATTATTTCAAATATTTTATTTCTTTATACGCTACTAACCAATTGTGGTATACTTATGCTTCTATTGGTATTTTGAAAAGAACTAGTTCTGTGATTATAATTGAGTGCCAAGTAGTATATGTTTTGTGTTATTAATTTAGAAATATTGAGTAAAATAAATAATAAATAAAAACAAAATTATTATTTTGATGTACAAAATCAATCGAAATTAGAGCATAAAAATAATTGGGACGCAAATGAATTTGTTATTTATTTAAGAATATTGAGTTGATATGAATTGGGCGAGACAGGTTTAAAGAGACGACCCGATGACGCTACTATTGCATGTTACCATCTTATCTTAGGGTTGTATACATAATTCGATGAATTATTTTCCATGCCAAGTTGAATTATTTCTCGTTTCTACCTTTCTAATTTCATTCTTTTGAGAAGGAAGAGTTTCCAATTGCACTGCCTTGTGCTTTTGTCATTTGGTTTTGGACATTCTGCCTTGGGCCAATTCGTTTACAATATTTTTTGAACATCTGCTATTATTTTTATGTATTTTTTTTAATAATCAAAGCATTAATGACAAATAAGGTTAGAAATGAAGAGTTTTATATAATTATTACTTGATTAAGAACAACTAAGGAATTATAAAAATATGTAGGGGTAAAATGGGAAATCAAAAGATTTCCTATCATTCACACTTTTGCATAGTAGAGATATACAAAATCAATTGCTCTCAAATCTTAGAAACACTATATCTTGAATGCCGAAAATACAAAAAATAAAAATAAAAAACCAATTTAGCCAATCGACAAATCTGGATAACAAGTTCCAACCGTCGCATTTAGACAAAAAGAAAATGTTGGAAAGAGCATGTATCCCAAAAGAACATATGCACAGTGAAATACGAAACTAGTCGTAAACTTTTTCAACAACTTTTATCTTTAATATATTAAAAATCGCTTAGGGTAAAAATCATTTTTTGAATCGTTTTACCCTTATTGCATATAATTAACTATACTCTATGGACACCTATAATTAACTATGAACGCCTACAATTGTCAATTGTTGAATGAGTTCGTGCATGTGTACAAGATTATGGGACATTGAAATTGTTCATTAACTTCGTCCACATCAAGAAGACAACGAGACATTGAAAATGGTTCATTCACTCTACAAGAATTCGTGCATTCTCCCTACAAGAAATTCATCATGCATGTGTATGCTTATCAAGTTTTGTGGAAAATGACAAAGCAAATACTCCCTCCGCCCCATTTTAATAAGCATGTTTGCTTTTTTACACGGATTAATAAGACACAATCATTATAATTGGAAACGTAAACTTTTTTTTGAAATCTTCCTAAAATGTCATTTTTATAAATAAATATACTAATAAACTACCTAATAAATATGGGTATCAAGTCGGGTAAAACATAAATTAGATTCTCATTATGAAAATTTGCATATAATTTGGGAGAGGCCAAAATGGAAAACATGTCTATTAAAATGGAACACGGGGAGTATATATGTAAGTGTCATGACATCCTATTGAGTACTAATGAGCCGGACTTTTTTATTCCATGCACCTAATTCAATATCCTAATTCGTCCATGTATATATGTGTACTGTAGTAAAAGAATTAGTGTGTTCCCAAAAAATTGAGTTAACATCCAATTTAATGTGATGTAAAACTCAATTACTTAAACCCAAAATTTCAATTATTTTATTTGGAGTACCCACTATTTTCTCCATCACATGCATATTTTAGATTTAGATTAATATCATAGATTTTAAGGTAAGATAAAGAATTCAAATTCTTAGTAAAGATGGACATCGAGAAAAGAGAAGAAAAAGTAGAAAAGAAATTGGTCAGCGAAGAAGTGTTCAAAATTCATGCTCATGAGATTGAAGAAGGGAGACATTCAACCAAGAAGGCTAAATAGGAAGATTGAAATATTATTTGCCGTTAAAGATAAAGAAACATATTTATTATGATCGTATTGTTCTATCAATCAACTTAAACACATTGTAAAAGAAAAGTATTTTTATCGCATGACCACACATGATATAAGTTTACAATCTTCAATGCCCACAGATCAATGATCACTCCTTTAATTCCCATTCATTCCCAGTCTCCATTTTTCTTAATTTAGGTCCTTGAGTATATTAGTTTGAAGACTATATTTCCTTTTCACACACATTTTCATTTGCATGTAAAACCAACGCCGCTACACATTCACCACACTTTTACCACTCTTTTACAACATATATTTAAATATTTACAAACAATGTGCAACGCACGTTATTTCGACTTAGTAGTAGAAAAATAGGGAAACAAATCAACTCAAAAGGTTCTACCAGATACGCACACCATCTCCAAAAATCTTTGTTCCCCTAATTTGTAGCTAGTCAAATTTGTTTGCCTTGGAGTTCATTTAAGTTAAAAATAATTAAACGACCAGGATTGAGTCACCATTTCAGAACTTAATTAATTAATGGTCATAGACATGATATAATCCGTTTCGAACACGGAAAATTCGGTAGTTCGGTTAGAGCATTTCTATTGCATGACCTCCATAAAATGTGGCATTAATTAAAATTGTTGTATTGCATGACCTCCATAATCGCTATGTAGAGGTCGTGCAAATGTAATTGAATAGTTCACCCTCACCTATAAAAGTCTTATTCCTATATCAACTAGCTTGTCTATGTCTCTCGTATTCGTGCTAAAATTCATTCTACCACTTAAAAGTGCTGGTTAGCAAGTACATTTATTTCCCAATCAAGTACATTAATTTGATTGAGGTGGAAACTTTTGAAATCACGATTTCTCCTTTATTTATTATTAATTTTGCATTCATACCCTATATTTATTTAACATGTAATTAATTTTGTTTTTGTTTATTATTATGAATATTTTTTAATCAATTCATTAAACTTTGAACTTTCAATAGATTGTTGAACAGACATGGTTTCCATTTAAAAAATCAATGGACTCCAAGCGAACCTGCAAACAAAGTGAACGACGGAAATTTGCAGCTAACGGATGATGATACAATAAACAAAACCGACGTGTCAGTGGCGCTTATATTCCAAGCAACTGACACGTACCACAGGAAAATCTATTAACAGAAACACGGGAATTAAGAACTAAGCAACTAAAAAACACTTCTTATATATCAAAAAAAGTAGTGACACATTGAGAGGGTCCAAACAAGAGCAAACAATGGAAGGAAGATTGAAAGGAAAAACTCTCCAAAATCCCAATGAAACTCTTTCAACCATGCATTTGAAACTCTTTCAAATTTAAATGACATTCGATCCATACCAAACATAACCTGAATAAAATCAAGCAAATTAATTACCAAGACCTACCTAGAGATGACATAGGCAGGCAATTTCAAGATAGATCAACGCCCCTTTAGTCCTGTATATTTTTGTCAAAAGTAAAAAAATAAAAATAAAAAAAGGGCAAAAAAAAAAAATTTCTAAAACCCTAAATCTTAAATGAGTGTTCTTTAGCAATGGTACGTATATTGAACAAAATCCGCATAGACATTGCCTCATGTCACGCATCTCGAGTTCCGCTGATAAAAGTTTGCCAGACTTGCCCAAGAATTGGGGCAAGAATGTGCACGGCATTTGCAGGATCCGCACATGATGCCTAAGTCATGGATTGACGGAGAGTGCACGATGAAAGGCATTTGTCAAAGGCTTGGGGCACAAATGAGTTGAGGTTGACACTAATGGAACATTCTAGAAACTTGCAGGAACTTGATCACAAGAATAAAAGTTCCACGTACAATTGAGATTTCAAAGAAGCCAAAGCATTCTCAAAGACCTTGCTTTGTAAAAATATCATGTACTTTATTGTAAAGATTGCAAATATCCAGCGATTGTATAGAACTCTAGACAAGTAATTAAGATCGTTCAATCGAGTTCATCTCCATCGTTCATTGCAAGGAAGTGGAAGTACAAATAAAGGTGTTAGGCTCATTCATTTGTAAGTGTTTTTTCTAAGTATTCTTGGAGCTTTCGTTAACGGAGGTGCTTGTGCGAGAATTGGTGAGGACTAGTAGTCACAAGCAACAGGGAAAGCCCACATAGAGGTTGGAAATCTCCAAATCTGTGATGCTCTAAATATAATATTCATTTAGAGCCAAGAATCCCCTAAAATAATTTGACTCCATTGGCAAATAATTTCGAATAGGGATCTTTTTCCAATAATGTTCTCATTCTAGCATTCTCTAGAGACATTCATTGACATTGCCAACAATGAAATTGCTCGGGAGGTAAATTATTCTCTTTCATTTTGCTTTTTGCTCATGTAATCCAGAAAAAAAAATAAGAAGCAAAAAACATCAGACTTTTCATTTAGAATTTTTATGTAGCCAACCCCACCTATTTGTTACTTTGTATCTAACCAAGAAAGATAAGATAGCAACCAAATCTCTATTGTCCTCTAGGGATAAATGGCATCTAAACTGAGTTCTACAATCAACCGGTGGGTGCTTTTGTTATCTCATTAGTTTACATCTTAATGAAGTCCCACGATAAAATGGACAAGAACACCATCTTTCAACATTATGAATATCTTGTGTCACACAAAAAGGCCCCAATAAATGAGCAACCTATTGAATGCTGCACAAAATGCACCAATAACTGCCAATAATGGATAAAAATGTTGAAGAATTGTGGGTAAATTATCAAAGAAATAACTCCAAGGCACGTTACGTCGCTATCTTTTAAGAGATGTTTCTCCCATTTTTCCAACGTCACTTCGGGCTCAAGAAAATTTTGTCAGGATACAATGGAGTTCTTCGTTTGATTCAAACAATGATGGGTCCGTTTGATCAAACCGAAGAGAAAACTCGGAAAGAAAACTGATGAAACCAATGCAGATTGTATGAATGCGTGATGTTATAAATTCGGATTATTTCAAATGACCAGCAACGAAGTATATGTATAAGCGTAGTTAGGCTTGTTGGGATGGGACGCACCTCTTCAAATGGATAGAGGTGTCTTTCAAACGAAGCGGTGTGTATGGTAATTATATAGATACAAATTTTCGAATGAACAACCCTTCACTTAGCAATCGAAATTTCCGTTTACCTTTGGGGGGCAACGTCCCCGAGCCCCCACGAGGGACGCTACCCCCTCGACCCCTGTCGCGAAGTGGCAAACAAACGTCGAAGCAGCAAGTCATTTGCAACAAGACCGAATTAAAATAAATTTGAGAAAATATCTAACAAAAAATCCCAACAATACATCGCTCAATTTTAAAAGACTCATTTGAAATCAGCGTTTCTAGATTTATCGCTATAAGCTATCATGAAATATGACTTGATGTTCCTAAAGTAGGACCAAGTGCCTGCAATCGAGACCGCGCAATAAATGCAAAATATACGTCTCAATTAAATGAATATTGGGTGGAGTACACCCAACACTAGCCACCTTTGCAAAATTTCCTAAAAGGCCTCCATAAGTTCATCGTTTAATCAACCTTGGTAGTGCAATAACCTCATTTTCAAGCAATTGAAAGAGCCACTGCAAGAATGGAATTGTAAAACAAACCATTCTTATAAATTGCTTACTTCGTATTCATGAACGATTTGAGAATTTGAATCTCCAAATTGTGTCTTCCTAGTGACATTAGGGAATGAGAATAGATATAGAACTAATCTATATTGATTTTACATTTCCATTATTGCGGCGGCTCGTTACACTCCTTAATTAAAAACGAGGAGATTACCGCACAACCAGTGTTAATTCAACATTATCTCCACGAGATGAACCCATTTCTGAAATATCTTAGTCATATTCTTCTTGTGGATATTTCAAGCGGATCTTGCTGTAAGGAGTGTCTTTACAAAATAAATCTTTCAAAGGATGACGATTTTGTATGCATTGCACCATATTTATTTAATTAGGATATAGATTTTGTAGCTCTTACATCGTCGCTATTGCAAAGTTCTTTCTTTCACAACATCAAAGTCGATGTTCTATAACGATTTGGAACGATGATCAAAAGAAGCAAACTTCAATCACAATAGATCAAACATTTCTTCTAAAATATTAATGTTCAGTTGGGAGGTTCTTTACTCTTTACCCACCGGGGAAAGCCTAGTTATTAAGGGTTTGGCAATTAATGTTAATGCTGTTAATTGGTCTGCAAAGTTCAAGAATTTGGTTTGTAGAGTTCAAGAATTTGGTATGTAGATTATAATGTTTTCGAAAACATGATCGAAAATTATGTTTTTACTTTTTTAGAATACAAAAATAAAAATGAAAAACAGCTTGGGAAAAAACACGCAATATCTTTTGTTGACATTGAATTGACTATGTGATTGGATAGTTCAGCCTCACCACCATGCCACCATAAACACTAATAGCTTTCCGACCCTCACCTATAAAACTCGTATTCCTCTCATTTGTGGCAAGCCAAATTTTGTTCACCGGGGAGTTCATTTTATCATTAACATAAGAAATTCAAAAAATTAAATTGCCGGCAACAATCCATTGAAGCAAAGTTGAAGGCAATGAGGAGTTTAAACTGATGATCGCAATCCAACAATAACCCAACGTTATCACAAAACTACAAGAGCACAAAAGGTTAATATCCCATTTTTCAACTCGCACCCTCATCTCTACTGAGGCTTGGGACCGATTGTGTAGAGCAAATAAGCAACACAGTTGGAGTTATAAGAATTTTGTTAGACGTAACAACATAACTAACAAACGTACAGGCAAACAAAGAGTTTTTTTCCCCTTCTTCTTCTTTTTGCTTTTTCTTTTTTAATTTATCGGATAGTAACTTCCACGTCAAAACCAAACTGGTTCAAATCATACATTGAAAACTGCCACTCATTATAACTTTATACATCTTGAGGAACCCGTGCACGCTACTCAAACTAAAATGTAAATTTTCAGCCAATTTTACGTGAATGCAAGTTAAATGTTGTTAGGAATTGCTCAATAAACGTGTCCAACGGAAATAAAATAAACAATTTCTAAACACCGGATCTACTCGTTTCTTAGATGAGATCTGTGAATAGAAATTATCTATATAGAAATGGATTTCACACAGAACCTCTCATTTGTTCTTTCGTCTCCAAGGCCATTCAATCGTCCGGCCTCCAACGTTGATCCACACGTCAATACTACTCTTAAATCACGAACACCTTCGTAGTGGGATACCTTTCTAGATCCTAGTGCTAGCTAAGAATGAGAATTAAGAGGCAATCGATCAGTTAGTTATGAGACAATAGTGAGTTATTTATATATTTTTAATAAGCCTAATAGGCTTGTGGGTTTCTTAAACCCCAAGCTAATTGAGGCCTTTAATTAATCTTATTAATTAGTCAGGCCGTAACTCGAATGATCCTATTCAACTATTAGACATTGTACACCATAACTAACATTCTCTCACTTGGATAAGGTCCAATTCAAAATAGTAGTACTTGACTTTGTGTGTGACCCATCGGCACCCACTAACGATCGCAAATGTCATGGTGTCACTATTCTGGCCTTATTAGGATAGAATAAAGTGAAATCCTTATTTCAGTTTATCATCGATTCACCTAGATCAATCAACTCATGTCACCGTCCATGATTGACATCTAGCAATGTGTCATGGCAATCCATATGGCGAGATAAGTGATGTGGTAATGACGAAACCTTTACATTTGTGGTTACCGTGGAACCATAATCCTTTCATCAATATAACCATATCGGTTCAGAGATATGGCTTAGTGTCAATCTCGTTCAACCAATCATATTGTTCACTCTCAACTCAACGTTGATTAAATCAGTGATTGTAATTGAAAACTCCTTTCAATCTAACAATCCCACATTGGCCAAGGATTTTATATCAACTTGAGTAGGCAAAATGCATGTTATAATCTCCTGTTATCCAAGAGTGATGAATCCTTTATGGAATACTCACAACCGTCATATATCTATCAATGTACTTGTATGACATTTCCAATCAACCCATGGATATAGTATCTTTCAATGTACGCCAAAGTAAAGCAATCCTTACATAAGGTTCTATAATACCCTCAAGTCAAAGGACCAATTCCACCATGTACATTAGAGATCAACCACTGACGCAAGGATAACTATCCATGTAATATCTCTAGGCGGGTCATCCAGATACTCGTTCCACTAACGAAACACCTATGCGTCTATCCGAATGTCTCCATATTCTAACTTGTGAGATCAGCTACTTTCTTCTCAAGAATGATATGCTGGACATGCCAATCTATCTGCAAATAACAATATCCATGTTTTGTTATTGCTATGACCAGGGACAAGTTAACAATAAATGCTCAAAATTTGTGTCTAACAATCACAACACCTTATGATTAATAAATTTTTTCGCATTTATTCTATGGATTCTATTATTTTAATTGTTATAAAATAACACTGTATATGTAAACTAATATATCTGCCATTTGAATGCATTAATTAATTAGGCGTTTATGGACATCAATGTCCAATATAGATTGCAACACCAGAATCTTACACAAACGGATCCAAATACTATGGTATCTAATGCAAATAGTTTCATCATGGCCATCATGACCATGTGAAATGATCTTTTGGATTCATTTTATCCTTTTAGATATCAATCAAGAGATGTCGCCTACGCTTCATCTAAGTATTATTATTCAAGACTATTTTGAGTCTCATCTGCTAACCTAGATGGAACACTATTGAGTCTGTCTCTTTCAATCTCTATTGCTTATCCCCAAAACAATTTTGGGGCGAACTGTTAGGCATAATGATTACATCGTATCATATTAATATGAATAATTTCTCTCATCGTACACCATTAGATTAGTGGTGTATACCCCCAAATCCACTAAATGAGAATCCTATTCTTCTTTAAATAACTAATTATATATCCTTAAATATTCTCCACTTCAATCGTATCCTAGTGTGAGAATATTCACCAATTAACTTTCCTTTTTCGCTGGAACCCTTTTGAACATTTCAAAACTTTCACGCTTAACGTCTATCAAGTATACAACACCATCTCTAGTATATAGTCATCCTAGAGCTTGACGGCATAGGAAAAAGGCAACTATCTAGCTTTTGTACATATTTACCCAATTACGTTCATATATGAATTATTATGGTCAACATGTTTTGATGTCAAAATAGAATATAAATATATTTATACCTCTCTTGTTTTTCTATTCTAATAATAGACCATTTGGATTTAGAAATCTAATATTACCGATCTTATTTCTATAGTTGATTCCGTTATATGGTTGTGAACAACTATTGTTCTTAATCTAAATAGATCAACTATTCATGTCCGAACATAGACTAGAAATATCGTCAAATGAATTTTAACTGGATGCTATTGCTTTCCCCAACTTCCCGAAAACCCCGTACTGAAGTCCCAAGAAAGGTGGACACTGAGGAACATGTTAAAATGAATTTTGTATCTATTTAAAGGCCTTGTGCAGGAAGGCAGACAAAACAGCAAATAAGTTTGTAAAATGAATATAGATAAACTTAACCACCTCATTAGTAATCAGATCCATGTGTCATCCTCTCCCAGCCAAGGATAGGTGCGACACCAAGAAAATAATGAAGGGATTTCCCCACCTTCTTGGAAACCCCGTACACTCTACAAACCAATGACAGCTAGACACTGAAACTTTACCACCTCCTTAGTAATAAGATCCACGTGTTATTGCTTTCCCTACCTTCATGGAAACCCCGTACATTCTAGACCCCTTCAAGCTAGACACTGAAACTTAACCACCTCCCCGTCAAGTCTATGTGTGTATGGAGCCACCTCATCGATTCTTACGGCATTTGATACAAAAGATTGAAAGAAGTCAAAATTCCATTTCAAGTAAGAGCAAAGACACTGATTTAAAATCACCATACAAATGCAACCTCACCCGGGTCTCAGTCAATCACAAAAAGATCAAATCCACACTCTTTTAACACCGAGCAAACTGAGACTCATCTAGATCCCCATTTCATATAAAAACAAAGATTGAACGATTTCAAATCAAAATGAAAATGTCGCTTACTCGTGGCCCCATCCTGGTGAAAAGATCAGGCTCCACGAACTCTTCTATCACTGAGCAAACTGAGACAGATGAACTTTCTTTTGAGTTGAAAGCCTAGTCCAAAAGTATAGAAATCATAGGAACGGCAACAAATTCATCAATGAACCATGAACACACACACACCACCTTAATTACCTGATCCAAGTCTTCAATCTATGTGTGCAGAGTATTATCAAAAAAACTAAAGCGTAAGACATCAACATAAGAAATGCTAGGTTGCGTTTCATGTAGCGGTAATCACCGGAACAATGTAGGTGACTGAAAAATGAATAAGTTCCACTTCAAGAGTCACAACCTCAGCCCTTGTAGAACTCGACATAATCTCCGCCCACGCTCAAACTAATAATATCCACCAATGCATATGACAAACTAAAGAATAATGAACCAAAAATGAACAAAAAGAAGAGATGAATATCTTACACAATTTCTTCCACAAGCATCCATTATTAATTGACCAAAGCAATTCCAACTGTGGATAAAAAATCACGAAATGAAACAATACAAGAGTAGAGAGTCTGAACACTTTTTGTCAATGGGGGTGGGGTGCTCAGTCTAGGATGTATTTGCTACACTGTGTTGGAGGTGTTTGCTTCTATGTGTTGAGCAACATCCAAAATATCAGCATAAATGAAAAGGAAGATGAGAACTGGTGTGATGTCAAAGTCGTACTTCCAGTACGACTTCTCGTTAACTAAGCTTAAAAAAAAGAAGTGTCCAGCAAATAAATGGTCTGATCATAATGCAGTACTTGCGCGTTTGGCTTATGATCGGTCTCTGAAGGATATAAAAATCGTTAAGCAGCACGATAGATATATGGGACAAGTAGGTAAAATCAAGAACCATTCACAACTATAGCATTATACTCATAACCAATATCACTGAAGAAAAGACTATAAATTTAGAACAGGCAAGTGCACAAAATCTCCAGCTATTATCAGTATTAATCCATCAGAAGTTGTAGACAACTAACCTGGTGGTACCATAAAGAAGTTCTCCACTTAAGTACCGGAAATGGAAATGTTGAAACAAATACATATCAAAGGAAAAAAAATGTTCCAATTACAGACAAGATTAGAGATAGGGTAAGAAACGGAAACCGGGACAAGTAAAGAGAACGGCACCAGAGAATAATATTGCTTCCTGACCGATAATGATCACTTCCAGTGGATTCCCATCACCATATCAGCTAAACCCAACAATCTGCACATGAACAAAGATTTTCGATAATCAAATTCAAGTCAAAGAAAATAGCTTCTTATGTTTCACAGTTCAATAAAGGTAAATAAAACCGAACTTTGTATGGTCGGTGGTCTTGGTAGTTGTTTTGCTTTGAAGGAATAAAATCCCAACCTATCAGCTTCTAATAATAAACAGTAGAATATTGCACTTCATTGAAAATAAATAATATTTTGGAGTTGGAGTCCAATAGTACAAGTGAGAAATCCAAGGAATCCAAGGTTTGTCCAATAACATTAGAAGCTAAGTGGAAAAAAAAAGAAACTTCACCATGGTAAGGAGCTTGGATACCATTATTGGGCCAAGATACCGCATTATCTAAACATTAGTTAGAAATTAATTAATAGATAAGCCCTCCCCACCCCCCTCCCCAAAAAAAAGCTTTCTGCACTGAAAGAATCTACAGAACTTCATCCAAACCATAACCCCCCAAGTAGAATCTACCAAACTGAAATACCAAGAAAGAGAGGAAACTGGATGAACTATTGAGAACTCATTAGAAAGATCCAAGGTTCTGGTATCAAATAAAATACAGGACACCATCCTTGGAGTCTAGGAATGACTGCCAGCATATTCCTGACCGGACAAGTATAACAGTCTCAAAATAAAGAAACTCCAAGCTTACGCAAAAACACATCTTCACCAAGGAAAATATCTTTCCAATTTAAGGGGGAAAAAGGAAAAATGAGAAATTACCAAAACCTCTAGACTACCACCACCAAGTAGTCGGCCAAGCAAAAATTACCTACAACATGGAGACAAAATGTTAAAAATGCCAAAGAAAATCATTGAAAATGTCTAGAGAGATTCAAATGGGCGCATCTCAAGAAAGTAACAAAAACAAATTCTTGGAAGGATTACCAGCACACTTAACATGGAATAGGAAACCACAAAGAAAAAGATGCAAGAATCTTTCCAGAAAAAATCAAACCAAACGTTGAAGTTCTTTGATCTAGTTCAAATCAATAAATAAACAATCACCAAAACGTTGTACGACTGCTAGAATACTCAAAACATTATCTGCCCAAGTGCCAAAAAAAAAAAGAACAGATTCTTTGCACAATCACCGATATCTCAACCATCAATCTCTGAGGAAATCACATCTTCTCCTGAGATTCAAAACATGTTGCTAACACATGATTTCGTACCGAAGGACAAGATACTTCAGACTGCAAAAAAAAAAAAAAAGAAAAAAAGAAAAAGGATGCAAGAATCTTTCGAGGAAAAATCAATTCTATCAAACATTGAAGTTCTTCGATCTAGTTGAAATCTAAATTAATAGATAAACAACCACCAAAACCTTGTACAGCTGCTGGAATACTGAAAGCATTATCTGCCCAAATGCCAAATATCAACGAGTTGCTAGAAAAGAAAAAGATGCAAGAATCTTTCCTGCAAAAATCAGTTCTAACAAACATTGAAATTCTTCAATCTAGTTGAAATCAATAAATAAACAATCACCAAAACCTTGTATGGCTGCTAGAATACTGAAAGCATTATTTGCCCAAATGCCAAATATCAATGAGCTGCGCGAATAAGAAAAAGATGCAAGAATCTTTCCAAGAAAAATCAATTCTTACAAACATTGAAGTTCTTCGATCTGGCAGAAATCAATAAATAAACAATCACCAAAACCTTATATGGCTGCTAGAATACTGAAAGCATGATCTGCCCAAATGCCAAATATCAATGAGCAAAAAAAAAAAAAAAAAACCAGACAGATTCATAGTACAATCACCGGTATCTCATCCTGATATTCATGAGGAAGTCACATCTTGTCCTAAGATTCAAAGCATAAAAAGAGACAAAAAACTTGTTGCGGACTCAAGATTTCATACCAAAGGACAAGAAACTTCCAACTACAAAAAAATCTGAAACTCATTCCAATAACTAAAAACAATTACCAAGGAGGAGAAAGGCGAGAACTTGCACTGCCTCCAAATATACCAATAGCAATATGTGAAATGCAATGATCTCACACACAAAAGAGGAAACTGGATAAAGTGCCAAAGAATATTGTAAAAGATCAATGATTCAACTAACGTATACCAATCACTGGATCATGAATCACAAAACCTTGACTGTAGGATTGAATAGATAATTGACAAATACCATGCTCTACAAAACACAAAAATGTTTGCAGGAAATAAGAATACATCACACAAGGCATTCAGAAAATATTTTAAGGTTCAAATAGGAAGTATCAAGAAAGGAACAAAAACCCATTCGTATAAGGAGGATTATCATTGAACTAGGAAACCACATTATTTAAACGAAAAATGTGAAAAACACAAAAATACCAAGAATTAATGTGAGGGAAGGACACTCCAACCAGTCATCAAAGATCTTCAACCCAGTTGACATAAATTAATCACCAAAACCTAAAATTGCAGCCTTAAAAAATTACAAAATAAAATAAAATACATATAAATAGTAGTATCTGCCCACACAAGGAGGAGATCCAGCCAAACACCAGAAGAAAGCATCGAGAATCTTGGGATATTATTCATCCATTTCATGAATCACCTGACTAGGACTAAATCACATCACCGTCACATCCTAGAATCGGATAGAAAACCAGAGATTTCGCAGACATGAGAGAATCTACAAACAGAGCACCCCCGACCAATATGATTCTCAATTGAATAACTTGAAACAATTACAGAAAACTTGGACAACATTTAAATACAAAAGGAGTATCTGGCCGAACCAAAGAAGCAAAACACACAAAACCCAGTAAGAAACTGTGAAAGAATCATCATATATATGGTCATACGGTACAACATCTTGACCTTATGTGTGGATGGATAGTCAAGAAATCGAATCTCTTTAGGAACTGGACAATCTGGACCGCAAAGGAAGAAACTACGATCACAGGATGAGTTTATATAAAGGATCACACGATGAGTATCAACAAAGTACAGGAAACCAAGCCTCAGAAAGATTGCCAGTATATCTATCAATAGACAAGGAAATCAAGATAATAATGTTTTTAAAAAAATGCAACGTTTATGGGAAAATACAAGAACCTATGCTTAACTAGAATCAACCGCTAAACGGGCCTTGATCCAACCGAAACACATAAAGAACCACTGAAACGCTCTGCTGCCAAAGTACCAAAAGCAGTATGGGTCCAGACCAGGAGAGAGAGGAGGAGATGGGGAAATCATCAGCATGCCATTCATCCTACCAGGAGGAAATCAATATCTTGAAATACACTTCATCAAAACCACCCTCCTAATCTCTGATTGTCATCCAATAACAGGCAACAGCAAACAATTACCAGATACTTCGACTGCCTCCAAAATACCGAAGGCAATATCTCCAAAATACCGAAGGCAATATCTCCCAAACCAATGAAAAAAAGAAACCCTCAGATATGGGGAAAATGGGACAAAACCACAGAAGAATCTCAGAAATACCAAAAACTCGGACTGCCTCCAAACTACAAAAGCAATATCTGCCAAACCAATGAAAAGAAGAAACCCTCAGAACCAAACCAAACAGCAGAAGAACCCCCGGAAAGGTCTATGGTTCAGTGATCGTCAAACAAATTCTAGATACCCAGTCTTTGAATAATTATCAATAAATGTATACCACCAGACCACAAAATAACAAGATCTGGAGATTAGGATTGAATGGATAATCGACAAATCCTAACGCTTGACAATATATGCAAGGAGAGAAAAATAGTTCCCGTGACATAGTATAAAATTTACCATTCTCGATTCGATATTGGGATCACCCAAACTCGGTCGAATAATTGTTACCATCGGCGATGCATGAGGGATCGCCACATCTGCAACTCCGACAGATTATCACCGCCATCGGTCCATCCAACGACAACCCACGATTACCATATGCCTCGAGGTTTCTATTTATAGACATCGACGCAGAGAACAAACGGCGAGGATTGAATCTCCCAACTTGATCTTCCAACGGTCATATCAATTTTGGATTGGGCCTCTTGATCTTCCAACGGTCATATATTGGCTACAAACCTTGCGGGTTCGAACTTACGATCCTTCTAGAACGCGGTACTTTGTTAGGTCGATTAGCTTTGGGCAATATTCAGCTCGTTCTTTTACAACTTTTAACAAATTTTTACACATTTTAACACATTAACATCAAAAGTCAAACCAATTACATTCACATATTTTCTGGGACTCACTGTACTACATAAATCTCCACCACTCAATCTCACTCATTCTCTCTCGTATTTCACATCAAAACTCATAAATACTCATAAATACACATACACCAACGGGGGCATTGTTGTCAAAGTCAACAATAAATAATAATAATTATTATTATTATTATTATTATTATTATTTTAGATTAATAATAATAATAACAACAACAACAACAACAACAACAACTTCAATTCTAAATAATAATAATAATAATAATAATAATAATAACAACAACGACAACGACGAGAGATTCTCATAAAAACAACAACTGCATTTCTTAATAATAATAATAATAACAACTGCGGTTCTTATTAATAATAATAATAATAATAATAATAATAATAATAATAATAATAATAATAATAATAATAATAATAAAGATGATGATGATGAGAGATTCTCATAAAAACCCATTTCAAAATCCTGCCATTTCAAAGACATAATTGTCAAATTTTGCCGCAAAAGAAGTACTTCTATTAGTCTCCTTCCCAAACCAACCTCCCATAAGCTCACATGTTACTTGCACACAATCGAAGAGATGAGCTCCGTCCATTTCCCCGTGATATCTAAATTGATTATGTATTCTCGTTCGACAAATTCATAATACAAAAAAAATAATTGATAATATATATGGAAATGATAAAAATGACACTTTTTCTATTTTTCAACTAAACTAATATATTAAAATTTAAGATTCTCATTCACAAATAATAGCAAAGAGAACCACTTGAAAATTAAAAAAAAAATGCAAATGCCGATAAACTCCCCACTCAAAATATAGAATTGGAGTCTTTTAGTTGAAGAAATAGGAAAAGTAATTGGCATTTCTCATTTAATTAGTATTTTTTAATGAAATGTAATTATTAGTTTGAAAGTTAAATTGTAATTTTGTATTACCTAAAATTTACACAATTATAAATAAGTGAAAAGGCAAAAAAAAAAAAAAGCAATGAAAATAGGCATAATAAAAAAAAGTTAATAAATAGGTATAATGTAAAAAGGAAGTGGACAAGAAAAAAAATTGACATTGGCAATTTGGCACAATGTAAAAAAACAAGAAGTGGGTGAAGGACTTAGAAATCGAACCCCTCCCTATTTACTAGCCAAGAACCAAAGCCCCATGTCTCCTATTTCAAACTATTTTATATAAGTAAATCTTTTTTAAACGTTCATTTTGACCTTGACCTATGCTGGGGGACAGTCCTAAGCAAACCACACCACCCCCCAAAAAAAAACCCCACCCCTGTGAGATGAGGGTAAATTCGTCATTTCAGCTTTATTCTCTTTGTACTTGACAAGCTCTATATAAGGATTTCTCCTACAGTAAGCGGGCTGCGAACAAAAAGAATTGAAGAACCACCGTTGTCCACTACAAATAAGGAAACTAATTCGGAAGAAATACATTGGATTTTGAAGAAAACCAAATTGCGTTAGAAGAATATTGCAAAGAGAGACTGTGTACTTTTTTTCCACAAGAAAATCACTTTGTCAAAAACAAATCAATGATAATGACAAACTAGGAATGATAATGACAAACCAGGAACAAATTTGGATTAAAATCGAAATGTACACCCATCTAATGTTGGAAGAATTTTTTTTTAAAAAAAAAATTATAATATTAATGCAAAAAAATACTACAGTGTTGAACATTTTTTATAAAAATTATTTAATTAATACTAATTAATTCATTAAAATTAATTAATGGATCAGATAAACATAAGAGTATAAAAAAATTACAATTTAAATTATGCAATTTAACTAAAAATTTTCATTAACTTATATATGTTTAAAAGTTATGCATTAAATTGCTATTGCAATTTTTTGATGAGAGAAGCAACTTTATTATTTTACAACAAATTTGACCAGTTGACGATCAAATTACCAATTTTTTGGATGAAAGGACCTTGCGCACTATTTTTTTGAAAGATTAGATGCCCCAAGTGCGAGATTTTAAAGTTTTGGACCTGGTTGTAAAGGCCAGAAAGGTCGGGACCCCTGGTGTAATTAACCCCTTCCGTTTTTCGTCAACTTATCACTCCCGTTTTCTTACTGGCTAATAATTTTACCCGCACAAAACACGGCTTAAGCTGCAAAGCAATTGAACCAACAATCAAACCTTTTGCATTTCAAGGAACGCACGCACGCACAGGCTGTACAAAGCTATTTTATATTACCTTTTTTGGCTGACACCCATTATTTTTCTGATCAGCAATATCAACTCTCTGTTTTGACCAGAGAAGCCAAATTCTCAGACTTCCAATCACAGCTCCATTTCATCTCCACTTTCATTTCCATCCAGAGCAAAAATCAGGTGAATTGAAGATCAGAACTGTGTATCGATTCGAAATAATCAGTTGAATTGCATTGATTGTTGAGTTGTTACATGGGCAAAGGAGGAGGATGTGTGCCGAGTAAAAACAGGGCAACAGTGGATGCACCTGATCACGATGCAACAGCTGCAGTGAATGATAGATCATCATCATCAATCTCAATTGAAGCTGAAAACCCTAACATAACAGTCCCCATTCAAGATGCGGCTGTGCAGAGAGTGAACAGGAAACTGAGAATATTTATAGTGTTTTACTCAATGTATGGACACATTGAGGGCTTGGCCAAGAAGATGAAGAAAGGGGTTGATGGGATTGAGGGTGTTGAGGGTGTTTTGTACAGGGTGCCTGAGATTTTGGCACCTGAGGTTTTGGAGCAAATGAAGGTCCCACCTAGAGGGGATGGGATTCCGGTGATATCAGTCGATGAATTGGTCGAGGCTGATGGGATTTTGTTCGGGTTTCCGACGAGGTACGGGTCCATGGCTGCTCAGATGAAGGCATTTTTCGACTCGACCGGGAGCATTTGGAGTGAGCAGAAGCTTGCTGGTATTCCCGCTGGGTTCTTCGTTAGCACGGGAACCCAAGGAGGTGGACAAGAAACTACTGCGTAAGCCTAATCGTACACATCATATGAGTGCACTCCCAATCACGTACCCACATATGATCTATCTATGTACTCAGCTTTTATATTTACATGAAACCACACCTGACTTTATAAACACCACATCAGTTGTGGTTACCTGATCAAAATCACATACGAGCGTAACTCATTGTATAAACTTTCATGTACGGATAATATTGATTTGTTAATCAACATATAATGTCTTTGCAGATGGACTGCAATAACGCAATTAGCACACCACGGTATGGTCTACATCCCAATTGGATATACATTTGGAGCAGGGATGTTTAAGATGGATTCGATTAGAGGGGGGTCGCCTTATGGAGCTGGAGTTTTCTCAGGGGATGGGACGAGGCCACCTAGTGACATTGAGCTTGCGCTTGCAGAGCACCAGGGCAAGTACATGGCTATGATCATCAAGAGATTTGCAAGTCCGTAACACATTCTTCTCGTTAACATGTTCATTATCTGCATTCTTGTATCATGTGTGTTAATAGAATTTAAGGCCGAGTGGATCGGAATTCAAGGCCGAGTGGATCACTTCTCAGCTTATAGTTGTCACAAAATCCGTATGTGAATTTGCCTTCAAAAATTGATGATCGTTTTCCTAATGAGATGTTACATTTTTCTACTAATGGGTGTGTTTGATAGGAAAAGACGGAAAAGAAATTATTTTCCATGGAAAATATTTTGTCTAGGGGGAGGTGGGAATTATTTTACATGAAAAATAAGCCAAAACATACTTTAAGTGATTGTACATGAAAAATTATTTCCATAGAAAATTTTACAATTAAACAACCAACTTGAAAAATAATTTTCAAATTCCATATTTTCTTTGGAAAATCATAGCAATCAAGCACACCCTAACTTCACACCTGAGAAGTACAAACCAGAAGGAATAGACAACCCATTCCTTCCCTTCCTACAACCGCCCCCAAAAACCCCCACCCCCAATGAAAAAAAAAAAAAAAAAAAACCAGAAAATGTAGGATTTAAAATAAAAAAATCAATTAATAACACATCACCATCAATTGATAAGCACCACGAAACCAAAATTAGTTCAAGCAATTTCTACAGGAAACTAGTATACAGGCCATCCAGGCTATGTAAAGCTACTATTCTGATCGAAACCTGAGCTCCACCTCTGAACATTATATATGTACAACAAAGTTTGTCAAAGGGATCTCCTATCAACGCTGTCAGAATCTATATTCTATCCTGTCTGTCTATCTGATCTATCTTGATTTCAAGGTTATCACTAGTATCCTAGGTGGGTAGCCAACATCTAGCACAACTGAGTAAATTATGCGCCCCATAGCAAAGTATACAAAATAAATAGATTTATGTTTATGATTGCGCCTTATCTGGAAGTCGAGATACTTCTTTATCAGCAAAATGGAGCAGTCTTCTCAGTCTCAAAACCATGTCACAGTGAAAAGGCAAAGCTGATCTTCTTTCCAAGTAAGCTGGACTGACTGTCATCCATGATAACGCGTGAAGTTCTGCAGCTATGGATTCAAGAATTACACGTGTCTCTGCCTCAAATTCTTTGGCATCAGAGCTCAAACCCCTTCCCAATGGTTTAACAGCGCCCTTCCCCAATTTTTCTTGGGTGATGTTACTGCCTCCGTAATAATCTAGTAAGGTGACAGAAAGAACTGAAGGCCATTCTTCTTTGGCCGGGTTTTTAGAATCTTTGCGCATTGATGGAACGGCTTTTGAAACTACAAATCCTGTGGATAAGGGAACTGCAGATCCTTTGCTGTGTAGAAGATGGGCGAGTGGAGGTGATTCTGCAGTGAGACATGTAGGAAGCTGAAGAATGGCTGGAGGGAGAAAACGCATGCTTCGTGAAGGGATTAATATATAGGAGGAAGAGGTTGTCCCTAGGGACTTAACTGGAGTGTAGCCTTCAAGATAGCCTGGAACAGCACCACTTTGAGTTGCCCCTGCAATAAAACAGCTCCCACGTTAGACCACACCTGTCCAATCAATCAATACTTGCACCACTTTGGGTAGAAAGTCGTTTCACTTCTAAGAAGGCATCATACACCTCATAATTCATACAGTGAGATATCTAAAATTTCTGCTCCAACATTAACTTGCCTATACAAGTGAAACATAGGTCAAAAATTTTCCAGCTTGTTTCTTTATATACTTCAAACATCGTTTTACTTCTAGCAAAGCATCATACACCTCGTAGTTCACACAGTGAGATATCTAAAATTTCTGCTCCTCCAACATTAACTTGCTAATACAAATGAAACATCGGTCAAAAATTTTCCAGCTTGTTTCTTTATATACGTCAAACATCTTTATTATTACATAAATTTATCTCCACCACAAAGATGCACCAAAGAATCCACAGAACTTCCAGAGCTAACTACTGAGATTTTGGACAATCTCTATTTTGATAGTAAGTTGAAAATTGTAGGATAGTTTTGAACAGCGAAAAGGAAATTTTTGCTCGGAGGTCAGAGCTAAAAATGGAATTCCACCCCTAGCATCAAATAATACAAGCTATTAACTACAAAAAGAAAAAAATAAATATTTCAAGTAAAGGAAGTTCAAAAGAATATAAAAAAATAAATAACTAAATAATGACTGCCCTACCCAACCCCCAAATAAACGTCCCCTCAGATAAAGTAAATCAATTCTTACCGGAAGAAATTGAATCTGCTTGAAACATTAGTTGTAAGGAATGATCAATAGAAACTGAGACAAAACTAATGCTTTGCACCCATTGCAGCAAGCCCCTTGAACTGTCCATGGCAGAATGTCCACCCGCCAGCTGCTTTCTCGAGGAGGGTGGTCCCATACCACCTTTCCCAAAAGCAGAACTCTTTGTGTGAGCACTGTACAATGGACTTGCTGAGGAGGGGAGCCCTCTCTCTTGCATTAGGCTTATATCTTGCTGCTGCAATGGCGTCCCATTGCTACTAGCAGGCATTCCATTATCAGGAAGAGATCGTCGTAGCTGCAGAGACCATTTCTTCACTTCTGAACCCCCAATAGCATACAGAGCTTTCTGCCACTCTGCGGAGAACATAGCTTTGTTAGGAAAAAGAATGAAAAGTAAAAGGCAATAAATTACAAATCCAATAAAATATACAACCTGTATCTTTCCTTCAACTTCGTATACGATGAGAATGACAATTAAAAAGCAACCAAAAGGCATCGCTGGAAATAACAATGAAACATAATGGCATACCTTGGCACTCGAGCTCAAAGAAGCATCCGATTCTGGTTATCACAAAATCTCTAGGCTTTGCAATGCCTCCATCCGGAGAACACGCCTGAAGTATTTGACATCCCTGTTGTAGGATCTGGATAAAGAGGGACTGGAGACCCTTTGTGTCTTGTCGACTGCTGACTCCTCCAAAAGGGTACACATAGCTGTCAAGCAATTCACCCCTTGAATCTGTCCAAATGCACGCTAACCAACGCCAATCCTCAGTCCATCCATAGCAGCAATGCAGGCTTGGAAGTGTCTTTTGATGGCCAGATCCAAAAGCATCAGTATCCATTGCATCAGGTTGTGGGACAGGACCAGTATCACCGCTTCCTGGAGCAGCTGAACTTTGCATAAAGCTAGTACTTCCACAATCATCAGTTAAAAGCTTTGCAGACTCGGATGCTACATTACCAAACAAAGGAGAAAGTCCATGCTCTAACGAACCAGGTTCTGCAAGTATAAAAAGAGGCTCAAACAGACAACGGATGTCATCTTGAGGATATACATCACCAGTTATGCTTGGATCACGTCCAACTCCGCTACCCCTTGAGGATTGCCAAGAGTTATCCCAAGTACCTGACCTCAAGCTAGCATCAAGTTCACTCCCTCTTTGGTGAGGAGCTCCCACAATTCGAGAGCCAACACAGTCCTTCCACATTCCTGGAACCCCTGAAGTCATTTGCATCAAGACGGAATGAGGTCTTCCCGATGTGGATGATGGAGTTGTGTCAGGGGAGCCCGATCGTGAAATTCTCCGAGCTTTATTGTAAACAGTGAAGGCAATTTCCTTAAGAGTTACAAGCTCGCCTAGACTGGGACTTGTAACCCTGAAAATGGCATCAACCGTAACAATTTGCAACACCAACTTAGGCACACTAAACCCTGTTAAGGTTAGAACATTTGAAAATGATTCGTCCACGGCTGCTGAGTAACTCAAGGCCTTCGCAACTTGATTGTGCACTACAGATCTCCGCTCTTTATCTGAAGATCGAAGGACTGATCCAACAGCAATGGAAGATTCAACAACTGTCTGTAGAACAGCAAGAGGCTCTGGGAAGGGACACACCACGTAGATTACCTGATGCAGCATGATCAACACAGATATAAAACATAAGCAGAGCTTATTTAAAAATAATAATGAGAGAGGGGAGGGGACCGGGTGTGTTGGGGTGGATGCAAAGCATATATATATTGAGCAAGATATTGAGAAAGGGCCCTTTTAAGCTAAAGAAATACAGCAGAGCAACTTCTACTATTTCTAGATCTCATAAGTGCACTTGGGGCTGCATTAGCTGGAGAGGGCCGGGAGAGGTATCATTCTCAATATCAAGCACTGAGGTAACTAAACTTAGGGGCAACTCGGGCACAGAGGTAATATATTCTTTTGAAGTCTCAAATCTATCAAAGTGTGTTGGAAATTCACAACTTACAGTGCATGGGCCAGTATTTCCATCCTTGCCAGTTATACAGGAACCAAGTTTCAGAGTCTTCAGAACCTTCGAGAGATTCTTCAGATAGCTAGTCAGATCCCAGCCATTGGATAGACTGAGAAAGTAATCACTAATTGATCCCAACATAGATGCATTACTGCTATCTATCTTCATGGATTGAGGACAGTCTAGCAAAGCAAAACCGGAAGGAGAAACCTTCCCAGAATCCACTTCCATCTCATTTCCAAGACTTTGCGGTGAATGTGTCCCCAGCTTGCAAGTCTCATACACTGAGAAGAATACCCAATAAAATTAACAAGTCAATTAATCTCAGAAAATTTCACAAATGCACTTATGCGCATATCGCAGTAGAGAATAATTCATTGTCAACTATTTAAGCTTTGAATGTCTAAGTGTATATCTATTCACGTAAAAGTTGCATATGCCTCAAGGAGTTGTATTCTACCACTGGCTCCATAAAAGTGAAAATCTTAGGCATGAAGAGATAGGAATATGAAAAACGTCCAAAATATAACTGCATAAACTAATACACATAATTAAACTGCACGAGAGAATCATGTGTTAGAGGTCTTTGAAGGTGCTACAACAATACTCTTGCCGAAAGTTTCAGTCAACTCATGCTTTACTCCTTTAAAGCATTGCAAATTTTCATTGAATGATGTATGCCAACCTTCAAGAGGTCTCCTGCTTAAAATGCAAGGAATGTCATATCTAGGTGGTATAAACTATAAAATCATGTCAACATTGAATCAAAAATGATATTATCAAACTACCAGCATGCATACCGAGGTCGAGCACCAACACAGTGGAATATATTAACTTGGAACAAAAATAATCCATTCAGTAACCTGTGGCATTTGTCGTTCAAATTCTGTACATCGAAATTCTAGTACATACTGATCACTTTGACAAAAGATTAACTCATTTGTTAAATGCACTGACAAAATCCAATCATGACTCCAAACTTAATTCTCTTCACCTACGCATAGTGGATAGGTGCCGCTATGTCACAACCAATGGTGGACCAACACATCACAATAATTTTAAATTTCAAATATTTCTACCATGTGTCAGCCAATAGTGGACATATCAACACCAATCCATTGTAGGTGGACCATCATTACCCCCAAAATCGATCCCCATTTTACCTTAAAAACATAAATGACCATTTACAGGCTTACAGCTACATTCTCAAGACTGATCAATCTAACCTGTCCCAAGTTGCTGGAAAAAATCAGTGGCAGCAGTTATGAGTGGATCGATATTTGGACACACAACGTAGTATGTCATCTGCATTTTGAAAATAATAAACGTGAGGGAGTCATAAAAACACACTCATTGGTAATTATATAAGAAAAATTCACTAGCATTAACACTGAAGAAGAAAGGTGAAACTTGGCAGCCCATCAGTTGGTGTGCTACCTCTTATACAAATTCTTACATGTTTTGGAGTTGCATATGGTTCAAGAGGTGCCTTTTCCCAGAGTTGAAGAGAGCTCGGAGACGTCTTGAGCCAATCATCTTGATATCTGTTAAATAAAATAATTTAAACTGCTAACCAGGAAAACAGGATAAAAAGCCATACAATGAATTTCAAATCAAACTCCAGAAGCACGCAAATCATCACAGTTTATCACTGAAATTAGTGTTGGCTATTGAGATGATAGCACCTAGCAATCATAATCATGTCAATGAATCAAGATGGTTGAGGCAAATGAGGTGGTACGCAGAAGATGATACAGTTTTTAAAAGTTTTTAAATCAATGTCCGGAAATGCCAGCGTAAAAATGTAATGATGCAAATGTTTGTATATCATGAAAGCCAGCAAAATCCTCAGAGAGCCTTCAGCAAGCTTGCAATTTGAAATTATTAATTTTACGCAAAAAACAAAGACAGAAAGAATGCTTAAGCTTTAACTATGGAATGTCTGGAACATATTTTACAAGCTTGAGTACGGGTTGCGAAGGCTTCTGCTGACACACCTCTCTAGCTGTGAGACGAGAACAAAAATACGGCCAGAGAGCCAAGCTCCATACTAAAATAAGAACGTAAACAAGTGACTTACAGGTACTATGAAATCAGCACACACATGTACTATGAAATAAGCACACACGTGTGCGCGCGCGAGCCAAGAGACAGAGAGAGAGAGAGAGAGCAAAGAATGCCAGAGGACAATACATATCAATCTTGTCATCAAAAGTTTACACAACTGTCTAACAGGTTTTTGGATGTCTGCACGTTGTCGGAGACACTTTAACCAGTTTCTATGGCTTGAATATGCTGTGGCATTTTTCAGTGCAGGGACTTCCTACACATTATGGAGCGGGTTGGTCACAACTCACATGAGGTTCAACTTCAGCCCATTTCACTCCGAGTCTACAGTATAACTAAAGTCAATTATTCTAAATGAATAAATTGTCTCCTAGAACTCTCAGAATCAACAAAGCACATGTTCCAAATTTCCGAACTAAGTAGAATAATTCAGTTCTCCAGCTTCCACATATAATCCCAATAGGCAACCGTATAGTCAGCAAAGAAGCACATAGTATCGGAAAAATTGCAAATCAATTTTCGTCGTCCATACCCGACCAGTATGGAAGGAAATGGAACTGCAGAAAGTGTGGGCCGCAGTCTTGAGCCTGATTGCTGATCTGACTCTGCTATACAAGGGTCTTGATTCAGCCGTCTTTCACTTGCATCATCCCCCCTGGTTACATCTAGTCCAACATAAGTTGGAAACAGCATCAATGCAATGATACGAGGTCTAGAACCTCATTGGATTAACAAAATACACACACATGCATATATACATACATACATATATAGTACTACCTTTTTGGCAAGATAATCCACTGGCGGATGAGAGAGATGGGCTCATTGGGTCACCAACTGATAGAGCTGCAGTACTGGAAGAATCTCGACATTCACTTGCACTTGCAGTCGATTCTGCAGAAAATCCATCACCCATTATTCCATCACCAGATTGACCGCGGCCTCTGCACCAATCAGTAATAAATAGAGGACCATCTACACTGCCAAATGCAGTTTTTAGAGCTGTTTTAATGTCTGATTGAAGCAAAGTAATGGTTAATGATGCCTGTACCTGATAGAAATGATAGCTTCAGGTAAGTAACATGATTAAAGGGCAAAAGAACCCACAAAACACAATATTGGTCTCATTAAATATATGGAAAGATACATCAGTTCAATTTCTTTGCAGTAGCAGCAACTATCTTACAAGGTCCCAATTCACTGAAAACTTCATCTGTTATGACAGATGCCAATTGAGGAAGAAAGCAACGGCGAAGCAAAACTGTCAATTTAACGGGACCACGGTTGACCATATGAGAAATGTCCAACAGATGATACTCGAGCTATGTCTAACAAAGCTTTAATCATATTTCAAGTTTGGTCAAACATCAATTTTGGCGTGTTAGTATTTGTGTAAAAATGGATTTTTATGGATTTTGATATGATATAGGAGATAGAATGAGTGAAATTGAATAGTGGAGATTTGTTTAGTACAGGTAGATC
Source organism: Jasminum sambac (assembly GCA_018223645.1). Taxonomy (NCBI): domain Eukaryota; kingdom Viridiplantae; phylum Streptophyta; class Magnoliopsida; order Lamiales; family Oleaceae; genus Jasminum; species Jasminum sambac. The sequence continues at coordinate 23,629,932 of CP073648.1, read as the reverse complement.
CCACAAAACATGTGGACGTGAAATAGGAGAGAGAATGTGTGGAGTTGAAAAAAATGTATAAAAATTTGTAAAAACTTATAGGCTAACGGGCGCTTTAAATAAAGGCTCTGTGAAACCTAGAACTTTTTTCCGTACATATTGTGGACACAACTCATCTATCTATGCTACAAAATATACTGAAAGTAGTATTGGAAGATAACAAAAAAGATGGCTTATAGCCTAATCTAAAACCATAATAAGTTCATATTGTACATAGAAGAAATTTAAATTTTTGATCTTTTCTTCTTTCCAATCCAAGGTACTGTCTACAAGTAACTGATAAAGTTACTGGTTTTAGCAAATTAATATTGCAGGAGAAGTCAAAGGCAACCGAGGGGTCTAAACGATCAACGTTATGCCCTTGCAGAAACACTGGAGTCAATTTTACCAATAAATTTTAACCAAATATGAAGAAATGCTAGCAACTTATGAAACCACTGGCACTTCAAGAAATAATGAACACACTACAATTTACTTACATTATCATAAATGTAATGACTTATAAAACCAAACAAACGATGGATTAGAATTTAGAAAGTTCAATCTTGAAAGTTGCGATAAATTTACTAGGGGTGTTAAAGATTCAAAGGTAAACATGTGAATTTTCGAAGAGATCAGCAGAAGAAACAAGTAGTTACAGATATTCAAACACTTAATTTAAAAGCTACAATGCCATACTTTAACCATAATCAGTCCGTTGTAATCGAGTTGAAAACTTAAATCATATCATATCCTATGATCCCTTTCCTCCTCGAAATGGGAATTTGATCATAATAAGTCCTACCAATTCGTAATTTTTGAACAAAAGAAGATCGCGGACAACAACTTAAGCTGGTTCTGTAAACTAAAACAAGACAGGAGCAAAATAAAATTATACAATCAAATATTGCCCTTTTACCAAGTGATTTACTCGGCTAACAAAACATGATTGCATTATTCCTGATGATAGGATTCACAAAACACGCAACTCCAGAAGAATGAAAAAAATTGACAAATACTAATTTGGTTACCTCTGACATCCTAGTCAGTCATTCACTCCTTAGCCACCGAACAAGCATGCATGCATGCATGCATGCACCCCTAAACATTAATGCATACACAAGGTAATGGCAGAGGTACTTAGAGGAGCATGAACAAAGCAAGGAAATTATATGAATGGTAGACCCCAACAACAAAATAACCAATTTGTTATTTTCATAGACCCCACTTTTCATTCTCGCTCCAAGGAAAAGGAAAAACCAAATACGGAATCACCACCAAGTAGAAATCTTACATCAATTGAGAGTGGATCGACAAGTTCCATCCCAGCAATATCCAGTGAATGGCAAGAAGCCAAAATACCTCCACATCCAGCATGGACCATAGAGGGTCCACATGAAAATCCGCGCCTCCACTGCTCTTGCAATGCAAGCAAACCATAAGGACCATCACCACAATCAGAGTCCAAACTCAAGTCAACAAAAGATGTAGCTTGCTGAACAAGTAATGCAAGGCCATCAAGAAGTTCCTGAAGTGGTTGCCTTAATCCATAAGAAGGCATGCTTTCTTCAATGAATGAATTGTGAGGTACAGAGGGGACAACTTCCATACTTGAAGCATTTGGTTTTGCTACTTTTGAAACTCCAACAGAACGCCAGACACCAACAGGAGCATTCAGGGCCCCATCCAGCATTCCTCCATCTAAATCACCAGCTAGCCGAGCTGGTATCATTTCTTTCTTTTTCACCTCAGACTTGCCTGAATTACTGTCCATCATAATGCTTTGATCAGCATTGGGCTGATTCACAACAGTAGCTCCAGAAGACCCACTATAACCAGCAGTCAAAGTATTGCTGGAAGATAATAGTGTGTGCCGTAGCCTGCACATAGAAGCCTGACAAGCAAGGCATTCGATTTCCGTCGCAAGCACTGTTTTAGAAGATGGCCTAGAATCATCTTCTCTGGATGGGCCTTCTTTTACTTCATCAGCGACAGATTTGACAACATTTGTCGGGCGTACAACAGAAAACTGAGATGATGCAACTCCTGTCACTCCTTTGGCGGAGCTGTTGTTATGGACAGGCAACCTTCCATCCTTCAGCTCCTCCCCTCTATCAACAAGAGTATAATACTTATTTGATTTGAGAAGAGCACTTGTGTCATTCCTTTCTGTTGACGCTTTCATTTTTACATCCAAAGCAGACTTTTCCTCGAATCCATCGAAGCAGGCAGGAGAAGAAGGTGGTGTTGCAGAGTATACATAATTGCTTGAACTTGAGGCAGCATCCACTTTGCAATATTTTGGAATATAAGGACTTTTGAAAATCGATGAGGAGATATCATGTCTAGGGGTTTCAACTGCCCCAAATTCTGGTGCAAATGTCATTAGTGCTTCAGATTTTATTAGATGATCAAACTCACCACCAGAAGATGGTGGAGTACAGTTAATTGGACCAGAAGCAGAAGCATTTTTTGCAGCTTCTTGATTTTTGATTGCTGAATCTTCCACGGGAGCAGGAAGTGGCAAGGGAGCAAAGTTATCAAACGACGGAAAACCTGCTGGCAGAAGCATTTGATCAGACACATCCATCATCGAGGTTCCTGGACTGCTACCTACATCTCCACCCTCGGGTGTAGAAAACATGAGAGCTTGAGACTCTGCAGTACCTGGAGGCTTCACCGGATAACAAGGCAAAATCAGGTTAGATTTAAATACCTCTACTGATAACCATCCAAGAAGGGGGAGGGGGAGCCAAAGAGGTAAAGAAAAACAATCGAAAACTAAACCTAGATGAATGTTTCCAAGCACATTAATCCATTATCCAGAAGAGTTGCTGCAATCTTTATTGCTATCTTTGTTATAAGTATTGTACTTGAGACTCCACGTGAAAAGGCATAATAATAATATAATAAGTAACTTCTTTCCGCTCATGGCATCCACAGGATATCTATAAGTTACATATTGCACATTTCTAGTAGGGGATAAGTCTGATATACAACAGCATATTGCACATTTCTACTAGGGGATAAGTCTGATATACAAAAGTTTTTTGGTTTTATTACTGGCCCATTAAGGTTATCATGTTATGATTTGAGGAGAAATTTCCTGGGAAGAGTTTAACGTGCTGAAAGAAAACTAATAGTTGACCATACATAGAATAAGAATTTAAAGTGCTGAAAGAAGGCTAATAGCAGACAAGACCACCAGATCTATTCCTGTGCAGTGTTACTTGGGCTCTTCCAAGCATACAGACTCATCCTGGTAACCAGAAATATCAAATCCAGACCAGACCCTACGGTTCATCCAGAAATACAGGGAACCATGACAGAAGTGAGTTCCGAGTAGTTCATAAAGCCCTTGTTTATACTTTTGATTTAGCATAGTTTCTGGTGGGTCTGAGATGGTGGAAGTCTCATCCACCCCTTTTCGTTGTAATAATCAGTAGTTATTATTTCAACAAGAAGCCCAGTTTCTTATCCAAAAAAAAATGACAGAAGCGAGTACCACCATATATTAACAACCATGGTGAAAAACAGGTGGCAAACCTGCTCAGCTACCGCTTCAACCAAAAAGTCTGGTTGGATTTTAGTTTTAAAAGGAAAAGGGAAGAAATCTGACTATTCTTTTATTTGATTTCCTACCAGATCTGGAAAAAAACTTCTTTTTTCACCTAAGCTTTCAGGCCGCAACAGAAAGAAAATGAATCCTTGTTTCTTTTATTGTGCTCCCTCTTTTTATTTTTCCTCTGGCCTATCTTGGAACTTTTCTCGATGTTGCTCTGTCATCAATGGCTTTCCTTAGTCTGCATTGTTTATGCCTCAGCTGAAATCAATCTAAATGACAAAACCCTTGAGCTCCCCTTTTTATTTTAACAATGGGGATGGGCCCTACAACTTTATTTGTTTTCATTTATTATATAGTATTTTTATTTGGCCAATGACATTTTTAATAGAAAACACATTCCCTATTATATTTTACATTACCATGTCATAAATAAGTTCATTTGCTAGTTGCATAATTGAGTTGTATAGCTAATTGGGCACTGGATGTATGTGTGTGTACTTGGACTACTTTGTTTACACCATTTTTCATGGCAGTTTGACCGTTTGACCCTTTAACCTTTACCTTTTCCCACATAAAGCTTGGACCAGGTTCCAAACATTGGTCATTATAAAGAAAAAACTCCCATGGAAAATCCAGCATTCTTCCACCTTTTAATTTCTCTTCCTACTCCCATGGTTGTCCTACTTCGTCTGGATCCTTTTATTTTCCTCTTCCCAGTTTCAATGCTGACAAAACTAAACTGCATGTATTCCAACTTCCAACTGTTTGAGTATACATATTACATAATCCCTAATCAGAAAATTGTCCATCTGACACTCAATTGTTTGACGCCATGACATGAGTATAAATGCCAAAGGCTAAAAGGTGATATTTCATCAATGCAAGAGCAGTAGTACCTTCCTAAGCTGCCATTTCGAAAATTTATAGAATGATTTATAACTATGAATGCTGAGAGGAAAAAGATAGGTTCCATGAAATAGAAAATAACCAGCAGTTACAAATGTATTGTTGAAACAAATGTATTGTTGAAATTAGTGTTCGTCTTCGATTCAATTTATGAACTATTTACAATTTGTATCCAAACAGAGGATAAGATGGTTGCACTAATAACACTTCAAATATAGGGGTGGTAAAATGAGATACAGCTCACTGTAGCCATCACTCCTATTATTGTCGAAATATAAGTACTCTGACAACGTCGGTCATCTATATTTCATTCCAGCTTCAGATGAACCTTGTTCAAGTATGTATTTTCATGTATCAGATTGTTTTTGTGATTTTGTGAATAGTTCCAAGAAGCTGAAAATAAGATTACCTCTCCAAAAGGCAAAGCATCATTCTCAAAGAAGTCACCAAAATCACCAAACTCTAAGCGCAGGGTTTCGATATCTATGACCATGCCTTTGTCGTCATCGTCCCAACCCCATTGAGATACAAGTTGCTCATTTGCAGCTCCAGTAATGTTAGAGTTATTGACTTCAATGGAACCATAATCAGTCGGGGGAGGATTTATAATCACACCAGCATGACCAAATGACTCTGATGTCCCTGCTCGCGGGCGCTTAGAACCCTGTGAGGTAAAATGATGATCTCAGATTCTCAAAAGCACGTGAAAGAATTCTAGATCAGTTCTTTGCAACCGGCTAATTTCCTATAACATCATTTGGCGCAAGAGAGACATGGGCACAGCTTGCTCCTCACTTGCAGAACAATGCTATAAAATGCAAATGCAAATGCAAATGTAAAATGACATTTTAACCTTCCAATTGCAGCAAATCTCTATATTTGGTACAGAACAACATATTCCATGATCTGAGGTTTAAATATGGACAATGACAACTGAGCCAATTGTTAGATTTGATTAGGTTATTTGACAGTTCACGAGGACAATTGGTGCAGTACAGGTATGCATAACAATATATCAAGAAGATAATGAGATTGGTGTTACAATGAAGTGAGATTCTGTGTTGCATATGACAACTCCAGTTACTTATTTAAGCATATAAGTTATGGACACAGCTCTACCTGCAAAATAGAAATAGAGATTTGGGGAGGTAATCTAATCAAAACGTGTCAATCAATTGTACTAGTGTAAAGACTCGCTCAAGGTAATTTTGTTCATCAAAATTCATTTTTCTGCTTCGCTCTCATAGAAGAATAGTGAGAGAATAACAGAAAAAAGGTGGAATCAAACAAAATTGTGAACATGCAAGAGTTCCAGGATGACCCAAATAGAATTTCATAAATGAAAGTAACAATTCTTATGGTATTGTTTACTCCTTCAGGGGGTTTGGTGTTTTTTTTATCTCAGGTATATGTAACTGCTTGGAATTCAAGAATAAAATGAACTAGTTGAAAGACTAACACTGAATGATAGAATATTAACAGAGCATTTCTTCCCTTCCCCATTTCTCATGAAGGTCAACCAAGGTTAAGCGCATGTTAGCCTACAACTTTTTATAAATTTTTATACATTTTTATACATTCTCTTTCAAATTTGAATTTGGTCAAACTAATTACATCCACATATCTCGTTGGACCTACATGGACTACACAAATCGCCACCTTTCAACTCCACTCATTCTCTCTCCTATTTCACATCAAAATCCATAAAAATTTACATCCTAACACAAGCTAATTCCAGATGACAACCTGAAGATTTCTTTTGGAGATCTTCTTTTTTATGAAGAGAAGAAACCAAAATTTCATTGGAGGAAAGGAAGAGAATATCTTTGCACACTGGAATACAATTAGGTTGGCAACTATCAACTCATCCCCTGATGAATTGGGAAATACTTGGATTTTGGGTCCTTTAGTTAATATTTAGGGAAAAGGTAATACCGATTTGAGGCCACCATTCAGTGATTGCTCAATAGAAGATAGTCCAGACTGTCGAGACGTTAAAGAATCTGCATCTGCCTCGAGATCACCAGCTCCTGAGGCCTTGCTATCACTGTCGGTGGAGGAGCTACTTATGCTGCAAATACTACTACTATTACTGTTGGTGCTGCTCCGATATCCACGCTGAGAGCGAGTTCCGCTTGGTTCAAAAGAAGCTACCTTGCCATCACTTCCAAAATCATAACTGCAGTCGAAGTACCAGGTCAGGAATGGAGAGAAAACAAATCTACCAAAAATTACAATAAATACACAATAAATAATACGATATCTAACCAAGACATGAAAAAGGATGAACCAGAAAATGGCGACCCAACCCAGTTTTGTAGCCAGAACCTGAGGTTCAGAAATTGTATGAGTTGAGCTGTGCACACAAGTATAGACACAAGAGCACCTTAATTAATACTATGTAGCATACTTGATCCATAAATAGGCACGAAAATATCAAACAATTCACATGATGGATTTGCATGCAGTAACAATTATAAAGCATCACATACTGCCCAAAATAAAATTATTTTGCCAGTTAAAGGGAGTTGCCAGTTAAAGGGAGGAATAACTTACGCAGAGACAAATGAATAATGCACCAGACCTTTAGTAACCAATTCATCCCAAGGGTAACTATCTTATGAACTAATGTATACAATTCATTCCCCAGACCTAGCAGTTGTCTGGTTGGTTAGCAACAGGAAAGGAGAGAAAAAGGAGACAAATAAGCGCACGCTTGCTAAGTGAATAAAAAAGAATTTAAGTCATTACAAATTGTGGGTCCTAAAGAATGTGTGGATAATAAGAGCATCTCCAATGCTTATGCCCATCCTAGATGTCCAATGACTAAGGAGAGAGATACATACAAAACTTTTAGTGGGTCCCATATTTTTTATTTTTGGTTTTTCTTTTATCATTTTTCTCTCTTTTTCCCCCACATTTTCTTCATGATTTCCCGTGCCATGTCTATATTCCCACATCCAATCTCACATCCTCCGCTACTATTTTATTATTATTTTGAATTTGTTTCTATCTCTCTTTTCTTTATCACTTCTCCCTCTCTTTTTTTCCTATGCTTCCTTCGGTTCCTTTTCAATTAAAATAATAATCTCCTCTCTCTCTCTCTCTACTCGACATTATCTCATATCCATTATGCATTGGAGATGCTCTTAGATAACAATTGTTAGTCCTACAGACTTCGTGGATAAAAATTTATGCAATTTAATAAATATAACTTCCTAAGCATGCTCCAAATGTGAAAACAGATTAGAGCCATAGGCCTTTTTTGTGTCTTCCCCCATCTTATTGCAGTATGTGCAATATTGCATTATGTGCAATAAGGAGAATGAGAATATTGACCATAATTTAGTGCATTGTAAGGTTGCTAAAGAGATTTGAGGGAGAATTTTACATATGTTTGGAGAATTAGGTGCACTTCCAAGAAGATGGGCAGATTTAATACTTATTAAATGGTCTTTTGGAAGTAATAGAAAGCAAAAGAAGGAACTGTGGAAGCTGATTATTATGGCAGCAGCGTGGGTGCACTGGACAAGGAGAAACTGAAGAATTTTCGATAATTTGGAGCGAGCCGTAGATGACATTTGGGACAACACCATTTTTTTCACTGGCCTGTGGGCAAGAGCAGCTAGGATTTTTAGTGACTTAGATAATTTCTTGTTTCGTCTCGATCCTATTAGCTCGTTGTGCACTGTAGTACCTACCAGCCTCTAGTCCCTTGTTTGTGTTTTTTTCTGTTTTGTATAGGCTTGTTGTTCTTTGTTCCTGTTGGGTGGATGTCTTGCTCACCCTTTTCTTGTAATTTTTTTGTGCTTTTATTTCTTAATAAAAGTTGAGTTTCATATAAAAAATAAAAATTAAAAAATAAAAAACAGATTAGAACCATGATGCTTGATGGGGGTAGATGAGGAAAGACAAGTAACCATCATATAACGTACCGACACAAAGTGAAAATCATTTTATTGCACGAATCACTAGCAAGATGTAGCATTACCTTTTCAAAGATGACCGGGCAAAAGAAGTCTGCATAACAGGTACAAGAACGGACTCTGCGGGATAAATAAACGTTCTTTCACAGGCTGGACATGGATCTGATCGCTCCTTTGGAGTGACTTTTTCCATTGCAGGGGCATCGGTATTATGAGTATGGGGTAAGCTTTTCTGCTGCATGTTTGGTGGCAATTTCTTGTCAAAACAGCCAACATTAACTTCAACATAGCAGTTTTGTCCCCTCAGTTGATAACCAGACCCCTGAGAAACTTGGTAGCCTAGACCTACAATGCCATTGGAACCTCTAGATTTCCCTGAGCTGTAAAGAGAGTTGAACAGGGAAGAAACATAAGAATCCAAGAAAAACATAAATCAAGCAACAAAACTCATTCAGAAAAAGGAAGAGAGTAACAGAAGTAACTAAACTAACGCGTGTATGCACAGGTAAAAAGATGTAAAGAGGAAAATATGTATCAGGTACAAGTTCATTTTGACCTCAGATACACTTGTTTCACGAGGTCACTTGGACAACATCCTGTAAGCTTCCCACACATTCCATGAGGCGAGACAACAACTGCAGAAACAAATCATCGAATATGTTATCACTACAAATGTAGTGAATGAAAGATGTATTCTGCACAAAGAAAGCTTGTTGTACACTTTGGGTAAAAACTAGAAGAGAATATCAAACTCAAGGATTATTGTTATGCAATAACAGAAGTGAAAAGGAAGCTTTTAAAGAGGCGGTATAGGGACCATATGATATGAAAGTTCAAAAGGAATCCTGGAAGGGCAGACACCAAAGTACATTTTAAAGAAAAGAAAATGACAACTAACAGATATCAGAGGGGATATACTTGTATGCATAGCACAATGCATCAATAAAAGCTGAATAACAAAAACTGAAATAATACCCTGATACACACAAAAGAGTAAGAGTGAAATATATGGTCTTAATAAATACAGTGGGTCATGATTTTCGGGGAATTGTGCTAGAAATGGAAGCTACAACAGAAATCAAATCTCTTATTTCACCAGAACAATTTGTACATATGGCTTTGTCTTTGGTTTCTTTTAGATTTTGATGCTCAAGAAGTTGGTGCTACACAGATGTATCTGACGGTGGAAAATTCGACATCCTTCCAGTAGACTTGTACAGATCTTCTACCAAGCAAACATTGAACAGACACAGACACAATGTAATTCTTTGAAAAGGAAGGAAACCATGCAGGTAGGACATAAAAACTCACTTCATGTCATGTATGTGAGTCTAGGAATTCAAGCATGGTTCAATATAACAAACAGCCACGCCTCATTTAAAAATTGAATCAAATAAATACATAAAACCACAGCGTAGAGAACCAGGCCAACATTTTTATCATATCAATGTCAACTCAAGCAACGAAGCTATTAAATAATTACTATGTGAACAAGCTCAATATCGTTACTGAAGCTGCAAAACACTCACGAATGACAAACGACTAACCTGGAGTTCTATTGTCAAAGTGCTTGGAAGAGTGACCCAAGATTCTCTCAAAATCACTGCTTGAAAGTGCTCGAACAAGCCTAAAAGTGAGCGGAATAAATCTTGATTGATCTTATTCAATAAAGAGACATGTAGATGTCCAAGAAATCAAGCAAAGTGTTACAGCAGTGTATTGCTATCTCATAGTAAAACTATAAATGGTAAAAGGATTACTAACTTGGCAGATATAATCACATGCACAAAAATTGCCTCCTCTGTGACAGCAAAGACGAACTCAACCACAGGCTGGCCCTTCCTACAAAAGCAACACTAATTAGAGAACTTCTCCAATTGCAAAAGATCCTGATTCAAAACCGAAGTTCAACTCTTTCTATTCCTTGAGCTTATCTGAACATGTTCTCACAGTAGCCTAACATCAAGTTGGATCAACTTATAATCCTTCGTCTTCACTTTTAATGCTATATTTCCTAATTTGCAATGTCCCACAATTTGTCTTGTTAAATAAAAAAGTCTTAGCGTGTGTTCGTGTGTGCTTATTTTTGTCTAAAATTTTGCTAAAAGTAGAGTGTAGTGGTGGGGACCACGAGATGTGTGGATAATAATGAGTGATGATGTGAAATGTGTGGTTGATATTGATATTTGACTTTGACTTTTAGTAGTAGGTAATTTTTAGGTGAAAATAAGTGGAAACGAACACACGCTTAATATAATATATAAGCTAGCTTGGATGTTCACTCTATTACTTCATTTGTGAACCACAGAATCACAGTACTTGAAAGAGTAAATACTGACTGACGGAAAGACCCGTCCAATTTTAGCAACTCGATAGCAGAAAAAGACACAGATTTTTATTCTTAGATAATCATTAGATGGCAATACTAATGTCCTGCTACCTGTGCTCAATTTCTGGAGTTTGTGCACCAATTGAGATTCTTTATAAATAAATAACCACCTCCTGGTAAGCACTCCTGCTATACTCTACCAAGATAAAATGCATTTCTCTTTGAGGTTCGTTCGGAAAGTTATTTTTAAGGGAAAAAAACATTTTTAACAACTCTATGCTACCAACATTTCCATCCTCAAAAACATCTTCCAAACAAGCTCTTAGTTTTTAGTTCAGAACTATTTCATTCTCAATATTTCATTATTTTGTTCTAAAGAATGGAGTGGCGATCACTGGAGCAATCATTTTTCAAAATTTTGATTCTCACAAAAAGCAAATCTCTGTGAAATGCCTGTTCCCAAACATTGAGACAAACAGTTGTTTCGGACTAACATCCTGTGATGATATCGATCATGGTTTAGTGACATGCCGACATGCAATACGAAGATCCGTTAATACAATTGCACTTGAATAACTACTCATAACATTCCGCCTTAATGAAGTCGTCACAACTACTAACAAAACCAAACACAAACACCCCACCGTATCCATACCTGAACGGCTCTTCACTCCGTGAAAATGGATGGTATCTAGAAAATACATCGCCAAACCTCATATATGAAAGACCTCTGAGAGCTCTGTCAATTCAAACAAAACGGTTATCAGTTACAGACCACATAGGTTAACCAGAAGAAGGACAGGAACACATACAACCTCTCTATACAGTTCCTTAGGGCTTGGGACAGGGCTGCTGCAAATTCTTCTGAGTCACCAGGTGCCACCCAAAGTCCAGATGCAAGAACTTCAATCACCAATCACAAAAGCAATGGACAATATTAGATCACTGCATTATTATTTAATCCGAAGAGTTTATATATTATTTAAAGAACCTGAATCAAAGTGGATGCTCTAATCCATAACTTGACCATTGAAGGCATCATACCTCTTAACCTGGAGAGAGCAGGCTGAGCTTTGTCAACAACAGAGGAATGTTGACCGGGTAGGAAAAGCCAGAGCTTAATCTTCTCATCTGTGAAATAATATGAGTTGGCAACAATTCCTAATACAATTACACAAAGGTATCGTGACCCCATCATGATACAGGTTGAAATATTTACCAGGATTGTGCTGGCCCTGAGATGGATCCCATGGTCCAACAAAAGAATTGGTCCATGCGCTGAGAAATCCTTCCTTTTGCAATTGTAGATGTGAAGAAAGCACCAACAGTGTCATTGCATCTTTTGGGTCCACTTCGGCACTTCAAAACACCAAAACAAAAAACGTTAAAAAAATTTAAATATCAGTTTATTTAAATAACGTCCAACAAGAATAAATTGATGCCCTTTTCAATTTTCTTTCAAGTGATTCAATGCAACAGTAATAAATGAATCGAAGATAAACCTTTTATCAGGGAGAGAGTTGAAAGTAGATTCCAGAGGAAGAAACTGGAACCAAGATATCTGATGCAAACCACCCTGTATCAAAATTTGCAAGATATCTTGTAAGTCACAAACAATGAGAAATGAGTAAAAACCATAATGCAGTGATTTTATCGGTCAATATGATTTGTGATATAGCATTGGCTCTGTATACAATGAGCAAGAATTCAAAATTTTGGTGGATTATGAATAGGGTTCACCGAACACCCTTCAATATTCAATGCCATCATGACTGGTCTTTGCTCGTTTTCTTTTTATGCCGAGATAATATTTTTTTCCCTAAACAAACAGCCCTTAAAGGCTTCGATTCCCAAAATAACCCTTGTAATTAGTAATTAAATGCAGCATCTTTTCCGGAAAAAAGTATTTCTCCATCTCTTATTTGACACGGTCCTTTCCACCATATCTCTTCCTCACTTATCTCCACAACCTCATCCACAAACCACAGCGGTAGTAACACGTGCTGTCCAACCTCAGAAACAAATGCAACCACCATGACAGGTTTCCTTGGAACAGTCGTTTCACCTTCATTTGTAGACCTATCAATCCATTTCCTCTACTTATTTCTCACCTTTGTTTTCTTAGATTTGTCCAAATCATAAAATAACTGTAATTGGGCAAAATTTGTTGTGGTGCTACATTGGTTTTGCAATATGGTTTCCAGGCCCCTGTGTTTGGAAATGACATGCCACTATGGTCTCCTTCCTTCTTATTCTTTATATTTTTTATTACTGGGGGTATAATTAATGAAATTGTGATGTTCACAGTTTCAGAGACTGGGTAATTGACGAGGACAACAGTAGGGCAATAGCAAATTTCCTTGCTGGCATCGAACAAGACTGACAAAGGCAGCAGACTGTCCATGCTTGGGACTTCTTGTAATTAGCACGCGTTGTGGCTAAAATTGAGCTAAGTTGAGTAGATAACAATTGACAGTTGGAGAAAATGGAAGTCCTAAAAAGTTAAAATGATACTCACGCAGGAAAAAAATTGTAGAACAAACTATCTCCAACCATAACAACAATGCGTATACAGAATAAAATGAAAGGGCGAGAAACTTACGATTTTGAAAACATTTGTCCACATGACTAATTTTGCACCTCTTTGAGCCCAGGGGCGGCACCACCTGGGGTCGACCGGGAGCAAATTTTTGCGAAATTCAAATCGCTGTTGCTGTAGGAAGATTGATTACCATCAAAAAAACAACAACTCCGTCAAATAATTAAACTCAATTCTAAATCTGAAGCTACCTACCTTAAACGTTTTCGATGAAGAAAAAAGCCGAGAAGGAATCACTCCGACACTTGGTAGATATATTGGTGCATAGGGGTTATGAGTAGACCACCCTTTTCAAACAGGCATGGGGAGCTTCAAACCACGGTCGATTCGATGCAATCCCCTCTCCGCACCATGTGTAGAATTTAGAGGTCCATAATTTGATGGGCGGCATTTAATTGGCGCAAATAACCCCATTAAAAAATAATAATAATAATAATAATAATAATACGTTGATTGTGTTTTTATTAGTTTATAAAATAAAAAATGGTAGTTCAAATGATAAAAAATAATTTTGATGCAAATTTGGTCTAAAAAATGGATTGAATTCATTATTTTTCTATTAAAATTATCTCAAATTTTACTATTTTCTCCTCTTTTACAAGAGTATTTTGATCATTTAACTTAAATAAATTATGCAAAAGGTCCTAACGTATGAGGTTATTATAATCAGGTCACAAAGTTTGAAATATGTATAAATTAATCTAATTTTTTAGTTAAATTGCATAATTTCACCTATTATTTTTTTAAATATATTTTTTTGTCCATAATCAATTTTATCAAATTAATTTGATATTAATTATATAGTTTTTATTGAAAATTATCAACATAATAACATTTATTTACATTAATATCATAATTTTTTAAACAATTCTTTATAATAAGATATATGCATATTTTGATTTGAACCAACGATTAACAATGAATGTAATTATTATATCACTATAAAATATTAGTAGGAGCATCTCACAATAAAAGATATGCTGAATACACAAAAATAATAAAAGAATTAATTAATGTCTGAAAAATAATTTTACTATATCTCCATAAAATTTTGAAAATTTCTTTTTGCTAAGTACGATCTAACAACTAATACTTAATGTTCTTTTAAAAAAATTAATATATCATTATTACATTGCTATAAATATATACTTTAATAATAATAATAATAATAATAATAATAATAATAATAATAATAATACACTGAATGTAACAAAAAGTGTAGAAACCAAATAAAATAATATTTAAAAAACCTAACCCCAACCCAAAACCCCATGCCAAGCCCCATATAGGACAAAATCGGGGGCATTCCCTTTGGTTCTTCGTCTGTCGATGACTTTATTATTAATTTTATCGAATTAATTTAACGCTAATTAAATAATTTTTATTGAAAATATTTAATATAATAGCATTTGTTCTGATTAATATCATAACTTTCAAAATATTTTTAGCAACAAAACGTGCACATTTTGTTTTTAACCAATAGTTAATAATAAATAAAATTATCGTATAGACATAAAATTTTGTCATGAATATATCATTATAAAAAATATATCGAATGCAAATAAATAATAAAATAAAATAAAACATAAAAAAAATCATAAACCCCTCCTCCTCCCCCATGCCAACCAAGAACCACGAGCAAGCTGTTGGTGGTTTTTAACAACCAAGAACCAAAGTAATGAATAGCCGACAGTTACTTTGGTTTGTAGATCCCCATCCAAATTGCTAGGATCCAAAAATGCAATACTCATCAAAAGCCTAAGACCTATAAGCAACCACAATTTCTTAACCGAAAATGGCGCACACTACTGAAATCTGTGGAGCTCGTTGAATCCATTTTGAAATCGAGGATTTGAATCTTTTCTCTAGATTCGTATACATCTTCTACGTCTTCTTCATCTTGTGGATCGTTTGTTTCACTATTGTTGGTTGATCAGAGTAGTAAGGGTAATAAACGGTGAGATTTTTCTACTTGTTTGGATTCTTATGCTTGGAATATTGAGACTTTGGGAGAATGGTAAGGAGTGTGGCATGGTTCTTGATGTAGCCGTTCATTAAGCCATGCACGAGAAGACTTGTTTTGTAGGTTGTTTCCTTTAATTGTTTTCTTTAATTTATTTAAGGTTATTTCGGTCTTTTTGTTTATTTATAACCCTAGCCCTATTTATAGGGTCTTGAGGAGTATGTTTTGCAATTTGTGATTAGAAGTCAAACTCAGTTTATAAGTTTTACGGCATTGAAGCTGCATTCGTTTGTTATTGAATTGTGTTGAATACGTACTCGATTGACGCCAATTCTTGAGGTAGGGTCCTTGTATAATCAGAATTTTTTTATCCCATTTGCGATGGGGTTTAGGAAGGGTAATAGAGGTTGAAAGCAAAACTAATAGCACTAGTGATACTGCCTGCAAGTGGTTCTTAGTGTTGGGGATGGAGGGTTCTGAATTTTTTTTATGTTTTTTCTTTTTTTATTATTTTAGTTTATTTTATTATTTATTTACATTTGGTATATTTTTTAAAGTGATATATTCTTTTTATAAAATTTTATGTTCATATAATAATTACATTTATTATTAATTGGTTGCTAAAATCAAAATGTGTTCGTATCTAATATTAAAGAAAATTTTTGAAAATTATGATATTTATGAGAACAAATACTACTGTGTTAAATATTTTCAATAAAAACTATTTAATTGGTATAAAATTAATTCGATAAAATTAATTATGGACCAAATAAATATATATATATAAAATTAAAAAAATAAAATTATGCAATTTAACTAAAATTTTGGACTAGTTTATACATATTTTAAACGTTGAAACCTGATTGTAATAACCCCCAAATGTTATGACCTTTTGTACAATTTATTTTAAGTTGAATGAACAAAATACAGAACGAGTAAACATATTTCATCCATTTGGACTAAATCCGGCGCCAAAATTGTTTTTTTGAACTATTTGAGCTACCTTTTTATTCTGGAATAAAAACGTAGCCAATATACTTTTAGACTATTTACGACAATTTCCCTTTAATTTAAGACGAATTGCACATGCATACTACATAGCGGGATTTGTAATCTTCCTGCCACGTCATGACCGCCACATCATCAATATTATGAACTGGACAATGTGGCAGTAAGTCTGTACCGCTTATCCATCATCAATAATATAACGATTGATTAGGATATGAATATAAAAAGAAAATCTTCTTAAAGTTAATTAAGATAGTTTACATAAGCATTAATGGATAGCATTGTCATTCTTACAGATTGCTTAAAAAGCTTCAAGTAAAAATCTAGATTATGCGCAAATGATTAAAATCCAACATATATGCTGATGGGATTTATAGGTAGATCTTGACGATATTCTTGCTTTGACAAACTTTCCAAAAGGAGCATTGCCTTTTCTCTACTTGGGAGTTCAATTACCTCCAAAAAAAATTGAAATTTAATTTCTATATGTCGTTCATTGATAAAGTAACAGTGTATATCAATGCTTAGACATGCAACTCACTTTCATACGCGAGGAGGGGGAAATTCATTCAAGCAATCCTCTCAGGGGTCGAATTCTTTTGGCTATCTATTTTCTTGATTCTAGAAACTGTGACTTTGAGAATCACCAGCTTGTGTAGAAACTTTCGTGCGCATTTGAAGAAACCATTAGTTGCTTGGGAAAATCCATGCAAGTCGAAATGTGAAGGGGTTTGATTCCAAGATATAAAATGTCGGAACACAGCTTTAATTGTAAAAGCTTTATGGAACATCCACCAAAAATAGATATGCTCTGAGTTTGATGAGTCAATCATGTCTATTTGAGAGGGGTCAGTTGGTGGTTTTACCCAAAGAGGATGACTAACCACTACTCAAAAGAGTTATTTCCATCATGGACTTGGTTGTTCACAAAGGCTAAAATCATAGGAAACCAAAAAGTAGATTTTCTATTATCGAAGCTTCCTCATCATTTAGATTCAAAGCTACAAAGAGTCATTATGCAGCAGATGTATGGAACCCTTGCATTACATCAAAACACTGTTTTATTGATTGGTTGTGAGTTATATGTCTAAGTTCCTTACAAAAGATAGGTTGTCACGCTTGGATATTGATAGAAAATACAACTCATCAACTCATCAAGGGATCTTTGTACCATATGTTTTTTCAATGCTCATTGTCCTCCAAAGTTTGGAAGAATATGAGGCAATGACTGGGAATTACTAGAGCTATGAATATCATTACAAGGGACTGGGCAAAGCAAGGCAAGACGCATTTCACTTTGGTAGCACAATCTACCACATTTGGACGGTGACGAACAAACCTATTTTTGAATACACCAAGGACCAGGCTTGGATAGTATTACTTGGAAGATAAAAACATGTATACAAAGTCATGTTCATATTATATCCTAATGGTTTGATTCAATACGAGTCCTTAACCTCAACTCATTAGGTTAATTTGATACTCTGCATGCATATGATTTTTGTAAGTCTGCATTTGTCCAATGTATTTATATTGAAAGATTTTTATCAATATAATTACATTTACTAACATAAGAAAAAAGAAAACTTTTAAGGTATGCCACATAGCAAGGTTGCAACCTATCTTGCAAAAAAAAAATGTCCAAGAAAGATGCACAAGGATATATATATATATATATATATATATATATCTTTCTCTATGCATGGGACAAGAACTCGCTCAAAATGAGGGCTACCAAATGCATAAGGTCGTGTCCGACTGTCTTCGATTGGTACAAGACCTTCATCTAGGTTGACTCTTTTGTGCACAACTCTTATATTTTGTTTTAGATTAAATCTTGTTCGACATATGTGACGGTGTTGTTTGAACAAACATATCTCTTGCTAGGGAAATATGATTGCTCACTCCATTGCCTATATGACCATGCATGGTCATTTTGTTGGTTCGGAGACGAAATGTATTGTCTATTTTATAGGGCCTCTAGCTCACCGAGATAAGAGCGATATCATCGGATTTTAAACCAAAAAATATTCAACTCCATTAATTCTACATTAATAAAAAAAATCGTTAGAAGTTGAACTGTGTCTAATTTTTTAAGTAAACTATAGACCGATAGAAAGTGGGGTTTACCTTTTTAATGTCAATTTATCAAACTTTAATGAACACACTCAAGTACAATCACAACATGTTTATAGACATACAATGAATATCATAATCTTTTTATATTATAAAAACTGGAGTGCCACGTTGGCTAGAGTGCCGACGTGGCACTCATTAATATTTTAAAAAAACATAAAAATCAATTTTGTAGTTAAAAAAATGAAATTCTATTTTTGGAAATAAATCATTATTAATTGGTAGTTTTAAATAGGGAAAATTCTTTAAATATAATTATTTTTTAATGAAACATAAATTTATCATTAAATGTGATAAATAAAATTTAATAAGAAAAAAATATTTTTCGAAAAACTTTAAATGCAGTTTCATTTTTCAAATTTCTAATTAAAAATATTAAATAATAATTATTTTATTTTTACCGTATTAAAAAATATTATAGTTTTAGATAATTTTAATTTGTAATGTGCATTGGATTATTCAAATAGGGGATTATTCTTAAATAAAATAGTGCGTGCTAAAATTATAATTGAATTTGCACTGAATAATTTATTTATTTTTAAATAAAGAGTAATTTATTAATCTTTATCTTTATATTTTGAATTGTTATATTATCATACCATTAATCTTTATATTATAATTTGTGAAGTGCCACATAGGCAAAGATGCAAATATGGCATACATTAAATATTTTAAGAAAATTATAACATTAGTTTTGAAAATAAACCAATATTAATTAAAAATATAATTGAAAATAACCAATATCTAAAACAAACATCTAATGAGAAAAAATTTATTTTAGAAAGACTTTATATATAATTTCATTTTTTAAAGTTCTAATTCAAAATATTAAATAATAATTTTTTTTATTTTTTGTTTAGTTTTATCGTGATAAAATTGTAGGTTTTGATAGTTTTGCTTGGTTGCGTGAATTGGTCTATTAAAAAATAGTGAGAATTTTTTACTTTTTTCTTTTTGAAAATTAAATAGTGAGTGGTTAAAATTATAACTGGATTTATGTAGAATAATTTATTTATTTTTAAGTAAAATAGTAATTTATTAATCCTTATATTATTATAATTGAAGTGTCGCATTTGGTGAATACCCTATTGGTAGTGCCAACATGACATATTATTTCTAATTAAAAAAATTAAATGATATTTTTTGTTTTTAATGCGGCTGATGTGATATGCTCACTAACTGAATTTTGCATTGCATATTTTTTGCCTTTTCTAAGTATACAAAATTACAAATAAAAAGTTTTTCATTCTACAATTAACATACAATTTATGTAAATGAAAAGAAATCAAATGAATTATGTAGATGAGGAAAATTGTCGGTGTTACTACAAATTTAAGTTACATAAAATTAAGCACAATACTTCTTATACAATATAGCGAAAATTAAGTAGCAATTACAACTAATCACTAAAAGAACGCATAAAATCATAAAATTTAAAGTGCGTAATGTTCATTTCAGAAAGAAAAGATGTGTTCAATATAAATTTGATATGTACCAACGACAAAAACACATTTTGATAATCAAAGAATTTTTATATATTCATTCCCAATGGTTCATTTACAATTAATTAATCTTCACGAGCATTGTTGTGCAACGCTAGGCATGGTAATTAGAATTAAAGTTACACATTTTGATAAACTTCTTAATTATGCGATGCACGTGAATTTTTATAATTTACAGTTGTGAATTCACTCTGCAATTTTTGCATTGACTATAATATACAATATTATAGATTTTAATAATTTTTTACAATTATGCAATCTCCTATGTATAAATTGCATCAATTATATAATTCAACATTCATATTTATAATTTTATATCAATTATTTATCGTACATAAATT
The DNA here is from genome assembly GCA_018223645.1 of Jasminum sambac. Taxonomy (NCBI): domain Eukaryota; kingdom Viridiplantae; phylum Streptophyta; class Magnoliopsida; order Lamiales; family Oleaceae; genus Jasminum; species Jasminum sambac. The sequence goes on along the minus strand of CP073648.1, from coordinate 23,609,639 downwards.
TAATTATTCTCGTGCATCGCACGGGCGTGATACTAGTATTAATAAAATTTGAAATGCCACATTTGAATAGTACCATATTGGCAGTGCCAACATGGCACGTATTTATTGAAATAAAAAAATAAAATCTAATTTTATAAACAAACTATAAACATAAATTCCTTTTTCTAAATATTGAATTGAGCATAAATATAAACATTAAATGAAAAGCATTTTTCTGTGTCATATCATACTATTAATAAAATTTGAAGTGCCATGTTGGTTGTGGCACGTATTTATTGAAAATAAAAAAATAAAATCTAATTTTATAAACAAACTATAAATATAAATTCCTTTTCTAAATATGAGGATGTTCGGGAATATATTATAATGGTTTTTAATATAAATGATGAGGGAGAATGAGTGGTGTTGAGTGGTTGAGATTTGTATATGTGATGAGATATGTGGATGTGATTGATTTAGGATAAAGAAAAAATGAATAAAAAAGTTGTAAAAAGTGATAAAAAAATAGAAAAAGTGGTTGGTGAACAGGGGCTATATTGAATTGAGCATAAATATAAACATTAAATGAAAAGCATTTTTCTGTGTAATATAAGAGTGATTGTGGTTATTCATTTTTTATTACTTAATTAAGGACTATCAAATATTAATTAACAAGCGCAGGTATTGTATAGCGTTAGTTGGGATATCTTTAGCTAAAAAAATCCAATTTTGGAAACAAACTATAAACATATTTTTTTAAAATATCTAATTAAGCACAGATATAAATATTAAATTAAAATGGGTTTTCTGTGATGATAAAAACCTCACGTGGTCCCCATAATGTGCCCTAATTTGTGGTTAAAGAACATTTTTGTGGCTTTAAGCTGTAAATGGGATTGTTGATCCCATTTCCTCGGGCATACGGTCTAAGGGGTGTTTCCCGCTTCACAGCTAGATGTTGTTGTGACACCTTTATCCGCTTTTTAGAACATTAAGATGAGAAAAATGGTACATTATTTTGTGGTAAAAAAGGATTGTAATTTTGTTCTCCTCAAAATTCAAAAAATAAATTTCATAAAATTAACACATCTTTTTTTTTCTTTTTCCGGGCGGGTGCGGATTTGGTAGAACTATGTTAATTATATATGGATAATGGCAAGATTCATACGATGTAATATGCGTAAATAGGTTTCCTAAACCCTTGATCAATAATTCAATTCCATTCCTATACAATCTCTATGTATTGTTTAAAAAAATGTTATGTATGAATATTTGAATTTTAAGATTTCTTATTAAATAGATAATTATAAATTATTTTCCTGTGCATCGCACTGGAGCTACACTAGTTTGGTCTAAATTTAGGAGGGTGTGCACTAAAGAACGAGGACAATTTTCCATAAAAACTAGTAATGTTGCTTTTTCCCCAAATTTTGTTCCTTTTCCTTTTCTGGAATAATGTCTAATGTAATTAGAATGTGGTTGCATGAATGAAAAAGTTTAATTCTCAGTATAATGTGTGGTTGAAACTTGGAGCTTGTTTGGCAAGGATTATTTAATAAAATTTTAATTACTTCTCAAAACACATCCAAAATCTCTCTTTTTTCTTTGTTTTTTGTTTTTATTATCTCCATTTAACATACTCTTAATTTCTCAATGGAAAAATAATTGTAATAAGTGGAAACGAGGTCATACCTTATATAAGGCCAAAGGGGCATCTGCTAAAATTTTGGAAATTTTTGGGGGGCCAAAATTGAGAAAAGATTAATGGGTTTTTTCATGGGGTGTCAGAAAAAACATACTATTTTCAAGTTTACGTAGAACCAAAACTATTTAAAATACTTATTAACAGTCCAAATAACAATTTAGTTTAACAATTCAAACAACAATTAAAGTTAACAAATTAGGGCAAGCAATTAACCAATGCAGTCAACAATGACGACAACGACAACTGTTTCCTCCTTTTGGTTCATCGATGAACCAATATGGTGGTTGCTCGACCCCGAAGGCTACGATAAGTTAATGTGGTGGTGATCTCTTGGTGGGGCGATGGTGAGAGGTGACTGTTGGTGGTGGAGGAAGAGATGAGATAAGAAAGTGTGTTAAACTTAGGGTTGGGATTAGGTTTTCCATCAGGAAGTATTTTATAAAATAAAATTGAATGTTTATTTTATGAAATAGTATAGTTTTTTAGGCATTTTATTACATAATTTCCTACAGAAAAAGGCGAAGCTTGGGATTGCTATTAAAATCCTGCTACTACTTCTCAAAGAATCAAAAGAAATTTTAGGTGTTTAGTAAATTTTTAAAAACTACTTGTAAAATAATATAATTCCTCTAGAAGCGAAATTTCAAAAGTAACAAAAAGGTAGCTTTTGATTTTACTTTTAGCTGTTCAATCATATTTATTCAAAAAATTTTAAAGGGTGATAGCCTAATTTTTTTACTATTTTTCTATTTTTTTAATCCATTTTTATCAGTTTTTTCTTTTGGTTAAATAAATCACATCCACATATCTCATGGGATTTACATATTAAAATTTTCATATTATCTAATTTTTCTTATATTCATGTGCAAAATATATTTTATAATTATTTGCTTTTTATTATACTAAAAATTGAGCAATTGGATATTGTACATTGATAATACAAATAAAATAAAATAAATTTATTTAGCTTTCAGTTGCATATATTATACATTTAATTTACATTTTGTAATTTGTGAAATTAAACAAGATTATAAAAATTGAATAATGAAATTGTATATTATTATTAATATAAATTTTTTAAAAAAAACTATGCATTTGTTGAACTGAAAAATAAATTGAATATAAATTAAATAACACCAGTACAAAATTGACTTTAAGGTTTCTAAAATAAGCAACAGGTTTTCGTAAAAATGTTGCCTAGAGGTATACCAGTGGCTTTTCTCATTGCCACTGCCGCCACCACCGCCACTAGATTTCAAAGTTCATCACCAATTGTAAATCACCAACACGAGCTGTTCTCCAAACTTCAAACCATTCGAATAACCCAGGCTCAAGTCTAAACTCTCGAGTCTCGAAGAAAAATTCTCAATAGATCTCTCGGTTTCTTACTCAACATGCACTGGTAAACACTTCGATTTTGGATACAGTGGCTGCTATATTTTGAATAATCTGTTCTATTAATCATGCTGTGATTTTGATCTCCACTCGACTTTTTTATTCATCGCCATGTTTGGAAGGTAGGCAAGGTCAGCTTCGTCATTGAATTTGTTTATTTTCTGGAGGTGTTGGTTGTTGGTGGTAACAAATCTTCCTATACCAACGAGGATTTGATTTTCCCAAAAATATTATGATTGTTGGTTATGGTTTTATCCGGCGCATATGACTACACCGCTCTGTGGTTTAGGCTACTAAATATGCAATAAAAATTTTGATTGCTGAAAGAACTTCAGTAAAACCTTTTTGGTCCATTGATGATTATGATGCCCCTGAAGCTTCCGTTTATCTTGTGTTGCCCATTTTAAGGATTGATGGTAGATTTATGAGCTGCAGGATTTCCTTTTGACTACATAGATTGAATGATATTTGCAGACGAAATGAGGTAAATTTTACTTCATTTGCATTCCTTACACTATCTCAAATGCTGGTATAAAAAGTTTTTCAAAGTTCCTATGGTTATGCTACTCCTAAATATCTCATGATTGGTACAGTGTTTGACACTTTATATTGTATGGCTCCAAAAACTACGTTGTTTTATCTCACAATTGATTGATAAAATCAATATATTTCTTAGCAGAAATGCCATTTCATCTCATTGTTGAGAATCATAAGTAATGTTACTGAGGGATACTTATGCGTAGAATTTATGTGGGTAGTACAAACTCCTTATGCTTGTCTTCTTATCAATCAACACTATATAAAATAGATAGAAATCTTTTGATTTCCTATTTTGCCCTTAACTTTTGTGTTGATTACCAATACTATCGTTGGAATTTAATATATTTCCATTAAGTAATTATTATTTTTCTTATTTATTTATACTAGTAAGCAACACGTGCTTTGCACGTGATAAGAAAACTGTGTCAATAATGTAAATTTTTTTTTCAAATCATTTGAAATCTTTGGTTATCGTAAATGTTTAACAAAAACAATCATATTTTTTAGTCACTATTAAATAAATGGTTTTTATTGGTCGACGTGATCTCTCGAACATACATAAGAAAAATATGCAAGTAATTTGTAAGTGAACAGAATTTGAAAAGAATTTTTATAAATTTAGGAGAAATGTATTTAAAAGATTTCATATTATGTATTTTCATTTTCAATTCTTGAAATTATAACTTGGACAAATGAAGAGGTACAAAATTCATGAATGTTCAATTAATTAATTAAGGAAAAACTTTATAAAAGGACGAATATGAATAATAATTCTATAAAATTTGAAAGGGCATAAAATATTTCATATTATGTATGTTTATTTTCAATTCTTGAAATTAAAGCTCAGACAAATGAAGGGGTGCAAAATTCATGAATGTTCAATTAATTAATTAATTAACTAAGGACAGCTTTAATATGACTTATTGTATTTAATTAATTAAACTTTATACAAGGACGAATAAGAAATTCTATCAAATTTGAGAGGGCAAATTCGTCCTAAAATGTTTCTCACCTCTTAGAGACTTTTAATAGTAGTATAGATATAGATTTAGTTGTGCCTCTTTGAATTCTTAGATTTTAAACGTAAATTGTGATGGTTTTTTCATCAAAATTTTATTTATTTTACATTTTTAGAATACATTTTGTAATTTAATTTTATCATTGAGTATGTTGGACAAAAAAAATCGATAAGCAAGAAACAGGATTTTAATTTTGTGATTGTTATTTTAATTATAATTGTTTTTGGCATGTTTATTTTTTATGAGTGATATTTACACAATTTGTATTTCATTGTTATACTTACATGTGGAAGTGGGATTAAAAAGAGGATTGGAAATTAGAGTGTTGTCTAAACAAGTAATAATTTATTTGTTTAATGATTTACACTTAATATATTTATGGTTTAACTAAGCCTGTTATTTATTTTAAGATGCACAGGATTTTTTTTTGAACGAAGATAAACAGGATTTTAATTTATTGCACTGGGTAATTCTTTTAGGCAAATTGGAATGTTTTAGATTTTATAAAGTTTAAGCATAGATGATCTAATAATATAATTTTTTTATAAAACGTTTTAACATATCATACCATGTGCATAGCATGTTTTGCAAACTAGTTTATAAAAAAATCCATTTAATCTTAGCATTGAAAAGATCACACATAACAAAGGGCTGGCAAGAATATTATATTGGAATCTTTAAGGGAGGAATAATTTAACAAAAAACATTAGGTGATCAATAGGATGGTTATTCTTCTACTTTTGTAAGGGTTTGACATGTACTTTGTTGGCATGACGTCCCTTCTGAAATTTGCTTTCTTTGTCATTTCCTCTTGGCATTTTGAAATCATCTTTCTATTTTATGTGGAAGAATGTCCATTGGTTTTACATCCTTTCACCTATTGAATATTGATTTATCTTCTCAGGATGTGAATTATAATTTAAAAGTGGTTGAATTCATCAAACTAGAAAGGGAAAACAGTAAGTTATTTGATTGTGTCATTCTAGAGAATAGTCTTTCATTGCTTTTGTTTCTCAAGTTAGATTTACCATTGAATCTTTTTAAACTTTCACAATGCTCTCTCGACTATGCCTACGGTTCTAGCTGAATTTCCAACACAACTCTGTTCTAATTTTCGACATTGAAGTTTTGAGCATGCATGCAGTCGAGATTGAAGTGTTGAGCATACAACCAAGATTGAAGTTTTGAATGTGCAGTGATCAGCGTATGTATCATATTTTTACCAAGTGGATTATCAACTTTGTTTACTTAGATAATAAACATGGTTGTGAAACATCTTATGTTATGATTTATTTGGTTGTAAGACATATATTGATATGAGCATTAATGAATGAGTTTTTAGTAAAAGTTAAGGTTTTTCTATGTTTCATTTACCTATAGTCACTATTGCTCTACATATATGTTAACATCAGATTCTCACACCCACATACAAAAAGAAAAAAAAAAAAAAAAACCACTTTAGGTGATGGTTCTACGAATGACCGCCACTTCAAGTCTCACAATAGGCGACGGTTAAAACCGTCGCTTATTCTCAAGACTTTTAGCGACTCCTTCATATGTGACGTCCGTAGAATTGTCATTTAATGCTCAAAATAATTGTCGTCTATTCCCTTTTCCGTACCAGTGTAATATAGTAAGCAATTTCAACATTATTAAAGTAATTGTTCTTTTAGGTAATTGTATATTTATACAATAAAAATGTTTTTATTATTGCCAAATACTTAAATATCGTTTTTAAAATAAACAGCACTTTTAAAAAATAATTTACTAAACACTCAACTGACTCTTCTAACAGTTTGCTTATCCCTTCGCTACACATTAAAAGTTGATTCTCCGATAACACAGTTGTACCAAACTAAGCCAAATTGCGGCAAATGTCTAAATTCACAATGTAATAATTTTCAAAAATTTATAAATTGTATTTACAAATGTATCCACTTTCATATTTTCGCTTTTTGGCTAATTGAATTGACCAAGAGTGTGCGAAACGCACTTACATACTACTGGACGCCTGGACCACACTGTCAACATTGTATAATCCTACACGAAATTGCTAACTTCACCGAAGGTGATATTAGATATAGTAAATTCATGTCTCTATATTAATTAAGTAGGACAATGCAATATTTCAAAACCATAATATTTCAAATCCATATTATTCCACGCCTTGTTTGTTTGACAAAGTTACTTTTAGAAAGAAAAATTGGTTTTAAAGGATAACATGTATCTGAAGATAAGGAAGTTTATTGATGAAAAAAAAAAAGAAAAGAGAGAGATAAAGATAAGGAAGTTTTTATTATAGAAAAGCGTTAAAAAATTATATTGTGTTTAATGCATCTAGCGCCCGTTAGGATGTTTGTAAAAACAAGTTTTTATGTAATATAGAGAGAGAATGAATAGAATTGACTAGTAGAGATTTGTGTAGTATAAGTAAATCACGAAATATGTGGATGTGAAATAGAAGAGAGAATGGGTAGAGTTGAAAAAAAATGCGTAAAAATGTGGATGTAGAATCTTTTTACAATGTCAAATTCCACAGTTTCAAATCTATTTTTCATTAACATCATTTTTTCTTTTACCTCACGTATACACTCAAGAACTAACCTAATCTTCTTCTTTTAATTTCGATCTATTGTCATTTTCTTTCACTTTTGCCTTGAATTTTCTATTATTAACTAGTATTTTCATCGGTGCGATGCACGAACATATTCATGTGATAATAATATATTAACTTAATTAATATAATCAACTTTTGGCTAAAATCGTGAAATATTTGAAAAATGCAATTAATACATTCATATAAGATTTTTTTTCTAAATAAAATAATATTTGAAAAATACAATTAATACATTCATAGAAATTATCTAACAATATTAATTTATTTAAATTACAACAATTTTATATAATATACTTATTATATATTAAATATTTGATATAATATATAAAATCGCAATTCCATGTACTGTATTTATTAAACTCGTTCAGTTCCATCTCCAAAGTGTATAAAATGAATAATTTCATTAATTTATTAATATTAAAAATAAAAAATATATTTTAATTTATAATTCATTATATATTGAATTAAATACACATTACACTCTATTTAAAACATGTTAAAATAATAAATATTTTAAAATAAAATTTTGTTATATATATATATATATATGTATATCAATTATGATCAAGTCGATTAGGCACGGGCTTATTATAATTAACACATATCATCGCAGTATTAACATGTGTTCAGTAGGCACAATAAGCATGTACCCAATTGGGCACTAGATTATAATTGATATATATATATATATATATATATATATATATATATATGACTAATGATGACATATAATAAATGAGGAAATGAGTGAAAAATATTTGTTCACCACTTTTATCCCTAAACCTTTTTTCGATTTGTAAAAGTGTCATTAGTTAATTTTCTTTAATAATTAATTAATTACAACATTATTATACAAATTAATGTTGTAATAACAACATGTGTATTTATTTAATTATTAACACAATTCCACTAAACAAATAATAATTTCATAATTATTAACGTAATATTAAAGGTTAAATTTTTTTAAAATCATATAAATTATGCCAATAATTTGTTTGTTATATATTAAATTCCAAAATTATTAGCAAATATTTAAGTATTTATCACTAATATATATATATATATATATATATAAAAGAGGCAATGAATATAAAATATTTATTTTCTTCTCCACCTATACCCATTTCCGATTTGTAGAAAAAACCATTCGTTAAGTTTCTTTAATGATTAATTAATTATCAACATCATTAAACTAAATAGTTTTATCATAATAACATCTTTATATTAATTATATTAATTACACAATATAAACAAAAAAATTCATAGGAAGCCTAAAAAAGGATGATAGCTCTAGAATTTCAATAGTCTCGTGCTTGCAGAACAATAGCAACGGTATAAAGAGCAATAGTAGTAACTATTGGTCTACAAACACAAAGCTATTGGGACATGTTGCCCTATAAGTCCCGTTTCTTTTATAATATATAAATATTATATATAATATCATTACAACCAAATAAAATATCAGTGGTATAGGAAAATAAAATTATAATTGGACATTTGAAAAGCATAAGTCAACACAAATATCAATTTGCAAAATTATACTCCCTTCGACCCATAAAGAGAAGTTTGGTTTGACTTTCATAAGGATCAAGAAATTATAATTAATATTATTGGAAAAGTAAATTTTAATTATATTTTTTCTTATATACCCCTATATTAAATGATAATAACAAACTTTTACTAACAATAATGTCCATTAAATAAGGGTATAATAGGAAAGCTAAAAAATTAAATAGATATAAATAGAAAGTGGCCTATATTTTGGGATAGATGAAAAATAAAATAAGTCCATCTTTATGAAACCGGGAAGTGGGGGGGGGGGGTTATATATTTACTTATAATCCTTTTGTTAATTTAGAGTAGTTTATATATAAATAAATATATAGTTTACTGTCATACATCATATATTTATAAATTTTATTTTAGTATTATTGTATTATATTTGAAATCTAAAAAGCTTGAGTCACTAATTTTTGAAAAAAAAATTGTAACAATTGGAAAGTATTCTAACACAAAAAATATAAATATAAATTATATTATAATTATAAGAATTAAGAATTAGTTAACAAAATTGGTAAATGGATGTAAGATTTTTTCCCCTTTTTGACATGAACGTCAGTTTATGTAATTTGATATGAAAATAAAACCAATTAAATTATAATATACAAATTATGTTGTGACCCACAATTTTATTTTTTATTTGACTAAATAAAAATTATTATTAGAGCAACCAGTTATATGATGAACGTAGTAAGTTAAAATAATGTCAGTTAAAATTATAAAAAGTGGTGGTAGTTCAGGTGGTAAGAATGTTCGGTATTAAATAAAACATCATGGGTTCAAACCTTCAGAAAATGTATTTTCCAAATAAATCGGCCAATTGAGATTTTGGTAAGAAAAAGATATCATATATATATTACTGTACACTAGCTTGGATGTTGACATATATAAAGTCATTGAACTAACACATATAAAGAAAATAGAATAATTCTAGTATCAGGTATAGTGTTAGGTAAAATTTTAGGTAAAATTAAAAGTGGGACAAATTACCCCTTGCATGAATGCGGGGGTGGGGGAGAGATAATTTGGTCAAAACCTTTTCTGCAAAAACTTTACTGTCTATCTTTTTTTATAAAAGTCCCAGAAAATACGATCGACAAAGATCGCACAATATAAAATGTGAAAGAAACACTCGGTTACAAGAAAACAACACTAATAAAGATTACAACAACATATAAAGACGAAAAGCACAATCCCAAAAGTGAACAACACCAAAGACAAATGCTAAAAAGTAACAACAAAGCGAACACTAAAAGAACCACGTCAGCAATCATCATAATAAAGAGAAGGCGCATCAAATAACTAGCAATGGAAAGACGGATCAATCTTGCAATTAACGGGGAGCTTCGCTGCAAGATCAGGGTTAATTCCAAGAAACGAGATCCATGGAGAGTTCTTGAACGTGCATAGACATGGCAAGTTTGCCTTAGCCTTACTAAGAGCGTCACAACAAGCGGTCGAAGGTGGTAGACCGGTTGTGCCAACCACGGCCGGCTTGCACATCATCAAATTGTCAGCACTTATTCCACAAATGTCGTCCTTCGCCATTGAGGGGTGGCTCCAAATGGCTAGAGCTAGCGCCATTGCAAAAAAGGTAATCTTAGTGTATGATGAGTCCATCTCTTACTCTAGCTGGCTAGTACAATCTTCTTCTTCTTCTTGAAACTACCTCTCTCTTTGTGCTCTTTGCTCGTTCTTTGTCAGTCTTTATATAGAAGGTGTAGCACATGGGTTGGTTATGATTAAAGTTAAATGGATTGGACAAAGGAGGCCCGTGAATGCATGGGGCACTTCTCAAAATGTCACAAGCCGCCCTTTCGTGATTTATAAATAGAAGTAATAAAAATAGAATTGGATTATACGAGATGTGGATAATAACGACTCATAGTTCTATATGAACGTGAATTTAGAATTAATACTTGACTCGTATGAATGTATAAATATAATTATATTATTTATTAATAGAAAAATTTATCAAATCAGTCAAATGAATTTTTGTTCGAAACGACTCGTAGGGTGTGTTTGATTGGGCAAACTTTTCCAGAAAAACCAAATTTTCCACTTTTTTCTTACTTTTGGTCCGTTTGATTGCATCTTTTTTTAATTTCTAGCAAAACGTTTTTCAACTTTTCTCGAAATCCGTTCTTTTTCTTGTTTTGAAGGAAAATATTTTTCTTGGGAAGGAAGTGGTTTTTGGTTTCCGAGAAAAGTTTACCTCTTTTTTTTTAATGGATAATTTGCTTTAACCATAAAGATAAGGAAAATGTTCAAATTTTATGGAAAAAATACAAAAATAAGGAAATCAACACTATTTTTTAACTTGTAAATTAATACAATCAAGCACCTATAACTATCATTTACCTGAAAAACCTTTTTCCCGGAATTTATTTACCTGAAAAATATTTTTTTCTAATCATTTTCCGGCTTTACAATCAAATACACCTTTAGTTGCACCCTATCCAAATCTGGTTGCTCTGATAGTTATTTATTTATTTATTATTATTATGAAATTATTGATTAATTTAACTAGGAATATAATTGTTTTGGTACATTATGGTTGATTATTCCAATGAAAATTATGAAAACCTCCTCGTGGGTGGTTGGTAAACTTGGCTTTACATATCACGGGCTAGGTTTTCCCCTTATGCTTTTTTATTTTTGTATGTTTTTTACTCTCAAGTCTTGTTTGATTTTACAACATGGTACTATTAATTTGGTGTATCATTGAATAAATTTTTATTTTTATTAATTTTAGGTTAAATAATGAGAGAACTTATGAGATATGTCACTGATAGCAATTTGAATGTAAAATAACACTGAAGTTTGATTTTAACTAAGTGATATAATATATACTTTTAACTATTAAATTGGAAAATTATTGATTAATATTAGTCATCGCTGTTAAAATTTCTTTATTGAACGAGAAAAGGGAAAGGGCAATGCCAAAAAGAGAAGTGTTTTATTTTTTTATTTTTTATTTTAAAAAAGAGATATTGTTTATCTAAGTACTTTTCACTCTAGGGTGTAAATTATGGGGCTATAAAGTGTGACGCATCAATTGAGTATGCGCCACAGTTCGTACCCTATTCCTATTTCCTAGTGTAGAATCCTTGAGTGGATTAAAATACGTAAAGCAAAGACAGAAAAAGTGAATTTTAGAAATATACCCCTCCATGAAAAGTGATTTTATATATTTGCAAAAGTGTTTATAAACTAATGAAACAGAAACTCGCAAAACAGGCTCGAACTAAAAATCAAAATTTTTTTCCCAGATAATTGATCAAAAAATGATTATTTTAAGGTTTAATTAAATAAGAAATGGAGAGAAAAAAATAGTAAGTATACAAAAATGGCCACAAATGTATGGATGAAAATAATTTATGACCAAAATTATTTTTCCAGAAACAACAAGCTCCAAACTTTTTTTTTTTTTTTTTGAATAACAAGCTCCAAATTTGACAAACCTGCGTTAAGTAATTTACAAATTAAAACAATAAAGATAATATTAGTGAGAAGTTAAATTCTTTAACAATAGTATCGAAGAAAAAATAATATTGGTGACTGTAATTCTATCAATTACTACAAGCATCTCTCATTAAATCCTCAGAACTAAAATTCTGTCCCCTCCCCCCCCCCCCCAAAAAAAAGATTGGACAATGTGAAATGTCAATTTAAGGCCTTGTTCTCTACACAACAAATTTCATCTATTTCAACTTACTTTTTTCTCTTTGATCATTTTTAATCACCCAAACATTGATTTGACAAATTATTTATATTTTTTAATATATTTTTTCAATTCTCAACCACATACCTAACACAAAATTCGAATAAATCACAATCGTTTTGAAAAGAATAAGGTCGATTATTTCAATTATTAAGTACATTTATATATGTATCTATATTAAAGGATTTTGGGAGAAAACCCTAAACAACTAAGTGCACGTCAGACTGTTAGTGCACAATTTGTAACAAATTTTTAAATATTTGTGCACATTTTTTTTTAAAATTTTGAATTTGATCAAATTACACCTTGTTAGTGTATGTGTATTTATGAGTATTTATGAGTTTTGATGTGAAATAGGAGAGAGAATGAGTGGGATTGAGTGGTGGAGATTTATGTAGTACAGTGGGTCCCAGAAAATATGTGGATGTAATTGGTTTGACTTTTGATGTGAATGTGTTAAAATGTGTAAAAATTTGTTAAAAGTTGTAAAAGAACGGGCGGTTAATCACATTCAGTCATCCAAGCATCTCGTAAGACCTTTATTATACAAATTTTCACCATTCAATTTCACTTGTTCTCTTTTCTATTTCACCTCAAAATCGATAAAAAAAACTATTATATCCTAACACATGCTAAATGGTATTAATTAATTAATTAATTGATTTAACGTACAGAAAATGATAGATAATCCAACCTGGGACGTAATTAACAGTTTGACTTTGGCAGCTAAGAAGATCCTGATGTAGGTCAATTTGCTGCAGAATGAGACACCATTTTATGCTCGAGAAAGTGACTTACAGGCAAAGCAATTCGTAAATGCCTTCATTCGGGATATTAACAAGAATTAATTTAAAAGTTTTTAAATAAAAGAACCATTTTGTCAATCTCATTCATTGACTAACTAATGCAATCAATTCAACCACCTAGAGCATCTCCACCGCCAACTTGGATTGATGCTGACGCGGCAACAAATATGAAAGAGACAGATACACAAAATAAAAAATGGATCATGCCATTTTTTATTTATTAATTTATATTTTTTTTTACTTTTTCCCATTTTTTCTTTATCATTTCATGTGTAATGTGTAAAATACGCATTCAATTTGACATCTCCCACTATTATTTTACCATTATTTTTTAACTTGTTTCTATCTCCCTCTTCTCCTTTCACTTTTCTCTCTTTTTTCCTACACATCTTTCTATTAATCAATAATTAAAATAATCATTTTATCTCTATCTCCCTCCTCCACATCATCTCCGCAATTCACATCCCATTAGAGATGCTCTTAAGGAATCTCCAATGCAATGTGCATGTCTAGGGTGATATGGAGGATAGAGGTAAAAACAAGATAATTATTTTAATTGAAGTAAAATGGAAAATAGTGTAGGAGAAAAAGAGAGGGAAAAGTAATAAAAAAAAAAGAGAGATGGAAATAAATTTAAAAATAATAATAAAAGATATGTAAAATGATCTTTGATTTTGGACATGACACGGAAAGTAAGGAAAAAATGAGGAAAAAATAAGATAAATGAGATAAAAGTATTTTTAAAATATGAACACTAAAAATAAAATAAAAAATGCTTGGGACTCATGAAAAACTTGTCTCTCTCTCTATCTCTCTCCCCATATCTAGATCCACTCTAGAGGGATATTGGCGCAAATGGTCTAGAAAAAGTTGGGCTAATGTGCGTTTGGCCCAAAATAAAATAAAGTAGCTCAAATGGTCAAAAAAGTCTGTTAGATGGGAATTTGGTCCAATTGGATGATTTCCGTTCATTTTGTTCGTTAACTTAATGAAATTTTGATATTTTATCCTTTTGTGAATGGTATTTTGGTCTTTAGCATTAGGATAAATTGCACAAAAGATCATAACCTTTGGGAGTTATTAAAATCAAGTACTAAAGTTTTAAATTTGTTTACATTAGTCCAAAATTTTAATTAAATTATATAATTTTATCTTTTATCTTTTTATATGTGCGAATTTGGTCCATATTTAGTTTATCGAATTAATTTGATACTAATTAGATAATTTTATTGAAAATATTCAACGTAATAGCATTTGTTTACATTACCGTCACATTCCAAAAATTTCTTCTGCATTAGACACGCCCACATTATGATTTTAACCAACTCCTAACAATAAATATGATTATTGTATTTTCGTACAAACTTTAACCAAATAGTTAATAATAAATGTAATTATTATACAAACATAAAATTTTTTAAGAATATATCACTATAAAAAAACATATCGAATGTAAAGAAAGAATAAAATAAAATAAACTAAAAAATTAAAAAACCCACCCTCCCCTTCCCCGCCCCGCACTCACCCCCACCCCAAACCACCAGGAAGAGCTGATGGTTTTACTGGTGGTGTTTGAACACTATCAGATAGTTCGAACACCACCAGATCTGGTGGTGTTCGAACACCATTAGCCTTTGCTAGTGGTTTCGACAACCACCAACTGCTAGTAGTTGTCGAAAACCACCAGCAAAAGCTAGAGTCGACAAAATCAGCATCACCCATTTTCAGCAAAATTCTCACAATATGAAGTTGGATGACAGGAAATTATAAGAAGATTCCGAATAATTCCCAATCTAAACCATACATACCATTAAAATTTGAAGAAACAAGTAAAAGAGATCAAACAGATAGTTCGAACACCACCAGATCTAGTGGTGTTCGAACACCACCAGATCTAGTGGTGTTCGAACACCATTAGCCTTTGCTGGTGGTTTCGACAACCACCAACTGCTGTTAGTTGTCGAAAACCACCAGCAAAAGCTGGAGGCGACAAAATTAGCATCCCCCATTTTCAGCAAAATTCTCACAATATGAAGTTGGATGACAGGAAATTATAAGAAGATTCCCAATAATTCCCAATCTAAACTATACATACCATTCAAATTTGCAGAAACAAGTAAAAGAGATCAAACAGACGATGAGATGAAACAAATTAAGTTAGGGTTTCTTCCTCGTGAACCCTTTGGCTTTAATCTTCATCGTAATAAGCGAATTATAGTGAGCACAAGGAATTTGCCACTCAGATAAAAAAAATAGTGAAGCTAAGTAATCATATACACAAGCGATGAAAAGTAATTACAGTTATGGAATTCAAAGCTTTAATTTCAAAAATTCTAGAAAAAAATATATCTATACTGAGAATACAGATTAGAGGGTTGAGCTGTTGCTGGTGGTTTGGATGGGGGGTGGGTGCGGGCTGGGGGTGGGCGTGGGGTGATTTTATTTTATTTTATTATTTCTTTACATTGGACATATTTTTTTGAATCATTGTTGAGGCACACACATTTTAAGTACACACAAATACCACACCCTAATAGGGTGTGGGTCTCTCACGTTCAGGGGGATATTTTGGTCATTTTACCCCACATCCGATTAGGGTGTGGTATTTGTGTGTAGACTTCAAGCTTAATTCTATTTTTTTATCGTCATATATCCTAAAAAATTTTATGTACCTACCATAATTATATTTATTATCAACTGTTTGGTTAAAATTTTTAGGAAAATACAATAATTATATTTATTATGTTAAAATTAAAAATGTCCGCATACCTAATGCAAAAGAAACTTTTGAAAGGTGATATTAACGTAAACAAATGCTACTACATTGAAGATTTTCAATAAAATAATCTAATTAGCATCAAATTAATTCGATAAACTAAATCATGGACTAAATTCGCACCTATAAAAAGATAAAAGATAAAATTATATAATTTAATTAAAAATTTGGACTAATGTAAACAAATTTAAAATTTTAGGACTTAATTTTAGTAACTCCCAAAGATTAAGACCTTTTCTGCAATTTACACTAACGCTAATGACCAAAATACCCTTCACAAAAGGATAAAATATCAAAATTTCATGAAGTTAATGGAGAAAATGGACGGAAATCATCCAATTGGACAAAACGCGGCACCTAATAGACTTTTTGGGACCATTTGAGCTACTTTATTTTATTTTAGACCAAACCCGTATGAAACCAACTTTTTCTGGACTATTTGCGCCAATATCCCTTGTCTAGATATTAAGGATTGGAGATGCTCTTATAATTAAGTGCTTGTTCTATACACAATATTAAAGATTTATTTGAATAACGTATTAGATGTGTGGTTGAAAATTAGAAAAGGTATATGAAAAATGTAAAGTAATTATATAAGTAGTTGAAAATGATGAAAGAAAAAAATTAGTGAAAATTTATTGTGTATAGAACAAACCATAAAGGTGTGTTTGATAGGAAAAGATGGAGAAGAAAATATTTTCCATGTTTTTCTAGGGTGAGGTGGGAATTGTGTTCCAAGGAAAATAAGCTAAAACATGCTTTAAGTGGTTATATATAGAAAATCATTTTCATTGAAAACTTTGCAACCAAACAATCAACTTGGAAAATAATTTCCAAGATTCCTTATTTTCCATGAAAAATCATGGCAATCAAACACACCCTAAAAACATTTCCAACAGACTCTTTAAATGTAAAATGTTCTTTATTTTAAAGAGTTGAGCATTAAAATTTAACTCCAATAGACTCTTTAATTTAACTTTTTTCAAATATAAAGTGAGTTTAACTCTCCAAATTTAGAGAGTTAACCACACTCTCTATAATTCAATGGTTACATATTTCAATGCCATTTTCTTGATTCAACAAAATCATAATTACATTTATTGATCAAAGACAATTAAGATAAATAAGTATTGATTAAAAATAAACTAGCATAATAATTATTTCTTGATATAAACAAAATAAAGAGTAACAAATAAAGAGATTGTTGAAGTAGATTAAAATTTTTAGTCTCTAAATTAAAATATTATACTCTCTATAACATGAAAGATACTCTTTTAAAATGAAGAAAGTGCTGGAGATGCTCTAAGGTGCATAATTTATTTATTTATTTTTATTTTTGTTATTAATTTTCAGAACTCTATAAGGCGCATAAATTAAGGGTGGAATAAATGACTTATTTACATATTGCAATAATCTTCATATTATTGTGGAATATATATGCATTCAAATCATCTAATCTAGAGCCTATAAGATTGCATATACTAATTTAGTCGTTTATTGGACTACAATATATACAATAAAAGGTCACAAATATTTATTTATTTTAAGCTCGTGGTGGTGGTGTTATTATTATTATTAGTCCCCGGAAATGAATGACCTAAGGTAACACTGAAGATGAAGAGTAAACATGTTGCTGGTTTTTCACCAATTGTTGAGCAGTGTTCTAAAAAGCGCCTAGGCGCCGCCTAGGCGCGAAGCGCGACGAAAACGCGCCGCTTATGCTATAGGCGATAAAAAAGCGGTCAACGGGTTTTGTTGATCTAAAAAGCAGGATTAGGTGCCGCCTAGGCGTGACTAGGCGCCGACTAGGCGTGACTAGGCGCGATTAGGCGGCGCTTAGGCGTGACTAGGCGCACCTTATTAATTTTATTTTTTTTCCAAGGACGCTACTTATTGCTTACCTGGTATAAATTAGGCCTAACTTCCTAAGCCAAACCTAAAAATAATAGGACAGTCTTATCCCAGATCAAAAGGCAAAACCACGATAAAGAGTTAGAAAAGATTTGAGAAATGATGCTATCTTGATCACGCAATTAGTAATTACTAATTATTTTGTACTGTAGAGGTTTGATACTCTTTTTTTGTTGGGATGTATCATATATGAAATTATGAAGTACTTAATCCCCCTATAAATCTATTAAGTATGAACTATGAACTATGCATCTTTTGACTTTTGGCATTCTAAAATATTAAAATCGTGTTGTAAATTTGTGAAATCATTAAGTAGATATAATATTTACGATGTTAGATGTATTTTCCAATTTAGAATCTACACTATTTCAATTATTTCATAATTTAGAATGATTGAAAATTAAAAAAAAAAAACAAAGAAACGCTTTTTAACGCCTAGGCGCCGCCAATGCGCGCTTAAGCTTCTAATGCTCGAAGCTTCGGCTCCACGCTTTTCCACGCCTCACGCTTGTTAGAACACTATTGTTGAGGCATTGGATGACAATTACTGATATGGAACTAAGGCAACTGTCCGAGTGTCAGCGAGAAGGAACTCGAGCTGTTGAAAATGAAAATGGTAGCCTCTGTATATAGTTGCATCAGAAAAATCAGCGGATGGGGTCCGGTAGATGCTACATTGGTTTGATCCTGTATTGCGATGTTGCAGTTAAGGATGGGTGAGTTGCTGTGAGTTGACTTGGAAGCTAGAAGAGATAGAGAAGTACGTAAGATCCTCGCTTTCGCTGCAAAATGAAATGGCCTCTATACTTTGGAATTAGCAGAGGCGGTGGCTCTTAGATATGCTCTCTCCCTTGTTCGGTCGACATCTCGAGATCAAAGAATCACGTGTTGATGCTCTAGGGGTTGTGTATGGTCTTCACGATCTTGAGTGCTCTTGTGTACAAAAATACTAAGAGCATGTTTGCATACATACAATAATTAATTCTTTCTGCTATTTTTTAAAATTCAAATTTGGTTAAATAAATCACATTCACATATCTCATAGAATCTACTTATACTATTAAATCTCCTCGCACCATCCAATTTAACTCATTCTATCTATTTCTACTCATAAAATGCATAAAAATTTGTATGCAAACACACGCTAAGTCTCTCCTTTGTGCGGTTAGATCATTAGATGTAAATCTTGTATACACATAGATAGTTTCTGGTGCCATCGATGACACCATACTTACGGTGTCACCGATGCATTTTGGGGCCTGATCCGACAACCGTTTTGAAATCCGAGACTAGATTTTAATTGGCCCCCATGGTATTGCAGGAACATTTTTCAAATTGTCGGAGCTCCCTACGCCGTGCTGATTCTAGATCTGATCTCGAATTTCAAAACAGTTGTCGGAGACCTCTTATCTTTGCTTTCATTACACCCTTCCGTGCTATATAAATCTTTCAAGTCCATCTGGCTTGGATTCGACCCAACTAGGGGCCCGGATCAAGGATCGCTTCTCACCGGGTCTAATTTCATCTTTGCCGCCCCAAGCTAAGAAAAAAGGTTCTTATAAAATTAATAATTTGATCAATAATGAATTTTTGTTACTGAGCTGTAGATTTTGGTATTCTAATTATATAAAGGTGCGGCTAAATGCACTCAACCATGTAGTTGCTTGATGATAATATGTTTCTTAATGTGATCTCGAAGTAGAATTTTTTATTTATGGTTTTCAACATTTGATTTCAGAGTCCAAAATTGAAGGCAAGGTTGAAGAAGCTGGCAGAGTGTTATAATCTCAAGTTCAATCACAAAATCAACAATCCAATAGCTCGAATAAATGGCCTAATAGATTAGCTTTGATTTTATTAATCAAAATAGATAGAGATACAAACTCAGCCAGAGGAAGAGATTGACGAGAATAGAAGAGAAGAATTAGGAGAAAGAAGAAGAAGAAGAAAGTTGAGGGAAAGAGATGAGCATAGAGGAAGAAAAGGCACAGTACCACTGATTCTCTTCCTCAGCCTCTACTCTTATAAGCGCTAAAACGCACTTTTACAAGTACGACTCAAAAGGTAAAAGACAACTTTGACTTACAAAATATTAAGGCCTTGTTCTATGGAATGGGTAATGGAGTCTTCACGTTATTCTGTGTAAAATGTGTGGTTGGTATTGTATTAGACAAATGTGTATGTGGTTGAAAATATGTGTATGGTTGTACGGAATTGCATATCCATTCCATAGAACAAAGCCTAAATATTGTAAATTATTTTCCTTGGTTCAATACGCTGCGTTTCACCGTCCTCAGTTGTCTTCACCAGATTCCCAATTGGGTGCGGCTAAATGTACCGAGCATTTTGCTGAATGCACCCACCAATTTAAAAATAATTAAAAAAAACAAGAAAAAGTCTATTATACCCATCCCTTCTCCTCTCTTTCTTTTCTTTTCTTTTTTTTCTCGTGTTCGCTGTGAACACAGCGAACAAGCGGATCTCACTTTCATTCGCTGCATTCACAGTGAACTGTGACTGTAGCAAACAAGAGTTAAAAAAAAATTGAAGCGCAGATAAGTAATTTTTATATGATTTTTCATTCATGCACGCAATTTTTGTTATCATAATATCTTTAGATAACCGGATCTCACTTTCTAGAAGTGAACCAGGTCTGATACCAAGTGAAAGTTATGAGTTGTCTAATTTACAGATTACTTAGACATATCTGGATAGTGTTATGTTAAAATGCAATTTGTTCATAGTTACCTCAAGCAAGATATATCTGAGTTGTATTTCGATTGGAGCTTAGATATATCTAGCGCAGAGTAAGAATACGGAAATTTAAACAGAACAGCAAACACACGATTTTAAAGTGGAAAACCCCAACAGGGTAAAAAACCACCTGCCTGCACCTACACCGGCAGACAAACAGATTCACTAGTTGCCAAGAGTTTAAATCTATTACAAGAAGTTAAGGATAAAATTACACATAAAACTATCAAACAACTAGAATACAAACGACGATCACTCCCTGATCTCTCTTCTAGCTTGTAATGTGAGCCAACATCCCGTTGCTCTTCAGAACTTCTATGTAACTCTGCAATCCGACCTAGATATGCGAGGTCCTCCCACCGATCGTCATCTCCTTTGATGATCTTTTTTGGTCGAGACTCTTTTGTAGTGAATCCGACTTCTCCTGAAGACTTGACTTGATGAAATCAAGTGGTAGACTTGTAGTACAAATGCGCTTGTAATTTAGCTTTAAGCACGATATGAATCTTAGGTTACAAATGCATGGGGAAGTCAAGGGATGAACGAGACACGCAAGCTAGCTAGTACATGATTGCTTTGCTCTATTGCATGCGTGTTCATCATCTCAGTTCTAACTCCACTTGACCTTTATTTAATCATGTGTTGGGTCAATGTCTTGCCACCAAAGACTTTTCTTAATACATGAACTCCTACAAATAAATCAAGTGCTAAGTCAAAACTAGTAGGATCAAGAGATAAGATAAGTAAACAATAAATATAGGATTTAAATTGAGACCACCTCGTCTTAAACCACTTACCAACTTATCCTAGTAGGTAGTAGACGTGTATTCATCTTTCACAATGAAATCCAAAATGAATCTTTAGCCAATATGAACCTTATCCCAACCTCTACAAGATGATGACATGATAAAGTTGATGATAAGCATGGCTAAACGTGGACACGTCTCCGAACAACTCAAAGTCTCCCAGTTTAAATTAAACAAGCAATAACTATTCCAAGTCTCTTAATTTGACTCAAAGTCTCCTAGTTTAAACTAAACAATCAATATCCTTGATAAAATATATCCAAGTTGTTGAATAAACAATTTAATCAATTTAATTATCACAACAAATAATTAAATTATGCATAACAAACCACATGCCTAAAAATATATCTAGAACATCTTAAAAATAGTGCATGTGATAAAATGAATTGACATTAATTAATTCAATTAATAACACATGTTAATAATTAAATGAATTAAATTATGCATGATTGAATGCATGAAAAATAGAAATGACAATTATAAGTAAATTGCTTAATTAATTAAATCACGTTTATTTAATTAAAAAGCTAACAGATTTCATTAGTCTTTGGGCTCATTTTGAAATATATTATTCTAACAAGCTTAAAATCCTTTTCTCTATCTTCATACCAAAAAGCAACACTTACTGCAGTGCTTTCTCGGTGCAAATGATCTTGGAATTCAGTCCCCTCTATGGTTTTTAACTTTTTAATCGAAGGGTTCCACAAAGTGATGACACGACTAGAGTTTTCTCAAAAAATAAAAAATCAATCCATTAATAGATACTCCAAGAGGTCTACAAAGTGGATCTAATGTCGAGGGTACCAGTACTTCATAAACTATATCGAAGCTAATACCTCTGTCAACAAATATGGTGCAGATTCTAAAATCACCCAGCACTCGGATTAGATATTGGGTTTCATCATCTTCAAAGTTGGTTGGCATGCATTGATTGAGTTGGTAGGTAATGAAATGGGGAGTTCTAATGTAGTCATACTAGAATGAACTTAGTGTTGTAAACCTTAAAATGGCTTTGACAGGCAAACGTGAAAAAATTTCAGCAGAGGCATCTAGTATTTGTTCTTTTTTTGTTGCAGCCATCACCGTCTTCAGAACCTACGAAGTAACAAATTAAGATGATTATTTGGCACATCCATCCAATGATTAATCGGCCATTTTCAATTAAACACATCCACACGAATTCGCATAGCACATCCACACGAATTCACATAAACACATACTCTCGAATTCGTAACATATGTAAATGTAATATGAATTCACATAAACACACTCATGTGGAAGCCAATTTTGTGCCATTTTAAAACAGAACCTATGTAAACGTAATATGAATTAGTAACATATCAGTAACAACGAATCATGGCGAACTTTGAAAGGGAGAGATTATCCTATCCTATCTGTCTTCAGTTGAAAACTTAAAAATCAGTAACATATCAGTAATATGAATATGTTTTGAAATCAGTGAGCTCTTACACAAACAGAAGATTAAATAAGTAATTTCCAGGTTTCTCGAAAAATATGAACTCAAAATTAAGATCAGAGAAATACAAACACTAATTAGGATCGAAACTCAAAGTAAGAGTTATGAGTGTTTATGTATTTTCTAAAGCAAATTCAGCAAACATTCTAAATCAAACTCACTGATATACATAACAAATTATGATAGATCTAAAATGTCACCAACCAATGAGATGTGTACGTGTTCTCGACTAGCTGAATAAGCAAATTCAGCAAACATTCTAAATCAAACTCACTAATTTACGTAACAAATTATGATCGATCTAAAATGTCATCCATCTAAATCAAATTCACCAAGCAATGAGACGTGTACATGTTCTCGACTAACTAAATAAGCAAATTCATCAAACATTCTAAATCAAACTCACTTATTTACATAACAAATTATGATCGATCTAAAATGTCATCTATCTAAATCAAACAGCTAACAACTAACCTTTTGATTGATGGGTTTTGCCTTAATATATCTGTTCGCATAATTAGTTACTAGCATTTTCTCCCGTGCATTGGGCGGGGCGATATGTTCAACTAATGTTCTAAGTCAACTATTCTAATTGAACCATAAACCTAAAATTACTAAATTAGGGCTTAACACTTTAATAGTCTAGTTAGTAATTTCAATTGGAAATTAAAATCCTAGCTCGATAGGTCACTGTGTAGATCAAATCTTTATTTCAAGTTTCAAGCATAAATATAATACACCCTAATTTCACATTAGGAACGTGTGTGTGTATATATATATATATATATTACCGCAGAAGATAGATTATAACATGTTTTGTTTGGCATTCTTGAACCGTGTATTTAATCATACTAGTTTGTAAATCCGTGCGTTGCATGTGCATATATTCCTGGATTTTTTTAAAATTTTTTTAATATCAAATAAGTTTAGACGAAAGTAATAGCATATAAAATAAGTATCAAAATACAATTACATTTCTTATATAAATGTCACAAATTTTGAAAAACTTCTTTATATACAACATCAATTCGTGGTTGTGTTTGTTAAATTCTCGTTCTTATCGCATATCAACATTTTCAATCCTTCATGCATGATTGTGGTGACTCTCGATATCGTAATATATATTGGTCTCTTTAAGAAAATACCTAGCTACATAGGATAGCGACTGACCTTGGCTCTTATTGATCGTCATAGCATATGAAACAATCAATGGAAATTGCCTTCTTTCAAATTTAAAAGGTAATCTTGTGTCGGAAGGAGTTAACGTCAACAATGTCCCCAAATGATACAACTTAGATATTCCAGATAAAGAAAAGATTTTGTCTAGGCCGTCAGTCTCTATTTTTAGCATCCCCAAAAAATGCATCGAAAACTCCTCACATGTCAAATTCCGAGCAACCTCATACTTTCTGTTAGCTTCCATCCAAGTAGTAAACATGGTCTATTGAGCAAAGGACGATCTAACACAACATCAATCGAATCGAATTCTAAATATATTACATTCTGCTCATTAGGAAGATGATGACCCAAAGGTTCAATCCCTTCCGACATGTGACTCTTGATAAGACAACATACAATTGCCACGACTAAATACGTACCAACCTCTTCAAAGCAAGAATTTCTCAGAGCTGCAATTCAATCGAAATCAAAGGCAAAGGTAGGTTTTATCCATCTTTAAACCAATTTTGGGGTTTATTTAATGTGTACTAAATGCTTCATTACTCTCCCTTCTATAAATATAAATATCATGTTAATTCATTCATATCAAATAAATAAATATGACATTTGATTCTTTATTGAGAAAAGATTCCCTTGTTGTTCATTGTTTCAATTTTGATGTACATTTCTGATTTTGAATTTTTGCTATTTTCGTTTTTTCTTTTCTATGCGAGAACATTGGAAATTGGAAATTGGAAAAAATGATAAAAGGGAAATGGAGCGAGTCGATACTATGGACACAAAACACATTTCTATACTCGGTCACCAAATCCAACAGGTGGACATTTCTTTTTCTGTATACATGACATGAAATGAAAATGCTATTTCACTTTCTTTACAATAATGAGTTCACCTCATTAATTTAATTATAATCATCAACACAATATTAAAGTATAAACATGCATCACATTGATTCCACCATAAAGTGATCACTATGAGGAGTAGGTGAAGGAGAAAATATATATATCCATATTTCAAGGACAATCATCAAGAAACCTCAAACAAGCATGAAGCATGAAGTCTGTGATAATCCAAAGTTTCCTTATTTGTATGCTTATTTTGCAATCAGCAAATTAAATGCAAGTGAGCATAATAATTTAGAAACCTATATTGTTCATGTTGATGCCCTGCTTTTCAATGATCAATCACAAGATTTGGAAAGCGGTACACTTCATTCTTGCCAACAACCTTAAAAAGCTCGAATAAACACACGGGGATCGTTTATTCGTACCGTAATGTTTTTCGAGGATTTTCCGCTAAGTTGACAATTTAGAAACCTATATTGTTCATGTTGATGCCCTACTTTTCAATGATCAATCACAAGATTTGGAAAGCGGTACACTTCATTCTTGCCAACAACCTTAAAAAGCTCGAATAAACGCACGGGGATCGTTTATTCGTACCGTAATGTTTTTCGAGGATTTTCCGCTAAGTTGACATCTGAAGAAGTGAAAGAAATGGAAAAGAAAAAAGGGTTCTTGTTTGCAAGCCCTAAAGAAATAATTCAACTCCAAACAACTCATACTCAAAATTTGCTTGGTTTGCAAAAAAACAGGGGATTTTGGAGAGAATCCAGCTATGGCAAAGGTATAATTATTGGAGTTTTGGATTATGGAATAATGCTTGATCATCCATCATTTGGTGATAAAGGAATGCCTCCTCTACCAGCCAAATGGAAGGGAAAATGTGAGTTCAATTTCACAGCATGTAACAACAAGCTTATTGGAGCAAAGTATTTCAAGAAGGGTAACAAAACCCCGTTCGACGAGGGCGATCATGGGACCCACACAGCCGGCACTGCCGCTGGAAATTTCGTTAAGGGCGCCAACTTCTTTGGCAATGCAAATGGCACCGCAGTTGGGATGGCGCCACGGGCTCACTTGGCCATTTACAAAGTGTGTTCACCTGGTTGTTCCGAGAGTGACATATTGGTGGCACTTGATGCTGCTATTTATGATGGCGTCGACGTGCTTTCTCTTTCCATTGGTTCTTCTTCGTGTCCTTTTTACAGAGACAACATCGTGATTGGCGCATTGAGAGCGATAGAAAAGGCCATATCGTCAGTTGAGCTGCTGGAAACTATGGCTCGTCGAATTTTTCGTTAGCGAACAAGGCTCCGTGGCATCTTACGGTTGGCACAACCACCACCAATAGAAATCTAAGAGCAAATGCTGTGCTAGGAAATGACATAGAGCTTGAGGGCGAATCGGCGTTTCGACCTAAAGATTTCTCCACAGGTCAATTGCCCCAGTTTTACCTAGCAACAAATGATAGTGATCCTTATTGCACTCCAAAGTCATTTCAAAATACTTATGTCAAAGGGAAGATCTTTATTACCTTAGTGGTATCGCGACACTGCTCAAGAGTACACACCCCGAGTGGTCTCCCACGGCCATAAATTCAGCAATTATGATTAGTGCTTATAATGTGAACCTCAATTACCTTCCCATAGAGGACGAAAGAGGCCTTCCAGTGGACATCTTTGATACCGGTGCCGGCCATGTCAACCGATTGAAAGCGAATGATCCAGGGCTTATTTCCGACAATTAACCTCAAGACTACACTTCTTATCTATGTGGTCTCAATTTCATCGATCAACATGTATACGTGATTGTACAACGCAAGGTGAATTGCGCGTTAGTGTCTAGCATATTGGAAGCGCAATTAAACTATCCATCGCTTTCAATCGATTTTGGACAACCTAAGCTGACGTATACGAGGACAGTGACTAATGTTGGTGCGACAAATGAATCGTACGGAGTTGATATCATTTGACCCGCAGGAGTCGATGTTGTTGTGAATCCTCGTACTCTCAATTTCTCTAGGTTGAACCAGAAGTTGACCTATAAAGTTACATTTACCATATCGGGCACTGGTTTTAAACCTACCATTGCTCAGGGATATCTTTTGTGGAAATCTTCTAAACATTCTGTTAGGAGCCCTATTGCAGTGAGACATATTGATGTTTTGCCATCAATTTCCTTCCATGAATCTATGTAAATTATTCTTGTTTTGAAGGTCAAACATGTTTCCAAATCCAGATTAGTGACACTCAATTTCAATAAATAAATACCTTAAAAGAGCTCGAGTTGAAACACCTGGATGCAGTATGTCCACACTTAAGAGCATGTTTGCATACTTCTATTAATGCATTATTTCTTCTACGTTTTAAAATTCAAATTTGATCAAATAAATCACATCTACATATCTCGTAGGGTCCATTTGTACTATTAAATCTCCACAATTCGACTCCACTAGTTCTTTTTCTTCATACTCATAAAAATACATTAAAATGTATACACAAACACCCGAGTATTTCGATCTTGGGAAATGACTTTCTAATTATACATTCAGAAATCTTCACAGCATCACGAAGCAAATGCTGAACTGGAGACATTTTAGCATTAGTTAGTCTTGTGGTGCACATGTGCCACTATATTGACATTATAATATCAACTAATGCCAAAATACTATTCCAAATCTGTCTAAGTAGACACGCTTACCTTGAGTTTTGCAATATTATTAAATGATAATTTACTCTTATTAATAGTAATATGTATTAAATAATAATAAATGAAGAAATTAAATACACACAACAAAGTAGCATATAGTGAACATTGATCTAGTTATAACACTTTAACAAAATTTGAATGATGGAGATTTGTATAATACATACAATGGTACAAAATATATGAATGGAATTGATTTTGCCAATTTAAAATTCAAAGAAAAATGAATTAAATGAGAAGAATCTTTCAAATCTAATGTGTATATTGGATATAACAAGGCGTTAAGTGCGCCTTTCAATCATTTTCATAGCTCACTACTAAAACACAAAACTCTTGAGAAATATTGAGAAATATTTCTAGTAATGTTATTGAGAAATATTGATCATGCTATGGGGTTGTGCAATGGAACCAGGTTTATTATCAAGAGACTCGGAAGCCATGCTTTGGAGGTTGAAATTTTGCTTGGTACAAATGTAGGTCTGAAAGTTATTATCCCAAAAATGTCTTTGACTCCATTCGATATGATATTGCCTTTCAAGTTTCAGAGATGACAGTCCCCATTGATTGTGTTATATGCGATGACTATTAACAGAAGTCGGGGTCACTTTCGCATATTGGACTTCTGTTGAAAAAATCGGTGTTCAGTTACGGTTAGTTGTACGTCGCATGTCGGACTTTAGTTTTAAATTTTATGTTTAATTAGTTTTTTTAAAAATCTATTTAAAGTTTTCCATGTATACATTTCTAATTTTACATTCTATATTTAATTAGTAATTTTTAAATTTTATTATAATTAAACTTTACTATCCCGGTGCAACGCACTGGCATAATACTAGTCTGTGTAAATTATTCTTGTCTTGAAGGTCAAACATGTTTCCAAATCCAAATTAGTGACACTCAATTTCAATAAATAAATACCTTAAAAGAGCTCAAGTTGAAACACCTGGATGCAATATGTCCACACTTAAGAGCATGTTTGCATACCTCTATTAATGCACTATTTCTTCTATGTTTTAAAATTTAAATTTGATCAAACAAATCACATCCACATATTTTATAGGGTCCATTTGTATTATTAAATTTCCACCATTCGACTACACTAATTCTTTTTCTTCATACTCATAAAAATACATTAAAATGTATGCACAAACAACCGAGTATTTCGATCTTGGGAAACGACTTTCTAATAATACATTCAAAAATCTTCACGGCATCACAAAGCAAATACTGAACTGGAGACATTTTAGCATTAGTTAGTCTTGTGGTGCACATGTGCCACTGTATTGACATTATAATATCAACTAATGCCAAAATACTAGTCTAAGTAGACACGCTTACCTTGAGTTTTGCAATGTTATTAAATGATAATTTACTCTTATTAATAGTAATATGCATTAAATAATAATAAATGAAGAAATTAAATACATACAACAAAGTACCATGTATTGAACATTGATCTAGTTATAACACTTTAATAAAATTTGAATGATGGAGATTTGTGTAATACATACAAATGGTACGAAATATATATATGAATGGAATTGATTTAGCCAATTTAAAATTCAAAGAAAAATGAATTAAAATGAGAAGAATCTTTCAAATCTAATGTGTATACTGTACACAACAAGGTGTTAAGTGTGCCTTTCAACCCCTTTCATAGCTCACTACTAAAACGCAAAACTCTTGCAATTAATATGGTGCATGTTGATTTTGTTTTGATTGATTTCTGTTACGTAGTTTTCGAACAAAAAAAGCAACATATATTTACGAAAATCTAGATTAAAAACTTCCCGATAAAAAAAAAGAAAAAATTACTCTCTCCCATCTTAGTTTGGCAGGCATGTTAAGTTTATCACACAGATTAATGAATAAGATACAATTATTATAGTTGGGAATACAAAATTTTTCTGCAATCTTCCCAAAATGCTCCCTCCATAAATAAATATACTAATAAACTACTTGATAAATATGAATATTTAAGTCAAGTAAAATATAAATTAAATTCTCAAAAACTTGCCTATAATTTGGGATATACTAAAATAAAACATATGCCTATGAAAATGGGACGGAAGTAGTAACAGAAAAAATCTAGATTAAAAACAAACTGATTTGCCTAATAAAGTGGCTATACAAAATTAAGTCACATTTGTTTCAACATATTCAAAACTTCAACGAAGTAATTAATGAGCCAATTGTATCAATTACGTAATTTGTGATTCGATAATTTCAATCTTTCTGTGCCATCTAAAGAAAAGTGGACGTCAACGTAAATCCATGTAGCGTGCACTCGCATGCATGAATGTCAAAACCAGGTTTTTTACTCCCAAGTAAAAACCTGGTTTCGACCTTGTTTGATTGATACCTAAGTGCGAAATTTGATTTTATCGCTTTATCAAACTTACACTTTTTTACACTTTTATTTTCTGTAATTTATAGTTATACTTGCTTAAACTCATAAAAACTCGAAACTTAAATTTTCTATTTACTCACGCTTTATGTTTTTTAGAACATTGATAAAAAATAAAAATAATCAGCATTACAAGAGCAGTGAGATAAAAGTAGTAGGGAAAAAAGAAAAAAAGAAAAAAAAAATCCTTGCCACAGTACATTTTAATTGCAATATCTTTTAGTTATTTAGGCAATCCTAAAACTTTTCGTTTATATCCAAAAATTTTATTTACGTGAAAGAAATTGTGTGGTCGAACTTTTCCTCCCCCAAATAATAAAAGTTAAAGGTTAGAGGGGCACATAAGCCCACCCTCCCAAAAAAACCCTCCTAACAAATTTCTTGATTGTGATCGTAAAAAAAATATTGTTATTTTAGTGACATTGTTTAAAATAGATAAAGATTCAAGACTTTTATCGTATGTATATTATGATCAACAAAATGATTAAACTTTAAAGTATATACAATCTGATACGACTTTAGATGATTTAGATACATATTGCATTCCACATTACATGAAGATGATTGTATAATATGTAAATATGTGATTTATTGCTTCCCTTAATTTATGTACCTTAATTATAAGTAGTTGAGCTGATTGCATAATTAGTCAACGAATAAGATTGAAAAAATTGTTATTTTATTGAACAACTTTTAAATTCTTGTTAATATCCCAAATGAAGGCATTTATGAATTGCTTTCCTTGCAAGTCACTTTCTCGAGTATAAATAGTGACTCGTGCTACAGCAAATCAATCAACATCAGGATCTTTTAGCTGCCAACGTCAAACTGCTAATTATCAGGTTCGATTATCTATCATTTTCTGTTAAATTAAATCAATTAATTGATCATCATTTACGGGTTGTTTGATTTGGGATAAAAATTATCCGTACGGTATTCTGTGTAAAACATGTGGTGAATATTGTATTGAAATGTGTGTATGTGATTGAAAAGAGGATAGAGAAGAGTGTGGGATAAATTTTATCCCGGATAGAACAAAGCCTTAGTTATTTAGGGTTTTCCCCCTAAATTTTCAACAAATTTTCCTTTAATAATATTAACATATATGCATATAAACGTGTTTAACGACTGAAATGAAACTCGATATTTAACATTGTTGAAAAGAATATTTTTCGACAAAATTCAAGTTCTCACAATTTAACGAGAGATGCTTGCAGTGGTTGATACAATAAGCAAACTCATCAATATTAATTTTTCTTTGCGACTATTGTTAAGTAATTTAACTTCTTGCTATTATTGTCTTTATTTTTTTAATTTGTAAATTACTTGAAAATCTAACTAAAATAGGTTTGTCAAGTTTGGAGCTTGTTGTTTCCAAAATAAAATAAAATAAAATAATTTTGGTCATAAATTGTTTTCGTCCATTTATTATATTTGTGGGCATTTTTGTATACCTTTTTTCCCTCCATTTCCTAATTAATTAAACTTTCAAATAATCATTTTTTAATCAATTATCTCCAAAACAATTTTTAATTTCTTAGTTCCAGCCAGCTGTTTTGCGAGTTTCTGTTTCAGTAGTTCATGGAAACTTTTGCAAGTATATAAAAACACTTTTCATCGATGCATATATTTTTAAAGTTCACTTTTGTTGTCTTTCCTATATCTATTTTAAGCACTTCTTTTATAAACCGTATGAACTATGAACACACAGGCAAACATTACCAATTTGATACAAGCCATTTTCCAGTGTAAATTTTGTAAGGCAAATTTGCAAGCGGTTCATTTATCTGAATGGGAACGTGGAAAATAAATAGTAGATCGTGAATTATTATACGGATAATATGAATAACTAATCTATGTATTGTTAAATTTTTAGCGGTTCACTTTGATTAGATTTATAACTTTTTACAAATTTGCATTCACACTTTAGTGCGGATTTGTCCATTCTCAACATGGGTGCGTACCCACGCTGATGTGGTGCCCTGTAGTTGCATCATATTAGTTGATTTTTTTAAAAAAAATTTGTATCTACCCCAAAGAAATACCTCATCATCAATTCGGGAGCATCCCCCACCCCTTTCTTTCTTTCTGTTTTATTCTTTTTAGATAATTCCCTACTGGATGGAGGGTTGTCCTGCCAATGAGGATTTACAACTGTTCTTATACATGAGTACTCCATCAATGGAGGGTGTTAGGATGTATGTAAAAATAGATTTTTATGTGTTTTTATGTGATATATGAGAGAGAATGAGTGGAGTTGAATGATGTAGATTTGTGTAGTACGAATAGGTCCCACGAAATATGTGGATGTGAAATAGAAGAGAGAATTAGTAGAGTTGAAAAAAATGTGTAAAAATGTATAAAAATACATAGAAGAACGGGTGCTGTTCTATTTCTAAAATTTTATAAAATTTGTTATGTTTTCAATCAAATCTTCATCCTCCGAATTTCACCGCCAGAAAGTAGTATGCTCCTAATAATAAGGGGGAAAAGCGAGAGAGGGGGCTCCAATTAAATACAATCATTCACCTCCTTCGAGCTGAAGTTTCACCTTTCCCAGCTAATGGGTAGAGTCAACCGAAAATACTACCAGTGGTAGTCTTTCCGCGTTAGACCCCGCCCCACCAGACCCACCCCACCCTGTATGTATAGGTGTGTGTATAGCAAGCACTATAGCAGAGAGAGAGGAATACATTGCTTCCCGCGTAACCCATCTGCAATCTAGAAATGAATTGAATGCGTGCAAGCTATTGGTTCATACACCACCGCCACATCCACATTTTCTTCTGCCCTTCTAAACGGTTTCAATTCTCTTTAAGCTTCTTCTTTCCTTATCAGCCGTAATCTTAATTTCTCTCTCTCTCACCTTACATTCATTGCGTTATATATACACCATCATTTTCCCCTCTTTATCTAATTCTGTTATTACTTATTCTCTAAATTATCCAATCCAAAGAGGAAATTCTCTGTTTAAAACTTCAGTCATTTTCTCCAGAAAGAAGCATCAGGTATCGCTTTCTGTAATGATTGGGAATTTCTATCTCTGTCTGGATTCGATGTTTCTGTTTCGTTTTTAGTTATTGTCGGATATTGTTTATTTATTGCTGAGGATTAATTAGGTTTTGCTATTTGGGAACTTGAATAAACACTTTTTGGATCAGAAGATTATGCAATAAATTGGTATTTCTTTGTAATTCATCTGATATTTATGTAATGCAGCCTTGAAACTTAAAGCTGGAGTTCTTAACTGTTTTAGTAATTTGATTATTGCACTTTTCAGATAAATACAATAAATTGGGTACTTCTGTAATTAATGCGATGATGCCTTAAAAATAGGAAATTTCAGAACTTGATTATTATCCTAATTGTTTCAAGAATTTGGCATAGTTTTGGTGCGGGGTGGGGTAGTGGGGCCGCCGGGATGGGGGGTATTGTAACTTCAATTATTACAACACAAGAACATAGACTCAGGCATCAAGATTTTCTGGGCAACTTGATTATAGCACTTTTTAGATCATGGGATTATTGCAATGAGTTGATGTACCTCTGTATTTCATCTGTAATTTATGTAATGCAATCTTAAACATTGAGATTTCAACTAGGGTATTCTTGTTCTTGTTAGGAACTTCATTCATTGATAAAATAATATGATATATTCATTTATTACATCCTTAATATATGCAATGCAAGCTTGAATATAGAAATCTAAAGTTGTGATTCTTGATTTTGTTTGGGATTGTAGGCATAAATCAGATCTGAAAGACTGAAACCATGGGAAGCCATATGAGCAAGAAGCCGGGAGAAACTTCAAGTTCTATTGACAATCTTCATTACGCAACTGCTCTGAATTCTTATGAAGCTGCATGTATGGTCGACAAAGATCTACAGACATTCGACCGAACTCTTCAAGCACGAACCAACAATGCCATAAATGCGCTTGCTGTCGGGGTCGAGGTTAGAGCTGTTTCATTTGATTCCTTAAAGGAAGTCACAGAATGTCTGTTGGAGATGAACCAGGAGGTCGTTAAGGTTATCCTAGATTGTAAGAAAGACATATGGAAGAATCAAGAATTATTCGAGCTGGTCGAGGAGTACTTTGAGAATAGTCTCAAGACTCTCGACTTCTGTACTGCATTAGAGAAGTGCTTAAAACGTGCTCGTGATAGTCAGTTGCTCATTCTTGTTGCTCTTCAACAATTTGAAGAAGATGGTAAGATCGAAGGGGAGAATGGGTATACTAAGACCTTGGAGGAGCTAAAGAATTTCAAGAATGCTGGTGACCCTTTCACTGAAGAGTTTTTCCAGATTTTTCAATCTGTTTACATGCAGCAAATGCAGATGTTGGAGAAATTGCAAATGAGGAAGGGAAAGCTTGACCGGAAGCTGAAATCCATCCATGCTTGGAGAAAGATCTCCACTATCATATTTGCCGCCACTGTCGCAGCTGTTCTGATCTGCTCGGTGGTGGCTGCAGCTGTGGCTGCACCACCAGTGGCGGCTGCTCTGGCGGCTGCAACTTCCATCCCACTGGGATCAATGGGGAAGTGGATCGACTCTCTTATGAAGAACTATGAAGATGCAATCAAAGCTCAAAAGGAGATTGTTATGTCTATGAACGTGGGCACGTATGTAACTATTAAAGATATGGACAGCATTAGGGTTCTAGTCGACCGTTTGGAGATAGAAATTGAATCACTCTTGAAAAATGTTGATTTTGCTGTCAACGAAGAGGGTGTAAAACTTGCTGTTGCAGAGATTAAGATAAAGCTTGATGTGTTCATGAAGAGCGTCGAGGATTTAGGGGCTCAAGCTGATGTTTTTAGCCGGGATATTCGCAGGGCTAGGACTGTTATTCTGCAGAGGATTATAAAACATCCCCACCATTGAAGATTTGAAGACATTTGTAAAATGATTTGTTTACTGAAGTTAAGGTGGATACTTTCTTTAGTAGTTATGATTATGGTGAAAATGGAAAAACATTAGTAGCATCTATATATATATTTGACTTAAACCTTGATTATGCAGCTGAATGCATGTTATGTATGATAAAGGAATAATTGGATTCATTTATTGATTCTTTTGTCTGTTTATAAATTTATTCTGTTGTTACATAGAGACATCCCCAACTATCCATGACTTCTTCATGGTTGCTCTCAACTGAGATTTGTGTAGGGAAAAGAGCTTCAAAAAAGTACAAAAATTTGTGAAAATTTGGATTTTAATATTATGACTAGTTGATTTCTCTTGTGACAGTAAAACATGAAATTATGTAATTGATGTTTCGTGTCTTTGTAAATGAGTGTGACGTGGCTTGATTCATGAGCATCAAAACTTGAGTTTGACTTAATTTGTTGAGAATGTGACTTGCCAAACGATCATCGGATGTGCTTGAAACTCGACAGTATTTGTCATCAGAG
Organism: Jasminum sambac; assembly: GCA_018223645.1. Lineage (NCBI taxonomy): Eukaryota > Viridiplantae > Streptophyta > Magnoliopsida > Lamiales > Oleaceae > Jasminum > Jasminum sambac. The sequence continues at coordinate 23,574,019 of CP073648.1, read as the reverse complement.
GGTGTTAGCGGATGAGTTTTAATGTATTTTTATGAGTAGGAAGAGAGAGAATGAGTGGAGTTGGATGGTGGAGATTTAATGATGGGAGAGATAGATGGATGTGATTTGTTTGACCAAATTTAAAATTTGAAAAAAATGCATTAAAATGCATTTTTTTTGGACATGCTAACACTTCCTTTATTATTCTTCTTCTTGGAGTGCAAGAATTTTCTTCTTATTCTATTCTTTCTTATTGACCTAAAGTGAGTAAAGTCTATTTATAGAAAAAGAGATAACTACCTATTTTCCCTTTAAAACTATGCACTTTTACGTTACAAAATAGTAGACATTGCTCCAAAAAAAAGTAGATATTATCAAGAAAATGTCAAAGAAAGTAGGTGCTTTTGGCTTTTAGAAGATCTTCTCAAGATGAGCTTTTCTTTTTCTTTTTTTTTTTTTTTTTTGAATGGTCGAAATGAGCTTTTCCACTTATGCTAAAATGGGAAAAAATTCTAGTACTCTTGGAGTATTCAACTCGGTATTCCAAATCAATAAGAATCATCCATCTGCACATAAGGACTCACAATTTAATAAATAATGCGACCCCCTATGTGTAGGTGAACAGTTCTCATTGGCTTGGAATATCAAAATTTTGGTACTCAAGGAGTACAAGAATTTTTTCCGCTAAAATGACTATTAACTATTTACACCAAAGATCCGATGTCCAAGGTGTCCACATATAGGTCGATGATTAGCACGTAGCCACCACCCTCTGATGGTTGGAGAGCATGTATCAGCCATCCTCCGAGATGACATGTGAAAATTGGATCATTACTATAACTATTTAAAATTGACCAGGATTAAACATGCAAGGTCACTTTTCAAGTTTTTCCAATCTTAAACGACTATATGCATCAGTTAACAAAATACAAACATAAAAAAGTGTAAAGAGTAACAAAATGAGAAAGATTGACACTTAGATATCACACATGCGAGATTAAAGCAAGGTTTTAAAGCAGAGTTTTTACTCGTGCCATCTGTAATCTTGCCAATGATAAAATAACATAAGAACGAGAGAACAATTTCTTAATGTTGAAACAGAGACACCAATTAGCAACTTGCTAAAACATTATCTAAAACAACATAATACCAATTTCGGGGACCACATAGTACATTACATTACAACATGAAAACGTTATCTTATCACATTCACTTCTACAAGGCAAACCATCCCCATTCACAAAGACAAAAGGGGCGATGGTCGAACATGGAAGTACGTAGCGGAAGCCAAATATGCACAGACTAGAGAGACATATATCTTGAACAAGATGGATGAGAAAAGGGTGAGAAATGTACATGTTACAGTCAAGATCATTACAACAACAATGTTCATTACGCACTTCATCATCGAGAGGTCTCCTTCTGTACCTTCACGAGGGAAATGGCCTTTTGAGTGAAAATCTGATAGCATTCGATCTTTGATGGTGAACGCATCCATCAACCATGAACCTACCTGGTCTTCCGATGTGGGGATGTCATCAAGGGGAACACGTCGAACGTGGATGTGAACTTCAGAGGGGTCGACTCCAAAGGCATTATCCAAGAAAGTAGGACAGCGATGTCGGTATCCTATTGTGATGTCATAAACTACATAGATAAAAAAGAATAGGTTAAGCTCATAAACTTTTGATGGTTTTCATAATTTTTTGATTGACTGAGATTTACATCATTTAGAATTATCATAATTTCATTCACCAAGATGAGATCGATGTAATTTCCATTATTTTTTCACCGTGAAGGAAAAATCACTATCGACAAGACAAGTAAAGTAAGTAAGCAGCACAATTAACCCTCAAAAAATTGGCTACGCAATGACACCCAAGATGCTAGGAATAATGTTTGGCCCCAAAGGACGAGTATACATATCCACACGCCCGATTTTCCTTATATTTCGAAGTGGTTACTTTTCTTTTTTTTTTTTTTTCCTGAACTTCTGGAAGTCTACTTCTGAAGTTGCCATTTCAAGTAAAGTCCCCAGTATACCCTCAGATCCACCAAGTGTTCCATGATATTTGTTGTTCAGTTTCTCTTTATGAGCACTAATGACTCTCTCACTCTCCGGGTGATCTCATTTAAGGTAATGTCATCATACTCTAGACAGAAGTACGAGATAAAGAAACTTCATTTTTTTACACTATTCTACAGATTAGCAATTTATAGTTTAAGCTCCTACGGAGATGGATGGGATGTGTATATTGCGGAATCAGAAATGTAAAGGAGCAAATTCTGTCCAACTTGATTAAATATAAATGGCAAAGCAACATAAACAGATAATTTAATGGAGCATTACCAACAGCCAACAAGGCTCAAACAGAATATTTTGGGCACCAGTTTTTTAAATGATTCTCTCACTTCACAATTTTCCAAAACACTTGGCGCATTTACTGAGATCATCTTTTCACCCCACATTTTCACTTTTTAGAAACCGTTTATTAAAAACATCGGAGGAAACATCACCAGATATACTCAGTCTAGACTGCTCCTATATTCAGCCAATGATATTATATCAAAAAGCAAATTTTGGTGTCACGAAGAACTAACATGCTGGCAGCATCAAAATCACTGAGTTAAATATATAAGCACCTAGAAATAAAATTACAAAAAAAATACAGGAGCTAGATAAGCAGCAAAAAAGGACCTGCATCCAAAGAGCCCTTTAAACTCTGCAAACAGGCATAGAAGCCCTTTGTCTTTGGAAGCAGCACATTCTTCAGAACAGGGAGTCCATGCTCAGAAGCATACTTTTGACTACGTATGCACTTCTGTTCACTGCACGTGTCAAAGAAAACAAAAGAGCTGACAATCTATATTCTATGGAACAGCGTGTGATGCAATTTTTCTGTATTAAATCAAAGATAGAGGGAAAGAAAATAATACGTGAAATCTGTGCCTTCTGGGAAAAGAGCAAGCCAAAGAGGATCCTGCGGATCATTGAAGGTCAAGAGCATCCGTTGCATGGTCGACTGATCAGCCTCCCATTTCCTTTCTACTGGAATGAACTCCATAATATGAAAAACCCAACCAAATACAGGTAACTTCATCAAACTGCTCTTAAGAACATACTTTATATAACCCTCACGCCCCTTCCTCAATGCAAGATCCCATAAGTACATCCAGTCTACCTCAGTTCTATGGTTTGCAATAAGCAAAACACGTTCTTTAGCTGGAACATTGTCTCCCGAGAAGACCACTTTAGTCTTGTTTATTACTTCGAATAGGAAAGGCCACAAGGCTATCCAACTCCCGAAAAAGAATGCTGTGGCAGTGCGGCTATAATGTACGCTAAAAAACCTCAAGATAACCGCTGTCCAAAAGGCAAAAAATACCAACAATACAAATGCTGTTAATACGAACACAATTAGACAAAGAATGCCCCTCAATACTCTTAGTGGAGTTAGAGTACTGTGTTTTGGTTGACTTTCCGAATCGACTAGAGAAGCCATCAGCTATCGAACTAACAGAACTAGCACTCCCTTCTATCCAGCAAAGGTGTACTACTACCAATTTGTGAAGGTAGAGGCAGCAATGTGAACCAGCTGGACATGGAATTTGCAGAAGGCAAGAATGGCCAAAATGGCACCTAATGCAAACAAAGGGATGTAAATTATCAGTGATAAAAAGCAAGAAACCAATTTATAGACATTAGGAAAATTTCCAACACTTCAGCATAACAATGAAGAGAGCAATTTGCCTCAACCCAAAACCTAATCCTTGAAAAGCAAAGTAGGTAAAAATAAGTTGAAAATTAATTTCACGCATCCTATACATGTGAAAAGTACAATTATTTGCTTCCAAATGCACCAAATAAAGTTAACGGGGAGCAAAAATATGTACTCATGATTCACGACAATGTATGAAGCCCCATTCCCTAAGTTCAATAATACTATATGCATTTGAAAAAAATAATAATAATAATGGAGAATGTAAAAAATCGAAGTGAAAAATGAACAAACAATGGGGTTAAATAGGAACAAGTTTTACAGCACAGAGCAGCTCAAAACGACGAATAACGCCAAATCGGTGTATAGCGAAGTACAATAACACAGTTTCGCTGTTACGATCTAGCTTGCCTCAACATATAAATCTGAAATCCCAAAATCAAACCCCGAGAAAATAAAAAGGAAATGGTATAGTGAAACAACTTGAACCTCTCGTTTGTTGAATGGTAGGTGAATGATCATCTAATAACTTATTAACTTATTGGCAATTTATGGTGCCAAGGTGGCGTGGCGCCTTATAAAGGCGCCACGTCACCGGTCAAAATTTTTATTTTTTTAAAATTTACATTAAATGAGATGAATAATATATAATTGTTTCCTGATGGTGAGGGACTCATCCGATCCTTATATTTTTTTCTCCCGAAAATAGGATTGTTAGCGCCTTATGACGCCAATTTATTGGCATCCGAACCAGAGTGGTTGAATGGTATATGTGAGGTTTCTCTTTTTCCTTGGCCCACTTTTTAGTATTTTCAGAATATAATAATAATGGTTTGAGAATTTGGGACTGAATTTTTTAACGGTCAAAAACATCGTATTATTATTATTGTTATTCCCTCCGTTCAATAAAAATTGGCATGTTAATTTGTTCACATGAATTAAAAAAAACCAATTAATATTATTGAAAACGTAAAATATATCAGTATTTTCCTAATATACCCTTTAAGTTACTAATTATTATATGTTAATAATTCTATTTTATTGATAATAATACATATTAAATAGGGATATATAAGGAATTTAATACTTTAATTACTCCATTTAAAGAAAGACATCTATCTTTATGGGACATATTTAAATGGAATAAAAATCTATCTTTGTAGGATGGAGGTTGCATTCATATGTCCGAATTTGATAGGCTTATTTTCCTTTTTTAATTTATCCCAAATTATAGGCAAGTTTCTATATTGAGAATCTACTTTATATTTGATTTGATTTAAATATCCTTATTTATTAAGTAGGTAGATAGTATATTTATTTTAAAAAAATTACTTTACAAGAAGGTATTTTAGAAAGATTTTTTAAAAAAATTATATTCCCAATAATAATATTGTATTTTTAATATGTGTGAAAAACAAATAAAGCCTATCAATTTGGAATGGATGAAATATTATCGGATAGCAGCCATGTTCCATTGCTCTCGGGAGCACCATAATTATGGTGCTCCTGATATGATTTCCGACCATATACAACTATCGTTTTGAAATCCGAAATCGATTTAGATTCGCCACAACGAGGCGGACCTAGAGGAATTTGGAAAAATTTCCGGTGACACCGTGGCTCCCGGTAGTGGCTGGTCAAAAGTTTTTAGCTATAATTTGGCCCAAAAATTGGCAAAAAACTTTGGCAGGCCATCACCGACTATCACAGTGTCGTCGGAAAATTTTTCAAATTGTTGGATATTCACCTCGTCGTGTAAGACCTATATCTCTTATCGGATTTTAAAACGAAGATCGTACGTGGTCGAAAATTAGGGTGCTCTTGATAGCACTTAAACAATTCCATATTGGATAGGCCTTTACCATGACTGCTGTTCTGCTAGCCATGAAAATTTGTAATGTTAACCATGTCACTTGAAAGTGTTAATTTTAAATGTTTGTATAGATTTTTTTCTTTTTCTGTTTTTAAAGAAAATATCTATATAGAATTACACATATAAATAAGATAAAAAAAGAATTCGAGTCTAGATTTATTATCAATTTTTTTTTCTAATGACTATTACACTCAATTAAAAATAATTTTCGCATACTCAATTAAGCGCGGCTGATCAGTTGCCCACATGTTGGCAACTTATGTTGCCAACATGTGTGACGTGTGACGTGGCGCCTTATAAGGACATGGCCAATTTTTTGTTTAATTATTTTTTTGAAATCTACGTTAAGTGAAATGAATAATACATAATTATCCCCTGATGGAAATTATCGTCAAAGCTTTGGACTTTGAATTCAGACCAATTTTTCCATTTCTCGTTCATTAATACTCACATTCAGTCAAAGCAAGAAACGATATCAATTAAATATATTAATTCAATATCGTTTCTTGCTTTGACTGAATGTGAGTATTAGTGAACGAGAAATGGAAAAATTGGTCTGAATTCAAAGTCCAAAACTTTGATGATAATTTCTCACCGTTAGTGACGTTGAAAGATCAACATCGGTGTACTAATTTGATAAGAGTATTAGCTATGGTTTTGTTCAAGTACCCACAGTGGGTATATACCCACACCATGCACGTGGCGTTTTGTGGTGGCGCCACGTCATCCCTCCAATTTTAAAAAATATTTTTAGCATCTATGTTAAATGAGATGAATAATATATAACTATACCCTAATGGTGGAGGATCTTACGAAATTTTTTTCCCCCACTGTGGGTACTGGTACCTTATAAGGTACCCACAGTGGGTACCAGATCATGAATGGTATTAGCTAATGTATGTAAAAAAATATATATTGCTTAGACAACCTATAAACTGAAAATTTAATTTTGTTGGTTTGATGTGCTTGGACTTTATCTCACCAATTTAAGTTCGTAAAACCTCATAGATTGATCTTAGTATTCAATTTTGCAATTATTTTTTCAGAATTCTATCTAATATATTTTATAGTTCTTATTATTATTATTATTATTATTATTATTATTATTATTATTATTATTACCATTTATAGTTCTTGTTTTAAACTAATATATATACGCACAATGAACAAGAAATGATATTAAAATAACCATTAATTGTATTAGTGCTGCTAATAAAAATAAATTTTATTTCTTTATTATCAACAATATCTATTATTAAAGATTTGCTCGTCGGTAAATTGCAAAATGATCACTATTGAGGATGAGTTTTTTCCTTCCTCAACTTGTATTCGAGGAAACGCATAAAATTACAAATCGACAATTTTTAGTAAACAAAAGCTACATCAAACAAGCAACATTGAAATCAAACCCTTCTATCATTTCCTTTTTTAAGTAAAATCCATCTAAATTCTACCTGTTGTTGCAAATAAGTACTCATTATAAGTCACATTTAATCAAACATTGTTATCATAATCAAATAGTAAGCAGTTTTCTCTCCAAGAAAAAAAAACTTACATTAAGAAGTTTTCTCTCCAAGAAAAAAAAAACTTACATTCGTTTTTATGTCTTTATGCTTCTTAAAAAAAGAAAAAGAAAAACTTTATTTTGTTCTATTTCACATGGAAGAAAATAAAAATCCACTAATGTTCTCCTTTATTAATACAAATTTCATGTTTTAATTTTTTCCTCTTATCTCCTCTCTTTGAATTCCCACCATTATATATTTTGACAATTAATCTGCTTTTTCCTTTTTTTTCTTTAATAGAAAAGATGAACTCTACAAGCGGAGTCCACTAAAAAAGGGTACAATAGTTTTTTTTTTTTTTTTTTTTATAATTTATATCCTAATAATCAATGGAAATAAATATGGGCACATTTACTTAAACATGATAAAGACATTTGTCAAGTCTTTGTTTAAAAACGGCACAACAAATAACTAGTTTAAATTTTCCAAAAACAAAGGCCAAAAAAAAAAAAAGAAAAAGAAAAAGAAAAAGAAACTTGTTTAAAGATACTCGCTCAGTCCCAAATACTACATAGGCTCTCATTATTTTTTTTTTTGAATGGTTGAATTATATAAGCCCATCTCCATTCATTTAATATTATATCCTTATTTAATTTATACACTCTAAACGCTCTTTAATAGTTCCAATAAATTTTTAAACTTGTTAATAAGAGTAAAATAGAAAATTTATTTGTGTTATTAACTTTTTCCAATATATATAAGTCTTAATCCAGAAAAATCAAAGAAACCTATATACTTGAGGCGGAAGGAGTATTAATTACTCATTCCGTTCCGATTATATGATCCATATTTCTTTCTTTTCTTTATTTATCCCAATTATATGGTTTTGTTTGTGTATTATGAAGCTTATTTTATATTACTTTACAAATATGTCCTTATTTAATATTATAATTGTAACTATTAATTTAAAAATTAGTCATGTAATAATGATAAATTAGAAATATAATTGATAAGATTTACTTTTTAATCACATTTTTAATTGATAAGCTGATAAGTTAGCTTATAACTGATAAGCCAATTGAAAGCTTATAGCTGATAGTTAAAAAGCTAATTGGTTTAAATATTAGTATTTGATAAAATTAGCTGAAAAAGTTAGCCAAAAATACAAAATAATCGAAAAAGATATGTTTAAAATAATAATATCACATTTTTTACAAAAAGAAAAAGGTAAAAATGGAATAAAAAATGAAAAACTCATAAACTTATTTGAAAAGCTAATATAAAAAGCTTTTTAAATAAGTTCTTCCAACCAATCAAGGGTATATTTGGTAGAATTAGTTGATAAGTTAACTAATATAAATAAAAATATTTAGTAAAATAACTGATAAATTGACTCATAAATAAAAAATTACACAAAAGAATACATTTAAATATATTTCTAAAAAATTATAGGGGTAAAAAATTGGAATAAAAAACGAAAAACTCATGAGCTTATTTGAAAAGTTAGTAAAAGAAGTTTTTCAAATAAATTCAAACTTTTGAAATAAGTTTCTCCAACCAGACGAAACTTATTTAATTAGTAAAATTTTATAAACTCCTGATTAAACTATAAACTAGTTTATTTGACTTACCAAATATATCCCAAAACTTATTAAATTGGGAGGAAGTTATAAAGTCTTAAATAAATTATACTATCTCCGTCATGAAGATAAAAACTTGTATTAGTTTGTCAGTCAAAAAAATATATCTCTTACATTTTGTTTGCGTTTAATTTCTTAATTTTCAAATTATCATTTATTTAATATACATTGTTATTAATTAGTATTATTCAATGCAAGGGTATATTTGAAAAAATATAATTAAAATTTATTTTTCCAATAGTATTAATTATAATTTTTTAAATTATGTGAAAATCAAATCAAGCCTATTTTTGTGGACGGAGATAGTAAATTAACTTAGCATGAACCGTACCATATCAATGGAAGGGAAGGAGTATTAATTATTTCTGATAGCGAGACTTCCAAAGCCAGTTAACCACTATCATTCTGGATAAACTAACAGATACTTTCGTTCGTTGCTACACAAAATTCTTGCTTCAAACCACGGAATTGCCTCATTTCGAACAATAAAAATGAAATTATTCTAAAATTGTCTCATAAATTTCCATCAAAATGAAGATTCTGAACATCGCCCACAGACATTCAATACTTACATCCAAAACACAGAATCACAATATCAACAATGTCTTCAAATTCAAAACCCATAATTCCTTTCCTCTCAATTTTCTCATCTACACTTCATACAGTCGCAAAAATGGCGGCAAATTCACAATCTCCTGTAAGCTTAAAACTTCTGAGAACGAAAGTAATAAGATAAGCAAGAACAAGGGCTTGCAAACCAAAATTGTGGTGCCTGAACTGGACAGAGCACCATCGCTTTCCGAGGCGGCGGCCGCGGAGGAGGAAGGTGGGCGAAGTGGTGCTCCGGTGAAGCCACCGCCGGTACCCAGCAAGAAAATTGGGTTCAGGATGTTGAAGGGGTTGCCGAGGAGGGTTTTGGCGGTTCTTTCTAATTTGCCCCTTGCTATTTCTGAGATGTTCGTTATTGCTGGCTTAATGGCCTTAGGTAGCATACATTACAATCCTTCGTTTAAATTAAGAATATATTTCTATATTATTAACCAATTTCTTGAGTCCATGTTACATTTTTTTGGGATGGGATGGGATGCTATTAATTGTGTGTTGTGTTCTTCAATCTCCATGAGAATTCAAACATTTTATACAAGCACTTGATCATCGTTCTCGCTTTGTAGATGTTAATGTCGTGATTTTGATTAAGGTTCTTCAAATGTCGTATTTATAGCTATGTTAGGATACATGTTTTTGGGACATTTTCGTTGTTCTTCCTGTTTCTACACAATTTCTCAAATCACTTTTTATCCATACGCATTTTTCAACACCATTTGTCACCACTCATTCTTAAGCTTTCACAAACTGCCTTTTAGAAACACATGAGAAAATCCTTGCCTGACACTGAATTTGGCTTCATTGTCAAATGAATAAATGATTGATTGGATATTGCATTTGATGCTAAACTAGCCGCTTTGTTTAGAAGGAGATATTTCGTCATGTTAAAATGGTGGTGTTTGGCAAATTTTCAAGTTCTTTACTCAAATGTTTCCATTTGAATATATGTATCATAGCATCACTTGTTTCGACTCTTTTTGCAGGCACCTTCATTGACCAAGGCGAGGCTCCAGATTTCTATTTCCAAAAATACCCTGAAGATAATCCTGTCCTTGGATTCTTCACATGGAGATGGATTCTCACGCTTGGCTTTGACCGTATGTTCTCATCGCCCATATTCCTTGGGACATTAGCTCTCTTAGCAGCATCACTCATGGCATGTACATACACAACTCAGATCCCTGTTCTGAAGGTAGCAAAAAGGTCTGATTTTGTGTCTAATAAACAACATGTGACAACTCTTTAATACTGTTAAAAGACGCTTTAGGTGCCTGTATGTATGCTTGTTTGCAGATGGTCCTTCTTACACTCGGCCGAGGCAATTCTACGACAGGAATATTCAGACACCTTGCCTAGAGCTTCAATTCAAGATTTGGGTATCATTTTAATGGGCGCTGGATATGAAGTATGATGCTTTATCCTTAATTTTCTTTTATTTGTTTATTTGCTCTTTACTGTACGTCTACACTTTGCTCGACACTGGATTTAGCTTGTGTTTGGGTAATTATTATTTTGCTAATAACTTTTTAGTTTGGATACTAGTGGGGACCACAAAATGTGCTGATAATAATGAGTAGTTGATTTGAATATGTAGTTAATATTGAAGTTCGATTTTGACTAAGTACTAGAAGTTAATTGGATATTTCCCGTTCATAATTAGGTATTCTTCAAAGGCCCATCCTTGTACGCTTTCAAGGGGTTGGCCGGTCGGTTTGCCCCTATAGGCGTACATTTAGCATTGCTGCTTATAATGGTTGGTGGAACTCTCAGTGCCACTGGGAGCTTTAAAGGATCTGTAACAGTGCCACAAGGTTTAAACTTTGTGATCGGAGATGTACTGGGGCCCGTCGGGTTCCTATCGACCCCTTCAGAAGCTTTTAATACCGAGGTTCACATCAATAGATTCTATATGGATTACTATGACAGCGGAGAGGTAGGCATTAGCAGTTGACCAGTTAAACCTATGACTTGTTGACATTGTATGTTGTAAGAGTTTGTTTTCGTCTCATTTTGTATTTTTCGGTTGTGTAATAGGTTTCTCAGTTTCACAGTGATCTTTCCCTTTTTGACCTCAACGGGAAGGAAGTAATGAGAAAGACAATAAGTGTTAATGATCCTTTGAGGTATGGTGGGATCACTATATACCAGACGGATTGGAGTTTGTCAGCTTTGCAAATAATGAAGGATGATGAAGGACCTTTCAATTTGGCTATGGCTCCTCTCAAAATCAATGGTGACAAAAAGCTTTATGGGACCTTCTTGCCGGTTGGCAATGGTGACTCTTCTGACGTTAAGGGCATGTAGGTTTCTTTTGCTTTTCTTGGTTTTGAACTAAAAGTTTGGTACTGATTTTGTAAAACTAATCTTTCTTCATATTCATTTTCAATCACGCATTCTAGTAGAAAATCATTTTCACCTCAAAAATGTTTCTACCAAACAAGGTCTTAGATCTTGTCTGAAGTAAGAAAACAAGAAGTTCCAGTTGAACTCGTTTCGATCACAAATAAGATTCATTGAATGCTAATGTTCCCTTTTTTTTGTTTCAAATTCAGATCAATGCTAGCTCGCGACTTGCAATCAATTGTCCTATATGATCAAGAAGGAAAATTTGCAGGAGTTCGAAGGCCAAATTCAAAGCTTCCGATTGACATTGATGGTTACAAAATTGTTGTTTTAGATGCAATTGGTAGTACTGGCCTTGATCTAAAGGTGATGACGTAACAGTAACATTTTTTTTTTTATGTGCCTTCGCGAAAAATAAGATGTAGCATTTTACTCTAATGTTGTCTTTCCTCAATTGTCCTGAATATAATTTTCCTGCCATTTTCAGACCGACCCTGGCGTACCAATAGTTTATACTGGTTTCGGCGCTCTAATGCTCACCACATGTATCAGTTTTCTATCACACAGCCAGGTAAAACATTTTCCCTCTATATCAATCAAATAGTTAATATGAAGTTCGACTTCAATTGAATAGTAGACATTAATATTTAGGTAGAAAAAAGTTAAAACAAGCACGTGTCATCCTAAAACCTTAATTTTAGTTAATCTTTCAATTTTTTACGGGTTTCAAGATTTGGGCGTTACAAGATGGAACGACGGTGGTGATTGGAGGCAAAACAAACCGAGCGAAGGGTGAATTTCCTGAAGAGATTAATCGGTTGCTCGATCAGGTCCCCGAGATTGTAGAGTGTTCTTCTACACAATCTGACCACACCAGTGGCTAATCATGTGGAGCTTCATTCTTGAGTTTGAAGTTGAAAAGAAATCAACGTAGTGCGTTAGTAGCCGGAGAAGAGACATTGGACGATCACGGTGAGAGTGTATATGATATATCGATGGAATTCTTCGACCTCCGGTTCGACTTATTATGCAGAGTATAGGTAAAAATATACGTATTTGTTTGTCCATACACACACTTCTTAAAAAAAAAATAAAAATAAAAAATTGAAGACAAATTCTATTTGTTTGTCTTAGATCCATTATTGTTGATGTAGTGCTAGTCGTATATCCACGTGGGCACGCAGCTATTGTGCTGACATGACACGCCAGCTTATCTTTGAATGTGATTATATGATCACATCATGATGTAATCACCTACGTCGTCTGATATCGAAGTGATATGTTTCATGAGAACAATAAATTGTCCCTATGTGAACATTAGATCATTCTGTATGTATATCTGTAATTCAATGATTTGTTGTACAATGCTTGCAAATAAACAAATTGATCATGTGTTCGTGTTTGCGTTTTTTTTTTTTTTTGTCTAAAAATTTACTAAATGTTGAGTTTTTGGATAGATAATAGTGGGGATCACGAGATGTGTGGATAATAATGAGTGATGATGTGAGATATATGGTTGATATTGATGTTTGACTTTGAATTTTAGTGCAGGTGATAGAAACGAACACATGCTGAATCAAGAAGATATTATAATATTGAATTATTTGGGTTCGATAATTAGGAGTTTGCATGTGACAACCGACAAGGATATCTCCAGTTTGCTGAAAACTCTGGAAACAACTGGCTTTTGAGAGTTTTAATAAAACTTGTGATTCTCTTGTCACTCATCAAAGTACTAAATTAAAGATCCTAAATAGTCGTCTGGTACTCTGATTAGTCTAATTTTAGTCGTTAAGATGGTTGGTAGAATTGCTAGTCTTTAACATTTCATAATGAGGCAAGAAATAAGAATATGCTCGTGTTCTCCTACTCATTTTTACACACAAATTTCGTGGGACTTACCTGTACTACATAAATTTCCACTATTCAATTTCACTTTTTCTCTCTCTTGTATCACATCAAAACACATAAAAACACACACCCTAACACCCTCATATTTTGTAAGAAAATTTGACTTCTTGTGCATAATTAGTTGACAATTTGTGACCTACACGATCGGAGGATAGGTACCGACGTCGACAGCGAAGTTGAGTAGGTAGGAGTGGAGACGCAAAAAGTCAAAAAGTAACTTTTTTTTTTTTTTTTTTAAAGTTTCACCAAACTCCATGATAGTACTCTCCTACCGGCTTTTTTTAATTTTATTTTACCTACGGTATACAAATTTGCTACGTCTTTATGCCATTTAATTTAATTAAAAATCACAGGCAGCCAATATCAAATTCGTCTCTCTTATTCGGGGGGAAAAAAAATTCGCCTCTCAAAATGTGTCACACTCTTGCACGATCTAGTATTGTAACAAGGTCAAATAATGCGGAGATACGTCATGCTTGTGTTATCTAAAACAATATTATTATAATATATTAAATTGGAGAGATTTCTTTAATTGTCAATTTTTTTAATTCTTCTTATTGATTTATTATATATTAATTAATATTTACAAGAATGTCAATTTTTATATCGTTATATTCTTATCAATAACGATTTTGAAGTCTTTGCGAGGGTATTTTTATCATATTATTTAGAAAAATTTGACATTTCTATAAATTATTGTTATTTTCTTACGTACAACGATTTCATTGCGAAATATAACAATCTTGAAGTCGTTGCGAGGGTATTATTATCATACCATTTCGAAAAACTTGATATTTTTTTAATTTATGAATTAGGATTGATTATCTTATAATTTAAATTTAAAATCTTAACTATTTCATAAATTTTTCTATTATCAGGGCTTGTTCTATACACAATAATTTTCCACTAACTTCTACTCACTTTTTCTCTGATATCATTTTCAACCACTCATACAATTATTTTATATTTTTAAATATATTTTTCTCAATTTTCAACCACACATCTAATACGTCGTTAGAGTAAATCTATATTATACACAATCATTGTGCATATATAGAACAAGACCTTAATTATAAATAATACTGTTTATTTGTTTTTACCTCCCGCCATAGAATAAAATGACTTAACAGGCTAATAATAATGTCATACTGGAGAGGCATAATTTATTCTTTTATTTTATTTATTTATTTTTTTATTTTTTCCTGATGTTGGTTGTTGACGGGTTTGAGTGTTGAATGTTTACATAACAATGTGAAACAGATGGTATAGTCCAGTACTCCTGAAGAGACTTTAATTCTTTGAATGGGACCCAAGTTGATGTGTTGAGGTTACAAACAAAAACAAATTAGCTAACTCCGCCGTGTAGCGCCAGGTGGTAACTAATCTGGGACCCGATTTTGAATTTCGAGTCCGAATTTCCAGTACAAACTATAAAACCCAGATGAAGGAATTCAAAGAAACGCAACAATTGTTACCTAAAAAAATGGAGCCAAAACCTCTGGAGGTCGAAGCCCATGAAGCTCATCTTCCCGCTAAAATTGGGAGAAACCTCAGAGAACGAACATGGGTAGAATCGAAGAAGATGTGGCAAATCGCCGCCCCAGCTATACTCACTGCGGTCGCGCAATTCTCGATTGGGTTTGTTACCGTTGCTTTTGTTGGTCACCTCGGAGAGGTTGAATTGGCTGCTGTTTCTGTCGTTCAGAATGTTCTCGAAGGATTCGTTTATGGCGTAATGGTATGTAATTAATCTGATGTTAGACATTGCTGAATCAGTATTCTTCATTTCTATTGCAAATTCAGCTTGATGGATTGATTTGAGTCATGTTTGGCTGTGCTTATAAGTTACTTTCTGATTTTGAATCTATTCACGTTGGAGAGCTAAATAAGTAACTCAAATGACATACACGTACAGCATGAAATGATTGTTCTTCAGATGTCAGGCATTGATTGTATTGCAAACTCAGCTTGATGTATTGATTTGAGTCCTGTTTGGCCGTGCTTATAAGTTGTTCTCTAAATTTGAATATCAAGTTGGCGATTCTGGATATATCAACATCAACTGGATGTTTACTTGTTCTTGTTCGCTCTTGTAATTTGCTGTGCTCTGTTTAGTATTAGTTCCTGTTTGGTATAACTTATAAGTTTTTGGGAGGGCCATATTACAGCCATAGATTATAAAGAAGATCTCTGATTATGAAGTTTGTTAACATGAAATTTTACTTGAATACGAATTGATTTCAATACTATGCTAATTTCCTGTATTAGCTAGGAATGGGAAGTGCTCTAGAAACACTATGCGGCCAAGCCGTTGGAGCCGGTCAGTACGAAATGCTCGGAATCTACATGCAAAGATCGTGCGTTATAACCCTCGTCACGACCCTATTTTTAACCCCTCTTTACGTCTTTGCGTCACCAATCCTAAAACTGCTTCACCAAAGCAAAAATATCTCAGAGCTCGCGGGAAAATATTCTATCTGGGTTATCCCTCAACTCTATGCCTATGCATTGAATTTTCCAATACAAAAATTTCTCCAATCACAAAGCAAGATTTGGGTTATGACTGTAATTTCTGTAGTAGCTTTGGGATTTCATGTTCTTTTGAGTTGGGTAATTGTGATCAAGCTTGAGAAAGGCCTTCTTGGGGCTGCCATGGCTGAGAATATATCGTGGTGGCTAGTGGTTTTAGCTCAGATTGTTTACGTGGTTGCTGGGTTTTTTCCTGAATCTTGGACGGGATTTTCTTGGGCGGCGTTCAAATCGCTCGCTAGTTTTGTCAAGTTGTCGCTCGCATCAGCTGTCATGCTTTGGTAAGTGTTTTTGTGGTAAAACGAATAATGATGATATGCCAGTTAGTTGATAGTAATTGATTTGTTATCTTAAATGTTTTTTTAAATGTAATATTTAAGGTGACAAATCAATTAATGTCAAATTACTGATGATGGATCATCACTCTGTTTATAAATAGCATTACTGTGGTAAAATTGATAAGTTGAGTTGAGATAATCATACAGTCGCATCAAACTTGACGTGCAGCTTAGAGCTATGGTATTTCACGGTCGTAATCCTTATGGTTGGTTTGTTGAGGAATCCAGAAGTAGCAGTAGATGCCGTATCAATTTGGTCAGTTCCTTATATCACAAATACTTTAAGTAGAATTCAATCTTATTTTCTCTCATGAGTTACTTAAGTTTTGTGATTAATATGACAGTATGAATCTGGAAATTTGGACATTGATGATTACTCTGGGTTTCAATGCTGCAATCAGGTAACATACTATCTTCGCTTCATGAGTTTCCTATAGATTCCTCGTGCTCGAAATTTATAAATTCCAATAAGATTTGTATTTCAAGGAAGAGTTGTGAGTTATTTGAGTCCTTATAATATTGTTTATAATGTGTTTGCAGTGTGCGCGTTTCTAATGAACTTGGAGCTAATCGTCCTAAAACTGCGAAATTTTCTGTTGTGGTGGCTGTTGTCACATCAACATTATTCGGGATTTTCTTTACTGTTGTGATTCTTGCAATGAGAAGCCATTTTCCGAAAATATTTTCCGACAGACCAGAGGTCATAAAAGAGACATCTCGTCTAGGTTATTTCCTCGCGGCAACCATCTTCATCAACAGCATTCAACCCGTACTCCATGGTAAATCATATTACTTACTCATATCGCTCAACAAAAGTATTTCAAATATCGAGTTCAGTACTTTTGCGTTTGTGTGGGGTCCATGGGGGCCCCACCCACTGCATGTGGCGGGCAACATATATGTACTTTTTGTAATTGATTATTAACACTTTTTAGACATGTGCTTACCCCGATCTTGTATACATGGAGTGGATTTCATGTGGGCTCCACCGTTCTTTCCTGCAGTGAGCACCGTAAATTTTTTGTGACTGATAATTAACGCAAGATTTGTTGCTCGACTTGCAGGGGTAGCAGTGGGTGCAGGGTGGCAATTTTCGGTTGCATTGATAAACGTTGCATGCTACTATGTGTTTGGCCTCCCTTTAGGTGGCTTGCTTGGTTACAAGTTTAACCTTGGCGTGGAAGGAATTTGGTCGGGGATGTTAGCTGGTTGCCTTTTACAAACCATTGTTTTGTTGGTGATCATATACCGCACCAATTGGACTAAAGAGGTAAATTAGAGCTTGTTTGGACTTACTTTTTCGAAAATAATTTCCCTATGAGAAACCTAACGCTCCATGCGAATCTTGTTTGATGCAGGCTTTGCTGGCTGAGGAGCGTGTTAAAACATATTCAACCTCCCCTCTTCCCCAAAACGAAGGATGACGAAATGAAAATTGGAATATTTCAAACAACGTTCATATATTCATATATATATTTTGACAAATAGGGATATCGTGATATTACTGAAGAATACGTTTAAGTTTATAGATTTTTCTTCTAAGAAGGAAGAATTTGAGGGATAAAATCATAAACTTGTACAAGAATTGGAGATATTAGCCATATAGAGCCATCACTTTCTCTAGTTTTGTTTCAGTCTTCTCCTCTCTGTAGTCTGTATACCTGAATGCACTGGCTGATTGCCCAAATAGTTATTTTTATCTTTTGTTTGGGAAATCCAATGGATGGATGGATAGATTCATTTTTGAATTATAAGGTGTCACAAACTTGCTATTTTCAAGAATTGTATGTGAACACTTTGATGATTACTTGGTGTTTTGGTTAGGTACAACATTGTTCACGTGGATGTGCTATAAGAACCCGGTCAGTCCTAATATGTCAGGGATTTAAGCGAAACTTGATATTTGATTAGTTGATTTTTAGAGACGTCTTTTGTATTGACAAAGAAATTTTTAATTGGAGACTTTAGACGGTCTCCTAGATCGCACGGTTTCAATGTTGCAACTGGAATGTTATGTTTTCGAAAATCAGAATTTTATGTGTTCATCAATATAAGATTCTCACGCCCAAAAAAAAAAAAAAAAAAAAGAAGGAAAATGTTAGTGAAATACTAAAATTTACTTAACACAAGTACTTATCAAGGTTGGCAACGTTGTTGACTTGTCTGGCTATTTCAATAAATGACAAAGAAAAAGTTATCGACACTGTTTTTCTAGTGTCATCTTTAAGCAAAAACAACGTGTCAAGTTTGAGAAAAATATACAAAGTATAAATACCTAACAGAAAATATCAATCACTCTTTATCACTCTTTATAGGAGCCTCTCAATTGTCAAGGTGTATGGACCGTATGGTATACACTGTATAGTGACCTATTTTAGTTTGACCCGCTTTATTACGTCGTGACATGATATGTGTAATGTGCCATGCGTTAGCTAAATGAAATTAAAATTGCGAAGAAATTTCATTACTTCGATTTTAAATTCTTTATATAAGTGCAATTTTGTGTGCGAATTTGTACAAGTAACATTTCGCGATGAGGAATTATTTTCATTTCCAAAATTGTGTAATTGTGCTGTAAATTATTATAAATTAAAAAAATCGGAAAGTTTGATTGAATTGAAAACGTGTTTGAAAAAATGATTTTTATAATAATTTTTTAAGCTTCTTTTCGACTTAAATACAGGCAGTTTTGGGATTAGATGATTAGTGATTACTTAGAACCTTCAATGTTTAAACCATGGACCTTCAATTTTTATGCCTCATACAGTGAAAATTTCAGAATAGGCCTTGAGTGTAGATATTTTACACTTAGGGTGTATTTGATTGCAAACCCGGAAAATGGTTTGAAGGAAAACGTTTTTCGGATAAATGAATTCCGGGAAAAGGTTTTCCAGGAAAAATAGTAGTTGTAGGTGTTTGATTGAATTAATTTGAAAGTTGGAAAATCATGTTATTTTCTTTATTTTTGTGTTTTTTTCAAAATTTGATCATTTTCTTATCTTTATGGTTAAAAGTAAATTGTCATTAAAAAAAAAAATTGCCAAACTTTTTCCTGAAAACAAAACCATATGAAACGCTTTTCAAAACAAGGAAAAAGCGAATCGAGAAAAGTTTTGGAAGCGTTTTCAAAAAAAAACAATCAAACAAAATTTCAGAATAGGCCTTGAGTGTAGATATTTTACACTTGTTTATTACTTTTTGACCATATATGTTTTGAAAAAAATTTGTAAATTTTTTTCTCAAAATAGTTTTGTTGGAGAGTATCATTTTCACCAAAGAAAAGGTAATCTTGAATATTTTTATTTCACGGTAAAAATTGAGATTCAAGAGAAAATTGCAGCCAGAGAAATGGTAAAAATTATTATTATTATTTTTTGAAAAATACTGTACATACAATAATAAAGAAATAAAACTAGGATCACGAGCGCCACGAGTGATAAATTGCGCACCTGGCACACGATACCAAATAAGACCCTGTTCTCCTACTCATTTTTACACAATTTTATACACAAATCTCGTGGGACCTACCTGTACTACACAAATCTCCACCATTCAATTACATTTTCTCTCTCCTATATCACATCAAAACACATAAAAACGCATAAAAATACATACCCTAACACGCGCTAATTGCGCACCTGGCACACGATACCAAAATCCGCCAAATAAACATTCTAACGTTACCGCTCTCTCGCCCTCATACTCCACACCCATCAACCAGGACCACAACATGGCTTTCTCCCTGCAATTTTCTCGTTTCTCCGCCGGAGCTGACTTCTCTTTGCCGGAGCGGCGACTCTTCTGCTACCGGAAACCTTGCTTCGTTCGTTGTTCCGCTGCCGGAGATGCTGTCGCCTCCTCGTCGGCTACCGTGGAGTCGGAGTTTGATGCTAAGGTGTTTCGCCACAACTTGACCAGGAGTAAGAATTACAATCGCAAGGGGTTTGGATACAAAGACGAGACTCTCCAGCTCATGAATCGCGAGTACACAAGTATGTTTTCTGATTTTTTTTTTTTTTTGGTGATTTATGTGATTTTGTTTACGGTTTTTCGTGGAAAAGAGGATCGGTTTGGAATTTATCGTTGAGTTTCATTCGTAGTAGGTTTATTTTCTGTATTTTCCATGCACAAATGAAAATTTTCTCTTACCCTCTGGTCCCTTGGAAGATTGCCTATTTAACATTATCGCAGAGTACGTATATGCATCCTCGTATATCAGTCTTATGTGTTTGATTCGTAGGTTATCTTAATCTTTTCATTATATGCACATTTACTTTGACGTTTTCCTAATCATATATGTGTAATTTTGTGCACAACCCATACTTTCCACATACATCAGACATACTTTAAAAGATGTGAGCACTTGAGTGAGTGCTACATGATTTTGTGATTTTGATTAGGTCCTAACTGGTGTTTTGGAGTCTTAATTGCAATTTTATGGTTTCTCGCTGCTTGGCATTGGTGATCTCGTGTTAAATCTTATCCTTCTTTTTGTTTTTTGAGTTTTATGGTAGTATGGAAATGACAGGTGACATTATAAAGAAATTGAAGGAGAATGGGTATGAGTACACCTGGGGAAATGTAACAATAAAGCTTGCAGAAGCATATGGCTTTTGTTGGGGGGTTGAGCGGGCGGTCCAGATAGCTTATGAGGCAAGAAAACAATTCCCAACTGAGAATATTTGGATCACCAATGAAATTATTCACAACCCAACTGTTAATCAGGTATGACTTCTGCTGTCTTAATATCCATATTCTGTTCAAAGTTCAATTATATGAGGAAGTAGATAATACTTAATAGTCACAGGGAGAGTTCAAAATATTGGTGAATTGTTTCCTTTTCTCAATCAGTTGGCCAGTAGGCTGTTCATCACTTTTTCATTTGAGCGCACAGATTTGATCTGGATATACTCTTCCAATGTTATTACCTTCGGGGTTTTATATTTATATGCTAAAGCTTTATGCTTGAGTATCCTTTACATTAGACTTCATTATTTTGATCTGGCAAGTTATTGTCTACAGGTTGTGTCTGGTGATAGTAATCTTCACTTTTTGTGTTCGACAAGAATTAGTCAACTTATATGTTTTAAATACTACTGCATAAATATTTGTGGGAGGAACATACTCAAGTAACAGTACTAATTAGATAATATGACCTTCAACTTACCAGCGGTTGGAAGAGATGGAAGTTAAAAACCTTCCAGTTGAGGACGGGAAGAAAAATTTTGATAACGTTAACAAGGGTGATGTGGTGGTTCTACCTGCTTTTGGAGCTGCTGTGGATGAGATGTTGCTTTTGAATGACAAGAACGTTCAAATAGTCGACACAACTTGCCCATGGGTATCTAAGGTATTTTTCCGCTTAAGATGTTCTAAAGAGATTATGATTTTTATGTAATCGTATGATCACAGCCAGGCTTCACATTGCATTCTGACTATATACGCTTTTCTCGCTTATAATTCTGTTGTGTAGGTTTGGAATACCGTTGAAAAGCACAAGAAAGGAGAGTACACTTCAATTATTCATGGCAAATATTCCCATGAAGAGACTGTAGCAACTGCTTCTTTTGCAGGGAAATATGTAATTGTAAAGAACATGGCAGAGGTATGCTGGAGCAATCCCGTCTTATTTCTTTTTCTTTTTCAATATAATTTTAATGCTTAGTAGCAAGCATCCACTAATCATTGAATGCAGGCAACATATGTGTGTGATTACATTGTGGGTGGTGAACTTGATGGATCCAGCTCAACTAGAGAGGCTTTCTTAGAGGTGCTAGACAAGTATCTGACAATGAGTTACTATAAGACTTTTTGTATTAAACAGGAAGTTCACGTTTTTTGTTTGTTTGCAGAAATTTAAATATGCTGTATCCAAGGGGTTTGATCCTGATAAAGATCTTGTAAAAGTTGGTATTGCAAATCAAACAACAATGTTAAAGGGAGAAACAGAGGAGATTGGTTAGTTGCTCACCTGCAACATGGCTCTTGTACTTTTTGAAATATACAACTTCTTATTTTGATGTTGGCTTCTTATTTGCACAGGAAAATTAGTTGAGAGAACCATGATGCGCAAGTATGGAGTCGAAAATATTAACAATCACTTCATAAGTTTCAATACGATTTGCGATGCAACTCAAGTAAAATTTTCCTTCTCAAACATCTCTTTGCGATTATGCGATTTTGATATTTCCTTGTAACAGTTAGGCTTCCTCATAGAGAAGAAGATAATAGAATTCAAAAAAATGGACAAATTCGAAATTCTTTTTCCCGTCTGATGATGTTTGTTTAAGATATTATCCTCTGTTATAAGCCAATCATCCTTGCATTCAGGAGCGGCAAGATGCAATGTATAAGCTGGTTGATGAAGAGGTGGATCTCATTTTAGTGATTGGTGGGTGGAATTCAAGCAACACTTCACACCTTCAAGAAATTGCAGAAGCTCGAGGAATTCCATCTTATTGGATTGACAGCGAGAAGAGGATAGGTCCCGGAAACAAAGTCACTTACAAGTTAATGGTATGTGTGCACGTAAACAGTTTCTTTAGTGAAGTTGTTAAATCTGAGTCAACAAACATTTTCTGATCCTGTACACGTTGCATAACAGCACGGTGAGTTGGTAGAGAAAGAAAACTGGCTACCAGAGGGTCCTATTACAATAGGTGTAACTTCGGGTGCCTCCACCCCTGATAAGGTAACTCTATCCAGCTTTCTATTTTTCTTTCTATCCTCCTTTTATAGTAAGCTAAAAGTTTACTGGGATCCTCACTTGCACAAATTCAAACGCACTCAATCATGATCTCTGATCGAGTCTTCCAGAGTTTAACTCCATCCTAACAACCAAAGCATGTTTGGCTAAGCCTATTTTCAGAAAGTTTGTGTAGGTTTTTAGTTTTAAGAAGTGGTTTCTGGACTAAAATGTTCCTAGAAATCGTGTTAACAAAATGTGCTAAGAATAACACCCCCCGCGCTTAATCTCTTGTGGTCAGGCTGTCGAAGATGTCCTGATCAAGGTTTTCGACATCAAGCGTGAAGAAGCATTGCAATTACAAGTCGCATAGAATAGGTATCATCGTGGGTGCAACTTAGATTACCTTAGCAGGCCTGCGTTTTGTGTCTCAATATTTAAGCGGATAAATAAGTCGAGTGATTTATAGCTCCTATGTTTCTAATATGATGCATGTATGTAGTTAAATTTGTCACCATACCTACATATATCTCTGTATCTATTAGATGCTTCACTTCCGTCTCCATAACCCAAGATTGGAAGCTTGCAACGAGCACTAGAACATCTGCTAACTTTGAACGGCCTCATTCCAGCTAACTTCATTAAGAGACGAACCTAACTCAATAAAAATTGCTAATCACATCGCATGATCAAATCAATAGTAACCCAGAAAAGAATGCTCTTGAAATCACAAAATTATCTAATTTCTACCTTGAGAGTTTGGTGGGCACTTGCGTAGAACTTGTGCCTGTTGCTCTTTGCTGCTTTGCCCCAAGCAAAGTCTCACCGACAAATGGATGAGCAGGTTGAACTTGCGACAATTATTCATTCAGTTACCATTCTTGTGTTAATGCCCATTGTTTGTTTCACGAACGCTCAGGCCTCACCGCCTCAGGGACAGGTAGGTAACAATTCTTTGATAGACACTAAAACGAGCTACGGTATCTTTGATAGGACTTATTGAAAAAATGATTCGTAGAAGCGTAGTTGAGAGGTAAAGAAATGCATTAAAAAGTATTTTAAAGAATTGTCAGATTAATGTAGTAAGTGGTAAAAAGTAATGAGAGAGAAAAATGGTTTTTTGTTTGAGATTGTATCAAACAAGCCAACGCTTTCCGGGAGAGGTGACTCCGCGGATGTGCTTAATTTGTTCAAGTTTCATCACCATTCACTTATCAAATTTGTGCAAGTATCCTTGTAATTCCTGTACATCGGTGGCGTGTTTTGAGAATTTTTGTGTGGATGCTTGGGAGAGATTTTTGAGAAATTTTTTTGAAGGTGATTAAAACATTATGGAAAATACTTATCAAATTTGTGCAAGTATCCTTGTAATTCCTACACATTCATGGCGTGTCTTGAGAACTTTTGTTTGTATGCTTGGTTAATGGAAAATACTTATCAAATTTGTGCAAGTATCCTTGCAATTCCTACACGTTGATGGCGTGTCTTGAGAACTTTTGTGTGTATGCTTGGAAGAGATTTTTGAGAAATCTTTTTGCATGTGGTTAATTCATCACATCAATCAATAAAATTAGGGTATGGCTAAATGCACTCTCTTTCTTTTCTCAATACAATCCCCCGGTATTACTAAATGCACTCCGCACTCCCCATTTTTCTCAATACAATCCCCCCCGGGCGACAAAAGAAACTCATTCCTATTTTGCCCTTCTTCTTCTTCGTTCTTCTTTTTTCTTTCTTTTTTTTTTTTTGGTTGGTTGACCACCTGGAATGGTGGTTCAGACTGTTCACCCAAAGTGAAAAAAAAAAGAGGACAAAATGGGAATGAGATTCTTTAAAGGAGTGTATTGAGAAAAAATTGGGGTGCATTTAGCCCCATCCATAAAATTATGGTTGAAAATGATCGTACGGAAACATAATTCTTTGAATAAGCTCTCCCAAACAAGCTCTTAAACTATAACCACAACCACAGAGGCACAGATTAAGAGGGGTTTCACCTCTCTGGAAGAAAACAAACGAAGTGGTCTTCACAATGTTTGTTTGTTTCTTTCGGCCTTCCAAATGTCTCACTTCTCTTTCAAAATTTTACATTTTTCCATCTAATTTCTCATCACAATCAACACTTGAGGAAGGACTTTAAGATTGAATTCACCGCATCAAAGCAGTATAAATGCAAAAAGTCTTGAATTTTAAAGGACTCTACAAAATCATTTAAATTTAACCAACAAATAATAAGACTTCCCAAACTATCTGCCCTACCTCTGCATGGCTAAAACTCAGTAAGGGATGGAAACAAAATACATGCTATTTCACGGTATATATTTGATACAGGCTCAGAATTTACTTTCAGTCACAATATGAAAGGGGTATCAACAAAAATGACCACCAATACACCCAAAAGGACAAAAAAGAACATGGTTTAGAAAACATCCCGGTTTCCTTGATGGCTCAAGTCTCACGCATTTTTCGACACAACATCAATGTACTAGCTTGGATGCAATGACGCTTACAGTAACTCCCATCCAGTGCGCTTAGCGTATGGTTCTCTGGTAGCTTTATTTATGTTCAAGGTTTTGAAGGTGTAGGAGAACTTGGTGGCTTCAAGTCCTCGTACCTACTCAACGGAACAAATGTGAACAAAAACAGTCAGTGGATATACATACAAAATGAGAGCCTCAAGAGCAAGTTTGGCACATGCTACCCATTAGGACCAAACAATAAAATTCACAACATCATAACTTTCTCTTATTTCTTAAAACTTAAAAGTTGCCATGCACCTACCAAACGTTCCAAAATAGCGTGATTACTGATGAGAAAATGGGCTTACATGGGATAAGGCGAGAGAGGGTGTGGTTTTGATTCAGCATGTTCCTTGACATTCCCCAAATTTTTGGCATCCATCTGTAGCGGTCCATTTTCTATGATAAGGCTCGAGGTTTCTGAAGAATTGACCTCAATAGAAGTGGTCTCTGTTTTGCTTGATTTGGGGGCAACTGCACCAATACTTGGAGTGGGAGTTGGAGACGTAGGTGGCTTTAAATCTTCATACCTACAAGAAATTAGGTATAGATTCTGGTTAATCTTGGCATGAAACACTCATAATGCAATAAACATACATGTAAGACTCACGCAGTATATGGAGAAAGCGGTGTTGTGGAGGTTGCCTTGATTTCTTTAGGCTTTTCCTCTGCAGAAGTGCTCGGGATCTCAGATCTGATATTTTCTTGAACTGCGGGCCGAGGTTCGTCTTCTTCACCTGATTCCTAAAAACAACTCATCAAAATCCTCATTAGCATAAATGCATACATGTTTTTATTAAAGTTTATTCCACGAGTAAGTACCTTGGACGAGATACTTTCTTCACGTTTGGATGGTATTTTTTTCAGGAGCTCTCCCATGGGAATCAGCGGTACTGTTGTTTCGGCTATTACTTCCACAACTTTGCAGTATGAAAGACTGCGGTTTTTGGCCATGAATGCCATTAACTCAGCAACCTGATGTTATGCCATGAGTGTTAGTCTGGTCAAAAAATACAAGAAACTGAAGATGGTGGTGTGAAACTCCACAATCCACATGAAGATGAAAGCTAAGAAAACCTGCAAATTTGATACTTGGCCACCAAATAAAGTATCCTCCTGTGCGAGAGTAATGTTGTGAGTTTCCTTGTACGAGTCAGTAGGTCGCTCCATTCCACCAGGTCTCACTATCTGCAATAGAGCATATATATAGCATGAAAATCAAGAACGTGCCATTTTTATGATCTGCAATAGTGCATACTATTGTTTAACTGAACTTACGGTGTAAGGGAGACCACTGGCTATAAGGGCTTCTTCTGCTTTTCTTTTCCAGCAAAGGACACCCCAAAACAAACTTTGGCCATAGAAGTAGAGGACAGTGAATAATAAATCAAAAACCGAAAGGACCAATAAATTTTCGCTGAAATTCATAAACTGTAGCATTTTAAATGGAACATAACCGTACTTACTTCAAGATAGCCGCTGGAAATCCAAATTTGTTAGTTCCCAGAGATGTAAGCAAAATGAAATGATCAACTTTAGCAGAAGTCGCTGCATGGAAGACGTAGCAGTTTTCAGCATTTTGCACTTATGTAAGTTACATACTTTCATCAATGGTAGAATATAGAGCAATCTTGCTATTCTTTTTAAGCCAGTTTTATTTACCTGCATCAATCAGATTTTTGGTTGCCTGGTAGTCAATCCGATAGGGTCCAGTTACATCGAAAATCTCCTTCTCGCTTGCGCCAATGCAACAAAGAACGATCGAGGCATTGGCTAGTGCACGACCAATCTGATCTCCTCTCTCCAGATCGCATTCCACAAGTTCGAGCTTATCTATAGCTGGGCTAAAGACCAAAGGAATTATGTGACATGAAATCAAGAAACAGGCTAACACGCATCCAAAGTACAATAAAAATAATAATAATTAAAAAAAATGGAAGAAGAAAAAAAAGGGCAAAAATGTCACTTAAAAAAATTTCAATACGAGTTTGTCCAGTGAAGCTCAAATGATAAGAAAAGTGATGTTGAGAAGTCATAGAGAAACATGAAAACAACATTTTCCAAAGTAGTTGAAAATGATGGTGAAAAAAAGAAACACCGACTAGATTTTAAGCTTTATCGAAAAAGCTATCTACATGAAATAGATTCTAAAAGCTACTATATCTTACGTTGAGTTTCTCCTGCAGCGTCCTCGAGCTTCATACTTTTGACGCTCTGTTAGGACATATCTGTGTATTAATCATTGAAGGCTGGACACTGCTATTCATGTATTAATCATTACAATAACTAGAGTTCATACTTGCACAAGAGATTCAGCTCTCTGAATACTCCGTACACCTGCTTTAACTCTAAATCCTAGTTTCAAAAGCTCCCTGAAGGAACCTAAGATTTGTTAGCAATCACAATCAAAAGTTCATATTCCTTAACCTAAACTTAAAAAGTAATAAAAGCAGTGAAGTTAGAATGACCTCACAGCACGTGAGCCAACTCTACCAGTCGCGCCAGCTACAAAGGCAAGATTGCTGTCCTTTGGACCAGCATCAGTGGAAGTTGCATTTGCTGCCTCCAAGGTGGATGCCACAGTACCTTATGGAAGTACATTAATGACAATATTTTGTGAGTAGGAGAAAAGATGCATCATGAGGTATCAAATATCTCAAAACACTGAGAGGACTACAAAGTGAAGAACCCTGTTCCCTTCATTTACCAATCACATATTGGATAATGCTTGATAGTATTAAGGGGAAAAAGAGTCTTATGTAACATTGCCTAATGCTATCTAGTACTGTGTACCAAATATATAGTTATGACATCTCTAGTACGACGTGGGTTGCACTAAGAAAGTGTGCAATATCACATAAAGATTGTATATGATTCCTCATGTGACTCCCTCTCCATTATCTCTCCTTTTCTCTCTTCATTTTCTTCAAAATCTATAAATGCGAGTCACATAACTTCTTAGTGCGTAGTAGCTAGGGGTGGGCCAAGCTAGGCCCTGGCCCACCCAATTTTTTTAAAAAATACCAAGAGGGTTTAGAAAAAATAAAAAATTTTATCATATGTGACATAATAAAATTAATGGTCGGCACATTGACTTTAAGCTCATGGCTTCGTCCCCGCTTCTCACATGTCTCCATTACCACGTTTCCAATACTGTGTACTAAATATGTAGTTAGAGCATCTTCACTAGGATGTTGATTGCACTAAAGTGTGCCATATCACATAAAAACGCCTACATGGCAAGGAAAGATGAGCATTTCTCGATTCACTCTCTCCCACTCTCATCATTTGTAAGTAAGTGGAATAACTTTTCAAACCAAATTTCTATTCGAGATGCTTGTGTCAATATTCCACATATTCGGCACTCGATATTGTTGCCTTGGAGATATTCTTACTGCAGAACATGGATATTTTATACTAACCAACTAATGAGGCAAGTTTCTTCCACAATTCAGGTCAAAATTGGGTGGCCTCAAGGACCTTAATTGACAAATACCTAAGAAATGGAACTACCTATGCACAGTCAAACATGTTGAAAGAAGATATAACACAGTGACTTTTTCACTTTTAAGCACAGCCAAACATTTCAGAAAGATGATAAGATCATCTAATCACAGAGAGACTCCATTATAACATAAACAAAGCAATAATAGAAACAGCATTGGTACAATACCTGATGCTTGAGCCCTAAATTGGAGAAACTTGAGCTTTCTTGCATCCGTGCAATTTCTCTTATTATTATTGTTGATGAACTTGACAGCAGTGTTCCCAAGTAAAAATGGTCTTTCGGTCAACCTTGTTCGAGGGATGCTGCTTACAGTAGGAGATTGCACGCACCGAAGCAGTCCCATCGGAAGAAATTTTGTAATGCCACAAAAATTAATGATCAAAGGATTTCTGGTGAAATAGCAACAGTTATCTGGAAGAGTTGGAATTGCATTATCCAACACAAGCTACAGGATTTCATGGACCCGCCCAAAAAAGGGAAATTCAGTCCACATATAATACTATTATTATTTAATTTAAAAAATTAAAAAGCAGATATATGGGTTTGAATTCTCCGTTTTAAAAAGCCCGCCTGGACACGTTTAAGCGGCGTTAAAACTCAATATTTAGATTCTACCCTTCGTTATACCTTGTATCTTGGCACATATTGATCGCGTTTTATCACGCATTAATACGTTTAAACGCACTTAAACTCAATGCTTGGGATCGACGCTTTTCACGTATTACACTTTTTAGAAGGTTCGATAAAAAGCTACGAGCATTTTGTGACTTTGACCGAGAAATTAGAGTGAGCATCTTTTGATGAGCATCTTCCGATGATCGATAAAATAGATTGATTGTCAAAAAAATGGATATTCCAAAAAGATAAAAAAATAAAAAATAAAAATTGGATCATATAATATAATGAGGACAGAGAGAGTATTATTTTTAAGAGTGGTGATAAACAAACCCACGTTTTTAATTCTTATACCCACTTTTTTTTACTTTTCCAATTTTGCCCTTTACTTTAAGCTGAATGTGGGTGTGCGCGGCTTAGATGGCCAAAATCCATCCTATATCATTGCAACGCAATGAGTTCAATTCGTGGCATCGAACTACTCCAAATCGGCATATTATTTATCTAAAACGGAGTTTGGACACTAAATCTGGAAAGTGCGGTTTCGATCCAACTCATACATCACATGTTCCTTCCCAAATAAAAAAATAACATGAAAAAAATACTAATTATATTATCAATTAAATTAAAAAAAAAAAAAAATTTTGGATGCTCATTTGAAGCAGATTGAGCATCCAAAAGGAGCTCAGGCAGGAGAGCCGAGCTCCTTGAGCCTCGGCCATCCTTGGCGAGGTCCTGAGAACCTCGGCCAAGGATGGCCGAGGCTCCCAAAGGGGAGCTCCCTGAAGGGACCTCGGCCCCCTTCGGCCGAGGCTATAAATTACACCACGCACCCACGTTCAGCTTAAAGTAAAGGGCAAAATTGAAAAAGTAAAAAAAAGTGGGTATAAGGATTAAAAATGTCGGTTTGTTTATCCCCACTCTATTTTTAAATTTTTGGCAAACACGGTCATTAACATCTTCTAATGTCATGAGATTTCCTTATCCAAAATCTCTCCGATGAGATCGGACCTGAGACCGTTTTATGTGCAAAATTGTATGTGAACGACAGATTTGAAGCCTGAGAGAGAGAAACCAACACGCGCCACCGTCACCCTTTTCCTCTCTGGGTCTCTGACTTGTTCCTCCTCAACCCCTGGATCTGCCAAAATGACCGCCAAGGTAAACGGCGGTGTTTCCTCTTCTAAAATGGCCACGGTCACCGTCGGCGGCGGTGCAGATAGCGGCGGTCTCATCATATCAAGCACCGATGCCATTCGTTCATTTCTCGTCGCCGCCTCCACGGATTCAAGCCTCCACCAAGACTTCAGAGACCTCTCATCTTTGCTTTCTTTACACCCTTCCGTACCGTATAAATCTTTCAAGTCCATCTGGCTTGGAGTCGACCCGACTACGCGCCCGGATCTAGGATCGCTTCTCACAGGGTCTAATTTCATCTTTGCCAGCCCCAAGCCAAGAGAAAAGGTCAATAATGAATTTTTTGTTTCTGAGCTGTAGATTTTGGTATTCTAATTATCTAAAACTCAACCATGTAGTTGCTGGATGATAATATGTTTCTTAATGTGATCTTGAAGTAGAATTTTCTATTTATGGTTTTCAACGTTTGATTTCAGAGTGTAGAATTGAAGGCAAGGTTGAAGAAGCTAGCAGAGTTGGCAGAGAGGAAGGCCTATGAAGAGTTGGTGAAGGACATTACTCCAAGGAAGGGTGTAGAAGAGCCTTTCTCCACTTACAAGGATCAATTGGGCTTTGGTGAGAATCTTTTAGTAGTTATAGGTCATTTGCAGCAAATGTGGAACTTTAATACGGTTGAGTGATTGGAGATTTTGAAATTTAATATTGTTTACTGCATTATATTTCGGAACATAGATGAAAATCTTTTGAACTTGTAAGATGCTGATCGTAGTTTTATGCATGTGTGAGCTAAACATTAATTTCTTTTTCCTCTTCCCCAAAAAATGGAGACAAGCTTATCATCTTGTGTGCTTTGAATGTTTTAACAAGTAACTCATTTATGAAAGTGGTAATTTGAAGTTTCACAATATTAGTTACATTCTTAATGAGCCAGAGCTTGTGAATATGACTTGAAAACTTTTGATCGATCGTTGCCCTGTTAGTGATGAAACATTCAAATGAAAAACTTAACTTCATTCATGGGCTTCTTCAACTATAAGAAAGACATAAGGAAAGGATAAGGAAGAAAGGAATAGAAATAATGGGTTATTAGTATATTGTTTTGGGAATGATCCAGTCATCCAGCGACTTCCGAGGGAGGAATTGATTCTTGGGAGAATGTGTGGTTGAAAAAATGTGTGAAAAGTTCTAGATGCATAGACTGTGCACTGAAAATGAGAGAGTGCAAAGATGAATGATGAGTAGCTTGACTAAACAAGTCTTAATCAGGCTTATGCTTGCAGCCTAAGCTTCAAGACAACTATGGTGTTCACTCATTTGCCTTCTGTTTTTAGAATATTTAATTATCAGCATTAGCTCTGTGGGTTATTATCACTATTATTATTACTATTTTTCATTGTAACCTAAATTTCATTGTGGTTCCTTTATATATATATATATATATATATATATATATATATATATATGTATATATATATTATTGTCTACCTAAGAGCAGGAAATACATAGAAGAATTAACCATTGCTACTGGAGAATGATAACAAAAGATGAAAAAGTAATGTGTCATGAGGAGGGTCATATTAATGATTCTTTAGAGAATAACTAATCTGAGAACTCATCATATATGATCTGTTCCATGATTGCTTGTGAGGACTTTTAGTAGCATTTTTATGAATTTGAGCAGCTTTTTTATATATTATGAGCATATTGGTATACTTATATTTACTTTTCTATCGAGGCGGTTATGCTCCGTGCCACGGGCATATAATGCCTCAGTCCCGGGTTAAGCCTTTTTAGACATTGATTGATTCCCAATATGGAAAATTCAAAAGAAAAGTGACTAGTCTTATATAAATATCTAGCATGTAGCACAGTTGCCATATGAGGACTCACAGATGCTGAGTAAGCAAATTCCTTCTTAAATCAACTCAACAAAAATTACGTAACTTGTGCCATGTTTAGCTGACCCCAATTAGGCCATCTTCAATTAACAAAGTGTGTCCTGAGTAGATTGGCTCTTTTAAGGGCTTGTTTGATACAAATTAAATCTAATTCACCTTTTCTTTCCCATCATTTTCAACCACTCATACATTGATTTGATAATATTTTTTAATACATCTTCTTTACTTCTTAATCACACATAAACAATCCATTTTTTCAAAAATCCATACCAAGGATACCCTTAGTCTTTGGTTGACCAGATGCATGACTCAAACATTTATTTGCTTTGATATGAAGTTTTCAGAGCAATCATATAGAGATGACCTCTGGGTTGCAATTACAGCTTTATTAGAAACATGCAAATAACTTTGTTTCATACTATAGATAGTAGCCACAAGGGTAATGAAGACAAACGATATTGATGACAGTCTAATAGATAGGGTAGATATTAGATGTACTGACCTATTTTCTTATCTGCAAAGTCGCACAGATATCTGAAACCATCTCCTGCATTTTTAGTATACTGCCACCTTAGAAGACCAAAGTTCAGTAGAAAGTGTGCTTCGATGCTCTACGGGAGGCGCCGCCAGGGGAGGGGGCGCTGTTCATTTGATTTTCAATATCTGTGTTTTAGTTTGTCAACAGAATTATATTTATATGATACCAATGTAGTGGAAATAGGATGTCGGGATGGATCTCTTGCAAAGCAGAATATTCACTAACATGTATGTGGGGCTGAATTGATGATAAATTAAGGGCTTGTTCCATACACAATGTATTTGATTTACTCCAACGACGTGTTAGATATGTGGTTGAAAATTGGAGAAATAAAAAATATAAAATAATTGTATGAGTGGTTGAAAATAATAAGAGAGAAAAAGTTAGTGAAAGCTAGTAGAAATTTATTGTGGGGAGAACAAGCCCTTAAGGAATGAAGACTTAACTGGGTTGAAACAGTTTTCCTTTTTCTTTGTTTTCTTTTTTTTTTTTTCCATAAACTAAAATGGTCCCCGTTCATTGAAATGATACAATCCATGAATGTGATGAAGAGGAAGGGGTGTTCTAAAATGAGCCATGGCAGTTCTTTAAGATCAAGTTGCTTTATATTTTTCTGGAAATGATCATATTGAATTGAAATGGTTCTCCTTCATTGAATGATACAGTCCATGAGCAACATGATTCATGTTGTTCCACCCTGAACTGTAGGCAAAAGGCTACTCTATTGTTGTACATCAACTTCTTCTAATGTGCTGTGTTATGATCTTATCACTTTTTGCAGTAAGATTTTGTTAGATCTAAACCAAATACATATTCTTTCCTTCCTTAAATTTATCTACTATAACAAGTAAGGATCGCTTATTTCTAAATTTACACAGCATCAAGTTGAGGAATCATATGTTTGTTGTATTTTTCCATCACTTGATTTGAGAAATAATGTGTTAGTGCTTTGCTTAGGAAAGAATTGTTTCTTACCTAAAAATGAGAGCTAGCGGTTATTCTTTTAGTTAGCAAATATGTTTGTTTGGACGCAACTAGGATTAAGATAAAGTATTGGATTACTGGCATGAATCCATGCTTATGATAAAATTGCTTCTATACATATTGTATATAAGCTAAGGAAATTAGTCATAAAAGGAAAGAGGGTGAAACTCAAAAAGCCGGCAATGTATTTTGAATGTGATGATGACCTTGTTGCTGCACAGCCTGCACTTAATTTCATTCAGCCTTTGATTATACATGGCACTGAAATAGATTACGTAGTAAAAGATGATTCATGTTTCAAAGACGAGATATATGAGTAAATGCACTATGTCATGTTTGCTAGATTTCTTCTGTCACCAACCTAATTAAAGTAATTATTTGACTTTCTGCCAAAATTATACTGAAATTGCGTCTCGGATGTAACTCTGAATGTGAATCAACCCCTTCTCTTTTTGCATGGAGCCCATATGCTCAAGGTTCTAAGATTGTTATATAACCTAACAATTTTACTACTGAAGCTCATGGTTTCACTTTGTTGGTCAATTTTGAGTTTCTGTAGTGCGTGCAAGGCGGTTTGAAACATAACATTTATTTATTTCACTTCACAGGTTTACATGTGGTGCTCATAATGTTCACGGGTTACTTGCTTGGATATGCAACATTCAGAGCCTTGTTTAGCCACAGTCCAGCTATGGTAACTTCTCAATGACACCTCCCAGTCTTATTTTCTTTCTTAGTTTCCATATTTTTCCCAAGTAATTGCTTTCTAGTTTTCTGCATACAACTATCTGCTATTGACTGTAAATGATTATTAACTGTAACTCATTTTGCTTATTTCAATTTCAGAGTGCTGCTGGAGGCATCCTTGGATTGGTTGGAGGCATGCTGGTCGAGGCACTTCTATTCATAATTAGGACTTCCAGTCAAGAACTGCAACCCCGTTCGTCCACTTTGAAGATAAAGAAAAATCAATAGTCTTCATCCTAAGAGGTATGTTTTTACATTCAATGTCTCTCTCTTAGTCATACGAACAGGAAAAAAAAAAAAAGG
Organism: Jasminum sambac; assembly: GCA_018223645.1. Taxonomy (NCBI): domain Eukaryota; kingdom Viridiplantae; phylum Streptophyta; class Magnoliopsida; order Lamiales; family Oleaceae; genus Jasminum; species Jasminum sambac. The sequence continues at coordinate 23,538,645 of CP073648.1, read as the reverse complement.
AAATTAAGAGACTCGATTTTTTGTTCTGTCACAGGTTGTTTGATACAATGGAATGTTTAAACTTGCCAACGCCGTCAAGTAAATTTTGGTCAGTTAAACTATAGGGACTATTAGTAGAGAAGACAGCTATTGCTTATCTGAGTGTTTACAGTCCCATATCAGTCGGTGGACTATCCCTTCACTGTTGTGCTCCAAATGCAATTGAATAGTGGATTTGTAGTCATCGTCATTAGATTATAGCATACCCTACATAGAGCTGCAACATAAAATTGTACACCAAGTTGTCACTATGTGACATAATGAAAATGTATCTTCTGTAAACTATGTTACTAGCTTTACATCCTTGTTTTCTATTTTCCACTTTCATTATTTTTACTTTAAAGTTACACGTTGGAAAATGTTATACGCACCGGTGTAGTACTTTTGGTGCATTGCTTGCACTGGAAACAATGGTACTTTTGGTGCATTGCACTGGAAACAATAAGCGGTAAATGATTATTTTGCCCTTTCACTTTAGTATGCGATGGCAATACTTTAATAGCATCATTCCATTCTTGGGCCCATTGGGGTATCTCGGTTGAAGTGTGCTAGGGCCTCGTGGGATTAGTGGGTGGTGGGGCCCTCGATATCCTCGATTATCCCAAAAAGCATCATTCCACGTGACACTCGAAAAAAAGTGAGATTAATTTGTAAAGAACCATTCCCAATTATTGTGAGGCCTTTTGGGCGAAAGCCAATAGCAGAGCCATATGGGTTAAGCCGAAATCAGATAATATCATGCCAAGTGGACTATGATATTATAAATGGTACATTTTGAATGTAAGTCTTAGAGCAAAATTGTTTGGGTTAGATTTAAAACGGCTAATATCATACCAAACAGTAGATTGTTACCGGTACAATCTACAGTGTAAAGGGTTGTAACTCTGGCATTATCCGGACTAGTGAGTAGAATTTTATCCTTCTTCGTAAAGACAAAATGCTGATTTGAAATAGATCATGTGTTATAAAAAAAAAAAAAAAAAGATCAGCACAGGAGCTACAAGATGACAAACAACTTTTTCATTTTCAGCAGTATTTTTCTTTGTTTGAGGAGGATACACAGATTAACTAATCGAACAAGATTAGTTTCTTGCATGATTGAAAGTAGCCAAGTTGGTAAGTAGATAAGATCAGGCTTTACTAAAATTTGATCCTGGGGCAGAGTCATGATTTTTTTATTTCTTTATATACACACTATGGGATGTCTACGTCCATGTGGGTAATTTAAAATATTTAAAAATTGATGTGACACTTTATAAATGATCAAGAATATCACTTATATGTTGATCCGAATTACTTATAAACTATAAAATTAATTTATGAATATTTTAACCTACCTACATATGGTATGTGATCAAAATTATGAAAATAATACCTGCCAAACAAGTCCCAATGTGTTGATATGATGATAGTGTGTTATTATTCTTTGCTTGTTCTTTTATTAATGTCTTATCTAACAATACTTGTGTTATTCTTTGCTTTATTTATGTCTTAATTCTGATATTCTTTTGGCACAAATGCATAAAAATTAGATTCCAAATCGTAGCAAAATGGGAGACACGTTTTTTTTTTCCCTCACAAATTTAACGTACGGACAAATATGCACATGTTAATAGTGAAATTGTAACGAAAGGATGGAATGATAACTTTATTTTACATTCTATTCGAGTTAACACATTAGTGTGTTTAAAAATTATTTTCCTTAAGGGTGTGTTTGATTGTTAAAAATTTTCTAGGAAAATATCAAATTAAGGAAAAAAATTTCTTACTTTGTTGTTTGATAGGAAAATTTTTCATGAAAAGTATTTTCTATGTACAACCCTTTCAAGTACAAAATGAGTCATTTTTCATGGAAAATATAATTCAAGAGAGAGATGGGAAAATATTTTCTAAGAATTCAAATAAAGGAAAATATTTTCTAAGAATGCAATTAAATACACCCTAAGATTTATATCAGTCATCAGTGCAATTAAAAAATTTGAATTATTACTTCCACTTGCTTGTTTTTAGACCGAAATATAAAAATTTATATTGTATTAATTTCTGATGAAGCAGAAAACGGACTGTGGGCCCGTTGAGGTGGGGAAATGATACGTGGCAAGTGCCAAAGAGGCCCACGTGAGACCACATGGGACACATGAGACGGCCAAGTCCACGGGCCAAGGAACATGGCTCGCCGCAAGTCAAATCAAAGTGGTTATGGCAATGGGGTTGGTTCGGGGTAGGACTCCCTATTTCGTGATTCGTCCCATTTAATTTTTATATATCTTGATCAATCCCGTGATTCGTGAGCTGCGGGGTGGATTCGTTCAGATTGGATCGCGGAGAGCAAGATGGATACCAAACCCATTCCATTTGGTGGCTCGTTTGTAAATTTTTTTATTTCTAATTTTCAATTTTAATATAATAATACTATTATAGTATTTGTATTGGTAATTAGTTAATTGTATCGGTAGAAGTATTGAGTTTTTTTTTGTTGAAATAAAGTATTGACTAATTTTCTAAATTATAAAATATATATCACTACATTATATAAAAATAAAAATAAAAAAAATTTTACACGGGGCGGGTTTTAGGAGGGGCCAGGCCTACCCACCCCACCCGTAACCCATGACGGGGCGGAAAACAAAACCCTGAACCCATCCCACCAAAACTAGGCTTCCGGGTTTTTTTTTTTTTTTTTGAAATACTAAAAGAGTTTCAACCATAAAACTCATAATTGTTATGAATAATAATTGAAGTGTTATGAATAATTGAGAATAATTTGGTGGTTATGAATTATGAGGAATAATTTGATGGAGGAATAATTTGGTGGAGGAATAATTTGGTAAAAGATGTAATTATTATATGTGAATGACTATTATACCCTTGATGAAATTATGTAATTACGATTGTTATTCAAGTTTTCCTATAAATAGGGTTTCAGTTATTAATGAAATTCATTCCTGAGAATTCCTTAGAATTCATTCTCTCTAAATTCTCTATATTGTTTCTATACTTTTATAACACGTTATCAGCACGAGCCTCTAACCCTTTGAGTAATATGAAAGAAGTATGCTACAACAGATCTTATAGATGATCTTCAGATCGAAACCTGATTATTACGAATGAATTAATTCATCCTCATCAATCCTAAATAACTCTTTCTTTGCAAATACATCATTGAAACTTCCCTTTTGTTCATATTCCTCTCCCACAATTCCTCATTTTACACAACCTGCTTGGAGATGTCTGAAATCCCAAAATTGGAAGAATGGAGTCCAAAGAATTTTCCGATCACGTAAATGCATTGCAAGTAAATCTCATCCATGGAATAATTAGAGAAAGGGAAAAAGGTAAATCATATGATTTTATAATATAATAATATATTAAAATATAACATTCGTTTTATCGAGATATAAGGAGTATACATTATCAAAATCAAATTTTCTCGACTCCATTATACTCGATTTAACGAGAGCTTCGATATGACACCAATATTGATAGGGTAATAACTCGTTTTGAAATATGTTATTATCAAACTTTCAAAATTTACAAATCAGTACACCAACTTTTGAAATGTTACAAAATAGCCTTTAAACATTTTTATATTTACAAATTGAAGTAGAAAGGAGATAATTTTCCAATCGTAAAACATTGATAAAATATTTTTGACAATTTTACCTTTGAATTGAATGGACAATTTTACCCTTAGGGTAAACCGACCTAATTTTGACGACAGTGAAAAATGGATAGAATGTTCATGAAGAAATTCTAAATCCATTGATTATATAAAATGGCTTGAAATCCATTTGAGTTAAAAGATCGAATATTATTTTAACTCAGAAGAGTTCAATTACATAATGTACTTATTCTGAAGGATAAGTGTGCTCTTGTAGAAGTAATGAGTATTTGTTCTAGAAGAACAAATTTGCTCGTAGAAGCGATTCAATATTTAATTCTCGCACTTTATTTACTTGCAATTTAATTACTGCAATACCTCCTCCTTGATGATGGGTTCAACCGCCACTAAACTAAGGTTTTATATATTTCTGCACTTTATATGCTAAGTGATGGGTAATACCTTCTACTAAGCAGATCCTACTCCTGAAGAAGTAGTTAAACATTATGCAATTTAATTCTTGCTATTTAAATTCCGTAAATTTATATTTATTGCAATAATTCCCATAAGGTAGGTTCGACCACCTATTGGAGGAAATTTAATTTCTGCAATTTAAATTTATGCACTTTATAGTTTGAGTATATTTCCAATGTGGTGGGTAATACCACACGATTGGTGTGCATATTTTCAATGTGGTAAGTTATACTACACGATTGGTTATAACGAATCCTACTCCAGAAGAAGTAGTTGATCAAATATTCTAATCCTACTCTCGAAGTAGTAGACGATGAGAATAAAATCACTTCTCCATATATACCGAATATTAATGGAGAAAATTGAGTAAGTGGTACTAGAAATCACCATTGGATAAATAGATGAAAATAAAATGCTCTATAGATCCCATGTTGATAAATCAAAGAAAATATATCGCATGGAGAGATTATATGAAGTAATCTCATCGATGATATGAGATTGTATTAATATGAGAATAAAATGCTCTTGAAGAAGCAAAATCACTAGATTTCCGGATTTGAATAAAGCCAATATGATATTATTATTATTACTCCAGAAGAAGTACAAAACAGTCGAAGTGGAACATATTGAGAATATCAAAAGATGGCATTAAATACTCGAAAATATAGAAATGCAAAAAGAAAATACATACTGAATCCATAAATGAGGGATGCGTCTCGAGAGTATAAATACTCCGTAACTCTGCCACCATCAATATTAGGATTCATAATGAAATATTTAAAGGATCCGAATTTCTTTTTCGCTTGACACCAGTGGTCTGTGACCGACGGACCTGGGCTTCCACAGATTCTTGAACATATGCATGAAATTTGATGAGTAGTTCATCAACAGGACTAGCAGAAATAAGTATTTTTCTCGCTGAATGAGAGATAAACTTATTATTTACACCCTGATCTAGAAACGCTAGTAAGCCATCAAAGAAATTATTAATATTCAACAAACCTATTGGTTTGACATGAAAATTCCACTGTCCCAACGAGGCTATATTGAATATTTCCTCCAGTGTGTTGTAGCCGCCTGGAAGGACAATGAAAGCATCACTATTATTCATCATATACATCATGCAGTTGTGGATGGATTGCGCTTGTAGCACCAACCCTGCTGGACCCATGGTAGAACTGGCTCCAATTCGAGTATTAGATCCAACTAGATGGAAAGGTATTACACTCGAAACTCTTATTCCCCATGATTGTGCGGCCATTATAAGTCTAGCTAAAAGTTTGTTGTTGGTTCCTCCGTATAGTATATTGATTTCTTGTCTCCCTAACTCTTTTACAAGTCGGTTTGCCATATCCACATATTGGATATGGCCTACCAGTTTAGATCCACCAAGAATACATACGGTTTTAATATGGCGAGGTAAAAGCTGACTTGTATGAGATGATTCTAAAATCTCCATATCCATCTCTACTCCTATCTCTTTTTTTTACACTATACTTTTAATGTATGAACATGAGAGATATATGAATCTCTCTATTTAAAGAAAAATTTTCAAACCAATAATTGAGTGCACCATTTACTTTTTGACAAATATGAAAGAGAAAAAGGCAGAAATTTTTCTTTAGTGATATGACATATAGCTGTCAGTGATTGAAAAATAATATATATCTTAAAATTGAAAACGATATTTACAAATAAAAGAAATATATTGATCTTTGTTATTACACCGAGCTTTCTTACATAAATATGGGAAAATCATTATGCTAAATTTTTCTACTAAATTTACAAACAGGATCTTCTAAAGTAAGTTTTTCAAGACTGTAACGCGTTTGTTGATCTTTGAATTTGGCCCATAAGGCCATTAGCTCACCTTGTACGTGTCCACTAGGATGTGTCTCAAGAGCCTGTTGAATATCATCCAAAGGCTCCTTACTCAATCCATCCTTAATGAATGCTATTTTATCTTCTGGCTTCTGACAAGTACTCCCCAGATTTACATCGAGTGTCACATGTCCATCGAGCACACTTGTAGCATCCTCCTAATCTTTTTGCTCCGCTTTCTTTGAAAAACTACTTTTACCCATACCAGGCATGTATTTAGAGGGAATTGAAACCTCACCAGATAATCGAACCTTTGCTTCAATCAAGCATCGGATATCTTGTGGGATACCCTTATTCATTAGCATCCTTAATCTTTCCAGCCTACATCGATAAATCCTTTTAAGATTTTAACTCGGTAGTGATGGATAGTATTTTCAAGATTTGAGAGCATATGATCCATTATAATGTATAGACCCTTGTTAGGATGAATTTTGCAATAATTTTGATGATTTATTTATAGAATAATACGACGCATATGAAATAAGACTCGATTTTAAATAAATAATATGAAGCGTAAGAGCTACGATTTCGAATTAAATAATAGCGGATGTGATGCGTATGAGTCAGAACTCTGTTTGAATAGTGGTAGACAATAATGTCACCAAAAGATGATGGAATATGTCGGTGAATTATTTCTATGATAAATCATGTTGAACACTATACGCATACTAGTGAAATCGATATAAGAATTTATCGAACTAGAAGTTCAATAATACTGCTTGCAATACCTGACCGACCATCCCGGTTTAAATAATTATTGAAATCAATATTTCAAGTGAAGAATTAAAGGAATTCTTCAATGATTGTTCTCGATAAATGATGAAATCATTACTAGCCAATATTGGGAATAAATCCCAAATATATCCGGGAATAAAGGATGAGAAGTATGGGCCCACTCATCCTCCATGTGGACTACTAGATATTATGATATGGATCCACTAGATAGTCACATGTGTATATGATTCGTAATTTGAAATTTATTTAAATATTTGCTCACTGAGATGAGCATGATTTTGATTTAATGATAAAGCTAGTAAATGTATATCCCAATACTTGAATAAATCCTCAAGGATTTGAGTATGCATACAAGCGGGATATTATATGGCAAATTATTTAAAGTCCTCAAATAAATTGCCGATATTGAGAATAGAATGCAAACGGTCTAAATTCCCATATTAAGGTCGAATGATGAGAACATATATGATTAAAATCATACCAAGTGTATGGGTTTTGGTGTTCTAAATTTTCTCAAAGCATGAGGGAGTATTAAAGGTTGAAAATAATATGTGAAATGCATCATGTTATATCCTCGAATTGAAATACGAACTTGAAGTTCAAAGATGCATGAAAGGCTATGAACAATCACATATATCAACTACGATGCTTTGATAAGTTAGCTACTGAAGCGTTGATATTTCCCCAAACATATATATCAAAGCAAATTATAAAAGATGGTCTTAATAACGGAGGCATATGCTCTTGAGGAGTATATAGACATAACTATATTGTGTAATCCTACAAGAGGATTGATAATGAGATATCTCGATAAGTTATGTCGATATGGGGAAAGAAATGAAATTGAAAAGTGTCGACACGATATGAAAATGTAGCGCTACATATGATCAATGATAATGAAAATATTGAGATATATTGAAGATGATAAATGGTGAATGTGAAATCCTTAACTTATGAGATGATGAGGTGATGATGACTATTGCTCAAGTTTAAAGATAAGCATGGTGGTCATTATATGTTACATGCTCATGAAAGTTAAATTACCGATCGTATGTGTAGTAAATCAAAAGGAAATTAAAGGATCGGATGAGCTAAACCTGTTTATGAGTACCCTAAAGGGTGAGCTAAGTCCCTGGAATGAAATAACCTATTAAGTGAGTATTAAATGTTAAATGATATATTTTAAGTGTTAGTTAGTTATGAAGGTTTACTTATATGTTTACATGTTTTTACTATGAATTTATATGCTTTAAATTGTGTGTTTGGAGACATGTGTTCATGGTGAATGTTTTGTAGTTGTGTAAGAAAATTGATGCACTCTAAATGAACGAAGAGTATAAAACCAATGTATATGATACTCATACAAATGTATGAAAGATTTTGAAATGCTTTGCAAAGATACTTAGATAAAATACGCGTTGCACTCTTTTTCCTTCGATCGAGGTTTTATCCCATTGGGTTTTCCTAACAAGGTTTTTAATGAGGCAACTTTAAAGGCGTATTCACATGAATAATGTACTCTTTTTCCTTCATTAGGTTTTTCCCACCGGGTTTTTCCTAATAAGGTTTTAACGAGGCATATTCATGGTATATTGAGAACGATAGGAGAAATTGATACAATGTATCTATTGGATCAAGTTATAATGGAGCTAATGCTTTAGATCCAAACGATGATGATATTGAAATCATTTACCGTAATAAAGATATCGCTTCAAGATATGAAATCAAACTAAACAACCTTTTTCCTTAGATCAAGTTTTTTCCCACTCCGGTTTTCTTGACAAGGTTTTAACGGCGCAAAGACGTGAATACTCATATGCCGATAGACATCGTGGGGAGCAATGTTTTGATGAAGCAAAGATATAACCACTCCAAGCTATCCCGCAATCGGTTTGGAAGTTTTTTTCCCACTGGTTTTTCTCCAAACAAGCGCCAGAAGACATTTGTATTAATAGTCATTCGAAGTGTTATGAATAATAATTGAAGTGTTATGAATAATTGAGAATAATTTGGTGGTTATGAATTATGAGGAATAATTTGGTAGAGGAATAATTTGGTGGAGGAATAATTTGGTAAAAGATGTAATTATTATATGTGAATGACTATTATACCCTTGATGAAATTATGTAATTATTACGATTGTCTTATTCAAGTTTTCCATAAATAGCGCTCATTATTAATGAAATTCATTCCTGAGAATTCCTTAGAATTCATTCTCTCTAAATTCTCTATATTGTTTCTATACTTTTATAACAATAATAAAAATATAAAGTTTTATCTACAGCTCTCAACATCTCAAAGAAACGGGCCTAGTTACTTACAAAAAGAACCTCTCTTTCGATTTCTTTTAAGTAATTACACATTATTTAAAGCTCATGATTATTATTATTATTTTTAATCATTTTTTGAACACATGAAATCATTCTACATTTTGAGAAAATCTGCACCGCAAGCTCTGAAAGTGTTGGTTTTGCTCTTACGCCAACTTTGTGCTTTGTGGGCATGGTAAAATATCCACACTGCAAATGTTCTAAAAACAGAAAGTCATGTAAGTCATTTCACTCCTCAAGCTCTTCAAGCTTTGTAAGCTTAAGCGCGCTTAAGCGAAGCTTAAGCGTTAAAAAACGTTTTCCAATTTATTTATTTATTTTTAATTTCTAATTAATCTAAAATCATGAAATAAATAAGATAATGTTTACCAAACACATATAAAATTTTAAATATTATATTTAATAATAATTTCTACCACTAAACATTCTTAAATTTCCAAAAGGCCAAAATTAGACAAACACAATAGCCTCTAAATAATTTTACAAAACCTTCTAAAATTTCATGTTATTGAAGTGGTGAAGAAAACAAAAACTTTTGTTCCATAAAAAAAAAAAGAAAAAAGAAAAAAAGAAAAAAGAAAGAAAACAACTTATCATAGAATATAAATGAGTAGTTTAACGCTGGAAATACTATCACATTTAATTTACATGTTTTCAAGATTTGAAAATTTTATTTGCTCTTAGACAATTTCTCCCTTTAATGGTTTTGGGCTTTCCAATTTAAATTTTTGGGTTTTCCAAAAAAAAAAATCGCTTAATCACGCTTAACCTCGATTAAGTTCCGCTTAAGCTCGCTTAAGCACGCTTAATCACGCTTAATGGGTCAACGCTCGCATTTGACTGTTTTTTCTGTGCTTTCCGACAAAGCGGAGCGTAAGTAGGCACAACTCACGCGCGCTTTTTAGAACATTGCCACACGGTTGCGGATATCCCCTCATCCTGCCCCGTTAGGGGGGAATATGTGCCGTCGAGCTGGACTACCGAAAGTGTTTGGATTCTGTGGATGCTAGTTGGCAAGTTGGAGAAACTGTGGGATATGCATTCATAGGGAATTAATTCGATGTATTTGGTTTCAAATCCCAAAACCATGTGCCATTTAGTAATACTACTAATATTTTAAGGGGCCGAAATTGATGGGTTGAAAGTGACGTTTGTCAAAATTAGAAAGGAAAATTTGTACTACTATATTTTTTCATTTTGAGTTCTTAAGCTCCAATTCTATGTTCCCGGATGTAAGACCACATTGATTGCGGTAGCCGTCTCCATAGTAAGACTATAAACACTTCGCATCGTGCAACGAGAGACGAAGGTCCATCGAATACTAGCATTTTATTGAACATTGTTAACAATTTTTGCACTATCTCTGTCACTTAAATATATAATAATCTATTTTTATTTTCACAAATATTAAGAAAAATATAATTAATAATATTAAAAAATAAATTTTAAAATTATTTTCATAATACGTCCTTTCATTTATTATTAGATGTTTTATTTTAATTCATCTATTTTTATTATGATAATAATATATATTAAATGAGGGTATATAAGATAATTAATATTTTAATTATATATTTAAAAGGAATGTGATTTATATTTGGAGACGGACTAATAGAAATAGTGAATTATATTTTTGAGATGGAGATAGTATATCGTATTTGTATTTGTATTTGTATTTGTTTTATTTTATTTTGCCAAACAAGCCCTAGAAATGAAGCAATGGTAACAGGATGGTGTCGGAACTATTTGGACTTTGGATCAAGTTGAAACTCAAACTGTCGGGAAATGCTGCTGTCTAAATTCATCTTCGAACCATGCATATTTCAGACCAAGATATGGTTCCACCATACCTTAAACTAATCGAGCTAGTTTATGGTCTTGTTCTATTTGGTATTAACCAAATCCGCACGCAATTCCGTATATCTCATACTCATTTTCAACCATACACACATTTCCCAAACTAATATTAATCACACATTTTTACATGAAATACCGCGTGGAACAACTAAACCCCCAATCAAACAAGGCCTATATTTCATTATCTATGTTCGTATCATCATTCTATCGATCTCATTATATTTTCGAGTCATTCGATTTTGATAACCATCACTTTGATTGTACTTACAATATGCTAAACTCGAACTTGATTAGTTACAATTGAAACTTTCTAGAATTTTATTTTTCACTCATAACATTTTGAGTGTAAATTTGTTCACCTTCGTAAAATAAGGGTTATGGTGATCCTTATTTTTTAAGGTAAATTTTACGTCTAAAAATTTGAAAAATATAATTTTTTTTGTTCCTTCTTCCATTACCAGTCGAGAGCTTTAATATTAATATATAAATTTGTTTTATCTTGAAAATTACTTATTTTATAAAAAAATAAAAAATTTATCATTAAATTAAAAATAAGTAATTTAAAATAAAAAAAATAATGGCGATCATCATATCCCCATTTATAGGGTGTTAGGCAACCCTTTAAAAATATTTTTATTATTTTTTAATCTATTATTTTTTTATCTTAAATCAATCATATCCACATATCATATCATATTCATAAATTTTTACTATCCAATTTTACTCATTCTCTCTCTTTCTATATATTAAAAATTTTTAAAAACCATTAAAAATCAAGCCCTATCACCTATTAATGAGACTGAATAAATTCACGCTGCCAGCACTTCTATGTAGAACTAGAATTAGACAAAAGACTCCAATCGGCTGAGGCAAATCGAGTGTCATGCTTCCACGTGTCCTTATATAGTCCCACTTTTCTCGTGACACGTAGGCTAATATACGTTATAAGCTACACCAAAAAGCAGAGACTCACAGCCTCCCCTCACGTGCGCCGCTACACGTGTTCCAAAGTCCTACTCCATCATAGTCAACTCATTCACCACATCCACGGTCCAGATTCATCCTCCGTACTAAACTTTCTATAACGTAAAATTTGTTTGAGGTCACTCGACTTTTGAGTGAATGCGTCTAACTCCCGATTGAAATTAGGCCATTTGTTTCTTTTAAAATTATAAATCAGGTAATTGAATATTGATTCATTTTCAAATTCAATCAACTTGTTTCTAAAAAACCAATGTATTTAAACTTTAAACTTGATCCGACCATCGGCTTGGTTGAAGTACCAGTTCAAAATGAAATTGAAATAGAGTATAGAAATGATAGGATCGACACTAGATCAATCCGGTAATTAAAATTAAAATAATATTAAACTATAAAAATGCCATAAATTTGATCCAATATGAGTTCGGCCCGATTCTTACTTGAGTAGAGCTAGGTTTAACAAATTGCCAAAAAAATCTTGCGAAGAACATTTAAAGTCAAATCAACTACTGTGTATGACAATGTAAACAATCAAAATGTCACACCAAAATTTTCATCAACTTTTGGGGAGTGTGTTCGGGAAGTTGCATTATTAAGGCAAAAAGTAACCATGGGTTGGTATTTATTTTTTATACTATTTAATATTTATTATTATTTACAAATTACTCATTATATGATCTCCACCACTAATTAACTCAAACAATCAGTATATTTTTTTTAATATAATAATTAGGACTTAATAAATTAAAAAGTTCACCAAATATATGTTGAGTCAGGGATTATAGAACCGGGGGGAGGAGGGCTATCACTCATCATAATAAAATTTTTAGCATAAAAAAGAAAATTTGATTACAAAATATAATAGACACAGACATTTGAAAAAAAATAAACAAAGATATAAAACATAATGTTAAAAAAATTTAAAAGGCCATTGTCAACATTTTTTTGGGTTGCATTGCCTCCATCCCTGTGTTAAGTCATGAAGAAGTATTTTTCCTTGTACCCTTCCATGAAGCATCGAAGAAAAAATAATTTGAATTTGATTTGAATATACACATATTTATTGTATACGTTTGGAAATTAATTCCTCAATGCAAAAATATTTGTATTTTTCTAATATCATTATTATTATACATGTTATTAAAGTCCTTTTGTTCTTAATTTTGAGAATGTATTGAAATATCATGGTTGAAAATTGAAAAAAAGAAAGGGGAGGGGGAAGGGGGTTTTCGACAAGGCTAAGGGCTTATTCTTTGTAACATATTTTTTCACTTACCTCTACTAACTTTTTTTCTCACATCATTTTCAATCATTCATACAATTATTTTACATTTTTAATATATTTTTTCCCATTTTTAATCATACATCTAATACGTTATTCGAGTAAATCTGCAATTTCATTCAAGTGGGTGCAAAAACAAGCCCTAAATATATTAAAGCTTTAAATTATCGAGGCAAGGAGAGTATGATGACTTGATTGAAACATATGACGTTTTGTGGTCCAATTTAGACTTGTTTCAAAGTTAGGTACCCTGTAGTTAAAAAATGCCCCATATATATTAGAGTGGCGATCAACTTTCGCATCCTTAACATAATTCCGGTCATCTTCCAACTGAACTAGGGGCTAAAGTTTGCAAAGAAAATGAACGCAATTTGCCGAACCGGATCCGGTTCAGTACCAATCCGGACCGGATTAATTTCCGGTTTACGTCGCATCACGCTTTCTTCTTCTGTTCAGGATTTCACATCCTCCGTGCATTCCGGGGAGAGCAGTGGTGTATCGTCCCCGACGCCGACAATATCCCTACATATGAAGGCGAACCGCCGGGGAATTCGCCGGTGCTCATCGGAACCTGACGTCATCCGATCGGTGGCGAAGGATTTGAAAAAGCATGGATCGAGAGGTTTTCCGTTGAGGATTCCAGAGGAGGAGAGCGATGACGATGTTTCGCTGAAAAGGATTTCGTCCTCGACTCTGACACAGGAGGATCTGTCGGGGTACGGCGGAGACTGGTCTGAAACTGTGGTATCGTCGGAGGAGCTAGAGTTTTCCGGCGGCGGGATCAATAAGAACGGGAAACTCAGCGGCGGCAAAGGCGACAGTGCGGACCGGAGGAATATTGGAGCTTATTATCAGGAAATGCTCATGAGAAATCCTAACGATCCTTTGTTGCTGAGAAACTACGGCCAATACTTGCACGAGGTATTTTACTCAAATTTTCAATTACAGATTAGTTTTATTAATTGTGCTCTTATATTTCTCATTTTGATCGTGTGTTTATCATATGAAAATTTTGTTTTCAATTTCTTCAATGTATTTTTGCTATGATTATTTATATATTTGTTTATTTTTGTATGAATATTGTTAAGGTGGAGGAAGATGCAGTGAGAGCAGAAGAGTATTATGCAAGAGCAATTTTGGCAAGTCCAGGAGATGGAGAAGTGTTGGCGCTCTACGCAAAGCTAATATGGGAGACACATAGAGATCAAGACACAGCACAATCCTACTTCGATCAAGCAGTCTATGCCTCTCCAAATGATTGGTATAATTTCCTTCGCCTGTCAGTATTCAATTTTCAAATTTCAGTTTTGAATTCATTTTCAGTATTTTGGTTCTGATCAACATTTTTGTTATGTTTTCACTGAGAAGTCAGTTTTGAGTTCTCTTTAGCCAATTTTCTTCTTGATTTCGAAAATGCGAATATGAACGGAAGCAATTCTTGAGTCATTTGGAAAATTCAGAACTTAAAACAACGTGAAAACCAACAAATAGAACAGTTTCTAAGCTTGCAGAAGATGATTTTACTTTAACTTTGCATAAAATGCTCTGTTTTTTGGGAAAAAAACTATTTCCAGTTTCCTCGGATGCACACAGTATTGATTGAAGTTTTGTGTTTCTTTCTTTTCTCCCTTTGAAATTGTGACAGCTCGGTGTTGGGATCATATGCGTTATTTCTGTGGGAAGCCGAGGAAGAGGAATAAGAAGAAAAGAATGCCGAGCGAAGCAAAGAATGGAGTGTGCAGCAATGGCGGACGCAAAACACGACCCAGTCTATGCCAAAACTGCTGGAGAAGAAGGGTATACATACCAAAACTAACAGAACTTCTAGTAGTTGCTTAAGATCTAGTTGTTTTAGATATTTCTGTACATCTCTCAACTGTCATTATGGTGGAGGAAAATGTTTCGTGTTGTTGACTCTAAATTATAGGAATAAGTTTACTCTGTTGTAATATGTTCTTGTAGTTTGATCTCGTGTCTCTTCTGAATAAGAATCTCTACCATGTTATCTCTCTCCTGTTTTATCTATGTCACAAGTAAAGCATCTCCAATGGGAACATCAATTGGGAGCTTCTGTAGAGTGATATATGTGAGAGAGACTCTAGACATGTTTGAAATGGGAACATCAATTGGGAGCTTCTGTAGGTGATATATGTGAGAGAGACTCTAGACATGTTTGCATACTCTTCAAAATGTATAGTTTCTCCACTTTTTGAATTTGGTTAAACAAATCACATCCATATATCTCGGAATGTCCACTTGTATTATCAAATTTCCACCATCCAATTCCACTCATTCTCTTTTTTTCCACTTATAAAAATACATTAAAACTTATATATTAACACCCTCAATTGGGCGGGAAGAGAGAGACTTTTGAGAAAAAATAGTGGGAAAAGTGAAGGAGAAGAGAGCGAGAGAATTATTTTAAAAATACTAATAATAAAATAATAGTGTATGACATGTAGATGGATGTAGATTTTAGACATGACACTGGAAGTGATGAAAAAAAATGAGTAGAGAGAGTGAGAGAGAGAGAAAAGTGATAAAAATGAGAAGACAAGTGGGATCTATTGTATTTTTGTAACTCCATCTCATGGACACTAAAACATCCTGATAGCCGTTTGCATTGGAGATGCTCCTGGTGATTTACTTTAGTCTTCTTCATATACATGGCATCAGGCTGAAGGATTATTAGTTGATGTATTTCCACCGAGGAAAGGTGCGTCATTGTAGAACATTTGGTATGATTGCTTCTACAGTACTATACAACTTCGGGAAATGAGGAAAATGGCTATATTATTGTCAATTGTGTTGTTGAGTTCAATTTAGTATGTCGTACAAGTTTTTATTTTTACGTGCGTTTATCTGAGGTAAAATATGTGCATTGATATTTTCTTCACCTTTGTTCTATCAAGTAGGTATGAGGACTTGAAGCCGCCAAGTTCGATACACCTTCGAAGCCTTGAACATAGTGAGCTACTGGACAACCATGCGTCAAGAGATTGGATGAACGATGCTAAGAGTGTAGTCACATTTGTGCAACCACACTCCACGTGCACCTCATTTTGTAGCAATTTCATGATCATCAGATCATATGAAACGCGTCAAGATTTAATAAGTGAGATTTGAATAGACTACATTATTGTTTGCAATAACATCAAATCGAACAATTGTATTTAGGATCTTATATTGCTTGGTTTTAAGATCGAGCCAATTCTACGTCAAGAAGTATGGTGTCGAAATTAAACTCTGATAATAATTTACTTAATAGATTAGTACCAAATAATGTACTATGATCTAGGAAAAAGCGCCATGATGTCACAAAAGTTACGAAAAATTATCGATGTGTAGAATTGTCATTAAAATTTGAATAGCACTATCTCAGGATTGTCTAGAAAGGCCAAGGTTGTCAATTAGTCGAGCAGGTCCGATGAGTTTGGGTTAGGCTCGGCTCATGGCTTAGTTTAAGCATGCTATGAGACGAGTTGGACTTTAAAAATAGGAATTGGATCGGCCCCAGCTCGTCGAGTTTTGGCGAGCTAGCTCGAAAATCTGGTTCTTAGCTTGCATCCAAAGTTGCAGTTGCCTTCCTCGCTCAGGAAAGTAAGAAGGGCGGTTGGATTCCGCTCCTTCGTGGGGAATTTTTGTTGTTGCCAAATGTTACAGCCAAAGTGCTAAACTATTGATCCTACTTGTTTGGATGGGTGTTCACCCCAAGTGTACTCGGACCGGGTCTGCTGCTTCATTTGGGAGAAAAAGAATCATAGATATGCCGGTCATTAAGTCAATCTCCCCACCGGAACGAACTGCTTCAACAAAAGAAAGGTGGGCCTAGTTCTGCCCTTCTTGGTTTTATTGCAAGGACTCTTTGCGAGAGAGTCACATGGGGCGCCCCCATGTTAACATGTAATTAAACTTCATGTTTTTGTAAGTTGATAGCATGGCTCGCAGAAGCTCGCAGCTCATTGGTTAGCTCCAACAAGCACGAAATTTTTAACTTTTTATCCGTCTTTATATATAACAATACTATAAATTTTGCTACTTTCTTTGGTCACGATAAATGATTGTCATCTTTAAAATCTAAATATTGAACACTAATAATTTACCTATATATAATGCAGGGACGGTCTCGCGATTCACGGCGCTGAAATAAGTTCTTGAAAAAGGGCCCTTGAACTATGTAATCGGGGTTGGTTCGCGCTACAAATTTTTTTTTTTTACTCCAACGCACGGTATTAAACTAAAAAACTTAGAAAGAGCATCAAATGTAACTCATCTTTTCCTTCCTCTTCATCTTTCCCTCCCAATTCATTTTTATTAGTTTCGACATTTTCAACCGTCATTCACATTCTCATTCCTGTAATTGCTTTTACACTAAATACCAAGAAAAGATTAAAAATCGATCAAATGAATTAAACAAGTCCTTTTGTCAAACAAATTTCAACAATTATTTCACAAATGCAACTGATCAAATCCACCCAATACTAATACAAGAATACTATTCTAAAGAAATTAGAAAGCGGCTCTACTAATTTAAAATTGGCATAAATATTTGAATACACATTGCTAAAAAGTAAAAATGGAACTAAAATTTGGATTGAATACTTCAATTGTTCTCTTATTATTCTTAAAATTGGGCCTAAAAATTTGGGTTAAATTCAAAATTAGGCCCTTCAAGAAAAAAAAATACACAATCAAATTCATGATAATGAATAAAAATGCCCTTAAAATGGCGGGCTGAGGCGGCTCGACTACCGCTTCATTACAGATGACCGCTCTATATAAATGTTGTTGGATTTATTTTTAAAAGATCTACTTGTCTTTGTTCAAGTTAAATACAAAAATAATAAAAATTACAAAAAATACGAAAAATATAATGAACGCCAGGATTTGTTTGGCCCTCGGTTGCACAGCTCACCAAAGTGGTCATGTCTGCGTTGAGCTCCACAGATTGTGGATGTTGCTCAAAGATTTCACTAGAGATCAGCCAATAGCAAGGTTTTATAGAAAACAATCGCACTCCTCTTTCAACTCTCTCTCTGTCTCACACGCTCCTTCTCAACAAATACACAATATCAAGCCCTAAACTCTAGAACAAGATACATAGAAAATAAGAAGTCTTGTTTACTATAAAATGAAGCCTTCAAGCTTTTATAAAAGAAGCAAACCCTAGTAATAATCGGCCAAGTTTAACTCCAAACAAGCCAACCAATGAAACCCAATTGCAGCTCTGACCCATTAGCAACTTCGGCCCAAACTTTGGCTCATCAGCCTCACAAGCCCAAAAGGGACAAGGCAGCATTTGGCCCAACAAATGTGTTGCCTATTCGAATAAAACCCAAAAAAATAGGAAAAAAAAAAGAAAAAAAAGGCAGTGCATATTTTGACTAGTTTTTATGGGAACCGTTCTGAACCTGGACCATATGGTCCGGCTCCAGGCAGAGCAGCTAAACAAGCAACCAAGTTAGGCTCGAACCTAATGCTGCGCTGCTTGCATAACCGTAGTTTGACTTTGATCGTCAAAGGGTTTAGGGGTTTTATCCCCAATTTCATCTTCAATAACCCAAAAAAACCCTAATCAAGGAAAAAATGGATCCAACAAGAATAGGACCAGAGATGCGGAAGACCGACGTCGCTCCGGCTACCGCTTCTTTATACCTCGACCCGCATTACTGGTCAGTACCAATGCAATCCCACAAGCAGAACTTTTTTCTCCCCATTTTTGTTCCATTGATTTTGCGTCTTGATTAAACGGATATCTTTTGTTGATGTAAATTAAATTCAGGGACCAGAGGTTTGCTGAGGAAGAACATTACGAATGGTTCAAAGATTACTCTCATTTCCGTCACCTGATTCTTCAGCAAATAAAACCCGATTCTTCTGTAATGCCTTTTTTACTTGGTGTTTCACGTAATAATTTTGATTTTTTTCAAGAAAGTGAATTTTAATACGATATGGTTTGATAAACAGATATTGGAGGTAGGGTGTGGGAATTCTCAGCTCTGTGACGAATTGTACCGAGATGGAATTACTGATTTGACCTGCATTGACTTGTCATCTGTTGCTGTCGAGAAGATGAAGCAACGATTATCTTCCAAAGGGTACAAAGGTTCGCTATTTGCACATTTGCCACTGTTTATTACACCAAAGCAAATGGTTCAACCTTTGATATTGGATATGAACTATCTCTTGCGCTTATCTTTGACCCCTTCTTAAAAATTTGGTTTTATTAGTGTTAAGTATTCTGTTCAAAGACGACGATCTTCTTGTGATATTTATGAAGAAGTGTGGAATTTGATCGAAGTGTAAGCACAATTCACTTCTCATTATCTTTCTGCGTGTTATTGTTGTCAGAAATTAAAGTGCTGGAAGCTGACATGTTAGACCTGCCTTTTGAAGATGAATGTTTTGATGTGGTTATAGAGAAAGGAACAATGGTAAAGTTATAGCTCTGGATGATTATCAGTTTGATACCGTTGTAGGATTCTATGCTAAAAGCTTCTCTATTTTTATTTTTTTTTCTGCATCTGAAAGTGGAAGTTGGACGGTGGTAAAGCAGTCCATGCCACCTTGTTTTCCAAGATAATGAATGAGAAGGAAAACTGAAATGAATGAATAATGTCTGTTGAATTTCGATAATTCAGTTTCACACCTAAGCTAAGGAGATCTAGGCTGGTTTGACAAATCCTTTTTAAGAAGTGATCTTTTTGGAGAATCTGTCCTTAAAAAGTAAGATAATATTGTGGATAAACATGAAAAATTATATTTTATATATTATTACTATATCTTTTAAGTTAAATTAAATTAAATTTATTTATTTATCTTTTTTTGGGGGAGGAATGTGTGATTAAAAGAAAGTCTAAGAAAAAGTGATGTTCAAAAGAAAATTTTTCAAGCAAGTTCTTACTTCATATGTTGAATTAATCTTGCAAAGGTTTGTAGAATATTGTTCAACTCTAAACTAATGAGAAAAATCTGGTACTCTGTTGCTTAAGTTACCTACGACCTCCTTTCTCTATCTCCTTGAACCGATTGCCAAGTCGGGTCTCCATATATAAGTTTGGTTTCTGTATAATTGTAGCAGTAGCCTTGAGTTCATTTTGCTGGGTCTTAAAAAAGGAAGAAACTGCATTTTTGCAAAGAAAGAGGGAACTGTCGAAAATGCCAACGTCACTAGGAAAAGTGAACTTTGAGGAGATTGGATGTTTGGCTAAGCTAGACGTTGCTTTGAAGTTTCAAGTGAACTTTGATTTTGTTCTGAATGGCTGAATGCTTTTGGTAATTGATTGTGAAAGATTATATCTTTTTGAACTTGAAGGATGTCTTGTTCGTCAACAGTGGCGACCCATGGAACCCAAAACCAGAGACGGCAAGCAAAGTTATGGCGATGCTTCAAGGTGTTCATAGAGTTTTGAAACCTGATGGCATTTTCCTCTCCATCACCTTTGGCCAGGTACATATCTAAAACAAATTAGTGGACTCTCGTCTGTTGCCTACTTAACACCAACTCTCCTATTCAGCCACACTTCAGACGTCCATTCTTTAATGCTCCCGAATTTACTTGGTCCATTGAGTGGAGTACATTTGGCGATGGATTTCATTATTTCTTCTATGTCTTGAAGAAGGTTTGTGACTTGGTGCTACAAGCCTACAACATGTTTGTCCTAAATTTACTATAGTTTCACACTTGCGCTCGAATAGGATGATGACCAGCTTGCCAATTTTTGCAGGGCCAAAGATCATTAGACAGTGGTGGATACGGTGAAAAGGTTGATGTGCCAACCATTTCACTTTACCACGAGGAGTTGGACGACGAAGCCTATTTATTTCGAACCAATCTTGATGAGATGTGATATCACATAAAGAATGTAAAATTTTGACAAAATGAGTCCTTTTTCACCCTTGCTATGATAGTCATTGCCACTTTAGCTAGTGCCATGCCATTATTTTCACCAAATAAACAATAATGTATCACTGTCACGTCATCTCTAGGCATGAATTATCTGGCCTCCGAGGCAAAGAGATCATTTGTCTTGCTTTTATAGGTATATTTAGGGATCGTTACCAAACTACTACTTGCCTGCAGTTAACTCATAGCTGTTTGTGGGTATTGTTCACGACAGTTGAATCGCAGACGATTCTTCATGGAGAGAGCTTGAAACGGTTGTTGGGGCCCAATGGAGCTTTTAGATTGATTTCTTGCAAGGCTGTTTCCTTCTGCAGATTTCTGGGTCTTTAACTGTGCAAAGGCATTATTTCTTCCATTCAAAAAAAAAAAACTACTACTGTGCAAAGGCATGCGTAGGATATGATCTTATAGTGCTTAAATTATACTACTATTTGATCTGTTTAATGCATTGAGGACAATTCATTTGTGTTTTTACTCATGTTTTTTATTCTTTTTATTTATTTTTTTTTTTTAATTTTGACTAAGATTGGTTTTCTTTTTTAATCCTAAATTTTCCGACTTGGTTAAATTAATTATAGAACTAAACATTACTAAATTCCAATTAAAATCATTAATTCCTAATTAATTAATTAATTTTGATAGCAAAATCATAATTATGATTTTAGTTTATTTATAAGGGAGTCTTTATTATAATTTGTGCTAAAAATTATTATAATAACTGTAATTATTATAACACAATTCTCAATTTGAATTTTCAGATTTCATTTTTTTAAACCAATACATAATAATGTTTACACCAAATATTTTTAATGTTCTGTTAAAAAAATTCTTTTAATGTTTATAATATTTTGTTCGACTCATATTTTCTGTTTCATTATTTATTAAACAGTTTGAGATATTACGAATTTCATGTTGTTTTTTATGACAATACAAGAAATGTATTTATAGAGACGACAAATTAATATTTATATTGTTTTTTTTTGTTAACCCATATATCATAAACATTTGTGAGCACATGCTCTTTATTTATTAATGATGATTTAGATTTATTTTCATCGTAGAAATTAAATTTGATTAATCTTTTATTAGTTGTAGATAAGCTTCTTATCTATTTAAAAGAATAAAATATTTAAAAAATAATTTATTTAAAAACGTTTGTACTAAGTTTAGTTACTTTTTTTTTTAAAAAAAAATTTAATTGCAATATCAAGAGTGACTAGTCACGAGGGATGGAAAATGTATGTTGATATGTGATAAGAATGGAAAACTAATAATTTCTTTTTTTTTTTTAAGGAAAAGTTTATTGATACTCAAAAACTTTACAATGCTGGTTGGGGGAGGGGGTTTGTTTGGTGGGGTGGGAGGGTGCGGCGCTTTGCTTTACCTGACCTCAAAATACAGATGAAGTAACATGAGTCAAGTGTCAAACTATATGCTATCTATCAAATGGAGCGGATCTGCCTCTATGCATTTACACTTATCAGTGGCTCAATATCTAGTATAACCACTATAGTAGTCACTAAAAATGAGGGTGAAATCAGCCTGTATCTCGAGGAACCCGTTCTTGGCTGCTTTACTCTCTTGAATATATGCAAGTCTGCCTAGAAGGAACTCAACTCGCTTGATGATTCTAGTAGGAGACATACTCGCATCGTTGTGCTTCGAATTGTTTCGTTCAATCGAAATGTACCAAAAGATGAGCATAGGAGTTATGAAAGGTAGAGTGCCTGTACGAACTTTGTGCTGAATGATCCAATGAATGAATAGTTGTTTGTGAGAGTTGCAGCCGGGAAGTGGGATGTTATTCAGGTTGCAAAAGTGAATCCAAACCTGATTGGCAACAGGGCCCGTGATGGAAAAATGTTCAATAGTTTCTTCACTCTCACAGAGCAATGACATTTATGGTTTTGTTCAAGTACCCACTGGGTACATACCCACGCCACGTGGCATTGTGGCGCTCTGTGGTGGGGCCATGCCACTCCCGAAAAAATTAATTTTTTTTTTTATTTTTTTAGTATCTATATTAGGTAAGATGAATAATATATAATTGTCCCATGATGGTGAGAAACCTCGCTCGGGCCCCACGAATTTTTTCCCCCGACTATGGATACCATAAGGTACTCACAGTGGGTACCAACCATATCAATGCTGATGACATTTATTAAGCATCCGAATCTTAAAATATTCTCGTAAAACGGTGTCAACCGGTAGCCATCACTGGATACCTAACAAGTAACAAATACAATTACAAATATTATATATAATGAAGTGTTATGAAATTTATGAGATTTTTATAATAAATATAATTATATTATATTTATTTTATTTTATTTTATTAATTTCATATAAATTTTATTACTATTAATTAACATTAAAAAAAATATTTTTTGAGGATCCAGCTAAATGCACCCCCAATCCCACTTTTTACACACCCTAAACCTTCATTTCCAAATAGACCCTTTAAAAGAAAAAAGAAAAGGCAAGAAACGGTGCCTGCAATTGGCTATAGCTTTTCTTCACAACCCCTTCCTCACCTTCTTCCCCACATTCCCCACATGGTAGTTGAAGCTTCTTCGGCTACCATTAATGTCACCAAGAAGCTTACAAAACTATTAAAAAAAAACGCTATGGCAACCAAAGGTCGCCGAAGAAGGATGAGTCGAGATTCAAGGATGAATTTCGACCCCTGAATCTTGACCCAGAGGGATCGAAATTCATGCTTGACTTTCGACCCCTTCGGATCGAAACTTTCCAAAATATGTAGATTTTTTTTTTCGCTTCTTCATTCCTTGGTTGGCTGCCAACATTTTTCTTTTTCTTTTTACTTTTTCCAAGGGTTATGGGAGTGCTTGGAGTAGGAATGAGAGAAGGGAAAAAAAACGGAAGAAAATAGGGATAGAAAGGTAATTTTCAATTATTTTTTTAAAAAATGGGGGTATAGATGTAAGTTGGTGGGTGCGTTTAGCTTGACCCATTTTTTAAAACCCATTTTTTAATTGTAGATGCTTGACGCACGGGTGTAACAGTGTCTCACTCGCTACTATATAGCGTCAACGAGAGTGAGTGAGAGACTGGTTCACATTTTCCACACCCCCTTCAACAGTTGAACTGAAGTCAACTCGATTTTTTTTCGTTCTTCTCAGTCCGAAGGTATCATCACTCATCAGGTTTATAATTGAATTTATTACTTTCTAGAACTGCGTTATTATCGATGATAATCAATCATCATTTAGCAACAGCGATTTGATTTTATTAAAAATGTTTCTCGTTGTTGATTATGGTTTTTTTAATTATGATCAGTGTAATCGGTGACATTTGCTGACCAAAATTCAGTGTTTGAAGTTGTTCTCGCCCGATATCAGGTGATTCCTACCTTGATCCCCTCTAATCTCGCCGTCATTTTTACGCAGGAGCCTGTTTCACTGATTCGAATTTGAAACATACAGGTATAGCCGTATAGGTTGCGCTTCTGGGGGATTATATGGGTGGGAGTCAAAATGATTCTGACTTCTCCGATGGCGGTGGCTATCTCTATGTGCTCGAGAATAATGGCTCTGATTCACATTCTGTCCAACAAAAAGCTCGTCATTTCAAGGTGTACACAGATACGTCCTTGCTTTTCTACTCGCGTACCATTTTCGCTTGTTTAGCTGAAGCTAGCATAATAAAATCTTTAGTACTGAAGGGCATGCTTGCTTAACATTTTTCTAAAATTATTTTTAGTTGCACATAGTTTCTAAAGAGGGGATTCTTTATTTATTTATTTTTTGTATATTTGATTTGGCGGTGGAACTACATAGATATGTAGTGCAGTGTCAAGAGTTCTGCAGCTGCGAAGGTTAATGTACTGAACTTTTTTGCTTTGTTTTATCTTTTAGATTTAAGATTGATCATATTATTGTTTAAAAATGGTAGATATGACTCGTATAACGAAAAAGTCGTATTTTCTGTTGGGTGTGAACTTGCCTGAATACTCTGAATGTGTAATATGCATTAGTGAATTAATTCCACATTTTGTCATTTTTCGTGCTTCTGCATGCTTTGGATGTTAATTGTCAGTTTCAAGTTTTCTGCTATCATATTTCTTATGTAACCAAGAATACTGGCTTCTAACCAACCTAACCTATGGCAGCCTAACCTATGGTTTTTGGTTGGGACAAAAGTTTCAAGTTTTCTGCTATCATATTTCTTATGTAACCAAGAATACTGGCTTCTAACCAGCCTAACCTATGGTTTTTGGTTGGGACAACATTTTCTTTGGAGCACAGTATTGGAGGCTCAATGTTGTCAAATGTTCTGTATATGGTGTATGATTTGCTTTTGTTTGCGTTGAATTCACTGACCCTTGAGGTGCCTTTTGCAGGTAATAACAAAAGAGTCTCTTTTAGCTGCACAGGTGAGATTATCAGAACATTTAATTGTTTCCTTTGTCATGAATGTTCTGTAATAATAATGGTTTTGGTGAGCATTTTAGAAACCCTACTTAGTTATTTTGAAAACGAATTCCATCCATTCAGAAGGAAGATGTGCAAAGAGTGATGGACTTGCTATTGGTGAGGGAACATCACGCCCGAACTCTTCTCATTCATTGCCGCTGGGATGTTGAGAAGTTGATTGCAGTCTACTTTGAAAAGGGTGAAACCTATATGTTTTCTGTAGCAGGCGTAACTCCCGTCGAACTTGTTGACCTCGATCTCCTTGAGCATCCTGTTACGGTAATGTGCAATGTATGCATGGATGACATGTCTCCAGCCGAGATGACCAAAATGGACTGTGGGCATATTTTTTGCAACAACTGTAAGATCCTTTTCCTTGTATGGATTAATTTTTTGGCCGTTGGTTCTTAATTTTACTCTTTCTTGACATTGGAATCACTAGTTTTTTGCAAAGTTCCTTTTCAGGTTGGACAGAGCATTTCATAGTACAAATAAAGGCAGGCCAAAGCAAGAGGATTAGATGCATGGCACACGAGTGCAATGATATTTGTGATGAAGCGATTGTCAGAAAGCTAGTGAGTGAAAATCATCCGGATCTATCAGAAAAGTTTGACCGGTTTCTTGTTGAGTCATACATTGATGACAACAAGATGGTAAAGTGGTGTCCCAGTATACCTCATTGTGGGAATGCGATACGTTGAAAATGATGGTTTTTGTGAGGTACAATGTTCCTGTGGTTTGCAGTTTTGTTTCAGTTGCTTATCAGAAGCACATTCCCCTTGTTCATGCTTGATGTGGGAACTTTGGACAAAGAAATGCCGAGATGAATTGGACTCTGCTGATTGGGTGGCTGCATATACCATGCCTTGTCCTAAGTGTCACAAGCCCATCGAGAAGAACGGTGGTTGTAATGTAGTCAGATGCATATGCGGACAAGTATTTTGGTACGATCATTTTATGGAACTTTCTTGCAATATATGACTTTATACCATTCGAATTACCATGACTTTATAAACCTAGAATATCTGCGATGTTTCATTTCAGTTTTGTAAATAAAACAATAGAGTCCATTGATTCCAAATTCATTTTCAATTATACATTCTATGGACTCATCATTGTTGCCACATCAACCTGACAATCATTAGAAAAATTGTTTAAAGTTATTAACGATGAATGACCAATGACATGAATTTGTTCTTTCAAAGTTATTAGGGAAGGTCATTTTGCTATAAGCCTCCATTTTGCAAATTTGTAAATGTCCATAAAGAGGAATGTTTGCTTTTGAGGAAATTTGTAGATCATTATTGTATCCAAATCGAGGCTAACACGTGTGCAATTCTGTAGCTGGGTTCTGTTCATGTTCATGTTAAAGTTGTTAGAAGAAATGCATGTACAATAAATAAGTGGCTAGGATTGTGTGATTGAAATTAATGTTACACTTTACTAGATAGAAGAATTGCCTTATAAGCTACTTCTTAGGTTTTTGAAAACACGAAAGAGTCCGACATTTTCATCTACTTTTGGTTATTAAACTATTAATCTATCTGCAGAACTGAGGGGATAAGGCTGTTTTTTTCTACAACTTGAAATTTGTGGGTTTTTTTTTTTTTTTTTTTTTTTTCTTTCCGGGTGGCGAGTGGTTTGTTGGCCACAGTTCAATGATGTTGCATTGTTTGTGTATGGGTCAAACATTGTCCTTTTCTGCCCTTCTTTTTCTTATTTGTTTCCTTTTTAAATTCATTTTAGTAAATTTTGTTACTACGCATATGAGTTTTTTTAGTTTTTGAAAATTTGTTTTGATTCATCATCATTTTCACACTAATTTCATTGATTTCAGTGATGTGACTAACTTTTCATATTTTATTGAAACTTTTCTTAACTTGTCTACCACACATTTAAAAATATGTTTCTCACAAACACTATAGCGTATGTTAGGGCATTAATTTTTATGGATTTTTATAGATTTTGATGTGCAATAGGAGATAGAATGAGTGGAGTTGAATGGTGGATATTGATGTAGTTCATGTAGGTCTCACGAGATATGTGGATGTGATTAATTTGACCAAATTCAAATTTAAAAAAGAATGTATAAAAATGTAGTCTAACATGGCTATATATACCCCTGGAGTGCTACCTCCATTCACTTCTCTTATGTACATGTTTCTTTTCGGTTGTCAACAATCTTTTTAGTGGTATTTACTCTTCTTCCCAAGTTTATATTCCCTCTGTCAACGAAAAATAGGCTTACTTTTAAAATAGATTAAGAAATTGTAATTAATATTACTTGGTAAAGTAAATTTTACTTGCATTTTGTGAAATACATTCCAATATTAAAAAATGATATTTTATTTTTATTAATGACAATGAGCATTAGTAGAGACGTAGTCACTCCGTCTTGATTATATGGTCCATCTTTCCTTTTTCGTTTGTCCCAATTATATGGTCATGTTTTCATATTATGAAACTTATTTTGTGTTACTTTACAAACATGGCCTTATTTAATGTTTTAATTGTAACTATTAATTTAAAAATTAATCATTTAATATGGGTAAATTAGGAATACAATTCACAAGATTTACTTTTCCAACCACATTCTTAATCCTTACGAGAAGGTAAAGTAGACCATATAATTGGAACGGAGAGGGTATTAACAAATGAAGACAATCAACATGGAAATTGCTTTATCTTTTTATGATCTGGAGGAAGTATTTCAGGTAACAGATGCACTTATTCTAAAGTAAGTATTATTCCTACCATTTCATTTTCCTGCTGCAGTTGGCTTTGTGGTAGATGGGTCGGTGACCACTGTGGTCGCTATGAAGTAGATAGAAATAAAGGGATTAAGAATGCAGTGCATGACCTTGGTAGGTATGCGCACTATTTCAGTCATTATAAAGCTCATACAAATTCCTTGAAGCTAGAATTTCGACTGAGGAAGATGGTAAAGAAGAAGATGTTAATTTTGGAAGCCAGCGGTTCAGAATTTACAGATTTCAGCTGGATTAGGAATGGACTTTCCCGGCTATTCACATCGAGGCGAGTTCTTTCATATTCATACCCATTTGCATTCTACATGTTTGGCGATGAGTTGTTTAAGGATGAGATGACGAAAAAGGAAAGGAAAATAAAGCAGAATTTATTTGAGGATCAGCAGGAGCAGCTCAAGTCCAATGTCGAGAAGCTCTCACTGTTGCTGCATGAGCCATATCATAGGTTTTCTGACCAACAGCTCATGGGAATAAGAAAGTCAGTCATCCATCTTTCATCTATCAGTGACAACCTCTGTAAAAACATGTGAGCCATATTTCTCAAGATGCCTAAATTTTGTGATAGAAATGATAAAAGCTTATAGCTTTTTGATCTCACAGGTATGAATGCATTGAGAATGACTTGTTGGGTTCTCTTCAATTCTCTACTCACATTATAGCTCCATACCAATCGGAAGGCATTGATATGGTGACTGATCTGGCTGTTGGATGGAGCACACAACCAAGCAGCATCAATAAACCTACAGCAGATGATCAGGCCAATGGTAAAGTGATTTTTTAATGCATTGCGCATTTTCATGATTAAATCCCAGGATCATTATTATTTTTTAAAGGTTCGACCTTTCACCATATACTACTAGAAATTGCTGAATCAGTCACATCGATATAAATGGTGAAGTTCTTGTTGTTGGCGTTGGTATGGCCAAACAATGACAGGACTACGCCTATAACATCGCCAAAGTTCACTGAAATGGGAATCTGAATCATTCATCATTGATAAAATATTGGGAACGTTAGGTATTGCTTTGATTCTCTGTAAGTATCTATGGGTGAACTTTTATTTTTTCTAAAAGCTAAATTTTTAGGTTAATAGTGGTGGGACTACGAGATGCGTAGATAATAGTGATAGTGATTTGAGGAGTGTAGTTAATATTGAAGCTTGATTTTGACTTAGCAGTTGAAATTGAGTTTTAGGTAGAAATAGGTTAGCGTGAGAAAAGCCTAAATACGTTAAGATTCCTTCGGTCTGAATTTTCATCGAGCGAAAGGAAATTGAAATTCGGATTTTCCAAAATTTTCATCTGTCGAGGGTAGCATCATTGTAAATGCATCTAGGTAACGTTGAAGAAAGAGCAAGAAAGCACAAACTAAACACTATTAGTGCATCCATATAGAATTCCCAACATCTTCTAGCCTTTTTTTTTTTTGGAATCGAATCTTCCAGTTTCTTAGAGCTTGTTTGACGAAGCTTTTTTCATGATCACTTTTCCTTGTACACGTCTTCACGATACATTCTCTAACAAAAAGCCTCTTTTCTCGTTGGAGGAATTTTGTCAAAAAAGCTCTTAAAATATTTACTCACTCGGCATGCTCTTTTTTTTTATTTGTCATGCTTCTAACCACTTTGGTACTTGAAAAGTTATCTTGCTGAGGTCACTGAAAATATGCTTTCTGAATTTGCAGCATTTGTAAATCTTCCTTGCCTTGCCTATCTAATTACTAGCTAATTGAACATTATTAAGAATTGTTCTATGAAGCGTGTATTCCCGTGTTAATGATTCATTGATTTATAGGACCAATGACAATAGAGTTGACTCGACCATCATCATCTCGAGCATCAGACGAGAGCGAAGAATTGCGACAGAAGCATGGAAGGTTTGTAAGTTATGAGGTCCCGTTTGATCTCAATCTGCCTCCCCAACCGTTTCATTAGCTGAATTGATTCTTGGAGTAGCTATTTTAGCTTCATAGTGTAATTTAATCAGAGTGCTTAGATACAACAGATGTGAAAACTAGGATTTGAGTTATTGTGAAATACCGTTACTGGGTCTCAGTACCTTGTACATTTGTACTGTTGTTGTACATGGTAATCCTTTGTTGGCACCCTGGAAGGTGGTGTATGGTTGTGGTAGATTCTTGATATGCAAGATCCAATTTGGAATCAAGCTGTATATAGTTCCTGGCGATGTCCGTCATTTTCGTGCTTATTTGATGAAAGCTATATTCATCGTCATTTTTTTGAATTCTTCTAAGTTGCATATATTGTAACGGAAACTCATTCAGACATTTGTTGCACCCTGAGGTGGACATTACGGCGCACTCCGACTAATGTGGTATCCAAGGGCGGAGGTAGGATTTTTTTCACTGGTGGGCTATTTAGAAGTGGACTTATACTAATTGTTTTAGTGGAGGCGAGATTGTATTTAAAAATGCGGGGGTTGAAGGGGCGGAGGCCCTTTCTAGTTCGGGGCGCTCAAAATTTTTTTTAATGAAATATTTTTGACATGAAGTTTATATTAGAAAAATCTACTAATGTATCAGATAGTACAACACTTTCAAATTGAAACAATGCAAAATTATGAAAGAAATTCCAAAATACAATATATTTGATTACAATTGCTCCTCACGAGCCTCATACATCGTAAATATTGTATAATAAGTATTATTTTCAATTTCATTCAATATATCATCTTGAATATACACAACTAACTAATTATTCAACCATCGCTTCCTACTCCCTATACGCTAAAGCTTGTCAACAATAAAATCTATATCGATTCCACTGAAATTTCAATTCCAAATTGAGAACTAAATTAATAAATCATATTAGTTTAGTCAACTAGGAAATCAAATAATAACCCCTAACCCTTTACAACTAACTTAATTAGGGAAAATATTAAACTTATGACGTATTAGTTAAATAAATCATTTCAATTTTGATTACAAATTTTCAATCCAAATATGATACGTAAATTCTCAAATGACTTAGTTCTAAATAAAAGTAAAAATCCTCACTAGAAACTAGTCATGAATCATTTTTACCTAAAACCATGAATAAGAACAAGAAATTAATACCAATTACCAATTAAAATTTAAAACCTATTGTGAAAGTATTCGCCGGATTTGGAGGACATAAATGTGTTATAAACTTATAATTTTATTATTTAGTTGAACCTCTTGAATGAACTTTAGAACTTGGCTAGTGGGCTAAATGGCTAAACATCAAAACTTTCCAAATTTTTTTTTTTTAAATAGTGGGCTTCAACCCACCCAAGCCCCCCTCCCTCCGCCCCTGGACTACTATCCCATATTGTGTCATTGAATGCACCGAAACAGTTGTGAGTCTTGCGTTGAGTCTCAAAACTACATAAATTTTTAATAAACTAGTCTATTACCCGTGCGATGCACAGGAATCTTTTACTGTCTAAAGACGTATTTTTCTTAATTATAAAAAATATGAATTAAAATATAAAATATGAAAATCATGAAATAGAAGTAATTTAATCACATTATCTTATTACAAATTATCACCAAAACTAATTGCTAATCCCCAATGATTGATTTACATAAATATAAGCTCAATTGCTAAGGCTCAATAATTACTCCACCTGAATAAACAAAACTCAATCTTTTATAGGCCAAAATATTCCATTTTCTTTATCAAGTTTTTATGTGGCATTCATATGGACCGCTTAAAAAATAATTAAGAAAAATACAATTTAAAAAAACGAATAAAAGGAAAACAATAAAAATAAAATAATATCGAAATATTATCAATTTTTTTAGTACTTATATATAGGCCCAATTACTAATGCCAAAATCATTGTTACATAAAGGCACCCAACCTCTCCTCATTTTATTAAACTTTCAATGTGTAACTCTTCTTCCACTTAGAAAGTAAGAAAGAAAAAAGAAAAAACCAAGAAAAACAGAAATTTTTTTTTTAAAAATCATCAATAAATTTAAGTAATTGTTAGTAACAAAGAGCATGTGCTCGTAAATGTATATAATATATTATTTTTTTACATAAATGTAATATAAATAATAATTTAATTTTAGAGAAGCAAAAAAATATTTTAAAAAGAAGCAAGTTGGTAATTCTCCACAAAATGTATTAATACTTTAATTTTGATACTATAACTTAAATGTGAAGATAAAATATGTTTTAAGAAAATTTCCACAAACCGGAGTTCCAATGTTGTAATAATAATATGATAGTTTTTTTTATTCTCCTTTTATCAACTTTTGATGTGGGGACTCTTCTTCCCCTTAGAAAGAAAATGGAAAAATGAACAGTAAAATAATAATAATAATAATAATAATAATAATAATAATAATAATAATAAAAAAAAATAAAATAAAATAAAATTGAAAACTTTTCAAAAAACTTTTTAATACATTGTATATATAGACCCAATTATTAAGGCCCAAATCATTACCACATTAAGGAACTTAACTTCCTTTTCTAGATGAGTAATCCCTCATTATTTTATTAACTTTTGATGTGGTATTTTTCTCCCACTTAAAAAGAATGAAAAGAGAAAAAAAATAAGAAATACAATTTTTTTTAAAAAAAACCCATAAATGGACAAAAATAAAAATAAAAAGATAAATGAAAATAAAATAATAAAATTATATTGAAATATTTTTACAAAACTTTTTAATACTTTTATATATATGCCCGATTTTTAAGACCCAAATTATCCCGTTTAGAAAGAAAGGGTAAAAAAAAGAAAAATAAATATAAAAATAAAATAATATTGAAATATATTTTAGAATAACTTTTTAATACTTGTATGTATGAGCCCGATTGCTCAGGCCCAAATCATTGCCGTAATAAAAATTTAACCTCCTTTTATAGATAAGAATTTTATAGATAAGAAATCCTATATCATTTCATAAATTTTCGATGTGAGATTCTTCTCCACTTAAAAAGAAAGGAAAAGATAAAGAAAAATAAAAATAAAAAGATAAATGAAAATAAAAAAATAAAATTATATTGAAATATTTCTACAAAACTTTTTAATACTTCTATATATATGTCAGATTATTAAAACCCAAATCATCCCATTTAGAAAGAAAGGATAAAAAAAGAAAAATAAATATAAAAATAAAATAATATTGAAATATATTTTAGAATGACTTTTTAATACTTGCATGTATGAGCCCAATTGGTCAGTCCCAAATTATTATCGTAATAAGAAATTTAACCTCCTTTTAAAGATAAGAAATCCTATATCATTTCATAAATTTTCGATGTGGGATTTTTCTCCACTTAAAAAGAAAGGAAAAGATAAAGAAAGAGAGAAAAAAAGAAAAAAGAAAATAAAATAATAAAATTATGTTGAAATATTTTTACAAAACTTTTTAATACTTCTATATATATGCCCGATTATTAAGACCCAAATCATCCCATTTAGAAAGCAATGGTAAAAAAAGAAAAATAAATATAAAAATAAAATAATATTGAAATATATTTTAGAACAACTTTTTAATACTTGCATGTATGAGCCCAATTGCTCAGGCACAAATCCTTGCCGTAATAAGAAATTTAAACTCCTTTTATAGATAAGAAATTTGCAATTTTTGCCTACGGAGGCCGAATCCAAACCTTTGTGGTCTGGCCAGAGAAGTTATTTGCACTTGTCGTAGATGGTGATAATGGTGGTGGACCTATGGTTAATGGAGAAGAAGAGGTTAACGAAATTGGCGAAAGTAGCAGGTAGACCATCGCCGACTTGATTACTCTTTAATATTGAATAATTATATTTACTATAATCACTTATCGGTGATATGGAAGTGAACTATTAGTAATTATTTTCCATCTTAAATTCTAGTTTAAGCATAGTATTTAAGATGATAAATCATTTAAAGTCATGTTAGTGCTTATCCATCAACACTTGTAAGTACTGTTACTCTTTAATATTATTTGATGAGAAAAAATAAAATAAAATAATATAATGTATTATGTTCATTATCAGTATGTCTGTCAACATAAAAAATTTAATTATTGTTACTTTTAAAATTCTTTTTGTAAACACTCGACCTTTTTCTTAAAAAGTTGAAGAAAATAAGAGAGAGAATTCCAAGGTCTTCTTATGACTTGCATTCTAATTTCATTAAAAATGACGAAAAAACAAAAAATATAAAGAGGACAAATGTTATAATGAGATTTGATGATCATAATAATAATAATAAATTAATAATTATGAATTGGAAAGAGACACTTTGAAAGATAGCTTTTTCTTTTCCTTTTTTTTTAATAAATTATTTTGGTTAAAGCTTTTCAAGATTTTTGTTATTTTTGTACTTTTTGCTAAAACGATTGTGCATATAGGATTTCACAAAAGTTTTACAATCGTTAATATTTGAACAATCAAATACCTTGTAGAATTTTTTAAATGTTTTGAAGTAATGCCATATGACTTTTATTAACATTTTAAAAGTCAAATATCAATAAAA
Source organism: Jasminum sambac (assembly GCA_018223645.1). NCBI lineage: Eukaryota > Viridiplantae > Streptophyta > Magnoliopsida > Lamiales > Oleaceae > Jasminum > Jasminum sambac. The sequence continues at coordinate 23,503,893 of CP073648.1, read as the reverse complement.
GTGGATTATGTATATCGAAAACTTCCCTAAATGCTCTTAAAAAGTTTTAAAAGAATTTTAAACTCTAGTTTGAATGAGTTAAATATTTTAATCATCATTGTACGTACTACGCGTATTGTACTGCTTCCATATCGTTCGTTTACGACATCTAACTTAACCATGCATGCACGTGCCTAAGGGAAATATCGTGTGCACGTGGTCACTAATGTTGATATACTATCAACAAAAATATCTTACTCATTAAAATAACACTTCTATCCATTCTTGCCATAGTCATCTTCTCTAAACTTAAGAGTAAATAATCTAACGAGAGCCGACTTTGTCAAAAAAATTAAAAGAAATCATACTATATTAGATATATATGTATATATATAATATATATAGCGATAACGTGAGGTTTATGTTTATTGTGTGAGTGATTTAATCAAACATTGTTAATCGCAGAAACGAGAGTGATATATAAAATTAAATTTTTATCGCTAAGTAATGTAACCAATTAACCATATTTTAAATTAGAGTGATAGAAATAAAACATGCACTAATACCATTTGTGTGTAGTCTTTTATGGCTTGCCACTGAAATAATCAACTGTCATGGAAATTTAATATGCTTCTACAATCTTTATGTAGCCTAACATTGAATATCGGCATATTACACAACTCTCCTAGCCTTCATTATTAATTTGAATATAAACTTTCTAGCTTACACACATTTGCCCCAACGTGCATTGCACGTTGTTGTCGGCCCTAGTTTCTATGATAAAGGACCTCTAGGCTAGTTCTCTAGTTTCGACTCCCAGTTGGCTTGATCCATTCTTGGGTGGGACCTTGGATAGGGTCCCTAATCTACTGGGGTGGAGCCTAATGTGTTAAGTTGAGGGAGCAGATTCAAACTTGGTAAAAAACGAATGGATATTCTCTGTCTTTTTATTGATTCACAACGTTTCGTAATTTTGTCATTTTCAATGTTACCCTTTTTTTTTCATGTATTTTCAATGATACCCAGTATATAATTCTTTAACATACACTACAAACTACCACTAATGGTGTGTTCGTTTCATGTTTTTTTTTCTTTTTTTACTTAAAAACTTACTGAAAGTTAAATTTTTGGATGGATGGTGATGGATAGTTAATTTTTTTTTTTCAAACTTACTGAATGTGTAGATGATAATAAGTGATGATGTGAGATGTATGATTAATATTAATGCTTGATTTTGACTTTTCGTAATAGATGATTTTTATGTAAAAATAAAAACGAACACACGCTAAAATTAAGTTTCACCAAATCCTATAGCACTAATATGATAAATTTCATCTTTTTGTTGAACCCCAAGAATTCGTTGAATTGAAACGACCTTCCCCTTTCAGCATCCATTTTATCACCAAGATTGATATACATATTTCATCTCCGACATTATTCCCCCCCTCCCCCCCGTACGAACGATCCATTCAACAAACTTCACTTTTCTTATTCAATACAAACATATGGAAAAGATTCGAAACAAATACACAATTGATCACTTTTCTTTTTTTCTCAATTCTTAGTGAATAAAATATTTCACGATGATAGAACCTGTTTGGCAAAGATTTTAATAAAAATAATTTTTCTTAACAACATTTTGCAATGTTGGAAAAAATTATTTCCTAACTTTTGCAGCAAGCAAACTCCTAAATTTTGGGGGCCAAAAAGAAAAATGTTTCTAGAAATGCATGCAGGGGGCACGTCCTCCCCCCCCCCGTTTTCCCCCCCTTCTTCCATCACTGTAGTCGGGGTGCCCTATGTGCCACAACACCTAATCAGGAATATTTAGTAACAACTTTATTGGATGTATGAATTATATACAATATATAATAAATTTTAACGTGCACCAGGTGGATATCTAAATGTTTTTAAACGTGTTACGTGCATTTTAAAAGTGTACGAAACTGTACGTCTTATGGGCACATTGGTAATCTCAGGCAATAGAACATACTAGAACAATTGACGAAGGGTAAATTCTGTAATATGAGGAAAGAAAGCGAGGGTAAAATCGTCAAATTACCCTAAAATATCTTCTCCGCTAACAAACTCGGTGAGCTGCATTTCATTTCCCGCCATTAGTTCGTTACGCTACAGTGCCTATATATACACATGCATACGTACCATTTTTTTTCACGCACCATTTCACACAGACACACTCCCTTCTCTCTCTCAATCTCTCTCTGTAGTCTAAAAATGGCGATTCCTCTACGATTCCAGCTCCTAATCCTCCTTCTGATCCTCATTCTCGTCTCACTCTTCATCTCCGGCGCCACCTCGACCGCCGTCACTATCGACGACGGCGCTGCCTCCGTTCCATCAATTTCCCCATCGTCTACAGTTTTCCAGCACTCTCACAGCTATTCTCCCACTCTCTTCGCCACCATACTGTCAACGCTGGGGTTTCAGGAGCTCTCAACCGCCACTGCCTCTGCAAATCTCTCCGCCATCACGCCGCTGACGATCTTCGCTCCTTTTGATTCCTCACTCCTCACATGTCCGTCGTGCTCTATTCCTCGCCTCCTTCAGGAGCTCTCTGTTCCAGGCCTCTATCCGATGCATTTTCTGCACTCCTTGGCGTTTGGGACGAAGATCGAAACCCTAGCTCCCAATCGCTGCATCACAATCACCACCAGCTACTCCGCGTCCGCCGCCGTCAGTGGGCATACCAACAAGGAGAGGGTTTATGTCAATGGTTTGGAGATCACGCGCCCAGATCTGTTCAACAATGGTCTCGTTGTTATTCACGGTATCCAAGGGTTCGTATCTCATCTCTCTCCACTTTCCTGTAATGTTGAGAGGATGACGTCACTCTCCTTTCCACCGCCGGCGCTCTCAAATTCAGTTTCAACGCCGTTCTCCTCTATTATGCGCCTGATGTTAAAGGATGCTATCCTGCGCCTCCGTACCACAGGCTACAGTGTAGTTTCTCTCGCTCTCCGCGTGAAATTTGCAGAAATGTCAGAGTTAAAAGTTATGACGGTCTTTGCTTTAGACGACACCTCCATTTTCTCCGGCGGAGGTCATGCTTACTTGTCCAACTTCAGGTACCACGTAGTTCCGAACAAGAGGCTGACGGCGGTGGAACTGGTTAGTCTACAGGCGGCTACTGTTTTGCCGACCATGGAGGCTGGTCAGAACCTGGTGGTGACCACCGCTGGTGGAGGAGGTCCTTTGGCTCCGATGAAGATCAACTATGTTAGAATCACAACCATTGATCTGCTGCACAATAGCAGGATCGTGATCCATGGAATCTCTGTGCCGTTTCCACATATGCACCATCCAGTGGCTGAGAAGGAAACATTGGAACAGATCCAAGTCCGTCAGCAGTGCGATCAATTTGAATGGAATAATGGAATCTGTCAGGCTAATGCTCAAGTGCCTGCTGCTGCTGGCATTGCATCCACAATTGATTCCGATGATCACCATGGTCTGTGATTTTACTGCATCTGATGTAATCATCGTACTAGTAACTACTGCTTACTGATTACGGTAACCATTTAGTTTACTGTGCTTGCTTGAGCAATATAATAGCTATATTTTGAATAATTTGTTTCCATTTCCTAATTTTTTCTGTGCTTGTTGGATTAAAATGCCGTCGATCTTAAATCCTAATCAACTAATTAAATTCACCTTCATTCAATACATCATCTGCCAACAGAAAGGAAAACTGTAGGACTGATTTGATGATTTGAACATTTTAACTAAAAATTAATCAAAGCTTTCTCGATTGTTAATCTCCAGCTAATAATTTTAGTTAACTATCAAGTGACGCATGTTTACTCTTAACACATTTTCTTATTTTATTTTTTAACTTGATGATATTGTTGACAAATCAGAGTAAAATGAAAAATAAAATGAAAAAAGCTCAATAATTATTTGGTACTTGAATAATTTCGACCTCACACTTTAGAACTAATATTCACATTTGTCTACAACGTCTCTGAAAGGTTACTTTCTTTTAAGAAGAAAAAAAAAAAAGAAAAGAAAAATAGTAATGCATGGAACAAGATCGTAAGCAGTTCTTGATATGCGTGGCCATTGAGCTGGGATATGAGGCTCTGGATGCAACCCAACTCAAATCAATTTAGTTTGTCACCTCAATTGGTTTTGTGATACCAACTCAACTCAAGATATGACTGGAAGTCTGGAGCCAATTTACCAATCCAATCCAATTGAATTCAAATTGGGTCGAGCAATAATTTATTTAGGCTTGAAATCCTTCTTTTAATTTTTCTTTTTTATTTTTTATTTTTTATTTTTTTCATTTTCATTTTTTTTCCTTGAAGCCAATGTATTAATGAAATTTTACTAATTAATGTATTTTTCAAATATATTCAATATGACCTAATTAAATGGTGAATCCAGCTTAACCCGGATCCAGATGGATTGGTCTGATTCCAATCACAAAATTAATTGGATTTGCTTGATTCTAACTACAAAATGATTTGACAAAATAAATTGTGTTATGGCCTATATGGATGGTTGCACTTGGGGTTGATAAACCCAATGCGGAACTCTGCTAATTAGAAGGTACTATCTCTATCCCATAAAAATAGACTTAGTTTGACTTTTACAATGATTAAAAAATTGTAATAAGCATTATTAGATAACACACTTTTACAAGTAACAATGCACATTAAATTAATAAGGGTATAATAGAAAAAATTAATAAATTAATAGATATAAGTAAATAAAAAATGGCCTATATTTTAGAATGGATGAAAAAAAAAAATCTATCTTTGTGCGACAAAGGAAATACAATCTGGACATTGTTGCCTTTTTGGGCTTCTTGCTGGTGATCAAACGTCTGAACTGAATGTGAGTGAGCTGCACAAACTTGGGCTTGTTATATCGAAGAGGTTAGACAGTTAGCCCAAAACTTGTGGACATAAGTTATACTGGGCAACATTTTATATGGGCTTTTAGTGGCAGCGACGCCCAGATTACTTGAATATTGAGCTCTCAGGTCATCAATGGAGAATTTCGTTTTCTTTTATACTACTAAAAAATTTTGGATCATAAATAAAATAATTACACGAACGTTGTAGATTCCCTTTCTGGGCATTGACTTTGTTGACTGGAACGCCTTTGGAAAGTTCGCTTTGGTGTCCTTTTCTGGGCTTTATTAATTTCTTGTAAGCCCAACAAAACTCTCGTATTTGGTGAGAAATACGGATTGGCCTCAGTTTCTTCACTATTCTATTCTACGTTAAAAGATTCTGTTAGGCTTATTTTTCTCTACACTGCTCGAGATTACCATTAATCTATCCCGTGGTTTATTTATCTGAAGCAAAATTGACCTAAATGGTCGGTTTGGAGGTTGTATTTAACTAATTTTTATTTTTATTTTTATTATTTTTGTACCATTCACTTTATACAATTTATATGTTGTATTCACGCTTCTGCCATTCGCTTTATATAAACACTTACGAAATAAGTTTACATATCTTTTTTTTTAATGTTTGTTCCATGAAAAGTATGTAACATTGTTGACGTATTGAGTTAGGATTTAGTATCTATTCAATTAATTATAATGTCTGTAATTGTAGACTGTAAGTGCTTGTTCGCCTCCACCTTTTTCTACATCAATATCAACCACATATCTCATATTATTACTCATTATTAACCACACATCTCGTGGCCCCCACCACTATCTACAAAAAAAAGTCACTTTTAACTAATTTTTAGACAAAAAAATCCCACACGAACACACGCGGGTGAAAGGTATTTGCTAGGTTGAAGTACGATAAATATTTCCTCATTTGACCTTCTATGGACTTATTTTATGGGCACAAATTTCATTGAGATAAAAATAAAATAAAATCTCTTGCACACTGATTTCAATGGGCTTGGGAGTGTGCAAAATTTGTGACATTTATTTACACAATTAATCGAAGGAGTCAATGTATTAAATGATAAGATAGTATGTCTGTCAGATTCTTTGAGAAATAAATGGAGTTAATGTTAACTGTTAATCAGTTAAGTATTTGATGCATCGATGTAAGCATACAAGTCTTGACTTTTTGTTCTCTGATCTCCCAATCTATCCGCATGAATTCTTTCAATTCAAGCATTGCTGTATTAACCTAGTACTCCCTCCGTCCCACTAAGATAGGCACCCACCGTTTTTCACACATATTAAGAAAACATCTTAAATGTTCTTGGAATTATAAGATATTCATATAATCTTCAAATTTTACCCATATATTGAACGGTCAAAAAGTAGTGTGAACATGTTTAAATATCTTGGAAGATGAAATATCTATCTTGATGTTTAGTATTCCAATTATCTTAAATAGAGGTATTTTAGTACATGAAAAATAAATTATACATTCAATAAGGAAATTGGACTATAATTTGGGACTGACAAAATAGGAATACTTGCCTATCTTAGTGGGACGGAGGGAGTATAAAATACTCCAATTTATTATCAATAAATATACTACTACAAGCATCTTGGCTAATTCATTAATTTGTGGCCAACAGTACTTAAAACTCCAATTAATCAATCGACAATGCTTTTGCTAGATAGACTCATGTTCAAGGTTCTAAAAGGTATGGAAAGTTAAGTAGTGAAATCGAGTCTCAAGCCCTGAAAGTTTGTATGTGCCTATCCTTCGCCTAGGCATAGATAAGTATTCTAAAATTTTTACGTTCTTTTAAATATTTTAGATGTTTTCCCTTGATTTTAAACATTTTCGTCCAATTTAAAATCAAGTAGCTCATGATCGCTTACGCTTTTAATTTAGACGTACGTAACACCCCTAGGTGCAACTTGGATGGTCCAAATTCAAAACATAAGAAGCCACCCATCTAAAAAGTGTGTGCCTTTACACGCCAAGGGGAGCCCACCTTAGGCAGTCAACTTAGAGTTGATCACGCTTCCCCCCTACATACTATGCATGAAGTTTTGTTCACACCTCATTCTCAGGCGCACATTGGTGCCACATTTTCCCACCTTTTAAATAACTACTTGTATTCATATTTGTTAAACTCAAAACATGGTCTATTTACATTATTCATGATACATTTTTTCTATTAATTTCCTCCTATTTGGTATGTCTTGTTATTAACCGGAATAAACTTTCAAGGCTACTGCTACTACTACTACTACTTTTATCGCATTAATTTGATATTCAATTAGATAATTTTATCGAAAATCTTCAACGTAGTGACATTTGTTTATGTTTTCTTTTACATTAGATAGGTACACATTTTGATTTTAACCAATAATCAACAATAAATATAATTATTATATCTTCGTAAAATTTTAGTAGGCGTGTACTACTATAAAAATAAAAATATAACAAATATAAAAAAATAAAATAAAATACAGATGCTCACATTTTGACTTCAACAACAAACAGTTATAAATGAATTCTTGTACCTAAATAAAATTTTATGAAGAATATATTACTGTAAAAAAAATATACCGGATATAAAGAATCAATCAAATCAATTTTTTTTTTAAAAAAAATTAAATTTTATGAGGAATATGTCACTGTAAAAGACATACCGAATACAACGAATAAATCAAATGAAATAAAATATATATATATATATAAAAAAGAGAAAATAAACAGCCCACCCCACCCCACCTACCCCCTCCCCTCCCCCCAAACCACCACCACGCTTGTGGTGGTGGTGGGGGCGCCACCGCTGCCAGTGGTTTTGAAACCACCAGCAACCGATTTTTTTTTAATTTTTTATTTAATTTGATTAATTCTTTGTATTCAGTATATTTTTTATAGTGACATATTTCTCATAAAATTTTATTTAGACATAAGAATTTATTTATAACTGTGTTTTTAAAGTCAAATTGTGCGCATTTGTATTTTATTTTATTTTTTTATATTCGTTATATTTTTATTTTTATAATGATATACGCCTATTAAAATTTTACTTAAGTGGTATTCTGGCTAAACAAAAAATATCTATCTGATAGTTTTGCCCTTTTTTTAATACAAATAATCTTAATTTGGGTTTAAATGGAAATATATTAAAAATTAAAATTAAAATGATCAAATTTGGAAAGATTTAGAATTAAATTAAAGTTAATTATCGATATTTTCATTACAAGACCCCAAAATATTGATTTCATTAGACACCCCCCAACCACCCCACCCCCACCCCCCGACCTGTCAGTTTTTATTACTCGATCATTTTGGCCCTACACTAAAAGACAAAAAGGGGTAAGTTAACGGTTGATTTGGATAGAAAACGTTATTAGGGGTCTGTGATGACAATTTATGATATGTTAGGGGGTGGGAAGATAAAAAAAAAATAACGAAATTGGAATTGTATCAGATCGGAAACGTTGGGGGTAATACGAAAATAACCCTATCTTAACCTATTTAAAAATAATATTAGTAAGTCAATCTTCACGAGAAGGAGAGAGTGATAGTTTCAAATTCTTTCATGAATAATTCTATTATCTGACATTAGTCATTATTCATTATAAGACACTTCATTTGGCCTTTTCGAAATTTGAGTTACTCCAAATGGAAGACAATTCAAAGAGTGGCGTCTTTAGAAAATACTTCCACAATAGGCAGATATCTTTTATAGGATCACCATCACAACTCACAGTCCACATATAATTATGTAAAATTAATAATAAATAGTTATGAAATCTCGTTTTAAATCTTTTTCTTTATCCACAAATTTATTTATTTATTTTTTCAATGTGAAAAGATGCTAAAAAAATTTCTTTGTTGGGTGCCCTTTTTATATTGGTGTCTCGAAAAAGCAGTCAGAATATACAATTGGATACAGGCTCGGACCATTTACAAGATACATGAGTTGACAACGGCAAAAATTAAGTTGAAAGTATTTCAACTTTTAACAAGAATATGGTCTTCTTGGCATGCACAATTAGAGCACTATAGTCCCATGAAAAAGTTAGAAAATCTCCTTTACTTAACTTTTTGTGAGCTGTGACTGACAATATGCTGCACAACTTTTATATAAATTTTTGTTTCTTTATTAATTTGTAGTGTTAGATAAGGAAGAATTATGCAATAGAAAGAAAGCACACACGAGGAGGTGTCATCTCACTTTGAACCATATGTCTTTTTTGCTTTTGTTTTGACCTTCACCTTTCAGCCCTTTTTATGTATTTCAAACCCCAATGTAAACCCGCTTTCTTTCCCATCAATGCACCATCGGTTCACCGATCGTAATGTCGATCCATATATCCGTTTCACGTTCCAAATAAGTTTGTAGATATCTATAATAGTTAACATGTACAACTTATATATCTGTTTTTATATATTTCGAAATATTTTTGTACTGAAATCACAAATAATATCATACATAATCAGTTAATCTTCAACATAATTTCATTCAGTCACATCTTAGAGACAATAGAATGAATTGAACCTCTAAGTATGATTTCTATCATGATAAAGAAGAAGGTGATAGAAAAAGTTGTTATCAATAGGTCACAAGGTTTCACAATTAAGAATCATACTTGAGATAGTTACCTTTATTGTTGGGTTAGAATAGTGTAATAAATGAAATGAGCCACAAAATATTCTCTGAACCTTTGTTTGGCTACATATATATGAGAAGAGAATCATGTGCTCTCAGGTATTAAATGAAAAGCCAAGTCCCTCCCAACTAATTTGATTCTTTTAATGCACCCAAAGGAGCCTAAACCATTCCAAAAGCCACCCCAAAGCTACCTCTTCTTTTCTAACACAAGTGACCCACCTTAGTCAAAATCTAAATAGTAGACCTTTAGTTTAATTTTCAAGAAAATCTCATAATTTCGACATAATGACATCACGCTTGCTCATTCGTGCACTAAGTTTCGGCTCCATTTGCCGAGAAGAACGCATACAGTACAATTAAGTCTGAGTCAATATTTGTTATTTTATTTCATGTTTTCTTAACCATCTCCTGATTAAAACAAAACATATCACCATATTAATATACTCTAGCAAACACAGCGATACTAATATAGGCAATTTTAATTAGGGAGAACACACAAGAAATATATATAGAACGAGACAACAATTCTAGGCTCGCAACGTGTAACATGTTATTGTAAATATTTACATAGATGGGTTGAGACTTGCTATATATTAGTATAAGATAATGGAGAGGTATGAATTACTTATAATATAAATATCAGCTGGTCGTTACAACAATAGATTCTGATTCAACTTTTCAAAAGTTCATGTAAGTATGTGTCTCTGTGTGTGAGTTGTCTCTCTCTCTCACTGAAAATGTACCATTTGCCTCTTGTTGTTACCAATTTAATGTTTGTTGGAGCTTTCTTATACAATGTTTTTCTTTCCGTTTGAAACGTTGTCAATTTATGTTGGATATACAGTTGATGCATTTAATGTTGCTTTCAGTGAATTTTTAATCTGGGGTCTGAGGATTTTTGTTGGATTTCTATATTTAATCAACGGAATTTGCATTACATTACATCAATTTGAACATTACAAGACATATGAAAGGTAATGTAATTTCCTCTTCTTCCCTTTTATGAACAGTATTATTCAAGAATTTGTACAACTTGTAATCTACTACTTACTGAACTAATGAATAAACCAGGTCACAACTGAGGAAGAAGAGAACTTCAAATTGGCGAAAATTTCGTCCATCAAGTTCCACGTTGTAGTCGATGGGGCATTTGAAGAATTTCGTAGCCAAGAAGAGACATTTGCCACCCGGCGAGGCGCAAACTTTCTTGAAAGAAGAGGTAATCTTTCTACTTTTCGTGTTGTATACTTTTTTTTCATGGTGAATTCGACTGTAATGTATACAGTGTTGATTCTAATGAGAAATTAGATAGAAATGTGTATTATTTTGAAAGAGGAAATAAGAGAATTTGAGAGAATGAAGACATAATTATGTCTTTTTTCTTCAATACGAGTGAAAACCTCCATTACAGTCAGTGATAATTGTGCGTCTATAACTTGTTTTGATATCATGCTCGACCATGGTTAGATTACACAGCTTGAGAAACAACTAGAGGGCCAAATTGTAATGAGGAACGCACTCGAGAAAGCTATGAATCATCGGCCTCGCTTCGATGATCCAACGTATCAATCACTTACTCAGGTAGGCCTTCTCCTTGTTCTTTTTAATGATCCAAGTATAATTAGTATCTAAGTACTCCACATAGAAATCGTGTTTATGATTAAAGTTGTCTACAGCCAGCTGGTGATCTTATCAAAGAAGTTGCTATTTTGGAAATGGAAGTTGCATACTTGGAGAAATATCTCCTATCAATGTATCGACGAACCTTCTCCAAACGGTCATCGCCCTTGCCTAAAACGGACGAAAGAAGAAGCCCAACTTCAAAATGGGCCTTATCAGATTTCTCCGAGCTTGGTACGACATCAGCAAACGAGGACAAAGTCGACAATTTACCAATGAAATGTCGTAGTGACATTTTGGGAGCTGAGACACTGGTTGATAGTGGAATAGGTAGAAGCCAATCGTCACTCTCCGATCAGCGTTGGCAAGTTGTCTCCGAAGCTCTCGACTTGCACCATTCTTTACCTTTGTCAATGTTGGAGGTAGTGATGAGTACCTTCAAAGTGACTTTTATTCGGATGAATTTGGTTAAGATTGATAAATCTTGTGTTCTTGTGTCTTTTATTAAGAGGGCGGTCGACGGTCACATCTCGAGCTCCGGTTTGGAAGAGCAACTTGGTTCCCGTTTTCAAGATTGTATTCGGGAAACGCCTAATTGGCTTTCAGAGGAGATGGTTAAGTGCATATCGACTATATATTTACATCTATCGGACTCGCCTTTTTCTCATTCCTCTCCGATGAGTAAATTTTCTCCGGGCTGGAGTCAGCAATACGAAGAAAGTCAAGAATTTTCTGAACCTTTCCTCGGAGTGGTCGAAGTTCGAAACATCCTTAGAGATAGCAAAAGACTAAGTGCAGTTGAAGACCTGCTACAAAATTTTAGGTACATAGAAAGTTACTTTTAAGCTTAGCCATATGTTTCTCTCAAGTTTGAAATATTGTTACTACTTGATTTCAGGTTTCTCATTTCAAGATTGGCGCAAGTTGATCCTAGTAAATTGAAGCACGACGAGAATTTAGCGTTCTGGATTAATGTTCACAATTCACTCGTCATGCATGTAAGAACATAATCAGCGATTCAGACTTCTCCTTAAGGAATATATTACTTATACACACAGAGTTACACTCATGTGATGTGTCAAAATCCTGTAAAGTGTGACACCTTTATTGTAATTTTGTTTTCTAAACCCTTGAGTATTACTCCTCTCGTTAACACAACTTATATTTACCCTATAATAGGCTTTTTTGGTTTACGGTACCCCAAGGGGAAATCTTAAAAGGTTTTCTCTCGTCCTTAAGGTAAAAGAAGCGACCCGTAACTTTTCAATACTTGTTCACTATTCTTTCATCTAGCTAACATCTTGTGCCATATAGGCTGCATATAACATTGGAGGACATACTATAAGCATTGACATAATCCAGAGTTCGATTTTGGGATGTAGATTACCTCGTCCAGCCCAAGTAAACTCGAGTTTGCCGTTATTTATATATATCTAACAAGATTAATCGCATTAACTTGATAGGTATTAACTGAATGTTCTAAATGTTGCTTATAGTGGCTACAATCATTGTTCTTTCCCAAGACGAAGTTTAAAGGCGGAGAATCTCACAAGCCGTATGCAATAAAGCATCCAGAAGCTCGTCTCCACTTTGCACTCAGCCTAGGTTGTCACTCGGATCCAGTAGTAAGTGTTAAATTGAAATCTGATGGCCTGTTTGATAAGGTAGATTGTAGTATACACCATACTGATAATATTAATGTTTTGTAGGTTCGTTTGTATACACCCAAGAAAGTCTTTCAAGAACTTGAGATAGCAAAGGAAGAATACATTCAGTCAAACGTTAGGCTACACAAAGAACTAAAATTGCTCATCCCGAAAAACGTCGAGTATTACATAAAGGAGATGGGCTTATATCCCAATGGTATCGGAGAAGTGATCGATTACACAATGCTCGACTCGTTAAAGAAGAACTTTCAACAGCCTCACCATGGAAAGCCATGGAAGAAAATTGAATGGATTCCTCATAATTTTACTTTTCGATTCTTGCTTTCGAATGAGCTTGTCAAGTGATTCCCACATTTGCAGTTTGCCAGAGGACTCGTCGGATGAAATTTCTTTGTGCTGATTTGAATGACAGATGAATCATATAGCCAAATTTTCTGAACAATGACGACAAGGTGGCTCGAGAATTTGACATCATAAAACATTTAAATGTGATTCAACTGTCATTCCCAATAGCTAGAAATGAAGTAAATAAATGATTGAGAAATAGAATGGAAGTTGTAATATTTGTTTGTAATGAGGTACTTTTTTACTAACTTGAGCACTTCCTTTTTCTCATATTGCCTCCACACGGTCTCTCCATGTTCGAAGGAATCGAACTCCTAATTACTGAATGCTACTCGTAAATTACAATTAACTAAGTAATGTATTTTTTTAATCGCTGATATCCATTTGAGACAACAATTATTGTTTTTCAACCTTTCAAAATTCACTTGAAATAAAAATTAATCTCTCAGAAAGTCGATTACAATATTACACTCACTCAAAAAGTGGATTACAATATTACGCGAAGACGGAATGGGGATAGTGTAGGCAAGAACATTGGAGTTGAGGTCAGGGGTGGGCACCGACCCGATTGGGTTGGTTTTGGCTCGAAACAGACCCGACTTGGGTCGGTTTGAAAAAATTCAAACCGGACCGAACAGGCGGTTTGGTTTGGCGGTTTCCGGCGGTTTTTTTAACCCGATCGGTTTGCGGTTTGGTGGAAAACCAACCGCAAACCGAACCAGTTTGGGTGTAAACCGACTAAAACCGACCCGAGACTGGTCGATTTGGGCGGTTTTGGCGGTTTGTTGGTTTACATACCCACCCCTAGTTGAGGTCCACAAATTACCAATTGCATTCACAAGTCATTGGACAGAGATGTGAAAGAACATGATAACAGAGGATTTGAAGTCAAGAAACAGAGCCAACCCAAATAAAGAAATAGAGGGCCTTCTCAATATTATCCCTCTAAGCCCAACTATCTTCTTTGCTTTTCTTTCTAATTTTGAATCTTGGCAATAATTTTTGCAAGGAAATATTTAGGGGCTTCAAGAAAGCCCAAAATTTTACGTCTTTTTACGACCTCATTCTGGATGGCAGTCACATCTAGGGGATTGAAAATGTGTTAAGGTGAGGGTCGAATTCCAATCGAGTCCCGTGTCTCAACACCCGATGTGAACTACAAGTTTGGGTGAAATTGTAATTGTATTTTCCAAAAGTTCAAGGAAAATACAAAATTGGCATTAAAAAATGAACTGTGTTATAGAATAATCTGCATGAGAGCCTCGAGGAAATAAAATATATTATTCTATTTATGTGAATGACTATTATGTCCCTGATGAAATTATGTAATTACGATTATGCCATTCGAAATTTTCCTATAAATAGGGTTTCAGTTATTAATGAAATTCATTCCTATGAATTCCTTAGAATTCATTCTCTCTAAACTCTCTCTATTATTTCTATATTTTTATAACACGTTATCAGCACGAGTCTCTAACCTTTTGAGTAATAAGAAGGGAGTATGCTCTACAGTTGCATCTTATAGATGATCTTCTGTATCAGAAACCAGATTATTACACCAAAGTTATTTTGCATAAAAATATACACAGAGAAGAAATAATTCATTTATATTTATATATTCATTTCACAACCATCGCTTCAACTCCATTTTCCTGCCAAACAAGTTGACGTAAAAAGTAAAACGACACCACATCAGCGAAGTTCTCGACGAGGCGAGTCCATTGATACAAAAAATGACATTAAAAGATTACCATAAGGTGGAGAAAAATACGTTCAGAGATCAGCCTTCATGGAATAATAAAATTAGTTTGAGACCAAATTTTGTGGAGAAGACGGAATTGTGGCTAATTTCTACGTACAAACCAAAAAAGGACGAAGGTATATATATTACTTTATTATATATATTATATTATATTATAATATATTATAATATATATTATACGGAAAGTTAAGATATATATTATATACAAAAAATTATATATATATTATATACGAAAAAGTAATATATATAATATAATAATATATTAAACTATAACATTCGTTTTCTCGAGATATAAGGAGCATACATTATCAAAAATCAAATTTTCTCGATTCCATTATACTCGATTTAACGAGATCTTCGATTTGACACCAATATTGATAAGGTAAACTTTCAAAAATTTACAAATCAGATCTAACTTTTGAAAAAGTTACAAAAAGGGTCCTTGGACTTGTGAATATTTACGATTAATGCTTATAATGTCAAAACTTTATAAAGAGATATGTGTGCACACACGCACTTGTCAAACCGATCGCCAAGAATCGGTAGCGATTTCTGGCAATAAGTATGTATTAATGTTTTATAAAGAAATATGTGTATAGCACCTTTTGCCAGTAACCTTAAACAGCTGGTAGCGATTGGCAGCAGATATTTCGATTTACTGACCGTTTACTTTGTGATAATTATATTTTGAAGAAATAGTTAGAACAAATTCTTGCTATAGATATTTAAGTCTCGTAACTTTATTGCAATTTAAATCTTGCAATACCTCCTACTTGATGATGGGTTCAACCATCACTAAACGGAAGATTTTATATATTTATGCACTTTATATGCTAAGTGAAGGGTAATACCTTCTACTAAGCATGACCTACTCCTGAAGAAGTAGTTAAATGTTATGCAATTTAATTCTCGTGATTTAAATTCGTAAATTTATATTTATTGCAATAATTCTCATAAGGTAGGTTCGACCACCTATTGGAGGAAATTTAATTTCTGCAATTTAAATTTACGCACTTTAAATTTCGCATATATTTCCAATGTGGTGAGTTATATCACACGATTGGTATGTATATTTTCAATGTGGTGGGTTATACCACACGTTTAGAATACTTATTACAAATATGGTTGGATTAAACCCCACAATTGGATAACTGATTTATATATGTTCGATATGAATATTCTATTGATATTAAAGAAGGGATTTGAGCAGGTGATGCCAGAATTTACCGTTGTATGTATTGATGAAATGAAATTGCTCAAAGAGTCCCATTGTGATAAAAGAGAAAGAAAATATACTGTGGTGAAAAATCTCATTATGAGATTAGTATATTGTGATATGATGAGAAATGCTCTTAAAGAAGCATTTAATAAAGGAATATTCACTTTCCACGTCTATTGAATATTGATGGAGAAAATTGAGTAAGTGGTACCTGAAGTTACCATTGGATAAATAGATGAAAGTAAAATGCTCAATAGATCCCATGTTGATAAATCAAAGAAAATATATCGCATGGAGAGATTATATGAAGTAATCTCATTAATGATATGAGACTGTATTGATATAAAAATAAAATGCTCTTGAAGAAGCATAATTACTAGATTTCTGTATTTGAATAAGGCCAATATGATATTATTATTACTCCAGAAGAAGTACAAAACAGCCGAAGTGGAACATATTGAGAATATCAAAGATGGCAATAAAATATAGAAATGCGAAAAGAAAATACATATTGAACCCATAAATGAGAGATGCGTCTCGAGAGTATAAATACTCTATAACTCTGCCACCCCGAACATTCGGGTTCATAATGAAAGATCCAAAGAATCTCTTTTTAAACTGACACCGATGGTAGTGCATGGACCAGATGGGTTTTAGCTTCCACATATTTTTGAACATATGATTGAATCTTGATGAGTAGATCAAGAATCGTATTAGCGAGAACAAGTATATTTCTCATTGAACGAGAAATAAATTTATGCTCTACTCCCTGATCTAGAAATGCTAGCAAACCATCAAAGAAATAATCAATATTCAACAAACCTATGGGTTTGTTATGAAAGTTCCACTGTGCAAATGACGCTATATTGAATATTTCCTCCAGCGTGTTATAGCCGCCTGGAAGAACAATAAAAGCATCACTATTGCTCATCATGTACATCAGACAGTCGTGGATGGATTGTGTTTGTAGCATCAATCCAACTGGACTAATGACATTTCTAACTCCAATTCGATTACTGCCTCCAATTCGATGAAAATGTATTACACTTGACACTCTTATCCCCCATGATTGTGCGGCCATCATAAGACTCCTTAATAGTTTGTTATTAGTCCCTCCATATAGTATATTGATATTTTGTTTTCCTAACTCCCTTACAAGTTGGTCTGCCATATCCACATATTGGATATGACCTACTAGTCTGGAGCCACCAAGAACACATATGGTTTTAATCTGGTGAGGTAAATGCTGACTTGTATGAGATGATTATAAAATTTCTATATCCATCTCTACTCCTATCTCTCTTTTTGCACTATACTTTCAACGTATGAATATGAAAGACACGAATCCCTTTATTTAAAAAAAATTTTCAAACTAATAATTGATTGCACTATTTACTTTTTGACAAATATGAAAGAGAAAAGATAGAAAAATTTTAGTGAAATGACATATACCTGTCGGTGATTGAAAAATAATATATATATACATATATATATCTTAAAAATTGAAAAACAATATTTACAATTATAAGAAAAACATTGATCTTAGTTATTACACTGAGTTTCCTTATATTAATATGATAAAATTATTATACTAAATTTTTCTACTAAATTTACAAACAGGATCTTCTAAAGTAAGTTTTTCAAGACTATAACGCGATTGTTCATCTTTGAATTTGGCCCATAAGGCCATCAGTTCACCTTGTACATGCCCACTAGGATGTGTCTCAAGAGCTTGTTGAATATCATCCAAAGGCTCCATACTCAATCCATCCTTAATGAATGCTATTTTATCTTCTCGGTTTCTGGAGAAGTACCCTACAGATTTACATCGAGTGTCACATGTCCACCGAGCACACTTGTAGCATCCTCCTAATCTTTTTGCTCTCCATTTCTTTGAAAAATTACTTTTACCCATACCAGGCATGTATTTAGAAGGAATTGAAATCTCACCAGATAATCGAACCTTTGTTTCAATCAACCATCGGATATCTTGTGGGATACCCTTATTCATTAGCATCCTCAACCTTTCAAGCCTACTTCGATAAATCCTTTTTAGGATTTTGATCGGTAGTGATGGATAGTATTTTCGAAGATTTGAAAGCAAATTATCCATTATTATATATGGACCATTATTATTGTGAATACTGTAAGTGCCCGGATAATTTATAAACGCGTATGAGGTAAGGCTCCGCGTTGGAACAGTGTCGAAACATGAAGCGTATGTGCTAAGATTCCACGCTTGAAGCAGTGATGTGTAATAATGCTACCAAACATGATGGAATATGTCGGTGAGCTATACATATGATGAAAGTAATAAATCATGTTGAGCACTATCATACTAGTGAAATCGATATAAGAATTTACTGAACTAAAAGTTCAATAATACTCGTTTGCAGAACCGGACTGACCATCCCGGTTTAAATAATTATTGAAATTAATATTTCAAGTGAAGAATTAAAAGAATTCTTCAATGTTTGTTTTCGATAAATAATGAAATCATTACTAGCCAATATTGGGAATAAATCACAAATATATCTGGAATAAAGGATGAGAAATATGAGCCCACTCATCCTCCATGTGGACTACTAGATAGTATGATATGGATCCACTAGATAGTCACATGTGTATATGATTCGTAATTTGAAATTTACGAAATATTTGCTCATGGTATGAGCATGATTTCCAGATTTAATGATAAAGCTAGTAAATGTATATCCTAATACTCGAATAAATCCCTGAAGGATTGAGTATGCACATACAAGTGGGATATTATGTGGCAAAATATTTAAAATCCTCCAATAAATTACCAATATCGAGAATAGAATGCAAACTATATAAATTCTCATATTAAGGCTGAATGATGACAACATATATGGGTTTTAGTGTTCTAAATGTTCTTAGCATGAAGGGGAGTATTAAAGGCTGAAAATGATATGTGAAAAGCATCATACTATATCTTCACAATTGAAATATGAACTTGAAGTTCAAGGATGCATGAAAGATTATGAACAATCGCATATATCAATTAGGATGCTTTGATAAGTTAATATTGTTAGAGATGTTGATATTATAAGAGTTCCCCAATCATATATATCAAAGCAAGTTGTAAAAGATGGTCTTAATAACGGAGGCATATACTCTTGAAGAGTATATAGACATAACTATATTGTGAAATCCTACAAGAGGATTGATAATGAGATATCTCGATAAGTTATGTCGATATGGGGAAAGAAATAAAATTGAAAGTGTCGACATACTATGAAAAGATAGCGCTACATACTATCAATAATAGTGAGGATATTAAAATCCATCGAAAATGCCGATGTTGAAATATATGCTCCTATGATTAAAGTGTTCATGCACGGGTTTAATGAGAAATGAGAATGAAACTCTTGAAGAGGTTTCACATGTATTATTGTGTATGCAACGACTCAAAATATCTACATTGATATTGTTGAGAAATTCATATGCTGCACTATTTTCCTTGATTGATGTTTTTGTCCCAAAAAGGGTTTTTCTCAAATAAGGTTTTTAATGAGGCAACCCAATCTCAAGTAATATGAAATCTCCAGATTTAGGTATATATCTCGCTATATTGAGAAAATGAGATCGAAGCTGTTGATTGCATATATGCATTGAATATAACATGATATTGTATAACATCTAAAATTTCATTCACGTGGAGATGAATGAAGAGTATCAACCAATGTATATGATACTCATACAAATCTATGAAAGATTTTGAAATGCTTGCAACATACTTGTATAAAATACGCGTTGCATTCTTTTTCCCTTGATTGGGGTTTTATCCCATTAGGTTTTCCTAGCAAGATTTTTAATGAGGCAACATTAAAGGCGTATTCACATGAATAATGTACTCTTTTTCCTTCATTAGGATTTTTCCCACTGGGTTTTTCCTAATAAGGTTTTAATGAGGCATATTCATGGTATATTGAGGACGACAAGAGAAGTCGACACAGTGTATCTATTGGATCAAATTATAATAGAGACAATGATTTAGATCCAAAAAATGATGATATGAAATCAGATAGAGTAGCTGTACTCTTTTTCCTTCGATCAAGTTTTTTTTTCACTGGGTTTTCTTGATAACGTTTTAATGAGGCAGCACATCAATACTCATATACCGCTGATAGATATCAAGGGAGCAATATTTTGATGAAGCAATATATAACCACTCCAAGCTTTTCTACAATCAGTTTGGAATTTTTTTTCCCATTGGGTTTTTCTCCAAACAGGTCTAGAAGACATTTGTATTAATAGTCATTCAAGGGGGAGTGTTATAGAATAATCTGCATGAGAGCCTCGAGGAAATAAAATATATTATTCTATTTATGTGAATGACTATTATGTCCCTGATGAAATTATTTAATTACGATTATACCATTCGAAGTTTTCCTATAAATAGGGTTTCAGTTATTAATGAAATTCATTCCTGTGAATTCCTTAGAATTCATTCTCTCTAAACTCTCTCTATTATTTCTATACTTTTATAACAAACTGAATCAAAAACTAGTACTGCTCCCTGTGGTTGGTTTCACACCTGAAGTGTGGCTAAGCTCAAAAAATTTACTTACAAGAAAATAAGTCACTGAAATTTTTTTTTTTTTAACTTTAAAAATTTATCGAAAATTAACTCTTCAACATCCCTTTTAGAGCTTAATTAATAAAGAACAGCGAAACATGCTCATAAGGAAATTGTGTTGTTAAAGTTTGAAATTCCAATCGAGTCTCCTGTCTCAACACCCGACCACAATGCATGGCCGGACCTTGCATTAGGCAAGAGAGTCCGTCGTCTCAAGGCCCCAAATTTTTGAGATTTTCAGGGGATCCAAAATTAACATAATTAAGTTATTTTATATATTTGTTTGTGTAACAATTTTGTTGCATGAGGTTGGCTTGGCTCTATGGGTTTGCTCTCACCTTGCAATTTCCTTGCTTTGGCTGCTGTTAGGGATCAAACCCTTTGGTTGTGCTATTGTTTCACTTGTTTCAAATTTTCCATTTTCAAATCATTTTCTTCTTTTCAATTTTTCATTTTCTTTCCACATGGCTCATTAAAATCATTTCCTTTTTTTTTATTTTCCAATTTTTCGATTATAAGTAATCTGAGTCTACATGGTTAATTTACTTTAATTTATGTTTCTCAATTAAATAAATTTAAAATCAATATAATTTTTGTGTCAATTCGCATTGTATATGAACAAATATTCGATTTATATGTATACTTTTCGTGTTCCTCATTTGAGTGATTTTCAATCTTTGTTATTAAATTTTTTATGTAGCATTTATATCTCAAATGTTCATTGTTTTAATTAAAAATTTTCCTGTTTCGGAAAAGTATATGATATCGATGTTTATAAAAAAAATTAACATTACTAAAAGAATAAGTCTCATCATAAGATGTCTTCTTATGTGATTTCCTTACGGTAATTATTTAGCATATTTCTCATTTTATTATTTCATATAATAATAACATAAATATTTTAGAGTTTTGTTTGTTGTTTTATATGAAAAAATAAAAGAGCAATTCTATGTAGTATAGGTGCCAAATATCATTATTTAAAATAAAATTGGACTGCATACTATAAAGTAAAAGCCATTTTTTATATTTCGACTCAGCGCCTCAAAATCTCAAGTACGGCACTGTCACAATGTGGACTATAGCGGAAATCGCGCATGTTAAAATGTAGATTGGGGGACATGGTAACGTATTCACACATTGACGTAGTCACACCACGTCAGTGTTTGTCTTTTTCTAGCGTCCACACTTTGACGTGGATAGTTTGACATGAGTGTGAGTGAAATTATAATTATCTCTCATTCCTACATTGTAATGCTTTCTATCTCGCCGCGTACTAAGACTTTCTTGATCCAATATTGCCAAAAACCAAAATTGAATGATATGTCATGATTAATTACAGCACTAAATCATCAAGTGATTGCATTGTAGTGTTCATATATTAATATTACGACAACATTGCTAACGTAAAGCAAACAATCGCTAATTCATTAGCACAATTATATATATAACATTATTCCTTAACAAATCTAGCAAGAATACACTTGTTCATTTGATCACATGCATCACACAATCTTGTACAAGATTGAGATCTCCATTGAATAACAATATTCTCTCTTGTAATGCACAAAAGTACGAGAAAAATACCCAATTGGCGTTAAGGAATAATGTTATATATATAAAAACATTAGAAAAGTTTAAAAAGTTTTTTTTAGACTTTAGAAAAGTATCTAAAAACAACTTTCACGTACTTTTTAGAGTTTAAAATAAAGAATAGCCAAACACGCTCTCCAATAAATAAAACTAGAATGAAGCGTCGGGACTCTTGTACCAGTAGGAACAAATGTTGTACTGTGGAGTGCTGTGCTAGCCTTGATGGCTAGGGCACAGAGGTCATGCAAAGAGAGAGGATTTTGCGATTTCGAGATCGGGAGTAGGAAGTAGATTTCGTCGAATTTCAGAAAATCGTCCGCCGCCATTTGCGGTGGCGGAGAATTGATGTACATGGTGTTGCAGCTGCAAATGAAGCAGTTCGGGTTGAGGGAGCGAACTTCCGCCGCCGTAATCGGCCGCCGGAATTCCTGCAGCCGTCCATTTAAGTCCACCACCTTGGCTGTTGGCGAATCCACGCCTCCACCACCTCGCCCGGAGTTTAGCTGAGATGAAGCACAGATGCCCATTGGTTGACGTATATGAATGGGTGGGTGGGTGTGGGGGGGTTGGTATGCTGCGGAGTGGAGAACGGATGGATGTATTTATAGACCAAAATTAATTGGAGATGGAGACCACTGACCTATTTGAATAATGATGAAGAAATGATACAGTATTTATTATTATTATTCTACAAAAAAGATATGTTATTAAAATATTCTTTATGAAAAAGATAAACTGTCCAAAATATTAGTTGTGCTTTTTTTGGGAAGATATTTGAAAATATTGTTTTTTTCAAAAAAGGTATTTTGGAAAGGTCATGTCAACATTAAAAGACACAAAGTAGTATATATTTAGGCCTTGTTTGATTGGGTGTAAATTTTATCCGCGCGATATTCTATGTAAAAATGTGTGGTTAATATTGTATTGGAAGATGTGTGTGGTTGAAAATGTGTATTGGTTATACGAATTGGCGTACGGATAAGTTAACCACCCAAAAGAACAAGGCCTAATTGAAATATTGGATGTTTGAAAATAAAATTACTTTTCCCTAATTTCCTCATTTTTCATAAATATATATATATATATATATATATATATTTCTCTTATTCTTAAAGTATCTCCAATGTAAATATGGCTTGGAGGATTATTATGTGGAGAAAATTAGATCGATACAAAATGATGGAGATAGAAATAAATTCAAAAATAATGAAAAAAATAGTAGTACATGATGTTTCGATGGGTGCGAGAATGTAGTATAGATATGACACGATAAATTAAGGTAAAAAATGTGAAAAAAAAGTGATGAAAATGGAAGAAAAGTAATTAAAAAAAGAAGAAGAGAAAATCGAAAAAATATGAGACTTACCTTACATTATGTGTCTATCTCTCACCTAATTAGACATCGACACTAAACATGAGCATTGGAGATGTTCTAAACCAGACGTTGTTGGGCTTAGTTGTGTTCTTTTTTTTTCCCCCTTTTCCAGAACTTGCATTCATTTAAGTTTTGATCCAATAAAAATTTATTTTTACTATTAATTAGAATTAAATTTTAGTTTTAATCATTTATTTAAAACCAATGCTCATCGTCATTCATATTTTTGTCTTCACTATTATTTAAAATAAAATTCTTTTAATAAAATAAAAATTTACTTAAACATGTGCTTAATTTCATCAGCACTACTTGTCAAAGCTGGGTTTGTACACCATATTCTGTGAGTGAGGAGGAATAAGTTTCGAAACAAGGAATTTTTAGTGTTTTATTAGTTAAATCTTCGTCCTTATAAATATTCATTCAAAAGTATATCTTAATATATAAGTGTCACCTAGGCAAAATATTTAGGTGATAGTGTTATATTTAGCTTAGTTTTTAGGATTAGTTATTTTTTTATTCAAAATTTATTCTACTTTCCTTATCTAGTATTATTTTTCTTATTTAATTTTTTAATATATTTTATCCTTTTCATATGTATTTTTTTTCCGAATTAATTTATAAATTTTTTTACTTCTTCTATATTTAGTGTTGCATCATTCATGTAAATGTGATACGAGATAAAAGTTACAACTTACAATACTTATTAAATTAATTTTGAAAATGAGAATTATCATTTTTAGTATACATTTTAATTTTTAGATATTACAGTTTAGTTATTTTATATACATCTAAGTTTTCAAATCTCTATACTATAAAACTCGAAGTCTCAACTATATATATATACTTTACATGTAGTTTTTTTTTAAAGAATATTCTTTAGGCTTTTATCAATTCACTGAGTTATATTACTTATTTATTTTTTTTATAAATCTAGTATATTGTATAATCTCTTTTGAGTCTTATTTGGATCGTTATATATATATATGGGTCATTTATATGTATGTGTAGGCAAACCATAAGATTATTTTTAGTCATATTTGAAATAAATTTGATCATTTTTATTGAAACAAGTATATTATCTAAATATTTTGTTCCCAAATATTACATTCTTACTTAAAATCATTAATTACGATAATTGATACGATTTTTTTTCTTACAAGATAATAATTCAAAGCAAAATATGTAGACCATTAGTGAAATCTATCATATTAGATATTTTTTCATCAAATATTCATAAAAAATAATTTTATTATTTTATAATATTATTTTATATAAATATACCAACTAAATTGTCACGCGCATTGCATGTGAGTAATACTAGTAAAAAGTAATTAATGTTATCTGTGTGTGCACATTTATATCAATGTATTATAAAGTGGAATAACAATTGTATTCTTATTTCAATTTACAGAATTTAGACAATTCATATAAATATAATGGAAAGAGTAGAAATAAGTAGAAATGATTATATATATATATATATATATATATATATATTAAACAGATAGACAGAAAATATTTCTTACATATTATTGTCGTGTTATGTTGTATAATGTTTAGGGAATTTAATTTGTTTCAATTCGAAGACCAATTTTTCTTTTTTTTTTTTTTTAATGTTCAATATCAATCTAAATCTGTTGTTCAACAATTATGACTTAAAAGTAGACTGATAAGCTACCAATTCAGTAGTTTCTGCTACATGATAAAAATTGATTGGATGTTACCTATTGGCCATTGTTGAGTAATATATCATTGAACAAGACAATAAATAGAGTTTTCGTTGTTTCTTTGTTTATTTGATAAATAAATTTCACAAAACAAATACTCCTTGAAAAGAACAATAGTAGAACGCACTGTGAATACAAGATGTACACCAAGCGTACTACGTAAAACGTGAAGTAAACTTACTTCTACAATGTCTCATGCGCAGCAATGTTATGTTGCATCCGGGTGCACCATAGTTATGGTGTTCCCGTGTGCTCTTACGGTTCGTTTGGTGTTCGTTTTGAAATTCGGGACTGAATCTAGATTCAGCACGACGAGGTGGAGTTTCAGCAATTTGGAAAAAAAATTTCGATACTGTGACGGCCAATGACAGTCAGTCAAAGTTTTGGCCATAATTTTGGTCAAAAATTATGATCGAAACTTTGACCGGCGACCACCGGCCGCTACGGTATCAAAATTTTTTTTCCAAATTATTGAAGTTCCGCCTCGTCGTGCTGAATCTGAATCAAGGCCCGGATTTCAAAACGAATATCGGACAAACCAGTAAAAACACCCAGGAACACCATAACTATGGTGCACCCGAGTGCACTGGATCACCCACCGACCGCATTCAATCGCTGTAGCTTATTCACAAATTTGTGGCGACCCAACACATTAGTTGATTTAACGTTTCTTTTTTCAAATAAAAATAAAAAATCCAATTGGTTAAAGTTAGGTATTCCATGTTTATTCACGTCAATATACCAGATATTTCATGTATGGATGTAAACTAGCTAGGACCTAGCTACCTCATTCACACTGATAGGAGCCAACTTCGTGTTTGGTTAAAAAGTAAACACTAGTAAAAGAATGAAAAGTTTCCTAATTTGCATGAATAATAAGATCAAACTTGAACATTAATATTAATATAGAATTGATCCCCCTCCCCATATTCTTCCTATTTTGCATGAATAAGAAATAAACGCCGTTTTATAATTCGTCTCTCCATATATAAATTAGTACTCATTTTGTGCAACCAATTCATTATTTTCCAACTATACATTTTCTTAAAAAAACCAATTTTTCTTTCTATTAAAGGTTTACGGAACAAGCTCATACATTTATAAGTCATGGACTTTAAGAAAGTTTCCACATCTTGATTTTGTTCTGTTATCCACATATAAAAAGCAGGTATAGTACATCCACCGATGTGTAGGCACCGTAATGTGGCTATTTCACATCTAAGAGAAGACTTGGTAAACTTGCCCATTGCCTTTATCGTCTCAATCTCTATCTTTTTTATTCCGAAATTTTACGTTTTGCTGTTTGTTCCTTCAGCCTAATAACATTGCATGACTTAGTATTCCGTTTCACCGAAGGAAAAAAAAAAAAAACTCTACTGTTCCTAGGGAGATGTTTCGGTTTACGAATGTGATGTCATCTCAAACTAACGAATGGATCAACGAATTATTGGGAAAAAAGACCCAAAAAAATAAAAATTAAAAAATAAAAGCATAGATTTACTTAATTATCAATATTCCCAAGTTTTACTATTGATTTTTCATGTATTAATTTAATTTTGCAAGATAGTCAACTTTTATTAATATGGAGACCAAATTACCACTAATGATATAACAATTTCGTTGTCGTTATATTTTTGTCTATAACGATTTCCTATTCTTCTTATAGTAAATCAAATATCCAATTATATTCATTCTTATCGATATAGCTTTTATTCAAACAATCGTATAACATAATGACAACGAAGTCGTTATAAAAAAATCTAAAGTTGCGGAATATAACGATCTTGAAGTCATTGCGGGGGTATTTCTATAAATTATAAATCGGATTGACAATCCTATAATTTAAATTTAAAACCTTGACTATTTAGTAATTTTTTCAAATAAAAGAAGCTCTATGGATATATATGTAATAAACTAGAATTTTCCTCGTGCGATGTACAAGGCGATTTAGATCGTTCATTTATATAAAATAATATTTAAAAAAATAACAAAGTATATATAATATTATAAATTTTAATAATAGTTTACAAATTTTGATTCGATCCATTATCTTTTAAGAAAAAAATGTCATATTGATTGTCATAATTGACAATTTTAGATAATTACAAAAATTGGGCTAAAATTGAGACAATACTTATTTGAACAAAAAAACTCATATTAAATTTTTTCCAAAATTTATATCATCAACGTTATTCAAGTAACCAAACCACGATTACATTTTTGAACACATATTTTCGATTACTAAGTTTTGAAAAATTTATGCGATGTGAATTGCGTATTGTATACTGTTTCTTATACCCCACTCAAATATTCAAAGTTACTTCCCATCTAACACTCCCGTTAACGAGTCAATTAATCATGAACGAAATCTGGTACGTGGCAAATGTTTTTCATGCATGGCAATTGTTTTTGTCAAAACAATTAAAACTCATCAAATCAAATGCATCTGGCATATTGAACAAACGTTTTCTAAAAGGCGACTAACAAACGTTTTCTAGAAGACAACTAAGAAAATACCCAAATTTCGTGAGATAATATCCTAGGTGGATTTGATTTTGATGAGTTTTAACTATTTTGATAGAAAAAATTGCCACGCTTGACAAACGTTTGCTATATGTTAAATTGAGTCGATGGATTAATTGGGTATGAATAGTTGGAGGGGGGGTATGATAAACATTTAGGAGTTGCGAAAAAGTTCTAGTCCGCCCGGGCGGACCATAGTTTACGGTTCGCTCGGGCGATTTTCTCCCTCGTCCGGACTCCGTTTTGAAATCCAAAAATTTTGTTGGATTCATCACGACGAGACGGAGCTCCAACAATTCGGAAAAAAAATTTGGATACCGTGGTGGCCCGTGGTGATCGGTCAAAGTTTTTGACAAAAAATTGGCCAAAAACTTTGACCAATCTTTGACCAATCACCAAGGGCTGTCACGGTGTCCAAATTTTTTTTTTCAAATTGCTGGAGCTCCATCTCGTCATGATGAATCCAACAAAATTTTAAAATTTCAAAACGGAGTCCAGACGAGGGAGAAAATCGCCCGGGCGGACAGTAAGCTATGGTCTGCCCGGGCGGACTAGAACATGCCTGTTATAAGTTGACTGAGGAATGGAAAACCACACCCAAAGTTGAGTGAGGAATAAAACCACACTTATATTACCTTTTTCCATTTACATGCTCAATGTTATATTCCCAGCATTCTCAGCACACACACACAGAGGCCACCCCAACCCCCTGAATGAAATGGGGCCCGAGGGAAGGGTCTGTGAGTGTTTGAACCTCCCAGCATTTCCCAGTGCTGGGAGGACAACATTGCTGCCATTTATATATGGAATATCTTTTCATTCTTCCTTGTTCCAATTGCATAATCTTATTGCCAAAGTTACTAGTTAGTAATTATTTTGCTTATTTATTATTATACACTTAATTTGTACACCTTTAAATTCATTTATTACTTCCAACAAGCTTTTAGATTCATAATTCATTACATAATTATATGGTTTGTTTTTAAATGACATTTTTAATTCATGTGAAAAACATACAAAGTTATATAAATGCAGCATCTACAGGGAACAAGAACACTATGTAATATGACAAATTAATTTTTGGGTAGATAAAGATATAAAGGTATTAAAATTTGAACCGTAGTTATCATAAATCTACTAATAAATTTATGTGTTGTAAGTTTGTAACTTCAAGGGGTAATATAAGAAAGGCACCCAATACGATATAACCTGGTCCTAATATTCCTATCAATATTACTAGAATGAATTGAGTGAACTCAAGAATTTGAAGAGCTTTCACCCAAGAAAAGACCGACATAATATTGGGCTTTTATTTGGATCTCTATTGCTTTGGTTGAGGAAGATGAACCAAATGGGCCAGGAAACAAAGTTGGGCTTCATTTTGTGGGTTTGAAATTTGAGGAAATTATGCCAAATGTCTAAAACACTAATCTATTTCTGAAAGGGAAATTGGCTCAAATTGTTTTAAAAAAGTGTGACACTGCGAGTTTAGTAAAAAAAAAAAAAAGAAAAAAAAGTAGCGGAATTGATCTAAATACAAAATTTTGGTGCAAATTTAGTTCAAATGGATGGAATCCGTCCATTATTGTCGTTAATTCTTTTAATTTTGGCTATTTTGTCTTCTTTCAAATGGGTATTTTGGTCATTTTCCATATGGTAAATTGTACAAACAGTCCATTCCTTTGGGGGTTGTTACAATCAAGTCCAAAAATTTTAAATATATATACATCAGTCCAAAATTTTAGTTAAATTGCATAATTTTACCTTTATTATATATATATATATATATATATTTGGTCTATAACTAATTTTATTAAATTAATTTGATATCAATTAAATAATTTTTTGTCAAAAATTTTCATTAGAATGGCATTTGTTTGCATTAATATCGTAACTTTTTAAACTTTGTTTTAACACTAGAAATGCTAGCATTTTGATTTTTAACCAATAGTTAATAATAAATGTAATTATTATATCTCTAAAAAATTTAAGTACTAGTATATTCCAAGGTTCTAAAAGGCGCGAGGTGTGGCAAAACGGCGTGTCCAAGCCTTAAGCCTTGGAAGCCTATGCTTGCCAAGGTGAAGCCTAGGCGTGAAAATGCGTTTTTTATTTTTTATTTTTAATTTTAATTATTTTAGATTGATAACTATATTAAAAAATATACATTTTAAAAATTGTATACAAACTTTAACATATTTTCAACTTTTCTACAATATTAATTTCGAAATTATTAATACCTCAATCACTTGGTCTCATACAATTAGCAGTAAAAAAATTATATACACAAATAGTTGACGAGATACTAATTGGATGCAAACTAAAACATTTAAATAATATATCGTCATCTATATTAAACAACAAGAATATAGTTATTTGTATTGTAGAAGAATGATCTGCCGTCTTCTTTCTTTAACCCATCATCATCTTTATTTTGTGGAATCGAGAGTCTTCTCTCACAAATTTTTGAATTATAATAAGATAAATTTGATTGGTAAAGTATTATGAGATATAACACTTTTATTAGATTTGTAGAATTAATGGCTTTTTAATTTTATCATAAATATTAATTTTTGGCCAATTAAAAAAATAGCTTTATTCCCAAAAAAAAAAAACTCGTTCAAATAAAAGGCGCACGCCTATGCTCGCCTAGGAGAGCCTAGGGGCGCGCCTTTTCACACATTTTCCAGGTCAACACGGATTGACCGCCTTTTTCCACGCCTAGGGGGGATGCGAGGCGTTTCGAAAATGCCTCACACCTAGGGGCGCCTAGGCGGCGCTTTTTAGAACACTGGTATATCTATATATATATAAAAGAAGGATTTTTTCCCGCCTAAACACATCACAATTTCTCCCGCATATTGAATTTGCCTAATATAATCTTCTATCTATATATAGAATAAGTTTTATATATAGAAAATGAGGTTTTCTTATTATATTTTTTATTACCATAAATGCGTTTTCCAATTTAAGACACACTTTCTTTTTCATTTTTTTTGTCTTTCCCAATTCATATCCAACTCTCTTTTATTTATTTTCATTTCTTAATATATTAATATTAATGTATAATGATTTTATTTGATTATTTCTATTCTACTTTACCCAATTTCATAAAATCTAAATACCCTCTCTGTTATTTTCTCTATTTTTTTCATTTTCTACCTATAAATTAAAAAAAAAAATGATTCTATTTTGTTGGAGTTGATAAAGCTTTATAACAAGTATACTATCAATATTTAAAATTATATTTTTTAAAAACTTAAAATTTACCACAAATCTGTAAATTAGTGTCGAACTTAAATATAAATTGACATTAATATAGATTAATGACTACTGATGTAATGAGATTTTAAAAATTGATAATTTGTTATGACACTTAATTATTTTTATAAATAACTAGCTAAAAATAAATAATTAAAATTAAAAATCCCTCCAATATTCAATTTTTTTGCAATAAAAATACGATTTATTAAAGTTTTTCACAAAAATAAAAAGAAATTTATCGGCAATTGGCCTGAGTTCGAGATAAAATCCCATCACTATGATTCCTAGTTTATACTAAAAAATTAAAAAATTAGGTTGGACCCATTAATTAATTTTAGAAATAATTAATCATATTTATAAATAATTGCCAAGAAACAAAAATTAATTAAAATGAGCACTTTCTCTAAGATTTAATTTTTGTGTGATAAAAAATTACAATTCATTAAATTTTTACATAAAAATTAAAATAAATATGTAGCATGAAAATTTAAAATTTAGCTTGGACCCTTTAATTAATTTTAGAAAGAATTCATTATTTTTAAAAAATAATAATTATCTAACAAATGAAAATTAGTTAAAATTAGCAATTTTGATAAGATTTAATTTTGGTGTGATAAAAAATTATAATTCATTTAATTTTTAAATAAAATTTAAAACAAATGTGTAAGATCAATTTTTTTTAATTAATCATTCAATTGTAATATTAATTAATTTTTTAATTAATTGAATCTATATCTATATTTTTTAAATTCCAAGATATGTTTTCAACTATAAGATATTTTTAAAATTAAATTCATATAATTCTTAAAATTATAGCTGCCAAGCAAATTATTTTGGAAATACTTACTTTTTGTAGAAATAATTAGCTCAAACACAATATTCAACTAAAATTATTTATACCATAATTAATTAAAATAATAAATTCTAACACTAATTTTTAGTTGAACATGAGTTCAATGGACAAAGATTAGTCTAAATTAATTGCATTATTAAAAGGGAAAATATAATTAATTTAAAAAACAAAAAAAATCATTAGATTGCTCCAGATGTTCCCTAAAAATGAAAAAAAAAATCTTTTAAATTGTAATATATCTTTTAAATTACAAGATTTCTTCAAAACTAGATTCATATAATTATTAAAAGTGAAGATATTAAAATAATTAATTAATAATTAATTAATTCTTTTCATAAATAATTAGCTAAAAATGAAAACTAATTAAAACTAATTATATTACAATTAATTAAAATTAATAATATTGTTACACTTTAATTGGACTTGGTTTCAATGGACAAAAATTGACATGGATTCATTGGATATGGACAAAAATTGGCATGGATTCTTTGATAAAAATTAATCAAAATTAATTATATTGGTAAAACAGAAAAATAGTATTAATTGAAAAATAAATAATAATTAAAATTAATTAGATTACCTTGGTTGACTAGATTTTTCCTAAAAAATGAAATATATCTTTGGATATGCAATATATCTTTTCAATTGTGAAATACATTTAAAATTAAATTCATACAATTCTTAATTGCGGTGAAAAAACTAATTATTTTAGAAATGATAAATTATTTTTATAAATAATTAGCTAAAAAAAGAATTACTTACATTACAATTAATTATATTTCTTTGATTTAATTGGATATATTTTCAATGGATGAAAATTGAGATAGTTTTATTAGTTGAAAATTAATCAAAATTAATTAAATTGCTAAAAGGGAGAAACATAATTAGTTCAAAAAATAAAAAATAATTAAAATTAATTAGATTGTTACGAGGAAGAAAAATATGCTTCCGAAATTAATTTATCTTTTTATGTATTTTAAAATAAAATTAAGTTAACACCTATAAGATTTGTTATTCGTAGAATTACGGTATTACATCTTATTATAGAGTAAGTCAACTGATCATTAATCCTTAATTAACTTCATTTACTTTTTCAGTATCATTCTTCTTTCAAAATACGCTTTTTTTTTATTCTCATATGTTTTTGTATTTTTTATAATATTTCTTTTGAGTTATAGTTGGTAGCAAAATATTTATATTTCCTTTTGTATAATTTAAGGGTGTTTCAAAGGATCTGTTTTTCTTTATTTAAAATAAAAAGCTCCACAAATAGGTTTTCAAATAATAATATTTTTTTATTTTGACATTACTCGAACCAACAATTATATAATAATTTTTTTGTTCAATCTATCGCTTTCGCTAAGGAATAAGTCCAAGAATTCTTACTAAACAATTGGTTATCAACTTAATCAATTATTGTAATTATACGACTCAATTAGTATATTTTAACTAGCTTTCTATTATGTTATATATTTATTTAAATTTCTATTTTCTAAATAAATATTAAGAATTCTATCTACTTTGAAGTATTTATTTTTTACCGTATTTTGCCAGTTGAGATTTTATTTAATTTTTAAGTGTCATCAATTAGATTGTATACTTTACGTATTAATTATATATATATATCAATTTACTTATCTTATCCAAATTAATTTAAATTTTATATCGAATCATTCAATTTTTAATATGGTGAATGTTATAATTAGTGAATTTATACCTAATATATTAATATACATGTTTAGCATATTTAGAAGGTATTTATTGAAGTAATAAAATCAGTAACACATATATTAAAAAGTAGAAATAAAAATTTTCGATTAAACCATTACGATGGGGCGTGGACGGGGATGAGAATTTTATAGCCGGACGGGGACGAGAAATGAAAGGTCTCATCCTATTGTAATTCTTATATCATTCTTGCTCAACCTAGAGTAAATGAGGATGGCCGGAAAGAGGATAAGTGTTTTTCAACGTGGTACGAACGGAGTGTTAGAGTCTGTCGGACTATATTCATTATATTGTTATTTTTATAATATGTCTCTTTGCTGATTATATCTTATAATTCAATTTTAAAAATTATTATTTACATATTAATTGTTAATAACGTACATCACACTGATGTATAATTAATATCTCTCAAAATTTATAATTGCATATAATAGAATGTAAAATAATTTTAAAGAAGAAACCATGAGCTCTATGAATGTTAGTAGAGTCATTTTAGTATAGTTATTTTGATAATTATAATAGTTAATGTCATTTTATTTTAGATTTACATTACTAGATTAATTTTGCAATGAGCAAAATGCGATATATTATCACAATCTCTGCCACGAATTGTTATCCAGTGTAAAGTACGAGTATAAATGCTAATTAAATTATTATTCTATGGAGAATACAGTAAATTAAGTTGTGTGAATTTTCTTGAGTTGTTCCTCTCATATTTGCAGGATGGATTAGTATAAAATATAGGGAAAACTCTATTGAAGTTTTTCTAGAATTGTTTCGAGTTAAATTAATTAATTTTATTGTTTTAACTCATTCTTTATATTAATTATTTTTTTAGATTTTATGTTAATATTATCAACATTTATCACTATCGTTATTAGTTAAAAAATTTATCTCAGCAACGCACGGGTGAAACAGCTAGTTACTATAAAAAATTATACCCAATAACAAAAAAAAAGAAATATAGAAAAAATATACCCAATGAAAAAAATAATAAAAAATACAGAAAAAAATTTAAAATCCCACCCCACCCCTACAATGGACGAACCAGGGGTGTTCCCCTGGTTTCGCCGTCTGCCAGCCACTCGGCCGGTTGGTGAAGTCGCTGGCGGTGATGAAACCAAGGAGAACACCCCCTGGTTCGTTAATTTGCTGGGTAACCGCAATTGCTTGTTGAAGCTGAGCAAGGGACAGGGCAATTAGTCAATGATGCCGGCAGCGACAACTCTGGCGACTTGCGACACAGGTTCAGTGGTGGGGGGTGATCCTATTGGCGACTACTATTGAAGAATTTGGCGAAGAGTTACGTGGAATCTGATAGTTCAATTGCAAGGATAAATTCGAAAATTCTTTGTTTCAATCCTCCTCCTCCTCCTTTACTATTGAAGAATTTGGCGAAGAGTTACGTGGAATTTGATAGTTCAATTGCAAGGATAAATTCGAAAATTCTTTGTTTCAATCCTCCTCCTCCTCCTTTCCTATTCTACAGGGCGTAGGGTGGGTGGGGGTAGGTTTTTTTTTGTATTTAATCTTTTTATAGAATTGTATTTTATCTTATTATTTCTTTATTATATCCGGTATATTTTTATAATGATGTATTCCTACTAAAGATTTATATGGGCATAGTAATTACATTTATTAATAATTATTAGTTAAAGTCAAAATGTGTGTATTTCTAATGTTAAGGAAAATTTTGAAAAGTTAAGATATTAATTCGAACAAATAGTATTATGTTAAAAATTTTAGATAAAAACTATTTAATTAATATCAAATTAATTCGATAAATTATCGATCAAATAAACATGTATAAAAAATAAAGGTTAAATTATCTTATTTAACTACAATTTTGGACTAGTATATATATGTTTAAACTTTCTGGACTTGAATGTAACACTCCCCAAAGGATTGGATCGCTTGTGCAATTTACCTACATAAAAGATCAAAATGCCCATTTGAAAGAAGAAAAAAACCAAAATTGGAAGAATTAACGGCAAGAATGGACGGATTCCATTCATTTAGGCCAAATTCGCACCAAAATTTTGTATTTGGATCAATCCAGCTACTTTTTTTGGACCCAATTCGTAGTTGACACACTTTTTTGAACAATTTGCGCCAATTTCCCTTCATAAAACATATACTTACCCTCCTAAACTATTTCACACAAGACTTTCTAAGTCTAATTCTCTCTCTCTCTCTCACACACACACTCTCTCTCTCCCTCCCTCCCACCCCACCCCACCACCACCACCACCACCTGCCGTCATCGCCTGCTATAGTTGCCACCACCAACATTGAGCTGCCGTGATCCAGTGATCACAGGCAATATTGATCTGTGCAGACCACCAGATCGAATTCATCGACAAACTAGAAAGGGGGAGGAGATGGGGTTGGGTTTGGGGGTGGTGGCGGTGGGGCGGTATTGGTGGTGGTGGAATTGTTTGCCCTATTTTGTTAACTGAAATCGTTAAATTATTATTAAGTATTTAAAAAATAATAATTTAAAGCTCAAGTAAACTTAGAAATAATTTATTTTTGGATAACCCATGAAAAAAGCCGGATTGGAAATTTTGGGATCCCTTGATAACATATTGAATTATTTAGGTACATCCCTATATCGGTTCCTTGCGTGAAGAAGGAAACATGGAACAAAAATTATATTATCTACCTATTTTGTGCTCTTAATTAGTACCCAAATTAAAATATAAAACTTTTCAACAAAATAAAAAGGACCATGCTACAATACCATAATAGATGCTATAATAATTGACATAATGGATATGTGGCATGATCCTACAATTTCAACCATTCCATCACTTTTAGATGGACGGTTATTAAATATGTCAACTACTATTATGTCAACTATTATGACATTTATTATGGTAGTCTAACATTTCCCAAATAAAAATTTACCTACTTAAAAATAGAAATTTAACACAACGTTGTTGTGGGCTTTGTCAATTGTGAGGGGTTTTCTAGGTCTTACTCTTCAAGAACTATACTCAGTGTTGCCTCAAATTTGTGCCCTTTGCGACCATGGCCTCCTCCTCTGCCTCCACCACCACCACGGCCGCTTTCGTCTACAGCCAGTGGAGGCCTGGCCTTGTCATTATTCTCATGGACCAATATCATTGGACCAACCCTTTTAGGCCCACAACACACTATGATCCCATGATCACTTCTTGTGAGAGCCAAACTTGCTTTCGTGGCCAAAGAAGCCATGTCCTCTGCCTGCAGCCGGTGGCTCAGCCACTTTGACGACAGCTCAAAGTACAGCTCTCCCGGTTGCAGCTCCTCGTTGCCATCAAGGGCCGAAACATGTTGGCCGAATTCCATTTCATCTGAATTGCATATGAAACAATCCGGTTTTAGTTCCAAAAGATTTGATACTTTTATTGGATTTGAAAATTCTTCAAGCTCTCCATCCGCAAGAATCAACTTGGCTGTGACCGTTGACTTGGACTCACATGAACTGCAATTTCCCATGCAGCTTTTTGGAGAAATTGTTAGTTCATTGAAATTTTACTTACTAATATATATAGGGAGGTAGCAATGGTACAATACCAATCATAGTATCATACTGCGCAATAAAAGATTTGGACATAAAGTTTGACGTGTTGGGGAAAAAAATGGTGTGAACGAATTCCACATCGGTTAAACATGACCTAAAAAATAGGTTTATAAGCTACGGATTGAGCTACTCCTCGTAATAGGTTAATATTTTGGGATGGAATCCCGATCTCTAATAGTGGTATCAGAGATAGGGCATATTGAGCCACGTGTATCCATGAGACAATTCCATTACGAAATTTGTGGGCTCCAAAGTGGATCATGAGGACAAGAAAAATCCATGGTTGGTTTCTAAGGTGGTTGTGTCCATGTAAGCGGTGCTCGAGATGCAGTGAAAGTATTGGGCCCATGTGGATTGACTCTTAAGGCGGTTGTGCCATGAAAGGCGATGATCCGACCCCAGTAGAGAAGAGTTGGGCCGAGGAGAAAGTTGGATATGTGGGTTATTGATTAAACGAGAGCTAATTAATATGGTATTTCGTTCGAGAGGGAAATTGTCGGGGATATGTGAACTAAATCCCACATCGGCTAAATATGGGTTAAGTGATGGGTTTATACGGGATTGAATTACTCTGCCTAATGGGTTAACTTTTTGGGATGGAAGCTCAATTCCTAACATGACAGATATACACTTAGTAGAAATATGCTTCTTCACACGTCACACCTAATGTTATCTACCACAAAACTGTGACTTCCATTTCTGTACAACTTTTTCCACACGATAGAAGTTCAACTCACTTGTTTCATACATTGTTTTTGGGGCTTATTTTCAATGAGGCCAAGTTGTCACATAAACCACATAGTCAACATTTTAATAAAATATCCAAGCAGATCATTCTTAATAAAATATTAGGCGTGTTTGACATGTTTAAGACAACCTTCTCCTTTTTTTTTTTTTTGTTTTTAGTTTTTATTTTTTAAGTCAAGAATTGCCTCCAATGTGAAAGAAGACAAACAAAGAGTATTCCATTTGCTTTAAAGATAAAAAAGAAGATTCTTACCAAGGCAAGAAAATGTAAAGGGGACTCCAATCTCATATGGTAAACCCTTTTCTAGAAGTAGAAGACAAGCAGCACAATTTTCAGCCTTTCTGCTTAAAATTCACCTCAAATTTCTTGAATCTACCATGAGGGGGCGGGGTTGAGTAACAATCAAGTAAGACTTTTTACGAGAACACTTCTTTTACATTTTTCACGAGCCAATAGTTTGCTACCTCTCGACCAATAAGACATTGCCACTTGTGCATAGTAATTAGCTAGAACTTCCATGCACAGGTGGCATAGAGTAATTCTTTTTAGAGTCTACCGTCTAGAGCCTCAACCCTCAATTATTGGAAACTAAGATTAAAAAAAAAAAAAAAAAAAAGAAAAAAAAAAGTCTTATTCCTTCGGTCATGATCCTCAAAAACATTTGACTTTGAATTCAAAATGTAGAAATAATAATAAATTTCCTTTCAAGAACATCAGCAGATTCAATCAGGCATCCATCCAGTGCCCTTCATTTCCATTTTCATCAATCTTTAAATCAAAACTATCATAACATAATTAGACTTTTTAATTGTTCACATGTTTCGCGTGAGATCTCTAAAATCTCACGATTACGACCTTAATTATAACAAAACCAGCATCCTATACCAACGAGCTATGTTTTCTAATGCGATTCACGATTGTAACAAAGGCTTTGACAAATCCCAAATTCGTCAAATGTATGACTTCATAACTAAAATATATTCATATCATCGTAACAATTTATTGGCAAGTAACAACATTAACAAATAACAACTTACAACCCTTTTTTTGTTCATTTTCTTCTATTTGGAAATCATAGAACCCACAACCCCAGCAATCAAGGCTGTGGGATCACCAAGAACTGCAGAAATAACAAACTGCAGAGCAAATCCAGCCACTTCACAACATTTTTGAACTTTCCCTTTACTTTTCCTATGATGAGTTCTGTAGTGTACCTTTCAAACTAGGCATTCTTGTCTCAAGTTTCCTACTATTCCCACCACCATCATTCCGAAAATATATCTCATGCCAATTCTCCTCCAACATCTCCTTCACGCATGCCACATGCAAATTATACTTCTTGCACGTCGACCTATAACTCCAACTCCTCCCTTTCCTCCCGCACCTATGACAAGGCGCGCTAACTTTCTTGTAAAGGTATAACTTCACTTCACCATCATCCAACACCATAGGAAGCTTAGCACAACATGGATGAAGATCAAATCCACACTTGTAGCAATGGTAGACGAACCCTGTAACGTCCTTCTCACATGCATTACAATAGCGTGCTAGATTTCCTGGGGGGTGTTCAAGGAATTGGAATGAGCATTTTGTGTAGAAGGGGTGGGATATGGATGGGGACGGGAGGGCGCAATGCATATGGAGATCGTAGTTGCAGTTGTTGCACTTGTAGGACGAGCCTATACCGGCTTCTTTGCAACCATCACACTTGAAGGGGATTTTTGTGTATTCGGATTCGAGTGTGTGATAGGGGTGGCTAAGGTGTGAGATTTCGTTGTACTTCATTGTTTGATGATATGTAATCCTAGAATGACTTCATGAGGTGTTGGTGATATATGGATTAGAATTACAAGATGCTTGAGGATGAAGCAATTTGTGGATTTATGCTTCTTGATGGTGTTTTTGGTTGTAATGTGTCCTAAGGGAGCATTACATGAGAATATGAATTTTTCACTTTAATTGATGATTTGTCATTACACAAGTAATGTATTCTCCGATCCTAACAGAGATGTCCACATACTGAAATGAAAAGGGCATCATGGGAAATTAATGATGCTCCATAGTCATGAATGGCATCTGATTTGGTGTAAGAATTCCATAAAACCTAATAAGCAGATATATGGTAGGACAATATTAGGCTTTGGATGGGTGAATGATTTATTCTGTAATTATAGAGTAAGGAATATTTCCTGTGGATTAAAGAGATTTATAAAGAATATTACAAGAGAGAATTTCTAAAAGAAAAAGAATTCGACAACTTGAAAACGATGACCAATAATCATCCCTACTTATACTGTTGACATATACAAAGGAGATTTTTTGGTCTATAAGTGTTAGTTTCTTGGAGTTGAAGGTGGGTATGAAGGAACAAATTCTTTTGTTATCCATTCAATAGTTTAAACTTACAAGTTTCAATTAAGTTCAGGTAAAAGCAAGTTTAATTTGCTCTTTACACAATTAGATGCTTATTGCTTAACGTCATGAACACACTATTATGTTTGGACTTGATGAACACAAAATTACTGTATTTATATGATATATATCACCTCAATATCGTATAATTATCTCAATCACAATACAAGGATGATATGTGTCCCTTGAGTTAAAGAGACACTAATCTATTATCTTTGATTTGATGAGTGTTGATCTGTTGGTCATGTGGACAGAATTATTATTGAACTTACATAATACATATAACCTCAACATTATATAATTACCTCAGGCAGAGTGCAAGGATGATACGCATCCTTCAAGTATAATAAGTTATGTGCAAGTGATCGCTGAATTACTTTTAGCTCATTTAGGATTGAATTTTTTTTAATGAATTTTTATATAATTTTATGTGAAATAGAAGAGACAATGATTCAAGTTGCATAGTGAAAATTTGTGTATTATATATAAATCTCACGGGACATGTCGATGTGATTGGTTTGACAAAATTCAAATTTAGAAAGAATATATAAAAATGTGTAATAAAATGTAGATCCTATCATTGCCCTTAATTGATTTGGTGCCCCATTTTTATGTTTGATGATCTTGCTTTGAGGAAGAACAATTTTGCTAGAAATGCCTTGTTCTTTCAGCCCAAAAACGTACACAAGATGGAATTGATTCTTCATTACCTAATGGGTATGGCTAAACACACCCCAATTTCCTCTTAACACACCCACATACTTTACACACCCACCAAATTTTTTTGAACAATCTTCTATTACTCAATACACCCCACCCTTTTCCACTTTTACCCTTCTCACTCATTTAACCCTTTTCACCTCATTAATCCTTTCACTCTCTCTGCAAAACTCATTTCACCCTCTCTGCAAATTCCATCTTCCCCATCTACAATACAAAACTCAAACTCAAGCTGCAAAGAATCAAGCTCATCTACCAGTCAAACAAGGAGGAGATCTTAATAACCATGGATAACGGTGAGTCGATATCAGTTTTTGGGCAATTTTTATTCTTAATTTTCGTTTAATGTGAGTTTTTTGCAAGTAGTTTTTCTTCAAATTGAAGATTGTATATGAATGGATTGATATTATAGTATAAAAATTCAGTGATTTTAGATGCAAAAATCAAAATTTTGAATTTTTTGGTTCATTTATAGATCTAGTTTTCGATGCTTGGGTTGGGTACTGGGCGAGGGATGCTCGGCATGCCTGAGCACTTAAAGGGGTGCTCGGCCAAAGTATGCCGAGCAACCCTTTGCTGTTCAGCCACAGATGGCGGAACAGCCCTTTGGTTGTTTGGCCACAATTGGCCGAACACCCAAAGGGCTCCTCGGCCAGCATCGACCAAGCATTCCTTTGGGCCCTCCATTGGAGCAACCATCACGTTCTTTTGCAATTGAAATTTGGCCAGCAACCACCACTTCCTTCTGTGATTGAAATTTTAATGTATTTCACAACGAATTAAAAAATCACTTACATTGATCAGGTCCATAGAGTGCAAGAGATTAGTTGCAACGGAGATTTGTTGTTGCAGATTATGGGTGTGGTTAGAGAGCGCTATGCGTAGAAGATGATGACAGAAGATGAAGACGATTAGGAATATGCATATACGATTGAGAAAGATGGGTTTGGCGTGTGTTTACTGCAACAAGAGTGTATTTGTTGCAGTGGTGGATGTATTTTACTCGTGAGAAGTGAGAGTTAGGTCTGCAAAGTAAATTGAGGTCATTTTGTCCCAAAAATAAGTTATTTTTAGGTGGGTGTATTGGGAGGAAATTGGGGTGTGTTTAGCCGTACCCTTACCTAATTCATGTTCTAAACTTATAAAGAGTCCAAAAGATGAAAAAAATTATACGAATTAATTTGCTAATATTTTCTATTATCACAAAAATAAGATCATGTCCCCCTCAAATAAATAAATAAATAAATGATTCTCCAAGGGAAAAAGGCAAAATTCTCAATATTTAAAGACATTGAAGAAAGAATATGGTTCTCAACATTAGTACAATGCTTATTTTCTGACTTCGTACTTAAATTTCTCCTGTTCATCATCTTTTTGTACAGAAAAACAGAAACATTTTAGTCTGGAATATTTGAGCAAGTGCACTTAGAACTTGTCCTTGGGCAAGAATATGAAAAATGCAAAATGAACCTGGTTCTTATTTCTTTTTTGTTTTTCACAACAATCATATGATTATTCCTCTGAACACAATTTCGTAGTACGTAATCCTTGATTTGTTGATACCATCCTTTAAACAAGATGAGGGAAGAATAATGGTGTATATGTTAATTGATACCACACGTGTGCAAGGCATAGGAAAAATCATAATAAAGACAATCCACACATCTCAAGAATAGGAGCTTCATATCAACATTAACGTAAAACCTAAAGATCCATTGTGTAATCCATAGTAGGTTTATGGTTCAAACAGTTGAGCTACCTCAGTTATGTGGGCTGCAAACATAAGCAGAAGAGGAAAAATTTAGATGGATGAAAAATTTGAAGGAAAACATGACTTCTGGCTCAGAGCTTTTTCTCCCACTTCACGGTGCCTGCAAACCAACTGCATAAGAACATAGAAAAACAGGCATTAATCATACTAGATAATCAAATGGGTCAAAAGCCTCCTTCTACAAGCTATCACAGCTGCATAAATTTTTAAGTTAGGTATAAAATCTGGTATAGCAGAGATACATAGCACATAGTTCGAATCTGTTAACATAAAATGGTATTTTGTCAACAGAGATCAACTGTTAAAACAAATAGTTGCACCATCTGATTCTCATATATAAATACCATTGCAACCAAAACCAGCAGCATGCCATACTAGCATGCAGCAAAAGTGAAAATTGCCCAACCCTCGTATTATACAGGAAAAAGTGACCACCATGAAGAGATTACGTTAATTGAAGATATGAAATTGTCTCAAGACTCTCAACTCAAACAACATTCAACTAGCAGGAATCAGATTACTAGCATCACATGATCTCTTCGATATGAGAAACAATATAAAAGGATTGTAATTGTCAAAATCGTCAAATGGTACTATTCAGGCAGAAGCACAAGTGGGTCTGTTTTTGGGGGGGGTATACCCTTCATGGCTTCATCACAAACTAGACGGTAATATACAACAAAAACAAAAATAACAATTGATCACAAAATATAACTTCTCTATAAAGACAACACTTTCGATAAAAAATAAATCAAATTCGAATATAAGTCACACTGATGATCAAACTAGTAAATAGGTACTATCATGAACAGCTCCAGATGAATTAAAGACCGTAACTCAAATTTGATCTGGAGTTGTCTACTGAAAATTGTGCCATTTGAACAG
Organism: Jasminum sambac; assembly: GCA_018223645.1. Classification (NCBI taxonomy): domain Eukaryota; kingdom Viridiplantae; phylum Streptophyta; class Magnoliopsida; order Lamiales; family Oleaceae; genus Jasminum; species Jasminum sambac. The sequence continues at coordinate 23,459,997 of CP073648.1, read as the reverse complement.
AAATTTCAACCTAATACCACGCTATTCAGATAAGATCCTATCTCTGTTCGTTATTTCACGCTTTTAAGCCTTCTAAGTTTCATATTTCGCGAATTTAATAGATATACACAAAGATCCTGCGAAGCCATAGAATCGAACCATGATTAGTATAAATTAACAGATGAAATTCGATACCTCAGAATTCGAGCTTGAGTTCTTCTTTGCTGTCAGAGAAATAGTGGAGAATGTAAGGTGTGACGCGAATGACGGCAACCCAAACTCCGAACATCGCCGCGTGAGTCTTGAGTTGCTTCAAAGCCTCCGCCTTATCCGGCTTCCTCATGAACATTCCGGGAAACATCTTCGCAGTTGAAATCTGAGCTGCTGCTTCTTCTCTTCTCTCGGTGAGCTGCGGAATGGAGACGATTGACGCAAACCCCTCTAAACCTATCAAATTGGGGGTATTTGGAGACTGTTAACGTGAACACGCCAAAAGAGGCCAGGGTAAGGCTGTAAGCCCATTATAATTGGACTAAAAGCAAGGTATGGGCCGTGAGATCTTAAATTTGGGTTCCAGTTTAGTGCTTGGGTCCATTAATACAGTGTGAATTGGGGTATCGGCATTAAAAGGCGAAAATGACCGGAGAATGAAGGCGGAAATTTATTTGTTGGTATAAGTAGGTGCACAATTTTGTGGTTCAAATGTTGTACAATAGTTAAGATCAATAAATCCGTGGTGTATGATTAGGGTTCGAACCGCACCCCCTTCTATATTCCCCTTATTCAAAAAAGAAAGAAAAGTAGGTGCACATTTTTTTTCCCCACAAACCACGCCATCAAATTATTATTGTTAAGTATATGTTGATTATTTTGATTGAATTTTAAGGAATTAAGAAAAACATGAAATCCATTCAAAAAAAAAAAGAAAGACAAACATGAAATAAACTATCGTATTTTATCTAGTGCTCGTTCCGTATATTACATGTTTATGGAAACAATTTTTTTTTTTTGAGAAAAATATTATTTTTTTAAGATAAATATTATTAACTAGTGAAAAAATGTTAAAGATCTTCTAGAATGGTTTTTATTTTATTTTATTTTATTTTTAACCAAATCTTCTAGAATGGTTGAAAATTTATTCAAAAGTGAAAACCTCAACAATATAAAATATGTGGTTAAAAATGAATTTAGAGAAAGTTAAAACTTGAAAAAAGTTATTTTGCATACGGTTTTACTGGAAATAGGTAATTTTACTAGTCGTGTAGAGTGATTCACACTTCATTAGTGTAGTGTATGGACCTATGTATATAAATAATGAAAGATCACAGTACAATTTGGCCATCTAATATATGTTGATTGTTGAGCATATAAATAAGGTTTTTTAAGATCACAGTACAATTTGTTCTTTTCATTTTTTTTCTTTTTAATTTTTTGTTTTTCTTCATTTTCTAGCACATTGCTAATGTTGGCTTGACCTATAGAGAATTTGGTGATTATCAATTTGAGTTCAGTGCAACTCCTTTTGAAATAGCTGGGTGGAGAAAACTATAATTAAAAAAATATATGGATAGTCCATAGTTGTCGATCCTATAAAATGTATAGTTTAAAGTAAATTTGACGAGTAGTTGATGAAAGCCACCAAACCATTATTGAACTACTGAGCCAATTCAACTTGTGACATGGGCCACCGAGACTAACCCTTATTGGACCATTATATTAAAATGGGCGATCTTACTACATGTACATATAAGTTGTTAGAATATATTTTTCACTCACCGTATCATTTGAAAAATAAACTACTACAAAATGACCAGAGTCCTATTTTCTAAAATTATTTGTACATCTTATTTATGCAAATATATATATATATATATATTTCTAAAATGAGGAGTTGATAATAATTAGACTCAAACCACCACTTTGACAATCTATAGTAACTGGCCAACTTATTTAGAGGCTCAACAATTAATCGACACTGCCATGAGAACCAATCATCTACAGAAAAGATTTGTTTGTCCCTCTCATTGAGCAAATGCATTTAAGTCTTGTACCAAAAAATGTCTCTTTCGGTTGAAATATGTCATGTTCTTTCATCCATAATTAGCACTTTATTTAAAAATTTTCAATCCTAGACTCAATCTCTTCAGATTTCCCACATGGAACGCAATCAATCACATTCATATAACGGATAACAGATAGAGTGTCGTGCGCCCTCCCAATAAAAGGGTCGGTGTGGTGTTTTACAGAAATCCCACCAACTTAGGTTTCAGATGAGCAAGTGAAAATTGTGTCGTATACTTTTTTCTTTTTTAACGAGCTATCTCAACTCGAAATCTAAATCCAAAATAGGAATTTTATTAGGAAAAAAGGGAAGGATACTACCTAGACGGAATGGGACGTATGTGAATTTCATTACAAACTTTATTCCACATTTTTCTAACTTATGCATATAATTATTAATGTATAATTGAAATTAATGCTTGACTTCGACTAAAACCATAAACCACTTAAAGATGATCAAATCATGAAATTGATTCGTTATATCCTAGTGTTGTTTACACTGCACTTCGACTATTAATGTGTCACATTATTTCAGGGTGTGTCACAATATGCACCGAATTAGTTTTGAGTCAAACCAAGAGTAAACAATAAAAACTAAAAATCAACCACCAGTATAAATGAAATTGTTTGCTTCTCAACCGTAAAAGCATCAGATGATTACAGAGAGTCATAAAAGCCGATACAAAATAGCTGAGAGAGAGAGGGACTGTTGACCCACAACGCATAAAGCTTCAAATTTATTGCTCATCCACCGCTCCATCTCTTCTCACCTACTACTACTCTTCTCTTCATTTTCTGTGAAAACACAATCCCAGATTTGTTTGCTTTTGCACAGAACAGAGAGAGGGGGGAAAAAAAAGGAAAAAAGAATGTGGGATTATACAGTAAAAGTTGAAGAAGGAAGAGCTGCTGATAATGGGAAGCCATCTGCAGGACCTGTTTATCGCTGCATTTATGCTAAAGATGGTCTTCCCGAGATCCCTTCTGATCTTCATTCTCCCTGGGACTTCTTCAGGTCTGTAATCGTCACTCTTTTTTTCCTTTCCTTTTCGAATGACTGTATATCGTCTGTGGGAACGCGACTTTCCCTTTCCTCTTGTGGAATAATAAACGCGAATTTGCTTTGGAATTATAAAACGCGATTTTGGTTCGGTGAAAACAAAAATAGAGCAGTTTTGGCCCATGCAGGTCTCGAACCTGCGACCTTCGCGTTATTAGCACGACGCTCTAACCAACTGAGCTAATAGGCCATTTGTTAATTTTGATTGTAGAATATAACTAATACAATATCTTGGTGTGCAGTGAATCAGCAAAGAGGAATCCGAGCAATCCGATGCTCGGCCGCCGTCAAATCGCCGACGGAAAGGTGCGACGATTAATGATCTTAACGTCGCTAATTAACCACCAAATTTTGGATTATTTTCTGGCTTTGAGTAATAATTAATAGATTTACTGGCATTTTGTTACTGATGAATTGGGGGGTTTGGAAAAATGAATAGGCGGGTGCATATGTTTGGCTCACATACCAGGAAGCCTACGATACAACTCTTAAGATCGGCTCTGCAATCCGAAGCAGTGGCGTCAATCCTGTAAATATTTAATTTCAACAAATGCTAACTATACAATTATACAACCACCGTCTAACAACTGCTGCTTGATGAATTAGGGTGACCGTTGCGGCATATACGGAGCTAATTCTCCAGAATGGATAATCGCAATGGAGGTTCGTAATTGTTCGTAATAATCCTTTTTAGGTTCTGAGGTTAATATGATTTTGTGCATCATTGTTTGTTCAACAGGCTTGCAATGCCCATTCGATTACGTACGTACCTCTGTATGATTCCCTTGGTATGTATTTCTCCCCATTGTTCAACTTTGAAGTGATTAAATTCAGATGTTTGTTCTGTTCATCACCTGATCAGTTACTGGATCGTGTTTGGATCTGTGTTACTTTGTGATTGTAGGTGCGAATGCAGTGGAGTATATAATCAATCACGCAGAGGTTTCCATAGCTTTTGTTCAAGAGAGCAAGTTACAAGCTGTATGTTTGCTTTTACTGGCTTGATTTTCGGTTTTCATGGTGTTTTGATCTGGCTCCTTGATTTTCAGTTTTCATGGTGTTTTGATCTGGCTCCTTGATTTTTTTTTTTTTTATGTTTCTACAGGTCCTAACATGTCTCTCAAAATGTACATCACATCTAAAGAGTAGGTGAAATTGCTATTTCTGAAGTTATGGTTTCTTTTTTATACAGCTCCCTTCCTGTGAGTGCAAATTTTGTTAAACCAATTGCGTTTTTTGTGAAGCAATTGTGAGTTTTGGAAAGACTTCGGGCAAGCAAAAGGCTACAGCAGAGGAACTAGGGGTAGCCTGCTTCTCCTGGACAGAATTTGCTTCAATGGTTAGAAGAAAACATTGTTTAATAGGTTGACTCGCAGTTCTGAGGAAGGCAGGAAGCGATAATCTTGTTACGATTTTATTGACATTGTTGTTTTGTTTTTGAAGGGAAATTTGGATGGTGATCTTCCTCCAAAACAGAGGACAAACACCTGCACGATAATGTACACCAGTGGTACAACGGGAGAACCAAAAGGTGTCATTCTAACTAATGGTGCTCTCATGGCCGAAGTGTTATCCGTTGATCAACTACTTCGAGAGACTGACAAGGAGGTATAAGCATAACGTCCTGTTTTGCTTGTCTAGGAAATGAACTTCCACTTGTGAACTCAAAATTTTCTCTTGGCAGGGTTCTGAAGGGGATGTATATTTTTCCTTCCTTCCACTTGCTCATATATTTGATCAAATTATTGAGACCTACTGTGTTTACCGGGGTTCTTCAATAGGATTTTGGCAAGGCGTAAGCTCAAATTCTTGATTATAAACTTCTTCTGAGAAAATAAGGATTCTGATTGAGGGGGGAAGTTTAACAGAACATTTCCTGCTAACTTGCAGGACATTAGATACTTGATCGAGGATCTCGTTGTGTTGAAACCAACGATCTTTTGTGGAGTTCCTAGAGTCTATGATCGAATATACACAGGTAGATAAGAGTGTGTGTATATCATTAGGATGTCAAATTTTTGTACTTAATATTTTGGGTATCTGCTTGTTTAGGCATTATGGATAAGATATCGGCTGGTGGTACATTGAGAAAGGCACTTTTCCAGTATGCATACAACTAGTATGTGTCATCGTTAACCCTCTTAGAACGCTTATTTTCTTCCAATTCCTCTTCTCTAAAAGAATAAGAGTTTTTGACAGTAAATTAAGGAACCTGGAGAAAGGACTAAAACAAGATGAAGCTTCTCCTCGGTTAGACAAATTGGTCTTTGATAAGGTTAGCATCTAACTTCTACTGTTACATTCCAAAAGTTATATTGCACTTGTTTGAATAGTTCATTAAAAATAATAATAATAATAATAATAATAATAATAATAATAATAATAATAATAATAAATGTTCATAAAAATTGCAGTTTAGCAATGTACTTTGTGGGACCCAAAAGTACTCCACCTTCATCACCGCACATTCCTATCTATTTATAACACATTTGTTTATAAGAACTTCCCACACGAAGGATTGTTGTCCTTGCTGATTTCCTATCTCATCAGATCAAACAAGGATTTGGAGGACGAGTTCGTCTTATGTTATCTGGAGCTGCACCTTTGCCTCAGCACATTGAGGAGTTTCTTAGGGTCACATGCTGCTGTGTATTGTCACAAGGATATGGTATGAAAGTCTCATATCATGTCACCACTCACCACTGAACTTGAAATTTTACTTGCAAGCCTTTCAATGAACATTTTGAACAAGTTCACTGCTGTTGTTTTATCATCTCTACTTATGCTTCTTTGCCCATTATTTTGACTTCTCAGGCCTTACAGAAAGTTGTGGTGGCTGCTTCACTTCCATAGCTAATGTTTTCCCAATGATTGGAACTGTTGGTGTTCCAATGACCACAATCGAAGCAAGGCTTGAATCAGTGCCCGAGATGGGATATGACGCGCTTTCTAGCATGCCACGTGGCGAAATTTGTCTAAGAGGAACAACCTTATTCTCTGGATACCATAAACGGCCCGAGCTTACAGAGGATGTAGTAGTGGATGGATGGTTCCATACAGGTAAACTTCTCAAACATGCAAACAGAAGCTCAAGTATAAAGTTATTCGATTTGCAGCTAAAGACAGAAAACTGAAATCTATAGGGGACATTGGGGAGTGGCAGCCCAACGGAGCAATGAAAATAATCGACCGAAAAAAGAATATATTCAAGCTATCACAAGGTGAATATGTTGCTGTGGAAAGCATTGAAAGCACATACTCAAGATGTCCTCTCATAACATCAGTAAGTTAAAAGTGACCAAGGATATAGCATCTTACATTCTTGAAATAAGATGTAAATTCATGAGGATGACGTGCTTTGCAGATTTGGGTCTATGGAAACAGCTTCGAGTCGTTTCTTGTGGCTGTGGTGGTGCCAGAGAGAAAACAGCTCGAAGATTGGGCTGCAAATAACGAAGTGAAGGGTGATTTCAAGACTTTGTGCAGTAATTCTCAGGCCAGAAAGTATATTTTAGATGAGCTCAACCGTACTGCTAAGACGTATAATGTATGTACTTTTTTTATCAATTTTTTCTCATTGATTTTGTGCTATGCTTTTGCTCCTTGTTTAAACCAAATGTTCTCTCAGCTTCGAGGATTCGAAATGTTAAAAGCAGTATACCTTGAGCCAATTCCTTTCGACATTGACCGGGACCTAATTACTCCAACATTTAAGCTCAAAAGGCCACAACTGCTAAACTATTACAAGGTATGTTGTTTACACAATTAAGCTATCGTTCTTATTCTCAGCCTTACGTAGTTACATGTGACCTTTTGGAGGTTCTGCAATTGTTGTGCGTTAAGGATGTGTTTGGACATAGCTGATATGTTGCATGTTGTATGACAACATGAAACATCGAATGAGTTTCTGCCAAGTGGCATTTGTTATCTGGCAGTGGAGCAACATTCCCAATATGTTAGAATTATCTAGTATAATGCATAATTGGACATAAACTTTGCTCAGTTTCTGTTGAGTATATGAATGAAAATTATACAATGTGATCTGGTATATATGCAGGATTGCATTGATAAACTGTACAGTGAAGCAAAAGGTACAAAGGCATAGAGAACACCATCAAACCGAACCCGAGCTTCTGATCAACAACTCCTGCAGGACAAAGCTAATACATTTTCATTGCCAGGTTTATCGTATTCTTGTCCTTGTGACTGTTCATGTATACTTGTATTTATCCCAGCAAATTGAATAATTCATGATAAATACAATATATCCATTAATATGTATTAAGCTTGTTCCCAGTATTTTGTTTCTGTATATGGATTTTAGTTGTCTGTCTGCTATAGCTACAGAAAAATGTGTTAGTTGAGCATGTTTGGCGTAGCTTATGCTTAATTAAGCTAAAAGATAAATAGTTTATCGTGTTTATCAAACATCCAAAGGAAGCAGATTCTGTTATATACACAGTGATATAAAACTGTCTGAGTCTGAGGTCCAATGAAGCTTATTATTTTCCACAAAAGAACAAATCAACATATTACAGAGACGGGAATAATCAATCCACACCTTCACATATATAAATCATACACTGAAATATTTCCTTGATGGCTTCAAAGAATGTAAAGTATGAGTGCCCAGACTGGATACACCAACAGAAGGACAATCCCGACAGTGTTGGAAAGCCCGTGTGTCCTCGTAAATGAATTCCGAAACCCGCCCGATGATCGGATATGTTCTTGCAGCAAATAGCATCCTATGACCAGACAAATCAAGGTCCCAATCCAACTGTCCCTTATGGTGCCAGCAAAAAAGCCCGGAGCCACCACGATGAGAATGATCAGAGCTCCCGGAAGTTCTAGCCAATCTGCAAAAACCATTTAATCCAGGTGATGAATAGTATTGGTTGAATTAACAGTGATTTGGCATCTAGACATTAGTTAGTTTTTTGGGCCCCACAACACCGATCAATGCTAAAATATCTTTCAATCATTGTGACATTAGTTAGTACTATGGTCCCACAACACCAATTAATGCTAAAATACAATTCAACTAGTGACAATTCCATCAACGTTCAACACTGCTCATAAATAATAATAATAGATGGGAAAAGGGGGTGTGAGGGCTATTGGATGTTGAGAGTGAGTGAGAGAGTGGTAATAACACCGTACCCGGGAAATGTCTGGGGAAGAAAAGGCGTAGGACAACAGCAATAAGAGCAATCCACTTCCCAACTTCACCCCTGTTCGAAGAATCATGTAAGTTCTATGAAAAATCAGAACAAACAGAGTACATAGGGAAGTTAAGACAATGATAATTACCTTAGCAAGTTGAATATCAGTGAAGGAAGACTGAAGAAAATGTACGGAATCAAAAGGGACGTGAGGATATTCGTCTTCCAGTTTGTTCGATCTAAGATCAACAAGTAACTGCATACAAGAATTCAAACAAGATTATGAACAATCTGGAGAAATACTATGATATAATTCAAATAGTCACTGAGGAAATACGACAAACAGGTGGCAGGCATACTTACATTGCAGCAAATGAAGCAATCCATTTAAGGAATGAAGTCCCAAATCCAAGGCTACCAAGCTTAACTGCATGATTACCAAGTTTTTTCACAGCAATCCCAATTTCTTTCAGATCAGAACTGATCAATTCGTTAGCAGCAACAGAGTCAGTTTTCATTGCCAAATAACTCTTCTTCTTTCCCACAATTTTATCCATTGATGATCTTTACAAGCAAATGGGACTGTATTATTGCAGCTATAAGATTACGATGCAATCATGGTTAGCAAGAAGATAAGTAATGGTGATTAAATAACGGGGTCTTGAATTATTATTAGAAGTTAAAAAAGTTTGGATCACTCAGCGATTAAAGACGTTGAAGCTTATGATTAGTCAATTGCATGGGTGTGGCTGTGGCCTGTGATTGATGTCGGCATAGAGTGCCACATGGAATTGGACAAATTAGCAAATGTCTAAAAATTACTAACGAACAAACAGTTGCCACTTGCCAGCTGCCCATGGGCTAGTTGTGATTGTTTTCTACACTTTTCTTCGTTTTTAATCTATGTAGATGTAGTCATGTAGATGAACCAGGGTATTGTTGTTGTGCTTACACGTTGTACCTTCTTGTTTAAAACAAAGCTATTCAGCATTCATCGTTGAAACATACAAGTTATATAATATTGAGTTGATTGTAACAATCAAGAGTGGTGACTAGTGTTTGATGGATTAGAATACTACTAAAAAACTGCTCTTTCCGACAAAAATTTGTGGTTAAAAGTCAAATTTCTTATATAGTTTATATGACATGGTTCCTAATGAGGTTGTCATCGAGTCTTTATGAATCATGTAAGAATATTAAAGATATATTCGGTGACTTGCTCCTTGTCATAGGATTCGACTTCCTTTCCAGAAATTTTGGTCGTGGTAAGGTTTCGATAGAGTCAACAAGATGTGTTTATATTTCTTGGTCGCACGATCTATTTGATTTTCACAATGATACCGACTAGTCGACAATCTAACGATTTTGTCCGCTTTAGGGCCTCGTGAGCCTCACACAGATTTGTAAATTCCTTTCGAGGAATCGCGTTCCCCAGGATTTGATCCCTAGACCTCTGCCTCTCTGAGCCTCTTATGATCTCTTAGATTGTTGACCAGTCGACATCACACAAATATTGTCAATATGTTACGTCCAAAAATGTGCTATCTAGTATCTACTCTTTACACATCTTCAAGTAATCATGATTGGCCAATATGTTAACCAAGAAGTTTGCTTCGTAAAACCAAAGTAGGGGTAAGCAAAAAGGATTATTGTCACTTGATGCCATGTTAATATGTTATACAACTCTCACATGTAATTTGGACGAAAATATCATCGGTTTCACATGACATTTTTGTCATTGTACACAAATATCACTTCTATGTATCCTCAATTATTAATTAGAAATAATTTATAATTTGCGTTTTGAAAATAAATAATTCAACCCGCTTGCGAATCAAATCTCTCTCTTGCTTCCACCAGTTAGCATCCGTCCGTGCATCCCAAGTATAGATTTTTGACTAAACTTCACATCCTCGCAGTGCTTTTCCTAACTTACCTTTACATGTAATTATTATTCCATTTTGTTAGTTTTTATTTGTTGATTATAATACATATTAAATAGTGTTAACTTATTTTATAAGTTATTATTTTATTGACATTTCTATTTTTCCTCATGCATGTGCTTTTAATGATTAATTATTTTTGCCATGCATGACATAATTAATTTAATTGTTAATTCACTTTAAAATCTCTACTAGATAAGATAAGGTTTCAATTATCTATTTTTGCTTATCTCATATTTTATTTAATCTTGATATTATTAATTGGTGAGTTATCAATATCTACAAGATAAGGTAAGAGTTCAATTTTGTATTTATCCTTACTTATCTTATATTTTATATTATCCTTTATTTATCTTTGCCATGTGTTCTAATCCATGACAAGAACTTTAATTAAGATAACTTGAGTTCAAAATTCTTAGGTCTATCATTTTATCTTTGAGTTATCTTATCCTACAAGTTTCAAATCCGATTGATATCTCTTATGTAGGAATTTGATGGCAACACAATGACTTGGTGAGGTGGACCTAGGACTCGTGTACATGCCTTTAAAGGTGGCAAAAGAGGACTAGTCGTGATGCATGCTAAGAGGGAAAAATCACGTATATAGCCTATATACATGCATGACCATTTGGTGTGCCTTTCTTGGCGAAGTACTTATAGCCTAATATGGAAATGATGTTATACGCCGAGTTATAAACGCATTATCTACAAGTCCACCACTTGATTTCATCAAGCTAGAGCTTCGGGAGAAGTCAGATCGCACTACACAGGAGCCTCAACGCATTGGATCATCACGGGAGTCTTGATCTGTTGGAGGACCGGCGCAAGTCCAGGCTGGATTGCGGAGTTTCAAGGAATTAATGAAGAGCAACGGGACGTTGGCTCACAGTACAGACTAAGAAAGAAATCAGGGAGTGGTTTCGCTAGTATCTTAGTTGTTTGATTGTTTTATGCGTAATTCAATCCTTTAATTCTTTGTAACTGGTTTAAACTCTTGGCAACTAGTGGATCTGTTTGTCTGCAGGGTGCAGACACGTGGTTTTTTACCCTGAGGGGTTTTCCACGTTAAAATCCTTGTGTTGATTGCTTGTTTACGTATCTGTTCTTTTTATCATATGCTAGATATATCTAGACTCTAATCGAAACATAACTCAGATATATCTCGCTTCAGTTAATTGTGAACAAACTGCGTCTGTAACTGACCGCCATCCAGATACGTCTAAGTAATCCATAAATCAGACAACTCATATTTTTCACTTGGTATCAGAGCGGGTTCACTTCTAGAAAGTGTGATCCGGTTGTCTAGTAAGAATGGGTTCACCCGCCCCACTTAGACCACCCCTATTAAATGGCGAAAACTATGGCTACTGGAAGATTAGAATGCAAATCTACATTCAAGCTATTGATGAATATTGTTGGGCTTCGGTTCTAGATGGTTACATGGTACCCACACTCACTGCAAATGGTGTCACCACTGCTAAACCTAGAAGCACTTATTCTGATGCTGAACGTACTGCGGTCTATTGGAATTCTATAGCGCTTAATGCTATTTTCTCAACTATTGATGCAGGTCAGTTTAGGTTGATTTCCTCGCTAAGGACTGCGAAGGAAGCTTGGGATGCCTTGGAAGTAGCTAATGAAGGCACAACTGCAGTAAAGACCTCTAAACTTCAGATGATCACTCAAGAGTTCGATCACCTCACAATGGATGATCGTGAAGACTTCAAAAATTTCTATGCTAGATTGAGTGATCTCACGAATTCAGCCGAGGCTCTTGGAAAGACTTATACCGATGAGGAGATTGTGAAAAAGATCCTCAGATCCTTGCCGGAACGATTTCTTGCAAAAGTAACTGCAATCGAAGAGAGCAAAGATCTTACAACTATGAGAGTTGACGAACTTGTGGGTTCTCTAATGACCTATGAGCTACAGTTGATCCGGTGGAAGATCTGGAAAGGGTCTGGATTTGCGTTTAAAGCAGATAGAGATGATGCAATTGAATCCGGTGATCACAGTGAGGATCCAGATACATCTGGCAATGCTGTAGATGATGAGACAATGGTTGCCCTCATAAAGGAGTTCAAAGAGTACTTGAAAAATAAGTCCAACTCCTCCAAAAGAAAGAGTAGAAAACATATAAAGTGCGAAGAGTGTGAAGGCCATGGGCATACTGCCTCAAAATGTGCAAACACCTTGAAAAAGGCCAGGAATATCACTTGGACCGACAATGAGACAGATGCATCTGAATCGGACTCAGACCACAACAGATATGAAAATCAAGTAATTACTCTTACCGCTTTAGCTTCATCTGGTACTGATTCTGTAAATTTGTCCTTTCCAGGTGTTAATGCAGATATATCTAACCCAAGATCTGAGGTGGTGAAAGAAAAGTTTCAAAAGACAAAGGAACAGATAGATCTATTACAAACCATGCTGGAGCTCAATAGACAATCTTTTGCCCAATCTCGAAAAGAAAAAGATGATGAGATTGCTAGACTAAGAGACGAGCTGACCGCAACTCAAGAGAAGAACAAGCAGTCTCAAATTGAGAAGAATTGTGAAATTTCCAAACTGAAAGATGACATAGCTAAAGCTCATGAGAAGATCAAACAACTTGCTCTTGGCACAGCCAGATTAGATGAAATTCTCAGCTATGGAAGACCATCTGACGATAAAACTGGCCTCGGTTATGATGAAAAAGGCAAAGGAAATAATAAAGTGAGTAATCGTGTTCTTTTTGTGAAAGAAACAAAAATTTTTACAATCAATGTGAATTAGGGCAAAGCAAAGTTACTCCATTGCCAGGCGATCCGACATGGCTGCGGTAAACTTACCACATCCGCACCGCTTGAATCGGATACATCCAGATCGGAAAACACCGCACGATGGGTAGGTCCAAACAAACTCAAACTAAAGGAAGGATCAAAGTTACTCATGCTATCATGCGGATAATATTGAAGTTGTCCATCATACTAAAGTGCTACCTAGCGAACTATATCCGTAACACGTCTGCAGGAGCCTGTTCCGGATGCATCCGCATAACGAGCTTGAGCGGATGCATCTGCTGAGACCAAGGTCCGAATCGAAGCAAGGACCATTTATCATTCCTCGTAAACCGAAAGGTCCTATTGGGAGGAAGAACTTTACTCAAACTTGTAGGAGAGTCAAGCTCCTGTAGGTACTCTTCTTCTCATGCATACTTTTACGATGAGAAATTTGGTCGCGAAAAATTTGGAACTTTACATTCATTGAGCATGACTAAATCTTATCATGGTAGACAAAATTCCCATAGAGTTACGCCTACTTTTAGGTCCTTTACTACTCGTGATAAGTTGAGATTGCACAATGTAAATGGTAAGGGTCAAAATGGAAATGGTGGTCGATTTGAGAATGTGCCAATTTGTTTTTCTTGTGGAGTTAGAGGACATAAGAAGCCTGCTTGTCCTAACTTGCCCAAAACCAAATCCTCTGACAAGAGAAACTCCACCGCGACCACCAGCTTGAAAGGGAAACAAGTATGGATTCGAAAAATTGATTTGAAAACTTATGAAAATAGTTGCATACCGATTGAACTTGTTTACCCTATTGATTACACTTCTCTCACAAGATAAGATTTTTTTTGTTGTTACTTAGCGCTTATTTTTTGTATGTTTTAACCAAAAAAAAAAATTGCATCGTCATGCAATATTGTTATCTTTAACTTGCACTTTCTGCATACATATAGGCTAGATATATCATATTCTGTGTCTGTGAGTAAGTCTCACTGTAGGTCATATTTGTGCAAGATACATCTAAGTGCTCAGGCTAACAACGAGGAGGATACATCTGACAGTCGATGGTCAACATGTTCCTCTAATCAATCTACAGCACTTAATCGGACAATCCAGAAGATAAGTCACTACTGTCAATGCTATAAGGTCATCGCTTCTGATTGAGGTTCTATATTCTGAGTGTAGACCTATGATCTATATCTTGCTATTAGTATTGCACGTAATTGATTGTCCAAGGGCAGGGTTAGTGGAAAAGAAGGCTGCCAATCCAAACCAAGCTCATACCCCTTTCCAAAAGAAAAATTGACACTGAAAAAAAATGTGAAACACTGTGAAAAAAAGAGCAAAAATTGAAAAAGAAAGGGGGAGAATTAAAAAGATAGTTTTTGGGGATTGTGCGTAGCCATTTCCACATTCCAAAAGACAATGCCAACTATTGAAAAAGTCGGCAAGCCGGATATTGAAAATTGCACACTCATAGATTAAGATCGGTCTTCTCATGCACTACAGTGAAAGCCAATAAGTCAGGGCAACCATAAGGTATTTGACAGTACGTGATTGACTGATGGTTGTTCGAGTCACACACTCACTGTAACTCACTTAACCCATGCCGTGGTGGACTGTAAGCTGCCCAGATGCATCTAACTCAATGAAAGTTGAAGGCATTTAGATATATCTAAGTCCTCTCATTCGGTAAGGTAGACTAGCTGCATCTAGCCCTAATTTTCGTGAATTTTCATTTTTTTTTCATTTAATCTAATATTGGCGATATACAATGGGCGTAAGTGACAAATTTTTCTGAGATCAAATCAGTTAGTTGTGGGCCCAACAATAGTGATCTTTCAGTTATGTAATTCTTGGATATTTTATTTCTTAACTGCTAATTGATTTTTGAAAGAATGTTGGCAGCAAACAGAGGGTTGGACATTGGTGATGCAGGTTATAGATAATCCTATGGTGGAGATTTTGACTTTCCTTTTTCCAAAAAGGGGGAGTAGTAAAAATTTAAAGTTACTCTTTCGTTATGTTACTCTCTCGTTTAATCCTTACGGAAGGTAAGCTAGTTTTTTTTTATGTTTAATGTACCTATATGCTACTAGTTACTTTATTTGATTTATTTGAGGGGGAGAACTTGTTTAGGGGGAGTTTTTTATATCCTTGTAGTGTTGACATTGCAAAATTTTTAGAAAACAAGGTTTTGGAAAAATAGAAAAGCCAAAGGGGGAGATTGTTAACTTATTTTATAAGTTATTATTTTATTGACATTTCTATTTTTCCTCATGCATGTGCTTTTAATGATTAATTATTTTTGCCATGCATGACATAATTAATTTAATTGTTAATTCACTTTAAAATCTCTACTAGATAAGATAAGGTTTCAATTATCTATTTTTGCTTATCTCATATTTTATTTAATCTTGATATTATTAATTGGTGAGTTATCAATATCTACAAGATAAGGTAAGAGTTCAATTTTGTATTTATCCTTACTTATCTTATATTTTATATTATCCTTTATTTATCTTTGCCATGTGTTCTAATCCATGACAAGAACTTTAATTAAGATAACTTGAGTTCAAAATTCTTAGGTCTATCATTTTATCTTTGAGTTATCTTATCCTACAAGTTTCAAATCCGATTGATATCTCTTATGTAGGAATTTGATGGCAACACAATGACTTGGTGAGGTGGACCTAGGACTCGTGTACATGCCTTTAAAGGTGGCAAAGAGGACTAGTCGTGATGCATGCTAAGAGGGAAAAATCACGTATATAGCCTATATACATGCATGACCATTTGGTGTGCCTTTCTTGGCGAAGTACTTATAGCCTAATATGGAAATGATGTTATACGCCGAGTTATAAACGCATTATCTACAAGTCCACCACTTGATTTCATCAAGCTAGAGCTTCGGAGAAGTCGGATCGCACTACAGAGCCTCAACGCATTGGATCATCACGGGAGTCTTGATCTGTTGGAGGACCGGCGCAAGTCCAGGCTGGATTGCGGAGTTTCAAGGAATTAATGAAGAGCAACGGGACGTTGGCTCACAGTACAGACTAAGAAAGAAATCAGGGAGTGGTTTCGCTAGTATCTTAGTTGTTTGATTGTTTTATCGTAATTCAATCCTTTAATTCTTTATGCTTGGTTTAAACTCTTGGCAACTAGTGGATCTGTTTGTGTCTGCAGGTGAGTGCAGTGCGTGGTTTTACCCTGAGGGGTTTTCCACGTTAAAATCCTTGTGTTGATTGCTTGTTTACGTATCTGTTCTTTTTATCATATGCTAGATATATCTAGACTCTAATCGAAACATAACTCAGATATATCTCGCTTCAGTTAATTGTGAACAAACTGCGTCTGTAACTGACCACCATCCAGATACGTCTAAGTAATCCATAAATCAGACAACTCATATTTTTCAAATAGGAGTATATAAGAAAATAAAAAATTAATTAAAGAAAGCAGACAGTAATTTTGGGACGAATAAAAAAAGAATAGTAGATTATATTTGTAGTATGGAGGGAGTACTAAATTACTAAGCTTTACAAACATAAGAATATTGTACCAATGTGAAAATTATGGATTTTGAGGGTCGTTGCTGGAAAATTTCCAATTGAAAGGCAAAGGCTCTGTTATAGATTCGATAGTTGTTGAAGCATTTTCAACTCAGAATGTTAGCGACCACTCTTCGAGGTAACCATAAATTTAAATTATAAAAAAAAAAAAAAAACACCGCAGTCACGATGCAACCTGTTTGCAGCTTATTTTTCTTTTATACCTACATATATTTTTATCGACATATGTATATGTCACACCAACATTTTTATTTGGTTTTCCTTTTTCATATTGTGCTTCAGGTATTAACAAATATACCTTTTTTTAAAACAAATTTAGGTTGTACTCAAATAGGAGAAATTTATAAATTTTTTTAATAGAGGACTGGTCGAACAGGGAAGAAGAAATTTTATATATTTTGTTTATAAAATTTAAGGGGAAGAATAAAATTCTTGGTGTTTAGTTTTTTTTTGTTTTTTCATTCAAGTAGTCGACATGTAGATTGTGCACTAGCATTATTTATACGTGGGAAATATTATGTCATTATAAACTTAGATATGTTATGGAACTTGAGAGTGCAGTAATTGAAATCTTTAAAACACTTTTGTACACACTGGATTGGATTATGGCATTTGACATTAATGTTCTCATTCCAAGTTTGATTGGTTTTGGTATGAGGATATTACTTTGTGTAGGCATTTCGATCCCATTTCGACCATACCCAAGAACTTGAAAATGCAGAAAAGCAGAAAATAATTAAAACACGCACAAGATTTTTTTGCCCCACAAAGGAGCCCGGAAGTTCACCGGAAGTCCAACTACATCTCCCATTGAACATCCAATAAATTGATTCACACTCAATCCACTGTGAATCAATGCATGAAACAAATTACAGGACATGGCCATCCACAAGAATCGTGACGTAGGAAGGAAGCGAAGGGAATTCCAACGAATACCCTTAAAATAAAATAAACCCTGGAATTCACCAAGGGGCCTTGAAATCCACCAAAAATTATTAGAATCCACCAATAAAAGAGAGAAAATTCTCGAAGAAATTTATTGATCCCAGAACTGAATAAAAAGTTATTATAATGCCTCTATTTATAGGCATATTATTTCCTAAATCTACTATAAATAATTTTCTAATTCCACTAGAACAATATTAAAGAAATATTAAAAAGAAGGAATTAAAAGTATTTCCGAAAACATTATTAAAAATAATAAAATAAATAATAATAATAATAATCCTAAAATTATAAGATATATGACCCAGTTTAGTCTGATAATGCCCTCTAGATCCCAAAATTACGATTTCGCCATTTTCGGCCAAATGTATCAAATCGTCAACATACAAGAACGGTACACCAAATTCTAATAGATAAACCTATGTTGGCCTTTCTTCTTCACTACTCTTCCTAACTAACGTCACCAAGAAATTAGCACATAAATTAAGGCCTTGTTCTATCTAGGATAAATTTTATCCCACACTCTTCTCTCTCCTCTTTTCAACCGCATACACATTTTTCAATACAATATTAACCACACATTTTACACAGAATACCGCGCGGATAACTTTTATCCCAAATCAAACAACCCCTTAAGTAACGAAAATGAAGAATCCACCAATGACATGGAAAAAGATGAAGAGTACGTACACATTCTTCGAAAATCAAGAGGGAAATCGACTGCCAATCTTCTTGGCTCTTGTAATCTCTATACCCATATGCGGAGCCTATATGCTAGTTGCCCGCCAGATCGATCACTGACAAGGGAAGAACAACCACCTTATCTCTCTCCGATCTTTTTGCCTCTCAGTTTTTCCGAGCAAGTTATAGGGCAATTATATTCATACCACAGTTTTTTATTTTTATACTACTTTTTAATTTTATTCATGGTCCTTAATCTTTGTGTAAGATCATAATTAACTCTCCCGCTTTTTTGGCGTTATATTTACATTAAACTTCTACTAGTTAGTATATATTAATCCTTTAAATTCATTAAAATATCATAAAAACATTTTTTTGACCTTCATAATTGCAGAATAAGTAAAGACATATAATATACACAAAACTTTAAATGAATATTTGTTCTTTAATTCAAAGAAAGTTAACCCGACATTTGAAAACAAACTCTAATTAAGATTAAATGTGTCAATTCATAGAGCATTAAGTATTTAAGTTTAAGAATGTAAACAAAAAAGTTAAATTAAAACAATAAGCAAAGATTGAGGAGTGTTAGTGCAATTCAAAAATGGTGTATCTATAAAATGGTGTGGTATGAATATAATTTCCCCAAGTCATAATATGTGGGAAGGAAAAGCCCCTTAGTAGGGGAGCCCAAATCCTTCAATAAGTGGGCTGATAACAAACCAAAATCTATGTGGCCGAAATGTAGAATGAGCCCAGTAGAGTGCTGAATCATGGGTAGCACAAATATAGGTCCAACACTTTGGATTGACTACAACATGCTGGAATTAGAGAGCCCTTTATTTTTTCTTTTTCTTTTTCTTTTCTTTTATTTATTTTTTCTTTTTTTAAGGAAAATTGTACAGTTGATTGTGGTAGAAATATGAATTGTGTCTTTGTGTAGTTTTTGTTCTGGTTAATTATATATGCACCCCTATATTTGTTAATTGTTATCTACGCCACTAATTTAGCTTTTACGAAAATGTTCATAATTATATTGACTTATATGACATCATACTTTATTAATTTCTTTCTATTGTATGTTATATACACCACAATATATCAAATCCTGATACAATCTTAAACTCTTGAAACGTGAAATCTTAGTGCGGCAAAGATCAATCCAAAAAGAAAATAAAGATAATAAATCTTTAGTTTTCCTCGAAGGCGTATTATCCCCGAAAGATCATACAAATCTTAGTGATCTAATACAGGTGACAACGTTAATTTTATATTCCCTCAAAATTTATAAAATAAAATAAAATAATTAAAAATTAAAAATTAAAAATAAAAATAAAAATAAAAAAAACTGGTGGGTTTAGGCAATCACAGATGTTTTGCGTTGAGTGATTTGACCAAAGCATAATTACAATTGGTGCATGGGTTTAAAAGGTGTCAGAATTCAAGCATTGGACATGCTTTCAAAATTTTAGAGAAATTGGAATAAATATCGACCAATTTCGGCTTGTTTTGGTGTGAATCTGAGATATGATGTAGACGACTCTTGTGGAGTTGTGGTGTATGTGAATTATAATTTGGGTGTATGATTATTTTATGTAGAGCATTCATTGTATTTTAATTTGAGTATATACTGTATATATATATATAACATATTATATGTATCTTGTCGTGTATAAAATATATTTTTAATGGAGGGTAATTTATGGCAATAAAAAGTGGTGTAATTATGAAATTTATAATTTATAAGTTGTGTAGATATAATGTGGTGTATAAAAGAATTATAGTGGTGTATATATAATTATCCTTTTATTTTTGCTAGTTTCAATTTATTGATAAGTATTCATTATTATATTCTTATAATAAAAAAATATAAAGAAAAAAACATCTTTTTTTTCATTAGCACGTGAAACAATAGCTTACGATAAGTGATGAGTCCCTTGAGTCTGTCATGGTTGCTTGTTCTATTTTATAACCAATTTTTATTGGTTTTGGCATGTGTCATCAATTGCAAGTTTTTTTTTTTCTTTCTTTCTTTTTTATGTGTTTTTGGGGGGTTGGGGGCCTTCATTAGTCTGTCATGGTTTGCTTGTCCTATTTTATACCCAATTTTTATTGGTTTTGGCATGTGTCATCAATTGCAAGGTTTTTTTTCTTTCTTTCTGTTTTTTTGGGGGAGGCCCCCGAGTGGGGAGGGGGACCAATTAAGTCAAATCCAATTTACACCAAATACATTACGTCCTTTGACTTTAGCAAATATCATTTGCTGTCACACTTTTAAGCAAAAAGGATTTTATTTTTATTATTATTATTTTTCTCTGAATGAAATATTAAGCAAAGTTATGTGTTAGTTATCACAACTAATTTATAGTTAGGGATGATAATATTACCCAATAGAATCGAGATCCATGGGCACCTGTTCATAATGAGACGGACTCGCCCCTCTTAAATGGGTATTAGGAGTGGGCATACGTATCAATTTGGATCCGAGAAAGTTCCAAGAGTGGGTCTGTGATTGCATGTATTGGCCCCGAATCCAACCCTAAAATCATTTTTTCCTTTTTAAAGTTAAAATTTTTTACATTATCTTTTTTTTTTTGAAAATTTACAAAATTTGGCTTCTTATAAATGTTTTTATAGGAAAAATTGATTTTAAAAAATTCAACTTAAAAATGAGGATACAGAATAGTATTTAAAATCGCAAAAAAGAGAGAAAAAAATGGATAGTTCGTGGGTCTTATATTGGACCCTACCCGCCACGCGAGCTCATGGGTCTAGGGGCTAGTAGCATCGATCTTAGACCTAGTGGGCCTAGGGGCGGTTCTTGGCCGACCATCCCAGAACCAATCCATTGTCATTCCTATTTATAGTTGACAAGGTAACCAACTAGTAGACCAGGCCACTTGGCTTATCTTGGTTATTGCCACCAGAAATTCGAACTTCTCTCTCAGAATGATCTCGACAAAGTTGCTAAAGGAATTCTTCGTGTGGATGAATGGGGAATAGCTTATATTAGAACTAGGAAAAATTTGTCTAGTAAATGTATGGCTGAGTTTTCTTCTTTATGGCTGTTGGTAGATAGTTTTTATAGTTTTTTGGTTCTAAGTTTACATTATTTAGGCTTTGTAATTAGTTTGTTGAGAGGTTTTGGCTTTACATTCCCTTCCCACGTAATAATTTTTGAAATCAATAAAATAGGTCTCGAGCTTGGATGCCGAGATACATTTACCATAATAATAATAATAATAATAATAATAATAATAATAATAATAATAATAATAAATACAGTTGACTAGCAACATAGTTGTAATTATACTCACATGAGATAAATTGTGAATGCCAGAATTAAAAGTCTATTGTGTCCAATGATTAAAGGTTAACTAATATTTTCTATCAGACGATTTTTTATTTTTTCTTTTCATATATATTCTCTCAGGCAAAGATTAAGAAAATTTATATTATCAAAGCAATTCAGTTCGATGCATAAATCTTATTAAGTTTGACTGTAAAATTATTTATTATGAATAATACAATCTTGGCTTAGTTTGATTGTGGAATTGAAATAGAATTAAATCAACTTTCCATGACAACTAAGAAAAGAAACATGTCATAATTCAAAGTAAGAATCTAGCAATTAAGTATGGATTTGTGGAGCATACAATATCTATAATTAATGTAATTTTATCACGTGAAATGAGTATTCGTTATGTCCAAATCTCGTTCCATTATATTTGATTAAAAAAAAGTATATATGAACATGTACTTAATGAACGAATTAGGTTGAATTAGATAGATTTATTTAAGGGTAGAACTTTATAAAACAAAGCTATTGAAATACTCTAGTAGAAAATGTAAAAATTGATACAAAACATTCAATTATTAAGTTTGTATAATGATTTTTTTAATTTATAAAATTAATAGATCAACTTCTGAAAATTTACCGCATTGAGTTTCTGGCTTCTGCCCCACAAATGGGGATATGTTTCGAGACCTTGCCGTCAATGTTTGATTCTTGTAAAAGATAAATGTTGAAGATTTGTTTATTCGCCTTGAGAATTCATAGTTTGTAGGTGGATTAATTTATGCGATTGTCATCTGGTTTCAAAAAAATAAAAAATAAAAATTATGGGATTTTCGTCGAAGATTAGTTTGATTGTCACCATTCATGCAGTGTGTCTGGAAGATCTTTCGATAGGGCTAAAACCACTTCTCAAATAGTAAAAGTTTTTTTATTTTTTTAATGAAAAAGTGTTTTTAGTTAAATTTATATGTTTTCGACCATATATTGGGATTTTGGCGTATTTGGTCCAAAAAAAGTGGTTTGAGTGCGCTTTTGTTCCGAATTAAATAAAGGTAGCGGATTTGGTCCAAAAAAAAATTTTGGTACACATTTAGTCGATTTTACTTAAAATAACTTGCACAAAAGTCCTAACTTTTAGGTATTATTACAATCAAGTCCCAAAGTTTGAAAAATGTATACTTTAATCCCAAATTGAGTTAAATTATACAAATTCGCATCTTATTTTTTCTATGGATGCTTACTTGGCCC
Organism: Jasminum sambac; assembly: GCA_018223645.1. Taxonomy (NCBI): domain Eukaryota; kingdom Viridiplantae; phylum Streptophyta; class Magnoliopsida; order Lamiales; family Oleaceae; genus Jasminum; species Jasminum sambac. Next base: position 23,437,271 of record CP073648.1, on the reverse strand, counting down.
GTAATTAATTTTATTGAATTAATTTGATACTGATTAAATAATTTTTATAAAAATTTCAACACAATAACATTTGTTCGTATTAATATAATAACACGACTTTCAAAAATTTTGTTTACCATTAGAAACCATACATTTTAATTTTAACCAACAGCTAATAATAAATACAATTATTGTGCCTACACAAAATTTTATTAAAAATATATTACCTCAAAAAAATATCAAATATAAAGAATTAATCAAATCAAATCTAAAAATGCAAAAAAATTAAAAAAAATCGAAAATTTTCTTCAGCATTAGAGACACACACATTTTGATTTTAAACAACAATTATTATACACATAAAATTTTAAATTTTATTAGGAATATACTACTACAAATCGCACATTTTGATTTTAAAATTTAAATTTTGATATCGAAAGTTGTGTTATTATATATTAATACGAACAAATGTTACTATATTGAATTTTTTGTATAAAAATTATTTAATCAGTATCAAATTAATTCAATAAAATTAATTACGGACCAAATAAGCATCCATAGAAAAATAAAATGCGAATTTGTATAATTTAACTAAATTTGGGACTGAAGTATATATTTTTCAAACTTTGGGACTTAATTGTAACAATACATAAAGGTTAGGACTTTTGTGCAATTTATCGGAGTAAAATGGACAAAACCCGCACCAATTTTTTAAGCGTTGACTTTGACTAACGGTAAAATGGACGGATTCCATTCAAATGGATCAAAAACGCATCAAATTTTTTTGGATCAAATCCGCTACCTTTATTTAATTTGGACCATAAGAGCACTCAAACCACTTTTTTAACCAAATGCGCCAAAATCCCACCATACATTCAATGAGCATTCGCCGACTAGCTTTCACAAATTATTTTGGAGAAGTGTAAAATTTTAAGCTAATTCACAAAAAAGCTCTAATTTAGTTTTGATGGGAAGTTGTAATCAAATTTAATAAAAATTTTATTAAAATTTCATTAAAACAATAGTAATGTTACCTTTAATTCATCCATAAGTTTAATTATTGTTTACACTTAAACAATCAATAACTTTTTAATAAATTAAAAGCTCTATTATTAAAAGTTTTACTGCTAAAAATTCTACTCGAACATGTATGCCAAACATACCCTTAGAGTCCATGGTTAGTGTACGAATTCTTGGTGGTTTCCTTATTTATTTATTTTTCTTTTGATAGTATTTACGATTTAGATTATTTCATTACAAAATAGATAGTAGTACAAACTGTTACCAATTTTGACACTTTCTTGTCTATTTTTCATATTATGTAAAGTTCCCCATGTTTGTAACCCATCATATTAGTTGTTACTCTTGAAATATTCACAAACTATATGTTTGATACAGATTATTCAAAAATAATTTTTGGATATGTGGTTGAGAAGTAAAAAAAAAAAAAAAAAATTCGTCAAATCAACATGGTTAGTGAATTGAAACTATTGGTGAAGTGAAAAAAAAAAATATTGCTTTCGAAATAGTAAGTGTAGTAACTGTATATAATGTTTCTTATAAAATGATGGTAATATTATAAAACCACTACATGAACGAACACCTTGTTTATCCTATTGTATCATCATTTTCCTTATTCTGACTATCCAATCGTGTAGGTTGATTCCAAATGCGCTACTTATTTTTCTTTGACGAATAAAGCAACAAGAAAATAATTATTACCTTTATGATCTATTTCTTGTACATGGAGATTTGACAAACTAGGTCTAAGTAAGAAGTCAAAGATTGCAAAAGTCAATAATTCGGAAGTTATTCATATATGTAATTGGAAAAATCAAACAATTGAAAGTGTTGTTAGAAATTGCCCGATAAACATGCACAGCGGAAATATAAAATAGGCAATTCAAAACCGGATCTACTCGTTTCTTAGATGAGATCTGTGATTAGAGATTACCGATATAGAAGCGGATTTCACGGTGAATCTCTTGTTTGTTCTTTCGTCTCCACCGTCAATCGTCCACTCCAATGGTGATCCACACGCCAAGACTCCTCTTGAATTACGAACAACCGTTAGTGGGATGATCTCTCTCAATTTAGTGCTAGCTAATTGTGGAGAGAACTTAGAGACAATGTAGTAATAATAACTTATGTATTATGGGGTTACGTTGACTATTTATAGGTTCTGATAATCCTATTGGGCTTGTGGTTTCTTGAGTCACAAGATACCTTAACAGTCCAACTATTGGGCGTATGCGCATAACTAACATTCTCCCACTTGGACAAGGTTCAATTCAAGGTGCAGTACTTGACTTTGTGTGTGACCCATCAGGCTCCCACTCACAAAGGCAAACGTCATAGTGTCACTATCTAATCTTATCAGGATAGGATAAAGTGAAATCCCTATTTCAGTTTATCATCGATTCACCCAGATCGATCGACCCATGTCGTCCATGATTGACATCTAGCAATGTGTCATGGCAATCCATGTGATGGGATAAGTCATGTGAAAATGACGAAACCTTTATATGTGCAGTTACCGTGGAACTATAATCCCTTCATCAATATAAACCCGATTGGTTCAGAGATATGGATTCACGTCAATCTCATTCAACCAACCGTATTATTCGCCTCAACTCAGCGTTGATTAAATCGGTGATTGTGATTGAAAACTCTATTCAATCCCACAATCCCACCTTGGCCAAGGAATTTATATCAACTTGATTGGGCGAAATGCAGTTATAATCTCCGTTACCCAGGAGCGATGAATCTGTATTGAATACTCACAACCTTCATGCATTTCTCACTATACCCGCATTCGCATTTCCAAAGTCAACCCCAATTAGAGTATCCTTCAATGTCCGCCAAAGTAAAGCGATCCGTGCATAAGATTCTATGATATTCTCAAGTCAAAGGACCAATTCCACACCGCATTAGAGATCAACTCGACGCAAGGATAACTATCCATGCGATATCTCTAGGCGGGTCATCCAAATGCTTGTTCCACTAACGAAGCATTCACGTGTTCATCCGAATGTCTCCACATTCTAACTTGTGAGATCGATTACTTTCTTCTTAAGAAAGAGATGCTACACATGCTAGTCTATCTGCAATAACAATATCCGTGTTTTGTTATTGCTACGACCAGGGACAATTTAAGAATAAGTGCCAAAAACTTTTATCTCACTATCACAACACCTTGTGATTAACAAGTTTTCCCACATTTATTCTCACGGACTCCATTATTTTAGTTGTTATGATAAAACAACGTAGATATGTAAAATAATAGATACGCCATTCAAGTGCATCTATCAATTAGGTGTTTCCGATATCAATATCCAATGTAGATTGCAACACCACGTTTTACACAATTAGATCCAAATACTATTGTATCTAATACATATAGCTTCAATCATGAATATCTTTGTGACATCCACTATGTCAAGAGATCTTTTGTATTTATCTTTTTATCATTTTGTTGCATTATCTCTTCTAAAGAGATATGCCACCTTCAATACACACTTAGATCGTTGATGAGACTTAGGTTTCCTTTGCTTGTGCGATGGCTCCATTGTTATCTCAATCTCTATTGGATCAACAATGTTAGGAAAACATTCAAGTTCAATTAAGAACTTAACGATCTAAACCGCTTCTCTTGCTACTTCCAAAGTAACTGTATTGAGTTTTAGTAGTTGTATTCATATGGAACCTTTCCAATTGATCATACTACTTTTATGAGTAACTATCTTTCCGAATTGGGATTAGTGTATAGTCTTTCAAGACCAAGAACCGACATTTGTGAATTTTGAATTCTTCGTTCGATTCTCCATTAGAACATGTATTGATTGCTTCTCAACCATCTAATAATGTTTGTTGACCATTATTTAATGTTTCCTACATTGTTTTCTCTGAGATTTTCCTCCAAAACATGTGAAACATTTGATCTAGTACATAGTATCGCATGAATCTTATCTACGCGACCTCTCTCAACCGCGTTCTCCAACGCCTTTTAAAAGTGCAGTCCTATCCTTATAGGATAGAGTTCTCTCTCGAACTCTTTCAGGAAAAACCTTCTAAAGATTTCGTCTATGTACTCAGATTTAGATAGGTGAACATTTTGTAGATCTATCTCCATAGATCTTTATCCCAAAATTACATGCAACCTTTTCTAAATCTATAATGGAGAAGACGTTGGACTTTCTCTGGAGATATCATTTTCTAATAACTTGTATCCATATACCGTATTAGAAATACGATTTCACTCCCACTAACTTCTCGTACACACTACTCATACTCATTTATAATAAAATCAAACTATTCGATTGTCTCATTAAAATGAAGTTTTTAGCTCCTCTTGGGTATGCTCATACACTTAATTTGATCTTATGGATTCAAAACTTTTATGTTGCATCAGATACAACGTGATCAAAATCAAGTTTTGAAAATCATTTTTCAAACACGAGCATCTACGGTAGTTAGAATTCGAATTAATGATTATAGATGTGAATTTTGCTTTCAAATGCAACATTTGTCTTTGATTGCAACATTCATCATTAATCTTGTCTTGTGAGCATTACGATCCATGTCGACTTTGTTTGTAAGTTAATTTACAAATTATAGGTCTAACCCACCCTGTAACCAAAATCCGAATTTTGATTTTAGTACATGGAGCTCACTTCGAATTCTAGTGTATCTATCTATACATTTTAGGTCAACAAGTTGACTTTACCATTTATAAACCACAGCCTTCTCATCATTGACCAAGCAATACCATATTAATAGCCGCAAGATCACATCTTGCTATAGATGAAGCCTTTCCATGGTCTATACTGAGCCAATGTGTTATAAAGAACTTTTCTTCTTTACTAGTTTGCACCTCATCAAATGAAGTTCGACAACTAGTTCATCTAGTCGGTTGATCTCTATTGTGATTTCTTGAACTCTTTCAAGGTCTATCCTACTCCCACTGTCCTTTTAGGAAAACAATTTCTCAAAGATTAGATCATACTTCGATAAGATGATTCTAATCTTAAAAGTGAGAATAGTGATACTCAATAATATTTTATCTTGAATATCTATCAAGAGATTTCGTCTACGCTTCATCTAAGCGTTATTGCTCAAAACTATTTTGAGTTTTATCTTCCAACTTAGATGGAACATTTTTTTAGTGTGTTACTTGCAATCTCTATTGCCCATCTTCAAAATAATTTTGCAGTGAACTGCTAGGTATAATGACAACATCGTATCATATTAATATGAACAATTTCTCTCATTATATACCATTGAATTAGTCATGTATATTCCCAAATTCATTGAACGAGAATCTCATTCTTCTAATTATATCCTTAAATAATCTTCACTTCGATCATATCGAAATGTAAGAATATTCCCCAAGTAGCTCTCCTCTCTTACTTGAACCCTTTTGAACATTTCAAAATTCTTCATGCTTGTGATCCATCAAGTATAAGATACTATATCAGTATATAGTCCTCTTTAAGCTTGACGACGTTGGAGATCCTATTTTCCGACCTTCTGTACATATCAACCCAATACATCAATATGAATTAGGGTTAACATATTTTGATGTCGGAATAGGATATAATTATCGTTATACCCCCTTTTATTTTCTATTCCAATAATAAACCTTTTAGAAATCCAATATTACTGATCTTATTTCTATAGTTGATTCCATTAAATGATTGTAAACAACTATTGTTTTTTATATGAATGGATCAACTATTCATGTCCCAACATGAATAGAAATAATGTTCTTCATAAGAACGTGATCAAAATATTTTTCCTAAAACAAAATAAAGGATAACGAAAATAATAGGTCTTGAATGAAGTAACATTTACTTCTTTTCTTCTTTGTAGATCTCATTATCTTACTTTACAGTGAACTTTCCTATTTAAATCTTAATCGTATTTAAATATGGGATCTCCATCCGACATCCAATACTTAAAAGATTTAAATACGGGTTTCGAAAATCTTCTCCAAGATTTTTCTCTTCAATGGTTATGTTTCCCTCAGCCCCATGCCAATCTTCTTTGTCTCTACAAATTGTTATTGGCTTTGGATATGTCTTTATATGCCTCAACCTAGTTTGATCTCCAAAATTCTTTCTCAAAGTTCCTTTGAGACTTCTTCTAAGCCTCGTTAGGAGTTTCAAGATCAAACTTATCACATTGGTGATAGGTGTAGCTTTGGGCATATCAAACGAATTGGTGGGTATTGGGAATCTTATTCACATCTTAATTCACAACAAATTGTGATAAACTATTTGGTAATGAGAGTTGAAGAACTAAGTCAACATTTGACTTGTTGCCCATCAAGTCTCCAAATAGTATTTCGGATTTTTATATCGTTCATTACATGGATCAACTCCTTGACATGATCAATAACAACATAAATATCCATACCCACATGCGATATTTACAACTCACAACTGCAAGTATCATACATACTGCATTATGATCATCACATGATCTTTGTAAAATCAAATTGTCCTAGCAAGACCATCTCGGTAGGATTTTTCGGATAATCTGTTTATGACATATTGTAACTTATATGTGAGAACAAATCTCACATTTATGATGTTAATGTAAGAAAGTCCAGCGAATGTGCAGGCACTCAATTCACTTTTCATATTTGAGTACAGTACTCAAGTAGTTCCGATGAGTCTGTCGGCATCAACTATGCTTCTCAAACTCAAAGCATTACTCATAATATAATTAACAGAAATGATAATAGAATGATAATTGATAAATGCAATCAAGTTAATAAAATATGGACTTTTATTTAATTAACAATACTCCCACTGAATCAATGATCCCCAACATTGATAGAAAACGATTTTTCAATGTTTATCAGTAGGCTAGGACCCCGTTTACTCAATTAGAACCTTGAGTTACTCAACAAGCCCTAATTGTCGTTCAGGTAGATACGCTTATCAATCACATCTCCATGTGACTCCTAGATCATCAAGCAGATAACAATTTATCTTGTACATCTTATGTATCAACTTGTTGTGCCTCTAAAGTTTATTTCCTTGAGTTACTCAACAAGAAATAAATTTTAGTTAAACTCGACCCAATGTTCGAGGCATCACATGTCTCACGATGAAGAACATTTCCACGATCGGCGACCTTGAGTTACTCAACAAAGTGAGTACGATTGTGAAAATCTAATTTTCACCGTAACATTGGAAAGCGTGGATTAACGTTTAATCGTGAATTTAATATCATTTTTAAGGGATCAGTCTCATCAACAATATAATGCATCATAATAAACATCAACCATGCAATTATCAAGCATAATAAACTAGTGGATGATTATGGGCGTATATCTATCTAGTTTTCCTAGCCAAGAGAAAAACTAGTTGGTCAATTCCTAAGGGACAAGGTCTTAGTCCTTCGTTGGTTAACTCAGGTGATCTCCATCTTCTGCTCCAACTCGTATCCTATACTAGTTGGCACATACGCCGTATCATCTGCACTCATGAGCCCAAAATTAATTAAAATTAATTGTACGCAGACCCAAATTAATAATAGGCACGCGAGGCCCCCAATGTAACGATAAGGAATAAAACCATACATCCATCCAATCATATTGGTTTGGTCCATAATCATCCAATAATATCTAATATTAAAAATTATATCAATTTCTAGATTTAGGTAATAACATTATATGGCTAAACATTTTAAACCAATAAAGAAGCGAACCAAGCAAATATTAATTAGCTAATCATATTAACTAATTAATAACTCGTCAATAAAATTATATAATCAATCTAATTAATTATTTAATTTTATCATAGGAGGAATTTAGAAAATAACTCTTTATTTTCCCAATCATATCAAAATTTAATTAGTTAATCACATTAACTAATTAATTACATATTAATAAAATTTTATGATTAATCAAATTAATCAATTAATTTTATTAATAAGAGGACTCACAAAATAACTCTTTATTTTGTGAATTACTTTAATGCAGTCCAAAATCATCCACAATATCCAATATTGATAAACAATTTAATTTCTAGATGTATTGTGACGACACACATCGTTTAAACAATTTAAACAATCAGAAAAACAAGATTGAATTAATCCAATTAATTCCATGAAAATAAATAATTAATCTAATTAATTATATGTAATAATAAATAATTAATCTAATTAATTAAATATTATTCGGGGCGGGTTAGACAAAATAACACTTTATTTGTCATCTACATTAAAGTCATACTTCAATGAAGATCTGCGAAAAATACTAGGGAGAAACTAAAAAAAATTCAAAAATTCAACTTTTGTCCCAAGTAATAATTTTAAACTGAAAATCAATGTTCAAAGTTGAATAATTGAAAGAAAATTGATAAATCTAATTTATCATTAATTTTTAAAAATTTAATTTCGCCCCTAGGACCTGTTTTTCACAAAAACCGAAAATTGGGACTAACTCGCAACTTCTGAAAACTGTTTTCAAAGGCTTAATGTTCTTAATATCTTGAGGACTCATGTGCAATTTGAAATTGCACAAGCCTCGTCTTTACCCGATCAGCCACTTTGTTCACGTGAAACCCTAGCGGCTAGGGTTTCGTTCCCCAGCCGCCGACGAGCAGCGGCGACCATCGCCGCTGCCACCTAGGGCCATGGCGACGGTCGCCGTTGCCAACCCATGCAACGGCGACAATCGCCGTTGCTTCTGCAGCGGCGATTGCGCCGCTGCATATGTAGCTTCAAAGCTGCAATTTACGCCGCTAATGGCAGCGGCGACTTTCGTCGCTGCCATTAGTGGCTCCTACAGTTTCTCCGGCTCCGGTTTCTTGTTTCAACGGCGGCGACTTTCGGTGGCGTGAACCGATTTCGAGCATATGTAAAAACCTTTTTTTTTTTTTTTTTTCTTTGTTCGTCCACATAAAGGAATAGAAGAATTGAATCATATTCAATCCGGTTATTCCTCCAACATAAATTTTATAAATATTATTTCATAAATAATATGTACTTGTTATTACCCAAATCAAATTGATGTTCAACAACAATTGTTAATAGAACAAAGAATTTAACAAATCTCAACAAGAGAACGAGTTGGCTCTGATACCACTGTTAGAAATTGCCCGATAAACATGCACAGCGGAAATATAAAATAGGCAATTCAAAACCGGATCTACTCGTTTCTTAGATGAGATCTGTGATTAGAGATTACCGATATAGAAGCGGTTTACGAATCTCTTGTTTGTTCTTTCGTCTCCCACGTCCAATCGTCCGGCCTCCAATGGTGATCCACACGCCAAGACTCCTCTTGAATTACGAACAACTTCGTAGTGGGATGATCTCTCTCAATTTAGTGCTAGCTAATTGTGGAGAGAACTTAGAGACAATGTAGTAATAATAACTTATGTATTATGGGGTTACATTGAGCTATTTATAGGTTTACAATAATCCTATTGGGCTTGTGGTTTCTTGAGTCACAAGATACCTTAACTCGGTCCAACTATTGGGCCTTGTACACCCCATAACTAACAAGTGTGGCATGTCAAACTAATGACTAGACTCATTCCCATACACCTTCTAAATCAAGAGATATGTAAAAGATAAAATTATTATAATATTTACCATCAGTGTTGATTTGATTAGCTACAAGTCTAAAATGCTATATTTATGTGTCAGCTGGCACCTCCGATTTTCATATAATAATTATCATTTGAAAAGATATCCTAAAAATCTGTACTGTCACGGAGTTCCCACGACCCTTTGCGAACACGATAATCAATAAGAGATGAATATAGGTTCAAAAAGTACTTTTGGGCAATGGGATTGAAGTAAGTGGATTACGAGATTAATTTCAAAAAATTAAATCATAATCAACCCCATAATCACTTGACCATCAACATCCCCACTCTCAATTATTGCTGATTCATTTGATTAATCAAGTTGTAATTAGACAGCAGAACACCACCTCATACAGCGCGACCCACCGGGGACCGGTTTGCCGGTTCGGGATTGCACAGTTGTACAGCAAAGAATAGTGCCACTTGCAAAGCACTAACACTTATCAACATTCACACATGAATTATTGCATACATAATTAACTTCATAAGAACAACACTCTAAATATCTATCGTGATGCATCAGAGTATGGAAGTTGTCTGTGGTGTCTGGTGTGTATTTAACTTGTCTAGAAGTTTCAAGAACAAACTCGCGCGTATTGTACACAATGGCGGATCCAGAAATTCTAGTGACACGGGCTTCGATAAAGAAAATATTTAAATTGATTAAAATTATACATAAATTTTTTTCCCATTGAAAAGTTTAAAAAAATTTCATGCTGGGATGGGCTACAGCCAGTGTAAGCCCCATGCTAGATCCGCCTTTGATTGTACAAAAAAAATACATATTATTTCTCACGATAGAACATGTAAAAAATTAAATAAATAAATGGAGAAGAAACTCAAGTTTATACGTTTTAAGTTGTAAGAACCATAAATTCTTATATAGAAAAATTGCAAACTCATTTAACGCATAATTGTTGAATATTATAGGTTTAAAATATGCGGCCGTAACAGTGAAAGGCATGGACAATAAGAAGATTGGATAACAAATTCGAATTATAGGTTTCATCAACTTATAGTAATCGTAAATTGTTATACGGAAAAATCACAAATACATTGAATGGATAATGAATCCATGGTTACATGTTTAATTTAAAATAGATGTAAAAATTATGGTACATTTCTCTCTAGTTAAACTTTTGTAATCTTATTACCACATTAATAACAAAAAATAAAAAATAATATTATTAATGATAAATACTTTGTATTTGGTACACATAATCGATGGTGGTAAATGATAGTGACTGGGCACTATGATCCTGATTGAAAGGAAAAGCTAAAAGTATAGCTCCAACATATTTTGGCATAATTTGATTATTTTCTGATATATGGAACTTTTATATTTGGAGTGATACAATGAATTAGTGAGATAGAATGAATTATGTGTCACCTTTACTTGGCCCACATATGTTGTTACTCGATAAGTGGAATTGCTATCTTTCATCGACAGCAATGTTATGGTCCCTCGGCCGAACCATAGTTATGGTCCGGTCGTTTGATTTTTTGAACACATACGATCTCTGTTTTGAAATCCGAAATCAGATCTAAGATTAAGCTATTGAGGGAAGCGATTGAAAAATTTTCCGATACCATTGCGTACGCCACGGTGTCGGTGGAAAATTTTCCAATATTGCCTCCGCTCGATCTTAACTTAGATTTGGTCTCGGATTTCACGGAAATCGCGTGTCCGAAAAATCAAATGGTCCGACCATAATTATGGTTCGGCCGCTGGCACTAGTATCACTTTTAGCATTTATCTTGAAGATATTTAAAATATATTGAAAAAATTTACATTTTCACAAAATTTGTGCACAAACGTTTTCTTAGCATACAAATTATTGCAAACTAAAAATAGCTACCTTGGTTATCGAGTCAAATTCACAATATTAATTTTACCGAGTTGCAAAAGATATATAATTAATCAGTTTAGTAAATTTTATAATTATAATACAATCAGTGAGTATAATTTATGGTCTATGTCTCTTGAAACCACCCTGCATCAACGTGGCCCATTAGCAAACTTGACTTCAAGAAATTGATCGAGTAATTTTATTGTACAGCACGCTTTTGGTTAAATAATCATATGTAAAACAAGTTTTATGTTGGTATAACATTCGGTTGAGGTGTGACTAAATGGATGAAACGTGTAAAATTAAAAATCGTCAGAATTACGTAATTTCATATCTATATTATTTTGGGATCAATTTCCAAACATCTCCATCAACTGCCCTTTTCAATAATTGCATGACTTATCTACTCGGAAAATGCTAGTTCAATTAGACAGAACAAATCTTGGCCAATTGGTTAGAAGGACCAAGTTGAGGTTCTGAGATCTAAAGGTCTCATGTTTGATTCTCCTTTTAATCTTACTATCCCCAATAGAGATTTGTACTACTCCAATAAGGGTTTCTTACAATCTCATGAACCGTTTACTTAATTATCCCGTTAAGGGATTCACTTACCCTAGTTAGGGATTCATTTTGTTGTGCTTTAGTAGAAAAATATTTATAGGCACTTTTGTACTATTAGAAGATTGTACATTGTACTTCAAATTATACAGACCAAATCTTCCATTCACATGCATGGATAAAAGTTTCATACTCACTGTGCGTATCTCATAACATAATTTTCATGTAAATATGTCATTTAAAATATCGGACAATGTAATCACTTCTAAGAAATTGGATCTTTAGGGATGGTTCTGTCATTCATATATCCTTGTGCCTCTAGAGTAATAGAAGCGACGTCGCTATTTCTCTACAAACACGAGTATGTCACTATTATTACTCTACATGCATAAGGCTATAGGGGTAACTGTCGCCCCTAAAAGTCTTTTCTTTTTTTATTTTTAAATTTTTATAGTGAATCTTGTCTATCTTGAGTACAGGTGATGTAAAATAGATGGCAAAATTGATCAACAAAGAATTGGATTTAAAGGGACAAAAAGGTACATTACAGATTTGATGTTCAACTCAAAATTATCGTTATAATATATATCTTTGGAACACTAATGGTCTCCTTCTATATGGGAGAAATTATTTTCCCCACATACCACATATCAAAAGATGAGTTTAACACATCAGCAGTGAGACCCAGTTTTTAATTTCTCAAATATATTCATCTGCTGACACATGGCATGTGAGGAGAATAATTTCTCTCCACATGGAGAGGAGATCACTTGTGATCTTTGGAAAGGTATCATCCGGACTAAACACACCATTTAACCCACCTCATGACATAGGATTGATATCGTACATCCAATTAACTTCATTTAGCCGTCCAAAATAAAGAACACCATTTCTATCAATTCATATTTTATGTTTATTTATTTATTTTAAGTTTCTACCAATTCTTAAATTTTCTAGAGTTCGTGGTTTATTTAAATTAGTTTTTCTTTTGTCGGAATACAAAATTTCGAGTTGTGATAAATGCATTATAATCTTTTTCTCCCATATATTCCAATTTCATAATTTTATGACAATTTGTTGAAATCCTTTATCTTATTAAACATTGAAACTACGTCAAAAGAGACCGATTATGTAGTATCATACTACCTTTAAAATGCACGAGGAGCCAAAATATTATAAAAAAGTCAATAGATGACTTCATGAAATAACACAAATTAAAATCAATTGCGACGTAAAACACCTGTCCTTTAAACTCAAGCTTAGGCAATGTCACCTAACAAGAAGACAAAATAATTTAATCAAAAATGCCTATTCATAAATACACGCTAACAAACTAATTTTGAATTTTTAGTGCACTCCCCAACAATCATAGTCAAGATAATGTGAGATGTTGTGAAAATGTGACAGTTGGAACATGAGACAATAATCTTCACATTAAAAAAAATTGACAATCCTATTACGTTGTCCAAATCCTAAGTCATAGCCCTCTCAAAAGTCAATAGCTTGTTCCAAATGTTTGTTTAAGATTTTTTAATTAATTAATTATATCCCAAATAGTAAAATATTACCACTTCTGTTCTAAAATTATAATCATTTTCTTATCTTTACACAGATTAAAAAAATGAAATTAATGATATTAGAAAAATACAATTTAAGATTATTTTTCTAATATACCCTCTCATTTATTAGATGTTTTATTTTAACTACTCTATTTTGATAATATCAATGTATATTAAATGAGAGTATAAAAGACAAGTATTATTTTAACTACATCTTTAAAAGGAATGTGGTATATATTTTGGGACGAACGAAAAAGGAATAGTGGACTATATTTTTTGGACGGAGGTAATACCATTTCTTACCAAACCAGCAGCGATTTATTTATTATTATTAAACAAAATCAAGGAAGAAAAATTAAGAAATCTATAGTATATAATTCTTGATATATACGATGCTCACTTTATAACCCAATTAGGAAAATACAATCTTTTTAGATAATGTAAATTAATAGATCACTGCGATACTGTGAGATTTCCTAATTATAAAATCCTAGATTAATTAAATAATATCCAACTAATATAGAATAATGATATATAAAATAAAACGTCTAGAATTATATTTATTTTGGCTCTACGTGAATCAAAAGGTAGAATATCAAATGTAACGCAATTCAATTCATAACTAATGAATCAAAGACGGACCCAACATTTAGAAAACTCAAAGCAAATTAAGGGATTGTTTGATTGGTGATAAAAGTTATCCACGCGGCATTCCGTATAAAATATATGATTAATATTATATTGAAATGTGTGTATGTGGTTGAAAAGAGAAGAGTGTGGGCATGCCCGTAGTTAGGTATAGGCCAACCAAGCAACTGCTTTGGGCCCACGTGCAAGAGGTGCCAAAAATGCATGGTTGGTCTTCTCTCTGTCTCTCTCACTCTTTTTGTTTTTTGAATTTTAAGTCCACTGCATGTGATCCTTATAAATTGGATCCGTAATTGAAGTTAAATCTGAAGCCTGATTGGGAACGCATTTTTTCAAAATTTTTCACTTTTTTCAACTCTTTTCTCTCTCCTAAATCAATCACATCCACATATCTCATCACACCCACAAATCTCAACCACTCAACTCCACTAATTCTCTCTCATCTTTTATATTAAAAACCTTTAAAAACCATTATAATCTATTCCCAATCACCCTTCATATCTAATTGTATTATAATTTCTTTATTGTTTGTCGATATATTAAATTTTTAGTTTTAAGAACTATGATTAGAGGGCCCAAAATATAGTATTGGCTTTGGGCCTTAAGAACTCCAGCTGCGGCTCTGAGTGTGGGATAAAATTATGTTAGATAAAACATGGCCTAAATCGTACAAAGTGACACTCCCAATTACGGATTCAATTTATTTTTCCCTTCTCAACGTGCTTGAAATTAAAGCTTATGACCAATTAGGTTTTGAAACACAAATCCAACAACCTAATTTTTTTAAAAAAATTGGCCATCAAATAATTCAGAGTCTAAAGCTGCCGTCGTTTGTTGAGCTTATATTCAGGTATGATCCCGAACAGAATTAACGCAATAATCTTCAAGCTTAAGTATTCATAAATGCTCTGCAACTGAGCCGACCACATTAATTGTTGTTTACTTGTTTATAATTTAGCACGTTATAGTCTAATTTATTATAATTAATAGAATCATTTTAAATTTTATACGAAATTGAAAATATTATCGACTATTTTTCTTACGAACGTGGTCTCGTCTATATATCTATACAAGGAAAAGAACGTGGTGGTTGAATAGGTCGGCTACAAGTTTTGTGTATAGAAGTATAGATTCAATTCGTTCATTGTAGGCGATGAAACTAGTTAGCAACGTGGTGTATATACCTTCTTGAATTAGGCAACGGTCTTGCCCAAAATCAGTTAGAACATACGATAATGCTGACGTACAGTCGACGTTTTGGCCCGTATCGTGTCGAAGTTCGGGTCTGAATTATTTCGGGGTTGGGACTAAGTCACGTTACGTGGCGGCAGATCATTTAATTTGTAGGTGGCTGACAAGTTTGGACCGCTGACCTTTTCGGCGCGTAAAAGAATGCGAAAAATAAATACTTACTGCATGGAACAGTAGAATAAATTTGCATGAAACAATAGATGTCAGATATAACTAAGTACGAAACATCATCCTAATTTTCTATATTGGTAAAAAGTATTTTTATTTTTATTTTTTTTATTTTTGGGAAACATGTTTAAGTGAAACTGAAATAAGATAGTTAATTGTTTAATTATTTAATTAAGGTTTAATCGTGTCTTTTGATCACAACATAAGCAAGCTTAACTATATAATATATATTCATCTCCTTAAAGATTGCCCACGTTGCACATATTATATCACACTTTTTACCTAAATAAATACTAAAACAACAGCTCAAGCAAGCAATGAATAACAAATTAATATTAATTACATGTTTTGATTAAGGAAACAAGATTTTAAAATTAGTAAATTAATTTGTAGAACTCTTTGCATTAATTCCAAGTAGCGTTAGATGGTTTGGGAATTACGTTTGATACGAGCGTGTAAGTTGAACAATCCAAAGGCGTAGCATTTTCTCTTCCGATTCAATGGCTATTCGTACTCATAATTCATATAAAAAGAATTTCTTGATTCATTATTTATCTGTACAGAGGCAATCAGCTAATTACTTTTTCTATGAATAAAAACCGAAAAATTTAATTTCACGAAGGTACGCAACAAATCAACTCAATTAAATTCTAAACAGTGGTATATACAGAGACGGAGCCAACATACGGCAGCAGTAGGCTACAAAACTTCTTTTGAAAATAGCCTTTTAAAAAAAATTTATATTATGTTTTGAATTTTTATTTTAAAAAAATACTGGAAATGGCTATATCCATTATATTTTCTATTTAAATTTTTATTTTTACGTTAAAAATTTTATTATGATGAATGATAGGCCTCCGGGTCTCTAATTCTAGATCCGTCCCTAGGTGTATAAATTCAATGAATGACAAAATTAACATAGTCAATTAAATCGAATACGGCTTTGAATTTACAATGTCCTAATGGAAATAATTAACTTTGGCAAGTAGGTTAAAAGTTTGGCATCTACTTATAGAACCTTCGAAAATTTTGACATTCTTGCTCATAATTTACTTTGTTTGTCAGGTGATAATCCACTTAATTATCTATCTTAAGCACAAATTAACGCTAAATGAAAATCCGGCAGAATAATAATATGAAAAGTATCTTAAAATTAAAATATTAAATTTAATTTATAGTCGTAAGAACCACGTATCATTACACCACGTGTCCCTCAATCATACCACTGTTAGGCCACCAGCCCATTCCTCTCCTTTATATAAACCCCTCTCTTCCATTTCTCAACCTTAGATTTATCAATTTTCCCTCTCATATCATATCTTCAAAAAAAAAAAGAAAAAAAACTCACAAAAATTCTCCAATGGTGAACAAAAACCTCAACGGCGGCACATTATCGCCGGAGCAAACCAATCTCCGGCGTCGGAAATTCGGAGCCATTCTCTACTCCGATCCAGAAGACAATAATGATAATAACTACACTTCTCCTCGACACAGCACCGCATCCGCCGGCCCCGCCGCCATGTTGTCGACTCCGACGAACAGCACCACCTCTTCTCCGTACATGTCTCCATGGAACCAGCCATCTCCTTACACAAAATCACCATGGATAGAGGCTCTTGAAGAAGACGATGATCACAATCACTACGAAAGCTCACCCAAACACGGCCTTATCGGATCTCTTGTTCGAGAAGAAGGCCATATATACTCGTTAGCTGCCTCCGGTGACCTTCTGTATACGGGCTCCGACAGTAAGAATATACGGGTATGGAAAAACTTGAAGGACTTTTCGGGTTTCAAAACGAACAGTGGATTAGTTAAAGCCATTGTCGTTTTGGGCGATAAAATCTTCACCGGACATCAAGATGGGAAAATTCGGGTTTGGAGATTTTTAGGTAATAAAAGAAAAGCCTATAAACGCATTGGGAATTTACCCACAACCAAAGAGTATTTGAAGAAATCTATGAATCCGAGGAACTACGTTGAAGTACGACGAAATCGGAATATTCCATGGATCAAGCATTACGACGCAGTTTCAAGCATCAGCGTTGATGTTGACCAAGGATTGTTATATTCTGGTTCATGGGATAAAACAGTAAAAGTGTGGAGAATTTCTGATTCGAAATGCTTGGAATCGATTACGGCCCACGACGACGCGGTGAACTCGGTGGTGGTGGCTTTCGACGGCCTGGTGTTCACCGGCTCCGCCGACGGGACTGTGAAGGCGTGGAGGAGGGAGTTAGTGGGGAAGAACACGAAGCACGTGCTTGTGGAGACGCTATTGAAGCAAGAGAATGCGGTGACATCACTGGTGGTGAATCCCGAGGCGGCGGTGTTGTATGCTGGGTCTTCCGACGGGTTGGTGAATTTCTGGGAGAGGGAGAGGCATTTTATGTCGTACGGCGGCGTTTTGAGGGGCCACAAACTGGCGGTGCTGTGTTTAGCGGTGGGTAGGAACTTGCTGTTGAGCGGCTCCGCCGATAAGAGCATTTGCGTGTGGCGGTGGGAGGAGGGTGGCGTACACACTTGCGTGGCGGTGTTGACTGGTCACACCGGTCCGGTGAAGTGTTTGGCGGTGGAGAAGGACCACCATGAGGAAGCGGTGGAGAAGGGGGACCGGCGGTGGATAGTGTACAGTGGAAGCTTGGACAAGTCGGTGAAAGTTTGGAGGATCTCAGAGCGTGTTCCCAGCTTGAAGGAATGGCAACAGCCGTGAGTGTAAAACACGCGCCGCCCCATTGAATAGCTGACTGATGCTTTCTGAAGAAGAAAATTCGGATGTGAATAGACGGTGTGTGAACGTTGACGCTGACGGTTGAGATATTGTGACTTTGTGAGACGCGGGGAATCAAGCGAGATGATCTGGACCGTTCATCTGCAACTAAGATGTACAATTTGTGACCATGGATTGTTTTGACATTTTAGGACCGCTAGAAAACGAGTGTTTTACTTTTTCAAGTACCTGAGAGCCAAAAGTCAGGGACAGAGAGCAAGATGTAAATACAAAATTTGGATGGAAATAGAACATTTTTGTGCGGATTTGATCCCCTATCTGCATGGGTAGATACTCACATCGATGTGGTGTCTCGTAGTGGTAACATATTACCCTTAAAAAAAGATTTTTAATTTTTTTTATATTATTTCTATTGGGTCGGATGAATGATATATATCCCCTAATAGTAGGGGGCCCGCTTATTTTTTTCGTCGTGGATACTAGATCACCACTCCATTTTTTATTCGATCGGTTCTGTAGAGAGACTTGTATTTCTTTTCTATTTGTCTGAAATAGGTAAATTAGAATAACTTGAAGAAAAATTTACTAGATAATCAAGATTTTAAATTTAAATTACAGGATAATCAATTCTAATTATAATTTACAGAAATATTAAGTTTTTTAGAATAATGTGACAAAAAATCCCTTCAACGACTTTAAAATTGCTATATTTCGCAACGAAATTGTTATAAGTAAGAGTATAACGATAACAAAATCATTATTTTACCAAGGATAAATTGGTCTCCTATCTATAAAAATTGACATTCCTATAAATATTAATTAATGTATGATAAATCACTAATTAGAATTATAAAAATTGACAATCAAATAAATCTCTCTAAATTCAATCTTTTAGTTGAATTGGAACTTACATAAATAAATCTATAATAAATAAATGGCTTATTGGCACAATTGGGATTCAAAATTTTGGTTCGGTACGGACTTAGGACCTATTGCTTCTTTTTTTTTGGCATTTTCGTCATCACTATTACGAGATAAGAACTTTTTAGGCAAAAATCATAATACTACCCTTACCCTTTTATTTTGTATTATTTTCATTAAATTAAATAAAAATATTTACAATCAAGCCCGTAACCTTTCAACAAGTATAAATTAGTCATCATTTGCAACACATTCTCCACCACCCCCAATCACCAGATCTGGTGGTTTTCGACCATTAGATCTATTTTTGGGCCTCAGTTTCGCCGGAATTGGTGGTAGTGAAAAATGTATTGAAGATGAGGATTATTTTGTATTTATTGAAACGTTGCGGACTTAATTGTAAATATTTTTAGTTAATTTAATAAAAATAAAATAAATAAAATAATAATATTATCTTTTTGGCCTAAGAAGGCCTTATCTCGTAATAAAACGTTAGATTGAGAATGAAAATGCCAAAAAAAAATTATGTGTATTTTCAAAATAGTAAATAAAAATTAAATGTCAATTCTTTTTTAAATCATATCCATAGTGTATATATATATGTATATATATACATGATACGTAAGAATCTCAATTACATTTAAAAATAATTTGGTATATAATACATGACTTATATATACTAATAAATGTATTATAGTCGATATATAACAGTAGTAATATATTATATTATAAATTTACCACAATAATCTATTATAGTTTGTATGTATGTGTATATATATACACATTATAATAATCAAAGGGACCAATGATAATAGTTTATACAGTAATAATAATGTAATTTTAGTGTAGTTGAAAATTATATTATTTTGTGTAATAAAAATAATATTACGTTTGTCAAATTTCACAAAGTATAATTTAAGTATTGTTAGTTGAAAGGTTATATTTGATTTATACAAATTATATGAAATAATAATAATAACGTTTAAAGTAAAAAATATTTTAATATTAGATCAAAGAAAAGTAGAAAAGATTTTAATATTAGATCAAACAAATTATTATTATTCTCCAAAGTCTCCAAAAGTGGATTAGTCAGGAAATTTTGGTATAAATGTGTAACTTATGAGAACCTTCCGAGGAAGTGTGTGATGGCTTTTGTGAATCATGAGAACCAGTAAAGTTTTCATTCTTGAAAACTATAATTGAAGACTATGTTGTCTTAGGATTGAAATTTTTTTTTTTTAAAAACTATATTTTGGATATGGAGTTATGAAGTTTTATTTGTTATCATTTTCTTATATTTCAAGTCAAATTAGGGGATAAAAGTATATAACCATATTCTTATCTAAACTCGTTTTTTGGCCGTTTGCTGCACAGAATATACATGTAAAATGCCAACATAATTTTAAGACAAATATAAGAATGTCAATGTAATTGACGACATCCTTGGAAATACCAAATAATTAATTGATTTTAGCGTTTCAAATTGGTTCTAACTTTGGGTAAGAATCTAATGCGGTTCGTTTAACGAAAACGTCATCTTAAAGGTCAGATTAAAAAAAAAAAAAAGGTGATGAAGCCTATTTTTATAAGGATGTACGTCCCGTAATTACTTATCTAATGATCGTTTCAAGTTAAAATTTAAAATTTAGATAAGGGATACTTTCTGAAAGTTTAGTTTCACTCTCTTATATATATCATGCCAATTTTTTCTTTTCCTTGAAGATAAAATAAGTGGGTTACTTCTGTCGCATAGTATATATACAGTTTTAATTTTTTCCCCACATGTGGGTGCCGTGCTACGATGCTCATATAGACGAATGGATGCCACGTGTCCTCCCCCACCCTCAGGGGGGACACGTGTCATGTAAGGGAACGGATTAAAACCGCATATATATAATACTCATATTTTAGTTGCAGAAATAATATATATCTTTCGACCCCAAGTTTAATGAATATAACAAATAGTTAATCCTCAAATTATAAAATGGAAAGAATCAAATAAAACTCAATGTTTAATTTTACTGAAGACAAGAAAACAATATTTATATGTGATTTTCTAAACTTTTTTTTTTTTAAATAATGATTACCCGAGGTATCGGTGCTACATGTCTTTTCCAACTCGACTTAACACCAAGGACGCATAACTCGCATGAATGTGAACATCGAACAACGTAACGTCTCCAAATAAACTCACCTCTTGATCCATGAATATTATTTCGACAAAGAATGGCTGGTCTGAATTCAAATGGGATGGAACAATACACTTTCGGACAACACGTAGAAAAAATATAGTCTTCTTATCGAAATTATCGTCAATATCACTCATCAGTAACTTCAAAACTGGAGTGATTAATTGAGAGGGGCGAATTAGTGTTTAAAAAATAAAATCTTACCGATAATATCTACAAACAAAAAATAAAATCTTGAAAATTCTACCAAATTCCATTATTAGCAACAATTTATAATTTGGAATTTTTTGTTAGGTGACAAATTTCTTTCCATCTTCTTTATAAACAAATAATTTCAAAATTTAAAAGGAATCTATAATTAAAAAAAAATCTTGAAAATCCCAAGAAAAATAAAATCTTAGCTTATAATTTTTATTAATGGTATCCAAAATCTTTCCATCTTCTTTATAAATTAATAATGTTAAAATTTAAGTATTCTAACAATGTAACAGACAATATTAAATTTAAAATTAATAAATCCTAACAAAGTCAAAACTCTAAAATTATTAATTACGCGCAGTAGCCAAAATCGTACCAGCTTCTTTATAATTTATAAATTAATAATTTCGAATTTTTTTTGTTAAGTGATAAAATAAGAACTCTATAATAAAAAATAATAAAATCCCCGTTCAATAAAATAAAATAAAATAAAATCTTGATCACATCAAGATAGAGAGAAATTTTACTGTCACCAGAGCAAGAAAGAATTACGGTTTAAGATTGGGTATCCCGTATCCATGCATCTACATCACATCAACGAAGCCCTGGTTTGTCTACTCTAATATTGTGGGGTCTCCTTTACGGAGACTCTGAGACAGTGTTATATATCTTTGAGTGACGAAAGCGTTCGACCTGAGTTTTCTCCCCTTTATTCATCTTCAGATCGACTAATTCGAGTACATTTTCCATTTCCCCGATTTTTGTATTGCTTCTTTGGATTATTTCAGTGCATAGATTTTACTACATTGTGGATGGATTTTATTGATGATTTTAACTTAATTAATTCTGATTCGGATTGATTTTGTTAATATACACTCTATAACTTTAATTCGGATTGATTGCTTCTTCAGCCCGCAATTTGTTTTGATTTTTCAACTTAACAGATGCAGCCCCAGTGCCCAGCCCATCTAATAGCGTCATCCCAATTAATTCAGATTCTCAATTAGCCGCATCATCGCAACAGACGACGAGAACGTGAATGGTGAATCAACCCTAATGCTAGATCGGTAAATGAAAATTCCCTAATTAGTAATTCCTTAATCCCAATTCGTTCAATCCTATATTCTTATCAAAAAAAAATTCGTTCGATCCTATATTGTGACTATTTCAGGCCATAGCTAATCGTCCTCAGCTTTCGATTCATGGCAGCTGAAGCTTCTGTTCTGTAGAGGGAAATCTGGTGGTGTAGTGGCGGTTTCCAGTGACTGGTGAGGCGAAGCAATTTTTCAGGTTTGGTTCTTGTTTTTCATTTTCGAATTTCTTATGTAAGTTATAATATATTGTTTGTGAATTGTGTGGAATTCGGCTGATTGTTAGTTGTTGCACCTGAAAAGGAGAAATAGAATTATAGAAATAGAGTTTTGTGGACAGTGGACTGGTTTGGGCATTTGGGGGCTCACCGCTCACAGGTCTGAGGAGAGGAAGAGAAATAGAGAATGGAAAAATGAGCTGCCTATTCTTGTTTTCTTACTCTTAATTATTGATAGTTGAATATTCATATTTGATAATGTACTAACAAGTATCGGAGGTTTCACTTCAGTAGGTTCTAGTTGGCATCTGTTGGTTTTTCAAATTTATGTTAAGCGTAATTGTTTTTGTGCGTGATATACTTTTTGAATTGCATTGAAAGTTGATTTGATTGGGTTCCCTAAAGATGTGTAATATATTATATGATGAAAATCCAATTGGAATTGGTTTGTTGGGTTAAGGAAGGATAGATTTAATCTTTTCCTTTGTGAGATATAATTTCTAATATATTTTTTGTTCTTTTCTGTACAGTTTATGTGCGCTTGGTGGTAACAAAATGGGGGAAGAAAGTGGGAAAAGCTTTGCTCGTAGGGATCGTCTTAAGGAAATTGAGTCAAAAGTGCAGCAGTGGTGGGCAGATGGTGACGTTTTCAAGGCTGAAGCCATGGACTCATCACCTAAAGAAGGTGATAAGTTCTTTGGGAATTTTCCTTTTCCGTATATGAATGGTGATCTGCACTTAGGCCATGCTTTTTCCCTCTCAAAACTCGAATTTGCTGCAGCGTATCATAGGTTGAGAGGTGTAAATGTACTATTGCCTTTTGCTTTTCATTGTACTGGGATGCCTATTAAGGCCTCTGCTGATAAGCTTCGAAGGGAGATCGAGATGTTTGGAAACCCACCTGTGTTTCCTGCCGCCAGGTCTGGTGGTTTCAAGTACCAATGGGAGATTATGCAAAGTTATATGCAGAGTTATGGTTTGTCTGATGAGGAGATTGAGAAGTTCACCGACCCATCTCACTGGCTAAAGTTTTTTCCACCTCCTGCTGTGAAGGACTTGAAGGATTTCGGGTTGGGATGTGATTGGAGGCGGAGTTTTATCACAACTGATATGAATCCTTATTTTGATGCATTTGTCCGGTGGCAGATGAGGAAGTTGAAATCAATGGGTAAGATCGTTAAGGATCTCAGATACACGATATATTCACCGTTGGATGGGCAGCCTTGTGCTGATCACGACCGGGCTTCAGGGGAAGGTGTTATTCCACACTAATAAAAATGGAGGTTGTTTCACCATTCCCACCAATAATGAGTGTTTTGGAGGGCAAGAAGGTATATCTTGCTGCTGCTACATTGAGACCAGAGACCATGTATGGACAAACAAATTGTTGGGTATTGCCAGATGGGAAATACGGGGCTTTTGAAATTAACGACTCGGAGGTGTTTATCTTAACAAAGAGGGCAGCTCTGAATCTGGCTTATCAGAGGCTATCGCGCGTTCCAGAGATGCCAACTTGTTTGGTTGAGTTGACTGGTCGAGATCTTATTGGTTTGCCTCTGAGATCTCCTCTAGCAATTAATGAAATCATATATACTCTGCCTATGTCATCAGTTCTCACCGACAAGGGTACTGGGATCGTTACAAGTGTTCCTAGTGATTCTCCCGATGATTACATAGCACTCCATGAATTAAAATCAAAGCCCTATTCCACAAAAAAATTTGACGTGAAGGACGAGTGGGTTATGCCATTTGAGATCATACCTATCATTCGCCACCCAGATTTTGGAGATAGGTCTGCAGAGAGAATTTGCATTGAGAATAAAATCAATAGCCCAAATGATAGGGTAAAGCTTGATGAAGCCAAGAAAATAATCTACAAGGGAGGATTTTACGAGGGAATCATGCTGGAGGGAGAGTTTAAAGGAATGAAAGTCCAAGAAGCCAAAAATCTAATCAGGAGCAGGCTTCTGGAGCTCGGTCAAGCTGTTGTGTACAGTGAACCCGAAAAGAAGGTCATCTCAAGGTCTGGGGATGAGTGTGTTGTCGCTTTGACCGATCAATGGTACATTACTTACGGAGAAACTGAATGGAAGAAACTAGCAGAAGACTGTTTGGCTGGCATGCAACTTTACTCAGACGAGGCACAGCATGGCTTCGAGCACACATTAAGCTGGCTGAACCAGTGGGCTTGCTCACGTAGTTTTGGGCTTGGAACACGTATTCCTTGGGACGAGGAATTTCTAGTCGAGTCTTTGTCTGATTCAACCATTTACATGGCGTATTACACTGTAGCCCATCTGTTGCAGAGAGGTGATATGTATGGCACTGATGAATTGGTAGAAAAACCGGTAAAACCGGAGCAGCTAACAGACGAGGTTTGGGATTTCTTATTTCTTGGCGGACCATATCCCGAATCATCAGATATAGCTTCCTCTCTTCTGAATGAGATGAAGAAAGAGTTTGAGTATTGGTATCCATTCGATCTCAGAGTTTCTGGAAAAGATCTTATTCAGAATCACCTTACCTTTTGCATATATAATCACACAGCAATATTTCCCAAGCGCCACTGGCCTCGCGGGTTCAGGTGCAATGGGCACATAATGCTGAATAAGGAGAAAATGTCAAAGTCCACAGGTAACTTTAGGACGATCCGTGAAGCCATTAAGGAATTTTCCGCCGATGCCACAAGATTCTCTCTTGCAGATGCGGGTGATGGGATGGATGACGCCAACTTTGTCTTTAAAACAGCAAATGCTGCAATCTTAAGTTTGACAAAAGAGATATCATGGATGCAGGAGCTTTTTGCAGCTGAGTCATCTTTGAGGAGAGGGCCCCTTCCACTTATGCAGATCGGGTGTTTGCAAATGAAATGAATATAGCAGTCAAGATGACTGAGAAGAATTATAGCGAGTACATGTTTCGGGAAGCTCTGATAACTGGTTTTCATGCTCTTAGGGCTGCGAGGGTTGATTATAGGGACTCTTGTGGGCCAGGGGGCATGAACCGTGATCTCTTGTGGCGGTTTATGGATGTTCAAACCCGCTTAATTGCTCCAATCTGCCCACATTATGCTGAATATGTCTGGAAGGAGCTGTTGAAGAAGGATGGATACGTGGTGAAAGCTGGGTGGCCTCAAGCAGACACACCAGATCCCACCCTCCAGAAATCAAGAAAATACGTGAAAGATTTAATTGGATCTTTGAATGAGCTTTTGCAAAAACGAATTGCAGGTTCGAAAAAGAGTAAGGTAAATGTAGCAAGTAGCGAAAATAAGCCAACTATTGGTCTGATATTTGTGAACGAGCAGTATGATGGGTGGAAAAAGGAGTGCTTGAAAATACTCCGGAAGAAATTTAATCCTGAAACACGAACCTTTGCGACCAATGAAGAAATCCTTTCAGAATTGCAGAAAAGTGAGATCGAGGTGAAAGGAAATTTGAAACAAATACAGAAGGAATGTCTGCCTTTTGTGAATTTCAAGAAACGCGAGTTTGAGGATGTTGGAATTGAAGCATTAGATTTGAAGCTGCCCTTTGGCGAAATTGAAGTTCTGAAGGAGAATTTGGAACTCATCAAACAAAAGTTAGGACTCAATCATTTGGAGGTGTTGTCATCTACAGAAGACGATGCTGTTGCGAAGGCTCGGCATCATGCAACTCTTCTCAAGTCTAATCCATCTCCAGGAAATCCTACTGCAATCTTTCTCAACGGATGAACTTTATTTTTGCAGATAGTTATGATTTTTGTTTCTTTTGGATTTGGTAAGATTTAGATTAATATTCCTTTTTCCCGTCCATCTTTCATTCTTTTCTGTGTATACATTACTTGGTGGTATTAATTTTTTGCCTCCTGAGATTATGTACTGTGGTGTTTTATATTTTGGTAGACACAGGCATTTTGCTAATGTTGTTATGTTGGAAAATGCTACAAGTACACACATTTTTGTATGTGTACTTGTATCACACCCTAATAGGATGTATGAAAAATGATCATATTATCCCCTGAAAGTGTTGCGGGGATGGGGGCCCACTCCTATCAGAGTGTGGTAGAGGTCTAGCACCACCCTGTTAGGTTCACGAAGTTCTCATAAATGCATGTATTGTGTGGATGGATTATTATTCTTTTAATGGCGCCGCGGTTTTTCCTCTGCTTTTTATATTCATTTTTTACCAACTAATGTTCAAACCTATTTTGGTTGTAGATCGCATGAGACCTTGATCTACAAATCAACGAGAAGACGTGAAAATATCGAATACCGATAACTATGACTATATCTTTAAACTCTTTCCGATTTATTTTATTATTATTTTTAGCAATAGTTTAATCGAGTATATTACTTTACTAAATACCAAATTGGGACATGATATGATATGAATGAAGAGAGAATGAATTGTAAGAAATATCTTCAATATTTAATTACCTAAACAATTAAATAACTCAATATCATCATGTCAAATTATCGAAATTTTATGAAGGAAAATGAATTATTTGGATCCATCTAAGCAGTTGTCAACTTTAAGCAGAAATTGTGACGACAAGGGTTGTATACGTAGCCATATGAACACAGTGTTCAATATATTGGAATGGAATCCAAAAATAGTTAGTTTTAGATTTTGAAAAATGATTGGTTTTAGAAATTTGACGTAAGCAAATTTTGGTGAACTAAATGACCCAGCTACAATTTTTATATTTAAGTTTTTTTTAATAGAACTTGGAAGTAGATGTTAAATAACAAAATTATCCTTTTTAATTAAATAAACCATGAAAATAAATGAATCCAACGATGGAATTGACGGAATTATATCTTTTGGATGAACAACGTCTATTTTTGAAAAGTTGAAAAGCTAGCCCTTGCTCATCCAAAACACAAGCGTCAGGGACGAGTGCAAATGAATGTAAAACTTGATGACTAATCACGTAAGTGACGTAATGTATCCTATTGGTAATATATTACATCTGTTATCGAGATGATAGATTTTCCACACAGATTAAAAATGTTATCGCAAAAGTAAATCATGCAAATAAACTTCTTTACTTGCCCCTTAATTTATAACTTTAAAAAAATTATTGGAAGTACAAATAAGAATAAGTAGTAAATAAACAAAATAAATACTGATAAATATATAACTAGTGTATATAATTGAAACAAATAAAAAAGAAAGTGTGACCTATATAACGAGGTAGGAGAAAGCATATTGTAAGAAAAGAAAACGGGCGTGCTATAGTAATTTTGAAATTTGATGATTTTTCTTTTTGTTACGAATTAATAGATGTGGTGAATGCAATCTACAATCCGAGTGGTAGAGGAGATGATGGCATTGTCGTCCAAAAGATAATCAACTTAATGTCAATGTAACCCGAATGAAGAGAGCACCCTCAATTATTGTTTTGATCAATTTGTTTAATTTGAATTTCCCATCCCTGATGTTGATGATAAATTGATAATCAAGTTCCTCTTGAATTTATTTTATTAAATACCTA
This sequence comes from Jasminum sambac, assembly GCA_018223645.1. Classification (NCBI taxonomy): domain Eukaryota; kingdom Viridiplantae; phylum Streptophyta; class Magnoliopsida; order Lamiales; family Oleaceae; genus Jasminum; species Jasminum sambac. Next base: position 23,408,821 of record CP073648.1, on the reverse strand, counting down.
TGAATCCTTTCAAGTACCCCTACACACTTATGAAAAAACCCCCATTTTTTTCACGAAATTGCAAAGCAAGTGCATAGAAACTCAAACGATAAAGGGGGACAATTTGGAGTAGAATCTCCTCGAACTTTCAAGCACTGACGAAGCTATTAGTGAGCTGGACCGAGCTCAGCTCGGTTCCAAGAAGAGGTTAAGTAATGAATTATTCACCAGTTATAAAGAACTTGAGCTTAGGTCAGTTGGTGAGCTCCGTGCCTGTTACCCTGTGCATGGGGTTCGAGTCTTCATGGTGTCCCTTTAGCTTCTTCTATTTTGGCATTTTCATGGCTTTTCTACTTTTGGATGCTTGTACTTTGGCCTTTCTTTTGACATTTTTATGGCATTTCAAGTTTTCTACTTTTAAACAATTCACACTTTATAAGGTATCTTTCATTTTTTAAAAATTATTTTTATATTAATTTTACATTTTCAAAATAAGTCTTCATGTATAAATTACATTTAAATAATTTTTATTTAAGATTTAAAACTCAATTAATTTATGATTTTGATAAGTAATATGACATAGCAATTTTTTCTATTTGAGCTCGATTTAGCTAGTCCAATTTTTTTTCTTTTTACTTTCAACAATGCTGTATACGAAACAAAAACTAATAATTTTTTAAACCAAATCAATCAAAATCATCATCTACCAAAGCAATCAAATCAAATCGTTATTTCATATAACTTTGCTTTTATTTTACAAAATTATTTTAGTATATCGTGATTTTCAATAATATTTTGTGAATAAACTTTATAGGAAAAAAAATTTGAACCCCCGAAAAAGTGCACTCCACCCACTTAAGTTTCAGCTCGATCCATCAAGAAATCTGGTTTTGTTCCCTGCTTTCAAGGTAGTGTAGTTTAATTCATATCTAGATACTTTAAAGTTGCTAATTCAAGTATTCAAGCCTGGTTTACGAGATTGTTGAAACATTAATCATATGTAATAACAAGTTATTAGAACAAGTAAATCGAACTTATTTCTCTTTATGTAAGATATTTGTTAGTATATGAATAGCAAGACGGAGAGAGTTGTTGAGAACTCTCTCTCATCCCCCTTCTCTCTCTCTCTCTCGGAGTAAGAGAGAGAGAGACTTTCTGTCCACTTGGAGTAAGCTAAATCCTCATACATCTTAAACCAAGCATCAATAAATTGAAATTGATTGAGAATACCCAATTCATATATTGGATCACATGATTGTCACATAATCTAAAATTGTGTGGCCTCACCAGGAGGTCAAAAACTTACTTTTAAGTTGCCCATTTAAATTCGTTTACAATTTTAATGTGTCTACAGTGGAAACTTCCATTATGGTCTTATATCTATATCTATACTAATATATAAAAGCTGATCATAGGTGTGTGTTTTTTGTGACTTTCCACCTAAAACAAAAGATTTATTTTCTTTTTTTTTCAGCATTGCTATATATCAGGAAAGAAAAATTGTGTATAATAAAAATGGAAATTTGTGTAAAAATAAAAAAAGAAAATCGTGTAAAATAAAAAAGGAAAATCGTGTTGAATTACATATACATGTATGGAATATGGAAAAAGTGTATATGTATAAATAATAATAAATTTGGCATACATAAAATGAAATTTAAAGGTGTAACTTAGAGTGTAGATGACAAATCGCATAATAATAATAATAATAATAATAATAATAATAATAATAATAATAATACTATGATGATGATTATTATTATTATTAGAAAACTTAAAAAATTAATTAAAATTAATAATTTCACTCAGTTTAGAAATTTTAATGATACGGTCGTAATAAATAAAATAATTAACTGACTAAGATTATATTGTACAAATTTTTTCTATGTAAAATTTCAAAAAAAAAATAAAAATAAAAATAAAACTTGGGCCGACACGGCTTACAGTCATGTTTGCCCCAATCCCTAGATCGATCCCTGGAAGCTATCATCAAAACTTAGAGGAAAAATAATGAATGATAAGCCAAAAAAGAATACAAGTAATGAGAAAATGGAAAATAGAGTGACAAAAAAAAAAATCATTTTATCTTAGTGTCAAAATATTTTTTAAAAAATAAAAAATTGTTCATAATTACAATTTAAAAGGGCAATTGAAATGGTGTTTAATAATTTCAAGGTATGATGCAAATGTAATTTAATTTAAAATGTGCGGGTAAAAATGGAAAAAAAATGTTTCCCATCATTTCTAGACTTTTAATAGTAGTATAGATTACAAAAATTAGATCGGGCCTATTAATTGATTTTACAAATAATTAATTATTGTTATAAATAATTAGGTAATAAATGAAAATTAATTAAAATTATAAATTTCGATAGGATTGAATTTTGTTATGATACAAAAATCACAATTCATTAATTTTTTCCATAAAAATAAAAATAAACGTGTAACATTAAAACTAGAAATTAGATTGGACCCTTTACTTATTTTTCAAACAAAAATTAATTTAAAAGAAATGTGGAACTTATTTTTATTAAATTTTTATGTGGTTTAGTATATAGCGAATCCATATACATTATACGTATCTACAAATATGGTAATACGGGTTAATATATATGTAGAATTACACATATGAAAACATGTGTAGACGGCTAATATAAAAAAATCACGATTTTTTATTTCTTTAGATAAAACATAATATTAATTATTCAGAATTATAATACTATTTGAAGAATTAATATAGCACATAACTAACTTCATGTCAAGTTAATTGAATCTTTCTAGTTTGAGAAATATTTATTTTGGAAGTCCTTCAAAAATCAAATTCTCAACTTCCCTTCCAAAAGTTTAGCTAATATGATAATTTATATGCTATTTAAAAAAAACATCCCACATTTTGCAGTTTGAAAAAAAAAAAAGAGTGTGCGTACGACTCTATAAAATATTAATTATTATTAAATATCTACAAGTTATAGGCAATGGCTACTTGAGGGAGTTGGTGCGGTTTCCCTTTAGTTTACTAATAATTTTTAAATTAATAATAATGGATGAAAATTCCATAGTGGTTTCACAATGCAAGACAAATTCGAGGTTAAAAATGCGTACACTTTAGTGGCTTTAATTTAATATTGAATGGTGAAAATCTCATAGTCGGCCCCGTAATGACCAGGTTTCCCTTTAGTTTAATTTTTAATTAATAACAATGAATGAAAATCTTATAGTGGCCTCATAATCATGTGCCTAATATGAGGTTAAAGAAATCTGAATTTGTGGTTCCTCGATAATGAACAAGATTATTGATTGTGCTTTTAGTTAAAAGTTTATGTCATCTCAAAAACTCCTAGGATGTTGAAAATGAAAGCACAATAAGAAATCAATTATAAATTTTTTAGAACAATTGTTAACTTTTTAATTTAAAACAATGTATATAATCCGAAAAATTATTATTAATATCTAATTAAGAGATTATATTGTTATATTTTTAGTTAATCTATTATATTAATTAACAAGATGATTAGAATAAACTGTTAAGATATAAAATCCGAAATATGGATGGTAGCTTTAGAAATCATTTTTAAATTAACAAACTTCATTAAGTTATTGTCAGTTTTCAGAATCATTTATTCTATTAAAAAAAATTAAAATGTTTTAGGATTAATTTGATAATTACAATTCATTTTTGTATTGTTGCAACCATTTTGCAAATTGAATTGAAGGATGGTAGTAATACTTGAGGTGTAAGAAGTGGGAAAGAAGATGATTGTTGAGGTACACATGTCTATGCTTTACTGTCGATGAACTGAAATTTATTCTATCTTAAATATTTTATATTAATTGTCCAACATTATTCTTTTTAATTATTTCAACTGTAATTCATCTAATGCATGTTACTTAAATTATTTTTTTCCATCGGATATGACGTACTCTTGGAATATTTTCATCCCGTGCAACGCACGGGTCAGATACTAGTAATATATAAAGTAGAGGTGATTTCACTTTGATATGAAATAGTAGTTTTAAAAAAAATTTATTCTATTTTTTGGTAGTTTTATGACAAAATTAACCGTTATTATTGTGTTGTACAAATAACATTTTACCACACGTACATTCTTTAAAGGTGTATTTAATATTTTTTATATATTTAAATATTTATTTTTGATCTATTTTTTAATGTGTTTATATAGTTGTACGCAATCTTTTTCTATTTCTTTCAATTTTTTATTATTTTTTTGAGAACCGCCCTCTAAACATGATGTAGAATTTGGCTTGGTCCACAACCTTTTAAAAGTTTAGTTTCGTAATTCGTGAACTTTCTTTGAATGGGGTAATTCGTTAACTCTTTTTTTCTTATCTTAATCTTTCCTAATTATAATTTCAGAATTTGATTTTACTTTCTTTCAAATTTTTTTGTAAAATTTTTTAATTATATCATAGAAAATAAATTAGTAATATTATACTTTGACTTGATGTTACTACAGAAATTTAAATTTTGTTTAACTTTTATACAACCATTTCTCTATTCTTTTTTTTTTAGCATTTTCGTAATGTTTTTAAATTAATATTGTATAAGACGATGGAGAGACGAGTGATGATAATTTGACATCAACAATTCATATACTCATATTTGTATTTCACATAAATATAAAAAATAATCAAATGGTTGTATAATTGGGTTTTAGAATATTAAGAAGAGTACTCAAGTTTGCAATTAACATCATGTGCTACTCGAACATTTTTGTGTGTTGCAAAATATTTGCATTTTATATTATATTATGATGCTATCAATTAAATATATATAATTGTGGATCATATGTCAAAAAATTTATTTTTCACTATTTTTTACCACAACATAGTTTTTTTTTGCTATTTGACTTAAAACTGCATAGTTTTACTCTTGTATGACACAGGTATGAAAACTAGTATTCATATCAATTAACTTGTTAAGAATCTAGTTCTTATCCAAAATCACTCTACTTAAAAGAAACCCACCTCTAATTTTCACCTAAAAGTGAAAGAAAAAGAAAAGAAAAGAAATTCAACCCTATTAGGTAGTGGCAATTGACAATATATATATATATATATATGGTTAGGTAGATATATGATACCTATTTTTCAAAAGTTAAAAGGCCCTTTGTAAAAGATGTGCCAATTTTTTCTTTAATAAATTGTTTTGAGGTCTAAGAGTTACATTATTCTTGGCATTTCAACCCCGTCGTGTAAAGAAATAATTGAAAATATAAATGCAAATGTAAATGTAAATGAACTCAAAGCTTCAGAACATTTGACATAATTTACCCTTCGCTTTATCACGAGGTATTTGGCACAACCTTACCAATTTTTTATACCCTTCGCTTGGCATTTATCTGTTGGATTAATAGAGGAAACTGGTCATCTTTTTCGCCAAAAAAAAAAAAAAAAGAAAAGTCTTTGGAGACGAATTCAAACCCATCGACATCACAAAGATACATAAATTGGGCAATACTATGATATTGAAATTTCCCCCCAATTCAATCTATTCATGACGTCTTCATTAATGTTAACTAATTGGCATTATTCTTCGGGATTAACCAGCAATATTCTTGTTTTCTGTATATTATATAGTTTATACTATTTAAAATTATCATGGATAAAATAAGCAATTTAATCTCTAAATAAATAAAATTTTAAGAGAAAAACTATATATATATATATATATATATATTCAAATTTATAAATAGTGAAACATTAAAAATAATAATTGAAGAAAAAAATTATGATCTTGCAGACTTTTAATAAAACATTACAGTAAAACATTATCAGTAAGAGTATGTTTGGTACGCCAAATAAGTTGATTTACAACTTATTCAGGATCTTATAATCTCCTACTAATTAAATAAGTTTCGTTTGGTTGAATAAGCTTATTTGAAAAAAATTTTTGCTAGCTTTTCGCTTTTTATTCCATTTTTTACCCCTATAATTTTCTAGAAATATATTTTAAACATATCCTTTTGTGTAATTTTCAATTATGAGGCAGCTTATAAGTTATTTTGTCAAATATTTTTATTTATATCAGCTAACTTATCAGCTATCAGCTATAAGTCAGAAGATATCAGCTCTCAATTAACTTATCGTTTATCAGTTAATTCTATCAAATATAACCTAAACTTGCAGACTTTTAATTAATTAAATATGGCGTACTGGGTGATAGGATTGCTTTTTTTTTTCACTTTTTTATCTATTTTTTCTTTGCCAAACCAATCACATCTATATATTTCGTAGAATCTAATGTACTATATAAATCTCCATCATTCACCTCCACTCCTTCTCTCTCCTCTTTTATATAAAAATCTATGAAAAAATTTAAGGACAATTATATTCACACCACCTATTTTTATTTTTACACCATTTTTTAATTTTATTCATTGTCCCCAATCTTTGTGTACATTTATAATTAACCCTCACACTTTTTTGGCCTTATATTTTCATTAGCCTTCCACTAGTTAGTATATATTAATCCTTTAAATTCATTAAAATGTCATAAAAATATTTTTTTGACCTTCATAATTGTAGAATAAGTGAAGACAAATAATATACACAAAATTTTAAATAGATATTTATTCTCTAATGTGACAATTCATAAAACAATAAGTTTAAGAATGTAAAGAAAAACGTTTAAAATATAATTAAAATAATAAGCAAAGATTGATGAGGAGTATTGATACAATTAAAAAGTAGTGTATCCATAAAAAGGTGGGCAGGGAATACAATTGCCTAAAATTTAATCCTATATCACCCTTGAATGGAAGTCTCGGACAACAATGCCCTTACGTGGTACGGTGAATTGACGAAAAAGGCACCGCCGTAGGCGTAGATCAATTTACATTGGCGCAGTGCAGTCCAGTCTGCTCAATTATTTAAATCTTAAAATTCTGTTTGTATTTCCCACCATTTTCTTGTAAACGTAAAACGCGTGTTTGATCAAAGACTCATGACTAACTAACGGGTCCCTCAAGGCTCGAGTGAAGAATCAGTCTTCAATCTTTGGTAGTCAGTTTTCTCACTTTCAAAGTCTACAACTCCATAATCCCCCTTGCCTTCCCTTATTAATATCATTCTCCCTCTGCTATATCATGATTTTGTACTAGACATATGAACGAACCCATAGTAACAAGATTTAGATAGGTTTTTGATCAAATGGCTCGCGTTATCAGAAGCATTTTTCCTGGTTCAACTTCGAAAAGTGATGATTGCGATGAAGACTACAGTGTGGAGTATTCATTTGCCATGGAGTACAGTGGTCCTCCGGTCAATCACGACATTCCCCAGGTGGTTCCGATCGATGTTCGCCGGATTCCTACCGCTGCCGTCGCCGCTAAGGTGTTGACCGATTTGTCGCTTCCTGTTATTCAGCCGATTAAACGCTCGGAGAAGAAATTGTCCAAGGAGTTCAAATTAGACTCCGAAGTGATTGAATCCTCTGTTTCTCTTGGACGCCTACGTACGTTTGATAGCTCTGAAGAGATTCGATCGAAGAATTTAGAGACTAGGGAGGAACATTCTACCAGCTCCGGTACGTTAGGGTTTTCAGAAGGCCGCGATGATTCGAACCAGTTATCAGCGAGCTCAGATGTTGAGGACGTCGACGACGACTGCAAAGTTGCCCTAAATTACAGTAAATCAACAATTAATTCGTCGGAAATCTCTTCATCGGAAGAAATTGAAACCCCTGCATTACGCATTACACCGCCGGTGGTGGAAATTCATGAAGTTACTGAGAGTGACGTCACTTCCACTCACAATGACGTCAATTTGGCTGTAATCTTCCCGGAGAGGCCAGTGGCTCCGGCGGAGCCAAAAGGACTCTGCCACCTGTGCCGTAGGAGGAGCCAGTTTTCCAACAAGGAAGTTTGCGTTGTTTGTGGAGCTAAGTATTGCAGTAAGTGTGTGATCAGAGCAATGGGATCAATGCCTGAGGGGAGAAAATGTATTACTTGCATTGGTTACCGGATTGACGAATCGAGAAGAGGATCGTTGGGGAAAGGTTCTCGACTACTTAAGAGAATCCTCGTTGACGAAGCTGTTAAGCACATTATGAAATCAGAGCTCTCGTGTGAAGTAAATCAATTACCACCTTATCTTGTGGTTGTCAATGATAAGCCACTTACCATTAAAGAATTGGTTTCATTACAAAGTTGCCCCAATCCGCCCAAGAAGTTGCGACCGGGGCAGTTTTGGTATGATAAAGTCGCGGGATTTTGGGGCAAGGTGAGTACCTTAGTATTGTGTTGTTATGTTGTACAATGTTGACGTCGCATTTCTCGAAATTGAGATGAGAATTGTTAGTGAAATAGATAATCCTAGAATAGTGAATCTCGATGCTCTTGGCCAATTAGGATGAACTATTAATTGGGTTGTCCCGTGCCTCGTGTGTAAGTGATCATTGCTCATTGACTAGGAGTATTGAGGTTTGATACTCCTTGTATTAAACTGGGGCACCCCCTATGTATAGGTGGTGATTGCTTGCTGATTGGCCAGGAGTACAAAAACATGGTAGTGTGCTAGTACTAGGAGCTAATGACTGTTTTCTTTAAGAAATCATGGATTGTGGTTTGGTCGAACAGGTAGGAGAGAAACCGAGCCAAATCATCACTGCCCAACTTACAATTGGCAATCGAATTAACCAAAATGCTAGCAATGGAAACACGAGAGTATTGATAAATAGTCGCGAGATAACAAAACCAGAGCTCCGGATGTTGAAGGTGTGTGTTTTAGATGTCTAACTTTTACCGATATTTACAATTTTCAATGAATGAAATCTCAACTTTAACAATTTTTGTTGAATATAACAGTTTGCGGGAATCCATTGTGAAGGCAACCCTCATTTTTGGGTTACTGCAGATGGATCTTGTCAGTACGAAGGAATGAAAGCGGTGGTCGGAAAATTGTGGGATAAGGTGAGCGCAAATTCAGGCCGTGACTTGCTCCAATCATGTCTCCAATTCTTAGACGATTAATTGTGATGATATGCTTTTGTACCTTTTAGAAGCGAGTGAAGATAATGTGTAAAGTACTATCTTTGCCATTTCCTTCACATGTGTCCAACCTGGGTGGCGAATTTTCTAAGGACATCGATGAAGTTAACTCAAAGAATTTGGACCAGAAAAAAATAGGCAGATTTCTCCTGGTCGGCAATGATCAGTCCGGTACAAGTACTATATTTAAACAGGTAGTTTGTTTTTTTTTTTTTTTTATCGTCTTTGCTAGTCTGATAGATGGGATTATGGGTTACAATTCACATAACAAATCGGCTTAATTACTCCTCTGGCGTCATCAGGCAAAAATTCTGTATAAAGTACCTTTCTCAGGAGACGAACGTGAAAATATCAAGTATTTAATCCAAAGAAATCTATACCGTTATATTGGTATCATCCTTGAGGGACGTGAGCAATTTGCAGAAGATTATTTTGTTGAATTCCGAAGACAACACGACATTGATCAACCTGGTCCTTCAGGTAAAAATTACAACATTCTATTGCTATAAAAAACAAGTTGAAAAAATCATATAATCTATATTTTTTGAATTTTTTATTTTTGTTTTTAATTGGAACAGAGATATTCGAAGCGGTTGATGAACGAAATATATATTCCATTAGTTGTCCAAAAGTGAAAGCATTCGCGGATTTGCTGCTCCAATTGATGGTTTCAGGCAATTTGGAGGCCATTTTCCCAGCAGCGACTCGAGAATATGCACCACTAGTTGAGCAGCTGTGGAAAAATGAAGCTTTTCAAGCGACATACAGACGAAGAAATGAACTACATAAGCTACCAAGAGTTGCCAATTATTTCTTAGATCGAGTAAGTCATGTGTTTCACATCATTCTTTGCGACGGTGAAAAGAACTAGATGTGTTTGTTAATGCTAATAAGCTACTTTGACCTTCTGAAGGCTATTGAGATTTCGAGGAATAATTACGAGCCAGCGGATTTGGATATCTCATACGCCGAGGGCATATCTTTGTCCAATGGGGTTGCTTCCATGGAATTTTCTTTCCCTGTTTCATCCCAGGATTCTTACATGGAGTCTGATGATCAGAACAATCCTCTTTCAAGGTTGTTTGTCTAATTTAAGATTTTACTTCGCTAAAAGTCAACTTTTTAGGTTTTAATAGTAGTGAAGACTACTAGATGTGTGAATGTTAACAAGTAGTGATTTGAGGTATCTAATTACTATTGAAGTTTGAGTTTGACTCAATAGTAAACTTAATTTTAAGTCCATTTTGTTATAGGTACCAACTTATAAGAGTTAACAAAAACAGCCTCGGAGGAAACTGCAAATGGCTTGAGATGTTTGAAGAAGTCGACCTCGTCCTGTTTTCTGTGTCATTGATTGATTACGCCGAGTTCTACAATGACCCTAGTGGAATTTCCACCAACAAGATGCTGGTGAACAAGAAACTCCTTGAGAAAATCGCCACTCATCCATCGTTCGCCCAGAAAAATTTTGTTCTCATACTCAACAAGTTCGACCTGCTGGAAGAGAAACTTGAACAAGTCCCTCTATCGCAATGTGATTGGTTTCAAGATTTTCGACCCGTGATGAGTCTTCATCCACACAAGGCCAATAGTAACAACAACCCGCCTGTAGCAGAACGCGCTTTTCACTATATCGCCATGAAGTTTAAACGACTTTTCACTTCGCTAACCAGACGCAAGTTGTTTGTCATACCAGTTACGGGTTTGGAAGGTGATAGCGTTGATAAAGCAATTAGATACGGTCGGGAGGTTACGAAGTGGGATGAGGAGAAACTTACCTTTAGTATGAATGAAGATACTACTGATAGCGTCGACGCTAGCACTACGTAGTTTGCAAACTGAAATAGCTGTAAGTAGTCTCCTCTGTCGGTAAATCTCGCAAGTTTTTAAATGTACATATCAGATACAGTATTAATTAATTTCTCACTTTAAATGTTACATTAAAGATAGTAATTAAGTTGACGAATCATTTACTGCCAATTAACTAATTGTTACATCATCAATGATGAACAGCAACGGTGACGAGTATCTTTAGGACTATGATATATTCTCGAAATCATTTCTTACATAAACAAATATGCACACATTATACATACCCTCTTACATTGATTTAAAAAGAGATCGAATCCTCTAGTTTTAACACGGTGCAAATCGGTCCATGAGCAAGAACACGGTCATCTCCGACATAGTCTCCTCCCTTGAGGCGTTGGCCGTCAACTTGAGAGTGGTTGACGATGGAGTCGACTCTTGCTTTCGTGGTTTTCTTTCTTCTACTTCATCGGCCACCGCTCGGATCAATGGATTTCGGGCTCTCACTTTCCCTCTCAGCTTTAGGATTTTCTCAAGGCACACATCAACCATGGCTGCCATTTGTGTATGTTCTTTTCCTGTCTAATTCTTGATAAGTATTGAAATCAATGTAGAGATAAAAGCTCAACTATTACATTTATAGAGTGGGAAATTGAATGGTATGAAGGGCGAAAAAGTAAATACCAGTGTGCAGAAGCGCCCCTTGAATAATGAATATGGTCCCACACTCCCATTGGATATTTTTATGCGAATATGTTGCCTTGAAGGGATATTCTAAGAAGCTAGCATATTTTCAGACCAATCCAATATAAGATTCAAACATTAAAACGCGGTGAAATTGCAACATTGGTCCCCTACGATTTGCATCGTGTAAGAACTTCGTGCTCGACTCTCAAAATGGAGTATAGGGAATCGCACATGGTAGAAGGTTCAAGAATCGGACCCACTTTTTTTTTTTTTTCCGTCACATGTTTTAAGACACATTTTAAAAGTGACTCACGCACAAAATTGAAAAGCCTAACAAAGTATATTGATGGACAAGTAGTAGCTGTCGTTGCCATTTTTAACAGAAAAGTGAATTTTAACTTTTAGTAAAGACTCCAACTCTTGGAGTTAATAATCAAAACATTTTAGATGTTGAAGATCTAGTATTCGAAACCACACCAATGATCAAATCGTCGCGGTGAGTAGCGTAAAGTGCCAATAGGGTGATGTGGCCTCCTTGAGAGCGCGTCGATAAGCAATTTTTTTAAAAAATTTATTTATTTTTATTTTTTGAGTATCTATATTAAGTAAAATGAATAATATATAATTATCCCTTATCTCGTAAGGCCACATGTGTTTCATATTTTTCTCCCAAAATGGGAGTGCTGGCATGATCTCCTACCAACTCATGAGCGTTCAAAACCATGAATGGAGTACACCAGAGCAATTTCCCATTTGAATAAGATGTGTACATCAATTGTCACTAAGCATGTGTTTGTTTTACTTATTTTCACATAAAAATCACTTACTATAAAAATTAAAGTCAAACATCAATATCAATCTCACATTTCACATTATCACTCATTATTATCCACATATCTCGTGATTCCCACCACTATCAATCTAAAAACTCAATTTTTAATAAATTTTTAGATAAAAAAAAAGTACACGAATACATACTAAGTTTTTGTTGTTTTCATCTTCTCAAATCTTCTACTGTTCTCCGAAATTTGCAGTTTTTTTAACCTACTTTATCTAATTTATTATTTCAGTAGAAACAAGAGAAATGATTTCACCATTTGATCTACCGTGAAAAAACAGGGAATACTAATAATGAAAACACGATAAGCTCAAAGGTCCCTGAATTGGATTAACACAAGAATTATGGCCTGATTTGTTTTATTTATTCAAAAAAAAAAAAAAATGTCTCCATCACGTGCACGAGCGTTCAATGCACGAAGCTGTGAGCGATAATACCGCTGCATTATTATATGGAGACAATAATTCCAACTTCATAATTGGCCCACAGAAATAGCGCGTGGCGTGCAGTTTTGTTCTTACCCTCTTTGGGAGAGTGAATTTCGGAGCCAAAATATTGAAATATCTCAAGTTTTTGGATTCCATATTATTTTATAGAGTTTTATTTTGGGAATAATATTGATCTATAATTTTTATTATTTAAAAAATTATTTATTTTTATGATAAATTACTTATATAATATTATACTCAAATTAAAATTCTCAATGAATGAATATTATAATTTGAAACAACAAAATTTGAAAATTTTCAATTTTTCGCTCCCAAATTCACCCTCCCAAAAGACGGTAATGTTCGCGAAGGTGAACAAAACTACAGACTAGCGCTTGATGTATTTCGGACTGGGCCACTGGTTTTAGTTGTGATGCCACGTGACGCTACTGGATGTCTTTCGATTGAATTTCTAACAAAATTATTTTTTCCTTCCTTAAAAATTTGCCAATACAACTTTTAAAAAATATATAAAATTTAATTACGTGTTCTACTGCTTTTGTGGTCAATAAATAGTCACATGTTAATTATGCTAACAAAGTCACTGCGTAAATGAACTTAGTAAACAGTGACAAATTTTAAGTGCAACATATTGTTTGAGTAATTTTAAGATCAATATATTTTTGACTGCGTGTTTATTTGATTTCTTATCTTCATTTTTAACTACACATAATAAAAATTATTATTTTTTAATTATTATTATTATTATTATTATTAACACTTCCGGACTCTCTAAGAACTTTCTTCCTCTTAACCACATGCACTGTATTAAAGAAAATAAATATCGATTTTCTTGTTGAAAATCCTTATCAAACAATCTCCAAGGCATAAAAAGACGAATCTTCTCTGTAGATTCAAATGTACTAAAAAGACGAGAGACAATCAATTTCGTATTTGTCGTAAACAGCAATAGGGAAGAAAAACAAGAAAAAGGACAAAGAAAAGGGTTATGGTCTCTATTCGCCAAAAAAATTCAAAATATCTTCCTTGTGCCAACAATCTCACAGAACTTCACTAAGGTTTACATTCAAGAGAAGGTTTGTGACAGACTTCCTAATAAAAACATGCATTGTCCTACAAAGTCAACCATATTAGGGGTGGGTCCGGGACACAGTATAGCTCGTGGGTCTAGGGGCAGATTGGCCATTGCCATTCCTACTCACACTCAGTCACTTCTATCAGGTCCATGATCAAGTTGGAAAATGGCTGTAGATATTTTGAGTCTCTGACGTTTAATGACATTTTCAGATATTTTGGAAAATAGCCAAAGTTGACCTTATAGGAATTTTAAGTTCCCATCGAGCGTTCCTAAATTTAAGGAACGCTCGGCCATTTGAAGTCGATTTGTTTTAAATCAGATAGATCTGGAATCAACACTGGCGAGGAGTCTTGAGAATTTTCAATTTTTCGGCACCAGTGCGTAGCGTGATATCGGTCAAAGTTTTAGTGATGTTTTGGGTTTTGGTGATGTTTTGGCGCCCAAACATCACCCTGACCGTGGTCATGGCCTGGTCGTAGGAAAAATTCGGAAAATTCCCAGACTCCTCAGTGTTGATTCCAGAATCTAGTCCAGATGAAACGCATTAATCGACCTAAATGGCAGTGGTTTTTATTTTTAAAAACCACCGGTGGGAACGGAATATTCCTGGTTGACCTTAACCTCTTAGAGCAGAAAAATAGAGGCCCACTGTAGACTGTTCTAACATGAAGTTGGGTTCATCGGAAGCCTGTGCAGCTTATTCCGGGGATGGTATTTCTATTCTCAGTATACAAGTCATATAATTTCGAACCAAGTTGAAGATCAAACATCCAACCAATCATAAACAAAAGCAAGATCAAGCAATCCTATTATAAACAAACACTGACATATAGATTTATAGTCCACTTTGGCACAAGTCAATTTCAATTTCTAGATCAACAACTTGTACTTCTTCAATTCACAATAAAACGCTAGTTCCAATATATCATTCAGCATAAACTGATATTTGAAATAGAAATCAACTCCCTAACCAAATAGAAATCAACTCCCTAACCTGATCACAGCCATAAGCGAATCTGTTGTGGTGCTCACGCACAACTTGAAACGTCATGCCCAGAGTATTCAGCGATGGCAAGAACCCACCAGAGAAATGCAGAGCCCAAAATGTGGCATAAATAAACTCAATCTCCATTTCCATAAAAAGAGCTTTTCATGAATAATTGCCTAACTGGACCCTGCCAGTTGTGTCGGGCTGCAAGAAATTTGCACCTCCATTCAGAGGCTGGTCCTTAAGGTGCGAATATAGACCATCGCTACACCAGAACAAATAGATTGACTTGCCCAGCTGTCACCTTCTCCTCCACCTTCAAAATCCCAAGACATTATTTGGTCTTCATGGGGAGAGAGCGAGAGCATGAACCCAGGCGAATATTAGCAGCTTCTAGGGCAGCCAGTAGAGAGCATCCAGCGGAATATTTCCATAAGAAAACCTACTACTTTATCACTTGCACAGAAAATTCCAGGATTTACTCACTGGCACTCGGAAGAGCAACTTCCATTCAGATGCCTGATAATAGAAAATTCTGGACTGGTGAGCTCCAAGTTCAGACACCACATCGCTTGGAAGGCTTGGATGTTGTAGTTGTGTTCGGAATATTAGTCTCTTCAAATCCAAGGAGTCCAACCTTCATACATATTGCAAAGATTGTCTATATTTGTAGCTTGCCTGAGCAGAAAATCCACTTGCTCTGCGATGCTAATTTCTCTGCATATACGAAATCGTGGATAAATCATCAACCTCATTAAATTTTACCATTTGATTTTAGTTAAGCAGCAGACAGGAAGCAAATACCTGTTATCAATGATGTCTTTACCATCTATTTTCATCTCTACGCGCCTTAAGATTGACATTGCGTAAGCATTTCTACCTACAAGTCCAACATGGATAGAAGAAGAAATGTAAAACTTTTTGAGTTAAGATGCAGTTCCATCTTTAGTCTAGATCCATAGAAGATGTTGCTTAATACTAGATTCCTTACCCCCAACAACTCGGCTACCAGATTCAGTGTTGACAAATGATGTTTCAAGACATTCAGCCTCAACCCTGTCGTGGTTCAACAAAGATGCCTCATCTTTAAGGGCAAAACTCACATTGGAGATTTCCTGATTCAAAATAAGCATGCACATAAGAAGTATTTTTAGCGATAGATTATACCACAAAGCCCCACATTAAGCGTCCTCATCAGAGAGTAACTTATTATAAACCTGAGCGATTTTTGGGTCTGTCTCCTCAAGCGGCGACCCGGGTACATCAGATCCATTAGATGCAGGGTAGTTTGGTAAATCACTGCTCTCTTTGTTACCAGAGTCACCTGAAAGGTGTTCCTTCAACTCTAAACAACTCAAATTATCTGCAATACTTGCCTCTGCTGATGTAACACTGGACTCTGTACTGCAATCACTGATGCTCTCGGGTGGAGATATCCATCCTTTATCTAAAGGCACATCATTGAAACCAACCGAATCTGTATCATTTTCACCATCAGGTTTGTAGAAGATCTCACTCTCTTCAGTATCGTATTCTGTCTCATTATCAGCAGGATCTGCCTTCGTTGAATCAATATCCTGTGACCTTACTTCCTGGCTCTCTCCTAATCCTTCAAAAGCCTAAAACATACATATAATGACAAGGGATCATAATGCATACACCCAATATAAGATCGTGCATTTGACAGAAGTTAATATTGGCTCCGTTACTTTATGAAGATTGCCTGCATGAAGACTCGCAGCCCTTGCTAGCCCAGTCAGGACGGAGAAAAGGCCCTTAACAGACAACATGAGAGATGGAACCAAAGGCTTGAACACTTGAACAGCTTCCTTTATCCTTGTATGGTAAGACTGGAATACGGCCTGTCCATGAATGGGGGATATCTCCAGCTTTGTCTCTTTTTCCCGAGCCATTACATCAGTCATAGCAGAAACATCATTTGATAATACAGATTCAAGTGGTAGCAGGACAGCATTAGCCTATCCAGGATACAAGAAAGTAACAATTAAATGTGGTGTGTATGCAATACCACTACCATGCATAACAAAGGAAAGCACTTAATCATAGCAAAGTCATGATGATTAAAAGATATACCTTTGCCAGATCTTCCGTAAGGGAGAAGTGTAATGCACCAGCTTCCTTCCCCAAACTGTGAATGTCATGCAGGTCTTCAGTAATAGCCAAGACCTATAGAAGGTTGGTAAAGATAGTCAAGACATTTACACGAGTAGCATAATCTTATGCCAATAATGATAAACCCGCACATCAGGGCACCTACAGTATCTATAAGACGCAATATTGTCGCTTCTAATATGCGTGAAAGCATGAATATGGTGTAATTGGTGTTACGATATTTGACTACTTGTATATTAGTTGTAATTAGAGCTTTAGTTGTAATTAGAGCCCATATACTATTAGTTATTATTTAGGCCCATTAATTAGGCCCATTGTACATTAGGGTTTTGAGTTGTGTATGTTGTAACTCTATTTAAAGAGGTTGATATCTCAATGAAGAGCATCGAATTAAATTGAATCTATTTAGTTTGACATGAGTATCGAGCCGAGTTCTAGGAATTGATCGATTTTACGATCGTCTGTGATATTCATCGAATTCTTGTTCATCAGCGCCTGTTCGCCGAATTCTTGTTCGCCGAATTCTTGTTCATTGCACTTTGTTCGCATCGGAGATCTTGTTTCATCGCGCCTTGTTCGAGATCTTGTTCATCGCGCCTGCGTTCATCGCCATCGTTCATCGTGAAATCTTGTTCATCGCATATTTTTTCGATTTCACATAAATGGTGAAGACAAGATTTCGATTGTTCGTTTTAACGGGAAGAATTATAGTATTTGGGAATTTCAATTCTCAATGTATGTTAAAGGAAAAAGATTTATGGGGTCACTTAGATGGTACTACGAAGGCTCCTACAGATCCTAAGGAGGCGTGCTGGTGGGTGATTAAGGATGCCTGATTATAACTTGGTTGCTTGGTTCAATTGAACCATATATGATAAATGATCTGCGACCTTTTGCAAGCTGCAAAGGAGATGTGGGATTATATTCTAGTAGCGTCTATTATCGAGGATATCTTGCTAGAAAATATCGATTTGGAGTTAGATATTTCTAATTATCGACAAGCGCATCTCACTATTATTGATTTATTCGGATTTTGGAATCTTTGGAGTAGATATTAATTGTTTCTTAGCGGTTCCACAGAGCATTAGAATCTTTAAAGAAAATTCATGATGACACGAGAGACCAATTTTCATGAAGCTTCGCCGAGTTTGAAAGCGCGTGGTGGGTTAATTAATCGCCATCCTATACCGCCCCGCTTAGACACTTGTTTAAGTGCACTATTGCGTGAAAAACGTTTAACCTTCAGATCGATCTTAATCAAGACTGCCCCACTTTGGTGATGAATGTTGCTTATCTTGCTTTCAGGCCAAAGGAAAAACCGATGTCTGAGATACAATGCTATCATTGTAAGGGAGTTTGGGCACATTGCAGACACCGCACTAAGAAGTTACGTAATTCAGTAAGAAAGAGAGGCATCTCATCAAAGATTGTCGAATCCGGCCTCCAAAATAGACAAGAGGCGAGTTCTAGTGCATCATTCGGTCTAATCTTGCAGATGTTACTCTTGCGCATGCAGCTGACTTTGTTCCACACGGTGTCCATCTCCTTTGACTCGAAAATGGTCCAACGGATGATTGTCTCTCGCTTTATACGCTTTTAGTATCCAAGTGCGAATCATTCGTACTTCCCTTGGTTAGTTGATTAGTGACTTCAAATCATATGATGGAAATCCTCGCTATTTTTGCGTGATATTAAATGAAGTATCACGGGTAATCGGCATATTCAAATAGCAAATGGTAATACTATTCCTATTCTTCGCTATCGGGTCTCTTGGGAATACGCTTTGATAATGTCCTCGTTACTTGGCGATTATCTTCAAATTTAATTTCTGTTGGACAATTGGTGGATAATAATTGCAAAATTCACTTTGATCGTAATGGTTGTTGTGTGCGAGGATCAAACATCGGGAAGGTGATCATGAAGGGGCCTAAAGTTGGGCGTCTGTTTCCTCTTCAATTCTCCATTTCTAATTCCAGTTCCAATTGATTAATTACGGTTTTTAATTCAATAGGTTGTTCTCATTTGTTATTAGCAATAGTGATGTTTGGCATAAGAAATTAGGCCATCCTAATCAAGTTGTTTTATCTCGTCTTGTCAAAGAAAGCGGTCAATTGGGCAATAAAATTTCATTTCGATATATGTTCTGGTTGCACTACTTGTAAGTTGGGTAAAAGTAAATGTTTACCATTTCCTTCTCATGGGAGTCGTGGTACGCATGTTTTGAGATTGTGCATACCCAGATGTTTGGGGTATTAGTCTGTTATTTCACATGCTCAATATAAGTATTTTGTGACTTTTATTGATGATTATAGTCGTTTCACTTGGATATATTTTCTCGATCTAAATCAAGTGTTCTCCAAATTTTGAAATTTCTTGCACTTGTTCAAACTCAATTTTACTCAGATTAAGATCTTACGATCCGATTCCAGGGAATACATGTCTGCTCCGAGTTTCACAATTTTCTCACGTCTACGTGGGTATTTTGTCTCCAACGATCTTGTCCATATTCTCCCCAACAAAATGGAGTAGCAGAGCGTAAGAATCGACACCTCTTAGATGTAGTTCGTACTCTCATGATCGAATCATCTGCTCCTTTCGTTTAAGATTGAGCGTTGTCTACATCGGTCTATCCGATTAATCGGTTGCCTTCTCAAGTTCTTCAATTTGTTTATCCATAATATCGTTTGTTAGGTGTCATTCGGACTATAATTCTCTTACGTATTTTGGTTGTCTGTTTTGTTCACTTACCTCCCTACGAGCAGAAACAAACTCATGCTCAAGCGACGCGATGCGCTTTTCAGATCTGATACTTCTCATAAGGGATATATATGTTATGATTCAGCTAATAAACTTCGCATCTCGTAATGTTATTTTCTTTGAAACTCAGTATTTCTTCCAGTCATATTCCCCACCATATGAGACTTCCCTTCCTACGTTTGATCGCATGATACTTCTGGCGATCGTTGGAAAGGAATAGTGTATCAAAGACGTCCTCCTCGGTACCAGCGCCCCTTCCGAGATCTGAACCGATGTCGATTCGTTCATACCACGGAGGGCGACTCGTATATCGACACCGGATCGGTATGGATTCTCTCATCACGCTAATCAGGCTACACTACGGATACTCTTGTTATTCCTAAGTCTTATTCGATGGGTGAGGCTGTTGGCGACAAACTATGAAAGGCGAACTTGGTAACGCTCGGAGAATCACACACGGGATATAGTCCCTGCTTAGGAGTCAAACTCATCGGTTGTAAGTGGGTGTATCTGATCGAACTCCGTTCACGATGGAACTATTGATAGATATAAAGCTCGGTTGGTGGCACTTGGCAATTGCCAAGAATATGGACTTGATTATGAAGAGACTTTTGCTCGGTTGCTAAGATGACTACTGATTCGAATTTTGGCCATTTCTTCTTCCAAAGGTTGGTCATTGCGTCGGATGGATGTAAAGAATGCTTCTTACATGGGGATCTAAAGGAAGAGATTTATATGGTCCCACCCCTGGGCTATTTCTTACCGCAATCGAGTGAAGTTTGTCGCTTAAACGCTCTCTATACTGATTAAAGCAGGCACCCGTGCTTGGTTTGAGAAATTTCGTGCTACACTTCTCGGTTTCACTTCACCTCAGTCAATATGATTCCTCTCTTTTTCTCAAGAAGACTCCTCTGAGGATAGTCTTTCTCTTAGTTTATGTGGATGACATTGTCATTCACGGATCGATGTTCAAACAATTAGCAAACTCCAGCATCTTCACCCTCTTTCCACATGAAAGATCTTGGCTCCCTTACTTTCTTGGTCTTGAAGTTCATTCGTCTTCCATGGTATTCTCACGCATCAACACAAATACACCCAAGATATTCTCACTTTAGTGGTCTCGATGGGAATCTGTTCTTACACCAATGGAAGTGGAATTTGAAACTTTGTCAAGAAGATGGTGAATTGTTACGGATCCTTGTTATATACGACAACTTGTGGGAGTTTGAATTATTTGACTATCACGCGACCTAATATTTCTTTTTGCCGTTGACAAAGTCACCAATTTATGAAGGCCCTCGGCATTCTCATTTAGGTGTTCGCGTATTCTTCGTTATCTTAAGGGTACTTACGTGGGTTATTTTTCCCTAAGATGAATCCATTCGATTGGTGGGTTATAGTGATGCTCTTAGGTGTTGTTCAGATACTGGCGTCGGTCTATTACGGGATGGTGTATATATTTACAGGGATGCTCTCATCTCTTGGAAAAGTAAGAAACAAGATCGGGTTTCTAAATCCTCTGAATCAAATCCAGCACTGAGTACCATGTCCTTAGCCTTTGTTCCGAGATTGTGTGGCTTCGTGGTTTGTTAAATGAGCTTGGTATTCCTCAATCTTCTTCCACTCCACTACATGCCGAAACACAGTAGCCATTCAAATTGCGAGAGAATCCTGTTTTCCATGAGCGTACAAAACATATTGAGGTTGATTGTCATTCTATCAGTGAAGCATTTGATCACCATGTGATCAATCTTCCTCACATCACCACGGAGTTACAAAGCGGTGATGTATTCACCAAAGCATTATCTCGTGGCGTCATCAG
The DNA here is from genome assembly GCA_018223645.1 of Jasminum sambac. Taxonomy (NCBI): domain Eukaryota; kingdom Viridiplantae; phylum Streptophyta; class Magnoliopsida; order Lamiales; family Oleaceae; genus Jasminum; species Jasminum sambac. The sequence continues at coordinate 23,387,273 of CP073648.1, read as the reverse complement.
TTCTTAGTGGGCAAATTGATGCTTTAGGACCCTCATCAATTTGAGGGGATGTTACGATATATTGACTACTTGTATATTAGTTGTAATTAGAGCTTTAGTTGTAATTAGAGCCCATATACTATTAGTTATTATTTAGGCCCATTAATTAGGCCCATTGTACATTAGGATTTTGAGTTGTGTATGTTGTAACTCTATTTAAAGAGGTTGATATCTCAATGAAGAGCATCGAATTAAATTGAATCTATTTAGTTTGACAATTGGTGGCAATGTGAAGGAATAGTGATTGACGAAACAGATAAAACCTAGACCAATCAACTTCTCTTCTACTCTTTATACAGAAGTCACAAACTCACTAGTTGGAATACGATTGAGTTACAGTCGCAATTCATGGCTAAAAACAGATAACTTATACAAAATAAATGTTCTTGCAGGAAGATCTGACGGCTAGTAGATTTGGCCAACTCATCTTATACGATTGAGTTACAGTCGCAATTCATGACTAAAAACAGATAACTTATACAAAATAAATGTTCTTGCAGGAACATCTGACAGCTAGTTGATTTGGCCGACTCATCTTACTCCCAAGTGCCTGCATTTTCCTGCTATTATTATCTATAAGTAATGTGTACAAATCTGGGATTTATTTCATTGCAATTAGATGATGGAAATCCAGGTAGTTTATTCCTAGGTTGTACTCTGTCAACTAGTCTGTATCTATCAACTCCTCGAAATTGCAGTGGTTGGGCAATATTTAAGTATATAGACTTTTAATTAAAGATTCTCATTAAGGGGCAATAAAGGTTTACCATCCACAGGAGATTTATATCATTTCTGAAAAGGTAATACAAATAAAATTTATTTCAATGTCATAAAGACGTGAACATGAAGACGCTAAACTCGTTCATTTCATATTATCCATGTGAATGATGCAATCTATCAAACCAAATTTGAGTCTCATGAAGTTATCGTAGTAGACAGTTACCAAGTGTTTCGGATTCTTTTGGACAGTTAAGAGTATAATAACAAAATATCTTTGTGTATTATGACATGCAAATGAAGATAAGTACATAACTTTCTTGAGTTGGAAAGTCTTATGGAAAGCATTAAAGCTATTAAGTACCTCCTCAAGCATCGAACCACATTCGGAAGTCAAAGCACTGTGGCCTCTAATAATGCCCCCAAAAGCTGAAAGGCTAACACTGGCTTCATAGGCAGAGTCCTTCATTGCAAGAAGAGTACTTTGCAGATCACCTGCAGAGGCTAAAAAAGGTAAGGTGAAGTCTGGCAGCACTAGCGCAGTTCACAAATCAACAACCCTCCATCCCTCTCATTCCTTTCCGGTGAGAGGTGTTGGAATCCCACATCGGGTAATCAAATATATAAGGTGAGAGTAAACCTCCCCTAACAAACCAGCTTGTTAGGATAGGTTTACCATCACCTTATATATTGGATCTTATATATTTGATTACTCGATGTGGGATTCCAACACGCCCCTCACGCACAGCGTGGAATATGACACACAACTTGTGGAAATATTTATTGCGGTACCAATATCATAGTTGTGTGTCATATTCCACGCTATGCGTGGAGGGGCGTGTTGGAATCCCACATCGAGTAATCAAATATATAAAATTCAATATATAAGGTGAGGGTAAACCTCCCATAACAGGGCGGTTTTGTTAGGAGGAGTTAGGTCCAATATCCTAAGAAGAGGAAAAGTAGCACTCTTACTTGGAAAGTATTTATGAAATAGTCTTGTTTATAAACATATAGAAATGAGTGATAAAAAAGTGGATAATAATTCTAAGTTAAAGTAGTGGGATAAAAAGGTGATTTGACCTAGAGGTTTATAAATACTTCTCAAACAAGCTGTTTCTTTTTCCTTTTTCAAGGTTGCAAGGGAATTCTCAAGCTTATCATATGCAGTAATGCCCAATCAAACAAAATGTTCTTTATGCTGCTTGGCCTCTTCACTTTTGAAGTACCCCTGTCAGACACTTGGGCGTGGGATCCTTCGGGACCCTTTAAGTCAAAAGAGAATCTTTTATATCCTTCAAATTAAGAGCAAATCTTAATTCGTATTCCCCAATAATGTACATAAAACTGTCAAAATATGCATTTCCAAAGTCAATTTTAAGTCTATTAAGACTTATTTGTGTACTTTTCTAAAATTTGAACTGTTTTTAGCCATGTCATTTCCTAAATTTTTGAAAATGGAGGATCTAACACTCCGATATGTACCCGTACCCGACGCCCGACCCAAGTCCGAGTATCATAGAGCTCTAAACAGATGTAGCTTTTAAGCACTTCCATCATGATCTCATGTGAACCAAGGAGTGTTCATCTTGTAAAGACTATCAATGTGCACGCAGGTGAGCATCAACTGAAAGCTTAAGGGGCAATCCTCTCAGTTATAACAATTTCCTTTTGGGTTATATTATAAGGAATATTATGTAACAACAAAGTTGGGAGCATACTTTGATTTAAGGCATGTTAGGAATGGAATTTTTATAAATTTTTATAGATTTTTACCCATGTAGTACACAAATCTCCACATTCAACTCCACTCATTCTCCCACCTACTTCACATAAAAATCCATAAAAATTTCAATCCTAAACATGTACTTAGACTCTAAAAATGGCCAATTAAAGTTAGCAATAAAATTTATAACAAATTGAAATTGGCATATTCAAACTCATCTCAGAACATCCATTTGAACACGCGGAGTAGTCTGAAATAAGAACTGGTGGTGGCAAAGGCTATGGCAAAGGCTATAACGATAAAAGTGAATTCGTAAAATGCAGGCAGGCGTCAGCTTGACAAAGTAATATGTTAGTAATTGACTGTTCAATGGATATCAATAGCAGTGTCACTCAATTGGCTTGTGAATTTAACAACTGTAAGGAGTCTACATGTGTCAAATCGTGTTCATGGTGGAATCATGTTGTAGAGACTCAGATCTTTTAAGATTAGGTACTCGCTACGGGTTTGTACACAAGTTCATCTTAAAGGAATAAAAGATCTTCACCTGATGCAGACTTTGCCTTTACAGAAGCAACGGAAAGTTCATTTGTTGCGGAAACTAAACTACTAGATGCAGCTTCCATGTTGTTCTGCGCCAGCTTCCACTCTTGTTCAGCACCTGAGATATAGCATGCAAAAATAGAATTCAATATCAAAGAAACATTCAATCATGTAATAAAAATAATGTGTGTTCACTGGAAGGCCTAAAACTAACGTGTGAAGGAGTGATAGGCAACGTCCAATTTTGTTAATGCATTCATGTAAGTTTGCTGCCACATGCTGACATCTGCACTAGTTCTTAATGGATGAAGTTGTCCCAAGTTCCTAAAAGATCCATCATGCGAAGATTCAAACTCTAAAATGGAGGTGCAAACTTTTGTTATGCCTGATGCATTTTCCCGAGCTCCCTGCAACAACTGTCTCCGCCTTGCCAAATGATCATGAAATTCGTGAGGTATTCCTGAATTTCTTGCCAATGTAGTTGCCATGGAACTTGGACCACCACAAGCCCAGCTCATAGCTCTCTCAAGCTGTCCTTCTGCTGTCATAGAAGTTTGCTCACAAGATTGCAAGCGCTCTAATGATTTAGCTATTTTCGCAACTGAAGAATGTATATTCTCTAACAATTTTGGTCTGCTAATGTTTAGAACAACTTTAAGTAGGTCATCATCTGCAAGAATTTTAAGAGAGATGAGCTTGATATTATGAGAGGGGCTCAAGGTGATATCATGCATCCATTCCATCTGAACAATTTCCAAGCTGGTCTTGAGAAGAGCTTCCTTAAGTTCATTCACCTGCCTCTTCATGACAGAAGCTGCTAATTTTGCTGCCCTGGCAGTTTCATGTGCATTGCAGTACTCTTCAAGCATACATTGCACTTCTTTAACAGCCACAAATTCTATCTTCATAGCATCAAAAGCTATATCTCTTTTTGCCTCCGCCTTTTGCCTTAGAATCTCTATTTCTCTGTCCAACCTAGTCAACAGAGTTGGAGCAACTCGTTCTTTCAAGTATTGTCCAATATAATCCTGAAGTTGAATTTTAACTTTTTGCTTCACTACATTCACAAGTTGGTCAAATCCTAAATTTTGATCAAAGGATGATGCAACATCATGTGTGCAGGAATCAAGCAACAGATCAACCACAGAAACTTTCCAAACAAAAAAGGCATGACTGCATTGTATGACAGGAAACTTCCATATATATTCAGATATTGGGCATCCTGAACTCATCAAGTCAGCAAGGTGCGAAATTCCACTTGGGCTCCATGAAACCGGTCCAGAAAATGACGACAGTGCTTGATCAACGGATTCCAACTCGGAGAACGGCTGAACTAGTCCTGCTAAGAGTGCTTTGCTCCTTAAAATATGTGGTTCTCTTTCTTTGTCAGCAGCAATTAGAGACTGCAATTGTAGTTCAGCAGAAGCTAAAGTGCTGTTAATACTTGCTTCTTTCTTTAAAAGAGATGAAGTTCGCAGGTCTTTCTGGTTCCACATTTGGTGGAGTTTATCCAGCTGCTCTCTGCAAGCTTCTTCTTGAGAGGCTAGTTCCTCAGCCTCTTCCCAAGATAAGTGATCTCTGCCCTTGACAGCAGCTTCTTCAAGAGCCAGCTGTTGCTCAGTAATGAGACCAACCTTCACAAAGTAATTCTGCTCAAGTTCCATCAAATTAGACCTCTCTAGTTCAACCTCAATAAGCTGCTCCAGTGCTGTATCTATTGATCCCCGAATTTGGGAGACTGATCCTAAAGCATCCATAATTTCTGAGTTAAATGAAACTACAGATTTTATCATACTGGGTAGAACGACTTCAACCATTTGACGAACAAGGTTTTTACAGTGAAGAAGAGTGGCTTTAAAAATGGAAGCCCAATTCATTTGGGATGCATAACATGAACTCTCGTCATCTCCCTCAACCATACAGCTATCCTGTCCAACACTCTTCTTTAGCTCACTAAGAACCTCGGTTACAAGGACACATTTTTCTATATGTCCTTCAAGCTCATTTAGTGGCCCATTGTCTGTATTTCTTTCCCCTGGAAAATGATTCAGGCCTGCATTAACGTGGTTCTTAACATCATCAAACAAATTGCTTGCGGCTGTATCTAAGACAATTAGAATGCTTTCGTTCTTCTCTTCAATCTTCCCATACAAGGTAGATTCTGATGGTTCTCCATGTGTCACTGATCCCAAACCCAAGCCATTGCCTCCCCTATTGAAACTAGCATGCTGAACATAGTCCATGAAAGAAGATAAAAGGCGTCCCTTCGATTTCACTTTAGTATCTGTACCAGTCGACTTCAGAAGTTCGCCAGACTCTTCTTCCAATCTCTCTATGTCAGCAGCATACTCTGCTACCTTAAGACACAGATCATCATAACTGCTCTTAATTGAACTATATCCATCTCTGTGTCCATTCACGATGAGCTCAGCTCCCTGCCTTCGAGCAACTGTTATAACATCCGAGGAGAGCGCATTGAGAGAAAGTAAAATCTGTGCCCAACCATGTACTGGGCTGGTTACAATGTAATTTAATGGAAGAATACGCTGCAGAGCCAATGAATACAATTGAAGTGCGGCAACCGCTGAAGAAAGCCCACGATCCAGCTCAGCTACTAAATGAGAAACTTCCCTATCGATATCGTGGCACTGAACTTGTGTGGGTTCAGGAACAACAGTCAATGGAACCCCAGCCACTAGGACAGCAGACGTCAATGACAAAGCTTCTTCTAAACCAGTCAGCTTTATACATGCTTCAATTTCTGGAATTGAACTACTTCTTAAAGCATCAAGAATCTTTCCATGCTGCTCAATCCAAGTTGAAGCCTCTCGGCCTTTTTCCACTATCAAAGCCTGTGCTTGACTGAATTCTCGACCTTGTAGTTCAAAAAATGCACGACAATTTTCTGAATTACACATTGCTTCAGCAACAATTGACTTCGCAGATGTCTCCTGCAGAAGGAGCTTAGATCTCTCTTGATCCGCGCGATAAAAAAGATTGGAAACAGCCTCATATTGATTCAGAATATCAGCAAATCTCTGCACATAATTCCAAAAGGGTCAATAAGTTCCACCTAAATGAAAAACTCGAATTGGCCAATATGACAGCAAGTTATACACACCTCAAGGGCTGATGCAACAGCAGGTAAGGTACCCAGTAAACCATCATGATGTTCCTGGAGAAATTTAAGAAAAAGAATGAGTCAACTGTAAAGTCATAATCAAATATATGCCTTGTGACATACAAAATTCATTACAAAACAACGACAACTAGATAAAATTTCATCAAACTAAAACAGCTGAAAATTACAGAACCTTTTCACAGAACACAACACAGAAAAGGTATTTGTTGTCGAATAAGCCAACAATGCTGTTCAGCTATTCATCAGTACCTGCAATGGAACACGAATTTCTTGGACCCGAGATGCAAACAGGCTTAGGCTAACAGCAAGTTCCATGCCTTTTCTTTCTTCACCAACAATAGCTGCATCATCATGAAAGTTTGCACGTGTCCACTCCACTAGTGGATCCCAGACAAAAACCTCTAGCAACATCAAGACAATGTCCTTATGCTTCTTGAGAACACCTAAAACAGCTTCACAATTTCGCCTGAAGCTACCTTCAACACCAGTCAAGCCTAATGCAGCTTCAATTGTCTGAGTAAGGCGGAAAGGTACAATTTCAGGAACCTTCAGTCTATGTCCTTTCTCAAAGCACACATTGTAATCAATATGCACAATATCCCCACTACAAAAATCTATGAGGATATTATCCAAATGTCTATCCCCTAGACCCAGAATATGTCCAACGATACTCATGGCTGAAAGACTCGCAGAATACCTGCCAGAAAAAAATCAATTTATATGAACAGATCAATATTAAAAATATTAAAGGATCTAGATTTCATTAAACAGGGGAGAGAGAGAGAGAGAGAGAGAGAGAGAGAGACTTCCAAGAAAATAAGAAACTCATCCCCTAATCACGGCTCAACTTAGTTGGCAACTACCACCCGATTTTTAAAATATACAAGAAAAAACAATTTTATAGCAGTTGTTAGCAATCATCCTTGAGTGGGAATAGTTTTTCTAGTGAAAATTTAAAATTGCCAACAACATTTTTTCTTTTCTTTTTCCTTTTTCTTTTTTTGGTTTGAATAAGATATTCAACCCATGTTAGGATTGAAATTTTTATGGATTTTTATGTGAAATAGGAGAGAGAATGAGTAGAGTTGAATAGTGGAGATTTGTATAATACATGTAGGTCTCACGAGATATATGGATGTGATTGGTTTGACCAAATTCAAATTTAGGGGGAACGGATAAAAATGTATAAAAATGTGTAAAAATTTCAAACCTAAGATGATTACTCTCCAAGTTAGCTGTCAAGAAAATTTACAATGAAAATAAGATACAGAAGTGAGATACACTTGGTAATATATCTATAACATATCAACGAAATAACTCAATAGTTGAAATGAGATGGTAACCAAAGAGTACGGCATGCACACCAATATATTTGTATGTTAAGTATAATAACCATGATAACTTGTGGCAGCCTTCTAAGATGATAGCCAAGCACCTTTTCAATTTTGAACTGAAGGCTTTGAAACCTTCACTGGCACACCAGAGCTCCTGAAGAAGAAGTTGCTTAGGAACCTCCTGCATGAGATCTAAAAGAACTTTCCTTTTGACATCATGAGGCCAATCCCTTCTTGATATTACTCTTCTAATGCCTTTCTCTTTGAGTGCAGGTATGATTTTACCATAGAACATGTCAATTGGCCGAGGCACAGGTGGAGGAACCTTACTTTTTGTATCAGCATTCGATACAGAAAGATTTGCTAACTGGGCCCGATTCTGCCATGATTTAAACACGCTGTAAATGCTAATGACATTATCGACCCACTGGATAAGGCCAGCTCGTCCACTAATTGGTGTCACAGAGTAATGGCGAATGCCAAGTGACCGGCTGCGAGTTGCTGATGATGAATACAGAAAACCATTTAAAGCATGCAATAGCTGCATAATTCGGGCATCGAGACGCAAGTCCTCTCGCCCTTTCAAGAGATATGTATACTTCTTTCCATCAGAGCCCATGATAACAAGCTTTTTTGGTTTCGTCTTGGTTGATAAAATCGATATTTGTTTAGAGAAAGAAGCAATAGTCACAATTTCCTGGTTAGCAGTATTTAAGTTTCTTTCTGATTCAGACATTGTAATTTGCTTCTCAAGACCTGGCATTGGAGCATCCGAAGATGACATCAAAGCCAATTGAGGGGCAACTTCTCCCAAGGATAATGATGACTTCCTTTGATGAGATGCCAAGGAAGCAGCAATATTTTCAAATGGTCGCCAAACATCCCCTAGCATTGCAGCTGTTGCAGGAGGAGTCTTGAATTTTGTGACGGCTGCTCTGATTTGTTCCTGGTACTCCTCAAGGAACCACGTCTCATGAGGTGTTTCAGGCTTCCGAGATGTAGAGGCTAAACGACGCTCTAAAACCACAATGATGGGAGCCATCATAGCTGAGTATTTTGCAGCATTTATCTTCTTTTTCTCTCCAGGACTAAGAGTCATACTCTCTGCAATTCGCGCAGACTCCTCTTTCAGCAAATTTATGCGCCTCATAACATCTGATGAGCATACATTACATTTGAAAATAGGTTAATAGATAAATCAATTAGTAAGTCATTGAACATTGCACAAAGGCAAAAAAGTAAAGTAAGATTTCCCTACCAAAGTGGATTAAAGAACAGGGTAAAGCAACTTGGCTATGAAATAGCCAAAAACTATACTGAATCATCTCTATATCTAAATTGTAATATAATGCGTCATAGTGATACATGAGTCCAATGTTCCACAAGAACAAAATTCAAAAACTACCGAAATATGGAATCAGCAATGTAGCCTTAACCATACCAAAAAATAGAATAACGACTTGATACTGTAGAGCAATGCAACATATTTTTGCAGATTCTGTAATGAAACATGTATGGTACCACAACTGACATGAGAAGCCAGCTATGGCTGCCAAAAGGAGGAAGCCGACTATGTCCAATTCACTCTTGAAAGTCTACAAAACCCTGAGATATTATCTCAAGCATCTTCCTAAAAGTCAACTGACTGCATGTAAAGTTTCAGAGTAACAGCCACTAAGGGATCAACTTCAGCATGTATTTCAATACATTTGTGATTTTAATAAATCTGGACTCCTAAGCAGAAAACCAAAATGGTAAGAAGATAATCCCGAACGATCACTCACAATTCTGACATCTATTATTACCACCCAGCCTCCATTTCATACCAAATTAAATGTGATTACAATAGTTTTATGAATAGGAAAAGTAAAGGTCCCTTGAAATGCCTGGATAATAAGGGATAGTAATTATGTGGTTGAAATTAAGGTTGACTTTCATTGAAAATTATAATTGAATCAAGAGGGTGTCAAATAGAGGCTTAGTTCTAATTCGTAAGTGACCAAATGTATATTACAAGAGGTGTATGCAAAGCTAAGTTCCTGCCTTTACTGGTGTCATTGTTTCTTCTGATACCTTAGTCCCCTTCCCCTTTTGGGTCTTGGACATGTTTGCTAATATCCACTTAATCAAATCACGTGTGCACTATGTATGCTGAAGCATAGTATCCTTGGTGACTCCACATAAAAGCGCATGGAAAATAAGTGCAATTTATATTTGCCACCACTGAGCATGCATAAACTAGAATTAGTTACGGTTCGATTCAACTATTATCAAGTCTTTTTGATGAGAAAATGGTCACCTGCATGAAGATCTTGAAGCGTGCTTAGCCACAATTCCTCCCAAAGTACAGTTACATTTTCAAGTTCCTTAATCATCAGCTTAGCATCTTGCACTAATCTTGGATAAATCTTATTCTGCACAATAATATACAGTTATAACCTTGGATAAATCTTAGTCAAGGACAATTTCGATGGAAACCACACTTGTGGAAATACAAACTCAGTAATAAAGCTTCAACTGACTATATCCTTTTTACAATATGGAAGTTCCATTAATAGGACAAGAAGTACAATATTAGGAGACAGGATGTTCCTGGTGAATTGCCAACAACTGGAACTCAAGGAACAAATCTTTATCCCAAAAGAACATTAAGGCAGAAAATTATACAGCATTCAACTTATCAAGCTAAGCCACCATGACAAAGAGACCATAAATTATAAGGCACAAATAGAGTAGGATAACCCTATTATGATAATAAGGCCTTGTTTGATTGGGGGTTTAGTTGTTCCGCGCGGTATTCCGTGTAAAAATGTGTGGTTAATATTATTTTGGGAAATGTGTGTGTGGTTGAAAATGAGTATGAGGTACACGGAATTGCGTGCGAATTTGATTAACACCAAATAGAACAAGGCCTAAATCATAAGATACAAGGAACAGTTTTTCAAAAAAAAACAAAAAAAAAAAAAGATAATAAATCATAATATACAAGGAACAGTTTTTTCACTAATGCTACATTGTTTTGTTACATAATAAACGGCTAAATAACTGTAGATACTTGAACAATAGATAGCATTCAGAAAAACAAAAACTCAGAAGAAAGCAAAGGAGAAAACATTATAGTATTTGGTAAAATGAGGAAGTAAATAAGGACGCCAGAAGGAAGAGAAGGGTGTACAGTTATTTCTTATAGAAATTACAAACATGTCACATTAACTTGGTGTGCCTTTTAAAAGGTATACCTTCATTTTTGCGCATTCCGCTTGAACATAAGAACCATCTCCAGGATATCCATTAAGTAAAACTCTGGATATCCATTAAGTAAAACTATGTGACCAAAAATGCATGGATATATAATTATAGATGTCTAAAGAAAACAGATATAGTGCAATAGGTAGCAATGGAATATTATACAAAAAGCGTAAGCAAGCAAGTAAACATGGAAACGGACTCTCTACTAACCAAATAAGCCAGAATTTTCTGAATCTCTTCAGAAGATTCCTTCCCGTAAGCATTTGCATCGACAAGAGTAGGGTAGACTACAGACCAAGGAAATAGCTTTGCAAGCATGACTAGCAAACTCTCCAACTGCTTCCTGACCACTTGCTCAGGATGAGCACTCAGTCTAGCCAAGAGTTGAGGAATTACCTCCTTCAGAAAAAGGAAACACCAAATTAGTACTTGGTGTCCTTAATTCAACCGGAAAAAAAAAAAAAAAAAAAAAAAACCATCTCACCTGCCACGGTAGTAAAGGAACTACCGAGAGACCAGGTTCAAGTTTATCTTTTAACTCAACACCATAGTTGAGCAGAATTTGCAGGACATACAGTGTGGCCCTCAGTGTATAACTTACAGAAGTATATTTAGAGTCAACATCACAGCCAGTCAATTGTCCATCAAAAAATTTCAGGGAGGAGTGTGAGAGATAATTCATGAAAGCTTGCGCTGCATGACCAAAGAGAGAAACCCTTCTCTTCCTCAAGGACCACCAAACATCAACCAAGTCTTCTACCACAGATGATGTTACAGCTTCATCCAAGGAAACATTAGTAGACACTAGGCATTTATATAACTGAGAAGATACTGTAGCAGACAAGCTAATGTTCCTTCCATCCTGGATTCCAGGTGCTCCAGCTGCAGACTCAATAACATCGACTATTTGATGAAGCAGAGGCTCCAGATGTTTCCTAGTTTCAGTATTCCCAGCAAGATTACAGATTCCCTCTTCATTAATCTCTTCCAAGTCAGATCCTTCCGGAACAAGCTTACTAATGATGTCCTTAATGTGCAACTGCTCTTCTTCCGTTAAACAAAATCTATTGGGTTGTATTTCAGTAGCAAGAATGGGAGAAAAGGAACAAGAGTGCAGGAGGGACTCATGATTGGAGGAGACCGATGCTACAGCTTGGGCATAACACCAAGAGGCATATGAAATCCATGACTTTCCCATCATGGGGCAAAGACGAGTAGACATCTTTTTAAGGGTGCCTACAAGTTCATCAATGATAATATTTACTCCTGAACTTAGATTACCACTACAGAAGGGAAGTGCCTTTCCCAATGGAAAATCCTCGGTGATGTTGAAATCTGTTAGTATCTTATCAAGAACGTCCTCCGACTTCTTACCTAGATAGTCTTCCTGCAACCAATTTGCAAGTTTCAAGCAAGCCTTGGCCTTCAATAAATTATCCCGAGAGTTAGACCCTTCCACTAAAGAATTAAGTATGCAAGGACGCACAACTGACCAAAGACTCTCCAATGCATCTTCCATCCTGTTTTCAGCATGCATGAATAGAATGTTCTCATAATGCAAACTAGAAATCATGTAATCACGAGAACTTTCGTCAGAACAACTTGACACATTAGCTTTGAGGTAGTTGTTAAGACGAGCTGCCAACATAAGATTCTTTTGCTTGCGACCTAAGCTTAATAAATTCTTACAAAGTTCAAGAGTCACTAGTGAAGTTGGGAGTGTGTTTTGATGAACTCGAAGAACTTTTAGCCACAGATTGCAATCCTGATGTACTCTGTTACATGGGAACTTCCCTGTCTGGATATATGAACTTAATAGTGACTGGGAGGGCTCAGTGTTACTTCTCCCAGGTTGGCAACTTCCTTCGAATGCAGAGATGCAGTGTAACTGATTGACATGTGGAGCTGCCGCCACGATCCCATCAAGTGGCAAAACAGACAATGTTTCCTCCAGCATTGACTTGGCCTTCAGCAACTCATGGGGCACCTTGTCCACCTTTCCCTCCTTTTGGAGAAGCATCGCTTGCAAAAGCATTTGCTCACTCCTCTGCAATGCCAACTTTGGATCAACTGTGGGTTCGTTGCTACTTTTAGGAGTTAAATCGAGGCATGCCCATGAGGCCTGGTACTCACCCTCATCAAAGCGTGCCAAGGCTTGAATTGAATTTATTTCATTGCCAGCAGTTGTAAGAGCACCCGAGTAACTCTTTCCAGCATGCTTTGCACGAATTGTTTGCAACTCCAACAGCCAGGATTCCAAAGACTTCCAATCAGAAACAGCTGTATAATTCTCAATTATACGTGCAATGGCAAACTGCACACCATCAGAGCCCATAGAAGTCAGTGATTCTTCAGTCTGCAACATATGAATAAAGTGAGCAGCAGCTTTCTCATGCTGGCCTCCTGCCTGATATACAAGCCCAGATATCCAGGCAAAAAATCCTGAGTTACTGCTATCACTTGGACTTGGGTTTTCCTCTGTAAACAAGGGAGAGAAAGCCATTGTTGCCCATTTCTCTAAACCAACTAATGCCTCCGGCTCATAATTCCTACACAGAGCCAAAGCCATGTGCCGCAAGATCCTCAATATATCTCCACCATATCTGCCTCTCATGTTATAGAGATTTTCTGTCAGATGGACTCTTGACTTCTCTGTCAGTGCTGAAGCCACTAGGTTCCTCAGATCCTGCAGGCGTGGGCTGCAGTAATGGATTGTAGCATCGTGAGACTGAAGTGCCAATCCAGCATTCACCATTGGGTCACATATTCGAGAAAACCACTCCTCACAAACTTTTTTATTTGCTCGAAAAAATAAAGAGCTTTGCCGGGAAGCACAGGGTAAGACAGTTGATCCTTCATATGCATTATACACATTTTTCTTCAGGGCCTCGACAAATTCCAGTAACAATCTCATTGGCAGTAAGTGAGCATAAGAACCTACAACATTTAAATTCCCATCATTTTGGGCAGTATCCAACTGCAAAACATGAGCAATGTCCAGAAGCATGCGCTCCAGTGCAGCAAAAGTTTGTGTTGGCCCACCAAGGTTAGTCCGAAGTCGAGTAGTGATGCAAAACCTAGCTGCTTCATGTATAGCCCACCATGCACCAGCAAGGATATTTACCGAGGAAACCCTTTCAAGAATATCTTCCCCCATTCCAATGTCCAACCATACACCATTTGCATCAGCATTTCTTGTATCCTCATGCCAACCCAATGCAAGATCCCTTTTGCTGTGACAAGTATGAATGAGCCGCTGGATCCATGAAGAAAGAGGCACTTTCCATCTCTGTGAAATATAACTTAATATGGATACAAGTTGCTGCGAGTGAAGCTGTTGAGGCAGTTGCATGAGGGCAAAAACCTGTTTCCAGTGCAAATTAGGCCTGTTGGAAAATGTAAGAACTTGCCACCCAGGTGCAGTGACCACTCCACAATCAACAAGACCACATAGGTATGTTGCAATAGGCAGCACATGTGAAAGTAAATTCAGATACACTTTCTTTATATTATTATCTGGATCTCCAAGCCTTTCAAGAATTGTTTCTGCAATAATGGAAAAATGCATTGGATGGACAACTTTTGCTTGCAGAAGCATCTCAAGGGCTGAAGCCACATGAGATCTCACTCCTGGTTCCCTATCTGATGCAGCAGCCAACATTGTTAACACCAAATCTTTGATGATTGTGATGCATCCGAATGCTTGACAAGGATAAAATGCGGTACTTCTACTTCTATACACGTCAATAACATTTTCACAGAAGTTATATATCCATTCTAGGGCTTCTAGTTTGACTCCAAGAGGAGAAGAAACCTCAAGAGCTTTGACAAGTAAAGCAGTGTACCTCCTCAGATGGCCAAACACAACTGCTGCAAGTACATCTCCAGCAATTTCACCCCCTGCATGTTTTCCGGATGCTATCTGCACTGGACCCCCCTCATTGGCCTGTTTCTTTATGGAGCACTTGCTTAAAAAGTCAACTATCGTAAGTGTTTCCAATGTTTTCAAAACAGTAACTTGCAAATCTACAAAACATTTGGTGGGTAGGTAAAATGGATCCAATGTTTGGACAACAGAAGTTGCTAATTTTTCTGCCCTACAAACATACATAGTGTCAATTTCTTCTCTTCCATTTAAGCTACCACCTGCACCCAAAGAAATGCAACTTAACAGTACTTTCAAGTCAAATTTGACTAATGCAACCAACTCATGTTTCGAATACAATTTAGGATTTATAACCATGTCAAACTCATCCTCTTTAAATTTCTTCCCAAGCATTTGCTTCAGTAACTGTAGCTCTTCAATTAAAGAATCCACTGCATTATCCACAACATCGGTTTTGCCATGTTGAAGTAAAAAGATATATGTAGCTGTAGCACTTCCGGTCACCAAGTGATTTGGATGCAGGCGCAACTGAGATATGGGCCCATCAAATCGTAATAATTTTTGTACTGATGATGGTAGAAGACCAAGCTTTTGAAGTGATAGCAGTTGAAGGTTAGTTTTGAGAACACCATGAACCTGGAATGAAGTAATGTTCTTTGTCCCTTGTGGTCCGATTGCACTTGCCAATTGCAAGCTTTGAAACAACAGATCAACTACCATCGGGTAAAACGTTGAAAATCCATCACTTAAAATCTCTGCCAACAAAGTCAAGCATCTCCAAGAATCCTCTATCCATTTTGACCAACCAAATTTCCTCCCAACCATAGACAGGCATCCCAACAAAACAGGTACCATCTTGGAAAGGGGTTCAGTTATTTGTTCAAGCAAATTTATTTCCAGCAATCCAGAAGCCACAGACTGCAAAATCGTACAAAAGCAAGACAGTAAGGCAAGCAATCTTTTAAATTGTTGCGGAGTACCAGGGCTCCCATCCACAAGCAGTACCTCCAAGTCACCCAAAAATTTTGACAACAGCCCCAAAGAAAATTGCATATTATTCACCCAATGTTTCTGAAATTGCAAGAAACTATCTATAATGATACGCCTATCAGACTCTGCAATATCTGGTACCATTGCCCACCCAAGAAGCAGGTCAACAATATCCACAAAATGCGGCTGGAAACATCTGAAGAACTTCAATGATATCAGTGTCAATACACCAAGAAGCCTGTTCAGCAAACTCATGGAGGTTCTCTCGTCCTCAAGAAGTTCCTGGCAAGCTTTGAGAATTGGCAATGCATATCTTTCAAGCATTCCAACATCTCCAACACTAAGAAACTCATGAAGACCATCCAACGCAAGTTCTGCAGTTCCATCACCTACGTTACTGAGGGACGGCAATGCCCAACCAATGAACCGATCAACGAAACTGCTAATTATAACATGGTTCTGCCTTCCATTTGAGGCTACAGGAATTGAACACAACACAGAACATAAAGCCCCATATGCTGTGGATGCTGCCTGACGCACTGCATATGATCTATAACAGGTTTAAGAGAGACCAAAAAGAAAAAAAGTCAGTCCAATTATAACATTCAACTGCGAAAATGGGTTGACTTCAATTAACAACATTATGAGGTTAAAACCCTCTCACGTTACAAAATCCATTGAAGCTAATGGCAGTGAAAATATCCAATAAATCATTTTGATTTCAAAGTAGCAAGTTCAGGGCAATTTTTTAAGTGAATAAATTAAACAATAAACCTTGCCTTGCCTTGCCTTGTTGACCCAAAGTTCACAGTCACAAGGGTGAAGTGATACATACACAGCTAAACACACATATAAACTGAGAAATAGAGTAAACGTACTTGTCAGTGAGGAGTTGGGAGAAGCCTTGAGCAAGAAAAGAGGCAGAGTGGGCGACTAAGAGGGAATTAGGAGGGTATAGAATGGCGCGGTGGAGAGAAGTAATGGCGGTGAGTCGAGAAGATTCTTCTTCTTCAGACGACTGTAAGGTGGCGGAGGTGGCGGGTGATGACGAAGCTGAAGTTGATTTCGAAGAGTCATCCTTGGGGAGCGCCGCTGAGAGAAGCGCCGCTAGCTGTTGGTGATGGTGATGATTGAGTCCTTGCATCATCTCTCCTCCGCATCTCTCTCTCGACTATGCTACTTCTCTGGCATTCTCAGGCAATCGTTTTTAGCGTCTTTTTCTCACCTCTGTAAACGAACTTGAAGAACACCGTCCACCGCCCCTCGGCCTCCTTCCGTTGGTTTAGTTGAGTGCTTGTGTCTGCCGTTCGGCCACTGCATTTACATCTTTGCCCTTTACAACTAACTATTGGAAATTATTTTTCTTTTTAATTTTTCTTTTTAATTTTTCTTTTCAAAGGAGGAATAAGACCAAGCCCGTTCTGGTGCCATCGATGGTGCCATATTATGGCACCATCGTCCGACGTGGCGGTCCACGTGGCAGCATCCGATGCCAAATTTAAATACCATTCCAAAGCTCGGGGCCTCATCTGCAAAATTCTAACAAAAGGAAAAAGAGTACCCGAGCTTCACTTCTGTCATTCCCAAACCCGTTCTCTCCATTGGCCGACCGCTTGAACCGCCGACCCACCGCGTGAACAGCCGACCACCCGCCACCACCGCTCCGAGCACGGGACACCAACAGCTGGCTCCAAGTCAGTGTATTTTGGGGATTTTCTTCGTTTAGGGTTTTCGAGCAAATTAGGGATTTAGAGCGAGATTTGAACTAGAATTTGGGGATTTCTTCGTTACTAAAATGTAATGTGTCCTATGTGGTCGGAAGTGGAGGACGATTTGGGACTTGATTCAGCTTTCATTCTCAAAATTGGCACCATCGATG
The DNA here is from genome assembly GCA_018223645.1 of Jasminum sambac. Classification (NCBI taxonomy): domain Eukaryota; kingdom Viridiplantae; phylum Streptophyta; class Magnoliopsida; order Lamiales; family Oleaceae; genus Jasminum; species Jasminum sambac. Next base: position 23,369,768 of record CP073648.1, on the reverse strand, counting down.
AAAAACACGAGCTGCTTCTCCCCAAATCGTGTTTTCTTTCCTTTTTTTTTCCGACCAGATGTTGCTAAAAATTTCCATTGCATAGCATAGCTTTTTTCCGACTAGCTTTTGTTATGCATAAAGAAAACAAGATATGTGAATGGAGTGAATCATTTATGTGCTCTGGATGGTGTGATCATTTTGTGGCTGCTGTGAATGTTGTGAACCTATTGTGGTTGTTGTTTGTATTTAGTGAAATTGGAAGTTGTGATGTGAATGTGGATAGGGGTAATTGAAGCATACATTTAGGAGCAGGAGGAGGAAGAGGTTGTAAAAAATCTAAATTTTGGGAAATTATAAACTGCAGTTATGTGTGTCCATTGTTTCATAAATCATTCCTTCCCCGCGGATGATATGGTAATTATTTGGAACTTTTGACGATATTGTTGCTCTGCATCTTTCCATATATGCTCTATCTAGCATAGATGAATAGAGTGGCAAATAGGATTCGAATGGCCATTCTCAATGTTAGTGGGACTAATTCCTGGTGTTGTTATTATTTCTAATAATTTGAGCATTTGTATCTCAATGATTGTACTTGAAGATCACTTAATGTAATTTGGGCAAAGGAATGTCCCCGTCGTTCTTTACCAGCATTCCTCTTTCATAAACCTCCAAAAATAAGTATGGCAAAATTTCTTAGCTGAATGTCACTTTTTGTTTCATTATGCCCCCGTTCACCAACCACTTTTACAACTTTTTACAATTTTTTACAACTTTTTTATCCATTCTTTCTTTATCTTAAATCAATCACATCCACATATCTAATCACATCCACAAATCTCAACCACTCAACTCCACTCATTCTCTCTCCTCTTTTACATAATACAACTTTAAAAACCATTATAATCTACTCCCTAGCGGGGGCTATATGTAGGTTCTCAACTGATGGCCTCTTCTAGTTCAAACACTGCGCAGCCGCCTGTAAAATGTCATTGTGGTACATCGATGGTGTTGAAGACGTCACATACTGAGCTCAATCCTAATGGTGATTTTTGGAAATGTGTTAACGTGAAGGTAAGCTTCTTGATATATTCTAAGGTCAGACAATTGTTCTAGAAACACGAAATATTGGATGAGTAGATTATGAATGTTATGTGAAGTGTAATTTCTTATTTTACTATTATTATTATGCATTTCATGGTACCATTTATTTTGTAATAACGTTAGGATTTAAAGATGTTGAAGTTTGCAAGTGCAAAGCAGAATCATTGTTTTGATGTTGTTAGCTGTAAATTTGTTTATGAATTAAACTTGGTAGATGAAATTGGAGCTTCTTAATTCTTGACCTATTTCCATGGGAAATAAAAACACCTGTAGCGGCCTTGTTTACTCTCCCATCTAATTTGTGTAAATATAGATGTCTGAGTCTTGTTTTTCTAGTGGCCCAAATAAACCGTCCAAGAGATCTAGTAATCATTTTGTTGTAAGGGATGAAGCAATCATGCCGACTAATCAAAGTAAAATGGTTAAAGAAGAAATGATGAAGGTTGGCACTTTAGGCCGAGAAGACGAGGATATAATCATATTCTTGGAGTAGCAGTAATGCAAAAAAGCATAATTAATCTATATTGATGATCATACATATATATACATGTATAATGCCTAGAGTTCTCTACATTTCTTTTTCCAAGATTACTTTTCTTTGTCATGTGATATCAAATTTTAGAATCCTAGTTTAGAAATTGTCCTGTTCAAAACCAATGTTGTAAGTATATTTCCCTACATTCAACACAACTTCACCAAGTACTCCTTATTGTCCTACTATTTATGCTATTGTGATTATGTGAACTCAACTAATAGTTAGAAATTCAATATGATATATAGGTAAAATCTCAATAACAAGATTAATGCAGTGTTGAAAGCTTTAGAAAGTTTATATCTTCTCTCTGACCTATCATGCACATAGAACTCAAAAATTTGGGAAAACATCTATTGGAGTTGACCTATCATACTTGTAATAATTTCAAACAATTTTACAATGTGCTTGTGTACTGCTTGTCTAGGATGGGATGACTTGTAAAGGGTTCTCTTGGGTTGACGAAATACTGGCTAATGCTCAAGGTGCAGAGCATAAGTCTGCTTCAACAACTCATAATCCAAACATTGTGATGGGTACTGCTTGCATTGAAGATCATTATTTACTTACACGCATCGCCGAAAAGATGGACAAACTGGACAAGTTGGACAAGCTGGATAAATTACCACCATGTTGTTCCATATTGTAGTTTATTTTTGGTATTTGATAATGTATTTTGTTGTAATATCCTCAATGTTGGGCCGGTATTGACGTGTGTATCATGGTTTAATTTCGTATGTCTATTCTACATTGCAACTTGTTTTATCATTTCGAAGTACGAAACCTCTATATGAGTTGTTAGTTATGAACTTGTTTTCATAGGGACTCATGTGTTCATGTTAGTTTTTGGTGTATCAAGAGTTAGCGCCTGTTCTCCTACCCATTTTTACACATTTTTACACATTTTTATATTACCAATTTCGTGGGATCTACATGTATTACACAAATCTCCACCATTCAATTCCACTTTTTCTCTCTCCTATATCACATCAAAACACATAAAAACACACACATTAACACGCGCTTACTTGCACGAATAAGAAGTTTGACATGAGATAGGTCAAACACGCCACAATAAAAATGTGCAAGCCAAACATCACACCCCAAATGTAGGTTGTTACAAACCAATTATTACATTACCTGCTTGGTTGCTCTAATTTAAAATTGAAGGCATGCGACGAGCAATCACATTTCCCAATTTAGCATGAAAAGATAGACCAAGCTTCTCGTTTTACCTTGAGGTTGAAAAACCATTGTTGCTGCAACTGTAATAGTGATAACTCCTCTTTTGGGCTAAAGATTGAAAGACCATAGTTGCTTCAAATGAAACGAATATCAAACTTACGAATCCAAATGTAAACACTTGATATTCCAATCCCCAAGCAACAAGTAACACAGGGCAAACTAGATGAACTTAGTTATTGCAAAGTTTCATCGATTACAATACAAAATAACTACCATCAGCAACTTAGTTATCCATTCCAACAAACTAGCATACAAATTTTCATCGATTACAAAACAAAATAACAAAATGATGAACTTAGTTATTGCAATACAACATCATAACTACCATAGGAATGCGCCCTCCGGTAGGCTTGTAGGGTAACCAGAGTAGTTATCAGAAGCTTGGGAAATAAAACTATCAGCAACTGCCACATCTCGAATCCCATTGTTCACGTTTGACATATCTGGGGTATAATCCTCGTCGATCAACCTGGTTCTGAAAAATAAATTTGCACATTAATAATCAGTAGCAAAACTAACGTTAAAACTCTAATCTATTATCGAATAAATGATTTTTTTCCCTACTAATTACATAGTTCCCCACGCTAACATAATACAACGAATAAAATTAAAGCAAAAGTATATGACATATTTGAAATAATTAATTTTCATGACATGTTGACAAAAGAAGTAGATTAGTGAAGCATGGATGGTCATACCCTGAATTATTCTCTGGACAGGTTTTTGCGTTATGGCCCAGTTTGCGGCACCGCTTGCACTTTCTCCTACTTTGACTCATCCCAATCTCCTTCAATGACTTCATATGCTTCCTGGAACCCTTGGCACGCAATGAGACTGGATCTTGGATTCCCAAACCATCTTTACCACCAGCGCCGTCTATTTGAGCGGGGAGCAAAGTCGACATATCTAGATAAGCAACCATTGAGACTATCATTACCAAAAAATTTTGTCGATGGAAAAATTTAGTATATAAGAATTACTAATGTCAAATTTAAGATTTAAAATTAAAAAATATTACCCCTCTCACTGTTTGCATTTGCTGGTGCCATCCTAGCCATGATCTCCGTCGCCTGTCTTCTAAGGTCACTAAATCCTTGCATGACAAAATTTATGACATCTGGCAACATAGATACTTCATTCGCCAAACTCACGAAATCTAAGATCATCCTGGCTTGTGTAGAAATTGATGACTCATTCCCTATAGATCTCGGTGTGGATTCGACCACGGGAATTGATTTTGCCTGTTTTGCCCACCGATTAAGGATGTACTGATCAGGTATTGTCCTAATCCCTTTCCTATACATCATACACAAGATATGGCGACACAGATAACCACTGAATTCAAAAAGCTTGCACGTACAAGTCATGATCATATCTGGGTCGGTGTTCCAAGTGACATGTCGTGTCCGATCGATTACTGCATCAAACCTATATAACCGATACACTTTTGCATTTTCAAAAGAAAAGATTTTCTCGTAATCATAGGACGAGCTCTGTACTAGTTCCTCCTGGAAGAGTAAAAATACTGTCTTTGTATACACAGCTCGCATCTGAGCCTCCATGTGATGATGTGTCAATAAAACAGGCACTTCTGATTTGTCGATGTGATCTGCTTGGACCTCCAAATTCCTCTGGTGGCTCACTGCATTTTTAAATCGTACCATGAAATCTGAAAGCGAGTTCTTCCTAATCACGTATGTTTTTAAGAACGAGTGATGAGACTCAACCCCCTGCTACTCGTCATCCATGCAGCAAACATGTGTTTCACATAGGCCGGTACCCAACGATCTCGTATGGCATATATGCTGTGTAGCCATTCATTTCCCCCCAATGGTGTACTGTTCATCAAATCACCCCACTTCTTCTCAAACTCTTCAGGTGTCTCAGATCTCATCACAACAGATGAGAGGATACCGTTGTAATCACCATAAACCCCTAGACCCAATTTCTCTGAGAACTTGTTCATAATGTGCCATAAGTATAGTCGGTGTACAGTCGGTAGAAACACCCGAAATAAATAATTCTTTATCAGCCAAATAAATAATGTGTGCTTGATTCACAATTTCACACACAATCTCGTAATTTGCATGAAAGTATAATTGCAAATAAAAGTTACCGTAGCAATTGCCCCTCCAATTGCTTGATCCTGATCAATAATAATAACTTTCGGGTCAATCCCAACTGGCATGGCTTCTGAAAACCGTGAGGACAACCAAATAAATGACTCTTTCTTCTCATTGCTAAACAATCCACATCCAAATATAATCGATTGTCTGTGATGATTTACACTGACGAAAGGCGCCAAAATCATACCATACGTGTTTGTGTTGTAGGTTGTGTCAAAAACCACAACATCGCCGAAGTATGTGTACGCACTACGTGATGTAGAATCAGCCCAAAAACACTTGTCAAAGACCCCTTCCTCCGTGTTGATACTATAGTAGTAGTTCTCATCTGTCTCTTTCTCACACTTAAAATATTTCACGAGGGTCTCAGCATCGTGTGCCAACTTCTTTTGGTGTTTTTCCCTCTCCACATTCCTAATGTCCCGCTCCTGACAGCCAACGGAAGAAGCACCGCTACATTCAATCTCTAGTATCCTAAGTTGCTAGCATGTGCGAATATTTGCCTGGGATAACTGATCGAGAAGACACTTCTGAGCCGGTGTTACCTTTCTGTGTGAAGGCAAAAACTGCACTTTCCCAGTGCTAGTTAGTGGGTGAGAATGCTCGGCCATGAACTTTGAAACTGTCCACACAAACTCATTTTTCACCTTTTTCACAGTTAGACTAGCCATGCAAAGGCATCTAGTACGTCCCCGTTTTCGTACCCCGGATCTTGGTTTTGTATGTTTGTCCTTCAATTGATAGCGTAGGTTAGTCTTACATTGTCTTGAATAGGTAAATGTTCTCGAACGATATCCTATACCATCTTGGCTCAATATGCTGTTGTGTCTACGTGTGCTAAACCTGGCTATCTTCGCATAATTATTGTAGCATGCAAGTGCCTCTTCCCAAGAATTGAACTTCTTCCCAACATATGACATATCATCCGAAGGAACATTTGGAAAGTATATATCACCAACATTCATCACCTCCACTACTGAAAATAAAAAGGGAAATAGAATACTTTACGTTAGGGCGCTACAAATTTAGGAATATTTATTATATTGCTCCCTATGTAATTGTAACAAGACTACTGTTGGACATGAACAGTTGAAATGCTCTAATAAAGTAAGTGTACCATAAATTGGATAACATACTAATATTTAAATAAATGAAAATAGAAGGGCAAAAGGGATTACAACTACATATTAATAGCATTACAGGAAACGCCATTATTATCACATATTCAAACTACAACAAAAAAAAACAATAGATTTAATGGTCCCATTTGCTTCCCATGTAGTCGTCCTTGAAGAACCTATATATGATATGGTAACTTTTTTTCTAATTACAAACAATATTTCAATGGCGTCAATAAACTATAGCTCCTTAGATCAAATTATCACCAACCACACTAAAGTAGAATTAGAAAATATTTGAGATTCCGTGGTACCACTACCACTTACTAGATTTTACCAGAATTAAAGTTGATTAATAAAAAAAGTTAAGAAAAATGTTCTTGTGACGAAAGCAAAGTGTTACTACATTGTCGGCTTTAAGTTTAGAAATACTAAACCATCAAAGTATAGTTCTAAGATTCTTGAAATATAATAAAATTGCACATTTACCTCATATGTAATTATATTTTAATCTGAAGAAAAATTAATACGTGTTAGCCTTGGTTTTGCCCATCCCCATATTAAACAATTTTACTTATCGGTTGAACTAAAGATGAGAACACCAAAAAGGAGAAAATCAAAAAGGCTAAAATTTCAACATCAAAACAATCCAAATAAAAGAAAAACTAACCTGCATTGACATTGGTTTCTTCTTCGAGCTTGTCCTCATCCCCTTCCTCTTACTCTTCACATTGCTCCTCTTCTTCGCCATAAGATGAAGCTTGTGAACTAGATATATCATTCGAATACAAGTTCTCTAACATTGCCTCTCCAGGAATATAGAGTATAGTCAGGGCGATGAAACTGTAGCCTTGTTTGAAGCGGATGCCTACTGAAGGAAAACAAGTCGAGGTTCAAAAAAACAGCCACAATAGGTTCACAACATTCACAGCAGCCACAAAATGATCACACCATCCAGAGTACGTAAATAATTCACTCCATTCACTTATTCACTCCATTCACGTGTCTTTTTTTCTTTATGCAGAACAAAAGCTAGTCGGAAAAAAAGCTATGCTATGCAATGGAAATTTTTAGCAACATCCGGTTGGAAAAAAAAAGAAAAGAAAACACGATTTGGGGAGAAGCAGCTCGTGTTTTTCATCGATGGTGCCAAATTCGAGAATGAAAACTGAATCAAGTCCCAAATCGTCCTCCACTTCCGACCACATAGGACACATTACATTTTAGTAAAGAAGAAATCCCCAAATTCTAGTTCAAATCTCGTTCTAAATCACTAATTTGCTCGAAAACCCTAAACGAAGAAAATCCCCAAAATATACTGACCTGGAGCCGGCTGTTGGTGTCCCATGCTCGGAGCGGCAGCCGCGGGTAGTGGCGGTGGTGGGCGGTTCACGCGGTGGGCGGTGGGTCGGCGGTTCACGCAGTCGGCCATTGGAGTGAACGGGTTTGAAGAATGACAGAAGTGAAGCTCGAGTATTCTTTTTCCTTTTGTTCGAATTTTGCAGATAAGGCCCCCGAGCTTTGGAATGGTGTTTAAATTTGGCACCGGGTGCTGCCACGTGGACCGCCACATCGGACGATGGTGCCATAATATGCCACCATTGATGGCACCAGAACGTGCTTGGGAATAAGACCATGGTATTTTTATAAATTTTTATGTAAAATAGAAAAGATAATAAGTAGAATTGAATGATACACATATGTCCCACAAGATATTAGATGTAATTGATTTGATCAAATTAAAATTTGAAGAAAAATATATTAAAATATATAAAAATTACAAGTTGTTTATTACAATTTAAAAGAAAGGTAAATTTTTCAATTATAATTTTCTACTATTCATTTAACTTATTTGAAAATTTTCTAGTTGTTCCATCAATATTTTTTATGCTTAACCACTTATTCAAAAATTAATTTTCATTTGACAAAGAATAAAGTAAATAAAAAAATTACTATGTAGGAGTGGGCAAATAAAGGAGAACCAAGCGGATAGAACCGAAACCAAACAGAAAGAACTCGACTCGAACGGTTTTTTTCAAAAAAATTAAGAATCGGAACCGAAACGGAACAAAAAAAATGATCGAATGGTTCATTTGTAATAACCGAAAATCAAATAGGAACAGATTTAGAATAAGAAATAGCATTGTTTCTTTCAATTGATTGCCGACTTTTGTGAATTATTTTGGTAAATTCAAAATTTCTCCAAAGATCGGCGCTAATTGCATGTTTAATAGCAATTAAGCAGCAGAAGTTGCTCCTTAAACAGCAAGCAGCAGCTGCGTTAAGTAGCAGTTTCTACTGCTTGTTAAACAACCGTAGCTTTTGCAGCAACAGTAGAAGCTACTGCTTGTGAAGTAGCGATGCAGCTATTGCTTGTTAAGGAGCAATGCAGTTTCTGCTGCTCTGCTACTTGTTAAACTGCTGCTCAGTAAGCAAGCTTCAATTTTATTTTATTTTTGGTAGGTGTATGTTTCAATCAAAATTTTTATTTTTTTCCCACGATTTTCAAGTAATAAAAAATATATCACAAAATGACCGGAACCTAATTGGAACCGGAACCGGACGGGTATTTTGTTTAAAAAGAATCGAATGATTCCATTTGTCATAGAATCGGAATTTACGGTTCAATTCTGGGTTATGCAGTACCCGGAATTGAACTCGAAACACCTATTTCTACTACTATGAGCCTTGTTGTTTGCGACAAAAAAAAAAAAAAAATGAATCCATTTGAGGTAACCCCACAAACCCTCCCCCCCCCAAGGGAGAATTTTACATAGATTTGATTAGGTAATAATGACCCTATCAACAGGCTCAATGATTATTTTTCACAGTTCTAATAATTGAAGTCTTCTGATAGCCATAGATTTTGTATCTCTCACTAAATGACGCTCATGTTAGCCTACATGATTACGTCATCAACCATGTGATTTCACATCAAATGTACAGTGGATGATCTAGAGCATTTAATATTGCCTCCACTTGCTACCTCGTTTAGTTTGGTCCTTGTAGGTTTGCATAGTTCAGGACCTCCTTGTTCGACGATCTATTGTGTTCTTAGTTGGTTGTGTTTCCTTCTCATTTTTATTACATCAGTTGTCTCTGGGTGTCTCCAAATCTACTAGAGACCTAGGCTCAACGTCCACATATCGTGATTGAGCAGGTATGTCAATCCTAAGTTACGCCCACTCTCTTCAACGACATCACTCTGGTTTATATGTCATGGTTGTATCAGCCCTCCACATGTAGGCCAACTCAACCTCGATGCCAATCTTGGTCTCCATCCGGTATGGGATTTTTTTTGGGAGGAGGGGGGCAACAATAAGCTCCCCAAGTTTGGCCACCTAGGTGAACTTGTTTTATTTGTTGAATGACACCTTTTATGATCGTGAGTCGTGCCTCGCGCGTGGTACGCATGTCTGCATATTTCATTATGATGCGTGTTTCAATCAGGGAGAAGACTGGGGGTAATCTCATAAGTCATAACTAATGCTTTAAGCTAAGTGAAGATCGGAAGTTGAGATAGTTCTTTTCCAAGGGGAAGTGAAAAGGGGACAAACTAACTATGCAAGTCCGTTATTGCAAATTAAGTAAGCATGCGGCCAAATTAATTTCCATGTATCCAACTGATCTGATTAATTAATTATGTCATTTCCTTGTAGATTACACAAACGAAGAGTCTTTCGAGGAGTTCTTGATGTCTTTTCTTTGGAAAAGGCCAGAGGACTAAGTTCAGACATGGGGTCGGGTGATCAACTTAATTACCGACATGAATATGTACAACATCGACTAGTGTCACTTCATACCAAAAGGCAACTGATTTCATAGTTTTTTTTTTAAAACACCCTCATTAATTCACTTTTCCATAGCAAGTTGGGGTGGGATGGGGTGTTCCAACACATGCATTTTCTTCTCTTCTTCACAAGAACCCATAATTACTTCATATTTAAATAAATAAATAAACTCATCACAATCTTATCATTTACTCTCATCTAGTGGCGGATTTGGAGTGGGTCCGGGGGCTACGTGCCCCCATCCCCTTGTGATTTTTTTTATATTTAAAAAATTCAAAAAATATTAAAAAAGATTTTTAATAAGTTTTTAAAAAATTAAGAAGATTGTGTTTTAATTTAATAAGTTATTTCACTGTCTCAATCTAAATTGTGGTTTAACTTGATGAATTGAAATTGTTTATATTTGATGAATTACAAAGTGTGTGATTTTATGATTTATATTTTATTAATTAAGCATACTTGCTTCGTTTTACTTTTGTATTTATGTAAACTAGTTTTAAGTACGTGCTTCGCACGTTGTATAAAATGATAATTTTTTTAATCATAAAATTTTAAGTTTCAACCTTAATTTTTTTTTCAAAAAATATAAATTAAACCAACATAGTATTAGTAATTCATACATGTAAGCTAAATGATACTTTTGATCATTTTATACTCTAAGTAAAAATATTAATACCTCAATTTTCTACCAAGTTAATCCAAACATCTAATCTACAAAAACAATTTTTCCCAATCAGATTAGTCACATATATTTGAGTTGATTAAATATGATACCAATGCAATTTTAAAACTATAAAAGCATGATATCGTAATTAGAAACTTGTGAAAGATATTATAGAAAAAAACTGATCAATATACATTTTGAAGTTATACGCATTGAATGAAAGTGCATTATATATTGAAATATTTGTAGTTTAATCAAATTAAAGCACTTTTAAAAATTTCCCAAAATTGGTTATGTAATTATATTTTTTAAATTATTGGACTATAAAAATGTTTGTGATATAATTTTAAATCAAAAGATTGTCATACAACTACATGATTTTGGAAAAGATTCTTTTTTTTTTTTGAAAGAAAGAAGAACGCTATTAATAATCATTTTAAGCCATATATATTGAATATAATCAAAATGTATTAGAATATTTGTAGGTTGATTTTTTCAATGTAATATGAAGAGTCACATTAATTATTTATATAAATATATGTTTTTAATAAGGGTATTTTGGACTAAATAAAATATAAATAGGGACATTATTGGAAATCAAAAGATTTCCACACATCTTCACTTTTTAATATAGTATAGATATGTGATTTTAGTTTGAAATTTAATACTTCTTTTAGGTAAATTTTAATACGATAATTAGTCATATCTAAAATTTCTCGCCCTTGCGGGGAGCCATCATGAGTGTCTCCCGCTCTAAATCTCTAGGTCTGCCATTGTTCTCTTCCCCATTATATAGGCATGTCTTGATTTTTTGGTTGTCTCGATTATATATGTCTATTTTTCATCTCATTTTTACTAGTATTTAATTATTTATTATGTTCATCTATTATTACATCCCCACTTAATTTGCACCCACATATAGTCATTTGGCAATTTCAACAATATTATAGACTTATTTAATAAGGGCACAAAGAATTTATATGATTTATTTTTGGGACTTTTACACTTTTACCAAGTTTTAACTTTAATATTTAAAAAATCCAATGAAATAGACTTATTGCAAAAAATTGGTTTTTATGTAAGTACTATGTGATCCCATAGTACAAACCGGGTGATCACGCATGAGAAGACTAGGTATTGCCGGGATTTCTACTGGGCGATCGCCTAGTAACATGAACAAATTTCTATTAATTAACAAATGCAACCTACAATATTTAAAAAGTTGTATTCGCAGGGCCAAAGCGACTAGTTGCATTTGATTCATCGAGAAATGCGAAAACATATATTATGGGTCCAAAACAGATACCATATGTGAATTTTATGCAAAAAACACTAGAAATTCAATTCCAATAATTGCACACTTTCTGTAATATATTACACATTGTGTGTGTAAGTCATTATACTACAATTACATACTTGTTGTAATCAATTAAACACTTTATGTACCATTACACACTCTATTTAATTCATTACACACCATGTGTAATCCATGAGGACTATGACATACTTTGTGTAATGAATTACACACCATGACATACCATGTGATCATACGCACGATACAAAATCTTGCCGACATCTAAATTTTAACTATGCTCAGACTTGATTTGCATAAATCCGATCATGAAAATACTTGATTTTTGCAAATATTTTCATTTTAGCCAATAATTTCAAATTTTCATCCCGATCGGAGGTCGATTTTCTTCCCCACTCACAGAAAAAAGGATATGTCCGTCTCGCGGTTCGTCATCCCGTTTTCAATATCAACCTCGCTTTGCTCTCTCTATTTCTCCTCTCTCTTCCGCTTCGCTCCGTGCTCTTTGCTTCTCCTCCTCCTCCGCTGCCACTGCCGTCGCGGCGGGGGAACCACCGCTGCACGATGTATACTAGTATAAAATGCCGCCTACATTCCTCTTTAGTTTTCAAAGCAATATTACTAGTACTCGTTTTAGGTCCGACATCCTTAAATGACATGGAACATGTTATGCCCTCGTAAAGCTGCCGTCTAGCACGCTCGGCACCGCGCCGTGTGAGTCACCTGTATATTGGAGTTCTTTCTGCAACTGAGACCCTTTCAGAAATAAACGTCTTTCTGTGCTTGCCCTGTTAAACAATCATCTGAAAAATTAAACCATGAAACGCAATCCCCACAAGCTTTGGTCACTATCCTCCACGCCTTTACCGTTGCGGCACAGGCACTACTCTTCACTATCTCAAGTTTCATCCCCTAATCCCATTCACACCTCCACCCCCTTTCAATTTCCCCAGCCCATCGATGTGGATTCCGTGGTGTCGTCAATCAAGAGTTCTCAGTGGCATTTCATCAAACACCTTTCGCCAAATATCACACCCACTGTCATTTCCACCACACTTGTCAATCTTCGCTCTTCTCCTGAGCTCGTTACAGATTTCATAGCAAACATTAGTCCCAATTTGATCACTACAGAATGCTACTGTCTCGCAATTGCAATTCTTTCTCGCCTGCCATGCCCGAAGCAAGCGTTGCAACTGAGCAAGACAGTGATCAATTGTGGTGGTACAAGTAACAGGGAGCTTTTCGAGGGGTTAGATTGTGGGCGGAGGAGGTTGAATGTGTCAAGTACTATTGTTTTGGATTTGTTGTTGAGGGCTTATTGTGAATTGAAAAGGGGTGATGAAGCTATGAAGTGTTTTTACATGATGAAGGAGAAATGGATTTTGCCAAAGACTGAGAGTTGTAATGAACTGTTGAGCTTGTTTGTTAGGTTGAATTGCTCAGAGAAGGCTTGGGTTTTGTATGCAGAGATGTTTAGGTTGAAGATCAGTTCAAGTGTTTGCACATTTAACATAATGATCAATTTGTTGTGTAAAGAAGGGAAGTTGAAGAAGGCGAAAGAGTTTCCTCTGCACATGGAGAGTTTTGGGTTTAAGCCAAATGTGGTGACTTACAATACAATAATTCATGCATTTTGTGTTCAGGGGAATTTTGAAGATGCTAATAAGGTATTTGAGACGATGGAAGCTAAAGGTATCAGAGCAGATTCATATACTTACGGGTCATTAATAAGCTGCTTGTGTAAGGAGGGGAATGTTGATGAAGCATCTGCTCTTTTTCAGAAGAATGGAGGAAAGGGGTTGATTCCGACAGTTGTGATGTATAATATTTTGATCGATGGATATTGCAATAAAGGGGAATTAGAAAAGGCTTTTAGTTTCAGGGATGAGATGGTAAGCAAGGGAATAACGCCGAGTGTGTCAACTTATAACTTGTTGATTCACGCGTTGTCCTTAGAAAGTAGAGTTACAGACGCTGAGGGTTTAATGAAAGAAATGGAATCTAAGGCGATTTTTCCTGATGTAATAACCTATAACATAGTGATCAATGGTTATTGCAGAGCGGGGAATGCGAAGAAAGCCTTTAGCTTGCGAGATGAAATGCTAACAAGAGGGATTGAACCTACCCACGTGACTTGCACTTCGCTTATCTATGTGTTGGGCAAGAGGAAAAGGATGAATGAGGCTGATGATTTAATGGCTAAGATACTAGTGAAAGGTGTAAAACCCGATCTTGTAATGTACAATGCTTTGATTGATGGGCACTGTTCTAATGGGAATGTGGAACGTGCTCTTTCACTTTTGAATGAGATGGAATTGGCGAAAATATTGCCTGACGAAGTGACGTACAACACTATAATGCAAGGGTATTGTAGAGATGGAAAGGTTGAGGAAGCTTATGCGGTTCTCAGTTTGATGAAAAGAAAGGGAATCAGACCTGATTATATCAGTTACAACACGCTGATTAGTGGGTATAGCCAGAGAGGCGATTTGATAGATGCACTTAGAGTTAGAGACGAGATGTTAAGCATGGGTTTTGATCCCACGCTTCTCACTTATAATGCCCTTATTCAAGGGTTATGCAAGAACAGAAAAGGGGAAGACGCTGAGAAGCTCCTCCAAGAAATGGTTAGCAAAGGCATTACTCCCAATGATAGTACTTACATCTCTTTGATTGAAGGGATTGGAAACTCGGAAGAGATTTTGTGTGAAGGTCATGATGATGTAATTTTCCAGGATAGTTAAGAATAAGAATAGCCGAGAAGGCCTCTCCAGTGGCATTGTGCCAAGAATTTTCACGTATCGAATCTTGATCCTGAGGAGCCACATCACCGCGAAGTTCTTATTCTGAATCCACACCCAATAGACAATAAGCATGTCAGCGCAACAGTTCACTTTCAGTTTCTTCATCCACAAAATTGTGTGAATTGTAGAGGTACCTGGAAAGTAATTTTCAATAACTTTGGAGTCTGAACTCATTTTGGTTATAGATTTATTCTTTCCATCCTATTCTCTGTTGTTTTATAATTAACAACCTCAAGGTTCACAAGTTTGAATCTCGTATGTCATACTCTAGACAGAATAGTAATTTTTTTCATTTTCGTAAAGGATTTTTATTTCCTACCTGCAATAGATATTGTCAGCACAAAACCTGAGGTGTTATGTGACATACATTGGGCAAACAATATTTATAGTTACTATTTATGTAAAGATTATTCATTCAATGTAATCATTAACCAGGGTCAGCGATATGAAATGGTCTATGGTTCTATATGCTTGGATGTGGAATGAAGGTTTTAACTTTTATGTCACATATGTGACAAAATAAATGCAATAAATTATAAATTGCAGTTAAATCACATTTGTGATCACATATGTATCACTAACCGAACGTTGCTGTGGACTCTGTTTGCAGAGCCTGATCCTGAAGTCTTTCTTGCTGAAGCACTTTATTGCTCTCTGCTGTACTAAGGGTATGTTTAAAATAAATTATACGCAAAATGATTTTTGGATGCGTAGTTGTGAAGTAAAGAAAAGGTTTAGAAAATATAAAAAAGTTGTCAAATCAATAATATAATGAGTAACTGAAAATCATGGTGGATTTTTGAATAAGTTGTATCAAGCAAGCTCTACATGTGGAGCTATGCATTATTGCATTTTTAGATGTTGGCCTGCATATATCTCGTCCAATAAGCTCAAACCAAGTGAAACCTGCATTTTCCAGTCTGTGGGATGCGATATGGAAGTTCATGTTTCTCGGTCGACCCATGAAGTCAGAGCACTAGGTTTTCAGTAAGTTCTGATGTGATGCTAAATCTATTTATGTTATTGGCTCTGGGGTTGAGCTGCTAGTTGTTTAATCCAAACATGTCCCCTACTTTACATCATGATATTTCATTTTTCTTAATAGTAATGCACATTAGAGAAATGAAAAAAAATTAATACATACACTAAATGGAAAGTTGCCTCTATCATCGGTAAGTAAGGAAAATGATTATCTTTATGAGACTGACTGAAGTATTTGTTTTCTATCACCTTTGGCAGTACAGTACTATTGTTCTTTGTGCACCATCAACAAGAACTTATGGCTTCTTTTCTTTATTTTAATTTATATACTTAGTAAATGTTTCCTCAGACTTAGACTCATCATCTCAAAAATCATCTTAGAAATTGTAATTGTGTCCAATAAGTTATCAGTGGTAATTAGATACCAAACTGACTCATCTTGATTAAAAGGAAGTTGAAGTTCAATTCCTAAGCATGTTTACAATCTTGGTGAATAAAAATGGATCTCCATAAAAGGTAGCTGTTTTGTTTATGAGAAATGAGGTAATTGAATAAGTCACCAATTTAAACACAAGGTTGGGCTATGTTTACCAGCAGGCTTTCTAACTCAATATATGGCAATTTCTGAGCTGATCTTGATTTTATCTGAGGCGAGTAGAGTTGGAAGGGGTATAAGATTGGCGACCGTCTCTACAATATTTTAAAAATTCTTTGATTCTATTTGCATATTTTTAAGTAGTATTTGATATATAGGTAAATAGCTCCCACTAAGACGAGTTTCGGTCTTCACCAGTGGGAGCCAACCAATTTATGGAAGGCATCTAAGAAATTTCTTCATATTGGATATTGATTATTAATTTAATTGCTAGTTGCATTTTTTGTGTTATGTACACCCCTAGAGCTGGTTAGATGCAAGGACTTCGTACTTCTTCAAGTGCTACAATCGCATTCTTCAGCGCACTAAGTGGTATACGTACTTATTTCTATTTTTAGTTTTTTGTTTGTTAATGTAAAGTTACAGCCTTCTTTGATTTTCTAGGTTCTAGGAAATATTGAATTTTTGAGAGAAGTGTGACTTTAAGATTTAAAAGTGTAAAAGTTTATGGATTCCATGACTTTGATTGAAAAAGATTATAGAAAAAGTAAAAGGGAGAACAACATAACCAAGAAAATGTAGAATGAAATGTAACAAAACCAAGACCTTGTTCTATCTAGGATAAATTTTATCCCACACTCTTCTCTCTCATCTTTTCAACCACATACACACTTTTTAATACAGTATAACCACACATTTTACACGGAAAATATCGCGCGGATAACTTTTATCCCTAATCAAACAATCCCAAAATAAGTATATAAAAGATGGAACGTGTAACTGAAGACTCTTCCTAACTAGTATATGTAGCATGACACACCTCTAATCTATATATATATAAAATGAGGTCAGTTTCCCGCTCATTTCATCATTTTTCAGAATTAATTAAATATTATTTTATTTTAACCAGTCATATATTCTTCTCCCCTTCTCACGCACAGTACTCCTTTCACTCTTCTTTCTCACTCGCTTACACTGCATCCCTTTCACACTTCACACTTCACGCGTCCTCAGAAATTGGTGATTCACGCTAATCTCAATCGACCCCTACTCTTCGCTCTACTGCTTCTTTGTCATCAATTGCCCCCAATTTGGTGATTCACGCTAATCTCAATCGAACCCTACTTTTCGCTCTATTGCTTCTCTGTCATCAATTGCCCCCAATTTTGGCTGTAACAATCCACCCAGAATTCGAATTCGCCTATGATTCTATCGCAAACAGCTGGTCGCCCTAATCACAGTTCACAGTTGAAGCTGGTTGCCCTAATCTCAAATCCCTTAGTCCACCCAGAATTCGAATTTGCCTATGATTCTATCGCCAACAGCTAAACAGCTAATCACAGTTGACAGTTGAAGTTGGTTGCCCTAATCTCAAATCCCTTAGTATAGATGGCAACGAGTCATGTGCCTTCTAGAATTCTTCTCCAATTCGTCTCTTAGTTCTCCCCACATATAGAATCCTTCTCCAATTTGGCTCTCAGTCTCCCTACATTTATACGTATCAACGTTCCACGAATCTTGCAAAAAAATTTCACGCAGGTACTATAACAAAATTTCACGTAGGTACTGAAATCGATGCTCTCTCTATTCCTTTCATTATTGCACTTCTGTTTGGGTAATATTTGTGAAATCCATTGTTATGTTTATCGCGGCTCCTTCAATCTTCAACTTATCAGAGCTATTTAATTATATTCATGCGCTGAAATTTATAATCTGATGTGCTCTGCTGTGTTCAGTATGTTGTTCATAATGGTTTCGTGTTTTTATTTGGCTCTGATGTAATCCATCTAAAAATAGATTTGTTATACTTATGGTAAACATTTGATTTGTTATAGATTAGTTGAGGCTCAGGTCATTGGAATAAAATAATATGTTTGATTCAAATGTATCTTGTGTAGGTGAGATACATGATTTTGAATAGAGTCCAAGAAGGCAATAGAAAAACAGAGACAACAGCATAATATGGATACCGCACTTTATCTTTTCAGTTATTAATCAATAGATTTTTATTTTATTAAAGCTTGTCTGTGGCTCTGTGCACAGCCTTTTACAACTGGGAATAGGTTGGTGTTCAGATCCACTTTTTCTTTTTGGTGACAATTTCTGATGTTTTTTCTTCTTCTTTTAATAGATTGTTAGACTCTATTATTTGAAAGTCTGTGTTTCATTTCATGCATTAATAATACGAGTACGTGGGGTTTATCATAGAGTAACACAGCTTGTGCATCCTTGATGACTCTTTAGCTAATAAATAAATGAAAATGCACCTTCTGTTTGTGCTCGTGTTGAGCAATTTCTGTTTGCTGTTTGGTGGAAGGCCAAAAGTACTCACAATGGATTAATTATTCTCAAAGAGTCATCTGTAGAAGTGCTCATTTGGTTGTTTATCTCCCATAGGACAACTCCTAATGTGATATATAAAGAGTCTAGAAATAGATTTGTTATACTTATGGTAAACATTTGATTTGTTATAGATTAGTTGAGGCGCATGTCATTGGAATAAAATAATATGTTTGATTCAAATTGGATATATGTATGTTGCGTAGGTGAGATACATGATTTTGAATAGAGAAATGGATTATGTATATGTACAGACAGTCATTACGATTCATGTTAAAGTGATCTAGCATTCCACTCGAGAAGAAAGTATGATTGACCCACTAAAAAGAACAATGTGGTTGTCATTCCATCTTCTAGGGGAAAAGAAAAGAAAATAAATTTATATATATTAATAAAAAAGACATCTATACCCGTCAGTTCTATAACCAACCAGCTATATAGATCATTTACCAGTTAAACTAATATTCCCTGTTTGAAGTTTCAAAGAACATCTTTTATTACAAAACAATCATCTATGTGTAATGAAAATATTAGAGAACTTATTTTTCTCCCGCTTACTTCTTTTTATGGGTTTTCTAAGTGAACATTGTAGCATGTCTGTTTAATCTTTTGTCTTTTGCATACTTAGCTTAATGTGACTTCCAAGTTCCAATATATGTGTTATTTGTTTTTTTTCTACTTCATTAGTTATTATGACTATTTATTTATAAAAAGAGCCTTAGGCTCTTATCACAAGTTTGGGTAAACTTTTCTCTAATTAGGACTATCAGATGTGTTAACGTCAAAGTTTGATGGTAGAAGTTAATCTTTAGGTACAAAAATGTCAAAATGCACACAACCTTGATCTTTTACTTTTCCACCAGGATCAGTGCATATAAAGGTCTTAATCCAAGTCACTATAGTACTTGATGAGTCAATTTCTTTCAAGTGAAATTTACTGTTTGGTTGATTTTATTTTTATATCTGAAGACTTGGCACTGTTTGCATATAGATTAATCAACGCATAAGTATATACACAAAACTACTTTCACTGCTCTACAGAAATGTATTGAATATTCATGCTTATGTATGGATATGTGCATATGTGTTACTTGTCTGAAGAGGACTAAGTTTTAGTAATAGTATTCTGTAGGCTAAGTTCCTTAAAGCTTGTGGAACTCTACCAGAGACTCCTGCTGAAATTCGAGGGGCCTCGACGAAATGGAAGGATGCCTCAACTAAAGAATCATCTTTAAAATTCAATTCATGGTTTCCTAATGTATCCCTCAAGAAAGATAGCCTAGAGAAGCAGCTCAACGAGCTTCCTATGCCTACCAAAATTTGTGAAGAATAGTTCATCATTTGAAACTCCAAGCAGGTAATCTACCAGTCTTTTTATGGATACGAACCCCCTGATCAGCTACTATCCATTAGCATGTTCTTGCAATTGTAATAGTAATTCATTTTTTTTTGTGTCATCCTCTTTTTTATATTATATAGATTACAACAACATTTAAAAAATTCAATGCAGGAGAACTCCAAGTGATATTCCAATTAGATCAAATAATCTTATCATGTTTAGTCCTAATATTCTATGTATTGTTCGATGGAACAACTTATTGTTTGCTTGCTGAGTTTATGTAGCTTTCAGTTGGAGGAAATCTTACCCTTCCTAGCAACAGTTTGAAATGGTTTGCTGTAGATAAAAGGAATTAGGCATATACCATTCTACAATGGATAACCAAGTATCATATGGTTTTTTGGAAGGCTGCCAAAGTGTTAATCTACCTCTTCGAAAGCCTCTTAGCGCGAGGCTTCCTCTTGAACTAATTGGTGACGCTCTTGAGGTGATTTCTTAATATCAACCAGTTCTTGAGACCTGCTAAAACATGACATAACACTAGCTTGAAGATATGAATGTAAGTTCATGATTGTGTGGGTCATTGATTGGAGATGTTGGAATTGAAGCAGGTGCAAAGGTGACGTGAGGTGTAATTTAATAATCTGTGAGTGTTTCCAATCTTAAATTACTTGCCTATGAGGTTTATTGATATTTAGTTTAGCGGGACCCCTACTTTGCTGCTTGTGTTACAATATCTTGGATTTTCTGTGAAGGATTTTTGCTTTCATTGTCATGGAACACTGTAAGAAAGTTTGAATCAGTGTTTTCCTTTTTCTTTCATCCCTCTAATAGACAACGGGAATCAACCTACTAATATTATTAAAATGAGTTTAGTAAACTTAAGATATCATAACTCTGCCATCTACATGTGGTTGTATATTAGACGATAACTCACATTTCACTGCTGTTTAAGAGTTAAGACTATTTGCTTGTAGGAATTGTTGTCGAAATCTATGAGTGGAGTGGTTCATCTGTCAATTACTGTGGAGGCTCAAGTCTATGCTCATAAGTCGTAGAATATGGAAGTAGCGACAAAGATAGACAACATTTCAACACAAACAAATATCGACTGGTGAAGCAAATAGAAAAAGAAGAGTCGTCCTTTATTTTTTCGATGAAGAAGATGAATTCATAGATGTTAACGCACGTCAAAGGTGCTCAATCTGACTTCTGCATCATCGGATCTACTGTGTAGTTATCAGTTCTTATAATGAGGTATAGGTTTTTCATTTGTAGATGCATTCTAATGAACTGGAGGTGGGATAAGGGTAGAGTAGTAGCCTTCAGAGGTGTAATGAGAGAGGCTTGTCCTGCCTTTGTTTTGTTTCTCCATCTCTGTGCTGATAGGAAAGAATGGTGTTAAGTTAATTTATCTTTTCATGTTAGCATTATCAGAGAAAATTTGCTCAATGTAATGCATGTGTAATATTAATATATATTTGTTATTTGTTATATTAACATATATTTTTTCCCATTTTATTTATATTAAAAAAATGAGAGCACTTTTGGATTTTATGTGAATGTAAAGCCAGTTGGAAACCAACAGTGTCTCAACATGATACAGATTTCAAGTTTTTTCCTTGTGTCATCCGTAATTGTGAGGTACTATTGAATTACTACTATGAAAGTTTCATTATATGTTATTCATTGTTCATTAATTCGTTAGAACTTAGAAAACATAGCAAAACAAGTGCTTATGAGCGGCTTAAATATGCCTTAATCGAGATAAGACACTCTTATCTATATGACACTTTTAACTTTTAGAATTGAATGCCACGACTTTTTTAGAATTAATTTCGATTGTTGTTCAATCATTATGGACTCTGAAACTTTGTGGCGTTTTGATCATGGATATTTTCCTTTTCATTTGCTTATTGCATTTATGATTCACTAATAAATTGTTTGAAACAATTTATCATGTCTTTTTACTTTTTAAAACCAAAAACCAATAATATAGTGAATTAAAGTAGCTTCTATCATGCATTATTTTTCACTAAAAATGATCGCTCACTTCTATTCACATTAATTTGTTACTTACTGTTATCTCATCAATTTCGAAGCATATTTGTCATGGAGAATAAAATTTGAAGCTTGAAAATGTCTGAATTTAAAGAGGCTTGACTTTAAATGTGTTTGGAAAAAAAAAAGGAAAGATAAGGAAAAAAAATTCTTGGTTAATTGGGGTGGATATATGCCAACCGGGACCCGCCCCCTTAAAAAATTTACGACTGCAAAATCCACCCACGGGTTCTAAATTATATCTTGAATATATCTTCCAATGTAATGCACAGGTAAAATCCATTGGTCTTAAAGTGCCATTAAAGCTAAGATATTTCGGCCCAACTTAAAATTATGTGAAGTTGCTTACTTTTTAGTTCTGTTCTAGGCGTCTACATAATGGATTTGTACAAATTATAGGGGAAACTCTATTAAAAATTTTAAAAATCATTTTGCACTTTTTCCTTTACGCAAGTTTTAATTTATAATATAGACATACGTCTTCCCATGAACGCACGGGTGGAAACACTAGTGAGTCATAAATTATGCATAATACCAAAACCAACATACACTATCCAATTCTACAATCCCAAACAAAAATATACAAGTACGCAATAGCAAGTAAATGTGTCATCATAATGAGAAACACCGTCTGTGGTAAAAGTCCTTGTAGCCTTGAACCAAAATCTATCATATTGGAAGGGCCTGCAAACAGTAAGTTGATAAAATTAGATCATAAGGAAACTCTTTGAGAGTGATCATAATGCACATTTTCAATAATTACATTCACATTTATGCTATAATCTAAAAGCATTAAAGTAGCTTCAGAATAATTTTTCTGAACTTTGTACAGTTGCAAGCCCATACCATTTCATGTTGTGTGGAAATAATTTTTATTTTTATTTTGTAAATCAGATCACATGTTTGTTTTAGTATAGGAAATATCGGTGTTGTCTTCAAGGTCTACAAAGTAATTCAAGGACAGTGAATGGTAATTTGCATTTATTTATTTTAGTAACTAGTTTAATTTCTTATGATGATTGGAATAAACTTACCTGCATATGCAAGAAGAATGCTGACCATATTAAATTTTGGGGAAAAAAAAAAAAAAAACCTACATCGTTCAATTAAAAGTTCAATGCAAATAATAAAACTGGAAAATAATATATATGTACCAAAGTTTGCGCACAGGTTCGCGGCATGTAACGCATGAGGAACTCCATGGTTCTTTATCTTCTTTACTAAGCTTGTTTCTGTTATTTTATTTTGGACGGTTAAACATATATAGTTATCTAAAAATGTTATACACACGGTTGTTGCTCATAATTTCCCAAGGATTCACAATAATCTAAACACAAGATACACAAACTAAAATAACAGACAGTTTATGACTTTATGTAACTAAGATGAAATCATTTCTTGTGAGAACCAGTAACTAAAATTTGTAAGTGTAGGTAATTTAATGAGTTCAATTAATGAGTAAGAATGTTAATTTCGTGAAAAAAATGTACCATAAATTTATAAGAAAATTAATTATTTGTATAACAATGCGAATTTTGGGACAAACGAAAAAAGAATAATGGATTATGTTTATGGGACGGAGGGAGTAATTTATTTTCTTAAATAAATGCTATCTTAAATAGAGGATTTAATTAGTATGACGACACATTAACTATTCATAATAGAGGATTTATCGACACATTAATTAATGCCACACCACCAGTTTAAAGAGTATTATTAAAATTCAAAACGTCCTATATTTTCAAAATGTCATATATTAAAGACAACATCTATCTATTAAATATATATATAAAAACAGAAATCAATGCCTCTATTTTTTCCACCCATTGTCCCTTTGTTTTTAATTTAATTTTATTTGATTTTATTATTTTTTATGTAGAAGTTGATTCAATTACAATTACAAAGGATAATCCACATATTTTTTGTTATTGGATTTTCCTTAGTTGTCTCATCAGTTACATCTTTGGGGAGTTATATTTGCCCTTTATGTTTCTTGCTTCTCAATCTACACAATTTTCTTCAAGTTTTTCATGCTAGATATTTTTCTCCCAAAGATTTTAATTTTTTTGTGTTATTTTATTATATTCTCTATAGAAGTTGATTCCAATTACAATTCCAATACGATTGTTACATGTTTTTGTATATTTTTTTTCTAGTTTTTAAACTTTTATCTAATCAAATTAATTTAATTTTTTCTTTATTGATGTCAATCATATCATTTAATTTTTTTAATATAAATTATTTTAAAAAATTTTTTGCAACATAAATTCTTTTTGCTTTGATTACTTCACGTATAGTCATTGAATTTCAATAAACTTCTTGTACTAAATTTGTCTTATCTAAATTTCTTAAGCACCAAATAATAATTCTATACCTATCAAAAATCTTTTTTTTTTTCCATATAAATCTTGAATCATTAAATTTTATCCTCCCTCTTATAAAAGGGGCTGTGAGGGTAAAACAAATTTGGATGTTTACTCGTATAGCCTTGTCATTATTACCAATAATGCCATTAATTTTTGTATCCAATAAATAATGCCATTAATTATTTCAATAAAATCGTTAATTTAATTCATGGAATATAGAAAGTATAAAAATTAAATTAAACAACAATTTAAATGTACCTACACAAATACCACAACATAACTAATTAGTATGTTCTCAACCTCAGTTTGAACAGTAAACGAGGAGAAGTTAAAATTACTAGTACGTTCATTGAAGATTACATGACATTATTCACTCTTTACATATTGCATTTTTCACTTTTCATACACATTAAATTTCTACCCTTATCATCATACTACTTCCATTCCAAAAATATAGTCCACTTCTCTTTTTTCGTCTATCCCAAAATGTCGATCACATTCCTTTTAAAGATGCAGTTAAAATATTAGTTGTTTTATATTCCTTCATTTACTATACGTTGTTATTACCAAAATAGATTAATTGAGATAAAATATCTAATAAATGAAATAGTATATTAGGAAAATAATCTTAAATTTTACTTTTCCAACACTACTAGTTACATTTTTCTTAATCTTTGTGAAAATGAAAATGGGCTATATTTATGGGAAGAAGGTAGTACCAATTAACGCCATTAATTTTTTTATGCAAAAAAACAAAAAACAATGCCATTAGTTATTTCAATAAGATCATTAATTTAATTCATGGAATTTAGAAAGTCTAAAATTAAATTAACTAATAATTTAATTGTACATATACAAATACTACAACAAATAACTAATTAGCATGCATGTTCTCAACCTCAATTTGAATAGTAAAAGAGGACAAGTAAAGGTTACTAGTATTTTTATTTAAGATTACACGATACTACTCACTCTTTACACGTTGTATTATTCAATCTTCAAAAATACACATTAAATTTCTACCCTAATAATACAAAATAATTTATAGTATCATATAAAATAAATTTGGTCTTATAAATATGATTTTTACATATGATATAAAATAAAAGTATTAATAAGAATGCCATGTGGCTATATTTAATATTATTGCAAAAATCAATTGCGACTTATAGGTTATATACAAAACTCAAGCTAAACAGTTGATCGGTAAATACTTTATCATGTAATGCTCTTTATTCTAATCCATGATAAACATGAGTAGTTTCACCTAAATATTTCGTTCAATAAACGCACAAGATTAAATTTTAATATGTATTTCCATTAGAACAGAAATATAATCTTACTAAATATCTAAAATTATTCAAAATAATATTATAAAATCACATGCAATGCACATGTCAATAACTAGTATAAATAAATCACACCAAATGATACTTCCCATATTGATTAGTGGTGATGGAAGGAAGCTTCTTTGACCGGTGAAACGTGTGTTATAAAATTTGATTGGCGGTGTTAATTTTCTAATTATTCAATTCAAAAGTACAAATTTGAGAAAAGAAAAGTTAAAAACGTTCAACCAAGTCAAATCATAGTGAAAGTTGATTTGATTAAATGTTGAAAAAATATTTATTTATACCTTAAAAATATTTTCTTCAATATTTTGGTACAAACAATTACAGAGTAAATAGATAAACAAATTAAAAAATATGTAAATAAATTTATCAAATTTTATCTTAAATGCTATCCCAAATATAGAATTTAATATGGCACATTAATTAATGTCAATGTGAGTTAGCAATAATTAATTTATTACCTTAAATATTATTTTAAAAATATAATTTAATATGACACATTAATTAATGTCAAACCACCGCTTGTAAATAGCATGATTAAAATTTAAAATGTGGAGCTACGCAGATGTGGCGCGGTGTGATTTTGTTGGTTGTCGCACTCAATTTCTTTTCCTTATATATATATAAAAGTTACAACTGTAAGGGTTAATTTTATCACAACCCCTTCCATAAGCATTGCTTGTCTTCCTTAAATCATTTCATCGAACGTTCAACTGCTGAATTTGCTAAGTCCTTTGAGGTTAGGCTTTTCTCTTTTGAAGTTTCAATTAACTCGGTCGTTGCTGCTACAACTTCTTCTTCTTCTTCTTCTTCATGCTTTCTTAGTAAATTTGAAATTTGAAAATTTCTTTAGAAAACAGATCGATCTCACTAAACTTTGAATTTAATTAGGTGCTATAATAAGTTTAAGAATGAATGATTTCCTTTTGTCGATCATTAGGGTTTCACATTATAAATTGAAGATGTATAGTACGACGCAAAAATATGGGTTGATCGTCTAAAATTTGTTTCCAGAAATCTAATTTGCTATTAATGCATGTTACAAATAATTCTAGTGCAGATATATAGATTTATTGCCAACTTTAAATTGAACTACATTTTTTAGTGTACTCTGTACAACTCCAATCCATTTTGGTATTTCTTTAAATATTATGATGCTAGTAATTATGTTTATTATAGTTCTTTCTTTCTAGACATAATATTCATTTCACTGCAGAATCAAAACTGATAAACTTCTTGCTTGTAGCTTATCATTGAATAACTTACTACTAAAAAGGACTAATTCACATTGTTATACAAATTATTAATTTTCTTATAAATTTATGGTACATTTTTTCCATGAAATTAACATTCTTACTCATTAATTTAACTCATTAAATTACCTACACTTGCAAATTTTAGTTACTGATTCTCACAAAAAAAAAAAAAAATGATTTGATGTTACATACATGAACTTTATGTGACTTTAGTTTCTTGACCTCAAGTTTAGATTCTTGTGCGAATCCTTTGAAACTGCGAGCGACCGTGTACATAAAATTAGCACATAACTACATGTTTAAGCATTTAAAAAAATAAAACAATAGATAGCAAAGGCTATGAAGATTTTGGCATAATATAATCTAACTCACATTAGCTTTTTTTCTCCCTTCCACAGTTAAATTTTTAAGGCTTTGTAACTTGGATCTTGATTGCTGGCCTCTTTTATGCAAATAGTAAAGAAGATCAAGGACTATGGAGTTCTTCATGTCTTACGTGCCGCGGATCTGTGCACAAACTTTGGTACATATATATTGTTTTCCTTTTACTTTTATTATTTGCATTGAACTTTTAATTCAAGGATGCAGTTTTTACTACAGTAAACAAATAGCTTGTTTAACTAAAGATTTATATTCTCAACATTGTTTTTGGCATATGCAAGGACTTTTATTCTATATATATATATATATATATATATATATATATGAGTGTTAGGATGTGTGTTTTTATGTGATTTGGTGTGATATAAGAGAGAAAATGAGTGGAATTAAATCGTGGAAATTTGTGTAGTACATGTAGGTCCCACGAGATTTGTGTGCAAAAATATATAAAAATGTATTAAAACTTATAGGAGAACATGGGCTATATGTATATACATGTCACCTCAAAAAATTATTATAAGCTAGTTAGGAAATTAGGAAAATAAATATATGTGAATTACCATTTATATGCACAAACACACACAAAGTTGTAGTGCTTTATTAACATGAAAATGTGTGCATGTAATAATTATTTTTAAGAGTTATTCTCCGCATGTGTCATGTGTTAACAGATGGGGAGAATACATCAATAATAGGGTCTAGTTCCTGATGATATGTTCCTTCATCTGCTGCCACATGACAGATGGGGAGAATAACTCATCCCCACACCTGGGAGGAGATCGAAGTGTATAATTTTATCAACTTATTGTTCGCAGGCACTTCCAAAAGATTTTGGTTCAACGTTGCAAGGAGTTTTGCCAGAGACGGTGTTTCTCAGAGATCGCTACGCAAATCTATGGCCTGTCAAAACAATTAAGATTGAAAATAGATGGATTTTAAGAGACGGGTGGAAGAAATTTGTACGAGATAATTCTATTGAGATAGGGGACACATTCCTGTTCAAATACCAAGGGGATAATCTATTCGATGTGAAAATTTTTTGCTTGTCCGGTTCTGAGAATGAGGGTGTTGGACATTTTAGAACCGCCAATGTTGGTAACCAAAACAACTTTAATGGTAATTTTATGCATTTATTTTTTTCCCCGATATTTCTAATTTAAGCCAATTATGTAATTCCTTGTTTCGTTGATTTAATTTTCATCAAAATTTTATCATCAGATCAAGATGAGGCGAGCGAAGATAATGATATTGAAAGGGAGAAAGATCACTGTGATGATTATAATGATATCGATGATGATTATTACGATCGCAACGAGGAAGAGGAACAAGAAAATGAACCCGAAGGAGAAGTAGCATGTCATGGTAAGGATGCATGCATGTAAGAAGAAATTGATTAAAAGCTCAGCTATGTCAAACGCCTTTTAAATTCTCGCATTGATCATTTTGATTGATTAATTAGGTTTAAATGAAAATTTTGGACGTCAAAGAAAGCGGATGGTTGATCCCTTTGGAGAGGACATTTTCAGATCCGGCCGTGCTGTGCGGCCACAAAATCCTTACTTTGTAGTTAAAATGAGTAGAAAGCGCCGGAGTGCATTGGTGAGTTCTTGGTAGTTTTAGTTGATTGTTGATAATCATAAATTTTTTTTTTTTTTTTTTTAATTGGATCATCATAAGTATACAAATATACCTTAATTCCTTTGTTAATAACTTGATATTCTTTACCTTGCAGATGGTCCCTGATAAAGTAATTGAGGCTTTTATATTGAAGCTCCCTGATACCACCGTTATCGTTGATCAACAAAGAAGACAATGGATTATGAAGCTTCATAAATGGAAGGACGGCCGTTATTCTTACACAAAAGGTTGGAACTGTCTTTGCAAGGCAAATTCTATTGGCGAACAAGATTATTGTATATGCGAATTCGTTGAAGAGGGTCAAGGGGAAAGTCATATCGTGTGTATCCATGTTCGTGTCCTTAGAGCTTAGATTCATTTTATTTATGTTACGGTTGTTATATATAACTGTTTTTCCTTTTAGGTGATGTTTGATTTGTATTTTTCTTAAACTTATGCGTGCCTTTGAGTTGTTCTCATTATGACATTCACTTGATTATGCATACTTATACGTTTTGGTGTAGAATTCAAATTGGGAGGTCCTCTTCTTTTTCGTGCTATGGATAATTTGTGACGTATAGGTGGTATGTGATGCTATATGTATTAGTTGGCACGAGGGTTTTTAGATACGCGTTGGTTAATTTCTTGTTCTCCTCCTACTTTTGCCATAATTTTTTTCCAGTCGAAGTTATGGAACAGGAGTCTGAACACGAGATCGATAAGCTAAAATAACAGAAAGCTTAAAATATAACATGAAATCATTTTTGCAAGAATCAATAACGAAAACTTGCTAGTGTTGATTAACTTATCTCCGAATCATCTCACTCCCAACAAGGCTTAGGGTTTGCAGAAATGGTGGGTGACCAAGCGAAGATACCGAAGACCTCTGACAAAGAAGCATCGTCGGCTGATGAGTACAACATCTGCATTAACAAGAAACACAATGAATCGCTTCTGAAGATTCACGAGATTGAGGATGAACTCGACAAGTACAAAGAAAAGAAGAAGAATTTCTACGCAAGAACAAACGGCATTATCAGTTCCATCTCTAAATTTTACTAATTATCTATTAATGACCAATATCTAAATTTTAATTATCAAATTTATTTCATAAATACCATTCATATATACACTTAAACTTAGGTAATAAAAAATACTAGGAATAATGTAAAAGAAATATTGAATCGGTCCTTCAACTTCAAATATCTTGTTATATTTAATTTATCAACCACAAGAAGGAAACTTATTTGTTTAAGTGAAAATATAAAAATAAACAATATTACTAGCATCGTAGTGTCTAATGACGTCCAAAATGAATTGGAGACTAGGGATAAAATTACCCTTTTTCACTTCCAATCCTTTTCCAAAACCATCGATGGTGCCGTAATTACGGCACCATCGATGCCATTTTGGGGATCGATTCGACCATCGTTTTGAAATTAGAGACCAGATCTAGAATCAGCACAGCGATGGGGAGTGCCAGGAATTTTCCGAATTTTTTCCGGCGACACGGTGGCCGCCGTGACCGCCGGTCAAAATTTTTGCAATATTTTTGGGCCAAAACTTTGACCCAAACTTTGGACCGCGGTCACGGCGGTCACTGTGTCGTCGGAAAAAATTTGGAAAATTCCTGACACTCTCCATTGCAATGCTGATTCTAGATCTAGTCCAGAATTTCAAAACGGGGATCGAATCGACCCCCAAAATGACATCGATGATGCCATAGTTATGGCATCATCGATGATTTTGGAACCAAACTGTTTTCCCTTCTAATTATTATCTTACTTGTGGCTATCATTCTCTTCAAAAGTTTCATTGTGACCGAGTCACAAAATTTAGGCATCCCTATGTACTGCAAGCAAATTTATACCACTATCCAATTAATGAGAATATCTATGTGGACTATTTGCCGCCTATCTCGACAAGGGGAAGAATCATGTACAAGTGGAGCACCTACTACACGATCCTTTTCGATTCCCAACATACCGATATCAGTCTTTGTACAAGACATCACTCATTGATATCCTTTTAGCAATGGCACTACTTTTAATTAGTTGACTGCCACACCTATAAGCAGATCTTAGACTAAGGGTTTACAATTGAAGTATTATGGCTAGTTCTCTGTGTCTAAGCAAGAGGTCACAGGTTCAAATCTCACAAACGTACGTATAAATTTTTAATAAATATTTCAGTTGAGATTCTGGAGGGAAAAAGATTCTAAAATCACTTCAGGCTTTAATAATATATATATTGATATATTGATTGATTATTTTTATTTTTATTTTTATTTTTTTAATGTTTTTGGCTCTTGTACACTAATTATTATTATTATCTTGTTAATACTTAAGAGGGCTAGACTTGTAAATTGGAGTTTTCTTAGCATAAACGCCAACTTCCATAACCGTCTCTTGGACAAGATCCACCTGGCTTGCCGAATCAACCGTACGTACATTTCGCGCCACTCTATTCCTTGATTTAGATATTTTCTTCTAATCTGTCTTGAGGCAGCTGCAAAACAAGAAACTTTCCTAATCAAATAAGCATTAAATTAATCTTTAAAATCAAGAATTAAGATTAAGATTAATTCGTAAACCCTCCCTAATCAATCCCAAGATCCCATCTTCTTTGTTGTCTCCATTCACCCCATTTTAAATCCCATATATTTAATTGTTTTATATTCCAAGAACATATGTAATAATCATATCTGCAAGGAAAGGGGCAAATTATATCGGTAAGTTTCTCTCAAGAATTCACGTTTTGATGCATATCTGTATGAAACCTTTGATATTACACAATATGTCGATTTTTTTTTTCTTAATTTTTGAACCTTAGGAGATAATATACGATGATGTTTCGTTTGTTTAGATATGATGGGAATACGAATAATATTTCTGCCTTTCATGATCATGATGATGACGATGATGGTGATCATGGCAAATTGCGAAGACACAAATCCCATATTTGATCCATGTTCGGATACAAAAATTCAACGATGGGACGGCTTTACGTTCGGCCTTGCATTTTCTTCGAAGGATTCTTTCTTTTTCAATCAAACTCAGCTCTCCCCTTGCGATAGTCGTCTCGCCCTCTCCGCGGGCCGGGGCGCTCAACTTGCCGTGTTTAGGCCGAAGGTCGATGAGATTTCTCTTCTCACCATCAATAACACCTTCAACCCTGTATGCTCACTTACCTTTCCTCAATTTCCTCAAATTCTTTCTAGACAAGAAATGAAGAAATGGTATGTTTGGTATGGATATTGGAAAAAAGGAAAAAGTTAAAACTTGATCATTATATTTTCCAATTTTTTTTTTTTTTTTTCAGTTCTACATGCTAAACATTTGTCAAATGATTTGGAATTAGGTGTAGTTTGGGTAGTGTGAGTAGTGTTGTAATGCTAATCACCTACTCATAGAAAACCACAGTTAAGTAAATAATGTGGGGCCTTGTGTGTAGGTTTCAGAAGTTGACCTTATATGTCTAATTGCATTGTAATGATTCTCAAACATTCTCAGAGATTGTCTGGAGGTTACATGGTAGCATTTGCTGGACGACAATATGCGGCTCGATCACTTCCTGTATTCGTCGCAGACGACACCAACATTGTGACTAGCTTCACCCTGGTAATCAGAACCACCACGCACTGTACTTTTCCTTTTCCCTATAGTGCCAACCATAGATTGATTGCACTGGCATAAGAAAAAATTACTTATACATAACAGTTGATATAATGATTTACATCTGCTGATGTGACATCAGATAAAGTGACAAAATGTAAAATCCTGATTGTGATTGGTGGCGTTGCACATCTATGTCACGTGCTATTATGTCCATCATTAGCATGATTCTAAAACACATGTTGTTGTTACTCAGGTTCTTGAATTCAAGAGTGGCACTCTCCAAAATTTGTTTTGGAAGAAGTTCGGGTGCAGTTCATGCACGGGTGGTTCTTTTGTTTGCTTAAACAAAACTGACTGCGCGATTCCAAGTTCAAAGTGTAGATCCAATGGTGGATCGATGCCTTGTCAGCTAGGAATACAATTGGCTTTCTCTGGCACAGACATGAACGATAATGTTCTTAACTCGTGGTACGAGGTGGAAAATCTTCGCCAATACTCGCTCTATGCCTTGTATTCTGATTTTCGCAACACTCTCACCTCTCCCTTTGCAAATCTTTTCTAGAAATTAGATACTTGTTGTAGATCATACATGTACGTACAAGGAAATACTGATGTTATTTATGAGTATTGATGCAATTTTTGGCGAATTACACTACCTTGAGGAACACTTCGCTCTTCTTGATATGCAATTTACTTTGTACTATGTGCAAGTTTATGGTACCATTTACATATCGATAATGCGTGTATTTGGATCTTTGTGTAAAAATGTACTTTTACTTGAACAGTAGTGGGGTCCGTTACATTTGTGTAGTGCTTGATTGAAATTAAAATTTAACTTTCACGGAGTAAAAGTGAATTTACACAGTCCAAAAAGGAGAGAGGGGGGGACTTAAATATGTAACGGGGCAACTCTGGTTTCAAGGCCAAAGTTGGAACAGAAGCAGTAACATACTGATAATGGAGCCAAGATTTCCAGCTGCCAGCAGGTCAAATAATATTTCCAAAAATTAATATTTCCTATTCCAAAAAAATGAATTTTAATTTTAACCATATATTTTAAATAATTAAATATTATTATCTACACATTTTAAATATAAAAAAAGTTTAATTGAGCACGCGCTAAATCTACCGAAAGTACCTAAACAGGCTATTAGTCTATGCCCCCGTTAGTGTATGTGTATTTATGAGTATTTATGAGTTTTGATGTAAAATAGGAGAGAGAATGAGTGGGATTGAGTGGTGGAGATTTATGTAGTACAGTGAGTCCCATAAAATATGTGGATGTAATTGGTTTGACTTTTGATGTGAATGTGTTAAAATGTGTAAAAATTTGTTAAAAGTTGTAAAAGAACGTGCGGTATGTTATTAATAGTATGTTGAGTGTTGTCGATCGCGCAAGAAAAACTCTTTTAGAGCGTGGTACCAAGAAATCCCTTGATCGAGAAACTCCAGATTAAGAGATGAGAGTAATACTATTATATTCAACTTTTTGATAATTTCTTCAACCCGATTCATCTATTTTAATCTATTTTCGCCCCTATATAAAATATATTATTAGTTCTACCGAAACATCTAAAAGAACTCGATTCTTAACAGCTCAAATATACCTTGTTAATTTAGATTTACCATGATATTAAGATTAGAGTACTAAACAACTCTTTAATCTACATGCTACATATTTGGTAATGTTTAAAAGTTGTGGAGGTTACAAAATGTGCAAATAATAATACGAGAAATAAGTTGTGGGTGAGTGGGTCCTACAATAGGTATGAGTTTGCTCGATAAAATTTGTCAAGCACCCAAGTCATTGTTCCCTAAGGATATAATTATGTTATTTTCAATATATATATATATATATATATAATTACGTTGCGCCAAATTTAAGAATAATTACTTATACCACATATATACCAAATTATTTTCAAAATGGGTATTTTTTACGTTCGCTTTCAGCCATACTTCCAACAATAAAAAGTTATTTTTCATATAATAAAGCACAGTTTCTCCCAATACTTTCCTATTTGCGTCAAAATATCTTCATTAAATAAGCACTTAACCAGCAAACTTAATAATAGGCTATAATTGTTGGTGAAGGCTTGGTCATAATCTATTTTTAGTTCTTCTCTTCTCATTCAGACAAACACTCCTAAATGCAAGCAAAACCTCCCATGTCTATGGTGTCTCTACAAGAAGACACCTTATAATCCCTTGGCTTCCGAGGTTGTTGGAGCTCCTAATTTCTACCTCCACAATTATCTTTCAACCAATCCTTACCTCATTATCATTATAACATCCTCGTTTCTCCCGGTCCGTATGTTCTATAAGCGGCCTTGGGCTTGTCCTAGGGACTTCGAACAATGGCGGCAAACCCGAAGGCCTATGCCTATGCCTATTTTCTCTTCCTTTACCTTCTCTCCCATTTTTCCTCTGTCTCTCTTGCATTAACCGATGGTGAGGTAGCTTACATTGTGCGTCGCCAACTCTTGACTCTTCCTGAGGATGGCGACTTAACCGGCGATATGGTTTTCGATGTTGATGAGAATCTCAAGTTTGATAACCCGAGGTTGAAAAACGCTTATATCGGGCTTCAAGCGTGGAAGAAAGCCGTCTACTCGGATCCGTTAAACTTTACAGCTAATTGGGAGGGCCCCGACGTGTGTTCCTACACGGGTGTATTTTGTGCACCGGCTCTAGACGATCCTAAAACAACAGTGGTTGCTGGCGTCGACTTGAATCACGGCGACATTGCCGGACATCTCCCGGTCGAAATTGGGCTTCTAACCGACGTTAGTCTCATTCATCTGAATTCCAATCGGTTTTGTGGGATAATTCCGAAGAGTGTTCGTAAACTGAAGATACTTTTCGAGTTCGATGTTAGTAATAACCGGTTTGTGGGACCATTCCCCGACGTTCTCTTGGAATTACCAACCCTCAAGTACATGGATTTAAGGTACAATGATTTCGAAGGGCGATTGCCTCGCGAGCTTTTCGATAAGGGATTTGATGCGATTTTCCTCAACAATAACCGATTCCACTCAAACATCCCCGAGAACTTCGGAAACTCGCCGGCGACTGTCATTGTGTTTTCGTATAACAAGTTCACGGGATGCATCCCAACCAGCATTGGCAAAATGGGGAACACGTTGGACCAGGTTCTTTTCTCGAACAATGCTTTCTCGGGTTGCTTGCCAGAGGAACTTACGTTGTTGAACGGCACAAAGGTTGTCGACTTCAATACCAATAAGTTGACCGGCGACTTGCCGGAAGGTATGGAGTATTTGCAACAAGTGGAAATCTTGGATATTGCAAACAATTTGTTTAGAGGAAATGTACCGGAGACAGTTTGTAGTTTACCTAATTTGAAGAATTTTACGTTCTCTTCTAACTATTTTTCGGCGAATGGACGGAATGTGCGATCCTAATGCCGTGGAAGGGCTTTATGTGGAAGGAGATAATAATTGTTTTGGAGGAAAGAACCAACGACCGGAAAAGGATTGTAAGGCCGCCTTGAATCGACCCGTGAATTGCACTCTTCACTGCAGACCTTCGGATCCAGGTATTGGTTCGAAGCCCCCAACGCCTCCATCGCCAATGCATGTTTCTCCGCCAAAACAGAAGACTCCTTCACCGGAGAAACCTCCTTCCACTCCATCAACACCAAAACAAACCCCAGAGACACCGATGCCGGAGACGTCCAAGCTAAAACCACCACCAACACCCGAGACATCAAAGGCCAAACCACCACCGACGCCCCAGACATCAAAGCCCAAACCACCACCGACGCCCCAGTCATCAAAGCCCAAACCACCACCAACACCCGAGACATCAAAGCCCAAACCACCACCAATGCCCGAGACATCTAAACAAACACCGCCGCCGAGACACCTAAACAAACACCACCGCCCAAGACATCTAAACAAACACCACCGCCTGAAACACCAAAGGCTACACCTTCTCCTCCACCTTCGACCATCGAGACTCAGCCAATTGTGTCAACCCCGCCATCCCCACCACAACCAAAGGCACCTTCTCCATCTACTACCACGAAACCACCACCAGTTGAGTCCACCCCTCCAGCTCCAAAAGCTTTATCTCCACCATCGAAAAGTCCTCAACCAAAGTCTCCACCACAATCAAAGACGCCATCTCCATCAACTACTGCAAAACCTCCGCCAGCTGCATCACCACCACCACCGGTGCAAGTTCCTTCTGCATCCCCACCAAGTCAAACATCGAAACCAGAACCAACTCCAACGCCTTCTAAGCAACCTTCCTCACCGCAACCTTCACCTAAGCCAGAGAAAGAAACTCCAGCACCTTCTCCTAAGTCGGAGAAACAAACGCCACCACCGTCAAAGTCAAAGACACCACCTCAGCCGTTTGGTGAATCGCCACCACAAGGTGGATCATCTCCTCTTCCTCAAGTTCAATCACCACCTCCACCAGTTTTCTCCCCACCACCTCCTGTCTACTCACCGCCTCCACCTGTTTCTTCCCCACCACCACCAATCTACTCACCACCTCCACCTGTTTTCTCACCACCACCAATTCACTCACCCCCACCACCACCAGTCTATTCACCTCCTCCACCAGTTTCGTCACCACCACCAGTCTACTCTCCCCCCTCCCTCCACCAGTTTTCCTCCACCACCACCAGTATACTCACCCCCTCCACCAATGTACTCACCCCTCCACCAGTCTACTCGCCCCCTCCACCACCGATCTACTCTCCCCACCACCGATGCAATCACCACCTCCACCCATTTTCTCACCACCGCCACCGATGCAATCTCCACCACCACCAACTCCAGCCCAATCTCCTCCACCTCCAATGCAATCACCGCCACTACCAACGCCTACGGAGTCCCAACCACCCATCACTTTTGAAGACATCCCTCTACCACCGAACTTGGGCTTCCAATACGCATCACCACCACCACCGATTTTCCCAGGCTATTAAAGTGAATACTTTCATCGTTTTTTGTAGCAGTTTTTATTCATCATTAGTATTAGCACAAAAACAAGCGATAGAAACACCATACCTTGTAAATTACATATTACCATTGTCCAACAGCAAATTTATATCTTAATGAAATAAAAATTTATCTTATGATCACTTGTGTATTTATGCTAACAATTCATTATACTCGAGTAACTATACAACACAATTGCCGTCAAACATCAGTCTACATAACAATTAACTATTATAATTGATCAGACTACTTAAATATTTAAAGTACTGTATCAATTAATAATAACACTCAAATTTAGTGTTCCAACTCTGATTGTACAATATAGCATTACTTATTATGCTAATGTTTTGTCCCCCAAGTGGGTACTATTCCCCCCTTCCCCCTCCCCCCCCCACGTGGCCTTTTGGTGATACCTTGTAATCGGCCAAAATTTTTTGTATCTACATTAAATCAGATGAATAATATATATATGTCCCCTAATTCGTTGGGGGGGGTCTAAGGTGCCCACAGTGGGGAACATAACATTACTGTTACTTACTATAATTTGCTCAAGAGCATCTTCATTGGGAATGTGAATTGGGGGATGATACGGAGGAGAGAGATAGAAAGAAGATTATTATTTTCATTAAAAAAAATAGAGAATGTGTATTGAAAAAAAGAGGAAAAAGTGAAAAAAGTAGAAGAGATGTAGAAATAAATTCAAAAAAAATTTAAAAAGTAGTGGAGGATGTGAAGTTGGATGTGATAATGTAGAAGTGGTATAGGAATTTAAACAAAAAAAGTGAAAAAAAAGGGGAAAGTGAGAAAAAAAGAAAATGTGGGACTCTTTTTTTTTTTTTTTGTCACTCTCTCCATCACGTAAGATCTCCAATTGACATTTGCAATGGAGATGCTAAGAATCGAGGGTTACAAGAAAAAGTACTGTAGTAAACTTTTCATTGGTCATCATAGTCTTGTTCCCAACAATTAGCTTCGTTATTCCCGTATAAAATATGAATTTTTCCAAGTTTTGCTATTTTACCATACAAATTGACAAAATATATAAATAGTGCAATCATATTTTTAATCAAGAACCGTCAAAATTCTACATTTTTAAAGGTAATTAATCTGAATTGTTACACTCGGGTGATCCCATGTTTCAAAAACTGACAAAAGGTAAGCTGACAACATGAACAAGGACAATTTACCAACATCATAAGATATGATGTCCAGGTTCAATGTTTTGAAAAACCAGTATAAAGTGCACCATATATTTGTCACTATCACCTTAAAAACATCAATTTTTCTTCAAGAAATCAAAAGCCATGGGAGAAGTAGATCCTGCTTTCATCCAAGCCGTTGAACACCAGCCTAAACTAAACATAATTGAAGCCAAAGGCATCCCAGTAATTGATCTTTCACCGTTGAATTGGTCCGATAACGAAGCAGAGTTTTCGAGCTTAGTAGCTGAGATAGGTGATGCTTCCAAAAACTGGGGATTTTTCCAGGTGATCAATCATGGTGTGCCGTTAAAGCAACGCGAGAAGATCGAATTAGCCGCGAGGGAATTCTTTGCTTTGTCGAAAGAGGAGAAGAAGAAGGTCAGTAGAGATGAAGCAAATCCTTTGGGATATTATGATACTGAGCATACTAAAAATGTTAGGGACTGGAAAGAAGTTTTTGATTTTACTGTGATGAATCCAACAATTGTACCAGCTTCCCATGAGCCTGAGGATAAGGAGCTTAAAGAGTGGACCAATCAATGGCCTCAATATCCTCCCCAATTAAGGTGAGTTTAGACTGATTAATTATTCAAGAGTTTGCTCATGTCATCTGTCCATAAGTTCTCTTTATTGTTTTCAGACTCTGAGTTGTCAATTATCGAAAACACTAAAAATTTGTTTAGCGTTCATCGTACAACAAGATATACGACACACATGTGGCCATTTGATAACCATTGATTTAAAAATGATCGATGTGTAGAAGAACAAGATCCTGCCAAGATCCTATAGCATAACTCTAATTTGTGGATGTGGCAATGAATGCCATTCTTGTAGGGAGGCTTGCGAAGAGTATGCAGCAGAAATGAAAAAACTAGCTTACAAGTTACTCGAACTCATCGCCTTGAGCTTAGGCTTGCAAAAAGCTCGATTAAATGGTTTCTTCGAGGACCATACGAGCTTTATCAGGCTCAATCATTATCCGCCATGCCCCGCCCCTAATTTAGTGCTTGGTGTTGGTCGACACAAGGACGGCGGTGCCCTGACCATTCTCGCTCAAGACGAAGTTGGAGGACTTGAAGTGAAGAGGAAAACAGACGGGGAGTGGATTTTTGTCAAACCAACTCCTAATGCTTATATCATCAATGTTGGTGATATTATCCAGGTACCACATCTCTGTTTTCAAATTTTGATTTTGGATACTAGTTATTTATAGTTGTGTAGAAATCTAGTTTTGAGTTTGGAGTTTATGAAAATTGATTAAGTTTCTCAAATATTCTACTACATATACAGTATTGTCACGCTATAACATTGAGTGATTACAAACAGAAGTTTTTATAATGCAAGTAAAAAAAGGTGCCAAAAAAGCTTTTCCAGCAGACACAGCCCAGCGCCCCGTAAAATTTTTGGAGGGGTTAGGGGGTCGAGACTTTTGTCTCTTGCTGGCACAAATTTACGTTGCCTGGCAACGTAAAAGGCTTGGATTACAAACGGAATGATTTATAGTTGAAGTGAAATTCTAAGGTAAATTCAAAAACAACATTGTTAATCATGCAGGTATGGAGCAATGATAAGTACGAAAGTGTGGAACACAGGGTGATGGTGAACTCCAAGAAGGAAAGATTTTCAATTCCATTCTTCTTGAATCCTGCACATTCCACTTGGGTCGAGCCGTTGAAAGAGCTAATAAACGAAGAAAACCCGGCAAAATACAAGGCCTACAGTTGGGGAAAGTTTTTCGTCACCAGAAAACGGAGTAATTTCAAGAAACTTGGCGTCGAAAACATTCAAATTTATCATTTCAAGATATAACCTTGAGAGGAAGTTATGTCACTTTGTTTGCTATGAATGTGATCTATATTGTATATGCGTTTACGGATTACAAACTTACAGATTTGGTTGTTATGTAATGTAAACTTTGCACCAAGAATAAAATTAGTAACACGCAACATTTCAAAATATCATTGATTTTATGTATGAATTTTGAAATTTCATTTAATATATCTCCAATAGTTGTCTCTTCCCGCTTGTCCCCTGTTTAATTAGTTATGTATGAAGGATTTTTCTTGAAAGTTCCTTGCTCTACAAATGGACCTTTTTCCCCCAAATAACTACTGAAATTGGAGAATTAGCTCATTAATTAAGAGACCTATTAGATGAGAAAGACAAGTTGTCGTAATCAAGGTGAAATTTTGTAGGAAAAATCTTTAGAAATGCTACAAATCAACCACTCTGGCCCTAATATCTGAAAATATAAAATGGTAAAATCATCTCGAATTTTTGGGGAGGCATACCTGTTAGTGTGTGGTATTTTCTGTATTCTGTACCACAATGTCTGTCACAAATCTAAAATGGCCAAAAATGCCCTGAATGTGGCGTCTACCCTATTAGTGTGTTGTATTTTACTACACAAAAAGTGTGTGTACTCCAAGCATTGCTCATTTTGTAATAGTTGAGAAGATTTTCAGTCACCAGCCTGAAACTTTAGAATTTGTGACCATTTTGTAATTTCACTGGATATGTGGTGACCTCCGATAAAATTAACCCAATAGAAACACCATATTACCAATGTTCAACAACAAATTTATAGCTTAATGAAATAAAATTTATAGCTTAATGAAATAAAAATTTTATTTTATGATCCCTTGTTTATATATGCTAACAATCAGAGGCGTAGCTGTTGTGGACGATGGGGGCGCCTGGGGAGGGCACCAGCCCATAAGTAGGTGCAAATACATTATAAAATTACTTTACATAAAAATAAAAAATAAAAATAAAAAAATAGTTCACCCCAAGCACCATATAGGTTCTGGTGTACTTGGTAAAATCTCTATCTTGCATGCCCAAGAAGGTTGAGGTTCGAAACTTCATATCCTCCCCGGATCAATTATTTTTTCACATTACATATATATGCTTATTGATTTTCAGGTTTTTTCTTTTTCCTTTTTTCTTATCCCTTATCTTTTCTTATATATATATATATATATATATATATTATATATGCCTATTTTTATTTTTTTGTTTTTTCTTTTCCATTTATATAATTTATTTTTGACTATGTATATTTAAGTAATTAGTATTACACCCGTGCGATGCACGCATGGAGATTATGATCTATTTAAAATAATGTTAAAATTACGAATTAAACAATAGAAATGTATGAAAATATTTTGATCCCCTCTCGGGTTTATACCTGTGTATATTTTTGTAAAAAAAATCACATGTGGTTTATCATAAACATGTGTGATTTTTGTTGTAAACCATATGTGGTTTACTGTGTGGGTATAACGAATGGAGGTTCTAGAAAATGACTGTGGAAATGTATTAAAATTTGAACTAAATAAAAAATTTATTTTCTAATCATTGAACCTCCCAATGCACATTACCCGTAAAAGCTATTTAAAACTATTATTTTAGCATGATAAAAATTAAAAATGTTTTTTATTTAATATTTTTAAATAAATAAAAATAATTTTTAAAGAAAAAATCGATGCGAAGGTGACACTGTGCCAAATTAGCATTCCAACTTCGATTAATTATATATATATATATATATATATATATATATATATTTCAAAAATTCAAATGTCTATAAAAATTGAAAACATAATATTAAAAAAGTAAAATGTATATAAAAAAGTTAATTTTTATATTTTAAAATAATTCAAGTACCATTATAATTTACAACTTTGACATTGTAATATTACATTTTCATTAATGCTTGTATATAGTTCATTTTAAATTATATTTGTAATTTGCAAATTAAAATTTATATCAAAACTTAAAATGTACATAAAAAATTAAATAAGGAAAAAAAATACTAAAGAAACTAAAATAAATTAAATAAGGAAAATAAAATAATAAATGTGTATTTAATGTTTGTTTTCAAAATAAAAATTTCTTTTTTTAGTTTCAAATAAATGCGTGCTAATATGGCACAGTGCCTAGTTGGCACTTCAGTTTTTAATATAAAAATATGAAGGTTCGGGGTTCGAACCTTGATATCCTCCTAGATCAATTGTTTCTTCACATTACATATATATGCTAATTGAATTTAAGGCTTTTTCTTTTTATTTTTCTTTTTATCCCTTATCTTTTCTTTACATTTTTTCCATATATGCCTATTTTTATTTTTTTGGTCTTTCCTTTTCATTTATGTAATTTATTTTTAATTATATAAATTTAGGTAATATGAAATTACAATGTATCATTCCTACTCAATTACCAATTAAATTAAACTCGTCGGTTGCTCATTTTTCTCTTTTCAAGTTAAAAAATTCAGTTCCATATTTCAGTGAATTCGTTGCTCTAACTTTTGGAATCTGCAACTTGGAGTTTCCAAGAGTATATCGATATACTAGTTTATGAATCATATTATTTTGGATTCGGCTTATTTGTGTATCAAATTTTGTATTTTGAGTATTTCCTTTCTTTTTATTGGTTTGATTATTTTCTTTATTAGATTTTTATTTGATTTGTAATTTATTTTCAGTGGCTTCATTCATTAAGTCACCTACATCTGGCGAGAAGAATAAAATCAAATGAAAAAAAAAAGTTGTATAGGCAATTTATGGGGATTGTTTTTAATTTTAAAGTGGTTTTCTTTGCTAGTATTTCTGAACAAATGTCTTATTTTTTATATATTAGTTTTGGTGACAAAGGAAAAGGATTATTATATTATTATCATTTTCCCATATAGTATCAATATTATTTCTTTTCAAATCAATAGTTGACGTTGATCTTTGTTCTCGACAAACTTAAACGCGGATTTTGCAATGCATTTAGATATAAACTATATTATAGATGATTTTTAAGTTGCGGGTGATCAGCAGGACCCAAACTAGTAGGTACACTGCAGTATGCAAGTAAAAATTATCACACTTTACCCCTCTAAACTTAAATGTTGGCTATACCCCTTTAAAAAATAAAATCAAAAAGGTAAGAGAGTATATTTCAATACGGAGTTTGAATACAATGTCTTATTATATTAATTTAAGTCATTCAAGTGAAAGGAAAATTAGGATACACATTCTCATTTGTTTCTTTACGTGTTTATATTATACTGTGCTCATATTGTACAACATCTATAAATTTATATCTAAAAAAGAAAGCAAATGAGGCAATCATTATTTCTAACCAAGCGCATAACAAATGCAAAATTGAACCAATTTGACCCGGTCCATTTTTAACCCAAAAAAATCTACATGCATCTAACCTTAATACACACACTTCCTAACCCAAGACTACTATTGTCCATCTTGACTCTCTCTTGGTTCATTCTTCAATTCCAAATTTGTGTACCTAAATTGCTTCTACAATTTTATAGGAAGAGAAATATTAAGATTTGCTAACTATTTTTTTATAGAAAATAAATTAAATACAAAATAATATAATCTACAAAGATCTCATAATCTTCATAAATTATTGTCAATGCATCATTTCAAAACGAATAAATAACAAAATCAATCTATTTCTAAGATGGGAGCCAATTGAGCGTTGTAGGCAGATAGATATTAATGGGGCGTTCTGTTTGTTTTGTATTTTCTGTTTTCGTTTTCGAAAATGTTTTGGTGTTTTCTGTTTTCAATTGCTGTTTTCAGAAAATTGAAAATGCGTTTGGTTTATTGTTTTGAAAAAATTATTTTTGAGAAGAGAAAATAGAAAATGTGTTTAGTTTATAATTGTTTAAAATGTAATAAATGTAAAGTTT
Source organism: Jasminum sambac (assembly GCA_018223645.1). NCBI lineage: Eukaryota > Viridiplantae > Streptophyta > Magnoliopsida > Lamiales > Oleaceae > Jasminum > Jasminum sambac. Next base: position 23,325,303 of record CP073648.1, on the reverse strand, counting down.
AAAATCCGAAAACGAGTTTTCTTTGTTTTCAACATTTAACACAGAAAACGCCGAAAACGTTAAAAAGACGTTTTCGTGTTTTCTATACAAATCTTGAAAACGATTTCGAAAACGTATTTTCGAAAATAATGAACAGAACGCGTTTTCAACATTTTCGAAAACAGAAAACAGAAAACGGGTTGAAAACGGTAAACAGAACGCACCCTAAGATTTTATAACTATTTTGGGCGTAAAATAAATTAAATAATAATTAAAAAAAGGAACCTAAAAGTATATAAAGAAAAAGGCAAAGATAATTAAAAATAAGATGAACTTTCTAGGGAGATAAGTATTAAGATTTGCTAACTATTTTGGATATAAAATAAATTAAATAAAAATAAAAAAAATATTATCTACAAATAAAAAATATAGATTTTTAATAGCATTTTGGCTGAAACTGCTTCAATTAATTATTGTGTTTTAATATATTTATAGATGCTATCAAACATCAGTCTACATCAGAGTTAAATATTATTAATTAATCAGACTATTTAAATATTTAATTAAAGTATTGTATCAGTTAATAATAACACTTAAAGTTAGAGCATCTTCAATACAAGAGTGGATGTGAATGATGATGTATCGAGAGTGTTAGATAAGTAGGTTTATTTTATTTATTTTACTTCTAAGGGTAGAATAGTCCTTTTTTTTAATCTTTCTTTATAGTCTAATTATGTTTAGGGTTTTACACAGTTTTGCATTGTAAAGCGCCGTGTTCTATCAATGAAAACCTAGTCTCTTTGCCTTTGCATCGTTTTCTTGTGTTCAAATTGTTTGACAATTCAGATTGTTTGACAGAAAGAAATTGAGAGAAGATAACTATTTTAATATAAGAAGAATGGAAAGACGTGTATGGAAAAAGTTGATAGAAAAGTGAAAAAGAAGAGAGATGAAAACAAATTCAAATATAATAATAAAATTATGGTTGAGAAAGTATAGATGGATGTTAAATTGTAGACGCGATACAGGGAAACGATGGAGAAAAAATGAGGAAAAAGTTGGGTAAATGAGTGAAAAATAATTTAAAAACAAAAGAAAATTTAAAAAATGTGGGACCCACTCAAATTTATGCATGCATCTCCATCCTCACTAGACTTTGAAAGTGGACTCTTGCATCAAAGACGCTGTTAGTTAGAGTGCTCTTAATACGGATTGTACTAATTATAATTTGATTAAGAAATCGGAGGGTTACAAGAAAAAGTACTTTTGTAAACTTTTCATAGGTGGTCGTCAAAACTGAAAAGTCTAGTTCTCAACAATAGCTCCTTTATGCCCGTAACAAGTACGTGTCTCACAACTTTCAAGGTATGGATTTCCTGTGTTTTGCTATTTTTTTTTTCCTACTTTACCATACAAATTGAGTAAATAGTACAATCATATTTTTAATCAAGAACCATTAGCGAACCCGTCAAATCTGAATTGTTACACTCGGGTGATCCCATGTTTCAAAAATTCATAAAAGGTGAGCGGACAACATTAGCAAGGACAAGTTTGCAACATCATCAGATATGATGTCCAGGTTCATTGTTTGGAAAAACCTGTATAAAGTGCACAATATTTTCATGTAGTGCACAATATTTTCACTGTCACCTTAGAAACATCAATTTTCCTTCAAGAAATTAATTAAGCCATGGGAGAAGTAGATCCTGCTTTCATCCAGGCCGTTGAACACCAGCCTAAACTCGACATAACTGAAGCCAAAGGCATCCCATTAATCGATCTTTCACCGTTGAATTCCTCTGATAACAATGCTGAGTTTTCAAGCTTAGTAACTGAGATAGGCGATGCTTGCAAAAACTGGGGATTTTTCCAGGTGATCAATCATGGTGTGCCGTTGAAGCACCGTGAGAAGATTGAATTAGCCGCTAGAACATTCTTTGCTCTGTCGAAAGAGGAGAAGAAGAAGATCGGTAGAGATGAAGCAAATCCTTTGGGGTATTATGATACCGAGCATACTAAAAATGTTAGGGACTGGAAAGAAGTTTTTGATTTTACTGTGGCGAATCCAACAATTTTACCAGCTTCTCATGAGCCCGAGGATGAGGAGCTTAAAGAGTTGACTAATCAATGGCCTCAATATCCTCCTCAATTCAGGTGAGTTTAGAATGATTAATTATTCAAGATTTTGATAGCTCATGCCATCTATTCATAAATTCTCTTTGTTATTTTTAGACTCTCAATTGTCAATTATCTAAAATATATTGAAGATTTGTTTACTTTCATATTTCCAAAACTACATTTCCAAAAAAAATGAAGAAAAAGAAAAGAATCTAAACAAAAGTCCTTTTGATTGCTTTCAATCAAAGAATGTCAAAATAAACTTTTGTTTTCTTTCTCTATCCCGATAACGGATAACAGAATTCTGCAAAGTATATAATTATATAATTTATCGTATAACTTTATTGTATCTGTAGGGTAACTCTATATGTGGAAATGAATACCATTCTTGTAGGGAGGCTTGCGAAGAGTATGCAGCGGAAATGGAAAAACTAGCTTACAAGTTACTCGAACTCATCGCCTTGAGCTTAGGCTTGGAAAAAGCTCGATTTAATGGCTTCTTCGAGGAGCATACGAGCTTTATCAGGCTCAATCATTATCCACCATGCCCCGTCCCTCATTTAGTGCTTGGTGTTGGTCGGCACAAGGACTCCGGTGCATTGACCATTCTTGCTCAAGATGAAGTTGGAGGACTTGAAGTGAAGAGGAAAACAGATGGGGAGTGGATTTTTGTCAAACCAACTCCTAATGCTTATATCATCAATGTTGGTCAAATTATCCAGGTACCACATTTCTGTTCTGAAATTTTGAATTGGAGGCTAGTCATTTAAACTTGTGTAGCAATGAGTTTGGAGATTTTATTTCCTTTTCTTTGATATGAAATTTGAGTAACTTTCTCAAATATTCTACTACATATACAGTACACTGTTATGCAGTCAGACTATATACAATATGCTATTGCTCCCTTGCCCACGCTGTGGGCAGGGAAGCCATGCCAACACCCGACGTGGCGCCCTCCATGTCATCCATTCTTTAAAAAAAAAAAAAAAAAATTTAGTACCTATATTAAATCAGATGAATAATATATAATTGCCCTGATGGTGGAGGCCACACGATTTTTCTATTGGGAGTGGGCATGTGCCCCCCGCCCACCACAGCGTGGGCAGGGGAGCATTTCTCATATATAATAATGAGTGATTACAAACAGAATGATTTAGGGCATGTTCGCTTGGGCAGTTACCAAATTTTCACGACCTTTTTGCGGGTCCCACCACCAAGTCAAACATATCAGGCGGTTCTACTGTTCAACAACAAAAAATAAATCAGCATGTCAATTGTACCCTCCACTTCACAATTCACCAAAAAAGGGATCATTCACATGCATGAGCAAGATTGTCTTTTGAATTCCAAAATTATTATTCACCGGCTGAAGACAATTCAAAAGTGCATGACATATTTGACTTATTGACCCGTGGGACCCGCAACAAAGTGGTGAAAATTTGTTAACTACCCAAACGAACATGCCCTTATAGAAGTGAAATTATAGGATACATTCAAAAACAACATTATTAATCATGCAGGTATGGAGTAACGATGAGTATGAAAGTGTGGAACACAGGGTGATGGTGAACTCCGAGAAGGAAAGATTTTCAATTCCGTTTTTCTTGAATCCTGCACATTCCACTTGGGTCGAGCCGTTGAAAGAGCTGACAAACAAAGAAAACCCGGCAAAGTATAAGGCCTACAACTGGGGAAAGTTTTTCGCCACTAGAAAACGCAGTAACTTCAAGAAACTCGACGTCGAAAACATTCAAATTTCCGATTTCAAGATACAGCCTTGAGAGGATCGAAGCTATGTCACCTTGTTTGCTGTGAATATGATCTATATATCTGTGTTTAACTTACAGCTTTGGTTTTTTATGTAATATAAACTTTGTACGATGAATAAAATCAGTAACATACAATTACATATGAGGTTGCAAGGGCGGAAGTAGGATTTTTCAGACGGGTGGGGTGACAAAATGTTTGTTACAAAAAATTTTGGAATATAAGCCGAACGAAAACATAAAAATAAGAGTATATACAGCTTAAATAGACATTGTTATAACGTAATATATTAACTTAAAATTGATATCTAAAATAATTAAAAAAAAAATTTGTCAGACGCGAGGTGTAATTGAACTTGAAGTGTGAGAGGGATATTTGGATTATTTGAAAGATCCATCATCATTTTATTTTTATTTTTATTTTTTTGAAGTGGTGAGATTTGTATGTGTTATTCGTCCTAATAAAAGAAGCTATCATTTCACATAACACAAATATGAAATATCAATTTCAATACAAAAATTAAAGTTTCAATTTACAAGTCACAATGCACATCTAAATACCAAATATCAATTCCAAAATCATAATCTATAAAATAATTAGATTGACTAACATACAAAAAAAATTCAGTTTCCGTCAATTCTAAATTCCGAATCGACCCAAATTTAATACTTAAAAAATTTCAACAACAAATTAAGAACTTAAAATAAGATATTCAGTAAATAGATTAAAATTATACTTTATATTTTATTGTCTAAACCAACTAATATATATTTTTTTTTGGGAAAAAAAGAACTATAGAGTATGTTATTTTACTTTACAATAATGAGAAATAAAAAATTAATAATGCAATTACTCTCCCTAATATAAAAAAAAATGGAAGAAAAAAAAGGCAATTCTCCCAAGCAACAAACTTAAGGTGTTATTAAGTTCTAAAAACAATAGAACGCAAAAAACTGGACTACAACGGCAAGATTTGGACCACGGTCATTAGTGACAATACTCAAGCTCCTACCACCAGGCAATAAAAAATTACTTGACAATTAGTGTAAATCTAAAGATCATATTATTTTCTTTGGGGGCTTGAGCAAGGCAAACTCTATAATGGGGGCCCACTAAAAACCCTCTTCAAACCCAAAAAAAAGAAAAAAAATTGTTTACATAAAACAATCTTAACTAAACTTTGTACTAAATAAAAATGTCCAAAATAACAATAATAGCATTGTATAAAAACATTAGTTTATTTTATATTTACTCTTGTAGCATTTTGACATTTAGTATTAGACAATTAAATTATTACAATCAATATATTCTAAGAAGCCAATTATGATCTAGTGCTCAATTGGGTATAGTTTTATTGTGTCCACTTAACACATGTTATTTCAGAATTAGATATATGATATAATCATATCGACATTATCTAACATACATCTAATGCTGAGATGTCATGTGCTAATTGGACACACTAAATCCGTACCCAATTGGTCACTAGATCATAATTATCTTAGAAGCTATTTTTAATAGACTTTAGTGTCAATCCACTTAACCACTTATGACATTATTGACTTAAGATAAGATTTTATCAACTTTAATTTTCAAAAGCCACACTTGGTAGAAACAACTGTAATCTCATGGCTCTTGATTATATCAATAATAGAATTAGCTCACACCATGCTTCTAAATGTATTCATCTTTATTACACAAACTCTTCAAACAATCATCATATATAGACTATTTGGACTGATTAAGCATGAGAAATGATTCACAATTGTCAGAAATTAAAGAACTACAAACGTTTTTGGGGGACAACCTTGGGCTGCCTCAATATTTTTGGTGGCCTAGGCGTCGCCTAGACCACCTATACTCATGGCCACCCCTGATGAGAGTTGGATTTTTGTAAAACCTACTTCTAATGCAAGTATGAACTAGTCTAGGTGATACTTTTCGAAAATACAGAGCAGTATCCTATTTTCCGAAATACTTGAAAACTTTCATGCTTTTGAAAACACATTTTTGTAAATAGAAGAAAACTTGTGCATGAAAATATATACCGAAATGATGAAAAACCGAGAAAGCATCCTTATTTCTTATTTGCACCCTGAAAAGAGAGCAAAAAAAATGAAGCGCAAAAGAACATCGACTTAAACTTTGATTTTTTTTTGCACTAGTTATTTCGTTTTATGAAGGATTTTTCAACTTTCCCTGTATAGTTCTGTATCAATGATTTTTCTTGAAATTCGTCTCTAGTCTACAAATGGACCTTTTTTAATTCCCCAAATAACTGCTGAATGCATGTAAGAATTACCTTACTGATTAAGAGATATATTACTATTACATGAAAAAGACAAGTTGCAGTAATCAAGGTTAAATTTTGTAGTGGTTGAGAAGATTTTCAGTCACCAGCCCGAAACTTTAGAATTTCTCACCATTTTGTAATATTACTAGATGTATACATGTGACATGTCGTGACCTTTCATAAAATTATAACCCAATAATAGCTATTTTTCTTAATCAAATTTATGAAGGAAAAAGTTGCTTAAATAGATTAGGAAATAGGAACCTTAAAAAAACTGTAGAAAATTAAATGACTAAAGAGACGAAATGGAGATAAAACAGCAATCAACAAAAAGCACTTTAGTAAAAAATTGTGTATTGGACAGCAAATTAAATTTGGGCTGCGTAAAAAATATGAATAAAGAATGTTAATCACATTGAAAATAATGAAAAAGTTATTAATAGAATATGCACTAACAATAATAATAGTGATAAAGTGATAAGATTGACCTAAATTTACTAACCTGTTATTCCTTTTCTCTTCTTCGTGAACCTTTACTTGTACCGTAGGGGGTGATTTTGGTCATTTTTGGATTGAAATCACCCCCTTCATCTCTTTCTTTGTTTTTTATCTCCCAAGAAGTGGTCTATCTATATAGATTTGGGTTTTTTCTTCGTATTTTTGTATTTTCGTCGTCTTGGTGCGGCGTTTTGGTGTTTCATCATTTTGTTGCGGTGTTGCTTGTTCGTGTGCTTTAGATTGTTACATCAGCTTCAAGTCATTATTGATTCAATCCAAATTTAGGCATTAACGTTACAGATCCGGAGGTATGGGTATTCCGGTCACTTTGATTTTTTCTCATTTGTAAGCATTTTGCCTTTTTCATGCTTTTAACTTGAGTGCTGCGAGCTTGTTCGCAGATTTGCCATTTTGGTTTTTAGCGATGTTGAATCTGTATTATTTCGATATATTGTGCCAATTTGAATGAATGAAGAGCATCTTATTAAAAAAAAAAAAAAATAATAGTGATAAACTAAAAGATTGTATTTTGCGTTTCTAAACGAACTTGGGTGGCCGAAATTCATCGAGCTTACCAGTGTTTTAAGGTCGTTTACTTTCCCAAAAAATGTATGAAAATTGTAATTTTGAGCTCGAAAGTCAAATCTACAATTTGGCATTGTATTTTTATTTTTTTTTGCAGTCTAATTCGTCATCGATCAATTTTGTCATTCCTCACTATGTCACAAACAAGAAATACGGGTTAGGTGATCCAAAGTAATTCCAACATTGCTTGTTCTAGATCCTATAATGACATATTATGTCCAAATTCAATGTATATCTCAATAATTGATGAACTAGCACTTATCATATATGATATACATGACTAAGTGACTCATGTTTTGTTGTTACCTTCAAACATTTTCTTGGAGCCATGGGAGAAGTGGATCCTGCTTTCGTCCAAGCCGTTGAACACCAGCCTAAACTCAACATAATCGAAGCCGAAGGCATCCCGGTGATCGATCTCTCACCGTTAAATTCGACCGATAACGATGCTGAGCTTTCGAGCTTAGTATCTGAGATAGGTGATGCTTGCAAAAACTGGGGATTTTTCCAGGTGATCAATCATGGTGTGCCGTTGAAGCAACGCGAGAAGATCGAATCAGCCTCGAGGAAATTCTTTGCTTTGTCGAAAGAGGAGAAGAAGAAGGTCAGTAGAGATGATGTAAATCCTATGGGATATTATGATACTGAGCATACTAAAAATGTTAGAGACTGGAAAGAAGTTTTCGATCTTACGTTCAAGAAACCGACTACTTCCGAGTCTGGTGAAAACGAGCTTAACTTGTTGATGAATCAATGGCCCCAAGATCTTCCAGAATTAAGGTAATTAGTTTATGTTAGAATTCGATTCCGTATATCATCGACTAGGTTTTCAGACAAAGTACAAAGTAATAAACCAAACGTCTAAAGGTTTGGAGACGAAACTGAAGTTTTAATATGGTATCAGAGTCTATTAAGCTCCAACGAGCAATCAATCTGATTAAGGCTAAAAAATGAGTACACAGATTTCAAGATTGGTCATAAAAATAAATGAACTGCTTTTTGCAGGGAAGCTTGTGAAGAGTACGCTGAAGAAATGATTAAACTGGCTTATAAGTTACTTGAACTGATAGCATTGAGCTTAGGCTTGCCAAGAACGCGGTTGAACGGATTTTTAACTGATCACGGTAGCTTTTTGAGGCTCAATCGTTATCCTCCGTGCCCTGCTCCTCATTTAGTGCTCGGTGTTGGTCGACACAAGGATCCCAATTCGTTTACCATTCTTGCTCAAGACGACGTTGGAGGACTTGAAGTGAAGAGGAAAATAGACGGGGAGTGGGTTCTTGTTAAGCCTACTCCTAATGCTTATATCATCAACATTGGTGACATAATCCAGGTACAAATTTCGGCTCGTTTGCATCGGTTTTTTGTTTCAGTAAAGAGTGTGTCTGATCAGGTGTTTCTTGAAAATTCAAAATCAGTTTATGTCAATTCTTGAAAGTGTTTTTTGACACAGGTTTGGAGTAATGATAAGTACGAAAGTGTGGAACATAGGGTGATGGTCAATGTTGATAAGGAAAGAATTTCGATTCCATTCTTTGTGAATCCCCCTACTTCGACTTGGATTGAACCGCTGGACGAGCTGATAGATGAGCCAAACCCGGCGAGGTACAAGGCTTATAACTGGGGAGAGTTTTTGGCGGCGAGGGCTCGTAGTAACTACGAGAAACTTGATGTTGAAAACATTCAAATATCTCATTATAGGATTTAAACTATAGAGGATGTTAGTTGTGTGTACATATGACCACATGTGTATATGTGGTTTTGTACTTGTAGCTTTGGCTCGATCCCTTGGTTGGGTATGTAAATATTGTGATATCAAGCTCATCAAATAAGCCAATTTGGGATTATCAAGTTTATACTCCAATCTTGCAATTTGTATCAATAAAATGCCAATACAAGCTTACACCACCACGACTAGGGGATCGACGTGAGTCAGGTTGTCGCGGGTTTTGGCTTAACCCAAAAACCACCCGAAATTTTAGGCTTCGGATTTTACCCAAACCAATCATAAAAATTATAACCTGTGTCTATTTTAATTCTTTTTTCTATTTGAAAATTAATTTCTCTTAACAAAATCAAACTTTAATTACACCACACATTTAAGATTACTACTTAACATTATTTATGTATTTCATAGATAGTTGATTTTATGAAATCCATCAAGTTAGTCATTGAAAAGTTGTGATTGCAATAAAACGATTACATTTCATTTTGGAGCGCGATTACAATTGCGTCAGAATTTTGTATCACATAAGTTGCAATAAAACTTAAAAAAAAAAAAAAAATTCTGTCTGAAAATTAAATATCTAGTCAAGATAAGACTACTTTGATAAAGAAAAGAAAGATATGACGACTTCAAAGTTGCCTTTTAAGACTAGTGACACTACCCCACTTAAAAGTATTGATAATATATGTATACGTTCGTAATTCTTTGCCTTAGCCAAAACTTGAGGGAGATAAAGAGAGTGCTAAAGGATGGAGAATAGAAAGGTGCATTTTCTCTTAAGTTTTCTTCTAGCATACTCTGTGAATCTTGCAAGATCAGAGTCCCATTTTGTGCTTGTTCACACAGCAGGACATGGAGCTTGGTGCTGGTATAAGTTACTACCATTACTAAGATCATCGGGCCACAACGTCACGGCTCTCGACTTGGGTGCTTCGGGGGTCAACCTGAGCCACGTGTTGGATGTTCCGACTGTATCAGATTATTTCCGGCCGTTGACCGATTTCATGGCTTCTTTACCCAAGCATGAGAAAGTCATCCTCGTCGGTCATAGCTACGGTGGATTGGCTATCACTCATGCCATGGAGAGGTTTCCGAGGAAAATCTCGGTCGCGGTTTTTGTCGCGGCCTTAATGCCGGGCCCACATGCAAATTTGACCGCCTTCTTCCAAGAGGTATGAATAACCTTGTCCTGGTTAACTAATAGTTGGTCTAAATAGATTTTTGAAAAAATGATTTTTTGATGTGTAACGTTAATAATTTGACTATAAAATTATTATTTTTATTAATTTTCAAATCTCACTCGCTGGTGGGTCAAACCTAGTCTCCAGTGAGTGGGAGATCATCATTTAATAGCATGGCCGTGAGCTTAACATGCTGAAGTTATGTTTGGACAGGCGATGAGGAGCGAAGGAGACATTTTGGATACTCGACCATCATACGACAATGGACCCAAGAATCCTCCGACGAGTTACACCTTAGGACCGAAGTACATGTCTGAAAAACTCTATCAGCTTAGCCCGGTCGAGGTAAGGAAAGAAGAAAAATTTAACTACCTTAGCTAATGAGAAACAAAATATTTATTATTTGGTTCTTCGATTTATTACAGGATTGGGTACTGGCAACAACCTTAGTTAGACCACTTTACGCATACCAGATAGATGATTTTTCGAGAGAGTTAAAGTTGTCCGCTGACAATTACAAATCAGTAAGGCGAGTTTTCGTAATGACAGATAAAGATAAGGTACGACAACAGTATTTCCAACGTTGGATGATCGAACATAATCGCCCCAATGAGGTGAAATTCGTCGAAGGATCCGATAACATGGTTATGATGTCAAAGCCAAAGGAGCTTCATGTTCAATTGCTACATATTGCTAAAAGGTAGTCTTGAATTATTATTCTTGATTATAAGGAGTCATGAATAAGATCAATAAAGTCGCAATTTTCTTTACTCTTCTCTTTCGTTTTTCCAAGATTTTTGGTTTGACTATTCAAATTTGTACGATGCAAGTCATCTTTAGTTGCCATCTTGGACATTGTTAGCTTTGGAAAGTTCTACACGGACCTTTTCATCCAATTGTAAGCACGACATCGTTTTAATCAAAGGGGATTAGGAAAGCTCACTTTGAAGACGAAATTCTTAAAGTTGCATTTGACTACGTCTCAAACAAATAAATAACGACTCTTCATTCGTACATATTACACTTTCCATGAAGTGGGGATGCGACAGGGATGCAAGATTGCTATGCTATTCCCACCAATCCGCGCCATTTCAATTTGATTACACTTTCCATGATTTGTCAATCAAGCTCAATGTTATGTTGTCTCCTGGGAGAATTTTTTTCTCCCGGGCCCAATCCACACTTAGCCCCCCGAATGCGGGGCCCTGCAGGGGGCAGCCAAAATGCCCTGCATTGGGAGATTTTTATCTCCCAGTGCTGGGAACGTAACAAGATTGTATCAATCAAATTTTCAACTAAAATTGTACAGGGAATATAACTCAAAAGTAAAATTTTGGTCGCACAATGTAAACTTTAATAGGGCCTTGGATATAATTTGGAACTTAATTCTTCGAATTTCTATATCTAGTGACACCGTCGTATTTATGTGTAACTACATGCACCAGGACATGTGAGACAAATTAATTAATCTATGGGTAATTAGTACAATCCGGACAAGCAATTTAGGGCTGTATTTTGATGATCTATTTTGATAATTGACACGTTTTGGGCCCTATGATAGGTTTTATTGGCGCAATAAAGGCTTTTCAGATTAAAAAAAAAATGATACCACCCTTCTCTCAATAAATAACAATTGCAATTCAATACTAAACTTTTAAACATGTCCTAACTAATCTTAAATGTTTCTTTATATTGTACGATTTCAACTTTAACTTTTTGCATCTTTTTTATTTTTTAAGTTGTTCAATATGTAGAAGCACATGTTAGCGTTGCCATTATAAATTTTAGAAACATTTATTCTAGTATTAGATATGCAGACATTTTAATTTTTGATGAAATTAAAGTTTTTTTAGATGTGTACTTGAGAATTAGAAAAGAGGCTCTAAAAATTATTTTAAAAAATTTATCAAATTAATATATGAGTATTAAATGATTAAAAAATGAGAGAAATAAATTTAACGAGAAAAAATTTAATCTTTTTCTTCTTTTTTTGATAAATAAAATAAAAAAAATTAATGTTAATACAACAAGCCGTAAAACAAAATCAACCCAAAATCCAACCCCTTGTCACCAAAATAATAATAATAATAATAAAAAAAAATAACGGAAGAAGAACAAACACAAATCCAACCCCACACCCACACCCCATCTCAAACAAAACAACAAGGGAAACTATCCTTTTCTGGCGGAAGTACGACCAGCGGAAAGTCCGGGGGTTCTCTCGATAGGTGTGTTGCGTTGTGGCCTTGTGGGGGCTCGGCTGGATGGGGTATGGTTAGGTTAGTTTAGTGTTGGTTGTTTTTTTTTTTTTTTCCCCGGGGAGGGGGTGGTTTGGAGGTTAGCTTTTTTTCTTCTCTTTTCTTTCGTTTTTTGCTTCATTAGGAATTTTTCGCTTAAAAATTATTTTTTAATTTTAACAATAAATTTTAACCACAATTTTATAGAGACTAGTATGCAAGTGTTGGTTTTTTTTTTTTTTTTTTTTTTTTGGTGGGGGTGAGGGGAGGGGGTGGAGGTTAGCTTAGTTTTTCTTCTTTTTTCTTTCGTTTTTTGCTTCATTAGGAATTTTTCGCTTAAAAATTATTTTTTAATTTTAACAATAAATTTTAACCACAATTTTATATATAGAGACTAGTATGCAACGCGTGCAACCACACATGATATTATAACGATTTTTACATTTTCTATGCATATAATTTATATATGAAAGAAAAGACACAAAGTAATGAACATCTCAAAAATAATCATTATGATTATATAATTAAAAAAAATTTCATTTATGTTGAACAATATCACTACATAAATCTAAAGGTGCACATCACATGCTTAATTTTCTTGTTATCTTTCGGTGAGAGAAAAAATTAGGCTTTTCTTAATCAAATTCTCTTAAATTATTTTGTAAATACTAATAATATCAATGCTGCCAATAGTTCTTTACCTTCAATCTATTATTTCGAAAATTCAATTGTTGAAACATATACCAAATTTGAAATATAAATATAGTTAATAAACAAATAAACTCCGACAAAATAACATCACAATTATCTCTTTGCCATTGAGACTCCGACAAAATAACGTCAAAATTATCCATTTTCCATGGCATTTGCATAGAATTTTATATTTCTGATCTGTATAAATTACTCAACTTTTCGGCTAGATAATAAGGTGAAGACTTTGTCAACGTAAAACAATATGTCTATTGAGCTTCTCTTTAACCAACAACTTATTTGCTTAAATTTTTAGAAGTGGATTGTTATTTTTTGTTTATAAGAAATTATGGACAAAGAGAGGTAAAAAAGAATTAAAAATTGTACTTTTTGTTTCATCTCGTTATTATAGAAAAGAATTTCATCATATTTTATGGTACCAATGAGAAATTATGTATACGTAAATGAATGTGTGTAAAGCAAATAGTTTTGTGATTATAATTTAATAACATTGAATAATAGGTAATAAAATTACTTGTAACATCAATTGAAGTATAAATTAGGATTAACACAAAAGTAGTAAGGGCATTAGAGTCTAAAAATATTTTATACAACATCCATACTTTTTATATATATATTAGTGATGATAGTGATATAATAATTACAACAATTTTCTAATGTGACTAGACAAGCCAACGGCGTCGCCCATGCACTCGCTAGGGAGGCTCGTTTTCAAGCTTGTACTATTACTTATTCTGCTGCACCTTCATGTATTGTTGAACTTTTGAATTCTTGTTGCTCATCTCCTCATTAATGAAGCTTTACATTCACAAAAAAAAAACTTTAATAATTGAAAAATTCGAGTAAAATGAACTTATTTTCAAAAATCCGATCACGATCGCACAAAAAAAAAAATAGACATCACCAAGTCTTGAGCTGGGTGATCGACCATTGTAATTCTAGGCAAATTGCCCAGCACTGTTTGTTTCAAAAAGGAAAGAATTTCCGATAGCTAACAAATGTAAGCTAAAATGCCTAAAATGCCTAAAATGCCATATTGTAGTAGTGAATTAATTGGTTGTGTTCGGCTCGTTGGGAAATGCAAATTAAAAGCATATATTATGAGCCCAAAACGTACATTGCATGCGAATTTTATACCTAAACACTAAAAACTCAATCTCGATAATTACATACTCTATATAGTGCATTACACATATAATTTGTTAAACAATTACTACACAAACAATTGTTACACACTCTTCGTAATCCATTACACATTCCTGGCATTACACAACGATTACACACATTGTGTGGTTCATTACACACTCTATGTAATCCATTGTGAATCATGTGTAATCCATTATAAACCATGTATATTAATCCAGTAGACACTCTGTGTTATTGGTTCAAATTTATGAAATTAAATTAAAAATAAATCTTTAAAAAATTAAAAAATAAGATGCGCCATCACCCAGATTTGTACTAGGCGATTGGCCAGAACAAATCTGGGCATTGCACATACTTGATATGCTTAAATAAAGTTGCAAAAATTAATTTTTGCGAATAACTTTATTTTACATTATTTTTATAATATAAAACTTGAATGTCATTTAATTTTTCACCTAATTTCCACTAAAATTAAACCGTGCGAAAGTCAATACCAAAAGAAATTTACAAATAATTATCTTAATGCAAATATGTACTAATCTATATATATATATATATATATATATATATATAACCAGCACATTTTCCCGCTCATTCTACCTATTTTCTTAATTAAATAATTAATAAAAAAATTATATTCCCACGTAAAGGATAATAATCTTGATATTTATCTATTTTCTGAATTACATTACGTATCCATCTTCACGAAGACCTCTCTATTAATCAGTACTCTTCGTCGCTATAGTATCATTGTATTTTTTTTAAGTTTGCATAATACAAAATACACCCACAATTCTAATTAAATTATATCTTAAATATATGTCTCCCCATGCAACACACGGGTAGAAAGAAATTTACAAATAATTATGTTAATGCAAATATGTACTAATATACTAAAAATTATGACGAAAAGTATTTAATTTAGGGCAAATTATTTGATTAGATTTAATTATTAACCAAACAAAAAGATGTAGAAAGTTAAAGATAAATCACAATGATTTAGGAAAAAAAATAGTATCAATTTACAAATGCACAAAAGTTTTCTACTCAGCTGTAAATGTTTATTGATAAGAAGGAAATTTCATCATTTTTGCCTCCAAAATTCCTTATTGTGCCAAGAAAACTTTTAAGTGAGTAAAAATGCGTGATGCGTCAATTCTCAAAATAGGTCATCAAACTACAGATATCCTAACCTATGAATCCTGACTGCACCAATTACCCATTATTATATATACATATATATATATATATATATATATATCCAACAGCGTCGGCACTATTATTGCTCTAAAAAGCATCAAAATCACCCAATATCATAACAATTGTGTACTTTTTGTTATAAATAATTATTAGGTAAAATAATTATTAGGAATAATTATTAGGTAGAATAATTTGGTGAATAATATGGTAGTTATGAATAATTATTTTATATGAATGACTATTATACCCTTGATAAAATTATGTAATTACGATTGTGCCATTCGAAGTTTTCCTATAAATAGGGCTTCAGTTATTAATGAAATTCATTCCTGTGAATTCCTTAGAATTCATTCTTTCTAAATTCTCTCTATTGTTTCTATAGTTTTATAACACGTTATCAGCACGAATCTCTAACCCTTTGAGTAATATGAAAGAAGTATGCTCTACAGTTGCATCTTATAGATGATCTTCTGTATCAGAAACTGGATTATTACAATTTGAAGTACTCATAATTCTTACATCCCAATATATGATATACTCTCTCTCTCTCTACATAGAGTGGTCCTGATCATTAAAATCTTGAACTCCACTTTACTGTAGTTTTGTTTAAAGCAAAAGGCGCATAGCTAGATAAAGCGGTTTTGTTTTGATGCTAATTAAATAAGGAAGGTAGAAGGCAAGTTATGCAAGAACAACAAGGAATATTTCCCATACTTTGGATATACTAGAACCAACAGAAAAATTCAAGGCCGTGAATATACTGCAAGTCTGTGGAAAAGAAAAGAAAAAAGGTATTATTATATATTATATTATATTACTTTATAATATAATAATATATTAAACTATAACATTCGTTTTCTCGAGATATAAGGAGCATACATTATCAAAATCAAATTTTCTCGACTCCATTATACTCGATTTAACGAGATCTTCAATTTGACACCAATATTGATAATATAACAGTTCATTTTGAAATATATCAAAATTTTAAAATTTATAAATTAGTATCCCAACTTTGAAAAATTAAAAGATGGTCATTGAACTTGTGAATATTTACGTATTAATACTTATAATGTCAAAACTTTATAAAGAGATATGTGCAGCGCCACGCACCTGCCAGGCGGCACTGCCGCTGGCAACTGGTAGCGGTTAGCAGCAGCCGATAGTTCGACCTACGATCGTTTACTTTGACGATAATTATATTTTGAAGAAATAGTTAGAACAAATTTACTACTATAGATATTTAAGTCTCGCACTTTATTTATTGCAATTTAAATACTGCAATACCTCCTACTTGATGATGGGTTCAACTATCACTAATCGGAAGGTTTTATATATTTTTGCACTTTATATGCTAAGTGATGGGTAATACCTTCTACTAAGCAAACCCTACTCCTGAAGAAGTAGTTAAACATTATGTAATTTAATTCTCGCAATTTAAATTCCGTAAATTTATATTTATTGCAATAATTCCCATAAGGTAGGTTCGACTACCTATTGGAGGAAATTTAATTTCTGCAATTTAAATTTACGCACTTTAAATTTCGCATATATTTCCAATGTGGTGAGTTATATCACACGATTGGTATGCATATTTTCAATGTGGTGGATTATACCACACGTTTAGAATACTTATTACAAATGTGGTTGGATTAAACCCCACGATTGGATAACTGATTTATATATGTTTGATATGAATATTCTATTGATATTAAAAGAAGGGATTTGAGCAAGTGATGCCAGAATTTACCATTGTATGTATTGATGAAATGAAATTGCTCAAAGAATCCCATTGTGATAAAAGAGAAAGAAAATATACGGTGGTGAAAAATCTCATTATGAGATTAGTATATTGTGATATGATGAAAAATGCTCTTAAAGAAATATTTAATAAAGGAATGTTCACTTTCCACGTCTATTGAATATTGATGGAGAAAATTGAGTAAGTGGTACCTGAAGTTACTATTGGATAAATAGATGAAAGTAAAATGTTCAATAGATCCCATGTTGATAAATCAAAGAAAATATATCGGATGGAGAGATTATATGAAGTAATCTCATCGATGATATGAGATTGTATTAATATGAGAATAAAATACTCTTGAAGAAGTATAATCATTAGATTTCTGTATTTGAATAAAGTCAATATGATATTATTATTATTACTCTAGAAGAAGTATAAAACAGTCGAAGTGGAACATATTGAGAATATCAAAGATGGCAATAAGCACTCGAAAATATAGAAATGAGAAAAGAAAATACATATTGAACCCATAAAGGAAGGGTGCGTCTCGAGAGTATAAATACTCCGTAACTCTGCCACCATCAACATTAGGATTCATAATGAAATATCTAAAGGATCCGAATTTCTTTTTCGCTTGACACCAGTGGTCTGTGACTGACGGATCTGAGCTTCCACAGATTCTTGAACATATGCATGAAATTTCATGAGTAGTTCATCAACAGTACTAGCAGAAATAAGTATTTTTCTCGCTGAATGAGAGATAAACTTATTATCTACACTCTGATCTAGGAAAGCTAGTAAGCCATCAAAGAAATTGTTAATATTCAACAAACCTATTGGTTTGATATGAAAGTTCCACTGTGCCAACGAGGCTATATTGAATATTTCCTCCAGTGTGTTATAGCCGTCTGGAAGGACAATGAAAATATCACTATTGTTCATTATATACATCATGCAGTGGTGGATGGATTGCGCTTGTAGCACCAACCCAGTTGAACCCATGGTAGAACTGGCTCCAATTCGAGTATTAGATCCAACTCGATGGAAAGGTATTACACTCGAAACTCTTATTCCCCATGATGGTGCGGCCATTATAAGTCTAGTTAAAAGTTTATTGTTGGTTCCTCCATATAGTATATTGATATTTTGTTTCCCTAACTCCCTTACAAGTTGGTCTGCCATATCCACATATTGGATATGACCTACTAGTCTGGAGCCACCAAGAACACATATAGTTTTTACTTGGAGAGGTAAAGATTGACTTACATGAGATGATTCTGATATCTCCATCTCCATCTCCACCTCTATCTCTCTCTTTCAACGAATGAATGATAGATATATGAATCCCTCTATTTAAAGATAAATTTTCAAACCAATAATTGATTGTACTATTTACTTTTTGACAAATATGAAAGAGAAAATGGCAGAAAAATTTTAGTAAAATGACATATACCTGTCGGTGATTGAAAAATAATATATATATATATATATATATACATATATATATCTTAAAAATTGAAAAACAATATTTACAATTACAAGAAAAATATTGATCTTCGTTATTACACCGAACTTCCTTATATTAATATGAGAAAATTATTATACTAAATTTTTCTACTAAATTTACAAACAGGATCTTTTAAAGTAAGTATTTCAAGACTATAAAGTGTCTGTTGATATTTGAATTTGGCCCACAAGGCCATTAGCTCACCTTGTACGTGTCCATTAGGATGTGTCTCAAGAGCCTGTTGAATATCATCCAAAGGCTCCTTACTCAATCCATCCTTAATGAATGCTATCTTATCTTCTCGGTTACTGGACACGTACCCCACAGATTTACATCGAGTGTCACATGTCCACCGAGCACATTTGTAGCACCCTCCTAATCTTTTTGCTCTCCGTTTCTTTGAAAAACTACTTTTACCCATACCATTCATGTATTTAGAAGGAATCGAAACCTCACCAGATAGTCGAACCTTTGCTTCAATCAAGTATCGGATATCTTGTGGGATATCCTTATTCATTAGCATCCTTAATCTTTCCAGCCTACTTCGATAAATCCTTTTTAGGATTTTGATCGGTAGTGATGAATAGTATTTTTCGAAGATTTGAGAGCATATGATCCATTATAATGTATAGACCCTTGTTAGGATGAATTTTGCAATAATTTTGACGATCTATTTATAGAATAATACGAGGCGCATGAGTTACGACTCTGTAAAGCGTAAGAGCTAAGACTCCGCAATTGAACAAAGAGCTGATGTGATGCGATGAGTCAGAACTCTGTTTGAACAAGAGTAGACAATAATGTCACCAAAAGATGATGGAATATGTCGGAATTGTTTCTATGATAAATCATGTTGAGCACTATACAGATACTAGTGAAATCGATATACGAATTTACTGAACTAGAAGTTCAATAATACTCGTTTGCAAAATCGGACTGACCATCCCGGTTTAAATAATTATTGAAATCAATATTTCAAGTGAAGAATTAGAAGAATTCTTCAAATAATTATTCTCGATAAATAATTACTGGCCAATGTTGGGAATAAAATCCCAAATATATCTAGAATATATAAAGGATGAGAAATATGGGCCCACTCATCCTCCATGTGGACTACTAGATATTATGATATGGATCCACTAGATAGTCACATGTCTATATGATTCGTAATTGAAAGATTGCGAAATGATTTGCTTACGGTATGAGCATGATTTCCAGATTTAATGATAAAGCTAGTAAATATATATCCCAATGACTTGAATAAATCCCTGAAGGATTTGAGTATGCGCATACAAGTAGGATATTATGTGGCAAATTATTTAAAGTCCTCCAATAAATTGCCAATATTGAGAATAGAATGCAAACTATATTAAAGAAGAATGATGAGAACATATATGATTAAAATCATACCAACTGTATGAGTTTTGGTGTTCTAAATTTTCTCAGCATGAGGGGGAGTATTAAAGGTTGAAAATGATATGTGAAATGCATCATGATATATCCTCAAAATTAAAATATGAACTTGAAGTTCAAAGATGCATAAAAGATGCTATGAACAATCATATATATCAGTTAAGATGTTTTGATAAGTTAGCACGCCAGAAGCGTTGATATTATGAGATTTCCCCAATCATATATATCAAAACAAATTATAAAAGATGGTCTTAATAACGGAGGCATATGCTCTTGAAGAGTATATAGATATAACTATATTGTGTAATCCTACAAGAGGATTTATAATGAGATATCTCGATAAGTTATGTCGATATGGGGAAAAAAATAAGATTGAAAGTGTCGACACAGTATGAAAAGATAGCGCTACATATGATAGTAAGGATATTGAAATCCATCGGAAAATACCGATGCTGAAATATATGCCCTTATGATTAAAGTGTTTATACACGGGTTTAATGAGAAATGAGAATGAAACTCTTGAAGAGGTTTCAAATGTATTATTGTATCAGTGCATGCAACGGCTCAAAATATCTACATTGATATTGTTGAGAAATTCATATCTTTGTCTTTCTTTTCCTTGATTGATGTTTTTGTCCCAAATGGATTTTTCTCAAACAAGGTTTTTAATGAGGCAGCCAAATCTCAACTAATATGAAATCTCCAGAAGAGATTTAGGTATATATCTCGATATAGTGAGAAAATGAGATCGAAGCTGTTGATTGCATATAAGCACTGAATATAACATGATATTGTATAATATCTAAATTTCATTCACATGGAAATGAATGAAGCGTATCAACTAATGTATATGATACTTATATAAATCCATGAAAGATTTTGAAATGCTTGAAGCATACTTGTATAAAATACGTGTTGCACTCTTTTTCCATTGACTGAGGTTTTATCCCACTGGGTTTTCCTAACAAGGTTTTTAATGAGGCAACTTTAATGGTGTATTCACATGAATAATGTACTCTTTTTCCTTCATTAGGTTTTTTCCTACTAGGTTTTTCCTAATAAGGTTTTAACGAGGCATATTCATGGTATATTGAGGACCACAAGAGAAATCGACACAGTGTATCTATTGGATCAAGTTATAATAGAGATAATGCTTTAGATCCAAACAATGATGATATTGAAATCCTTTACCAGAAGTAAGGATATCCGTCCTCAAGATATGAAATCAGATGGAGTAACTGTACTCTTTTTCCTTCGATCAAGTTTTTTCCCACTGGGTTTTCTTGACAAGGTTTTAATGAGGCAGTACGTGAATACTCCTATACCGCTGACAGACATCAGGGGGAGCAATGTTTTGATGAAGCAGTATATAACCATTCCAAGCTATCCTGCGATCAGTTTGGAAGTTTTTTCCCACTGAATTTTTCTCCAAATGAATTTAGAAGACATTTGTATAAATAGTCATTCAAGGGGGAGTGTTATAAATAATTATTAGGTAAAATAATTATTATTAGGAATAATTATTAGGTAGAATAATTTGGTGAATAATATGGTAGTTATGAATAATTATTTTATATGAATGGCTATTATACCCTTGATAAAATTATGTAATTACGATTGTGCCATTCGAAGTTTTCCTATAAATAGGATTTCAGTTATTAATGAAATTCATTCCTGTGAATTCCTTAGAATTCATTCTCTCTAAATTCTCTCTATTGTTTCTATAGTTTTATAACACTTTTTAACTTTTTCTAATTATTTAAAATTGTTCTAAAAGCATCAAAATAAAACTTGTGTACACGTTCTTTTAAGTCGACAGAACCCGCTTCTTCTCTGCTCCCCACAACTACTTATCCTTCATATTTGCAAATTTCCTCAAATTACTTTTTATCTAAACACGATTCTCCATGTATCACTTATTTTACCTTGTTCATAAAGACGTCTATAAACCATCAGTCATAATCACCTACCCATTCTGAGTAACTTATGTTGCCCACAATGGGGGAAAAAAATTCATAGAGAACAGGTGAGGCCCCCACCATCAGGGGCAGTTATGTATTATTCATCTAACTTAACGTAGATACTAAAAAAAAATTTGGTCAATAACGTGACGCCATGTCGACGTAGATTTTGCCTTAACGGAGCATTTCCATATAAACCATTCTCCAGTTTTGAAAGAAGGGACTAGAATGTCAAAAGTTAAGCGGCCAACTTAGTGTAAAAAAGGCAGTGGGAGAAGGATTGCACCACCCGCGCAAGAAATCAAGAGTCGGGGATTTTTATTAAGCATTGGGGCTTTATTTGGTGGTTGCATTTGTTAAAAGTTGAAACTTGTATCATCATTTATTATACTAGTATGAATGTCTCACAAAATCTGTATTAAACATTCTCTACAACAAATTTAAACTTCATGTGTCAATTTATATGCTCTCTCTCTCCCCGCTTTTTTTTCTACCTATTGCCATTTTTATTTTTTTTTTGGGAACAATATCTCCCACGTTGCTTTGGAGATCAAACATATTCACCGAATTTATGTATTTCAAATCTTTCGGCCAAGACCAAATATTTGCAAAATAACAAATATTTTCATCAATAATTATTCTTATATTATGAGATTTATACTAGTTAATAATGTGAAAATACAATCTTATTCTCATTGCCACATGCGAATACCACTTTTCTAACGGTGCGTTCTTGGATAATGTTAGAGTGTCATAGCCTCTGATATGATCGATGACATAATCCTACTAAAATTTCTATATTGTCATTAATGAATGATTGTATTGCTAATTGAGATAAAATATATTAAAGTTATTTTATCTCATTATTATGTCATTCTTTATAGCATTTATTATGTCACTATAGCGTGATCATTCTTTTTATGCTAAAAATAAATGTCATCACTCTTTGGTACCGGCCCAGATACAAGTATCATCCGGACACTATTCCCCTAGGGAATTCCAAACTTGAAAAGCTCGATTCTTCGAAACACACCACAAATGACAAAAGAACAACGCATTTTGTAAAAAACTATCGCAAAAACTCCAAGTAAAATCTTGGTCTGGAGTTAGGTTATGAAATTTAAGATCATTATCTTTAGATGCACAATGCAACTTCAAGGGACTGGAACCTCGAGGAAGTTCATTCAACACACCAACCTCAACCCGAAAGGAAAAAAACATTAATTTCTTTGCCTCTGCAAGTGTGGCTGATAGATTGAGAATATGTGAAAGGATTTTAAATATCAATATATATAGATATATATATTTTATCACGAAAAGGGGTGTTCTTGCAGTGATTATTCTTTTCGTGTAAAGAATGAACTAACCACACAACGTTTCAAGTTGCAATGTTATATCCTGGAGGGAACAAGTCATATGTTTTCTATTGCACTGGTGATTGACCTTTTCCAATACTGCAGATGGCTTGAATTTCCTCAAAGAGAGCGAGATATCGACCCCTCGGCCTAATTTGGTAACAGTTATTTATCCATTTCCTTTGAAATATTTTTGTATTAAAATTGTAATATCACCAACACAATCGACCAGCTAGCCTCAATGAGATCGAATGGACAGTTTCATATCGAAACGAACTAGAAGGCACAAGAAAATCGAAACTACACAAATAAAGTTTGATAACATAATCTGCTGAAATTATGCATTCATAAACCCAAAATCTTAACTATAAGAAGATAATTGGAAACTATAGCTATCTTGATTGAGAAATGAAACAAGAAATCAAGGTAGAAGCCCAGTATACACAGCAGAAGGAAAATAGTGGCTTGGATTTGCAGTTTGATATAAAACTGTTTCCATCGCATTGAAAAAGCCCTTGACGAACTGAATTGCGAACTTCAACACTTGTATGCAAATTTCTAGCCTCTGAATCATCATTTCTGCAACCCTTTTTCTTCTGCTTTTCCACTTCTCTCGCACTTGTATTGTACATGCAAAGAACTATACATGGGATTGGATTTGTTCATCCTTTATCATATTAAACAGCTTAAAGTGTGGCCCTTTAAACACCCAAAGGACTAAAGTGGATCCACCCCAACCCAACTGACATCATTCAAGATTGGAAATACACAAACATGATTGGTAGTTTAGATCAAGAAACAAAACCTTGAACCTTATCCATATGGGTCCACATAAAAACATTACATATCGTTAGAATAAAGTAATATAAATATCAAAAGCAAGTAAGCAACAGTCCAATATGCATTTCCCTATTATGACGAAATAAATACCTCGTTTCATTAAAAAAAAACAAAAATGGTACCTCGTTAGCTCGTGGTAAATAGGTCGGGGTCACAAAAAGTACCAAAGAAACAGAAAAAGAATCAAAATACAAATCAATGACAGCAGGAGAAAATAAGAGTGTGTTTGATTGCAACCAATTGTTTAGAAAATACTAATTTCTCCTTCATTTTTCTATCTTGTTTGACTGCACAACTTTTGCTTGGAAAACTTTTTCCATTTTTCGGTCAAGTGACCAAGTTTTCCTTATTTTGAGGGAAAATGTTTTCCTTGAGAGGGGGAGGTTTTTGGTTTTCTCAGAAAATTTTGCCTTCTTCTTTTTCAGGGTTTTTTTTAATGGACAATTTACTTTAACCATACAGACAATGAAAATAATCAAATTTTATTTAAAAAACACAAAAATAAAGAAAACAATATACATTATTTTCTAACTTCCAACCCAATGTAATCAAGCACCTACAATTACTATTTTCTATCATTTACCCTGGAAAACCTTTTCCTTAGAATTCATTTACTTGAAAATCGTTTTTTTCCAATCAAATTCAGGCTTTGCAATCAAACACACCCTAAGAGAAATCCAACAAAAGGACATGGGAAAGATCTAAAGTCTTTAAGCAAATTCTCCAATTGTTTGGCAAGAGAATATATCAGCAATGTTCCGGTGCCATTGATGTGTTTTTAGCGCTGTGCGATCTCCGTTTTGAAGTTCGAGGCCAGATCTAGAATCGGTATGCGGGGAGTTCCAACAATTTGGTAAATTTTCCGGCAACATCGTGGCTTGTCAAAGTTTTGGCCATAATTTGGAGAGATTTTTTAAGAATCAATGTGATTTTTGTTGTAATATATGGTTGAAAAGTTACAAATACTAGAAAAATGAATAAAAAATTTGTTTTGAAGAGCATGTTTATTTCAAATGAAAACAAAAAAATGTTTAAATATTAAGTTTACAACGATCGAATTATAAGTTTTTCATGATTGTATATCGATATAGTTGTTGCCTGATACTTTAATTTATTGATAAGAAATATAAATTTTTAATAAATTATGATGAGATCATAAATTTTGATTATGTTATTAATAAATCATTTACATAATCTAAATCACACTAACATA
This sequence comes from Jasminum sambac, assembly GCA_018223645.1. Taxonomy (NCBI): domain Eukaryota; kingdom Viridiplantae; phylum Streptophyta; class Magnoliopsida; order Lamiales; family Oleaceae; genus Jasminum; species Jasminum sambac. Next base: position 23,299,829 of record CP073648.1, on the reverse strand, counting down.
TAAAATCACGTGCAATGCACGCATTTTTTGCTAGTAGTAAAAAATATGGTGTTAATATAATTAGGTCTTGGTAATGTTAGGCAGATTGTAACTTGTAAGTTGAAATTTTCTATTAGAATCAGGCTATTTTGTTATATGATGTACTAACTTGTGGGTAGGTTTGGTTTAAGTCCCCATTCCTTGTAACTTTTATTTTTACTTTTCAATAAAATTCTATTTCAAATTACGGAAAAACAAAATTGGTGTCAATATAATTATCCATGGTCAAAGAATCATACGAAGTGGGCCCCGAGCATGTTATTATTGTCATTTTATCTCATTTTAATTTATTTTCTTTTAAATTTGAATTTTCAAACTAATCTTATCCACACATACTTGCATGTGCAGTCTTGCTCCCCTGCCCACTAAGTGGGCATGGAGCATGCCCACACATGGGTAAATTTTGGGGAAAAAAAATATGGAGCCTACATGAGCCCCCGCCATCAGGGGGGCTATTATGTATTATTCATTTTACTTAACGTAGATTCCAAAAAAAAATTTTTTTTTGGGCGACGTGGCGCTCCCACGGCCCCCAACGTCGCCATGTGGGCATGCTCCCTGCCCACTAAGTGGTCAGGGGAGCATTAGCGCTTGCATGTATTATACAAATCTCCAACATATTCCACTTTGGTTCTCTTCTACTTCACATAAAAATACTTAAAAATGCATAAAAATCTGAATCCTAACATGGGCATACAAAAGAGAATTTGAGAGAGAAATACGTCATCTAATTCCCTATCTATCTTTTGTGTTTTCATTTCTCTTCGTTCAATATATAGCGATCTATACATTAATTCACTTGGAGTCGTATCACAAATTTAACATGAAAATCGTGATTACAAGTAACAATCATATGATATCAGTATAAGTGATAATCCAAAAAATTTTGTAATCTAAAAGTAATTAACTTATGTAATCGATGACAAGTGTATCTAAGGTACCTCTTACATTATTATTTATAAAAGACAAGATTTCGTTAATTCTTTTATAACAACTTTTTCTTTTTTAGAATAAATTAGCGATCATAAGGGTGGGATGGAATTTCTCAAATATGGGAAAAATCGTATGAAAATGTCTTACCACTAGATCAAACCCTTTAGACTACCCACAAGGTTGTTAAAACCACATTAATTTTGGATCAGATCTAGCGAGGAGTCTTTTGGATTAGATCGAATTGAGGATGGAAAGATTCTAACAAATCAACTATTATGAACTAGTGAATTAAACTATTAATCCCTTCAAAGAAATTAACTATTAAATTATATATAGATATTCTTTAATAATAAATTAACCAACAATATATATATGTGGTCAAATGAAAAAAGTTAAAGTAGCAAATAGCAATTACTTTATAAATACTTGTCATTAAATTCATTTACAATATATAAAAAATCAAACTAGAATAATAACTGCATAAGTTTTTTCAACCAAAATTCGAAAGCAAAGTACATTGTATTGCTAATTTTGTAAAAGTTTTAAAATTGCATTTGAATTTCATATCAAGGATTTACCAATAAAGAAGAATACATATAAATTATAAAAGAAATGTTATTACATTATTAGTTTAAAATCCCAAACCAAAAAATACATTATTTAAAAAGTGATGAAAGGTCATAGCAGTATAGCAGTAGTAGTAGTACGTAATAATAATAATAATAATAATAATAATAATAATAATAATAATAATAATAATAATAATGTCACAAATGTATCAATGTTATTGTCGTTATGTACAAAAGGATGTTAAAGACAAAATATCATAAAAATTTCACAATTGAAAATAATTAATTCATTAAAAACGAGGTAAAAAGCTATAGAAGTATAAATTGTTGGGATCATGTAGTATTGCTAGGATGGTTGGCTTCTAATAATAGAATTTTAAGATTCTAGAATTTTAAGATTCCACAATTTTAAGATTCCACATCAGGTTCGAATTATTTTCTTGTTTGAGGTTCGTAAAATTGTGGGATCATAAAATCATTAAAATTAGGATTTTAAGAACGTGGGCACCCATCAAATTCATATTTGAAATACAATTTGTTCAAAATAATCACATTGACATAGTCTCTACATCCCATTAAGGTAGACCCATTTTCCTTTTTTAGATATCCAAAATTGTAGCCCAACTACCATAATGATAGCGTATTTACTTTATTTTTCTTTTCTTATTATACCCTTGGCCATAAATGTGATTTCGCAAATAACTTTTCGCATTCCCTGTGAAATTGTCTTGAAAATATTAAATTCATTGAATGTAGTCTTTAATTGAATAAGGTACATTATAAATAATAAGTGTACTTTTTTACTTTTCCAATTACATTGTATGCAATTTCTTAATCTATATGAAATAATAAGTGGGTCTATCTTTGTAGGTTAAGGGGAGTATCATATGACTCACATGTACCTCCACCATTCATTCCAAAAATTCAAATTCTTTTTCAAAATTGAAATTGTTAGCTAACAAGGAGATACTAATCAACTTCTAGCAACACAACTTTTGATTTAAAAATCATTGATTGTTTCGATGTTAACATAAAAAGTCCTATGGCCAAACAATGAGATAATTGTTTCATTCCACACTCAACCTTGGGCGTGGTTTCTTATTCTTCACTAAACTTTTAAATGTTGCCCAAACCTCGCTGAACTATCCAAAGTCATATATCACATCCAACACTGTTGTCACTCCCCCAATTAACTATGGATGGAGTTGCATATGTGGCTAATGATTTTCACGTGTGGCTCTTTTTTCTGTTAATCAATTCCAAATGCTCAAATTAAAATCTGACTTGGCATCCTAATATTGCCCCAATAGGCCAATATTACGTCTCAAGACCCAAATTGGCAAACCCCTGTCACTCCTCTTCTTAATCAACCACACTGCGCACGCTATCCTCACCCCAAGCTGGCACAAATTGTGGACCAACACAATTGGGTTCTATAATGTTGTAAGCGAGATAGCATCTGCAACTTCTTGCAGATTTTGTGTTGGCTTTGTGTCAAGGATTCTTTGAAATAATTATAGGCTTTTTGAATTCTCTTCCCCCCCATCCCAGATTTGATTTTTCGTGACTAAGACACAAGTGATATTAGGTGGCGGTGGTGCGTTTTAATTTAAACCCGCCACCCTGCGATCTTCGGAATTAAGAAAGAATTGGCGTTATAGCAAAATCCGCCACCCTAAAACCAACGCTAAAAAGAACAACGGGTGGCGGTTGTGTAAAAACGCCACTCCTAAGTTGATTTGGTGGCGGTTGTGTTAACAACCACCACCCCTAACCAACGTTAAAAAAAAAAAAAAAAATGCGGGTGGCGGTTGTAAAACAACCGCCACTCCTAAATTAATTCATGGCGGTTGTGTTAACAACCGCCACCCTAAACGAACGCTAAAAATAAAATAAAATTTAGTATATGGGGTGGCGGTTGTGGCTAACAACCGCCACCTCGCTTTTTTTATTATTATTAAAATATCTTTAGGTGGCGGTTTTCTTCTGACAACCACCTTTCTCTTTAAATATTCCACCAACTCATCGATTTGGTATTCCCGCTCAGTTTTCTTCTTTGAAAATTTTTTGAAATTTCTTCGAAAATATTCGTAGTTTGAAATCGATTTAAGTGCAATTTCTTCACAAATTGGTGCCATAATTTAAGCAAGATAAGCTTCTTTGATCTTTGGTCATGTAAATCTCGTTTATTTTGTATAATTGTTAATATAAATTTTTTAGAGGCTTTGAGCATGTAAACTTAAATGGCCATAACTTTTGCATACGATGTCCGCTTTTCGATTTCATGAAAGATTCCTAATCGTCGCTGACGAAATCTCGACACTCACCGCTATCGTCGTGGACCCCATGTTTCAGCCGATCTGAGGTCATCTAAGGCCTCAAACGCACTTTTAGCTTTTCATCTTATAATTTTGTGTTTTTGTTCTTATATTGTTCATTTTGTTGTAATTGGATGTGATTGGTTTTGAATAAAAATTATTTCATGTTTTCCATCGCTCATATCATAAAAAAAAAAAAAAAAAAAAAAAAAAGTGGACTTTGGGTGGCGGTTTTGCACTAGAACCGCCACCCTAAGTCCTTTTTAAAAAAATAATAATAATAAAGGGTGGCGGTTGTTTTTAACAACCGCCACCCGAAGTCTATTTTGGGTGGCGTTTTTTCAACCGTCACCCGGTCGACTTTGTGTCATTTGGCTTGGAGTGGCGATCAAAAACGCCACCCAAGGTGTAACCGGCCACCTGCTCATTTTTGTACTAGTGTCGGCTTTATGTGAAGGATTTTGTTTCAATGAGAATGAGAAGAAGGAATTCATGCAGAGGCTTAAAGTTGACTAGATGAAATTGAAAAATACCGTAGTTTCTCGCTCGGTGGTTGAAGATTTTGTCGAGTTAAAATGACGGTCCTAAATATTGAGTTGTAGTTAAATCAGTTACTATGGCACTTCAGATTTCAATTAGATGATTTGGAATTGATTAACGGAAAATGAAAATTGTTTGCCACTTATGCAATTCCGTCCATAATTAACTGGAGGAGTGACTACAGTGTTGGATGGTATATAATTTTAAATAGTTCAATGAGGTTTGGGCAACATTTAAAATTTTAATGAGGAATCAGAAATCACACCTAAAATTGGGTGAGGAAGGAAACAATTAACTCCCAAACAATCGATATTCAAAAAAAAAAATGCATTTAGCCTCGAGAAAGAGATTGTTGACTCCGAAAAATCCCTTCCAAATACACACTCACCTTGCGTTAACGAGGTACAATCGATTAGCTAGCGTTAACTAGGCCCATGAAGTTGACCAACCCTAGTGGTAGGACTCATGTCAAATCTAACGAACCAAATATAGGCGACGGACTGTGATTTTGCATTTAAATTAGTGAAGAACGAACCTTAAAAACTAACTTTATCTTTTGATACATCAACAGTTATTAGTTGTGTATAAAGTCACTCTAAAACAAGAGAAAAGAAGATGTTGGTGATATTACAAAATTAATGCAAAAAATATCACAAAGGAAATGGATAAATAACCATAGTAAATTAGGCTGAGGCAGATATATCTCGCTCTTTTTAAGGCGATTCAAGCCCTCTGCGGTATTGGAAATACTTCAATCGCCAATGCAATAGAAAATATATGACTTGTGACCTCTAGAATGCAATAGCCAAACTTCAATTATTGTGTAATTAATCCGTCTTTGCACTAAAGGAATATCCCAAAGCTCTCACAAATGGAATACCTTTCTTTTGGCCAAAATATTTAATTATAATTAATAAAATCAAAAATAAAATAAAATTTTAAAAAAAGTTCAAAACAGATCAACGAGGAAGGAGAAAAAGAGAGAAATCCATGTGGCCAAATTCAGGAAAAATAGAAAGATCTGAAGTCTCTAAACAAATTCTCCAATTGTTTTGCAAGAGCCTATCTATCTTTAATTTTGTATTTTCATTTCACTCTTCATTCAATATATAGCGAGCTATACATTAATAATTAATTCATTTGGAGTCGTATCACAAATGTAACATGAAAGCCTATAATTAATGCAGAAAGCCAGAGAAGATAATTCAAGATTGACCACTCTAATGGAAGTATAATTCAGAGGATCTAGTTGCAGAGAGCATAATAATTTATGTCAACTAGTAATTGCACCTGTCGGATGCACAGAGATTGTTATGGGAAAAATGTATTTTAAATTTAATTAATAATAAAATTGTGAAAACAAACAAACAACACATTGACAAAGGGCATATAAAATAAGCATATTATTGTATCAAAAATAGAATTTCTTTGAATGTTATCTCTATAATAAATATTACATTTTTTTGCAGTTAATTTGTAATTCCTGATACAACGTAATATAACTAGACATGACAAAAAAATAAATAAATAAAAAATAATAATAAAATAAAATTGCTTCATCAAATAAAATTCAATATGAGAAAGTAATTGAGTTCAACTTTTATTGATTGTTATATCCAAAGACATAATAATAATGAAAGAATATTGCCACCATTGAAACTTAGAAACCAATCTAGGGTGTCATGGTTTTTATGCCAACCTCCATCTTCAATTTATAGCTAAAATCAATCACTGGCTTAAATGATATGTTTATTAAATATAAAAATTATCTAATTTTTTGTTAAATTATATACTAGGATATTGTTCAATTCAATAAATTTTCAGAAAAAAATTATACATATTAATTTATAAAATCACGCTTAACCCACAAGACAAAACAAAATGAATAAATAAATAAAATTAATTTTAATGTGACAAATGAATTTATTGAAATATGAAGTTGTAAAATTTATCAAATTTAATTGAAGTTATTTAGAAAGTTCTAATATTTACTATTCATTTTCATTTGATAACAAAAAAAATCCAATTAAAATTAATTATCGGGGGCTAGATTCAATTTACCTAAGAAATTATAGATATCATTTTAGGAATTAGATGAAATAATTCAAAAATAGTGGGACATAGAAGAAATGTAAAAAGTATAAAGTAAAATTTTTACCTTTATTCTTCTTTGAGGTGATTTTGGGGAAAATATGTTTATAATGTGCTCTTGGTTATTATCTCGTATTAAAGTTCTTGTTGAGATATTTTTGATACCCAAGTTTTGTATTTTTTGATTTCAAAATAATCTAATCATTAAAAAAAATAGATAACCATAATATTTTATTTTATTCCTTATATACAAAACAACAAAATATATAAATTACAACTTTAAAAAAATTAAAAGAAAATAATCGGAAAAAGTTTTTGGCGGAAAATTATGTAAAATTAATTTTCACATACAACTATTCTACTTTATATATATAATTATTATAAAGATGTCTCCCTCTTTGCTTTGGAGATCAAAGACATTCATCAAAATTTATATATGTACGTATTTGAAGTCTTTCATGCCAACACCAATGAATATTCACAAATATTCATTAGTGCATACTTTTTGCTCCAATGATAAATGCCATTACTCTTTGTTACCCAAATACAAGTATGATCCAAACGGTCGTCATACCATCCCTGTATTATAGACCTCAAAAGCTCGATATTTCGAACAACACCATAAATGACAAATTAAAAGAACAACATGTGGTATAAAAAAAGTTGACGCAAAAATTCCAAGTAAGATCATCATCTTTGGATGCACAATGCAACTTCAATGGACGTACTGGAACCTTGAGGAAGTTCACAATGCAAATGCAAATCTTTGATTACAAGCATATGATATCAGTATGGTGATAATCTAAAAAATTTGTAATCCAAAAGTAATTACTTACGTAATAGATGACAAGTGAATCTAAAGCACCTCTTAGATTATTATCTCTTGGCTTGGACGTGAAAACTATTTTTGGTCAATAATGCCCTCAATTTTTTTATTACTTATTTGTCCTTCAATTAATATATGGTCCATAATACCTTAATTAACTAATAAATTATTGGATAGATTTATAACATTTTAGCAACTCTTTCTTTTATTTTTCCCCACTTGTTCGTTAAAGAGAAATCAGTTGGTCCTTTCATTTACCTTGATCTCCCCGAATCTATTTATTCATTTAGTTTCATAATTACATATATAAATCTTATGTTTTGACAGTATATGGAATGAGTATTTTACGATTGTTATGCTATCAGTCATATTTTTCTCCGTATTCATCATTTAGTTATAGTAATTTTTATAATTTAATATGAAATATTATTGAGAAAAAATAATTAATTTTTATCGCTTCTTTATTTTTCTCGAGTAGTTAATTAACGGAAAAATTATGTCATATACTCTTTCAATCCTATATTTAACCATTCAATACATAAATCAGTCGCATATACATATCCTACATACTTTCAAAGGAATGCATACATGATGGGTTGAGATTTGAATTTCAAGTCTTTGTTATATTTTATTTGATAATAATTCGTATGGTAAAATTGAACATAAAACTAATATTTCTTTTTTAAAAAATATTTCTATAATTTCTATTATAAGGAGATTAATATTTCACTACAATTTTTTAAGCACCCAAAATTTGTAATTGTTAATCTATTATCATTGAGCATAAATATTTAATGTCCATAACCTCTTATTTCCTAAGACAATTAGTGAAAGAAACCATTTGCATCCTTTTCTTTCATCTCATTTGTTGCAGTTGTATTTGTCCATTTATTTCCGTAATCACCCTTTCTTTTTTTTTTTTTTTTTTTTTTTTTAGAGAACGATCTCAACCCAAAAATCTAGATCAAAAATAAAATTTTATTAATAGAGAAAACTTATTACACAGGAAGGGGTGCTTAATAACAAACCTTCAAAAAAATACAATATGTAAGTTTGGAAGTCTATTACATACATCAGTATTTGACTTCTCTGATATTTGCAAGGCCTTTTCTATCAAGTCTAAAAATGCCTTTAATAGGACCCTATAGATCTCCAGTCCAAACTTTATTCCCCTAATCTAATATGTATGGTATCAAATATTTTTAAACGAATATATATGACAAAATGGCACCTGAATTTCACTTATTTATTATACTAGTGTTGCACCCGTGCGATGCACGGAGACAGTTAAGATAGTATATTTATATAAAATAATACTATAAAAAAATTTAATATTTTATGAATTAATGAAAAAATCGAAAAATATATGTAATAATAAAATGGATTTCAATAATTATAAGAATTTTTTTTTATCGGAATCGTTTTCTTGTATTGGAATAAAAAATTAAATACATTGAAGAAATCGAAATGTAACACATATGTATTACACAAATCTTTACCACTCATTCCAAATATTCAAATTCTTTTTCAACTTTGAATTTGTTAGCTAACAGGGAGATACTCAGTTTCCAGCGATAGAACTTTTGATTTAAAACTTATTGATTGTTTCAATGTTAACATAAAAAGGTACTAAGACCAAACAATTGATATTTGAAAAAAAAATTAATTAATTAAAATTTAAATTTTAAAAAAATGGAAAAAAAAAAAAAAAAGGATGCATTCACCAGGAGAAAGTGCTTTTCGACTCTGAAAAAGCCCTTCCAAGCACACACTCACCTTGCGTCAACGAGAAACAATCGACTAGCGTCAATGAGATCCAGTCGACAATTTCAAACTGAAACGAACTAAAATTAACAAGAAAATTGAAACTAGACGAAGAAAAGTTTGATATCATATAATCTTCTAAGATTATGCATTCACAAGCCCAAAAAGCTAGGAAGCTATAGCTATCGTGATTGAGAAATGAAACATGAAATCAAGGTAGAAGACCACCATACACAGCAACACGAACATTATGTCTTAGATTTGTGCTTTGATATAAAACAGTTTCGACTGCATCGAGAAAGACGATGACAAACTGAATCACGAGCTTCAACACTCGTATGCAGATTTCTAGCCTCTGAATCACCATTTCTGCAACCCTTTTTGTTCTACTTTCCACTTCTTTCACTTGTGTACATGCAAAGAACTACATAAATTCTGGCCCTTTAAACACCCAAAGGACAGAAGTGGATCCACAGTCCACTCTTCAATTGACACCATTCAAAGATTGAAAGCACACAAACATGATTCGTAGTTAGACAGCAAGTGCCTATCTTTAATCAAGAAACAAACGACCTTTAACCTTATCCACTCCACTTCAATTGACACTATTCAAAGATTGAAAGCACACAAACATGATTCGCAGTTAGACAGCAAGTGCCCATATTTAATCAAGAAACAACCGACCTTTAACCTTATCCACGTCCAAAACCATTATTAGAATCAAATCATGTACATATATAAATATCAAAAGCAAAAGCAAAAGCAAAAGCAAAAGCAATGGTCCAATGTGCAGACACCCACTAGGAAAATCAATATTGCCGGCCAATCGTAACAATGGTGTGTCAAAATCATGAATAACGATAGGGACATCAATATGGCAGGCCAAATGTCTTGGTGGGTCGAACCCACCACCAGGACAATCAGTCATAGCAGGCCAAATGTCTTGGTGGGTCGAACCCACCACCGAGACAATCACTTCAGAGACTGATTTTGCATGTAACAAAATTTAAATTCGTGAAGAAAGAATTTTAGAAACTAATTTATCTTTTGATACGACAATGGTTCCTCATTCAACGGACTAGGTCATCTGAAACCCTTCTGTTGTACTCTTAAACAAGAGAAAATAAGAAGACAATTTAAAACTACAGCCTATGTACACACAATTAGAGTGACAAAAAGAAGATATAGCACATCAATTGGAACTTCCAGAGAAATCGCCGGAGAATCCACTTCCATATGATGCAGACCCGCCACCGCCACCACCACGTGTACTACTACCACGACCTTTTTGTAACTGGCGTAACTTGAAAGCATCTTTAGGTAGTGGCTGGCTCTGAACGGTCGTAGTGTCGTCATCATCTTGTCCTAAGAAACGATGAAATAAGTACCACGTTAGCTCGTGGTAAATAGGTTGCGGTGACAAAAATAGCAAAACAGAAAAAGAATCAAAATACAAATCGATGAGTGAAGAGAGAATGAGAGAAATCCATGTTGCCAATTCAGCAACAATACATTGGAAAGATTTTAAGTCTTTAAACAAATTCTCCAATTGTTTTGCAAGAGAATCCATATGCTAAATTTGTACTAGTTAGTAGCTAAAGTAGCAAATGACATTGTGGGGACTAAAGGGACCAAAATGTGCATAAATAGGCCAAATAAGAATCACTGGGACTAGGGATGCAAACTAGGATATCTTAAAAGAGAATTCGAGAGAGAGATAGGTCTCTTGAATCACCTATTAATCTTTTGTATTTCAATTTCACTTTTCATTCAATGATATAGTGATATATTCATTAATTCATTTGGAGCTGTATCACCAAGATAAAATGAAAGTCTATAAATTCATAGAGCCATCAAATAAAATGCAAGACTGTCCACTCTTAAGTGTGTGTTTGATTGGAGAAGGTTGAAAAAAAATTGTTTTCCACATTAGATGGAAAGCAAAAACGACCTCCGAGGTCAAATCAATTTTCCATGGAAAATGAGTTAAAACAAACTTGAAAGAGTTGTGCTTAGAATAGTAGAATTGAATTCCCTGAGAAATAGTGTGTCGAACAACAAAGACGGAATTCAATTCCTTAGATAGGACATTTTCCATGGAAATGAAAGCCAATCAAACACACCCCTAAGACTAAGAGGGAGTACAATTCAGATAATTTAGAAACATAAAGTATAATAAGTTATGTCAAGTTTCAAGGAGAGAACATACTGTCTGAATTTTTCCTTTTTCCGAGCTGTCGATCTCTCGTTTGGTTTAATTTGCTTGAACCAGAAAGGTCGCTGGTACTAGGGACAGCCCCAGCTGGTAACTGTTGAAGTGATTTCCCAGTTGCCAAAGGTATGTTGCTTTGCAAACATATGGAAAGCACAAAATCAACATCAGGATACGGACCTAGCATTTTAAGACCACGAATCGATGATTAGCCATAAAAATGACACCTTAAGAAATTGAACTTTTTTGTTTTTTAAGTACATATCACAATCTGCATCATAGCAGTACAAGGACGCATAGATATATGTTCTATTGTTTTTCTTCCATATGACACACGAATGTGGTTTCACGGTCCATTCTTGCAACTTAACAGTTATTTATCTTGTGAGTGGATAGAAGAGTTCAGATAGATACCCTCAACGGCAGGCAAATTTGTCACAAAAGCCGCCAAAGCCGGAGGTAAGGTTTTCATTATATCATTGAGTGAATTCATGGTTCCTCCAAAACTTGATATAGCACCATAAGGCAAGGTACTTGTTACAGTAGAAATTCCAGGGACGGGAGGGCCTAGAAGAATTTAAAAATTAATAGTTAAACAATGAAGAATACTTCACAATATACATTAAAATCTTGATATTATGACCATAAAATAACGAAATAGAATAAGAAGGCATGTAACTCATACCAGACTTTTGCCTTGGATCATAAATTACCATCCTGGATGTATCCGGATATACAACTTTTCCAAAGAGATTCGAACTATTTGCGACTCCTGAAATATTTTTATCTGTATTTCAGAGAGAGATTAGGAACAGGGCTAGAGCATCTGATATGAAGACCAGAGATAAATAATTACATCACCTGCAGAGCCAGGTCCATTAGCAGGTGCAGGATTTTCAATCTTCTTATTGATGTTTTTCGAGAGCCACTGAAAGAGGGGCGGTGGAGTGTCATTCATATACATTTATGGAAAGTTGAATATTGCAGGAAGATAAAAGATTACAATTAAATTTACATATCCGCAGAGGATATTACCCCTTGTCGGGCCAAATGATCCAAGTCCATAGACGAGCAAGGCCATAGATCCATAAAACTATAACGAGATACGACATCCTGTAGTGAATTCTCCAAAACAGATTCTCCATCCTCCCCAGATCGAGATAAAGCTTCTTTCCTCCTTTGTTCAACCTAAACCAACAGTTAGTTTAAGACAAGGGATCAAATAAATAAAATGATGACAGTTGGAGCATGTTTTGAGAAGCCTTTAAAAAGGTAAATATAGTTGGTCTTTAAGTATGTTTCAGAATGTATTTGGATAACTTCTTCCTAATTTCAAGTTCTCCATCTTTAAAACATAGCATACTGTGAATATGGAAACTTAACAGTCCACAGATTGAATTTAAAAAGAATGACAACCATGGGCCATGAGGAAGTTCTTATAATGTTATCTGAAACTATCGGGTACCTTCAACATGCTTGCAAGATCTCCATATGTCTGCTCAAACTGGGAAAATCTTTTCCAAACCTGCAAAATATATAGAATTCATTCATTCATTGATGCATGAAGCAATACCCACGAGAAAATTCTACTAGCAAGTCAATAGATCAGAGATGAGATAAATGTAAGGAGTGTCAAAGTAAAAGATGGAACAAATTGAACATTTTAGATTCTTCAGGCAATTTCAACTATCTCTGAGTTAGAAAGCAATATAAGTCTCATGTTTTCCTGGTCATGGGAGTTGCAACATCCCTAGAATTATGTAAGGAGTATGTCAAACTCAAGTTTTTGTTCGCAAATCACATAATTTACAAAGTGGAGACAAGACAATTGGAGCTACAAGCCAATCCACCTCTTTAAGCTAAGAGTTCGTTAAGATTGTAATTGAAAAGTTATGGAACCAACTACATTATCAGAGAATGTATAATATGTTCATAGTACGAACTGGAACTGTACAAAACTATAACTTCAACTAGTCACAATTGCTGATGTAGTGCAGAATGATGTACCTCAACGGATTCATCTGGTGGAAGTGAGCTCAAGGCTCGTTCAAATAAAGCCCGGATGTTCGTATCATCATTCAAACGGTACAAGAAATCTGCATATCTGCAATTTCAAGATTACACAGGTAACAAGAGTTTTGTGCACATTCTACACAAATGGAAAAACTCCCTAGAAGTGCTCAAGTGTATTGAAACTATAAATACAATTGTTTGCAGAGTGTAACTGAATTTTTTACAACAACTATTACAGGTGTGGTTGAGTATGTGACGCAACACTGAAAGTATATTCCAGACGTAAAAGGCGTTAATTGCACTTAGGATTTTATTTATTTTATTCAGATTTTTTTTTTTTTTTTTTATAAGAAACAAAATATATTATTATTGAATTAATAACTCTATGGATATTACAACAAAAAAGGTGGACAAGGCTTCCACCTATAGAGTATAACCAATTGCTATGCTAGATCAAGAATCAACACAAGAGCTTCATGAACTACTTGGAATTACATTTTATTCAGATTATTATTCCTTGTGTTTTAGTTAAAGTGGACCTCAAGTTAGTCATTTAGTTCGGATTGGGCTTTAGCTTCTTGTTTAGTTTGAGTCGGGTTTGACAGGCCTCTTATAAATAGAGGCTTCTATTTGTTTGCCACACTTTTCGATTATTGAATAAATACTGTTTTCTCCTTTGGCCCCAAATTCTCTTGTTCTCTAGACTAGATCTCCTCTCATCCTTGTGCATTCAATACTGCTTGTGTGATTCCACATCAGTATGCCAATTACATAAGTAGAGCATATCTCTTTGGCAAAACAAAACAGATATGCCTCTACATCATATACAACTCAGACACCAAGAGAACCAAGCACTGCCCGTTGCCCAATAAAAACTTACTCGAGAATGTAACCAGGCTCATGCATAAAGCGTTTCAACCCAGCTTCAAAAATATTATGTGCAAGCTGCAAAAATGTGGCAGAAGATTAAGATAAAATGAAGTACAGTATGTCTTATTATACTAATCATATTTAATCTGGCTTCAAAAGTTTGGAGCAGGTTAAGAGAAAAAAAAAAAAGTGTGCATCGGTTAATATGCAAAAGAATAAAGCAGAAAAGTGCACTTGAGGGGAAAAATACATATTTTTACGAAAGAGTGAGGTCAAGTTTTTCCTGTCAGCGCAAGATGAAGAGATCTAAACAGGCCTGACTTTAGCTTCCATGTTCAATCAGTGTTCAACATTGATCTAAAATCATAAATATCATAGCAATCACCTTTGCATCCTTATCAAGACAAAAGGCCATCGTTGCATATGCAACATAAACATGGTAAGTGCATTTGGGAGATTTGCGTGCATCAAGAAAGTATTTGCGTGCTGCTTCAACTCCCTCATTTCTCCTTAGGAACCGTATAAACTGCAAGAGAGAATAATCAAACCGACATAGGACATAAGATACATCTGCTTTGAAGTTTCAAGAGAGGATGTCTAGTAAGACATATTTCTAGTTTTCTCCATTGGTACTAAATGATTTGGTTACCTGGATGTGTGACAGTGGTGTAGCATCAACACCATCCCCTATTAGACTTTCATATACCTTCTTTGCAGCCTACCAAGATTAAGGACATGTGAATACAACACGATCAACATTCTGATAGAAGAAATTGGCGAAGTGCACATATATTTTATTAGACCAGTCTCACCACAAGGACAAGTGGAAATGCTTGTATCATACCTGAATAGCTCCTCGTGATTCTTCAAGCTCAGCATAAGCATACTTTAGCATTTCCGAATCTGAAAACAAATTATTATCAAAAAGAATTGAGATATGCTGGAATAAAGGAGAAAGTGAAAGAAGGAACAACAAATTTCAGAGAGGCACACAGTAGGACAAAATAATTTCCATGGATTGATTTCAAGTTCAAAATTTTGACACTTGACAGTAAAATAATTAAGTTTACAGCACATACTAAAACAGAAATATAAATTACTTCAGCTAGAGATAGTACCAGGAAGAGCCTTCAACGCTCGCTGGAAAACTTTGATTGCAGAGTCTATGGAACCACTTTTTGCATGCCACGTGGCATAGTCATACCAGATATCAGGGTAATGATATAAATACATAAGGCACTAGCATGGAAACAAAAAAGTGAGCAGATTTCCCTTCCATTCACCTTTTCCTTTTATTTATTTCTTTTTCCCCTTTCTTTTTTTGCTTTTTTTTTGTTTAATAATCCTTTGGTTTTTTTTTTTTTTGGGGCGCTGAGAGAGCATCAAGCTCATAATAAGAACAGAGCAACTGGGCAGCAATCAAAACAAATGTCATTACAGAGATACTATGTAATGCACTTTTACTCACAAAGCCATGCACCAAAAATAAAGTTGCTAAAAGATAGATGTATGCAGGCCTTAGTAGTTACAAGTATAAGTGAAAATGCAACATAAACATATGCTTGGAAGATAAATTCAGCTATCATCTTAAGCTTGCATACATAAGCGTGAGTGCATACATCTACAAATACATTGAGATCAGCAGCTATTTTGCTTTTTGGTATGCACCAGCTGCATATAGCACTGTCAATCCAACTAGCAAGATATACAATTCCCCTGGAAGTAAAATCGACATAGAAGACCCTCAAAAGTAACAGCAGCTCAAATCAAGCGTTTCAGAATGCAGTTGGAAGCCCTTTTACGGTAATAACATATAGATTGTCTGAACTTTGTGAGTTGCTAGGTCATGACATTCAGTTTTAGAAATGAGTTCCTATTTTCAAGGAAAACAAAATCCCCAGTTGCAATCATAACATTTATTTTTACATATTTACAAACTTATCTTTAATGATTCTGATGAGCATATAAATCAATTATCTGCCTTTATAATTTATTCAAATACAAAACAACACTTTTACTAGTATTTACTCGCAAAATCGAAAAGATTGAAGAGTTTTTTGGTGAATCTTAGCAGAAAGGTTTTTTGAAGAAGATGAAGACAGACGGTCATTTCATTTTTCCTTTCCCACAAAGAAAAGCTCCATACAGTCCGTGATAAATGGAGCTGATCGAGGTTGGTAACCAATGGAGTGCTTCATGGATTTCATGAACAGAAGTAACATGCCACATGAATTAAGGTAGCAAGCAACAAGCCACACGAATAATGCAACAAGTAACAAGCCACGTGATAAGCAAGAAAACAATTTATAAATGACTCTGAATTACCTGCTCATAAGCAAATGCAATTCGCTTGTTTGCGGAAGCATTGTCAATTCTCTGAGGGTTTCCTCTGTAAAAAGATGCAGACATATAGGTCATGTAACCTCTGAGGAAAACGTTCTGTTAATGAGTGTAGATATTGGCCAGATATTCTGGACTGAGAAACAAAGCTATCCCCAAGAGCAAGAAAAAGCACGAAGGAGGCAAATTACAGCCAAGATAGGGATGGTAGGCAAAGTAGAAACCAGAACGTTGGGTGAAGAGGATCCATGTGGATGTGAAATAGGTAGTATAACATTAAGAGCAAAGGGACACACTAGCATGAATTGTAATAATTGTTTCATGTTTGTTCTCAAACCATACAAGGTATGCTCCTGCCAGCATAAGTCTTGATACATTGTCTGAAAACTAAGGGGGCGTTCTGTTTGTTTTGTATTTTCTGTTTTCGTTTTCGAAAATGTTTTGGTGTTTTCTATTTTCAATTGTTGTTTTCAGAAAATTGAAAATGCGTTTTGTTTGTTTTTTTGAAAAAATTATTTTTGAGAAGAGAAAATAGAAAATGTGTTTGGTTTATAATTGTTTAAAATGTAATAAATGTAAAGTTTAAAATCCGGAAACGCGTTTTCCTTGTTTTCAACATTTAACACAGAAAACGCCGAAAACGTTAAAAAGACATTTTCGTGTTTTCTATACAAATCTTGAAAACGATTTCGAAAACGTATTTTCGAAAACAATGAACAGAACGCATTTTCAACATTTTCGAAAACAGAAAACAGAAAACGGGCTGAAAATGGCAAACAGAACGCACCCTAAATAACTTGCCACTTTTCGCACCAAAAATTTCAAAATGCATTCTAGATTGAAATCAAGAAACGTGGTGGCACTGGACATTAGTGCTTTTCTCCAAGTAAAGAAAACTGAAGAGTATCTACCCAAACAATAAGACACATACACAAGCACCAAACAGCATACCCTCTAGACCAGACAAAATATCGTATTGAAGCCAAAAGCCATTAAGTGTCATGATGTGTATATAATTAAATTTAAGGGTTTCCAAGAGGATATCTTCTAAATTCAGGCAACAGATACCAATAAAATCCATGAACATTTAAGTGTCTTGGACATGGAACCTTCAAATAGTGTGCCAGTACAACATTGAACATTCTAACACTTTTCTTCAGACATATGCACATAGGTCGGATTCTTGATTAAAATCTACCCTACTTAATGTTAATCTTTGGTATTACAACTGCGACAGAGCTTAAAGGGATAACACTTCTACTACACAGTAAAGCGCCAGATACATGTAAGGACATTAACTTACTTTTCAAACGATAACAATTTTTTCCAAGCAATCCATTGCATTTCCTCCTATAAAATGCATAATAACAAGCTACATTCAGAAGACAGCAAATAGAAAATGACCCAGCCAATCATAAATGGCATTAAATAATATATATTAAAATTTAAAAATTTTTTTAAAAAAAAAAAAAGGGTAATCCCCTTGGCTCTTTGATATACTCGTATAAAGCTACAAAATCTCATCTAGATGCACATAAATGGGAGATACAGATTGGACTTCCAGATGTAACTCAAATAACTCTCACTCACCCAAAAGAACCCATACCGAGTTAGGATACAAGGAGCCTTGGAGAACCATCAAGAAGTACTAGAATTTTATGCAAGATAGTACCTTAGAAGAACCAGAAGGTGGAACGGCAAGCATATTCCAGTCAATTTCATCAACATACTTCTTACGCTCCCTATAAACTGCCCTCGCACTGTTATATTTTGGTTGGTATTCGGATAATAATCCTTTTGCCTGAAAGATATTCTAAAATCAATCGCGCATGTTGCATGAAGAATGATCTCATCAAGCACACCACGAGCAATTACGGTAAGCATTAGCATGCAATATCTTGGAAGAACAATGATTGAAAATCTCAGGCAACTTTCTGAATTTTGATCGACTTTTAGCAATGAATTTAAAGTTGCAGCATTTTACCACTTCTCATCATATTTATTTTTAATTGTACTTCTTTTTTGTAAACAAATCCAAAGGGAAGACTTAGCGTGAGTTCGGACAAACTTTTATTTTGCTAAAAACAAGCTTTTTAGGTTGAATAGTAGCAGAGACTAAGAGATGTGCGGACAACAATAAATAGTGATTTGAGATGTGTTGTTAATATTTTAGTTTGAGTTCGATTACATAGTAGAAATTAATTTTTACATACAAAAAGGTTCAAATAGATACCGGCTTAGGGATGGTCTAAAAATCTGATAGAAGTTAAATAACTCACCAGTGGAACTATGAAAAATAATATAGAACGTTATCGAAGTCCAACAGGCAATTAAACAAAAACCTAATCATTGCAAGAACAATATCCAATCATGAGAGATCTAGATAGTCATCCAAAAACTAGCACCCTTGGCATACAGAGTAACATAAAAGAAAATCAGAAATGACAAAGATAACTGGCAAAATTTCTGGTCAGTAACTTCCAATTTCCAAATCCGGATGAAAGGGATCAAACTTACTATCAAGCTATGACTAATCACTTCCTAAGACATTGTGAAAGGGACATGCTACACAATGCAAAAGTAGACCTAGATTATCGTTAATACCCATATATTGAAGCCATTTCAAAGAAATACATGTCAATCACCTCTTAAGACACTGCAAAAGAGACATGCTAC
The DNA here is from genome assembly GCA_018223645.1 of Jasminum sambac. Taxonomy (NCBI): domain Eukaryota; kingdom Viridiplantae; phylum Streptophyta; class Magnoliopsida; order Lamiales; family Oleaceae; genus Jasminum; species Jasminum sambac. The sequence continues at coordinate 23,280,638 of CP073648.1, read as the reverse complement.
ACAACAGAAACGCAAGACTAGATTATCAACTAATCCCGTACGTTGAAGCCGTTCCAAAGAAATACGTCAATACAGAACCATCATTTTGCAAGAAATCAAGCTATGCCTAATCACTCCTTAACACACAGTGAAAGACACGTTACACAAAAGCAAAAGTTGACTATCAACTACTACCAGTACATTGAATCCATTTCAAGGAAATACAAATCAATGGAAAGGTGGCATGTTGCAAGTTTTCTTAACACATGTTTCCAATTGATTGAGATAAACAAAAGTTTGAGATAAACAAAAGTTTAAGATACACTCCAACATTAAATGCCCATGCAACCAGTTAAATTGAGACCATAGGCAGTCTTACAAGAGCACGGCTGACGGAATTCTCAAAATTCTCATAGTCCCTCCAAAGTTGTTCAACATGGTGCGTCGGAGTAACAATTGCCCTTTGGTATGTCTTCCGTATGGTAGTCATCCTTTGCGACTCTTCTAGTGTGGTCTGAGCCTGCAACATTGTCTCTTATCAGGGCATTAAACTGAAATGTAAATTAAACCAGAAGAAGTGGCATGGTTGCGTAGATGTATAGAGTAGAACCAAACCGGCATGGTTTTCAAAAATGCAATATACTCAGTCCATACTGGACCAGCCGCAATGTCTTCTCCTATTAGCGCCAGACAAAAATAATTTTAGTTAGCGCAGTTTCATTAGATAAAAAAGATAAAGGTAAAAAACAATAAAGATATGATACATAAAACCTGAGCGTGAATTCACCAAACAGGATAATGGCAGGAGGCCAAGGAAAGAATTTTCCTTAATTCAGTCAATGAACCTATTATATCTTAAAACAAGCATATTCTTTGGAGAGAAAAATCTCAATACATGGTCAACGAGGAGGTGCCACCCCTAAATACCACTAAGATACCTATCTATAAGGTAGTATGTATATCTAAGAACTAAACAAAAGAAATTGAATTATAAGCCAACTCATTTGTTCATTGACAGTAAGTAAGAACTCAAGAACAACCACTGCACGAGGACTGTAGGAACGCAACATACCGACATAGTTAAGCATGAACTCAAAAGCTTTCTTAGTCTCCTCCTGACCCTCTATTCCCTTCTTGTCATTGACTTTCCTAATGAAACGAATGTAACATCGCCTGCATTTCAAGAAGAAATAATGTGGGGAAATTTAAACAAAAAAATAATGCAAAATAACGGAAAAACATGGAGATAAATGAATGAGACACTGGGAGATACAAGAAGAGGTTAGAACTTGCGACTTAAATAGCGCTAGAAAAAATTATAGCACAAGTCACAGAAAATACGCTATTAGTTTATGGAAGGCCAGCTTCCGCAAAACGACAAAAATGAAGCAAAAGATGAATGAGGCCAAAAATAAATTAAAAACAAAAGAGAGAGAGAGAGAGAGAGAGAGAGAGAAGAACATACCATAAAGGAACTTGTAAACAATTCAACAAGCAACGGCTAAAGATTTGTCTTGTTGCGTCATCATTATTTACAGCCATGAATGCTTCAACATACTGCTTCCAGTATCTTGCCTACAAGCAAAATGTAGATTCAGAAATAGAAAAACATACAAGGCCATTCTCCTAGAGAAACTTATATTTTCCATGACAGCATATTTTTGTGAAAAAAAGTAGGGAATTGAATTATGCTGCAGGTTCACCAGAAGTCTGTTAATAAGTCAGGCCAAACATCTGTGATTAATAAGCTTGAGTTTTAATGAAACATGGCAAGATACCATTCATTATTGAAGGAAAAACTTATCATCACCCCTAGTAAGCCCACCAAGCCTATTAAAGACTTCCTTTTACGACTAATACTATTCTAATGAAAAATAACAAGTTCTCCTAAGGTTCTTTTGGACTATTAATTAGTTAATGAATCCGGGAACACAAAAATTTTAAAGATAAAACATCATGAAATGCAACAAATACATAGTTCTTACTGAACTCAGACTTTAAATCAAGGCATGTTGATCCATGTGCATTATGAATGCTCTCCCACTAACAAGCATAGTTTCTTGGAGAATTGATCTTGACTCACTAAATTGTCATAATTTTCAATGAAGCCAGTCAATAGTTCAAACACAATCACACTCAACTAAGTTTAGTGGATTTAAAAAGATTGTGAATTCTCAGGAATTTCATCAATTTCAAGAAAGTTCAACAAAATCTCACTAAATTGGTGAACTTTTAAGAGTTGTGCATAAATTTACAATTAAAATCCATCAAATTCTCTTAAAACCCCTCTACCTATGAAATCTTTAAAAACACACAAGTTCTCGACACCAAAATTTTATTGAATTTTCATAATATTCAAAAAATTCTAACTTGATTGCATTTTAATCAAGCTCAATAAAATCCATTGACATAGGGCAGCTATGTTTTTACATTTAAACTCTATTAAGTTCAACAAACCAAGGCATGGTAAAGGGGCTCACTGCAGTAGGGAATGTGGCAAGGAGTTGTTCATATATGGGCACCGCCTCCAAGATCGGTAAACGCTGAGGCAGAAAAATATGCATACCCAGTAAGCCGATTTACATCAAACAGAGGGGGAAAAAAATGAAACTGCAGCAAACAGTAAGTCAAGTACCGATGCCTCATTCACTAGATTTTCTGCAGTATCAATGTTGTACTTATCCGCCGTAGTGTTGCCTTGGGTTTCCTCATTCCCTTCCTGGGCGGAGCCGCCTGGGGTCATGTCGGGCAGCGAAACTGCCCCAACTGGATTTCGGTCTGTATACACTGATTACACTTGAGACGAGGATCAAAATCACAATCTACCGCGAGAAAATTTTAGGGAAAATTAAACTGCTGATGCTTCAGGAAGAGGAAGATTGATAACCATCACGAGACTATAAAAGTGGAATGAGGAGCTGAGTCGTTTGCATCAATCAACATAAAATCGAAAGCTAACCAATTTTTACAAAAAATCATACTACTACCTTCCTTCCAAGTTTGGTGATGATGAAGAGAAAAGTCGAGTAGGAATCACTGCAAATTGCAGGCTTCCAAATTGTTGGTTATCAGTGCAACCGGGGAACAAATCCACTCCACAGAGAAGGGGTTAAAGCGGCTAGAGATGTGCAAAAGCAACTGATTCCTGGAGTTTGAGGGACTTTGGTTAATGAATCCGAGTTTATGTCGTAGAACTGGTACTCACAATGGGATTTGTGGAAGGCGTTATTTCATTTTGAACACAATTAAAAGGATTTATAAGCTTTTCCGATGAATGGACTTCTGTTTTCGGTATATTGTTGGCAAAATTGGCGGATTCCAATTCTAATTGAGAGGGTGTTTTAATTTCGGCTATGTAATTTGGCAGCGGCAATTGAATTTGCAGAATCAAGGACTCTTTCCCTGTCGTAATGGAGAGAGTTTGTTCAGATTTTGTTAGGATTTTGATGGCGGAAGGGCGACAATAATGAGGCAAAGCCCTGGCGCTGTATTTGTTAGTCGATCTCCATTTTTGGGACTACTGAAATCTAACACGGTGAGCGGACCTGCAGTAATTTACAAATTTTCCTATAACACTCTAGCTGTCGGTAGCGATGGATCAAAACTTTTTGTCACTAATTCACAAAATTTTTCGACGGTATTGTGACCGTTGATCAAAGTTTTTTTGTTGTAATTTAATCAAATTACAACAAAAAAACTTTGATCAACGGTCACAATTTCATAGGAAAATTTTTCGAATTAGCTGTAACTTCCTTTGTTGTGCTGGACATAAATCTAATCTCAAATTTCAACTGTAGATTGTGATCGAAAAATACAAGACTAGCGTTGTAAGTATGGTATATGATGCTAGCGCTTGTGCTTTATCATTCTTGGACCAAATGACATGTTCTTGGTTTTGGAAGGACATACCCAAGAGCATCTCCAATGCCCAAAACCTAATGTCATCCTTGAATGTGCACTAGTAGAGAAGTGGACACACAAAATTTGGCGGGTCCCATATATTTTCATTTTTTGAGCTACTTTTCTCTTATTTTATTCACTTTTCCCTTTTTTTTTCTCATCGACGTACCATGTCTATTTTCCACATCCAATTTCACATATTCCATTATTATTTTTTTATTACTATTAAATTTATTTCTACATTTCTCCTACTTTTTACTTTTCCCTCTTTTTTCACTAGACAACTTTCCATTCATTTTCTATTAAAATAATTATTTCCATCTATCTCTCTCCTCCACAATGTTGTCACTCCACATTGTGTATTGCTGATGCTCTTAAGCGTAGTTTTGTAGCACTATCCCTCCGGTTGATGATAAATTCTTGTTTCCAAACGGGGATGGACTCTTATGATATTGTAATCAACTAGTTGTCGCACCCATGCAGCCAAGTATTACTTCAATATATACTAAATATAAAAGTGAGGCATGATTGTTAAAAGATAATAAGGTCTTATTCTCTTCAAATGAAATCCAGTTTACTCTAATTTTGTGTCAATTATGTAATTGAGAATTGCAGAAAATATATTAAAAAATATAAATAAATTGTCAAATTAATATTTGAGTGGTTGAAAAGAATGTGAGAGAAAAAAATAAATTGAAGTTGATGAAATTTAAGGTATATAGAACAAACTCTAAACAATATTACACCACCTCATAAGTTACAAAAATATTTGTTTTTGAAACAGTGTGGTTTCAAATTTTGAAAAATTTCTTTAGGTATATAACATTTGCAGTGACAATGTGACATTGGTTGGTCTTTCTTCGTTGTCACAAAGAAGCGCCTTCAATCACCGAACGTCTGAAAAAGGAACTTATAATTGCCCTAACGCGCTACCTAAGTACATGATTAATTAGTAGTGTGACAGATATTAATTGCATTTTCTTTTTTCAATGTGTTCTTGTGCAATTAATTATAATTATTGTAACATTAATTTGGCATTTTAGTATTATTGGTAAACGAATAAGTTAATCTCGTTTTCGATAAAGAAAATAACTTTTCATTTAAAGTTTACACTAAAAAAATTTTTGGCAAATTTGTATTATTGTTATATTACTGGAGTTATTTTGTCATTATTTTAATAATAGTATACGATTAGCATTATTGTTAAATTGTAAAATTATTGTAATGAATGTTTTATTACTTTGGACGAAAGAACATTATGTTGTAAAAATTAAAATAAAATTTAATCGTTGCCTTATATTAAAAACAGTCACGACAAATGTTACGATAGTGGACGGTTTCCAAAAAAAAAGATTGTGGATAGTTATCTTTATATTAAAATAACTGGAGTTGGAAAATATACCAACGTGGCACACATTAAATATTTTTTAAAAATGATAAAATTAGTTTTGGAAATAATCCACTATTAATTAGTAGTAATTAAAAATAAGCCAATATTTAAAGCAATCATTTTGATAAAAAAATTGGTTCTAGAAAGACTTTAAATATAACTTAATTTTTTAAATTTCTAATTAAAAATATTAAATATAAATATTTTTATTTATTTTCATCATGTTAAAATTATAGATTTTGATATTTTTGCTTGGTTAAGTGAATTTTCTATTAAAAAATAGTAGGTATTTTTTAGTTTTTTATTTTTTAAAATCAAATTATGAATAATTAAAATTATAACTGGATTTATATTTAATAATTTATCTATTTTTAAGTAAATAGTAATTTATTAATCTTTCTTTATATTAAAAAAACTGGAATGTCATGTTGGCACACATTAAATATTTTTTAAAAAATTATAAAATTAGTTTTGGAAATAATTCAACATTAATTAGTAGTAATTAAAAACATAACTAAAAATACACTAATATTTAAAGAAAAAATTTAATGAGAAAAAATTGATTTTGGAAAGATTTTAAATATAACTTCATTTTTTTAAAGGTCTAATTCAAAAAATATTAAATAATGAATATTTTTTATTTATTTTCATCGTATTAAAATTATAAGTTTTGATTGTTTTGCTTTGTTACGTGAATTGGACTATTCAAAAATAGTGGGTATTTTTTACTTTTTTTTAAATCAAATTGTGAGTAGTTAAAATTATAATTAGATTTATGTTGAATAATTTATCAATTGTTAAGTAAATAATAATTTATTAATCTTTATATTATTATAATAGAAATGCCACGTTTGGCGGGTGCCTCATTGGCAGTGCTACCATGATACATAGTTTCTAATTAAAAAAGTTAATTGATATTTTTTATTTTTAATACAGTTGATGTGATATGCTCACTAACTAGATTTTGCATTGTATGCATTTTTCCTTTTCTAAGCATATAAAATTAAAAATAAAAAGTTTTTCTTTCTGAATTTAAAATACAGTTTACGTAAATGGAAAGAAATCAAATAAGTTATGTAGATGTAGAAAATTATCGATATTACTACAAATTGAAGTTACATAAAATTAAGTATAATACTTCTTATACAATAGAGCTAAAATTAAGTAGCAATTACAGCTAATCATTAAAAGAATGCATAAAATCATAAAATTTAGAGTACATAATATCCATTTCAGAAAGAAAAAAGGTGTTCAATATAAATTTTATTTGTATCAACAAGAAAGACAAGTTTTCATAATTAAAGAATTTGTATATATTCATTCCCAATGATTCGTTTACAATTAATTAATCTCCACGATCACTATTATGCAATGCGATGCACGACAATTGGAATTAAAATTACACATTTTGATAAACTTCTTAATTATGTGATGCACTGAATTTTTTAATTTACAATTGTGAATTTACTCCGCATTTTTTACATTGACTATAATATATAATATTATAGATTTTAATAATTGTTTATAATTATGCAATCTCCTATGCATAAATTACATTAATTATGTAATTCAACATTCATATTCAATATATTTAGAATATTATATCAATTATTTATTCTACATAAATTTAATGTTCTCGTGCATCGCACGGGTATAATACTAGTATAAAGTATAAACACATTAAAAAAAGGAAAAAATATTTAAATTTGTGGAAAAAAATTAAAGACAATATTAAAGAATGCACACGTGACAAAATATTTATTTCTACAACACAATAACAAAAGTTAATTATATCCTAAAACAACTAAAAATATATATTAATTTTGCCCTAAAACTACTATTTTGTATTAAAATTAGAATCACCTCTATTTTATATCTAATATAGATTTTGTAGATGGGCCTCCGCCTCTAACCCTACTGTATACTCGGTTAAATTAAATGTTAGGGTGGGACTATTCACACTCTACCCATTTTTAAACACACCCCAAATATACTCTCCTAATCTTTGGGGAAAAAAACAACGAAGAAGAAATCGTTGTCATTTCTAACAATAAATGCTGTCAAAAATTACAGTGATTGAGGAGGAGAACTCCCTTGTTTGCTGCAATTTTGCAGCAAAAAAGACTTTTGCTACAATTTCGTAGCAAAAAAGATGGGGTTCTTTCCCCAGTTTTTTGCTGTCATTTCCAATAATAATTGCTATCCGAAATGGCAATAAAAGCTGGCCAAGATTTTTTTTTTTCTTTTGTTTTGCCATACATGGCCGAATAGTTTTGAAGTTGTCCAGTCATGTCTGGCTGAACAAAATACTTTTGTTAAAGTAAATTAGGAGGGTATTTTTTTAGCGTGTTTAGAAATTGGTGGGGTTTGAAATAGTCCCACCCTAAATGTTACTCCATTAAATAGATCCACTGAAAAAAAAATAATAATAATAAATGAAATAATAATAATAATAATAGTAATAATAATAATATGATTTACAAAGAAATTAAAAATACTTTGTATAGATAATATTATAATATAATACTTTCTGAGTCACCACCGATGCCCACCCTCTTTACCATTATCATGCAGTTGTCGTACCCTATTGAATTGTTCACCCACCAATTTACACGACAAACCACATCTGGTGGTTTGCGCAACCACTATGATGATGGTCACATAGACTATCAGCACTAGTGCTTGCGCGACCATTGAGATAGTATAGTGGCATGTTGCAGCAACAACGGCACAGCGAAGATAAAAAAGATCACTACACAGTGAAGAGTTGTTGCAAAGCTTAATGTAGTACCAATCAAGATCATGCACCCATGTCGAACTCTCCAATTTCGAAGAAAGTTTAGCTTTTATAAATTCCTTATAAGGTTAAAATTTCTTATAGATAACCATCAATAGTACACTTCCCATCATTGATCTTCTCCAGTCGAAGTTGGTAAATGTTAGGGCTTGTTTTATACACAATAAATTTCTACTAACTTTTTCTCTCTCATTATTTCCAACTACCCATACAATTGCTTTGTATTTTTTTTTATATATTTTCCCCAATTTTCAACCATACATCTAATACGTCATTTGAGTAAATCTACATTATTGTATATAGAACAAGCCCTTAACTCCATTTGTCCTACTTGACAAATTGAAGATGAAAGTATTTTTCACTGTCTCGTCCAATGCATCTTTGCGAGTCAAGTTTCTATAGTTGGGTTCTTTTATGATAGTTGTTACATTCCAAATGCATGTAAAAATACTGCAAGAGCAGAGGTTGTACAAATAATAAAGCGGACAAGAAGTCCGGTTTATCGATCCTTCAAGGAGTGATCAGTTGATACTACATAAACTAATGTAGAAAGCATTGTAAATACAAGCGCAAATTCAAAATTGTAGGTTGGAACAGAGAAATGTAAAAGGAAGTAAGTAAAGATTGATCACAAATGGGATTGAAAATAGGAGGAGAATAGTTGGGATTATCAACTCATTTAACCATTGTTTACTCAATGTCTCACAAGCCTCCAAGTATTTAAGTTACTTATCGAAATGTGTTAGATCAAATTTTCCAAAATTAGTTCACTATCTATCTCGAGCGTCAAACCAATTATTATAAATCAATTCAACCTACTATATCTTTATGTGGATTAAAATCGATTTACAATATTAAAACTTTGTGAAAATAACTCAAATGCTCATTTAGGGTTGGAGGTATATCTGTATCCTTTACATGAAGCTATAGTGGATCTTACCCGATCTAAAATATTTATTTTTCTTTCGAAACCTATACAAATTAGAAAATACTAATATTTAATGGCCATAACATCCACACACACAAGAACAAGTAACTTAACGACAGGAAACTAGATTAACATGGAGAAACTTGACTAAACTACATAAATAATCCCAACATTAGATATTTGCCTCATAATGGTAAGATAATCAAAGGAAGTACGAAGAATATACATTACAATAGTGGTATTGAATAGAATACAAAAATGACAATAAGAACTTCCTTAGATTGAAGTGTAGGAGCTTGATTGAACCTTCTTCATATTCTTCCCCAATCTCCCTAGCTCTTCATTCCCTCTTCTCTATATTTTCTTGCCTTGGAACGGCATAATGAACAAATCCTCACTCTTCTCTCAAGTTATAGGAAGAGATTTAGCTGAATTACCCTAAAAATAAGGTTAAAATGGTCAAAATAAGCCTCGACGCCAAAATCATATGCTGAAAATGGAGAGGTTACCGTCGTAACCAAAGCTCAAGTGGAAAACAGATTGATGCTTGAGGCAGTAACTACGAATAATTACGACTACAACTAAGCCCAAGGCAAAAGGTAACATTCAGACTCAATTTGGTAAATTTGCAACAGAGGTCCTCCATCTTTTAGAATATTGCATTTTGGTCCTCAACTTTTGACTCTATTTCAAAGATACCCAAAATAATTGCACTTGCAATCCTTCATCTCTTAGAAAGTAAACTTTAATCCCTAGCTTCAAGTTTTCTGACACTTTTAGTCATTTTTCTCTCATTTTTCTTTCTTTCCTTTCCACTTGGACAATATACAAAGATGGATTTTATATATTTGTCCATTTGCCCTACTTTTAACATATTTAGAGTATCAAATGAGCGTATAAAAACACACATATCAATAGTGAAACAAAATTTCATGATTGGCTTTTTCCACTATTTGACAACCTACACGCAAGAGATTCGAATATGATTGCCATGCTTTGTTGGTTTACATAGTCCACAAATAATGAGATTGTTTCGAAATCTAGGCCCATGTTAGGACTCAAAATTTTAAATCATAAACTCTTTTGAAAACGGTTGATTTTTGCGCGAAACTATCTATTTTTATGGGCAGAAAATCCATAGATTCGTCATGATAATGGCCAACCTAATGCAACCGCATTCAAGGTACGCTTTCATGGCAAAGACCGATTCATCGCTTTCTTAAATTAAACATCGACATAGTCTTTTTCAGAGAGCAACAAAATCGAGATTGGGATAGTGGTTCGTGATAAGTATGGGAATTTTGTTAGGTTAAACTGGTTGTTACTCAAGGCATTTACAGACCACACTACAGAACTTTTGGGAGATTGAGATGTGCTTAGTTGGGCAAAGGTCAAAATTTCATCTAATGTGATAATCGTGATGGACTCTTTAGCCTTTACTTGCCTTTCATGCAACCTAACGTCAAGTTGAGGACTTCACTTACTTCAGGTTACTCTTTAAGGAATGCAAAGTATTAACTCTGGATATTACGGGCTAAAATTTGTTTGGATAAAGAGACCAGCGAATTAGGCAGCACACACTCTTACTTGAGTGGTCAGTTCTATGTCTGGCTCATTAGAATGATTTTGTAATCCCCAAATTTTATTGTAGATATACTTGTTTCTAATTATTCTAATCACAATCGTAAGGAATCTCTCTGTGAGATCAAATTATAAAATACCCGTCCATTTTCAATAAAACTCAAAGTCAAATAAATCCTCAAAACCCTGAAAAATCCTTTCAAATTCTCCTAACATACTCAAAGGTTACGGTCAAATTCACCATGAGAAAGTGGCATACTAGTGAATATGAATAAATATGTTTTCCTTCAATAAAAATAAAAAAATAAAAAAATAAAAAAAAAAGATGGGGGAGAGAGTTGTTCTCAAAGTCCCAATGGCCAACATGCTATTAAATGACAATTTGAGGGCTAAAATAGATTTTGAGCCCAATTTTGATGTACTTGCTCTGCATAAAACTTATGTCACAATTCACATTCCTGTAAGGGCAGGGCTATGCCCACCCCAATATTTACTAAGCATAACCCAATTAAAATTTGGATAAAAATACCCCCAATTAAAATAATAAAAATGCCCCTCGTGCAATAATAATAAAAAGGGCCCACCCCACCTTCTTATACTATTTCTTATCTAATTTTCTAAACACACCCCAAACCCCTCAACGCTCCCAAATCTTAACTTCAAATCTCTCAAATATTTTTCTCTCCAAATTTTAGCTCTACAATCACAATGGATCATAAAAATGTATTTCCAATCGAAATGTAAGTGGCTTCTACCCTTTATTTTCTAAGAAAATCGCATTTTCTGACAATGTGATTCAATTTTTTTTGAACTCTATTTAGCCAATGTTGGCCGAACATAACCCTATAGGTTTGAGCCCTGGTTAGCTGAATGTATAAGGCCTTGTTTGGCCAATATTGGTCGAATAAGGCTGTTCAACCATAACTGAAGACTGTTCGGCCCTCGTTGGGCGAACAACCCACAGCCCGCAGGTTGTGTCGCCAAACCTTGTGCAAATTGACCAATTTTCATGCCAATTGGAAAACATATCATTCATGTGCTATAATAACAATCAATCCTAATTTTGAAAATTTGCTAAAAAGAGATTAAAAAAAAATGAGTAACTTGTACGCTCATACTATAGGAGAATGAATATAATTGGTTTGGGATGGGGGTGGACACGGTTTATTTTATTTTATTTTTATTTTTTCAAAGGTTGAGGGGTAGATTTGGTAAAATGGGTGGGTCCAGGTGTGTTTAATAATTTGGGGTTTTTGAGTGTGTGTTCGTATATTTTTTTATTTAAAAATTATCCATTATTAAAAATAAAAGTCAAATATATTCCATCACTATTTATTATAAAAGTTTATTTTTAATCAAATTTTGGGCAAAACAGGATGATACGAACACACAGACGAATATTTGGGCGGGGTGTGTTTAGCAACTGGCCGTGTTTAGTTAATATTAATATATATATATATATATTGGGGATGAGAATGGTCCCACCCTTACGGTAATCCCATTCTCTTCCTCTCGGATTACGCATTCAATGCAACCCTCTTACGAAACCATTTTTTAGTATCAGCAAGCGAATAAAATGGTGTCGGATTCCGAACTAGTAGGTCGAATCCGGGAAATTATTAGGGCTTCCGACCTAGACACCACCACAGCAGGTGGCGTACGCCGCCGCCTCGAGGAGGAGTTCTCCGTTGATTTGCATGAGCGGAAGCACTTCATTACTGAGCAAATAGACATTTTCCTCCATGAATTAAGAGAACGTGAAAATAGTGAACCAAAAGAACAACAAGATGAGGAGAATGAGAATGAGGGGAACGAAGAAGATGACAACACAGAAGGAGGGGAAAAGGAAGAGAGCGATGAAGACGCAGGCAGTAAAGATAGGTATGAATCTTTGTTTCTTTTAGTTTTTAATAGTAAATTTACTCGATTGGAAATTTTGGGGCTCTTTTCTCGCTCATCTTTGTGAGGGAATCATTTTTCTTGAACCCTCGTATTATTTAAATTTTAGTTATAATTGTTTATTTGTCAGCAAAACGGAAGTAATAATGCAGAAAATCCCTGGTTTTTCCAGTTCCTTTGTTTTCTTTTTAGTTTTTTCATTATCTTCCCTAACGGTTACATTTTTATTTATTTATTTATTTATTTATTTCTGTGATGTTTTGAACAGAGCAATCTATAGTATAAATGGTGTAAACAATACAGAAATATCTCACCATGTCTTGTCTCACTGTTTACCCTCAAATGGTTAACTCTATTGTGGTATCAACTTCTATAACTTCTAATAATGGGTCATGTAGTGGTAGAATATGAGAAATTGACTGTGGCGTCCAATTATCACATTCTGTGAATTATACCATGTGCCCATACTTTTTAAGAAAACTCAGAAATGTTGCCCAAGTTTTTAAGTTTTCATGAACAACTCCTTTAAGGAGATGTGTGGTTAAGTAAGCAGACAAAAGTCATGGGTCCAGCAGAATTTGTGGTTAAAAATGATGACTGACCAGTTATGTGCATTAGGCCATGTTCAATCCAGCACCAAAATGATATTTCCATTTTGGTGGTGTTGTGAACAGTGCTGTCTACACCAAATTTGGTGCTTTGCAGCAGAAATGGTGTTACGTTTGGAGTTTTCATTACGATTATGCCCGTCTATTTACACTAAAAAAATGTTTTGCCGTATTATGTCCTTTTGTTACGTATTCTGTTACATCATGGGTTAATTTTGTTTGTGATGTTAAGAGCTCGTTTGGTCTAACTTTTTCTAAAAACCATGTTTTCTCTGACCTCATTTTTCATCACCCATTTCATTGACGTGACAATAATTTTATACTTTGTTGGATTTTATGCACTTTCTTATCAGACATTGAGAAATCGTTTCATATTTTTTATTTTTTTTCAAAAATCTTTATAAATCAAAAAGAATGGTTGATGTTGTGAATTAAGTGCAAAGTCTTTTTAATTTATCTAATGAATGAGTTTTTGATAAATTCAATGTTAATTTTCAAATTTACATAGCTACTTGAATAATAGACTGATGAAGGCAGAACTGAGGTATGCCATGAATGGAAACGTTGCTCCATTATAGAGATTTGGTTAGGGACAGCCTTGGAGGCTTTGCCACGCACAAACTAGGGAGCATTAAGGGGAAAAAGCTTCTTTGAACATTTTTTGTTTCATATAGACACTATAGAAATGCTTATAAAGTGGAAGTTGTTCATTCAATTCTAACTCAGTCCGAATGATAAGAGCATGTCTATTTTGCAATTGCTGATGTAAATTTGATTATCATAGAGTATTGTAACTTCGTACACAAAACATATGGGTTTAAGGATTAGTTGTATTTTATGATGTTTTTCTGTTATGTTGTTGCTTAGTTTTCTGTGCATATTCTATTAATTTTACCGACTAGGTCTAACAAGACGGCTAAAGATGTAAAGAGAAAAGGACAGGGCTTTACTAAACCATGTGCCCTTTCTCCGCAACTGCAGGAGTTGCTTGGTGTTCCAGTACTAGCAAGACCTGAGGTATGCCATGAATATGAGCATTCCATTGCAATCAAAATTAATTCAATCCTATGTTTTAAGTTATTTATTCAACCAAATCTTATTTCCAAAGTATATACTTTTGACATTATCTTGTTTGTCCTTCTAGGTTGTTAAGAAGATTTGGGCTTATATTCGGGAGAAGAAACTGCAGAACCCCAAAGACAAGAGAAAGATCTTATGTGATGAACGTTTGCATGGAGTTTTTCGTGTTCGTAGTATAGATATGTTCAAAATGAATAAAGTATTGAGTAAGCACATTTGGCCTCTGGATGAAGCACAAGGTATTATATATTTTCTTGCAAAGAAAACAAGGCTGTTCTGCTGAGTTTATGTTTATTTATATAGCTATTTAGGTAAATGAATTTTTATTGGTTAAGGTTGAAAGTAAGTAAATTTCTAATTGGACAAGTAATAGTTACTCTCAACTATAAAGGAGGCAATCTACTGTAATGATGATTGGAAACAAGATCTTACTTAAGATCTTTCTTTTACCGTAGCCAAATGTGCTCCTGTGTTTGCTGCTCTAACTTCACAAATTCTGGTTTATGTTTCCCAAAACAAAGAACCAGAGGAAGAAGTTGACGATAATGGAGGGGCCCAAGAAAATGAAAATCCTGAAGAAGAAGAAGAGGAAGAAGAAGACGAGGGAGACGAAGTGGAAGAGGAAGAGGAAGAGGCTGATGAAAGCATAAGCAGAAATGATAAGAGGTAAAAGAAAAGAAAATAAAATTGAATTCGAGTACTATTTCTCATTTTCCCGCCTTTTTTTTGAGGAAGAGTGTTCCAAAATGTCATTGTTTAAGAATACGTAGAATGAGTGGTGGAAAAGTGGATACTAGTGTGGGTCCTATAAAATAAGCAGTGAAGAGAAAAAAATTTGGTACGAAGTTTTGCTGAAGTTTTGTTCTAAAACAACTTTTAAAGCAAGCTCAATTGGGAAATGGGGGAAGTTATGTTATTAGTAAAATAAAGCCCCGTATCTTCCGGGTCTTTATTTGTCGTCTTTTTTTTTTCCCCCCTTTTGCAAGGGTGAATGTTCTTATTTATATCATAATCTTTTGTCAACACTGATATTGTATTTTTGAGTAGTCTAACTCTTTATTTATTGCACTATTGATTTTTCTGAATTACTTTGCGCACAATTATTTATGTCGTGCAGTATGTCACATACATATCGGTTTTAGCTGATTCTGTGGGAATTAACAATTCCAAAAAATTCCCATATTTTCTCGTTTCATTTGGATTGAATTACTTCTATTGTTTTACCTGTATCAAAAGGCCTGCATAGCAAAGCGGATAGTTCAATTTTGCTTTGCAATGCTTCTTACGGTCGATCAATCAGTGTCCCCATTGTGGTAGAATGTGTGAAACTTGTGTTGACATCTCAACGTAGCTCCCCCTCTTCCTTTTCCCCCTAAAATTTGCTGTGTTTATTTTCTGAATTTTATCAAATAGATCTACCAAGGACCAAAACGTTAAGAAACACGGAGGGGGATTTACTAAACCGTGTGCACTTTCTCCACAACTACAAGAACTCCTCGGGGTGCCAGAGCTTGCCAGAACCGAGGTACATCATGAATATATCGTGTATTTTATTTTCTCTCAGTTGTTCTTTCTTCATGTGCAACAAGATAAAGTAGAAATACATTTTCTTGACGTTATATTGTTTGTCCTAGGTTGTGAAGAAACTTTGGGTATATATTCGAGAAAAGAACTTGCAAAACCCAAAAAATAAGCGAAAAATCTTGTGCGATGATGCCTTACATGGAATTTTTCGTGTTCGCTCTATTGATATGTTCCAAATGAATAAAGCACTGTCCAAGCACATTTGGCCCCTAGACGAAGGAGAAGGTATCGTATAAGCTTTCAGTTCTTGATGGTTTTGCAATATGTTTTCCCTTGCCACTTCCTTTACATAGGTGGCAGGCAGGTGCCATCTCTTTGGATTTCAATTTTCAGTTTTTGAGCATTTAATTCACATTCAATTTTCTGATTTGGGCGAAAGGAGAAGACAAAGGACGTGTTTTTTACATTTTAACATTTGACAAATTTTAACTGAAAATACCGGAAACAAGAAGAAGTCATTTTGAACTTTCTTTGCAAATTTTCTCCTCGTTTTGAAAACACATTTCTGAGAATGTGATTGGGAAACAGAGGCCTGAAAACAACAAAACAACTACATGAAGCATTCACTTATTCCAAGTTTTTATGTAATTCCTGGATAATATTGTGTATATAAAAGATAATCTTTTAGATTTTAATATGACATAGAGTCTGCCCATTCTTTTGTGCCTCAACATTTTTAGCTTTCTCCACTGTGCAGCTATTCCCGTCAAATCTTCACGGAAGGAAAGACAACGTGAAGCAAGAGAAGAAGGTGATACGAATACATTTAAGAAAAAAAAAAAAGAAGTTATATCCTTCTTGTAGAATTGTTTTTAGTGTTGAAATTAAACCAGTTTCTGAGGAGACATTTAATGCTCATTTGTGCTCAGAGTCGGATGACGAGCCAAAGCGGAAAGAGAAACCACGAAAAGGGGGAAGTTCAGGTTTAACTGCGCCACTTCCACTATCAGATGCTCTTGTGAAGTTCTTTGGCACTGGTGAAAGTGAATTATCCCGAGCTGAAGTTGTCAAGAAAATGTGGCAATACATTAAAGAAAATGAACTGCAGGTTTTTCGCTAGTCTTAGCTGCATCACTTTTATTTGCACCCAAATGTCAATTTCATAAAGATAGTTAGCTTGTTTTGTAGAGTGTAAAAGGGAAGACAAGTGAATATATGGAAGAATGTGTAGTTAAAAAGTGAAATGTTTTCAAAATGCATATTTTTTAGAGAGTTTATGGTTGAAATTAGAAAAGTAATTAAATTTTAAGCTTTGCCAAACATTCGATTCTCTAAATGTACAAGGATCCCATCAAGCTTTTGGATCTTGACTAGCAAAAACCTATGACAAGAACCGATCAAAATTTTGAATTTTTCCGTATTTTATTGTGTTCTTTTTCTCAGGATCCGTCCAACAGGAGAGTGGTTCTATGCGATGAGAAACTAAAAGAGCTCTTGAAGGTGGATTCCTTCAATGGCTTTGGCGTCTCAAAGCTACTATCTTCGCATTTCGTGAAAACTCAAAGGTGACAGTTTTTATTTGTTGTAAGCCAATTTTACCACAGTTAAGTTAGTTTTCTTTTCACTCAAGATGATGAAAAGTTGAATTTTATTCATCGTATGTTGATGCTGCTCTAATGTATACTTGAATAGTTGGATCATCATGGAACCGTGTTCAGATGGTTGCAGGGTTGGCACAGTTGATATTTAGGTCGAGGAGTTGCAAGTAAACTACTAACTACTGGTAGTGTAAATTATTTGGGAAATAGATGAAGAGTTTCTTTATACAATGGATTCTTGTGGAAGTATTTCTATGTCAGCATGTGTTTGTGTACACTTTTTTCTACTTAAAAATCATCTACTATTTTAAGTCAAAGTCAAATATCAATATCAAGCACACATCTCACATCATCACTTATTATTATCCACACATCTCATGGTCCCCACTACTATTCATCCCAAAAGTTAATTTTTAGTCAATTCTTAGACAAAAAAAATGTACATGAACACATGCTTATTTTAAAGGGTGCTAAAGAATGTAAGTTCATTGAAACCGTGATATTATGTATATAATAATTGTTGAATCTATGGTAGAAAACAAATGTGTACGGAAAAGAAGTTGGCAAAGCAGTTTGGTTAAACTTGAGAATGTAGCTTGGGTAAATTTCAATTATGCATACCTTTTTCCTATTCGATGATATAGTTATATGGCGCTCGTTTTCTTACCAACTAATCGGCATCGTAGTATGCCAACTGGTGTCCGGATAGTGCTACGTGCCCCCCACTATTAGGGGGTAGGTGGGTTTTGGCCATGTGGTGACGATTCGGGCACTAGTTGGTATCTTACGATGCTAACTAGTTGGTATGAAAACGGTGACCATAGTTATACTTAAATTTTGTTATATCGGATAATTTTATTTCAGTCAAGGTGACTTCGTCCAATCACGTTGATTCGGATAATGATAGTTGTTAATGGGCTAAAATAGCAAATTGGTATTTAGAAAAAATACACGTTTGACGATTTGATATTTTAAAAAATTTTGACTATACATTGGTATTTAGAAATTGAATTTTGGACAATTTAGTATTTTTCTTTAGCTAGCTGTGGAATTTTGATTAAAATAATAATGTTTTCAAATTTTCGTATTTTTTAATCATTTTCGAATTTTGCTTAATATATTTTGTATTTCTTCTCTTTTTCATTTCTTCGTTTTTCTTTCCTTTTTTCTTTCTTTTAGCTAAATTTTATAATTTGCCTATTTATTTTTCTATATATATGTGTATATATATATATATATATATATATATATGGACAATGATTAACTTTATCGGATTAAGTTGATGTTAATTTAATAGCGTTATTGAAAATATTCCATACCATAGCATTTGATCATATTAACATCGTAATTTTTCAAAAATTTCTTTAGCATTAAAAAGGAGGACATTTTGATTTTCACCAATGATTAATAGTAAATGTAATTATTATACATATATGAAGTTTTATTAGGAATATATCACTGTAAAAAATATATATAATGTAAAGAAATAATTAAAAAAAATCAAAAATTAGATTTAGTTCATGCTAATTCAATAATTTTTATCGAAAATACTCAATATCATGGTATGATTGTATTAATATTGTAAATTTTCAAAAATTTCTTTAGCACTAAAAACGCGTATATTTTGATTTTGACTAATAGTCAATAATAAATGTAATTCTTGTATCTATATAAAATTTTATTAGAAATATATTGTTCTAAAAGTATACACAACTCACCAAAAAAAAAAAAAAAAAAAAAACCAATGGCAGCAGCTTGTGGTGGTTCCTTTTCCGGGGGGTGGGGTCGTTGGGTTAGGATTTTTGTTTTTATTTTATTTTATTTTTAATATAAGAACGGAATTTAGGAATTATAAAAATAGTGAAAAATAGGAAAATTTGAAAATATTATTATTTTAACCAAGATTCTGCCGCCGACCAAGGAAAAGTGCCTAATTGTCTAAAATTCAATTTTTAAATACCAATATATCGCCGAAACTTTTTAAAGCACCAAATCGTCAAAAATATATTTTTTTAAAAATACCAATTTGATATTTTAGCAATTGTTTATGTGATATGATAGTTAAATGTTAATATGACCAACGTAGGCATGTTTCAAAATTCAAAGCCCGGTTAATCTATAGATGACCTTTACGCATTTTTTTTTGCCACTAAGGGTGTGTTTGATTGTGAGAGTTTTCCAGGAAAAAAAATCATTTTTTCCTTCCTTTTGCACATTTTCTTGCTGTTTGATTGCATTTTTTTCTCTGGAAAATATTTTCCAATTTTTCTCGAAATTCTTTTTTTTTTTCTTGTTTTGGTGGAAAATGTTTTCTTTGGGGGGAGGTGGTTTTTGTTTTCCAGGAAAAGTTTGCTTTTTTTTTTCAATGGACATTTGTTTTAACCATAAAGATAAAGAAAATAATCAAAATTTATGGAAAAAAAATAAAAATTTCTAACTTGCAAATTAATGTAATCAAACACCTATAACTATCATTTTCCCTGGAAAATCTTTTTTCGGAATTTATTTACCCGAAAAATATTTTTCTTCTAACCATTTTTTGGCTTTAGAATCAAACACACCCTAATTTGTTTGATTGAAGGAAAATGATGGAAGTGGAATTCATCAAGCAAAATTGTAAATTTTTCACCTTTTATGAAAATTGTTTTCTGTCAAGACTCATACAATCTAGCGGCATCCGGAGTCTATATGTCATCCTTTAAGTTCAGGATTCGATTCCCCTTCCCTACGCTCCCCCTTGACCGTATAAATATATATATATATATATATATATATATATAAAGAAACATTATTAACCATTTTTCGTATTGTAATTAAACACTATGAAGCAAAAATTTGGGCGAAATGCATTTTCTAATTGCATGTTCCATTCTCCATCAAACACAACCTAAAAGTTTTTCTCTGCAATTAATTGAAAAACACTTTGGAGGCAACAAACAAATGATTTCAGAAAAAGAGAACTCTTGGTTTTTAATGAACAATTGGGGGCACTTTTAATGAATTATATATATCAAGATATGGGACGGGGGAGTATTGATCTATATTAAGATTGACAGTTACCAGGGCAAAAATAACTTTAATTAGGTAAATCAAGTGCGAATGATTTCCCCGACATATTATTTCAGAATAGTTTTTTTTTCCCTTGGGTTTTTCCCCCAACATTAATCTTGCCCTAATGAAAAAGAATTTAATCATAATTATCTATTCAAAGCAAAGAAAGTGCAATTAGTTTTCTGATGAAATTCACCATTATAATTTTGTCTGGTGTAATTTGTAACGGTGATGCTATAGGAACATAGAGAGTTACATAAAGAGTTATATAATCAGGTAAAATGATTGTGTTACCCGTACTCTTTTTATATATAGCACTTAATTGTGAGGTTATCAGTTTTTTTTTTTCAACTGGAGATGTAGGGGCGGGTGTGTGGTTCGAACTTTGGTTACGTGTCAGAGATTTGGAGGTCTTTATTACTATATCACATTCGAACTACATTATGAGACTATTAGTTATTATTATAGTATTAATAATTGAATTTTGTTAATGAGACTTTTGATTGACAACAAATTGAGACCTGTTCAATAGTTATGATGGCATACTAAAAGTATCATTATTTAAAATGTTCAATGAGAGATGATTAATTGCAATATCAGTTGAGCAAAAGTTTAATACCCTAAAATATTAGTCAATGTATAGTAAGGATTTGATATTCATATGTGGGCACTTTAAGATATTTACATGTAATCTGATGATTGAAAAATTCATTTGCTTCATTTTGGTATGTTGGGAGTTTGAGATACTATAGTAGGTTTAACTGTTTTATCATCAATAGGCTATTGTTTGTATGTATATGTATATATATATATATATATATATATATAGTCTTTATTGGGTTGAAATGAAATGAAATTAATTTTATATTTTTATGAATTTTGTCGACGTGGTTCATTATTATTCTTTACTTTGACGTGATTTATATATGGATCAGTTTTTTTTCCCAACGAACAAAGCATTTGCTGAAGATGGTAACTTAAGCAATGAACTTTTGATCAACAAAGTTGGGCGTAGTATATTGTCTTTAAAAAGTTCATTTGTTTGTAATTACATAAAGTTCTTTCAAAATTGATTTTAACGGAAATCAGTGAAAAGGGGGAGAGAAGATTGAGCATGACCGAGCAATAGATTGGGGCGGAGATTAGGTAAATTGATTGCTAGAACAAATAAGATTAAGATTGAGATTGGGTAGTTGAGATTTTGTTGCTTCTTTGTTGTTAATTGATTGAGGTAACAACTTAGGGTAGATATTAGGAATAAGATTTTTTTTTTAATAAAGCAATAAACGCTTATATATATATGCTCATAACAGTTATTCATATTTACAAGTAGTCACCTCCTAAATCCCCCCATCACACAATGGCTTCTTCATTGACCATTTCGTCAATTGTAATGTTCTTTTGCTTGTCCTCTCTTTTCTTCCTCGCGGCTCGCGCAGTTTCTCCCGCTATTTCCAACCAGATTTTGTGTGATAGTGGTGCCGGTGGTGGCGATGGGTTACTTAATATCGCTTGCAAATTTGTTGATGTAGGGATCCCTTGGGACTACAAGTTATGTGTTAAAGTTCTTAAATCCGTCCCAAATGTTGCATCTTCACCAAATCTTCCAAAACTAGCATTGAACATAATCCATACCGGAATTTCCAACACATCGAACACATACACATACATAAATAACTCATTGAAGCGCAGAAGCAAAAGACCACCACATGTTGTGAAAGCTCTCAAGGCATGTAAGGAGTCATATGAACTCGTTATTGCAGATTTCAATAGTGCTTTGGTAGATGTTAGGGATGATAAGGATTATTTAATAAGTACTTATGATCTTTTGTTAGCTCGTACAGATCATATTGATATTTGCAACAATGCATTAGCCTCCAATAAAGTTGTAGATCAGGCGATCTCAAGTGGGAACAAATTTACATATTTCTTTTCTGCTACTGCAGATGCTGTTTGTACTTTTCTTCATAAAGATGAAACAAAATGATTAGAAATATAGAATAAGTATATATATTGTGCTTAATTTCTTGCTTGTTCATATGCATCATTACAACTGATTAGAAAAAAATGAATCTGACTAAAACTGTTACAAAACTTAAATTAAGGTTGGGATCGATTTGCAAAAGTAACTCATCAATTAATTAAATATGTTGAGTTATTTTAAAAATAAAACTTCTTTTTGACAAGTTCTTGACATTGACATAAATTCGTCCCAATTCACTGATAAAGAGGTATGTGACACCATCTTTTCTATGCATCCGGATAAATCACCTGGCCCTGACGGAATGAATCCGACTTTCTTCCGACACTATTGGAATATTATTGGTGATAATGTTATACAAATAATCCCCTCCTCATGTGGGAATGTTCCCCACGCCACATGATTCTCCCCCGATTGGAGGGGGCCTCAAGTGAGACCCCCACTTGAGGCCCCCCTCCAATCGGGAGGAGAGGGGGGCATGTAGCGTGGAAAACCTCCCCATATGGGGAGGGGATCAATGCTCGAGGATGTTAACGCCTTTCGTTTGGACTCTCTTCACCATTGCAGATTCCCGGATGGCCTTAATAACACTTCAATTGTTCTGATTCCTAAGGGACAAGTGATGTCATCTAATAATTCGAAGTACGAATTTAATAAGTCAGTGTCAGGCAAAAAATCAAAATCAGAAATTCACAATAATCAAGAACTTTAATCACTTTTGTACCTTAATTTCAAATATGAGAAGTTGCACGGTACCCATTCGCCATTAATATAATAAATATACCATAAATTAATCCAGTATATAAATAAAAAATAACTCAAAGTAGTATGAAACCGACGATTCCACAACAAATTACAAATCTAAAATGAGATTCTAAAAACCACAACATTTATATGTCACCCATTTTAGAACAAATTGAGTAAACACATACTCCCTCCGTCCCATTTACTTCGTCCTATTTCCTTTTTAGTTTGTCCATTTACTTCATCCTAACTCTATATTTAGTACTACCTCCGTCCCACAAAGATAGGCTTGTATTTCATTTTTGTCCGTCCCAAAATATAAGTCACTTTCTATTTTGTTTGTATTTAATTTCTTCTACTTTCCAATTGTACCCTTATTTAATATACATTATCATTAATTAGCATTATTTAATACAAGGGTATATTTGAAAAAATACAACTAAAATTTACTTTCCCAATAATATTAATTGTAATTTCTTAAACTATCTGAAAGTCAAGCCAAACCTATCTTTGTGGGACGGAGGTAGTATTAATTTTTATATTCATTTACAATTTTACCCATTTTTACTCTTGAAAATGTAAATTTAATTTTTCAAACCTATAACTAACTAAGGGTGTTTTAGGAATATTGTTTGCAAATTTGCTTTTCCAATATTTTCCTTAATTCCCGTGTAAAAGTCAAACAGGACGAAGTAAATGGGACGGAGGAAGTATGAAATATGTCTATACAAAAAGAGTAAGGATGCGGCTGGGGATTGAGTGTCATCTCCCATAATGATTATAAAATGAATATAAATATAAATAAATTAATTTTATAATTACCCACCTACATCAATCCACAAGAACTTAAAGGACTTGAAAATCTCAAGAACTCTACCATTTCACACATGTTGCAACGGGAAAATAACTTTAAAAAGGGGGAAACTTCAAAAGAAAAAAAAAAAAGGAAAAGAAAAGAGAGTGAATTCATTAATATGAACCCAATTGTATTACAGAGACAATCAAAGATCCTTAATAGAAGAAATTAGAGGATTTTTGTGAATTTTCTGTTGTAATGATTCAAATCTAATTTACAACTTGTATCATGCCCGTGCGATACACGGGAACAATTAAATTTATGTATAATAAATAATTGATATAACATTATAAAATATATTGAATGTAAATGTTGAATTACATAACTGATGTAATTTATGCATATGAGATTATATAATTGTAAGCAATTATTAAAATCTATAATATTGTATATTTATATAGTCAATGCAAAACATGTGGACTAAATTCACAATTGTAAGTTAAAAAAAAAAAGAACGTGCATCGCATAATTAAGAAGTTTATCAAAAAACATGTAAGTTTAATTCTAATTGTCGTGTATCGCATTGTACAATAATGATCGTAGAGATTTATTAATTATAAACGAACCATTGGAATGAATATATAAAAATTATTTGATTAGCAAAACGTATCTTTCGCGTTGGTACATATCAAATTTATATTGAATACATTTTTTCTTTCTAAAATGGACATTATGCACTCTGACCTCTAGGTATAATTGCTACTTAATTTTAGCTCCATTGTATAAGTATTATGCTTAATTTTAGGTAACTTAAATTTATAGTAATATCAATAATTTTCTGTATCCACATAATTCATTTGATTTTTTTCTATTTACGTAAATTGTATTTTAATTTTAGAAAGAAAAACTTGTTATTTTTAATTTTATATACTTAGAAAAGGAAAAACGCGCGTACAATGCAAAATCCAATTAGTGAGCGCATCATATCAGCCGTATTAAAAATGAAAAATATCAATTAACTTTTTTAATTAATTAGAAGCCGTGTGTCATGTTGGCACTACCAATAACGCATCCACCAAACGTACCACTTAAATTATAATAACATAAAGATTAATAAATTACTATTTATTTAAAAATAAATAAATTATTTGACATAAATCCAGTTACAATTGTAACTACTCTCTATTTGATTTTAAAAAATATCCACTATTTTTGAATAGTCCAATTCACATAACTGAGTAAAACAATCAAGCCCTACAATTTTAATACGATAAAAATAAATAAAAATATTTATTATTTAATATTTTGAATTAGAACTTTAAAAAATAAAGTTATATTTAAAGTCTTTCCAAAACCAATTTTTTTCACATTAAATGTTTGTTTTAAATACTAGTTTATTTTCAATTATGTTTTTAATTACTAATAATTAATGTTGGTTTATTTGCAAAAATAATTTTATAATTTTTAAAAAATATTTAATGTGTGCCGCGTTGGTATTTTTGCCTATGTGGTACTTCATAAATTATAATATAAAGATGTGTTTGCACAATTGTACTATAGATTTATACAATGGTACAAAAGAATCATGCCATAAGGCCCATAACTATCAATCGTTTATGATGCAATCAATTTATCTTGAGTGAGCTCCAAGAATTAGAGTTGCAAAAGAGTATCTGTGGCCGATTGCTTTGTTTCCATCAGGAAAACTTTCATCTTAGGCCATGTTCTCCCTATAATAATTTTTCACTAACTTTTATTAATTTTTTTCTCTCTCATCATTTTTAACCACTCATATACTTATTTTATATTTTTTAATATATTTTCTCCAATTTTCAATCGCACATCTAATATACAATTTGAGTAAATCAATAATATTTTCAAAATAATAGGGCCTTAATGTGCAACTATGGAGGATGTGTGTGATGTGAACTATAAATCGAAACCAAAAAGAAATCTGTTTTGAAGTGAGTAACGTGCAAAGAAACTGAAGTCTGAACAGGTTGAGATTTTAAATGCTTAGTAGGCAGTTTGTTGTCGCAAATGAGTGCTGTAAACACTTCAAGCTTTAATATGGTATATATCAATGAATAATGCTCGAGGCACACTTTTGTTGACACGCTACTTGACACCCTTGACCATTTGACCAATTAAAAAAATTCAAAATAATGCTATCTCTTCCTCTCCTTTTCATCGGATTTGCACAGAGAGAGAGAGAGAGAGGAGAATTCATTCTTCCTGCCCTAATTCGAAGAGGGAGAGACAGATCTGAGCCCCATCTTCGTCTTCGTCAAAATCAGTGACTTCCTCTTCGAACTCATAATTGATCTTCACAGAAACGAGAGCTTCTTCGAATTTTCCTTCTTCTTCCAAAACCTTCTTCCTCGACGACAACAAAGAAGCTAAATCCACTATTCGAAGAAATCGCCACCCTGGCGAATGTTGTGCGTGCACCACTGGCCGCTACTTTTTCTACATTTTGGAATTCCTATTCAGGTTAGTTTAGTATTTTCAACTTCTCTTAGTTTACTGTTCTGACTTGGATGATTTGAACTTCCAAAATGTTTTGAATGCTTGGGATTTAGGAGATTTACTGAAAACTTGGAAGTGTTTTGGGACTTAATTATTCATTTATTCATCTTCTACTTTTGTGAATTTATGAAATTATTCATGATTAATTGAAATTACTGCTTTGTGACCCAATTCACAAACTTTGGGGCGTTTTGTTTGTTTTATATTTTCTATTTTTATTTTCGAAAATGTTTTGGTGTTTTTTGTTTTCAATTGGTGTTTTGAAAAAATTGAAAATGCATTTGGTTGATTGTTTTGAAAAATTATTTTTGAAAAGAGAAAATAGAAAACGTGTTTGATTTATACATTTAGAACCACCATAAGTTGGTATAATAAAAATTATAAAAAGATCCTTAAACTTTGAAATTTAACAAAAAGGTCCTCATCTTCATCACCCACCCCACCCCAACCCACCCACCCCCACGCCATCTCTCCCTCTTACAATCACCGGCAATGTTGCCGACGACTGAGGGTGGCGCGAACCACCATGAAACATAGTGGTTCGCACCACCAGCAGGTGGTCGTAACCACCTCCGAGGTGGTTCGAACTACCTCTGAGGTGGTTTGACCACCATTAAGAACCACCTCAGCGGTTGTTCGTCCACCTGTTGGTGGTCAGACCACCTTCATATGGTGGTCGGGCCACCTTTATATGGTGGTAATAGTGGTTGGACCACCAGCATTCGTGGTCAAACCACTAGATCTGGTGGTTTGACCGTCATATCTGGTGGTTTGACTTTTTTCTGGTGGTGGTTGGTGGTTGCTGGTGGTCATTGGTGGTTAGGACTAAAATATACAAAAAAGAAAAGTTGGGACTCAAATGTAATAAATATAAAGTTTAAAATCCGAAAATGCGTTTTCCTTATTTTCAATATTTAACATAGAAAATGCCGAAAACGTTAAAAAGATTTTTTCGAGTTCTTTATACAAATCTTGAAAATGTTTTCGAAAATGTGCTTTCAAAAATAATAAACAGAACGCTTTTTCAGCATTTTCAAAAATAGAAAATAGAAAACGACCCAAAAATAGCAAAGGGAACGCACCCTTACTATTTTGTGCATTTCTGAAATTATTAATTGATATTTAAATACTTGAGAATTTTGCTCAAGAGAATTTTGTTAAGATCTTCATCTACTGGTTTTGTTGAAGGGACTATAGATTGCCGTGAGATAAAATCTATGGACTTGTTATTGTGCTTGTGAGACAAAGGTTAGTTTCTTCGCTGCTCCATTGTATCGTGGGATATTATACATTTTATTTGTTATTTTGAATTCTTGATGCAACAGTTATATTGGCATAATCATTGGAATTGTGTTGCAGGACTAATTCTTGAATTTCAACACGTAACTATTCCAGGAAATTGTTGGCAGGAGCAACCTCATTTATTAGGTGTATCAAGTTGCAATATTTTATTCATGTGCACAATTAAGTTTTCCCTTTCTTTATTTAACCATTTTATGCTAAAATATGTTTTCTTATACACAGATCTTCATTTATACTTTAGAATTGAAGTGCCAAAAGCTTCTATGCCAAAATTATATTTTTCCATCTATAATTGAATTAAGGATGTTCATTTTTCAGGTGGGTTGACAAAGGTCTGTTTATTGATGTAGTCGTTGCAACTAAAAAATTAGCGGCCAAAGATGACACTGAAGATCTATCTCGTATGTTTGAGATGTTTGCTGGGTTGTCAGACAGACTCAAGAAAAGTGACAACATCTTTGAACGGAAATTTTGAGAAGGGAGAAGAGGAAGATGAGGCCATCCAAATGAAATTTGACATCTATTAAATAATTTAATGACAATTTGTTGAATGTTATGTATTAGTGGAAACTTTGTACAAAACTATATTCTTATTGACCTTGTACTTTATGTTTTAAATTAAGTGGTTTTTATTGCGGAATGTAACTTATCTTAGTCTCAAATCTCACTTCCTTTCGAGTCTTGTGGATGGATGTTAGGTAAAATTGACATTAGTCTTGTTGATAGATTTTTTGTAGATAGATTTTTTCTATGCCTTCTTTCACCATAAAGTAGTTATAAACTAGCAAGTGCTTATAGTATGTTGAACAACTTTGAATTATAGAATCTGTGAAGTACAACATATGTATTAATTTATTTAAAATGATGCATTCATAACGATGCCTTTATTCATTTAAACCCGAGGCCACCTTTATAAATCGAGAAACCATCAACCAGTTTCTTTATATCTCAATACATCTAATTTTAAAGGCTGAGGGTTCTAAAAGCTGCTGAAATGTTTAGAGGCTCAATATGCCAAAGCTATTAATTCTAAAAGCTATTGAATAAGCATGCCATAAGGTTCAACATACAATCTCACATGCTCTAATTTTGCAAGTCAAGACAGCCGAACTTAACAAATCCACATAAGCCAAACTTATCAAACTTAAAAAACGAAGTTATAAATCTACAGAATAACTACAACAAAAGTCATCATAGGAATATAGGTTGCAGCAAGAGTTGAGAGTTGAGACACAAAATTAAGAATTCTTGCTTCTACGAGGGCGCAGATCCACATGAACACCATATTCCATTCTTCAACCAAGTGCGACTTTTATTATGCACATGCTTTCACATTACAACAATCATTGTGACCCTTAGAACGCAAATTCTTTCTATGAGACCAAGGTCAAAATCATGCCTGCAAACATTAACCCCAATTAGCAAAATTACAAAGCATGTGAGAAACGAAAAAAATATATTCACTGCTATACGCATAATCTCTTAGAGAGACTAATAGATGTCCATACACAACAAGAATACAAGCCAACTTATATATCCTCACATGAAGGCAAAATATATGTTCATGAAATCACTTAAGGACATATTGTAGATTTCATGGCAATGATCTCAAAAGATTTTATTCCTAATGACTGCTAATTTTTCCAAAATCTCCCCAAAATTCTATCAACTCATCAGCAATTTTATTTCTTATCACTTCCGATTTTTAAATAAACAACTAACGATCTTCCTCTAAATTCTAGTTAACATGATACAATGCGATGAAAAATTTCAATAAATTAACCACTAAGCATCACTAATTTTTTATTTACCACTCTAAACATGCAATACAGCTAATGAAGGAAACAAAGTGTTATTGCATTTAAATTTTTACTCAACAAACTACTATTTAAACTGATCAATGATAGCTTAGCAGAAATTATTCTCTCCCTTTCTCTCCTTCTCTCGTCCTCCCCCTCATTTTTGAAGAAAAGCTCAAGCTGCCTGTAGTTGCATTTTGACACCTAAATTGGCAAGTAGGTAAACCATCGTGCTAGCTTTTCTATTAGTCTTGAGATGTTCAGAGTGAGCAAATAGCAAACTGTATCAAACTTTTTGTATAACGACAATGAAATAATGCTATCTTCTCCTCCCTTTTGCAATAATCATTTACCCCTGTCTATATTCTCATTTCAGTGTTGAGCCAAGAGGAATGAAGATGTTTCCATCAACTATAACTACTTTTTCTAGGCTATAACTTCTTTTATACCAAACTAGTAACATGAAGCAACTATAGCTACTTTTCCAGGCTTGTGAACATTTACCCATTGACTACTTCCCAGAAATGAACCTGTTATTTCATTTCAAGAGCATTCAAAGAACAAAATCCACAAGCTCCCAAATTTCATGATGTTTTAATTAGAATCCATTTCATATCTGGAGCATTCAAATAAAAACATCCACATAAAATAAATTAAAAAATTCAAAATTTAATAAAAGCGGTAGAAAATCCCTCATGAATTCCTCGACTGAAATTGTCTTTCTTCCTTAGATCATGCAAGTCAGAACAATAAACTAAGAGAAGTTGAAAATACTAAACTAACCTGAATCGGAATTCCAAAATGTAGAAAAGTTGCGGCCAGTGGCGCATGCACAGCATTCACCCGGGTGGCGATTTCTTCAAATAGTGGATTGTGCGACTCTGTTGTCATCGAGGAAGAAGGTTGCCGTCGAGGAAGAAGAAGGTAAATTCGAAGAAGCTTTCATTTCTATGAAGGATCAATTATGAGTTCGAAGAAGAAGTCAGCGATTTTGACGAAGACGAAGATAGGGCTCAGATCTGTCTCTCCCTCTTCGAATTAAGGTAGGAGGAATGAATTCTCTCCTCTATCTCTCTCTTTGTGCAGATCCGATGAAAAAAGGGAGGAGAAGATAGCATTATTTTGAATTTTGAATTTTTTTAATTGGTCAAATGGTCTAGGGTGTCAACAAAAGTGTCTCTCTAGCATTTTAGGTGGATATGACAATTAATAAAAATCAAGGTTTATGAACAAAACCATCAATATTGTGTATAACGAAGTGTTTCTAAATTTGCAATATATATTTTCAAA
Source organism: Jasminum sambac (assembly GCA_018223645.1). Classification (NCBI taxonomy): domain Eukaryota; kingdom Viridiplantae; phylum Streptophyta; class Magnoliopsida; order Lamiales; family Oleaceae; genus Jasminum; species Jasminum sambac. The sequence goes on along the minus strand of CP073648.1, from coordinate 23,249,862 downwards.
TAATGACCATGAGTATATTTTGTCTCATTTATTCCTTGTAACTTATTTCATTTTTTTAAATAGTAAATAAGAATTTCTCATTAAACATTATTTGAAGGGTATTAAACTGGTTTTATCTTTAGGATTGTTCTCCCCAACTTAAATGTAATTTATTCGAACTATGTGTTAGATGTGTGGTTGAAAATTGAAGGAAATATATTAAAAAATATAAAATAATTATTTGAGTGGTTGAAAATAATGAAAAAAAATTACGGTATGTTTGATTACATCCATTTGTCATGGAAAATATTTGAATTATACAATCATTTCAAAAGAAAATCTTTTCCATATAACAAGAAAAATATTTTCTTTTCTACACCCTTCGATCAAGTACACCCTTAATGAAATTTAGGGTAGGTTTCATTTGCAATAAATTTTTAAAAAAAATCCCCTCTCCTCATTTTCAACCACACACAATTATTTTACATTTTTAATATACTATTTTCCGTTTTCAATCACAGAATCTACATATTCGAATGAACAAAATTTCCTCAAAATTTACTGCAAATTAAACATAGCATGTGTCTATAACAGGGCCTTCATGTGTAACCAAACCAACACCTAAAATTTGCGGGTAAATTTAATGAATAGTCAGCAAACTTTTAAGATGTCACTAACTACTCATTGAACTTTAAAATGTAACTGAATACTCACTGAACTTTACTTCATATCAACTAATAATCACTCTTTAACTCAATAGTTAAATATATTTAAGAATTATGTGTATGTGACTAACAACATTCTTCGTAAAGACAATTAGACTAATTGTTGACAAAAAAAATTCATCTATTGGGACTTAAATCAAAGAAAAACTAAATAAATTATCGGAAATGCCAATGTCTAAAATAATACTTGTGTCGCATTTTTTATTGTTTATATAGCTTTTCGTCCTATTGGAGTAAATTTTTTATACCAGCAGTTGATCTAGTTGGTCATATGTATGATATCATCATTCAAATTGATACAATACGGTAATAGAATAAATATTAAGTTAAAGAGTGATCAATAAGATATTAAGTAAAATTCAGTGACTATTTAATTACATTTCAAAGTTTAGTGAGTAATTAGTTATAAGAATTCAGTTACCACGGAAGAACTGGTTTATTTCTTGCAAGAATTCAGTTACCGCACATAGCAATTAAGCGTATGCTTTGTGATTGCCTCTCTCAACACAGGATCATTCAGATCAGAAACTTGATTGCCGACCCTTACGCTCCTTGAGTGCGCCAAAACTCTAAAAGTCAGGCCCTTATTATTGCCAAGGTGTGGTGCTTGCTTTTGACCATTCATTAAATTTACCCTAAAATTTGCCCTCCAACTGCCCCCTCCCTTACCATTTCTCCTCCGTCAAATGCAGTGTGAAATCTCAACGCTTGTTTCAATTCCCACCTCTCAAATCCGAAGGCACGCAGACAGCCGAGAGAATAAAGAAAGTACAAAAATGCGTTTCACATTACTCTCTTCTGTTGGGAACTAGGCGCTGCTAATTCCGCCCAAGATCAGTGGGACGAATAAATGCGACTGAGAAAAATAATGGACGCTAAAATAAGCACAAATATAAAACACCGAGATTTAACGTGGTTCGGCTAAACTGCCTACGTCCACGGACCCACACCAATATATGTCACTATCACAAAAGGAGGAGTACAAAAAATACTACAACTGTATTTTTTCTCTACCCTACATAAGGTTTTATCACTCCACTCACTTTTATCTCTCGTGTATAGCTTCTACATCAAGCTCTCTCTCTACACAAGATCTCTCTCTTTTCTCTCGATTGGTGTTGTAGTTGTGGTGTGTTTGAGGTGCAAAATGTGCCTCAATTTATAGGCAAACTTGAGGGGTAAAAATGGAAGAAAATTGGGACAACATCCACCTAATCCGCCTAAATTTGTGGCTTCATCTTCCATGCATTGACTAAGAAATCCTACAAAATCTCCAACCATTTTTGACTTTGAAAAATTGGACAATTTGTCTCCACACTTTCTTTGACAATTGTGGGCATGTCTCCTAAGCTAACAATCTCCCACTTGGAGACAAATGGATCTCTACCTCAAAGGCGTCTCATGTGCTTATAGTTCTTGTGAAATGTGGTGTGGGTCATCACCTCTATCTTCAATGCAGAAGACCAGCGGAAGGCGAGCACGGCTCAATTTCTCTTTAGTTACCGTCTTCGTCATCATGTCAATTGGAGTTCTTGGTACCTTGAATCTTTTCAGCGTCAATACTCCATCTTCCAAAAGTGATCCGATGAAGTGATAGCGAGTCCAATATGTTTGGTTACGGAATGAAATGCCGAATTCTTTGCCGGATGTATCGCACTCGACTATCAACGTGCAAGACATTCTTCTCTGGTGAAACCCACTTCGCCAACAAACCTTGTAACCATATCATCTCTTTGCTAGCCTCGGTTCTGCCACGTGCTCTTACGTAGTTGATAACGCAACAATCTTACGTATCTGCGAAATCCAACTAAGCGAGCACCAATCAGAAGACATAACCGGTAGTGCTTCTTCTGCGATCTACCTCGCTGACAAAATCGCATCTCTGAAACCTCGTGGTGTCCGCGTCGCCTAGTCTAAAGCATAAGCATTTATCGATGGTTCCCGTAGATATCTCAATATCCACTTTCGCATCCCAATGTCGCTTTCGAGGATTTTCCATATATGCGCTCACAACTCTCCTTTGCATGAGCAATATCGTGCAGTACAAACCATGGCATACATCAAACTTCCAATGGTGAGGCATATGGAATTTTAGCCATGAAGTTTCTCTCCTCTTGTCTTAGGCTGGATAGGCGAAATGATTAGCTAATGGCGTCTTGGTGCTCATGTTGAACCTTTGCGGGATTTGATCAACATATGACAAGCGCAACACCCTTTTTGCTTGTCTCTACAAATTCTCATCCTAGAATTTGCTTTGCTTCTCCCAAGTCCTTCATTTCAAATTCCAATCTTCTTCAACTTCTTGATCTCGTCCATGTCAGCTACTAACATGTCATCGACATAAAGTAGCAAATGATATATTTGGACTCAATGAGTCGACATTACACTTCATGTAGCCATTTTTACGCATCCGTCAAACTTCTTGTACCCTTGTCTGGCGCTTGCTTTAAGAGGCTCTTCTTCAATTTGCATACCGGCTTCTCCTTTCCTTTCAAAGCCTTACGGTTTGCATATAGATTTCCTCCTCTAAGTCACCATGGGAGGAGCGGTTTTCACGTCTAAGCTGCTCCAAGTGCAAGCCCGCAACAATGCTCAACATCCCGAAAATATCTGTCAACAATCCTTTGACTACCAATCTCGCCTTGTATCTTTTAGAACTATCATGTTCTTCTTTGATTCTACACCCATTTGTTATTAAAGAGCTTTCTTTCAAAGTTCCCATGCGGTTGGAGATGAGACTTTATCCGTCTCCAAGTCCATTCTACCCCTCTAACATCCCACGTTCATCGATCCCAAGCGTTCTTTCAGGATCTCTTCCATGGCGCCACACTGAACCCCGATCGCACGCAATATCCGTCCGGGTACAAACATGTTATACATCGACTTCCAAAGTAGCAAAAATGGATATAGCCGATGAACCTCAACCGCTTAAGAAGAAGTACGATTACACTTCATGTGAAATGATTTAATGGTCGCGGCCGACCGTTTTGTAATCGCCATGCTTAAACTTCTTGCAGTATCCATACGTTCAGGGACAATCGCAAAAACACTTGCTTGTCTCTACAAATTTCAGAGTATTTGCTCTTCTTCCCAAGTCCTTTGCATAATTCCAAAATTGCTTCTTCAATCTTGCATATTCGGGCCCATTCCGGAAAGCCGCTTTCGTTGTCATCAAGCATAGTCAGATTTCGACTCCAACCGCTGAATAGCCAAATAATGGTCGCATTACACTGCCAGCCATTCAGAGCAATCTCACAAACTTCAGTACCACTCCGGAGGAAAGCGCTCCTTTAAGCCAGAATAATCCTTTCAATTTGCATACCGCAATTGTCGCTCCTTTCCTTTCACCGGTAGAACCCTTCGGGTTGCCGACAGATTTCTCCTCAGTCACTATGGAGGAAAGTCAATTCGCCGGCTTCTCGCCGCCGCAATAATGCTCGACTCACCAATTCTCGCTACCATTAATCGGGTTCAAAATATCTTCGAATTCTTTGACTTCTCAGACTACCCAATCTCAGCTGGTATCTTTCGAACTATCATGTTCTTCTTTGATCTCGCATACCCATTTCGAGCATATAATTTCTTCCCTCCTCGGGCAACCTGGTCAGTTCCCATCGCCTGGTTGGAGATGAGCAGACTTATCTCGCCTTTCATCGCAAGCTCCCACTTAACGTAATCTCCCACCGACATGCCTCGGGCCATAGCATTCAGTTCACCGCGCACAAGAGCAACATGTAGTTCATGTACTCCGATTCGTGAATACGAGGTCGACTTGACTCTCACAATGGGGGTCGAGCCGAGACTGTAGAATCGACCCGAGATGGGCTTCTTCGTCGCCTGGCACCCTCATCCGCTCGCTGGACGCATTTCCTTCTGGGAGTGTCGTCTGAAACAACATATGTTGATCATCGCTTACAGCTGTGCTATTGACCGAATCAGATTGGCCCTTGTACATCACCTTTTCATTGAATATGATATCCCGCTCTCGATGAGCTTTTTTGTTTTGGTCATCCCAAAAGCCGCAGATCTCAACTCGTCTCCACCATATCCAACGAAAGTACACTTTAGTGACGGGGAGTCTAACTTACTCCTCGCATTATCGCCACTAATGTACACATATGTGGACACAACCTAATCACTTTCAAATGAGAAAGTTTCACTTCTTTCCCGCCTCCAAACTTCTTCCTAGATTCTTATACTCCAATGGTACCGACGGTCCACGACACTAGGTATGTCAGCCGTGTTGACAAAGCTCTTCCGCCCCAAAACTCAAGCTGGCAGTGTGCCATGTATTCTCATGCTTCGCCTGCTCAACGCCAACGTCCGGATCTGGCGCGCTTCTTTCGCAACCCATTCTCAGGCGTGTTCCTGGCAACGCTTTTCCAACTTGATGCCATTTTGGTAACAAAATTTCTTGAACGCCAAATTTTCGTGACTCTCCACCATTGTCGATCTCAACTTCTTTACTCAGAAACCGCTTTCTATTCTCCACCATGGCCTTCCACTTCTTGAACGCCAACACATCGGATTTTGTGTCTCAAGAAAGTGAACTCCACACCTTCTCGAGTGGTCAATACCAATGAAAGTCACGGGCATGACTTTCCGCCAATCGATGAAACTGGTCATTGGACCCTACACATCCGTAGGTGGACAAGTTCAAGCTTCTCCTTCTTCAGAAGTTCTCACACTTGTATTGAAACTCACCAAGCCGCTCCCTAAAATACAATCTGCAAAAGTCTAAATCAATAGATCAAGCCCTGGTAGTTTCTTTGCATGTATGTACTCGGTAGCCCTTTCGCTCATATGCCCAAGTCTTTGGTGCCACAAGTTCACGCCCCTGTTATCAAGAATCGTGAATATTATACACGATTCGTTCACAGTCGCGGTATAGGTGCCACTATCCTTGCCACGCTAGGCGATTATCATGGCCCTCGGGTGATTTTCCAATTATCACCAGGAGAAGTTTTTGTGTCACATCCTTCTTCTTCGACAATTGTTTGACGGAGATCAAATTTTTCCTCAATTCGAAATATGTCTCCACGCCCTTCACTTCCATACGCATCCATTGACATTGATCCGCATTTCCTATGCCCACCACGCCGCAAGGATGATCGCCTCGAGATATACTTTCTCCGAAGTTTCCCGACACATAATTTGCAAAAAGTGTCGACGGCGGTGGCATGAAACGATGCTCCGGCAGTCTATTACCCAATAGTCGGGCCTTCTTCTCCATGGTGGAACATATCAACGCATCACGCCGCTTCTTCGGGCCACGACATTGACTCCTCGGCCTTGTTCTCCGCTTCCTTGGAGCCTCCCTACACCGATCTTTTTGTAGTGCTCACCGATCTGACCGCACTCCAACATTCAACAGATTTTGACTTGCTGGAATTTATGATTTTTGATCTCTTGGCCGCCTATTCCTCGACTTGCTTGTCTGGCCCACGCCCATGCCCTCTGCTTGAACTTCCGCTTCGCTATCTACATTGGGAAAGCGGCCCCGCTGAAGTCGTGATCCGATCAGGCTCCTGATCTCCTCGCCAAGATCATGCTCACAACGCCATCAACTTTACTCACTTACCTAGCCGTATCGCCTCCTGTTATCGGTCCTGCGGATCGTGCTATTCCAGCCTCTCAGGCAACTACCGCTCTTGGCAAGAATTAATAGAGCCCGAACTTCATCACTAAAAGTGATTTCACCGCTGTCAATTGGTCTACTACCTCATTGAATTCGCTGGAGGTGTTTCTCCAAACCTCCCGCTTCCATCATCTTCATATTGAACAATTTCTTGATCAAATGAACTTTATTTGTCAGCAGACGGCACTACTGCTCATACATACCGATAGAGTCGCCTGGCGAGAGACGCCGTTGTCTCTCATTTTTAATGTTGAAAGCTTAATCGACTTTGATAGGGTCAATCGAACGCGCCGTAGTGCTTTTCGCATCAAGCACCTCCCACTCTCGTCAGCCTTTCTCGCCGCTTTTCTTTCAACGGAACGCTTATATAGGTCCTTTTTCCGATACAAATAGTCCTCCATTTGCATTTTCCAATATCCAAAATTTTTGCCATCAACTTATCAATTTTGAAAATTCCTCTTCGTCGTCGCATTACCCCACCAACAAATGTGATTTTTCGAGAAATCGCTTTCGATGTGGGAAGATCGGCCCACGCTGCAAGTAACCACAGAGCATACTAAGAATTTCAAGAGATATCACAAACAAAGCTCTGATACCAGTTGTTGGGAACTAGGCGCTTAATTCCGCCCAAGATCAGTGGGACGAATTGATGGAAACGGCGGGGGGTCTGGTGGAATTGATGGAAACGGCGGGGTGGTGATGGTGACGGCATGGGTGAGGTGGTGAGTGGAAGATGACGGCGGTGGCTACCAGGGTTGATGATCCATTGATCCTCCAGTCCTCCTGCTTTGAGTTGTGATGTCATCATTTTACTTCATATTGGAGTAAGCTCTCTTCTATCTTTTTTGTCTTTCCCTCTAAATAATAATAATATATAAGACAACTAATACTTTAATTTTACTTTTAAAAGGAATGCGATCCATATTTCGAAACCAATAAAAAAGAGAAATAGTATATATTTTTGGCACCGAGGTAGTCATTGTTTTTGGGGGATTAGAGTTTGACTTGGAGTGAAATCAATTTTGATTGTGATTTGATCGAGAGAACTGGCTGAATTTGAGTTGGAATGGGATTTGACTGGGGTGCTCTGACTTTCAGTAGGATTGTGACTTGTTGCCTACATTTTCAAATTTTGATTTTGGATCTTTTTTAATTGTTTTATATTATTTTATTTTTTTTTTTGTGGGAAAGGAAAGAGAACTTTGAATGGGTTTTCAATACATTTTCACCCAAAAAAACTCCGAAAGTAAGGTGTGGGCACACCCTATATAATGGAAGTTCCGACCCATTTTCACTTGAAGAGCTTTAAGAATAAGGCATGGGCTACCCTTATAAAATGAAATTTTTACCCGAAAAGCTCTAGGAATAAGGCTTGGGCATGCTTTATACGAGTGAATTGCCAACTGATTTTCCCCGCACCTTCTACGAAGAAAAATCTATCTCTTGCCCAAGAAAAGTGACACCGACTTAAGTACTCTTCTAAATTAAAGAAACAAAAATCATAAAAAAAAGGAAACACAATGAAATTGAAAACCAAGACAAAAATAATAAAACTTAGTTGCTTGGTGTTCCAGTACTGGCAAGAACTGAGGTATGCCATGAATATGAGCATTCCATTGCAATCAAAATTAATTCAATCCGATGTTTTAAGTTATTTATTCAACCAAATCTCATTTCCGAAGTATATACTTTTGACATTATCTTGGTTGTCCTTCTAGGTTGTTAAGAAGATTTGGGCTTATATTCGGGAGAAGAAACTGCAGAACCCCAAAGACAAGAGAAAGATCTTATGTGATGAACGTTTGCATGGAGTTTTTCGTGTTCGTAGTATAGATATGTTCAAAATGAAAAAAGAATTGAGTAAGCACATTTGGCCTCTGGATGAAGCACAACATATTATATATTTTCTTGCAAAGAAAACAAGGCTGTTCTGCTGAGTTTATGTTTATTTATATAGCTATTTAGGTAAATGAAGTTTTATTGGTTAAGGTTGAAAGTGAGTAAATTTCTAATTGGACAAGTAATAGTGACTCTCAACTATAAAGGAGGCAATCTACTGTAACGATGATTGGAAACAGGATCTTACTTAAGATCTTTCTTTTACCGTAGCCAAATGTGCTCCTGTGTTTGCTGCTCTAACACTTCACACAAATTCTGGTTTATGTTTCCCAAACCAGAGGAAGAAGTTGACGATAATGGAGGGGCCCAAGAAAATGAAAATCCTGAAGAAGAAGAAGAAGAGGAAGTGGAAGAGGAAGAGGAAGAGGCTGATGAAGGCATAAGCAGAAATGATAAGAGGTAAAAGAAAAGAAAATAAAATTGAATTCGAGTACTATTTCTCATTTTCCGGCCTTATTTTGAGGAAGAGTGTTCCAAAATGTCATTGTTTAAGAATATGTAGAATGAGTGGTGGAAAAGTGGATACTAGTGTCGGTCCTACAAAATAAGCAGTGAAAAAAAAAAAAATTGGTACGAAGTTTTGCTGAAGTTTTGTTCTAAAACAACTTTTAAAACAAGCTCAATTGGGAAATGGGGGTAAATTATGTTATTAGTAAAATAAAGCCCCGTATCTTCGCGGTCTTTATTTGTCGTCCTTTCCCCCTGCCCCCCCTCCCTCTTGCATGGGTGAATGGTCTTATTTATATCATAATCTTTTGTCAACACTGATATTGTATTTTTGAGTAGTCTAACTCTTTATTTATTGCACTATTGATTTTTCTGAATTACTTTGTGCACAATTATTTATGTCAAGCAGTATGTCACATACATATCGGTTTTAGCTGATTCTGTGGGAATTAACAATTCCAAAAAATTACCATATTTTCTCGTTTCATTTGGATTGAATTACCTTTATTGTTTTACCTGTATCAAAAGGCCTGCATAGCAAAACGGATAGTTCAATTTTTCTTTGCAATGCTTCTTACGGTCGATCAATCAGTGTCCCCATTGTGGTAGAATGTGTGAAACTCGTGTTGATATCTCAACGTAGCTCATCCCCTTTCCCTCCTCCCCCAACTTTTATCTTTTTCCCCCTAAAATTTGCTGTGTTTATTTTCTGAATTTTATCAAATAGATCTATCAAGGACCAAAACGTTAAGAAACACGAAGGGGGATTTACTAAACCGTGTGCGCTTTCTCCACAACTACAAGAACTCCTCGGGGTGCCGGAGCTTGCCAGAACCGAGGTACATCGTGAATATATCGTGTATTTTATTTTCTCTCAGTTGTTCTTTCTTCACGTGCAACAAGATAAAGTAGAAATACATTTTCTTGACGTTATATTGTTTGTCCTAGGTTGTCAAGAAACTTTGGGTATATATTCGAGAAAAGAACTTGCAAAACCCAAAAAATAAGCGAAAAATCTTGTGCGATGATGCCTTAAATAGAATTTTTCGTGTTCGCTCTATTGATATGTTCCAAATGAATAAAGCACTGTCCAAGCACATTTGGCCCGTATTGTATAAGCTTTCAGTTCTTGATGGTTTTGCAATATGTTTTCCCTTGCCACTTCCTTTACATAGGTAGCAGGCAGGTGCCATCTCTTTGGATTTCAATTTTCAGTTTTTGAGCATTTAATTCACATTCAATTTTCTGATTTGGGCGAAAAGAGAAGACAACGGACGTGTTTTTTACATTTTAACATTTGACAAGTTTTAACTGAAAATACCGGAAACAAGAAAAAGTCGTTTTGAGCTTTCTTTGCAAATTTTCTCCTTGTTGTGAAAGCACTAGCAATGATAAGGAATACCCGCGTGTTCCGTAACTACGGAACACCCGGGCCATTTTACGGCCTCGTCCGGCCTCCGTTTTAAAATCCGAAAATTTGGCCAATCTCAACATGACGAGGCAGAACTCCAGCAATTTGGAAAAAATTTTTCTGACACTGTGGCGGTCGGTGGTGACCAGTCAAAGTTTTTGGCAAAATTTTAGCCAAAAATTAGCCCAAAAATTTTGACCAGCCACCACCGACCGCCACAGTATCGGAAAATTTTTTTCCAAATTGCTGGAGCTCCGTCACGTCGTGCTGAACTTGGCCAAATTTTCGGATTTCAAAACGGAGGCCAAACGAGGCCGTAAAATGGCCCGGCTGTTCCGTAAGTACGGAACACCAGAGTGTTCTTGAACAAAACCGGTGAAAGCACATTTCTGAGAATGTGATTGGGAAACAGAGGCCTGAAAACAACAAAACAACTACACGAAGCATTCACTTATTCCAAGTTTTTATGTAATTCCTGGATAATATTGTGTATATAAAAGATAATCTTTAGATTTTAATATGACATAGAATCTGCCCAAATATGACATAGAATTTGCCCATTCTTTTGTGCCTCAACATTTTTAACTTTCTCCATTGTGCAGCTATTCCCGTCAAATCTTCACGGAAGGAAAGACAACGTGAAGCAAGAGGAGAAGGTGATACGAATACATTTAAGAAAAAAAAAAAAGAAGTTAAATCCTTCTTGTAGAATTGTTTTTAGTGTTGAAATTAAACCAGTTTCTGAGGAGACATTTAATGCTCATTTGTGCTCAGAGTCGGATGACGAGCCAAAGCGGAAAGAGAAACCAGGAAAAGGGGGAAGTTCAGGTTTAACCGCGCCACTTCCACTATCAGATGCTCTTGTGAAGTTCTTTGGCACTGGTGAAAGTGAATTATCCGGAGCTGAAGTTGTCAAGAAAATGTGGCAATACATTAAAGAAAATGAACTGCAGGTTTTTCGCTAGTCTTAGCTGCATCACTTTTATTTGCACCCAAATGTCAATTTCATAAAGATAGTTGGCTTGTTTTGTAGAGTGTAAAAGTAAAGACAAGTGAATATATGGAAGAATGTGTAGTTAAAAAGTGAAATGTTTTCAAAATGCATATTTTTTAGAGTCTATGGTTGAAATTAGAAAAGTAATTAAATTTTAAGCTTTGCCAAACATTCGATTCTCTAAATGTACAAGGATCCCATCAAGCTTTTGGATCTTGACGAGCAAAAACCTATGACACGAACCGATCAAAATTTTGAATTTTTCCGTATTTCATTTTCTTTTTCTCAGGATCCGTCCAACAGGAGAGTGGTTCTATGCGATGAGAAACCAAAAGAGCTCTTGAAGGTGGATTCCTTCAATGGCTTTGGCGTCTCAAAGCTGCTATCTTCGCATTTCGTGAAAACTCAAAGGTGATAGTTTTTATTTGTTGTAAGCCAATTTTACTACAGTCAAAAGTTAGTTTTCTTTTCACTCAAGATGATGAAAAGGTGAATTTTATTCATCGTATGTTGATGCTGCTCTAATGTATACTTGAATAGTTCGATCAGCACGGGACCGTGTTGAGGTGGTTGTAGGGTTGGCACAGTTGACATTTAGGTCGAGGAGTTGCAAGTAAACTACTAACTACGGGTTGTGTAAATTATTTGGGAAATAGATGAAGAGTTTCTTTATACAATGGATTCTTGTGGAAGTATTTCTATCTCGCATGTGTTTGTGTATATTTTTTTCTACTTAAAAATCATCTATTATTAAAAGTCAAAATCAAATATCAATATCAACCACACATCTCACATCATCACTCATTATTATCCACACATCTCGTGGTTCTCACCATTATTCATCCCAAAAATTTATTTTTAGTCAATTTTTAGACAAAAAAAAGTGTACATGAATATACGCTCATTTTCAATGGTGCGAAAGAATGTAAGTTCATTGAAACCGTGATATTATATATATAATAATTATTGAATCTATGGTAGAAAACAAATGCGTAAGGAAAAGAAGTTGCCAAAGCAGTTTGGTTAAACATGACTAGTGTTTTCACCTGCACGTTGCACGGGGAAATTTATACCCAATTGTCTCAATTGACGTTGATTTATGAAGATTTGATCAACTCAATTTTCGGATTAATGATGCCAATGGATCTAAGACGTATTAATTTTCGGATTTTTTGGATTTATTGAGGAATTAGGAATGGAGTTGTGAAGATACCAAATTCCAACGGTAAAATTTGAGACGCATTCATTGGTGTTGATAAAGAATGACGTGTATGAACTGTTAGTCATAAAGATGAGAATGAAAGGCGCATGTAAGATTTCTTTAATAAAAGATTTGGGCTTATCTCAAAATATACCATTTAATCTTAAAAAATGAATATGTAGGGATTGGGTGGGAAATGAAATTTTGTAATTAATTTTTTAATTCTAAAAATTGATAGTTTGAGTTGGAAAATGATCTCATTTTATTAATATATATAGATATAGATAATGCAGCTTGGGTGAATTTCAATTATGCATTCCTTTTTCCTATTCGATGATATAGTTATATGGCTCCCGTTCTCTTGTCAACTAATCAGGCATCGTAATATGTCAACTAGTGTTCGAATGGTGCCACATGCCCCCCACATTAGGGGGTAGGTGGGTTTTGGTCACGTGGCGACGATCCGGACACTAGTTAGTATTTTACGATGCCAATTAGTTGGGAGGAGAACGATCACCATAATTATACTTAAATTTTGTTATATTAGATAATTTTATTTCTGTCAAGGTGACTTCATCCAATCACGTTGATTCGGATAATGATAGTTGTTAAAGGACTAAAATACCAAATTGGTATTTAAAAAAAATACAATTTTGATAATTTGGTATTTTAAAAAATTCCGACGATACATTAGTATTTAAAAATAGAATTTTGGACAATTTAGTATTTTTCTTTAGCTGGATGTGGAATTTTGATTAAAATAATAATGTTTTCAAATTTTTGTATTTTTTAATCATTTTCGAATTTTGCTTAATATATTTTGTATTTCTTCTCTTTTTCATTTCTTCGATTTTCTTTCCTTTTTTCTTTCTTGTAGCTAATTTTATAATTTTCCTATTTATTTTTCTATATATATGTGTATATATATATATATATATATATATATTTATTTGCACAATGATTAACTTTATCGGATTAAGTTGATACTAATTCAATAGTGTTATCGAAAATATTTCATACTATAGCATTTGATTACATTAATATCGTAATTTTTCAAAAATTTCTTTGGCATTAAAAAGGAGGACATTTTGATTTTCGCCAATGATTAATAATAAATGTAATTATTATACATATATAAAGTTTTAGTAGGAATATATCATTGTAAAAAATATATATAATGTAAAGAAATAATTAAAAAAAATCATGAATTAGATTTTGTTCTTGCTAATTCAATAATTTTTATAAAAAATATTCAATATCATGGTTTGATTGTATTAATATCATAATTTTTCAAAAATTTCTTTAGCACTAAAAACGCGTATATTTTGATTTTGACTAATAGTTAATAATAAATGTAATTCTTATATCTACATAAAATTTTGATAAGAATATATTGTTGAAAAAGTATACAAAAAAAAAAAGAAAAACCCCAATGGCAGCAAATTGTGGTGGTTCTTTTGCCCCCCGGGGGGGGGGGCGGTGTTGGGTTAGGATTTTTGTTTTTATTTTATTTTATTTTTAATATGAGAAAGGAATTTAGGAATTATAAAAATAGTGGAAAATAGAAAAATTTGAAAATATTATTATTTTAACCGAGATTCCGCCACCAACCAAAGGAAAAGTGCCTAATTATCTAAAATTCGATTTTTAAATACCAATATATTGCCGAAACTTTTTAAAGTACCAAATCGTCAAAAATATATTTTTTTAAAATACCAATTTGATAATTTAGCAGTTGTTTATGTGATAGTTAAATGTTAATATGACCAACACAGACATGTTTCAAAATTCAAAGCCCGGTTAATCTATAGATGACCTTTACGCATTTTTTTGCCACTAAGGTTGTATTTGATTGTGAGAGTTTTCCAGGAAAAAAATTATTTTTCCCTCCCTTTTCCACATTTTCTTGCTGTTTGATTGTATTTTTCTTTTGGAAAATATTTTCCAACGTTTCTCGAAATTCATTTTTTTTTCTTGTTTTGGTGGAAAACGTCTTCTTTGGGGGGAGGTAGTTTTTGTTTTCCAACAAAAGTTTGACTTTTTTTTAATAGACAATTTGTTTTAACTATAAAGATAAAGAAAATAATCAAATTTTATGATAAAATAAGAAAATAAGGAAAGCGACACTATTTTCCAACTTGCAAATTAATGCAATCAAATACCTATAACTATCATTTTTCCTCAAAACCCTTTTTCCAAAATTTATTAATCCGAAAAATAATTTTCTTCTAATCATTTTTTAGCTTTAGAATCAAACACACCCTAATTTGTTTGATTGAAGGAAAATGGTGGAAGTGGAATTCATCAAGCAAAATTGTAAATTTTTCACCTTTTATGAAAATTATTTTCTGCCAGGACCCATATGGTCTAACAGCATCCGGAGTCTGTATCCCATCCCTTAAGTTCAGGATTCAATTTCCATTTCTACGCTGCCCCTTGACCTTGTAAATAAAAAAAAAAAAAGAAAAATTATTTTCCATTTTTTGCATTGTAATTAAACACTATGAAGCAAAAATTTGGGCGAAATGCATTTTCTAATTGCATGTTCCATTCTCCATCAAACACAGCCTAAAAGTTTTTCTCTGCAATTAATTGAAAAACACTTTGGAGGCAACAAACAAATGATTTCAGAAAAAGAGAACTCTCGGTTTTTAATGAACAATTGGGGGTACTTTTAATGAATTATATATATCAAGATCTGGGAAGGGGGAGTATTGATTTATATTAAGATTGACAGTTACCAGGGCAAAAATAACTTTAATTAGGTAAATCAAGTGTGAATGATTTCCCCTACATATTATTTCAGAATAGTTTTTTCCCTTGGGTTTTTCCCCCAACATTAATCTTGCCCTAATGAAAAAGAATTTAATCATAACTATCTATTAAAATCAAAGAAAGTGCAATTAGTTTTCTGATAAAATTCACCATTATAATTTTCTCTGGTGTAATTTGTAACAATGATGCTATAAGGACATAGAGAGCTACATAAAGAGTTACATAATCAAGTAAAATGATTGTGTTACCCGTACTCTTTTTATACAATATTAAATAATCATTAAGGGTAAAATAAAGCATTCACCTCGAATATATTATATATTATGACAATCATAATAAATGTTAAGCTTTATCCAATTTGTAATTAACTACTATTTATTTTCCTTTATTTATTATTGCGCCAAGCCTGCGATTGACGATCATGGATAATAAATGACTCAAGATTCCCAAACCGATCTGCAATTATGCACTATTAAGTACTACCAAAGGCAGAAATGGATCTTTGACCAAAAAACAAACGCCCCATTTCCATTCTATGTATAATATACAGGAATGTTATGGTCCCAGACGGCCGGATCATAGTTATGGTCCGGCCGTTTAATTTTTCGGACACATATGATCTCCATTTTGAAATCCGAGACCGGATCTAGGTTCGGCATGGTGAGGGGGAGCTCTAGCAATTTGAAAAATTTTCCGACGATACCGTGGCGGCCGGTGGTGGCCGGTCAAAGTTTTTGGGCACTATTTGGGCCAAAAAGTGGCCAAAAACTTTGACCGACCACCACCGGCCGCCACGGTAAATTTTCCAAATTGCTGGAGCTCCCCCTCACCGTGCCGAACCTAGATCCGGTCTCGGATTTCAAAATGGAGATCGTATGTGTCCGAAAAATCAAACGGCCGGACCATAACTATGATCCGGCCGCTGGGAAGAGAACAAACAGGGTATACATATATATGCTCATAACAATTATTCATATTCATAACTAGTCACCTAAATCTCCCCATCACACAATGGCTTCTTCATTATTCATTAACCATTTCGTCACTTATTATGTTCTTTTGCTTGTCCTCTCTTTTCTTCACCACACGCGGGGGCGATGGATTACTTGAAACTGTTAGTTATGGTGTGTACAAGGCCCAATAGTTGGACCGGATTGAGTTATCTTGTGGTTCAAGAAACCACAAGCCCAATAGGATTATTGTAAACTTATAAATAGCTCAATGTAACCCCATAATACAAAAGTGATTATTACTATATTGTCTCTAAGCTCTCTCTACAATTAGCTAGCACTAAATTGAGAGAGATCATCCCACTACGAAGTTGTTCGTAATTCAAGAGGAGTCTTGACGTGTGGATCACCGTTGGAGGCCGGACGATTGGACGGCTGTGGAGACGAAAGAACAAACGAGAGATTCGCCGTGAAATCCGCTTCTATATCGGTAATTTCTAATCACAGATCTCATCTAAGAAACGAGTAGATCCGATTTTGAATTGCCATATTATATTCCGCTGTGCATGTCTATTCGGCAATTCCTAACAGAAACTGCATGCATAGTTGACCCAGCAGGCATTGGGATCTCTTGGGACTACAACTTATGCATTAAAGTTCTTAAATCCAATCCCAAATGCCACATCCTCGCCTGACTTCCAACCCTAGCAACGAATGTAATCATTACGGCGATTTCCAATCCATCGAACACAAAGACATACTACCTCCGTCCCAAAAATATAATCCACTATTCATTTTTCGTTCGTCCTAAAATATATGCCACATTTCTTTTAAAGATGTAGTTAAAATATTACTACCTCCACCCCAAAATTATAGCTCTTTTCTTATCGTCACACAGATTAAGAAAAATGCAATTAATGGTATTGAAAAAATACAATTCAAAATTATTTTCCTGATATGCCATCTCATTTATTAGATGTTTTATTTCAACTACTCTATTTTAATGATATCAATATATATTAAATGAGTGCATAAAAGACAAGTAATATTTTAATTACATCTTTAAAACGAATGTGACCTATATTTTGGGACGGATGAAAAAGGAATAATTGACAATATTTTTGGGACGGAGGTAGTATTTGTCTTTTATTCCATCATTTAATATACATTGATATTATCAAAATAGAATAGTTGAAATAAAACATCTAATAAATGATAGGGCATTTTAAAAAAAAATCTTGAATTGTACTTTTTCAATGCCATTAATTGCATTTTTCTTAATCTGTGTGAAGATGAGAAAATGGCTATAATTTTGGGACGGAGGTAGTACATACAAAACACATTGAATGGAGGAAACCTAAGACCTTTTGTTATGAATGCTTTTATGGCATGTGTTGATTCAATGAGTAATATGCACTCGTTCTTGGAGATTTACAAGGCGCTTTATGGACAGGGATTGCGGCTTTTTTCGGTCTTTATTTTGTTCGTGCGAATGACATTGATAGTTGTGATAAAGCATTAGCCTTCAATGAAGTTGAAGATCGACCAAACAATTTCTAGTGGGAATAAATTTGCGTTCTTGTTTGCCATTGCTGCAGATACTGTTCGTACTCATCTTGATAAAGTATAAATAAAATGATTACAAAAGTAGAATCTCAATATATATTGGACTTTCTTGCTTCTTCGTTTAATTGCATCATTACAACCAATGTATATCTAGTGTCATGCAGCTTGTTGAGTTAGCATGCTTGTGTTAGCATCAACAGGGTCTGTACAAGATATGGATGGCGGGGAGCCCTAGGCAAAACTCAACATTGAGAGACCCTTTTATATTCTTTTTCTATTAACAAAAATCTTTTTGAATTGGATGTCCTAGGCAGTCGTCTAGATCACTTAACCCTAGTTCACCCTCAACAGCAGGAGCATAAAGAAGTTTCAATACAGATGTGTGATAACAATGGAGCTATCACACAAGCGGAAGGAAACCCAAGTCTCTCAACGATCTAAATGTGTATTAAGTATATTTCTTTAGAAGAGATGATACAACGAAATGATAAAAGGATAAAACGAATACAAAAGATCTTTTGACATAGTGGATGTCACAATATACTCGTGATGGTCATGATGAAGCTATATGTATTAGATACAATAGCATTTGGATTTGTTTGTATAAAATTTTGGTGTTACAGTCTATATTGGATATTGATGTGCATAAACACCTAATTAATAGATGCACTTGAATGGCAGATCTATTATTTTGCATTGTTTTACCATAACAACTAAAATAATAGAGTCCGTAGAATAAATGTGAGAAAACTTGTTAATCACAAGGTGTTGTGATAGTGAGATAAAAGTTTTTAGCACTTATTCTTAGATTGTCCCTGGTCGTAGTAATAACAAAACACGGGTATTGTTATTGTGGATAGATTGGCATGTGTCGCATCTCTTTCTTAAGAAGAAAGCAGTTGATCTCACAAGTTGGAATGTGGAGACATTCGGATGGACACGTGGATGCTTCGTTAGTAGAACAAGCATTTGGATGACCCGCCGAGAGATACTACATGGATAGTTATCCTTGCATCAGTGGTTGATCTCTAATGCGCGATGTGGAATTGGTCCTTTGACTTGAGAATACCATAGAACTTTATGTAAGGATGGTTTTGCTTTGGCGGACATTGAAGGATACTCTAACCATGGGTTGATTGGAAATGCCGCACGCATATAGTGAGAGATGCATGAAGGGTGTGAGTATTCAATAAAGGATTCATCACTCCTGGATGACGAGAGATTATAACCTATATTTCGCCCAATCAAGTTGATGTAAAATCCTTGGCTAAGGGGGGATTGTGAGATTGAAAAGAGTTTTCAATTACAATCATTGATTTAATCAACGTTGAGTTGAGGGCGAACAACATGGTTGGTTGAATGAGATTGACGCGAATCCATATATTTGAACCAATTGGGTTATATTGATGAAGGGATTATAGTTCCATGGTAACCGCACATGTAAAGGTTTCATCATTACCACATGACGTATCCCGTCACATGGATTGCCATGACACATTGCTAGATGTCAATCTTGGATGGCGGCATGGGTCGATCGATCTGGATGAATCGATGATAAACTGAAATAGGGATTTCACTTTATCCTATCCTGATAAGATCAGATAGTGACACCATGACGTTTTCCATCGTGAGTGGGAGCTTGATGGGTCACACACAAAGTCAAGTACTCGTATCTTGAATTGGACCTTGTCCAAGTGGGAGAATGTTAGTTATGGTGTGCACAAGGCCCAATAGTTGAATTAGATTAAGTTGTCTTGGGGCTTAAGAAATCCCAGACCCAATAGGTTTGTGAGAAACCTATAAATAAACCACTGTTGTCACATAACTGATGAACTAATTTGTCTCTTGATTCTCTCTACATACTTAGCTAGCACTAGAACTTAGAGAGGGTTTTCCACTACGAAGGTGTTCGTAACTCAAGAAGGGTCTTGGCGTGTGGATTACCATTGGAGGCCGGACGATTGGACGACTGTGGAGATGAAAGAACAAACGAGAGATTCGCCGTGAAATCCGCTTCTATATCGGTAATCTCTAATCACAGATCTCATCTAAGAAACGAGTAGATCCGGTTTAGAATTGCATATTTTGTATTTCGCTGTTCATGTCTATTGGGCAATTCCTAATAGTTTGTACTCATCTTGATAAAGTATAAATAAAATGATTACGAAAGTAGAATCTCAATATATTTTGGACTTTCTTGCTTCTTCGTTTAATTGCATCATTACAATCAATGTATATCTAATGTCATGCAGCTTGTTGAGTTAGCATGCTTGTGTTAGCATCAACAGGGCCTGTACAAGATACGGAGGGCGGGGAGCCCTAGGCAAAACTCAACATTGAGAGACCCTTTTATATTCTTTTTCTATTAACAAAAATCTTTTTGAATTGGATTCCCTAGGCAGTCGTCTAGATCACTTAACCCTAGTTCACCCTCAACAGCAGGAGTATAAAGAAGTTTCAATCCCACAAATGCCATGATTATTGTTAAATGGGCCACAAAAATCAGATTAAATGGAGATATTTACAAAAATAAGGTCATTCACATTCCTATTTCATGCAAGTCGGGTGTCGCGCAACTCTCCAAATTTGTTCTCGGCTATTGCCTTTTTCAATTCTTCGCATCGCTAAGATTTTGTGTTGGGCAGATCATCTAGCTTAAGATTTTTTATTTTTATTTTTAATGTTTGATTTACTAATTACATATTGTGTAATTAATGAAAATTGAGTTTTCAGTGTTTCAGGCATGAAATTCGCATACGGTGTCTATTTTAGTTTCATAGCATATGATTCTCGCATTTCTTGAGGAGTCCGATTCAATAAATTGTTTTGTCACTGCTAATATGGCTTTCTACGCATTCTAGCTTATGTTTGTTAGTTTTCAACAATTCTTTTCTTTTGAAAAACAAAATGTGTTGATTGCCCGGATTTGTACTAGGCGACGGCCAGTATAGTAATCTAGGAATTGCCTTTTTAACTGAGCGTCCCCCAGGAAAAGCGCACACCTGATTCGCTCAATTAAGATGATTTCACCCAATTTTTGTATTTTACATCTTAAAGTTTGTAGTTACCGTGAAAATCTCTTTTTTTATTGGAAAAATTAGGCCCGTTACATTGTAAATTTTAAGAATTAGGATTTTACATTGTAAATTTTAAGAATTAGACATTACCGGTCCCAACGATTGCATGGTTATCTGGGTTTTCACCGAGATTTGGAAAGCTAGATTCTCTTAAAGGGTGTGTTTGATTGGTAAAACTTTTGCAGGTAAATGTCAAATCACGTAATCTGTTTTACATTGTTGCTGTTTGATTGCAAGTTGTAACGGGCCAATTGCATGTAAATATTTTACAAGGTACAAACATTTAAAGCATAATTTGAGGCAATTGCATGCAAATGTTTTCTTAAGTATTTTGCAAGAAAATATTTACCATGTAAATATTTTGCAAGTAAATGATTTACACACTTGCAATAAAAAATGTTAGTTTTTTCCCCTTTCTTTGTGACATTTTTGTGTAGTTTTAATTCTGCTTGTGACTTTTTATACACATTGTGCCTTTTCTTAACCCGTTTCTGCCTTTTTAAATTTGTCACTATCTTAGAAACTTTTTTAACTCGTATATGGCATTTTTTGTCACGTTTTTATGTGCGAATTTCTTCCATTTGTGATTTTTGGAATTAAAACTTAAAAGTCATAAAGCGCTACTTTTGGCATGAGTAAGAGCAGCTCCAATGCAACTGTGGATATTGAGGATGATATGAAGGAGAGAGATATGAGAGAAATTAAAATGATTATTTTAATTAGAGTGAGATGGAAAGGAAGATAGAGAAAAAAAGAGGAAAAAGTGAAAAATAACGAGAGAAATAGAAACAAATTTAAAAATAATAATAAAATAATATTAGAAAGTGTGTAGATGAATGTGTGATTTTGGAAAGCGCACAGAAAGCGATGAAAAAAATGTGAGGAAAAAGTCGGGGTAAATGAGAGAAATGTAATTTAAAAAAATGAAAATTAGAGAAAATGTGGGACCCATACAATTTTTTGTGTCTTTCTCTCTCTTCTTTAGACATTCATGCCAAACTTTTATATTGGAAATGCTCTAATTGTTGCGCGATCTCATAGCTGTATGCATGTACGCACTTTTTTTCAATTATTTTTGTAGTTCATTTTTATAATTTCAAATGATGCAAGGTATTTGTGTAAATAATTTATATATATAGCACCTAATTGTGAGGTTATTAGTTTTTTTTTTTCAACAGGAGATGTAGGGGTGGGTGTGTGGTTCGAACTTTTGTTACGTGTCAAAGATTTGGAGGTCTTTATTACTATATCACATTCGAACTACATTATGAGATTATTAGTTATTATTATAGTATTATTAATAATTGAATTTTGCTAATGAGACTTTTGATTGACAACAAATTGACACTTGTTCAATATTTATGATGGCATACTAAAAGAATCATTATTTAAAATGTTCAATGAGAGATGATTAATTGCAATATCAGATGAGCAAAAGTTTAATAACCTAAAATATTAGTCAATGTATAGTAATCATCTGATATTCATATGTGTGCACTTTAAGGTATTTACATGTGGTCCGATGATTGAAAAATTCATTTGCTTCATTTTGGTATGTTGGGAGTTTGAGATACTATGGTAGGTTTAACTGTTTTATCATCAATAGGCTATTATATATATATATATATATATATATATATATATAGTATTTATTGGGTTGAATTGAAATTGAATTAATTTTATATTTTTATGAATTTTGTCGACGTGGTTCTTTATTATTCGTTACTTTGATGTGATTTATATATGGATTAGTTTTTTTTCCCGACGAACAAAGCATTTGATGAAGATAGTAACTTAAAGCAATGAACTTTTGATCAACAAATTAAAGTTGGGCGTAGTATATTGTCTTTAAAAAGTTCATTTGTTTGTAATTACATAAAGTTCTTTCAAAATTGATTTTAACGTGAACCAGTGAAAAGGTGATAACGCTCATTTATTTCATATAATAGCAATATTTTTCCATGCTTATATTATGTAAAAATTGCTTAAGTCCTTGATTTTAATTGTGTTTTATATTTTATGGACCAGGTGAAAGGTTGGATCAAAATGGAGTCAATTTACAAGTTTTTAGAAGAGAATGAAGTTAAGTGATAAATTGACATAAGCGCCTCAAGTCTAAGGCGCAACCACATCTTATCAATCCAAGCAATCCAAAGAAACGTAGGACCAAGACTTATTTGAAATGAAGAGTTGGTGTATTGATAGAAGACCTCATTTAATTATTCCTACTCACAAAAAGGATAGGAATATTTTATGGGGACCTCTGCTGCAATAAATTTTTATTTCTCTAGGAAAAATCTTAGACTTTTATTAGAATTAGGAAACTAAACTATTTTCCTTTTATTTTCTATTTTATTTTCCTAGGCTGTTTAGTTTTCCTAAATTAATTAGAATTGGATCTGGCCTAAGACATGAAAAAACACACGTTATTAATTTTCCTAGGCTAGATCATACTACAGTTTTCATTCTTTTCTTCTCTAGGATTTTTCTCCATCTTCTCCATGAAATTCTAAATTTCTATTCCAGTTCAAGGTTAATTGAAGATTGATTCAACATATTGTGAGATCTAATTCATTCTTTTTAGTTCTTCTATAATTCTCTATTTATATATTTTCTATGTTGCATGAAATTATTGATTTGATTGATTATACAAAGTGCACGTTGTGTGATTATCAAATCGATAGATCGCCAATTAGAAATCTAAATCCGTAATCGTTTAGTTTTCTAGTATTTGTGGCAAACGACATAATTGATTAGGTCAGAGTTTTCAATTTATGATTGTGAAAATATATGATCTAACTTAAACAGATCATCGTATGAATTTGTTGGTTAGAATTGGCCTCTCTAGAAATTAATGCTGTTGATAAATTAAATCCTACGGTCGTACCTAGGGTTGTTTATTGATTAGAGAAATAATCAATGGTCGTACCTTGGTTATCAAACAAGTAAGTAGAGATAGGTTATTAGGTCGTACCAATAACTATAACTAATTTAGAGAAATTGTAGAGGATTTTATCTTTGCATCAATGATCAATTTGTGTGAATCAATTCTGAGATTATTCATTGGACTGGATATTTGTGTTAATTGATTACTCCTAATTTTACTTTCTTTGCCATTATTTTAATTTTAATTATTTTAATCTCAACATTCAAAACCCCCATTTGTATTTCCATTTGTTTTATTTTTGAAAGAATAAATCTTACCAATCCCTGTGGATACGATATTGCTCACTGCTACTACAATTTTTATTTTTGAGCGAGTTATTTATTATTTGTTGGATTCAACACCCACCAAAAGGGGGAGAGAAGATTGAGCATGACCGAGCAATAGATTGGGGCGGAGATTAGGTAAAGTGATTACTAGAACAAATAAGATTAAGATTGAGATTGGGTAGTTGTGATTTTGTTGCTTCTTTATTGTTAATTGATTGAGGTAACAACTTGGGGTAGATATTAGGAATAAGATTTTTTTTAATAAAGCAATAAACGCTTAACATATATATATATATATATATATATATTACTAAAGATATCCCTTAATAATAATTTAAGAATTAGACAACTAATAGTATGCAATAACACTTAATAACTGCATGGTTAATTAATATTTGATAGTCATTAATTAAATATTAAAAAAGGAATCATCGTAATTGTTTTTACACTATACACCAAAAATGTGGTTTCATTTAATGTTTAAATTCATGCATAACTAAATATCTAAAAATGAAAATTATATATATAGTTTGTTTCCAAAATTATAAATCGTTTTCTAGAAGGACGTGCCATGTTGCCATTGCCAACATGGCACTTTGCCAATGTGACACTTCAAATTTTATTAATAGTTAGATATCTAATATCAACTACAATGAAATATTGGTTGAATCAAGATAAGCTTACTTTTAGTTTTACATGAATAATAAATCATATTTAATATTATTATTAAAGTTTTACCTACAATTTTTGGAATATGTCACTACAAATATATAATAATCAATTTTAATAATAATACACATTAAATGTACCAATAGATTATCGAGAGTAATTAAATACATCATCATCCACAGTACAAACAAATTACAACAACATAAAAAATCTTTTTATAAGTATATAAAAAGATTACATTATTTAATTGATTGTATGCCCTTTATGAATAATCAATCAACACTTTTCCAAAATTTTCCACAATAATATTACATTTTCCCCTATATATCTCCCAACCAAAGGGTCCTCTATATATATGCTCATAACAGTTATTCATATTTACAATTAGTCACCTCCTAAATCTCCCCATCACACAATGGCTTCTTCATTGACCATTTCGTCAATTGTAAGGTTCTTTTGCTTGTCCTCTCTTTTCTTCCTTTCGGCTCGTGCAGTTTCTCCCGCTATTTCCAACCAGATTTTGCGTGATAGTGGTGCCGGTGGTGGCGATGGGTTACTTAAAATCGCTTGCAAAGTTGATGATGTAGCCCCTGGGATCCCTTGGGACTATAACTTATGTGTTAAAGTTCTTAAATCCGTCCCAAATGTTGCATCTTCACCAAATCTTCCAAAACTAGCACTGAACATAATCCATACCGGAATTTCCAACACATCGAACACATACACATACATAAGTAACTCATTGAAGCGAGGAAGCAAAAGACCACCACCTGTTGTGAAAGCTCTCAAGGCATGTAAGGAGTCATATGAAAGCGTTATTATAGATTTCAATAGTGCTTTCTTAGAGGTTAGGGATGGAAAGGATTATTTAATAAGTACTTATGATCTTTTGTTAGCTCGTACAGATCATATCGATGTTTGCAACAATGCATTAGCCTCCAATAAAGTTGTAGATCAGGCGATTTCAAGTGGGAACAAATTTACATTTTTCTTTTCTGCTACTGCAGATGCTATTTGTACTCGTCTTTAAAAAGATGAAACAAAATGATTAGAAAAGTAGAATCAATATATGTATTGTGCTTAATTTCTTGCTTCTTCATGTGCATCATTACAATTGATGAGAAAAAAAATGAATCGGTCTAAAATTGTTACAAAACTTAAATTAAGGTTGGGATCGATTTGCGAAAGTAACTCATCAATTAATTAAATATGTTAAGTTATTTTTAAAAATAAAACTTCTTCTTGATAGTCTTTGACATTGACATAAATTCGTCCCCATTCACTGATAAAGATGTATGTGACGCCATCTTTTCTATGCATCCGGATAAATCAGCTGGCCCCGACGGTATGAATCCGACTTTCTTCCAACATCGTTGGAACATTATTGGTGAGGATGTTTATGCCTTTCGTTTGGACTCTCTTCACCATTGCACTTAGATTCCCAGATGGCCTTAATAACACTTTAATTGTTCTGATTCACAACAAAAAGGTCTTACGTATATGCTAGTAACAATTATTCATATTTACGAGTAGTAACCTAAATCTCCTCATCACACAATGGCTTCTTCATTGACCATTTCGTCAATTGTAATGTTCTTTTGCTTGTCCTCTCTTTTCTTCCTTCAGGCACGAGCAGGTTTTCCCGCTATTTCCAACTAGCTTTTGCATGGTAGTGGTGGCGGCAGAGGCTATGGGTTACTTAAAATTGCTTGCAAAGTTGATGATGTTGTCCATGGGATCCATTGGGACTATAACTTATGCATTAAAGTTCTTAAATCCATCCCAAATGTTGCATCTTAACCAAATCTTCCAAAACTAGCACTGAACATAATCCATACCGGAATTTCCAACATATGGAACACATACATACACATAAATAACTCATTGAAGCAAAGAAGCAAAAGACCACCACCTATTGTGAAAGCTCTCAAGGCATGTAAGGAGCCATATGAACCCGTTCTTATCAGTGGCGTAGCCAGGATCCGAGCTCAGTGCGGTCCAAGCTTGTTTGGAACAGAAAATAAAATATACTTTATAATAAAAACAAATATAAATATCATACATTACAATTGTTCTTTACGGGTTTTCATATTTTGAAACCGTTTTACAATAACTTCGTTATCAATTTTTGAAAATATCTCTCTCTCTACATAAACAATTAGGCTATCATTCATCCATTCATCACCCATTCGATTACGCAATTTGTCCTTCACGAAGTTCATTGCAGAAAACACTCTTTCCACAGTAGCAGTGGCAACCGGTAGAATCAACGCTAAAGTTAAAAGCTTATAAACCAAAGGATATACTCTGCTTTTCCTTGTCTCGACCAATTTCTTTGCAAGTTCACCAAGTCCTTTCAATCCTTTAAATGCAATGTTAGAACGCACATAAAAAATATAAGTATCAAGTTGATCTTTAAGCACGAGGAGATCTGGACCTGAAAAATCTTGTGGATAAAACTCAGCAAGTTGAACCAATCTTTTGTTGTCAAATGCAGCAAATGAATCTCGTGGACACAAACAAGCAATGCAAAGTAATAGCTCTGTACTTACTTCTGAGAAACGATCACTCAACTCTAGTAGTTGTAAATCAATCACAGCATAGAATAAATCTACATGATAGTGATGTAAATTTGTCAATTTTGGTGGATTACGTTGAGGACGACCACGAATATCACTGCGCATATACATATCATCCATATTGGGGACTTCAATGTAATAGCTCTGACAAAACTTACAAAGATCCTCAAAAAATGAATCCCACCCATCATCTCTCAATGCTTGGAGTCTTTGCTTGCAAACCCTGACCAAGTCCATTGCATTCACAATATCTTGATCTTTTAACTGTAATGCTTGTGACAACTCGTTTGAAATTCCCAACACAATTTTCATCAAATGTAAATTGAACACAAAGTCAAATAAATGTGTCGACTTTAACAAGTTAAATGCCTCCAATCTTTGGTCTGTAGAAGAATCAGGATCTTCATAAATCATTTCAAGTACATCACCCACAGCAGAGAACATAGAAAGCAAACTAATCAAGGAATTATAATGTGAACCCCAACGTGTATCCCCAGCACGCTTAAGACTAGTTTCCTGATTAAGTCTCCGTCCACTTCGAATTGCACCATTTTCTAGTGCCTCAACAATAAAATCTGAATGTTTTTCCCGGAGGAGGTCATTACGTTTGGAAGAGCCTCCAACTACATTTATCACATTAGTAACAACACGAAAAAATTCAGCAACAGGAATACTCTTCTTTGCCACAGCTACAAGAGCTAGTTGAAGTTGATGAGCAAAACAATGGATGTAATAAGCACATGGGTTCTCCTTTAAAATTAGTGCTTTTAGACCATTGAACTTTCCTTGCATATTACTTGCCCCATCATAACCTTGTCCCCTCAATCTAGATATGCTCAAATTATATCTAGAAAACATCTTGTCAATAGCAACCTTAAGTGAGAGTGCTGTGGTAGTGGTGACATGTTCAATCCCTATAAAACGTTCAATTACATGTCCACTATCATCTACATAGCGCAAAACAACCGACATTTGCTCCTTTGAGGACACATCACGAGATTCATCAACTAAAATGGAGAACAATGATTCACCAACATCTTTTAGGATAATATTTAGTGTTTCAGCCGCACAAGCACTAACTATATCCTTTTGAATATCAGGTGATGTTAGCTTGTTGTTCTTAGGGGCATTTTCCAACGTCACACTTTTAATCTCATCATTGTGATCAGCTAAAAGTTTCAATAGAGCAAGGAAATTACCTGGATTGAGAGAATTTTGTGATTCATCATGACCCCGAAAAGATAACCCTTGGCGCAACAAATGCCGAACACAATCAATTGATGTATTAAGACGAATGCGGTAATCATTCTTCGATTGTGTTGATTGCTTTTCCAAAATTGTTTGAATATGTTGATCTTGAGTCATTAAAGCTTCACACTTCATTCGAGCTTGATTGTGTAGACTATCATGCTTCCCAACATGAATATGAAGCCTCTCTTTATTTTTCCAATAAGTGAATCCCTCCCTAACAAAAGCATCTCCTCCCGATTGATTCCCTCGACTTGGTTTGAAAAGATAACAATATAGACAAAATGCGGCATCTTTTGTTATGCTATACTCCAACCAATCACTAAATTCCATAAACCAAGAAGAGACGAAACTTCTACCCCTACCTGCAAATTTCCTTTGTGGGAATGTATGGTCCACAGGCTGACATGGGCCTTTTTGCAAATACGCTCGTCGAACTTCATCTCTAATCTTAGAACTATAGTCTGTAATAGGAATTCTAAGTCCAGGATCGGAAGGAAGTTGTGTTGCATCAAATACCTCAACCATCCCTGAGCTCTTCCCAGTCGTATTTGAGCTCTCCTCAACTCTATTTGTGATCTCTTCAATTCTATTTGGGCTCTCTGAAACTCTATTTGTGCTTTGTACATCTTCTTGAGCGGCTCTTTTTTTAAAATATTTCTCCATAATCTAAAATGTTCAACAAAAATAAGTTAGCACATTCAACAATGTTTAAATGATTTGCCCAACTAAAGAAAGCATTTAGCTATATTCAACCAAAGATTTAGCCATATTGTTTCAGTCGCTAAGCGGCGACTCTTCTTTGCTAAGCGGCGCTAGCAAAAAGCGGCGAAAGCGCTAGCGGCGACTTCTAGTCGCTGCGGCGGCTAGCCTGCTAAGCGGTCGCTCGCCAAAGCGCCGGCAAACGCTGCGGCGACCTTCGCTAGCGATGGCGGCTCGCCGCTAAGCGGCCAGCTCTTTGCAAAGCCACAGGTCGCTAGCGACCTTTGGCTGCCGAAAGCGGCTTTCTGAGGCGCAGCAAAGCGTTGCTTCGCTGGCGGCTCTTCTTTCGCTAGCGGCGGCTAGCGCTCTTCTTTGTCGCCGCCATAAGCGGCTGACTTCTTCTTTCTTCGCTGCGGCTCTTCTTCTTAGCTATTGCTTGCGGCGACTCATTCTTGCTTAGCGGCTGACTAGAAGTCAACGCTTAGCGCTGACTAGAAGTCGCTTGATCTTCGCTAGCGGCGGCGACTGTTCTGCAAGCGGCGACCTTCTTTGCGCGGCGAACTCTTGCAAAGCGGCAAAGCTAGCGGCAAACTTCTACATTACAATTGCTCTTTTTAAATACTTCTCCATAATCTAAAATGTCCAACAAAATAAGTTATCATATTCAATAATGTTTAAATGATTTACCTAACTTAAGAAAGCATTTAATCATATTCAAGTATAAATAATCTTATAACCAAACCAAATTAACCAATAAATCAAATTCAATCCCAACTTGAAGCCTTCAACCACAATTCCATTTCATAAACATTTTCACTTGTCAAACAAAATTGGGGCTTTTCCACATTTGAACTTGGAACAAAATTAGGGATTTTCTAAGTTCTAACTAATTAGTTATTTAACTTGTTTCAATTCATTATTCACCAATAATCAATTCATTCAATGGGATATCTAAATTCTAATATTCTAATTTTCAAACAATTACAAATGGATATTGAAACAATTGTAAATAAAATTAACCAATAAGCCAAATTCAATCCCAACTTCAAGCCTTCAACCACAATTCCATTTCATACAGCTTTTCACTTATCAAACAAAATTGGGGTTTTTCTACATTTGAGCTTGGAACAAAATTAGGGATTTTCTAAGTATCACCAATGAAGCAAAGTTTTAATTAGAAGAACGACAATAACACAAGTATGATGTAAAATTTCATACTCAAATTAAAAAGACATTACACAAAAAGGAATAATTAAATGTCTACGAATCTGAGTTAATATGGAGACATTGTCCATCCATAATATTTTCAGTCAGAAACACAAAAAGGATGGAAAGAAACAAGTGAATATTTCTATTTTTCAACTTGCCAATTTGAAAATTAGGGATTTTCTAAGTTCTAACTAATTAGCTATTTAACTTATTTCAATTCATTATTCACCAATAATCAATTCATTCAATTGGTTATCTAAATTCTAATATTCTAATTTCCAAACAATAACAAATGGATAATAGACATACTATGATAACAAGTTAACAACTACACCAAAATAACAAAAATTTAGGGCTAAATGCCTAAATTGAATTTCACTTACCAAGAAAAATAGGCAATAGAAGCAAAGGCCCAAAGCAATACGCCAATACACTTTAACACTTATACCCTAGCCCCAACTGTGAGTCTCTGCGGCTCTGCCCAACAGCCCAAGGTCGCCGACTGCCGAAGTAGAGAAGCAAGGTCCGAAGGTCGATTGGTCGAGGTCTTGACGCCTGGCGGTTCGTCGAGTCGACGAGAAGGAGAAGCCGAAAGCGATTAAACGAGAGAGTCAGAGAGAAATCGGAAGAGAAGCTGAGTTATCGTGAATCAGTGAAATGACCGAAGAGGCTGGCTGCTGAAATGGGTTATTGGGTTTCGAATTTTTTTTTTTTTTTTAAGTTTTTGGGCCTGAAGTCTCAGGCCCAATTTTTCTCCACCAAAATCCAGTGCGGTCCATGGACCGCACTGGCCCATATGAAGCTCCGCCAATGGTTCTTATAGATTTCGAAAGTGCTTTCTCAGAGGTTAAGAATGAAAAGGATTATTTAATAAGTAATCATGATCTTCTGTTAGCTCGTACAGATCATATGGATATTTGCAGCAATGCATTAGCCTCCAATAAAGTTGTAGATCAGGCGATTTCAAGTGGGAACAAATTTTCATTCTTCTTTTCTGCTGCTGTCGATGTTGTTTGTACTTTTTTTCATAAAGATGAAACAAAATGATTAGAAAAGTAGAATCAGTATATATATCGTGCTTAATTTCTTGCTTCTTCACAAGCATCATTACAATTGATGAGGAAAAAAATCAATCTGACTGAAACTATTATAAAGCTTAAATTAAGGTTTGGATCGATTTGCGAAAGTAACTCATTAATTAATTAAATATTTTTAAGGTGTGTTTGATTGCAAAGTTGGAAAATTATTAGAACGAAAATAATTTCTAGGTAAATGAATTCCAGGAAAAAGTTTTCCAGTAAAAATGATAGTGGTAGGTGTTTGATTGTATTAATTTGTAAGTTGGAAAATAGTGTTATTTTCCTTATTTTTGTTTTTTTTATTTTTTAATGAAATTTGATCATTTTCCTTATCTTTATAGTTAAAACAAATTGTCAATTCAAAAAAAAAAAAAAAAGAACCAAATTTTTTCCTGGAAAACAAAATCTGGCAAAGTGGTAGGAAAATAAATTCCTTCAAAAGGTGGAAAACTGGTCACGTGAGGAAAATGAATTCCTGGAAAACTTTTGGCTATCAAACAGCCGTTTGCCTAGAATTGGGTCCAAAAAGCTCCGTTTCTAGAAAAAAAAATGGTAACCCTTAGTTATTTTAAAAAATAAACTTCTTCTTGACAGCTCTTGATATTGACATAAATTTGTCCACATTCACTGATAAAGAGGTACATGACGCCATCTTTTCTATTCATCTGGATAAATCACCTGGCCCCGACGGTATGAGTCCGACTTTCTTCCAACACCATTGGAACATTATTGGTGAGGATGTTACGGCCTTTTGTTTGGATTCTCTTCACCGTTGCAGACTCATGGATGTCTTTAATAGCACTTCAATTGTTCTGACAATTTGACTCCTAAGAAACATGTGATGCAACATTGAAAATGTATTCCAGATGCAGGCATTAATTGCATTTAGAATTTTATATATTCTGTCTAGTTTATTATTTCTACTGTTTTAGCAATGCGGACTTTTATTTAGTTTGGCCTTTGGCTCTGTTTTGCTCATGTTTTGTTCGTTTAGGGTTTTTGACTAACCTCTTATAAATAATGGTCTGGTTAGTTGTTTGAGACACTTTTGACCATTGAATGAATATTATTTTTTTCTTGGCTTCCCAATTATTTTGTTCTCTTTAGCTTTCTTTCTTCTCATTCTTGTGCATTCGATAGTTGTTGCTTGATTCTACATCAATTTGGTATTAGAGCTTCATCAATTACTTTGCGACAACAAATTCGTGTGAAAACTTCTTTTCGTCCCAATCAAAGGCTCCTTTCAGCCAACAATTTCAAAATTTTTTTTTGCAGGCTCATAAGTCGTTGGGTAGTTCCCTTTGCTAGTTCTACAGTTCCTTCTTTGATCTGAAAAAAAAGGCATTAAATTACGAAAGCAATAGCAGTAGCCAATATTGTTAGTGCTATAATTTAACTTGCTTCTTGTTTAGATTCTAAGGGGAAAAAAGTGAAGGAGTCAACATCGATTTTGGTTTAATATCAATACACAAAGGAGGAGAATTGAGATTCTACTGGGAATCGATAGAATTGGGTACAAACAAACAAAAACCACTACTAGCCCTTCAAGCCCACTCACAATTTCTCCATACAACCACTTACCTACCGATATACCACCAGCCCACTTAATTGCCCATTACCAACTAGCCCACACAGCCCACTCAAAATTTCTCCACGTAATTACCCAATAACACCAGTCCACTACAGCCACGTACCAACCCTTCGTTGTTGTCTAACTTTTGTCAACCAGCAATACTATGCCGACTATACCACCGACCGATCACCGTCACCGACCACGCCAATTACCGCCACGTCTACCGACCGATCACCGTCACCGACCACGCCAATTACCGCCACGTCTACCAATAAATATCACCGTCTATTTTTACAAAAGTAGAGCCACATGTTGCACTCCACCCACTAGTCTGCGCTTTGGCATCTATCACTACTGCAATTGTGCTTCTACCATCCACGACCAGTCCACCGCCATAACTCCACTATGCCGCCTCACGTTTTTCCACCACACCACCACTCATTCATCGCCGACCAGCAACCTTGACTTGTGACTTTGCAACAACACCATTTTTTCGCTACGACTCTTTCACTGCTTTGTTGGGTGGTTACACACGCAATAAATACTGCAAGCCCACAGACCGTACAAGTAGTGAAGTTTTGGACTTAAAGGTCTGAATATCATTCCCATGAGGACAAAAGTAATTTCACACTAGTTGTTGAGCGTATACACACACACAAAATATGTCTCCCCCTAAACTCAAAGACCCTGAGAGTTTTTCACTCCCATGCACCATAGGTCAAATGACTATAGACAAAGCTTTGCGTGACTTAGGTACAAGTGTTAGTGTGATGCCCCTTTCTATTAGCCAAATACTTGACATGGGGGAGTTGAAAAACACACATATGACACTCCAAATGGTTGACCGTTCACTTTAGTATCTTGTGGGAATTCTTGAGGATGTACCTGTCAGAGTAGGAAAATTCTTCATCCATGTAGATTTTGCAGCCTTAGAGATGGAGGAAGACTCTTGAATACCTATCATCAATGGGAAGCCATTTTTAGCCACTGCAGGGACAGTCATAGATATCAAGAATGGGAAGTTGAGTTTGAGTGTGGGGGAGGATAAGGTCGAGTTTATGCTAATGAATGCTTTGAAAAATCCTATGCTCGAAAACTCTTGTTATTTGATTGATGCAGTTGAAAGTATATCTAGGGAACATTTTCCTAGGGACCTCACTTACACTTGTGCTATGGAGGTGGATAAAGAGGAACTTTCCTAGGTAATCAAGGATGACAATTTGATTGGTAAGGCTAATGATTCGACTCATGGACATGAGGTACAAAAGCTTGAATTAAAACCCCTTCCCCCTTTTTTGAAATATGCATTTTTAGATAAGGGTGAGTTATGTCCTGTGATTGTCAATGCTAGCCTAAATGATGAGTAACTCTTTAAGTTGTTCAATGTTTTAAAAGCACATAAAAAAGCCATTGGATATAGCATTGACGATCTCACAAGTATAAGTCATGATTTTTGCATGCATTGTATCTCATTAGAGGAAGGACATAAACACTCTATTGAGAATCGTCGTCGTTTGAATCCCAATATGAAAGAGGAGGCGCAGAAGGAAGTCATGAAACTACTCAATTCTATCCAGGATGACATTGCCCCTCGCCCCTCCACATCTAGATAGTTTCCTATCCCGCAACCCTTTCCCAACCCTTCTAAGCTCGGACCCTCTCATTCATACCAAAACCCTCATCCCAATTTTGACTTTCAAAGCTTCCAAAGATCACTTGACTCTCTCACAAATAGTTTCAATGGATTCTGCACTGACGTGTGCAACATAAGAGCAAACCAAGACCAAATGAGCACCCACCTAAACAATGTTGACCAGCTTGTCTATTCCATGTATGATTAGCATGTCCGCCAGGGTCATATCAACCCTAATACCCTACCCTATCTCGGTTCTCACTATCCCCATCCTCCGCATTGAGGACAATGCTTCATTCAAGCTTAGGGGAGGTGATGGTAGTTGAGATGTACATAGGGTATTTTTAGTTTAGGGTACTTTTAGGTAGTGTTTAGGGTATCCTTTAGGAGACAGTAGTTGAACTTGTCCCTGCTTTTATTTTCCTTTCTTTGATTTTAGTTGCTTTTTTGCTTTTATTTCTCTTTCGATGCCATTAAAAAAAAACTACAAATTCTAAATGTATGCAATAGAATACACTATCATACCCTACCCCTACCCTTGCATTGCACTCATCTTGGTATCATTTCTTTTAGACCCCATGGAACAACATTTTGAAATGTTTTAGCTTCTTGTGCTTGGTATGGAGATTGTGAATGTAGAAAAACCTTTCACTATGCTAAGGGGGTTCTGGATTATGCACTCAATAGCTAAGTCGAATGTGCACCAATTTGAATTGTGAGCAATGGTAGGCATAACCCGGTAAAGAATGTTGAGCCTTTGTGAACCACATCATGTTACTGGTCAATTATTTTCTTTCATAAGTGTGTTCTCTATTAACTGTTACTTTCTAGAACTTGCTTGTGTTCTTTTTCGTGGTTATATTGATACATGTGCAATTGTGAATATGATAGAGGCATTCATTTGAGTTAGCTACTTAGCCAAATGGCCGCTCGTGTATAAATTTATCTGTTTCATAGCCCCGTTGAGCCTATAAGCCTATTTCTTTACCTCACCTTCATGATAAGCCACATACTTTTTTGTCATCCTTTGGCCCAGAGGATCATGAAGCATATTTTAAGGAATGTTATGACTGGGGTTTGTGATTGACTGTGTGTGTCCTTGCTCTTTCCCTCGTTCCGTTATTCGAGCCCTCGTATTCCTCTTCCTTTCATATTAAAAAAAAATTCAGATCACTACACGGCCCCGATGCAAGACTGCGCAGGCCATTCAGCACCCAAAAAAATAGAGTGAATAAAGCTTTCGAGAAGGGGGAAAGAGAGAAAAATTGTAAGTTTGAGAGGGAAGAACCTTTACTTCAAGAGTATTGATGTGAGTTTTGTGGTATACGTCTAGCAGTGAGTGTATGCTTCACTTTTCTCTTTAAGCCCCACACATACCAAAAATTTCAGCACCTATCCCCCTAGCCCTCATCGCAACCCGGTGAAGACCTCTTGATTCAAAATGCATGTGTTATTGTTAGTAATGGAGATCGAGAACTCTTGTAAGCCTATGGTAGGGAATGGTAATAGATTGAACTTGAGCAAAAAATGCCTACACCAAACACATGAGAGACAGACTGAAAATCATAAATTTTGGCGAGGGTCTATTTTATTGCTCTTGGTTCAACTTGTGTGCATTGCACACTGAACTCTTGAAGTGCACAGGTGAGTTCCCTTTTGTATGATGGAGTTCTGATATGCTAGCATTCTCTTATCAATAGCCCTGGACCAACCTATTGATTTAGAACTTGTTTTTAAAAGTATTCTTGTGGGGTGGTGAGAAATGTCTACGATGTGCTTCCATGTATTGGATGGTGTTTGGTTCGAATAACGTTTCCATGAATTCCATTTTGACTGGTTTTTACCTACTTAAGATCCTTAAGTTGAGAGGTTGATTTATTGTGACCCACTGTCATGTGTCCTCGTCTTGTAAGTTTGGTTTGCTTAGGGACAAACAAAGTTCTTAGCTTGGGGAAATTCAATATGCATGTAGCTTATATGATTGTTAACCCCATGTTGTCCCCAATTTTGAATCAAATGTGGCCCATCTATGTACTTTTATAATACATTTATTACTTTGAGCGGGTATTGTTTCTCTCTTTCCTTTTCGTGGTGTGTCGGTGTTTTTGGAGCTAAAAGTAGATGAATCACGGGACAACGACATGAGCTCGAGTGGCAAGAGTTGTAGGACGAGCCAATGGAAGCATGGAGCCACCATGAAAAATGTGAAGCTGATAGACCAAGTAGATGATTGCACGGCCCCCTGTGAGAGATGGCACGACCTATGTACGCATCCACAATGGCCCTGCGCGAATTTAAAGAGTTTCTGGCTGGGCAGTTCAGATAGGCCAATATAAAAAGAACCTGGAATACCCAAAGATGCGGTCGAACCTAGTTTCATATTATTTCACTTTCTGATCAAGGAGACGCAATTTTTTAGAGAGATTAGATCATTAAAATTAGATTATTGTTCTTCAATTCAAGATCTTCAATTCCTGCACAACTCTAGCTATTGTGGATTAATCCTTCTGGTATTTGTAACTCTTATCCTTCTACAATTCAATTTCATTAATCAGGTTTTACTTTTCCCTTCATGAATCTCTGTGAACTAAATTGCTTTAGTCATATCAATTTACATTATGCAAGAGTAATCCCCTTTTGGGAATTAGGGTTCATCTACCCTTAATTGTAATGGACATGTGATTTCTATTGTTGTTAATGTGGGTGCTTGAATTAGGGTTTCTATGCTAGAATTATTAATGATTGATGTCGATATAGCGCTCATCCGGTTTCAATTCATCATACAACAACGAGTCAGGCATCGAGAGATGATTTCTTCTTGTGGACCCCTAGCGTAGACATAATTAGTCTTTGATCGTGAGAGCGACCTAGACAATTATGAAGGCCTTCTAAGCTTTGAGAAAATTTAAAAATTAGCTCCTCAATTCTAATTCTATCATTCACATCTGCATTTATCTCTAGTAAATTGTTCATTGTTAATTAGGATAGATGACACCTAATCCCGAGTTTTAATCATTGAAACACATCCCAATTCGTTGCATTACTTAACTGCTTAGTTCTTCAGATTAGGAGGAGTTTTCATTCATATCACCATCAAATGATCGATTTAGCTAATTAATCGGTAAAAGAAGAATAGACATCCTTTAATTCCCTGTGAGATGACCGGGAAGTATGACACCGTATACTTGACGAATTTTACTATCACCTTGAAACGTATTTTATGATATTTATTTGGTACTATTGATCATCGGTTACTAATACGTAAATCTTCTAGTTTATCTCTTTATGCCTTTTCAGATGTAGATTGGGTTGGAAACATATATAGATCTTCCAGCAGTGCTTACATTGTCTACTTCAGTAGCTCTTATCTCGTGGACCTCAAAACAACAAAGCACAGTTCCCGGCTCATCCACTGAAGCTGAGCATTGTGTTGTTGTTGCAACTGCTGCCGAAGTCAAGTGGCTTGTCTTTCTGCTCCATGAAATTCGAATTCCACAAACTGACACTCTAGTAATATACAATGATAATCTCGGAACGACATACCTCAGTGCCAATCATGTGTTCCACACAAAGATGAAACACTTAGCAATCGACTTCCATTCTGTCCGCCAATTAGTCCAAACTAGTTGACTATGGGTTATACATATTTCTCTAGCCAATGCCCTCACTAATTCCTTCCCACGACCATGTTTTGACCTTCTTCGAAGCAAGATCGGAGTGTGATCACCCTCTATCTTGAGGGTGCATAATGGGACGAAGAAATACTTTTTGAGTCTGAATATCGTACCCACGAGGACTGAACTATTTTCACATTCACTTACTAGCTTTAACCGAATTAAATAAATTGGGAGTGAATGGTTTCTAAAGTTATGAAATTGAAATACTAAATTAAATGGTAAAATAAAAAACTAACAATTATAAAATAAATTGGCACAAGTAAAAAGATGTTGTTTGATTGAAATTAATATGGGAAAAGGATCTAGCGTTAGGGTTCTTGAATCTACTGATCAACTAGTTTCACCCGGATTATCACTTTATCAACGGACGTTGGTTTTAATGAATAAATTCACAATTTTATTGAAAAATCTTTCTCAAGTAAATTCCAACCTATTCCTACTAGGTGCTAGCTATATCTCTATGCTACCAACAACTTAGAAAAGCATTCAACAATAAGAATTTAGCATAAGTTTCACACAAAGCATAGAGCTATTCTCATCCCCTATTGCACTTTGTGGTTTTCAATACTAGTCTAATCTATTCACGATCTCTCGATTCAATAAATAGATCACAATCAACGTTGGCCAAAAGTTGTAAAATAATATGCACAAATATTGAAAACTTAAAACCACAAGCTCGTTGCATAAAATTAAGAACAGAACAAAGTAATAATCCAAATTCAACTAATATCCAAGTTTCATCTCGAACCCTAACACTAACAGATGTTTAGCTAGCATACTATAGATAAAAGAACAACAATAGGAATAAGACGCCATAACTGAATGATAAACGTTGACGTTCTTGACTTCAACCTTCAAAATGCCGAATAGATCTTCCAAATTGCTCCAATTTTTTGTTCTTCTTTCATGTATAAAGCTTCATAATTTTCTTCCACTCTTAGCCTCCGTTTATAGGCGTAAAAAGGTCTCCTAGTGTCCCCAATTTTGTGTGAAACAAGTCCCCAAAACATTACCATAATTGGGGATCTAGTTGATTTAGGAAAGCTGGGATCGGGCAATTACACCCGTAACTAAGCTAGGTTACTGGCGTAACTCAGCCCCAGTTAAAATTCCTACGCAGGTTGATCAGGGTTACAGCAGTAACCCCTGATGGTTACGGTCGTAACCCCACATGGTCATCCAACTTCCAATTTCGCTCATTTTGGTCCCTAATTTCAGATTTCTTGATTTCTTTCATCCTTTTTGCTTCTTTTTCCAATTTTTTCCTAAAACAACGATATTTAACCAAACTTAAGTACGAAATTAATATAAAAGCAACATAAACACAAGTTTAAAGGCCCTAAATAAGTGCACTTATCACTTTTCATGCATGTGTGTAACATACGTCCATTCTTCACGCAAGAATTTAATGCTTAGTAGAATGTAATTGTATATAGTTTTGTATATGTGTAGTCATCTAGGGCTTCGGCTTTATCTCTTGTTTAGTTTATGTAGGATCATTATCACATGTGTAATTAGCTTTCTTCTTTATCCTTGTAGTAATTGTGTTCTATAAAAATGTATCAAACGTGAATAATCAATGCAAGCTTTTTCTCACTGCCTCGTCCAAGCTCTTGTACTCACACTTGATCATATAATCGGTCTGGTGCCTCGTTCAGCATCCACATCCTTTAAAACCTTTAGTATAGAGTTCATTTTTGTGATCTACTGGCCATTTGGGTAAATAGAAATGAGGCGGTATGGAACTCAAAGTCATTCATGTTTGGGAAGTTTATTCAGATGGCAAAAAATTTCCTTTACCAGTGGAGAAAAGATTAAAAAAGGAAACCTCCAGTTATACAAAGAGTTTTCGCTACTTCATGTTTGGCTGCTGGTAGTAGCAAATGGCAGAGACCAAAGGCTGCTTTCCATAAGTTAAAGTTGATGCTGCTATGTTTCAATCACAGAACGTGTGCGGTTATGTATAGTTCTAAGAGATCCCGAGGCATTTTTTTGGTGTGCCAAATCGATAATTGTTGACAGTGTGCTTGATCCTAAGCTGGCAGAGGCTCATGGTGTTAGAGAGGCGCTCATTTGGATCAAACAGAAGAGTTTGCACAATGTGATTGTAACGTCCCACTAGTTCCACATATATATACGTCATTGTGATGTAATTTCGTGTAATTGGTGCACGGCCAAACATTTACATTATAATCTCGTGCTAGCCTTTCAAACTTCTTTCATTACTTCATAAGTGGAACTAGGGTACGCTACTTTTACATAACATTCATGAAACCCTGAGTTTGTAACTTCTTTTAAAACATTTCGTACGTATTTACCATAACTCAAATGGTTCGACTTACATTCACGTAGCACATAGGATCGATCGATTCCTTTTCCCAATCACACACCAACATCAAGATCATCTTGGGGGAACTCATCGCCATCTCCCATGCATATAACATGTTCGTCACATTCAAAAACGTAAACGTACACATAATAAGTCATAAATTCTCAGTGGGAAATAGATGTAATGCAAATGCATGTCATATTCGTACTTTGGGCCCTATTGCGAATCAATGTGTTTACAATGGCGCCAACTTATCATATAGCCAGGCCTCATAACATCTTCGGGGCTTAGATCTCCTGCTAGGCCGGCTTAACTTAAATACGGGGCTTAGATCCCCCAACTGGTCAACTTATAACATGATGGGGCTTAGACCCCCCATTTGGCTAGCTTTCAGTTTAACATGTTTGTAAACACATGATAGGCAATCGTATTCACATACATACGCTCATGATATGATTGTGTAAACATTTACCTCTTTAAGCCTTGTTTTCCTGTCATATCATTATCATCATACGTAATATATGCACGGCTTCACAATCATATCCGTATCGTAACATAAGACCATTACATTCTCTTCGTAACATATGGCATCACACATTCATTTGGTATAACATTTTGTAATGACATATCATTCAAACATACCGTATACGTGCAAAAACTTATCAATATTAGTTCACGTACACACATACGTCACATTTATCCTTAGTACATACATCATACACATAGCACGTTCGTCCCTTTCCATATACGTGAACATAGTGAAGTTTCTTTGCTTTCATACATCACAATCATATCCTCATCACATAGGTGCACGTCATACTTCACATTGAATCATATTCATTACATATAACATGCATTAATGCCAAGCTTATCACATAAGGCTTTACTTCACTTGTTCGTTACATATACATTACAACAACTAGATTTCTTTCACTTTTATAGATCCTTATAGCCAAATAACTCATGGAATTTAGCATAAAGGTCACATAAGCATGTACATATCATTAACATATCATAACATGATCTTAAAGCAAGGCCAAAGGATAGTAACATTCTCTTTAACTTCATAAACATCATAAACATGTATATTTCTTGATCAATTCAATCATAAGCATGAATTTACCTCCCAATACATGAAATACATCTATCACCCACCTCATATGAAGCACAAGTGAGCTTAGATAGCATCCTCTTCTTCCTACCCTCATTTCTCTTCTTTTCTTACACCAAAACCAAGTAGATGATCATAAAGATTGATAATCAACTTCAAAAGAGTGTTTTGGGAGGCTTTAGGTTGTTTTTATGGTATAAAATCAAGAAATATCTAGAAAAATCACTTTGGCGGACATTGGCCGTACGGCTGTATGGCCCGACTGAAAAATTGCACTGCACTGGCAGTTTTCAATGTTTTGGTCATATCTTTTTCGTCCGATGTCGAAATGAGGTGATTCAAAGCTTTTTCGAAAGTAGACTCAATGATCTACAAATCTTAAGAGACATCATCTTGAAATTACAACTCATTTCAAAGATGTGTAGCTTTGAACCTCCATGAACCTTCAAATCTGTTGTAAAAATGCACCGCATTGGCGGTCTTCAGTGTTTTGGTCATATCTTTTGATTCCGATGTCCAAATTAGGTGATGCAAAGCTTGCTGGAAAGTAGACTCAATGGAACTACAAATATTAAGAAGACATCATCTTCAAAATACAATTCGTTTCAAAGATGTGTAGCTTTGAACCTCCATGATTCAAATTTTCATGAAACCGCTTATAACAAACTTCATTCACAACACCTATTCATCTCGTTCACCAAAAATATATCTAAATCACATACGAACACATGAATCACGGTCGAAAACATGTGGGGTGTTACAGTGATTATCAGTGACGAAACCAAGAATCGTTATAGGACCGAGTTGATTCGGGGGTTCGGGGGCAGCACTCTAGATTTTAAAAAAAAAAAAATTTAAAGATTACTTTTTTCCTTGATAAGTAATCCCATGATAAAGCATCAAATTTAGCTTCAAGGGTTTTCTATATAAAGTTTCTTTGCAAAACATTATCTAAAATAACCATCTTATAGATTGATTTTGAAAATATAGCGAACTAATAACGAAATTACAATTTAATTTGATTTCTTTGGTATATACTAATTTCAATTTTTTTAAATTTTTTTGTTTCCTAGTGCATTGTTGGACTTATGAAAAATTAAACTGACTAGTGGATCAAAATAAACTTTAAAATTGAAATTTATTGTGTCCTATATTTCTTAAAATCATAATCAATTGAGTTTAAATCATTAAAAAAATTAAAACTATTTTTCTAGATCACTCGAAGCAACAATTTAATAAATTAAGTATGAAATCTTGTTATGTGTGAGAGAGTGAGTAATAATCACATAATAAAAAGAAATAAATAATGATTGTAATAAGAAAAAACACACATAGAGAATAATAATATAAAAATAAATAAATAATGATTTTTAATAAGAAAAACAATAAAGAAACTTTAATGAAATACCAAAAGTAGGAAAAAAAATGAGAGGAAAACTCCTTGCAAGTTGCAACAGGATATGAGAGAGATAGAGAGAGAGAGCCAAAAGAAAAAAAAAAGACTAAAACTCTTGCAACAGGATTCTAACCCCTAACATTTAGGCTGTAAGAACACACCCTTATCCAACTCAACTAACAACGACTTGTAACAAAAGCTGCACAATTCAGTAATCATTATTTTCAAGCACCGAGTTAGAGCTGAGTCCAGCTAACCTCTAGCTCCATCCCTGGTTATTATTGAAATGGATTCTCTCTTGGTGTTCAGTGCATTGCACAACACACATGTCGACACTCATACTTCAGATTACTTATTGAAGATTGTCGTTCTCTTACTTCCTAATTGAGAAACATAAAATTCTTTTGGTTAGGAGGTTAGTGAACAAGCCATTCACGAACTTGCCAAGGTGGTTGGTTATTTGTCTGACTTCGTTGAGTGGTTTAATAATCCCCCTGCTTTCATTTACAATGTACTACTTGTTTCGGATGCTATTATTGAATAAACTTTTCTTCTTTGAAAAAATAAAAATTTAATCATGGTATTATTATAAGTTCTAATTAATAGAATTTAATTATTGTATTATTATAAATCAATATTGTGATTGATATACATTTGGAAATCGCAATATATATACTTAAATTCTGGTGAACTTAAATATAAAAAAAAAGTCCCAAAAATTTTTCAACACTAATTGATATGAAATAATTATTCTATTCATATAAATAATATTTTTATTTTGCTACTTTTATGTATAATTTAGAATTTTATTTATTAAATTTTAAATAATTTCTTAGAGATTGCAAATACCGTGCATCACGCAAGTATAAATCTAGCCTTTGTTTACGTTGAAAACATGACCTGTCGTTTGTGATCATTGCACTTTGATGACTTGTTTTAAAATTGCGGTTTTTCTTCCTTATTTTTCCATTTTCTTGACAGGAAAAAATTCTAGTACTCCTGGAGTACCAAACACTCGGTACTCCAGACCAATGGAAACTGTCCACCTACACATAGGGGACCATTTTATTTACTAAATTGTGGCCCCCTATGTGTATGTGGGCAATTCTCATTGGTCTGGAGTACCGAGTTGGGTGCTCCAGGAGTACTAGAATTTTTTTCACAATCATGATTTTTGAGGCAATAGTGACGAAATTACGCTTCTTTCTAATAAGCAATAAATATAATTGAATATAAAACTTTTGAACATGCGCAAACTGGTCTTCAGCTTGTTTTAAGTTATACTATTTAATGTGAACTTTCATATATTTTTATTTTCACTCGTAATTAAAAAATTAACATATTTGGTCATATTGAAGTAGTTCTCATAGAATTTTGTTAAAATTTTAGGACGTGTTTTTTGTGATATTTTAAAATTTTGAAAAATTTCTTCGAGTGTTGAACATAGTCAAATTTTCACCATATCCCATATAAATCCATTTGTTGAAGACATGTTTCAAAAGTTGCTTCCATCAAAATTGAATTCAAGGCAAATTTTAGCAAACACAGAGAATCTCTAAGAAGTGGAGGGAAGACGTGCTCCAAAATTTATCAAAGACAATTGCTGACAGAGAAATGTTGGAATCAAAGTTAGTAAATATATAAAGGGCGAAAATGCCATATTGGTATTAAAAAAAAACACACTTTTAATGATTTGGTATTTTAAAAAACTACGGCGACATATTTGTATTTAAAATTCGATTTTGAGCCCTTAAGTCATTTTTTTCGCCGGCG
Source organism: Jasminum sambac (assembly GCA_018223645.1). NCBI lineage: Eukaryota > Viridiplantae > Streptophyta > Magnoliopsida > Lamiales > Oleaceae > Jasminum > Jasminum sambac. The sequence goes on along the minus strand of CP073648.1, from coordinate 23,205,009 downwards.
ATGGAATCTTGAATAAAATAATAATATTTTAAAATTTTCCCATTTTTAACCATTTTCCTATTTTCTATTTAATTTATGTTTTTTTATTTAAATAAAAATCTTGATTAATAATAATAATAATATAAACAAATAATAAAATTCAAAAAAAAAAAAACACTAAACCCAACCCCCAGCCCAACCCGCACCACCCCACCCTTCCCTAATGCCCAATTGGGCTACCGAGGGGAAACCCCCCTGGTAGCCCAATTTAGTTCGGGTCGTGAATCACGACCCACTTCAATTGGGCTATTGGGGGGAAACCCCCCGGTGGCCCAATTCGGCAATAGGGTGGGGGTGGTGTGGGGGTGGGGGCGGGGTTGGGTTTATTTATTTATTTATTTTGAATTTTTTATTTTATTATTTATTTATATTCGGTAAGTTTTTTTTTTGAAAGAACACACAATACATGCACGCAAGGTACAATGGCCCATTGTTAAATTTTTACAGTGATATATTCATACCAAAATTTTATACAGTTATAATAATTATTAACTGTTGGCTAATATTAAAATGTGCTCATCTTTAATGTATCGTGAAAAATTACGATATTAATGTGAACAAATGCTACGGTGTTGAAAATCTATTTTTTGGAATTTTTTTGATTTTATTTTATGATTTATTTATATTCGATAAGCTTTTACAGTGATATATTCATACGAAAATTTTATGTACGTAGTTACACTAATTACATTTATTATTAACTATTGGTTAATACCAATTTGCGCACGTCTTTAATTTATCGTGAAAAATTACGATATTTATGTGAACAAATGCAACGGTATTGAAATTTTTCAGATCTGATAAAATTATCAAATCCAAAACTCTGATAAAATTATCAGATCCAAAACCATGGACCAAAAAGCTCTTGGAAAAAGATAAAATAGCCAAAACTAATGGAGAAAATGGATGAAAACCATCCAAATGGACCGAACATGCATCAAAATTTTTTTGGCAAATCACACCGCTTTTTTATTTTTTAATTTATTTATATTATTACTATTAATCAAGAATTTTTTAAAATATGAAAATGAACAAAAAAATACATAAATTAAATAAAAAATAAGAAAATGATTAAAAAAAATAAAATTTGAAAATTTGAAAATATTATTATTTTATTTGAGATTCCATCACTGGCGAAGAAAAAGGACCTAAGTGCGTAAAATTGGAATTTTAAACACCAATATGTTGCCGAAGTGTTTTAAAATACCAAATTATCAAAAGTGTATTTTTTTTTTAATGCCAATGTGGTATTTTGGCCCTATATAAAGGATTGAGAATCCATTCAAAAGGATTACCCATTAGGGAGAATAATTCAATCTTAATTAATTAACCCCTCATTTTTCCAAAATTTAATGATGTGAGACTTTGTTCACACATTCTCAATAACTATAGCGGAGGACAATTAGACATCTAATTTATGTTCTAGCCGAGAGAAAATTTTGCTTACTAGTTTTTCATGTGTTTTGTTGGTGTTGATAACCCAATGAAGCGAGAAAATTAGCTGAGATCCAGCCGGTATCTTGGATATAATCAGCAACTTGTTTAGAGGAAGTAGCCAATGGCCTAACTTTGAATTTAAGTGGGCTTTTAATTGATTTATGGTTTCGTGAAAATCATTAAGTTTCAACATTTGGGAACTAGGGTAATTAAAAAAATGGAATTACGTTACATGTGTTATGAACGAGAGAGTTTTTCATTTCAAATCTCGTTATCAAATTCATTACGAATAGCCCCTATTTATAGAAAAATATTGGGGCACATCGTATTACAAATATTGGTCTAGTATACAATAGTCATTCACACAATAAAAACATAATCATTACATTTAATATATTTTCCACGTTTTTTTTTTCTTTTTCTTTTGCTTTTTGCTTTCGGTGGATACAATTATGTTTTACAACACTCCCCCTTGAATGACTATTTATACAGCTATCTTTAAACTTGTTTGAAGAAAAACCCAATGGGAGAAAAACATCTAAACTGTTTGTAGGAGACTTTGAGTGATCATATACTACTTCAGGAAAATCTCGTAGGACAAAACCTGAGCGAAGAGTAAACGGTAAGTTGCTCCCCCTGATGACGATCATTCTTATTTAAGTATTCATGTGCTGCCTCGTTAAAACCTTGTCAAGAAAACCCGATGGGAAAAACTTGATCGGAGGAAAAAGAGTACAGCTACTCCATTTGGTTCCGTATCTTGGGGGCTGATACATTCACCTTTGACGGAAGATTTATAGGCCATCATCATGAACGTTGATCATTAAAAACCTTGTTAGGAAAATCTAATGGGATAAAACCTTAATCAAGGGAAAAAGAGTGCAACGCGTATTTTGTGCAAGTATGCTTAAATCAAAATCCTTCAGGTAAGTATCATATTTATCACTGTGTCATAATCAGTGCTTATTTGCAATCGACAATCTTGATTTTACATTCTCACCTGATTGAGAGAGAGAGATATATATATATATATATATATATATATATCCGAATCTTCTCTCGAGATTTTCTATTAGTTGTGATTAGGCTGTCTCATTAAAAACTTTATTTAGGAAAAACCCTTTGGGATAAAACCCTCAAATAAGGAAAAGAGTACAGCGTACAACAATATCATTGCTTTATGCTATTAGAAGCAATGTTATCCTTTTAATAGTTCAATTTTCTTATTAAGCCCGTATATTTCAATATTATTCTTCGATATATCTCAATATCCTCATTATCGTTGATCGTATGTAGCGCTACATTTTCGTATCGTGTCGACACTTCCAAATTTCATTTCTTTCCCCAAAATGATATAACTTGTTGAGATATCTCATTATCGATTGTCTTTTAAGATTTCACAATATACTTGAGTCTATATACTCTTCAAAGTGTATGCCTCCTTTATCAAAATCATCTTTGATATACATATTTGGAGAACTTTTATTTGAATAATATCAATACTTCGGGCTTGCTAATTTATCAAAACATATATAATTGGTATATGAGATCGTTTGATTCATATTTGAATTTCAAATTCATGATACATTTCATATATTATTTCCAAACTATTAATACTCCCCCTCATGCTAACAACTAAACGCAACACAATTTGTATAATTTTCATCATATATATTCTCAATATTTGGTTTTAATGGGGGAATTTTTCATTCTATATTTTTTTTTCAATTTTGGCAAATCGATTGGAGGACTTTAAATATTTTGCCGATTCTATCCCACTCGTATGCGCATATCCAATTATTTACGGCCCTATTCAAATTATTTGGGATATACACTCACTAGCTTTATCATTCAATCTGGAACTCGTGCTCTTATCATGAGCAAATCACTTCATAAATTTTCTATTACGATATGCACATATGACTACACAGTGGATCCATATCATATTATATAGTAGTCCACATGAAGGGTGAGTGGGCCCATATATCTCGTCCCATATATATGTTCCAAATATATTTTGAATTTATTCCCAATCATTGGCTAGTAATGATTTCATCATTTATCAAGAACAATCATTTGAAGAATTCTTCCGGTTCTTGATTTCAATAAATTATTTACATCAATCGAACCGGGATCTATATAGTGCTCAACATTATTTATTACTTTTATCATATCCATGGCTCACCGACATATCCCATCATCTTTCGGTGCCATTATTACCTGCATTACTGTTCCAGTGTTGAATCTTAACCCATACGTTTCATATCATGGTACTGTTCAAACGCGGAATCGTACCTCATACGGGTTTATAAGTCATCCGGATGCTTATAATATTCACCCCAACAAGGGTCCGAGTATTATAATGGATCATACGCTCTCAAATCTTCGAAAATACTATCCCTCACTACCGATCAAAATGCTAAAGAGAATTTATCAAGGTAGACTCGAAAGATTGAGGATGCTAATGAATCAGGGCATCCCACAAGATATTAGATGGTTGATTGAAGCACGAGTTCAATTATCTGGTGAGGTTTCAATTCCTTCTAAATACATGTCTGGTATGGGTAAAAGTAGTTTTTCAAAGAAACGGAGAGCAAAAAGATTGGGAGGATGCTACAAATGTGCTCGGTGGACATGTGATACTCGATGTAAATCTGTGGGGTACTTGTCCAAAAACCGAGAAGATAAAATAGCATTAATTAAGGATGGATTGAGTAAGGAGTCTTTGGATGATATTCAACAGGCTCTTGAGACACATCCTAGTGGACATGTGCAAGGTGAGCTTATGGCCTTATGGGCCAAATTTAAAGATGAACAAGAACGATATAGTCTCGAAAAACTTACTTTAAAAGATCCTATTTGTAAATTTAGTAGAAAAACTTAGTAGTATGATTTTCTCATATTGATACAAAGCAAATCGGCTAAATCGATGTATTTCGCGTAATTGTAATTTATTTTTTTTATTTTTTTTTCAAATATATATATATGCATATGTATATATATATATATATATATATTTCAATCACCGAAAGTGTATGTCATTTCGCTGATATTTTTCTACTGTTTTCTTTTTCAAATTGTCAAAAGGTAAATAGTAAAATCACTTATTAGTTTGAAAATTTATCTTTAAATAGAGGGATTCATGTATCTCTCATTCATAAGTTGAAACTTTAGTGTAAAGAGAGAGATGGAGATGGAGATGGCGATGGGAATTTCAGAATCATTTTATGCAAGTCAAACTTTACTTCACCTGATCAAAACTGTATGTGTTCTTGGTGGATCTAGACTGGTAGGTGATATCCAATATGTAGATATGGCAACTCAACTTATAAGGGAGTTAGGAAAACAAAACATCGATATACTGTATGGAGGGATCAATACCAAACTTTTAAAGAGTCTTACAATGGCCGCACAATTATGGGGGATAAGAGTGTCAAGTGTAATACCTTTTCATAGAATTGGAGTTAGCAATCGTATTGGATCTAGTACTCTCATGGGTTCAAGTGGATTGATGCTACAGACGCAGTCTATTCACGATTGCATGATGTATATGATGAACAATAGTGATGCTTTTATTATCCTTCCAGTCGGCTATAACACGTTGGAGGAAATTTTCAATATAGCGTCATGGGCACAGTGGAATTTTCATACCAAACCCATAGGTTTGTTGAATATTAACTATTTCTTTGATGGCTTGCTAGCATTTCTAGATCGAGGTGTGAAACATAAATTTATTTCTCAATCAGCGAGAAAAATACTTATTTCCGCCAGTACGGTTGCCGAGCTACTTATAAATATTCAATCATATGTTCAAGAGTCTGTGGAAGCTGAAACCCGTCGGTCACAGACCATCGTCGTCAAGCGAAAGAAGAGTTCAGATCCTTTGGATCTCTCATTATGAACCGGATGCCAGGGGTGGCAGAGTTACGGAGTATTTATACTCTCGAGACGCATCCCTCATTTACGGGTTCAATATGTATTTTCTTTTTGTATTTCTATATATTTTTGAGTGTCTATTGCCACCGTTTAATATTCTCAATATATTCCACTTTTACTTATTTTTGTGCTTCTTCTAAAGCAACAATAATAATATCGATCATGTTGGCTTTGAAAAAACCTATTGTACCATCATTGTGACATATACTTCTTCAATATCGTTTTCTTCTCATATCAATACGATCTCATATCATCAATATGATTATTTCATATGATCCCACTATACGATATATTTCCTTCAATTTGTCAATTGGGATCTTATTGAGCATTTTACTTTCATCTATTTATTCAATGGTAACTTTTGGTATCTCTTACTCGATGTCTCCAGTAATATAAAATAAATATGGAGAACAATTTTTCTTTATCAACTGCTTCATTGAGAGCATTTCCCATTGTATCACAATATACTAATCTCATAATGAGATTTTTCACCATGGTATCTTTTTCCTTCCATAGGATTCTTTGAGAAATTTTATTCTATTAACACATATAGCAGTAAATTCCGGCATTATCATTTCGTTAATATCAATATAACATTTTTATTGAATGTATATAAATCGATTACTCTTATTTAGTAACAATCGTGGGGTTTAATCCAAACACATTGGTAATATGATTCTAATTGTGTGGTATAACCCACCACATTGAAAATATTCACTTCAATCGTGTGGTATAACCCACCACATTGGAAGTATAAAATGCATAAACTTAAATTATAGAAATTAAATTCTCCACAATAGGTGGTAGAACTTATCGCATGGAAATTATCGCAATAAATATAAGTTTAAATTTCAATAGGCGGTAGAACCGTCCATATGAAAATTATTTTAACAAATTTAAATTGCGAGAGTTAAATTGCATAAATTATAGAACCTGCAATTAGTGATGGTTGAACCCATCACATAGGAGGTGATTCAATATTGAAATGGCAGAAATTGGTCCATCAAATAAGTGGTTTGACCCACCATTTGGGAATTAATGAATGTAAACTGTCCATATGTCCATCTACTTAGCATATTCATCCTTGTAAACTGTCCATATGTCCATCTTCTCAGTAAATTTGTCCTTGTATTCGTTCTTGCAACGGGCCCGGATCTCACAACTCCAATATATGATCGTGACCTCTCAAAATATTTTAAATATATTTTCCCCTTTTAGATTATCACCTAAAAATTTCCTCAATATTCATTTCCGTTAAATATAAATGATAGCATTAAAATCGAACAATCGCATCCATTTATTTATAAATATACAAGTATTATCTTGACATTAAATCTTATTATTTGAATTTATGTTATTAAATCACTAAGAATTTCTTGTGTAATTTTACTAGATGAAATATATGTTGTGGGGGCACACAAGGATAAATAAAAGCAAAGTTGTCAACCTAATATGATTATAGAAAGAATATAATATAATATACCTAATAGTGCTCCTCATTATTTTGTACATCTTGCAACGGATCAATTATTCTGGAAATCATGGCCACATATCTTTATTCCTGGAAAGCCCACTATGTAGCTATGTGATGTTCATATATATAAACATATTTCCAATCAATTAATTAAACATAGGAAAAGTAAAACATAAAGCAAAATTCAAAAGGGGCTTCCTGGACATAGCATAAACATCTTTTGCATAATGATCCGGTTAGCTTACTTCAGATCCGATATTGGTGGTTGCTCTAAAATCCTACCGGAATTCATTCAAATTATTCAAGAACTCTCCTATCGGAGTTCGCGTTCTTCTTTTCGGAATTCTGGAATTTAGCATGATCGGTTTCTCAACAAGATCAGGTAAGAGATTTATGATTATGATAAATTGGTGAAGTTAGAGATGAGATCAATAGGAGTGGGAGAACAAAAACAGTGGACTTTAGTCTGTGAAGTTGCTATGAGTTTTGGAAGCTCAAATCCAAGCTGAAAAAGATTTTGTTCTGGTAAAGAAATTGATGCACCACTTAGATCCAAAATCTGGAGCTTGGAAACAAATCGAAATCCATCAGATGAGATCGTTCTCAGTGGATTTCCATCCAGCTTTGAGCAAGGGATTTCATGTTAGCATCATTATTGACCTTGGCTAACTGAGACGGGACGGAGTTAGCGGCAAGGATGGACTGAGCAACTGCAACTGCAAAATATGTATCTAGAAGATGGATGAGTTGCGTAGTCCATTTTTTAGCAATTGTGATGAGAGAAAGAGAAAGAGAGATATTGATATCGAGAGAGAGAGTTATCGTATTGATAACGTATTATGAACGAGAGAATTTTTCATTTCAATTCTCGTTATCAAATTCATTACAAATAGCCCCTATTTATAGAAAATATTGGGGCATATCGTATTACAAATATTGGGGCACATCGCATTACAAATATTGGTCTAATATACAATAGTCATTCACACAATAAAAACATAATCATTACATTTAATATATTTTCCACGCTTTTTCTTTTTTCTTTTTCTTTTGCTTTTTGCTTTCGGTGGATACAATTATGTTTTACAACATGTAAATTATGTCCTTGTACGAGATTGATTTCTAACTTACAAAGCATCATTTACAACTATTTTCTTTGTAAAGCCTAGAGAAATGAAAAAATTGACTAATAATAATGTTCTTGCAACACATTTTTTCAATCATAATGGTACCATAAAATATGTGAATAATCACATAAAAATATTAGATATTTCATTAAATTTAAATTCTAATTTTAATTGAGTAGTAAAAGTAAATTTATAATTGCTCCTTCGCTATTATTTAGTATTTACCCTGAAGTGTAGGGGTGAGTGTTAGTCGGTTCGGTCGGCGAATCAAAACCGATTGACCATGGTCGGTTTTTTTTTTTAAATTGAGTTGAACTGACCGGCTCGATTGGGTAAACCGAAACCGACCGAACCGGTCTGTTTTTTTCGGTTTTTCCTTTTTTTTCCAGTTTTTGGTTTTTGGTTTTTTTTTATAAAAACCGATCAGTTTTTCAGTTTGGCGAAAAACGAACCAAACGCCAAAAAAAAGAACCAAACCGACCCGATGCAGTCGATTTCGATCGATTTGATTGTTTGGTAGTTGAAATGCCCAGGCCAGTGAAGTGTAATTTTGAAATTTGAGAATATTCTGGGACGAAGTCATAAAGTGTTAGTAGGTTCCAGGTGAGTCTAGTTATGTTTTTAGGTTGTCCCTTTCAATTGGGGATACAATATTTTATCCTCCATATCCCAGTGCCTATTTTCTTGGTCAGAACTTCTGTTCTAATCAAGGTGCCATTAGCAAAATCCTTTGTCTAATTTAGCTGGAATTTAGCGTGTTCGTGTGTATTTTTTTTTTGTCTAAAAATTGATTAAAGATAAACTTTTTGGATAGATAGTGGCGGAGACCACGAGATGTGTAGATAATAATGAGTAATGATGTGAGATGTGCGGTTGATATTAATGTTTGACTTTGACTTTGACTTTTAGTAGCAGATGATTGTTCTTATCCTACAGATTCACTTTTTTTTTCTTTTTATTTTATTGTTCAGGAGTTGTATTTTGCCCGTGGCAGCCTAAGAAAAAGTCCTTAAGAGCATGAAGAAGGGAATTTTTCATATGACCAGTACTGAATGGATCGGATCTTCTATATCATTAACTAAACTAGCAATGGTTGTCATTAATCATTATCAATGCATGAATGCTTTGTTTTTCAGTCATTTATGTTATTGACTTCTAAGCAAAGATAAAGTTGCTTTATAAAGGTTTCTTTGATCAAGTAGTAGTGAAGTAATGCACCGATTAGTGGTCAAAATAAATAATGGGCTTCATCAACTGCTATAATGGATTACTGGGTCTCGACTAGGCCCACTCCATAGCTCTGCCCACCACAGCCCATTTCACCTCTATATATATGTAAATCCAACTCATTTGCAAGGTATGTATATTCTACATCCACATACAAAACCCGACTTCCCCTACAGGCACTTCCGGTCGTTGACTTGACCATCGGAGTCCCCTCCGCCGCGGTGGCCCGGCGCTCTAATGGGTTATTGCGTGTGCAGGAATGCGGGGTCGTCTTCGGGATTCTAATCGGCGTTCATTTTTGGAGGCCAACAGATTGGCGCCGTCTTGTGGAATCGGCACAAAAAGCCGCTGGAAAATATCCAATATTTTCCGGCGAAAAGATGGGGATCTAAAACCCCGAGTGGATCTTGAAGAAGATGGTGATTCTTGAGCAAACGGGTTACTGGAAAGAGATTTTTCTTCATTTTTCCTGCGAAAAGGGAATGGATCGAGGGACAAAAGCTCTCCACCTCTCGAAGAAGTTGAGCTAAAGAGCTCCTTACTGCCAAAATGGACACAGACCCTTCTTCTCGACCAAAAATGCTCATTTTCCTTCATGAAGCTCGAGCTAAAAGCTCGCTTTTGTCAAAAGAGGATCTAAAAAGGATGGCAACAAAATGAGACTTTGGAAAAGCTCAAACAAAAGCTCCTACTCCAAAAGAAAAAGCTCACACTTTCCAACCAAGGAAGACAACTGAGAAAGAAAGTTGTGAAATCCTTCATTAGTATGGCGAAGAAGAGACAGAGCAACAACGAAATTTCGGCCAAGAGTCACTGCTAGCCACAATCACCACCAGCGATTACCACCACCGCGGGACTCCGTGGCGGTCAAAGTTTTGTCCCCCGTAATTACAGTTGTGAGGATTGAACGAGTGATGGGACATGACAGAGAATGTGTAACTCCCACAGTCCCAGTTTATAAGTTAAGAGACCCTTTCAATTAGGCATGAGGCCTTTTGGGATAAGCCCAAGAACAAAATCGTGCCGGTTAAGTCTAAAGCCGATAATATCATGCCGAAGTGGATCGAGTTGCTAGCGGGCAGAACCCAAATCCGTTTGATCCACCCCAGGGCACAGTAGGCCAGATTCGGGTGGGCCATGATGGGGGATCGGGTTGTTAGAGAATGGCTTGCCAGTTGGTCAAGTTGAGAGATATTTTTTCCCAGTCTGCTTGAGGAAGCCATCACGTGCAACTGTGCAAGCAAGTTGAAACCTTTTGCTGGGCCAACCCCACTTGCTAAATAGGCCGCAAAGATTTTTATCACTTGGTCCTATCACTAATGCAAATATGGGCTGGACTCATTAGATCTTGGACCAGAATAAATCCTTCAAATGAAGCCAGGCTTCGGCCATGCCACCTCGTCCTCTCCACGGAGCCAAGAGACTTTGGGCCTCGTCCAAGCCGCCTCGGCCATGCCACCTCGTCCATATCGGCTGGCCTCGGCCTCGTTCAATTCACTTCAGACATGTCTACCTCGTCATTTGAAGGTCGACCTCGGTTACCAACTCCTGCAGCCGCTTGTGGATTCTCACTGCTCCTCTCAATCGGACACTAGCCCCCATTCTTGAACGAGAAAGGCAAGTTTTTCTCTCACTCTCGTCTAATCTGCAGCCTTTGGAATGGGATCGTAATGGCTCCCTAGCTTGTCAAAATATCTCACCCGTAAATGTTTAAGGATTGACGAGGCCTCGAGAATGAGGTGTTGAGTATTTAGCTAGCCTCGACTCCTTGAATTTGGCTAATAAACGGGTTTGGTGAGACTTAACTAGCCTCAACTTTTAACAAATATGAGTAAAATGCGACCCTCATTATTGGAGATTATAGTAACTGGAGTCTTACTTTATTAATCCATCACATTGCTTCAATCGAAAGAGCTAAATCGAAACATCTGCAGCATCTGCATATTTCAAATAGCCCGCTTCACTGAAATATTGCGACCACTCCTCAAAGGATTGACTCGTGAGGCATATACCGTTGGAAAGGCACAAATGAGCTTTCCAGAGCATTTTGCGGTTTGCAATTCGGAGTTTCCCAGCCAAAGATATGGCATTTTGTTCACCGACGGGTCCTTGCTGAATTCCTCTGCGGGAATATTCTACACAACCTTCTTTGATTAATTTCTGCGAAAAATCCAGAGAGAATTAGCTAATGATCCATACACCATTGGAAATCCGCGAATGTTAAATTTCCATGGAATTTTACAGATGGTGATTCGGAGTGTCGTTGACAAAGATATCACATATTGTTTACAGATTGGTCACTGCTGAATTTCTACTCAGAAATACGATTCACAGTCAACTTTGTTGAATTGCTGGGAAAAATTCAGAAATAATTAGCGAGTGGACCATGCGCTACTGGAAAGGCACGGATGTTAGCTTTCCATAGCATTTTACGGTTCACAATTCGGAGTCTTGTAGACAAAGATATTACACTTTGCTCGCTGAAAGTTCCCTACAGAATTTCTACTCGAAAATTCATCTACTTTGCTTCTGCTATGTTCTAGCAACGTTCTGCAGGCTTCAATTGTCATCAACGACGCATGACCTCGTTTTGTCGAAAGCCCAATTGAATTTGCATCGTATATTGCAATCTCCATTGACAGACGTCAAGGCAGCCTCTAAAAGCTTGATGACTTAGCAAACAACACTTTTGAGTTTCGGAGTAAAACACGCCTATTTGGTATAGCACCTGAATGTGCCTACTGACACCTAAAGGGCTAGTGGAGATAAAACATCTACGTCTGGGAATGTAATAGCTCCAAAAAGTTCCCCGGTCAAACGATGATACAAGGTCAATTACTAAGAAAGCGGGCTTCCCTCAAGTTTACTATCTCAGAACTCGACAACTAAAGCAAGACGAGCGGCCTCGTAATCCATATACATGGATTGCTATCTCTATGTTTGAGGTAAGCTTTAAGCCCTTGTTAAACCGAGGCAAGCATGTAAGCCCTTGTATATGGTCGAAGTCAAGCTATTGTTCGTGGATATCTCTATCATTTGATGCAAGCAATAAACCCTCTCCACCGAGACAATTCGTAAGCCCTCATTGTTTAGCTCTTGGCTGAGGTAATCTGTAATCCCTCATGAGCTATATCATTCAAGTCAAGTACTTAGGTCTTACATTACACGATATTATTTTGCTTCGGCAATCACTTGGTTGATTCGATTATACTATACTGCCTCGGCGATGCTTCATAATTACGAGCAGTCATATTATAACGCCTCGGTGATGGCTCGCAATTACGAGAAGTTATATCATACCGCTTGGGCAATGCCTCGTAATTGTGAGAAGTTATATCATACCGTCTCCGCGATGCCTCGTGAGAAGTTATACTATGCCGCCTCGGCGATGCCTCATAATTACGAGAAGTTATACTATACCGCCTCGGCGATGCCTCGTAAGTACTAGAAGTTATACTATATCGCTTCGGCAATACCTAGTAATTATGAGAAGTTATATTATGCCGCCTCGGCAATGCCTCGTATTAGAGAAGTTATATTATATTATACAGCCTCGGCCTATACCGCCTCAGCGATGCTTCGTATTATGAGACGTTATACTATTTCGTTTCGGGGATACCTCACATCGTGGGATGGTTATTCACTTTCTCCGAGACTAATCGTAAGCCCCTTTCAAGCCTATTTATCAGCTCCGGTAAATATGGTTTCTCAACCCTGCCCACACATGAAGGCGCGACACATTTGCACCTTCACTTTATTTGAATTCTTTTGGGCGAGCAGGCCTACGCATGAAGGCGCGGCATATTTGCCCCTTCACTGCATTACGATTCTCTTGGCCAAGCAGGCCCAAGCATGAAGGCGCGGCACATTTGGCCTTCACTGCATTTAGATTCTCTTGAGATGAGCAGGCCCACGCATGAAGACGCGACATATTTGCCCCTTCACTGCATTACAATTCTCTTGGGCGAGCAGGCCCATGCATAAAGGCTTGGCACATTTGGCCCTTCATTGCATTACGATTCTCTTGGGCGAGCAAGGCCACCCATAAAGGCTCGGCACATTTGGCCCTTCACTGCATTTGGATTCTCTTGGGGTGAGCATGCCCATGCATGAAGGCGTGGCACATTTTACCCTTCACCGCATTATGATTCTCTTGGGCGAGCAGGCCTACGCATGGAGGCTCGACACATTTGTCCCTTTGCTGCATTTGGATTCTCTTGGGCGAACATGCCCACACATGAACGGGCAACACATTTGCCCCTTCACTGCATTTGGATTCTCTTGGGAAGCAAGCCTACGCATGAAGGAGAGGCACATTTGCCCCTTCACTGCATTTTAATTTATCTAACGCGAGCAGGCCTAACTTCTCTGAGGCCATTCTATATGCCCTCGTCGACCCTATTTCTTTGAGGTCATTACGTAAGCCCTCGCTGACTCTCTTTCTTCGAAGCCATTATATAAGCCCTCGTCAACTCCACTTCTCTGAGGCCATTGTGTAAGCCCTCGTTGACTCCACTTTTCCGAGGCCATTATGTAAGTCCTCGTCGATCCTATTTCTCTGAGACCATTATGTAAGCCCTCGTCGACTCTACTTCTCTGAGGCCATTACGTATGCCCTCGTCGACTCAATCTCTCTGATGCCATTACGTAAGCCCTCGTCGACCCTATCTCTTCGAGGCCATTACGTATGCCCTCGTCGACCCTATTTCTCTGAGGCCATTACGTAATTACTTCTCGCCTCTATTTATTCAAAGTCATTACTTAAGCCCTCGTCCACTCTACTTCTCCGAGGCCATTGTGTAAGCCCTCGTTGACACCACTTATCCGAAGCCATTATGTAAGTCCTCTTCGACCTTATTTCTCCGAGGCCATTATATAAGCCCTCGTCGACTCTCTTTCTCCAAGGCCATTACATAAGCCCTCGTGGACCTTATTTCTCCAAGGCCATTACGTAAGCCTCGTCGATCTTATTTTTTCGAGACCATTACGTAAGCCCTCATCAATTCTATTTCTCTGAGGCCATTACGTAAGCCCTCATTAGCACTATTTCTCTGAGGCCATTACGTAAGCCCTCCTCGACCCTACTTCTCCAAGCCCATTATATAAGACCTCATCGCCTCCACTTCTCTAAAACCATTGTGTAAGCCCTCGTTGATCCCACTTCTCTGAGGCCATTACGTAAGCCCTTGTCGACTTTATTTTTCCGAGACCATTACATAAGCCTTCATCGACTCTCTTTCTCCGAGGCCATTACGTAGGCCCTCGTCAACTCTCTTTCTCAGAGGCCATTACGTGCCTCGTCGACTCCATCTCTCCAAGGCCATTACGTAAGCCCTCGTCGACTCTATCTCTCCGAGGCCATTACGTAAGCCCTCGTCGACCCTACTTCTCCAAGGCCATTGTGTAGGCCCTCGTCGACTCCATTTCCCTGAGGCCATCGTGAAAGCCCTCGTCGATCCTATTTCTCCGAGGCCGTTACGAAAGCCCTTGTTGACTCTACTTCCTCGAGGCCATTACGTATGCCCTAGTTGACTTTATCTCTCTGAGGCCATTACGTAAGTCCTCGTCAACCCTATTTCGCCGTGGTCATTACATAAGCCCTCGTTGACTCTCTTTCTCCGAGGCCATTACGTAAGCCCTTGTCGACTCCATCTCTCCGAGGCCATTACGTAAGGCCTCGTCGACTATCTCTTTGAGCCCATTTCATAAGCCCTTGTTGACTTTACTTCTCCGAGGCCATTACGTAAGCGCTCGTCGACCCTACTTCTCCGAGGCCATTGTGTAAGCCCTCGTCGACTCCACTTCTTTGAGGCCATTGTGTAAGCCCTCGTCGACTCCACTTCTTCGAAGCCATTACATAAGCCTTCATCAATCTTATTTTTTCGAGGACATTACGTATGCCCTTGTCGACTCTACTTCTCCGAGGCCATTACGTATGCCTTCGTTGACTCTATCTCTCCGAGGCCATTATGTAAGCCCTCGTCGACCCAACTTCTCCGAGGCTATTATATAAGCCCTCACCGACTCTATCTCTCCGAGGCCATTACTTATGCCCTCGTCAACTCCATCTCTCTGATGCCATTACGTCAGCCCTCGTTGACTCTATCTCTCCTAAGCCATTTCGAAAGCCCTCGTCGATTCTGTCTCTTCGAGGCCATTACGAAAGCTCATATCAACTCTACTTCTCCGAGGCCATTGCGCAAGTCCTTGTCGCCATCCTAGACAAACAACACTTTCGCCTCGGCCTACGATTTACTCCTCGTCCAATGCACCTCCTCAACCAGTAGTTGGTTTCTCAGTTTACCTGCCGACTTGACAAGTGAGTTATTCACCTACTTATCAACCCCAGAACTCGTATAAATATCAAAGTTCTGGGGTTGCGGGCTCCTACAGTGGGTGCACTTTGCTTCCACTTATTTATCTTTTATAGCGAGCGCTCCGAGGCCAATCATAAGCCCTTGTCGAGCTTATTTATCTGTTTTGGCAAAATATGGTTTCTTAACAAATATATGCCTCATCGACTTCAGCCTTGCAAAATATGGTTTCTCAACCAACATGCCTCATCAGCTTTAGCTTCGGTAAAATATGGTTTCTCAACCAACATGCTTCATTGGCTTCAGCCTCGGTAAATATGGTCCTCAACCAATCTACCGCCTCGGCAAGCTATTTGAAAGGCATTCGAGGCCGGGGTGCAAGCTTTTATCATAATATCTAAAGCCATTCGTAAGTCCTCCATTTATTGAAAGTTGGGTAATATCCTCCGAGGCTATTCACAAGCGTCGCCGATTATATCCAGATCATATCTTCCGAGATGATTCACATGCCTCATTGACTATACTTTGATCACATTCACCGAGGCCATGTGTAAGCCTCGTCAATTCTACCTTTCAACAACTTGCTGTGGCGGTTTGCAAGTCCTCGGGCTATCGAGGTCAACATCGCAGTACAGAAGCAATTCCTAAGCCCTCACTACCAGCAACTAATACGTCAAACTCCGACCCGTACATAAATGAACAAATCGGACTTCGGGGACTTATGTTACTGGGCAAAATAAATAATGGGCTTCGTCAACTGATATAATGGATTATTGGGCCTCAACTAGGCCCACTCCACAGATCGGCCCACCACGGCCCATTTCACCTCTATATATATGTGAATCCAATTTATTTGCAAGGTATGTTCATTCTACATCCACAGGCCCGACTTCCCCTATAGTTTCAGGCACTTTCGGCTGTTGACTTGATCGTCAGAATCCCCGCTACCGCGGTGGCCCGGGGCTCTAACGGGCTGTTGCGTGTGCAGAAATGTGGGATCGTCTTCGGGATTCTTATTGGTGCCCATTTTTTGAGGCTGGCCGTCTCAACTCTGGAAGACGAATCGGCGTTCATTTTTGGAGGTCAATAGCACCTATTGCACTATCCCTGGTCACACTCCAAATGTCAAGTTATAGGCAAATGTATGCATAATGTTGGCACCCTGGTGACGTGGCACGAGTGCGCCCAGGCCTACGCCCCACGTGGACCCCTTGTCTACATGTTGGAGAGCCAGGTCGGCCGGTGACGTGTCATGTGTCCCAGGTCGGATTGATCGCGGAATTCACCCCAACAGGGAATTGGCGGAGTGTCCCAGTTCAGCTCGGCTAAGCCCAGCTGTCGCCACCCCTAGGACCCAGGTCGGCCAACCCATGGAGAACTCTTCCTATCACAACCGACCCCCGGATGGTCCGAGGTCAGCTCAGCCACGGTGTGTGCCCTATCCCACTCGCTACAGTAGCCGACAACAAGGACAATCTACGTGTCACCTGACACCCTGACACCACCTGCAGCCGACAGACCATCCTTTCCCCATTAATGAAACGACGGCTGCACCCAAGTTTCGAGGTCAACGCCTTAAATGCGAGACTGCCTGAAGTACAACAGACATCATCATTGCATCTATTCTGGAGCAGACCTAGCCGACGCCATGATGACCTACTACCCTCCTACCAGATTGCACACTATAAATAGAACACTTAGCATTCATTTGAGACACGAGAAACTCTCTGTAAACACGGCCCAGTTCGGACAATATACATTTATACATTTTACTTCTTCTTCAGTACTACTATCCAGGTCCTGACACCTACCCCAGTTGATAAGTAATCAGTCCTTACTGATTTCGACGTCAACACATAATATATATTTAAATCTTGTAAAGTTTTATTAATCAAGAAACCAAGAAAATAAATACTGAAATCTTTTTCTGTGATTGAGATTGAAGTCGAGCTTTATTCGTAGTTTGGTGATGTCAAATATGTAGACTGTGGGTTGAATGGTAAAGTTAATAGTTGTCTTCATATTATGTGCATTCAGCAGATGAGGGAAACGTTGAAGAGCAAAATAAATCATCATAGAAGCTCAATAACAGATATTTCTCTTTAGCTGCTATTGGTGGATTTGTGAAAGTCAAGCTTGATCTATATTATTACTAGAACATCAGTTCAATTTACATAACCATAAGTTCATGCTGGTCGGGGAAATTCATTCCTAAACTCAAGTGGATGTATACGAGTTTACAACGTTTTTGTCTTTTGCGTTGTAAGATGTGAAGAATTAACATCTAAGGTGTTGTGGCGGCGAGTTTTACTATTTCTCAACATAATAATTCATATATATGGCAACTTTGAATGTATCTTTATTTCTCAGTTTGAGCTATTCAATGACAATGTTGATAGGTTGAAGTCTGTAATCTGTTTCAGTTCTTGTTTTCTTTGTCCATCGTTTCATCTAAATAAAATAGTGGATTGTTTTAATTAGATTGTACAATTGGGGAGATATGATCAATATTAACGTCGGGGAAAAAAGCTAAAGGAGAAAATCATGGAGAAAAAGGCTATTATGAAATAATGTGGATGGGGAAAATCTCGCGTGAAATGTAGGTATAGATTTTTGTTTATATAAACCTTGTTTTTTGGTATTTTCTTTGTTCGTTTATATAAACGGTATTTTCTTTGTTCGTTTATATAAACTAAGTTTCTTTCCATCTGTAATGACATTTGCATTCCAACGACATGTATTTTGCAATTCCTTTTTTTAATTAACTTTTTATTTAAAAATTGAGTCTAACAAATTTTTTTTACACCATTGCATTTTTTATTTTTAACAAGATGCATTTTTTCCTACTTAATAAATAAATATGCTATGTTTAGTCCCCACAAGGCCACAAATTAACATTTGGTAAATTACAAGTAGATGAAAAGTTAGTGTGGGTCATAAAAAGTGAGGGGAAATTGGGTAAAAATGAGATTAAATTTGGCCTCATTTTTATCCAATTTCCCCCTCAAAATAGGTTTTTCACCTAGATTTTGAACATTAATTGATTTTGTTGAGTGAAAAAACCTAAACTTAATTTTTTTTTAATCCAACATTGATTGTGCTCTAATGAATTGGGGCATCAAATTTGGGGATGGAGTGGATGATATGCCACATGGTATTATCGAGAAAGTGTCAGCAATTATCGCTGATTTTATTGAATAAAAAATCCATAGAACAGATAAATGCCACGTGTACTCTATTCAAAAACCGAAAAAATACAACATGTACAATTGGACACGTGGCTTTCAATTATTGGATAGTATGAGGATAGTGATTGATAACTGATTACAAATAAACAAAGCAACAAATAACATCTCCATTCTTTTCAAAGGAAAATAACATCTCCTTTATTAGGGTGGGCCAAAATGCACCCCCATTTTTAGGGGGAATTTTTGGAACGGAAAATTCAGAGTCCACTTTTCAAACACGCACGGATGCATTTTGTGCCCAAATGAAATTTTAAGATCCAACAAGGTTTAATTTTTTTTCTGTATCAGGCAGTTGATTGATCATGATATGGCATTGTTAACAATTTTATACTATCTCATTTATGCTCCATTGACCAATCAAAATAAATGTAAAAAAAAAAAAAAAAAGGTTATAATTAGATATGAATCAAAACTAGAAAAAAAAATTACGTGATCCACCTCTATACTTGATAATTATTTGAAAAGAATTTTACGCGTTGTTGACAAGATAATTTCTTTCTAGCAATAAAAAGCTAATCCAAGGTTCCATCCTTAAACAATTGCGCTAACACGAAATTCCCTCACTCTTTTCACTCTTTACATTAGTCATTGCGCTAACACCTAGTGTATCACTCCTTATTTCTAAAGAATGGAAGTTTTAATTATAACTGCATCATTCTTTTCTCTAGCAATTGCCACCAACTCCCACCGGTTCCCTACATGGGTGTCACCCAATGATGCGAAACTTCTTCAATCGCCTATCTTATCTGGGGCAAATATTGTTGTAGCACAAGATGGTTCGGGGCGCTACAGAACAGTGAAAGAAGCCATTTCAGTGGCTGAAAAGAGGTCAGAATCTGGAAGATTTATGATCTATGTGAAGCAGGGAGTTTATAAGGAGAATATTCAAATTAAACCTAAAAATAGTTTAAAAATCTTATTGCTGGTAGGGGATGGTATCGGGAGGACTAATATTACCGGTAGCATAAGGGTGACTCCCACAATCGGCACATACCAAACTGCTACAGTTGGTAAGTGAATTTTTTTTTTTTTTACACCACTTCTTTTTAATAAATAAATTAGTCTCTTGGGCTTTTATCTCCATCTATATAAACTTGTACATCATTAGATAGTTGATTTGGTTTAAAGAAATGCCATTTCACTACATGCACGCACACGGGTAATGATCTTCAGTCACAATTCCTTGTTCCCCATCAATTGGTCGCATAAATGAGTAGTGATGAGTAAAGAAGCATACACCATTACATCACTTGAATGATAATTTTTTAAGTATCTCAAATATGACTAATGAGACAATATTCATGCACAGGTGTTGATGCAGATGGATTTTTCGCATGCAAAATATCATTTATAAATACCGCCGGGACGAAAAGTCAGGCGGTTGCTCTCCGGTCAAATTCCAACTATTCAGTATTCTACAAATGTAGCTTCGAGGGTTATCAGGATACCCTCTATGTCCAAGCGAAAACACAATTCTACAGAGAATGCGATATTTATGGCACTGTAGATTTTATCTTCGGTGATGCAACTGTCGTATTTCAAAAGTGCAATATTTACGCAAGACTAGGTCCACAGCGGACCAACACTATAACGGCTCAGGGAAGAAACGATTCAAGTAATCCCACGGGTATAGTCATTCAAAACTCCCGGGTTATGGCAGCTTCGGATCTGAAACCGTTTCAAAGCTCTGTGAGAACGTATCTCGGTCGACCTTGGAAGAAATATTCACGAACTATTTTCATGACGACTTTCTTGGGTGACTTGATTCACCCTGACGGTTGGATGCCTCGGAATAACAATAACGATAACGATACGGTGTATTATGCTGAGTATAAGAATAGTGGGCCTGGAGCTGTAACTTCAAATCGGATTGGTTGGAAGGGTTATCATATTCTTAAACACGTAGATGAAGCTGTGGGATTCACACCAGGGAACTTCATTGATGCCAATCAGTGGTTGCCACAGACCCATGTGCCTTTTACACCTGGATTTTAAATTTTTTGTTTCGATGGAAATATTATCCCTACACATTTTATTTAAGGCACTACAATTATTATGTTTCTCACAATAGTATTAAATAAAATGAGATAATTACCAATAAGTCTATATTATTTTTAATTAAAATTTTCAAGTACACCACTTATTTAACTTTGAACTCCCAACCCCCGCCCCCTCCCCCTCGTTGTCTTCAACTCTCTCTTTGTGAGATACTCAAGTCTCTCTTTAATTTCCCCGATTCACCAATTCCCTTCCTTCTTACACCAGAAAGAAAGTGAACTTGTGAGATTACAGTAGTCAATCCAATTTAAGGAGTCGAATTACTGTGGTTTTTGTCATGCGTTTATGGGGAAAATGGCGTTTCTTCTATAACAAAGAGCAAATCGTCATTTTACTTTTAAAAAAAAATCCCACCAACCATTTGCGTTATATTACAAATCCAGAATCTTGGGGGGGGGGGGGGGGGAAGGGGGGGAATACAACTTTTTCACATAATTCTTTTTTTCAGAACGAAAATGGAAATAGAAGAATTTTGAAACACAAATTTGGGAAAGGAACTAAAATCGGACTTCAAATCTTCAATTTCAATAGAATCGAGAAATAGATGAACAGCTGGAAATGAGACTTTTGTTTCTTTTTTTTTTTTTTTTTTTTTGTTTTGGAACTGAATCGGGAATAACTGTATTAGATTTGGACCATACCATCTGAAAATGGAGCTATGGTTGAGAAATTCACACCAAACACGATTAAGGGATAATTCCCAATTTTTTATTGCTTAATCTGCAAGGTTACAAGCCCAAATATTTATAGGGGAGTTACAACTTACAACCCACTTAAATCTAACAAACTAAATAAACTAATTTGCAACTGAAGTCCCTAAATTCTTATCAAAGTGAAAGTAAACAATAAACTAAAAATATAAAATATCTCAATAATGTTTCTTCTTTAAAGAGGAGCAGATCAAGAAGAAGAAGAAGAAGAATAATAATAATAATAATAATAATAATAATAATAATAAAGGAAATTCCACACAGCGATTCATTGATAGACACTGCGGTAATTAAATGGTTTAACCCAACCAAATTAAATAAATATGTGGTTAAATCACACCAATAATGATATAACTTCGTGAAAACTCTTTAGATTTTTCCAATAAATTAAAAATAGTTTCGGCCAAAATCCTCTCTAAGAAATGCAAAATTTGATTTCACTTCATTCCATCTCAATCCCATCATGATCTAAAAATTTCAATGCGAATGAGAAGATCTTAATATGCAAGAGAAAAAATGGCCACGTCAAAACAGGGGTATTGATCAAAAATCTATATGTAGACGTAGATTTCTTTGATATCAAAGAAATATGGCATGGGATGCTTGGGTTCAGGGCCGGTTCTTATTTGGAGGCCATTGAGGCAAAGGCCTTAGGCGCCTAGGGCGCCATGTGGACCTACCCACGCGGCCAAGCCCATAATCATTTCACAAATAAAAAAAAAAAAAAAAAAAAATTAGTAGCCTAGCCCACAATAGAACACAATCGTCCCTTCATCCTTGGCTTGGCCAAAACAATTTTGAGTTTCTTTGTGCCAATCCTAATCGACTAATTGTCCCCGCCCAAGTCCCAAGCTCTTCAAGGTGGCGTATTGATGTTCTCCACTCGTATCCGGTCTCCCGTTAGCCATTTTTTAGATTGAGATTTCAGAATTTGTGTAATTTTCACTTTTCCCCTTTGGTATGTTGTGAATTACAATCCCAATTCCCTTAAATTTTAATTATTGTTGAGTGATTCTTGTTTTAATTTGCACATTTGTTTATCTTAAATTGGGTTCCAATGCTGGTGATGTGTCCATAGAATTTATGAGAGAGAGAGAGAGAGAAGGAAGATATATGCAGTTGCGATCTCAACACCATTCGAATATAAGAAAGAACACGTGGTGCACTAATAATTTTTATTTTTACTTTGAAACTAGTGTAAGGTTATATGAATCAATTAATTGTGGTGAATTTATAGAAAAAATGTTTTATATGGGGTGTCTTTATAATGTGGTCTAAAAATAAAATTTTGTGGTGGTAATATAACAACTCTTTTTGTTTTCGTTTCATTCGTAGCTCTTTAGGGCTTCATGTCTTCTTCATTTGATTTTTTTCTATTTTGTTTCTTTAATATTTAATGTCTATTTAGTTTAATTCTTAATTTCTATTTAGTTTAGTGTTTAATGTCTAACATTTAATGTTTTGTATGGAGCTTTTGTTTTATGGTTTTATAAAACATACATTGTCTTTTATTTGTGATACTAGACATGCCAAAAGAACTACTACTTCAGTTAAGGTTACTTGATTTGCACGTGATGAGTTGTTTTTCTTGTATCTACACATTTTGGAACTAAAACGGACCAAAAAAATTAGGAAAGATAGTCTTTAAACAAATTCTCCAATTGTTTTGCAGGAGAATCCATGTGCCAAATAATTAGGAGCTAAAATAGCAAATTTTATAGTGGGGGATTAAGGGAAGAAAGCAAATGGTATGGTGGGGGATTACGGGAACAAAGTGTGCGTAAATAGGTAAAATAATAAGAATCACTAGGAGTAGGGGTGAAAATTAGGGTATCTTAAAAGAGAAGTTGCAGAGGGACAGATGTCTCGAATTGCCCTTTTAACCTTTCGTATTTCCGTTTCACTATTTTCATTCAATATATACGATTTATTCATTAATTCATTTGGAGTCATATCACCAAGTTAACATGAAAGTCCATAAGTAAATTCATAGACCCATTCAATATAATTCAAAATTCTCCACTCTAATTAGGTCATCTCCAATGGAGGATATGAATTGGGGATGATGTGGAGGAGAGAAATAGAGAGAAGATGATTATTTTATTTAAAAGTGAATTGAAAGAAGTGTAGGCGAAAAAGAGAGGGAAAAGTGAAAAAGAGGAGAGAGATAAAAACAAATTCAAAAATAATAATAAACTCGTAGTGGAAGAATTTTGGACAGGCGTCTATTTTTACACGTGGTATGGGAATCTATGAAGAAAATGTGGAGAAAATGTGGGATAATTGAGTCGGAATAATTGAGATAAAAATGATTTAAAAAATGAAAATTTTAAAAAAGTGTGCCCCTCTCTCCTTTTTCCCTTCCTCTCTCTCTACTCTTTCACTCTATTGTCACAGAGGCAATTGCATGAGGTGTTGGAGATGGCCTAAGGGTGTGTTTGGTTGGGAAGGGTAGAAAAGAAATTGTTCTCCAAAAATCACCACCAAGGTAACACCAATTTTCCATGGAAAGTGAGCTAAAACAGCTTTAAAGAGTCGCAACTAGGAATTGAATTCCTTGGAAAAATTGCGTGTCAAACAACAAAGACGGAATTCAATTCCTTGGATGGGATATTTCCCATGGAAATTAAAGCCAATTAAACTCACCGTAAATGTAATTATAATTCAGATAATTTAGAAACATCAAGCGTAATGAGTTGTGTCAAGTTGTAAGGACATGCTCTCTGAATCTTTCCTTTTTCCTGTCCGTCTATCTCTTATTTGTTTTAACTTGCTCAAACCAAAAAGGTCGCCGGGACTAGGGACAGGCCCAACTGGCAACTGTTGAATTGATTTCCCAGTTGCCAAAGGTATGTTGCTTTGCAAACATATGGATAACACAAAATCGCCATCAGGATATGGACCTAGCATTTTAAGCACCAACAATCAGTGATTAGCCATAAAAAATGACACCTTAAGACAGTGGCGGAGCCACATTATACTCAATGCGGTCACTGGACCGCACTGAGATTTGGAAGTCCAATTAGTGAGTTGTAATTGGTCTCATGTCCAATGTTTGACTCTTGGGAAAATCTTGAGATTTGTGTGCAACTAACTGGGAAGTCTGCAAATAAATTGAGCAAATGAAACCTAAATTTCACTTTTATTTTATGTGTGTATATATATATATGTATGTATGTATATATACTTTTTCGAATTAGAAGGAATCCTATTTGTCTCGTTACCTGTAAATTCTTTCATCAAATTCAACTCTATAATATTTTTTTGACTTATTTAATGTTAAATTATAAAATATTATGAAATGCAATAACTTATAAACTTTGTGAATTTTTTAAATAGAGAAATAATTTATAAATCTTAAACGAAAAGCCTATAATTTTTTCTTAAACTGACATTAAGTCATTTGTTCATTTAAGTGTGAAATAGTCACCACATTACATAAATTCTGTAGAAGGAAGTTTACGTTAGAAGAAAATATTGATGAATACATAAAATAGTTGTGACCGCACTGAATAAAAATTCTTGATCCACCACTGCCTTAAGAAATTGAATTATTCGGGAGTACTAAAACGAAATACAAAGCATTTTAGTACAAGGGCCAATCAGGTAATTTCCGTAGAAACTTCATCCTTGTAGTATTAGATTGGCACAGAGAATATGGTTTGGTATGCAAGACTCTCGATATGATACGACATTATAATCAGCAAGATTTTTGCTTGTTTTATTTAATGTGACACACGAATGTGGTTTCAAAATCCAATCTTGTGGCTCAATAATTGCTTGTCTTGTGAGTGGATAGAAGAGTTCAGACAGAAACCTTCAACCGCTGGCAAATTTGCCATGAAAGCCGCCAAAGCCAGTGGTAAGGTTTTAATCATATCATTGAGTTCATTCATGGTTCCACCAAAACGTGGTGTAACACCGTAAGGCAAGGTACCTGTTACACTAGAAATTCCAGGGACGACAGGATGGCCTACAAGAATTAAGAATTCACCGTTAAACAACGAAGAATACTTCACAATCTGCATTAAAATCTTGATATTATGACCAATAAAATAATGAAATAGAATAAGAAGGCAAGTAACTCATACCGGGCGTTTGCCCTTGGATCATAAATTACCATCCTGGATGTATCCGGATATACAATTTTTCCAAAGAGATTTGAACTATATGCTGTTAGTGGGTTGGTGGCACACAATATTTGAAGAATTTGCAGGTTCAATTGTCAAAAAGGGAGGCAAACATATGGAATTTTTTTGTACAATCTTGACGGTGGAAGAAAAAAAGACCATTAGGAAGGTGGTTGAAGAGTTGGAGATTTTGTAGGATTTCTTAGTCAATGCATGGAAGATGAAGCCACAAATTTAGACGGATTAGGTGGATGTTGTCCCAATTTTCTTCCATTTTTACCCCTCAAGTTTGCCTATAAATTGAGGCACATTTTGCACCCTCAAACACACCACAACTACACCACCAAAAACACAAAACATCTTGTGTAGAGAGAAAAGAGAGAGATCTTGTGTAGAGAAAGAGCTTCAGTGTAGAAGCTATACACGAGAGATAAAAGTGAGTAGAGTGATAAAACCTTTGTGTAGGTAGAGAAAAATACAGTGTGGTATTTTTTGTACTCCTCATTTTTGTGATAGTGAAATATATTGGTGTGGGTCCGTGGACGTAGGCAGTTTGGCCGAACCACGTTAAATCTCGGTGTTTTATTTTGTGCTTATTTTAGCGTCCATTATTTTTCTCAGTCGCATTTATTCGTCCCACTGATCTTGGGCCGAATTAGCAGCGCCTAGTTCCCAACATATGCAACTCCTTAAATGTTTCTATCTGTATTTCAAAGAGAGATTAGGAACAGTGCGAGAGCATCTGATACAAAGAACAGCTATAAATAATTAAATCACCTGCAGAATCAGATCCGTTGGCAGGTGGAGGATTTTCAATCTTCTTATTAATATTGCTTGAAAGCCACTGAAGGAGGAGGGGTGGGGCGGAGTGTCATTCATGTATATTTATCAAAAGTTGAACTTTGCAGGAAGATGAAATATTACAATTAAATTTACATATCCACAGAGGAAAATTCCACTTTGTCGGGCCAAATGGTCCAAGTCCATGGATGAGCAAGGCCATAGATCCATGAAACTACAATGAGATACAACATCATGTAGTGAATTTGTTAGGATCGGTTGTGGAACTGGGCACACAATTACAACTAAAGTAGAAATGAGAAAAATAAGAAACACCAGATTTTACGTGGAAAACCCCCAAATTAATTCGGGGTAAAAACCACGGGCAAACGGTAGAAGGATTTCACTATCGACAAAAGGATTACAACAACTTCTTTCTAATATAAGGAGAGCACAATTGACGATAACCTCTCTCTTATAATAGGAGAAAACACACCCTCACAAATAAAGGGAATAACACGAAAAATTTAGGAGAAACTCGCTATCTTTTTCTCTCTAATTTCTCTCTCTATTCCTCTCTATATGAGATTGCTCTCTCTTTATGGGATTACATCTCAATAATGGGATGCAAAGAATGAGAATTCGTTTGCCAATTTATAGGGATGAATGGAAGTGGTGTTAGGTGAATAGCCACAATCTTTGAATTTCTCTTCTTTTCCCATGTTTGTTTTCAACACATATTTCCACAATTTTCACCAACTTTTCATCCACTTTCAACACATATTTCCACAATTTTCACCAACTTTCCATCCACCATTGTTGACTTGGCCATATTTGTCTCCATTTTCAACAATCTCCCACTTGGAGACAAATGTGGATTTTACGAGTAATCCTTCAATCCTTTCTACGCTTGCCATGCTCATGCTGCTCACGTTTCTGCTAGGCCAATAGAAGATCGACACAATGTAAACTTGTCATTGTTGACCGGCTTTGTTAACATATTCGCTAGGTTGTCTTTCGTATGGATTTTCTAAATATCCACACTTCCTTCTTCCACCTTCTCACGAACAAAGTGATACTGAACCCGAATGTGTTTCGTCCTTGAATGAAATGCTGGATTCTTTGCCAAATGCAAAGCGCTCTGACTGTCACAAAATAGAGTAATCTTCTCATGTTTGTGCCCAAGCTCTTCCAATAACATTTGCAACCACATTGCCTCTTCTTTGGCTTGTGTAGTCGCCACGCGTGCCTCCGTCGTTGGCGTAGCCACGATAGGCTGCAGTTGAAACCCAACTCACGCTCCTCCAAAGCAAGAGTAAACACATAACCTGTGGTGGATTTGCTTTTATCAAGATCACCTGCGTGTCCGAATCAACATAGCCTTTGACAATAAAATCGATCCTCCATAACATAATGCGACATCTCGAGGTACCCCTTGATATATCTCGGGATCCTCTTCACAATATTCCAATGCTCTCTCCCGAGGATTCGCCATGTACCGACTAACCGCTCCCCTTTGCTTGTACAATGTCCGCCTTGTACAAACCATAGCGAACATTAAACTACCCACTTTGCTGATGCATACGGCACCGAGACATCTCCATCCTCTCCGCTTCCTTTGCTAGGACTCATACTTGAGGATAACTTGAAATTAATAGGAAGAGGGGTAGAGATTGGCTTACAATCTTGCATATTGAAGCATCGCAAGATTTTCTTCAAGTAATTCTTCTGAGAAAGCCAAATCTTCCTATTATTTCTGTCTCGGTAAATTTGCATCCCTAGAATCTTGTTTCCTGGTCCAAGTCCTTTATTTCAAACTCCCTAACCAATTGAGCCTTCAATTTTGTAATACGATCTTTGTTGGGGCCTGCTACCAATATGTCGTCAACATACAACAGTAGAATAATGAAATCACCATCACCAAATCTCTTGTTATAGACACAAGGATCTGTATTCAATCTGTTGTAACCAAGGCTCGTGATGAAGGAATCAAATCTCTTATACCAACATCTCGGCGCCTTTTTGAGACCGTATAGAGATTTGTTCAACCGGTCAAACCAAGTTCTCTTTTTGTTTGTCTTCAAAACCTTACGGCCTGAACATACAAAACCTCTTTCATCAAGTTTACCATGAAGAGTAGCAGCTTTCACATCCAACTGCTCTTAATGCAAACCATATGTAGCACACATCACTAGGTCTACTCAAATTGTAGTCTCTAGTTTTTCTTTTGAAGTGCTATCATATCCTTTTTCTTGCATCTTATCATTTGCATATAGTACATCTCTGCTGATTATCACCTTGTGGGCAGTGGGAACCCACAGGTAGTACCCCTTAACACCATCAGCCTCTTCCGAGAATATGCACTTTCTGGATTTCTGATCCAGTTCCAACTTGCACTTTGTAGTCTTTGAAGAGAAAACACATCTGATTTCCTTTTATTAACTGGATACACCCCACATCTCTGAAACGGATACAAAGTATCTTGCACCTCCTAGGGATATAACTGGCGATTTCCAAACATCAGAATGAATCGGCTCCAAACTAGTTTTACTTCTAATAGTAGAAGTACCAAACTTTAACCTGCGTTGCTTACTAGTAAACAATTCTTTTAGCTCAGAAGAAGTTCTGGTTCTGAGAGAATCTCCAAGCCTTTTTCGACGACATGCGTCGAGCTACTGATGCCACAACATCGTTGATTCTTCTATTGAACTTGCCGATGCGACAGATCCTTCTTCTTCTTTTAACATTGTCTTCTTTAAGCATCCACGGTTAAGAGCCGTCTTTTTCTTCTTTCATTATTACAAGTGCGCCATTAACAATCTTCATGATCCCAAATCTCTTTTACCGTCTTTTTTTCCGATACACTCGACAATACTCCGTCGGCTAGCGCTAGATGCAAATTAGCAATAGCATTGCCATCCATCTCGCTCCATTTATCATCAGTGATATCGTCGGACCTTTCTCCAATTGCCGCCAAGCAGTTATCTTTTCTCAATACTGCTTTTATTCTCATTTTCCACAATGAGAAATTTTTCCCATTGAATTTCTCTATTTCATATCTCGTCGCCATTTTTATAGATGCCTCTTTTCCACTAGCTAGATCTGATCTTAGCACGAACTCGGCTATAGATCTAGTGATTTTCTCAAAAAATCGTTTCTGATGTGGAAGATCAGTCTATACTGCAACCACAGAGCATACTAAGAATTTAATGAAAAATCACAACCAAAGCTCTGATACCACTTGTTAGGATCGGTTGTGGAATTGAGCACACAATTACAACTGAAGTAGAAATGAGAAAAATAAGAAACATCAGATTTTACGTGGAAAACCCCCAAATTAATTTGGGGTAAAAACCACGGGCAAACGGTAGAAGGATTTCACTATCGACAAAAGGATTACAACAACTTCTCTCTAATATAAGTAGAGCACAATTGACGATAACCTCTCTCTTATAATAGGAGAAAACACACCCTCACAAATAAAGGGAATAACACGAAAAATTTAGGAGAAACTCGCTATCTTTTTCTCTCTAATTTCTCTCTCTATTCCTCTCTATATGAGATTGCTCTCTCTTTGTGGGATTACATCTCAATAATGGGATGCAAAGAATGAGAATTCGTTTGCCAATTTATAGGGATGAATGGAAGTGGTGTTAGGTGAATAGCCACAATCTTTGAATTTCTCTTCTTTTCCCATGTTTGTTTTCAACACATATTTCCACAATTTTCACCAACTTTTCATCCACTTTCAACACATATTTCCACAATTTTCACCAACTTTCCATCCACCATTGTTGACTTGGCCATATTTGTCTCCATTTTCAACAGAATTCTCCAAAACAGATCCTCCATCTTCCCCAGATCGAGATAAAGCTCCTTTCCTCATTTGTTCAACCTAAACCAACACTAAGTTTAAGGTGAGGGATCAAATAAGTACAATTATGGCACTTTGATGTACTTGCTCTACATAAAACTTGTGTCATACTTCACATTCCTGCAATCCCTCGGATAACGCATTCAATGCAACCCATTTTACAAAACAATTTCTTCAATATCAGCGAGCGAATAAAATGGTGTAGGATTCCGAACTAGTAGGCCGAATCCGAGAAATCATTAGGGCTTTGGACCTAGACACCACCACAGCAGGTGGCGTACGCCACCGCTGGAGGAGTGCTCCATTGATTTGCATGAATGGAAGCACTTCATTAGTGAGAAAATAGACATTTTCCTTCATGAATTAAGAGAATGTGAAAATAGTGAACCAAAAGAAGAACAAGATAAGGAGAATGAGAATGAGGGGAACGAAGAAGATGAAAATTCAGAAGAAGGGAAAAGGACGAGAGCGATGAATACGCAAGCAGTAAAGATAGGTAATAAATCTCGGAGCAATGCTTGGAGTACACACACTTTTTGTGTGGTAAAATACCACACACTAATAGGGTATCTCCACATTCAGGGGCATTTTGGTCAATTTGTATTTTGTGTATTAGGGTGTGGTAGTGGATTTGTGTGTACTTTTAACATTTTTCTAAATCTCGAGTCATGGTAGATGTAAAACCTACCCTTATTAGGGTGTGGTAGGTGCCACACAAAAATTGTCTGGACACCTAAATTAATCCTTAAATCTTTATTTCTTTTTAGTTGTTAATAGTAAATTTACTCGATTGGAATTGTGGGGCTCTTTTCTTGTTCGTCTTTGGGATGAATCATTTTTCTTCAACCGTCGTATTATTTAAATTTTCGTTATAATTATTTATTTGTCAGCAATAAGGAAGTAATAATGCATAAAATCCCATTTTTTCCGGGATTTATATGTCCTTTTGTTATGCATTTTGTTACATTATGGGCTAATTTTATTTTTGATCGATGTTAAGAGCTGGTTTGGTATAGCTTTTTCTGAAAATTTACACACACACGGAAAAAAAAAATAGTAAAAAGTTTTGCCTTAATATGTCCTTTTGTTTTGTATTTTGTTACATTATGGGTTAATTTTATTTTTGATGTTAAGAGCTGGTTTGGTATAGCTTTTTCCAAAAATTATTTTCTTCTCCAACCTCATTTTTCACCACCCATTTCATTGATGTGACAATATTTTTATACACTGTTGGATTTTATTCACTTTCTTATCAGACATTGATAAATAGGTTTTTATTATTTTCAAAAATCTCTATAAAACAAACAAAATGTTTGATGTTGTGAATTAGAAATTAAGTGTAAAGTCTTTAATGAATGCGGTATGTCATGAATAGAGAAACTGTTCCATTATACCGAAATGGTTAGAAATAGCCTTGGAGTTGGAGGCTTCGCCAGGCAAGCACTAGCTAGGGAGAATTAAGGGCTAAAGTTCCTTGGAACCATTTTGCTTCATGTGGGTAATATAGAAATTCCTATAAATTTGCAGTTGTGCAGTCCATTCTAACTCCAGTCTGAATGATAAGAGCATTTCTATTATGCAATTGCTAATGTTGATTTGAGTATCATACAGTTTTGTAACTTCCGTACACAAAACATATGATATTTTATGATTTTTTCTGGTATGTTGTTGCTTAATTTTCTGTGAATATTCTATGAATTTTACCAAGCAGGTCTAACCAGACGGCTAAACATGTGTAAAGAGCAAGGACAGGGTTTTACTTAACCATGTGCCCTTTCTCCGCGACTGCTTTGTGTTCCAGTGTTAGCCAGAACTGCGGTATGTCATCAATATGGGCATTTCATTGCAACCGAAATTAATTCAATCCTATGTTTTAAGTTATTTCTTCAATCAAATCTCATACACTTTTAACATTCTCTTGTTTGTGCTTCTAGGTTGTTAAGAAGATTTGGGCTTATATTCGGGAGAAGAAACTGCAGAGCCCCAAAGACAAGAGAAAGATCTTATGCGATCAACGTTTGCATGGAATTTTTTGTGTTTGTAGTATAGATATGTTCAAAATGAATAAAGTATTGAGCAAGCACATTTGGCCTCTGGATGAAGCACAAGGTGTTGTATATTTTCTTGCAAAGAAACTAATGCTGTTTTAATTTGCTGGGTTTGAAATGTCTATTTATAAAGCTATTTAGGTAAATGAATTTTTATTGATTATGATCGAAAATAAGAAATTACCAAAAGCATGATTGGAAATAAGAGCTTACTGGAGAAAGTAACTTTGACCTTTTTAAAGCTTAGCTAAATCTGCTGTGTCTGCTGCTTTAACCCTTACACGAATTCTGGTTTATGTTTCAAAAAAAAAAAGAATAAGAAGAAGCTGAAGATAATAGAGTGGCCCAAGAAGAAGAAAATTCTGAAGACGAAGAGGGAGAGGAAGTGGAAGAGGAAGAGACTGACGAAGGCACGAGCAGTAATGCTAAGAGGTAAAAGAAAAATAAAATATAATAGAATTGATTTTCAATTCTATTTCTATTTTTGAGGCAACGTTTTCGAGGAAGCATTCAAAAGCGTCATGTCATTTTATAAAAATACGTAAAAATAAGTGGTGGAAAAGTTGATAGTAGTGTGGGTTATATAAAATAATAAGCAATGAAAATGTCAGTCGTACAAAATTTTGAAGAGGTTTTGTTCTCAAACAACTTTGAAAACAAGAGCTCATTCAATTGGCAAGTTGGGGGAAATTATGCTAGTAAATTATTTCCTTCTTTTTGTGCCCCCCCCCCCCCTTTTTCTCTCTTTTCTGGCCCCCATTTGTTTATGCAGGTTGAAAGCTCTTATTTATATCATAGTTATCTTTTTTCTGCATAGAAAAACGGATTGTTCAATTTTGCTTTGCAATGCTTTTAACAATCATCGTGTTCCCATTGTGGTAGAATGTGCGGAACTCATGTTTCCATCTGAATGTAACTCATCTTTTTTATTTTTCCCCTAGTTGTTTTGTGTGTGTGTGTGTGTGTTTGGGGGGGGGGGCGCGAGGGGGGGCTGGGGTAATAATTTTCTGTGTATTTCTTGAATTTTACCGAATAGATCTACCAATTAAGGACCAAAATGTTAAGAAATGTGAAGGGGGATTTACTAAGCCTTGTGCCCTTTCTCCACAACTGCAAGAACTCCTCAGGGTGCCGAAGCTAGCCAGAACCGAGGTACATGATGAGTATATCGTGTATTTATTTTCTCTAGTTATTCTCTCCGAGTGCGACAAGATAAAGTAGAATTACATTTTCTTGACGTAATCTTGTTTGTCCTAGGTTGTCAAGTAACTTTGGGTATATGTTCAAGAAAAGAACTTACAAAACCCGAAAAACAAGAGAAAAATCTTGTGTGATGATGCCTTACACGGAATTTTTCGCGTTCACTCCATTGATATGTTCCAAATGAATAAAGCACTGTCCAAGTACACTTAGCCCCTAGGTACAGTCGAAGGTATTGTATAAGCTTTCAGTTCTTGTATGGGTTTGCAATATGTTTTCGGTTGCCCCTTTCTTTA
The DNA here is from genome assembly GCA_018223645.1 of Jasminum sambac. Taxonomy (NCBI): domain Eukaryota; kingdom Viridiplantae; phylum Streptophyta; class Magnoliopsida; order Lamiales; family Oleaceae; genus Jasminum; species Jasminum sambac. The sequence goes on along the minus strand of CP073648.1, from coordinate 23,171,111 downwards.
CATAAGTAGCAGACAGGTGTCGTCTCTTTGGATTTGAATTTTCAATTTTTGAGTATTTAATTCATATTCAATTTCTGATTTGGGTGAAAAAGAAGATAAAGGATGAGTTTTTTACAGTTTAACATTTGAAAAATTGTGACTGAAAATGCCGGAAACAAGAAAAAGTCATTTTGAGCTTTCTTTTCAAATTTACTCCGACCCTTGTTTTGAAAACACATTTCTGAGAATGTGATTGGGAAACAGAGGCCCGAAAACAACAAAACAACTACATGAAGCATTCACTTATTCCAAGTTTTTATGTAATCCCTGGATAATATTGTGTATATAAAAGATAATCTTTAGATTTTAATATGACATAGAATCTGCCCATTCTTTTGTGCCTCAACATTTTTAACTTTCTCCACTGTGCAGCTATTCCTGTCAAACTTCACGGAAGGAAAGAAGAGGTGAAGCAAGAGAAGAAGGTGATACGAATACATTTAAGAAAAAAAAAATGAAGTTAAATCCTTCTTGTAGAATTGTTTTTAGTGTTGAAATTAAACCAGTTTCTGAGGAGACATTTAAATGCTCATTTGTGCTCAGAGTCGGATGACGAGCCAACGCGGAAAGAGAAACCACGAAAAGGGGGAAGTTCAGGTTTAACTGCGCCACTTCCACTATCAGATGCTCTTGTGAAGTTCTTTGGCACTGGTGAAAGTGAATTATCCCGAGCTGAAGTTGTCAAGAAAATGTGGCAATACATTAAAGAAAATGAACTGCAGGTTTTTCGCTAGTCTTAGCTGCATCACTTTTATTCGCACCCAAATGTCAATTTCATAAAGATGGTTAGCTTGTTTTGTAGAGTGTAAAAGGGAAGACAAGTGAATATATGGAAGAATGTGTAGTTAAAAAGTGAAATGTTTTCAAAATGCATATTTTTTAGAGAGTCTATGGTTGAAATTAGAAAAGTAATTAAATTTAAAGCTTTGCCAAACATTCGATTCTCTAAATGTACAAGGATCCCATCAAGCTTTTGGATCTTGACAAGCAAAAACCTATGACAAGAACCGATCAAAATTTTGAATTTTTCCGTATTTTATTGTGTTCTTTTTCTTAGGATCCATCCAACAGGAGAGTGGTTCTATGCGATGAGAAACTAAAAGAGCTCTTCAAGGTGGATTCCTTCAATGGCTTTGGCGTCTCAAAGCTACTATCTTCGCATTTCATGAAAACTCAAAGGTGATAGATTTTATTTGTTGTAAGCCAATTTTACCACAGTTAAAAGTTAGTTTTCTTTTCACTCAAGATGATGAAAAGGTGAATTTTATTCATTGTATGTTGATACTGCTCTAATGTATGCTTGAATAGCTGGATCATCACGGAACCGTGTTCAGGTGGTTGTAGGGTTGGCACAGTACGTTGATATTTAGGTCGAGGAGTTGCAAGTAAACTACTAACTACTGGTTGTGTAAATTATTTGGGAAATAGATGAAGAGTTTCTTTATACAATGGATTCTTGTGGAAGTATTTCTATGTCAGCATGTGTTTGTGTACACTTTTTCTACTTAAAAATCATCTACTATTTTAAGTCAAAGTCAAATATCAATATCAAGCACACATCTCACATCATCACTCATTATTATCCACACATCTCGTGGTCCCCATCACTATCCATCCCAAAAGTTTATTTTTAATCAATTCTTAGACAAAAAAAAGTGTACATGAACACATGCTTAATTTAAAGGGTGCGAAAGAATGTAAGTTCATTGAACCCGTGATATTATATATATAATAATTGTTGAATCTATGGTAGAAAACAAATGTGTAAGGAAAAGAAGTTGGCAAAGCAGTTTGGTTAAACATGATAATGTAGCTTGGGTGAATTTCAATTATGCATACCTTTTTCCTATTCGATGATACAGTTATATGGCTCCCGTTTTCTTACCAACTAATCGGCATCGTAATATGCCAACTAGTGTCCGGATGGTGCTACGTGCCCCCCACCATTAGGGAGTAGGTGGGTTTTGGCCATGTGGCGACGATCCGAGCACTAGTTGGTATCATACGATGCCAACTAGTTGGTATGAAAACGGTGACCATAGTTATACTTAAATTTTGTTATATCGGATAATTTTATTTCAGTCAAGGTGACTTCATCCAATCACGTTGATTCAGATAATGATAGTTGTTAATGGGTTAAAATAGCAAATTGGTATTTTTAAAAAATACACGTTTGACGATTTGATATTTTAAAAAATTCCGACTATACATTGGTATTTAAAAATCGAATTTTGGACAATTTAGTATTTTTCTTTAGCTAGCTGTGGAATTTTGATTAAAATAATAATTTTTTCAAATTTTCGTATTTTTTAATCATTTTTTAATTTTGTTCAATATATTTTGTATTTCTTCTCTTTTTCATTTCTTCGTTTTTCTTTCCTTTTTTTCTTTCTTTTAGCTAAATTTTATAATTTTCCTATTTATTTTTCTATATATATGTATATATAAATTTATTTGCACAATGATTAACTTTATCGGATTAAGTTGATGCTAATTTAATAGCGTTATCGAAAATATTCCGTACCTTAGCATTTGATCACATTAACATCGTAATTTTTCAAAAATTTCTTTAGCATTAAAAAGGAGGAAATTTTGATTTTCACCAACGATTAATAGTAAATGTAATTATTATACATATATGAAGTTTTATTAGGAATATATCACTGTAAAAAATATATATAATGTAAAGAAATAATTAAAAAATCAAAAATTAGATTTAGTTCATGCTAATTCAATAATTTTTATTGAAAATATTCAATATCATGGTATGATTGTATTAATATTGTAAATTTTCAAAAATTCCTTTAGCACTAAAAATGCGTATATTTTGATTTTGACTAATAGTCAATAATAAATGTAATTCTTGTATCTACATAAAATTTATTAGGAATATATTGTTGTAAAAGTATACAAAATGCACCAAAAAAAAAAAAAAACCAATGGCAGCAGCTTGTGGTGGTTCCTTTTCCGGCTGGTGGGGTCGTTGGGTTAGGATTTTTGTTTTTATTTTATTTTATTTTACAACTTAGTGGAAGAGAATTAGCTAGTAGTTCTCTCCGACTTTCTCTCTTCTTCATTTGTTCTTAGTTTTAGCTTGAAAGATTTTAGTTTTTCATATTCCGGCGGAAGAAATAAAGGCTTCAATCGATCAACGATACTTCGGCTGTGAATATGATTAGCGGATCATTTCTTCGATAAGTTTCTATTTTTCCTTTTATTTCTATATTTATTTCTTAGCATTTATTTACTTGTTTTCTATATTTTGCGTATAATTTATCATATAGTGGTCGTGATACAAAGCGAACACTCGCTAAAAAGTATGAAACCCCGCAAATATGAGTAGTTAGACTTTTCTATCTAGTTCGAGGGGGACGTTGTGTTCAACTAACATGTGGTTATCTTTTCTAACTCTTTAGTAACGTTTTATCTATTCCTCTACTTCAAGTTGTTGATTTGTTATGCTTGTGAATTCGTTTTTGAGTTTATTTGATTATTGCATTCACTTTGGCCAATTGAATCAATCAATCTTTAAATTCAAGTTACTTGCTAGGATTGGAACTTTTGATCCGTAATTATCACTAGATTCCAATCCAAAGTAGCAAATGAATATCGTGCATATTTATTAACAAATCAACTTAGATGTATTAATTCGAGTTTGTGAAATTATTCATCTAATTCAACTCATTCTTCTCGTTCATTTCACACTAGCTTTGCATTAAATCCTAAGAATTTGTTTAGGGTTATCCAATAGTTAGATGTTAAGTTAAAGAACTCACTTTAATTTAATACACTTAAGGAAGAATTCGTTAATCAAAACTTCTTGGTTAATTGAGAGTTGATAAATTGAAGAAGGAATAGTAACACGTTGCATGGGAAAGATAAACACAAGTTATTGATACAACCGAACCCGAGAACTAAATATTTTTAGCTGAATTGATTTATCTATTTTATTTTGTCATTTTAATGTCTATTTCCATTCAAATTTCACAAAACCCCCCTTCTATATTAATTGATAAAGACAACTAGATTAAGCACCGTTCCTCTTGGGTTCGACCCTTACTTACCACTTCTACATTAATTTGTAATTTTGAAACCGAGTAAGGAAATAAAATAAACTTTGGTGCATCGCGACAACGCCCATAAGACAACTAACACTTTAATTTTACTTTTAAAAGGAATACGATCTATATTTCGAAACCAATGAAAAAGAGAAATAGTCTATATTTTTGGGACCAGGATCGTCATTGTTTTTGGGGGATTAGACTTTGACTTGGAGTGAAATCAATTTTGATTGTGATTTGATCGAGAGAACTGGCTGAACTTGAGTTGGAATGGGATTTGACTGGGGTGCTCTGACTTTCAGTAGGATTGTGACTTGTTGCCTACATTTTCAAAATTTGATTTTGGATCCTTTTTAATTGTTTTATATTATTTTATTTTATTTTATTGTGGGAAAGGAAAGAGAACTTTGAATGGGTTTTCAATAGATTTTCACCCAAAAAAACTCCAAAAGTAAGGTGTGGGCACACCCTATATAATGGAAGTTCCGAACCATTTTCACTTGAAGAGCTTTAAGAATAAGGCATGGGCTACCCTTATAAAATGAAATTTTTACCCGAAAAGCTCTAGGAATAAGGCGTAGGCACGCTTTATACGAGTGAATTGTCAACTGATTTTCGCCACACCTTCTACGAAGAAAAATCTATCTCTTGCCCAAGAAAAGTGACACCAACTTAAGTACTCTTCTAAATTAAAGAAACAAAAATCATAAAAAAAAGGAAGCACAATGAAATTGAAAACCAAGACAAAAATAATAAAACTTAGTTGCTTGGTGTTCCAGTACTGGCAAGAACTGAGGTATGCCATGAATATGAGCATTCCATTGCAATCAAAATTAATTCAATCCGATGTTTTAAGTTATTTATTCAACCAAATCTCATTTTCGAAGTATATACTTTTGACATTATCTTGGTTGTCCTTCTAGGTTGTTAAGAAAATTTGGGCTTATATTCGGGAGAAGAAACTGCAGAACCCCAAAGACAAGAGAAAGATCTTATGTGATGAACGTTTGCATGGAGTTTTTCGTGTTCGTAGTATAGATATGTTCAAAATGAATAAAGAATTGAGTAAGCACATTTGGCCTCTGGATGAAGCACAACATATTATATATTTTCTTGCAAAGAAAACAAGGCTGTTCTGCTGAGTTTATGTTTATTTATATAGCTATTTAGGTAAATGAAGTTTTATTGGTTAAGGTTGAAAGCGAGTAAATTTCTAATTGGACAAGTAATAGTGACTCTCAACTATAAAGGAGGCAATCTACTGTAACGATGATTGGAAACAGGATCTTACTTAAGATCTTTCTTTTACCGTAGCCAAATGTGCTCCTGTGTTTGATGCTCTAACACTTCACACAAATTCTGGTTTATGTTTCCCAAACCAGAGGAAGAAGTTGACGATAATGGAGGGGCCCAAGAAAATGAAAATCCTGAAGAAGAAGAAGAAGAGGAATAAGAAGACGAGGGAGAGGAAGTGGAAGAGGAAGAGGCTGATGAAGGCATAAGCAGAAATGATAAGAGGTAAAAGAAAAGAAAATAAAATTGAATTCGAGTACTATTTCTCATTTTCCGGCCTTATTTTGAGGAAGAGTGTTCCAAAATGTCATTGTTTAAGAATATGTAGAATGAGTGGTGGAAAAGTGGATACTAGTGTCGGTCCTACAAAATAAGCAGTGAAAAAAAAAAAAATTGGTACGAAGTTTTGCTGAAGTTTTGTTCTAAAACAACTTTTAAAACAAGCTCAATTGGGAAATGGGGGTAAATTATGTTATTAGTAAAATAAAGCCCCGTATCTTCGCGGTCTTTATTTGTCGTCCTTTCCCTGCCCCCCCTCCCTCTTGCATGGGTGAATGGTCTTATTTATATCATAATCTTTTGTCAACACTGATATTGTATTTTTGAGTAGTCTAACTCTTTATTTATTGCACTATTGATTTTTCTGAATTACTTTGTGCACAATTATTTATGTCAAGCAGTATGTCACATACATATCGGTTTTAGCTGATTACGTAGGAATTAACAATTCCAAAAATTACCATATTTTCTCGTTTCATTTGGATTGAATTACCTTTATTGTTTTACTGTATCAAAAGGCCTGCATAGCAAAACGGATAGTTCAATTTTTCTTTGCAATGCTTCTTACGGTCGCTCAATCAGTGTCCCCATTGTGGTAGAATGTGTGAAACTCGTGTTGATATCTCAACGTAGCTCATCCCCTCCCCCAACTTTTATCTTTTTCCCCCTAAAATTTGCTGTGTTTATTTTCTGAATTTTATCAAATAGATCTATCAAGGACCAAAACGTTAAGAAACACGGAGGGGGATTTACTAAACCGTGTGCGCTTTCTCCACAACTACAAGAACTCCTCGGGGTGCCGGAGCTAGCCAGAACCGAGGTACATCATGAATATAGCGTGTATTTTATTTTCTCTCAGTTGTTCTTTCTTCACGTGCAACAAGATAAAGTAGAAATACATTTTCTTGACGTTATATTGTTTGTCCTAGGTTGTGAAGAAACTTTGGGTATATATTCGAGAAAAGAACTCGCAAAACCCAAAAAATAAGCGAAAAATCTTGTGCGATGATGCCTTACATGGAATTTTTCGTGCTCGCTCTATTGATATCGTGTTAGGATTTTTTATTTTATCTTATTTTATTTTTAATATAAGAAAGGAATTTAGGAATTATAAAAATAGTGGAAAATAGGAAAATTTGAAAATATTATTATTTTAACCAAGATTCCGCCACCGACCAAAGGAAAAGTGTCTAATTGTCTAAAATTCGATTTTTAAATACCAATATATCGCCGAAACTTTTTAAAGTACCAAATCGTCAAAAATGTATTTTTTTAAAATACCAATTTGATATTTTAGCAGTTGTTTATGTGATAGTTAAATGTTAATATGACCAACATAGACATGTTTCAAAATTCAAAGCCCGGTTAATCTATAGATGACCTTTACGCATTTTTTTGCCACTAAGGTTGTGTTTGATTGTGAGAGTTTTCCAGGAAAAAAATCATTTTCCCTCCCTTTTCCACATTTTCCTGCTGTTTGATTGTATTTTTCTTTTGGAAAATATGTTCCAACGTTTCTCGAAATTCATTTTTTTTCCCTTGTTTTGGTGGAAAACGTTTTCTTTGGGGGTAGGTGGTTTTTGTTTTCCAGGAAAAGTTTGATTTTTTTTTAATACACAATTTGTTTTTTTTTGATAAAGGGGGAAGGGACGCAGCCCAAGGGGACAGGGGTAGGAATCGAACCCGGGTCAACGCCCGGCACGTGGGCGGTACTACCGCCACGCCATGCATTCGTTCCTATAGACAATTTGTTTTAACCATAAAGATAAAGAAAATGATCAAATTTTATGAAAAAAATAAGAAAACAAGGAAAACAATATTATTTTCTAACTTGCAAATTAATACAGTCACACACCTACAACTATCATTTTTTTCTCAAAACCCTTTGTCCAAAATGTATTTACCCGTAAAATATTTTTCTTCTAACCATTTTTTAGCTTTAGAATCAGACACACCCTAATTTGTTTGATTGAAGGAAAATGGTGGAAGTGGAATTCATCAAGCAAAATTGTAAATTTTTCACCTTTTATGAAAATTATTTTCTGCCAAGACCCATATTGTCTAACGGCATCTGGAGTCTGTATCCCATCCCTTAAGTTCAGGATTCGATTTCCCTTCCTACGCTGCCCCTTGACCTTGTAAATCAAAAAAAAAAAAAGAAAAATTATTTTCCATTTTTCGCATTGTAATTAAACACTATGAAGCAAAAATTTGGGCGAAATGCATTTTCTAATTGCATGTTCTATTCTCCATCAAACACAACCGAAAAGTTTTTCTCTGCAATTAATTGAAAAACACTTTGGAGGCAACAAACAAATGATTTCAGAAAAAGAGAACTCTTGGTTTTTAATGAACAATTGGGGGTACTTTTAACGAATTACTAGCCTTTTTCACCCGTGCGTTGCACGGGAGGCTAATATATAAACGATTACAGGGTTGGATATAAGTTAATACTATGTTAATAACACCACCAAGATAATAAACCGAGTACTCATGAGCGCATCACACTTAAAAAATAATACAAGTGATTAGGGAACTGTAGAAAAATTTCGGAAGAGTTATCCATGAATCTGATACAAATTCCTCCTGTAAAATATATAAGCAACAAATATATAACAATCACAAGACTTGATTCACAATTCTCCTCAACACCTCATCAATAAGTACAATGTAAAAATAATACCATCAATAGAAGAATGAAGTCACTTAAATGTAAATCTCAACACTAACTTTCACCAAGAACATCAATTCCATGTTAAATGTAAAATATACAATAATTCGGCAATAACATACATTCTTACACGCTATAAACATCTCCAACTTCGAGTATACCCAAATGCTCGTGGCATTAGATGACAAACTTGCAAAAATTTGAAGATATATTATCAAAAATCAGATAGAATCGAACATAATGGGAAGATAATTTATGATAGAAATTGTGAGAATTTGTCATATTTTGCTCATTATAAGACTAAATTATAATCTAAATGTAAAAATAAAATAACATTAAATTCTATAATTATTAGAATAACAATACTAAAACACACCACTAACTTTTGTATTCCTATGTTTTTCTTTAAAATTATTCTATATTCTATTATATACAATTGCAAATTCTGCGAGAAATAACTATACCCATGTCCGATCCACGGTATTGGCAATGAGTATATGAATAATAATTTTTAAAATTAGATTGTAAAATATAATTACCATACTTATATTATAGAAATGGTAATGTCGCGGGTACAGTTTATCAAACTCCAACACCCTATTTCTGCCCCATTAGGAAATACTTATCCTTGTCCCTCCATCTCCTCATTCAATCGAGACCAAGCAAGCACGATATAAGAATTGCAACAGGATGAGGATTCCCATTCCTTGCCCCTGCCCCGCTAAAAGATTTCATTCATGTCCACGCCTCATCATGATTGTTTAATCGGAGATTTTTATTTATACTTTTTTTAATATGTATTAATGACATCTAAATACTTTCTAAATATACTAAACACGTATATTAATATATTCGGTGCAAACTCACCGATTTAACATATTTTGTATATTAATATTTTTTTAACTCATTAATTTAGATGTTTATTTATAACAATTTAAATTATATAGGATTCTTAACATGGTTGATAAAAAATCTTATATAGATTTCACTTGATCAAATATTGAATGATTTGATATTAAATATAAATTAATTTGGATAAGATAAATGAATTGAAATATATATGATTAATAATAATTAAAATAGACAACTTAATCGATAATCATTAAAAATTAATCTAAATCTAAACTAATAATAATCAATATAAAATAAATAATTTGAAGTGCTTGGGATTCTTAGTATTTATTTAGGAGATAGAATCCTAAATAAATATTTAATATAGTTAAGGGCCAATTAAAAATTCTGACTGAATTGTATGATTGCAATCGTTGATGAAGTTGATAGCCAATTGTTTATTAAATACTTAATTTATGAAATATATGACTTAGGTATTTATTTACTCGTCAGCTTATTTAATCTTTTGATTAAATTAAATACGTAACTTAGACATTTAGTTAATATCATGAAAATTAGACAATTTAGTTGATATGAAATTAAATAATATAGGAGATTGAATCTGGCTAACACACACACACACACACACACACACACACACACACATATATATATATATATATATATATATAAAGCTTTTAGTTCAAATCAAAATTATAGTTTAAAAGATGTAATTTTTAGGTAAACCATTATCAAAATTAAATATAGATAGATTAATTAAAATTCAAACCGATTATTATCATCATAGTTGACTAATACAACAAATTAATAAGGGTATGTTTGATTAAAATAAATTACTTGTTGGGAAAAAATATCATTAGAAGACAACTGAATTAAAATTGACATTAAATGAAATGAAATTAAATAATAACATATTATTTTGACCAATAAATTAATATATAATGTAATTAAATGACACGAGTTAACTAAAATTACGTGCATCATTATCTTATTTATGTGGCATAGATTTTATCTATAAGATTTATTTTTAAAAATAAAAGAATATTTTTTCTAGCTTAAGATTTGTGGTAAAAAAAAATGTTGTATTTGAGTTTCACTGTAAAGTCAACTTATCCCATCGGTAATAATCGACAAAAGTCATCCAACATATTGAATTACAAAAAATGAACCCATTTGTCCATTCAACAACTTTTGGACAGTAAAGTAATAAAAAAACATTATCATTGCACTGGCTTCGTGTTACTAAAATTAAAATTTAATGAAGTGCTTTCACCAAATTTCTGGACAAAATTGTGTTAAAAGGAAAATCTACTATATGAAAATAAATGTAAAAAACAAAGAAAACAAATCACTGTGTTTTGGTTTCTATAAACGCATAAATATTGATTTGACTACATTTTTTCCCAGATAAAAATGAGCTCTATACATTTTTTGAATGATGACGAGTTGTTAATTGTCTTATCTTAATTGTTTTTCTAACATTTGGCTATTTAATATTTCCTTTCATCTATTTTTGTTAATAAAATTTTGTTGTATTTTTGTATATCTAGCAACTTATAGTGTCCTTTAAAAAAAACATTATGAGGTTCTTCTGGTTGGTAGGTTCGAGGAGACTTGACACTTCAGAAATGAAAAGTGGCATCGGAAACAGTGGAGTTCTTAGACTGGGGTTGGGACTGGGATGTTCGGTTGCATTTGGTTGATGTTGAAGCCCAAATGGCTCAAAGTTGTGAGTTTTATAAGTAGTTATTTATTGCTTGTAAGATATTCACATGAGTATTGCAATGAACACAATAGGGGCGTCCATTTGAATTTGTTAGTTTTATAGGCATTATTTCATTTTATGATACTGAAATGGGTGTCGAAATTATCATTGTTTGCTTGACCACACACTTGAATTCTGTAAATTGGAATTTCATCGGGGAAGCATTATTGTAAAACTTTGGGTATTGCCGCGTCTAATTGATAATTATAGGTTCGATCATAAGACATCCGTTGTTACTCGTGCGGTTTTATAGTGCTCTCTTATTTTTTAAATTCATCTCATCGATATATTAGCAAGCACTTAATATCTTAAAATTTGTTCTCCTGTTGATAACGGCTTTTGCATCTACGAAACCGCACAGTGAATTATTAGTGATAGAATAACGTAGGTAGAAGCGAGCCCCAAGATAATTATTTGTTGTAAATTTTTTTATAAAATCTTTTTCATTACTTAAATTGAATAAATTTAATGTTTTGACCAATATTTTGTTTATTTTATTGGTCCTTTGTTATTATACTATTTTAATTAAACAATAATAAAATAAATAAAATCATTGTCTTATACAAATATGAGGAATATGAAAAAATAAATTAATTGTTTATTTATTATTAGAAATAATCTCAAGAAAGCGGTTAATAGTGACACAGCTTATCTAAATTTTGAAAATTGTGAACCCCATTAGACGTCGAAGATAAATCTATAATAAACTAATGCGACAATCTAAATTTCATTGTCACACGGATTATATAAAAAAATTACGCACACTGTGACAAAATCTGACTAATACATCGAGATATACACTTTTGTGTCTCATCAACTGTTTACCAAAATTAAAAAGATAAAATAAAAAATTAATAAGTCATTGCAATCTTTATTCTTCCATAGCATTGTGATCTAACTTATTGCATTCCAATGGTTATCACAATTTTTGTTCTCCTCAGGCCACTCCTCAATCACATGTGAACAAATTTCTTGAAGGCATTTTTCTTATTCTATCTACAGAAAAAATGTTTCACTGAAGCTTGCCATGAAATACAAACATTAGCATGATCAAAATTTATGCACGTCCCCAAGGTGAATTCCCGATTCTGAGCATTGTCGACTTGCCTCGAGATGAATGTGACGACCATTTCAATACTATAACACAACTAAAGCTCTTTAGATGATTTCAAATACTATGTAAGATTTATTATACATTTACACGTTGAGCTAATTAAGATTATTACATCAATAAACAAAAAGCCTTGTCTCAAGGAAAAGAAAAAACACTACACCTGATGGATTGAAGAACTGAATCAACTATAAATTGCAAGAACAGAGACCCGATTCAATTCTAAGCTTGCTTTCTTGCAGCAATATTCTCAGTTCGAGAGTTCTAGAGAGAAGAGAAAGCTCCAGGCCATTGCTGGTTAGGATGATCCAACTTCGAGTACAAAGACAGTTAAGAAAGCCAAACTTCGTGTATCACTGGAGCAAAACAAAGGCGATAAAACAGCTACAAAAAATGACTCACACCAAATCTAATTGACCAATTGTCTCACCTTATTATTAGAAAACAAAAGTAATATAAAATATCATTTTTGAAGGGATTCAACAAAATAATTGACCAAAAACTCTTTTACTTTTATTAATATTAAGATATTAATGTAAGATTTTATCAAATTCACATACATTACCTAGTATATTATGTAATGGTGAATCCAGTCCATGACAACTTTGGCTTGCTAAAGTGTTTTTGACCTTTGAATGAGCATAATAAGCATATTAACAGAATGACAGACATGTCATAACGTTATTTAGGAAAAGACAATGATAATAATTATGGACACACAGAGCTACATCAAGAAGAGCAAGAGTGCCACCATGTTTCCGATGGGGACAAAACATTTCAGATTAATAAGGTTCAGGTCACAATGCTAGAAAAACAATCAAGATTAATAATAAGCTTTGTTTGGGCATTTCCATTCACAAAGATAATAAATAGATTGAGAAGAAACAGATAAAAATTATACCTCAGCTAAAACTCAAATTGAAAAATGGATTATTCATTTTCAACCCCCAAGAACTAAGAAAAAGAAGCCATTTAGGAATCCAACAAAAAAGTCAAATTTCAAAAATTCAAAAAATTTAACAGTAATTCAAATAAATTGCTATGGGAGATTTCGAGTCCATGCTGAAAATAACTGATAAATTGATTAGACAAAAATTCAAAACATGCTTAGTATCATCAGCAGTACCGTTCACAGAACTTCGTGATTGTGCCCAAAAGAAAAGGGAGGAGGAGGAGGAGGAGGAGAGGGAATTATCAGCAAAAATCATATGAAATAGAAAAAAATTACATTCAAAAACGAAAAAATAATCACAAGATTGAATTCATTAAAACAAAAACAAAACCTTTTTATCAAAAAAAGGATAGGGGATATCAAACACAATTATCAGTAGTAGAGTCTAAAGATAGTGTTGATTGTACCCAAATCGGGAAAAAAAAGGCACATAGACAAAGAATGTATACACTAATTTCTGAGTTGAAATAAAACAACTACTAAGAATGTAAATTATTATCCGCAAAAGCCACAAGAAATAGAGAAAAAAAGGCTCAAAAAAAAAAATAATAATCACAAGTAGCGGGGTTACCTCGTGCATATTGAATATAAACTATTATGACCGTCTTGATTCTGCCCAAATAATAAAAAAAAAAGAAACCACAAAGAATTTATAATATGTATAATATTAATTTTCTAAATTGAAGTAAAACAACTACTAAGAATGTAAACTATTACGTCGTGTGCTGATAATTAATTGATCTTATGGAAGAAGTAGCAGCCGAGATTTTATAGAGAGAACAATCGTTTCTTTTGGTTGAAGAATTCTGAGCGGTAGAGTAGTCCTCGCCATGGATAACATAGTATTAAAAAAAGAAAAATTATCAATGAAGATTTGGGAGCAACGAACTCGAAACCGAGTTCGATTTCGGACTCTATCAAGAACCAATATTCGAAATTAGGGCACAGAAATTAGGGAAATGATTCAAAATTAGCAAGAATTAGGAAAGGAAAGATTTTGGAGACAAACCAGCAGTAACGAAAACAGATTCACCTATCAATTGGGTGGAGGTTTCCAAATTAAGATCGAATTGAATCAAAGAAGGAAATGTAGGATTGCAATTAGATAGAGCGTGATGGAGGGCAAGAGTGAACATAGGCGATTTGTGAATGAAAAGGGCCGCTTTGGGTGTTCTTGTTCTCTACCACTTAGAAAGATTGGGCCGGGTGTAGAGTATATTTGATGGGCATGCAGGGAAAAGTTAATTAATATGGGCTTAATTTAGGGGTTTAATTAAGAGGATGTGTTAGGATGGGAAAGATGATGAGGTGGAATTAAAAAATTAATTAAAAAATTTAGAAAAGAAGATGCTTTGGAGGGAAAGAGGCTTTTTTGTTTTGGAGGGAAAAATGCCATTTTTATTTATATATAGATATAGATATAAATATAGATGTATATTTAAGTTGGACAATAATTTATATATTTGCTGTAAACTTTAATTTTTTTAAAAAATAAAAATTTATATATTAATAGTATACTTGTTTTAAAACTCTCATCGAGTCGAACAAAATAGAATCACAAATTTATTTTTTTATTTATAGGTAGAAAATAAAAAAAAGAGATAAAAAGAGAGAGAGAGAGAATGATAGAGAGTGAGAGAATATTTAGATATTATGAGATTCGGTGACGTAGGGTAGAGATAATCAAATAAAATATATATACATTAATATTAATATTAATATATTAGGAAAGAAAAAATAAAAGAGAGTTGGATATAAATTAGCAAAGAAAAAACATAAAAAGATTGTTTTCAATGAGAAAATGGATTTAAGGTAATAAAAAAATTCCATATATAGATAGAAAATTATATTAGGCAAATTCAATAAGCGAAAAAATAAGAGACTGTATTAGGAGGGAAATCATGGTGAGGTGGAATTAAAAATTAATTAAAAAATTCAAAAAAGTAGATTTTTTGGAGGGATGTTTTGGAGGGAAAAAAGGCTCTTTTTATTTATATATATATAGATATATAGATATATATCAAGATATGGGACGGGGGAGTATTGATTTATATTAAGATTGACAGTTACCATGGCAAAAATAACTTTAATTAGGTAAATCAAGTGCGAATGATTTCCCCTACATATTATTTCAGAACAGTTTTTTTTCCCTTGGGTTTTTCCCCCAACATTAATCTTGCCCTAATGAAAAAGAATTTAATCATAATTATCTATTCAAATCAAAGAAAGTGCAATTAGTTTTCTGATGAAATTCACCATTATAATTTTGTCTGGTGTAATTTGTAATGGTGATGCTATAGGGATATAGAGAGTTACATAAAGAGTTACATAATCAGGTAAAACGATTGTGTTACCCATACTCTTTTTATACAATATTAAATAATCATTAAGGGTAAAATAAAATATTCAATATTATGGCAATCATTATGGATGTCTAGCTTTATCCAATTTGTAATTAACTACTATTTATTTTCCTTTATTTATTATTGAGCCAAGCCTGCGATTGACGATCATGGATAATAAATGACTCAAGATTCTCAAACCGATCTGCAATTATGCACTATTAAGTACTACCAAAGGCAGAAATAGATCTTTGACCGAAAAACAAACGCCCCATTTCCATTCTATGTATAATATATATGCACATAACAATTATTCATATTCATAACCAGTCACCTAAATCTCCCCATCACACAATGGCTTCTTCATTATTCATTAACCATTTCGTCACTTATTATGTTCTTTTGCTTGTCCTCTCTTTTCTTCACCACGGTACGCGGGGGCGATGGATTACTGGAAACTGCATGCATAGTTGACCCAGCAGGCATTGGGATATCTTGGGACTATAACTTATGCATTAAAGTTCTTAAATCCATCCCAAATGCCACATCCTCTCGCCTGACTTCCAACCCTAGCAACGAACATAATCATTATTGCGATTTCCAATCCATCGAACACAAAGACATACTACCTCCGCCCCAAAAATATAGTCTACTATTCTTTTTTCGTCCGTTCCAAAATATAGGCCACGTTCCTTTTAAAGATGTAGTTAAAATATTATTTGTCTTTATGCCCTCATTTAATATACATTGATATCATCAAAATAGAATAGTTGAAATAAAATATCTAATAAATGAGAGGGCATATTAGGAAAATAATCTTGAATTGTACTTATTCAATGTCATTAATTGTATTTTTCTTAATCTGTGTGAATATAAGAAAGGGACAATAATTTTGGGACGGAGGTAGTACATACAAAACACATTGAATGGAGGAAACCTAAGACCTTCTGTATGAATGCTCTTATGACATGTGCTGATTCAATGAGTAATATGCAATCGCTCTTGGAGATTTACAAGGCGCTTTATGGACAGGGATTGCGGCTTCTTTCGGTCTTTATTTTGTTCGTGCGAATGACATTGATAGTTGTGATAAAGCATTAGCCTTCAATGAAGTTGAAGATTGACCAAACAATTTCTAGTGGGAATAAATTTGCGTTCTTGTTTGCCATTGCTGCAGATGTTGTTTGTACTCATCTTGATAAAGTATAAATAAAATGATTACAAAAGTAGAATCTCAATATATATTGGACTTTCTTGCTTCTTTGTTTAATTGCATCATTACAATCAATGTATATCTAGTGTCATGCAGCTTGTTGAGTAAGCATGCTTGTGTTACATGTGTTAGCATCAACAGGGCCTGTACAAGATACGGAGGGCGGGGAGCCCTAGGCAAAACTCAACATTGAGAGACCCTTTTATATTCTTTTTCTATTAACAAAAATATTTTTGAATTGGATGCCCTAGGCAGTCGTCTAGATCACTTAACCCTAGTTCACCCCTCAACAGCAGGAGCATAAAGAAGTTTCAATCCCACAAATGCCACGATTATTGTTAAATGGGCCACAAAAATCAGATTAAATGGAGATATTTACAAAAATAAGGTCATTCACATTCCTATTTCATGCAAGTCGGGTGTCGCGCAACTCTCCAAATTTGTTCTCGGCTATTGCCTTTTTCAATTCTTTGCATCGCTAAGATTTTGTGTTGGGCAGATCATCTAGCTTAAGATTTTTTATTTTTATTTTTAATGTTTGATTTACTAATTACATATTGTGTAATTAATGAAAATTGAGTTTTCAGTGTTTCAGGCATGAAATTCGCATACGGTGTCTATTTTAGTTTCATATCATATGATTCTCGCATTTCTTGAGGAGTCCGATTCAATAAATTGTTTTGTCACTGCTAATATGGCTTTCTACGCATTCTAACTTATGTTTGTTAGTTTTCAACAATTCTTTTCTTTTGAAAAACAAAATGTGTTGATTGCCCGGATTTGTACTAGGCGACGGCCAGTATAGTAATCTAGGAATTGCCTTTTTAACTGAGCGTCCCCCAGGAAAAGCGCACACCTGATTCGCTCAATTAAGATGATTTCACCCAATTTTTGTATTTTACATCTTAAAGTTTGTAGTTAGCGTGAAAATCTCTTTTTTATTGGAAAAATTAGGCCCGTTACATTGTAAATTTTAAGAATTAGGATTTTATATTGTAAATTTTAAGAATTAGACATTACCGGTCCCAACGATTGCATGGTTATATGGGTTTTCACCAAGATTTGGAAAGCCAGATTCTCTTAGGGTGTGTTTGATTGCACAAAAGTTTTCCTGGAAAACGAGTTTTCCAACTTTTTTTTCCAACTTTGGGTGTTTGATTGGTTTTTTTTTCCAGGAAAACATTTTCCAACTTTCCTCGAAATCCGCACTTTTCCTTATTTTTTTCCTTGGGGGGGGAGGTGGTTTTTGTTTTCCGGGAAAAGTTTGATACTTTTTTTCTTTTTTTTAATGGAAAATTTAATTTAACCATAAAGATAAGGAAAATGATCAAATTTCATTAAAAAAAAACTCAAAAATAAGGAAAATAACATCATTTTCCAACTTTCAAATTAACCCAATCAAACACCTACAACTACCATTTCCCTGGAAAATCTTTTCTCGGAATTCATTTACCCGAAAAGCATTTTCGTTCTAACCATTTTCCGGGTTTACAATCAAATACACCCTTAATGTTAGGTTTTTCCCGTTTCTTTGTGACATTTTTGTGTAGTTTTAATTCTGCTTGTGACTTTTTATACACATTGTGGCTTTTCTTAACCCGGGTCTGACTTTTTAAATTTGTCACTATCTTAGAAACTTTTTTAACTCGTGTATGGCATTTTTTGTCACGTTTTTATTGCGAATTTCTTCCATTTGTGATTTGTGATTTTTGGAATTAAAACTTAAAAGTCATAAAGCGCTACTTTTGGCATGAGTAAGAGCAGCTCTAATGCAACTGTGGATATTGAGAATGATATAAAGGAGAGAGATAGAGAGAAATTAAAATGATTATTTTAATTAGAGTGAGATGGAAAGGAAGATAGAGAAAAAGAGAGGGAAAAGTGAAAATAACGAGAGAAATAGAAACAAATTTAAAAAAAATAATAATAAAATAATAGTAGAAAGTGTGTAGATGAATGTGTGATTTTGGAAAGCGCACAGTAAGCGATGAAGAAAATGTGAGAAAAAAGTCGGGGTAAATGAGAGAAATGTAATTTTAAAAAAATGAAAATTCGAGAAAATGTGGGACCCATACAATTTTATGCGTCTTTCTGTCTCTTCTTTAGACATTCATGCCAAACTTTTACATTGGAGATGCTCTAATTGTTGCGCCATCTCACAGCTGTAAGCATGTACGCACTTTTTTTCAATTATTTTTGTAGTGCATTTTTATAATTTCAAATGATGCAAGGTATTTGTGTAAATGATTTATATATATATATATATATATATATATATCACTTAATTGTGAGGTTATTAGTTTTTTTTTTTTCAACAGGAGATGTAGGGGCAAGTGTATGGTGCGAACTTTGGTTACGTGTCACAGATTTGGAGGTCTTTATTACTATATCACATTCGAACTCCATTATGAGATTATTAGTAATTATTGTAGTATTAATAATTGAATTTTGCTAATGAGACTTTTGATTGACAACAAATTGAGACTTGTTCAATATTTATGATGGCATACTAAAAGTATCATTATTTAAAATGTTCAATGAGAGATGATTAATTGCAATATCAGTTGAGCAAAAGTTTAATAACCCAAAATATTAGTCAATGTATAGTAATGATCTGATATTCATATGTGTGCATTTCAAGGTATTTACATGTGGTCCGATGATTGAAAAATTCATTTGCTTCATTTTGGTATGTTGGGAGTTTGAGATACTATGGTAGGTCTAACTGTTTTATCATCAATAGGCTATTATATATATATATATATATATATATATATATATATAGTCTTTATTGGGTTGAATTGAAATTGAATTAATTTTATATTTTCATGAATTTTGTCGACGTGGTTCTTTATTATTCTTTAGTTTGACGTGATTTATATATGGATCAGTGTTTTTTTCCCCAACGAACAAAGCATTTGATGAAGATAGTAACTTAAAGTAATGAACTTTTGATCAACAAAGTTGGGCGTAGTATATTGTCTTTAAAAAGTTCATTTGTTTGTAATTACATAAAGTTCTTTCAAAATTGATTTTAACGGGAACCAGTGAAAAGGGGGAGAGAAGATTGAGCATGACGGAGCAATAGATTGGGGTGGAGATTAGGTAAATTGATTGCTAGAACAAATAAGATTAAGATTGAGATTGGGTAGTTGAGATTTTGATGCTTCTTTATTGTTAATTGATTGAGGTAATAACTTGGGGTAGATATTAGGAATAAGATTTTTTTAATAAAGCAATAAACGCTTAACATATATATACAATAACACTTAATTAACTGCATGGTTAATTAATATTTGATAGTCATTAATTTAATTAAATATTAAAAAAGGAATCATCGTAATTGTTTTTACACTATACACCAAAAATGTGGTTTTATTTAATGTTTAAATTCATGCATTACTAAATATCCAAAAATGAAAATTATATATATAGTTTGTTTCCAAAATTATAAATCTTTTTCTAGAAGGACGTGCCATGTTGCCATTGCCAACATGGCACTTTGCCAATGTGACACTTCAAATTTTACTAATAGTTAGATATCTAATATCAACTACAATGAAACATTGGTTGAATCAAGATAAGCTTACTTTTATTTTTACATGAATAATAAATCATATTTAATATTGTTATTAAAGTTTTACCTACAATTTTTTGAATATGTCACTACAAATATATAATAATTAATTTTAATAATAATACACATTAAATGTACCAATAGATTATCGAGAGTAATTAAATACATCATCATCCACAACAACATAAACAATCTTTTTATAAGTATATAAAAAGATAACATTATTTAATTCATTGTGTGCTCTTTATGAATAATCAATCAACACTTTTTCAAAATTTTGCACAATAATATTAAATTTGCCCCTATATATCTCCCAACCAAAGGGTCCTATATATATATGCTCATAACAGTTATTCATATTTACAAGTAGTCACCTCCTAAATCCCCCCATCACACAATGGCTTCTTCATTGACCATTTCGTCAATTGAAATGTTCTTTTGCTTGTCCGCTCTTTTCTTCCTTGCGGCACGAGCAGTTTCTCCCGCTATTTCCAACCAGATTTTGCGTGATAGTGGTGGCGGTGGTGGCGATGGGTTACTTAAAATCGCTTGCAAAGTTGATGATGTAGCCCCTGGGATCCCTTGGGACTATAACTTATGTGTTAAAGTTCTTAAATCCGTCCCAAATGTTGCATCTTCACCAAATCTTCCAAAACTAGCACTGAACATAATCCATACCGGAATTTCCAACACATCGAACACATACACATACATAAATAACTCATTGAAGCGAGGAAGCAAAAGACCACCACCTGTTGTGCAAGCTCTCAAGGCATGTAAGGAGTCATATGAAAGCGTTATTACAGATTTCAATAGTGCTTTCTTAGAGGTTAGGGATGAAAAGGATTATTTAATAAGTACTTATGATCTTTTGTTAGCTCTTACAGATCATATCGATATTTGCAACAATGCATTAGCCTCCAATAAAGTTATAGATTAGGCGATTTCAAGTGGGAACAAATTTACATTTTTCTTTTCTGCTACTGCAGATGCTATTTGTACTCGTCTTTAACAAGATGAAACAAAATGATTAGAAAGGTAGAATCAATATATGTATTGTGCTTAATTTCTTGCTTCTTCATGTGCATCATTACAATTGATGAGAAAAAAAAATCAATCGGACTAAAGCTGTTACAAAACTTAAATTAAGGTTGGGATCGATTTCCGAAAGTAACTCATCAATTAATAAATATGTGAAGTTATTTTAAAAAATAAAACTTCTTCTTGATAGTTCTTGACATTGACATAAATTTATCCCCATTCACTGATAAAGAGGTATGTGACGCCATCTTTTCTATGCATCCGGATAAATCACCTGGCCCCGACAGTATGAATCCGACTTTCTTCCAACACCATTGGAACATTATTGGTGAGGATGTTAACGCCTTTCCTTTGGACTCTCTTCACCATGCATTCAGATTCCCAGATGGCCTTGATAACACTTTGTTGGGGAATTAGGCACTGCTAATTCCGCCCAAGATCAGTGGGACGAATAAATGCGATTGAGAAAATAATGGACACTAAAATAAGCACAAGTATGGAACACCGAGATTTAACGTGGTTCGGCCAAACTGCCTACGTTGACGGACCCACACCAATATTTCACTATCTCAAAAGGAGGAGTACAAAAATACCACACTGTATTTTCTCTGCCTACACAAAGGCTTTATCACTCTACTCACTTTTATCTCTCGTGTATAGCTTCTACACTGAAGCTCTCTCTTTCTCTCTACACAAGATAGCTCTCTCTTTCTCTTTACACAATGGCTATTGTGTTTTTTGGTGGTGTTGATTGTGGTGTGTTTTTGAATGCAAGATGAGAGCTCATTTTATAGGCAAAAATTTCCAACGACTCCATTCAATTTGCAACTAATTGTCAAATATTGGAGTTAGTATCTTGCATGTAATTCTCTTCATTCAAGGAAGCATGCACAAGTTGTTTGCACCAAAACCAATTCCATTTGTCTCCACTATCTCCAAAAGCTAACAATCTCCCACTTGGAGACAAACGTAGCTCGCTTCTGTGAAATGTGGTGTGGGTCATCTCCTCTGTCTTCATTGCAGAAGACCAACTGAAGCTGAGCACAGCTCCAGTTTATCCTTGGTTACTGTCTTCGTCATCATGTCGGCTTGGTTCTTGGTACCTTGAATCTTTTCAAGCTTCAACACTCCATCTTCCAAAAGTGATATGATGAAGTGATAACGGAGTCCAATATGTTTGGTTCTCGAATGAAATGCCGAATTCTTTGCCAGATGTATCGCACTCTGACTATCACTGTTCAAGACATTCTTCTCCTGGTTGAAACCCAATTCTGCCAACAAACCTTGTAACCATATCATCTCTTTGCTAGCTTCGGTTACTGCCACGTATTCTGCTTCTGTAGTTGATAACGCAACAATCTTCTATATTTGCGAAATCCAACTAACTGCAGTAGCACCAATTGTAAAGACATAACCTGTAGTACTTCTCCTGCGATCTATCTCACCAGCAAAATCTGCATCTACGAAACCTCGTAGTGTCACCTCGCCTCGTCTAAAGCGTAAGCATTTATCGATGATTCCCGTAGATATCTCAATATCCACTTTATACCGCATCCCAATGTCGCTTTCGAGATTTGCCATATATCCGCCACAACTCCCCCTTTGCATGAGCAATATCTGGTCCGTACAAACCATGACATACATCAAACTTCCAATGGCTGAGGCATATGGAATTTTAGCCATGAAGTTTCTCTCCTCTTCTGTCTTAGGAGACTGGTCGTTGGATAGACGAAATGATTCGCTAATGGCATCTTGTTGGCTTTGCCTTTGCTCATGTTGAACCTTTGCGTGATTTGATCAATATACTTGTCTGCGACAATCGCAAAACACCTTTTGCTTGTCTCGCAAATTCTCATTCCTAGAATTTGCTTTGCTTCTCCCAAGTCCTTCATTTCAAATTCGCCGATAGTTACTTCTTCAACTTCTTGATCTCATCCATGTCAACCGCTACTAACATGTCATCGACATAAAGTAGCAAAATGATATAGCCGACTCGAATCTCTTGAAGTAGCAACAATGGTCGACATTACACTTCGTGTAGCCATTTTTCTCGCATAAATCAGTCAAACTTCTTGTACCACGTTTGTCTGAGCGCTTGCTTTAAACCGTATAGGCTCTTTCTTCAATTTGCACACCGCCTTCTCCTTACCCTTAATCGAGAAGCCTTACAGTTGTCTTGCATATAGATTTCCTCCTCTAAGTCACCATGAAGGAAATCGGTTTTCACATCTAAGCACTCAAGTGTAAGCCCTCCCATTTGCAACAATGCTCAACACCGATCGAATTGTTGTCAGCTTCACAACTGGCGAAAATATCTCTGTATAGTCAATTCCTTCTTTCTGCTGGAAACCTTTGACTACCAATCTCGCCTTATATCTTTTCGAACCATCATGTTCTTCTTTAAATCTGTACACCCATTTATTGTTGAGAGCTTTCTTCCCTCTGAGCAACTCAGCTAGTTCCCACGTCTGGTTGGAGATTAGAGACTTTATCTCATCTTTCATTGCATGCTCCCACTTAACAGAATCTCCCACCTAACATGCCTCGTCATAGCATTCAGGTTCACCGGCGTCAGTGAGCAACATGTAGTTCATGTACTTCCTATTCAGAACATGAGGTCGACTTGACCTCCTCACAATGGGAATTGAAACTGGAGACTGTGGTGAATCAGCCTCCGAGGCGGGCTCCTCTGTCTGCAGACTCTCATCTATCTGCTTCGACATACTGCCTTCCGCAGTATCGTCTGGAACATATGTTGGATCGTCATTTGTTGTGTCATTGGACTGAACTGCATTTCTATCCTTGTACATCACCTTTTCATTGAATATGACATCCCGCTTCGATGAGCTTTGTTACGGTCATCCCAAAAGCGGTACCGAACTCGTCTCCACCATATCCAGCAGTACACTTTAGTGATTTGGAGTCTAACTTACTCCTGGCGTTATCACTAATGTCCACATACGCGACACAACCGAATACTTTCAAATGAGAAAGTTTCACTTCTTTCCCACTCCAAACTTCTTCCGGTATCCTGTACTCCAATGGTACCGACGGTCCACGATTAACTAGGTATGCCGCCGTGTTGACACTTTCGCCCCGCTGTTTTGGCGAGGGCCTGGCATGTATTCTCATGCTTCTGGCTCTTTCTGTCAACGTTCGATTCATGCGTTCTGCAACTCCATTCTGTTGCGGTGTTCCTGGCAATGTTCGCTCCAACTTGATGTCATTTTGGTAACAAAATTTCTTAAACGCCAAATTTTCGTATTCTCCACCATTGTCGGATCTCAACTTCTTTACTCGCAAACCAGTTTCATTTTCAACCATGGTCTTCCACTTCTTGAACGCCTCGAACACATCGGATTTGTGTCTCAAGAAGTAAACCCACACCTTTCTCGAGTGGTCATCAATGAAAGTCACGAAGTATGACTTTCCGCCAATCGATGAAACTGATGTTGGACCTCACACATCTGTGTGGATAAGTTCAAGCTTCTCTTTCTTCAGAGTTCTGCCACTTGTATTGAAACTCACCCTTTTCTGCTTCCCGAAAACACAACTTTTGCAAAAGTCTATGTCAATAGACTGAAGCCCTGGCAGTTTCCCTTTTGCATGCATGTACTTGAGCCCTTTCTGGCTCATATGCCCAAGTCTTTGGTGCCACAGGTTCGCATCTTTGCTATCAGGAGCTGCAATTGTCATACACGCATTCGCGTCGTGTATAGGGGTGCCACTATCCTTACCACGTGCGATTATCATGGCCCCTTGGTGATTTTCCAATTATCACCAGAGAAGCTTGTGTCACATCCTTCTCTCGACAACCGCTTTGTGGAGATCAAATTTTTCTTCAATTCTGGAATATGTCTCACGTCCTTCAATTTCCATACAGATCCATTGACATTGATCTGTACTTCTCCTATTCCCACCACGCTGCAAGGATGATCGTCTCCGAGATACACTTCTCCGAAGTTTCCCGACACATAATTTGCAAAAAAGTGTCGATTTGCGGTGGCATGAAACGATGCTCCAGAGTCTATTACCCAATAGTCGGCCTTCTTCTCCATGGAACATATCAACACATCACGCGTTTCTTCGGTCACGACATTGACCTCGGTCTTGTTCTCCGTTTCCTTTGGAGCCGCTCTACATCGATTTTGTAGTGCCCAACCCGATCCGCAATTCCAACATTCAACGGACTTTAACTTGTTGGAATTTACGTGATTTTTGGATCTCGATCGCCATTCCTCGACTTGCTCGTCACGCCCATGCTCTCTATTTGAACTTACGCCTCTGCTATCTACATTGAAAGCGGCCGGAAGTTGAAGTCGCATCGACCGCCTCCCGGATCTTCTCGGTCAAGATCATGCTCTAACGCCATCGAACTTCAATTTCGACTTACCGGCCGGCGATGGTCGTGGATGCCATTCGACTCTCGAACAATCGCCCAAGAATTAATAGAGCTCGAACTTCATCACTAAAAGTGATTTCCACCGTAGTCAATTGGTCTACTACCTCATTGAATTCGTTGAGGTGTTCTCCAAATTTCCGCTTTCCATCATCTTCATATTGAACAATTTCTTGATCAAATGAACTTTATTTCTTTATGAGGCAATTTGTTCATACATCTTTGGATAAATTTGCCATGAAACATTTATTGTCTTCTCATGTTTAATGTTAGCGACCGACTTTGATAGGGTCAATCTAATTGCGCCGAGTGCTTTTCGATCAAGCACCTCCCACTCGTCGTCTTTCTCGCCTTTTGGATTTTCTTTCAACGGCTTATATAGGTCCTTCTGATACAAATAGTCTTCCATTTGCATTTTCCAATATCCAAAATTTTTGCCATCAAATTTATCAATTTTGGAAATTCTCTCGTCTGTCGCCATTACTCCCACTCGAACAAGATGTGATTTTTCGAGAAATCGTTTCTGATATGGAAGATCAGTCTATGCTGCAACCACAGAACATACTAAGAATTTCAAGAGATATCACAAGCAAAGCTTTGATACCAGTTGTTGGGGAATTAGGCGCTGCTAATTCCGCCCAAGATCAGTGGGACGAATAAATGCGACTGAGAAAATAATGGACACTAAAATAAGCACAAGTATGGAACACCGAGATTTAACGTGGTTCGGCCAAACTGCCTACGTCCACGGACCCACACCAATATTTCACTATCTCAAAAGGAGTAGTACAAAAATACCACACTGTATTTTCTCTGCCTACACAAAGGCTTTATCACTCTACTCACTTTTATCTCTCGTGTATAGCTTCTACACTGAAGCTCTCTCTTTCTCTCTACACAAGATAGCTCTCTCTTTCTCTTTACACAATGGCTATTGTGTTTTTTGGTGGTGTTGATTGTGGTGTGTTTTTGAATGCAAGATGAGAGCTCATTTTATAGGCAAAAATTTCCAACGGCTCCATTCAATTTGCAACTAATTGTCAAATATTGGAGTTAGTATCTTGCATGTAATTCTCTTCATTCAAGAAAGCATGCACAAGTTGTTTGCACCAAAACCAATTCCATTTGTCTCCACTATCTCCAAAAGCTAACACACTTCAATTGTTCTGATTCCTAAGAGACAAGTGATGCCATCTAGTAATTCGAAGTACGAATTTAATAAGTCAATGTCAAGCAAAAAATAAAAATCAGAAATTCACAATAATCAAGAAAATCACTTTTGTACCTTAATTTCAAATATGAGAAGTTGCACGGTACCCATTCCCCATTAATATAATAAATATGGGCATTTGACCAATAACTACACTTATGGAGAAAAATTACCCACTAAATCCTGTACATCTCTTTTTTGACCATTAACTCATTTTTTACAAAATAAGACTAAAATAGAATTTAAAAATCACAAATTTACACCAATGCTATTTTAACAAAATAAACATCAAAATTTACAACAATATCACTCTAATAAAATAAAGTAATAAATATCTAAATTTACAACAATACCACTATAATAAAAAATTCATAAAAATAAACACAATTTCAAATTACATAAGAGGTCCCCTATCTTTTAAATTGTACAAAAATGCATCCAACTATCAAAGTTTGCGCATTAGCCCCCAATTTTTGTCATCACCATTCCACCACCATAACCACCAAAATCACCGCCACCACCTCCACCCCCACCACCGTTCCACAACCACCACCACCCACCCCACCACAACCAAATACCACCACCCCCACCCCATCTCCACCACCATTCCACAACCAAATCATCGTGCCACCAACACCACCACCACCCTATTCCCACCACAACAACCACCCTCCACAACCACCACCACCCTACCACCATTCCACTACCATCCCCATCCTCAACCACTGTCACCACCACCCCGACCCCACCCCACCACCACCATCCCGTCAGTCCACCACCACCATTCCACCACCCCGACCCCACCCCACCGCCGCCATCACCCCACCACCAAACCACCATCACCATTCCACCACCAAGCCGCCGCCACCACCACTAACCACACCCTACTCCCACCCCACCCCCACCCCACCACCACCACCACCACCACCACCACCACCATCCATTGCCACCACTGCCCCACCACCACCACTAGCATTCTACCACAACCCTGTCACCACCACCCCACCACTACCATCCCCCACCATCATCACCACCATTCCATCACCAAGTCGCACTGGCCACGCCACCCGCCACCCCCTCCCTACTCCCACCACCACCATCCCACCACCACCACCACCCCACCACCACCACCACCACCACCACCACCACCCCCACCATTCCACTACTACCACAACCACCACCACACCGCCACCACCACCTCACCCCTCCACCACCACCACCACCCCCACCATTCCACTACTACCACAACCACCACCACACCGCCACCAAACCACCCCGGTCGCCGCCACCATTCCATCTCAATCAACATTGACCTTATCTCCATCTCCGTCTCTGGCTTTCTCTTTCAGATTACCTCATGGGTCAATGGAGTTTTGCGACCTAAGTAATCTCGATCAACATTCCCGTCTTCGATTCTCTCTCTACGCACTTTCTCTTTCCAGATTACCGCCCCGAGTAATCTATATCAACATTCAACTTCTCACCTCTACTATCTCTGACTTTCTCTCTATACACTTTCTCTTTCCAAATTACCGCCCTAAATAATCTCTATCAATATTCAACATTCAACTTCTCACTTTCTCTCTTTAAATTACCACTCTCGGTAATAATATTACCTAGACTGGTAATCTGCATTACCTACCCCAATATTAATATTACCTGCCCCAGTAATCACACCCCGGGCATAAAACCTCTCTCTAGATTGAATGCTAATCTCGATCATGCAACATTCAACTTATTGCTTCTACCTTCCCTGAATTTCTCTCTCTTTAGATTACCACAACGGTAATCTCAATCACTATTCAGCTTCTCACTTCCCCCCTTCCATGACTTTCTATCTCTACGCACACTCTCTCAATCACCATTTAACTTTTCGTTTCCCCCATCTCCGACTTTCTCTCTATAGATTACCACCATAGGTAATCTCAATCACCACTCAATTTCTCACTTCCTTCGCTTATGACTTACCTCTTTACAGTATTGAATAATACAACAAAAATATTAATTCCCATGTTGGCCCTTGAGAATGGGGAACTATGTCTCCCGAGTATTGAATCAAAAGCATTTTTTCTATCTGGCTACTTAAATTGATTGCTTTGAATAGATTGCAACATTCCAGAAATAATATAAATGCTGTGAAGCAACCACTTGACCTGAGATTAAAAAAAAAAGAAAAAAGAAAGTGTGCAATTGAATTAGTGCATGTTCTTCATGATAGAGGATTTAATAATATTACCTATTGCAGTAACAATATTGCCTATGCAGTTATATTATTACCCACCTCGGTAATATTATTACTTACCCCAATAATTAAATTATCTATCCCGATAATAATATTATCTACCCTAGTAATTAGAACCAAAACATTAAACCCCATAATTTTAACGTTATTTTAACGCCATCCGCAACTACATCTGCCAATCGATGAGAAATGCCATAATTTTAAGTAGGATAAAAGTGATTTCATATTCTAAATAATAAACATCTCAATATATATATTAAAAATAAATAAAATTGTTGTATCAATTATGCTAAACTATCCCCAATTTAGAGCACAATTAAAGATTCAAACTCCAGTCAACGAATGATAATTTTCCATCCAAAATCTAGATCCTGTATATCAAATTCCAAATGCTCACACATAAAGTTCTTCATTAAAAACAACATTGTGATCCACAACTAGCTAGAGATCTCTAAATGATAGTCATACAATCTCTAAGCACATGCATTGCATAAATGTTTAGACAAAAGACACTATATGTAGAGCATACAGAAAACTCATCAACATGAATAAGTCCAAAGGAAGTTAATTGGTTTCATCTACTATAATCCACCTGATAAATTAGTTAATTTTGTCAATTGTGATCCACATGTTAAGTAAGCTTAATTGAATATTAAATGTGGCTCCACATCAAACCATCAGATGCTATCCACATGTTGACTTGTGCTCTCTCTTGCCGCATTGTTTCTTCCAAAATTGCTATCCATTTACCTCGTTCAAGATGATGAGATCACCATATTTCTGTATTACATCACTCAATCAAACTGCACAATCCCAATCACTAAATTAAAAACGAAAATATTTGATCATAGTTTATTATTAGCATCTTTTATAATAAATAGATATCAAAAAATCGGAGTTTGAGAACTAAAGAAGAAGAAATCAAATGCTCAAACAACAAATATGTTAGTCATTTACCGCCATTGATGCTCTTCTCCCTGTGACCCGAGTATAGCAATAAACAGCCGCAAAAATTGCAATAACAAGCCCGTCGATAATTTTACCTCCAAATCTTTTTCTGGAGCTTCAGCTTTTGGATCTGCTACTCCGCTTCTACGTGAGTTTAAATCTTTTGCAGTTATAGATGATCAAGAATAGTAAGAGGAAAACAAATTGGAATCGTGGGGAGATCTAGAGAGTTGATATGTGATTTGGGTGAATCTGTGAGAGCGAGAGAGAGAGAGAGGAGAGGAGAGGAGAGATCGGCTAATTAATGAAAAAGTGAGGGCAATGTTATAAAAAGGATAAAAATGTCATAAAAATATGTAATTAAGTAGCTGGTAAAATGATTTGTAAAATGTTGTAGTTAATTGTAAAAAAAAGATAGACCTGAGTTAGTGGGCAAGGATGGTCTTTGGGCTGTATTTAATGGACATTTTCCCAATAAATATAGCATAAATTAATCCACAGTATATAAATCAGAAATAACTCAAAGTAGTATGAAACCCACGATTCCACAACAAATTACAAATCTAAAATGAGATTCTAAAAACCACAACATTTATATGTCACCCATTTTAGAACAAATTGAGTAAACAAATACTCCCTCCGTCCCATTTAATTTACTTCGTCCTATTTCCTTTTTAGTTTGTGCCATTTACTTCGTCCTATTTCTATATTTAGTATTAATTTTTACATTCATTTACAATTTTACCCTTTTTTACTCTTGAAAATGTAAATTTAATTTTTCAAATCTATAACTAAATACTCCCTCCGTCCCACTAAGATAGACACCCACCATTTTTCACACATATTAAGAAAACATCTTAAATGTTCTTGGAATTATAAGATATTCATATATTCTTCCAATTTTACCCCTATATTGAATGATCAAAAAGTAGTGTGAACATATTTAAATATCTTGGGAGATGAAATATTTATCTTAATATTTAGTATTCCAATTATCTTAAATAGGGGTATTTTAGTACATGGAAAATAAATTATACATTCAATAAGGAAATTGGACTATAATTCGGGACGGACATAATAGGAATACTTGCCTATCTTAGTGGGACGGAGGGAGTAAGAGTGTTTTAGGAACATTGTTTGTAAATTTGCTTTTCTAATATTTTTCTTAATTCCCGTGTAAAAGTCAAACAGGACGAAGTAAATGGGACGGAGGGAGTATGAAATATGTGTGTACAAAAAGAGTGAGGGTGCGGCTGGGGATTGAGTGTCGTCTCCCATAATGAATATAAATATAAATAAATTAATTTTATAATTACCCACCTACGTCAAGCCACAAGAACTTGAAAATCCCAAAAACTCTACCATTTCACACACGTGCAACGGGAAAATAATTTTAAAAAGGGGGAAACTGAAAAAAAAAAAAAACGGAAAACAAAAGAGAGTTAATTCATTAATATGAACCCAATTGTATTGCAGAGACAATCAAAGATCCTTAATAGAAGAAATTAGAGGATTTTTGTGAACTTTCTGTTGTAATGATTCAAATCTAATTTACAACTAGTATCACGCCCGTCCGATGCACGGAAATAATTAAATTTATGTATAATAAATAATTGATATAACATTATAAAATATATTGAATGTAAATATTGAATTGCATAACTGATGTAATTTATGCATATGAGATTATATAATTATAAACAATTATTAAAATCTATAATGTTGTATATTTATATAGTCAATGCAAAAAATGTGAAGTAAATTCACAATTATAATTAAAAAAAAAAAGCACGTGCATCGCATAATTAAGAAGTTTATAAAAAAACATGTAAGTTTAATTCTAATTTTCATGTATCGCGCACAACAATGCTCGTGGAGATTTATTAATTGTAAACAAACCATTGGAATGAATATATAAAAATTATTTGATTAGCAAAACGTATCTTTCTCGTTGGTACATATCAAATTTATATTGAACACATTTTTTCTTTCTAAAATCGACATTATGCCCTCTAAACTCTGGTGTAATTGCTACTTAATTTTAGCTCAATTGTATAAGTATTATGCTTAGTTTTATGTAACTTAAATTTATAGTAATATCGATAATTTTCTGCATCCACATAATTCATTTGATTTTTTTCTATTTACGTAAATTGTATTTTAATTTTCAAAAGAAAAACTTTTTATTTTTAATTTTATATACTTGGAAAAGGAAAAACGCGCGTACAATGCAAAATCCAATTAGTGAGCGCATCATATCAGCCGTATTAAAAAGGAAAAATATCAATTAATTTTTTTAATTAGAAGCCGTGTGTCATGTTGGCACTACCAATAGGGCATCCACCAAGCGTAGCACTTTAATTATAATAACATAAAAGATTAATAAATTACTATTTACTTAAAAATAAATAAATTGTTTGACATAAATCCAATTACAATTGTAACTACTCGCTATTCGATTTAAAAAAAAAAAATACCTACTATTTTTGAACAGTTCAATTCACATGACCAAGTAAAACTATCGAAACCTACAACTTTAACACGATAAAAATAAATAAAAATATTTGTTATTTAATATTTTGAATTAGAAATTTAAAAAATAAAGTTATATTTAAAGTCTTTCCAAAATGAAAATTTTCTCATTAAATGTTTGTTTTAAATATTGGTTTATTTTCAATTATGTTTTTAATTACTAATAATTAATGTTGGTATATTTTCAAAAATAATTTTTTAATTTTTTAAAAATATTTAATGTGTGCCGCGTTGGCATTTTTGCCTATGTTGTACTTCACAAATTATAATATAAAGATGTGTTTGCACAATTGTACTATAGATTTATACAATGGTGCAAAAGAATCATGCTATAACTATCAATCGTTTATGATACAATCAATTTATCTTGAGTGAGCTCCAAGAATCAGAGTTGCAAAAGAGTATCTGTGGCCGATTGCTTTGTTTCCGTCAAGAAAACTTTCATCTTAGGCCATGTTCTCCCTACAATAATTTTTCACTAACTTTTATTAATTTTTTTCTTTCTCATCATTTTTAACCACTCATACACTTATTTTATATTTTTTTAATATATTTTCTCTAATTTTCAATTACACATCTAATATACAATTTGAGTAAATCAATAATATTTTCAAAAGAATAGGGCCTTAATGTGCAACTATGGAGGATGTGTGTGATGTGAACTATAAATCGAAACCAAAAAGAAATCTGTTTTGAAGTGAGTAACGTGCAAAGAAACTGAAGTTTGAAAAGGTTGAGATTTTAAATGCATAGTAGGGTGTTTGTTGTGCATTAAAAGTTTTAAAATATTGCAATGGGCAGTTACTATCAAAATCAGATTTTATTTAAAATTTGAAAAAGACAAACCACCCCAGCTGGTGGTTCAAAAAAAATAAAAATATTGGCCCTCCACTTTTGTCGCAATTGAGTACGGGAAACACTTCAAGCTTTAATATGATATATAGATGAATAAATTCAAATAATGCTATCTTCTCCTCCCCTTTTCATCGGATCTGCACAAAGAGAGAGGGAGAGAGGAGAATTCATTCTTCTTGCCCTAATTCGAAAAGGAAGAGATAGATCTGAGCCCCATCTTCGTCTTCATCAAAATCGGTGACTTCCTCTTCGAACTCGTAATTGATCGTCACAGAAACGAGAGCTTCTTCGAATTTTCCTTCTTCTTCCAACACCTTCTTCCTCGACGACAACAGAGAAGCACGATCCACTATTCGAAGAAATTGCCACTCCGGCGAACGCTGTGCGTGTGCCACTGGCCGCTAATTTTTCTACATTGTGGAATTCCGATTCCGGTTAGTTTAGTATTTTCAACTTCTCTTAGTTTATTGTTCTGACTTGGATGATCTGAACTTCCAAAATGTTTTGAATGCTTGGGATTTAGGAGATTTATTGGAAACTTGGAAGTGTTTTGGGACTTAATTATTCATTTATTCATCTTCTACTTTTGTGAATTTATGAAATTATTCATGATTAATTGAAATTACTGCTTTGTGACTCAATTCACAAACTTACCGTTTTGTGCATTTCTGAAATTATTAATTGATATTGAAATACTTGAGAATTTTGCTCAAGAGAATTTGGTTAAGATCTTCATCTATTGGTTTTGCTAAAGGGAGTATAGATTGCCGTGAGATAAACTCTATGGACTCGTTATTGTGCTTGTGCTTGTGAGACAAAGGTTAGTTTCTTCGCTGCTCCATTGCATCGTGGGATATTATACATTTTATTTGTTATTTTGAATTCTTGATGCAACAGTTATATTGGCATAATCATTGGAATTGTGTTGCAGGAGTGATTCTTGAATTTCAACACTTCGTAACAATTCCAGGAAATTGTTGGCATGAGCAACCTTATTTATTAGGTGTATCAAGTTGCAACATTTTATTCATGTGCACAATTGAGTTTTCCCTTTCTTTATTAAACCATTTTATGCTAAAATATGTTTTCTTATACACAGATCTTCATTTATACTTTAGAATTCAAGTGCCAAAAGCTTCTATGCCAAAATTATATTTTTGCCTCTACAATTGCATTAAGGATGTTCATTTTTCAGGTGGGTTGACAAAGGTCTGTTTACTGATGCAGTTGTTGCAACTAAGAAATTAACGGCCGAAGATGATACGGAAGATCTCTCTCGCATGTTTGAGATGTTTGCAGGGTTGTCAGACAGACTAAAGAAAAGTGACAACATCTTTGAACGCAAATTTTGAGAAGGGAGAAGAGGAAGATGGGGAAGATGGGGCCATCCAAATGAAATTTGACGACATCTGTTAAATAATTTAATGACAATTTGTTGAATGTTATGTATTAGTAGAAACTTTGTACAAAACGGTATTCTTATTGACCCTATACTTTATGTTTTAAACTAAGTGATTTTTATTGCGGAATGTAACTTATCTTAGTCTCAAATCTCACTTCCTTTCGAGTGTTGTCGATGGATGTTAGGTAAAATTTACATAGTCTTGTTGATAGATTTTTTGTAGATAGATTTTCTATGCCTTCTTTCACCATAAAGTAGTTATAAACTAGCAAGTGCTTATAGCATGTTGAACAACTTTGAATTATAGAATATGTGAAGTACAACATATGTATTAATTTATTTAAAATGATGCATTCATAACGATGCCTTTATTTATTTAAACCCCGAGGCCACCTTTATAAATCGAGAAACCATCATCCGTTTCTTTACCTCTAAATACATCTAATTTTAAAAGCTGAGGGTTCTAAAAGCTACTGAAATGTTTAGAGGCTCAATATGCCAAGGCTACTACTTCTAAAAGCTATTGAATAAGCATGCCATAATGTTCAACATACAATCTCACATGCTCTAATTTTGCAATTCAAGACAGCCGAACTTAACAAATCCACATAAGCCAAACTTATCAAACTTATAAAATGAAGTTATAAATCTGCGGAATAACTACAACAAAAGTCATCATAGGAATATAGGTCGCAGCAAGAGTTGAGAGTTGAGACACAAAATTAAGAATTCTTGCTTGTACGAGGGCGCGGATCTACATGAACACCATATTCCCTTCTTCAATCAAGTGCGACTTTTATTATGCACATGCTTTCACATTACAACAATCATTGTGACCCTCAGACCACAAATTCTTTTTGTGAGACCAAGGTCAAAATCATGCCTGCAAACATTAACTCCAATTAGTAAAATTACAAAGCATGTGAGAAACGAAAAAAATATATTCACTGTTGTATGCATAATCTCTTATAGAGACTAATAGATGTCCATACACAACAAGAATACAAGCCAACTTATATATCCTCACATGAAGGCAAAATATATGTTAATGAAATCACTTAAGGACATATTGTAGATTTCATGGCAATGATCTCAAAAGATTTTATTCCTAATGACTGCCAATTTTTCCAAAATCTCCCCAAAATTCTATCAACTCATGAGCAATTTTATTTCTTATCACTTCCGATTTTTAAATAAACAACTAACGATCTTCCTCTAAATTCTAGTTAACATGATACAATGCGATGAAAAATTTCAATAAATTAACCACTAAGCATCACTAATTTTTTATTTACCACTCTAAACATGAAATACAGCTAATGAAGGAAACAAAGTGTTACTGCATTTAAATTTTTACTCAACAAACTATTATTTAAACTGATCAGTGATAGCTTAGCAAAAATTATTCTCTCCCTTTCTCTCCTTCTCTCACCTTCTCTCACCTTCTCACCCCTCTGCATTTTTGAAGAAAAGCTCAAGCTGCATGTAGTTGCATTTTGACACCTAAATTGGCAAGTAGGTAAACCATCGTGCTAGCTTTTCTATTAGTCTTGAGACTGCCAGAGTGAGCAAATAGCAAACTGTAACAAACTTTTTGTATAATGACAAAATGAAATAATGCTATCTTCTCCTCCCTTTTGCAATAATCGTTTACCCCTATCTATATTCTCATTTCAGTGTTGAGCCAAGAGGAATGAAGATGTTTCCATCAACTATAACTACTTTTTCTGGGCTATAACTTCTTTTATGCCAAACTAGTAACATGAAGCAACTATAGCTACTTTTTCCAGGCTTGTGAACATTTTCCCATTGACTGCTTCCCACAAATGAACCTATTATTTCATTTCAAGAGCATTCAAAGAACAAAATCCACAAGCTCCCAACTTTCATGATGTTTTAATTAATTAGAATCCATTTCATATCTAGAGCATTCAAATGAAAACATCCACATGAAATAAATTAAAAAATTCAAAATTTAATAAAAGCGGTAGAAAATCCCTCCTGAATTCCTCAACTGAAATTGTCTTTCTTTCTTAGATCATGCAAGTCAGAACAATAAACTAAGAGAAGTTGAAAATACTAAACTAACTTGAATCGGAATTCCAAAATGTAGAAAAAGTAGCGGCCAGTGGCGCACTCACAGCATTCGCCCGGTTGACGATTTCTTCCAATAGTGGATCGTGCAACTCCGTTGTCGTCGTGGAAGAAGGTTGCCGTCGAGGAAGAAGGTGTTGGAAGAAGAAGGGAAATTCGAAGAAGCTCTCGTTTCTGTGAAGGATCAATTACGAGTTCGAAGAAGAAGTCAGCGATTTTGACGAAGTTGAAGATGGGGCTCAGATCTGTCTCTCCCTCTTCGAATTAAGGCAGGAAGAATGAATTCTCCTCTCTCTCTCTCTCTTTGCAGATCCGATGAAAAAGGGAGGAGAAGATAGCATTATTTTGAATTTTGAATTTTTTTAATTGGTCAAATGGTCAAGTAGGTGTCAACAAAAGTGTCCCTCTAGCATTACAGGTAGATATGACAATTAGTAAAAATCAAGGTTTATGAATAAAACCATCAATGTTGTGTATAATGAAGTGTTTCTAAATTTGCAATATATTTTTTCAAATAATGACCATGAGTATATTTTGTCTCATTTATTCCTTGTAACTTATTTCATTTTTTTTTATAGTAAATTTGAATTTCTCATTGAACTTTATTTGAAGGGTAATAAACTTTTATCTTTAGGATTGTTCTCCCCAACTTAAATGTAATTTATTCGAACTATGTGTTAGATGTGTGGTTGAAAAATGACCATGAGTATATTTTGTCTCATTTATTTCTTGTAACTTATTTCATTTTTTTTATAGTAAATCAGAATTTCTCATTAAACATTATTTGAAGGGTAATAAACTAGTTTTATCTTTAGGATTGTTCTCCCCAACTTCAATGTAACTTATTTGAACTATGCGTTAGACGCGTGGTTCAAAATTGAAGAAAATATATTAAAAAATATAAAATAATTATGAGTAGTTGGAAATAATGAAAAAAAATTATGGTATGTTTGATTACATCCATTTTCCATGGAAAATATTTGAATTATACAATCGTTTCAAAAGAAAATCTTTTCCATGTAACAAGGAAAATATTTTTTTTTCTGCACCCTTCGATCATTTCATCGATTTTTTAGCATAAGATTTTAAAATTAAAATTTTCAAATTAAAGTCACGAAAAAGAAAAATTAAAAACTTCTGTTCTAGCTTTCATAAAGGATGATTTGGAGCATTCTATTATTACCATCTAAATGCAGCAACCACAGAATCCAAAGATTCCTGAAACTCTTTCGGACTGCGCCCCACAAGCTTGTTATTGCTCAAGTAGACGCATTCGAGAGTGGTCAGTTGCCCGAAAGACTCGGGTAGTTTTCCACTCAAATTATTGTCTTATATATCTACCTCTTTCGAAGCATGTAATGCACCTATGTTAGGGTATTTTTTCAGACACGGCACTGTGTCAAAGGATTTCAAGATTGGCCAGGTTTGTTATACTGTCAGGTATGCCACCAGTAAACCCATATTTGGGTTTTGCTTCCGAGGCTATTAGGAAGTGGGCCGCTAAAGTTGTTCTGGTTAAGATCGACCTATGCTCGAGAATGATCTCGTCCCAGCTAGTGTTGGCAATGGATTGGGTTCGGATTGGATCGGCCTAATCCAAATCCAAGTCCAAATCCAAATCAATCACCCCGATCCAAATCCGAATCCGAATCCAAATTTCTCGGATCGGATCGGATCAAGAAAAAAAATCCAAATACAATTCATATTGGTATAGGTTTTTATAAAAATATAATATAAAAATAATAAAAATAAAATTAAAAAAATAAAAAATAAAAAATCAGTTCGGATCGGATCGAATCGGATCAAGCCTGATCCGATCCAAATCCAAATCCGTTTCAAATCAGCCGATCCACAGATCGGCAAAAAATTACTCCATTCGGATCGGGTATCCATCGGATTTGGATAGAATCGGATTTTTCTGCCATCACTAGTCCCAGTTGCTGGGACATCCTAGTAGTGTGCCCCCTCCCCCCCCGGATTACAGTAGGACCCGCGGGGGGCTTCTCTCTTACTGGAATCCCAGCAGTTGGGACTAGTCTTGGCAATGAATTGGGTTCGGATCGGATCTGCCTAATCCAAATCAATCACTCTGATCCAAATCCAAATTCCTCAGATTGGATCGGATCGGATCAAGAAAAAAAAATCCAAATACGATCCATATTGGTATATGTTTTTATAAAAAATAAAAAATAATAAAAATGAAATAAAATAAATAAAAAATAAAAAAATCAATTCGGATCGGATCGAATCGGATTAGGCCTAATCCGATCCAAATCCGTTTCGAATCGGCTGATCCATGGATCGTCGGATCGGCAAAAGATAGCTCCATTCGGATCAGGTATCCATCGGATATGGATCGGATAGGATTTTTCTGCCATCACTAGCTGAGACGAGAAACAAGCCCTACCTGTGCTGTCTGTTAGTTAATTGTCGAAATTATTCCCCGAGAGGAGGAGTTTCTTAGGCTCGGAGATGAAAGCCGATAGATGGATAGGCGGTGCCCTTCACCGAGAACCACTTTTGAATTAGGAATTATTGTGGGTGGGGGTTTGTCCAGTGTGTCGTCGGATAATATGGGGTGGGTCATGCGTGGGTGGGTTTATGTAGGCTAGGTGTTAGCACACTGATAGTTGTACTATCCCTGTTTTATAAATATAGTTTATAGTTTATTTTTATTTTCATAAAAATAAAAAAATATAATTAATAATGTTGGAAAATAAAATTTAAGATTATTTTCTTAATATACTATTTTATTTATTAGATATTTTATTTCAGTTAATATATTTTGATGAGAATAATATATATTAAATAATAGTATATAAGACAATAAATACTTTAATTATTATATTTTTAAAAAGAATGTGATATATATTTTGAAATGAATGAAAAAGAAAGATGGTCCATATTTTTGGAATGGAGGTAGTCATTGTTTTTGGGGGATTAGACTTTGACTTGGAATGAAATCAATTTTGATTGTGATTTGATCGAGAGAATTGGCTGAATTTGAGTTGGACTAGGATTTGACTAGGGTGCTCTGACTTTCAATAGGATTGTGACTCCAACGTCTTCAAAATTTGATTTTGGATTTTTTTTGTTGTTTTATTTTATTTTTTTGTGAGAAAGGAAAGAGAACTTTGAATGGGTTTTCAATAGATTTTCATCCAAAAATGAAATTGATGATTTGTGAGAAAGGGAAGAGCATTAAGAATAAGGCGTGGGCTGCCCTCATAAAATGAAATTTTTACCAACTTTTTACCTCAAAAGTTCTAGGAATAAGGTGTGGGCGCGCTTTACAAGTGAATTTCAAACTGATTTTCCCCACACCTTGAACCAAGAAAAACCTATATCTTACCCAAGAAAAGTGACACCAACTCAAGTACTCTTCTAAATTAAAGAAACAAAAATCATAAAAAGAGGAAACAAAATGAAATTGAAAAACAAGACAAAAATAACAAAATTTGAGCTGCCTCCCAAGAGTGTCTTTCCTCAACGTCTTTAACTAGATACTGTCACCCTTCACTCTGTGTAATGTCACCCTTCACTCTGTGTAAATTGGACACGTCAAGCCATGCGATCGCTAAAAGAAAAAATCATCCACAAAATTAAATATAAAAGTTAAGTTATAATTTATTCTCTTTACTTTTCCTGCAATATCACAAACTTTCTAAAATTATCGACGTCCTGAAACAATGATAAAATGTTTAAAACTAAAAAGATGAATTACTTCCACCTATAGTGTGCGAAAAGATGAATTACTTCTCTCCTGACACAAGAAAAAAAAAATCACCATTTGCACTGAAAAAAGTTCTCTCTTCACAAATTTTATTCACAAAAAAAAAATCCACATACACCCACAGCTTTGCCCTATTTTGCCTACAAAACCCATGCAAGCACTCGTTGGAATTTGTGTTGAAAAAGATTCCTTTCGTTGCACAATCCCCATCACGATTTCCCAATTCTCCAATAGAAGCTCAGACGCCAACAAAATCTTGTTGGGGAACTAGGCGCTGCTAATTCCGCCCAAGATCAGTGGGACACAAAAATAATATGCAACTGAGAAAATAATGGACGCTAAAATAAGCACAAAAATGGAACACCGAGATTTAACGTGGTTCGGCCAAACTGCCTACGTCCACGGACCCACACCAATATATTTCACTATCACAAAAATGAGGAGTACAAAAAATACCACACTGTATTTTTCTCTGGCCACGCAAAGGCTTTATCACTCCACTCACTTTTATCTCTCGTGTATAGCTTCTACACTGAAGCTCTCTCTCTACACAAGATCTCTCTCTTTTTCTCTCGATTGGTGTTGTAGTTGTGGTGTTTTTGAAGCTACAATGTGCCTTGTATTTATAGGAAAACTTGGGGGTTGTTGGCACCTACTTTTATTGAAATTCAAGGAAACCTACCATTGTTTTTTTTCTTGCCAAACCTTCATGTGTTCCCATTGTGAGCCTATTCTTTTGACCTTCCTTTTTTTTTTCTTCTTTGTGTGCCACCAACCTACTAACAATCTCCCACTTGAAGACTGATTTCAATCTGTCTTCACAATCTGGCTTTCACCTTGGGATATCTCATTTTGCAGCTTCGTGAAAAATATGATGTGGGTCACCACCTCTGTCTTCATTGCAGAAGACCAACTGAAGCTGAGCATAGCTCCAGTTTCTCCTTGGTTACTGTCTTCGTCATCATGTCGGCTGGATTCTTACTGCCTTGAATCTTTTCAAGTGTCAACACTCCATCTTCTAAAAGTGATCTGATGAAGTGATAACGGAGTCCAATATGTTTGGTTCTAGAATGAAATGCCGAATTCTTTGCCGGATGTATCGTGACTGATCACATCGTGCAAGACATTCTTCTCCTGCTCAAACCCACTCGCCAACAAACCTTGTAACCATATCATCTCTTTGCTAGCCTCGATTCTTGCCACGTGCTCTATACAGAGTTGATAACGCAACAATCTTACGATCTGCGAAATCCAACTAATCGCAGCTTGCACCAACCGTGAAGATATAACCTGGTAGTACTTCTCCGCGATCTACCTCGCCAAAGAAAATCTGCATCTACGAAACCTCGTAGTGTCACCTTGCCTCGCCTAAAACATAAGCATTTATCGATGGTTTCAGTAGATATCTCAATATCCACTTTATCGCATCCCAATGTCGCTTCAGGATTTGCCATATATCCGCCGCAACTCCCACTCCGATGAGCAATATCTCGGTCTGGTACAAACCATGGCATACATCAAACTTCCAATGGCCGAGGCATATGGAATTTTAGCCATGAAGTTTCTCTCATCTTCTGTCTTAGGAGACTGGTCGCTGGATAGACTAAATGATTCGCCATCGTGTGTCGAATGGCTTTGCTCGCTCATGTTGAACCTTTGCAGGATTTGATCAACATACTTGGCTGCGACAACCGCAAAACACCTTTTGCTTGTCTCTCAAATTCTCATTCCTAGAATTTGCTTTGCTTCACCCAAGTCCTTCATTTCAATTCCGCCGATAGTTGCTTCTTCAACTTCTTGATCTCGCCCATGTCAGAACCGAGGCTACTAACATGTCATCGACATAAAGTAGCAAAATGATATAGCTGGACTCGAACCGCCTAAAGTAGCAACAATGGTCGACATTACACTTCATGTAGCCATTTTTCTCGCATAAACTGGTCAAACTTCTTGTACCATCGTTGTCAGGCGCTTGCTTTAAGCCATATAGGCTCTTCTTCAATTTGCATACCAACTTCTCTTTTCCTTTCCGAAGCCTTCCGGTTCTTTGCATATAGATTTCCTCCTCTAAATCACCATGGAGGAAAGCAGTTTTCACGTCTAACTGCTCCAAGTGCAAGCCCTCCGCTGCAACAATGCTCAACACTGATCGAATTGTTGTTAGCTTCACAACTGGCGAAAATATCTCCGTGTAGTCAATTCCTTCTTTCTGCTTGGAAACCTTTGACTACCAATCTCGCCTTGTACCTCTTTGAACCATCATGTTCTTCTTTGATTCTGTACACCCATTTATTATTGAGAGCTTTCTTCCCTCTGGGCAATTCAGCTAGTTCCCACGTCTGGTTGGAGATGAGAGACTTTATCTCATCTTTCATTGCAAGCTCCCACTTAACAGAATCTCCCACCTGACATGCCTCGTCATAGCATTCAGGTTCACCGGCGTCAGTGAGCAACATGTAGTTCATGTACTTCCGATTCGGAACATGAGGTCGACTTGACCTCCTCACAATGGGGGTCGGAGCTCGAGACTGTGGTGAATCAACCTCCGAGACGGGCTCCTGCATGCCTGCGGAGACCCTCATCCGCCTGCCTTTGACGTCCTTCCGGGAGTGTCGTCCGGAACAACATATGTTGGATCATCGTTTGTTGTGTCATTGGACTGAACTGCATTTCTGTCCTTGTACATCACCTTTTCATTGAATATGACATCCCGGCTTCTTATGAGCTTTTTGTTCTGGTCATCCCAAAAGCGGTACCCGAACTCGTCTCCACCATATCCAACGAAAGTACACTTTAGTGATTTGGAGTCTAACTTACTCCTGGCATTGTCACTAATGTGCACATACGCGACACAACCAAATACTTTCAAATGAGAAAGTTTCACTTCTTTTCCGCTCCAAACTTCTTCCGGTATCCTGTACTCCAATGGTACCGACGGTCCACGATTAACTAGGTATGCTTGTGATTGACGAACTCGCTTCAAAACTGCTTTTAAGGTGCCTGGCATGTATTCTCATGCTTCTGGCTCTTTCTGTCAATGTCCGATTCATGCGTTCTGCAACTCCATTCTGTTGCGGTGTTCCTGGCAACGTTCTCTCCAACTTGATGCCATTTTGGTAACAAAATTTCTTGAACGCCAAATTTTCGCACTCTCCACCATTGTCAGATCTCAACTTCTTTACTCTCAAACCAGTTTCATTCTCCACCATGGCTTTCCACTTCTTGAACGCCTCGAACACATCGGATTTGTGTCTCAAGAAGTAAACCCACACCTTTCTCGAGTGGTCATCAATGAAAGTCACGAAGTATGACTTTCCGCCAATCGATGAAACTGCTGTTGGACCCCACACGTCTGTGTGGACAAGTTCAAGCTTCTCTTTCTTCAGAGTTACTGCCACTTGTA
The DNA here is from genome assembly GCA_018223645.1 of Jasminum sambac. Lineage (NCBI taxonomy): Eukaryota > Viridiplantae > Streptophyta > Magnoliopsida > Lamiales > Oleaceae > Jasminum > Jasminum sambac. The sequence goes on along the minus strand of CP073648.1, from coordinate 23,127,097 downwards.
TTGAAACTCACCCGTTTACGCTTCCAGAAAATACAACTTTACGCAAAGTCTAAATCAATAGACTGAAGCCCTGGTAGTTTCCCTTTTGCATGCATGTACTTGAGCCCTTTCTGGCTCATATGCCCAAGTCTTTGGTGCCACAAGTTCGCATCCTTGCTATCAGCAACTGCGATTGTCATACACGCATTCGCCGTCGTGTATAGGGTGCCACTATCCTTGCCACGTGCGATTATCATGGCCCCCTTGGTGATTTTCCAATTATCACCAGAGAAGCTTGTGTCACATCCTTCTCTCGACAACTGTTTGACGGAGATCAAATTTTTCCTCAATTCTGGAATATGTCTCACGTCCTTCAATTTCCATACAGATCCATTAACATTGATCTGTACTTCTCCTATGCCCACCACGCTGCAAGGATGATGCGTCTCAGATATACTTCTCAGTTTCCGACACATAATTTGCAAAAAGTGTCGATTTGCGGTGGCATGGAACGATGCTCCAGAGTCTATTACCCAATAATCGGTCTTCTTCTCCATGGAACATATCAACGCATCACGCAGCGTTTCTTGATTCACGACATTAACCTCGGTCTTGTTCTCCGTTTCCTTTGAGCTGCCCCTACACCGATTTTTGTAGTGCCCAGCGACCGCAATTCCAACATTCAAGCGGACTTTGATTTGTTGGAATTTCTGTGATTTTTAGATCTCGGTCTACTGTTCCTTGACTTGCTCCGTCCACGCCCATGCTCTCTATTTGAATTTCTGCCTCTGCTATCTACATTGAAAGCGGCCCCGGAAGTTGAAGCTGCATCTGACTGTCTCCGGATCTCCTCAGTCAAGATCATGCTCACAACGTCATCGAACTTCAATTTCGACTTTCCGGCCGAGCTACTGATGGCTGTGATTGTGCCATTCCAGCTCTCAGGCAACTGCCCAAGAATTAATAGAGCTCGAACCTCATCACTAAAAGTGATTTCCACCGTGGTCAATTGGTCTACTACCTCATTGAATTCGTTGAGGTGTTCTCCAAATCTCCCGCTTTCTGTCATTTTCATATTGAACAATTTCTTGATCAAATGAACTTTATTTCTTTATGACAATTTGTTCATACATGCTGGATAGAGCTGCCATGAGAGACGCCGTTGTCTTCTCATTTTTAATGTTGAAAGCGACCGACTTTGATAGGGTCAATCTAATTGCGCCGAGTGCTTTTCGATCAAGCACCTCCCACTCGTCGTCTTTCTCGCCTTCTGGCTTTTCTTTCAACGGCTTATATAGGTCCTTCTGATACAAATAGTCCTCCATTTGCATTTTCCAATATCCAAAATTTTTGCCATCAAATTTATCAATTTTGGAAATTCTCTCGTCTGTCGCCATTACTCCCACTCGAACAAGATGTGATTTTTCGAGAAATCGTTTATGATGTGGAAGATCAGTCTAGGCTGCAACCACAGAGCATACTAAGAATTTCAAGAGATATCACGAACAGCTCGATACCGGTTGTTGGGGAACTAGAAGTCGCCTTCATTCCGCCTACGAAGATCGATTGGGACACAAAAATAATATGCAGCTGAGAAAATAATGGGCTAAAATAAGCACAAAAATGGAACACACCCGAGATTTAACGTGGTTCGGCCAACCGCCTACGTCCACGGACCCACACCAATATATTTCACTATCACAAAAATGAGGAGTACAAAAAATACCTGCTTGTATTTTTCTCTCTTGCCCCTACATAAGGCTTTATCACTCCACTCACTTTTATCTCTCGTGTATAGCTTCTACACTGAAGCTCTCTCTCTACACAAGATCTCTCTCTTTTTCTCTCGATTGGTGTTGTAGTTGTGGTGTTTTTGAAGCTACAATGTGCCTTGTATTTATAGGAAAACTTGGGGGTTGTTGGCACCTACTTTTATTGAAATTCAAGGAAACCTACCATTGTTTTTTTTCTTGCCAAACCTTCATGTGTTCCCATTGTGAGCCTATTCTTTTGACCTTCCTTTTTTTTTTCTTCTTTGTGTGCCACCAACCTACTAACAAATCTATCAAATTCAAAACAATGGCATTACCGGGCAAAACCCACCCTAACAAGTTCATGTTTTAGGCACTTTTGTCATAAGGAAGCCTGTCAGCGTCTCTTTAAGAACTTAAATCCACAAAATGTAAGAATTTAAATTTGGCGAGAATGCTAACAATTACAAGTTTTTTTTTTAATTGTGGCAGAAAAACACCTTAATATTGTTGGTATAATGCATTGTGAGGAAGGAGTAATGGTTGATGGAATTCAAATTCTTTACAAGCCCTAGAGTGATAATCTGCATACTTTTACTTACGTGGGGAACAGATCAAATTTGATCTACTCAGTTGGTACTTGGTAGATAATTCCAGTATGGCCTTCAAATTCCTTTGGGAAAAGGAGAGATTAGAAAATTGAAACCCTTAAAATAAAAGTATATTGAAACAATAAATCTTCAATCTTGTTTCCGTACAAATTGCACCAGTAAACACACAAAGTCAAGCTCGGCTGTTATCATTTTAATTGGAAAAAGGACAACATCAAATTTGACATATATACATTTGTGTATTCCAATGATATTTCATCCTCTCTCATCTCCCACACAATTCAACATCCAAAAAATGTAGAGATTCAAAGTGTATCTTTACTAGTAAACAATTTTGGATAACAGTTTACTTAACAATAGTTTGTTCAACAAATCAGCACTAATGTCTCTATTAGCCCATTATTTTCCCTCCATTAATCTAAACCAAAGAGAAACTAAATTAATAGCCAATGATGAACAATTGAGCCGGCAATATAAATATTGTTAGGAAATCCACTCGAATAAGATTTCGGATTTAATCCCAAGATCTTTCCCTTGGGTTAAGAAATATCAAATAAACATGAGAAATAAAAATATACGAAAAAACCAATATAAGATTTACATCGAAAACTCTAAAACTGGAGAAAAATCACGGCCGTTGTCAACGAAAATTAGAAGAAAAATTCAGTACATGAAAAATTGTTTCAATCACATTCTCAGTAATGTTTCCTCTCGCGCAGTTCCCAATTACTACACCACCCACTAAGTTTTATTACACTCAAAATATTCGATTTTCAAAAGAATAATTGAGTCCAAACTTAGATCTTGCCTTTTTCTGGTGATATATATACTCCCCCAATCCACGAAGATAGTGAACATCTTATTTTCACATAGATTAAGAAAGTCCAATTAATGTTTTTTCAAATGTGCAATTTAAGAATATTTTTCCTCATATACCCTCATACTTAATTATTATTATTTCTTGTTTATTAATTACAATACACATTAAATATGGGTGTGTAAGGAAACCAAAATTAATTAAAGAAAAGTGGACTATTATTTTGGGACAAAAGAAAAGAAAAAGAAAAAGAAAGGAATGGTGGACTATCTTTGTGGCACGGTGGAGTATCAAACATGGGAATTTTACATTGAATGGTAGAGTAGTGGATATATTTATAGGCAATATTTGATCTTGGACCACGTTCAAATTACATGCATTGCAACGTAACTCCATTCAATTCCTATATATATTTCACCAAATAGATAGGTTGTAATCATGGTGATCATCCATTTCTCACTAATGCAACGCCAAAACTTTCATGCAGCCATCCATCATTTCATCTTAATTTTCATATGGGTCCCAATTGCTTATTTTATTTAATCAAAATTTTCAACAAATATCAATAATGATGAACCATAAACCAAAGCTCCAAGTCTAACTTAACCAAAAGGTGAACCGTCGAAACTGATTATTGCCGATAGAGAGAGAAGCGAAAAAGAAAATGCATCTTGCATGAGACGACATACTAGAATTAGAAGGTTTCTAGGGTAAATCCCAACTAGGAGAATCTAAAGCAATCACAGCCAAAGGAAGCATAGCTACTTAACTACCTAGTACCTTCGTTATAAGGCTCTCCCCTCAGGACCCGAGCACGTATGCTTCCTGAATTCTTCCCTTCTTGAAGATATATTGCAAACTCTTCAATTTCAATGAAAGATCGATAGACAAATTGACAAAGATATATTGAGTTAACATATATTGAGTAACTAATAAAGTACTTTATTTGTACATTTAGTTCACGCTAATTGACAAAGATTTCAGGTGTTGTGGTATTTAAGGGACCTTTAATTAGGGCTGATCATATATACTGTCAGTGGTCATTCAAAGAGGGTACAACCAACTGTTATTGTTTTTTGTTTTTGCATATTGATATGCGCCTGGCTCTCTTTTACTTCAATAGTTTATTTGGGTTCTATTTTCTATTCTTACGCATGTCTTTCTTTTTCTTTTTCTTTTTTTTTTTTTTTTTTCAGGTATAAACTTTCAATTTGTTTTGTGCTATATCTCTGATTTGTAACGTTTTATTTCAGTGACCAGCAAATGACGTCAATTTCAATGGGCAGGTGTGTCAGATTTTCGAAGATGAGATTGAAAATCACTATTGACGGAGAGCCTTTTATTGCTTGCGATGAATATGCTTTTTCTGTTTGTAGACCTTCCTATGAATATGAAAGGAGAGAGGGTAATCAAGTTTGTCCTCAATGAAAAACTACATACAAGCGCATAAAAGGCAATGTTATAGATGCTTCCTTTCACTTTCTTTACTTTTTAGCTAATGTTATTAGCGACATAGTTAATTACTTAATTTAGTTTTTTAGGAAGTCCAAGAATCCATGAGGATGAAGATCAGGATGGATTTGATTATTTGATTACAATTGGTAAGAGAGAAGAGCCTCTGGAATTGCCACTCTGTCCAGGGTGCAGACATTGGATCTGAAATTACACTACGGTTAAGAGGTAGATTAAGGGTTTAACTATCTGTTTCATGTTCCGTTCAATGCTTTAATTGTAATTTATGTTCATGAATAGAAATTTTTGATGAAAGATTGCATTTTGATGACAGATGATACAATCTCTGCCAGACAAGCATGCTCTCATTATCCCACCGTTTATGGGTCGGGGGAAAAGAAGTCATCCTAATCCCTTCCGTGTAGGTCGAATGTAACAAAGTTGCGCAATTTGTGACTGATGATGTGATTCCAAGTACTCAAAGAAAAAAAATCCCTGAATAGATTGGTAAAGAACGTGTAAATTAAGTTGATTTTAAAAGCTCATCTCTCTTCAAGTGAAACATTATATATTTTGCCTGTTGCTTTTACGAATAGAAACTCCCGACTCTTTTCTCGTATAGGATAGTGTTGTGCCCTTTGTTGTTCTAGAGACTAAATTCAGTAACCTGGGTGTCGCCAACCATGAAAAAAAATAATCTTTTATGTTTGATAAGATATTGGAAATTAATTTTCCCGTTGTCATTTCATTTATTTGTATTTGATATCACAGCCATCTATTGAGCAGCTGATTCCTTATTGCTTCTTTTTTTATTCTTTCCATGGTGCTTTCCTACATATTACCCCGTGTTACGGATTTGCGGTCAATGACGTTTCTTTAATCCGTGCTGGGATTCACTCCTCCACAGATGCTGTCTAATACTGAATTAGGGGATCGCTATCTTTGTCTTAAAAAAAAAATAATAATAATAATAAGTCAGAAAATGCATTGGTTCTTAGTTTCATTTTCCCTTTTCTGTTATAGAGGACAAAGATTCTGCCGCAGCTAAGAAGAAGCTCATGTCCAAGCAGGACTAACCACTTAAGAAAATACATTTTGGTAAAATTTTTTGTGATAGGCTGAATGGACGCTTTCTTCCGCTGCTTCAAGTCAAGGTAACAACGTTAATATATATAAACCATTCAGTCATCTCCCTATTTTTCGTATTATCTGCTGTCTTTTTAAATGGTACATAGATTGTCAGGAACAACATTAATTTGATGGCTCTACAAACAGCCATTTTGTTCATAGTATTAGTCCATTGCGCTTCGTGTATAATATCCCACTTTGTTCTGAGCTTGCTTCTTTGACTGAAATTTTATTATACGCTAGCTTGTACAAAATTGGTGCAACTTGCAATGTATGTTCTTTTACCCTAGTATTATTAATAAAGTCGAATTTATTTGCACTTTTTGTGAAAAAATAGATATCTGCATTAAAATTCAAATACGGGATAGAAGTTGTATATAAAGATAAACAAAAAAAAGCAATATGTCTTCGTGGGATGAAAGGACTATTTAATAATTTGAATACAAGCTCCTTCGTTATATTATTTATTTAATTCTTTTCTCGCGATAACATTAATTGAGAGCAAAGCAAGAGTTATTTATAATATGTATAATGTTATATTTCTCTTTAATTTCTATGCGACTAGCTTTTTCACACATGTGTTGTACGAGAGACTAGTTTTCTAATAAATAGTTGATTTCATAAACATTAACAGTATGATATTATCACCACTAAAATAAATTGAATATCGGCTCAAACACTAAACTTAATTAATATAAAATAATAAAAGAATTCTATAAAAAATTCAATAGAGTTTTCCCTATGTTGCACAAGAGAGAATTTGTGATAGAGATTGTGATCATATAAATGAAAAATAAAATAATATTAAATTAAATATTATATTTATCAAAATAATCACACTCCAAAACTCTACTAAAATTCGTAGAGCTTATAGTTTTTTATTTAAAATTATTCTACATTCTATTATATTCCATTACAAATTCGAGAGATATAACTATATACCCGTGCGATGCATGGTATTAACAATAAATATGTGAATAATAATGATTTTTAAAATTTTATCGTGAAATATTATCAATATATAAATACATATATTATAGAGTAAAAATATAGCAGGTATAGTTTGGTAGACTCTAACATTTCATTCCTCTCTTGCTAGGAAACATTTATCTTCGTCCGTGCCACAGTCTCATTTAATCGAGGTAGAGCGAAGATCATAAAAGAATTGCAACATGATGGGGACTCCCTATTCCCAGTCCCCGTCCCAGCTAGAAAATTCTCATCCACATTCGTGCCCAATCGTGATCGTATAATCAAAAACTTTTATGTGTACCTTTTTTGCATGTATTAATGACGTTTAATTTTTTCTATACATATCTTCTAAATATACTAAATACCTATATTAACATATTTGGTATAAACTCACCATTTTAACATATTCGGCAGGTATATTAACATATTTTTTTAAAACTCACCAGTTTAAATAGACGATTTAATTGATGAACTTTAAAACTTATATAAAATTTAAAGCTGATAAAAATCGGTGGAAAATAAATAATTTAAAATTATTTATTATAAAATCTTAGGTCTATACATAAATAATGTATTTTTTAAAAAGAAAATCTTAAGATCTTAGAATTGTAAAAATAAAAATAAAAATAAAAATAAAAAATAAAAAATAAAAAATAAAAAATAAAAAATAAAAAATAAAAATAAAAAATAAAAATAAAAAATAAAAAATAAAAAATAAAAAATAAAAAATAAATAAAAAATAAAAAATAAAAAATAAAAAATAAAATAATAAAAAATAAAAAATAAAGTCAACTATACTTAGTTATGATAAATTTATATAAACTCTAAATTTGTAGTTTGATTGGTTTCCTATCTTTATTATCAATCATTTTTTTAAATATGATGTGATTTGTAATATTTGAAGTTGTCTTATGTAACTATACATTATAGAAAATATTTTTTTCAAAAAATACCAACATGAGAAAACAATTGACCAATCTAATATCACTAATTATTAGTCAAATTGCAACCAACTGCAACTAAAAGAAACAATTATAGAAAGTACAAAAACATATACGAATCGAAGGAAAAACATATTTTGACAAAAAGATGCTAGTGAAAAAGTAAGTGAAGTTAATTAAACACTAATGATCAATCGACTTACTCTACAATAAGATTTAACACTATAATTCTAGAAATTCAAAAACTTATAGGCTTTGTCTTCAGTTTATTTTGAAATGCGGAGAATAATTTCGGAAACATATATTTATTCCCCGTCGCAATCGAATTAAGTTTAATCATTTTTCAATTTTCAATTAATTACATTTTTTGCCTTTGAGCAGTTTAATTAATTTTCGTCCAATGAAATCGTGCCAATTTTTGTACAATGAAAATATGTCCAATTAAATCTTAGAAATATAATTCATTTTAATTAATATTAATATAATTAATTATAATTAGTTTGTATTTTTAGCTAATTATTTACAAAAATAATATTTTATTTCTAAAATAATTAGCATAATAGCCACAGTTTTAAGAATTCCATGAATCTAATTGTTAAGACATTTTATAAATTAAAAGACATCTTTCAATTTAAAAGGTACCATTCATTTTCAAAGGAAATCTCACGAACCCATAACAATCTATTAATTTTAATTTTTAAAATTTTTTAATAGGACTATTTTCAAACCTGTGTCTAATGGAATCAAACTTTCCAAAATTTTCTTTTATATGAATCTTATTTTAAAGATATTTTTGAATTTAAAAAACATCTTCCAATCTTGAAGATATCGGTTTTTAAGTCACGTCAGCTCGTAGCAATCTAATTAATTTTCGTCATTTCTTATTTTTAAATTAATCATACATTTTCCCTCTTAGCAATATAATAACTAATTTTGATAATTTTCTTCATGTCAAGTTTCATCAAATGAATCTATCTCCAATTAAATTTTAGCAATAAAATTAATTTTAATTAATTTAAATTATTACAATTTAATTTTTAGCTAATTATATATAAAAGAATTAATTATTTCTTAAATAATAAGCTTAACAACAACAATTTGAAGAATTGTTTATTAAAGATATTTAATAATTTAAATATATATTACACTCTAAAAGTTATGTTTAATTTTCTTGACAAATCTTATCAACCCATAGCAATCTATTTAATTTTAATTATTTTTTAAATAATCTTATTTTTCCCTTTTGGAAATATAATTAATTTTAATTAATGTTTATCCAATGGAACCTTATCAAATTAAATCTTGGCAATATAATTAATTTTAGTTTATTTCAATATAATTATGTTAATTATTTTTCATTTTTATCAAGTTATTTCAAAAAAGAATTTATTATTTCTAAAATTATTAGTTTAATAGCCGTAATTTTAAAAATTGTATGAATTTAGTTTTATAGATATCTGTAATTTAAAAGATGTCTTGTAATTTAAAAAATATCTTGCAAGTTAAAAGATATTTTTTTAAAGGATAAATCTTGCCAACCCGTTGCAACATAGTTAATTTTTATTAATTTTTAAAAATTAATTCTGTTTTTCCTATTCCAACATTATATATAATTAATTTTTATCCAATGAAATCGTGCAAATTTTCGTCTAGTGAAACCTAGTCCAATTAAATCTTAGTAGTATAAATAAATTTAATACTTGTAACATAATAAATTTTTTTTATTTTTATTTTAGATAATTTGTGAAAAAATAATTAAGCTCAATATTTCAAGAATTGTATGAATCTAATTTTTGATATATTTGTTTCATTTAAAAGATATCATGCAATTTAAAATATTTTTTTTTCATTTTTCATCAGAACTCAGGAAAATCGTAGCAATCTAACGAATTTTAAATATTTTTTTATTTTTAAAGTAATTATACTTTTATCATTTGAAAAATATAATTAATTTTGATTAACCTTTGTCCATTGAAACCATATCCATTTAAATCTTAGCAATATAAGAAATTTTAATTAATTGAACATAATTTATTTTCATTTTTAGCTTATAAATTCTATAATAATTAGTTTCATATGTGTACTTTTAGGAATTGTATGAATATAATTTTAAAGACATCTTATAATTTAAAAAAATGCATTGCAATTTAAAATAATTCTTAAATTTTTTTGGGGAAATCTTACTTACTGTAGGAATTAAATGATTTTTTGCTATTTTTTGTTTTAAATTAATTATACTTTGTCAATTGAAACTTATGGAATTAAATCCTCGCAATATAATTAATTTTAGTTAATTGCAATAAAATGAATTATAATTAATTTACATTTTAGCCAATTATTGTTAAAAATATTTATTTTTTTCCAAAATAATTAATTATTTCTTTAAATTAAAAGAAACCTGTAACATTAAAATTGACAAATTAGACTAGAATCACTTATCAAAAGACATCAATTAATTATTTCTACTAAAGAATATCTGTAATTTAAAAGATATATAAATTGAAATAAATATAAATTCAATTAATTAAAAATATTGGATTAATGTTACAATTGAATAATTTATTGTAAAAATTTAATGTTATATGTTTCTTTTAGTTTTTGTGCGCAAATTTTATGAATTGTAATTTTTTTATCACACCAAAATTAAACTCTTACCGATTGCTAATTTTAATTAATTTTCAATTTTAGCTTATTTTATTTTTGAAAATAATAATTATTTCTTAAATTAAGTAAAAGGAACAATCTACATTAAAAAAAAAAGAGTAAAGGGAACAATCTAGTCATGTTACAAGTTTCTTGTAATTTTTATGTATAATTTTAATGATTTCTAATTTTGTATCACACAAAAATTAAATCTGAGCGAAATTGCCAAGTTAGATTAATTTTTTTTCCGTAGCTAATTATACGTAAAAATAATTTATTATTTCAAAAATTAATTAATGGGTTGAATCTAATTTTAAACTTTCAATGTTATACTTTTCTTTTAATTTTGTGTAAAAAATTAATGAATGCTAATTTTTTATCATACAATAATCAAATCTTAATGAAATTGTTCGATTTAATTAATTTTATTTTTTAAGAGTTAATTTTCATTTCGTAGTTAATTATTTATGAAAGGATCTTATTCTATACATGGATATAAATTTTTAGATTTTCGTTAAAAAAAAAATAATTATCAATGCTTATGCAGGGAAACAAAATTTGGATTTAATATTTAATGTTTAATATAAATATTGATTTGTCGATTTACTTGTGCGGATTGATTATTAATTAATAAGAAAAATCAAAAGAGAAAAAGATTGTAGAAGATAAGTTGGAGTGGAGATTTTTTTAAAAAATCTAATTTTTACTATACACATTTCCTTATTTTGGTGAGAATAAGATTTAATATAGTTAATGATTAATTAATTTGTTTGTTAGGAATTGGTTATTAACTGATAAAAAGGAAAAAAAACCAAAAGACAAAAAAGGGTTTAGTTTTCGGTGGGAAAACGAATTAATGTAATTAAAAAATAAGCTAAAATTCATTTCTTTTCTCTATAAAACTAGGTTTTTCACCTATGCGTTGCACGGGTGACTAATTTTTCAACAAATAGCGCTTTTGATAAATTTTAATAGTGTGATATTAGCACCATTAAAATAAATTGAATATCGGTTAAAGCACTAAACTTAATATAAAATAATGAAAGAATTCTACAGAAATTTTTACAGAATTTTCCATATATTGCACACAAAACAATTTGTGATAGAGATTGTGATCATATAAATGCGAAATGAAATAATATTAAATTGAATATTATAGTTATGTAACTACTTACACTCAAAAATTCTACTACCATTTGTAGAGCTTATAATTTTTTATGTAAAATTAATCTACATTCTATTCTATTCAATCACAAATTTGGGAGATATAACTATACACTCTTGTGATGCATGGTATTAACAATAAATATGGGTATAATTATTTTTAAAATTTTATTGTGAAATATTATGAATATACAGAAAATTAGCACGTACAGCTCAACTTACCCTATAAGTCGAACTACACATCAGACAATTTGTGATAGAGATTGTGATTATATAAATGCGAAATAGAATAATATTAAATTAAATATTATAATTATCAAAATAATCAAACTCAAAAACTCTACTACCATTTGTAGAGCTTATAATTTTTTATTTAAAATTAATCTACATTTTATTATATTTAATTACAAATTCGTGCGATGCATGGTATTGATAATAAATATGTGTTTAATAATTTTTAAAATTTTATTATGAAATATTATCACTAAACAGATTGATATATTATAGAGTGAAAATTAGCGGGTACAATTCGACTTACCATAACATTCCATTCCTCTTTCGTTAGGAAACACTTATCATTGTCTACGCCACAACCTCATTTAATCGAGTTAGAATGAAGATCATATAAGAATTGTAACAGGATGACGATTCCCTATTCCCTGTCGCCACCCCCGCTAGAAAATTCTCATCCTCGTTCACGCCCCAATCATGATTGTATAATCGAAAACTATTGTGTGTACTTTTTTTGTATGTATTAACGACATCTAATTTTTCAAATACATATCTTCTAAATAAAATAAACACGTTTATTAACATATTCGGTATAAACTCACTAATTTAATATATTCGGCTGGTATATTAATATATTTTTTTTAAACTCACGAGTTGAAATAGATGACTTAATTGATGAACTTTAAAACTTATGTAAAGTCTAAACTAACAAAAATCGGTACAAAATAAATAATATGAAATTATTTATTATAATGTATTGGGTCTATACATAGATAATACATTTTTTTAAAAAAAGAAAATCTTAATATCTTAGGAATTGTAAAAAATAAAAAATAAAGTCAACTATGCTTAATTATGATAAATTTATATACACACCTTATTTGTAGTTTGATTGGTTTCCTATCTTTATTGTTAATCGTTATTTTTTTGGGGAATTATCTCGGCTTGAAAATCCAAGCACAAGATATGAATTTTATTAAAAGCAAGAAAACAATTACACCTAGCCGGAGGGGGGCATGTGCCTTACCTCCCAAATGCCTAGATACAATTGAACTTATATTAAACAATGAAAGGCTACTACTACATGCAATGCAGGGAGAAATACTATTTCTCGTGCAATAAACCAGTAAATACAAAAATAGTAAAAGAAAGATTTCATCTTAATCTAATGTAAGGAATTTGGTCTTGGTCCAGCTTGAGCTTGGAGTATTAGAAGGGAGATAAACCTGTAACTTTGAATAGCTATGCCACATATTAGCCATAAAATCTGCTGCTTTATCGCCTTCATGAAATATATGAGAAATGGAAACTTCATAATCACGAAGAAATTGTTGGATTTCAGTAAGCATATAGCACAGCCTCCATGGACCAATCTTGAAATGAGCAATAAAGTCATAGGCCACTTGAGAGTCAGTCTCTATCCAAATCTTGAAAAATTGATGTTGTTTGCATAATTTGATTGCAGTATGTATAGCTTTTACCTCAGCAAAGAGAACACTATCCTCACCATACGATTCACAAAATGATAATAAAACAGCCCCAGAATCATCTCTTAAGACACCACCACCCGCTGAATGACCATCTTTAAGACTACCATCATAGTTGATTTTAATAATATCCCTAGCAAGCTTGAGCGAGAAACAATGCATGGAGGTGGAGATTGATGTTTACTCTTATCGAAACACTGTAATAGCAAGGAAGCCATACCTTCAACACCTTTGATAACTCGAGCAATAGACATGTGCTACCCCTCATGTTTAGAGAGGTTCCTTTCTTGCAAGATGTACCACATGGCAAAAAATGGAATGACAAACAACCAATTCTTGGAAAAATAATAGTGAAGAAGCCAATTAAAGCACAGATTCATAGGATGGAGGTGGGCTTTCATTTTCACACCATATTTATAATGAAAATATTTCAAAACATTAGTGGGAAATGGGCTAGAGACAAAAATGTGATGTATATTTTCCTCATAACCACAACATTGACATTTAGAAGGGAAACTGGTACCAAGCCGATGTTTAATACATTCATCTGATGGCAGCCATTCGTGCCAAAGCCTCCAAATAAACAGAGATATCTTAGGGGGGAATAAATTGATGCCAAACATACCTGTAAGATAGCTGTCGAGAAGCTTTCTGCCTGATAACTTGGAAGCAGGAAGATGAAGAAAAAATCCCAGAAGAGTCTGGAAGCCAAATAAGTTGGTCTTTAGTGGCAGTAATAGGAATTGAAGAGATAGAAGAGACTAGATATTCAGGCAAGGCCATCCTCAATTTATCGACATTCCAATAGCCATAAACAATGAAGTTTGAAACCAGAGAGGAAGTAAATCTACTAGGGATAGCAAGCAGAGATAATACACGATGTTCAGACTATTTGCCCTTCCAAAATGAAACATACCCTGATCAAATACGCCATGCAATAAGAGGTTCAATAAGGTGTCTTACATTGAGAAGTCTCTTATAGGCTGCTGAGTCAGTAGATTTAGGAGAAATGCCCATATGGTGCAAACCTTTACAGTACTTGGCCTCCAAAACTTCACTCCACAAAGAAGTGTGTTGCCTGAACTTCCACCAGAGTTTGCAATCAAACACAAGGGAGCATTCATTAAGCCGCCAACAATTAAGACCCCCTTCTTCAAATGGAAAACAAGTTTGGCTCCAAGTGGACTAGTGAATCTTCTTACCTTCGTCTGAATCCCCCACAGAAAACTATTAAAAATTATGTCCAGTTGCTGAAGTACTCCTTGAGGCAGGCTAGAGACTTGCAAGAGAAATAAAGGAATAGATGAGAAGACACCCTTGATCAATGCAAGCTTACCTCCAGCAGAAAGAAGTTTGTTTTCTGAAGCAGAGATCCTATTTTGAATTTTATTGAGCAGATCATCAAAGAGAAATAATTTCCTTTTGCCCAAATAAAGCGGCACCCCCAAATACCTAATAGGCATGTGCTCCAGACTAAATTGGGTAACAGAGGAAAGTGAAGAGGGGAAATATTTTCTACTCATAAAAAAAGAGGTTTTTTGAGAATTAATAAGTTGCCTTGAAGTTTTAGCATAATTATTCAAGAATTCCATAAGTCTCTTCAGCGCCTGCTTTTGACCATTGGTAAAGATTACAACATCGTCAGCAAACCCCAAATGAGATATAGGAATACGTCCTCCATAAGTGTATAATATGGAAGAGAATTCATCATACAGTTTATTAAGGCCCCGAGATAAGCTTTAGAGAGGGAGAAAGGGGATTCCCTTGTCTTAGGCCTCTACTAGAAGAAAAGAAACCACAAGCTGCCTATTTAAGAGGATGGAAAAATAAGACTGGTCACACAGATCTGGATAAGTTCAATCCACTTAGATGAAAAGCCAAACCTTTGGAGGTCTTGAAATAAGAACGGCCTAGACGCCCTATCATAGGCTTTAGCCATATCCATCTTCAATATCACATTACCTCATCTAGTTTTTCTATTAAATTGGGAAATAAGCTCTTGAGCAAGAAGTATATTGTCGCTGATGCTCCTACCTGGTGTGAAACCACTCTGGTTAGTGGAGATGAGCTTAGGAAGAAAAGTGGCAATCTAGAATTAAGAATCTTCGAGAATACTTTGTTAAAAAGTTACACAAGCTGATAGGTCTATAATCCTTCCAAGTAATAGGATCATTGTCCTTGGGAATAAGGACAATGGTGGTGGCTGTAACCTTTCAAGGAAATCTCATTCTTTTAAAAAAATCAGCGATAGCATCAAATAAGTCATCCTTGATGATCTCCCAACAGAACTGATAAAAATGGCTATTGAATCCATCTGGTCTAGCTAGCAGAGCTAGTTGGATCCATGCCAAAAACAATATCCTTGACTTCTTTAATAGTAGGAAAGGCAGTGAGAAACTCATTATAATCAGCACTAACAAGACAAGGTATAGAATTTAAGAAACCATCAACTTCTTCAGTAGCTTCACTTGTAAAAATCTGCTTAAAATACTCAATGGTAGAAGCTTGAATATCAGTCTCATTCTCCAGCCAACTGCCATCCATATGCTGAATTTTAAGAATACTGGATTTGGCCCCATGAGCTTGTACTTTGGCATGAAAATACTTAGTATTGCGATCCCCTTGCACCTTCCATCTAGTCCCGGCTTTTTGCTTCTAAAAAAAGCAAAAGATTTATACAAATTAGCATAAGTCTAATGAAGAAGAGCTCAATGAGTAGGTGAAGGGTCAGATTCATATAATCTTTCATTAGCCAATGCAATTGCTCCACATTTTTTATATTGATAAACAAGTTCCCATAAACATTCCTATTCCAGTCAGCCAGGCCTAAATTAAGCCTTCGAAGCTTGAAGAAGAAGCCATAGATGCCTCTAGAATATCGGCACAAAGGCTAGTTCCAGTTTGTAGAGATAGTATTAAGGAATGACTCATGATTACACCATATGTTAAGGAATCTAAATGAAGATTTGATATGTTTCTAAGGAGAAAAGTGGGATACCAATAGAGGGCAATGATCAGGGGATGCCTTGTTAAGGATAGACACTTGAGTATAAAGAAGAATTTTAGCATACTTCCTATTAATAAGTATTCTGTCCAGCCTTTGAAATAGAGAGCCCTTAGACCATATGAAAAAGCCATCCTTAGTAGGAATATCATTCAGATGACAGTCCATAATCATAGTACTGAAGTCAAGCATAGAGGATCTTATAGGAGAATTACCACTTGATCTTTCAGTAGAAGAAGTAATAGCATTAAAATCTCCACCAACTAGCCAAGGAAGATCAATAAAAGTAGTCTGTTTCCTCAAATCATCCCATAATTCCCGACGTTGGATATAGGTGGCTTTGGGATAAACAGCAGTAATAATAATCTTACACTGGTCTAGAGAGAAAGAAAAGGTTAAATGTTGTTCCTTATTATCAAGAATATCAACAAAAACACTATCCTTCCAAAACAACCAAATTTTATGAGAACAGTTGGTGAGTCAATGGTGAAACTGAAGCTTAGTAGTATAAGCATCCACAGAGTCAACAGTAATAAGAGGTTCCAAAATAACTAAACATTGAAGCTTATGTATTAAAGCTAAACTTTTAAGTCTTCTCCGAGTAGGCTTTTTGTGCAAACCACCCACTTTCCAAAACAAAATTTGAAGATTCATAGTAAAGGCTAAAAGGTGTGAGAACCAACCTTAAGTTCAGCTTTAGAGGGGCTTTCAACATTGTTACTCATTATTTTAAATATTATATGATTTGTAACATTTGAAATTGTAATATGTAATTATACATTATCTAAAATTAATTTTTTAAAAAATACCAACATGAGAAAATAATTGGTCAACTCTAAAATGACTAATTATTGGTCAAATTGCAACCAACTGCAACTAAAAGGAACAATTATAAAAATAAAAATATATGCGAATCAAAGGAAAAATTTGTTCTGATAAAAGGATGCTAGTAAAAAATAGGTGATTTTTTTTTTAAACTAAAAAATAAGTGTATTTAATCAAGCGCAAATGATCAATTGACTAACTCCACAATAAGACATAACACCCTAATTCTAGAAGTCCAAAAACTTATAGGTGTTTTCTTTAGTTTATTTTAAAATGAGGAATAAGATAAATTAATTTCGGAAATACATATTTCTTCCCCGTAGTAATCTAATTAATTTTAATCATTTTTCAGTTTTTAAATTAATTATGTGTTTCGCCTTTTAGTAATTTAATTAATTTCCTAATTCAAGAAATCCAAAAACTTATAGATGTTGTCTTCAGTTTATTTTAAAATGAGGAATAAGATAAATTAAGTTCGGAAACATATATTTCTTCTCCGTAGTAATCTAATTAATTTTAATTATTTTTTATTTTTTAAATTAATTTTTTTTTAAATTAATTTTTTTTGCCTTTTAGCAATTTAATTAGTTTTGATTAGTTTTCGTCTAATGAAATAGTGTCAATTTTTGTGTAACGAAAATGTGTCCAGTTAAATCTTAGAGATATGATTAAATTTAATTAATTGTAATATAATTAATTATAATTAGTTTGTGGTTTTAGCTAATTATTTACAAAATTAATTTTTTTATTTCTAAAATTAATTATTAGCTTAATAGCCCCACTTTTCAGAACTGTATGAATCTAATTGTTAGGATATTTTATAAATTAAAGAATATGTTTCATTGTCAAAGGTGTCTTTCATTTTTAGAGGAAATCTTACGAACCCATAGCAATCTAATTAAGTTTAATTTTTTTTAATAGGACTATTTTCGAACCCGTTTCGAATGAAATCAAATTTTCTGAAATTTTCTTTTACATGAATCTAATTTTAAAGATATTTTGGAATATAAAAGACATCTTCCAATCGTTGAAGATATCTTTCATTTTTTAAGGAAAATTATGTCAACTCGTAGCAATCTAATTAATTTTTGTTATTTATTTATTTTTTTTAAAAAAATTAATTAACTATATATTTCCCCTCTTAGCAATATAATAATTAATTTTAATTATTTTCTTTCATTGAAATCATGTCAATTTTCATCAAATGAAACTGTTTTCAATTACATCTACACAATATAATTAATTTTAATTAACTGAAAAATAATTACATTTTAGTTTTCGGCTAATTATGTCTAAAAATAATGAATTATTTCCTAAATAATAATTTTAATAACCACAATTTAAAGAATGGTTTGGTAAAGATATTATGTAATTTAAAAAATATATTGTAATCTAAAAGCTATCTTTAATCCTCTACGAGAACTCTTCCCAACTTGTGGCAACCTATTTAATCATTTAATGTTAATAATTTTTTATTAACATTAAATGATTAAATCTTCCCAACTTGTGGCAATCTATTTAATGTTAATAATTTTTTATTTTTCAATTAATCATATTTTCCCTTTTAGAAATATAATTAATTTTAATTAATGTTTGTCCAATGAAACCATATCCAATTAAATCTTGGCAATATAATTAATTTTAGTTAATTTCAATATAATTATTTTTTATTACTTTTGATATTTTTAAAATTATTGCAAAAAATAAATTAATTATTTCTAAAATAATTAGTTTAATAGACGTAGTTATAAGAATTGTATGAATCTAATTTTAAAGATATCTCGTAATTTAAATCCTATGATTTAAAAGATGTCTTGCAAGTTAAAAGACATCTTTCATTTTTAAGGGTAAATCTTGCCAACCCATCGTAATATAGTTAATTTTTATTAATTTTTAAGATTAATTTTATTTTTCTTGTTTCAATAATATATATAATTAATTTATATTAATTTTCATCCAATGAAATTGCGTAAATTATCATCTAGTGAAACTGAGTCTAATTAATCTTAGTAGTATAAATAAATTTGATACTTGCAACATAATTAAGTTTTATTTTTAGATAATTATTCAAAAATCAATTCGCTTAATATCTGCAGTTTCAAGAATAGTGTGAATCTATTTTTATATATATATTGCAATTTAAATGATATCATATAATTTAAAATATTTCTTTCATTTTTCAGGAGAAATCCGACAAATCGCAGCAATCTAACGAGTTTAAACTATTTTTTTTTTAAAATTAATTATACTTTTCTCATTTGAAAAATATAATTAATTTTGATTAATCTTTGTCCACGGAAATCATATCCAATTAAATCTTAGCAATATAATAAAATTTAATTAATTGCAACTTAATTAATTTTAATTAATTTTCAATTTTTGCTTATTATTTCTATAATAATTAGTTTAATATATATACTTTAAGAAATTGTATGAATATAATTTTGCAGATATTTGGTAATTTAAATGATGCATTGCAATTTAAAATATTTCTTTAATTTTTTCCGGGAAAATCTTACTGATCGTAGGAATTAAATGAATTTTAACTATTTTTTAAAATTAATTATATTTTCCCCCTTTGTCAATATAATTATTTTTTTAATCTTTGTCCATTAAAACATATTGAATTAAATCTTCGCAGTATAATTAATTTTGGTTAATTACAATAAAAGTTATTATAATTAATTTACATTTTTTGATCATTATTGTTAAAAATAATTAGTTTAATCTTTATAAAGTGAATTTGCCGTTCCTTTTTCTTTAAATTAAAAGAAACATATAATGTTAAAGTTAAAAAAATTAGACTGGAATCACTTATTTAAAGATATTAATTAATTATTTTCACTAAAGGATATTTGTAATATAAAAGATATAGATATAGATTCAATTAATTAAAAATATTAGATTAATGTTCCAACTGATTTTTTTATTTTGATTTTTAGCTAATATTATTTTTGAAAATAATTAATTATTTCTAAAATGAAGCAAAGGGACCAATCTAATCACGTTGCAAGTTTTTTTTTTAATTTTTATGTAAAATTTTAATGATTTCTAATTTTTTATCACACAAAAATTAAATCTTAACAAAATGGCTTATTTAGATTAATTTTTGTGCCTTAGCTAGTTGTTTATAAAACTAATGAATTATTTCAAAAATTAATTAATGGGTCGAATCTAATTTTTGAATTTAAATATTATACTTTTCTTTTAATTTTGTGTAAAAATTTAATGAATGCTAATTTTGTATCACAATATCATCAAATCTTGATGAAATTATTAATTTTAATTAATTATCTGTTTTTAAGAATTTATTTTCATTCCGTAGTTAATTATTTATAAAAAAGGCTCTTATTTTATATATAGATATAAATCTTTACATTTTTATTAAAAAATGAAAAATAATAATTATCAATACTTATTCTGGGAAACAAAATTTAGATTTAATATTTAATATAAATGATGAATTATTATTTTGTTTGTTAGGATTTATTATTAATAAATAAAAAATAAAAAATAAAAAATAAAAAAAAATTGTAGAAGATAAGTTCAAATTAGTGGAGATTTAGAAAAATCTAATTTTGAATATACACATTTCTTATTTTGCTAATGACAAGATTTAATGTAGATAATGATTAATTAATTTTTTATTAGGGATTGATTATTAATTAATAAAAAATTAAAAAATGAAAAGACGAAAAATGCATTGGTTTTAAACGGGAAAACTAATTAATCTAATTAAAAAATAGGCTGAAAATTTCCTGCTTTCTTTATATATATAGATATGGATATAGATAATAATATAGATGCTGCCAAATGTTAGACTTTATAATATTTTCGCGCTATTATAATTTCATATGTAATATCAATTGCAAATAAATATTTGTTGAACAAAAATAAAGTTACTTTTAATTTTACATAAGTAATAAATCATATTTAACATTGTTAAGAAAGTACTTTTACCTACAATTTTTTAATATGCCAGTACACTTATTATATTATTATAATTAATTTTAATTAATAGTATTAATCTTTTTTCGTGCCATGAGGTCAACTGCTAGACTATAGGTTGTAATTTCATATCTGATATCAACTACAATCAAATATTCGTCGAATCAAGATAAACTTACTTTTATTTTTACATGAATAATAAATCATATTTAATATTGTTATTAAAGTTTTACCTACAATGTTTTGAATATGTCACTACAAATATATAATAATAAATTTTAATAATAATAATACACATTAAATGTAGTAATATATTATAGAGAGTAATTAAATACATCATCATCCGTAGTACATACAAATTACAACAACATAAACAATTTTTTTATAATTATATAAAAAGATTACATTATTTAGTCGATTGTATGCCCTTTGCCAATAATCAATTAACAATTTTCCAAAATTTTCCACAATAATATTAAATTTGCCCCTATATATCTTCCAACCAAAGGGTCCTATATATATATATATATATATATATATACTCGTAAGAGTTATTCATAGTTACAAGTAGTCACCTCCTGAATCCCCCCATCACACAATGGCTTCTTCATTGACCATTTCGTCAATTGTAATGTTCTTTTGCTTGTCCGCTCTTTTCTTCCTTACGGCTCGTGCAGTTTCTCCCGCTATTTCCAACCAGATTTTGCGTGATAGTGGTGGCGGTAGTGGTGATGGGTTACTTAAAATCGCTTGCAAAGTTGATGATGTAGCCCATTGGATCCCTTGGGACTATAACTTATGTGTTAAAGTTCTTAAATCCGTCCCAAATGTTGCATCTTCACCAAATCTTCCAAAACTAGCACTGAACATAATCCATACCGGAATTTCCAACACATCCAACACATACACATACATAAATAACTCATTGAAGCGAGGAAGCAAAAGACCACCACCTGTTGTGAAAGCTCTCAAGGCATGTAAGGAGTCATATGAACGCGTTATTACAGATTTCAATAGTGCTTTCTTTGAGGTTAGGGATTTAAAGGAGTATTTAATAAGTACTTATGATCTTTTGTTAGCTCGTACAGATCATATTGATATTTGCAACAATGCATTAGCTTCCAATAAAGTTGTAGATCAGGTGATTTCAAGTGGGAACAAATTTGCATATTTCTTTTCTGCTACAGCGGATGCTATTTGTACTCGTCTTTAAAAAGATGAAACAAAATGATTAGAAAAGTAGAATCAATATATGTATTGTGCTTAATTTTTTGCTTCTTCATGTGCATCATTACAATTGATGAGAAAAAATATGAATCGGACTAAAACTGTTGCAAAAGTTAAATTAAGGCTGGGATCGATTTGCGAAAGTAAGTCATCAATTAATTAAATATGTTAAGTTATTTTGAAAAATAAAACTTCTTCTTGATAGTTCTTGACATTGACATAAATTCGTCCCCATTCACTGATAAAGAGGTATGTGGCGCCATCTTTTCTATGCATCCGGATAAATAACCTGGGCCCAACGGTATGAATCTGACTTTCTTCCAACACCATTGGAACATTATTGGTGAGGATGTTAACGCCTTTCGTTTGGACTCTCTTCACCATAGCCCCGGATGGCCTTAATAACACTTCAATTGTTCTGATTCCTAAGAGACAAGTGATGCCATCTAATAATTCGAAGTACGAATTTAATAAGTCAATGTCAAGCAAAAAATCAAAATCAGAAATTCACAATAATCAAGAACTTTAATCACTTTTGTACCTTAATTTCAAATATGAGAAGTTGCACGGTACCCATTCGCCATTAATATAATAAATATAGCATAAATTAATCCACTATAAAAATCAGAAATAACTCAAAGTAGTATGAAACCCACGATTCCACAACAAATTACAAATCTAAAATGAGATTATAAAAACCACAACATTTATATGTCACCCATTTTAGAACAAATTGAGTAAACAAATACTGGCTCCGTCCCATTTATTTCGTCCTATTTCTTTTTTAATTTGTTCCATTTACTTCGTCCTATTTCTATATTTAGTATTAATTTTTACATTCATATACAATTTTGCCATATTTTACTCTTGCAAATGTAAATTTAATTTTTCAAACCTATAACTAAATAAGGGTGTTTTAGGAACATTGTTTGCAAATTTGCTTTTCCAATATTTTCCTTAATTCCTGTGTAAAAATTAAACGGGACGGAGGGAGTACGAAATATGTGTATGCAAAAAGAGTAAGGATGCGGCTGGGAATTGAGTGTCATCTCCCATAATGATTATAAAATGAATATAAATATAATAAATAAATTAATTTTATAATTACCCACCTCCATCAAGCCACAAGAACTTAAAGTACTTGAAAATCTCAAAAACTCTATCATTTCACACATGTTGCGACGGGAAAATAATTTTAAAAGGGGGAAACTTAAAAAAAAAAAAAGGGAAAAGAAAAGAGAGTGAATTCATTAATATGAACCCAATTGTATTACAGAGACAATCAAAGATCCGTAATAGAAGAAATTAGAGGGTTTTTGTGAATTTTCTGTTGTAATGATTCAAATCTAATTTACAACTAGTATCACGCCCGTGCGATGCACGGGAACAATTAAATTTATGTACAATAAATAATTGATATAATATTATAAAATATATTGAATGTAAATGTTGAATTACATAACCGATGTAATTTATGCATATGAGATTATATAATTGTAAACAATTATTAAAATCTATAATATTGTATATTTATATAGTTAATGCAAAAAATGTGGAGTAAATTCACTATTGTAAGTTAAAAAAAAAAGCACGTGCATCGCATAATTAAGAAGTTTATCAAAAAACAAGTCAGTTTAATTCTAATTGTCGTGTATCTCATTGCACAACAATGCTCGTGGAGATTTATTAATTGTAAACTAACTATTGGAATGAATATATAAAAATTATTTGATTAGCAAAATGTATCTTTCTCATTGGTACATATCAAATTTATATTGAACACATTTTTTCTTTCTAAAATGGACATTATGCACTCTAAACTCTTGGTGTAATTGCTACTTAATTTTAGCTCTATTGTATAAGTATTATGCTTAATTTTAAGTAACTTAAATTTATAGTAATATCGATAATTTTCTGCATCCACATAATTCATTTGATTTTTTTCTATTCACATAAATTGTATTTTAATTTTAGAAAGAAAAATAAATATCAGCCGTATTAAAAATGAAAAATATCAAGTAACTTTTTTAATTAGAAGCCGTGTGTCATGTTGGCACTACCAATAGGGCATCCACCAAACGTAGCACTTCAATTATAATAACATAAAGATTAATAAATTACTATTTACTTAAAAATAAATAAATTGTTTGACATAAATCCAGTTACAATTATAACTACTCGCTATTTGATTTTAAAAAATAAAAAATACTCACTATTTTTGAACAGTCCAATTCACATAACCAAGTAAAACTATCGAAACCTACAATTTCAACACGATAAAAATAAATAAAAATATTTATTATTTAATATTTTGAATTAGAACTTTAAAAAATAAAGTTATATTTAAAGTCTTTCAAAAACCATTTTTTTCTCATTAAATGTTTGTTTTAAATATTGATTTATTTTCAATTATGTTTTTAATTACTAATACTTAATGTTGGTTTATTTTCAAAAATTATTTTTAATTTTTAAAAAATATTTAATGTGTGCCGCGTTGGCATTTTTGCCTACGTGGTACTTCACAAATTATAATATAAAGATGTGTTTGCACAATTGTACTATAGATTTATACAATGGTACAAAAGAATCATGCTATAACTATCAATTGTTTATGATACAGTCAATTTATCTTGAGTGAGCTCCAGGAATCAGAGTTGCAAAGGAGTATCTGTGGCCGATTGCTTTGTTTCCGTCAAGAAAACTTTCATCTTAGGCCATGTTCTCCCTATAATAATTTTTCACTAACTTTTTAAATTTTTTTTTCTCTCATTATTTTTAACCACTCATATACTTATTTTATATTTTTTTAATATATTTTCTCTAATTTTCAATTACACATCTAATATATAATTTGAGTAAATCAATAACATTTTCAAAAGAAAAGGGCCTTAATGTGCAACTATGGAGGATGTGTGTGATGTGAACTATAAATCGAAACCAAAAAGAAATCTGTTTTGAAGTGAGTAACGTGCAAAGAAACTGAAGTCTGAACAGGTTGAGATTTTAAATGCATAGTAGGCAGTTTGTAGTGCATTAAAAGTTTGAAAATATAGCAGTGGGCAGTTACTATCAAAATCAGATTTTATTTAGAATTTGAAAAAGACAAACCACCCCAGTGTGTTGGGCTAATGTCATCCAGCCCATGTTCAAATTTATCGGGCTTGTTATGTGGAGGCCCATTAAAT
This sequence comes from Jasminum sambac, assembly GCA_018223645.1. Classification (NCBI taxonomy): domain Eukaryota; kingdom Viridiplantae; phylum Streptophyta; class Magnoliopsida; order Lamiales; family Oleaceae; genus Jasminum; species Jasminum sambac. Next base: position 23,101,732 of record CP073648.1, on the reverse strand, counting down.
TACCCAATGGGGATTACAATTTAAAAAAAAAAAATGGAGAATTGGAGGCATTGGCTATATAGGATTCATTCTCGGCAGAAAGTGGGTATAAGAACAAAAAGGCCTTGTTTGTCTTCAACCTGGAAAATATATAACGCAGTCAACAATTGAGAAAGAAAAAGGTCAATAGCTTAGTTTTACTTTGGAGAAGAGAGTTGCGATTTTGTGGGTTCCTCTTTCTCAAGGGTTAGTCTAGATTTCTCCAAGTTTTATCTTGGAATGGTATTTTGGTGCTATTGATTAATTATCTCTATTGTTGTTATCTGTCTAGTGTTTTTCCATCTATTGTTTAGATGAGATGTATTGTGGAGGCCAAGATTATATCTTGAAGGTGTGTTAGGGTTACCTCTTGATTTAGGGCAAAAATCTTGAGAAGAACATTGTACTATTATTATTGGTGATAGTGGATTTGTCGGTTTGCCCCGTCGATTTTTCCCTTCGCATTGGAGGGTTTTTACGACGTTAAATAAGTTTTGGTGTCCCTTTTGGTTTTTATTCCGTTATTTTCTGATTGCTTGTGCTGAGTTGAATTCCTATTTTAACCACACGTGGAAGGGGAAATTATTCTAGTTTGATATTAGCTCTAATTTCCCAACAAAGTGGTATCAGAGCGAGGTTGATTTGTGTGGATTAAAATGGACGATCCTGTTGGTAGTGCTATGATTAGGCTCACTAATCATAATTGGGTAACTTGGAAGCCAAGAATGGAGGATATCCTTTATTGTAAGGATTTGCATGATCCTATTGAGGGCGATAGTGCTAAGCCTGATGATATGTCAGATACTGATTGGTATAAGCAGCAGAGAAAGGCAATCGGAACAATCAGACAGTGGGTTGACAATAGTGTGTTTCATCATGTGGCGCAAGAAACTGATGCACATAAGTTGTGGTCAAAATTGGAGGCTATGTTTGAAAAGAAAACCGCATCTAGAAAATCGTTTCTGATTAGAGACTTGGTCAACATGAAATATAAGGACACTGTGGGTGTGACGGAGCATTTGAACAATTTTCAGAATATTATAAATCAGTTAGAGACAATGGGTATGACTCTAGAAGATGAATTGCAGGCTTTGTTGCTCTTGAGTTCTTTGCCAGATAGTTGGGAGACCTTTGTTGTGACTATTAGTAACTCAGCTCCTGACGGTGTATTGACTATGGATTACGTGAAAGGACAAAGATGCGAATGAAGAAACAAGAAGAAAATCTTCAGGCATGCGCCGAGGATCGCATCGCACAGTGCTCTTGTTGTAGAGGATAGAGGTAGAAGCAAGAACAGATGGCAGAAGGGTCGCAGCAAGTCTAAAGGTCGATCAAAGTCAAAAGACAAAAGGCCAGTGTGTTACTATTGTGACAAGGTGGGTCATATCAAAAGAAATTGTCGTTTTTGGTTAAGAGATCAAAAGAAGGCAAAAATCAAAAGAAAGAGGATGACAAGAATTCTCTGAGATGTTGTATCCATCGGTGAGGATGTACTTTCTGTGTAGAAGGCCATTGCCTACATGGCTACAATCCCGCACCGAGTGGATTATTGATAGTGGTGCCTCGTCTCATGTTTGTTCAAATTTGGATTTGTTTGCCAACTATAAAGCAGGTGATTTTGGTACATCAAAGATGGGCAATACTAGCCAATCTAAGATTGTTGGGATTGGTGACATCTACTTGCAAACAAATCTTGGTTGCACTTTGCTGTTGAAGGATGTGAAGCATATTGCTGATATGCGCCTCAATCTTATTTCAGTTATGGCTCTTGACAAATCTGGTTATCATAATAACTTTGGTGATTCGAAATGGAGATTGTCGAAAGGTAATTTCACAATTGCTAAAGGAAGAGCTTGCTGCACTCTTTACAAGACTTTTGCAAAAGCTTGTAAGCATGAGACGAATGTAGTTGAAGATGCCTCTCCAGAACTATGGCACAAGAGACTCGGCCACATGAGTGAAAAGGGGTTGCAGATTCTTGCTAAGAAGAAAAATATTCCCTTGGCAAATGGTATGTCTCTAAACCAATGCGATCATTGTTTATATGGTAAATGCAGCCTGAGTTTCATTGATGGCACCTTTAAGAGAAAATATGATATTTTGGGACTTGTGCATTCTGATGTATGTTCTCCTGGTGATGTAGCCTCCTTGGGAGGAAATAGATACTTTGTCACTTTTGTTGATGACGCTTCTAGAAAGCTATGGGTATATATGCTGAAATCAAAAAGTGAAGTACTTCAGTGTTTTCAAGAGTTCCATGTTCTTGTAGAACGAGAAACTGGGAAGGATCTGAAATGCTTGAGGACCGATAATGGTGGGGAATACACCTCACATGAGTTCAGAAAATATTGTTCAAAATTTGGGATTCGGCATGAATTTACAGAAGCAGGTACTTCTCAACATAATGGAGTGGCAGAGAGAATTAACCGTACTATTCTTGATAGGGTCAGATGCATGTTAAAAACAGCTAAGTTATCAAAAGAGTTTTGGGGTGAAGCAGTTCAAGCAGCTTGCTATCTAATAAACAGATCTCCATCTGTTCCTTTGGACCATGATATTCCGGTAAAGAGTTTGGGTAGCAAAGATATTTCATACTCTCATCTGAAGGTGTTCGGTTGTAAAGCGTTACGTACACATTCCAAAGAACAGAGATCGAAACTTGATGACAGGGCGACTGCATGTATATTCATTGGCTATGGAGATGAGCAATTTGGTTATAAGTTTTGGGATCCAGTGAAAAGTAAGATGGTGAGAAGTAGAGATGTGATTTTTCACGAGGACCAGACAATTGAAGATATTGATAAGGTTGAGCAATTTGAGAGAGTGGCTTCACCTACTTTTGATCCTATATCTACTAGGTCCTCTTCAAGATCAAATTTATAGTCGAGAGGAGATGTGGCTCCAGTTAATGATAATGCAGCTGATGATAGTGTTGATGAAAATGCCCATGATGATCTATCAGCTGATGAGATTACTAATCAGGGGGAGCAGACTTTGGATAGGGAGGACAATGAAGGACCGGAACTCAGAAGGTCTACTAGAGAACATAGACCATCCTCCAGGTATCCTACTTCTGAATATGTCTTACTTACTACTGATGGAGAGCCAGAAAATTTTATTGAAGCAAAGAGTGATAGTAATAAAGACAATTGGATGAAAGCAATGATTGAAGAAATGAACTCTTTGAGAAAGAATAATACTTATGAGTTGGTGGATCTCCCTAAAGGTAGAAAGGCACTGAAAAACAAATGGGTGTACAAAATCAAGAGAGACAACAATGGTAAGTTGATGAAATATAAGGCTCGTCTGGTTGTTAAAGGTTTTGGGCAGAAACAGGATGTTGATTTTGATGAGATCTTCTCTCCTGTTGTGAAAATGACATCCATCAGAGTTGTTTTGGGGTTGGTAGCCAGCCTAAACTTAGAAATGGAGCAACTTGATGTGAAGACTGCCTTCTTACATGGTGATTTGGAGGAAGAGATTTATATGGTACAGCCAGAAGGTTTTGAACAAAAGGGGAAAGAACATCTTGTATGCAAACTAAAGAAAAGTTTGTATGGGCTCAAGCAGGCGCCAAGACAGTGGAATAAAAAGTTTGACACCTTTATGACGAGTCAAGGGTACACCCAGAACAGTTGCAGATCCGTGTGTCTATATCAGATCTTTTCCAGGTCAGAGTTTCATTGTTTTACTACTTTATGTAGATGACATGCTCATTATTGGTCAGGATGCGGGGTTGATTAAGAAATTGAAGGATGCCTTGCATAAGTCATTCGATATGAAGGATCTGGGATCAGCTAAACAGATATTGGGCATGGAGATAGTTCGAGACAGGAAATCTAAGAAGTTGTGGTTATCACAGGAAAAATATATTGAACGAGTACTTGAAAGATTCAACATGAAGGGAGCTAAGCCAGTTAGCTCACCTCTTGGCGGTCATTTCAAACTTACCAAAGGATTATGTCCTTCCACTAGCGAAGAGAAGAAGAAGATGGAATTAGTACCTTATTCTTCAGCAGTTGGTAGTTTGATGTATGCTATGGTTTGTACTCGTCCAGATATTGCACATGCAGTCGGCGTGGTTAGCAGATTTCTGTCTAATCCTGACAAAGATCATTGGGAAGCAGTAAAATGGATCTTTCGTTATCTCAAAGGAACTTCAAAGTTGTGTTTGAGTTTCGGTGGAGATCATCCGAGCTTGAAAGGGTATACAGATGCAGACATGGCAGGTGACATAGATAGTCGAAAATCTACATCTGGGTACTTGTTTACTTTTGCAGGGGGAGCTGTTTCATGGCAGTCCAAACTGCAAAAATGTGTGGCTTTATCTACCACAGAGGCGGAATATATTGCAGTAAATGAAGCTGGGAAAGAAATGGTGTGGATGAAAAAGTTTCTTGAGGAGCTCAATCTGAAGCAAGGTGAGTACATCATTTATTGTGATAGTCAGAGTGCTCTTGAGCTAAGCAAGAATTCTACCTACCACTCTCGCACAAAGCACATTGATGTGAGATATCATTGGATTCGTGGAGCAATTGAGGAGAATATTTTTCAGTTGGAGAAAATACATACAGACAAGAATATTTCTGATATGTTGACTAAGGTTGTTACAAAGCAGAAGCTTGAGTATTGTGCCGAGAAGGCCGGAATGGGCTCCAACTGATTGGAGTCGTCTGTCACAGACGGTCTGTGTACCTCCTTCATAGGCTGGAGGGGGAGATTGTTGGGCTAATGTCATCCAGCCCATGTTCAAATTTATCGGGCTTGTTATGTGGAGGCCCATTAAATTACCCAATGGGGATTACAATTAAAAAAAAAAATGGAGAATTGGAGGCATTGGCTATATAGGATTCATTCTCGGCAGAAAGTGGGTATAAGAACAAAAAGGCCTTGTTTGTCTTCAACCTGGAAAATATATACGCAGTCAACAATTGAGAAAGAAAAAGGTCAATAGCTTAGTTTTACTTTGGAGAAGAGAGTTGCGATTTTGTGGGTTCCTCTTTCTCAAGGGTTAGTCTAGATTTCTCCAAGTTTTATCTTGGAATGGTATTTTGGTGCTATTGATTAATTATCTCTATTGTTGTTATCTGTCTAGTGTTTTTCCATCTATTGTTTAGATGAGATGTATTGTGGAGGCCAAGATTATATCTTGAAGGTGTGTTAGGGTTACCTCTTGATTTAGGGCAAAAATCTTGAGAAGAACATTGTACTATTATTATTGGTGATAGTGGATTTGTCGGTTTGCCCCGTCGATTTTTCCCTTCGCATTGGAGGGTTTTTACGACGTTAAATAAGTTTTGGTGTCCCTTTTGGTTTTTTTATTCCGTTATTTTCTGATTGCTTGTGCTGAGTTGAATTCCTATTTTAACCACACGTGGAAGGGGAAATTATTCTAGTTTGATATTAGCTCTAATTTCCCAACAAGCTGGTGGTTCAACCAAATAAAAATATTAGGCCTCCACTTTTGTCGCAAATGTGCTGGAAACACTTCAAGCTTTAATAATGACTAGTGGGGAGCGCGTGCATCGCAGGCGCCGTGTTTTTATATTGTAAATTTTAGCGTAGATATGAGGCCGTGTACTCGTCATTTGCTTATGACGTCGGTTAACAAAAACATTTATCAAGTTAAAAAATTATAATAAATAATTGTCATTTTTTATGTAAAACCACCATAACACGATCATTATTTTTTAAAAGCGAATAGTATCAATCAGTTTATGTGCAATGGAATTATGTAAAGTTGATCGTCAAAGTTACTATCATATATGACATTTTGAAGTTATATATGAAATTGGAGCTTAGTATAGCAGCCTCTTCTAGAACGGCAACTCTTAACATTAAAAATTTAAAGACATGTAATACATAAATCTAAGCCAATAACTCGATAAAGAACAAGAGAAAAATAGAAAAACACAAAATAAATAAAGAATGATGGGAGTCCCGAGTTCTAAATGATGGGAAATAACTAATGCATTGTTGATACCAAGGTGCCACGTCATTGAAATTAAAAAAAAAATTGTTTTAATATTTAGGTTAAATTAGATGAATAATACATAGTTGTCCCTGATAATGGGGGGACTCATGTGGCCCCCACGAATTTTTTACCAGTGTGCAGGAGAGCATGACTACATTGGGGTGTTGCCACAATTCTTTAATGTGAAATGGGATTCATGTAAGATTGATAATTAGACTTCTTGTACTACTGTGCTGCCATTAGGAAATGGCGGCAACAACTTTTACCTCTTAAATTAGTTAGCTGCTACCATTATACTACATCCGTCTCATAAATATAGTCCACTATTCATTTTTCGTCCATCCCAAAATATAGGTCACGTTCCTTTTAAAGATATAGTTAAAATATTAGTTGTCTTATATGCCCTCATTTAATATATATTATTACTACCAAAATATATTAGTTGAAATAAAATATCCGATAAATAAAATGGCATATTAGGAAAATAAGGTTAAAATTTACTTTTCCGACACCATTAATTGGAATTTTCTCAATCTTTGTGAAATTAGAAGTGGACTATATTTATGGGACGAAAGTAGTATTATCTAATAGACGGTCATTGGCATTTATTAATCACATTAGCTGTAGTTGAAAGTACTTTGTAAATGACGACTCTCAATGCACTACACACAGATTTTTGTAGGGAGCCACGTAGAAATATGTTGGCCAAAAGAGCTGCATAGTTAAATCATCTCATTAACTGGGACATGAACAAAGTTTATGTTGCGTTAATTAGTACTCATGTAATATGACCAAAATTCCAAATGGACTTACTTTTTCTGCTGGTTATCTCATCTAAAGAACTTGGACATGAGTAGAAAATATGTTGCATTAGGAATAATCTAATATGACCAATGGGCTTTTTTTGCTGGTTAAATCAACTAAAATACTGGACTGAATAAAATATCTGCATTAGGACTGAGTAGTGATGGCAGAAAAATTCGATCCAATCCAAATCAGATGGATACCCAATCCGAATGGAGCGATTTTTTGCTGATCCGACGATCTGTGGATCATTAATCCGTGAATCGGGCGATCCGAAACGGATTTGGATTTGGATCGGATCAGGCCTGATCCGATCCGATCCGAATTGATTTTTTTATTTTTTTTAAATACCTATGCCAATATGGATTGTATTTGGATTTTTTTCTTAATCCAATGCAATCCGATCCGAGGAATTTGGATTTGGATTGGAGTAATTGATTTGGATTTGGATTTAGATTAGCCCGATCCGAACCCGATCCATTACCAACGCCTGGACTAAGGAGTAATATCATATGATCAAGTAACTATTTCTAACATTCGCAAAAAATATTAAAAATATGAATAGAAATTCCAATTGATAGAGTACGCTAAATTTTACATTTTTCTATTTTATACGTCTAGGCGACCATTTTTTAGAAAAATATAGCCCTAAAAGTACTCAAATATAAAAATAAATTCAATTGATATAGTAAATAAAATTTTCCTAACTTCTGAAGAAGTCAAATACAACAAGGAAATAATTGTATTTTACATGTAAAATATTTTCCCAATTCCAAGCTAAATTTTCATTTGCATGTAAAATGGCAAAAAACATGTTTTAGAGTATTGTACCTGTAAATGGTTTATGTGGTAAATTTGTACAATCAAACAACTAAAGATGCAGTTCGATTTCCTTAAAGTGATATTTTCATATAATTGAAACCCAATCAAACACACCCTAAATTGTCTGTGAGAGAGAGAGAGAGCTTGCTTTGGGAGCCAAGTAAATTTTGAGTAAGCATGCGGGCATATTTGGAATAAAATGTAAAGGGCAGTGGCTTTTGTGAGAAATAGCATTAAACAATGCCACTATTGCAAAAAGGGTATTGATGACGAAATCCAATCAACTGGCTCTTTTAAGGTATAGTGATATATAGATGAATAATGCTCGAGGAACACTTTTGTTGACCGCTACTTGACACCGTTGACCATTTGATCAATTAAAAAAAATTCAAAATTCAAAATAATGCTATCTTCTCCTCCTCTTTTCATCGGATCTGCACAAAGAGAGAGAGAGAAAGAGAAAGGAAAATTCATTCTTCCTGCCCTAATTCGAAGAGGGAGAGACAGATCTGAGCCCCATCTTCGTCTTCGGCAAAATTGGTGACTTCCTCTTTGAACTCGTAATTGATCTTCACAGAGACGAGAGCTTCTTCAAATTTTCCTTCTTCTTCCAACACCTTCTTCTTCGACGACAACGGAGTCGCACGATCCACTATTCAAAGAAATCCCCACCCCGGCGAACGCTGTGCGTGCGCCACTGGCCGCTACTTTTTCTACATTTTGGAGTTTCGATTCAGGTTAGTTTAGTATTTTCAACTTCTCTTAGTTTATTGTTATGACTTGGATGATCTGAACTTCCAAAATGTTTTGAATGCTTGGATTTAGGAGATTTACTGAAAACTTGGAAGTGTTTTGGGACTTAATTATTGATTTATTCATCTTCTACTTTTGTGAATTTATGAAATTATTCATGATTAATTGAAATTACTGCTTTGTGACTCAATTCACAAACTTACTGTTTTGTGCATTTCTGAAATTATTAATTGATATTGAATTACTTGAGAATTTTGCTCAAGAGAATTTTGTTAAGATCTTCGTCTACTGGTTTTGCTGAAGGGACTATAGATTGCCGTGAGATAAACTCTATGGACTTGTTATTGTGCTTGTGAGACAAAGGTTAGTTTCTTCGCCGCTCCAGTGCATCGTGAGATATTATGCATTTTATTTGTTATTTTGAATTATTGATGCAACAGTTATATTGGCATAATCATTGGAATTGTGTTGCAGGAGTGATTCTTGAATTTCAACACTTCGTAACTATTCCAGGAAATTGTTGGCAGGAGCAACCTTATTTATTAGGTGTATCAAGTTGCAATATTTTATTCATGTGCACAATTAAGTTTTCCCTTTAGAATTGAAGTGCCAAAAGCTTCTATGCAAAAATTATATTTTTCCATCTACAATAGCATTAAGGATGTTCATTTTTCAGGTGGGTTGACAAAGGTCTGTTTACTGATGCAATCGTTGCAACATCTTTAATGTTCATTTGTCAGACAGACTAAAGAAAAGTGACAACATCTTTGAGATGTTTGCAGGGTTGCAACTAAGAAATTAACGGCCAAAGATGATATTGAAGATCTATCTCGCATGTTTGAGATGTTTGCAGGGTTGTCAGACAGACTAAAGAAAAGTGACAACATCTTTGAACGCAAATTTTGAGAAGGGAAAAGAGGAAGATGAGGCCATCCAAATGAAATTTGACAACATCTGTTAAATAATTTAATGGACGATTTGTTGAATGTTATGTATTAGTAGAAACTTTGTACAAAACTGTTTTCTTATTGACCCTGTACTTTATGTTTTAAACTAAGTGATTTTTATTGCAGAATGTAACTTATCTTAGTCTCAAATCTCACTTCCTTTCGAGTCTTGTGGATGGATGTTAAGTAAACTTGACATTAGTCTTGTTGATAGATTTTTTTTAGATAGATTTTCTATGCCTACTTTCACCATAAAGTAGTTATAAACTAGCAAGTGCTTATAGCATGTTGAACAACTTTGAATTATAGAATCTGTGAAGTACAACATATGTATTAATTTATATAAAATGATGCATTCATAACGATGCCTTTATTTATTTAAACCCAAGGCCACCTTTATAAATCGAGAAACCATCAACCAGTTTCTTTATATCTAAATACATCTAATTTTAAAGGCTAAGGGTTCTAAAAGCTACTGAAGTGTTTAGAGGCTCAATATGCCAAAGCTACTACTAAAAGCTATTGAATAGGCATGCCATAAGGTTCAACATACAATCTCACATGCTCTAATTTTGCAATTCAAGACAGCTGAACTTAACAAATCCACATAAGCCAAACTTATCAAACTTATAAAACGAAGTTATAAATCTACGGAATAACTACAACAAAAGTCATCATAGGAATATAGGTCGCAGCAAGAGTTGAGAGTTGAGGCACAAAATTAAGAATTCTTGATTCTACGAGGGCGCAAATCCACATGAACACCATATTCCCTTCTTCAACCGAGTGCGACTTTTATTATGCACATGCTTTCACATTACAACAATCATTGTGACCCTCAGAACACAAATTCTTTCTATGAGACAAAGGTCAAAATCATGCCTGCAAACATTAACCCCAATTAGTAAAATTACAAAGCATGTGAGAAACGAAAAAAATATATTCACTGCTATATGCATAATCTCTTATAGAGACTAATAGATGTCCATACACAACAAGAATACAAGCAAACTTATATATCTGCACATGAAGGCAAAATATATGTTAATGAAATCACTTAAGGACATATTGTAGATTTCATGGCAATGATCTCAAAAGATTTTATTCCTAATGATTGCTAATTTTTCCAAAATCTCCCCAAAATTCTATCAACTCATCAGCAATTTTATTTCTTATCACTTTTGATTTTTAAATAAACAACTAACGATCTTCCTCTAAATTCTAGTTAACATGATACAATGCGATGAAAAATTTCAATAAATTAACCACTAAGCATCACTAATTTTTTATTTACCACTCTAAACATGCGATACAGCTAATGAAGGAAACAAAGTGTTATTACATTTAAATTTCTACTCAACAAACTATTATTTAAACTGATCAGTGATAGCTTCGCAGAAATTATTCTCTCCCTTTCTCTCCTTCTCTCGCCCTCTCCCCCCTCTTCATTTTTTAAGAAAAGCTCAAGCTGCATGTAGTTGCATTTTGACACCTAAATTGGCAAGTAGGTAAACCATCGTGCTAGCTTTTCTATTAGTCTTGAGACGGTCAGAGTGAGCAAATAGCAAACTGTAACAAACTTTTTGTATAATGACAAAATGAAATAATGCTATCTTCTGCTTCCTTTTGCAATAATCATTTACCTCTGTCTATATTCTCATTTCAGTGTTGAGCCAAGAGGAATGAAGATGTTTCCATCAACTATAATTAATTTTTCTAGGCTATAACTTCTTTTATGCCAAACTAGTAACATGAAGCAACTATAGCTACTTTTTCCAGGCTTGTGAACATTTACCCATTGACTACTTCCCACAAATGAACCTGTTATTTCATTTCAAGAGCATTCAAAGAACAAAATCCACAAACTCCCAAATTTCATGATGTTTTAATTAATTAGAATCCATTTCATATCTAAAGCATTCAAATAAAAACATCCACATGAAATAAATTAAAAAATTCAAAATTTAATAAAAGCGGTAGAAAATCCCTCCTGAATTCCTCGATTAAAATTGTCTTTCTTCCTTAGATCATGCAAGTCAGAACAATAAACTAAGAGAAGTTGAAAATACTAAACTAACCTGAATCGGAATTCCAAAATGTAGAAAAAGTAGCGGCCAGTGGCGCACGCATAACATTCGCTCGGGTGGCGATTTCTTCGAGTAGTGGATCGTGCGACTCCGTTGCCGTCGAGGAAGAAGGTTGCCGTCGAGGAAGAAGGTGTTGGAAGAAGATGGGAAATTCGAAGAAGCTCTCGTTTCTGTGAAGGATCAATTACGAGTTCGAAGAAGAAGTCAGCAATTTTGACGAAGACAAAGATAGGGCTCAGATCTGCCTCCCCCTATTCAAATTAAGGCAGGAAGAATGAATTCTTCTCTCTCTCTCTCTCTCTCTTTGTGCAGATCCGATGAAAAAGAGAGGAGAAGATAGCATTATTTTGAATTTTGAATTTTTTTAATTGGTCAAATGGTCAAGGGTGTCAACAAAAGTGTCCCTCTAGCATTATAGGTAGATATGACAATTAATAAAAATCAAGGTTTATGAACAAAACCATCAATGTTGTGTATAACGAAGTATTTCTAAATTTGCAATATATTTTTGCAAAGAATGACCATGAGCATATTTTGTCTCATTTATTCCTTGTAACTTATTTCATTTTTTTTATATAGTAAATAAGAATTTCTCATTAAGCATTATTTGAAGGGTAATAAACTAGTTTTATCTTTAGGAGTGTTCTCCCCAACTTAAATGTAACTTATTTGAACTATGTGTTAGATGTGTGGTTAAAAATTGAAGAAAATATATTAAGACATATAAAATAATTATTTGAATGGTTGAAAATAATGAAAAAAAATTACGGTATGTTTGATTACATCCATTTGTCATGGAAAATGTTTGAATTATACAATAATTTCAAAAGAAAATCTTTTCCATATAACAAGGAAAATATTTTCTTTTCTACACCCTCCGATCAAGCACACCCTTAATGAAATTTAGGGTAGGTTTCATTCACAATAAATTTTAAAAAAAAAGTTTCTCTCTCCTCATTTTCAATCACACACAATTACTTTGTATTTTTTAATATACTATCTTCTATTTTCAACCAAACAATCTACATACAATTCGAATAAACAAAATTTCCTCAAAATTTACTGCGAATTTAACATAGCATGTGTATACAACAAGGCCTTTATGCGTAAACAAACCAACACCTAAGATTTTCCCTCCAACTGCCCCCTCACTTACCATTTCTCCTCCGTTTGAGCGAAGATGAAAAAATAGGGTTTTCTCTGTGTGTTCAATTCACAGTTCAAGAATGAGTACAAGCCAATAATATTAGTAATCTAGTGCTAACCGACTAACTAATAAAGCTGTGAAACTAAAAAACTAAACAAACTGGCCCAAACAATACAGGCTGCTAAATGGGCCGGCTAAAGATACAAAACAAGATACAAAAATACAATAATTCTTCACCCCCCCACCCCCCTCCCCCCCGGTCAAGTTGGACTTTGGTGGAAGTCACGTGAAGTCAACTTGCCAAGAAGATATTGAAATTGAGGAGCAGGTAGGTACTTGGTGAATAAATTTGCTGGTTGTTCCTTGGAGGGAATGGATTGTGGAAGAATGAGGCCAAGCTTGTATTGATCCTGCACTACATGGCAATCAACATCAAGGTGCTTGGTCCGTTCATGAAAGACTGGGTTCTCATTGATGTGGAGGGTAGCATGATTGTCACAGTATAGTGGTATAGGTAAAAAAACTGAGACGTGAAAATTACAAGAATGTAAAAGAGCCAGAGCAGCTCACACACTGTGGAAGCCATGCTTCTGTATTCTGCTTCAGCCGAGCTTCGAGAAACTGTGGTTTGTTTCTTGGTTTTCCAAGAAACAAGTGATCCTCCCATGTAAATGCAATAACCAGATAAAGATCTCCGTGTAGTGGAACAAGTCCCCCAATCAGCATCACAAAAGGCCTTGAGCATTAGATCAGAGAAAGAGGAATAAAACAGGCCTAGAGAAGGACGACATTTGATATAACGCAGCAAGTATAAAGCAGCAGACCAATGTAGCTGATTAGGAGCTTGAACATATTGACTGAGTTGTTGAATGCTATATGCAATGTCAGGCCTGGTCAAGCTAAGATAGAGTAATCGTCCAACAAGTCTACGGTATTGTTGAGGATTGGTTAAAGTAGGGGAATCTGAAAAATTGAGCTTTAAACCAGGTGGCAGAGGAGTTGCAGTGGGTTTACAACCCAGAAGACCAGCAGAAGAGATGAGATCTAAAGCACACTTCCGCTGATTGAGATAGGTCCCATCCCGACTTCTTGCAATTTCTATGGCCAGAAAATATTTGGCATGTCCCAAGTCTTTGATGGTAAAGGCTTGATTAAGAGAATGTTTAACTTGACAAATGGCACGTTCATTGTTACCTGTTAACAGGAGATCATCCACATATACCAAAATAGCCAAGAAGATGTCCTCTTTGTGGAAAATGAATAAACAGTGATCATGTGGAGATTGCTGAAGACCCAAACTTTCCAAGTGTTTGTTCAATTCCAGGTTCCACTGTCTGCTGGCTTGTTTTAAGCCATATAGGGATTTTCTGAGCTTACAAACTTGCCCTTGCTTAGCTTTAGTATAACCTTCAGGTGGTTTCATAAACACCTCTTCATCGAGGAATCCGTGCAGGAAAGCATTATTTATGTCAAACTAAATAGGGGCCATTGGAAAGGCTGATGCAATAGCAATGAACAACCTGATTGTAACATGTTTGGCTACGGGGGAGAAGCTCTCAAAGTAGTCAATTCCTTCAATTTGGTTATATCCTTTCGCCACTAATTGTGCTTTGCATCTGTCAAGGGTTCCATTAGTCTTTAGCTTGAATTTAAACACCCAATTTGATCCTATTGGCTTCTTTCCCGATGGACTATCAACGACTTCCCAAGTTTCATTCTGTTCTAAAGCTACAATTTCCTTTTCCATAACTTCAACCAACTCTTTTTCGCTACTAGCTTCTTCATAGGAATGAGGTTCTTGTATAACATTTACATTTGTTAAAAAGGCTAGATAATCAGGTGTGAAATAAGAAGTGGGGCAATAAGGAAAAGTATTTGGTGTGGGATCTGAAAAGGAATCTGTGGCACTGGTTTCTTGCTCTGTGTCTTTAGCTGGTTTAGGCAAGGGTGATTCATCTGTTATAGTTTTTGGTCTTTGTTTGTAGGGCAACACATCTTCAAAAAACTGAACATCTCTGGAAATGCATATCTGTTTAGTATTCAAGTCAAACACTTTGAATCCCTTTTGCCCTGTGTGAAATCCTAGGAAAATGCATTTGTGTCCTCTTGCTTCAAATTTTTCTTTGCATGGTCTATTGTTCTTGATATAGCAACGGCTACCAAATAGTTTAAGATGATCAAAGGAAGGCTTATTCTGATATAATATCTGGTAGGGTGATTCCCAATTTAGTAGTTTTGAGGGGAGCCTATTGATAATGTAGGTAGCAAAAAGAATGGAATCCCCCCAGAATTGTTTAGGAAGTTCTGATTCAAACATCAGGGCTCGAGCAATCTCAAGAATATGCTTGTGTTTTCTTTCGACTACACCATTTTGTTGTGGTGTATATGGGCAGGTTTTTTGGTGCAAAATTCCTCTTTCAAGAAGGAAATGTTGGAAATCAGAGTTTGTGAACTCAGTTCCATTATCCGTTCTTAGGCACTTGATAGGTTTGTCAAATTGGGTTTTGATGAGATTATAGAAGGCTTTGAAAGTCCCAAACACCTGTGTTTTGTGTTTCAGAAGGAAGGTCCAGGTTCCTCTACTATAGTCATCCACTATAGTTAGAAAATAGTGTGCTCCTGTCAAAGATGGTTGTCTATAAGGCCCCCAAACATCAATATGTATAAGATCAAACACACTTCTGCTCTGGATAGAGCTCTTGGGAAAAGGCAGCCTATGTTGCTTGGAATAAACACATACATCACCGGGCATAGGGTCAAAGTTTTTATTACAAAAGGGAAAGTTCAAGTGCTGTAATACATTTTTGGAAATATGACCTAACCTTCCATGCCAAAGGGAAGCAACATCCTTGGCTTTATTGGACATGGAATTATTATTATAGGGTGAAGTTGAGTTCTGTAGAGAAAAGAGTGGTTTACACTTTGAAGAAGTAAATTTCTGTATAGTTTGCTCTGAAAATGACTGGTTATTGAGAACGTAGAGATTCTTCATTAATTGTCCCACTGCGAGTATCCTCTTAGTCTTCTAGTCCTGTATAACACAGTGGTCAGAGAGGAAGATGGATTTGATGTTAGAGCACTGCGCAAGTTGACTAACTGAGAGTAAGTTAAATTTGAAAGTTGGAACATAAAGAACCTTCGTCAGTATGATATCATTGCTCAGTTTGACAGTGCCACAAAGTTCTATCAAGTTATGTGTTCCATTAGGTAGGAATATGGGTAGTTTGGTGCTCAAAGGTTTGCAAGAATTTAGCTCTTTCAGGGTGCTACATACATGGTTAGAAGCACCTGTATCTATTTCCCAAGTCCTCATTCCTAATGAATCATTAGTATCTAAAGAGCTGTTTAGGCTAAGGAAATGACTTGTATATTCATCGAGATTGGCATAATGCACCATAGCATTAGCTGCCTCCTTTCATTTAATAAGCTTCATCATTTCCTGCATCATATCAACGAGCCTATCATTTTGTTTTCTGATCTTTATATCAGCAGGCACCTCAAGAGGTGTATCAGTCATATGAGCTGGAAATCCTCCATTATTCTTTGATCCTCATCCTCTCTTCTTGTCTTTTAACCCTTTATACCAATCTGGATATCCAATAATCTTGAAGCATCCCTCTATATTATGTCTTGAAGCATGACAATGGTCATAGTACAACTGCCTCTTCTCTTCTTTGTTCATTCCAAAGCTCTTATTTTGTTTCACGTCTTTCCTCTTGTAATGTTGTGCATTTGCTAACATTGCATTGACTTCTGAATTTTCTCCAAAGTTAATGCTCACCTCTTTTTGGTTTTTCATCCTTAACAGAGTTGCATAAGCCTTGTTGACCGGAGGAAAAGGGTCCAACACTAGAATTTGACTTTTAACTGCTTCATACTCTTCGTTTAGTCCATTCAGGAACTACATCAACCTAATAAAGCTCTGCATATCATCTATTTTCTTCGAGACACCACATGTACAACCTCCACAAGTACAAGTAGGCACATGCATCATAAAGGTGGATTCATCCCACAACCTCTTGAGTTTTGTATAATATTCAGAAATATTCATATTACCTTGTGAAATAGAACATATTTGCCTTAGAGTTTGATACATCTGTGGTCCATTGTATCCACCATACGTATCCTCAATTTCCTTCCATAGTTCATGTGCGGTTTGTGTAAACAAAAAAGCATCTACAATTTCCTTCGAAATCGAGTTCAGAAGCCAAGATGTTACTATATAATTGGCTCGATTCCACTTCTCGTAGTTAGCAGCACTTGGATTTGGTTGCTTGACCGTTCCATCGATGAATCCCAATTTCATCTTAGCTCCCAAATCTATTCGAATCGATCTATTCCACCCTAGGTAATTGCGACTAGTAAGATGAGCAGATACCAGGCTCATCCCTGGGTGATATGAACTATGGAGGCTCAGTGGATCTTCTTCCACCATCTCACGAAGATTTCTTCGATTTTCCTCCAAAATCTGATCATCAGCTCTCTCAGTAGTGCGTTCTTCTCCTATTGCCATTGCTTGATGGTTGAAGCTTGGATTATCGGGATAGTTTCTTCAGGTCGAAAGCTCTGATACCATGAGCGAAGATGAAAAAAGAGGGTTTTCTCCGTGTATTCAATTCACAGTTCAAGAATGAGTACAAGCCAATAATATTAGTAATCTAGTGCTAACCGACTAACTAATAAAGCTGTGAAACTAAAAAACTAAACAAACTGGCCCAAACAATACGGGCTGCTAAATGGGCCGGCTAAAGATACAAAACAAGATACAAAAATACAATAATTCTTCACCGTCAAATACTGTGTGAAATCTCAACGTTTATTTCACTTCCCACCTCTCAAATCCAAAGGCATGCAGACAGCGGAGAGAATAAAGAAAGTACAAAAATGCAGTTAACAACTTAACATTACTCTCTTCAAGTACTTTGTTCGTCTCCAAGTCCATTCTACCCCTCTAACATCCCACGTTCATCGACGATTTTCCCTGATTCGTTCGAGTGAACACAGCTGCTCCAACTCAATTGCAGCGGTTCCCCAGGTCCCTTGGTGGGCAGACGCTGGGCATGATTGCAATGCGCCGCTAGCTCTGAGCCTTCATTTGCTTCCGATGGCAGCGGGGGGTCTGGTGGAATTGATGGAAATGGCGGAGGTGGTGATGGTGACGGCGTGGCTGAGGGTGGTGAGTGGAAGTCGACGGCGGTGGCTACCAGGGTTGATGATCCAGCGATCCTCCAGTCCTCATGCTTTGAGTTGTGCTGTCATTTTACTTCATATTGGAGTAAGCTCTCTTCTATCTTCTCCTCGTTTCCCGAAGCCCGTTTTCGTTTACTCCGGAAATTGTTAAATAGAGCTTGTTGCCTTGTTCTATTCCTTTTGTCACGTTGTTAAAGAATGAAATTAACAAAGTATTTCGTTGATTTTTTAGCCTAAGATTTTAAAATTAAAAATTTACAAATAATTAAAGTCAAGAAAAGGAAAATTAAAAACTTTCTGTTCTAGCTTTCATAAAGGATGATTTGGAGCATCCTATTATTACCGTCTAAATGCAGCAACCACAGATTCCGAAGATTCCCGAAACTCTTTCGGACTGGGCCCCACAAGCTTGTTATTGCTCAAATAGACGCACTCGAGAGTGGTCAATTGCTCGAAAGACTCGGGTAGTTTTCCACTCAAATTATAAGGGTGATAGGGGTTGGTTTTTAATGGTTTTGAAAGCTTTTTAATATAAAGGAGGAGAGAGAATAAGTGGAGTTAAATGGTGGAGATTTATGGATGTGGTGTGATATGTGGATATGATTGATTTATGATAAAGAAAGAATTGATAAAAAAGTGATAAAAAGTGATAAAAAATTTTAAATAATGGTTGCCTAACACCCAAATTGTCTTATATATCTACCTCTTTCGAAGCCTGTAATGCACCTATGTTATGGTATTTTTTCAGACACGGCACTGTGTCGAAGGTACAAGATTTCAAGATTGGTCAGGTTTGTTATACTGTTAGGTATGCCACCAGTAAACCCATATTTGGGTTTTTCTTCCGAGGCTATCAGGATGTGGGCCCCTAAAGTTGTTTTGGTTAAGATCGAACTATGCTCGAGAATGATCTCATCCCTGCTGTTGGGACATCCCAACAGTGTGCTCCCCTCCCCCCCGGATTGTAGTAGGGCCCGCGGGGGCTTATCTCTTACTGGAATCCCAGCAGTTGAGACTAGTGTTGGCAATAGATCGGGTTCGGATCGGATCGGCCTAATTCAAATCCAAATCCAAATCAATCACTCCGATCCAAATCCAAATTCCTCAGATTGGATCGGATCGGATCAAGAAAAAAAATCCAAATACGATCCATATTGGTATATATTTTTTTGTAAAAAAATAAAAAAGAATAAAAATAAAAAAAAATAAAAAAATCAATTCGGATCGGATCGGATTGAATCGGATTAGGCATGATCCGATCCAAATCCAAATCCGTTTCGAATCGGCTAATCTACAGATTGTCGAATCGGCAAAAAATCGCTCCATTCGGATCAGGTATCCATCGGATATGGATCGGATCGGATTGTTCTGCCATCGCTAGCTGAGACGAGAAACAAGCCCTACATGTGCTGTCTGTTAGTTAATTGTCAAAATTATTCCCCGAGGGGAAGAGTGTTCTTAGGCTCGGAGATGAAAGCCGATAGACGGATAAACGGTGCCCGTCATCGAGACCCACTTTTGAATTAGGAATTATTGTGGGGGGGGGTTTGTCCGGTGTGTGGTTGGATAATATAGGGTGGGTCATGCGTGGGTGGGTTTATGTAGGCTAGGTGTTAGCACACTGGTAGTTGTATTATCTCCGCTTTATAAATATAGTTTATAGTTTATTTTTATTTTTATAAAAATAAAAAAATATAATTAATAATATTGGAAAATAAAATTTAAGATTATTTTCTTAATATATTATTTTATTTATTAGATATTTTATTTCAATTAATATATATTTTGATGAGAATAATATATATGAAATAATAGTATATAAGACAATAAATATTTTAATTATATTTTTAAAAAGAATGTGGTATATATTTTCAAATGAATGAAAAAGAAAAATGGTCCATATTTTTGGAATGGAGGTAGTCATTGTTTTTGGGGATTAGACTTTGACTTGGAATGAAAACAATTTTGATTGTGATTTGATCGAGAGAATTGGCTGAATTTGAGTTGGGCTAGGATTTGACTAGGGTGCTCTGACTTTCAATAGGATTGTGACTCCAACGTTTTCAAAATTTGATTTTGGATTTTTTTTTATTGTTTTATTTTATTTTTTTGTGAGAAAGGAAAGAGAACTTGAATGGGTTTTCAATAGATTTTCATCCAAAAATGAAATTGATGATTTGTGAGAAAGGAAAGAGCATTAAGAAGAAGGCGTGGGCGGCCCTTATAAAATGAAATTTTTACCAACTTTTTACCCGAAAAGTTCTAGGAATAAGGTGTGGGGGTGCTTTACAAATGAATTTCCTACTGATTTTCCCCACGCCTTCAACCAAGAAAAACCTATCTCTTACCCAAGAAAAGTGACACCAACTCAAATACTCTTCTAAATTAAAGAAACAAAATCATAAAAAGAGGAAACAAAATGAAATTGAAAAACAAGACAAAAATAATAAAATTTGATCTACCTCCCAAGAGTGTCTTTCCTCAACGTCTTTAACTATATACTGTCACCCTTCACTCTCTGTAAATTGGACACGTCAAGCCATGCGATCGCTAAAAAAAAACTCATCCACAAAATTAAATATAAAAGTTTAGTTATAATTTATTCTCTTTACTTTTCCTGCAATATCATAAACTTTCTAAAATTATCTAAGTCCTGAAACAATGATAAAATGTTTAAAACTAAAAAGATGAATTACTTCCACCTGTAGTGTGCCACAAGATGAATTACGTCTCTCCTGACCCAAAAAAAAAATAAAAAATAAAAAATCACCATTTGCACTGAAAAAAGTTGTCTCTTCACAAATTTTGTTCGCCAAAAAAAAAAAAAAAAAAAATCCACATACACCCACAGTTTGCTTTGAACTATTTTGCCTACAAAACCCATCCAAGCAGTCGTTGGAATTTGTGTTGAAAAAGATTCCTCTCGTTGCACAATCCGCATCACGATTTCCCAATTCTCCAATAGAAGCTCAGATGCCAACAAAATCTATCAAATTCAAAACAATGGTAAAGGCAAACCCACCCTAACAAGTTCATGTTTTAGGCACTTTTGTCATAAGGAAGCCTGTCAGCCTCTCTTTAAGAACTTAAATCCATAAAATGTAAGAATTTAAATTTGGGGAGAATGCTAAAAATTACAAGGTTTTTTTTTTTTTTTTTTTAATTGTGCCAGAAAAATACCTTAATATTGTTGGTATGATGCATTGTGAGGAAGGAGTAATGGTTGATGGAATTCAAATTCTTTACCAGCCCTAGAGTGATAATCTGCATACTTTTACTTACTGAAGAATATTTCTTTAACATTGTGATGTTCAAACTTGGTAATCTACTTAGTAGTAATGATCTATTCCCCACTTGTGGGTACCAATTCGTAGGGGATCGGGTGAGCCCCCACATTAGGAGGCAATTATGTATTATTCATCTAACTTAACGTAGATACACAAAAAATTAAAAAAATTTTTTGCATTGGTGGCGTCATCAGAGTTCCCCACGTGGGCGTGGGTACGTGCCCACGTGGGAAACAGATCAAATTCGATCTACTCAGTTGGTACTTGGTAGATAATTCCAATATGGCCTTCAAATTCCTTTGGGAAAAGGATAGATTAGAAAATTGAAACCGTTAAAATAAAAGTATATTCAAACAATAAATCTTCAATCTTGTTTCCGTACAAATTGCACCAGTAAACACACAAAGTCAAGCTCGGCTGCTATCATTTTAATTGGAAAAAGGACAACATCAAATTTGACATATCTACATTTGTGTATTCCAATGATATTTCATCCTCTCTCATCTCCCACACAATTCAACATCCAGAAAATGTAGAGATTCAAAGCGTATCTTTACTAGTAAACAATTCTGGATACTAGTTTACTTAACAATAGTTTGAACAAATCAGCACTAATGTCTCTATTAGCCCATTATTTTCCCTCCTTCATTAATCTAAGCCAAAGAGAAACTAAGCCCCCATTCTTCTACAACCTTTAACAAATTTTTACATATTTTAACACATTCACATCAAAAGTCAAACCAATTACATCCACATATTTTTTGGGACCCACTGTACTACATAAATCTCCACCACTCAATCCCACTCATTCTCTCTCCTATTTCACATCAAAACTCATAAATACTCATAAATACACATACACTAACAAGGTGTAAATTAACAGCCAATGATGAACAATTGAGCCGACAATATAAATATTGTTAGGAAATCCACTCGAATAAGATTTCGGATTTAATCCCAAGATCTTTCCCTTTGGTTAAGAAATATCAAATAAACAAGAAAAATAAAAATATAAGAAAAAACCAATATAAGATTTACGTGGAAAACTCTAAAATCGGAGAAAAATCACGGCCGTTGTCAACGAAAATTAGAAGAAAAATTTAGTACATGAAAAATTGTTTCAATCACATTCTCGTAATTTTTCCCTCTCGCGCAGTTCCCAATTACTACACCACCCACTAAGTTTTATTACACTCAAAATATTGGATTTTCAAAAGAATAATTGAGTACAAACTTAGATTTTGCCTTTTTCTGGTGATATATATACTCCCCCAATCCACGAAGATAGTGAACATCTTATTTTCACATAGATTAAGAAAGTCCAATTAATGTTTTTTCAAATGTGCAATTTAAGAATATTTTTCCTCATATACCTTCATACTTAATTATTATTATTTCTTGTTTATTAATTACAATACACATTAAATATAGGTATGTAAGGAAACCAAAAATTAATTAAGAAAAGTGGACTATCATTTTGGGACAAAAAAAAAAGAAAAAGAAAGGAATGGTGGACTATCTTTGTGGCACGGTGGAGTATCAAACATGGGAATTTTACATTGAATGGTAGAGCAGTGGATATATTTATAGGCAATATTTGATCTTGGACCACGTTCAAATTACATGCATTGCAACGTAACTGCATTCAATTCCTAACTATACTTCACAAAATAGATAAGTTGCAATAATGGTGGCCACCCCTTTTTGACTCATGCATCGCCAAAACTTTCATGCAACAATCCACCACTTCATCTTAATTTTCTTGTGTTTCCCAAATGCTTATTTTCTATAATCAATTTTTCCAACAATCTCCACCATTATTAAGTAAAATAACCACCACAAATTCCGTTACAAAACACCAATTTTATTGACGTTCACAATTCTCAACATAGAGAATTATCATACTCTACATGTCGAATATTTCTTGCTGAGCAATGCTCTATGTGGAAAGATTTACGTGGAAGATTTCAAAATCTGAGAAAAACCACAGCTGTTGTCAAATGATAATCATAAGAAAAAATTACTATGTGGAAAATTATTACCACACTCTTAGTAATTTTTCCTCTCACACAATTCTCAATTACGACACTACCCACTAAGTTTTATCACACTGAAACTATTCTACTATAAGAATAATAATTAAGTACAAAATTATATTTTTCCTCTTCTCTTCTTGGTGATATATCAAACATGGGAATTGTTTATTGAATGGTGGAGCCATACATGTATTTATAGGCAATATCGCATCTTGGGCCACCTTCAAATTGCATGCATTGCCAACTAACTCCATTCAATTCCTATCTATATTTCACCAAATAGATAGGTTGTAATCATGGTGATCATCCATTTCTCACTAATGCAACGCCAAAACTTTCACGCAGCCATCCATCATTTCATCTTAATTTTCATATGGGTCCCAATTGCTTATTTTATTTAATCAAAATTTTCAACAAATATCAATAATGATGAACCATAAACCAAAGCTCCAAGTCTAACTTAACCAAAAGGTGAACCGTCGAAACTGATTATTGCCGATAGTGAGAGAAGCGAAAAAGAAAATGCATCTTGAATGAGACGACATACTAGAATTAGAAGGTTTCTAGGGTAAATCCCAACTAGGAGAATCTAAAGCAATCACAGCCAAAGGAAGCATAGCTACTTAACTACCTAGTACCTTCGTTATAAGGCTCTCCCCTCAGGACCCCGAGCACGTATGCTTCCTGAATTCTTCCCTTCTTGAAGATATATTGCAAACTCTTCAATTTTCAATGAAAGATCGATAGACAAATTGACAAAGATATATTGAGTTAACATATATTGAGTAACTAATAAAGTACTTTATTTGTACATTTAGTTCACGCTAATTGACAAAGATTTCAGGTGTTGTGGTATTTAAGGGACCTTTAATTAGGGCTGATCATATATACTGTCAGTGGTCATTCAAAGAGGGTACAACCAACTGTTATTGTTTTTTGTTTTTGCATATTGATATGCACCTGGCTCTCTTTTACTTCAATAGTTTATTTGGGTTCTATTTTCTATTCTTACGCATGTCTTTCTTTTTCTTCTTTTTTTTTTTTTTTTTTTTTTTTTTCTTTTTTCAGGTATAAACTTTCCATTTGTTTTGTGCTATATCTCTGATTTGTAACGTTTTATTTCAGTGACCAGCAAATGACGTCAATTTCAATGGGCAGGTGTGTCAGATTTTCGAAGATGAGATTGAAAATCACTGTTGACGGAGAGCCTTTTATTACTTGCGATGAATATGCTTTTTCTGTTTGTAGACCTTCCTATGAATATGAAAGAAGAGAGGGTAATCAAGTTTGTCCTCAATGAAAAACTACATACAAGCGCATAAAAGGCAATGTTATAGATGCTTCCTTTCACTTTCTTTACTTTTTAGCTAATGTTATTAGCGACATAGTTAATTACTTAATTTAGTTTTTTAGGAAGTCCAAGAATCCATGAGGATGAAGATCAGGATGGATTTGATGATTTGATTACAATTGGTAAGAGAAAAGAGCCTAATCAAAATTTTGAAGCAGCACTCTTTGACTCCCTCTTAATAACGGTTGAACAGCCTCTGGAATTGCCACTCTGTCCAGGGTGCAGACATTGGATTTGAAATTACACTACGGTTAAGAGTAGATTAAGGGTATAACTATCTGTTTCATGTTCCGTTCAATGCTTTAATTGTAATTTATGTTCATGAATAGAAATTTTTGATGAAAGATTGCATTTTGATGACAGATGCATGCTCTCATTATCCCATCGTTTATGGGTCGGGGGAAAAGAATTCATCCTAATCCCTTCCGTGTAGGTCGAATGTAACAAAGTTGCGCAATTTGTGACTGATGATGTGATTCCAAGTACTCAGAGAAAAAAAAATCCCTGAATAGATTGGTAAAGAACGTGTAAAGTTGATTTTAAAAGCTCATCTCTCTTCAAGTGAAACATTATATATTTTGCCTGTTGCTTTTACGAAGAGAAACTCCCGACTCTTTTCTCGTATAGGATAGTGTTGTGCCCTTTGTTGTTCTAGAGACTAAATTCAGTAACGTGGGTGTCGCCAACCATGAAAAAAAATAATCTTTTATGTTTGATAAGATATTGGAAATTAATTTTCCCGTTGTCATTTCATTTAATTGTATTTGATATCACAGCCATCTATTGAGCAGCTGATTCCTTATTGCTTCTTTTTTTATTCTTTCCGTGGTGCTTTCCTACATATTACCCCGTGTTACGGATTTGCGGTCAATGACGTTTCTTTAATCCGTGCAGGGATTCTCTCCTCCACAGATGCTGTCTAATACTGAATTAGGGGATCGCTATCTTTGTCTTAAAAAAAAAATAATAATAATAATAAGTCAGAAAATGCATTGGTTCTTAGTTTCATTTTCCCTTTTCTGTTATAGAGGACAAAGATTCTGCCGCAGCTAAGAAGAAGCTCATGTCCAAGCAGGACTAACCACTTAAGAAAATACATTTTGGTAAAATTTTTTGTGATAGGCTGAATGGACGCTTTCTTCCGCTGCTTCAAGTCAAGGTAACAACGTTAATATATATAAACCATTCAGTCATCTCCCTATTTTTCGTATTATCTGCTGTCTTTTTAAATGGTACATAGATTGTCAGGAACAACATTAATTTGATGGCTCTACAAACAGCCATTTTGTTCATAGTATTAGTCCATTGCGCTTCGTGTATAATATCCCACTTCGTTCTGAGCTTGCTTCTTTGACTGAAATTTTATTATACGCTAGCTTGTACAAAATTGGTGCAACTTGCAATGTATGTTCTTTTACCCTAGTATTATTAATAAAGTCGAATTTGTTTGCACTTTTTGTAAAAAAATAGATATCTGCATTAAAATTCAAATACGGGATAGAAGTTGTATATAAAGATAAACAAAAAAAAAAGCAATATGTCTTCGTGGGATGAAAGGACTATTTAATAATTTGAATACAAGCTCCTTCGTTATATTATTTATTTAATTCTTTTCTCGCAATAACATTAATTGAGAGCAAAGCAAGAGTTATTTATAATATGTATAATGTTATATTTCTCTTTAATTTCTATGCGACTAGCTTTTTCACACATGTGTTGTACGATAGACTAGTTTTCTAATAAATAGTTGATTTCATAAACATTAACAGTATGATATTATCACCACTAAAATAAATTGAATATTGGCTCAAACACTAAACTTAATTAATATAAAATAATAAAAGAATTCTATAAAAAATTCAATAGAGTTTTCCCTATGTTGCACAAGAGAGAATTTGTGATAGAGATTGTGATCATATAAATGAAAAATAAAATAATATTAAATTAAATATTATATTTATCAAAATAATCACACTCAAAAACTCTACTAAAATTCGTAGAGCTTATAGTTTTTTATTTAAAATTATTCTACATTCTATTATATTCCATTACAAATTCGAGAGATATAACTATATACCCGTGCGATGCATGGTATTAACAATAAATATGTGAATAATAATGATTTTTAAAATTTTATCGTGAAATATTATCAATATATAAATACATATATTATAGAGTAAAAATATAGCAGGTATAGTTTGGTAGACTCTAACATTTCATTCCTCTCTTGCTAGGAAACAGTTATCTTCGTCCGTGCCACAGTCTCATTTAATCGAGGTAGAGCGAAGATCATAAAAGAATTGCAACATGATGGGGACTCCCTATTCCCAGTCCCCGTCCCAGCTAGAAAATTCTCATCCACATTCGTGCCCAATCGTGATCGTATAATCAAAAACTTTTATGTGTACCTTTTTTGCATGTATTAATGACGTTTAATTTTTTCTATACATATCTTCTAAATATACTAAATACCTATATTAACATATTTGGTATAAACTCACCATTTTAACATATTCGGCCGGTATATTAACATATTTTTTTAAAACTCACCAGTTTAAATAGACGATTTAATTGATGAACTTTAAAACTTATATAAAATTTAAATTGATAAAAATCGGTGGAAAATAAATAATTTAAAATTATTTATTATAAAATCTTAGGTCTATACATAAATAATGTATTTTTTTAAAAAAGAAAATCTTAAGATCTTAGAATTGTAAAAAAATAAAAAATAAAAAATAAAAAATAAAAAATAAAAAATAAAAAATAAAAAATAAAAAAATAAAAAATAAAAAATAAAGTCAACTATACTTAGTTATGATAAATTTATATAAACTCCAAATTTGTAGTTTGATTGGTTTCCTATCTTTATTATCAATCATTTTTTTAAATATGATGTGATTTGTAATATTTGAAGTTGTCTTATGTAACTATACATTATAGAAAATATTTTTTTCAAAAAATACCAACATGAGAAAACAATTGACCAATCTAATATCACTAATTATTAGTCAAATTGCAACCAACTGCAACTAAAATAAACAATTATAGAAAGTACAAAAACGTATACGAATCGAAGGAAAAACATATTTTGACAAAAAGATGCTAGTAATTAAACACTAATGATCAATCGACTTACTCTACAATAAGATTTAACACTATAATTCTAGAAATTCAAAAACTTATAGGCTTTGTCTTCAGTTTATTTCGAAATGCGGAGAATAATTTCGGAAACATATATTTATTCCCCGTCGCAATCGAATTAAGTTTAATCATTTTTCAATTTTCAATTAATTACATTTTTTGCCTCTGAGCAGTTTAATTAATTTTCGTCCAATGAAATCGTGCCAATTTTTGTACAATGAAAATATGTCCAATTAAATCTTAGAAATATAATTCATTTTAATTAATATTAATATAATTAATTATAATTAGTTTGTATTTTTAGCTAATTATTTACAAAAATAATATTTTATTTCTAAAATAATTAGCATAATAGCCACAGTTTTAAGAATTCCATGAATCTAATTGTTAAGACATTTTATAAATTAAAAGACATCTTTCAATTTAAAAGGTACCATTCATTTTCAAAGGAAATCTCACGAACCCATAATAATCTATTAATTTTAATTTTTTAAAATTTTTAATAGGACTATTTTCAAACCTGTGTCTAATGGAATCAAACTTTCCAAAATTTTCTTTTATATGAATCTTATTTTAAAGATATTTTTGAATTTAAAAAACATCTTCCAATCTTGAAGATATCGGTTTTTAAGTCACGTCAGCTCCTAGCAATCTAATTAATTATCGTCATTTCTTTATTTTTAAATTAATTATACATTTTCCCTCTTAGCAATATAATAACTAATTTTGATAATTTTCTTCATGTCAAGTTTCATCAAATGAATCTATCTCCAATTAAATTTTAGCAATAAAATTAATTTTAATTAATTTTAATTATTGCAATTTAATTTTTAGCTAATTATATATAAAAGAATTAATTATTTCTTAAATAATAAGCTTAATAACAACAATTTGAAGAATTGTTTATTAAAGATATTTAATAATTTAAATATATATTACACTCTAAAAGTTATGTTTAATTTTCTTGACAAATCTTATCAACCCATAGCAATCTATTTAATTTTAATTATTTTTTAAATAATCTTATTTTTCCCTTTTGGCAATATAATTAATTTTAATTAATGTTTATCCAATGGAACCTTATCAAATTAAATCTTGGCAATATAATTAATTTTAGTTTATTTCAATATAATTATGTTAATTATTTTTCATTTTTATCAAGTTATTTCAAAAAAGAATTTATTATTTCTAAAATTAGTAGTTTAATAGCCGTAATTTTAAGAATTGTATGAATTTAGTTTTATAGATATCTGTAATTTAAAAGATGTCTTATAATTTAAAAAATATCTTGCAAGTTAAAAGATATTTTTTTAAAGGATAAATCTTGCCAACCCGTTGCAACATAGTTAATTTTTATTAATTATTAAAAATTAATTCTGTTTTTCCTATTTCAACATTATATATAATTAATTTTTATCCAATGAAATCGTGCAAATTTTCGTCTAGTGAAACCTAGTCCAATTAAATCTTAGTAGTATAAATAAATTTAATACTTGTAACATAATAAATTTTTTTTATTTTTATTTTAGATAATTTGTGAAAAAATAATTAAGCTCAATATTTCAAGAATTGTATGAATCTAATTTTTATATATTTTTTTCATTTAAAAGATATCATGTAATTTAAAATATTTTTTTTCATTTTTCAGCAGAACTCGGGAAAATCGTAGCAATCTAATGAATTTTAAATATTTTTTATTTTTAAAGTAATTATACTTTTATCATTTGAAAAATATAATTAATTTTGATTAACCTTTGTCCATTGAAACCATATCCATTTAAATCTTAGCAATATAAGAAATTTTAATTAATTGAACATAATTTATTTTCATTTTCAGCTTATAAAATCTATAATAATTAGTTTCATATGTGTACTTTTAGGAATTGTATGAATATAATTTTAAAGACATCTTATAATTTAAAAAAATGCATTGCAATTTAAAATAATTCTTAAATTTTTTTGGGGAAATGTTACTTACTGTAGGAATTAAATGATTTTTTGCTATTTCTTGTTTTTAAATTAATTATACTTTGTCAATTGAAACTTATGGAATTAAATCCTCGCAATATAATTAATTTTAGTTAATTGCAATAAAATGAATTATAATTAATTTACATTTTAGCCAATTATTGTTAAAAATATTTATTTTTTCCAAAATAATTAATTATTTCTTTAAATTAAAAGAAACGTGTAACATTAAAATTGACAAATTAGACTAGAATCACTTATCAAAAGACATCAATTAATTATTTCTACTAAAGAATATCTGTAATTTAAAAGATATATAAATTGAAATAAATATAAATTCAATTAATTAAAAATATTTGATTAATGTTACAATTGAATAATTTATTGTAAAAATTTAATGTTATATGTTTCTTTTAGTTTTTGTGCGCAAATTTGATGAATTGTAATTTTTTATCACACCAAAATTAAACTCTTACCGATTGCTAATTTTAATTAATTTTCAATTTTAGCTTATTTTATTTTTGAAAATAATAATTATTTCTTAAATTAAGTAAAAGGAACAATCTACATTAAAAAAAAAAAGAGTAAAGGGAACAATCTAGTCATGTTACAAGTTTCTTGTAATTTTTATGTATAATTTTAATGATTTCTAATTTTGTATCACACAAAAATTAAATCTGAGCGAAATTGCCAACTTAGATTAATTTTTGTTCCGTAGCTAGTTATACGTAAAAATAATTTATTATTTCAAAAATTAATTAATGGGTCGAATCTAATTTTAAACTTTCAATGTTATTCTTTTCTTTTAATTTTGTGTAAAAATTAATGAATGCTAATTTTTTATCATACAATAATCAAATCTTAATGAAATTGTTCGATTTAATTAATTTTATTTTTTAAGAGTTAATTTTCATTTCGTAGTTAATTATTTATGAAAGGATCTTATTCTATATATGGATATAAATTTTTAGATTTTCGTTAAAAAAAATAATTATCAATGCTTATGCAGGGAAACAAAATTTGGATTTAATATTTAATGTTTAATATAAATATTGATTTGTCGATTTACTTGTGCGGATTGATTATTAATTAATAAGAAAAATCAAAAGAGAAAAAGCTTGTAGAAGATAAGTTGGAGTGGAGATTTTTTAAAAAAATCTAATTTTTACTATACACATTTCCTTATTTTGGTGAGAATAAGATTTAATATAGTTAATGATTAATTAATTTGTTTGTTAGGAATTGGTTATTAACTGATAAAAAGGAAAAAAAACCAAAAGACAAAAAAGGGTTTAGTTTTCGGTGGGAAAACGAATTAATGTAATTAAAAAATAGGCCAAAATTCATTTCTTTTCTCTATAAAACTAGGTTTTTCACCTATGCGTTGCACGGGTGACTAATTTTTCAACAAATAGCGCTTTTGATAAATTTTAATAGTGTGATATTAGCACCATTAAAATAAATTGAATATCGGTTAAAGCACTAAACTTAATATAAAATAATGAAAGAATTCTACAGAAATTTTTACAGAATTTTCCATATATTGCACACGAAACAATTTGTGATAGAGATTGTGATCATATAAATGCGAAATGAAATAATATTAAATTGAATATTATAGTTATGTAAATACTTACACTCAAAAATTCTACTACCATTTGTAGAGCTTATAATTTTTTATGTAAAATTAATCTACATTCTATTCTATTCAATCACAAATTTGGGAGATATAACTATACACTCTTGTGATGCATGGTATTAACAATAAATATGGGTATAATTATTTTTAAAATTTTATTGTGAAATATTATGAATATACAGAAAATTAGCAAGTACAGCTCAACTTACCCTATAAGTCGAACTACACATGAGACAGTTTGTGATAGAGATTGTGATTATATAAATGCGAAATAGAATAATATTAAATTAAATATTATAATTATCAAAATAATCACACTCAAAAACTCTACTACCATTTGTAGAGCTTATAATTTTTTATTTAAAATTAATCTACATTTTATTATATTTAATTAAAAATTCGTGCGATGCATGGTATTGATAATAAATATGTGTCTAATAATTTTTAAAATTTTATTATGAAATATTATCAATAAACAAATTGATATATTATAGAGTGAAAATTAGCGGGTACAATTCGACTTACCATAACATTCCATTCCTCTTTCGTTAGGAAACACTTATCATCGTCTACGCCACAACCTCATTTAATCGAGTTAGAATGAAAATCATATAAGAATTGTAACAGGATGACGATTCCCTATTCCCTGTCGCCACCCCCGCTAGAAAATTCTCATCCTCGTTCACGCCCCAATCATGATTGTATAATCGAAAACTATTATGTGTACTTTTTTTGTATGTATTAACGACATCTAATTTTTCAAATACATATCTTCTAAATAAAATAAACACGTTTATTAACATATTCGGTATAAACTCACTAATTTAATATATTCGGCTGGTATATTAATATATTTTTTTTAAATTCACCAGTTGAAATAGATGACTTAATTGATGAACTTTAAAACTTATGTAAAGTCTAAACTAACAAAAATCGGTACAAAATAAATAATATGAAATTATTTATTATAATGTATTGGGTCTATACATAGATAATACATTTTTTTTAAAAAAGAAAATCTTAATATCTTAGGAATTGTAAAAAATAAAAAATAAAGTCAACTATGCTTAATTATGATAAATTTATATACACACCTTATTTGTAGTTTGATTGGTTTCCTATCTTTATTGTTAATCGTTATTTTTTTGGGGAATTATCTCGGCTTGAAAATCCAAGCACAAGATATGACTTTTATTAAAAGCAAGAAAACAATTACACCTAGCCGGAGGGGGGCATGTGCCTTACCTTCCAAATGCCTAGATACAATTTGTTGGAGTTTGATGTAAAGACCAGATAACATAACACAGCAAAGGCAGAGAAACAGAGAAACAGAAAGCTAGCTGAGAACAGAGCACAGGGAGAAAAAATAAAATACGGTTGTTCTGCTTCCTTTCACTTCTGGTCCTTTTTTAATATATTACATCAAAAAGCCTACTACTTGATGGTTTTAATATCAGCCATAGATTTCACCTAAACAAGATCAAAAGACAATGCCAATTACCTAACACATAATGGCCTCAACTGAGTACAAAAGAAGTTAGGAAAAAGTATACCAACCAAGAAAGAACTTGCATTTAACAATAGTAGGAAATGACAAAATAACATAAAGTTTTAAATAAAAGCTTCAACTCTTTCAATCTCCTCCTTGAAGCTTTTAGATAACACTCCAAATTTTGACTTCAAATCTTCAAAACGAGGTTTTGGCAATGGCTTTGTGAATAAATCGCTAGTTGTTCTTTTGATGGACAATACTCAAGATGAACTTCCTTCTCCTTTTCAAATTTGTCCGATGGCATGAAACTTCACCTTGATATGCTTTGTTCTCCCATGATTGACTGAATTTTTGCCATAGCTATTGCATTGATTATCCACCATAATTATAGTAGGATTGCTCAATTTGATGCAAATCATGTAGGACTTTCCTCACCAAATAGCTTTGATTTATCTGCTGCCAAGCAATATATTCACTTCTGCAGATTGAGCCACCACTTCTTGCTTCTTTGAGTTCCAACAGAATGCAATGATCCAAATGTAAACAAATAGCCACCGGTGCTCTTTGAATCATCAAGAGAACCAGCCCAATCACTGCCTAAATATCCCACCAAGCTTGAGTCAATTCCTCCTTTGAAGTAAATACCATGATTGATAGTCCCTTTAATGTACCTTAGGACCCTTTTTAGCAGCTGCAAAATGTGTTAAAGAAGGCTTACTCATAAATGCAGACTGATAAGCTACCTGCAAACATCAAATCGGTCTTGTTCTTTGTTAAGTACAACAAACTTCCCACAAGACTTCTATACTCCTTATCATTTGTTAGCTGATCTCCATCTTTCTTTGACAATTTTGAGTTCACAACAACCGAGTATCCACTGGTTTACATCGCAACATGTTAAACTTCTTCGTAATATCGCTGGCATAACTTTGTCGAGATATAAAAATCCCCTTCAGTTTGCTCAACTTCTATGCCCAAGAAATACTTCATTTCTCCAAGATTTGTCATCTCAAACTCCTCTTTAGTTCACCAACAAATGCATCAATCGCTTCTTGCTATTCCCGTGATAAGCAAATCATCAACATACAATGAAAGAATTAAGATATCGAATTTCCATCAGACTTAACATAGAGTGTATGCTCATTTTCACTCCTCTTGAAGCCATTTGCACATAAATACCCATCAATTTTGCTTTGTACCAAGCTCTTGGTGCTTGCTTTAAACCATACAAAGCCTTTTTAGCTTGCATACATGATCATGCTTGAGTTTGATTCAAAGCCTAGAGGTTGTTCAACATATACATCCTCTTCCAACTCTCCATTGAGAAATGCTGATTTTACATCCAACTGATGTATTTTCCATTTCTTTTGAGCAGCTAAAGCAACCAATAATCTGATGGTATCATGCCTTGCAACTGGTGCAAAAGTCTCAAAATAATCCACACCACTTTCTTGAGCAAATCCCCTTGCAACCAGCCTTGCTTTGTACTTGTGAACAGAGCCATTTGGATTCATTTTAGCCTTGTAAATCCACCTTACTCCAATCACTTTTCTTTCATCAGGTCTTGGTACCAACTCCCAAGTTTGATTTTTCTCAATCATCTCCATCTCAGCTTCCATTGCCTCAACCCATTCAGGATGTTTTGCTGCCTCTTCATAGTTGTTTGGTTCAATCACTGCCATGTAACACCTCCCATAAATTTCATTCAATGGTCTAGTTCCTCTAGGAGGTGGACTAGAGCTTGAAGAACCCTCGGATGGACCTTCATTTGAAGAGCTGGACTCAGAAACAGGTGGCTGAACTTCTGGAGCTAAAACTGGTGCCTCTACTGGTGAAGTAGGAAAAAGTACAGATAGCTGTTGTGGTTTAGATTCCTCCCATTTCCACTTTGCATCTTCATCAAACTTCACATCTCTAGCAACCACACTCT
Organism: Jasminum sambac; assembly: GCA_018223645.1. Classification (NCBI taxonomy): domain Eukaryota; kingdom Viridiplantae; phylum Streptophyta; class Magnoliopsida; order Lamiales; family Oleaceae; genus Jasminum; species Jasminum sambac. The sequence goes on along the minus strand of CP073648.1, from coordinate 23,067,143 downwards.
TCTCAGTCTCCAAATTGTAGATTCTATAGCCCTTTGATTGTGAACTATAGCCCAAAAATACTCCTTTCACAGCTTTGTGGTCTAGTTTGCTTCTCTTCTGATCTGGTACATGAATATAGCATAGAGAGCCAAAGACTTTCAAGTGCTTTGCTGTAGGTTTCAGTCCACTCCATGCCTCAATAGGTGTCTTCCCTTTCACAGCCTTTGTTGAGAGTCTATTCTGTAAATATATCGATGTATACACAGCTTCAGCCCAGAATTTGTTTGGTAATCCCTTCTCAGCTAACATGCATCTTGCCATTTCCATCACTGATCCGTTCTTCCTCTCTGCCACTCCATTCTGCTGGGGAGTATAAGGAATAGTTAGCTGGTGATGCACTCCATTCTCTTCACAAAACAGATTGAAATTTGCTGAAGTATATTCCTTTCCATTATCAGATCTCAAAGTCCGAATTTTACAGCCTGACTGTGCTTCAACAAAAACTTTGAACTTCTTGAATATGCCAAATACATCCGACTTATTTCTCATGAAATAAACCCAGCACATTCTGGTGAAGTCATCAATGAACAACACAAAATACAAATTTCCACTCAAGGAGGGAGTTTTCATAGGACCACAAATATCAGTATGAACTAGCTGCAGTTTCTCAGTTGCTCTCCATGCACCATCAGTTGGAAATGAGTTTCTATGCATCTTACCCAAACTACAACTCTCACACACTCCTCCTGGCTCTAGAATTTTAGGCAAATCTCTCACCAAACCATGAGTATGCAAATATGAAAGTGATTTGAAATTACAATGTCCATATCTTTTGTGCCACAAGCTAGATTCATCAATGTCTACCTTAGACACATTTGCAATTAATGCATTCCAATGGATGCAAAAACTCTTGTTATTCATGGGTATGCAAGCAATCTCTACATCATGAGGATCATACACTTTGCACATAAGCTTTCTAAAAATCAGTGAATAACCCTTTTGAAGCATTTGACCCACACTTAACAAATTTGAGCTCAAACCAGGTACCAACAACACATCATCAATATATCTAGTACCTTTCTTTGTTTGAACAGCAATAGTGCCTATCCCTTTGGCTGCAATAGCTTCTCCATTTCCCATCTTTATGGTGGCTTTGACATCAGTGTTTAACTTGCAAAAAATCTGCTCCATGTTGGTCATATGGTTTGTGCAGCCACTGTCAATGAACCATGCCTCTTTGTCATTCAAATCAGCCCCATGTACAGCAACAAACAATAGGTTTTCATCTTTGCTTTCATGTGCAAAAGAAACCTCTGATTTTGGTGTCCCTGTTGTTGTTGCTGCTGATATTGATTTTGAGATTTGATTCTACAAAACTTCTCTACATGGCCATACTTCTTACAGTTTCTGCATTGCTTTGTCTTCCAACAATTTTTCTCCAAGTGATTTGTCTTACCACAATGTCCACATGAAGGATAGGTATCTCCCTTTCCTTTGTTTCCATGTTGGCTACTCCCTTCTCCTTTCTTCTTTCCATCGTAGAACTTTCTTTCACCATTTCCTCTTGAGTTTTGCCGTTTGTGTTTTGCTGCAAATGCTCCTTCAACTGATGTTTCAGACCTCGAAGATAGTCTCTGCTCATAAGCCAACAATGCACTCGTAAGCTTCGGTTAAAGTGAGACTTGACAAGTCCTTTGTGTGCTCTATCGTTATAATCGCATCATATTTCTCAGGTAAGGTAATCAACACCTTTTGAACCACCCTTTTCTCTGTTACTTCTTCTCCATTTAGCTTTAGTTGATTAACTACATCAACCACCCTTGAAGTGTAGTTCTTCACAACTTCAGCCTCTTTCATTTTGAGATTTTCAAACTCTCTACTCAATCCTTGAACCCTTCCGGCCCTCACTCTCTCTGAGCCTTTGAACTCCTCTTGAAGTTTATCCCAAGCCTCCTTTGCTGTCTTTACAGCAACTATTCTTGGAAAAATGGTTTCAGACACAGCTGAATGTATAAAGGAGAGTGCCTTCATGTTTTTAATGGACTGAGCCTTCTGCTGCCTCAATTGTTCAACTGTATAGTTGACATTTTCCCTTGGTGCTTCATAACCTCCTTCAACTATCTCCCACAGATCATGTGCCATCAAGAAAGCCTTCATTTTAACAGACCAAAACTCATAATGTTCTCCTCCAAACACAGCAGGGCTTGGAAGTGAGGATAAGCCAATTCCTGCCATTTACTTTCTCTTCACAGGCCTTTAAGATCAATGGGGCTCTGATACCAAATGTTGGAGTTTGATGTAAAGACCAGATAACATAACACAAAGAAAGGCAAGAGAAACAAAGAAACAGAAAGCTAGCTGAGAACAGAGCACAGGGAGAAAAAATAAAATACGGTTGTTCTGCTTCCTTTCACTTCTGGTCCTTTTTTAATATATTACATCAAAAAGCCTACTACTTGATGGTTTTAATATCAACCATAGATTTCACCTAAACAAGATCAAAAGACAATGCCAATTACCTAACACATAATGGCCTGAAATCTGAGTACAAAAGAAGTTAGGAAAAAAGTATACCAACCAGCAGCAACTTGCATTTAACAATAGTAGGAAATGACAAAATAACATAAAGTTTTAAATAAAAGCTTCAACTCTTTCACAATTGAACTTATATTAAACAATGAAAGGCTACTACTACATGCAATGCAGGGAGAAATACTATTTCTCGTGCAATAAACCAGTAAATACAAAAATAGTAAAAGAAAGATTTCATCTTAATCTAATGTAAGGAATTTGGTCTTGGTCCAGCTTGAGAATACCTTTGAGCTTTCTTGGAGTATTAGAAGGGAGATAAACCTGTAACTTTGAATAGCTATGCCACATATTAGCCATAAAATCTGCTGCTTTATCGCCTTCATGAAATATATGAGAAATGGAAACTTCATAATCACGAAGAAATTGTTGGATTTCGAGAAGCATATAGCACCTCCATGGACCAATCTTGAAATGAGCAATAAAGTCATAGGCCACTTGAGAGTCGAGTCTCTATCCAAATCTTGAAAAATTGATGTTGTTTGCATAATTTGATTGCAAAGATGTATAGCTTTTACCTCAAAGAAAGAGAACACTATCCTCACCATACGATTCACAAAATGATAATAAACTTGACCCCCAGAATCATCTCTTAAGACACCACCACCCGCTGAATGACCATCTTTAAGACTACCATCATAGTTGATTTTAATAATATCCCTAGCAAGCTTGAGCGAGAAACAATGCATGGAGGTGGAGATTGATGTTTACTCTTATCGAAACACTGTAATAGCAAGGAAGCCATACCTTCAACACCTTTGATAACTCGAGCAATAGACATGTGCTACCCCTCATGTTTAGAGAGGTTCCTTTCTTGCAAGATGTACCACATGGCAAAAAATGGAATGACAAACAACCAATTCTTGGAAAAATAATAGTGAAGAAGCCAATTAAAGCACAGATTCATAGGATGGAGGTGGGCTTTCATTTTCACACCATATTTATAATGAAAATATTTCAAAACATTAGTGGGAAATGGGCTAGAGACAAAAATGTGATGTATATTTTCCTCATAACCACAACATTGACATTTAGAAGGGAAACTGGTACCAAGCCGATGTTTAATACATTTATCTGATGGCAGCCATTTGTGCTAAAGCCTCCAAATAAACAGAGATATCTTTGGATGATATTCAGCAGGCTTTTGAGACACATCCTAGTGGACATGTGCAAGGTGAGCTTATGGCCTTATGGGCCAAATTTAAAGATGAACAAGAACGATATAGTCTCGAAAAACTTACTTTAAAAGATCCTATTTGTAAATTTAGTAGAAAAACTTAGTAGTATGATTTTCTCATATTGATACAAAGGAAATCGGCTAAATCGATGTATTTCGCGTAATTGTAATTTATTTTTTTTATTTTTTTTCAAATATATATATATGCATATGTATATATATATATTTCAATCACCGAAAGTGTATGTCATTTCGCTGATATTTTTCTACTGTTTTCTTTTTCAAATTGTCAAAAGGTAAATAGTAAAATCACTTATTAGTTTGAAAATTTATCTTTAAATAGAGGGATTCATGTATCTCTCATTCATAAGTTGAAACTTTAGTGTAAAGAGAGAGATGGAGATGAAGATGGCGATGGGAATTTCAGAATCATTTTATGCAAGTCAAACTTTACCTCACCCGATCAAAACTGTATGTGTTCTTGGTGGATCTAGACTGGTAGGTGATATCCAATATGTAGATATGGCAACTCAACTTATAAGGGAGTTAGGAAAACAAAACATCGATATACTGTATGGAGGGATCAATACCAAACTTTTAAAGAGGCTTACAATGGCCGCACAGTTATGGGGGATAAGAGTGTCAAGTGTAATACCTTTTCATAGAATTGGAGTTAGCAATCGTATTGGATCTAGTACTCTCATGGGTTCAAGTGGATTGATGCTACATGCACGCAATCTATTCACGATCGCATGATGTATATGATGAGCAATAGTGATGCTTTTATTATCCTTCCAGGCGGCTATAACACGCTGGAGGAAATTTTCAATATAGCGTCATGGGCACAGTGGAATTTTCATACCAAACCCATAGGTTTGTTGAATATTAACTATTTCTTTGATGGCTTGCTAGCATTTCTAGATCGAGGTGTGAAACATAAATTTATTTCTCAATCAGCGAGAAAAATACTTATTTCCGCCAAGACGGTTTGCCGAGCTACTTATAAATATTCAATCATATGTTCAAGAGTCTGTGGAAAGTTTGAAACCCGTCGGTCACTGACCATACTACAAGCGAAAGAGGAGTTCAGATCCTTTGGATCTCTCATTATGAACCGGATGCCAGGGGTGGCAGAGTTACGAAGTATTTATACTCTCAAGACGCATCCCTCATTTACGGGTTCAATATGTATTTTCTTTCTGTATTTCTATATATTTTTGAGTGTCTATTGCCACCGTTTAATATTCTCAATATATTCCACTTTTACTTATTTTTGTGCCTCATCTAAAGCAACAATAATAATATCGATCATGTTGGCTTTGAAAAAACCTATTGTACCATCAGTGACATATACTTCTTCAATATCGCTTTCTTCTCATATCAATACGATCTCATATCATCAATATGATTATTTCATATGATCCCACTATACGATATATTTCCTTCAATTTGTCAATTGGGATTTTATTGAGCATTTTACTTTCATCTATTTATTCAATGGTAACTTTTGGTATCTCTTACTCGATGTCTCCAGTAATATAAAATAAATATGGAGAACAATTTTTCTTTATCAACTGCTTCATTGAGAGCATTTCCCATTGTATCACAATATACTAATCTCATAATGAGATTTTTCACCATGGTATCTTTTTCTTTCCATGGGATTCTTTGAGCAATTTTATTCTATTAACACATATAGCAGTAAATTCCGGCATTATCATTTCATTAATATCAATATAACATTTTTATTGAATGTATATAAATCAATTACTCTTATTTAGTACCAATCGTGGGGTTTAATCCAAACACATTGGTAATATGATTCTAATTGTGTGGTATAACCCACCACATTGAAAATATTCACTTCAATCGTGTGGTATAACCCACCACATTGGAAGTATAAAATGCATAAACTTAAATTATAGAAATTAAATTCTCCACAATAGGTGGTAGAACTTATCGCATGGAAATTATCGCAATAAATATAAGTTTAAATTTCAATATGCGGTAGAACCGTCCATATGAAAATTATTTTAATAAATTTAAATTGCGAGAGTTAAATTGCATAAATTATAGAACCTGCCAATTAGTGATGGTTGAACCCATCACATAGGAGGTGATTCAATATTGAAATGGCAGAAATTGGTCCATCAAATAAGTGGTTTGACCCACCATTTGGGAATTAATGAATATAAACTGTCCATATGTCCATCTACTTAGCAGATTCATCCTTGTAAACTGTCCATATGTCCATCTTCTCAGTAAATTTGTCCTTGTATTCGTTCTTGCAACAGGCCCGGATCTCACAACTCCAATATATGATCGTGACCTCTCAAAATATTTTAAAATATATTTTCCCCTTTTAGATTATCACCTAAAAATTTCCTCAATATTCATTTCCGTTAAATATAAATGATGTCATTAAAATCGAACAATCGCATCCATTTATTTATAAATATACAAGTATTATCTTGACATTAAATCTTATTATTTGAATTTATGTTATTAAATCACTAAGAATTTCTTGTGTAATTTTACTAGATGAAATATATGTTGTGGGGGCACACAAGGATAAGTAAAAGCAAAGTTGTCAACCTAATATGATTATAGAAAGAATATAATATAATATACCTAATAGTGCTCCTCATTATTTTGTACATCTTGCAACGGATCAATTATTCTTGAAATCATGGCCACATATCTTTATTCCTGGAAAGCCCACTATGTAGCTATGTGATGTTCATATATATAAACATATTTCCAATCAATTAATTAAACATAGGAAAAGTAAAACATAAAGCAAAATTCAAAAGGGGCTTCCTGGACATAGCATAAACATCGTTTTCATAATGATCCGGTTAGCTTACTTCAGATCCGATATTGGTGGTTGCTCTAAAATCCTACCAGAATTCATTCAAATTATTCAAGAACTCTCCTATCGGAATTCGCGTTCTTCTTTTCGGAATTCTGGAATTTAGCATGATTGGTTTCTCAATAAGATCAGGTAAGAGATTTATGATTATGATAAATTGGTGAAGTTAGAGATGAGATCAATAGGAGTGGGAGAACAAAAACAGTGGACTTTAGTCTGTGAAGTTGCTATGAGTTTTGGAAGCTCAAATCCAAGCAGAAAAAGATTTTGTTCTGGTAAAGAAATTGATGCACCACTTAGATCCAAAATCTGGAGCTTGGAAACAAATCGAAATCCATCAGATGAGATCTTTCTCAGTGGATTTCCATCCAGCTTTGAGCAAAGGATTTCATGTTAGCATCATTATTGACCTTGGCTAACTGAGACGGGACGGAGTTAGCTGCGAGGATGGACTGACCAACTGCAATTGCAAAATATGTATCTAGAAGATGGATGAGTTGGGTAGTCCATTTTTTAGCAATTGTAAATCCTCATATTACTCAATTGGTTTTAGAGATTCGTGAGTGAGATGGTGATGAGAGAAAGAGAAAGAGAGATATTGATATCAAGAGAGAGAGAGTTATCGTATTGATAACGTATTATGAACGAGAGAGTTTTTCATTTTAATTCTCGTTATCAAATTCATTACAAATAGCCCCTATTTATAGAAAATATTGGGGCATATCGTATTACAAATATTGGTCTAATATACAATAGTCATTCACACAATAAAAACATAATCATTACATTTAATATATTTTCCACGCTTTTTCTTTTTTCTTTTGCTTTTGCTTTTTGCTTTCGGTGGATACAATTATGTTTTACAACAACATTTAAATTAGGTCCTTGTACGAGATTGATTTCTAACTTACAAAGCATCATTTACAACTATTTTCTTTGTAAAGCCTAGAGAAATGAAAAAATTGACTAATAATAATGTTCTTGCAACACATTTTTTCAATCATAATGGTACCATAAAATATGTGAATAATCACATAAAAATATTAGATATTTCATTAAATTTAAATTCTAATTTTAATTGAGGAGTAAAAGTAAATTTATAATTGTTCCTTCGCTATTATTTAGTATTTACCCTGAAGTGTAGGGGTGAGTGTCGGTCGGTTCGGTCGGTTTTTCCACCCGAATCAAAACCGATTGACCATGGTCGGTTTTTTTTTTTTTAACTGAGTTGAACTGACCGGCTCGATTGGGTAAACCGAAACCGACCGAACCGACACCGAACCGGTCTGTTTTTTTCGATTTTTCCTTTTTTTTTTCTAGTTTTTTGGTTTTTTGGTTTTTTTTTTATAAAAACCGATTAGTTTTTTAGTTTGGCGAAAACCGAACCGAACGCCAAAAAAAAGAACCGAACCGACCCGATGCAATCGGTTTCGGTTGATTTGATTGTTTGGTGGTTGAAATGCCCAGGCCCAGTGAAGTGTAATTTTGAAATTTGAGAATATTCTGGGACGAAGTCATAAAGTGTTAGTAGGTTCCAGGTGAGTCTAGTTATGTTTTTAGGTTGTCCCTTTCAATTGGGGATACAATATTTTATCCTCCATATCCCAGTGCCTATTTTCTTGGTCAGAACTTCTGTTCTAATCAACGTGCCATTAGCAAAATCCTTTGTCCAATTTAGCTGGAATTTAGCGTGTTCGTGTGTATTTTTTTTTTATCTAAAAATTGATTAAAGATAAACTTTTTGGATAGATAGTGGCGGAGACCACGAGATGTGTAGATAATAATGAGTAATGATGTGAGATGCGGTTGATATTAATGTTTGACTTTTGACTTTGACTTTTAGTAGTAGTTGGTATTTATCGTTTTATCTACAGATTCACTTTTTGTTTTTCTTTTTATTTTATTGTTCAGGAGTTGTATTTTGCCCGTGGCAGCCTAAGAAAAAGTCCTTAAGAGCATGAAGAAGGGAATTTTTCATATGACCAGTACTGAATGGATCGGATCTTCTATATCATTAACTAAACTAGCAATGGTTGTCATTAATCATTATCAATGCATGAATGCTTTGTTTTTGCAGTCATTTATGCGATTGACTTCTAAGCAAAGATAAAGTTGCTTTATAAAGGTTTCTTTGATCAAGTAGTAGTGAAGTAATGCAGCTATTAGTGGTCAAAATAAATAATGGGCTTCATCAACTGCTATAATGGATTACTGGGTCTCGACTAGGCCCACTTCATAGTTCTGCCCACCACAGCCCATTTCACCTCTATATATATGTAAATCCAATTCATTTGCAAGGTATGTCTATTCTACATCCACATACAAAACCCGACTTCCCCTACAGGCACTTCCGGTCGTTGACTTGACCATCGGAGTCCCCTCCGCCGCGGTGGCCCGGCGCTCTAATGGGTTATTGCAGTGCGAGAATGCGGGTCGTCTTCGATTCTAATCGGCGTTCATTTTTGAGGCCAGATTGGCGCCTGCCTTGTGGAATCGGCAAGACAAAAGCCACTGAAAATATCCAATATTTTCCGGCGAAAAGATGGGGATCTAAAACCCCGAGTGGATCTTGAAGAAGATGGTGATTCTTGAGCAAACGGGTTACTGGAAAGAGATTTTTCTTCATTTTTCCTGCGAAAAGGGAATGGATCGAGGGACAAAAGCTCTCCACCTCTCGAAGAAGTTGAGCTAAAGAGCTCCTTACTGCCAAAATGGACACAGGCCCTTCTTCTCGACCAAAAATGCTCATTTTCCTTCATGAAGCTCGAGCTAAAAGCTCGCTTTTGTCAAAAGAGGATCTAAAAAGGATGGCAACAAAGTTGTGAAATCCTTCATTAGTATGGCGAAGAAGAGACAGAGCAACAACGAAATTTCGGCCAAGAGTCACTGCTAGCCACAATCACCACCAGCGATTACCACCACCGCGGGACTCCGTGGCGGTCAAAGTTTTGTCCCGGTAATTACCAGTTGTGAGGATTGAACGAGTGATGGGACATGCCAGAGAATGTGTAACACCCACAGTCCCAGTTTATAAGTTAAGAGACCATTTCAATTAGGCATGTGGATCGAGTTGCTAGCGGGCAGAACCCAAATCCGTTTGATCCACCCCAGGGCACAGTAGGCCAGATTCGGGTGGGCCATGATGGGGGATCGGGTCGTTAGAGAATGGCTTGCCAGTTGGTCAAGTTGAGAGATATTTTTTCCCAGTCTGCTTGAGGAAGCCATCACGTGCAACTGTGCAAGCAAGTTGAAATCTTTTGCTGGGCCAACCCCACTTGCTAAATAGGCCGCAAAGATTTATATCACTTGGTCCCATCACTAATGCAAATATGGGCTGGACTCATTAGATCTTGGACCAGAATAAATCCTTCAAATGAAGCCAGGCGTCGGCCATGCCACCTCGTCCTCTCCACGGAGCCAGGAGACTTTGGGCCTCGTCCAAGCCGCCTCGGCCATGCCACCTCGTCCATATCGGCTGGCCTCGGCCTCGTTCAATTCACTTCAGACATGTCTACCTCGTCATTTGAAGGTCGACCTCGGTTACCAACTCCTGCAGCCGCTTGTGGATTCTCACTGCTCCTCTCAATCGGACTCTAGCCCCCATTCTTGAACGAGAAAGGCAAGTTTTCCTCTCACTCTCGTCTAATCTGCAGCCTTTGGAATGGGATCGTAATGGCTCCCTAGCTTGTCAAAATATCTCACCAGTAAATGTTTAAGGATTGACGAGGCCTCGAGAATGAGGTGTTGAGTATTTGGCTAGCCTCGACTCCTTGAATTTGGCTAATAAACGGGTCGGATGAGACTTAACTAGCCTCAATTTTTAGCAAATATGAGTAAAATACGACCCTCATTATTGCAGATTATAGTAACTAGAGTCTTAATTTATTAATCCATCACATTGCTTCAATTGAAAGAGCTAAATCGAGACATCGGCAGAATCTGCATATTTCAAACAGCCCGCTTCACTGAAATATTGCGACCACTCCTCAAAGGATTTGCTCGTGAGGCATACGCAGTTGGAAAGGCACAAATGAGCTTTCCAGGGCATTTTGCGGTTCGCAATTCAGAGTTTCCTAGCCAAAGATATGGCATTTTGTTCACCGACGGGTCCTTGCTGAATTCCTCTGCGGGAATACTCTGCACAGCCACCTTTGATTAATTTCTGCGGAAAAATCCAGAGAGAATTAGCTAATGATCCATATACCATTGGAAACCCACGAATGTTAACTTTCCATGGAATTTTACAAATGGTGTTTCGGAGTTTCGTAGACAAAGATATCACATATTGTTTACAGATTGATTGGTCACTGCTGAATTTCTACTCAGAAATACGATTCACAGTCAACTTTGTTGAATTGCTGGGAAAAATTCAGAAATAATTAGCAAGTGGACCATGGCCTACTGGAAAGGCACGGATATTAGCTTTCCATAGCATTTTACCGTTCACAATTCGGAGTCTTGTAGACAAAGATATTGCACTTTGCTTGCTGAAAGGTCCCTGCAGAATTTCTACTCGGAAATTCATCTACTTTGCTTCTGCTATGTTCTAGCAACGTTCTGCAGGCTTCAATTGTCATCGACGACGCATGACCTCATTTTGTCCAAAGCCCAATTGAATTCGCATTGTATATTGCAGTCTCCATTGACAGACGTCAAGGCAGCCTCTAAAAGCTTGATGACTTAGCAAACAACACTTTATATTACGAGAAGTTATATTATATTATATTATATTACGAGAAGTTATATTATATTATACAGCCTCGGCCTATACCGCCTCAGCGATGCTTCATATTATGAGACATTATACTATTCCGTTTCAACGATACCTCACATCGTGGGATGGTTATTCACTTTCTCTGAGGCTAATCGTAAACCCTTGTCGAGCCTATTTATTAGCTTCGGTAAATATGATTTCTCAACCCTGCCCACACATTAAGGCGTGACACATCTGCCCCTTCACTGCATTTGGATTCTCTTGGGTGAGCAGGCCTACACATGAAAGTGCGGCATTTTTCCCCTTCACTGCATTACGATTCTCTTGGCGGAGCAGGCCCACACATGAAGACGTGGCACATTTGGCCCTTCACTGCATTTGGATTCTCTTGGGATGAGTAGGCCCACGCATGAAGGCGCAGCATATTTGCCCCTTCACTGCATTACGATTCCCTTGAGCAAGTAGGCCTACGTATAAAGGCTCGGCACATTTGGCCCTTCACTGCATTACAATTCTCTTGGGTGAGCAAGCTCACGCATAAAGGCTCAGAACATTTGGCCCTTCATTGCATTTGGATTATCTTGGGACGAGCATGCCCATGCATGAAGGCACGGCACATTTTACCTTTCACCGCATTACGATTCTCTTGGGCGAGCAGGCCCACGCATGGAGGCGTGACACATTTGTCCCTTTGCTACATTTGGATTCTCTTGGGCGAACATGCCCACACATGAAGGGGCAGCACATTTGTCCCTTCATTGCATTTGGATTCTCTTGGGAAGCAAGCCTGCGCATGAAGGAGAAGCACATTTGGACCTTCACTGCATTTTAATTTATCTAATGCGAGCAGGCCTAACTTCTCCGAGGCCATTCTGTATGCCCCCGTCGACCCTATTTCTCTGAGACCATTATGTAAGCCCTCGTCGACTCTCTTTCTTCGAAGCCATTATATAAGCCCTCATCAATTCCATTTCTCTGAGGCCATTGTGTAAGCCCTCGTCGACTCCACTTCTCCGAGACCATTATGTAAGTCCTCGTCGATCCTATTCTCCGAGACCATTATGTAAGCCCTCGTCGACTCTACTTCTCCAAGGCCATTATGTATGCCCTCGTCGACTCAATCTCTCCGAGGCCATTACGTTAGCCCTCGTCGACCCTATTTCTCCGAGGCCATTATGTAAGCCCTCGTCGACCTTATTTCTCTAAGGCCATTACGTAACTACTTGTCGACTCTATTTCTCTTAGGCCATTGCGTAAGACCTCGCCCTATTTATCAGAGGCCATTACGTAGGCCCTCGTCGACTCTATTTCTTCGAAGTCATTAAGTTAGCCCTCGTCGACCCTACTTCTCCGAGGCCATTGTGTAAGCCGTCGTTGACTCCACTTATCCGAGGCCATTATGTAAGCCCTCTTCGACTTTATTTCTCCAAGGCCATTATGTAAGCCCGCGTCGACTCTCTTTCTCCAGGGCCATTACGTAAGCCCTCGTCAACCTTATTTCTCCAAGGCCATTACGTAAACCCTCGTCGACCCTATTTTTCCGAGGCCATTACGTAAGCCCTCGTCAATTCTATTTCTCTTAGGCCATTATGTAAGCCCTCATTGGCACTATTTCTCTGAGGCCATTACGTAAGCCCTCGTCGACCTTACTTCTCCGAGCACATTATATAAGACCTCATCGACTCCACTTCTCCGAGACCATTGTGTAAGCCCTTGTCGATCCTACTTCTCCCAGGTCATTACGTAAGCCCTCGTCGACTCTCTTTCTCCGAGACCAGTACATAAGCCCTCGTCAGCTCCATCTCTCCAAGGCCATTACGTAAGCCCTCGTTGACTCTATCTCTCCGAGGCCATTACGTAAGCCCTTGTGGACCCTACTTCTCCAAGGCCATTGTGTAGGCCCTCGTCGACTCTATTTCCCCGAGGCCATTGTGAAGGCCCTCGTCGATCCTATTTCTCCGAGGCCGTTACGAAAGCCCTTGTCGACTCTACTTCCTCGAGGCCATTACGTATACCCTAGTCGACTCTATCTCTCTAAGGCCATTACTTAAGTCCTCGTCGACCCTATTTCTCCATGGTCATTACATAAGTCCTCATCGACTCTCTTTCTCCGAGGCCATTACAAAAGCCCTCGTCGACTTCATCTCTCCGAGGCCATTATGTAAGGCCTCGTCGACTATCTCTTTGAGCCCATTTCATAAGCCCTCGTTGACTCTACTTCTCTGATGCCATTACGTAAGCACTCGCCGACTCTATTTCTCCGAGGCCATTACGTAAGCCCTCTTCGACGCTATTTATCTGAGGCCATTATGTTAGCGCTCGTCGACCCTACTTCTCCGAGGTCATTACGTATGCCCTCGTCACTCCATCTCTCCGAGCCATTACGTAAGCCCTCGTCGACCCTACGTCTCCGATGCTATTACATAAGCCCACACCGACTCTATCTCTCCGAGGCCGTTACTTATGCCCTCGTCAACTCCATCTCTCCGCTGCCATTACGTCAAACCTCGTTGACTCTATCTCTCCTAAGCCATTTCGAAAGCCCTCGTCGACTCTATCCCTTCGAGGCCACTACGAAAGCCCAGATCAACTCTACTTCTCCGAGGCCATTGCGCAAGTCCTTGTCGCCATCCTAGGCAAACAACGCTTTCGCATCGGCCTACGATTTACTTCTCGTCCAATGCACCTCCTCAACCAATAGTCGGTTTCTCAATTTACCTGCCGACTTGACAAGTGAGTTATTCACTTACTTATCAACCCCAGAACTCGTATAAATATCAAAGTTCTGGGGTTGGGGGCTCCTACAGTGGGCGCACTTTGCTTCCACTTATTTATCTTTTACAGCGAGCGCTCCGAGGCCAATCATAAGCCCTCGTCGAGCTTATTTATCTGTTTTGGCAAAATGTGGTTTCTCAACCAATATATGCCTCATCGACTTCAGCCTTGCAAAATATGGTTTCTCAACCAACATGCCTCATCAGCTTCAGCTTCGGTAAAATATGGTTTCTCCACCAACATGCTTCATTGGCTTCAGCCTCGGTAAATATGGTCCTCAACCAATCTACCGCCTCGGCAAGCTATTTGAAAGGCATTCGAGGCCGGGGTGCAAGCTTTTATCATAATACCTAAGGCCATCTGTAAGTCCTCCATTTATTGGAAGTTACGTAATATCCTCCGAGGCTATTCACATGCGTCGCCGATTATATCTCGATCATATCTTCCGAGGTGATTCACAAGCCTCATCGACTATACTTTGATCACATTCACCGAGGCCATGTGTAAGCCTCGTCAATTCTACCTTTCAACAACTTGCTGTGGCGGTTTGCAGGACCCCGGGCTATCGGGGTCGACATTGCAGTACAGAAGCAACCCTCACTACCGGCAACTAATACTTCAAACTCCGACCGGTACATAAATGAACAAATCGGACTTGGGGGACTTATGTTACTGGCCAAAATAAATAATGGGCTTCGTCAACTGATATAATAGATTATTGGGCCTCAACTAGGCCCACTCCACAGATCGGTCCACCACGGCCCATTTCACCTCTATATATATGTGAATCCAATTTATTTGCAAGGTATGTCCATTCTACATCCACAGACAAAACCCGACTTCCCATATACTTTTAGGCACTTTCAGCTATTGACTTGACCGTCAGAGTCCCTGCTGCGGCGGTGGCACGGGGCTCTAACAGGTTGTTGCGTATGCAAGAATGTGGGATCGTCTTCAGGATTCTTATTGGTGCCCATTTTTTTAGGCTGACCGTCTCAACTTGGGAAGACGAATCGGCGTGCATTTTTGGAGGTCAATAGCACCTATTGCACTATCTCTGGTCACACTCCAAATGTCAAGTTATAGGCAAACGTATGCATAATATATATTTAAATCTTGTAAAGTTTTATTAATCAAGAAACCAAGAAAATAAATACTGAAATCTTTTTCTGTGATCGAGATTGAAGTCGAGCTTTATTCGTAGTTTGGTGATGTCAAATATGTAGACTGGGGGTTGAATGGTAAAGTTAATAGTTGTCTTCATATTATGTGCATGCAGCAAATGAGGGAAACGTTGAAGAGCAAAATAAATCATCATAGAAGCTCAATAACAGATATTCCTCTTTAGCTGCTATTGGTGGATTTGTGAAAATCAAGCTTGATCTATATAATTACTAGAACCTCAGTTCAATTTACATAACCAATAGTTCATGCTGGTCGGGGAAATTCATTCCTAAACTCAAGTGGATGTATACGAGTTTACAACGTTGTTGTCTTTTGCGTTGTAAGATGTGAAGAATTAACATCTGAGGTGTTGTGGAGGCGAGTTTTACTATTTCTCAACATAATAATTCATATATATGGCAACTTTGAAGCCGTCTTTATTTCTCAGTTTGAGCTATTCAATGACAATGTTGATAGGTTGAAGTCTGTAATCTGTTTCAGTTCTTGTTTTAGATCTTTGTCCATCGTTTCATCTAAATAAAATAGTGGATTGTTTTAATTGGATTGTACAATTGGGAAGATATGAGCAATATTAATGACGGGGAAAGCTAAAGGAGAAAATCGTGGAGAAAAAAGCTATTATGAAATAATATGGATGGGGAAAATCTCGCGTGAAAATTTAGGTATAGATTTTTGTTTATATAAACCTTGTTTTTTTGGTATTTTCTTTGTTCATTTATATAAACTAAGTTTCTTTCCGTTTGTAATGACATTTGCATTCCAACGACATGTATTTCGCAATTCTTTTTTTAATTAACTTTTTATTTAAAAATTGAGTCTAACAAATTTTTTTTATACCAATGCATTTTTTATTTTTAACAAGATGCATTTTTTCCTACTTAATAAATAAATATGCTATGTTTAGTCCCCACAAATTAGCATCTGGTAAATTACAAGTAAATGAAAAGTTAGTGTGGGTCATAAAAAGTGAGGGGAAATTGGGTAAAAATGAGATTAAATTTAGCCTCAATTTTATCCAATTTCCCCCTCAAAATAGATTTTTTCACCTAGATTTTGAACATTAATTGATTTTGTTGAGTGAAAAAACCTAAACTTAAATTTTTTTATCCAACATTGATTGTGCTCTAAAAATTTGGAGATGGAGTGGTCCGAGTGGATGATATGCCACATGGTATTATCGAGAAAGTGTCAGCAATTATCGCTGATTTTATTGAATAAAAAATCCATAGAACAGATAAATGCCACATGTACTCTATTCAAAAAAGAAAAATTACAACATGTACAGTTGGACACATGGCTTTCAATTATTGGATAGTACGAGGACAGTGATTGATAACTGATTACAAATAAACAAAGCAACAAATAACATCTCCATTCTTTTCAAAGAAAAATAACATCTCCTTTATTACGGTGGGCCTCAATGCACCCCCATTTTTAGGGGGAATTTTTGGAACGGAAAATTCAGAGTCCACTTTTCAAACACGCACGGATGCATTTTGTGCCCAAATGAAATTTTACGATCCAACAAGGTTTAATTTTTTTTCTGTATCGGGGAGTTGATTGATCATGATATGGCATTGTTAACAATTTTATACTATCTCATTTATGCTCCATTGACCAATCAAAATAAATGTTAAAAAAAAAAGTTTATAATTAGATATGAATCAAAACTAGAAAAAAAAATTACGTGATCCACCTCTATACTTGATAATTGTTTGAAAAGAATTTTACGCGTTGTTGACAAGATAATTTCTTTCTAGCAATAAAAAGCTAATCCGGTTCCATCCTTAAACAATTGCGCTAACACGAAATTCCCTCACTCTTTTCACTCTTTACATTAGTCATTGCGCTAACACCTAGTGCATCACTCCTTATTTCTAAAGAATGAAAGTTTTAATTATAATTGCATCATTCTTTTCTCTAGCAATCGCCGCCAACTCCCACCGGTTCCCTATATGGGTGTCACCAAATGACGTGAAACTTCTTCAATCGCCTATCTTATCTGGGGCAAATATTGTTGTAGCACAAGATGGTTCGGGGCACTACAGAACAATAAAAGAAGCAATTTCAGTGGTTGAAAAGAGGTCAGAATCTGGAAGATTTATGATCTATGTGAAGCAGGGAGTTTATAAGGAGAATATTCAAATTGGGCCTAAAAATAGTTTAAAAAATCTTATGCTGGTAGGGGATGGTATCGGGAGGACTAATATTACCGGTAGCATAAGGGCGACTCCCACAATTTTAACATACCAAACTGCTACAGTTGGTAAGTGAATTTTTTTTTACACCACTTCTTTTTAATAAATAAATTAGTCTCTTGGGCTTTTATCTCCATGTATATAAACTTGTACATCATTAGATAGTTGAATTGATTTAAAGAAATGCCATTTCACTACATGCACGCACACGGTTAATGATCTTCAGTCACAATTCCTTGTTCCCCATCAATTGGTTGCATAAATGAGTAGTGATGAGTAAATAAGCATACACCATTACATCACTTGAATGATAATTTTTTAAGCATCTCAAATATGACTAATGAGACAATATTCATGCACAGGTGTTGATGCAGATGGATTTTTCGCATGCAAAATATCATTTATAAATACTGCCGGGACGGAAAGCCAAGCGGTTGCTCTCCGATCAAATTCCAACTGTTCAGTATTCTACAAATGTAGCTTCGAGGGTTATCAGGATACCCTCTTTGTCCAAGCGAAAACACAATTCTATAGAGAATGCGATATTTATGGCACTGTAGATTTTATCTTCGGTGACGCAATTGTCGTATTTCAAAAGTGTAATATTTACGCAAGATTAGGTCCACAGCGGACCAACACTATAACGGCTCAGGGAAGAAACAATTCAAGTAATCCCACGGGTATAGTCATTCAAAACTCCCGGGTTATGGCAGCTTCGGATCTGAAACCGTTTCAAAGCTCTGTGAGAACGTATCTCGGTCGACCTTGGAAGAAATATTCACGAACTATTTTCATGACGACTTTCTTGGGTGACTTGATTCACCCGGACGGTTGGATGCCTTGGAATAACGATAACGATAACGATACGGTGTATTATGCTGAGTATAAAAATAGTGGTCCTGGAGCTGTAACTTCAAAACGGATTGGTTGGAAGGGTTATCATGTTCTGGAACACATAGATGAAGCCGTGGGATTCACACCAGGGAACTTCATTGATGCCAATCAGTGGTTGCCACAGACCCATGTGCCTTTTACACCTGGATTTTAAATTTTTTGTTTCGGTGGAAATATTACCCCTGCACATTTTATTTAAGGCACTACAATTATTATGTTTCTCGTAATGGTATTAAATAAAATGACATAATTACCGATAAGTCTATATTATTTTTAAGTAAAATTTTCAAGTACACCGCGTATTTTACTTTGAACTCCCCCCACCCTCGTTGTCTTCGACTCTCTCTTTGTGAGATACTCAATTCTCTCTTTAATTTCCCCGATTCACCAATTCCCTTCCTTCTTACACCAGAAAGAAAGTGAACTTGTGAGATTACGGAAGTCAATCCAATTTAAGGAGTCGAATTAGTGTGCTTTTTGTCATGCGTTTATGGGGAAAATGGCGTTTCTTC
Source organism: Jasminum sambac (assembly GCA_018223645.1). Taxonomy (NCBI): domain Eukaryota; kingdom Viridiplantae; phylum Streptophyta; class Magnoliopsida; order Lamiales; family Oleaceae; genus Jasminum; species Jasminum sambac. The sequence goes on along the minus strand of CP073648.1, from coordinate 23,048,247 downwards.
TATAACAAAGAGCAAATCGTTATTTTACTTAAAAAAAAAAAAAAAAAAAAAAAAACCCCACCAACCATTACCGTTATATTGCAAATCCAGAATTTGGGGGTGTTGTTGAATACGACTTTTTCCCATAATTTTTTTTTTTCAGAACGAAAATGGAAATAGAAGAATTTAGAAACACAAATTTGGGAAAGGAACTGAAATCGGACTTCAAATCATCAATTTCAATAGAATCGAGAAATAGATGAACAGCTGGAAATGAGACTTTTGTTTCTTCTTTTTTTTTTTTGTTTTGGAATTGAATCGGGAATAACTGTATCAAATTTGGACTATACCATCTGAAAATGGAGCCATGGTTGAGAAATTCACACCGATTAAGGGATAATTCCCAATTTTTGATTGCCTAATCTACAAGGTTACTGTCCAAGTATTTATAGGAGAGTTACAACTAACTCAAATCTAACAAGCTAAACAAAATAATTTGCAATTGAAGTCCCCAAATTCTTATTAAAGTGAAAGTAAACACTAAACTAAAAATATAAAATATCTCAACAATGTTTCTTCTTTAAAGAGGAGCAGATCAAGAAGAAGAAGAAGAATAATAATAATAATAATAATAATAATAATAATAATAATAATAATAATAAAAAGGAAATCCCACATAGCGATTCATTGATAGACGCGGCGGTAATTAAATGGTTTAAGCCAACCAAATTAAATAAATATGTGGTTTAATCACGCCAATAATAATGATATAACTTCGTGAAAACTCTTTAGATTTTTCCAATAAATTAAAAAATAGTTTCGCCAAAATCCTCTCTAAGAAATGCAAAATTTGATTTCACTTCATTCCATCTCAATCCCATCATGATCTAAAAATTGCAATGCGAATGAGAAGATCTTAATATGCAAGCAAAAAAATGGCCACGTCAGAATAAGGGTATTGATAAAAAAATCTATATGTAGACGTAGATTTCTTTGATATATCACAGAAATATGGCATGGTATGCTTGGGTTATGGGCCGGTTCTTATTTGGAGGCCATTGAGGCAAAGGCCTTAGGCGCCTAGGGCGCCATGTGGACCTACCCAAGCGGCCAAGCCCATAATCATTTTACAAATTAAAAAAAAAAATCAGTAGCCTAGCCCACAATAGAACACAATTGTCCCTTCATCCTTGGCTTGGCCAAAACAATTTTGAGTTTCTTTGTGCCGATCGTAATTGACTAATCGTCCCTACCCAAGTCCCAAGCTCTTCAAGGTGACGTATTGACGTTCTCCACTCGTATCCGGTCTCCCGTTAGCCACCGACCGCTACTCCGCTAGACGACGAAATCAGCCCACTTAAGTAGATTTTAGATTGAGATTTCAGAATTTGTGTAATTTTCACTTTTCCCATTTGGCATGTTGTGAATTACAATCCCAATTCCCTTAAATTTTAATTATTGTTGGGTGATTCTTGTTTGGGTGCGGCTAAACACACCCCACTTTCCTCTCAACACACCCACATACAATACACACCCACCTCTTCAATCTTCAGCTACTCAACACACCCCACATCTTTCCACTTTTACCCCTCCCACTCATTTAATTAACTCTTTCCACTCATTAAATCCCAATCTTCCTCAACCCATACCTGAGCCCACGCTGACTATAAAAACTCACCTTCTTCGTCTAGAAGCAAATCAAAAGAAAGCTGTAACAATCAAGCTCATTTACCAGTCACAGAAGAGGAGATTTCAACAACCATAGATAATAGTGAGTCACTACTAATTTTGTGGACAGTAGGTACATTTATAAGTGATTCAAATAATTTGATTAGGGACATAAATTATACTTAAAGTGCCCCTAAAAGAATGAGGGACATATTAGTGAAATGTCCCTATAAATAGTGTCTCTAATATTAATCAGGGACGCTTAGAACACAAAAAATGTCCCTAATAATATATATGTCATGTAGGATAAAAATCTTATTAGGAACACTTAATTATATGTCTCAGTTAATTTTAAAGAATAGGGACATTTAAAGGTGAGTCACTTAATTTAAATCAAATTCAACATGTGTTTTAAATTTAAACTAATAGGGACACTTAAGAAATGTCCCTTTAAATTTAAAATAATAGAGACATTTACAAATATCCTATTAAATTGAAATAATAGGGACATTTAAAATTACCCCTATTCAATTTAAAACAATAGGAACAATTAATACATATTAATCTACCTGGATTTTTTTTTTTTTTTTGGTTTTAAATGCATTAAAAATAAAGTTTACACATATTGCCACAGACATATATAAACATTAAACTAAATAGAAGTAAATTTTACAAAATAAACATATAAATTCCATTCAAACTCAATCATCTTTCAAGAATGTATAATCCAACATAATTGCAAATGAAATAGAATGTCACCTATATACATTAGATAATAATAATATAAACAATTTCTTAATAGCATTCAACATTCCTAAAAAGCGAATAATAACACTAATATATGATGATCTTAATAATCACGATCATTTCTCTTATCCGAATGCATGAATCGTTGTATAAGATCTGGGTCATTGAGCATCATTGTGAACTCTCATTAGGATGGTACTCGTGTACAAAGGTTGACTGTGATCGTTGAGGATAGTAGAATTGGAATGACTGAGGATAAAGGTAAAGCGGAGGTGAATATAGAGCAAATAGTTGTATTATTATGAGAAGTAAATTAATAAATAATGCATGTGAGAAAAATAGTTAATAAAATACCTACCATTATTTCCAGAGGTACCATTCCGATGCATATCATCATCAGAAGAGCTATCATCTTCGTATTGAGAATGTTGAGAGCTACTCATCTAAACAAGCATTTTAAAAAAGGACAAGCAAACTTGTAAAAATAAATGAAACGCATAATCAAAGTTAGTTGCTACTCGTCTATATTAATCTAATCAAAGCATTACATATCAAAAATTTGTGCAAAAGTAAAACCAAGAAAGATAAAAAAAAAATGGAGTAAAAAGCTTACAAGTGAAACGAACAGCTTGTATAATCGAGCTACATTCACAATCTGTTTCTTTCCAATTTCATTATCAACCATAGAATTTTTTAAACCCACACTTCCTGTAATAAAAGCAATTCTTACCTCCAAGACCGAACAAGTACACAAGCAGCATAATGTTCAACACCGATAGAAAGTTAAACATTGACTTCTCATTTGCATACTTGAATTCTAATCATGGACAACAAATTTAGACTTCGAATAAATGAAATTGATCAAATCTATTATATCGATCATGCATGACCATCCACTAATCTATTTGTGTTCTTTTAACTTTTTATTTTTCTAGTTACAATTTAACTTGTACTAAATGAGATAAGCTAAACTTAAACATCAAACATATATCTCAAACAACTCCTAATTATCATGACCTAGCTTGTGGTGTACACCACTAATCAACTTAAAAAACTTAGTTTTTAGCGCGGAGTTAGTATGACTAACTGGTATACTACTTTCTCCCAGGGGATCCGGCCGTAGATTATTTTTATAATTGAATGGAAGTAAATATACCAAGTAGATAAGAATTACTAAATCCAAAGGTAATAAAGTTATTCATCCGACGTCCGTAAATTTACTCAAACCTCTCGTAATCAAAATTCCAAATTTTTAACAACCTCAACATGGTTGCAAAAATTGTGTACTCATTACACTCTTACCGCTTTTGTTTTCCATTGTGAACCAACTATTCCATTTTAGCTACCAGCGTTCTTTTGCCTTTACTGATGATTCCATTTCGACTATCTACTTTCTTCCTCTTTAACTTTCCTTGCTCCCGCAATCTCGTCGATGTTCAACATTAAGCTTTTTCAATAGATTTTGAGAAGAATAGGATGAGGATATTTTGCAAAATAGATGATAAAGGCTTTTTCCTGAAAGAATAAATGAAAAAGTTAAACATATTGATGAGTTGATTAAAGTGGTGTCAATTGAATTGAATGGATGAGAAGCAATGGACGTGAATCATGAATCAAAAATGTGGCTAGAGACACTAGTCAATAGAAGTGTTGATGCTAGTGCAAATTTGAAACCTAGCGGAAGAGGTTGAATTAAAATCAGTTGGCATCACCTACCTTACCTACCAATTGACTTGTGTATTGTAAACTTAAATTTATTCATTAGTTCTCCCCAAATCTCATTATCCATTGGTTGCTAGTGTAAAAGTCCAATTAGCATGGTAATAATATATGCAATAGTAATATACGATGTTCAAGCGTCAACATCATCAAATCACACCTTTTTAAGAACTAATAAATATAGGGGGATTATGACAAATTGACAACACGATGTCAGAGCCTCAAAAAACTTCCAAAACAACAAAAATTGAAACTTTTCACATGGTTTTGGGATATACATGTACCTTTCAGTTCAATGAAAATTTGCCGTGAACATTAATATGCATTACAAAAATTAGCATATATGGCTTATCATGAGGTACGTTACACACATAAGTTATATAGGACATTCTGTGATTAGCATGTTTAGCATTTAGGATGGTATGATCTCATTCATTATGCATGATAAAATAGAGAGATGACGAACCTATACTTTGCCTTCGTTAGAGTACTTAAGCAACTAAAGGTGGAGACATTATGCTAACTCCAGATTTATAGGTCCTAGTAACCTTATCACTATTCCCGACTCCTTCGTGGTAATACAACCTGCTAAACATCGACTTCACACACATTAAAATGTGAACTATTATATGTAACCAAGCAATGTTGCAGAAACAAAGCAACAAAATCACACTGCAAAAATTTCAGCTTCTGGAGAACAATTTAGAAAAACCGATTTAAAATAGTAAATGAAATCGTAAAATTATGAAATTTGTACCGGAGATAGGAAACTCATTTAGGTTTAGCATACTCAAAAAAAAGCTCATTATAAGCATGTTCGGGCCACCAAAAGGTTTTTATACTGACCCTAAATCTGTTCTCTGTTTGCCCTGTCACACTTTACAAAAAAATTCACAAAAATTCGTAGAGGACTCCGAATAATGCCAAACCAATTCTAAATGGTAGAAGACTCATAATAGGTTGTTCCAAAACTTGAATCATTGAGAAATCTAGCCTAGAGGACCAGTTATGGACGCTTGAAGTCGGGGTAATGAATCTGCCCAAACTGGGCAGATTCATTACTCAGTTGAAATTCATCAATTTCATTGAGGAAATCTATCGAACAACTTCATTGCACCCATAATTCATACAATAAACTCAATCATAAACATAAATTCAAATCTTCATTATTAACTCTTAGCAATCACACATTGCATATAACACAAAGAAACAAAATCAAACTGCAAAAGTTTCAGCTTCTGCAGCACAATTTAGAAAAATCGATTTAAAATAGTAAATGAAATCGTAAAACTATGAAATTCGTACCGGAGATAGGAAACTCATTTAGGTTTAACATACTCAAAAAATAGCTCATTATAAGCATGTTTGGGCCACCAAAAGGTTTTTATACTGACCCTAAATCTGTCATTTAATCATTCATCACCCATTCAATTTTCTTCATAATTTGAAATAGATATTACAATAATAAACCACTGTTAATTGCTAAACATTACAACATTACAAAAATCCACAACCCAATAATGAAAAATAAAAAAAAAATCCAATTAAACCCGTGCATCATCATCTAGCTTAAAAGGCTAACCTGCAAATCTACAAAGTTGAAAGTTCCAACTTCCAAACAAATGAAACAATAACACAATTATTAAATGATTTAATTCAATTAATCAATAATCATTAACCATAAATCTAATTACTAAATTAGATATAAAAAATTAGGGTTGTTTCTCAAAATACAAATATTAAACATCTTACATAATTAAATAACAAGGGAAGAGTAATCGAATTAACTCACTTTGAATTTTGAAGAATCGAAGTCAAAAAGCCAAAAAAGGAGATGCAATTGGACCGTGGATGAGCTCACGAGCAGACGCAGTTGACTGTGGAGTCGAGTGGACCGTGGTGCCGCCGTGCCAGAGAGCCCGCGACTGGTCTGAGTAGCGTCGCCGATTCGCCAATCAGTAGCATACTAGCATAGACACAGAGAGAGCACCAGAGACTAAGAGAGTAGAGAGGAAACGAGAGAGCCAGTTAGCGAGAAAGAAATTAGAGAACGAAGAAGGTTCGGTTGTTATTGTTACTTTTGGACTTCAAAAATTTTTGTGGGCCAAGTTTTGTTGGGCTTCAGAATTTTGAGTGAGTCCAAATTATAAGTAGGGATTGATGGAATTATTAGAGACATAATTTTTAACTCCTAATCATAAGAGTTGACAAGTAAGCCGAAGTAACAAAATAGGGACGTTTTTATTTGCCTTAATTAATACTAATAGAGACAAAATAAATTTTTGTCTCTAATTAAATATTAGGAACATTTTTATTTGTCTTACCTAATATTAATAGAGACATAACCTATTTTTGACTCTAATTATTTATTAATAGGGACATATGAAATATTTTGTCCCTATTTCAATGTCCCTAATACTCACAAATTTAGTAGTGAGTCTACATAATATTTTTTTTCACAATTTTCATGCTTAGTTTTCTATAAATGTGAGTTTTTTATAAGTATATTTTAGATTTATTCTTGAAATAGAAGATTGTAGTTATTGTTGTAGCATAAAAAGGGACTAATTTTAGATGCAAAAATCAATTTTTTTGAGAATTTTGTATGAATTAGATCTGAGCTATAAGGGCTCGGCCATAGATGGTCGAGCGCCTCCTTGGATGCTTGGCCATGGATGGCCGAGATCTCTTTGGGAAGCTCGGCCATATATGGCCGAGCACCCATTTGGGGCGCTCGGCCGAGGGTGGCCGAGCAGCCCTTTGGAAAGCCGGCCATCCTTTGGTTGCTCTTTCTTTTGCTTTTTCTTTTTATTATATTGTTTCTGTGGCCAGCAATAATTTTTTTAATATATTTTAATAATATAATTGATTGTGTTAGTTTAGTGATTAAATATAAAGATTTCATGGTTGATATGTAATACCTATATTTCCAACTATCTGTAAGATCATAAATTTTGCTTGTGTATTGATGTATACGCATGCGTGTTGTAGGTTCATTGGCAATAGTGGAATTTCATGGTTTCTGATTGAAGAATGCAATACCAACCAAGTATTTGCAAGTGTTTTGCTCTTTATGCTTGTATATGAAAGATTGGTTTCCAATTTATCAAGATTTATTTTCCATTGCAAAGCTATCTGTTGCATGGTATAGTATACCCGAGCAACATTGCAACACACACAATTAGGAACAATCGAAGAAACTAATGAAAGCAAATTATAACAATACCGCAATACAAAATAATAACCAATTAATTACATAGCTAAGAATTCAACAAAAAAATTATATGAAAATGAGTTTATTAAATTAATATTAATTATAATAATTTTTAGAGTTACCATTATAATATTTATTATTATAATAAGCATAAATATAAAATTTATTAATATGCATAAATAATTATTATAAATAATCATTATTATTAAATATACATAATTATTACCATAAATAAATAAATTAATATTTGTTTAACATAAACGAATCATTAATATAAGTACTAATAAATTATTAAACAAAAAAATAATAATAATAAAGTTTTGGGGTTCGGCCAATGTTGGCATTTCCACTCATGAAATTCGATATCGTTGGCGAACACCTACCTGTTTAATGATGTTCGGCCAACTTCGGTCGAATATGTCTATTTGCCAAATATTATTTTGGTGTACTTAATAGTAGGGGTATATTTGATATTTGACTTGTGTTACTTTTCAATGGATTTTAACGTGGGTGTGAAGAGAGATTTGTGGTGTGTATTTAGCCGCACCCTTCTTATTTTAATTTGCACATTTGTTTATCTTAAATTGGGTTTCAATGCCGGTGATGTGTCCATAGAATTTATGAGAGAGACTGAGAGAGAGAGAGAGAAGGAAGATATATGCAGTTGGGATCTCAACACCATTCGAATATAAGAAAGAATACGTGGTGCACTAATAATTTTTATTTTTACTTTGAAACTAGTGTAAGGTTATATGACTCAATTAATTGTGGTGAATTTATAGAAAAAATGTTTTATATGGGGTGTCTCTATAATGTGGTCTAAAAAGAAAATTTTGTGATGGTAATATAACAACTCTTTTTGTTTTCGTTCCATTCGTAGTTCTTTAGGGCTTCATGTCTTCTTCATTTGATTTTTTTCTATTTTGTTTCTTTAATATTTAATGTCTATTTAGTTTAATTCTTAATTTCTATTTAGTTTAGTGTTTAATGTCTAACATTTAATGTTTTGTATGGAGCTTTTGTTTTATGGTTTTATAAAACATACATTGTCTTTTATTTGTGATACTAGACATGCCAAAAGAACTACTACTTCAGTTAAGGTTACTTGATTTGCACATGATGTTGTTTTTCTTGCATCTACACATTTTGGAACTAAAACGGACCAAAAAACTTAGGAAAGATAGTCTTTAAACAAATTCTCCAACTGTTTTGCAGGAGAATCCATGTGCCAAATAATTAGGAGCTAAAATAGCAAATGGTATAGTGGGGGATTAAGGGAAGAAAGCAAATGGTATGGTGGGGGATTACGGGAACAAAGGTAAAATAATAAGAATCACTAGGAGTAGGGGGTGAAAATTAGGGTATCTTAAAAGAGAAGTTGCAGAGAGACAGATGTCTCGAATTGCCTATTAACCTTTCGTATTTCCGTTTCACTATTTTCATTCAATATATACGATTTATTCATTAATTCATTTGGAGTCATATCACCAAGTTAACATGAAAGTCCATAAGTAAATTCATAGACCCATTCAATATAATTCAAAATTCTCCACTCTAATTAGTTCATCTCCAATGGAGGATATGAATTGGGGATGATGTGGAGGAGAGAAATAGAAAGAAGATGATTATTTTATTTAAAAGTGAATGGAAAGAAGTGTAGGCGAAAAAGAGAGGGAAAAGTGAAAAAGAGGGGAGAGATAAAAACAAATTCAAAAATAATAATAAACTAGTAGTGGAAGAATTTTGGACAGGCGTCTATTTGTACACGTGGTATGGGAATTTATGAAGAAAAAGTGGAGAAAATGTGGGATAATTGAGGTGGAATAATTGACATAAAAATGATTTAAAAAATGAAAATTTCAAAAAAGTGTGCCCCTCTCTTCTTTTTCCCTTCCTCTCTCTCTACTCTTTCACTCTATTGTCACAGAGGCCATTGCATGAGGTGTTGGAGATGGCCGAAGGGTGTGTTTGGTTGGGAAGGGTAGAAAAGAAATTGTTCTCCAAAAATCACCACCAAGGTAACACCAATTTTCCATGGAAAGTGAGTTAAAACAGCTTTAAAGAGTCGCAACTAGGAATTGAATTCCTTGGAAAAATTGCGTGTCAAACAACAAAGACGGAATTCAATTCCTTGGATGGGATATTTCCCATGGAAATTAAAGCCCATTAAACTCACCGTAAATGTAATTATAATTCAGATAATTTAGAAACATCAAGCGTAATGAGTTGTGTCAAGTTGTAAGGACATGCTCTCTGAATCTTTCCTTTTTCCTGTCCGTCTATCTCTTATTTGTTTTAACTTGCTCAAACCAGAAAGGTCACCGGGACTAGGGACAGGCCCAGCTGGCAACTGTTGAATTGATTTCCCAGTTGCCAAAGGTATGTTGCTTTGCAAACATATGGATAACACAAAATCGCCATCAGGATATGGACCTAGCATTTTAAGCACCAACAATCAGTGATTAGCCATAAAAAATGACACCTTAAGACAGTGGCGGAGCCACATTATACTCAATGCGGTCACTGGACCGCACTGAGATTTGGAAGTCCAATTAGTGAGTTGTAATTGGTCTCATGTCCAATGTTTGACTCTTGGGAAAATCTTGAGATTTGTGTGCAACTAACTGGGAAGTCTGCAAATAAATTGAGCAAATGAAACCTAAATTTCACTTTTATTTTATGTGTATATATATATATATATATATATATATATATATGTATATATACTTTTTCGAATTAGAAGGAATCCTATTTGTCTCGTTACCTGTAAATTCTTTCATCAAATTCAACTCTATAATATTTTTTTGACTTATTTAATGTTAAATTATAAAATATTATGAAATGCAATAACTTATAAACTTTGTGAATTTTTTAAATAGAGAAATAATTTATAAATCTTAAACGAAAAGCCTGTAATTTTTTCTTAAACTGACATTAAGTCATTTGTTCATTTAAGCGTGAAATAGTCACCACATTCCATAAATACTGTAGAAGGAAGTTTACGTTAGAAGAAAATATTGATGAATACATAAAATAGTTGTGACCGCACTGAATAAAAATTCTTGATCCGCCACTGCCTTAACAAATTGAATTATTCGGGAGTACTAAAACGAAATACAAAGCATTTTAGTACGGGGTGTGACCAATAAAATAATGACATAGAATAAGAAGGCAAGTAACTCATACGGGGTGTTTGCCTTGGATCATAAATTACCATCCTGGATGTATCCGGATACACAACTTTTCCAAAGAGATTTGAACTATTTGCAACTCCTGAAATGTTTCTATCTGTATTTCAGAGAGAAAGATTAGGAACAGTGTTAGAGCATCTGAGACAAAGACCAGCTATAAATAATTAAATCACCTGCAGAATCAGATCCGTTGGTAGGTGGAGGATTTTTCAATCTTCTTATTAATGCTTTTTGAAAGCCACTGGAAGAGGAGAGGAGGGACGGGGCGGAGTGTCAGTCATGTACATTTATCAAAAGTTGAATTTTACAGGAAGATGAAATATTACAATTAAATTTACATATCCACGGAGGAAAATACCTCCTCGGGCCAAATGATCCAAGTCCATGAACGAGCAAGGCCATAGATCCATGAAACCATAACGAGATATGACATCATGTAGTGAATTCTCCAAAACAGATTCTCCATCTTCCCCAGATCGAGATAAAGTTTCTTTCCTTCTTTGTTCAACCTAAACCAACAGTAAGTTTAAGTTGAGGGATCAAATAAGTAAAATTATGACATTTGGAGCATGTTTTGGGAAGGCTTAAAGAAGTAGTTATAGCTGGTTTTTTAAGTATGTGTTTTGGTAACTTCTTCCTAATTTCAAGTTCTCCATCTTCAGAACATAGTACACTGTGAATACGGCAACTCAACAGTCCATAGATTCAATTTGAAAAGAATGACAACCACGGGGCAAGGGGAAGTGCTTGTAATGTCATCCGAAACTGTAGGGTACCTTCAACATGCTAACAAGATCTCCATATGCCTGCTCAAACTGGGAAAACCTTTTCCAAACCTGCTAAAAATTCAAGTTTAATTATTTAAACAACTCCACAAATCACACATTAGCAAACAATGAGAAAAAAACTAGTCCCCTTCTAGTTTCTTCGCATCATTAGTTAATTGCCAATCAGCACAACAATGAAAAACTTTGCAGCCAATCGAACAATCAACCAATCAACATATTACATTAGAAATTAGAATATGAATATCCAAAATTTTTCAAACAATTAGAATATTCGAACAATCAATAATCTGGAATCAAGTAATAAAGAAGCAATGTTTTAAACTTTTAATTCTTTGAACTCACAAGTCACAGAGCAAGCTGCCAAGCTATAAATTCAATTTTAATTTTCAACCAAATTTCCCAAGTATATATGAATAGGATTATAGTCATAAATTACAAAATAAAAATTTCAAATCCTCAATAAGAACTTACGGTGCAAAAAGATGAAGATGAAGATGAAGATTGAAGAGTGAAGAAAAAAGAGAATTTTGGCACCAACTAATCGAGTAAGAAGCCGGCGTTCAGACTTCAGAGTTCCGAGGGTTTCATACTTTCATCCGGCTGTATTTTTTTTTTCTGTTGACATTCTTGCTGTCAGACTGAAGATTGACAGCGGCGACTGGCGACTGACGGACTGACTACTGAGCATGACCAATGGACAGCCACTGCCTAGTGAATGGTGAAGACGTGATGGATGATTGAGAAGAAGAATGGAACTTTAGGCTTGAGCGATACAAAATTAATTCAATTAATTTTCCAAATCCAATGGCCCAACAGCAGGTTGTGTCTAGGTGTGATGAATTGGGGTGGACTGGTTGAGTGAATGGGCTTTTTCAATACTTGGGCTAGGTTACAATTACTTTTTTTTTTTTTTGAAAAGTTACTTTTAACTCTTCAAAAATTAGTCAAAAATTCAATTTGGGTTTAGTAGTGGGCCGGGGTCCTCGCGGGCTACGCCCCTGCTCCGAAGATAAATTCAGCTATCGTCTTAAGCTTGCATATATAAGCGTGAGTGCATGCATTGAGATTGGGTGCTATTTTTCTTTTTTGTATGCACCTGTGGCGTATAGCACTGGTCAATCCAACTAGCAAGATATACAATTTCCCTAGAAGTAAAGTGACATAGAAGACTCTCAAAGGCAACAGCAGCTCAAATTCACAGTTTCAATCATAACGTTTATTTTTACATATTTCAAACTTATCTTTAATGATTTTGATGAGCATATAAAACAATTATCTGAACTCACAACTATTTCAAATACGAAACAACACTTTTACTAGTATTTACTAGTAAAATCAAGAAAATTGATCAAGAGTTTTTTGGTGAATCGTAGAAGGAAAACATTTCTTTAAAGAAGATGGAGACATACGGCCATTTTACTTTACCTCCCCACAAAGTTACCTCCCTTAGTTACTTGCTCATGAGCAAATGTTAGGATCGGTTGTGGAACTGGGCACACAATTACAACTGAAATAGAAATGAGAAAAATAAGAAACACCAGATTTTACGTGGAAAACCCCCAAATTAATTCGGGGTAAAAACCACGGGCAAACGGTAGAAGGATTTCACTATCAACAAAAGGATTACAACAACTTCTCTCTAATATAAGGAGAATACAATTGACGATAACTCTCTCTTATAATAGGAGAAAACACACTCACTCCGATAAAGGAAAGAACATGAAATACTAGGAGAAATCTCACAACTTATTTTCTCTCTAGCTCTCCAAGCATCTCTCTCTTTATCTCCCTAACTTGAAATTACAAAGGATTTGTAACCCAATACATGAGATTACAAAGAGATTGTAATTCAAGAATGGCCTTGTAATTCAAGAATGGGCATATAATTCAAGAAGCAATTATGCCTATTTATAGATGATCTTAGAGACGGTTGGTGAATGGTGGTTGTACCACAAACTTTGAATTTTCCAATGGTGGTTGAGCCACAAACTTTGACTTATCCTTTTTTTTTTTTTAATTCTTTGAATGTGGCTTTGCTCTACCAACTTCATTCTCCCACTCAAAGTCACATTTGTAGTAATCTTTCTCCCCTTTCTCCGTTTGCCATATCCATGCTGCTTACATCTCTGCTAGGCCAATAGAGGATCGACACAATACAAACTTGTCATTGTTGACCGGTTTTGTAAACATATCCGCTAGGTTGTCTTTCGTATGGATTTTCTGAGTATCCACACTTCCTTCTTCCACCTTCTCACGAACAAAGTGATACTGAACCCGAATGTGTTTCGTTCTTGAATGAAATGCTGGATTCTTTACCAAATGCAAAGCGCTTTGACTGGCACAAAATAGAGTAATCTTCTCATGTTTGTGCCCAAGCTCTTCCAATAACATTTGCAACCATATTGCCTCTTTGCTGGCTTGTGTAGCTGCCACGTATTCTGCCTCCGTCGCTGACGTAGCCCACGATAGACTGCAGGCTGAAACCCAACTCATCGCTCCTCCAACAAGAGTAAACACATAACCTGTGGTGGATTTGCTTTATCAAGATCGCTGCGTAATCCGAATCAACATAGCCTCGACAATAAAGTCTCGATCCTCCATAACATAATGCAAAGATCTCGAGGTACCCTTGATATATCTCGGGATCCTCTTCACGCTTTTCCAATGCTCTCTACCAGATTCGCCATGTACCGACTAACCGCTCCCCATCGCTTGTGCAATGTCCGTGCAGTACAAACCATAGCGAACATTAAACTACCCACTACTGATGCATACGGCACTCGAGACATCTCCATCCTCTCCGCTTCACTGCTAGGACTCATACTTGAGGATAACTTGAAATTAATAGGAAGAGGGGTAGATATTGACTTACAATCTTGCATGTTGAAGCGTCAAGATTTTCTTCAAGTAATTCTTCCGAGAAAGCCAAATCTTCCTATTATTTCGTCTCGGTAAATTTGCATCCCTAGAATCTTGTTTGTGGTCCCAAATCCTTCATTTCAAACTCCCTAGCCAATTGAGCCTTCAATTTGTAATACGATCTTTGTTGGGGCACTACCAACATGTCGTCAATATACAACAAGAGAATAATGAAATCACCATCACCAAATCTCTTGTTATAGACACAAGGATCTCATTCAATCTGTTGTAACCAAGACTCGTGGATGAAGGAATCAAATCTCTTATACCAACATCTCGGCTACTGCTTGAGACCGTGATAGAGATTTGTTCAACCTACAAACCAAGTTCTCTTTTCCTTTTTCTTGAAACCATCTGGTTGGAGCATAAAAATTTCTTCTTCAAGTTCTCCATGAAGAAATGCAGCTTTTCACATCCAACCGCTCCAAGTACAAATCAAATGTAGCACACATCGCCGTAACCACTCGAATCAAGTATCAATAACAACAGAGAAAATATTTCGTTGAAATCAATACCTTCTTTCTGAAAGCAAATCCTTTCACCACCAATCTAGCACGATACCGCTTCCACTTGGTCATTGCCATCTCGCTTGATCTTGTAGACCCATTTATTTCCGATGGCTTTCCTTCCATGTGGTAGTGGAACAAGATCCCAAGTTTTATTTTTATGAAGAGCTTCCATTTCTTCTTGCATTGCTGTCATCCACAGAGAAGCATCTTGACTCTATATAGCCTCCATGAAATTCGATGGCTCCCCATCCTCTGTTAGTAGACAGTACGCAATATTACCCTCCATAATATAACTGAGTGCCAAGCTGGTCCTCTTCTCTCCCGAAGTTGACCGTCTAACTTGTGGAGTCACAAACTCGCCTTGCTCTTGTTCTTCGTGCTCGCATCGCTCGTAAGAATCTAGAACTTCTTGTTCTAGTTGATCTTCAACTTGAACTACAGTAGTCTCTGGTTTCTCCTTTGAAATGTTATCATCACTTTGCAACTTATCTTCTGCAAATACAACGTCCCTGCTGATTATAACCTTGTGGGCGTGGGATCCCACAGCGTATACCACTTAACACCATCAAAGATACCCCAAGAAAATGCATTTCCTGGATTTGGATCCAACTTCGATGTTTCTTGGGCGTTGTACATAGCATACGCAGAACTTCCAAACGTATGCAAGCGAGAATAATCACCGCTTCCCCGGCCCACATCTCCATAGGAGTCTTGAGATCAAATTGCGGTTGATGGTGACCGATTGATCACATAACAAAGTGTCTTGATCGCTTCAAATTTCAAAATGATTTGGCTAACCCTCGCAGCTTCTCAACATCGCTTCTTGTTCTTTCTAACAAGGTTCTGTTTCATCCGCTCGCTACTCCATTTTGTTGTGGAGTGTGTGCCACAGAATTGCCTTTTGATACCTTCTTGTTTACGTAAGCTATCAAATTCATCGCCAAGATATTCTCCTCCATTGTTCGTCCTCAAACACTTGATCTTTTTCTCGATTCAAGTTCAACCCGTGCTTTGAAGATTTTGAAAACTTCAAACACATCTGACTTCTTTCTAATTGGATACACCCAACATCTCCTGGAGTAATCGTCAATAAATGATACAAAGTATCTCGCACCTCCTAGGGACACAACCGGTGCTTGCCAAACGTCAGAATGAACCAACTCAAGTATAGCTTTACTTCTAGCAATGAATCGAACTTCAACTGTCGGCCGCTTACTAGTAACACAATGCTCACAAAATGGTAAAGATACCTTTTTGAGCCCTGAAGAAGCTTTCTTTACAAAGAATTTTCAACCCTCGCTCGCATGTGGCCAAGTTTACGGTGCCACATCATCGTCACGTCTTTTCCCGAATTCACCGTCGCAGTTGACGCTTCTCCTTCTTGTTGTGTTTCGCCTTTAAGCATGTACAGATTTGCTGCTATCTTTTCTACTTTCATCACCACAAGCGCGCCTTTAACAATCTTCATGATCCCATCTCGAACATGGGTACTACACCCAATACTATCTAATTGTCCCAGTGACAATAGATTTTTCTTCAGGCCTTTCACATGTCGTACCTCCTGGATGGTGCGAACAGTACCATCATACATCACCAATTTGATGGTACCAATACTAGCAATCTCCAAGGCATGATCGTTATCCATAAACACAGATCCTCCTGAGATAGGTTCATATTGGTGGAACCATTCTCTCCTAGGGGTCATATGCCATGTAGCTCCTGAATCCAAAAGCCACACGTCGGTGAACCATCTTCTGTCTTCAACAACTGTCGTTGCTTCGCTGTATAATATCTCGCCCTCATCCGATGTATTCGCTACACAACCCTGAGCATTTAATGTCTCAGGTCGTTTTCCTTTTGCTTCCTCAATCTTCTTGAGCTGCCAATACTCCATTTTTGTAGTGCCCCTTTTTGCCACAGTGATGACACTTGACATTTTCCTTACTTCTCGACTTTGATCTACTCTGATTTTGACTCCCACTGGGGCCACGTTCCGTTGATCTACCTCTCGCCATCGTTAGAGCTTCGGCTTGCTGTGAGCTCCCAATTCTGTCTTCTTTATTTTTGCGTCGACTTTCTTCTTCAAGAACCGCAGCTGCAATATCGTCAAAGACTAGTATCTCCAAATTGTTGGTCAAATTGATGATGAGTTGATCATACGAATCAGGTAGACTCTGAAGTAGAATTTCGGCACGTTCACCCGTCTCTATATTATGCCCCATTGTTGTGAACTGTGAAAATAGAGTGTTCAGGGTGTTGATGTGGTCTGTCACCAAAATTGACTCCATCATCCGAAGGGTGTATAACTTCATCTTCAAGAAGGTCTTATTGTGTAGTGATTTGGCCTCGTACAATTTTGTGAGAGTATCCCAAATCTCTTTTTGCCGCCTTTTCTCCGCTACACTTGACAATACTCGCGGCTAGCGCTAGATGTAGATTAGCAATAGCATTGCCATCCATCTCGCTCCATTTATCATCGCGATATCGCCGCCTTTCTCCAATTGCCGCCAAGCAGTTATCTTTTCTCAATACTGCTTTAATTCTCATTTTCCACAATGAGAAATTTTTCCCATTGAATTTCTCTATTTCGTACTTCGTCGCCATTTTTATAGATATCTCATTTCCACTAACTGGATCTGATGTTAGCACGAACTCGGCTATAGATCTAGTGATTTTCTCAAAAAATCGTTTCTGATGTGGAAGATCACTATCTTTGCAACCACACGAGCATACTAAGAATTTAATGAAAAATCACAACCAAAGCTCTGATACCACTTGTTAGGATCGGTTGTGGAATTGGCCACACAATTACAACTGAAATAGAAATGAGAAAAATAAGAAACACCAGATTTTACGTGGAAAACCCCCAAATTAATTCGGGGTAAAAACCACGGGCAAACGGTAGAAGGATTTCACTATCAACAAAATGATTACAACAACTTCTCTCTAATATAAGGAGAGTACAATTGACGATAACTCTCTCTTATAATAGGAGAAAACACACCCTCACAAATAAAGGAAATAACACGAAAAATTTAGGAGAAACTCACAATCTTTTTCTCTCTAATTTTTCTCTCTATTTCTCTCTATTTCTTGTCTCTACAACTCAAGAATGGGATACCAAGAATGAGAATTCGTATGCCAATTTATAGGGGTGAATGGAAGTGGTGTTGGGTGAATGGAAGTGGTGTTAGGTGAATAGCCACAATCTTTGAATTTCTCTTCTTTTTTTTTTTTTAAATTCTTTGAATGTGGCTTTGTTCTACCAACTTCAGCAAATGCAATTCGCTAGTTTGCGGAAGCATTGTCAATTCTCTTAGGATTTCCTCTGTGAAATGATGTAGCCATTGGCCACGTAACCTCTGAGGGAAACTTTTTGTTAATGAGGGATGCCATGCAAATTAGAAATCAGAGCATTGGTTGAAGAGGATCCATATGATATGGATGTGAAATAAGTAGTATAACACCAAGAGCAAAGGGAGAGACTGGCAACAGACGAGAATCTTCAACTTCCCAATCAAGTTGTACAATTAAAATTTTTGTTGGCCAACATGATAGTTTGAGGGCTAAAATAGATTTTGAGGCACTAGCATGGAAACAAAAAAGTGAGCAGATTTCCTTTCCATTCGCCATTTCTTTTATTTATTTCACTTTCCCCTCTCTCTTTTTTCTTTTTGGGGGTGATTGAGGGTTGGATAGGGATTGGGGCGGGAGTGCATCGAGCTCATAAGAAGAACAGAACAACAGGGCAGCCATCAAAACAATGTTATTATCTAATACATTATAATTAAATTCCACTACAAAGTAAAAATTTGGGTGAAATACATTTTCTTTGCATGTTCCATCCTCCAACAAACACAACCTACAAGTTTCTCTAAAATTACTATAGTCTATAGTTGTAAAATGAAAACCGTGTGTTTAAACCATCTAGCATCAAGTGTGTCGTGTGCGTGATTTGAAAATTCGGTTTTGTCTACTCCAGTTGTGTAGTTTGAAGCAATCCCCTAGTTGAAAATTTGGGGAGTTCTAGGTGTTCGCTCAATTTACTTTTCTTACTATAAATCAGAGGCGTAACCAAAAATTGAAGGGGCCCCGGGAGGGGGGGGGGGAGGTTCGAAAATTTTGAAGCTTATAGTGCTGAATAAATTTCATTTGTAACAAAAATAGTCAACATACAAATGCACCTATTAGAATGGGCCCACCGATGTCCCACAGCATGAAAATCCTGAAATTTATATTTAAACTCATTGCATATTCTTGTTCAACTTACAATATCATACAATCATCCAGAAAACCATCATTCGTTTTGTTACAGATTTCGATTTTCACTTTTTTACTATTGAAAATCAAGTCAATAACCAGAAAATGAGTATTCAAAATATAAATGATGATATATAAATGGGTTGAATATGAAAATATGAAATGATCTATAAGTTACTCATCATACAGTCTTCCAAACTCCAAGTTGCAGATTTTAAAACTTAGGATAACAAATTGTCAGATTCACAAAAATATAGAACTTGAGTTTTTTTACATGAAAAAATGAAGTGGGAAAATGGAAAAAAATGATATAAAAGAAAACTAATAATAATAATAATCTATATCTATATCTATATCTATATATTAAGAATAATCAAGTATTTGCAGTTGAAGCCCTTTCCCGCCAAAAATTATAATTGCAGTCGCAGTCCTTCAAAAATTTGCTTTTATGCTAATAAAGCACATCCATAAGCTGGGCAATTGTAAACATATATTCGTTGGGCCTTTATCTATGTCATATCTCCCTAGAAGGAGCCCACTTAGCATTATCTTATCCATTACCAGAAAGAGCCCGCATTCATTCATGATCCCTAATTCGGCATTCACGCAAATTTCATCGACTCGATCGGTTTATTCACCATTTGATTCCTATTGATTTAGCCAAATCCATTCCATAAAAATTTTAGTACATATTCACGCAAATTCCCTGAATCTATTCACGCAAATTCCCTAAATTTTGGTATATATTCCTAAAGATTTACCTAAAGATTCAGCTGATTTTCAAGCAAATCCTCCAGATTTACCTATATCGTTACCTTCTTTATTATTCTTAACCATGGAAAGGATTTCTATGCCTTCTATACAATTCTTTCCATCTGCATTCTATTTACTCATTATTATGAATACAATGCATTATGTTTTTCATCTTCATCTCTGTACCAACGACTGATTGAGGTATTCTATGTTATGATTTTCGATTTTTGCTTATTTTTAATTTGCTTTTGTCAGAGTTATCGATTGTGGGTTCTTATTATTTTTTGTTTTGTGGTTTTTTTCCACACTTAATTGTAGAGCAAGGGGTATCAGTTCGCAGCTGCAATCATCTCTTCGTGTGTTTGTCGTTTATTTATGTATAACTTAATTTCTCTTTTTATTTGTTGTTCCTTTTTCCGTGCTGCTATAGTTGCGTTCTGTTTGTTGGCAAAAGTTATGTCTATTGGTTTGAATTTCTCTTCGGTTCATCCTTCACTTTAATATATATATATATATATATGTGTGTGTGTGTGTGTGTGTGTGTGTGTGTGTGTGTGTGTGTGTGTTGTTTGAATACATGCCTTTTTTCCTCTAAGTTTCAACGAGGACTGCCTTTGTTTGGTATTTGGACTATTTGAAGTTATTTTGTTGAAAAAGTAATACAAATGCAAGTTTTGAAGGCTTATTGATTGTGGTTGTTTGGAATTTTGGGGTATTCATATATACCTGCATATATGCGTGCTGTGAGAATTGTTTCCATGTTCCTTCGTCTACATATGTACATGAATGTGGATTTAGAAAACTTAAAACAAGTTTTAAGAACCATAATCCAGTGAGTTTTATATATTTTATGTTAATATATATGTAGTGTTCTTTCTTTTCTAATGTTTTTTTTATGACTTTTTGGGGCGTGTGATATGATTACATCTACTCTTTTGTCCCTGTTATTAATAAGATTCTTTTTCCCTTTTTTGTGCATAGTGCTCATCGATGGCTCCTGAAGCAATGAAGCGAAGTATTTTGGGGATATCCCCAATAACGAGGGTTTTTGGTTCGTGTTCTTTGTCTTTGGATTGTTCTATTTCGCTTATTACAGAATTGCATTAGATGTGTGGAGATGTTTCTAATAGATGAAGAGGTTGTGTCTTTCACTGTTTTTATGAGGTTTTTAATTATTGATAATTTAGTGATTTATTCTCTTTGAATTTTATTTGACTTTTTCATCCATATCCTTTCTAACCTGTTTTTTCCCTTTTTTCGATGTACTCTGCTTTGTAGCATATTCGTGTCCAAGCTATTGTTGAAGCAGATTTGTTGGATCAATTTAGGGATCAAGTTGAAGAACATGGTTTATATGCCATGAAGAACTTTTGTGTTAAGGGGAATGATGTGTTTTTTAAGCCGACCACACACCCTTATCGGTTATTTTTCAAGCAAGTGACACCGCTAAGCGCCTTGAATCTGGAAAGTTTCCAAGGCTTTCCTCAGGATATCTATAAATTCAAGAGAGTCGAAGAAATACATGCTACCCCAGAACATAGAATTAATAATCTTATAGGTAATTGTTGAGTAGATTTTGTGTTTTATCTGTTTATATTTACTCTTTGTTTATATTTACTCTTGAAAGATATTACATTTTTCTTTTTGTTAGATTTCATTGGTGCGCTGCTGCCGACCGAGGATTTAAGGGTGGTTGATGCTACACCAAGAGCTTCGAGACTTGTGACATTATCCTTGCTGGATTTAAGGTATAAAATTCTACTTATTCGTGAGTTGTTCTCTAATTGGCCAGATTTTATTATGTACATTTCAATCTATATATTTATGTGTTTTGTAGAACGAGAGCAATATCGTGCACTTTGTGAAGCCTATGGTGATGAAGCAGTTGCCAAAATTCCAGCCAATAGGGGTGCACCAGTCATTGTCTTGCTACAATTATGTCATTTGAAGAGGGGTAATCGTTGTACTATGTTTTATTTTGAATATTTCCCAACCTCCTATTGATTGTCTTTGTGAAAGTCTAACCATCAATTATTTTAGATGATTTAATTTCTTTGAGTACATCATTCCACGTGACTAAAGTTATAATTGATAAGCACTTGCCTGATGTTGAAGATTTCCGTATTCAGTGAGTATCTTTGTTTTTTCTACCTATTTTTTATCTGTTGACATGTTTGTTTTTTTAGTCTGATTTGTTTTTATTCTAATCAACTACAATAGTTTCATGGCTATTTTCCGAGCCTCTTCGAAGAGTAGTTGTCACCTTTTAGGGTCCTCAGGATATGTTGGTAGTTTTGGCCCAGTTTGAAACCATAAAAATCTGAGGGATGCTAAACATGCAGCATTTTCTCTTCATATCTACATCCTCTTGCACCAGTTATTTAATTATTTTTTCCTTTTCTATCTTTTTATTTTTATTATTTTCTTTTACTTAATTGCTCTTTATATGCTTGTGTCGGCAAGGGATTATTGGTTCTATGGCCAAGTTGCCCGTGTTATTTCAAGGGACAACTGGTCATATTTGAGTTGTCCTGATTTAAATGTGCAAAGAAGATGAATAGAGCTGATAATGGAAATGTTTGCAGCAATTGCTCAAAGAAGGTTGAAAAGCCAGTTGACAAGTTTTGTCTTAAGCTTGAAGTTGAGGATGCAGATACCATCACCAATGTGCTATTGTGGGATGAACAGTATCGACGACTAATCGGCAGGACTGTTGTGGATCTTCGTAGCCAAATGCAAAGGGTTATTTCTATATACCGATTAGTTTTGAGATTACATTATTAGTTAGTGCATGATGTCTCCGTATGATTTTTTGAGTGTTTTGTCTTTTTTACTATTTTGATGTGTCTAGGCTGGTGAAGATCAAAGATTACCCAATGAGATCAATGACTTGGAGAACAAGAGTTTTATGTACAAAATATCTGATTACTAGAACAATATTGAAGGAAGGAGAACTTATATAATTTCTGTAGTTTGTGATGACCCTTCAATCGTTGAGTCGCATATATAAGCCACGCCATGTTGTCGAGGAGGTACTGTCCCTAACAATAAAACTTATGCCTGTTTGCAAGATTTAGGTTTTGGATATTGGATCTGACATGCTTTGTTTGTTTGTGTGTAAAAGGTGTATGATTTTGACGACGATTTGGATCTAATGTTTAGAAATGAAACTCAAGGGGATTCTAATGCTATATGTATATCTTCTTTACCTTTGAATCAATATTTAAGAGCTTAATCATGCTATAGATTGTTCGGAATTCCTTTTCTCATCTATATTTCTTTACTGCGTTGCAGCCTGTGGATCCATCTCCTGAAGCAGTTGAAGATGATTTGACCACACCTTCCTCGAAGCGCAACCATGTGGATGATGATGGGGACTCAGCTGCTGGCACAAATACTCAAAGCTCTACAAATAAGAAGATGAAAAACATGAAGATCGAAAAGCTTTAGGATGGGGATCTTTGAGTGTATTTGGTGTTTTTTTTTCCTTTTGCTGTTGGATCAAGGCTCTGTTTTTATTTTTGATTTTTTCATGCTTCCAAAAGCTGAATCTTAGTCTTTGATTTATTTGTTCATTATGGTTGAATTGACAATTTGGGATTTTCAACATTGAATATGATTGAGCCTTTTCTATTCATTCCGTGCTTCTTCAGTAATTTTCCTGCTTCTTTAGTAATTTTCCTCCTCTAATTGATGAGTATTTTGTGCTTGGTTGGTGCTACTATTGTTGTTATTGACCTTGCTGTAAGAAGTTGCTATTGTTGATACTCATGGTTGGGTTCTTAGTTGGGTATGCTGAGTACTGTTGTTCATACTAATACTTTGGTTTGATGTTGCTGCTTTTGAGTGTTTCGGTTTGGTTTGATGCTGCTGCTGTTGACTGCTTCAGTTTGATGCAGCTGCTGTTGAGTGCTTCAGTTTGATACTACTGCTGTTGAGTCTTTCAGTTTGATGTTGCTGCTGTTGAGTACTTCGATTTGATGTTGCTACTGTTTCATCTTGGTACCATGCTGATATTGAGCATGGCATTTGCCGATACTAAGCAACAATTGGCAGCGTTGTCAGTTGTTGTTGTCCTTTTATTTAGTACTTTCCAGTGTTCTTAATATATAAGCGCTAATTAACTGCTGAGTTTGTTGCTGTCGGCAATGTTAATAGGTATAGAATAGTGTTTGTTCGATGTCCACATGTAGTATTTATTCTCCTTTTTTTGTGTTGTTTGATGGTTTAGTAACCGAATAACCGATCAATGTTTGTTATCGAGAGTAGATATAGATGCATCTGATAGTGCAAGTGTAATTGGAGGCCATAAAAAATCAATGCTACGCCACCTAATCTAAACTAACTTTTTAATTAATAGCATTGCTTTTTTCTTTAATTTTTTCCCATTTTCCTTTCCTCTTAACTTCTTTTTTTCTCTAATCTATATGAGTTCAATTCCTGAAACTTCTTCGATGTTGATTGTACTGTATAATAAAATGATTTAATTTTTGGGGCGGTACCGATACTTATTTTTTGGGCACTTTTCACAATAATTTTTTATTCTTCTATCATATTTCTTTTCTTTGATTATTAGACGGTATAACTTAATATTGTTTTCAATTTCTCATTCTATTTCTATAAAATTACTTTTCCTTTTACCTTTTACCTTTTTCTTCTCTCCGTTTTTCGCCTCTCTAAACTTTTATACTCTATATCAATTTAATCGCAAAGGAAAAAAATTAGCAGATATTGTTGTTTTTTCCTTTTTTATTTCCATCCAATTTTAAGAAGATTGGTTGTTATTTTTTCTTTTTAAAGATGAATTCAAATTACGTTCAACACCGTGTAAATTGAATCCTATATGAAACCGCACTTCACATTTCAAATTATAATTTCACTTGCTTTTTGGCCCCCTTCTTTACTCATGTAAACTTCCATCTTTCTCTACTCCGTATCAATTCAATCCATTGCGTTAAATAATATTCATTGTAATGTGTGAGAAAAATATATTTTTTGTTTTTTACTTGAATTTTTTTTTATTGAATTTCATACTAATTACTATTTTTCTCCCTTATGTTATTCAGTAAAGCTTTTTAAGCTTGCCTTGCTTATAATTTTGCCTCATAAAATTTAGAGAATTTAATTTAATCAAAATCAAAACATAAGGAAACAATATAAAGAGATTTGATCTGATTCTAATTCCTTACAAAGCATGATTCTTCCTACATGAGATAGATACTTCAGCGTCAGTCCAACTTCCAATCATCTAGGCAAACTTAGGACACGAAAGTTAGTCCAGCATCCAATCATACGTAGGCAAACTTAGGACACGAAATTAGCAGGACCAGAAGCTTATTGGACTGGTATACGCTTGGATTTCTTCTGCTCTGTTTCACTTTTGTGCTCTATTCTTTGAAGTCCAGTGGTTTGAAGACCAGGTAAAAAGTTGGCACCTTGAATCCTCTAGTTTTGGTAGCTTACTACATGCACGAATTTGATTGTTTTTCATCTATATCTCAGTTGGTAATGGTAACTCAAGGTGTTGCGTTTATTTTTGTGCATTAGCCCTTGATAATATGTATTCCCTGGTTGGTGTTTCCGTCATTGTTATAGACCTTGGTGTAAAAATTATAAATGTTCATGTTAATTGCTAATAGTTAATAATGCTGTTGATGTTAATAGTATTAATTTGGTTTGTAGTGCGGCTGTTGCAATATTGTATTAAGTATCCATTGCCATCGTTGTCTTTTGCTGCTGTCGCTCTAATATTTAGTATTGGTACCAGTGTTCATATTGCTAGAATAGGTCATTGGGTTCTTAGTTGCTGATGGTTAATGCTGCTGTTGATGTAGGTCGCTGGGTTCTTAGTTGCTGATAGTTAATGCTGCTGTTGATGTAGGTTGTTGGGTTCTTAGTTGCTGATAGTTAATGTTGCTGTTGATGTAATAGTTGCGTTTGTATTGCTGCTGTTGCAATATTGTACTGAGCATCAATTCACTTATATAAAATGGTACTCGTTCGACGTCCACATGTATTATTTATTCTTTTTTTTTTGTGTGTGTTATTTAACGGTTTAGTAACTAATCTTTATTTATTGCCTAATTTTCTTTTTTGCTATAAAAAAAGAAGCTGGACCATTTTTTGCCTAATCTTTCCCTACCATGTATATCAATTTAATTGTGAACCTACTTTAATGTTTCCTCCTCATTTTAGGAAGAATTATTTTTATTTTGTTCTTTGTTCTTTTTTACTTTTCCATTTTCGACTTGGGTGGTCGATGACTTATAAAGATGAACGTGATATTTCAACAGCGTGGCCTCCACCTGCAACGTGCAATAATATAAATACTATTTTTACGTAGTAAAAGTTTTTACCTTTTTGAAATCAAATGATTTCAATAGTAGTTAATAAAATTATAATTTCTCTTCCTCTTTCCCCCTTCTTCACTCCTCTAAACTTCTCTCTTTCTCTACTCTACATCAATTTGATCCCGTGCATTAAATAATGTTCATTGTATTGTCTAAGATATCAATATATTTTTAGCTTTTCAATGTCAATGCTTGATTTTTCATCGACTTTTTATAATATTATTTGTTGTTTTATTTCTCTATTCTTTTCACAATAATAACTATTTATTTTCTCATTTTCTTTCCCCTTTTTCCTGCCTCTTCACTTTTCTCTTTATCTATTCTATATCAATATAATATTCTCTACTCTGCATCAATATAATTTCTAATTTTCTTTAATGTTGATTGAATTCTGTGTGTAAAAAATTAAAATTTTCCCTTTCACTACCAATACTTGCTTTTTAGGTAGTTTTTATAATATATTTTATTCTTTTATTTGTCCAATATTTATATAATAATCTTTAATATAATCTCTATTCTATGTGTACAAAATTAAAATTTTCCCTTTCACTACACTTGCTTTTTTAGGTAGTTTTTACAATATATTTTATTCTTTTATTTGTCCAATATTTATATAATAATTTGAGCTAGAATCATTCAAAGTTTATGATTTTGTTGATATAAGTTTATGATTCTATTGATATACCTCCCTATTTCTGTACTCTATATATCAATTTAATATTGAACCTACTTTAATGTTGATTTTCCTGGCTACAGAAAAAAAATTAATTTTTCCTAATATATATTGAATGTATTTTTTCCCTTCCCATTTTAAGAAGAATTATTGTTATTTTGTTATTTTTTGTTTTTTACTTTTTCATTTTCAAATTGGCTGGTCGATAACTTATAAAGATGACGTGATAATTCAAAATATATTGAACACCGTAACACCGTGGAAAATAAATCTTACACCATCCAATGCATAGCGATAGCTTGACCTTTTTGCTTATTCAATATTGAGCCATAATCATTCAACGTGTAGTAATATAAATACTATAATTGCATATGTCTTCAAATTATCATGGTTGTTTTCGTTAGTAGAGTGACTAAATTACATTTTTCCTTTTTTGGGCACGTTTTATAATGGTATATGATAGATTTGTCTTATCGTTAGCTAGTATAAGTCGTATATAGACAACTGGTTAGTTGCGCTGCCAAAGTAATCAATGTGGAGTCATGGTAGCCTCAAGGCTTTTCCCCATTTCGTTAGACGCACTACTTCATGCCTTACTGAATTGTCGTTGTTGTTAGTTTCATTTATATAGAGTGATCTGGTATGGATTTAAACTCATCTTGCTTGGGTTTACTATGTGAAAAAGCTTTTGCTCATCCATTTATTTTCATTTTATTGTTGTTAGTTGTCATGTATCGTTTTATGTGCTCTATGATGTTTGTTAAGAATAATCTGCAAGTATAAGTGATTTCAATTAGTAATTTATTTTTATTTTATTTAAGATTGCAATGAGGAAGTTGAAGAAGTCAGCCACTATTTCAAATGGACGTGGAAGGCCTATTGATGAAAATCAACGTATGAATTACTATTATCGTTGTGAATTGTTTGAACGATTTTCATATTTTACTTACAAAAATATTCCTGCAGCTATAATTGGATCACAAGTAAAGAAATCACGTTTGTCTACGGTGGAGAATTCTCCTAATACTACCTGTGTTGTTGGGCTATTTGATCGTTCATCACCTTCAATCATCCGAACGCCATTGTCTGAAATTACTAATGGTGCGTTAACTTTTTTATAGCTACTTTATTTAAATATAGATCATCTTTATTACGCAATTCAGATAGCTATAGTAACTTTTTTTGTTAATTAATTTTTTGTAATATTTTCCTTTTCCGTATTTATTATATTTTATGATCTTCATTGGTTTATTATTCTTATATTCTTACAATATAGAAATTTCCATGGGTTCAAATGAACCACACACAAAGAAGACACATGCATCTTCCATTCACAATTGTCCTAGTGTGACATGCCCTATTCATTTATCTGATGGTTCATCACCTTTGATTGTTCGAACGCTGCTCTCTAACATTACCAACGGTATTTTTTAGACTCATATTACAATTTCGGATTGGCTTTCATTGCAATTGTTTGGTTTTTTCAATATTGTGAAATTTGTTTTTTGAGAAGTTAATTCTTGTGTTCATTCATTGCCTATTCCCATGCCTACGCTTATTATTAATAATAAATTCACTATTTGATAACTCTAATACAAATCCGTTATTAACTAGATTTTTGGAACACATATATTATTTGGCCTTTTGAAGTGTTGCATGAAATATATCTGTAGTGTCAGGTAACTTGCCTCTCAAAATTGACTCTATAATTAGTGATGAGATTCGTGGAGTATGTAATAACAATAGTCAGGCTGTTGTGAACCATCTTTCTTCTTCGACTAGTCCGTCTGGTGTAATTGATTCTGGTGGTCGAAATTGTATGGTCAGGCAGAATGATTGGAATAGTCAATTGAATGATTGTAAGTAATTAGTTATTGCCAATTATTTAGTCAAAGCAATACTTTTGTAAGTATTAATCCGATGATTTTTGACAAATTCTTTTGTGAATTAGCCATTCCAATACAGAAATTAGTAGCTACCAATGAACAGAATGATCCTCTTAATGACTGTGAGTAGTAATTTCTAAATTTATTTGCATGTGATTCATTCTATCAGACTTTTACATTTGTTCATTTCAAATTCTTTATTATTGAAGTACGTTTTGTGATAATAATATTCCTAATATGTTTTTTTGAATAATTAGTAAACATATTTGGAGAATGCTTAGATGAATCATCTGGGATGAGATTGATCATGATTTGTTTGATGGTATGTAAGCATCAATATCTGGGCATGGTGACTTTTTTTTTTTTTTTTATCTTGCTATGGGTAAGTTAATTCGTATATTGGTTTATTATACAGGTGAGGACATTGAATGCGCCAATTTTGCGACAACATGTAGGTTTTTTTTTTGCACGTATTTTTCCATTGTTTCCTGTAATAGAAAATAGCCATTAGCCATTATATTTTTCACATTAACTAATTTTTCCTGGGTTAAGTGGATTTTTTTGGATTATGTCAATTGCCACAAATTTGAATATTTATAGCCATTTTTTATTATACATTCTTTTGATTTTCATGTTGTTTAATCCAATGCAGCATATGTTGATATTGGGGATTCGGTATATCGTTGCGAGTATTGTGGTGCTATTTTCTGGTTTGCTGAGCGAAACAAGAGTTCATCCATGGAAAATAACCTAAAATATACAAAGTGCTACAACCTTCCACAGTAAAATAAAGGTTGCAGCTTTAATCAGGGGTGACATAGGCGGTGATCGGCTTGAACGTAATGTTATTGTTCATAGAAAATGTGGAGGCCTTCAACGCGTGAATCACCTCAACCCTGCATTTCTTGGTCTCCAATATCCACTACTTTTCCCTTTTGGATAGGATGGTTACAAGGAGGATGTGATGCTTAGTCATGCATTGGAAGATCCGTCGAAGCCTAGATAGCATGTTAGTCCTAGAAAATTTTTGCATATAGGATACAAGAGAGAAGAAACGAGTCTCCGTATATTCTTTGGTGTAAGAGGCTCTTCCAAAAATTCTTGGTCGATGGTTATACGATGATTGAGACTTCTCACATGAACTTTGTCCGTATACACCAGCTGCTTCTTAGATCTGAGTTGTATCGCGGACTTACTGATGCCGTTGGGCATGGAGAGACTAATCCGGGCAGGGTAGGAAAGCTCGTGGTGTTACCAAACACTTACCAGGATAGTCCACGCCATTTGTCAAATTATCATGATGCCATGGCTATTTGTCGCTGGGTAGGTTATCAAGAGTTTTTCATTATATTTACGTGTAATTCTAAGTGGTCTGAGACAACCCATTTCGTGGACAGCAGAGGTTTGCAGCTAGAGGACCGGCCTGACATAATATGTAAGGTGTTCAAGATTAAGTTGGATCAACTTATCGACGATATCAAAAAAAAGACATGTATTTGGGAAGACAAAGGCAGGTAAATTATCCTTTTATTAATTATGTTTTGTATGGTTGTGTGTTTATATCGTTCTTTGATATATATATTTTTTTGTTTTGGTTATTTTCCCTTCGTATATCGTATTTTGTAACGATCTTTTTCACTATTTTTACAGTTATATATACTATAGAGTTCCAAAAGCGTGGCCTGCCACATGCACATATTTTGTTATTTATGGACCAAAAAAATAACAATCCCAATCCAATATATATTGATCGGATAATATCTGCTGAAATACCGGATAAAGATTCTCAGCCGGAATATTATCATTTGGTCAAAGAAGTTATGGTTCATGGTCCTTGTAGGGATTTTAATGAGAAATCTCCTTGTATAGATAAAGGAAAGTGTACGAAACACTATCCGAAGAAGTTTTTCCCTCGGACGAGTATTGATAAGAGTGGGTTTGCTATTTATAGGAGACGAGATGATGGAAGGACGGTTGAGAAAAGTAAGATAGTCCTTGACAATAGATATGTGATCCCTTACAATCCATACTTGCTTTTAAAATATAGAGCCCATATTAATGTTGAGTGGTGCAGTCGGACCAGATCGATAAAATATCT
The DNA here is from genome assembly GCA_018223645.1 of Jasminum sambac. Lineage (NCBI taxonomy): Eukaryota > Viridiplantae > Streptophyta > Magnoliopsida > Lamiales > Oleaceae > Jasminum > Jasminum sambac. The sequence continues at coordinate 23,017,493 of CP073648.1, read as the reverse complement.
GTTCAAGTATATAACTAAGGGCAACGATCGTATCACAATTGCATTAGCCAAGGGTGCTGATTCTACATCTATGGAGTCATTTGACGAGATCAATGCCTATTATGATTGTCGTTATATCTTGACTTGTGAGGCTGTTTGGTGGATGCTTGAGTTTACTCTTTATTATAGAGATGTTCTGTCGAACCTCTTAGTTTCCATTTGCCTGGCAAACAGAATGTTGTATATTCTGAAATGGATGACGTTGAAAATGGGTTGAAGAAATGCACAGTGAAAGTCAGCAAATTTCTTGCATGGTTTGAGGCAAATAAGAAATATCCTGCAGCTAGGAAATTGACATATGCAGAGTTGCCTTCCGAGTTCACTTGGAAGCCGATCACACGTGAGCGGATTCCACGATAGCAAGGGATTTGTATTGGATGACTTAATTTTGTTCGACCTGGTGCTGGGAAAAGGTATGATGTATGTAAAATGTTCTTAATTATTTATATATTTTTTTCGATGTTTTGTATTTTTAATTGAAAATCTTTTTTCGCTATCCGAATTTCTTAAAATTCATTATTTGTTTTAATCTGTTGCTCTGATTATTTTCAGGTACTATATGAGATCGTTATTAAATCATGTTCGTGGTCCGATGTGTCGTTGTGATATACGAAAGTTTGATGGGACGGTGTACGATACTTACAAAGATGATACTTACAAAGATGCATGCTATGCTCGATGGCTTTTGGATGACGACAAAGAGTATGTTGGAATAATTGAGGCAAGTCATTGGGCTTCTAAATTTTCTTTGCGCAATTTATTTGTGACACTGTTAGTGTCTGATTGCTTGGATAGGCCCGAGGTATTGTGAGAGAAGTGTTCGCAGTATCTGTCCAATGACATTGAATATAATGACCAGAAAAGTCTTAACAATCCAGGTATTAATGTAGACACCATACCGTTTATATTGTTGTAGATTGTGTCGCGGCTTTGAAATTTAATTGATTGATGTAGTTTAATTAGTTTGTCCTTTAGTATATATTTTGTGTTTTCGTTTTCAATATTTTGTTAATTTCACAAATATTTTTTTTCAGACATTTAGCTAACTAAAGATCAGAAAAAGAACTATGCCTTAGTTGAGATTGAAAAGTTGCTTCGTCGTCGAGGAAAGAGCCTCAAAGACTATGATGCCATGCCATTCCTTGATTGTTCCTATTTCTCTGCTCCGGACAATATCTTGATACATGATGAGTTGGACTATGATAAGGCTGTACTTGCTGTAGAACATTCCAAGTTGTTGTTCGACTTAACAGATGAGCAACATTGTGTTAATAACACTATTATTAATGTTGTTGATGGTGATGAGGGCGGCATTTTCTTTTTGTACGGACATGGAGGTACGGGTAAAACATTCTTGTGGAAAACTTCATTAGCTGCGATCCGCTCCCGTGGTGAAATAGTGCTTAACGTAGCTTCCAGTTCTATAGCTCTCTTGTTCTCCTGGGGAGAAGACCTGCACATTCGACGTTCGCTATTCCTTTGAATGCAGATGAAGATACGACCTGTAATATCAAACAATGAATTCATCTTGGCTGAGCTTATCGAGTGGACTAGGTTGATAATTTGGGATGAGGCTCCAATGATGAACAATATTTTTTTTGAAGCCTTAGATCGAACGATGAAGGACATTGTGAAATTTAGTAACCTACGTGGCAGCCATCAATCGTTCGGTTGAGAGACAATCGTTTTTGGAGGTGACTTTAGACAAATACTTTCGGTAATACCCAAGAGAACCAGGCAGCAGATAGTAAATGCATCTCTAAACTCATCTAATTTGTGGGACCGCTGCTAAGTTCTCATACTCACCAAGAACATGAGATTGCGTAATCTTTCTGGGGATGAACACTCAGATGAACTTCGAAAACTTTCCGAACGGATTTTGAGTATTGGAAATGGTGAGCTTGGAGGACCAAATGATGGTGAGGCTACAATAGAAATACCAGACAATTTATTGGCTCCTCATTCCTCAGATTCTATTAAATCTATCATTGATAGCTCTTACCCTAATTTTCTGACAGAGGGATGTTCTCCATCTTACTTGAATGGAAGAGCTATACTTGCGCCTACTCTTGAAGACGTTGGGATGGTCAATAATTACATGGTTGGGTTGAACATGGCCGAGATGAAGACATAGTATAGTTCCGATTCCACATGCAGGTCTAATAAGTCTGAGAATGATTTGCTAAGAGAAATTCATTCTCCCGCATTCTTGAATGGGATTAACTGCTCTGGTGTTCCGAGCCATGTTTTAAGATTGAAGTTGGGTGTTCCTGTCATGTCGATGCGTAATATCGATCATTCTGCTAGGTTGTGTAATGGAACTCGCCTTATAGTCACAAAACTTGGCGATCATGTGATAGAGGTGAAGATACTGAATGGGGTAAATGCTGGTAAGGAATTTTTTATTCCTCGATTGAGCCTAACATTGTCTGATATAAGATTACCATTCACATTTCAGCATAGACAGTTTCCTTTGGTGGTTTGCTACCCAATGACACTCAATAAAAGTCAAGGACAGACATTGACCAATGTTGGAATTTATTTGAAGAGACCGGTATTTACTCATGGCCAGCTCTACGTTGTAGTCTCGAGGGTGGCAAATAGGAAAGGTTTGAAGTTTGTGATTTCTGATGATGATGGTCGTCCAACTAAACAGACAATTCATGTGGTCTATAAAGAAGTTTTTAGTAATTTGTAGTTTTAACCTTATCACTCATGTCAGGTATGTTATTTACTTTATCAATTATTTCTAAACAAATGGTGTAGTCAACTATACTGATATGTGAAGTTCAACATTTTTTATTTATATATTATTAACATTGTCTATTGTGTTTGTACATAGATAATATCTGTTCCACATTGTGAGGGTTATAGGGGTTGAAGATCTTCTATAGTTATTTGTGCATACCGTTGTGCTTTACGGCAGTAACTTGACCTTGTTTTGTTATTGCCTTTATCATATTTAGTTAATTTCATTGACTATATCTATACTCTAAACCATTTTCAAATTATTGTGTAGGTTTTTCATTTGCAGGCTTGATTCTTTCGCTAAATTTGTAGTTCGTCATTGTCGGCTTGTATAATAATGTATATTATTTTCTTATTACCATTCATTTGTATATTAATGCGAATTTGTTAGTCTTTCATAAAATTATGGATGTCATTTATTCTTAGCTATATTAACTGTTTCTTACAAGTTATGGAGGTGACTTTGTGGATTTGGGTTAGTTCTTAAATTCATATTTATAGGATGAAATCCTACTAAATATAGATTAAACTCTATCGGACTTTTGATCAAATTGCGTCACTATTATTGTTAATTTATTGAACTCACCATTTTTTTTAATTAATTTTGTTGGTTGTTTCATTTTCTTGCTACTAATATTTATCAAGACCATTAATGGTTTGAAATTTAGAGAACGACTAGTAGTAATAATAATAATAATAATAATAATAATAATAATAATAATAATAATAATAATATTTAACTTACCGATACAGTATTACAAACTCCAAATTTTAAAAGTTGGGACAATAAATTCTCAAAAACATGGAACTTAGTTTTTGACTTGAAGAACGCGAAAATGTGACCGAGGACTTTAATTGAATTAGTAACTAGGTTAGAAAGATAAATTGTAATTTCATATCATCTAAACGCAATTTTAAAAAAAAATTATATAAAAGAAAAGAAAAGGAAAATTGAACTAGGCATATATGGAAATAAAAATGGAGTGGAGAAAGGAAAAAAATTATGTAAAAGAAAAGAAAAAACATACATGTAAAAGATAAGAAAAGGGGAAACCGGGCTAGAAAAAAAGAAGTGAAATAAACAAAGGAGTATAAGCGGCATAGGACCGGGCTACAGCCCGAGCCCCCCGCCAATGTATAATGAATATTAGGCGATATTACAAAATATTATGTAGTAGCAAACTCTATAAGGAATTACAAATAATATGTAATGAATATGATTTTTACAAAACAAACAAAAGAAAAAGTGATGGACAATCGCCTAGTTCAAAAATTGGGTGTAACACAATTTTATTTTATATTGGAAATTGCCAGAATTTTACACCGCGTGATTGCTTTGCTATAAAAAAAAATATATCTGACTTTTGTAATTTTGTTTTAGCGACTTAGGGATTGCCTTATTTACGTGATGAACTCTATTTTACTTTATTTGGAAAATATGAAAGCTAACTATTTGTGTTTTTATAAGTTTTGCAATCATAGCGATTTCCATTTGTTAGATTATGGATTTTCTTATGATTAATTAATTGGGATTTTGACCTTTCCTTAAAAAAAATAAATAAATCAAAGCTTTTGAAGTGCTTAAAATTTTATTTTATTTTTTTAAAAGGGCTTTTGACATGTTAGGTTCTTGTATATGTATTTTTGACTCATAACGCTTATTTGTTACAAACCAATTTCCGTTAGTTAAATTTACGAAGATGAAGTTTCTAAGAATTTCATCATAATTATCTATTGAAATCTAAGAAAGTACAATTAGCTTTCTGATGAAATTTACCATTATATATTTGCTGGTGTCATTATTCACTACTACTATTTATTTTTCCTTTATTATTATGTTGAAATGTCAACAAGGAATCTTACGGTGGTGGGGCCCAGGAAAATGGCATGCTAAAAAGCACCGCCGTTCATATGCGGCGAACCGATTCCACTTGCACCTTAGCCGACAGTTGTCACGTTTTCGTGGGGCCACCAACGTTGTTGCTTATGGAACCACTACTACATTTTTTGACCGTTTTGGGAAACCACCACGAGTTTTTTGCTTCTCCGAAAGAGAATGATGCTCATTTGACTACATAATTAATACCCATCTTCATGTTGGTTACAACTTACACGTTACAATTTTCCAATTTTAAACGAATCAACTTATATAATTCACAGTCCTATCTCGAAGGAAAAAAAAAAGAATAAAAATAATTCATGAAAACATTTTTGATACTTCCAAATTATCGAAAATTCGATCAATAAATTTTAGGGTATGTTTTGTAGGATTAGCTGGTAAACTAACTTATAACTGATAAACTAAAGCTTATAGCTGATAAGATAATTGAGAGCTGATAGCTTATGGCTTATAGCTAATAGTTGACAAGTTAGCTGATATAAATAAAAATATTTGGCAAAATAACTTATAAGTTGGCTTATAAATAGAAAATTACACACAAAAATGTATTTAAAATATATTTCTAGAAAATTATAGGAGTAAAAAATAGAATAAAAAGTGAAAAGCTCATGAGCTTATTTGAAAAGCTAATAAAAAAAAGCTTTTCAAATAAATTCGAGCTTTTCAAATAAACTCCTCCAATCAAACGGAACTTATTTAATTAGTAGGAGTTTATAAGTTCCTGAATAAATTATAAACTAGCTTATTTGGTTTACCAAACATACCATTAGTCTATCACTTATAAAGGACAACACTTTTGAGGAAAAAAATGATTTCTCATATAGGTTAATGGTTTTAATTGATACGAGTAAGCATGAATATGTACTCCTTAAATACTCGAAAATGTTTCCATCGATAACACTAATTAGAGGAATTTAAATTTCTACCCAACTATGGCATTGGCAATCATAAAGTTACACAACTATATAGAGTTGCCACTTAATGTTTTTTTAATTAATATAAAAAGACTCTCAAATATCGAATTCATAGGAAGAAAAGCTTTCGATATCAAATTTCAATTAGGGTCTCCAATATTTCTAAGTCGGTTGTGTTATGCGTTTGTGTGGTAAAATTTAAATGAAATGGAGTAATTTTTTGTGGGTCCATGGTGAAAAAGTAAAGGAATTATACAAAAATGTTAAAAATAATATTCTTACAAAGATTGGTTGAACTTTCACAAAGTTGAGTTGAAAATAATGAGGTTTGAGTTGGGTAGGCAATCTTGTTTCACAAGATCCAAAACAATGAAGTGGAGAGATCTAAAAGCATAAGAAATAATGATCCTAGCTAAGTTGTAACAAGGGGGACAAGTAGAGGAATTCTTGAAAGGCCTAAATACTATTCCGCCAATAATGTCCACCCAATAAGTCATGGCAGTAGACAAACCTCCTGAAATGACAATAATACCCTTGGAAAGACTAATACAAGAAAAAGAAAAAAGAAACAAGATTCGATTTTTCGCAGGTGGGAAAATTAATGGGAGAAAAAAGATACCCTAATGAGAAGGGCTCACATAAATGCCATGAACAATGGACTTGTCATCACGTGAAAGATGCTTTTGTAGTTACTATACAAACAAATATTTTTATATTTATAAATATATATTCTTTACTTGGATCCAAAATTTGTGAATTGTTGGCCACAATTTTGTTGGTTCAATTGAATGAATGACAAGTGCCAACGAGACATTCATTGAATCTCGTGAACAAAAGTCGAAAGAAAGATATTCCTTTAACCTTTGCCTCATGGATAATCTGAAAGTTATAAGTGTCAGAATCTAAGAATTATTTATATTGTTTGTTGTTCTTACGTACTAGGCCCCGTTTGCAAATTCATTAAAATTTATATTTTTCTATTTTTTAAATTTTAAATTTAGTTAAATAAATTAAAATTAGTATGCAAACACGCACTAATTGTTTATCCAACAAACTTTTTTGTTGCGTGAATAACTTAGTTTGATACTATTTATCTCAAGTGAAAAGTCGTTAATGGTGTTACTTTTGAATTAAAAATACAATGAGATTTTACGTGCACTTTTTCTGATTCCAGATTGTTTTGCTTAATATTCAATTCTATTTTCTAATTTGGGCACTTTCTCTAATTTGTCTTTGAATTAACAAACGTAATGATATGATATGATATGGGGAATCCATGAGTGCATTATTCTTCTTGTAGACCTTTAGAAAGATGAGGTCTTCTACATTGGGTTAATTCATAACTTCTATTCCTCTTTTTGGTGCAAGTACGACTTGTTGGTAAAATTGCATGACAAATATCACACAATTAGTGACTTCTGATATTATTCCTATCATTCCCATTGACCTTGCCAACATATAAATTCAAATTTCAATACTACAAGATATTCAAAATAGAGAAAAAAAAAATTATCGAATGTAAAAAGTTGGTAACTAATTCTTAACGAAATAATACTGCAGGAGCTGCGCGGGAGAGTATATTAGCGTTCAATCATTCAACAACATAAATGAACATGCACAAATAGCACCAACAAAAAGCAGGCTGGTTGTCAAAGAGGGTTGGCTTAATGGAAAAGGTACTCCCTCATTGAGTGATTGATTTGAGGATCGAGACAATATTGCACCCGGACAATCCCTTATTGAAAAAACAAAAAAAAAAAAAAAAAAGGCAGCTGGCTGGTACAACACGATTTCAACTTCAACAGAATCCATAATAATTGCACGCTAGGATAAAGGAAAATTCAAGAAGAAGATTTGGTAGTTGAGATGGTTAGTCAGAAACTAGTGACTTTTCTATGTAGGCATGATTTATCATCATCACCAATACTTTTTGTGCTGTAAACAATTTCATTAAACAAACCAGATATATATATATATATATATATATATATATATACACAATAAAAAGAGGAAAGAAAAGAAATGTATGTGTTTCTCTTGGATCTTTTATGACGCGCGGTTTTACTGAACAATCAGTGCAACTCAAACGATTGTAATTAGGAATGAAAACCTATTGAGACAAAGTCTCAACGAGGGGCAATTGCTATTGCATGTTTCGCCTCCAAAGATCCCAAACCAGCAAAAACTTAAAGATAAAAGATAAAATTATATATATATTTTTTATATTGATCGGTCTCTTCTTTTGTCTTGAATAGCTCTGGTGACCCTTCCTATAACCGCCGCATTATATATCCACTTCCTTAGAACTTCCCCACATAGTCATTAACTTACGCATACATTTCCCTCTCCAATGTTAACCGCCATTAATGTCATAATAAAGCGTGGAATGGAAGGAGTTACTATTTCCAGATTAACTGCTTCCTCTTCCATTCTCTCATCTTGTGCCTCTTGTCCTGATAATTGGATGAATCGCTGTCCGCACCTTGGGTATGCTCTCACTCAAGTCCCTAGACTTTATCCGTTGGCCTTTTAGGCTTGGGTCTTGTCCTATTTGACGTTCATCGCCTCAGCCGTGGATTTGGGTTTTTGAGTCTAGGCTTCTGTCTATTTGAATTGGATCCTCTTTATTAGATCAGTACTTTTATGTATCAACAATATGAAAGAGATCAAAGAATAAGGGTCTGTTCTATACACAATAATATATATTCACTCGAATAATATCTTAGATATGTGGTTGAAAATTGAAAAAAAATGTATTAAAAAAATAAAATAATTGTATGAAAAATACAAAATAATGAAAGAGAAAAAATTAATGAAAAATTATTATGCATAGAACAAGCCCTAAAAATAATTACAATCCGTGATAACATATAAAAGTTGACCCCTATTAGTCATTTCATAATTTCTTAACCTACAGTTAAAATTTAATTTTTGAACAGTACGCGTGTATACAGACACATAATAGTATTCAACAATATTTGTGAGTCGCAAAGTTCAAAAGTAAATTAATTTCTTAAGATAAATTTCAAAATAGTTGCATATTTTACAAAATAATGCCATGCTAAATATGGATGTCAGAATTCATGCAATAGTGAAAAAATCTATTTTAGGTGGTCAGTGCCTAGTTCCGCTCTAATGCCCACTTATGGGCATTTTATCATGCCCATAAGTGAGCATTGGAGTACTAGTATACCAGATAAAATTATTAAATAATAAATTAAAAAAATGTACAAACATGGGTTTGCTATCGGGATACCATTTTCTTGGATTCTGAAGATAGTAGGCTCCAAGAAGAAGATGGTGCGGGTGCGTGGGGATTTTGGTGGGGGGACCGGGGTTTGAATTTGTACTCTTTTTTTTTTTTTTTTTTTCTTGAGAAAAATCCGTGTGAAGTATTAAAATTGCTACCGTGTTTCCTTGATTTGACCAAGTTGTATGAACTTCTTCTGCAAGATAACAAGAATGATACTTCACCATATTGGTCCTCTCAGGAAAGTTCCGGTCCTCTAACAATGCTAGAAGATTAAGCCCCCGTTCTTCTATAATTTTTAATAAATTTTTACACATTTTAATACATTCACATCAAAAGTCAAACCAATTACATCCACATATTTTCTGGGACCCACTATACTACATAAATCTCCACCACTCAATCTCACTCATTCTCTCTCCTATTCCACATCAAAACTCATAAATACACATACACTAACAAGGTCTAAGTCGAGACGGTTAACAAATAAAAATCGAGACCGTTAACAATGCTAGAAGATTAAGTCGAGACCGTTAACAAATAAAAATCACAATATAGTACCAACAATTCATACTTTTTAAATGACATCCTATATTTTCTAAATAAGAACTAAGAAATTATCATTGGGGACTCAAAAGTCTTGGGATGGTTTGGAAAAAGCAAAAGATAACATTATTAAAATAACTACAGTTCACCCCCCGTAAGATGCACTGAAATCACTAACGTAAATAAAATAAAGTTTGATTTACTAATTTACATGTTTTTTTATCTATTTACTCAACAACTGTTTGTATAAAAATTAAGATATAAATAAATATTTTTTAGGCAAGTAATCAAATTAAATTTGACTACAATTTGATTTGGTCAAACCTTTTTAAATTTTTTTTTTCATATTTATACTTTTGAATTGAATAATTAAAAATTAATAAATGTATTAATATTTCCGAAAAAAAATTCATGGAAAAAAGTGAAGAATTTGTATGTTATTTGAGTCTTCATGTATAGTCTCACATGTATATTGTACTGTGAAGAACTTGTATTGTATTGGGGTCTTCATGTATTAGATTGGAGATATGATTTGATTTGGTGTAATTTAATGAACTGATAATTTATATAAAAAATCTTAATAAAAAAAAGTGGAATAGGTGAAAAAAAAAAAAAAGAGTGCATTCGTTTCTGTTTTTATATATTTATTATTATAACTAAGAAATGACCATTGAGGTTACAAGTCTTGGGATGGGTTGGCAAAAGCAAAAGGTTACATTATTACAAATAATAGGAATCATTACCAAGAGGAGACTGGGTATTCCCATTTTGGTTTTTTCCAAACCACCAATTGAGAACAAATAAAAAATAAAAAATAAACTTCAATGACCAATGAAAACGTACTATATATTTCAATTCAATCCTTGGAAAAAGTTTTCTATTTGGAAAATCCCACTGAAGCACGAAATTAATATTTAATCTGCCAAGGTCCAGGCCTGCTAAAAAACTCGATTAGGACGAGAGAGGAGGGGGAAGAGACCATAGATAGTAGATGCAAGCTCAAGTGAACGGCTTATTTGATACCAAAAAAATTTTCAAAATTTCCCCCAAAGAAGGATGGAAAATATTTTCCACCCAAAATTTTCATTTTTTACTAAAATACACTTTATTTTCTTTAGAATTTGCTTTCAATCGTAAACGCAAAAATGGAGATTTCCCTTCAAATTAAAGAATTTGAATTCTTTTGGGGAGGTGTGGGAATTGGAATTTCAATTCTTTTTCTACTCTCCAATCAAAAATCAAATAAAAGTACCAAAATTCAATATAGTTGCAATTCCAAAAAGGAAAACATATTAGTTTACCAATACTAAAAATTTTACATTGTTTGTGCAAATCGAGTCAATTAATGCTTTGTTTTTGGGGCGGTTTATTTCAACTACTTTAAATGTTGAGTTTTTGACAATGCGAAAAATTTGTTCACTGTCAAATGCTATTTCAAACAAAGTGGCATAAATGGAAGTTTAAGCGCAAAATAACAAAATGAAGACATATAATTGAGAGAAAATTGAGATTCTTTATGAATGGAATCTAACGGCTGTAAACTATTGTCCTTTTTTTTTTTAATTAAGAAAAGTGCATGTCAGGACTTGTTCTATTTACAAGAAATTTTTGTTAATTTTTTCTTTCTCATTATTTTTAAAAATTCATGTAATTATTTTATATTTTTCATTTATTTTTCTTATTTTTTAACTACACGTCTAATACATCGTTCGAATAAGTAAAAAATATTGTGAATCAGACAAACCCTCACATTTTGAATTGAAAAACCAAAAAAATTGAAATCTTGGCCAATAGTGAAAAATGGACCGCACACCTCATTGGAGACGCCTTTAGGCCGTCTCTGGGGAAGGTTGATTTTTTTTTTTTTTTTTGTGGGGGTGGTTGGGGTTTGGGGGGGGGGTTGTTAGTGATATATGAGAGAGAGAGATGAGAGAAATATTCTTGTTCTATACTTCTATACATATTAAGGCTTTGTTCTATACATAATAAATTTTATTAATTTATATTTATTTTTTAATTATTTAAATATTGATTTGATAAAGGCATCTCTAATGCAATGCATATGTCTAGGGTGATGTAGAGGATAGATACAGAAAGAAGATAATTATTTTAATTAAATTGAAATGGAAAGGAGTGTAAGAGAGAAAAAGAGAGAAAAAGTTTTTAAAAAGGGAGAAAGATAGAAATAAATTAAAAAATAACAATAAAACAATACTGAAAGATGTATAGATGAATGTTTGATTTTGAACATGGCATGGAAATCGAGGAAAAAAATGAGAAAATATAGGATAAATGAGGTAAAAGTAATTTTCAAAAAGTAAAAACTAAAAATAAAATTAAAAAATGCACAGGACCCACGAAAAACTTGTGTGTCACACTCTCTCCACTCCTAGACATTGTCTAGATTTGAGGATTGGAGATGCTTCTAATTTTATTATATTTTTAATATATTTTTTCCAATTTTCACGTACAAATACAATACGAAATTCGAATAAATTAAAAATATTGTGAAAAGAACAAGACTTAAATTTGTATAGTATCTTTATTCTATTTATAAAAAATATCTGTGCCTTTTCTTTCACAAATTAATTTATATATCAAAGGAAAATACACAAAAGTGGATCTTTATATACGGAGTATCAAATTTACAAAATATTTATTAGGATTCTATTCGATTCAACTTACTCACTCACTAGATTCCCCATCAGTAATTTACCAATTTACAAACAAAATACTGCTAATAAATACAAAACCCAAGTAGGGTAATTTCGACCATTCATATAATTTCCTACGCGACGACCCGGAGAAGACTCCATATTCGCATATATCTATACATATAGATATCGTCGGCTCATCTCTGTCAAAACTCGGCGTTGCTCAACAGAATCTTCTCGTTTCTTTCCCTCAAAACCACTGATTCTTATTCTTCTCCCCACTGCTTATATAGATCCTCACTGTTTCCATTTATCTATGATTTTGCTTTCGAAACAAAAATTGGATTAACTGATAAATCGAAACGGCAAAGATCTGGCGAGAAATGGGATCATCTGAACTCAGTTTGACTTGTAGACAATCGACGATGAAACCGTACATTCCCAAAACGATCCGTGAATTTCTCGATGAAGTCTCGTTGATTAGTAACTCATCTGAAAGGCTTTCGAAGCTTAATGATTATGTCACCGGACTCCAGGATGAAATGAAGAAGATCGATGCATTCAAACGCGAGCTGCCTCTTTGCATGCTCCTCCTAACCGACGGTGAGCCAATTTTCGATTTCACTGTGTGTATCACGATTTTACTGCAGTAGAATTAGGGTTTTTGATTTGTAGTTTATAAATTGTTTTTTTAAGGATTTTTGATTGTTTGGATGCGGGGTTTTGGTGTTTTATAGATGTGTTTGTTAATTTTGGGTTTTGATTACTTCCATTGCAGCAATTGGGACAGTGAAGGAGGAGTTAGTGGAGTTGAAGAAATCAAGTCCTCAGCCAATATTGGAAGAATTTATACCATTGAAGAAAATTCGGGATGATTTGGATGAAAAAGTAGATGCTCCGAAAGTTGAAACTGCTACCAGTAGAGATAAAATGAATTGGTTGAGCTCTGTGCAGCTATGGAACTCTGATAATCAAAATCCTTCCCCAGATGTGGAATTCAGTAACAAACCCTCAAAACAAGACAGCAAAAGGGTATAAAATTATTAAAATTACACACATGTTCTCATCTTCGGTTGTCATAATAGTTTTGTTTTGTATATGTTCTAATGGTGATGAATTTGCTGTTGTTAATAGAAAGCTGAAGAAGAAAATAATCGGCCCATGAGTGTGATAGATGATCTGTTTCAGTCTAGAAACAATAGAGAAGTGGGAAGGCCATTTGTGTCTTTCAAGGGGTTTTCTGATTTTCCAGTGATGAAAGCGAGGAAGGAAGATAGGGATGAATTGCCTGGAGAAGCAGGGCTTTCACTTCGCACTCCTGGAACTAAGAATGCCAGAGACGATATGGAATCTTGTCGGTTGAACTCGATATCCAGTTGTAGCGGATCGGGTTCCTCTTCTGCAGCTAACGGTCAATCCAATTCCAGGAATGGAGTGCAGCAGAGGAAGCAGCGGAGATGCTGGTCACCTGAATTGCATCGGCGATTTGTTAATTCCCTTCAACAACTTGGAGGTCCACAAGGTTAGGCCTTCACTTTGAGGACTAAGAATTAACATTTTCTTGCATATGTTTACTTGTTTATGTTGGATTTACGTGATGAATTTATGCTATATTTATGAGAGAATCAAAGAATCATGATAGAAGTTATGGATTGACATAGAAAAGCCATTTATGCCATAATTTCATCTCATCGAAAATGGTGGTGTTTAAAAGGGGAAAAAAAGTGTCTTATAGATACTGATGCTTGATATGGAATAATCTTCTTTGAATTGGGCACTAATGTGTGTTAAATTCTTGCAGCTGCTACTCCTAAGCAGATCAGAGATCTTATGCAAGTTGATGGTCTCACCAATGATGAAGTCAAGAGTCATTTGCAGGTTGGATTTCAACTTTGAATATCACACTCTCTTTTGCACCCTTCATTTGTAGATAGACCTAGTTATCTTTACTTTGAATGCTAGTGAAACAATGCTTATTGTTCTTCTTTTGTCATTTCAGAAATATAGGCTACATGCTCGAAAAGCTCCAACTACAACAAACACTTCATCAGATCAACATGTTCTTGGAGACCAATGGATGCCCAATGAACATCATCATGAATCCTCAAAGCAAAGCAATTCCCAGTCGGGTTCTCCTCAGGGCCCTCTACATTTAACTGGATCATCTCGAGGTACTTCAGGCAATAGCATGGAAGATGAGGATGATGAAAAGTCGGAGAGCCACAGCTGGAGAAGTCAAATTCACTTGACCGGAAAAGACGATGTATAGATTCATCCAGTCGATGAGTTTTGCCGGAAAATGAGTATACACTGAAGGAGTTAATTTGCCAATAAACTTAATATACAATACATATATATTATAATTATATAATTATGTAACCTTTATTGAGGAAGAAGATGACTGGAATTTTGCAGGATTAGATTTCCTATCCATCCATTTTGAGGTGTTGATTAATGATTATTCCTTTTTCCCTTTTTGGCATGAAAAAAATCAAGCTTATTCCATTTCCTGTGACGATGAACAAAATAGTGTACTGTTTAGTCTTATTGAGTACTGCGTAATTGACACGTCATATGACGTCCTAAATATCATGGTGGTGTTTATTTCATGCTGGAAATGAACTGGAATGGAATCATTCAACAGGAACCTTTCTTGGCCATATGCATGGCTTGAAAGGTTCCTGTTGAAAGGTTGAATGCCCATTAAGATTTGTACTTATCCCCTCTAGGATAAGCAAGATTTCTGCTTAATTATTTATGCCGTCCCTTAACTAAACTGATCTTTATTAATTCTTGACATCAATCTGTGGGGGCAAATCCATAATTTTCTGTTCTCCATTTTTTTTTTTTTTTTTTTTTTTTTGTTTGTTTTCATATGTTTGGTATGACTTTATATTCAGGAATACTGTTTTTAACTGTTAGAGGACTCCAAGATTGTTACTGCCCTTTTGTCTACATTAGTATTCAAAGTTGTTTGGGGAATCGAAAATTCAAAATAAAAAATGAAAAATAAAATAAATAATAAAATCCAATTTGTTGGAATCTTTTTATATAATAAATAGGGTTGATTTACAAAGAGGAGAATCTTGATTTGTTCAAAGTAATGTAAACTAAAGAAACACTGTCCCAGAAAGTTTGCCTATGGCTGCTTCAATTCCTTCTGGGATAGTCCAGGGGCCACATTCTTTAAGGCTAAATTAAAGTCTTCAAAATATTATTTTCAATTTTTAGGGTTATTGTTTGTCTAAGGCCCTTCCAATGAGATGCCTATTAAAATGGCCCTAGATTTCGAGAAGAAAAAGGGATTCTAAAAAACTCTTCAAAAAAGTTTTTTTTTTTAAATATAGAAAAATATCACATATCATTAGTAGATAATCAACACCAATCTAGATGACACTCCTTTACATAGTATTTGGGTTCGATTATAATTGTTAATTATCGTCAATAATGTTTATATGACAAAATATTTGAAAACTAGTTCTTCCTTTTTATCTTAAAAATAAAAAAATTCAGCTATTGTAAGATTTATACATTATTGGACTTTTTTTTTTGGGAAAAACATCTCGACTCGAGAATCCGAGCCCGAAATGTAATTTTATTAATTATGGGTAAACATCCACTACTAGACTTTTGAAAATCTACGAATAAAGTTTTACATGGATTAAATCTGGATGATAGATGGTTTATAAGAGATTATAATCTTATTGAGTTAATATTTTAAGATGGAATTTCGATTTGCCCTTAATAGTAATATCAGAGCTAGTGGTAAGACCTAATCATTTGGATGCACACGACAATTGGGCAATTTGAGATTGTTGGGATTTTTACGATAACAATGGTATCAAAGTTGAGAAGATTGGACCGAGAAAAAAGGAATTATATAAATCCCATAATCTAATCACATTTAAGACAGCTTCTTGGGGCTTAAAAGGTCAAATTGTCTTAAATTCAAAGAAAATCCCGTTTTACCTAACATGAGATAGATCCCACTTTAAAAAAATGTAATGAAATATGCTGTTATGTTTATCCAAATTGATTGACAACACAGTCCCTTTCACATACTAAATAATGGAGAGAGAATCTTTAGTTCGAGATAATGTATGAGCCCACTTTGATAGGCCATTATAAAGATGACAAAAAATTTTGAGTGAAAAGATGGAATCAATCTATTAAAATTTTTTACGGTTTTCTATTGGAGAATCTAATTCTATGGTATACATGAACCCGGAGCATAGAAGATTAATTTATTTGGACAACCTATTCCACTACAAAACATTGGTTGATTCCTGAACCTTGCTTCCACGTTACACACATGTTTAGAACTACCTTAAAATTTTTAAAATTTATTCATGAACTTATTTTTATGTGTACCATGCGAGAAATGTAGTGGACTAGCTACGTATGTAATTTCACATAGCGAATCTTGAATAGTGGAATAGAATGGATTGTGTTTGAGTTTAGTACTTTTAATCGAGACGAAAATCAAGTCGGTTCACGAGTTGATCCGATACAATGGCAAGTCATATGGAAATTGATTCATCAGGTTGACATCGTGTCAGAATTGATCTAATTGACTTATAATAAGTAAAAATGCAAAATTCGGTTAAGACCTATTCATCTATCTGAGTTCTAATTCAGCTATTTTACTGTTGATTCTAATTTTTTTTTTTTTGGTTGTTATATAGCTTATTGGGTTTAAATTATGCATTTTTTTTCTTGACATTCTTTCTAAGAACTACCTCTCATCTAGCGCACGATATTTAATGATTTCACAAGAAAACTTAAATCGTATTAAATTGTAAAAAATAAAAAATAAAAATGATGGGCAGGATTAGTTTGCTCCCAAGACAAGAAGTTCTTGAGATGATGACATTGGTAGGTTTATAACCAAACCTAATCGAGTCACCCCGAAGTTTTGGATAGGGAGTATTTACTATTTAGCAATTTTTTTAATTTTTATTTATTTATTTATTGAGAATCCGATGGGCTCGAATAGTTTCATATTGTTTTAACTAATTTTAAAAATGTAAAAATAGAAAATTTAGCACTGTCAACATTTAGCAACACCCGTTAAAGTTCAATTTTTTTGAAGTTGGAACCAAACCGAATTTCGAGCCGATTCATCAAAGCTCACAAAGTCCAAGCTAGTGTGACAGTTTATTTGGTGGTGGTGTTGAGAGAGATTGTCGGAGCTTTCCTAGTTAAATAGAAAAGCATCATCAAGAAAGTTTTGAAGATGCAGAAAGCAATGACAAATTAGTTTGTTTCATCTTTTGGGCTCATTACACATCCATTGTAATGGACATTACATGAGCGTATAATGCGATAACATCCAATGATTTAGCAAATCGAATCGTGCATTACTAAACCCTAAACAAGATACTCTATTTTTATAATATTCGTGAATCGGTGATCTGATTTTTGTAATTTACTTAATACTGATTTGTTTTAAAATATGAGAAATGTTTGTAAAAGTGTAAAAGTCTCTCAAAGTTTAAGTCAGTTGTGGCTTTGTCATCAAACATCACTGCAAGGGCAGACCCATTAAGGGTCCATTGGGGCTAGTTGTCTCCACTCATATTTGAAAACCTGCAACCAATTGCCTCATAATTTTTCAAGGGACGGATAGAGACTTAAAATAATAGAAAAATGGATGAAGCAAGAATCTAAGCCCAATTTAAAACCCCAACCCAATTTAAAAAACTCAATCCTATCAACTAGCATATAGTCGTCATTCACTCATTCCTCCAGAGAAAGATGGTTAGCGAAATGGTTGACCGATAGCTTAGTCACATATGTTCAAACCAACTTTTTGAACTCTAGGGTGTGTTTGGTTGGGCAAACTTTTCAGAGAAAAACCAACTTTTTCACATTTTTCCAACTTTTGATCTGTTTGATTGCATTTTTGTTTTCAGGAAAATATTTTCCAACTTTTCTCGAAATCTGTTCTTTTCCTTATTTTAAAGGAAAATATTTTCCTTGGGGAGATGTGATTTTTGTTTTCAGGGAAAATTTTGCCTCTTTTTTTTTAATGGACAATTTACTTTAATCATAAAGATAAGAAAAATATTCAAATTTCATTTTAAAAAATACAAAAATACAAAAATAAGGAAAACAATAATATTTTTCAACATGTAAACTAATACAATTAAACACCTACAACTACCATTTACCTGAAAAACTTTTTTTCGGAATTTATTTACCCGAAAAACGTTTTCCTTCCAATCATTTTCCAACTTTACAATCAAACACACCCTAAAGGCTAACAATTGAATGACGATGATAAGTTGTATATGTTGAAAAAGCTGCATTAAAAGAAATTGATGATGAAACTCTCATATGATGTTTTCAAAGTTTGAAAAGTCGTATGGAATAGTTATAAACAAATATATTATGTTATGTGATCTCATTCATCATTTCACATCTTCTGAATATAAAATTTTTCTAATATATACTCCCTCCATCCCATTTTGATAGACATGGTTTGATTTTCACACGAATTAAAATTTGAAATTGAAATTGTAAATTTTACTTGTGTATTTTTTAATATACCCATATATTAAATATGATAATTTATTTTTATTAATAATCATGCATAATAAGTAGGGGTAGATGAGAAAATGAAGAAGTTAAATTTATACTAATAAGGAAAGTAACCTATATTTTAGGAGGGCGAAAAATGAAATTAAGCCTATCAAAATAAGATGGAGGGAGTAGTATATTAGTACATCTTTTCTAATAATATAAAATTCATCCTATAAATATTCTACTAAAAAAATTTCAGGGGTTGAACCCCCGCCCCCTCCAATCCTCAATGCTTGTGCTCCGTTCTTTCCCCCACTGAATTATAACTCTAGGTCCGCCCCTGCATCACTAAATCTTGAATCAAACTTGGACCTAAACATGTCAAACAAGCTCGGTGAGCCGGCTCAGCTCGCCTAAGGCTTGTTTGGGCTCGGCTCAAGCTCGTTTACTGTACGAGCCCGAGCCGTGCTCTGCTCGTTCTTCAGGCGAGCTGCTTGCCCAAGCTAGCGAGCGCGGCGAGCTCGATCCGAGCGTCTCGCCGATAATGGTGTTCGTGCTCGAGCTCGCGAGCTTTTCCGGCTCGTGAATTTTTTTGACATGTCTAGTTGAACCATTGCTTGGAAACTCCAAACCTGGCTGTCATGGTGCGGGCTAAGCAAAGGAGTCCTGTGTAAGAGTATTAACCCAAATCAGCATAGCCCACAATCTTACTGTCCAATTTTGACGTAGAGACTCAAATGATAACACTGACGACCGATTGGACCAAGCCCGAGTCATTTGATGACAAAAGCCACTAATTTGAGCAAAACCTGAAAACACACATTATGTGGTTTCGAAAATTTGGTAGTGAACAAATTGGCTCTATGTATGTGTCACATACAACGATTTATTATGAAAATAATGTAAAGTAGCACTTGTTTTAGATGTTGGAAACAAGTACTACTTTAAGCAAAATAAAAAATAATTGTGTTGGTAGAAACACATTCTGTAGTAAAATTGAAATACTTTTATACTCCAATAACCTCTTAAAGTAATTGCGTTGGTGTAGATGTAGCCGAGTTTGTTTTTCTATGTGTTCTTAATATTGTCTCCATTACACTACTTTAAGCAAAATGCAAAATAATAATTATTAAAATTTATCATTTAATTATCTCTTCAATTTTTCTCAAAAATTGGTGAGCTTCAACGATCGCAAGACGAGTCTTGACTTTATTTTTCTAAGGATGTCAATTAACAAAGTTTTCCAATATCCAATATTAAATAAATAACGTTCATTATTCATTAATACCAATTCAATCACAAATTTGGTCTTGAAAGGAGTTTTTCAAACTTTTAATTGGTTATGTATATTTTTTAAGTTGAAACTTTGACCACTGTAGCTATTGGAATGTTAATTAATATTATGATTTTGTGTTTGATTTGACTATATAATTAACAAAATTTCACAAATTCCTATAAAAATAACTTTTAGAGATAAAATTGTGCAACGCACAATTGAAAAACTAGTTATTTTATGAAAATTTGTCACATTCTTTCTTCTTTTTTTTTTTTGAGACTTATTACAAATATTTAATTTAGATATCATAGCATCTCGAAGCATAACATGCTAAAATTTGTTGTGAAATATAAATACTAACCAATTCCAACAGTTTTAATTCTATAAATAAATTATTAACAAATCATGTTGATTGATGTCAATCAGTAGTGTAGTAAGAATTTACCCACGAGTGGTATAATTAATAAATTATTATACTATAATATTAACGACTAGAATAAATTATATTTTAAATCAAGCAGGTTGTTTTTGAATTCTGATTAATTAAATTCTTTAAATTATCATAGGTTTGTAGGTGAAATTTAGCCTGTTTAATTTTAAATATATCTAAAATGATATCAGAGCATGTTTGACGAAGACATTCTTTTTAAATTAAAAGGAAGCTCAATTAAAAATTAGATAATACATAATAAAACGTCAAATGATTATGATATT
Source organism: Jasminum sambac (assembly GCA_018223645.1). Taxonomy (NCBI): domain Eukaryota; kingdom Viridiplantae; phylum Streptophyta; class Magnoliopsida; order Lamiales; family Oleaceae; genus Jasminum; species Jasminum sambac. Next base: position 22,996,927 of record CP073648.1, on the reverse strand, counting down.
TTGACACTAATGGTATCCAGTGTACATGAAATACTCAAACATGAGCACCACTTCATGTCACGGTATCACATAACTCTATACCTAATCAAAACTATATAAAATTATTTTTCGCAACTAAAGTAATATTCCTATTGATGGATCAACAATGATATGATATTAATTCTAACATTAGTGGGCACTTCACATAATAACCATGAAATTCTATAACCTAACCACCACAACATCACTAATGTCGTGTTACCAGCACATCTAACTAATAACATTCAGTGGGCCTTGAGTTGACGTTTAAAAAATGGACTCTCAGAGACTTTTAAATTGTAACATGTGCCACATTAAAAATAGTTAAAGTAAAACTAAATAAAATGTGTTATATGAAATATTTAAATTGTAACGAGATAAAAATATGAAAAAAAAAGTGTGCTCCAAGATGTAACTACTGTACAATCAAATAAAAAAAGAAACAATATTAACTAAAATTTTGAAAATCCTTATTTGTGTTATGAATATAATAATAATATTAATATAATATAATTAATGAGGGAAGTGAGGGAAATAAATTATTATATTTTATTTATGTGAATGACTATTATACCCTTGATGAAATTATGTAATTACGATTTATCTTAGCAATTCAAGTTTCACATAACATAGAGAACTGGTTATTAATGAAATTCATTCCTGTGAATTAAGCATAATTCATTCTCTAAATTCTCTCTATTATTTCTATATTTTTATAACACGTTATCAGCCACGAATCTCTAACCCTTTGAGTAATATGAAAGAAGTATGCTTCTACAATCATCTTATAGATGATCTTACATCTTCCGACGTAAACCTGATTATTACCAATGAATTAATTTATTAGCATATCTGTAATTATTTTGTCATCAGTCGTATAGCCATCAAATACTCAAATAATACGATGCAAATAATACATGCAATAATTCCTTCATATCTCTAACTTTTTGTCTATCTCTTTCTCTCACCTTGTTTCTCTCTCTCTATCTCTCTCTCACACACACACAAAGAGACATACGCCACCAGGTTTTAGGTTTTATCCAAGCGATGAAGAGCTTGTTTGCAAAATGAACAACTTCTTAAAGGAAAGTAAGCTAGGATGATGCCATAACGATCTATTCTTCTCTCTCTAGTTTTCATGATATATACATATACATATCATATACTCATGAACATAGCATATGAGCATTATCATATATTTGATATTTAAATCTATCTTTTCTTTGGATTGATCACTTAAATTATTTTGAAAACAATATTCTAAAACATACACAAGTTGCCATCTATGCAATGCATTTTGATGATGTGTAGTGTTTTCTAAAGTCTTTATTTCCTAGCGTAATAATAATTGAACTTTAATTCAAAGAATAAAAAAATTAATAAATTAGTGCTTTTGAAATCAACACGTAATCAATAAAGTTGGCATCTTTGCACTATTTATCTTATTTTTTATTTGTTAATTGTCATTATTATGAATTATGTGATATGACTAATGCCTGATTGTTCTTTGATAATTGTGTAACTAATTTTATTATTTGACAAGTGGTTTAGTTAGTTTTGATGGCTCAATTATCATCACTCCTGCATTGAAGATATGAATATGTGGAATGATTCGAGAAAGAGAAAAGGTAAATCATATTATTTTATAATATAATAATATATTAAATTATAACATTCGTTTTCTCGAGATATAAGGAGCATAAGCATTATCAAAATCAAATTTTATCGACTCCATTATGCTCGATTTAACGAGATCTTGATTTGACATCAATATTGATAAGGTAAACTTTCAAAATTTACAAATCAAGACCCAACTTTTGAAAAAGTTACAAAAGGGTCCTTAGACTTGTGAATATTTACGATTAATGCTTATAATGTCAAAACTTTATAAAGAGATATGTGCGCCACGCACTTGCTGCCAGCGCACGCCAGCAACAGTAGCGTTGGCAAGCGTGACGAGTATGTATTAATGTTTTATAAAGAAATATGTGTAGCGCACGCTTTGCCAAAGGCAAGACGCTATGCCAAGCGAATCGGAAGCGGTTGGCGCAGCAGATATTTCGATTACTGTTGTTACTTGACAATAATTATATTTTGAAGAAATAGTTAGAACAAATTTGATTCTATAGATATTTAAGTCTCGCACTTTATTTATTGCAATTTAAATCTAATGACCACCTCCTACCGATGATGGGTTCAACCATCACTAAACGGAAGATTTTATATATTTATGCACTTTATATGCTAAGTGAAGAGTAATACCTTCTACTAAGCGGACTACCTCTGAAGAAGTAGTTAAATGTTATGCAATTTAATTCTCGCGATTTAAATTCAGTAAATTTATATTTATTGCAATAATTCCCATAAGGTAGGTTCGACCACCTATTGGAGGAAATTTAATTTCTCGCAATTTAAATTTACCTTTAAATTCCGTGATATATTTCCAATGTGGTGAGTTATATCATCACGATTGGTATGAATATTTTCAATGTGGTGGGATATACCACACGTTTAGAATACTTATTACAAATGTGGTTAAATTAAACCCCACAATTGGATAACCGATTTATATATGTTCGATATGAATATTCTATTGATATTAAAGAAGGATTTGAGCAAGTGATGCAGAATTTCAGATTGTATGTATTGATGAAATGAAATTGCTCAAAGAATCCCATTGTAATAAAAGAGAAAGAAAATATACCGTGGTGAAAATCTCATTATGAGATTAGTATATTGTAATATGATGAGAAATGCTCTTAAAGAAGCATTTAATAAAGGAATATTCACTTTCCACGCCTATTGAATATTGATGGAGAAAATTGAGTAAGTGGTAATTTTGAAGTTACCATTGGATAAATAAAATGCTCAATAGATCCCATGTTGATAAATCAAAGAAAATATATCGCATGGAGAGATTATATGAAGTAATCTCATCGATGATATGAGATTGTATTAATATGAGAATAAAATGCTCTTGAAGAAGCATAATCACTAGATTTGTGATTTGAATAAAGCCAATATGATATTATTATTATTACTCCGTAAGAAGTACAAAACAAATTGGTGGAACATATTGAGAATATCAAAGATGGCAATAGACACTCGAAAATATAAAAATGCTTGAAAAGAAAATACATATTGAACCCATAAATGAAGGGTGCGTTTGAGAGTATAAATACTCGTAATTCTACCACCCTCAACATCGTGGTTCATAATGAGATATTTAAAGCGATCCGAATTTCTTTTTTCGCTGACACCAGTCCAGTGCACCAACACGAGTTGAGCTTCCGCAGATTCTTGAACATATGCATGAAATTTGATAAGTAGTTCATCAACAGTACTAGCGAGAAATAAGTATTTTCTCGCTAAATGAGATAAACTTATTATCTACACTCGATCTAGGAACGCTAGTAAGCCATCAAAGAAATTGTTAATATTCAACAAACCTATTGGTTTGACATAGAAAGTTTCATCACTAACGCGGCTATATTATTGAATATTTCCTCCGGTGTGTTGTACCTTTGGAAGGACAATGAAAAGCATCACTATTATTCATCATATACATCATGCGCTGTGGATGGATTGCGCTTAGCACCAACTCTCTGACCCATGGTAAACCAGCTCCAATTAGTATTAGATCCAACTAAATGGAAAGGTATTACACTCGAAACTCTTATTCCCCATGATGATCGAGCCATTATAAGTCTAGCTAAAAGTTTGTTGTTGGTTCCTCCATATAGTATATTGATTTATTGTCTCCCTAACTCTTTTACAAGTCGGTTTGCCATATCCACGCATTGGATATGACCTACCAATTTAGATCCACCAAGAATACATACGGTTTTTAATCTGTGAGGTAAAGGTCGAGCTTGTATGAGATGATTCTAAAATCTCCATATCCATCTCTACTCCTATCTCTCTTTTGCACTATACTTTTAATGTATGAACATGAGAGATATATGAATCCTCTATTTAAAGAAAAATTTTCAAACCAATAATTGATTGTACTATTTACTTTTTGACAAATATGAAAGAGAAAAAGGCGTAAAATTTTAGTGAAATGACATATACATCGATGATTGAAAAATAATATATATATACGATATATATCTTAAAATTGAAAACAATATTTACAATTACAAGAAAAACATTGATCTTCGTTATTACACCGAACTTCCTTATATTAATATGAGAAAATTATTATACTAAGTTTTTCTACTAAATTTACAAATAGGATCTTCTAAAGTAAGTTTTCAAGACTATAACGTGATTGTTCATCTTTGAATTTGGCTCATAAGGCCATCCAGTTCACCTTGTACATGTCCACTAGGATGTGTGTCTCAAGAGCCTCAACTGTTGAATATCATCCAAGGTTCTTTACTCAATCCATCCTTAATGAATACTATTTTATCTTCTCGGTTTACGACAAGTACCCCACAGATTTACATCGAGTATCACATGTCCAAGAGCACACTTTGTAGCATCCTCCTAATCTTTCTCGCTCTCCGCTTCTTTGAAAACTACTTTTACCCATACCAGGCATGTATTTAGAAGGAATCAAAATCTCACCGGATAATCGAACCTTTGCTTCAATCAACCATCGGATATCTTGTGGGATACCTTTATTCATTAGCATCCTCAACCTTTCAAACCTACTTGATAAATCTTTTTTAGGATTTTGATGGTAGTGATGGATAGTATTTTCGAAGATTTGAGAGCAAATTATCCATTATTATATATGGACCATTATTATGGTGAATACTATAAGTGCTTTCGGATAATTTATAAACGCGTATGAGGTAAGGCTCAGCGTTGGGAACAAAGTGTTGAAACATGATGCGTATGTGCTAAGATTCCACGCTTGAACAGATTGATGTGTGTAATAATGCTCTTGAAACATGATGGAATATGTCGGTGAGCTATACATATGATGAAAGTAATAAATCATGTTGAGCATTATACTGGATACTAGTGAAATCGATATAAGAATTTCTTGAACTAAAGTTCAATAATACTGCTATAACCTGAACCTGACCATCCCGGTTTAAATAATTATTGAAATCAATATTTCAAGTGAAGAATTAAAAGAATTCTTCAATGATTGTTCTCGATAAATGATGAAATCATTACTAGCCAATATTGGAAATAAATTCCAAATATATACGGAATAAAGGATGAAATATGGGCCCACTCATCCTCCATGGACTACTAGATATATTATGATATGGATCCACTAGATAGTCACATGTGTATATAATTCGTAATTTGAAATTTACGAAATATTTGCTCACTAGATGAGCATGATTTAGATTTAATGATAAAGCTAAGTAAATGTATATCCCAATACTTGAATAAATCACTGAAAGGATTGAGTATGCTTGCTACAAGTGGATATTATGTGGCAAATTATTTAAAGTCCTCCAATAAATTGCCAATATCGAGAATAGAATGCAAACTATATAAATTCTCATATTAAAGTTGAATGATGAGAACATATATGAGTTTTAGTGTTCTAAATTTTCTTAGCATGAGGGGGAGTATTAAAAGGTCAAAATGATATGAAAAGCATCATACTATATCCTCACAATTGAAATATGAACTTGAAGTTCAAGGATGCATGAAAGATTATGAACAATCACATATATCGCTCCATTAGGATGTTTTGATAAGTTAATATTGTTAGAAATGTTGATATTATAAGAGTTCCCAATCATATATATCAAAGCAAATTATTAAAGATAGTCTTAATAACTTGAGGCATATGCTCTTGAAGAGTATATAGACATAACTATATTGTGTAATCCTACAAGAGGATTGATAATGAGATATCTCGATAAGTTATGTCGATATGGGGAAAGAAATAAAATTGAAAATGTCGACACACTATAAAAAGATAGCGCTACATACTATCAATAATAGTGAGGATATTAAAATTCATCGAAAATGCCGATCTTGAAATATATGCCCTTATGATTAAAGTGTTCATGCACGGGTTTAATGAGAAATGAGAATGAAACTCTTGAAGAGGTTTCAAATGTATTATTGTATCAGCAGATGCAACGGCTCAAAATATCTACATTGATATTGTTGAGAAATTCATATCTTTGTACTCTTTTCCTTGATTGATGTTTTTGTCCCAAAGCGGATTTTTCTCAAACAAGGTTTTTAATGAGGCAACCCAATCTCAACTACTATGAAATCTCGTAAGAGATTTAGGTATATATCTCGATATAGTGAGAAAATGAGATCGAAAATTGTTGATTGCATATATACACTAAATATAACATGATATTGTATAACATCTAAAATTTCATTCACGTGGAAATGAATGAAGAGTATGAACCAATGTATATGATACTCATACAAATCTATGAAATATTTTGAAATGCTTGCAAAGATACTTGTATAAAATACGCGTTGCACTCTTTTTCCCTTGATCGAGGTTTTATCCCATTGGGTTTTCCTAGCAAGGTTTTTAATGAGGCAATATTAAAGGCGTATTCACATGAATAATGTACTCTTTTTCCTTCATTAGGATTTTTCCCAGGTTTTTCCTAATAAGGTTTTAACGAGCATATTCATGGTATATTGAGGACAACAAGAGAAATCGACAGTGTATCTATTGGATCAAGTTATAATAGAGACAATGCTTTAGATCCAAACAATGATGATATTGAAATCCTTTACGTAAGGATATCGGTCCTCAAGATATGAAATCGAGATGGAGTAGTCAGACTCTTTTTCCTTCGATCAAGTTTTTTCCCACCGGGTTTTCTTGACAAGGTTTTAACGAAAAGACGTGAATACTCTTATCTAGTTGATAGATATCGGTGAACAATGTTTTGATGAGGGTGAAGATATAACCACTCAAGCTATCCCGCAATCGGTTTGGAAGTTTGCCACTGGGTTTTTCTCCAAACAAGTTTAGAAGACATTTGTATTAATAGTCATTCAAGGGGGAGTGTTATGAATATAATAATAATATTAATATAATATAATTAATGAGGGAAGTGAGGGAAATAAATTATTATATTTTATTTATGTGAATGACTATTATACCCTTGATGAAATTATGTAATTACGATTGTGCCATTCGAAGTTTCCCTATAAATAGGGCTTCAGTTATTAATGAAATTCATTCATGTGAATTCCTTATAATTCATTCTCTCTAAATTCTCTCTATTATTTCTATATTTTTATAACAATTTGTCAATTATAATCTCACTTGCCTTTAAAAAAGCAATTGTGCCTTTAGGATGTTCATTCTCTCTGATCGAGTATTAACTTGAAATCACACTTAAAAAAAAAAAAAAAAATTTATCCACGAGAAAGGAATTTGATTTTTGCAATATTTTGAAAAAATATCTAGAATAAACTGAGTCAACAAATTGAATTGTTCCCATAAAAAAAAAGAATTGAAAATAAGTTACATACTTAAATGTTTGTAAATATTTTCGAAGGTAAATAAGTATCTAAGGGTATACTTGGTCGAACAAACTGATAAGTTAGCTCAGAGCTGATAAGCTAATTTATAGTCGATATGCCAAATGAGAGTTTATTACTTATAACTTGTAATTGATAGGTGAAAATCTAGATAATTTACGTATTATGGCATGTTTGATTCAATTTTTTTTCCAGGAAAACTTCTTTTCCAACATTTTTTTCACCCTTAACTGTTTGATTGCACTTTTTTCCTAGAAAAGGTTTTCCAATTTTTTTTATTTCCTTTCTTTTCCTTATTTTGAAGGAAAATATTTTCCTTGGGAGAGAGGTGGTTTTTATTTTCCGGGAAAAGTTTGGCTATGGACAATTTACTTTAACCATAGAACTAAGAAAAATAATTAAATTTCATAAAAAAAATAAAAACAAGGAAAACAACATCATTTTTCAACTTTTAAATTAATCCAATCAAACACCTACAATTACTATTTTCCCTGGAAAATCTTTTTTTTTTTAAATTCATTTTCCCGAAAAGCGCTTTTCTTTCCAATTATTTTACAGGTTTGCAATCAAATATACCCTTAGGGTGTGTTTGATTGAACATCATTTACTCGGAAAAGTGAGTTTTCCACCATTTTTCCACTTTGGTGTTGTTTGATAGCATTTTTTCCCCCGGAAAACGTTTTCCAGCTTTTCTTGAAATCCGCACTTTTCCTTTTTTTTTCCTTGGGAGAGGTGGTTTTTGTTTTCTGGGAAAAGTTTGGTATTTTTTTTCTTTTTTTTAAAAAGACAATTTAATTTAACCATAAAAATAAGGAAAATGATCAAATTTCATTAAAAAAAATTCAAAAATAAGGAAAATAATATTATTTTCCAACTTTCAAATTAACCAAATCAAACACCTACAACTATCATTTCCTTGGAAAACCTTTTCCCGGAATTCATTTACCCGGAAAATGTTTTCCTTCTAACCATTTTCCGACTTTACAATCAAACACACCCTTAGTGTTTGGCAAAATTACCTGAAATGCTAGGTTAGAAATACTACATGGCCAAAAATGGCATATTGAAAATAATAACAGTTTTTTTCACAAAAATAAAATGTTAAAAATTGAATAAAAAATAAAAAGCTTATGAGTTTAGTTGAAAAGCTAATAAAAAAATTTTTCAAATAAGTTCTTCCAACCAAATAGAGCTTATTTGAATAGGAGGAGTTTATAAGTTTTCCAAATAAGTGATAAGCTAGCTTATTGTTCTTATCAAACATACCCTAAATATTTTATTAGAGAATTTTAAATGATAAATTATAACCATTGAATTAGATATATGATAACAAAATTATAACTATGGGTTAAGAATGTGCCACTAGTATCAGTAGGGTCATGTGGTTCATTTTAATGCTTTTTTTAATAAAAATCTCCTCTTTGACAATATTTGTTTCTACTAAATTTTTTTAATATTCAATTGATATTTTAAAACATAAAGGTTGATTATAAAGGCAGAAAAATATCATCTAAAAATAAACTTTAAAAAAAAAAAAAAAAATTCTTGGCTCTGCGAACACTAATAAATAGTATCATCATTCGTCATCAAATAATTACGCAAAATACCATGCATTGTACCAGAAATAAGATTCACAAAATATTATTTGTGCGGATGGCCATGCATACATAACCAACATTTGTACAATGTTTTCCAAACCTCAAAAAAATAAGAAATGGGATTTGGTCAAAACATGTGTGTGATACAGTGATGAAATAATCATCAATCACTCTTCCTTCGCGCCTATTATGGATTATCAGATTATAATCCAGTTTTGCAGTTACTATAATTCAGGATCAAGAATAACCGATTTCCACGCTCTATACACCATTGCTTCACCACCAATCTCATCTCATCACTCATCACACAAAAAACAAAAATCCCACACAATTTTAGTCCCCCAACAGGGACTGGAAAAAACAATCAGATTTTTATAGATTCAATTACATATATATATTTCTGTGTTTTTTTCCTTACATTAATTTTTGGTTGTGGAAGAAAAAAAAAATTTATAAAAAAATGGCACAGGTACAAAAAGATGAGGTTGATAGCGTGAAGGAGGAGGAGAAGAAAACTGAAATGAGAAGCGGCGGTGGAACGACGTCGTTCAGGTTCAATGCGGCGGCGCCAGAGTTCGTGCCTAGATCGCACAACCCGAGTCCAACCCAACAGGTGGCTCCGATAACCGGGTTTTATTATCCTTCTATTCAATACATTGATGGAAATGGTGGGAATTGGATTTATGTTGCTGATCAAGAAGTGATACCACATTTGATTGCTCCAAACCCGAATGTCAAGGCCCATTCGGGTCAGTCGAATCATCAGTCCAAAGATGTCCTCACGGATGAGCTCCGGCAGAAGATTATTAAACAGGTTGGTTTTTATCTCAGTGTCTGTGTGTGTGTTTTTTTTTCTTTGCTTGATTTGAGAGCGTATGTTTGTTAAGTTGGATTCAAATAGATTCAGGATTTGTCGTATCTACGCGAAAATTTATGATTTGATCAAGAAGTTAAGAAGATATATAAGAGTTTAAAATTTTTTTTTTTGCGTGTCAAATTTTAAACTGTCTTATGATTGATTAACAGATAAGATATGATTGTTATCGATATGATATGTCTTTTTGTGTTACGTTTTGTTTTCCTAAATGTCGCTATTAATGATTGATAGTATTATATTTGTGATCCTGATTCGTTTTGATGGATTATATCTTGTAAAGAAAGATGTTTGTGTGTGTCAATTTTGAACATGACTGAATTCCTCGTCGTAATTCAAGATTAACCACGCAAGATTTACTACTCTATTCTTGGTAGTAATTTCATTTCTTTGGACATTAATTTTGAAATGGTTGTGCATGTAACAGGTAGAATACCAATTCAGTGACATGAGCATGCTAGCTAATGAAGCTCTAGTTAAACAAGTGAATAAAGACCCCGAAGGCTTTGGTAAGGATCTTGAAACAACCCAAAGTTGTGATTGTTTTAACTTTCTTGATTATATATTATGTCATCTGACTGACTCATTTTGCAGTTCCAATAGCGGTAGTTGCTTCTACCAAGAAGCTCAAGTCCCTTAACATTAGTCACCAATTGATAGCACAAGCTCTTCGATCATCTTCAAAGCTTGTTAGTGCTTGCTTAGTGCATATTAATATATGTGCTTACAAATCGAATCTCGATCTTAGCTTGGACTTGATTAATTTGGACCAACATTTTGCATTCTTGTCTATGTCATGTAGGTTGTGAGCACTGATAACAAGAGAGTAAAACGTAGAAATCCGTTCAGTGACAAAGACAAAGAGGAGCTGCAGTTGCGTACTGTCGTAGCTGAAAATCTACCAGATGATCACTCGCATCAGAACATCGAAAAAATATTTAATGTTGTTGGAAGGTCGGGCGTCTTAACACAAAATATGATTTGTTTTATACGCCGAAAAATTGTGCAACTAAGTGCAATTCATATGCTTATTTTCAGCGTTAAAACAATCCGAATATGCCAACCGCAGGAGCCCAATTCTTCGCGATCCAAAAGCGATTTTGTCATCAGTCATAAGGTACTAGAAAACTTGATCATATCATGTATTTTATTCAATATTCATTGCATTCTTATTGATTTTACTTTGTTCTTGCTTTTCTTTTTGAAGCTTCATGCACTAATTGAGTACGAGAGCAGCGAGATCGCAGAGAGAGCGGTACGTGTTATATATAATTACTTAAAACTCAACTATTTATCTCCTTTCTTGGTGAACTTTCATCATGTTATGAATGTCTTCAGGCTGAGAAATTAAACGACGAAAGAAACTGGAGAAAAGGGTTGCGAGTGAGGTGTCTTCTTAGGCGTTCGGTAAGATCCATTTCACAAATATGAGTTTTAATTTTAACCCAAAAAAAATTGGCATTGTGGAGGTTAAATCTTTGTTGCAGCCAAAATCTGTGCTCAAGAACAGGAAGTCAGATTTTGATGGCTATTTAGATGATGATGACGGGCCAATCCTTGACCAGCAAGAGGATTCCTCTCGCCAAAATACCGCCGTATCAGTCGAGGTGACAACTTTAGAATGCTCTAGATTTGCCAGTACTAACAAATTAATGTTGAAACGTTCGTAAGTTATGTAGAGAGAGATTTTGACATGATAGAATATCTTATTACGTTAAAAGAACTTTTTACGTGATAGTTTCAATAATTTTTTAACTGACCGAGTTAACTTTGTTTATAGGTGGAAGAAACTTCAGTTGGGTTGAAGCAAACTTGGGGTAGGGGTCGGGGGAAATCTAAGCAACGAGCTACACTTCACAGCACGCGTAGCCTACCTGCCCCATCTTCGCACTCGGGGGGCTCGTTTGTGGGCGAAATAGCTTCAAAACAAGCAGCAAAAGGGCCGAGAATGCCCGATGGAACCCGAGGCTTCACAATGGGCAGAGGAAAGCCAATTAGCGTTCCCGTTTAATTAATCTCAGTTAATTAACTAAACTCAGTGAGGGTTTATGAATCCTTTTTCTCTAGTCCTCCTGTTAGTTATAAATTGATTTTTGGTTTTTATGCCCTTTAAAATGTGGAGTGAAGGTGGCCTATTAAGCTTGTTTTTCCACCTAATTTTGGTATATTTTTGTACTCCATTGTTTTTCACCAAGTAATATACTTAATAATGCGAACTTATTGCGCATTTTTATAATACGTTTTTAAAATGTGTCGTATTTTTTGTCATATTTCTATTTCTTGTATTCTTCATTTAGTTTCTCTATATTGTTTGATATGATAGATTTTTTTTAAAGCAAAACAAACATTATATTAATAGAAAAAGAATACAATGGGGTATGCTCAGACAAATGAGCATGATATACACAGACATGATGAAGGTTATTGAAATCTAAGTACAAAAATTGCTCCAATCTCTACACAAGTCTAAAAAAACAGTCCCTCAAAGTCTTTAGTGTTGTACACCTAAGTTGCAACCCAAAATTTGATTTTTTTTTTCCCACATTCTGTCTATAATGACTTCCTTGTTTTCAAAAATCCTTCCGTTTCTCTCTAACCAGATTGCCCAAAGGATTGCCAAAATTGCCGCTTTCCACAATTTGGTTCTTCTTCTGCCTCCCGCCACTTTGCAAGTCATCAACTGGCTGCAAGATCGAGGCATACACCAAAGGATGCCAAATTCAGAGAGTAGATTAGACCACAATTTCATAACCATGGTGCATTCCAAGAACATATGAGAAATAGTCTCCCCATTGTCTCTACAACATACACACCATCCCGGGACATCGCTAGATTAGGGTACCTGATTTGTAGTCTGTCATGTACATTCAATTTCTCCAAAGCCAATAACCATCCAAACACTTTAACTCGAGATGGCGTAACACTCTTCCATACGGATTTGGCCCACATTTCCTCTGAAGTTAAAATATCTAAACTAAGTGCTAAGTAGGTCGATTTGCATGAGAATAAACCACTCTTTTCTGGTTTCCAAATTCTGCAATCTTCTAAAGAGTCACAGATAGAATAATGTTGAAAAGTACTCATCAGAGCACCAGCGTTCGAAACCTCCCAATCAAAGAGATTTCTCCTCAAAAAAAGATTCCATCCTTGTTCTATTCCTGATTCTCCTTCATTTTCCCTCACCATCTCCTTAATGCTTTTGTTTTTAGCCATAGATATTGCTGCCAGATCAGGAAATCTGTCCTTAAGTGCACAATCCCACCCTGATGTCCTAGAAATGTAATGTTTATAAGTTTATTGCATATGAAATTCTTTCTTCTACATTCAGTTTCATAAAGTGAGTAGCAAAATTCCTAAGAAGTTTTGGATTGAAATCTCAGAAATTTAAACCATGAACTACTTATTTTCAATAATAATTAACCTTCAATTGCAAAATTTCTCACATAATCAAATTATTTTCCACTTCTATAGGTTGTGTTTAAACTTGAATTAACTAAATAATTAACATTTCCTCCAAGTGCAAAGATTAATTCAAGGCTTCATTTGGGGCTTTTGTCAAATTACCCCATAAATTACAAAATTAAACCTTTAATCTAACAATTAAATCTTATTTGAATAACACGCTAGAAGACTAAAGTCAAAACCCAAGGAGATCCTAGCCATGCATGAGGTCAAGGCCTACGGTCGAGGGGCAAAATCTGCGCAGGAAAACCCGACGGGACAAATCAGGGGTTCAGCTGACAAGCTTCGTTGCTATCACTACTTGTTTTGTACCGCTTCAAATGTTATGAACTTGGGAATTTGCTCTAGATCTATTGGAATACTACTTAAAGAAATAAGGTAACGATTGATTACATAACTGTTTATTTATATTTTTTTTAAAATATCGTTTATTTTTCAACTATACATTTAAAAATCATAGTCGAGAATCTCATCCATATAATTGGTGCTTGTATTGCCAGGATTTATAATTTTGGTCACCAACTTTGTGTCGATTTTGAAGGCAAGATTTGCATGCTATGCTTATTACAGTTTTAAGTATCAGAACAGGCAAACTTTTGAAGACTAATTACAACAATTGATGTTAAATTAATCACATATTTAGACACAAACACTCGACAAAACGAGAATTAATCATGCATGCTACGTTGGTAATCAAGGTGTTCATCTTGCTAACATCTTAAAAATTGTTATAAAAAATATGAGACAAACATAGATAAGTTATTTTGTGATTTGTGATTACAATTTTAATATTTATTTTCATTCTTTAGTCCTTCCCTCCACTGCATTGCTAAACATTGATTGCTTCTACCTTTTTCCATTCACTTTTGGTCCTAAAATAATAAAGAAAAAGAAAAAGAAAAAGAAAAAGCTGGCTGATAAGCATTATTTACAATCTTTAATTGTCGCAAGATCATTTTGCCTACTCGGATCAGAGCTTTTTCTCAAATCTACTCTGTTTTCAGTTCATTTCAACTCATGATTTCACTCTAAACAATCCAATTAAAAATCAGAAAAAACCCAAGAAATATTGCAAGAAAATTGCATCTTTTACTCATTTTCAGTCATCTTATAAGTGAAAAAAAATGTCTGTTTCAAGTTCAACCCCACCACTATTCGATCCTCTGCAACCACCGCCAATGGCGGTGATGGCCCAACAGGCGGCCTATGCAGGTCATCCGGGTCGCGGTTCGGTTGGACCGGTTATTGGTGTTCTTGCGTTGATAACAGTATTGGGTGCTTTGTCTGTGATGATCGGCAGGCTTTGTTCCGGTCGGAGAATAATGGGTCGTCAAGGGTGTGATTTTGAAAGGTGGGTCGAGATTAAATGCTCCACTTGTGTTGATGGAAGCTTTCACCCCCGTCCTCCGCCTCGCATGGTGGCGGAGCACCGCGTCAGCAGCTCCTCCGGCTCGGCGGTCGCTGTGGAGGCTGCTGAAGAACGTGCCGGAGAAGAGGCGTCGGAACAGCATACGAATTCGCATGATGAGAATCATCAACATCAACATGAAAAGGCAGAGTCTTGAAGTGAGTTCGATTTTCCTTCTTTTTTTTCTGTATATTTTCAGTTATTTTTGAGAAAATGAGATTATTTTTTGGATTTTTTAATTATTTATTTTTTTAATTTCATGTTATTTGCTTTGTTGCATGTATTTCCATGATCAACATTTTGACCTTGTTTAATAGGTTTCTTGAAGAATTATTTTTCTCAGTTATTATTTTTAATTATGTATTATATTTATTTAATAATTTTTATATTTTTATTCATAAGAAAATACTTTTTTTCCCTCTAAATTTCTGTCAAATATATCTTATTTCATGTTTTATCTATTTATTCACTTTTTGCATTCAAATTTACTTATTAAAAAATGAAAAAGAATAATTTGCTTTTGGGCTTATTAATCATCAAGAATTCAAAAGTGCACATGATGAGGTCGAATTTCCACCAATAATGTCTTCCTTTATAGAAAGTGGCCGGGGTGGCGCCGGTGAGAACACACTTTGATTTATTTTTGTCCAACTTTTTCTTTTTTTCCCCTAATCCCAATTCTTTATTTTATTAATTATCGTTATCTTCTTTTCAGGAAAAATAATAATAGGGGAAATTAAATATTTCCCAATAGGAGACTAGGAGTCCGAGAAAAAGTTGACGAACAAATATCATGTCATTTCATGCAGGACAATCAGACCACGTGGTCCGTAGAGGATTTTACACACAGATTCCTCCCTTTGATTGTTAAGGAAGTTATGTGACTTGAATCAGCAGCTTTTGTCGGGAAATTGTGGCAGCGACAGGCAGAGCCACCCTCATAACAGCCACCGTGACCACGGCCGGCATCACTCCGATGGCTTCCACAGTGCCACTCCACCACCACCCTGAATTCATTATTGAGAGGACTCATGGGACCATACTTCAGATACAATTCTATTCAAACAGTACTGTTTTTACTAGAACTCTACTCTAGATTTTAACTTGTATCTATTCCTCATTCAATATCACTTTCCCCTTTCCAAATTCGCTCTTGCTCACTCAATAATCAATATCACTTTTTTTTTTCCTTTTCTATCTCATGCTCACTTTGATGGAATGGAATGAAATAGACAAAAATATTCGTATTTCGTAAAAATGTTTCTATCACTATAACCATGAGCACGTAATGTGCATACAAATAATATTCCCTTAGTTCCATAAAGATAAATCCAATTTAATTTTGCAAGAATTAAGAAAAGTATAATTAATATTATAAGAAAATTAAAATTTAATTGTAATTTTTGAAATACGCCTTTGCATTAAATAATAATATATTTTCATTAATATCAATATCAATATATATTAAATAAGGATCCAATATAAAAAATAAAGAAATTAAATAGACGTAAATAGAAAGCAGACTAATATTTTGGTAGATATGATAAAGGATAGTGAACCTATCTTCGTGGGACAGAAAGAGTATAACATTATCGTGGAAAAAGAAAATACAAATCCTAATCTCGGTGTGATTACGAACCCAAAAAGTACAGACTATCAGACTGACACCACGTGACAAGTGAAAAACATTTCACCCTTCTAACCAAAGCCTTAAACAAGACAACATCAAGAAAGTATTGAGCATCAGTGGTGGAGGAGTTCTCCATCTGCTCGAGTCTTTGTTGACAGGTATAGATTATAAGTTGTAATTATCGAGCCCTAGATCCCTGAGAGCATCAGTGGCAGCGTTTTTGCAGCTCTTGTGAGATCCCTTGGCCTTTCTGAGGAGAGGCTCAATGCCATTGCCAAGCAAAAGCGCTCTAAGATTGAGTAATTGCATGCGCGTTATAATCTCATAGACTCAATGGTACAATAATAGCAGAAAGAAAAGAGTTTTTGGAGGAAAAAAGGATAACCTATTCTCTGGATTCCTGACGACCAGGTTCCTAATCATGAAACAGGAGGTCTTTTGCAGTTGGTCAGAATCTGGGAACCTCTTCATGGCTTGAATAGCAAGATCTCCAGCTCCAGCTTCAATAGCACGAGCCGCATTTTCAGGAGACCTTAAACACAGTACAGATATGGTGGACATAACCTGTGTGAAACCAAATGTAACCAACAAGCGGTAAAATTGGTTATCACGCGATATATTTGGCACCAAAATGCGTATCACACATATTGCTACCAATATTTAATTAAGTAATACAAGATCTGAACATTGATTCCCATCATTTCTTTACCTCTCGTAGTACTGAAGGATCATCAGCGAATCTTGATGACAGTTTGATAAGTCTATCCATGCCTTGCTTGTCAACAATTGCACTCTTATTCGCATCACTTCCTGCCAACTGGTAAATACATCATCATATTACAAATGCCTCAAATTTCCAGAACACAAACCTTGATGTATGCTTTGGTCAAAAGGGTACAAAGAAGGTGACGTGTGTGTCTACAAGAACTAATCTTTTGCGAAAGGTATCTAAGCACCACAAAGGGAATCATCAAAGGAGAGGCATCATTAGGTGTCTTAAAACTTGGTTGAAAGACATATGAAAGAATGTTGATAATGTGATATAAAATTAAAGGGTTTATTGGAGAAACACAGACATATGTTAGACATTGTACGTATTATTTGGTGTCTCCAGATGGAATTTTTTATTAATTGATGTAACCGGACATATATCTAAGATCAAAAGGCAGAAAGGAGATAATAAAATTAATTTCAGTTTCAAGCTTTTCACCTTAAACAACAACGAGCAGCAAGCCCTAGCAGCTGTATTGATTCCCTGAACACCACTATTGTCGAGACAATTGAGAATGGCATCTATACCCCCATGATTAGCGACTGATCTGCAAATCTCTTCCTGCCAAAAAGAACTCAGAATAAGCTAGAAGATCCCAAATAACGACGCATGGCATTTTCCTATTGTCTATGTAAAAGCTATCAATTTCTCATTACAATAACCTAATGCAATGTAGAGCTTCAGCCTTTAGCTGTAAATTCTAAAATTCATCCATTTGAACTTCAAGAACCAAGATATGAATCCAAAGTCACAGAATCATTTCTCCCGTCTGATTTGAGCAGCATATAACGAAATTACATTATAGATTTATAGTTGCAATTGTAACAGAAAACAGCCCTAATAGAGCCATTAACATGATCCAACCTTCGCTTGAATTATTTTTCAAAACACCCTTCCAATTCCTTCCAAACTACTCTTATTCTAGCCAGTAACGTAGATTTGCCAAATTAACCACAACAAATCACCACGAGCTACACTAATGTGTCTTAAGTTGAGATAATTAGGTGATTTGTCATTTTAAACATCCTGTCTTTATGGCATAACCAGCAAGAAGAAAGGCACAACACTTGAAGAGTTCTTTTCTTAGCATTTAAATGATTGCATGTGTATTTCATGTGTATAGACTCACATTAACAGCAACCGCCTTCAAAGCAGTGCTGGCTGATACTAGATTGGTTGAATTGATTCTTTCACGAAGTGAGTCCACAAGAACTTCTGTGATTCCCAGTTCTGCAAATTTTCGAGCATAACCAAAAACCTGAAATGATAAAAATGATTTTTATGCCAAATATATATTGCATTGGTCAACTGAATTCACTTAGAGAGAATCGAGGCCTCAAAACATTTTCACCAATCATTAGGATCAACGCCAAATTGGTGACCTAAGTCAATAAAAGAAATGCATCATTTTGACTTACCTGAGAGGCCACTACACGATTATCATCTGATGTTAAGAGTATACAAATTGCATCGTATACGCTGGGAATGCTCCCATCTCTGTGCTCTGTCAGAATTTGGACTATTAGCTCATCAATTTTCAATTCCATGAATATTTCCTTGAGCACCTCATTACCAGTAGAAGCTGCAGCTACAACTGAAAAACCACTATCTAAGATGTTTACATCTTGTCTTCCATCATACAAAATACTTGTCACGATCTTCGGGCCACCACTCTCCCTAAATATTTCGGTACTTTGAAGATCTGTAAGTGAAAAACAATCACAAGTAAACCAGCTGTCAATTAACACATATTCAGTGTCATACCAAACAGACAACAAGGAGACTTTGGTAACCACGTATGTTAACTATCTAGAATATTTTACCGGGAGAGACAGTAAATGGAGAATTTTAACTTAGACCATATGTTTGGGAGGTGTTTATTGGGACAATAAAAATATTTTAGATCAAACTACTTTTCCCACACTTTATAAACAGTGTAAACACCGCCTGAAACATATATCCACCAAATTCCAAAATTTTAAGTACACCTCTTTGAAGCTATCTACAGAGTAATAACAGCCTAAGAGTGTATTTAGCTTAAAAAATCAGTACTGTTTTGAGTAAATAATCCACACTGCAAGTTCAGAACTAAATTCGCTTCAGACTAGTTACCTTCCAATTATCGACTGATGAAAAATCATCCAGCTATTTAACTCGACAAGTATAGACGCAATTGGTCTTCATAATGAATTGATTATATAATTACTGCCTATCTTCTCCTCCATATCTCAATCACCAGTAAGCAGTTTAATTGTACATGGAATCGTAAGTAATATACATACCATGAAGTAGAGAAGCAATGGCCTTCAGACTGGTGACCAATCCCTGCACGCATCCATTTCTCAACTTCTTACAAACTGAAATTACTAATTCTATCCCACCATTTTTTGTTGCGATGGCAGCATTTCCTGACCCCTTATCCTTACACACATCATTCAATTCTGCCAACACCTCGACAAGTTCATTCACTGCATTCTTGTCTTCCTGATTTCGATCTGACCAATCATCATTCAACGGCCTCAATTTGTTCAAACACTCAATCACAGGATTGCTCTCCCCCGGAACGCACGTGACAATACCTACAAAAAGGGAGAAAAAAGATGTAATTAGCGCGGAAAGTGTATTGCAGCGCTTGAAATTGGAAATACTCACGTGGAAATTCACTAACCGGAGAGATCGACGCCTTGGAGGGTGAGGGTTTGGATGGCGTCTTCTAGGGCTTCGGTGGGATCCATTCCAAGGTCCTCTATGTTTTCCTTCACCATTTCGTCGAAGGTTTGCTGTGATATTGCACGGCCTGATTTTGGTGGTCCCATCTCTCTCTTGCCGCCGGCGATCTGTGCTGCAATTCTCCGAGATGTGTGTGTGAGAGAGTAAACAGAATGCGGGAGATATTTTTGATTTGGAGAATTTTGAAATGGACACGCTGCAAATATTAGGCCATCTCCAATGGGGCAATCAATGGAACCCGATGAACAGTAACCTTGCAGGGGAAAGAGAGTGGCACAATTGCCTAAGTAGGTGGGACCAGTTTGTGCACGCGTGCCTTTTTTTTTTTTTTATCACTTTTATATTAATTATCCCATTTTTTCTCCATTTTTTCGTCTGTATTCCCAAAATACGCCCAAATATAGGCCTGTAATTATTTCACTACTATTTTATTATTATTTTTGAATTTATCTCTATCTCTCTCCTATTTTTTCACTTTTCCCTCTCTTTTTCTCTACACTTCTTTCTATTTATTTTCAAATAAAATAATCATTTTCTTTCTATCTCTCTCCTCAACTCTCTCCTCTACATCATCTACAATTAACATCTCCATTGGAGATGGCCTTATGGTGTGTTGATTGTAAAGTCTGGAAACTGATTGGGAGTAAAATATTTTTTGAATAAATAAATTTTAGGAAAAGATTTTTTACGGAAATAATAGTTGGAGGTATTGATTAGATTAATTTGAAAATTAGAAAATAATATTATTTTCCTTGTTTTCGTATTTTTTTATGAAATTTGATTATTTTCTTTATCTTTATGGTTAAAATAAATTTTTCATAAAAAAATCAGAAAAGAGGTAAAATTTTCCCGAAAATTAAAAATCACCTCCTCCCAAGGAAGAAAATTAAAAAATGACTTTTCCTGGAAAAAAAAATACATAAATCAAACACACCCTTAATTTATATACTCATTTTAAATTTTCAATAGACTCTCCAATTTTATTGCAAATTATGCCGATTTTCCCTAACATTTCACTTCGTTTTACACTTGACTTCTCAATCTTTAAATCTGAATATCTAGTGCAAACTTTTGAAAAATAATTGGCATTAGTCTAAAAACTACCATTATGTTACTTTTTCCGTCAATCACAACTTTTTTTATTTTTTATTTAATCAAAAGAAGAATAATTCAATAATTATACTTCTCTTTTACTCATTTTATTAATAAATAAATATTAAATATTTTTTCTTACAATTTAAACTGCAACGTCAAAATTACAGTTAAATCTTTTCATTTGTCAAAATTTTCCATGAAATCCAAAACTCTGATCTTTCCCCCACAACACCCAACACTATTCCAGAGAGAAATTTTGGAATTGCCTCTTTTATGTTTCTACACTTCTTGAGGACTCACTTTCTTTAAAAAAGTTTTTAAGGTCATATCCTATCCTGCATTTGCTAAACTATCGTTGTTGAACCCAATTCCAAAAATTAAGTTTTTCACTCATTTGTCATGTTCGAAAATTCTTCATGTACAACATGAATTTTTCAAACATGAAAAACCATTCTAACCATTCAAAACGACCACAGTAATTTAGACGAGATGTTTCAGAACAACCATTGTCATTTAGTTGAACAACCATAAAGGATTTTGGTCGTTCTATAATGATTTACAGTAGAAAAAATCCAATTTTTATGAAAAACGATTTTGAATGTGCTCATTTGCAATCATTGCACAACAAGAAAACCTAAAAATAAAATTTCCTACACATATAAACATAAAAAAATAGTAAAATTGAGGAATTTCTTGTATTTGTAAATGTGATTCTTCTTTGTATACTTTCAATGGTGAAATTGTGGGATGGGAAGAAATCTGGTGAAGATGGAGTGGCTTTTGAATATTAAATGAATGAAGAAGATAGAGAGATAAGTGAAGAAGAAATGAAGAAGATAGAGAGAAGTGAAGAAGAAATGAAAAAATGTGGGTTGAATGCACTTTTTAAAGAAAATAGAAGGATAAAATGGTACATTTAAAAAATATAAGAATAAAATGGTGAAAGTATCAATGAAGATCTCAAAAACTTAGGGTGTGTTTGATTAACGGGTTGCAAAAAAAAAGCGGGAAAACGTTTGCGTGGTAGCGTTTCTCCACCTACCCCAAGAAAGCGTTTTACGCTTAGTGGAAATCGTCTTAAAAGCAGTTGTCCTTATATAAACCATTCTTTACAACTTGCAATCAAACAGCGAAAGTGTAAAATATTTTACACGATTTGACATTTGCGTGCAAAACCAATTCCAATCAAACACACCCTTATTGGCATAAGTTAGGGTCATTTCTCATTAGGACCTATTTCCTCATTCCAACTCGACTGAATCCTCCACCCCATCCCCTCAATTAGGGGTGGACAAAATAATCGGAACCAGACCGATCGAATCGAAACCAAACCGAATCACGGAAAAATTGTTCGGTTATTTTAGAATTTTTGAGAATCAAAACTGAAAGATAGAAAATTGAAAATCGAACCAAAAACCATATACTCTCTATCTAAAGATTAACACCACGAATTTTTTGTTTTAAATTAATTGTTATACAAATACCTTTATATATTCAATATAAACGACAATAATACTCTAATTCTTTTAAATTAATTGTTATACAAATACCTTTATATATTCAACATAAACGACAATAATACTTGAATTCTTTTAAATTAATTGTTATACAAATACCTTTATATATCCAACATAAACGACTATAATACTTGATTTATGAAAAATAAATTTGCATTTCTTATTATTTCTTTACTATATTTTACAAATAAAATGCTATCAAACTGAACAAGAATCGAGATATAACAGTAACCGAATCATAACCGAAATCGTTTGGCTCTTGTTGCTTAAAGTTGAGGAGTCTAATGTCAAGGAAAATTGAAAAAGGATTAAGACAGAAGAGAGTGCATATAGCAAGGAGGGAGTTACCTATTAATTTTTTATTATTCTATTTTATTTTTTTTAATAGAATTATTTTTTATTCTTTGAAATGCTCTAATAGCTGCACAGGTTATCGAGTAACCATTTTGTGACCCATCTTCCCCAATATGCCCCTTCATAAACCCTTCGACAGAGCCCTTCGCCGCCCACATTTCAAGCCCATATCAACCACTTCAACGCTATCGCCGCCGCAGCCGCAACCTCTGTCGTCTCCGCCGGACTCTCGTCTAGTGGAGAAAGCCATCGCCATTCTCAAGCGCCACCACCCATCTTCTCTTGACTCTTTAGTTCCCCAATTTACCCCGCAATCCGCCACATATTTACTGCTCCGGTCTCAAAATAATCAGACCGTCGTCCTAAAATTTCTTGAATGGGCTCGCAATTTGCCCTTCTTCAACGACCTCCAATGCAAATGCATCGCTGTTCACATCCTTACTCGCTTCAAGCTCTACAAAACCGCACAATCCTTCGCAGAAGGCGTCGCCATAAATCTCCGGGATGATGAAAATGGAAATTTGGTTTTTGAATGCCTGAGGAAGACGTACCAATTGTGCAATTCGAGCTCAGCGGTGTTTGATTTAATGGTAAAATCGTACTCTAATTTGAAAATGATAGATGCAGCTATAAACACAATAAATTTAGCTAAATCTCAAGGGTTTATGCCTAGTGTGTTATCATATAATTCTGTTCTTGATGCAATAATTAGGGTTGCAGCATATGGATACGTTGATCTAGCTCAAAGACTGTACATTGATATGATCAAACAGGGGGTTACACCTAATGTGTTTACCTATAATATATTGATTAGGGGATTTTGTGGAAATAAGGAATTAAGTAAAGGTTTAGAATTTTTCAAGGAAATGGAGAAAGTTGGCTGTATCCCAAATGTGGTTACTTACAATACTTTAATCGATGGTTACTGTAAATTGGGGAATGTTGATGAGGCTTTTAAGGTGATGAAGTTGATGTGGGAGAAGAATTTGGTGCCTAATGTGATTACCTACAATGTGATAATTAATGGGTTGTGTCGAGATGGGAAGATGAAGGAGACGACTGAGGTTTTCGAGGAGATGAAGAAGAATGCTATATTGCCAGATAGGGTAACCTATAATACACTCATAAATGGGTACTGTAAAGAGGGAAATTTTCACCACGCACTTGTTGTTCATTCAGAGATGGTAAGAAATGGGCTTTCTCCCAATGTTGTGACTTATACTGCTTTGATTAATAGCATGTGTAAAGCTAAGAATTTGCATCGTGCAATGGAGTTCTTCAATCAGATGAACTCGAGGGGATTGAATCCTAACGAGAGAACATATACAACTTTGATCGATGGCTTTTGCCAGCAGGGGTTCATGGATGAAGCTTATCGGGTTTTGAATGAAATGATTGGTCGAGGATTTTCACCATCTGACGTGACGTACAATGCGTTGATAAATGGACATTGTGTGATGGGGAGGATGGATGATGCTTTACGGGTTATTCAAGATATGACTAAGCAAGGAGTTCAACCAGATGTTGTAACTCACAGTACTATCATATCTGGATACTGTAGGGACTTGGACTTAGATAAGGCGTTTAGAGTGAAAGATGAGATGATGAAGAAGGGAATCTTGCCAGATGCCATTACATATTCTTCGCTGATCCAAGGTCTTTGTGTTCAGAAGAGACTCACTGAAGCTTGTGAGCTTTTTGAAGAAATGTGGAGAAAAGATTTACAACCTGATAAGTTTACATACACTACTCTAATGAACGCTTATTGTGTTGAAGATGATCTTAGCAGTGCTCTTCGCCTGCACGATACAATGACGAAGAAGGGGTTGTTTCCAGACGTGGTTACTTACAGTGTGCTAATAAATGGGCTTAACAAGCAAGCTCGAAGCAAGGAAGCCAAAAGGCTTCTCTTCAAGTTGTTCTACGAGCAACCTGTTCCCCATGATGTGACTTATGATTTTCTGATAGAAAGCTGTAGTAGTAATGAGTTTCAGAGTGCTATTCCTCTGATAAAAGGGTTTTGCATGAAGGGTTTGATGAACGAAGCTGATCGGGTTTTTGAGATGATGCTAAAGAGGAACCACAAACCTAATGAAGCAATTTATAATATTCTCATGCATGGTCATTGTCGAAGTGGGAATGTGAACAAAGCCATTGATCTGTACGGGGAAATGCTGCATCATGGACTTGTACCTCATGCCGTGACTGTCATTGCTCTTATTAAAGAAGTCCATAAAGCGGGATTGAGTGACAAGCTGAGTCGAATTATAAATGAAACATTGAGGAGTTGTAAGGTTGCTGATGGTGAACTTGCTAAAGCCCTTGTTGAGGTTAATCACAAAGAAGGAAATATGGATGCTGTATTTCAAATTCTCACTGAGATGGCTAAAGATGGCCTTCTTCCAAATGATGCAAGAACTACTTAGCTTTACAGATGAATTACATGGGACGAATAGGGTCGACTTGTCGAAAAAGTTATACTGAAGTAGAAACGGTAGTCATTGGCATTGCAGGGTTAAATGTGACGTAGTAGATGATGTTTATTGGAAGTCAAGAGTCAATATCTGTTAGTAAGGGTGATTAATATATGTTTACTTCAAGCGGGGCTAGAAGACTGAAGACTGGTGGATGTTGAATTGCGATAATGAGGTGGACCTGGAGGGTGATTTTAATGGCGGTATGGGTCCCTATTTCAAAGAAATCGGCTGAGGTTCTTTCCTTGCTTGAAGGTGATGGCACGTGCTGGATGTGGACCAAATGAAGGACATGAATAGGGACTACTGTCTGAGTACCTTCGCGCGTGATACAGGTTTGATTTTCTAGGGTCCGATTCCATGTTCACACCAAATGCAGCAATGCCCACCAAATTAATGGAGTTGACAGTTAACATTATTCATGTACATGTACAGTCTAGATGATCACCTGTCTGTTTAACATTCAACCAATCTAAAAGTAACTAACATTTTATAGGATGCTCCATGTTGTGTTGCCAACGTTGGGAGCCTACCAGAGGCTCCCAGCGTTGGCCCCTCACCCCCTCCCCCAAAAAAACCAAAAAGACCCAAAGGAAGAAGGGGGGTTTTGTGGGGGGGGGGTGGTGTCTCCCTGCGGATAGGCTCCCAGCGCTAACAGCTCCTTTATAGGATTGTGATACGTAATCTTGAAGTCAATGAAGTGGTGAGCCATGAAGTGCATGTAATATTATTCAGGGTTTGTTCGCGTGTACTTATTTTTGTCTAAAATTTTGCTAAAAATGAAGTATAGTGGTGGGGACCATAAGATGTGTGGATAATAATGAGTGATGATGTGAAATGTGTGGTTGATATTGATGTTTGACTTTGACTTTTAGTAGTAGGTAATTTTTAGGTGAAAAAAAGAGGAAACGAACACACGCTCAATTATAAAATGTGCATAGGGCGGAAATGAATGCCAATAAGTCAAAATTTTTTATTTATTTGTATTATATATTTCATGTTTCTCCTTTTTAGAGGTAGTTGAACATCAACGTCTGAATACCAAATTTCATGTGGTTTTGTTTGTTTATTTATTGATTTAGTGGGCGAGCTATGGTGTGATAAATGCATGAGTTTTTTAATGTTGGCTTAGTAGGTAACATCTGTTAAGAGCTTGTTAGCTAAAAATTAAAATTTAATTATTTTTTCTTAATTTCATTTTCAAACGTGTATTCTTGTCTCTTTCGAAAATATATTGTTCTTTATGTTTTTATTTAACCTTTCTTATTTGTCAACCATACATTCTTTTTCTTATGTATATTATAAAATTTTAGTTTCATTCATCTAAAAATTTTAGAGATATTCAATTTTATGAAAATATATGAAATTTCAGTTTGAAATATAGGTATCAAATTTAGAGCATTTTCAATAGCTTGTGCATTAACGTATTATAGTTCAGTAAGTCAAAAAATGGATTACACGGCACATTGAAAAATAGACAATACTTAGACAAATAGTCTATATCTCAATGTTGTGTTAGACATTGTCGATTTATGTATTGCATATTCTCTCTTTTTTTTTATATATAGCAAATAATTGATATACACATAAATTATTATTATTTTTTAATCCACATTACTATGATTGATGTTCAATAAAAATTCATATTGTTCTATCGGAGATGTTCTAAGATCCCAAGGAAAGTCAAGTGTGGTGAATTTGCTAATCTATCTAACGTAGCAAAGGTGTGCGTCTCCCTTTGATATAAAGCAAACAGTGTCCAAGATTCATGATTCGTAACTCAAGCGTGAATAAGATTTGCTCTTTTTGTCTCACTTTCTTGTGATATGGATTTTAGACGATTTTGTGCAGGAGAGTGGGCACACTTCGGGTTCAAACATTTGTGGGGGACCTCCGGCCCCTACTCATTATGTATTATTTATCTCATTTAATATAGATTCAAATTTTTTTTAAAAAAAATATTGGATGACATGGCGCCCTGTGAGGGTGCCACATCATCAGTGTGCATAACTCTTTTCACACCGTGTGTGTAGGAGAGCACTGACCATATGATAATATCATAAATAGCATCAACTTTTTCCACGAGAAAAATGTCGACTCTTGTGAGTAAATCATTACTCGCATCAATTTGCACCCTAAAATTATGGACATGATTTTCCTTTTCACAAAAGGTAATTGCACTAGCTTTCAAAATCATGACCCTACATAATGAGCAGCATCTCTAATATTAATTAGTTGCAATGCTACCATTAATGACGAATTCTCAACCAACAATAAGTAATGATATGTCACCCTTGAACTCTACACGAGTGTTCACAAAACTTGACTTGACGTCTACAGCTTCCAAAGCAAACTGTATAGCGAGTTGGAGAATGAATACATTAATCAAATTAAATACGTAGTTGAAAATTCATAAATAATAAAAACCTTGTCACATTGATGAAAAGTTTGACAAAATACAGATCAAGCAAAGATGATTTTATTTCACCCACGAGGCAAAGGACCACTATGACCAAGTCCTCTAGAGATGTTCATGTTGTGAACATTGTTAGGATTAAACCCTAAACAGCCCAACAATCCTTGTCTATATGGCAAGAAAGTCCTCTTCTTCATCTCCTCTGACACTGCTCTTTTCACATTGTAATGAAATTCATGTGCTGAAATTGGTGGCCCTCTTCTCCTACTCGAAACAGACCCCACACTCTCCGTCGACCTAAAGCTCGAATTCTTCACGTCGTCGAGATTGTTTTTCTTCAACAACGCGTATTTATTGAACTCGTTTTTATCGGTCGCTCGACTCTCCGATGCACTTCTGAACAATAACAAATCCTTAATCTTCCATTTCTTGTACCAAAACGAAGAGAAAGACGAAGATGAGAACAACGACGACTTGGACGTATTCTTGGTGATTTCTTGATTGCTTTCGGGTTCGAATAACAAATCCGAAACCCGAAAAGGGGATAAAGATCTTGTTTGCTTGTGTCTTGAATTTGATGTACTAATCCTTTCTCTTCCTCTAGAGATTTCTTGAATGTTTTCCCTTCTTGTTTGTTCAATGGCTGCTTCAAATGGATCAAACTCTCTCTTCTTGTAGAAGGCATCTTTGATCATCTTCTTTGGAGACCGAGGTGATTTTGGAGAATCCAGCGGCTTAGATTGCATCCTTGGTGGCGGCTTTAACGGCTTGATCTTCCCTCCGTCGAAAAGCTCGTCCGCCGGTAAAGAAATTCGATCAAGTTGTCCACTAAAGTCGAACGAAAACTCTGTATCTCTTCTATGATCATTGTCATCATCAACATCATCATAACCTTCATCTTTTGCTTTGGAAATTCCAGGCTTCTCTTCCCAATCAAACGGGACGGCGGACGGGGATGACTGGTCGCATTCATTGTAGAAGGTGGCCGCCCGGTCGGGGCTGGCCGGAGCGCTGTAGAAGAAAGTACCGAAGCGTACAGGGCTCGACGGGGCGCTTATGTACGGCGAAGTACATGCACTGTCGAAGTTGAACTCCGCCGCCGGTGGCGGTGATGTTGTCATCACCTCCATCTCCATTCTAGTGTGTGTGTTTGTGTTTAGAGAGTTGGAAATGGAAATACAATGTAGCATGCCTATATAAATGCAGTCATGATGAAGGAAAGAGGTAGGAAGGTGTGTGGATGCGTGGGTGGGTGGGGGTGGGGAGGGGTGTTGGGGTGAGCCGCCTATTTACATCAGGCTTTGATTATTTTGTTCATGGATTATTGTCTCCTTATTTCATTTTCTTGATTGACACTCTTAACAACTCCAGCAGTGGTGTGTAAACCTTACTTAATTATCTGTTTTGGTTTATATTGTTTGGAATTTCACACACAGGACCATTAACTATTGCGTGAAGTGACGATCGACGTCGGGCGACGAATGATTAAACCTTATTCTCGACTAGTTCAATGTATGTTACATTAATTCAATAATATGAAAGTCTGTAGAGAAGATGTCATTCTCGACCCTTTTGGATTGATGCACAAAAGTCTCAATTTTTTGCAAAAAGTTTTACAAAATGACATGACTCAGATTTCATCACGTATTAATTATTAACTACACACGTCTCTTTTAATACAAGTTTCTGTATACGATTTTTGTGTAAGTATCGTTTTTGAATTGACCATAATAGGGACATTACTTTCTTGGACAAGTTTGTCACTCGTTTGACTTGTTCTTTTTGTAATTGGGAGTTAAATTTAGTGGCGTTCCTTTGTAACGGGTGATAAAGAACGGGGGCTGTAATGGAGATCTGATTTTACTTTTACCGTTGGTTTTGAAATTACATTTGGGTTTTTGAATTTTAAATCAACGGAAAATAATGATGACGATAATGGATAATCCGATCTTTATAAATTGTAGTCAACCATGTACGGCTTATTATGGTTTGGTAAATTGAAAATTAATGGATATTTTGGATATGGAGACATTTTTAATTCTTTGCATACGTCATTACTTCTTGGTTGCAGTTGCAATGTATCGTGTATATATGACATGTACCATACGTACATTATATTGATGAGCATCAGTTATGATCCGATACCCACAGTCGGGAAAAAAAATAATAGAAATTCGGGTGGGGGCCCTCCACCAAAAATTTTATTATTTTTTTTAAATTTTTTATATCTACGTTAAATTAGACGAATAATATATAATTGTCCTCATATAACTATACATTATATTTATGAGCACATAGGGTGTGTGCGCTTTCAAAAAAATCGTCTTATGTAGTATGATATAACTGACCTTTTTGCTCTAAGATTAACTAAATATTATGGCCATTTATTTTCTAGACGAGAAAACAAAGAAATAACATTATTATAAATATTTATTCAAAAAAATATTATTATAAATATTATTTCTAGAAGAAGGTACCGAAGGGCATAGAGCTCGATGTACATGAAGATATGCATCGACAAATTCTTGGTGAATTTTAATTTTTCAAATAAAATTTTAATTTGTAGCCGACTGATTAGTTAGAAGCATTTCTTTGAAAATTAATCATTAGTTTAAACAATCTTGAAAAAATTTGTTGAGTAATTAATAAAAATATCGATAGTTAAGTGGAAAATGGGACGATTATAAAAAAATTATTAATAATAATATCATTTTAACAAATCTCAAATAATTTATTAAAAAAAAAAATCTCAAATAATATTTTGAAAATCAACGAGTATCTGATCGAATTTTTGATGACTAGTAATCGCTGCTTCTAGAAACAAAATCTCCTTGATCTGCCCATTTTGTTGTTTTTCCCTTTGTTTTATTTTGAACTTTCTAGTTTTCATATATCTTGCTGATTTGGCCGTCGTTGCTGAGAATAAATTTTCAATAAGGTTATTGATATATGTTAATAAGATTAACATAAAATCTAAAAAAATAATTAAAATAAAGAATGAGTTACAACAATAAACTTTAAAAATTTAACTTGAAACAATTCTATAATAATTTCGATATAATTTTCCTATATTTCATACTAATTAAAGCGAATATAATAATCGAATTAAATTTTATTTTTAAATTCAAAATGAAACTTTTAGCGGAAAAATGACTCTCATATTATATGGGAGATATATAAGAGTTAGAATTCTAGAAGAGGAAGGAAAGATTGAGTTCAAATTTGTGATTATCATTTTACAATTAAATTTTTATTTTTTAATTCATAAAAATAAAATTTTTTGAAAAAAATGATCTCATTTTATAAATATATATATATATATATATATATATATATAGATATCGATAGTTAAGTGGAAAATGGGACGATTATAAAAAAAATAATAATAATATCATTTTAACAAATCTCAAATGATTTATTCAAAAAAAAAAATCTCAAATAATATTTTGAAAATCAACGAGTGTCTGATCGAATTTTTTATGACTAGTAATCGCTGCTTCTAGAAACAAAATCCCTTTGATCCTTTTCCTGAATTTGTGTTCTTTACTCTTCAGATTTTGTTTGTTCATCTGATATTATATAAAAACACATAGAGGTGGTTATTTATCTTATATGAGATTACTAATTCAACGGTAATGATCTCCTCCCATACTTTTGTGGGTGATATGCCTCACACACACCTCCCATATTGTCTCTCTCTTCAGCAAAGCCTGATCCTGGCCTCCACATGAGGCCATGTGGTTATTTATCTTATAGCTAATATATCCTCCCACATATGGGAGGAGATCATGCTCACTAATTAATTAGATGTTAATTCAATATTCTTCTAACCCACGGACAACTAGATGAACGAAAGAATCCATAAATCTTCAAACCCTTAGAAAGGATACATATAAACCTTAATTAATTAAAACTGAACATTTACAGCTCTTCATGCAAACAACGTAGATGGCAAATCCTTTAATCTAAATCATGATTAGAAGGCACAAATTCGACACCCATTTTTCGTTCAATTCTTTTTCTATAATATAGATATTAACTTAGGATTTTTATTTAAAAAATCTAAAGATCTTTAATTCATAATACATGGACACTTATGCTCTGTTCTAAAAGAGTGCTTAAGCGTACGCTTATGCACTTCTAAACCTAAAATTTGGGGTCACGCTTTGTCATGCCTAATATTTTATCGGACATCGACCACCCTTTTACCATGTATCATTAAATTTAAGCGCTTAAGCTTAAGGTGTCACCTTAGCTTTTTTTTGCAACGTTTCGCGTTTTTTAGAATAATGCACTTATGTGATATTTTAATATCGATTGTTGTCTATCTATAATTTATACATGAGCTGCTGAGCATTATAGTATCAATTAACATAAAAATGCTACTGCTAATAAATCATTAGATGTATAGTTGATAGTAAATTATTACATTAAATTTAATTACAACTTCAAATTTGCAATGAATGGTCAAAGAGAAACATTAATTGTCATCTCATAATTTTTGTATTATTTAATAAATAAATTGTGTTAATATTTCTTTATTGGATTTTTATAATGTGCATTTGGACAAGTGTAGTAGTAGTGACAACATATTCTTATCCACACAGATTCCCGTTTACGAGGAATCGAACCTGAGACTTCTAAGTTTTAGGGCCTTAATTTTGACCTTCTGAATCATGAGGCTAAAGCCTCATTGGTCGTGAATGGGACTTTTTAATATATTATCATTCTACAAAATTATGAAATATAGTGTTGATATCATAGTTATCAAACCTGGACCAACCCGGCTGGTCGTGGAAACCCCCGGTGATCTAGCAACCAAACCAGTTCGGTTGAACTTTTTTACTCCTTTGCTATTGACCCGCTTATGACTCGGCCAAACCGCCCGGTTTTGTAAAAACCCAGTATTTCGGAATAGTGTAAACCCATATGTTCAAATGCACAGTATAAAGTTAATTTTTTAGGATTAAAAAATTAATTTTAGGTTTGCAATCCTTGGCTTGAACTTCACGGCCCTCCCACAAGCTTCAACAACGATTCAGCGAGTGACGAAAAATTAGTACTGATGTTTGGTTTTTTTTTTTCCTTTTATTTAGTTTTCTTAATAAATAATATATGAAGTAGTTCTTAATTTCCCGTTAAAAAAAAATAGTTCTCAATGTTAATTTTCACTTGTGGAGTGTTAGTTTACAAATTAATGAAGTGCCAATTTTCAATGACAATAATTTAATTAAATTTTAGATAAATTATTTTACCGTTTAATAAGAATTAACTCGCCGGTTCAACCACGGAGTCATTAGTTCAATCGGTGAATGAGTGATCCATCTCTCCATCCGGGTCAATGTCCGATCCGAATATGATAACTATGGTTGATATCAACCAAATGGTGAACTATGGGGTGCATATAATATTATTTTAAATTTAACATTTGAATTTGTTACAACAATAGTTTTCTTCAACATTTGTTCTTCAGCAAATTATTTATTATTCTTGACCTAAATATGAATTTACACGCACGTCTTCACGATTAAAAAATATGCAACGATTAGTTTATTGATTACATGAAACATCGTGGCATTAACAATTAATTCAGAATA
This sequence comes from Jasminum sambac, assembly GCA_018223645.1. NCBI lineage: Eukaryota > Viridiplantae > Streptophyta > Magnoliopsida > Lamiales > Oleaceae > Jasminum > Jasminum sambac. The sequence continues at coordinate 22,963,536 of CP073648.1, read as the reverse complement.
AAAAAGCTACTAGCTTATGATATTAGAGGCTATGCCTATCTTAATCCACTATATTTGACCCTAAAATGAATACTAGAAGATAATAAATATATGTGCACCTGATAATTAATGCTCTAAACAGTTAGGTTGATATATATATATATTATTAACATTATGCCCACATGCTGCAATGTTTTTGTCTAACTCGCAAAAACTAAAGTCTGCTCTCTAACAAACTTCAACTTGTTAGTATTACCGATATGTGCTAGTGCTCTCCTATACACTAGTGTGTAGGAGAGTATGCACACTCCATGACATAGCGCCACGTGATGGCTCCACATCATCTAATTTTTTTTTTTTAATTTTAATTTTTTTTTGGAATCTACGATAAGTGAGATGACTAATACATAATGCTTCTTTTTGATGGCGGGGTTATATGCACGTCTGAATTTTGAATGGGAGTTATGCACAGTGTGTATATAAGAGTGTGTAGGAGAGCGGGAGTGTACCAATATGAACAAGATTTTAACTTGCCATTATTTATGGCCAGAGATAATTTCCTATTTGTTGAAAATTGACATCCCCGGGCCCGATTGATTGGTATGTTATATTTGACCGTTCGAAATAAAAGTTGAGAGACAGATATGATGAAATTAGTCAACTTTATTCAAAAAATAAAAATAAAAATAAAAATTAGTCAACTATTTAGCCAATCGCGTCGATTTCAAAGGATCAAACACTTCATCATACAACAAGTTACTCTGAGTAACAATATCATCAAATGGCTCATATTTTATGCCATTCATCATACACTATTTTCAGACCTGTGATATAGTGGTCAACATAGATACATATTCAATAAAGTTCATCGATAAAAGGCCATAAAGTTATTCAATTTTGGAAGTGGCAAATGCCATCAAAGTTATTACAATCCGCATTTTGTCCTAAGACAATGGACTCGATTAAATTTCAATTGCAAAACGAAAATTTCAAACATTTTACTTGCGTTAATTTTATCTTTATCCCTGTATAGGAGGAAGCTTTCCCTCTAAGAAGGACGAAAAGACGATGAACGCTCGCTCTGGCTGGTCACTCGGAACATCATCTCCTGATCCTCTTGTGGTCACAAATGTCTCACGTTCTCGTAGCCAACTACATAACCTCCAACCTTCAAGCGATAGAGAGATGGTGTTAACATACTATATAATTCGTATAGAGTGATAAAAATTACTATACTGCTTTTTCTCACCGTGAGTCTGGCTGTAAAGTGTGTACAAATAGGAACATAACTAGTATACTAATTTTTCAAGGTAAATCTTATTGTAAAGTATGAGGATTAATCCCCTCCTCATATGGAGAGGCTCCCCACGCCACATGTCCCCCCTTGATTGGAGGGGGGCTTCAAGTAGGGTCCCAAGCTTTGATTAATCCCCTCCCCATAGCTTTGATATATAATTTTTACTATTTTAAAAATTAATTATTTTACAAGTAAATAAGTTATTTAACATTAAAAATAAGTAACTTTTTAATCAATAAAAATTGTATATCAAAATTATACTCATATCGAAAGTGTTGGTGAATTGAATAATTGAGAGATTCAATATGAATATATCTTGATATATGATTTTTGTTATTTTAAAAGGTACTTATTTTACCCATAAATAAATGAATTATTACTAAAAATAATTAACTTTTAAGATAGCAAAAATTATATATCGAGATTGTAGTAGTGTTGGCAATGGATCGGGTTCGGATCGGATCGGCCTAATCCAAATCCAAATCCAAATCAAAGACCCCGATTCAAATCCAAAGCCAAATCCCTCGGATCGGATCGGATCAAGAAAAAAATCCAAATATGATCCATATTGGTATAAATTTTTATAAAAAAAATAAAAAATAATAAAAATAAAATAAAATAAATAAAAAATAAAAAATAAAAATTAATTCGGATCGGATCGGATCGGATCAGGCCGATCCAAATCCAAATCCAATCCGTCTCGGATCGGCCGATCCACGGATCAATGATCCACGAATCTTCGAATCGGTAAAAAATTGCTCCATTCGGATCGGGTATCCATCGGATTTGGATGGGATCGAATTTTTCTGCCATCACTAGACTGTAGTCATATTGAAGCTGTTGATTAATAGTGTAAATACAGAACTAAAAAAATTTCACAATTTTTAAATTTTTAGATGTAAAATTCCCCTTCCAAAATGAGAGTCACCATAACATGATCCTCATTTTGTGAGGGTGAACAAATTTGCACTCAATTTGACAACTGATTCTAGAAGTGTTTTGTTAAGACACGGGAGATAACGTCACTTCGAGGTTCAAAATGGGGACTAGTTCATATTCAAAGCCTACTAAATTTAATCATGAAAACATGACAGAAGAGACGTTTTGATATTCAACCACATAGTTCCTACCTTAAAAGTGACAAAGAATTTGCGTTAAGATACTATCTTTAGTAATTAAATTGTTCTTTACATTGCTAATCTCCGATATATAAAATAATCGCGGTCTTTATATACTGAATTCTTGTAGCAGTTGCGTTGATTGACTGAGACGAACCTGTGTAAATCTTTTTGTTTTCCTGTCTTTTATGTTAGGTCGGATTTCTTGAGATTGCTAAAGTAAAGGGAATTCAAGTTCTTATTTAAGCAATATAAGTAATCTTTCATCCATGTAGATTCGGTGAAATGGTAAAAGAGTGCTCGACCAGGTTACTGATGCTTGTGAACATCGTGCCTCGATAAGTTGTTGAATCTCATATTTGCATTGCTTTTTGTGTATATTTACTATGAACACCATTATTCAGAAGAAGTTGATGCATTGCAAGAATTACTGTGCGACATTATGATTCATTCAAGTAGCAGCGATAGTAAAAAGCATTGTTCATTAGGCGTAGTGATTCTGATTTCAATCTAGATATGTTTTTAGTAGATTTATTTAATTGCTGAAAATAAAGATAAGATTCAATCTGATTGGGCATCATTTAGGCAAATTTATTTTATTACAGGGTTGCTGTATTTTCCATTTTCCTAGTCCATCTATGTATTACATGTTGGGAACTAGGCGCTGCTAATTCCGCCCAAGATCAGTGGGACGAATAAATGCGACTGAGAAAAATAATGGACGCTAAAATAAGCACAAAATAAAACACCGAGATTTAACGTGGTTCGGCCAAACTGCCTACGTCCACGGACCCACACCAATATATTTCACTATCACAAAAGGAGGAGTACAAAAATACCACACTGTATTTTCTCTGCCTACGCAAAGGCTTTAACACTCCACTCACTTTTATCTCTCGTGTATAGCTTCTACACTGAAGCTCTCTCTCTACACAAGATCTCTCTCTTTTTCTCTCTACACAATGGCTATTGTGTTTTGGTGTTGATTGTGGTGTGTAACAATGCAAAATGGAGCTCAATTTATAGGCAAAATTGGGGGGCAAATATGGAAGAAAAACTTGCACCTAATCCTTTTGACTTTGAAAATATTTGGCCAATTTCCAAAAGCCATAATTCTTGACCATTTTTTCTTACCTCCCACCTAACATTACATTGCTGATAATAAATTGCAAACCAGACAATGTGTAGCTAAAAAAGTCGGGTTCACTTCTGTAAATTACAATTTAAGCCGTAAGGAAAATGTAAGCCGTACAAATTGTAGTGTCGCCTGTTTCACAAAACCTTTTTTGAAAAATAAGGAGCATACTGCTTGTTTTATATTTTCTGTTTTCGTTTTCGAAAATATTTTGGTGTTTTCTATATTTAATTGTTATTTTAAGAAAATTAAAAATGAGTTTGGTTTATTATTTTAAAAAATTATTTTTGAGAAGAAAATAGAAAACGTATTTGGATTATACTTTTAAAAAAATACAATTTCATATAATAAAAATTACAAAAAGTCCTAAAACTTTTTAAAATCTTCAAACAAGCTCTCATCTTCACCAACCCTATCCCCACCCCACCCCTTATTGTTCCTCTTGCAATCGCCGATGAGTGATGACCACCTGCGAAGGTGGTGGAGAACCACCTTCGCAGGTGGTTCTCAAAGCAGGTGGAAAACCACCGTGGTTCTCCGCCTACGAAGGTGGAGAACCACCACCTTTGAGCTCAGGTGGAGCACCACCGGATCTGGTGGTTTGACTTTTTTGGCGGTGGTTGGCGGTGGTCGAGATTGAAACGCATAAAAATAAAATTTGGTACTCAAATGTAATAAATGTAAAGTCTAAAATTCAAAAACGTGTTTTCCTTATTTTCGACATTTTACCATAGAAAATGCGAAAACACCGAAAATATTAAAAAGACGTTTTTCGTGTTTTTATATAAATTTTGAAAACGATTTGAAAATGTATTTTCTAAAACAATAAATAGAATGCATTTTTAACATTTTCGAAAACAGAAAACAAAAAGCGGCCCTAAAACAGCAAGAAACATAACGGCTTTCCTTTTCCAATTTCAATCATGCCTTCTTAATCAGCGTGGCCTAAAATCCACTGTGGTTGAAGATTAGTCAGAGTATGGTATTCAAGTTAAGCAAGAAAATTTTAAAAATTAACTCCTCAAGCTTGATATGTGTCGATTTATATTCCAATTTAAGAACAACTTGTTCTTTACAAATGTCTTTACAAAAACCTAGGAATGATATATTTCCAGTGCTAGAACTTTGTTAAAGTTCAAATGCTGACGTGACACATCATGGGCCTCATGGCACTGCGGGAGGCTCATAAGTGGACTCTGCTACCTTGTGACAGTAAGTGACAATCGTCACATCAAGCGCTGGAAAAGTTCTAGTGCTATATGAATGTATCATTTGAGACCCAAATCATACTGCAAAAAATTGGTTCGAACATTTTATGGGCATTTATCTTTATCCCTCTATAGGACAGAGTGAGAAAAACGTAATTGCAATCTTCCCAATGAGTTATTCCGATGGTGTTAGCATGAAGAGTCTTTTGCACTTCGGGTGTGTTTAAATAGGTGTAGACGTACTCGTCTGGCAGCCAAAGAATCCAATGAAGATATACCGATGGAGCACTAGAAGAGTAAGAGTAGAAAGGGGCATAAATGTCGTAGATGAAGATGTCTTCTGTAAGATCGCCCTCTTTAATTAAGACACAAAAATTGTTCTTTATATGATTAATCTCCTATAAAACAATTGTCCACTTTATATATTGATTTGTCGCAGCAGTTTCAGATTGGATTGAGATGAAACTATATTATAAATCTTTATGTTGTTCATAAATTGTTGTCTGCTTATTTCATTTTCTTGACGACACTCTTAACAAATATCAACTCATTCTCTGCTATCTTACTTAAACTGTCTATTTTGGTTTATAATTGGCGATTGTAATTAAGAAAAAATTTAATTAGACTAAAATTATATATACAATTTTTTTTTCTTATATAAAACTTATAATTTTTTTTATTGGGTCGGGTGGCTACGACCTGGTCGAGCCCCAACCTAAATCCATCCCTGATTGTTTGGAATCTCACACAAAGTACCATTAATTACTGTGTCGAGTGAGGTGAATAGACATAACGATGGACATCGATCGACAACTAATTAAGCCCATGTTCTCCTACTCATTTTTACACATTTTTACATATTTTTACACACAAATCTAGTGACACTACCTGTTACTACACAAATCTCTATCATTCAATTCCGCTTTTTATCTCTCCTATATCATATCAAAACACATAAAAACACACACCCTAACACCTCCTAAACGTTATTTCTCGACTAGTTTTTGTTATGTTATATGAGTCCGGTAGTATCAAAAGCGTGTCTTGGTTATGATGTCGTTTGCTATCTGGATTGATGTTCTACAAAAGCTTTAAGATTTTGTTATAATTATACAGAAAGTTGTACAAAATGACAAATAACATGCATATTTTGTCAAGTATCAATAATGAAACGCTTACATAACTTTTTATACAAGTTTTTGTATACAATTTTCGCACAAATATTTTCTTCTGGATTAACGATAATAGGACATTATTGTCTTGGAGATTTATCTTTCTTATTTTTTGTAATTGGGAGTTAGGGGTGTACTAGTCCTGGGGACGGGTGATAAAGCAGAGGCCGTAATGGAGATTTGACTTTATTTTTGCCGTTAGTTTTGAAATTACATTTTGTTTACTGAAATTCAAATTGAATAATGATGACGCTAATGAATCATCAGATCTTTATAGTATTAAAATTGTAGTCAACCATGTACGGCTCATATTTTGATAAATTGAAAAATAACGGATATTTTGGAGTCAATTGTAATTCTTTCTATGCGTCCTTAAACTTTATTACTTGTTTGTTGAAGTTATATTTTATTCGCGTTAATTTGTACAGTGATGGATTATGCAATGTGTCATATATGACGTGTGCCATACGTGCGTTATGTGTATATATAGTGTTTGAGCTTTGAAACAAATTGTCTTATTACGATTGTTATAATTATTAAGGGTGTGTTTGATTGTAAAATTAGAAAATAATTGGAATGAAAATATTTTTCGGATAAATAAATTTTGAAAAAATATTTTTCAGGGAAAATGGCAGTGGTAGGATGTTTGAGTACATTAATTTGCAAGTTGGCAAATACTGTTATTTTCCTTTTGTTCATGAAATTTGAATATTTTCCTTATTTTTATGGTTAAAGCAAATTCTCCATTAAAAAAAGCAAACTGTTTCCCGAAAACAAAAACCACATCCCCCCAAGGAAAACGTTTTCCTTCAAAATAAGGAAAAGAAAGAATTTTGAGAAAAGTTGGAAACGTTTTCCTGGAAAAAAAGATGCAATCAAACAGACCAAAAGTCAGAAAAATGTGAAAAAGTTGATTTTCCTGGAAAAATTTGCCCAATCAAACGCACCCTAAAAGTATTATATTTCCACAAGAAAGTGCCATAGCGTGCAACGCGCAAGCCTCGATGGGGTGTTATGTATGAATTTTAATTTTCCAAATAAAATTTTATTCTGTAGCCGAGTGATTAGTTCGAAGCATTTCTTTGAAAATTAATTATTAGTTTAAACAATCTTGAAAAAATTGTTGGTTATTTGTCTACATTTACGAAGGGTTATTATTGGCCTAAATATGAGTTTACACGCACATCTCACGATTATAAATTATGCAACAATTAGTTTATAATTATACGGACGTCGTGCTGTAAATAATTAATTCAGAATACATATTATTTATAATATTAGAGATTGTGCATATCTAACCCACGTTATTTGACCTAAAATGGTTAGCGATAATGAATATATGCACCTAATATTTTGATACTCTAGATTGTTAGTTTGACATATAAAAATATTAACATTATGCCCACATGCTGCATGTTTTTTTTTTTTTTTTTTGTCTAACTAGCAAAACTAAAGTCTAATCTAGTCTATAAAAATTACTCCAACAAACTTCAACTTGTAGTATTGCCAATATGAACTAAGATTTTTAATTGATATTAATCCCCACTAGAAATAATTTCTTCTTATTATTATTATTATTATTATTATTATTATTATTATTATTATTATTATTATTATTATTATTAGTACATAAATGTAATTCTATGTCATTCATCATACACTTTCAATTTGTTGCACACAAAGATGAAGCTTTTATTCAAACCTTGATTGCATATCAGACGTTTAAATGCAATCAAAGTTATTACAATCTGCAATAGTCCTAAGACTACATATGCACTCAATTAAATTACAATTGTGAAAACGAAATGTTCAAGCATTACACACACATAATTTTATCTTTATCCTTGTGTAGGAGGAAGCTTTCCTTGTAAGAACGATGAGATGAAGATAATCGCTCGCTCTGGCTGGTAACTAGGAACAAAATGTCCCGATCCTCTTATGGTCACAAATGTCACGTTCTCGTACCCAACTGCGTAACCTCCAACCTTTTAAACGATAGAGAAATTTTGTTAAGTATGCTATAGAGCCACTTACTATAAAATATTTTAGTGTTGATACTGAAAATTTTCTTACAGGCGATGAGTTTAAAGAACCAGTAGTTTTGAATTACCTCGCCCTGTGAGTCCCACGGGTACCATGGAGTCTTTATGGGTGAACCAAGTTTGGGCATCGAGTTCCTAGTCGCCTTTACCGGTATTATCCCATCTACATCTCCACTACAAGTGCGTTGAAAATTTTGGCTTAGAACATATGTATTAACAATGACACGATTTTTCGTTTTGGATGGGGTTCTTATTGTCAAAGAAAATTTATCGGGTATGATCAGCAGTAGAACGGCAACAAAATAATCGCCACAATGTTAACTAACTTACCTATAGATCCAAACTCTAATGCCACTGGCCATTAGCTTATTTATGGTAGGTAACACTGTCTCTGGCGAGTCCTGCCAATTACTATTGACGACGATGCTGTATAAGAGTGGCACGTTCTTAGTTCAAGCAAGTCATTACAAAATCGAAACAAGGAGAGTTGAGACGAAGTTGGAGACGGAGAAGTAGTGCACTACCTGCAATCTTCCCACTGTCCGGGAATTCCGGTCGTGTTAGCATGAAGTGCATTTTGTACTCGAGCAGTGTTCAAATACTCGAACACATAATTGCCAGAGCATGGGTCGAAAAATGATACCTGTTTCCAAACAAGAATGAAACAGATCGTTTTTCGAAGGACGATAAAATAATAGCGACCTATTAAGGTTAATTAGGATTCCATTTTAAAAGGTTACGTGCTGAGAAGAGTAGTCCAAACACTTATGCGTTGGTTCATTATTTTTATACTCTTTCAACATAGGATTTATCCCTTAACAAACCGAAGGATAAGTTGTTATGTAGAGATGTACCCCAGGAGCACTTGAAGACGAAGAGCACAAGGGAGCATAGATGTTGTAAATGTCAATATTGCCTATCGTTTCCCAAGCTTGTTCTTGGTAATCGTCGCATGCGTCGGAATTGGAAGGTGAAGAAAAGTTACAATTTGAGACTATGCCTTCATAAATTTCGTCGGAAATTAGAGCACTTGTCCAGAAATGATCATAAGTGCCTACCGCTAGATCTATATCATCAATCAACGCGTTCCCAATCTGAAAAATCAAGTTCATAGCAGCCTCTTATAATTCTTGATCGTAAGAAGACGTTAAATAACGAGGTGGCATCGTTTATCAAAAACTTACGGCAATGCCTTTCAAGTTAATGACAGTTTGGTTTGTGATTTTGTTGTTTTTGAGGATTAGGTCAGCAAGCTGAGGCACGTAATGACCAGCATAGCTCTCTCCAGTTATATAGAAGTCTCGAGTTTTGTACTCTGGAAATCTTTCTAGCCAGTTAACTAGAAAGGTAAATGCATCGGCTGCAGTTTTTTTGTCGCCGGTGATATAATCAGATGACCTATTGGAATAAGAAAATCCGACGCCCGCCGGAGATTCCAAGAAGAGAACATTCGCCACTGCATGTAAGCAATAGTGTTTCTATAACAAGTTTCTCTTTCAAAACAATTCTTTAACTTTGCAAACTTCCTTTAAGGATTCTAGTACTCACCAGTGTTCCATGCAAATTTGTTATACGATAAAGTTTCGCCGTCCGGATTGACCCGAAAAGGTCCAAGTTCCGTCATTGCTCCAGCTCCTACTGAAGAGCAGCCAGGTCCTACAGTTTATGGAAAAATGTAAAAAATAGTATTTCATTATAGAACATATAGTACTTGAAAATAATTTTTTCTTCCAAACATGCATGCACTTAACATTACCTCCATTTAGCCATAGTACAAGAGGTTTGCCAGAAGGGTCTTCGGCTTCCGTAAAATAGTAAAAAAGTGCTCGTCCAGCCGTCGGATCAACTGTCACATATCCTGAATACTGAGCAAAATTAACCGCAGGTTGTCCCGGCAAAGCCAATATCTTGTCAAGTTCTTTTAATCCCTCTTGGGGTGCTATATAAACCGGTGAATAATCTTCCAACCCAAGCCCCTCCTCTTCCATAGGATTACTAACCGATCTTTTCAACCGTCGGTCTTTAATGAACTTCCTAAGAAAGTCGTCCCCTCTCCCACCGTAACATTGTACCGAAGCCGCGAGGCACAAAAGCGAAAGGGCTAAGACGAATCCACCTCTCATCTTTGCAAGAGAAATCGAGGTGTGGGATTATATCCGTTGTCTTGATTTTATCTTCCTTTATATAGTTTTTTCTTCACTTCAATCAAGAAATGGCATTGTTTGGATGCATCGGATTGAATGTTTCTTGTTGGTTTGACAACTCATTCTAGAAGTGTTTTTTTTTTTTTTTTTTTGGTTTAATACAAGAGAGATAACTCCAAGGTTGACAATAGGGGCTAATCGACTGGCCGGCTTCGTGCTCGTCTCATTGGAAAACATGACTCTTCTGGCTTCATATGCTAGTTCATATTCTGAGTTAACTAAGTTTAATCATGAAAACTAGACATATAAGACATTTTGGTATTCAGTCACATAGCTCCAACCTTAAAAGTGTCAAAGAATTTGATTTAAGATACTATCTTTGGTAATAAATTGTTCTTTATATTGATGGTCTCCTATGAAATAATCATCATCTTTATATGTTGAATTATTGCATGCAGTAGTTGCAGATTGATGGTTTGAGACGAACTTGTAAAAATCTTTTTGTTCTACTGTCTTTTATATTAGATTGATGGCCAATAGCATTACGAAAGCACTATCAATAGTCTTTCGTCAATTTAGACTTGGTAAAATATATAGTAAAAGAGTGCTCGACTAGCTTACTCTATGATAAGTTGTCAAATCTCATATTTACATTAATTGCGTTATGTGTGTATTTTCCACCTGGGAATAAATTTTTCCAAAATTTTCCACTTCTTTCAACTTTTTTCTCTCTCCTAAATCAATCACATCCACATATCTCGTCACATCCACAAATTTCAACCACTCAACTCCACTCATTCTCTCTCCTCTTTTACATTAAAAACCTTTAAAAACCATTATAATCCATTCCCAATCACCCTTATATATGAACACCATTATTCATAGGTTGTTGCATTACAAGAATTACTGTTGTGATCTTAAAATGACACTAATACATGAACACATAACATCTGTCAGCATGATGTCACATTATGATTCATTTGAATGAGAGTGATCGTAAAAAAGCATTATTCATTAGGCGCAATGATTCTAATTTCAATCTACATATGCTTTTAGCATATTTATTGCTGAAAACAAAGATAAGATCCAATGCGACTGCGCAATAGTTAGGCAATTATTTTATTAGAGCAAAACTACTACCGGGCAAAAATGCAAATAGGAAAAAAGTAGGATGGAAAAGTTATTCTTAAATAATGTAAATGGTAAAAACTGGGGGAAAAATGAGTCAAATTATTAGGTAAATTAATTCTAAAAATAAAATAAATAAGTAAATAATGAATTCATCGTAAACTTTTTTTCTTCATTTGACATTGCATTATTATTGGTTAATTTCAAGTTTTGTAGGGCCATTTTGGAAATTTGACCCCAAATTTAGAGAATAATCTCCCAAATTTAGGTTTTTAAACCTCAGATTCATACATTACTTGGCTTTGTGGGGAGGTTGTAAAAATTTGGGTTTTTACCCCGGCATTAATTTTGCTTTTACAGTCTTTTTTTTCTTTTTCCTAGTCCATCCATGTATTATATTGCTGATGATAAGTTGTGAACCATACAATATGTATCTAAAAAGTGAGGTTTGACTTATGTAAATTACAATTTAAGCTTTTACAAAAATGAAAGCCGTATTAAATTGTAATGGTTTGTTTGACAAAAATCGTTTGAAAAATAATTTCTTGGCAACCATTTTCAGTCACACATTCTTAATGAATCGGCATGCCTTAAAATTCACCGTGGTTGGAGATTAGTTTGGGTTTAGTATTTAAGTTAAGCAAGCAAATTTTGAGTCCTTGAACAATAAGATTTTGCTCGAAAATTAAACTCCTCAAGTTTGATATGTCAATTTATATTCCAAGTAGAGAACAACTGGTTCTTTATAAATTTCATTACAAAGACAATATAGAAAAAAATCTTTTCAAACATTTTATTGGCATTTATCTTTATCCCTCAATGGCTCTGTCCTGGAGGAAGCTTTCCGTCTAAGAAGGATGAGAAGAAAATAAGCGCTCGATCGGGCTGGTAACTCGGAACGAAATGCCCCGCTCCTCTTATGGTCACGAATGTTACATTCTCGTAATCAACTACATAACCTCCAACCTTCGAAGTGATGAAAAGTAGAAGTGTTAGCATACCTTGCATGCTAGAGATGGACAAGAATCAACAGTGTAATAAAATTTGAGTAATGTTATTCATAAATAGTATTGATCGATCATCAGAATAATGAAGATGGTAAATCAGTTACAGCCAATTAACTGTCACATCACTGATACATATAAGAAGTGACCACGAATACCAATATTCTAAAGCCAATTGTTTCTTAATTACCTCGCCATTAGAATCCCATGGATACCATGGAAATTTTACAGGTACCCGAGTTTGGACATCGAATACCTAGTTGTTGTGACTGGTATTATCCCGTCTATATCTCCACTACACATACATAAAATAAATTTACACTTAGAAAATTTCCGATGAAACTATAGTAAAAAACTACGTTATTTTCGTTGTGTTCAAACAATTTAAATATATTAGCGACCAATGGTACCGTACCTATAGATCCAAACACTGATGCCACTAGCCATTAGCTTCTCTACCGTAGGTAGCACTGTATCCGGCATGTCTTGCCAAGAAAGATTTATGTCATAGCTGTATGGAGATCAAGTATAGATCAGTTATCAACAGTGTTCTGAAAAACATAAGCCGTGACTAGATGTCCACGTCATGCTTTAAGCTACTCAAGTGTAGTCTAGTCAAAGTTGAGACGTAAAAAGTGTAGTTAGACAGCAAAATCAAGATTCGTCCTAAATGTCACTTAGATGAGCTTTATAGAACACACTTAGGGAGTTAGAAAAATGTACTTGCAATCTTCCCATTGAGTTCCTCCGGTGATGTTAGCATGAAGAGCCATTTGCACTTCCGGTGTGTTTAAATAAGTGTAGACATACTCGTCCGAACATGGATCAAATCCCGATATCTTTTTTGAGAAACAAATGAAAGCCAAAGAATCCGATTACTAATACGAAGAAGATTAAAAGGAAATTATAATAAGAATATTTTGAAGAGTTTAGTAATATGAAGATATATACCGGTGGAGCATTCGAAGAGGAAGAGCACAAGGGGGCATAAATGTCATAGATGTCGATGTCTTGAGTAACGGTGTCGGCTTGACCTGTGTATTTGTCACATTCTTCTGATATGGTGGCCTCAGACGAAAAATTGCAATTTGAAACTATTCCTTGATGAGTTTCATCAGATATGAGAGCACTTGTCCAAAAATGGTCATAAGTGCCTCTCCACCGGTCCTCAAAATCGATGTATGCATTCCCAATCTGAAAAAAATCACGTCCATGTCGATCTCTTACAATTCTTGATTGAACAAGATATATCTATAACAAGATGGGAAATTTTTATCATAAGCTTACAGCAATGCCTTTCAAGTTAATGATGGTTTGATTTGTCACTTTGTTATTTTCGAGGATTAGATCAGCAAGCTGGGGAACATAATGACCAGCATAGCTCTCTCCAGTTATGTAGAAGTCTCGAGTTTTATATTTTGGAAATCTTTCTAGCCAGTTAACTAGAAATGTATAAGAGTCTGCTGCAGTTTTTATGTCATTGGTGACATAATCGGACGATGTATTTGAATATGAGAATCCAACCCCGGCCGGAGATTCCAAGAAGATGACATTTGCAACTGCATTTTTAGCAACATGGTTTATGTTAGTTACCATTGCATTACCTAAAAGAACTACTTCAAAAGAAAATACTTCTTGTTGATAATTAGCTTTAGGGACGTAAATACTCACCGGTGTTCCATGCGTACTCGTTGTACCATAGAGTTTTGCCATCTGGATTCACCCGAAAGGGTCCCAGTTCGGTCATTGCTCCACTTCCTATCGAAGAGCATCCAGGTCCTACAATTTATACGGCCCTTGAGATTAGTGGTGACGCAAGTTCTTTAGTATGACATAGAACGAATGGTTGAATTGATCGATGATGAAATTGAACAAAAAGGGCAAAACAGTAAATTGTCGTAGAGAACAGCAATTTTTTACTTTTAGGGCTATTTTGTTAATTTTACCTCCATTTAGCCACAACACCAGGGGTGTGCTCAAAGGGTCTTCAGACTCGGTAAAATAGTAAAAGAGTGCTCTACCAGCTTTTGGGTCGACAGTTACATACCCCGAATACTGAGAAAAATTCACCTTTGGTTGACCAGGCAAACTTGAGATCTTGTCAGCTTCCTTTAACCCTTCTTGGGGTGCTACGTAAACCGGCGAATACTCGCTGATGTCATCATCCCTTGAAAGAGAGTCGACCGATGTCTTTGAGCGTCGCCCCTTAGTAAATTTTCCAAGAGGGCCATAGGGTCCAAATCCTTTCTTGGAATAACACTGTACAGACGTTGTGACAAATAGAATAGAGAGTACTAAAACAATTGCAATTCTCATCTTTGCAGTGCAACAAGTGACTTAATTAGCCACACAGGTCAATTTGATGGTGATTTGCCTCTTTTATAGGGATTTTCCAACAAGAAAATTGGCTTTAGTCCTCATTGGTATTCACTATGTCTTGTGTCATTTTGGACACAAATTAATTGACATTTCTTATGCGAAGGTTCCACAACAAGTTTCATATCATATTTTATGTTAAGAACAAGATAATACCAACAAGGCAACAAACTACACTTCAAGCTTGGCTAAAAAGTATGCCGGCTTTGCATTGTTGATTTCTCAATCAATCAAAACCATTCATCGTTTTGGTCGTTTCATTAACAAATTTTATGCTCATAAGATGTGAATTAGATTAATATTAAGGCTTGAGGTTCCACCTTAAAAGCTTAACCCAGTAAGATGAGTAGCCCAAATCCTTTATCAATTGGTCATATTTTTAGTATCTTTTAGATGTGGGACATTTGTATCTCAATATGCCTCCACAAGATAATGACTCGTTAGAGCACCAATCTTGGAGAGAATGAGCGTAATGCTCGTGAAGAAGAGATTGAGAGCGTAATGCTCGGGAGTGAAGGGGAGCGCATGGCTCAAGGAGGACGCAGGGGGCAATTGGAAAATCTCAGGAGCGCGTGGACTCGTTTGAGTATTTTTGGCTCTGATTCCATATTAAGGTTTGAGGTTCCGCCTTAAAAGGTTAACTCAGTAAGGGGAGTAGTCCAAGCCTTTTATTAGTTGGTCATATTTTTAGTATTTTCTAGATGTGGGATATTTATATCTCAATAATTAATGCCTTGAACGATTTATAGTACAGGACGACACGTGATCTAATAATAATCAACTGTAAGTCTGTAAAGAAGCAAAGAACATACATCAAAATACATACATGTAAGACCAAATTAAAGTTCAAATGTGATGCAATTTAAGGTCACCAACCTGTATATAGAAAGGTTGTAGTGATTTAATCCTTCTCATTTTGTATTTGTCTTGTTTACTTAAAAATAGCTAATCGTCATATTTTTATTTTAGACAGACACAAAATTAGCTAGTTTAGTCCATTTAATAACCAAAACCCTCTCGTCTAATCGAAATTATCGAGCTATTTTCTTTCATGAATCATGACAAGGAAAGAAATATTAGCCGCGGAAATTGTCATATGGTAGTCCACACCAAGGCAAAATGCACTCTTAAGCACTTGAAGAATCAAATGAAAACATGAATGATACATTGCCAATGTTGGAATTTTATTAAAGTTCAAGAGCTGATGTGGTGCATCCTTGCGCTGCCACGCAACAGTAAGGGGCCGGTAAGCTAGACCCTACTACTACATGGAAGCAAGTGATAGTTATCCCGTCAAGCGCTAGAACTTTGTTATAGTTTCAGACTATGAATGTGTCATTTTCGCAAACGAAAAAGTAGTTTTAAGGGGAGAGAGAGAGAGTTGTAGAGGAAATAATGAAAGTATAGCTAGTTAAAAAGGAAGGTAAAGCACGAAAAATAGTGTCATCCTTTTTGCATTTCAATTTTCAGTTTAAAATTTTAAATTTACCTTCAATTATCCATTTTCAGCGTGTCGAGAGAAGATAATGTTTACATATCTTCTGCGTTTTCAATATTTAGTATCCTTTTCGTTTAAAACACTATGGAAAAAGTTCATTTTTGAGTTTTCTTTACATATTTTTCTTTGCTCATTTTCGAAAATATCAAACTACACAAATTTTTAATGTTTTGGAAAACTGAAAACAACAAAAGACTCTCTGACATTTTCTACAGAGTATGCGATTGAGTATAAGAAATAGCGATAATGATAAAAGCTTCATCAAACAGGCTCTCAGTGCTTTTTTTTTTTGTGTGTTGATTAAGATAACTAATATAAGGTTGTCATTTGTGTCGAGGCGTCACGGTCGTCCAAGGGTCTTGCCATGACCTTTGTATAAATCAAGTCGACAACCGACCATGTTACACTTCTCTATATAGAGATGGTGTGTCCCGCAGATAATAGATGAACGAAGTCAACATTATAATAGTATTTTAGAAAGTATAAAGTGTGTGATTAAGGCCTTGTTTGATTGGGGGTTTAGTTGTTCCGCGCGGTATTCCGTGTAAAAATGTGTGGTTAATATTATTTTGGGAAATGTGTGTGTGGTTGAAAATGAGTATGAGGTATACGGAATTGCGTGCGGATTTGGTTAACACCAAATAGAACAAGGCCTAAGAGTAATATTAAACTTCAAACTTTTACCAACTTAAGCAGGTGTACGTGGAGGCTGAAATTAATGAACTTTTTAGAGTAAAACACTTTAATAAAGTAGCCAATTGATTTAAGAGTCCAAAACTTCATTGCTGCCATAATCATCTTACTGTACTAACACAGTTACACATTGTTGTGTCTATGCTAGAGCACAAATGTGAAAACAAAGCATTAATTTATCAGAAATATGATTAATCTTAATCAAAACAAACATTTTATTTGCCTTAATCTCTTCATCTTTAGTTAGCTTTGCCCGGAGGAAGCTTCCCCTCTAAGAAGGACGTGAAGAAGCTCAGCGCACGTTCCGGCTGGAAAGTCGGGACGAAATGTCCTGCTCCTCGTACTGTCACAAATGTCACATTCTGGTACTCAACTACGTAGCCTCCAACCTTCGTAATTGATGGAGTAACAATATTAGCACGATGTTAATTACTCTTAAGTTACTTTTTCACTTAAAAGTAGAAGAGGAGAAGTAAAATAAGCTAGTTCTTTCTTACCTCGCCACCGAGGTACCAAGGGTACCATGGCGTCTTCACCGGGGTCCCAAGTTTCTTGAATGAATATTGTGTCACCGTTACCGGAACTCTACCATCTGTATCTCCACTGCAATAAATTTATTTTTTCACGGTCAATTGGACGGTAAAATTTTGCTGTAGTGATTGAGATGAAAAATCAGATAGAAAAGAAAAAGATGCAAATTTTTTAAAGAAATGGGAGAGAAATTGAGAAAATGATACGAGATAGTGTTTATGAAGACAGACATACGTATATTTTTGTTTCCCTAAATGTGAAAACTCGTACTTTACCTGTAGATCCAAACACGAAGTCCACTAGCCATCAACTTCGTGATGGTTGGTAACACTGTATCCGGCATGTCCTTCCAAGTAGAAAAGATGGTATCGCTGTAGCGAGTAATCAAAATAATCCGTAAATAAAGCAATTATATATCGGCGAAAGTTTTTTTAATAAAAAGTGAAAAGTGTGCTATATTAGATGGAAAATTTTGTACTTGCAATCTTGCCATGGTCCCGGAATGCCAGTGACATTGGCATGAAGTGCCTTTTGCACCTCAGGAGTGTTTAAGTACGTAAACACGTAATCCCCCGCGCATGGGTCAAGCCCCGGATTCTGTCAAGATATAAGAATCGAACTTTGTAAATTAAATTTCTAATTTTACATTTTCAACCCAAAAAAAAATTCTAACTTTGGAAAGATAGAAAAATGTAGGGAAAATTCGGGTTCTAAAATATACCAAGAGATTTGGGCGCGATGAAGGTAGGCAAAGAGGAGCATAAATATCGTAAAAGAAGACATTGCCTCTATCAGAGTCTGCTTTATCAAGAACTGCATTACAAGCTTGTGATATGGAGTTTGATGATGAAAAATTGCAAGTTGATGCAATGGCGTCATGATGTTCATCTGACATCATCGCGTGCGTCCAAAAATAGTCGTAAATGCCGGTGTACTCATCCTCGAGATCAATGTATGCATTCCCAATCTAAAATCATGTAATAATGTAAATACATAATTCTTGATTTTGCGTTCATGAAGTAAACTAGGTGTAATGATCAAGAAAACTTACGGCTACTCCTTTTAGGTTAATGACGGTTTGGTTTGTGATTTTGTTGTTCTCAAGGATTAAATCAGCAAGCTGAGGTACGTAGTGACCAGCATAACTCTCGCCAGTTATGTAAAAGTCTCTAGTTTTATACTCTGGGAATCTTTCAAACCAGTTTAGTAGAAAAGTATAGGAATCTGCAGCCGTTTGTTTATCATCATGGTCCATTGATGTGTTCGAGTAAGAAAAGCCAACGCCAGCAGGGGATTCCAAGTACAAAACATTTGCCACTACATTTGTCGTGTTTCATAATAGAATTAGCAACATGTTGTCTATGTAGTATATATTAAACGATACCAGACAATGTAAAAGATAAGACTAAGATTATTTTAGTAATACTGCGTCACTGTTTATTTACGAAGTTAGGAAATGGACTAAAATTTCGTATTTTGGTATGAAGATCTAGTATTTCGATAATACTAACACATAAGTATAAAATGCCTATCTAGAATTATTCATTGTTGATGTACGAACTCACCATTGTTCCACGCATATTTGTTATACCACAAAGTTTTACCATCACTATTGACCCGGAATGGGCCGAGCTCAGTCATTGCTCCACCTGCTATTGACGAGCACCCCGGTCCTACAATTCCAATATTTAAGTTTCTCAGTAATCTTTATTTTTAATGATACATTCTCTTAAAAAATCATTTTTCTTCTCAAAAAAATGCTGTATCAAACTTACCTCCATTAAGCCACAAAACTAGAGGCTTGTTAGCAGGGTCCTCAGACTCGGTAAAATAATAAAAGAGAGCTCGACCGGGCGTGGGGTCCACGGTCACATAGCCCGAGTACTGAGCAAAGCTGACCTTCGGTTGACCAGGCAACTTTACAATCTTGTCGGTTTCCTTCAATCCCACTTGAGAGCCAACATATACCCGCGAATACTCAATCAAGTCAACCTCAGTATGATAAGTCAACAATCCTTTTGAGCCCCGAGCCTTCGTCATTTCCCGGACGGAGTAATATCCTCTCCCACCATAACACTGTATACTGGCCACAAGGCCTAAAAGAGAAAGCAATAAAAGAATTGCAACTTTCATTATTTATTTTGCAATAGCCAAATAGGGCTCTATTTTCCCATCAGTAGGAGGATCATCCACCATTTTATAGAGGTTCTAAAACACTTAAAAAATATGAAATAATTGGAATTTTCTCATGCTTGGTCAATGGTACATATGAAACAATCTTTTAGGGACATTTAGATCGTACAAAGATAAAGTTAGTCTTCCACTTTAAATTAACGTTTCGCTTTCGTGCCAACAAGAAGACGCGACATTAGAAGTTCAATAGCCGGCCTTGCTCTTTGAAGTTCCTCTTTAACTTCAATTGGTTTGTATTGCATTTGTGCAAAGGATGTGACTGCTCTTGCGCATGATTGGGACAATTTTGGAAGAGAAATAGGAGAATTTGAGAGAATGAAAATAGGAAAAACTTTGTGTGAAGGCAGATGTACATGTCTTTTTCTCCGTTACGGTTGATCATATTCTTTTGAAAGGAAAAGAAAAGATGGGCATTTTGTATGTACATTGTGATGCATTTTGTGTTTGTCCTAATTGTAACATGTGATGATTCTTATGAAGACATAAATAGAAAACTAATGACTAGTTCAAATCTGTCTTATTTGCATTTTCATGATCTTCCCTTGGGCAAAAGAAGATACCAAATGCTAAAAAAAATGTTCATTAGAAGTTCACATGCTAGTTCTTTGCATTGAATTCGATTGTAACTAAAGTCCTTTTGTGTTGATTGAGATGAAAAGTTGAATGAATAAATGCTACCTTTCAGAAGAGAGACCGAAAATTTTAACTGTGAAGGTAAAAAATAAAAACTAAAAATAATATGCACATTCTTAGGTCATTAATTTTATCAACACGTATGTGGTAAAAAGTCACAAAATGGAAAAACTTCTTTTCTAGTACTTTTTCTTGAGAGACATGAAAAGTTGAATGAATAAATGCTACCTTTCAGAAGAGAGACCGAAAATTTTAACTGTGAAGGTAAAAAATAAAAACTAAAAATAATATGCACATTCTTAGGTCATTAATTTTATCAACACGTATGTGGTAAAAAGTCACAAAATGGAAAAACTTCTTTTCTAGTACTTTTTCTTGAGAGACCGACAAATTTAATTGTGAAGGCAAAAATAAAAAAAAAAAAAAAACCTAAAAATAATATGCACATTCTTATGTCATTTTATCAACGCGTATGTGGTATAAGTCACAAAATGGAAAATCTTCCTTTTCAGTACTTTTTCTTAAAACTCATTTTCACCACACATTTCACTAAAATACGTTATTACTTGTCTTTGAAAATTTTCTTATTTTTTAACCAACGAATAGGTTGACATAATTAAAGTTTCATTAGAAGATTACTCAAAATGAAGTGGGAATAACTAATTACTTTCTAGCTGGGAAAATAAAGAACCAACCGATTCATGCCCATCCAAAATTGCAATAGGGACTTTATTGTCTCATTAGTAGTGGGATCATTCTCCCTTCTATACAGGCTCTGAAACAATTTAAAATATGAAATATCAGAATTTTCACTTGCTAATTGGTGCTTTATCCCTTCTCATTTTGTATTAGTCTTGTTCCATTATAAATATGCTAATCACCATTGAGCTAATTTTAGTCCCTTTAATAACGTCCAAAATACAAAACCCTTTGACCTAATCTAAATTATTGAGCTATTTGCTTTTATGAATCATGGCAAGGAATGAAATATTTGCCGTTGAAATTGTCAAATACTACCTCCGTCCCATAAATATTACCCACTTCCAATTTCACAAAAATTAAGAAAAATACAATTAATAGTGTTGGATAAGTAAAACTTGAACTTATTTTCGTAATATGTCCTTTTATTTATTGGATGCTTTATTTCAATTAATATATTTTGGTAATAACAATATACATTAAATTAGGGTATATAAGATAATTAGTATTTTAACTATATATTTAAAAGAAATGTGGCATATATTTTAGGACGGATAAAAAAGAAATAGTGGACTGTATTTATGGAACGGAGGTAGTAGTAGCCACTGCAGCCGTGCTCGCACGTAGAAGTGTGTAGCCAATGACCATAATGCCCCCCTGAAAGTGGGGGGCCCACGCCCCTATTAGTGTGTGGCATTTGACACACAAAAATGTGTGTGTACCTCAAGCATGTTTCTTTTCTAATGAAAAAGTCTACAAGTACACACACTTTTTTTACCACACACTACCATACCCTAATAAACAAAATAGGCAATGACCATAATGCCCCCTGAAAGTGGGGGACCCCACGCCCCTATTAGTGTGTGGCATTTGCCACACAAAAATATGTGTGTACCTCAAGCATGTTTCTTTTCTAATGAAAAAGTTTACAAGTACACACACTTTTTTTACCACACACTACCGCACCCTAATAAACAAAATAGGCAATGACCATAATGCCCCCTGAAAGTGGGGGGCCCACGCCCCTATTAGTGTGTTGCATTTGCCACACAAAAATATGTGTGTACCTCAAGCATGTTTCTTTTCTAATGAAAAAGTCTACAAGTACACACACTTTTTTATCACACACTACCACACCCTAATAAACAAAATAGACAATGACCATAATGCCCCCCTGAAAGTGGGGGGCCCACGCCCCTATTAGTGTGTGGCATTTGCCACACAAAAATATGTGTGTACCTCAAGCATGTTTCTTTTCTAATAGAGTATTGGATCCCACTAATACAAGAGATGTAAAAATGGTATTTTCCATAACCTTTATTAAAGGATTGTATACTTAGTTGTACATATTGATTATACACCTAACATTATTCAGTTTGTGTAAACCAAGTCAACAACCAACTCAATGGCGGATCTAGAAATTTAAGTCGCACGGGTTGGTATATACAAAATATTAAATCGATCAAAATTTTATTCAATTTTTTTGAATTTTTCTACACTAAATTTCCAGATTTTTTTTGGCTAAAGCCCGTGCGAGCCCGGGCCTAAATCCGCCCTTGAACCAACTGCGTTACGCTTCCCCATTATATATGGATGAATGGTGCAACATGCCAAAAGATAGGAACCGAGTTGATCTTGTAGTGATAAATGTTCTAAAAAGCATAAAATGTGATTAAGTGGCAATAAGAAGTTTTGACCTTTTGCCAGGTTAAGCGGGTGTGACCATAGATTACGTAAAATAAAAGCCTAAAACGTATATCAAGTGGTAATCAAAACAAGTTTTTTACAACATAGCCTCGGTCCTCGTATTAAAGCAGCCAAATGAATTAAGAGTCCACAATATGTTAATTACACATATTGTTGTTGTCATTGCTATAGCATGGATTTGACACACAAAGCATTAACTTATCCCCAAATGTGATTAATCTTAATCAGTACTAACATTTTATTTGCCTTAATCTCTTCATCTTTATTTATCTCTGCCCGGAGGAAGCTTTCCTCTAAGAAGGACGCGAAGAAGGTCCGTGCGTGTTCCGGCTGGAAGTCGGGATGAGATGTCCTGCTCCTCGTATTGTCACAAATGCATGTCACATTCTGGTACTTGTCTTGATAGGGCAAATGAGCAATGTTAACGTGGTGTTAATTCCCCGCGCATGGGTCGAGCTTGGGATTCTGTCACGAGAAAATAATCGAACCTAGTGGTTCAAATTTTTCTATTTAAACAAACCAAAAAAAAAATTTTGAGGAAAGGGAAAAAGTAGCAAAAATTTTGGTTCTAAAATATACCGAGAGAGTTGAGGGCGACGAAGTTAGACACAACGGAGCATAAATATCGTATAAGAAAATGCTGCCTCTATTCGCGTCTGCTTTATCAAGAACTGCATTACAAGCTTTTAATACGGAATTCGATGAAGAAAATTTCAAATGGATGCAATGGCCTCGTGGTGTTCGTCCGACATCAACGTGGGGTCCAAAAATAGGGAAAAAATTCTAGTCTTCTGCGATCTGAACCTTTGGCCAATGAGAACCATCTATTTTACATAGTGAATGCGCCACATTATTTATTAAATTTAGGCCCTCTACGCATGTGGACAATCGATTGGCGCGGAATAATCAATTCAATACTCCAAGAGTACTAGAATTTTTTCCCAAAAATAGTCGTAAATGCTGGTATACTCATCCTCGAGATCAATGTACGCATTCCCAATCTCAAATCATGTCATGATGTAAATGCGTGCTTCTTGATTTTGCGTTTATGAAGTAAACTATGAGTGGATACGTAAATGTGTAATGATTGAGAAAATTTACGCCTGTTCCTTTTAAGTTGATGACGATTTGGCTTGTGATTTTGTTGTTCTCAAAGATTCAGTCAGCTAGTTGAGATATGTAATGATCAGCATAACTTTCTCCGGTTATGTAAAAGTCTCTGATTTTGTACTCTGGGAATCATTCGAGCCGATTTTGTACTCTGGGAATCATTCGAGCCGATTTTGTACAAAGGAATAGGAATCTGTGGCTGTTTGTCTTTAGGCCAGGAAACGAATTTGTAACATGTTGAGTATGCAGTACCACACCATAGAAGACAGCAACAAAGATGAGACATAATTTGAATTTTATATCATTTGTGACTTTTGGTATATGAAAAATGACATCCTATGTGACTTTCTGAATTTCACTCTTATTAAATAGTTGTGTAGTGTGTCACTGTTTATTCAAGAAGTCACTAAGTGAGTAAAAATAAATCTGAGGACAAAATTTCTTACTTTTGTTTGAAAAGGGAATACTCATGCCTAATTTTCACTTATTTGAAAATATTTTGATAACACTACCACCTTATGAATTATTTTGAGGAAATACGAACTCACCATTGTTCCATGTATATTTGTTATACCATAAAGTTTTCCCATCAGTATTCCCCCGAAATGGCCCGAGCTCAGTCATTGCTCCACCTAATATTGATGAGCACCCTGGTCCCAATCCCAACATTCAACTTTCTTAGTAATCTGCTTTACTTTTTAACCACACATTCTCTTAAAAAATCACTTCCCTTCTTTGAAAAAAAGCTTCCTTTATCAAACATACCTCTATTCAACCACAAAACTAGAGGCTTGTTATGAGGGTCCCCAGCCTCGATAAAATAATAAAAGAGAGCCCGACTGTCCGTGGGGTCCACAATCCTATAGCCCAAGTAGTGAACAAAGTCAACCTCCGGCTGACCATGCGATTTTACAATCTTGTCGGCTTCCTTCAATCCCACTTGAGGACCTATGTATACCCGTGAATACTCAGTCAAGTCAACCTCAGTACGATAAGTCAAAGAACATGTTGACCCCCAAGCCCTCGTCATTTCTCCCACAGAGAAATATCCTCTCCCACCAATAACATTGTACCCTGGCCATAGGGCCTAAGCGAGAGAGAGAGAGAGAGAGAGAGAAAAAAAAAAAAGAATTGCAAACTTTCATCCTTTATAGTGCAATAGCTAAACAGGCCTCTAGCTATTTTCTCATCAGTGCTAAGATCATTCTCCATTTTATACAGGTTCTAAAACAGTTAAAAATATGAAGCAATCAGAATTTTGTCACGCTTGGTCAATGGTGCTTATGAAAGTGAAAATTGAATTAATCTTTTAAGGACATTTAAGTTAGTACAAAGATAAGATTTTAGATCCACGTGGTTAAATTAATGTGGCAATTTCGTGCCAACAAGAAGACATGATATTAGAAGTTCAATAGTGTTAGTGGGTTGGTGGCACACAATATTTGAAGAATTTGCAGGTTCAATTGTCAAAAAGGGAGGCAAACATATGGAATTTTTTGTTCAATCTTGACGGCGGAAGAAAAAAAGACCATTAGGAAGGTGGTTGAAGAGTTGGAGATTTTGTAGGATTTCTTAGTCGATCATGGAAGATGAAGCTCACAAATTTAGACGATTAGGTGGATGTTGTCCCAATTTTCTTCCATTTTTACCCCTCAAGTTTGCCTATAAATTGAGGCACATTTTGCACCCTCAAACACACCACAACTACAACACCAATCGAGAGAAAAAGAGAGATCTTGTGTAGAGAGAGAGCTTCAACAGTAGGTTTATACACGAGAGATAAAAGTGAGTGGAGTGATAAAACCTTTGCGTAGGTAGAGAAAAATACAGTGTGGTATTTTTTGTACTCCTCATTTTGAGATAGTGAAATATATTGGTGTGGGTCCATGGACGTAGGCAGTTTGGCCGAACCACGTTAAATCTCGGTGTTTTATTTTGTGCTTATTTTAGCGTCCATTATTTTTCTCAGTCGCATTTATTCGTCCCACTGATCTTGGGCGGAATTAGCAGCGCCTAGTTCCCCAACAACTGGTATCAGAGCCACGTTCGTGATTTCTCCTTAAATTCTTAGTATGCTCTGTGGTTGCAGCGTAGTCTGATCTTCCACATCAGAAACGATTTTTTGAGAAAATTACGTTTTGCGTTCGAGTGGGAGTAATGGCGACAGACGAGAGAATTTCCAAAATTGAGAAGTTTGATGGCAAAAATTTTGGATATTGGAAAATGCAAATGGAGGACTATTTGTATCAGAAGGACCTATATAAGCCGTTGAAAGAAAAGCCAGAAGGCGAGAAAGACGACGAGTGGGAGGTGCTTGATCGAAAAGCACTTCTGCGCCAATTAGATTGACCCTATCAAAGTCGGTCGCTTTCAACATTAAAAATGAGAAGACAACGGCGTCTCTCATGGCGGCTCTATCCAAAGATGTATGAACAAATTGCGCGACAAACAAAGTTCATTTGATCAAGAAATTGTTCAATATGAAGATGGTGGAAAGCGGGAAATTTGGAGAACACCTCAACGAATTCAATGAGGTAGTAGACCAATTAACCACGGCGGAAATCACTTTTAGTGATGAGGTTCGAGCTCTATTAATTCTTGGCGGTTGCCTGAGCCGAATGGAATAACACAAACAACCATCGCCAGCCGGCCAGAAGTCGAAATTGAAGTTCGATGATGTTGTAAGCATGATCTTGATTGAGGAGATCCGAAGACAGTCAGATGCAGCTTCAACTTCCGGCCGCTTTCAACGCGTAGATAGCAGGCGTAAGTTCAAACAGAGCATGGGCGTGGGCGGAGCAAGTCGAGGAATGGCATCGAGATCCAAAATCACGTAAATTCCAACAAATCAAAGTCCGTTGAATGTTGGAATTATGCGGTCAAAGTTGGGCACTACAAAAATCAGTGTAGGGCAGCTCCGAAGGAAACGGAGAAGAAGACCGAGGTCAATGTTGTGACCGAAGAAACGCGTGATGCGTTGATATGTTCCATAGAGAAGAAGGCCGACTATTGGGTAATAGACTCTGGAGCATCGTTCCATGCCACCGCAAATCGACACTTTTTTGCAAATTATGTATCGGGAAACTTCGGAGAAGTATATCTCGGAGACGATCATCCTTGCAGCGTGGTGGGCATAGGAGAAGTACAGATCAATATCAATGGATCTGTATGGAAATTAAAGGACGTGAGACATATTCCAGAATTGAGGAAAATTTTGATCTCCGTCAAACAATTGTCGAGAGAAGGATGTGACACAAGTTTCTCTGGTGATAATTGGAAAATCACCAAGGGGGCCATGATAATCGCACGTGGCAAGGATAGTGGCACCATATACACGACGGCGAATGCGTGTATGACAATCGCAGTTGTTGATAGCAAGGATGCGAACTTGTGGCACCAAAGACTTGGGCATATGAGCCAGAAAGGGCTCAAGTACATGCATGCAAAAGGGAAACTACCAGGGCTTCAGTCTATTGACATAGACTTTTGCGAAAGTTGTATTTTTGGGAAGCAGAAACGGGTGAGTTTCAATACAAGTGGCAGAACTCTAAAGAAAGAGAAGCTTGAACTTGTCCACACAGATGTGTGGGGTCCAACAACAGTTTCATCGATTGGCGGAAAGTCATACTTCGTGACTTTCATTGATGACCACTCGAGAAAGGTGTGGGTTTACTTCTTGAGACACAAATCCGATGTGTTCGAGGCGTTCAAGAAGTGGAAGGCCATGGTGGAGAATGAAACTGGTTTGCGAGTAAAGAAGTTGAGATCTGACAATGGTGGAGAGTACGAAAATTTGGCGTTCAAGAAATTTTGTTACCAAAATGGTATCAAGTTGGAGAGAACGTTGCCAGGAACACCCCAACAGAATGGAGTTGCAGAACGCATGAATCGAACGTTGACAGAAAGAGCTAGAAGCATGAGGATACATGCAGGATTGCCAAAACAGTTTTGGGCAGAAGCTGTCAACATGGCGGCATACCTAATTAATCGTGGGCCGTCAGTTCCATTGGAGTACAGGATACCGGAAGAAGTTTGGAGCGGGAAAGAAGTGAAACTTTCTCATTTGAAAATATTCGGTTGTGTCGCGTATGTGCACATTAGTGATAATGCCAGGAGTAAGTTAGACTCCAAATCACTAAAGTGTACTTTCGTTGGATATGGTGGAGACGAGTTCGGGTACCGCTTTTGGGATGACCAGAACAAAAAGCTCATCAGAAGCCGGGATGTCATATTCAATGAAAAGGTGATGTACAAGGACAGAAATGCAGTTCAGTCCAATGACACAACAAACGATGATCCAACATATGTTGTTCCGGACGACACCCGTAAGGAAGTACGCCAAAGCGCATGCATGAGGGTCCGCAGACAGAGGAGCCCATCTCGGAGGTCGATTCACCACGCCTCCACCGACTTCATTGTGAGGAGGTCAAGTCGACCTCATGTTCCGAATCGGAAGTACATGAACTACATGTTGCTCATCGACGGTGAACCCGAATGCTATGACGAGGCATGTCGTGGGAGATTCTCGTTAAGTGAGAGCTTGCAATGAAAGATGAGATAAAGTCTCTCATCTCCAACCGCACGTGGGAACTAGCCGAGTTGCCCAGAGGAAGAAAGCTCTTAATAACAAATGGGTGTACTGAGTCAAAGAAGAACATGATGGTTCGAAAAGGTATAAAGCGAGATTGGTAGTCAAAGGTTTCCAACGGTAAAGAAGGAATTGACTACACGTAGATATTTTCGCCAGCTTGTGAAGTCGACAACAATTCGATCGATGTTGAGCATTGTTGCAATGAGGGCTTGCACTTTCTGGAGCAAGTAGACGTGAAAACCGCTTTCCTCCATGGTGACTTAGAGGAGGAAATATATATGCAAAGAACCGTAAGGCTTCTCGCTTAAGGGTAAGGAGAAGTGGTATGCAAATTGAAGAAGAGACTATACGGCTTAAAGCAAGCGCCAGACAAAGTGGTACAAGAAATTTGATGGATTTATGCGAGAAAATGGCTACATGAAGTGTAATCCGACAATTGTTGCTACTTCAGCGGTTCGAGTCCAAATATATCATTTTGTTACTTTATGTCGATGACATGTTAGTAGCTCGGACATGGACGAGATCAAGAAGTTGAAGAAGCAACTATCGGTGGAATTTGAAATGAAGGATTTGGGAGAAGCAAAGCAAATTCTTGAATGAGAATTTGTAGAGACAAGCAAAATGGTGTTTTGCGGTTGTCACAGCCAAGTATGTTGATCAAATCTGCAAAGGTTCAACATGAGCAAGTGCAAAGCGGTCCCAAGACGCCATTAGCGAATCATTTCCGTCTATCCAACGACCAGTCTCCTAAGACGAAGAGGAGAGAAACTTCATGGCTAAAATTCCATATGCCTCACCATTGGAAGTTTGATGTATGCCATGGTTTGTACCGCACTGATATTGCTCATGCGATGGGAGTTGTGAGCGGATATATGGCAAATCCGAAAGCAACATTGGGATGCGATGAAGTGGATATTGAGATATCTACGGGAACTACCGATAAATGCTTATGCTTTAGGCGAAGCGAAGTGACACTACGAGGTTTCGTAGATGCAGATTTTCTTTGGCGAGGTAGATCGCGTAAGAAGCACTACCTGGTTATGTCTTTACAGCTTGGTGGTACCGCAGTTAGTTGGATTTCGCAGATACAGAAGATTGTTGCGTTATCAACTACAGAAGCAGAGTACGTGGCAGTAACCGAGGCTAGCAAAGAGATGATATGGTTACAAGGTTTGTTGGCAGAATTGGGTTTCAACCAGGAGAAGAATGTTTTGCACAGTGATAGTCAGAGTGCGATACATCTGGTAAAGAATTCGGCATTTCATTCAAGAACCAAGCATATTGGACTTCGTTATCACTTCATCAGATTACTTTTGGAAGATGGAGTATTGAAGTTTGAAAAGATTCAAGGCAGCAAGAATCCAGCCGATATGATGACGAAGACAGTAACCAAGGAAAAACTGGAGCTATGCTCAGCTTCAGTTGGTTTTCTACAATGAAGATAGAGGTGGTGACCCACATCGTATTTTTACGAAGCTGCAAAATGAGATATCCCAAGGTGAAAGCTAGATTGTGAAGATTGATTGAAATCAGTCTTCAAGTGGGAGATTGTTAGTGGGTTGGTGGCACACAATATTTGAAGAATTTGCAGGTTCAATTGTCAAAAAGGGAGGCAAACATATGGAATTTTTTGTTCAATCTTGATGGTGGAAGAAAAAAAGACCATTAGGAAGGTGGTTGAAGAGTTGGAGATTTTGTAGGATTTCTTAGTCAATGCATGGAAGATGAAGCCACAAATTTAGACGGATTAGGTGGATGTTGTCCCAATTTTCTTCCATTTTTACCCCTCAAGTTTGCCTATAAATTGAGGCACATTTTGCACCCTCAAACACACCACAACTACAACACCAATCGAGAGAAAAAGAGAGATCTTTGTGTAGAGAGAGAGCCATGTAGGTTTATACACGAGAGATAAAAGTGAGTGGAGTGATAAAACCTTTGCGTAGTAGAAAAATACAGTGTGGTATTTTTTGTCTCATTTTGAGATAAAGTGAAATATATTGATGTGGGTCACTGACGTGGCGGTTTAACCACGCGTTAAATCTCGATGTTTTATTTTGTGCTTATTTTAGCGTCCATTATTTTTCTCAATCGCATTTATTCGTCCCATCGATTCTTTGGAATTAAGCTTGGGCTTAAACAAATAAATTTTGGCCTCGTTCGTACATAGTTCTTCTTAAATGCGTTTCTCCAAAGGATGTGACTCTAAGTTTCTTCCTCTGATGTTGATTGGGACGAGAAATCAGGTCAAGTCACATTTCCAAGAAAATTATCTTACTTTTTAACCAACGAACAAGCTAACAAAAAGTTCTATTGGAAGCTTAATCAAATTGACCTGACGATGACTGACTATAACTCTTTCTAGCAGAGAAAACCAAAAGCCGACCAACATGCCTTTACCCAAAATTTCAACAGGGAGTTGCCCTGTTAGCTTTCTTATCTCAAGTTCAAAGAATAATGAATAAGCTAAGCTAATAACAAGCTCTATATACAGGTGCCAATTTACATCTTGTAATCCTCGTGTAAATAGCTTTCGTAATGAGTTCCTTTGAGCGTCTTCTCAACGTCCCCCCAATTCTCGACCTGGGACGATAAGGACCCACGATGTATCTTCACCTGACGACTATTAAGGTTCCTTCGTGGAACCTTAAGAAAATCTTGAACGTCCATCAATTTCTGAAAAGAGAAAAAACATGGTAAAAAGTGAGTACCTTATGCACTTTTACTAACACGAGTTGTAATAAGTAGTGCTAGGGAAACGACTAAAGGGTACAACTAGGTGTACAATAGTTTAATAGAGGATTGGACCCCGCATAAAAGGGGGTAAAAATTAAAATGGTATTTTTCATGGCCCTAAAGGATTGTTTGTACAAATTGATTTTACATCCAGCATTATTCAAATGTTATAATGTCATACCGTTTCATTCTTTATTATGTCCTCATAGTAAAGGATGATATGTCTGGTGCTCTTGAAATATTCTAACGATTTCGTGACCATATCGTCCACTTGCCTCAGTTGGGGTATCAGCAATGTCGTGTTGAGTGTAGGTTTGTATCTAGCAAGTATCTCAGCCTGCAAAATGAGAATATTTAGTGCTTGTTTGACTTATCTTCACAATCACCTTACTTAGTGTGGCATTAGCAACACATATAAAGGTGCTTCTTTCTGTTTCGCGTGTGTAAGAAGGGGGTGGAGATATAGAGAGAGGCAAAAAGAGAGAAGCGCGAGAGATAAGTACCTCGTGGGTCGAATGAACATGAGATTTGTGGGTCCCATTCAGCAGTTTAGCATTCTGATCATATGTATTAGCAAGTATTGAAATCATGCGACGTAAAAGATTTCTTCTGAAAAGAAAAATTGCTGAAACTCCTTTACTATTGAAATAGTCCACTATTTCTTCATGATGCTGCATTAAACCCTGCAATAGTTTTGGAATATGTTAAGAGCTTGTTTAATACAGATACGTCTAGAACCCTTTTCTTTTCTTTTTTTCCTTTTTTTCAAAAGCATTTTTCTACACAAGTTTGTTCAATAACACATAAATTTTTACTTTTCAACTGCTTTTTACCAACACATTTGCCCAGAAAAGAATCATTCTTAAAAAATACTCAGCTCTGCCCCTCAATGAATACAATAGTTTCACACCCAAAATATAGGTCACTTTCCATTCTAATGTATATTTAATTTCTTCATTTCTTTTATTATTATTATTATTATTATTATTATTATTATTATTATTTTGAAGAATTAATTTCTTCATTTCTTAATGCCCCTATTTAATGTGTATTGTAAGTAATAAAAATAAACCATCACTTTCCAATATAGGGGTCTATTGAAAGCATACAAGCAACATTTATTTTTCCAACAACATTCCTTATAATTCGTAATCTATGTCATTATGGGCATCTTCTTTACACTATAAAAATTTCCTAACTTCCATTATCTTTTTCTCTCTCATCATTTTCAGCCACTCATACAATTACTTTACATTTTTTAATATATTTTCTCCAAATTTCAACCACACAATCTACACGAATTTTGAGTAAACAAATTTTATCTTGCATAGAACAAAGCCTATGTAAAAATAATAATGAGTTTACCCTTGGGAGACAAACGTAACATCTATCAAAGAACCTTAAAGGAGTATATTGGCAATTCCATTCCATGAAATAGATGAAGAGCAAAACCCTGTGAGTTTTACAGTTGGGATTCAATCTAATGCAAAAGTTACCTAAGTGCTTGTTTGGTATCCTTTCATTTTCGCAAAAACTCATTGTCGGCTTCACATCACGTGGGACCTACGAATTTTTGGACTTCTCAATCAGTTTTCTACCATATAGTCTCCACAAAAGCCCCCACCGCACCCTACCCCACCACAAAAAAAGAAATGGGTGAAGAATCTGTATACCTAACAAGCACCAAATTTGTAAAGCAAGAGGCAATCTAAAAGTGGGATTGACAGGGAAGGAAAATATGGATGATCATAGCCTCTCCAAAACCCCATGCCATGAACATTAATTACCTTACCTAAGCCTCATAGAGTAATATTATGACAATCACAGAAAGAACGGGGATTTGGGATTAATTATTGGACTTTTTCCTCTATCCCATACCAACAATGTAAAATATGCTATCCAAAACTATAAAATTCTTGAGGTAAGAACTCAATAGTTGGCTCAAAAAAATTTGGATGTCATATCACACTGGATAAATGAACAATTAACTACGCAATCAAGCTTTTAATTACACACTATAACATGCATAGATATTCATTTCATTTGATGTAAGTCACAATTTGAGATGGGAACTTGCCTGATTAAGCATCCATTTCAACCCAACTGCAGCTGTACACTCATTCTTGGAGGCACTAGTAAACCAGTCAAGATTATAAATTTTATCCAAAGTCTCCACAATTGTCGACACATTACTCCTCCGAACCTTAACCGAGAAGATTTCCCCATTGGAGCTTATGTTAACATGACTGTTAAGCAACGTCTCAAACCATCCACTCCCTGACCTCTGAGTCGATAGAATTGCAAAATAACGCACAGGATTGCAAGCACACTCGGCCCTAATTAACCGCCACATACAAATCAGTTAATTCAACACTGACTGATCATCAGTATGTAGTACTCCCGATCTGGTGCAGCGGCTGACGTAGCATGATCTAGACCACACACTAAGTTGAAAAGCAACTGATGTGATAGGTTCAGATCGCACCACATCAGCTGCTTGCACATAATTTAATGCAAGCAACCTACACCAAATTAGGAGTGTGGTATGTAGATATGTATGTTTACCTGCTAAAAGTCTTTGGCTTGGGAAAATGGACGTACGGTTTTTCCAAAGGTTTGATAAAGGGCACTTCACAGGGCCTATCGACCACGTTAACTTTCAAGAGACGTTCGCTGGAGCGTGTGCTATATTGCCTTATACAAACTGAGCATATGTAAACCCCGCAAACCATTACAAACATTAAAACCACTGTTCTTAACACCAACGGATTTTTCTTCGGGTTTTTCAGAATCAAACTATCCTGAAACTCAAACAAAGAACAGTAATTCAAGAAAAACTCAATCACATTGGTAAAATTACCATTTCCCCTCTTTCGACCTCCAATTTATAAACATTTAAAATAATTTTAAAAAAGTAAAACTTTTCAGTCTCCTTGAGCTTAAATACTCAGGCTAAGGAGGCTGAAATAGGGGTTCGATTTGAATTTCGATCGTTTCAAATCTCATCAAACAACAGAAATATGAATAAATCCATTAATTAATCTTCACTAATTAATCTTCACAAGGGAATCAAAGATTTGAGGAAAATACAATGATCGAAAAAATAAAATAAAATCTGAGCTGCTTCGATTAGAAGCTCGGCCATCAAAAACCCTAATTGGTAGCCAAAACGAGCATATCTTAGAATATTCATGAGCTCAGATCAAAAAAAGGAGATAACCGAAACGATATGAAACAGAGTACAGAGACGCACCTTAGAAAACAACCAGAGATTGTCAGCCATTTTTCCCCTCTTTTTGCTCAAAATGTGCAGCTCAGATTCAAATTTTCTCTAACCTTTTCATTTTAGCTTTACTCATCATCATCATAATTCATATATACCCTTTCTTTCTGAGAACATGCAGTAATAATCAAATATATGTATGTATAGAGTGAGAAAGGGAAAGGAAACGTAAAAGTGAGCTTTTTCCCGTGAAGAAGAGTATATAGTATTATTAATTTATTATTATTATAATGAAATCAACCGTTGGCACGCTCGCTTTTTCGTTATGGGCTTTAAGATTTTCCTTCAGATTTACACCTCGGTTTCTCTCTCCTCTCTCTAGACTAATTCCCGTGTTCTGTTTCAGTGAGTTTCCTTCCAGTATGTTTTAATGCGGAAGGATCCGAATCCAAGCAAATACGAACGGTGACCGGGGTAAACGACATCGTAGTACGGGTTGATTTTGTCAAACGTAGAATTCAATATCGATTAATGGACCTCACGCGTCCATCGACATAATCGAATCCAATATGAGATTTTATGATGAATGAGTAAATTGCACGTTTGTATAATTGTGTCCTTGCCTTTCGCTAGATTAGCGTTTCGTCAGTGGCAACAAGAAGCCGAGTCGGACCTTAAGGCTCAAGCTGGCCCAGTCTGTCGCCGACGAATTTGGGGTGAGCCTTAAAGGATGTTAGCACGCTTACGAAAATGCATTTTAATGCATTTATTTCAAATTTTAAATTTGGTCAAACAAAATCTCATCCATATATCTCCCCACTTATTACAAGGTATTAGTGTATGTATATTGATGAGTTTTGATGTGAAATAGGAGAGAGAATGAGTGGGATTGAGTGGTGGAGATTTGTGTAGTACAGTGGGTCCCAAAAAATATGTGGATATAATTGGTTTGACTTTAAATAAGAATGAGTTAAAATGTGTAAAAATTTGTTAAAAGTTGTAGAATGGGGCAAATCTCCACCATCCAACTCCACTCATTTTTCTCTTCTTACTCATAAAAATACATTAAAACTCATGGTTGGGCTCCCTTGCGGAAAACAAGTCTCGACTCAAGCTTTAAAAATTACAAAATAGTTACTGAAGTTTAAAAATTTCGAACTAACCACTGAAGTATATTTATACTTTCGCCAAGAATTACCTTATCATTTTTTTTTAAATACTTATATGATGCTTCGATGCTCATTGTACACATAGATATCATGTGTGCAAAATATTATAATGAATTCATGTCATGTGAATTTAAAATCCATTTTTAAATCAAAATAGATTTTAGTTTTTGATTGAAATAGGAACTTAAAATTGTAAAAATAAGGTTTCATTTTATTTGAATTAACTTTTCAGGTCCATGTGACATAAATTTATTGAAACAATTATACATAGCACATGTCACCTACTAATATTGGCAATTCGCCCAAATATTTAAAAATATAATAAAGCCACCGTCAGCAAAAGTATACGTAAACTTTAATGGACTAGCACTGAAACTCTTGAATTTTAGTGATTATTTTGTAATTTCACCAGAACTTTGGTGAAATTAACCTCATAGTAAAATTTACTTATTAGTTACAAGGAATTTCATAAGTGAACTAACGTCTACATGGCAAGAGATTTATTATACTCATATGTTACCTCAATGTTGAATAATGTTGTAATAATTATTTCAGATCCTATTATGTGCTAATTTAGCACGTCTTCCTTGAACATGATAAACTTTGACAACCAGAATGTATTTTATGGAGATTTTCTATTTTCACGTATCTATCTATACTATATTTTAAAAAGTGTAAAAGGGGAAGAAATATTTTTAAACCATTATACCATAATAAAGCATATATAATATTATAAATTTCAATAATGATTTACAAATTTTGATCTGAATCATTATCTTATAAGAAAAAATATCATATGAATGATCGTAATTGATGATTTTAGGCAATAATAAAATAATTGGGGATTAAAATTAGACAATACCTATTTGGGCAAAAAGAAATGTTCCTATTAAAATTTGTGCGAAAATTTTTATCATCAACGTCATTCAAGTAGCTACGCCATGACGATATTTTTGAACACGAATTTTTGAACATTAAGTGTTCGAGAATTTATGCGATGTGAGTTTAGGGATGGTAAAACAACCCGAAAAACCCGAAAACCGCGGTTACCCGAACCGAACGGGTCAAAAAAAACCAAACCGATTGTAATACCCCGTCCGTTTATGCATGTGATTTATGATGTTATGTATGATCATGAGGTGATGAAGATGTGTTTGGACCCTCGGTGACTTCGTTGTGATGCTATGTACGGTATTAAGTGTAGAAACGGCCTCCCGAGCAAGTAACGAGGCCGCTACAAAATTCTGCAGGATCGAGATTTACGGCCGTAAGTTTAGGGTTTACGGCCGTACTTATCGGGTTACGGCTGTAAGTAAAAGAGTTACGGCCGTAATTTGTGGAATGAAGAAATGTGCCAAAATTTACAGAGAGGAAATTACTACGACGACTTGGAGATACTGGCCGTATTATTGGGTTCTGAGTAAGGGACATGGGTTACGACCGTAATTATTGAAGGGTGAGATGCATGGATTTACAGAGGTTTTATTACGGTCGTATGGCAGTTCGGGTACGGCCGTATTGTAAGGTTACGGCCGTAAGGTTTATGGGTTACGGCCGTAAATGTGTAAGTTACGGCCGTAATTTTAAGTGGGCAGAAACTGTTGGATTGGGTTTTAACACGTTGGCTTGGTCTTTTTCCACCATTTTCGACCCCCAACTCCCCTAAACCCTAGAGAACAAGTTCAAGTGTGATTTCAAGACTTTGGCATGGTATTTGGCTTGTAGATCATTCACCTATTCCTAGTTACTACCTTGAGATCAAGAGGAAGGAAGGAAGAGAATAGGGAAGGAAGAAGAGAAAGTTCTCCAACCAATCTTCTAGCTTGGGTTCTTGTCTTTTGAGGTAGGATTGAGATAAATTACCCATGTAGGCGGTAGGTAGATACATGAATGATCCTTAGATAGCTCTGTATGCAAGTTTCCTTGGCTAATTTCATAGTTTTGGCATAGTATGACATGGTTTGCATGATATGGTGATTCTTCTAAGGTTAGGTGCCTTCTAGCATTGGTCTATGATATGTTTATGTTGCCAAATGCTATGATATGAATATCTCGTTCATGTGCACTCATATGTCACGCGTGTTTGGATTGGATTGCCTATCATGTGTTGCATTAATGTTAATATTTTCGGTCAAATATGGAAGACCTACGCCCCAACGAATGATACATCGGTCGAATGGGGGACCTACGCCCCAATAACCGATAGTATGGCCTCATGGGGGACCTACGCTCCAATGATGTGATGAGACCGGCCAAATGTTTATGACGGCGCCAATGCTAACACATGATTCGCAATGGGCCCGAAAGTAATATGTGATATCCATATGCATTGTGTCTCTTCCTACTGAGTCATTATGACTCACGTGTGCTCTTTTCCATGTTTTAGATGATGCTGCGAGTAGGAGGCAAGCTGGAGGTGGCACAGGATCCTCTCGTACGTGAGCTTGTCGACGTGTAGAAATGGGAAAGGAAAAGATTTTGGGGTCACGTGTGCATAAGATCACTCTTTTGTAAACTCTTTTGTAATATAACTTTTGGAGCTATCACGTTAGATATATATATGTACATTATCGTTTTGGACTTTTGTGAGTCGTAAAACGTTTGCAAATGTGTTAGCTCGGTGACGTCACGCAGGTGACGTCACGCAGGTAACGCTGCCTCTGTACGTACCTGGGGCGGGTGTTACACCGATGGATCGACGGGTCGGATATGATTTTTGATAGTAAAACCCGAGACGGATATGGTTCGGATATGGATAATAGCGTCGTAGCCGAACCCGAACCGAATACCCGATTTTTTTTCCCTACAAAAATTTAAAGTTGATTTTCAATTCAAAAGTCAAAAATTAAAAATTAAAATTTTCACCAATGAGTGTGTGTCTATTAGTGACTTATGTCTTAAAATTTTACAAATTACTCTAAAAAGCCCAACCGCCAAACAAGTCCGATTCACGTTAATTCTAACATTTATGGATTCACCTTGTAGGAAGCCCAAAAGAGCACTCAAATAGCCCTAATTCCTATTCCACTTCCACAAACTCTCTCTCGGCTCTCTCACTCGTCAAAGACACATACACTCACATAGCCAACAACTCTCCATTCTCACACACACACTCTGCGTGAACCGTGCGTCCAGCCTTCCAGTGACTGAGCAACCTCCGTCTCGCTCTCGCCTCTCTGCCCTATATCTTGTCAACAACCGACTGACGGAGAAGACTAACAACCTCGCAATCGAACTCGAGCAACCGAGAGCCCGAGATCAATCTTGTGTTGGTGAGTTAAACTTTAAACTTTAGGCTGAAAAATCTTAATTTTACCTTCAATTTCTTATTTCTACATAGTTTTCATTTGTAGATTTCGTTCCTACTTGTAATCAAAGCATCAAATTTGGGTATTTGAAGGTATGTCGTATTTTTTGAAATTTCAGATTTATTTGTCAGTTTAATGATTTATAGGGAGTTCTAATTTATTTGTTAATTTATGAGTATTATAACAATGCATTTATCTCTTACAATGTTGATAATTTTATTATTTTGATTAGGTATTTTATATTTCAAATTTGTTGTAGGAATTGAATTATTTTCATATTTTGAAGTGAGATTTTAGATTTTATTCTAAAATTTATTTGTTAGTTTAACAATTTATGGGGAGTTAGAGTTTATTTGTTAATTCATAGCACTAGATGGTAGATACCCGATCTTCATTAATTTTCACCATCTTCTTCAAACAATCAAACCAAGGTTATTCAATTACTTTTCAATTTTCATCATCAATAACAATTAATAAATCAATTTAAACTTTTGGTCCATGTTATTATTTATTAATAAGAATAAATATTTACAATTGTAGATGTCTACCGATCCCACTTCAGTAGGAAGTGTTCCAATACTAGATGGAGACACTCCTACTCCTACAGGGCATACACCGGCTACTTCATCGGTGCCAGGTGAGGGAAACGAATCTCAAACTCCTATAGAGATAGATGATGAAGGAGAGAATAGTGGAGAAAATATGAGAAAACGATTAACTTCGAATGTGTGGAATCATTTTAAGCGATAAAAAATCAATGATGTGTATAAAGCAACTTGTAATGGTTGTAAGAAACATTTTAGTGGTGATACAAAAAATGAAACAAGTCATTTGCATGCTCACTTAAAAAGATGCCCCCATCAAGGTCAAAGGGATTTGAGACAAATGATGTTGAATGCTTCTTCTTTTAAAGAACCCAGTGCTCCGCTTAATGTGAATAACTACACTTTTGATCAAGAATAAGGTAGGAAAGATCTTGCAAGTATAGTCATTCTCCACGAGTATCCTATTTCAATGGTTGAACATATTGGATTTAAGAAATTTTGTAACACAATTCAACCATTGTTTAAAGTTGTTTCTCGTAATCCAATCAAGAGTGATATCTTAAAGATATACAATTATGAGAAAAGGAAAGTAATTGGCATTTTAGATGGGATCAAGAGTAGAGTTTCGATTACTACCGACATGTGGACATCGAACCAGAAGAAAGGATTCATGGCTATCACTGCACATTTTGTGGATAATTCTTGGACTCTTCAAAGTCGAATTTTGAGGTATACTAATCTTTGACAATATTCTTATTACTCATTTGTATATTGTCAATTTTTTATTGACTTTATTAATTTTGTTTTGTTATTTATAAATTATAATAGATTTGTGTGTGTTCCTTGTCCTCATACGGCGGAGATGCTTTGTAATGTATTGATGAATTGCTTGTTGGAATGGAACATTGATCAAAGATTGAGCACACTTATCGTCGATAATTGCTCTACCAATGACACCATGATTGATATCATGTTAGGTAAGTTATCTCCTAATTCTTTGTTAATGAATGGTGAATTATTCCGTATGCGTTGTTGTGCGCATATATTGAATTTGATAGTTAAGGAAGGTTAGGATACTATAGCCCCGAGTGTGGAGAAGATTCGTGATGGTGTTGCATATTGGTCAGCAACACAAAAGAGATTTGAGAAATTTGAGTCGATTGCACGACAAATGAAAATCCATTGTGAAAAGAAACTAGTTCTTGATTGTAAGACTAGGTGGAACTCCACTTTTCTTATGATTAAGTCTGCTTTACCTTATAAAGATGTTTTTTCTTGTGCAAAGCAACTCCATTCCCAATACAAAAGTGCACCAACGGAAGAGGATTGGAGAGTGGCAATTGCAATTGCAGATAAGTTGGAAATATTTTTGAAATTACAGAACTATTTTCGGGCACTAAGTTCACTACTGTAAATCTTTATTTTCCGAATGTGTGTGACTTGAAATTGGCAATCCGGGATTGGAGCAATTTTCTTTGTGATGAAGTGAGATGCATGGCAAGAAACATGATTCCAAAATTTGATAAGTATTAGGGTGAGATGAATGGTATTTTGACAATTGCTACCATATTAGATCCAAGACATAAGATGAAGTTGGTGGAATTTTACTTTCCTGACATTTATGACAATCGTGCATTTGAGGAGATTGAAAGGATTAGGAAACTTTGTTACAATTTGGTGAGTGAGTATATGAGAACCACGATCCGTAGAACAAATTCATCTTATTCTTCATCATCATTATCTACCCATTCCGAGAAATCTTCCGGTTTTTCTAAAAACTCTCGTATCAATAATTTTGATCAATTTCTTAGTTCTTATACCACTAGCGCCGATCATGTCAAAACGAAGCTTGATGTTTTCTTAGACGAGCCGGTATTTCCGAGGAAGGATAATTTTGATTTGTTAACATGGTGGAGGATTAATTCAATCAAATATCCAAATTTACAAAAGGTTGCTCGTGATGTGCTAAGCATTCCTCAGATCTCATCGTGGCCTGAGTCAAAGATTTAGCACTGTGTGGTAGATTTGTTAGCCCGCATAGAAATAGACTTCACCCAAATACTCTAGAAGCTTTAATGTGCGCTCTGTATTGGCTATGAGCGAAAATAAATGGTAAAGTGTATTGTTTTTATATTGAATTTTGAATTTTAGACATGATGGTATTGAATTATTATTAATTATAAACTACTTTTATGTTGTAGCTGATTCAGCTAACTCATCATTTGTTAGAAGTTGCCCAAATCAAAGTCATGATGAAGATGCTGATGTAGAGGTACGTTTTTAGTAGCATGGGCTGAAACATGCAAGTTATCAAACTAATTAAGGATCTATTTAATTTAAAAAACTTTTCCTCGTGTAACTATTTTTGTTGTTTCAAGTTTTCAGTTGGTGCATGTTATTATACTTTACGAATATATAATTGTTCCAAGTATACTACAATGTAAAAGAAATGGCGAACACACATTACCGTTTAATTTATATGGTTATTGTTCATTCTCCATTTTATTTGCATTTTCTGTAATATACGTAGCTAAAATTTTAATGAGATGTAATTATTCATAGATATTTCAATTACATCGGTTTTCTGGTAAAATATTCTAAAATCACATGTAACACACATGTTTATAAACTAAAAATTTTGTTAATAATAATAATATAAACTAGTATTACACCAGTGCGATGCACAGGAAAATTGTGATCTAGTTAAAATAATGTTATAATTACGAATTAAAATAATGTTAAACTACGAATTAGAGAATGGAAATATATGAAAATAGTTTGTTCCCTGTGCATATTTTTATAAAAGAAATCATATGTGATTTATCATAAATATGTGTGATTTTTGTTATAAATCATATATGGTTTATTGTACGGGTATAACCGACGATTCGGCAAAGGTTCTAGAAAATGAATGTGGAAATGTATTAAAGTTTGAACTAAATAAAAAATTTATTTTCTGATTATTGAACCCCCAATGCATATTACCCATAAGCGCTATTTAAAACCATCATTTTAACATGGTAAATATAAATAAAAAATATTTTTTATTTAATATTTTGAAATAAATAAAAATAAAATTTTTTGAATAAAAAATCGATGTCAAGGTGATATTGTACCAAGTTGACATTCCAACTTCTATTAATTATATATATATATATATATATATATATATAAATATATCAAAAATTAAAAATATATAAAAAAGTTAATTTTTATTTTTTAAAATAATTTAAATACTGTGTAATTTACAACTTTGACTCGATAATATCACATTTTTATTAATACTTGTATATAATTCATTTCAAATTATATTTATAATTCGCAAATTAAAATTTATATAAAAAATTATAATATACATAAAAAAATAAAATAAGAAAAAATACAAAGTAAAGAAAGTAAATAAGGAAAACAAAATAATAAATAAATATTTAATATTTGTTTTCAAAATAAAACTTTCTTTTTTTAATTTTAAATAAATAGGTGTCAACTTGACACTGGCACAGTACCTAATTGGTACTCTAATTTTTTTAATATAAAGATGATAATAATGATCATGATGATGATGATGATGATGATGATAATAATAATAATAATAATAATAATCTATATCTATATATTAATAAAATGAGGACAGTTTCCCGCTCAATCTTATAATTTTCAGAATTAAAAAAAATAATATTTTATTTATATTTTCCACTCAAAAACAAATACCTAATTTTCAACCTATGCATATTTCTCCCGTCTATATCTCTTCCATTAAATCACGCAAAATCAAGGAAAAATTTATAACCAAACGGGGACGAAATACTGTGCTTTTATACTTTTTTGACCGTATACTTTTTATATCTTCGTCATCTCCCGTAAAGATGTTATATCATACATTATTTTTGATCCAATTCTTGATTTTATTATTTTATTTCTTATGCTATTTACCATAAAAAAAGAAAATAAGTTATTTTTATTTTTATTTTACACATATTTTAAATTATAATTTGGCCATAAATCTCCCCGTGCAACGGATATGAGAAAATACTAGTAATAATAATAATAATATAAAGATGATAATGATAATGATAATAATAATGATGATGATAATCACCGAACGGAGTGAGGTTTTCTCCACTACTTAAGGACCAAAACAAGCACTTGTCCGTGTTCCGTCTTCATTTGTCCTTTCGTCTTTACCCGATCTCTTCTTCCTTGTTCCACTTCTTTCTCTGCAAATCCAACCACTTCATCTCCTTCAACCTCCTCCACGCCGTCACCTCCTCCGTCGGACTCTGTTCGGACACCACCGCGAGAAGCAACGGTATAATAATAATAATAATAATAATAATAATAATAATAAGTACCAAATCATCAATCAAATGAATTTTTTTAATTTTTTTTAAAGCAAGATTTTATTAGAATTAATTATACTACAATTAATTACAATTAATTATATTTCTCGGATTTTATTGGATATATTTTCATTTGATAAAAATTGAGATAGTTTTATTAGACGAAAATTAATCAAAATTAATTAAATTGCTAAAAATTGGGAAACATAATTATTTCAAAAAATGAAAAATAATTAAAATTAATTAGATTGTTACCGGAAAGAAAAATGTGCTTACGAAATTACTTTACCTTTTTATGCATTTTAAAATAAAGTTAAGTGAACGCCTATAAGATGTTGGTTCGAGTGATCATTAGTCCCTAATTAACTTTATTTACTTTTTCAGTATCATTTTCTTTTGAAAATATGCTTTTTTTTATTTTCATATGTTTTTGTATTTTCTATAATATTTTTTTTGAGTTACAGTTGACGAAAAAATACTAATATTTTTTTTGTATAATTACGGGTGTTTCAAAAGATCTGCTCCATTTTTTTTTTCTTTTTTTAAGTAACAAGCTCCAAAAATAGGTATTCAAATAGTAATGATTTTTTATTTTGATATTACTCGAACCAACAATTATATAATAATTTTTGGTTCAATATATCGCTTTCGCTGGAAAATAAATCTAAGAATTCTTATTAAATAATTGGCTATCACCTCAATCAATTATTGAAATTATAAGACTCAATTAGAATATTTTAATTGACTTTCAACTATATTAAA
Organism: Jasminum sambac; assembly: GCA_018223645.1. NCBI lineage: Eukaryota > Viridiplantae > Streptophyta > Magnoliopsida > Lamiales > Oleaceae > Jasminum > Jasminum sambac. Next base: position 22,919,195 of record CP073648.1, on the reverse strand, counting down.
TGTTTATCTAAATTTCTGTCTCCTAAATAAATATTAAGAATCCTACTTACTTTAATTATTTATTTTATACTGAATTTTCCATGTTGATGTTTTATTTTATTTTTAAGTATAATCAGTTAGATTGTATATTTCAAGTATTAATCACATATATTTCAATTTATTTGTCTTATCCAAATTAATTTAAATGTTATATCAAATCATTCAATATTTAATATGTCGAATATGTTAAATTAGTAAGTTTATACATAATATGTTAATATATGTGTTTAATATATTTAGAATGTATTTATTAAAGAAATAAAATGTCAAAACAAAAGTTTTGGATTAAACTATCACGATGGCGCATTGACACAGATGAGAATTTTCTAGCAAGGAGGATGGGGACTGGGACAGGGCATGGAAGTTTGTAATTTATATCATCTGCGTCAAATTTGCAGTAAATGAGGATTGGTCGGAACGAGGATAAGTGTTTTCCCGCGTGGCAAGAACAGTTTAAGGTATGTCGGACTGTACTGACTACATTGTTGTTTTTATAATATATCTTTATACTGATTATATTTCATAATTAAAATTTAAAAATCATTATTTACATATTAATTATTAATAACATACATCATACTGATATACAATAATTAATATCTCTCAAAATTTATAACTGCATATAATAAAATGTAAAATAATTTTAAAGAAAAAATTATGAGCTCTACGAATGTTAGTAGAGTTATTTTAGTATGGTTATTTTAATAACTATAACATTTAATGTCATTTTATTTTGGGTTTATATAAATAGATTAATCTTACAATGAGCAAAATGTAATCTATTATGACAATTGCTGCCACGAATTATCATCTCATGCAAAGCACGGGTGTAAATGCTAATTAAGTTATTATTCTATGGAGAATAGTAAATTAAGTTGTGTGGATTTTCGTGAGTTGCTCCTTATATATTTATGTGATGGATTAGTATGAAATATAGGGAAAATTCTATCGAAATTTTTATAGAATTGTTTCAAGTTAAATTCTTTAAATTTATTGTTGTAACTCATTCTTTATTTTAATTATTTTTTTAGATTTTATGTTAATATTATTAACATCTATCAATAATGTTATTAGTTGAAAATTTTATCCTCGTGTAACGCACGGGTGAAACAGCTGGTTGGCTTTAATTCCACCGGTGCAAATTCACACGTCGCAAGAATATCCTTATCCTTCTTATAAAAGTATAGAAACAATAGAGAGAATTTAGAGAGAATGAATTCTAAGGAATTCTCAGGAATGAATTTCATTAATAACTGAAGCCCTATTTATAGGAAAACTTCGAATGGTACAACCGTAATTACATAATTTCATCAAGGGTATAATAGTCATTCACATATAATAATTACATCTTTTACCAAATTATTCTTCCACCAAATTATTCCTCCACCAAATTATTCCTCATAATTCATAACCACCAAATTATTCTCAATTATTCATAACACTTCTTGAATGACTATTAATACAAATGTCTTCCTGACTTGTTTGGAGAAAAACCCATGGGAAAAAACTTCCAACCCGATTGCAGGATAGCTTGGAGTGGTTATATACCGCTTCATCAAAACATTGCTCCCCCGATGTCTTCTAGCGGTATAGAGTATTCATGTGTCTCGTTAAAACCTTGTCAAGAAAAACCCAAGTGGGAAAAAACTTGATCAAGGAAAAGAGTACAATGCTCCGCTTGATTTCATATCTTGAGAACTGATATCTTTACTTCGTAAATGATTTCAATATCATCATCGCTTGGATCTAAAGCATTAGCTCCATTATAACTTGATCCAATAGATACATTGTATCAATTTCTCCTATCGTTTCAATATACCATGAATATGCCTCGTTAAAACCTTATTAGGAAAAACCCAAAGGGAAAAAACCCTAATGAAGGAAAAAGAGTACATTATTCATGTGAATACGCCTTTAAAGTTGCCTCATTAAAAACCTTGCTAGGAAAACCCAATGGGATAAAACCTCAACAAGGGAAAAAGAGTGCAATGCGTATTTTATACAAGTATGTCATAAGCATTTCAAAATCTTTCATACATTTGTATGAGTATCATATACATTGGTTTTATACTCTTCGCTCATTTAGAGTGCATCAATTTTCTTACACAACTACAAAACATTCACCATGAACACATGTCTCCAAACACACAATTTAAAGCATATAAATTCATTGTAAAAACATGTAAACATATAAGTAAACCTTCATAACTAACTAACATTTAAAAATATATCATTTAACATTTAATACTCATTTAATATGTTATTTCATTCCCTGTGGGCTTAGCTCCCCTTTAGGGTACTTATAAACACGGGCTTAGCTCACCCGATCCTTTAATTTCCTTTTCGGTACTACACACACGATCGGTAGTTTAACTTTCATGAGCATGCAACATATAATGACCACCATGCTTGTCTTTAAACTTGAGCATTAGTCATCATCATCTCATCATCTCATAAGTTAAAGATTTCACATTCAACATTTATCATCTTCAATATATCTCAATATTTTCATTATCATTGATCATATGTAGCGCTACATTTTCATATCGTGTCGACACTTTTCAATTTCATTTCTTTCCCCATATCGACATAACTTATCGAGATATCTCATTATCAATCCTCTTGTAGGATTACACAATATAGTTATGTCTATATACTCTTCAAGAGCATATGCCTCCGTTATTAAGACCATCTTTTATAATTTGCTTTGATATATATGTTTGGGGAAATCTCATAATATCAACGCTTCAAGGCTAACTTATCAAAGCATCTTAATTGATATATGTGATTGTTCATAGCATCTTTTATGTATCTTTGAACTTCAAGTTCATATTTTAATTGTGAGGATATAACATGATGCATTTCACATATCATTTTCAACCTTTAATACTCCCCCTCATGCTGAGAAAATTTAGAACACCAAAACTCATACAGTTGGTATGATTTTAATCATATATGTTCTCATCATTCAACCTTAATATGGGAATTTAGACCGTTTGCATTCTATTCTCGATATCGGCAATTTATTTGAGGACTTTAAATAATTTGCCATATAATATCCCACTTGTATGCGCATACTCAATCCTTCAGGGATTTATTCAAGTATTGGGATATACATTTACTAACTTTATCATTAAATCTGGAAATCATGCTCATACCGTGAGCAAATATTTCGTAAATTTCAAATTACGAATCATATACACATGTGACTATCTAGTGGATCCATATCATAATATCTAGTAGTCCACATGGAGGATGAGTGGGCCCATATTTCTCATCCTTTATTCCAGATATATTTGAGATTTATTTCTAATATTGGCTAGTAATGATTTCATCATTTATCGAGAACAATCATTGAAGAATTCCTTTAATTCTTCAATTGAAATATTGATTTCAATAATTATTTAAACCGGGATGGTCAATCCGGTTTTGCAAACGAGTATTATTGAACTTCTAGTTCAGTAAATTCTTATATCGATTTCACTAGTATCTGTATAGTGCTCAACATGATTTATCATAGAAACAATTCACCGACATATTCCATCATCTTTTGGTGACATTATTGTCTACTACTGTTCAAACACGAGTTACAAATTCTCATACGCATCACATCTGGCTACTGTTCAACTACGGAGTCTTAGCTCTTACGCTTCATATTATTTATTTAAAATCGGAGTCTTATTTCATACGCGTCGTATTATTCTATAAATAAATCATCAAAATTATTGCAAAATTCATCCTAACAAGGGTCTATACATTATAATGGATCATATGCTCTCAAATCTTCGAAAATACTATCCATCACTACCGATCAAAATCCTAAAAATGATTTATCGATGTAGGCTGGAAAGATCAACAGGCTTGATTGAAGCAAAGGTTCGATTATCTGGTGAGGTTTCAATTCCTTCTAAATACATGCCTGGTATGGGTAAAAGTAGTTTTTCAAAGAAACGGAGAGCAAAAAGATTAGGAGGATGCTACAAGTGTGCTCGGTGGACATGTGACACTTGATGTAAATCTGTGGGGTACTTGTCCAGAAACCGAGAAGATAAAATAACATTCATTAAGGATGGATTGAGTAAGGAGCATTTGGATGATATTCAACAGGCTCTTGAGACACATCCTAGTGGACACGTGCAAGGTGAGCTAATGGCCTTATGGGCCAAATTCAAAGATCAACAAGCACTTTATAGTCTTGAAATACTTACTTTAAAAGATCCAGTTTGTAAATTTAGTAGAATAACTTAGTATAATGATTTTCCCATATTTATGTAAGACAAATTTATGTAATATAGAATATCAATATTTTTCTTTTATTTGTAAATATCGTTTTTCGATTTTCGATTTTTTTTCGTTTATTTTCTATCACCGACAGATATATGTCATTTTCACTTAAATTTTTTTCTGCATTTTTCTCTTTCATATTTGTCAAAAAGTAAATAGTGCACTCAATTATGGGTTTGAAAATTTTTCTTTAAATAGAGGGATTCATATATCTATCATTCATTCGTTGAAAGAGAAAGATAGAGGTGGAGATGGAGATGGAGATATCAGAATCATCTCATGTAAGTTAATCTTTACCTCGCCAGGTAAAAACTATATGTGTTCTTGGTGGCTCCAGACTAGTAGGTCATATCCAATATGTGGATATGGCAGACCAACTTGTAAGGGAGTTAGGGAAACAAAATATCAATATACTATATGGAGGGACTAATAACAAACTATTAAGGAGTCTTACGATGGCCGCACAATTATGGGGGATAAGAGTGTCAAGTATAATACCTTTTCATCGAATTGGAGGCAGTAATCGAATTGGAGTTAGAAATGTCATTAGTCCAACTGGATTGATGCTACAAACACAATCCATCCATGACTGCCTGAAGTACATGATGAGCAATAGTGAAGCTTTTATTGTTCTTCCAAGCGGCTATAACACGCTGGAGGAAATATTCAATATAGCGTCATTTGCACAGTGGAATTTTCATACCAAACCCATAGGTTTATTAAATATTAATTATTTCTTCGATGGTTTGCTAGCATTTCTAGATCAGGGTGTAAAACATAAATTTATTTCTCGTTCAATGAGAAATATACTTTGTTTCTCGCTTAATACGCTTCTTGATCTACTCATCAAGATTCAATCATATGTTCAAAAATCGTGGAAGCTGAAACCCATCGGTCACACAGATCATCGGTGTCGCGAAAAAGAGATCATTTGGATCTTTCATTATGAACCCGAATGTTCGGGTGGCGAGTTACGAGTATTTATACTCTCGAGACGCATCCCTCATTTATGGGTTCAATATATATTTTCTTTTCGTATTTCTATATTTTCGAAAGTGTTTATTGTCATCTTTAATATTCTCAATATGTTCCACTTTAATCGCTTTGTACTTCCCTAGAGTAATAATAATATCATATTGGCTTTATTCAAATACAATCTAGTGATTATGCTTCTTCAAGAGCATTTTATTCTCATATTAATACAATCTCATATCATCGATGAGATTACTTCATATAATCTCTCCATGCGATATATTTTCTTTGATTTATCAACATGGGACCTATTGAGCATTTTACTTTTATCTATTTATCCAATGGTAACTTCAAGTACCACTTACTCAATTTTCTCCATTAATATTCGGTATATATGGAGAAGTAATTTTATTCTCATCGTCTACTTCTTCGAGAGTATGATTAGAATATTTGATCAACTACTTCTTCCTGAAAGTATGATTAGTTATAACCAATCGTGTAGTATTACTCACCACATTGGAAATATATGCGAAATCTAAAGTGCGTAAATTTAAATTGCAGAAATTAAATTTCCTCCAATAGGTGGTCGAACCTACCTTATGGGAATTATTGCAATAAATATGAATTTACGTAATTTAAATAGCAAGAATTAAATTGCATAATGTTTAACTACTTCTTCGTGAGTAGGATCTGGCAACTTAGTAGAAGGTATTACCCATCACTTAGCATATAAAGTGCAGTAAATATATAAAACCTTCCGCTTAGTGACGGTTGAACCCATCATCAAGTAGGAGGTATTGCAGAATTAAATTGCAGTAAAGAAATAAAGTGCAAGAATTAAATATTGAATCGCTTCTTACGGGAGAAGCAAATTTGTTCTTCTGTAACAAATACTCATTACTTCTACAAAGAAGACACTTGTCTCTTCTGTATAAGTACATTATGTAATTGAACTCTTCGAGAGTTACATTAATATTTCGATCTATTAACTCAAATGGAATTCAAGCCATTTTATATAATCAATGGATTTAGAATTTCTTCATGAATATTCTATCCATTTTTCACTGTCGTCAAAATTAGGTCGGTTTTACCCTAAGGGTAAAATTGTCCATTCCAATTCGCAAAGGTAAAATTATCAAAAATATTTTATCAATGTTTTACGATTGAAAATTATCTCATTTCTACTTCAATTTATCAATATCAAAATATTCAAGGACTATTTTATAACTTTTTCAAAAATTGGGGTACTATTTTGCAAATTTTTGAAAGTTTACCTTATCAATATTAGTGTCAAATCGAAGCTCTCGTTAAATCGAGTATAATGGAGTCGAGAAAATTTGATTTTGATAACGTATGCTCCTTATATCTCGAGAAAACGAATATTATAGTTTAATATATTATTATATTATAAAGTAATATAATTTATATATACTTTTTCCTTTTTTTCTAGAGAAGAATCGAATACGATTTAATGTATTTTCCTCCATTCGCTAATTCCTCAATCGCCTATAATGCAATAATCATCATTAAGCCAAAATATAATATTATTAAACTATAATTAAACACCAGAGATGATAGAAAAGTTATGAATGTTGCGTCTTTGAAGAAGAGAACTAGATTGTGAGAGAATAGGAAGAAGAATAATGGAGATCTCTCGAATGAAGATGATTTTGAGAGGAGAATCTTGATCCGCAGAATTGTTCGTGAGCATAGTTTTAGAGACAATTAATCTGACTAATATTAAGGCCGATACGTATGCTCATCAATGATGAATCATAGAAAGATACTCCCTTCATATTACTCAAACTGGCCAGAGACTGTACGATAACGCCTTATAAAAGATGTAAACAATAGAGAGAATTTAGAGAGAATCTAATTAAGGTCTCGTGAATTTAATTTCATTAATAACTGCTCTATTTATAGGAAAAACTTGAATTGCATAAACTGTAATTACATAATTTCATCAAGGGGATAATAGCCATTCACATATAATAATTACATCTTTTACCAAATTATTCTTCCACCAAATTATTCCTCATAATTCATAACCACCAAATTATTCTCAATTATTCATAACAATCCTATCATTTATTATTATTTATTCCGCTTAATGGGAGTAATTATTAATATTCCGCTTCCATCTCCGGTCTTCACCATGTCTCGTAACTGCTCCATCTTCATCAACAGCTTGATCGGGCTCTTAACCTTCTGTTCACTCTCCATAGCATTTGCAGCAAACTCCACAGACATACTCTACCAAGTTTATCCCTTCATACGCGTCTACAAAAATGGCACAATCCAAAGATTCATCGGAACCGAAAGAGTCCCACCATCACTCGATCCAAAAACCGCCGTCAAATCAAAGGACATCCAAATTTCCCCCAAATTCAACATCGCCGCTAGGGTTTACCTCCCTCGAAACACAACCCACAAGCTCCCTCTCCTCGTCTATTTCCACGGCGGCGGGTTTTTCATAGAATCGGCTTTCTCTCCGACGTACCACCGCCTCTTGAATTCACTCGCCGCAAAAGCTAATGTGATCGCAGTTTCCGTTGAATACAGATTGGCACCTGAACATCCTCTCCCAATCGCGTACGAAGACTCATGGCTTGCACTCAATTGGATTGTTTCTCACTCTAGAGGCAAGGGCGGCGAGGAATGGCTCAACAATTACGCCGATTTTGGGCGCGTCTATTTGGGCGGCGATAGTGCCGGAGCCAATATTGTCCACAACATGGCTATGCGGGTCGGGTTGGAAAACCTGAAAAATCAATCGAACGACGTGAGATTAAAACTCAGTGGGGTTTTTCTAAATTGCCCGTATTTCATGGGGAAGAAGCCGATTGGGAACGAAGTTGCCAACACGAATGCGAGAAACAGCGTTGCGAATATTTGGCTTTATGCTTATCCGAATAGTACGGGTTTGGATGACCCGCTGGTGAACCCGAGTATGGATCCGAAACTTTTCAAACTCGGGTGTAAACGGGTTCTGGTTTTTGTTGCTGGGAATGATTTTCTGAGAGATCGAGGTTTGTATTATAAGGAGGCACTGGAGAAGAGCGGATGGAACGGGAATGCCAAGGTTGTGGAGTACAAGGGGGAAAATCATGTGTTTAATTTGGTTTATCCCAATAATTCAAACGCTGTTCGTATGATGAAGATGTTGGTTTTGTTCCTTAATCGGAGCTAATTTTGATTAAGCTTCATTGTTGTTGTTGTAGCATGTTGTATCTTCCATGATGAAAGTAATGAACTCGGGAGTAAATTTAGATGAAGTGATTGAGCCATAGCTTCAAAGTATTTGGTTAAATTTATTTCCACCTAAAATTTAACAATTGGTAACTTTTATTAGTTAAGAGTCAAATATCAAAATGCATTACACTTCTATCACTACTAGTAATTATTATTATTATTATTATTGTATCGTGTGAATTTCATTACTACCAATCTAAAATTTTAGTTTTCAACTAAATAAAAGTTTATTTGAATGCCCTATGGATGCTAATCTGATTCAACAGTTTGTGAGTTTAAAGATTCAATTCAGCTTGTGTAAATACAGACTTAACTCTGAATCGAGCAGAAAATTGATCTTCGAGCAGTTCGAATTCAGGCATTGTTCTATTCAACATAAACTAACACAAATTTTATCAACTTTTTCTTTCTCATAATTTACAACCACGCATTCAATTATTTAATATATTTTCTCCAAATTTCAACAACACATTCAATACGTATGTCAAGAAAATTAATTTTATCACTAATTAAACATACCCTCAATTTGTGATGTTCGTTGACCGACTTGTCTTAGCCTAAATTCCTGCAAAGGGTAAACAAGCGAGGTCCAGCTCGATCGATGTCTAGATGAGCTGAGCTTGGGCCGAGCCAAACTTAATTTTGGTGGGCCGCGCCAACTGGCTTGGCATGTTTGTCATCCGTAAACAATTCTTTTGGTTTAATGGGTCAAACTTTATTTTCTTCATAAAATTACAACGTAAAAAAACCACTTGTTAAGAAGAATTACATCAGACAAGCGTTGGACGTTTGCTCACCGACGATTGATAGGTTGGAAGAGTGTAATTTATTAAGCACTAAGAAAGCATCTCCAATGGACAATGTTGATTTCATCCTATGTCGCTACTAATTGAAAGACTTCTATTTTAAATTTTAGAAATTGACATTGATTGATGAAATAGGTCTCCAATGGTATCGCTAATTTTCTATTAGTGGTGTTTACATGTAATATATATTTATCATTAAAAATTCAAAAACATAAAGAAAAGATGAGATAAGATTATATATAAATAAATAATTTAATATTTATGATGACCATCACGTTTAATACTCTTTCTAGATCTGAGACATCGCATTCGACATTGTCAAGTTTTAATTACGCCACGTCATTCACATCAGCACACATCACCAACCATTGGATTTTTTTACTTGACATTATGGATTGATGATGTAACTTTTAAATTTTAGACAATAGAAAGACTCATTGGAGATGCTCTAATTGTTTAGAAAAACTATTTAACAATCTCATTTTTCATATCTATTTCTAATCATACACCACAATAAAAATTTACTATTTCATGTACTTTTGTAAAATTCTTAGCATTTTAATTTGACCGCACATCTATTAAAGAGAAAAAATTCACTTCCAAAAAACAAAAGGCTTTGCTATACAATTTACAAATTGTTAAATATGTTATATTCAAAAAAGAAAATGTTAAATTTGTTTATTATACAAAATAAAGTACATCTTATTTTTCCTTTTTCACATCAAAATTTAAAAAATTAGTATTAGAAATCTGAGAAGGCAAAAACACAAAGAGTGTGGTTACCATTGACAACGAGTGTTTATTATATTCATCATATACAGCACATTCGATACACTTTATGAGTAGAGCATATTCAATACACTTAATAAATCATAATAGATTATAATTTATTTAGAAAGTAGACAAACTTCTATTCTACTAGTTTTGAGTACATACTTTGCACGTGATATAAAATGATGATTTTTTATCATAAAATTTTAAGTTTTAACTTTAAATTTTTTTAAAAAACTATAAAATTAAATCAACATAATATTATCAACTGATGCGTGTAAACTAAATAACACTTTGATCATTTTATACACTAAGTAAAAATATTAATACCTCAATTTTCTACCAAGTTAATCCAAATATCTAACCTACAAAAACTTCTTTTCCAATAAAATTAGTCACATATATTAAAGTTGATTAAATATGATATTAATCCAATTTTAAAACTATAAAAATATGATATCCCAATTAGAAAATTGTGAAAGATGCTATAGAAAAAATGATCAATATATATTTTTAAATCACACACATTGAATAAGAATACGTTATATATTGAAATATTTGTAGTTTGATCAAATCAAAGTAATTTTAAAAATCACTCAAAAATAGTTATGTAATTATATTTTTTTAATTATTGGACTACAAAATGTTTGTGACATATTTTTAAATCAAAAGGTTATCATACAACTACATAACTCTGTAAAAGATTTCTAGTTATTAATAATTATTTTTACATTGAATAAAATCAAAATATATTTAAAATATTTGTAGTTTAATTTATTTAATGTAATATGAAGAGGCACTCATTAATTATTTATATAATTAAATATATTTATTTAATAAGGTCATTTTGGACTAAACAAAATATTAGTGGGGATATTATTGGAAATCAAAAGATTTCCATACATTCCCACTTTTTAATATAGTATAGATATAGATATAGATGGTGCGGCACTGCGGTTCAAAAGTTAGTATCTAATTATTTATCTACCACTCATTAACTAAATTACATGAGATTTAATCTATGGCACATGTTCAAATCAAGTTTTATTAAAGAAAAATAAATTGATGGGTTATAAAGTTGTATATAGCTTCTAGGTCTAGTCATACTAATCAGTGAATCAAGTTTGCAATGTTTAGCGGGTGTTAGTTGATGTATATCTATGAGTATTTATGAGTTTTGATGTGAAATATTGAGAGAGAATGAATGGAGCTGAATGGTGGCGATTTGCGTAATACAGGTAGGTTCCACGAGATATGTTGATGTGATTAGTTTGAAGAGTAAAAAGAATGTGTAAAAATATGTAAAGATGTATAAAAAGTTGGAGACTAACACGCATTTAATGTGATACACATACCCCAACAACAACAAGATGTTAGGTACTTTTTCTGAATCTATAAACGTTGTAAGTTGTAACACTCAAGCCTTATTCTATGGAGAATAAAATTTATTTACACGAATTTCGTATAATTGGGTGATTGAAATTTCAAGAAGAAATATTAAAAAATATAAAGTAATTATATGAGTGAAATTGTGAGAGAGAAAAAATTAGTGAAAGTCTTTGGAACAAGCCCTCAATGATTCCACAATTATTTTTTTATTCTCTTATTAATTCAATTTGATTAGGATCATAAATTATTAGCCACATAATTAGAAGTTGTTCGGTTGAAAGGTAATTTGCTGGGCACGGTATTCCGTAGAAAATGTATTGTTAATATTGTATTGGAAAATATATGTGTAGTTGAAAAAATAAGAGAGAATTTTATTTTTTTTTATTTTTTTTTTTTGGCACCAACCGAACAAGCTCTTAACATTAGCAACTTGTAGAAGGAACCAATTGAAGAATAAACTTTGGAGTACATCTACTCGATCAATACAAATACAACTCGTTTATTTTCTCACTACATAAACAAAAATTAATTGACATGATTTGGGGTTTTGGGGGGGGGGGGGGGGGCAGCTTGTTTTCCCCTATATTATGGGGAAAAATGATCAATCTTCTAATAGTGTGCGATAAATATATGATTCTAACCATTAATCCACTATTTGGTAATATCGTTAAGGTTCCTTCTATAAATTATCTTCTACATTTAAGGGCTTGTTCTTTCCACTGTAAATTTAATCACACGCAATTCCGTATAACCTCATACTCATTTTCAACCACACACACATCTCCCAAAATAATATTAACCACACATTTTTACACGGAATACCGCGCGCATCAACTTAACACCCAATCAAACATACCCTAAATCTCAATTGTAAAAAAAACTGATATCCTAGGGTTGAAGATAATAATCAAGTAGTATATATTTGAAGTGATCTATTAGGTTAAGTTTTTAAATAAGTGGTTCAATATGGTACAGTGGAGACAAGGATTCTGAGTTAGAATCTTACTGTCACCCGTTTATAATATATTGTGCATTCAATAACTAGCACATTAAAAATAATTAATGATGACAACGGATTGGGTTTGGATCAATGACCTTATTTCTCTTCCCTATGATGGCAAAAAATTTCATGAATCATACCCGCCCTATCCCCACTGATTGGACTAACTAATTTATTTATTTATTTATTTTTATTTTATTATTATACAACATATTTATATTCTTGTATGACAAGAAACTTAGAAAGATATGCTTGTAGAAGAGGTATACTTCAACACATCCTCAGAGACAATTAAACAATAACTAACATCAATCAAAGCACTGTATTAACGTAAATTCTATCTACAATAATGTTGATGAACAAATTACTCAAAATCGAAAGGACCAGAATGTTGCAAAATGGCGTAATTCTGCACCAGAAGATGTTGGCCGTTATTTGTGACACCAAATTTTGGAAACCCAAAGCTTGTCCCTCACTCCACCCCCCCTAACCCAACCCACGCCCGTTGCGCTATTTTTCCCTCCCAGTCATAAACCCCAAATTATCCCAGTTATCTTCTTCACCCGCTAGACTCTCTCTGCAGCCGCCAATGGAGAGAGCAGTGATATTACGCTCCATCTCCTCATCTTCCTGTTCTACTTCTCCACTCGCCTCCGGCGGAATATTCTCACGCTCCGGTCGTAGATTCTGTCATATCTCTTCTTTTACCCCCAAACGACACCGTCTTATCCCTAATATACAAGGACGTTCTCCAATCCGGAGTCACTTTCGCTGCCTTTCCACCTCCACCCCTCATTCGATTCAGTTGAAAAGGCATTTCTTGCCTCTATCGGTCCGAGCCGCCGCCACCTCTTCTCTTCAGCCAGCTACAGGTACCTTAATTCTCAACTCCTTTACGATTGAGACACTGATTAATTGTACATAATTTTGGTCTTAATTACTATTTTTGTAATTTGCAGAGGTTATTGAGGCGAACAATGAATTGGCAGAGAAGCTCGGATTCGAGAAAGTATCGGAGGAATTCATTGAGGAGTGTAAATCCAGAGCTGTTTTGTATAAACACAAAAAGACTGGAGCTGAGGTTATGTCCGTGTTGAATGATGATGAGAATAAAGTATTTGGAATTGTTTTTCGGACTCCTCCGTGAGTACATATGTGCCTCTTGAATATTTAAATATGTGTGCGCCATAACCATTGATTGTGTATACTCGAGGATTTGTGTAATAAATTGTTGTTTTAATTAACTGTGTACCTGATCATTTAGAAAACCTAAACTAGTCAAGTTACTATTACTAATGCTGGTTATCGCAAATAATTCATTTTGTGATTCTGAACTTAAAAGAGATCTTTAATATATGTAGGTACACCATTTCGACCATAAATTGTTGAGCAATTAACATTCACTGTTTACATATGTGAAATATCTGGAGATAAATAGCAAATGCGTGTAGAAATGATGCAGCAGGAAATTAGATATTTTTTGTGGTCTGGTTGCTGTCTTGCAAGAATTGAGTTGGTCTCACTGTAGTGTTCTATCGCCAATTAGAGTTCCAGGCTTCCAGCTTGATTAACCACTGATTCCTTCTGTATGTCCAACTGCCATAACCTGCTCATCGTAATCAAGTAAGAGTTTAAACGTTCAGGAATATGATATTTTGAGTTGGATTGGTGAATAGGATTTGTGGATTGGAGCATTGGATATGATTTTAAGATCCTAGTAAATAATCATAATTTAAATATTGAAAAATATATAAAAATCTAAGATCAAATTTATCAACAAGTCAATGATCAAGAAAAAGTAACAAACAACAGAAACAAGTTTCCAACTGCTTGCAGAGGTCCGAATAATTCATCTCTTTTCCTTCCTTTTTGTTGATTATTCGAAGATGATGCTAAGTATATAAGTTTAGCTAGAAAATAACAAGACGCAATAGTTTTCCATATTGATAAGAAAGTAGTTTAATTCAAGCTCTCTGCCTCTAGGGAACATCGAAGCTGGGGGGCCAAACATTTGATGATGAAAATAAGGGAAAACTAGAAGAAAAAAGGTGCATTAAAGAATGAAGTGCTAGTGGAAAACAAAATGAAGCCCCAAACACCTGAGTGCCAAAGAAGAGGCACCTATATGTGGATTGGTCTCAACATTAGTGCACAACGTTTTATGCGTAGACCTCGAGAAGGCATATCGTATATTATTGAAAAGATAATTGGAGAAGGAGTCCAGTGACTGATCACAATTCATAGTGTCTTATCAAAAGTTGTGTGCATTCGAGCTGGACCACGGTTTTAGGTCCAGGATCAAAGGATCGGTCTAAGGTCCTCTGGAGGACTTGATTTTGGATTATGTTCTTAACTCCAAATGGTAGGATACTAGGGTTGTATGACTGTATGCTCCATGTCGCAATTTAACAACATTGTCCGCCAATCTGTGAATTTTCATACTCAATTTTTGCACCCTGGCTACTCGTATACAGCATGCTTTGACTAAAAGGATTGTCTAATTAGCTTAGAACTTGTCATGGAGAGAATTTTTGTTAATTGATAATCTCTAAAATCTTTTTCAACCACAGTTTCTGGAGACATAACTTTGTTCTACTTTTTCATGTACATTAAAAAGACTCATAACTCATACTTATTTCTTAACCACAATTCCTTCTGACAAAATTAAAAATAAACATAAAACAGGATCTTTGTTGATATGGGATAGTTGCTGTTTGATTCACCAATTGATATCTGGTCGACTATTTTCCAGCTGAAAATGTAGTAGGTGCAGAAACTAGTTTCCTTGTAGTAGTGTTAGGTGATGCACCTAAGCTGCTTGGAACAGTAAGATAGGTGCCAATGGTGACATTCCATCTTTGTGGGAGTGGTCATCTTGCGGATCATTTTCCTCTTTCCATTCCTTTCCTGATGTGTGGCTAGAGCAATTTGTTATGCTGCAACTGACTTCTACTTATCAGCAATGTTTTCATTAGTTTACTCGTCCTTCTCAAATATCTCTTTAATTTTCATTTAACCTACTTTAATCTTGTTTATAAACCTTTTAACAATCACACTTTCTTAATAGTGATTTAAAAAAAAAAAAATCACAAACACCGCTAAAAGGTATTATTTTTTCACGTTTCTCATTAACGAACTTATTTTTCACCCCAACATTCTCCCAGAAAACCTCTTTTCTTCTAAAAAAGGCTTTTCAAACAAACTCTAAATAATTTTGACAAACTAGCCTATCCGTTCTTAATGCAGGAAGGATTCAACGGGAATTCCGCATATTTTGGAGCACAGTGTATTGTGTGGTTCAAGAAAGTATCCTCTGAAAGAACCTTTTGTTGAATTGTTGAAAGGGAGCTTGCATACATTTCTGAATGCATTTACATACCCTGATAGAACTTGCTATCCTGTTGCTTCGACAAATACAAAGGTTGAAATATTATTTTTTTGAATAAAATGTTTCTCATAGATGTCACCTGAAGTAACATACTATTTTCTTTGTCCAACAGGATTTCTATAACTTGGTTGATGTATATTTAGATGCTGTCTTTTTCCCAAAATGTGTGGAAGACGTCAAGACCTTTCAACAGGAGGGTTGGCATTATGAACTGAATGACCCCTCAGAAGACATCACTTACAAAGGTTTCCTCTATTTCTTTTTAGCCTGTAGCTTTGGTTCCTGATAACATTTCATTCCCTCTAAATGATGATGCCTCTCACTTCTTTGTTTGTAATCAAATGGTTTCTAGCTTGTTTGGGTGAGATTTTCGAAACATTCATTTCCTCTAAACTCTTTTTTCACCACACTTTTCATTGAGATGTGACAAACATTTTTATGAATTTTTTCTTCTCATTCTAACCACAATAAAAATCACCTTTCTAAAAATCTCTTGAACAAAAATTTCATTTATTAAGAGACAACTGTTCGGCTTGACAGCATTGCTAAGAATTTTCTGCTTTAATTGCAGGTGTTGTTTTCAATGAGATGAAAGGTGTTTATTCTCAGCCTGACAGCATACTTGGCCGCGCATGTCAACAGGTTCATTTTCTTCTTCCATAACTGGTTTTGTAGTGTGGTCGGGTGAACTTTTATTTTGTTAGAAACTAAGGCCTTGTTCTTCTTGGTATTAACTTTATCCGCACGCAATTCCGTATACCTCACTCATTTTCAACCACACACACATTTCCCAAAATAATATTAACCACACATTTTTACACGGAATACCGCGCACATTTACTTTATACCCAATCAAACAACCCCTAAATTTTTAGGTTGGGTAGCGGTGGGGTCCATGAGATGTGTGGATAATAAGGAGTAATGATCTGAGATGTGGTTGATATTTGACCAAGTAATCGTGGGTGATTTTTAGGTTAAAAAAAAAATGGTTTGCATTTTAGCAATTGTGACCGGAGGATACTGATAATGTGCATTGACATGATCAATGGCATTTTCTTTTTTGCAAGCAACCATTTCACTTTCATGCCTTATAAATAAAACCTTGCGAAATCTTATAATTCTTTCTTTGCAGGCTCTTTCCCCAGACAATACTTATGGTGTTGACAGTGGTGGTGATCCACAAGTCATTCCCAGACTAAGTTTTGATGAATTTAAGGTTGGTTGCTCATCTTGATGCCTGTTTACTATTTCGTGGAAGAAGGTTCCTATTTCTGTGTATTGTTTGTACAGGCTTAACTTATTAATTGGTTTGTCATACATAAGTTAGATGAATCGATTGAATAACCAGTGCGTATTATTTCCTTCTTGTACTTTTATTTGATATTCACAGCATGGGTATGTGTTTTTGCATACATGCCTGCCTGGCATGACATCTCATGCCTGTATCCAACCTCTGGTGGATTCTCTAATATAATGTAAAATGGCACACTACCTAGAGCCTAACACAGGAGTCGGACTTCTGACCAACCCTTCTAGCTGAGCCTATGTAATAAAGCGCATTTATAGATATTGGGTTGCATTTTGCTGAATGTATTGCTTGCTGGGTTACTTGGCCTCGAGGATGATTTGGTTCTTATTGCATTTTTTCTCCAGGAGTTCCATAAGAAGTATTACCATCCCAGCAATGCCAGGATATGGTTTTATGGAGACGATGACCCGAATGAACGTTTGCGCATCTTAAGTGGTACTTGTCTATTCAGCTTTTACTTGTTAATGGTCTTTTAGCTATTCGAGATTGTATGAATCAGTTTAAGCTGAATGCAAAATGATTCAAGATAACCCGCCAGAAATTAGTCTTCCAAAGATACAAAGCTCTAAACATTATGGGGGCATGATACTCAAGTAATATCCTTTATATGTGTGCAAATTGTCCCTGTAAATGCCTAATTTCCTCTGAATAATTTTATGTAGAACGTGTATGGAGGCAGGGCGGGGGAAAAGGAAAAAAGAAAAGAAAAACAAAACAAAACAAAACACTGTACATTTGTTCTTAGGATGGAATTTTGTTCCCTACTTTCTTTCCATTGATGAAGCCATTTTTAAGTCTGCAGCTTGATTTGAAAACAGTTGTTCCTCATGTTTATTTCATGCTTTCTGCATAGAATATCTAAACAAGTTTGAAGCTAACTCGGCTCCCAAGGAATCCAAAGTAGATGCACAGAAACTTTTCAAAGAACCAGTCAGGGTACTTGAGAAATATCCTGCTGCTGATGGTGGTGACTTGAAAAAGAGGCACATGATATGCCTTAATTGGTTGCTGTCTGAAACCCCTCTAGACTTGGAGACAGAACTGGCCATGGGTTTTCTGGATCATCTAATGTTGGGAACCCCTGCCTCTCCACTGAGAAAAATCCTGCTGGAGAGTGGTCTAGGAGATGCCATTGTTGGTGGTGGGGTAGATGATGAGCTCCTCCAACCTCAGTTTGCTATTGGATTGAAGGGTGTCTCAGAAGATGATATTCGAAAGGTAGAAGAATTAATCATGAATACCTTAAAAAAACTTGCAGATGAAGGTTTTGATTCAGATGCTGTGGAGGCATCAATGAATACAATTGAATTCTCTCTCAGAGAAAACAATACTGGCTCGTTTCCTCGTGGATTGGCATTGATGATTCGCTCCATGGTAAGGAATGCTTAGTTACTGTTTGCTTCATTACCAGACACGGTTTCCCCTGCCTTCGGTTCTCTTTCATTTTGAAGTCTGGCTTATATCATTTCATTTTAAATCGTGTCTGACAGGGAAAATGGATATATGACATGGACCCATTCCAGCCATTGAAATATCAGGAACCTTTAAGGGCCTTAAAAGCTAAAATCGCTGAGGAAGGGTCCAAAGCTGTATTTTCTCCTCTGATAGAAAAATTCATCTTAAATAACCCACACAGGGTAACTGTTGAAATGCAGGTAATGTCCTTAAGTCTCACCTTTTAATTTTCAGATGCAGAATCACTTGAGCATTTCTTATATTAATGGATTTAACATTGACAGCCTGATCCGGAGAAGGCTTCTCGCGACGAAGCTACAGAGAAAGAAATTTTGGACAAGATCAAGGCAAGCATGACCCAAGAGGACCTTGCTGAACTGGCACGTGCAACACATGAGCTTAAGTTGAAGCAAGAGACTCCTGACCCCCCAGAAGCTCTGAAATGTGTCCCAAGCCTTTCGTTGCAAGATATTCCCAAAAAGCCCATACACATTCCTACTGAGGTGATGAGAGTCAAATGATTTTTGTTTGAGAAAGTCATGTATATTTGAGTTGAAATTCATTGAATTTTGGAATTCTAGGTTGGGGACATCAATGGCGTAAAAGTTTTGCAGCATGACCTATTCACAAATGACGTTCTTTATGCTGAAGTTGTTTTCAACATGAGCTCTTTGAAACAAGATCTTCTTCCTTTTGTACCACTTTTCTGGTGAGATATAGTGGGTGTTAGGATGCGTGTAAAAATAAGTTTTTATGTGATATAGGAGAGAGAGCTAGTGGAATTGAATGGTGGAGATTTGTGTAGTACAGGTAGGTCCCACGAGATATATGGATGTGAAATAGGAGAGAGAATAAGTGAAGTTGAAAAAAGAGTGTAAAAATATGTAGAAGAATGAGATAATAGTCACTCAATACATCCTTTTTAGCAACTTTTACTAACATAATGATATGAACATGGATGATACAAAACAAACACAAACACACACACACCCGAGCTATTATAGGCTTTTAATCATAATGAGACATTACATAC
This sequence comes from Jasminum sambac, assembly GCA_018223645.1. Taxonomy (NCBI): domain Eukaryota; kingdom Viridiplantae; phylum Streptophyta; class Magnoliopsida; order Lamiales; family Oleaceae; genus Jasminum; species Jasminum sambac. The sequence goes on along the minus strand of CP073648.1, from coordinate 22,899,497 downwards.
TCAACATTGGCCATGTCCTAATGTCATTGTGTCGGTCTTTTCTCTCCCAATAGCAACTCGTGGGATGTCATCTTACAATGATGTGATGATAATATAATTCTTGGCATCTGTGTATAATTCTTGGGATGTCGAACAATAAATTTAATGCATGGTGCATGTTTATCAACAGTCAATCACTTCTGGAAATGGGTACAAAGGATATGGATTTTGTACAGTTGAACCAGTTAATTGGAAGAAAGACTGGTGGGATATCTGTGTATCCTCTCACATCATCAATTCAGGGGAAGGAGGAGCCAGCTAGTCACATCATTGTCCGAGGCAAAGCTATGTCTGAACGCACTGACGATTTATTTAACCTGGTAAAAACTGTTCTTCCATGCACCATTGCGGTAAATTAGCAATAACAGAAAATCTTCAGTTTGTTCTAATGTTGAAAATTTTCCAATTATCTGATGATATTCCTTTTGGTCTTGTTTCACGGATCTTGCTAGTGTTATTTTCTTTTCATGTGCTGGTACTAACATATTTGGTCTCATTTAATGCAACATTTCTAGTCACCGGCAAGGAACATTCATGTAGGTCAGGCTGCTCGATCTGCCTCTTGTGTGTGTTTTTACTATACGAAAATAACTGATTTTTCGTCTATGTGTCTAGATCTATGTCCTTATTATCTTTTGCTTGTCTGACTCAAATGCCTGCGTTGATTTCTTAATTAGTTCACGCAGTTTAAACTGGAAGCAGGCTTTGATACTTAAAAGTTAAAAGTTGTAGTTTTGTTCTTATTCAAGTTTCTGGCAAACTAGGAGAATATTTTGATCGATGAGACTTCAAAATTGTGAAATGCCATGTGTAGGTCAGGAAAGTTCTTCAAGATGTTCAACTAACAGACCAAAAGCGTTTTAAGCAGTTTGTTTCTCAAAGCAAAGCAAGAATGGAGGTCAGTTTTATTAATTTATTATGAAAAGGAAGCAGTAGTATTGCTATTATGTATGTGTAGTAAAAATTTGCGGTGAAAAGTTTGTAATGTAAGGTCGTTCCATCTCAGAACCGATTAAGGGGCAGTGGACATAGCATTGCAGCTGCAAGGATGGATGCAAAGCTTAATGTTGCCGGTTGGATCTCTGAAAAAATGGGTGGTGTTAGGTTGAATTAGTTTCTTCCTTTATTTACTTGTATTTTATATTTCTTACTATTTATTTATTTCATTTTTTGCGCACTGGTTTGACTACCACCATATTCCAAAAATTGCATGGTTCTTATGTGTGATGCTATGTTTTGCTTGCAGTTACCTGGAATTTTTACAAGATCTTGAAAAGAAAGTTGATACAAACTGGGATGAAATATCTTCCTCCCTTGAGGAGATACGCAAAACTTTAATTTCAAAAGATGGTTGCCTAATAAATCTGACCGCTGATGGAAAAAATCTTGTGAACTCGGAGAAGTATGTTAGCAAATTTCTTGATATGCTTCCCAACAGTTCCTTGGTTTCACCAGTTGCCTGGAGTGCTAAACTGCCTCCAACAAATGAAGCTATCGTGGTACCTACTCAGGTTGGCGAGCATTCTGTTCCTGCTTGTCTTTTACTTGTATGTGTTTGTTTATCAAATGTCAATTTCATTAATATACTTGGTATTTTGTATGTATAGGTAAACTATGTTGGAAAATCCGCTAACCTTTACACGAACGGGTATCAACTTAAAGGGAGTGCATATGTGATATCTAAATACATAAGTAATACATGGTTGTGGGACCGTGTACGAGTAAGTGGCGGGGCTTATGGAGGTTTCTGTGACTTTGATACTCATTCAGGTACAGGCATCATCCTTTCGTTCAGCTATGTAGTCTTGTTCAGTAACTTAAGCAGTCCTAATATTTAACTTCTCTGCTCAGGTGTGTTTTCGTACCTGTCTTATAGAGACCCTAATTTATTGAAGACACTGGACGTGTACGATGGAACAGGTGATTTTCTAAGGGAACTTGAATTGGATGATGATGCTCTCACCAAGGCCATCATCGGGACTATTGGAGATGTTGATTCGTATCAACTACCAGATGCCAAAGGATACAGCAGGTAAGCCAGAAGTTGCTGAAGAGAGTTATTGTTTAGTTTAGCAGAAATTTTCTGGGGGTTATTTTTCTTCTTCTTCAAGGTTTGAGGAAAAAAAAAAAAAGCAATTGAAACTGCGTGCCAGAGTGAGTTGTGCAAAATGCCTCAATGCTCTTATTATGAGATAGTTTTAAGTTTCAATTTTTATAGGTTCCTAACATGGGTCAGGTAAAGGCAAGAAAATGACAAAATTACCCATTCCCCCCCCCCCCCCCGGGAATGTGGGGTGGGTATAGGGATAATTTCATTTTTTTTACCTTTACCTGTGCCTTTACCTAATCCGTGTTAGGAACGTATAGAAGTCCTTTAAGTTTTTTGAGGGCCGAGTTCTGTGAGGATCGCCTTTATGCTTTGACTCACTCTTTTTATTTTTATTTTTTAAAAAATAAGATTCATCTTGGGAATAACACATGTTTCATCAAAACACTAAAAGTAGAGATAATGTAGACCAAGTGCAGGAATACTCCACTTTGCTCATCAACTAAGAGCTTGTTTTCTGCAACCTTAAACAAAAGTTATTTTTTCAATATTGCTTGGCTGATTTGATAATTTCCTTTATGTATCTTTATCAGTTTTCCTCAAATTTCGATCTGCATTCAAAAATCATTTGCTTTTTTCAAAAAACCTCAATCAAACATGCTCTAAAATAATAGCCTCTTTATGGAATTTTCTTTTGTTTGTTTGTAGACTTCATATTATTCAATTTTTGAATTTTAAAAATAGTTTTTATGTTGTAATAGGAGCTTAGTATTTTAGCAATGTTTTGACATTTTTTGTTTAAGAGCCTCGCCTTGCGTGTCCTCATGAAAGAAGGATTCCGCAGTATCTGTTATACACCTATTTAAACATTGCATTCTTCATTGAGAATTTTATTGTTTTGTCTTCCCTTTGTTGACTCTCATGTAGTTGGTTGGCATCCCTTTTTTAAAACAGTTAAAGTTTTTATATTTTTGCAAAATTTGCCAAATCATTTTACATCCACACATTTTTCAAAATCACCTTTTTACCACTCATTTACCTTTTAGAAACTGTGTCTTAGATACACATTGCCGGACATAAACCAAAAAATAATGGTGTATTCTTCCCTGCAGTGGTGGTGTTATATTGTGTGATGTATCTTTAGCTTTCTCTTCGGTATTCTCCTTTCTGTTGGTAACTGTAGGATTTCTAAGATTTGATTCTTGGAAATCAAGGAATGATTTGCTGAGTTGTACAGGCTGTAAATAGATGATTATATTAGTTGATTGCATGATTTCCTAGAATTTAGTTTCCTTTTTTATATTAGCTAAGTTTAGAAGTGATTAGCTAATTTTACCTAGATTAGTGGACTAATTTTCTGACTTTGTAGCCTTTATATACTGCTGTACATCTTTTGGAAAAACTAAGGAAAAACTCAGATTCCAATTTCTTTTGCCTTTTAAATTCTTCATGGTATCAGAGCGATCCTGAAATTCATCTGCCCACATTACCAGTAACCTATGGCCACAGAAAAACCTAACTCTTTATCTGAAATTACCTCCAATCTCGAAACTGCAATGACAGGCTCCAATGGAGGGATCGAGAGCAGCACTCTGCCTATCACAAGTCACAAATTAAATGGCCAAAATTACCTTCAGAGGTCACAATCAGTCATGATGTTTGTATGCGGAAAGATGAAAGATGATTACCTCACTGGAATTGCAGCAACCCCAAACAAAGATGATCCGAAATACAGAACATGGAAATCTGAGAACAATATGGTTATGTCCTGGTTGATAAATTCCATGACTAATGATATTGGAGAGAACTTTCTTCTCTATGAAACTGCCAAACAAATATGGGATGCTGCCAGAGAAACATATTCCAGTTCTGAGAATACCTCTGAACTATTTGAGGCTGAAAGCACCCTCCATGATCTTCGTCAAGGTGAATCTTCAGTTACACAATACTTTAACTCTCTCACTAGGCATTGGCAGAAACTAGACCTCTTTGAGGTTCATGAATGGAAGTGTCCCCAAGATGAAACCTTGTACAAACAGATTGTCGAAAAGAAGCGTGTCTTCAAATTCTTGATGGGGCTCAACAAGGATCTTGATGAAGTACGGGGAAGAGTTCTAGGAACAAAACCTTTACCAAGCATCCGTGAAGCCTTCTCCGAAGTTCGTCGAGAGGAGAGTCGGAAAAAGGTAATGATGGGTCCTCAATCTGTTATTTCAGCAAGTGGAGAAGGGTCTGCGCTTGTTATTCGAGGACACAATCAATCTCAAAATGGTGACAACCGGCCTCGAAAGGAAGACCTTGGTGTGACCATTGCCATAAACTCGGCCACACTAAGGAAACATGTTGGAAAATTCATGGCAAGCCAGCTGATTGGAAGCCATCCACTGCCCGACAAATCACCAAAGAAAGTCGTGGAAATACTGCCTCTACAACCGATGGTCTTGCTTCAGCCGAATCTGCCTTGTTCAACAAAGAGCAGATTGAACTTCTGCAAAAGATGTTCGGGAAGTCACCAGAAACTCCAACATCATATGCAACTTTGGCTCAATCAGGTAATATTCTCGAAGCCCTTAATGTGAGGAAAATTACGAGACCATGGATTGTCGATTCAGGAGCTTCAGATCATATGACGGGCGATGCATCCCTTCTCATGAATCTTAAAACTATTCAAGAAGGACACAATGTCAGAATCGCTGATGGATCAGTATCTAAAGTAACAGGGATTGGTTTGGCCAAAATTTCAGATTCAATTATTCTCAATTCTGTTCTTCTTGTTCCAGCACTTGACTGTAATCTGTTATCAATTACGAAACTCACCCGTGATAAAAATTGTGTGGCTAAATTTGTTCATAACCTGTGTGAATTTCAGGACTTGGATTCGGGGAAGACGATTGGCAGTGCTAGAGAGTGCTCGGGACTCTATCTCCTCAAAAGTGAAGACTCTCCAGAAAGACAAGTTCTCCAAGCTGTGTCAGAGGTTCAGTGTCAGAATAAAGCGTTGTTAAATTCTACGTCCAATAATGGTAGTGAAATCATGTTGAACCATTATCGTCTTGGTCATCCAAATTTCTTGTATTTGGAAAAACTTCTCCTTTCATTGTTCAGAAATAATAACTCAAAACAGTTTCAATGTGAAGTGTGCCAATTCTCAAAGCATGTCAGAAATTCATATCCCAATCTTCCATATAAACAATCACATCCTTTCTCGTTAATTCATTCCGATATTTGGGGACCCTCTCGAATAAAAAACGTAACTGGGGCACGCTGGTTCATTTCATTTGTAGATGACCATACTCGAATCACTTGGTTATTTCTCATGAAAGAAAAATCTGAAGCAGGCCAGATCTTTAGAAACTTCAATGCCATGATTCAAACCCAATTTCAATCAAAATCCAAGTACTTAAAACTGATAATGCTATGAATACTTTACTTCAATCCTTGAGATTATTTGTCAAGTCATGGGATTATTCATCTAAGCTCTTGTGTTGACACACCACAACAAAAGCAGTAGCTGAAAGGAAAAATAGGCATCTTCTCGAGGTTGCTAGATCTCTCATGTTCACAACTTACGTCCTAAACAATTTTGGGGGAGGTCAGTCCTAACATAACCTATCTTATCAATAGGATGCCATCTCGTGTCCTACATTTCAAAACACCTATCAATAATCTTCTTGAGTCATACCACACACTAAAATTGTGTCTCACATTCCCTTAAAAGTATTTGGATGTTCTGCTTATGTCCATGTGTACCACAGGTAAACTTGATCCCAAAGCAATCAAATGCATATTCTTAGGTTATTCTCCAGAACCGGAAAGGATACAAATGTTTCTCTCCAATCACAAAGCTTCTACAATACAATGGATGTAACGTTTTTGAACAATATCCATACTATCCCAAACTGTCATTCGGGGGAGAACATGAAGCGATGAATATCGACTTTGGGACATCATTTCCACTCAATCACCCCTCTTTTATCCGAACCTCTAGTAATTCCATCAAATCCAATCCCTCACACTCCTGATAATGAGTCAGTGCCAAGACCTCAAAGTACTAATATTTCTATTGAACCCTCAAGTCCTCTACCAACAGGTCCTCAAAGTTCTCAAGTCCCAAATAGTGATCTTCGTGTCTATTCTAGGAGAGAAAACCCAAGAGGAAAGCAGGCAACTGAGCATATCTTGAGCCAGTCCGGAGTCCAACTCGAGTACAAACCATCACGACAATTAGCAAGGTAACATCTCAGAACCTCCCATTACCGAATTGCATCCTAATGATTTAAATTTGCCAATTGCTCTAAGAAAAGGTGTAAGATCATGTACAAACCACCCCATACAGAATTTCATTTCCAATAGAAGTCTTTCACCAAGTTATAAAGCCTTTATTGGAAGTCTTGATCAGATCCAGTGCCAAATTTCTTTTCATGAAGCTATTAGGTGCAATGGAAGCAGCTATTCTTGAAGAACTTCGATTACCTTAAAGAAAAATAAGACTGAGAACTCACGAACTTCCGGAAAGCGAATTGGATGTAAATGGATCTTTACTACAAAACACAAGGCGAGATGGAAGTGTGGAACGATTTAAGGCTCGTCTTGTGGCTAAAGGGATTTACTCAAGCTTACTGGGATTGACTATCAAAGAAACATTTGCAACTGTGCAAAGCTCAACCTGTTAAATGTACTCCTTTCTTAGCATCTAATTTGGATTGGCCTCTTTTCCAACTAGATGTGAAAAATGCATTCCTCAATGGGGATCTCGAAGAAGAAGTCTATATGGACATTCCTCCCTGGAATAGAATCTCCTACTACAATGAACAAAGTATGCAGACTTAAGAAATCCTTATATGGATTCAAAACAGTCTCGAGCTTGGTTTGATAGATTTTCTAAAAATGCTGGAGAGAGATATGGGTACAATCAGTGTCAGCGGATCACACACTTTTTCGTCAAACATTTCCCCATTGGCGAATAGTTATTCTAATTGTATCGTGGATGATATTGTCTTAACAGCAATACTATAGCAGAGATGAATAAACTCGAAAATTCTAGCTAAAGAATTTGAGATCAAAGATCTAGGATATCTAAGATATTTCCTTGGAATGGAAGTGGCTCGGACAAGAGAACGCATCTCTGTTTCTCAAAGAAATATGTACTTGATCTTCTCAAGGAAAGCTGGGATGATGGGGTGTAAACCATTTGAAACTCCCATGGACTCTCTTTGTAAAGCTTGGGATCAAAGGAGATAGTGCACCTGTGGACAAAGGCCGTTATCAGAGATTAGTTGGAAAGCTCATTTACTTATCTCACACTAGACCGGATATCGGGTTTTCAGTGAGCGTTGTAAGTCAATTCATGAACAACCCCACTGAAAAGCACATGGAAGCGGTCTATCGTATACTCAGTATCTCAAGATGACACCCAGGAAAAGGATTGTATTTCAGATGGGAATTCAAGCAGAAAAATTGAAGTTTCTTTGATCTTGGGCCAAGCGGAGCTCCACGGTTGATCGCAAATCTACTCTTTGGGTTGTACATTAGGTGGGGAAATCTCGTAACTTGGAGAAGCAAGAAACAATCAGTGGTCGCCCGAAGCACTGCAGAAGCTGAATTCAGAGCAATGGCTCATGGGATTTGTGAAGGAATGTGGTTAAGAAGATTACTTAGTGAACTGGAAATCACAACCATTGAACCCATCAACATATATTGTGACAATCAAGCTACTATAAGAATTGCCAGAAACCCAGTTCACCATGACCGAACCAAACATGTGGAAATTGATCGGCATTTTATCAAAGAGAAATTGGATGGCAAAGTTGTGGACCTCCTACATACATCAACTCGTCACCAAATTGCAGATATCCTCACCAAAGCATTACCTCGAATGACCTTTGAAGAACTAAATTCCAAGTTGGGGATGATTAACATCTATCACCCAACTTGAGGGGGAGTGTAGGATTTCTAAGATTTGATTCTTGGAAATCAAGGAATGATTTGCTGAGTTGTACAGGCTGTAAATAGATGATTATATTAGTTGATTGCATGATTTCCTAGAATTTAGTTTCCTTTTTTATATTAGCTAAGTTTAGAAGTGATTAGCTAATTTTACCTAGATTAGTGGACTAATTTTCTGACTTTGTAGCCTTTATATACTGCTGTACATCTTTTGGAAAAACTAAGGAAAAACTCGGATTCCAATTTCTTTTGCCTTTTAAATTCTTCAGTAACTAATGGTCAATGATTGCACCTTTCTCTTCAGTTTGATGAGGTACCTGTTGGGTGTCACGGAGGAAGAAAGGCAAAGGAGACGAGAAGAGATATTGTCAACAAGGTAATATGAGCACATATTTTACTATTGCAGTAACATTAAAATCTCTGCAGCAAGATTTCTTATTTTAAAAATTGTCAACACAGTTCTTAAAACATGCATATAGCATCATCATGCATCCCGCCTGGTTGGCATTATCAACTAGGCTTAAAATAAGTAGTTCTGTAAATTATCAGTTTTGGATTATTTCGTTAGTTCAATCTTAAACTTCTTCTACTTCCATTTGCAGTTTGAACGACTTCAAAGAATTTGCTGAAGTTATATCAGCAGTTAAAGACACGGGTGTTGTTGCTGCTGTGGCATCTCCAGATGATGTTGACGCCGCAAACAAGTTACGCCCGACTTCTTTCAAGTGAAGAAAGCACTGTAACAAATTCTGAAGAAAACCATACTACCAATTTTTTCCAGTGGTGTAGTATAGACACTTAGGTATTACAATATCTGTTTTTTACAAAAATGAGGAATGAGGAATCCGAATAATAATATTATTTTGATTTATACAAACAAGACACGGTTTTACTGGCCCACGCATGACCCATAACTCCATTGTGTTTGGAATCTACTATTTTCTATTCTGGGCCTAAAGGAATCCAATGACTGATCCAATCTCATTGTCTTCCTTCAAGTACACTCCCTTTTAGCTCTGTGTAAGTACTACCCCACATAACTATTACACGGTGTTCGCATAGAGCTCCATCAACTTTTCTCACCCAGAATTATACATAGCAGTTCATTATTGGTGAAACGTAAATAAGCAGCGTCCACACTTGCCCTAACCGACGGGTGAGAAGCAAATACTTCACCAGGTGTTATCCGATTTTTGGTCCTAATATATTAACTATTCCCACTGCATTTATTTAATGCCTCAGTAAAATACTATACCTGCCCTTTAAATTTTGTAAATTTGAATTTTATCTACCTGCACCGCTCCGTAATCATTGTGCTGTAGTTGTTACCATTAATAGTACATTACATGCGTTTCAGATATATGTAATGAAACTTGAAGGCCGTTCTCTCCAAATAAACAAGATAATTAATGCACGGTGCAACTTCTATCTAGTTGCGAAAAACTTTTACTCCCTCTCTTCAAATTCAATAGGCCATATTTCAATTCTTTCTTGTTCCAATTATGTAGAGTAATTTATATTATTCCTAATTGCCAGATTTTTACGGTGTGGCCTCAGGAAGAATTTTCATCTTCCAGCCAAGACACACACCACCCCCCTGAATGCGGGGTGGGTGGGGGGGCCCACCTGCTACAGTGAGAGAGGCCGAAGATTCGGCTAGGCCGTACCAGAAGATTGCTATTCCTAATAATATGGTGTAAGATGCTTGCACCATATATTGTGCAAATAGTTGATGTGGCGTGATATGTATCATGTTGCTAGTTGGATGGTGTAATATGTACTATGCTGCAAGTTGGAAGCAATTGATGTGGCATAACCCAAATCGCATCACATTAGCTGCTTGTACAATATTTGGTACAAACAGTTTGCACAAAATCGGGAGTGTTGTTTTTATATCAATATTTCTTTTGCTTCTTTAGTGTTAGGCTGTTACTTGAGTTTGTTCGGTTGGGAAGTAAATTTTTGTGCACGATATTCCGTATGAAATGTGTGGTTAATATTGTATTGGAGAATGTGTGCGTGGTTGAAAAGAGGAGAGAGAAAATTTTTTTGTTGTATAATTATGGAAAGAACAAGCTCTTAATTTGCATATGTTTAAAATTCATTTGGACCTTTCAGCATTGTTTTAGCTCATTAAATAAGGATTAGGAAAGGGAAATTTATTTGGATGATTTTATTTTATTTTTTAGTCACATTTTAAGACACGTGAAGAATTAAACAAGAGTATATAATTGAGATGGGTAGGGTAATGGTCTTATACGGCCAGTATTGGTAGGCTGCTAGCATCATCCAATGTTGATGTGTCTTGTGGTTGTGGGGTTTTAGATGGACAATTGATATTTTTCACTGTCTAATCTTCCTTACCGAACGCATAGAATTGTGACATTGGATGCTTGTTTGCTATCAACAACGACCCTCATAAGTGGTCCTGCAAGAAATTTTGACAGGCACAATTTACTTCGTACCAGACGAAAATTGCCCATCGAGAAGGGTCAAATTTATAACATCTGCAATTCTGCACAAAGCCGCCCTCCTGCACAGAACACGGAAAGTGTTCATTGTCTTGTTCCTACTTTCTATAATAGAAACCCCGTGTTTTAAATAGCATTGCCAACCCAGCCCAACTCGGTTCCGGTGTAATTTGTATGTTATCTTAATTTAAAATTTTTACCTTTGGTTGATATTTTGACTTTTGATCATCTTCTATCTTCTGTTACGTATTTAACATGTAACATTAAATCCGACTGATGGATCTTCTAAGTTAGGAGGTTGGAAGTGGAGGGAGGTACAAAAGTGATGGGCCCCATGCAAGACTTCTTCTCCCTTTGGTCTTGTAAGCAATTCCATGGCACTTAACAATGACGGGTATGCTTGACAATGTTTATAAACATGTAACATGTTTATTTAGACGTGACTAATAATTACAATAAGAACAATAAGATGAGTAGGCAATGGCGGATTTAGAGGGGGCTCCGGGGGGTACGTGACCCCCCCCCCCAACCCTTGAGAATTTGTTTTTATATTTAAAAATTAAAAAGTATTAAAAAACAGATTTTTAATAAATTTTTAAAAGATTAGAAAGATTGTGTTTTAATTTATTAAGTTATCTCATTGTCTCAATCTATGCCCCCGTTAGTGTATGTGTATTTATGAGTATTTATGAGTTTTGATGTGAAATAGGAGAGAGAATGAGTGGGATTGAGTGGTGGAGATTTATGTAGTACAGTGGGTCCCATAAAATATGTGGATGTAATTGGTTTGACTTTTGATGTGAATGTGTTAAAATGTATAAAAATTTGTTAAAAGTTGTAAAAGAACGAGCTGTATATTGTGTATTAATTTGATGAATTTTAATTGTCTATATTTGATAAATCACAAAGTGTGTGATTTTATGATTTGTATTTTATTAATTAAGTATATTTGCTTCTTCTACTTTTATATTTATATAAATATATGATTTTAGTTTGAAATTTAATACTATTTGTGGGTAAAATTTTTATATGATAATTAGCACTGCTTAAAAAAATTTTACTCCTGCGGGGAGCCATCATAAGTGCTCCCTAACTCTAAATCTCTAAATCCGCCATTGTGAATAGGACCATGATGTTTCAAAAAATAAATAAAGTGATTTAAGATAAAATGCAGAGCAGAGAACATAGAAACAGAAACTAGTCAAATATATTCGCAATATAGTGGGATTATTTGTGCTCCATGTATATATGGATCTTTATCTTTAAGCAAAATGTTGTGTTGGCCAACTGCAGGCCTGCACGGCTGCACCTGAAGTAATACCTTCTCTTTGAAAATGAGGACAAGGAAAGAAAGTCCCACACACATAAGTCAAGAAAAGGGGGGAAATGAGACTACATTTTTGGCCAACTAACTAATAAATGGCTACACAAATAAAACAAGATGGTACATGCCATTGAGGCGATTCCACTTTCCATTCTAAGAATATGAAATTGTTTAAATTAATCAAGAATGCAAACAATTGCGTTGACTCGATTATTTTATTAGAGAGGTGTGTCGAGTCGCCCTGAAACCCCAGCGTCAATGTTATAATTACGAGTTTATAGGAGAAAATTGTCATTCTAAAGATCGATGATAAGCTTACAAGTTTCAAATAAAACACAACATGAGTCTAAAAGAACAACCCTGTAGGGAAAATTTGAACCTTCTTCAACGGTTATGCTGGTTCTCAAAATTGAGTGACGTATCTGTTGGAAGCCGGAATAGACATTGTATCAAAGCACTCTTCAATGGTTGTTGATTCGGACAATTGTCAAGCAAATGTGGCATAGACCAAAATACATTAAATCTAGACATCCCTTGTTCTACTTTCCACCACCCCTATTTTTTTTTCTTTTTTTTTTTTCAATGTAAGGCATGAAATAAATGTATATTTAATTTTTATTTTAAATAATAATAGAAAATCGAAATGATTAATTATGTGGAGGGTTGATGCAAGAATTGGAAATGATATTTGGAGTGAACGTCTATTCTTTAAACATAGAGTCGTTTGAGTTGCACATTTGTCTATTTAATTATTATATCGATGAGAATGAATAGAGAACATCCGAGATGTTCTTATTGCTTGACTTGTTAATGGGGGCGACTTTTCGATTGGCGAGTGCGCCTTGACAACTTCTACTGATCATTAAGGACGACTTTACAATATATTGTCCTTATAGATAGATGTTTTCTTTGAGAAATTAAAGGAAGATTCCTAGGGGGGTTTAGACAAATTGTGAGCATAATAAATAAAATATCTCGAACAAAACCAAGATACAAAAAAATTAAATTATTCTATTAAAAAATAATTATAAAAATGTAATTTTAACTTAAAGATTGAAAAATTCTACAAACTACACAAACGCTGGGAGCCAAAAATATTAGAAAGCGAAGGTCCGGATCCCCTACCGGCTACAGCCGGTGGACAAAACGTGTCCTTCTCTTATTCGTAGCCGTTTGAGTGATCATTCTCATTTCATGATCCGTCCGTCCAGATCCCTCGTAACGGCATTCCCATGTGCCTGTCGCCGTTAACGGTGTCAGGACCACATGTTTTGTTAACTGCCTCATTTAATCTCCACCGTCCGATCATATCATCTCTCCTCAAGTTCCCCATTTTACCCCTACCACGCTTTCAACTGATTTTCACTACTAGGCTTCTAGCTAGTGAAACAGTCTCTGTGTGTGCACTTTATAACATTTCTCTTCTCCACTATACATACACCTGCAGAACATGCTTCTGTTTATGGAATATATATATATATATATATGTACACACACTAACACTCAGAGGTACATGAACGTATAGGACGGTATAGAGAGAGAGAGAGAGATGGAGGAGTGCCATGGGAGATGTGAAGGATTAACAGTACGGGGCAGAGCTATGGAGGAGGAGGTTATGCAGCAGTTGAGTACTTCGAGTAAGAAAAGGAAGTTGTACTCTGAGCTTGATAATCAGTACTTTGGCGACGTGGAGTCCTTGGAGAATTTAGTGTCGCAGCAGGAGGCGGCGTCTGAGATTTCCGTCTGCAACAAGCATGGAAATGAGAGTGTGAGATCACAGATCTGAATATTTTAAATTTTGAATTTTAAACTCAGCTTCATATGCGATTTCAATGAAATACAGTTTTCTCTTGTATTTTCACTTCTCAAGCTTCTTCAGTTTCTGGTTTTAATTTGAATTTTTTAAAATTTAAATTTCAAAATCAGTTTCATATGCGATTTCAATGAAATACAATTTTCTCGTGCTGGTTTTAACTCGTTTCAACGTTTATTCATGTTTCAGAATTCTGATTTGCAGTCCGAGGGTTTCGAAACAAAAATTTTCAGGTAATATAGGTGCACAGTGATTATTCAGTGTTTCATCTTCTACATGAATCTGCCTTTGTGTGTGACCGTGTGTATTTGATTTGGATAGCTTCTTTTTGTCATTTTTAACTTTTCGTTGTTTTTACAGTAGAGAGACTACTCCAACAAGCCAGCTATCTGGAGGTTCAGAAGAAGTTCTCAAGGATTCATCGTTAACGTTAAGTAAGAAGCTGCCGAAGACTGTTACTGTTCACCGGAGGAAACCGCCGGTGGCTGGAGTGATGCCATCGGCGGCAGAATTGGAGGAGTTCTTTTCAGCTGCAGAGAAGTACGAGCAGAAACGATTTGCTGAAAAGTGAGTATAGTGTAATCATTTCACTGTTTAACAGTTTTATATTGAGCGCCTGATCTGAAATCATTACACCAACACGAACACGTTCATTCTCTTTTTTTTGAGTGCCATGATTAATTATTCCCGATTGTAACTGAAAAGGAAAATCACCAACTATTTTCTGTGATTTTCAGGTACAACTATGATATAGCTCTGGATGTTCCCTTAGAAGGAAGGTACAAGTGGGAAATTTATAATTTACAGCCATGACTGAAACCTTGAAATATGCAGATCAACACAAGCTGAAGAAATTGACTAGATTCTCCATTAATTTTCTTCTGAGCAAAGTGCTACTTGTTGAAGAGGGCATGTTCCTAGGTGTGTACAGAAAAATTCGATTAAAGAAGTAGAGCTCTTATATTCTCTTCCTGTGATGAAAGTTTTTTTCTAAGTACATTTCTGACTTCACTCTATTTCCAATGTGGATTTGATTTTAATTAGCTTTGCTTGCTTCTGAAATTGAAAAGGGTGTTTTGTTCTGGCTGTTTTAGTTGTCCTTTTCTGCTATTTGGAAGTGAAACAAATTGAGAAATTTCATTGTTCTTGCTTGCATGGAGAGTATGGGCATGAACACACACACACACACATCCACGTATTTGTGTGTGTGTAATTTACAAATATCACGTATGCGTGCTCATGGGATCATGTGAATTGTTTTGGAAATATTGTTGAAATTTTGTCTTTTTGATTTGAAATTTGAGTAAATGATTAAAGTAAACGACTACATTAACCGGCCTAGAATTTTCAATCCATGAGGATATTGTAGGTCTATTTAACTCTATGCATTTGTCCTTTGATAATTTTGAAATTTAATTATTCACTTTTATTTTACTGTGTTTTTATGATACACCATTATATTCAAACAGTATAAATTAAAAGATATTAATGTCTCTCTCTCAATTAACAAATTGTTTGTCTTTAATTACCAGTTCAATTTGCACTTTATTTATTTTTTCAACAGCTTTTTTAATTTATTCTGCTACTTCTTTTCAACCAATCTCTTTGAATTCCACGCGTTCGCTAATTTTTACTCCTAAATAACTTGTCACTATATATCGTTTTCACTGGCCTTCGACTTAGACTTCAGATTTCACTTGTCAAAGCTTAATTCACGTGTAGTTAAAAGAACTGGTGTAGTGAAAAAAAAGAATGCCAAATGGATCAACAACAGCGTCATATATATATACAATAATAGCTAACAATATGGTTTCTTCTTTTTCTCCATTTTTCCATAGGGGCAGAAATCGTGTATATTGCAGCGTGTGTTTCCATTTTTATGGAAACATCAGTAAGGTATCTTGGTGAGCACTGGTTATGAAATATGAATTATGATGAACGTTAAAAGGACAGCTGGCTATGGTTCAAACAACACATTGTCATGAATTTTACATTTCAAATTTGACACAATTAAAGAAAAAATAACTTCAAATCTCATTCACAATCATGTAAAATATTCGCACCATTACATATATATATGTTTGTACATATAATCACACATAAGACGTTTAACTTGTTTGATACATAATATTAACATATAATTAAATTAACATTATTGCAATGGGTAAAAGATAATAAATAATTGGTACACGGCAATATATGAGCATATATAGATCTACCATTCTAAATCATGTCTTATTGGTTGTTTCATTTAACAAAAACATGCACATAATACATTTAGTTACGTTTGTTACTTGTTTTCATTAGATAATACAATTAATGAGACACGATTCAAAACAATAAATTTTGATTCATAATATACAATATTAGAGAATGAATAAGTTTTTAGTCTAGACTACAGCCAAACACGGCCCATATGTACCATACGAGCAAGATTTCCAATGTGGACTACTTTTTTTTTTTTTTTTTTTAATTATATACTAAGTCTACTTATAGGATTATAATCATCAGGTGGCTTTAAATTTTGTAAAGTGAGATAATAATAATAAAAACATCGCATTCATACGATGTGGAAACTTTTATGAAGGCAACTCTATGTACAAGTACACAAAATAAGGCCAAGATTTTAGCATGAATTTAAAAATTAAATACAATGGCCAACAATTATAAAGTTAATTTTATGTACATGCAAGTCATAAAGAAGCATGGATTTCCGATTCCATTTTTTTCTACTTTACTAGTATCTTATTTAATGAAAACTATTCATATGCTTAAATTGTATCAAGTTAATATAAATTGTGAAAATAAAACAAGTAGTCTAACCTCCACATTAGTGGATAGATTATATAAAATGGGAGATGAGAGTAGTGAGTGGTGCATGCACGTGCCGTGATGGAGTGGCCGCCAACTGAGTTCCATGTGCTTTGGATCTGATGCAAAATTAGTTTATTAATATCAAGAAAAAGAATGTTGCTTACTAAATTAATTAATTCAGGTATTATGACTTTACCCAGTTTCTAAACAAGCTTTTTCCCCTTTACGAAACTGATTATGATGCAACTCGCTGTAAGAATTTCAGCCCTCACAGCTTTCTTGATTTCTGTACCAAAATTAATTAAGTGGTCAAGTCTCCAAGCTGGGATTAAGTTACAGTAAATGTTGGCTAATTAATGTGTTCTTAGCGTCCTAAGATTGTACCGTTGACTCTATTACTCCCTCCATCCCACTAAGATAGACAAATATTCCTATTTTATCCGTCCCAAATTATAGTCCAATTTCCTTATTGAATATATAATTTATTTTTCATGTACCAAAATACCCATATTTAAGATAATTGAAATACTAAACATCAAGATAGATATTTCATCTCCCAAGATATTTAAATATGTTCACACTACTTTTTGACAATTCAATATAGGGGTAAAATTTGAAGAATATATAAATATCTTATAATTCCAAAAACATTTAAGATATTTTCTTAATATGTGTGAAAAATGGTGGGTGTCTATCTTAGTGGGACGGAGGGAGTATTTTCACCGTCCCAATTGTATAGACTCGTTTTCCTTTTTTGGATGTCTTAAATATATAGACTTGTTTTCTTTTTTGATAAGTTTAATTTACAACACTTTACTAATATGTTATCTATTTAATACTCAATTCTAACTATCATTTTAAATTCTACTCAATAAATAAGGGTAAATTAGGAACATGCATGGTTCATAATTATGTATGTTTCTAATACTTTTCTTAATCTTTGTGAAAAGTCAAACAAGCCTATATATGTGGGACGAAGGAAGTAATATTTATTGGAAAAATAAACTTTAGTTACTATTGCCGTCCCAAAAATGTAGTCCACTTTTCCTTTTTTATTCGTCCCAAAATATATCACATTCCTTTGAAAGATATAGTTAAAATAGTAGTTATCTTATATGCCATCATTTAATATATATTGTCATCAACAAAATAGATTAGTTGAAATAAAATATCTAATAAATAAAAGAGAATATTAGGAAAATAATATTAATTTTTACTTTTCGAACACTATTAATTGCATTTTTTATCCTTTGTGAAAATAGAAGTGGACTATATTTATGGGACAGTGGACCAGTGGTAGTATTTTTTTAAAGTATACCCCTACATTAAATAAGGGCATAATAGGGAAAATAAAGAAATTAAATGAACACAAATAGAAAGTGATTTATATTTTGAGACGGATGAAACAGGTAAACGAGCTTATCTTTATGGAATGGAGTGAGTATTACCTTGTATATATATTCTGTATTCTAGTAGTGGGTAAAAGTAAATGGTTCGGTCTTGAGCTCAAAATATCGAGCTGAAGTTAAAAAAACAGAAGGCCCAAAACACAATTGAAGAAGCCTAGCTAGTCACCTGTGATGCAAATTTTGATTACTATAAGAACATTTTCAAAAAAAAGTGAAAAACATACACTTCCTCTGTCTCACAAAGACAAGCTTAGTTTAAGAAATCGTAATTAATATTATTCAAAAAGTAAATTTTAATTATATTTTGTCAAATACACCTTTGTATTAAATAATACTAATGTATTTTTATTAATAATAGTGTATATTAAATAAGGGTAAAATTAGAAAATAAAAGAAATTAAATGTAAACAAAATGGAAAGTAACCTATATTTTGGGACGGATGAAAATAGAATACAAGCCTATCTTTGTGGGAGAAGGGAGTATTATGAATCCAAAAAAGGCATTATGTGAATTCTTTTTCCTCAAAACACTAAAAATGGATAAACTGGGCTTGTTTCTTAGTATAACCCAATTACACACTCTATGTAATGCATTGCAACTCTATGTAATGAATTACAACTCTGTGTATTTCATTACAACTTTGTACAATGCATTACACATTTTTTGTAATTGGTTCAAAATTAGAAAATTACATTAATTACAAATTAAATACTTAGAAAAATAACAAAGCTATATGATCGCAAGGATTTGTACGTTCCAATTGCATAATAGAAATCTGGGTGCGCAATTGTGAAGAACAAATCTGTACAATCCCGTAACTTAGGTACCGAAAAGAAAAAACCTAATTTGCACAATTACTTTCATTTAACCTGAATTTTTTAAAATGAGATGGCGAGCCTCCCAACCCAAATGCACTTGCTAAAAAATTTTACATGGATATACACAAAAAAAAAAAAAAAGTGTCAATTCTGAGTCGCAAAAAATTTCTAAAATTTTGGGCCATGAGGTGGATGCTTCTTGGGTGTCATAAATGGTTTGGCCCTAGCAGCCACAGTCATAAAGCCTTCATCGTCACAACTGTAGTTGCAGTCTTAGTCATCGACAGCCAGATGAAATGGATCTCGACGACCTCGCAGTTGTAGTCATCTCACGGTAGTCACACGTAGTGTTAGCCCCTATTCCTGTCATGGTTGGAGTAGTTGCAGTTGCATTCGCATTCATCTCACGACAGTCACAAGTTGTGGTAGTCCAAGTTGCAATTATTGTTTCAGTGGTCACAATTTGTGACCGTTGGATTTTGTGACTGAAGATGGTACTTGAAGTATGTAAAGGTTGTGTTTGCCATTATAAATACGGGGCTATAGAGGACCGGTGATGTGCGTTTGGTAGCGGGTTTGCAACTATCAAGGGGAGTATTTGTGAATGAGATGTGACGAGGGTGTGAAGCATGTATCTGGTTGTTATGATCGAGACCAGAGAAGTGGTCACAATTGTGGTGGGTAAGCGGGGCCGGTGTCACTTGCCGTACTTGTGATTTATTTATTTATTTATTCTTTTTTCAAATTTAGCGTTCAGATTAAAGCCCAGTTAAGTCCATAAAGCCCATTAAACCATGCATCACCACGAGTCTCTGGTCCATTGGCAACTCTGCAAAGAAATATTCACACACCAAAATCCCATATTCCCAAATTGAATTCTGCAAAATTGAATTCCCAAACTGAAAATATTAGGGCAAATCGCTGCCATTAAAACAACGCTCGTTCACAAATTACAGAGACATAGACCACGCCTTCAGCTTCGCTTGCGCACTCGCACCCTTGCAGTCGAAGAGACGCTCAAAATCCGTTAATTATTCAAAGCAATTTTTAGGTACTCAAAAGTTCCCTTTATTATTGCATTTCAAATTGCAGATGAGATTATTCCATTTTGATTTGTGATTATACATTGGGATTTTGTTTTATTTTTCTTTATATTTTTGGCATTCTCTATTTAGATAAGATTCCGTTTCCAAATGTTAGAATTCAAAAAGTGTATAGATGAACTCTAGTTTGGATAGATTCTTTTTCGATTTTGTTATGATTTCTGGGAAGGTCTTGGTATTACCCCCTCCTTCCTATGCAAATTCGTATTATAAAAAAAAAAAAAAGGTAAGGGGTCACTGCGCTCTTCTTTCTCCCTTTGATAAGGATCGACTCCACACTTTTTTTGTATTACAAGTGATTGAAGTTACATTACACTACAAAATAATAATATTCTTATAGCAATCTATGCTTGAGGCCTGGTCCTATAAGCAGATTAAGGAGCCGCTTAGGGCTCTCAAAAAATAAGGGCCCCAAAATTTGTAAGTTTACGAGTAAGGTGCTTTTTTTTTTTAAAGTAAAAGTCAAATTGTTATTTATTAGAATCCAATTTTAATCTCTTGAGAGTTTGTATTATCATTATCATAATTTTGAAAGTTTTTATTTAGTAAAAGTTTGTATTTAGAATTCATGTATATAGTTTTTTGGAGAAAAAATTTATTTGTCAAAGGCCTCTAATAAGATTTCGTTTAAGGGCCTCCGAATCTCCAGACGGCTCTGCTTGAGGCCTTGAGGGTACTGAAACTCGGTATTGTAGTTGTAGGCGTATCTGAACAAAAGGAAGTCAAGTTACAATGGCAGAAGCATCCAAAAGGGCTGTGTACAACAATGGAATGGATAAAACTAAGTGGACTACCAGATGCTATTCTTTGTCACATTTTATCATTTCTTGACACGAAATATGCCATAGCAACATGTGTTCTATCAGTTAGGTGGAAGAATCTTTACCTTGCTCTGCCTGACATTATCTTTGATGATTCTTTAAAGAGGACAAAATGGAACAGGAAGTTTGAGCTTGATTTTTCAAAGTTTGCTCTTAGGCAAACAATGATAAGGAATGTGCCTTCCGTCAATTGATTTTGCCTTCGTTGCGATTTCAATCTTAAGAATCCCGCAATTCAAAATCTTCTGTGTGCTCCAATTTGGCACAATGTTAAAGAGCTCCATATTTGTATGACCGCAAGTAAATTTGCTGGGGTGATGTTTTGATTTGATGTGATAATCAAGGACACAAGTATTCAAACACATCTGAACTACATCGACAATTAATGTTGGCAAATGTAGCTCTTGCATATTAGTATGATGTCAAAAAAGTTTTGAGAAGTAAAGGTTGTTAGGGTTGTAGAGGAAGAGATTAGAAAAGATGGTTAATTTGGTTGGTTTGTTTGGGGGATTAGGGAGAAGCTAAATGAAAGATAAGCATGATTAGTGTTTGGCTGAGGTTATGAATTTCTTATAAGCACTTTTTTTGAGAGATTAAGAAGGAAATTATGTATAAGCAGCTAGCATTTGAGTTTAGCAAAACGTGTTTGGAAAAAATGAGAAGTTTGTTATTGATGGCGCCACTCACGATCTTCTTATTTTCAGATCAGAAGCAACGGCAGATTTAGAGATTCTAAGTTGAGGAAATTAGGTTATATATATATATATATATATATATATATATATATAATAATTCTTTTATGTCTCAATGCGGTTCGTTCTTTATTTTCTATTTATTTTTCTCTCTCTCTTGTACGTCCTCTTTCACTGCGTTTTCACTCCTCACGAACTCTGCTCTCTCTCTCTCTCTCCCATTTTCTCCGTTTTTTTCTTGCTCAAGGAAACTAGTGTTTTCTTGCTGGTATGCATGCTTCTTTTGTTCAAATTTGTTGTGTTTAGAATCTATTTTTGCGTTGTTGTCACTACCTTGTTTTAAGTTTCCCCCTTTTTGTTGTCTTTCAGAAATGGCAAAAACAAGGGCTAGCATAATTGGAGCTGTTGTTTTGCCATCCTCTGCTTCTCCGAAGCAGCCTGCTAAGAGGAAATCTCCCGGAAAGACAAGGCCGGGTTAAAATAGCAACGAAGAAACCTCGTAAAATTGTAAATCATGAAGATGGACCTTTAGAGAGGGAAAAGCTTCCCTTACACTAGAGCACGGTTTCTTCGTTGCTATTTTAACCCTTGTCTTTCCGGGAGATTTCCTCTTAGCAGGCTGCTTCGGAGAAGCAGAGGATGGCAAAACAGCAGCTCCAATTATGCTAGCCCTTGTTTTCGCCATTTCTGAAAGACAACAAAAAGGGGGGAAACTTAAAGCAAGGTAGTGACAAAAACGCAAAAACAGATTCTAAACACAACAAATTCGAACAAAAGAAGCATGCATACCAGCAAGAAAACACTAGTTTCCGTGAGCAAGAAAAAAACCGGAGAAAATGGGAGAGAGAGAGAGAGCAGAGTTCGTGAAGAGTGAAAACGCAGTGACAGAGGACGTACGAGAGAGAGAAAAATAAATAGAAAATAAAGAACGAACCGCATCGAGACATAAAAGCATTATTATACTACCTCCGTCCCACAAAGATAGGCTTGTATTCCATTTTTGTCCGTCCCAAAATATAGGCCACTTTTTATTTTCATTGCATTTAATTTCTTCTATTTTCCAAATGTACCCTTATTTAATATACATTGTTATTAATTAGCATTATTTTATACAAGGGTATATTTGAAAAAACATAGCTAAAATTTACTTTTCCAATAATATTAATTGCAATTTCTTAAACTATGTGAAAATCAAACTAAGCTATCTTTGTGGGACGGAGGTAGTATATATATAGATATATAACCTAATTTCCTCAACTTACAATCTTTGCTTCTGATCTGAAAATGAAAAGATCGTGAGTGGCGCTAACCAACTTCTCATTTTTGCCAAACACGTTTTGCTAAACTCAAATGCTAGCTGCTTGTACGTAATTTCCTTCTTAATCTCTCAAAAAAAGTGCTTATAAGAAATTCATAAGCTCAGCCAAACACTAACCATGCTTATCTTTCACTTAGCTTCTCCCTAATCCCCAAACAAACCAACCAGATTAACCATTTCTTCCCTTTATTTGCTACCAATACCAATCTTTTCTAATCTCTTCCTCTACAAACCTAACAATCTTTACTTCTCAAAACTTTTTATTTTCAATTATTTCCAATGATATCCTACTCATATGCCAGAGCTACATTCGCCAACATTAATTATATTGTCGATGTAGTTCAGATGTGTTTGAATACACGTGTCCTTGATTATCACATCAAATCAAAACAACATCCATGTAGTTAATTGTGTACGTAGGTTTTGATTGGATATGATAATTAATGAAGGAGATGACAATTCAGACAATAAATCTAAACTCTTGTCGAAGCCTCGAATGTTGAATTCTATGACAAGTCAAGAAACCTTAGTTTTCTTATCATCGAGATATAGTTTGTTGAGAAACATATACTAGACTAATAACAAGCATTAAATCACATGCTAGTCTATCTAGCTATCAAATGTTTGCAGTTAACTAAAAATTGGCTCATCATTTATAAAAGTAAATTATATTTATAAACAGTGCCAGATATCAACACTTAAGTTACATTTGTTAACACTAATATTGAGATTTTCATATTATATTAATAAATATTGTTCTGTCCCCCCACCCCCCAAAACCCAAGCGAGCGCGCGTGTACACACACACACACAAAATCTTGTTTCAAGAATAATGTATTGTGTGCTTGGAAAATCTTAAAAGTGTTATGAATAATTAGGGGAATAAGTTGGTGAATAAATACAAAAATGATACATGCGATGATCGCAATTGTCAATAATTATTTTATGTGAATGATTATTATACCCTTGATGAAATTATGTAATTATGATTGTGCCATTCGAAGTTTCCTTATAAATAGGGTTTCATTATTAATGAAATTCATTCTTGTGAATTCGTAATTCATTCTCTCTAAACTCTCTATTATTTCTATACTTTTATAACACGTTATCAACACGAGTCTACCATTTGAGTAATATGAAGGAAGTATCTTTCTGAGTTAAATCTATTGATGAGCATTTGTATCGAAACCTTAATATTAGTCAGATAATAAATTTCATCACTTCTCTCTCTTCCCTTTCTCTTCCTCCACATATTTTCAGATCTACAAATATATCACTGTGCCAATAAAGATAGGTTTCATCATCGGAAGAACTTTCAGTCAGATTAATTGTCAGTTGCCTTGGAAAATGGATTACTGTACCTATCTATGTCTCCATACTAATTTCCAGGTTGGGATCAAGAACGTGAAAATCAATCAAGTGTAGAGTATTTTGAAAGAAAGAGAGAAGGTAATATTATTTTATAATATAATAATATATTAAACTATAACATCCGTTTTATCGAGATATAAGGAGTATTCATTATCAAAATCAATTTTTCTCAACTCCATTATACTCGATTTAACGAGAGCTTCGATTTGACACCAATATTGATAAGGTAAACTTTCAAAAAATTTGCAAATCAAGACTGACTTTTAAAAAAGTTACAAAATAGTCCTTGAACATTTTGATATTGATAAATTGAAGTAGAAAGGAGATAATTTTCCAATCATAAAACATTGATAAAATATTTTTGACAATTTTACCTTTGCGAATTGGAATGGACAATTTTACCCTTAGGGTAAAACCGACCTAATTTTGACGACAGTGAAAAATGGATAGAATATTCATGAAGAAATTCTAAATCCATTGATTATATAAAATGACTTGAAATCCATTTGAGTTAAAAGATCGGAATATTATTTTAACTCCCGAAGAGTTTAATTACATAATATACTTGTTCTAAAAGGATAAGTGTGCTCTTGTAGAAGTAATGAGTATTTGTTACAGAAGAACAAATCTGCTCCCTAGAAGTAGTTCAATATTTAATTCTATCACTTTATTTACTGCAATATAAATACTGCAACACCTCCTACCTGATGATGAGTTCAACTATCACTAAACAGAAGGTTTTATATATTTATTATGCAATTTATATGCTAAGTGATGGGTAATACCTTCTACTAAGCAGATTTTACTCCTGAAGAAGTAGTTAATCATTATGCATTTTAATTCTCGCAATTTAAATTCGGTAAATTTATATTTATTGCGATAATTTCCATGTGGTAGGTTCAACCACCTATTGGGGAGAATTTAATTTCTACAATTTAAATTTATGCACTTTATAGTTTGAGTATATTTCCAATGTGGTGGGTAATACCACACGATTGGTGTGCATATTTCCAATGTGGTGGGTTATACTACACGATTGGTTATAACGAATCCTACTCTTGAAGAAGTAGATAATAACAATAAAATTTATTCTCCATATTTACCGAATATTAATGGAGAAAAAATGAGTAAATGGTACCTGAAGTTACCATTGGATAAATAGATGAAAGTAAAATGCTCAATAGATCTCATGTTGATAAATCAAAGAAAATATATCGCGTGGAGAGATTATATGAAGCAATCTCATCGATGATATGAGATTGTATTAATATGAGAATAAAATGCTCTTGAAGAAGCATAATCACTAGATTTCTGTATTTGAATAAAGCCAATATGATATTATTATTATTATTCCAGAAGAAGTAAAAAACAGCCGAAGTGGAACATATTGAGAATATCAAAATAAACACTCGAAAATATAGAAATACGAAAAGAAAATATATATTGTACCCATAAATGAAGGATGCGTCTCGAGAGTATGAATACTCTGTAACTCTGCCACCCCGAACATTCGGGTTCACAATGAAAGATCCAAAGGATCTCTTTTTCGCTTGACACCGATGGTATGTGACCGATGGGTTTCAACTTCCATAGATTTTTGAACATATGATTGAATCTTGATGAGTAGATCAGCAACTGTATTAGCAGAAACAAGTATATTTCTCGCTGAACGAGAAATAAATTTATGTTCTACACCCTGATCTAGAAATGCTAGCAAACCATCAAAGAAATAATTAATATTCAACAAACCTATGGGTTTGGTATGAAAGTTCCATTGTGCAAATGACGCTATATTGAATATTTCCTCCAGCGTGTTATAGCCGCCTGGAAGAACAATAAAAGCATCACTATTGCTCATCATGTACATCAGACAGTCGTGGATGGATTGTGTTTGTAGCATCAATCCAGTTGGACTAATGACATTTCTAACTCCAATTCGATTACCGCCTCCAATTCGATGAAAATGTATTATACTTGACACTCTTATCCCACATGATTGTGCGGCCATCGTAAGACTCCTTAATAGTTTGTTATTAGTCCCTCCATATAGTATATTGATATTTTGTTTCCCTAACTCCCTTACAAGTTGGTCTGCCATATCCACATATTGGATATGACCTACTAGTCTGGAGCCACCAAGAACACATATAGTTTTTACTTGGCGAGGTAAAGATTGACTTACATGAGATGATTCTGATATCTCCATCTCCATCTCCACCTCTATCTCTCTCTTTCAACGAATGAATAATAGATATATGAATCTCTCTATTTAAAGATAAATTTTCAAACCAATAATTGATTGTACTATTTACTTTTTGACAAATATGAAAGAGAAAATGGTAGAAAATTTTTAGTGAAATGACATATACCTGTCGGTGATTGAAAAATAATATATATATGCATATATATATCTTAAAAATTGAAAAACAATATTTACAATTACAAGAAAAATATTGATCTTCGTTATTATACCGAGCTTCCTTATATTAATATGAGAAAATTATTATACTAAGTTTTTCTACTAAATTTACAGACATGATCTTTTGAAATAAATTTTTCTAAACTATTACGTGCTCGTTCATCTTTGAATTGGGCCCATAAGGCCATAAGCTCACGATGCACGTATCCACTAGGATGTGTCTCAAGAGTCAGTCGAATATCATCCAATGACTCCTTACTCAATCCATCCTTAATGAATGTTATCTTATCTTCTCGGTTACTAGACACGTACCCCACAGATTTACATCGAGTGTCACATGTCCACCGAGCACACTTGTAGCATCCTTCTAATCTTTTTGCTCTCTATTTCTTTGAAAAACTACTTTTACCCATACCAGACATGTATTTAGAAGGAATTGAAACCTCACCAGATAATCGAACCTTTGCTTCAATCAACCATCAGATATCTTGTGGGATACCCTTATTCATTAGCATCCTCAACCTTTCAAGCCTACCTCGATAAATCCTTTTTAGGATTTTGATCGGTAGTGATGGATAATATTTTCGAAGATTTGAGAGCATATGATCCATTATAATGTATAGATCCTTGTTATTATGAATTTTGCAATAATTTTGACGATCTATTTATAGAATAATACGAGGCGTATGAGTTACGATTCTGTAAAGCGTAAGAGTTAAGACTCCGCAGTTGAACAGTAGCCAGATGTGATGTGTATGAACTGTAAATCTGTGTTTGTATAGTAGTAGACAATAATGTCACCAAAAGATGGTGGAATATGTCGGTGAATTGTTTCTATGATAAATCATGTTGAGCACTATACAAATACTAGTGAAATCGATATAAGAATTTACTGAACTAAAAGTTCAATAATACTCGTTTGCAGAACCGGACTAACCATCCCGGTTTAAATAATTATTGAAATCAATATTTCAAGTGAAGAATTAGAAGAATTCTTCAAATAATTATTCTGGATAAATAATTACTGGCCAATGTTGGGAATAAAATCCCAAATATATCTGGAATATATAAAGGATGAGAAATATGGGCCCGCTCATCCTCCATGTGGACTACTAGATATTATGATATGGATCCACTAGATAGTCACATGTCCATATGATTCGTAATTGGAAGATTACGAAATGATTTGCTCACGGTATGAGCATGATTTCCAGATTTAATGATAAAGCTAGTAAATATATATCTCAATGACTTGAATAAATCCCTGAAGGATTTGAGTATGCGCATACAAGTGGGATATTATGTGGCAAATTATTTAAAGTCCTCCAATAAATTGCCAATATCGAGAATAGAATGCAAACTATATTAAAGAAGAATGATGAGAACATATATGATTAAAATCATACCAACTGTATGAGTTTTGGTGTTCTAAATTTTCTCAGCATGAGGGGGAGTATTAAAGGTTGAAAATGATATGTGAAATGCATCATACTATATCCTCACAATTAAAATATGAACTTGAAGTGCAAAGATGCATAAAAGATGCTATGAACAATCACATATATCAGTTAAGATGCTTTGATAAGTTAGCACGCCAGAAGTGTTGATATTATGAGATTTCCCCAATTATATATATCAAAGTAAATTATAAAAGATGGTCTTAATAACGGAGGTATATGCTCTTGAAGAGTATATTGACATAACTATATTGTGTAATCCTACAAGAGGATTGATAATGAGATATCTCGATAAGTTATGTCTACATGGGGAAAGAAATAAGATTGAAAGTGTCGATACAGTATGAAAAGATAGCGCTACATATGATAGTGAGGATATTGAAATCCATCGAAAAATACCGATGCTAAAATATATGCCCTTATGATTAAGGTGTTCATGCACGGGCTTAATGAGAAATGAGAATGAAACTCTTGAAGAGGTTTCAAATGTATTATTGTATCAGTGCATGCAACGGCTCAAAATATCTACATTGATATTGTTGAGAAATTCATATGCTGTATTATTTTCCTTGATTGATGTTTTTGTTTCAAAATGGTTTTTCTCAAACAAGGTTTTTAATGAGGCGGCCAAATCTCAACTAATATGAAATCTCCAGAAGAGATTTAGGTATATATCTCGATATAATGAGAAAATGAGATCGAAGCTGTTGATTGCATATAAGCACTGAATATAACATGATATTATATAATATCTAAATTTCATTCACGTGGAAATGAATGAAGCGTATCAACTAATGTATATGATACTTATATAAATCCATGAAAGATTTTGAAATGCTTGAAGCATACTTGTATAAAATACGTGTTGCACTCTTTTTCCCTTGACTGAGGTTTTATCCCACTGGATTTTCCTAATAAGGTTTTTAATGAGGCAACTTTAATGGCGTATTCACATGAATATTGTACTCTTTTTCCTTCATTAGGGTTTTTCCTACTGGGTTTTTCCTAATAAGGTTTTAACGAGGCATATTCATGGTATATTGAGGACGACACGAGAAATCGACGCAATATATCTATTGGACCAAGTTATAATAGAGACAATGTTTTAGATCCAAACAATGATGATATCGAAATCCTTTACCAGAAGTAAGGATATCCGTCCTCAAGATATGAAATCAGATGGAGTAGCTATACTCTTTTTCCTTCGATCAAGTTTTTTCCCACTGGATTTTCTTGACAAGGTTTTAATGAGGCAGCACGTGAATACTCCTATACTGCTGATAGACATCACGGGGAGCAATATTTTGGCGAAACAATATATAACCACTCCAAACTTTTCTACAATCAGTTTGGAAGTTTTTTCCCATTGGGTTTTTCTCCGAACAGGTCTAGAAGACATTTGCATTAATAGTCATTCAAGGGGGAGTGTTATGAATAATTAGGGGAATAAGTTGGTGAATAAAGACAAAAATGATGATACATGCGATGACGCAATTGCCAGTAATTATTTTATGTGAATGACTATTATACCCTTGATGAAATTATGTAATTACGATTGTGCCATTCGAAGTTTCCCTATAAATTGGGTTTCAGTTATTAATGAAATTCATTCATGTGAATTCCTTAGAATTCATTCTCTCTAAACTCTCTCTATTATTTCTATACTTTTATAACAAAAAGATGTTAAATATCTCGGTATAATAGTTTGAGTCAGACAAGTAATAGAGAAACCATGTTCTTAATTGAGAGAGAAATTATTACATGATTCAGTTTATTTATTGAGATTAGACGAATTAAACGTCTGTCTAAATTAATTAAAAACTCAATGTAAGAATAAGTAAATGTCTTTTATTGTGCATCTCACGGGAGGAAATACTAGTGAAATTACAACCAGCGGTCGGCATTTGACCTCATGGCATGAAAAAAGATGAATATTGTTAATTAAAATTAATTATTATGTATTAAGTGCAGTGACATATTAAAAAATTGTAGGTAAAACTACTTTCTTAACGATGTTAAATATGATTTATTACCTATGTAAAATTAAGAGTAACATTATTTTTATTCGACAAATATTTAATTGTAATTGATATTAGATATGAAATTATGACAGCATGTAAATATTTTAAAGTCTAACATGTGACCGCATGAGTATTTTTAGAGTACTCAACTCAATACTCCAAACAAATGAAAACAGTCCACCTGCATATATAGGGTCACAATTTCTTAAATAATGTGGTTCCCCTATGTGTAGGTGGGCAGTTTTCATTGGCCTAATAGTTATGGTAATGCGGCGGGTCATTCTGTCCCATGATCTATCCCATTTAATTTTTGTATGCCTTGATCTGTCATGTGACCCCATGAGCCGTGGGGGGGATCACGGCAGATCGGGTTGCGAAGCGTGAGAGGGATGCCAAACCCGCCACATTTTGTTCATTCATAACCAACTTTGGAAGACAACTAGAGACTGTGAAGTATAAAATATAAATACGTACTACTTTTGGATCCCTTCTAGGCTTTTTAACGTGTTCTTAAACGAAAAAGCACTAATTTCTGTCAATCAAATCCAAGTCAACTTTTATTTAATTATAAATTAAAAAATACGATTAGTATGTTTAGATGTCGTTTATAGACACAACATGTTAATATATGTGTTTAGTATATTTAGATGTCATTTATATATTTTATGTCGTTTTGTTTATATGTTGTAGACAATTATGGATTCTATTTGTTTTAGATTGCTATTGACGCTAAGGTGTTTGGGGATGATTTAAAATTATGAAAAATTGTTTAGTTTTTTACTTTTGCTATGGGTGTTAACACGATCGATTTATGCGAAATATAAGGAAAAATCTAGCGAAAAATTTAAAAAGTCTTTTGCATTTTTTCTTTTACACAGATTCTAAATAATATCGTGGACATATATCCCCTATACAATGCACGGGTAAAAATAATAACAAAGAAAACCTAAAGAAAACCAATGGTTTGCTTATAAATCAATTGCGTAATACTCCCCTTTTTTTGTAGAATATTGAAGGCCTTGGGAAGTGTGAACAACTTTGATTGAAATTATTATGTATAGTTTTGTTGGACTAAGTGTATATATAATTTCTTAATTGTTACAAAACTTCATGTCATTTGTATATTTTGTATTTTAATTGTATTGTAGAGAATAAGAGATTTTATCAATCTTAAAGTGCTGTTGATGCTAAGATGTTCGGGGCACAACTTTAAATTATGTGTAGTTGTTTACTTTTTAGTTCTACTATAGGTGTCAATAGGATGAATTTGTGCATAACATAGGGGAAACTTTGCCAAAAATTGTAAAAATTTCTTTTGCAATTTCTCTCTTATACGTGTTCTAAATTTTATCTTGGCCGTACGTTTCTCCGTGCAACGCATACAACTCAAAGTACCAAATTTTACATTGTTTTTATTGGAATTCATTATCTTATTGTATTTTTATTGGGAAATGCACCATCTCAAGTTTACATTTTTGTTATAGATTTAAGCACATTTAGCACATTAATTCATCTTTGATCTAAAGTACCAAAACTTTAACGAAATCAACATTTCATTATTTTATTTTTGTTTTCCAATAAATTCAAATTGTAATTCTTTTTTTTTTTTTTTGAAACGGGATTATATTTAATCGAACGTCAAAAGATCCAACGAAAGGAGAGCTCCTAAAAATGAAGGAGGCTCTTGCCAAATAGCATGGTGACCATGATTACATTAATTTTTGGCTAAAAAATGGGCAACTCCATTAGCTTGTTGTCTAACGAAGTGCAAAGAGTAATTTCGCCCTCGCTCCATAAGCCACTTGATATCATTGATGATCAACCCGAAATTGGAAAGATCCATGCATATGTATCCTTGTAAGCATCGATGACAACCTTGGCATCAACTTCAAAGAGAATACGTCGTAGCTGCAGATTCAACACCCAGACAATTGCTTCTCTAAGTGCTATAGTCTCAACCTCTTTGGGAAGAAAGGCTCCTTCAAAAACCTTTGTCGAGCAACTCACGAAGTCACCTTTGTCTCATGAAGTCAAATTGTAATTCTTTATTTAGCACATTTTTTTACAATTGAAAATATTGATAGAATTAACTGTGTTACGACCTGAATTTTTGTATATTTAAATTTCAACTACTGCTTGATCAAAGCCGATAATTATGGGTCAAAGTCAAATTTTAAAAGGAATTTAATTGGGTCTAATAAAAATTTATGGCCTTAATTAGGTTGATTAGAAATTCATGGGATAAGGGGTGCAAGATTAGCTCATGAGACCAACTTAAATGATGGGGATTAAAAGAAGGGGCCTAGGTTACAATTCTATATAATATGAAAGAAGGGGCCTAGGTTTCATATATATATATGAAACAAACAAGAATTAGGCGTGAATAGTTTCGGCAGCAACGATTCTTGAATTTGCAAACCAGTGGAAGCCAATCACGTGCGAGGAAGAAAGAAAAAAGGAGAAAAAGAAAAGAAAAAAAAAGAAGGAGAAAGCGTGGATTCATCGTCGTTTAGCGTGGTAAGTGTGTTTCTCCAATTTTACCCCATTGAATTCGAGGTAAGTAGTAAATCTAATTTTAGGGTTTTATCAATGGACTTTGGAGATTCGAAATTTATCATTGATTTGGGTCAATTAGGTATTATTAAAATGTTATTTGGCCATAATTAATTATTTTGAAGTGGAATTGATGGTAATTGAGTAGTGGGTGATGAAGTGGATTGAAACTCACGTTACCTAAATGTTGAAAATTTAAGGATTTATTTTGGAATTCAATTGGCTAGTTTCAATGGTATAAAATATTATAAAATCAATGAAAGAAGAGGAATAAAGCAATAGAATGGGGAAATTAGAGAATGTTAGAAATAATGTTTGGTATTGAATGTGGATAGGCAATTGATTGAAAATTCATGGTATAGGTTTTTATTAGAATACTATTGTTATTTTAGGTGGTGACGAGACCATTGGAGAAGCCTACCAACCGAATTAGAAGTAGTTCGTAATTCTGTGAGCGGAAAAACTATATTTTACAAAGTTATCATATTTTAAATTCCAATGTCCTTTTGCAGATTATTATGATTGGTTATTATAAATAAATATTTAAGAAGATCGTTGATTTCACTAAGTAGCGTTTTCTCTTTTTTAAAGGATCATGTGAATATTCTTTTAAAATTACCTTGTTAGATTTACCCGCTCTGCACTATTGTGATATGTTCTACAGTATATGACCAGAATTACAGAGGTCTTTGGAACCCACTTTCATACACACATAGGCTTTGAGCCGTGTACGGGAGTGCTTCGCCTTTGGGGCATGTTCTGCGTGCGTATGATCAAATATTCAGATTCAGACAGATCAAACTTTTGAGTGACACATCACGTGTATTGAGAATACTCTACACAAGTGTGTTGTTGCTTATTGGTACTTTTGATATTATTTTTCAGCAGATAATTTTTAGTTGCAGAATTCATTTTTAGAAAGCAAAATCCATTGGAAATAGTATAATCAGTGTTATTCAAAGAAACAAATTTTAGCTATGAGTATTATCTCAATGATTTTCAATTACTTCTTATATTTATGTTTATGCGCTTGATTATAAATAAATTTCATTAGGGTATTTTAGATGAAAAGCTATATATGTTTGCGAACTTGTCCACTCATTGGGTTACAAAACTCACGTATTTCCCCTAACATTTTCTTATAGAAAGGACCGAGTTTGAACATTATTGGATTGCTTGTGGAGTTTTGAGCCGACCACCATAGTATTCACCTGGTTCATATTTTAACTTAGCAATCGTCACATTTTGATATACATATCAAATATGGTTGATGTTTTAATTTATTTATTATAATTATTTTTTAAAATCATTGGTTTTAGAATTATTCATTATTTTCTCAATTATAATTCTTTTCCCACAATTTCTGCACATGATGTTAAATATTTTCGGATTGGTTATTCGAATTTATTTAGGAAGCCCTTTCATAATTATTATAAGCTCATCTTAGTACAAAAAAATTATTGTTTCATGTCAAGTTCAGTTTGCCTTGGCGGTGGGTCCTGTGCCAGGCTGGCCTCCATCGTCGGCGCATACCGCGTGTTAAGTCATTAGAGATAATTTGGGACGGGGCGTGTCACACTATCTATGTCAATTCTACGGTTTCGCTCTGTTCGCAACGTGGGCACCGTACCCATTTCACATGGCGCCCTCATAGGGCGTTACGTCACCAAAAAAATTTTTAATTTTTTTTTAGTATTTACATTAGGTTAGATGAATAATACATAACTACTCCTGATGGTGAAAGATCAATGCGGCCCACACGAATTTTTTTCCACTATGAGTACATACTCATAATAGGGAACATAGCATAACCCTAATATGAGGTACCCACAGTGGGAAATATAACATAACCCCAATATGAGTTCACCTATCATGTTGAGAGAAAAATACCAAAAGAAGAAAGGAAGATGCGTTTCCCAAATGTCAAAATGGCAATATCTATTATTATTTATATTATCAATTTTCGTAGACTTATTTCACAGATGAAATTCTAAATGATCTATGTAACTAAATTTTGGTACCTAGTGATACATATATATTTAGAGGTAAGGCAATTATTTATAGGTTTGGCTTACCGAGTGCATCATTTTCAATTATCTTGTTTTTGAGATAACTAGTACCCAATCCGCACGGGGATGGAAACATTTTAAATACAACGTCTTATGTACTAAGAAAGAAAATATTTTTAAGTAAGATGTTAAAGTTGTACAACAATCTAATCTAAAAGCTTAAGCTGATAGATCGTTTCCAATTAATATTATTTAATTATTATTTTCAATACGCCCCCTCACGTGTAGGCGGGATTTATTTTTCCCAAATAAAGCCTAATACGTGTACAAATTATTTTAAATGGGTGGCGGTGAGATTCAAACTCAGGATTTCTACATGCTCTGATATTATGTTAAAGTTGTGGAATCATCTGATCTAAAGTTTAAATTGATAGATTCGGCTCTAATTAATATTATTTAATTATTATCTTCAACATAAGACGTATTAGATGCAAATATAATTGAAACTAGTGTTTTTA
Source organism: Jasminum sambac (assembly GCA_018223645.1). Classification (NCBI taxonomy): domain Eukaryota; kingdom Viridiplantae; phylum Streptophyta; class Magnoliopsida; order Lamiales; family Oleaceae; genus Jasminum; species Jasminum sambac. The sequence goes on along the minus strand of CP073648.1, from coordinate 22,864,533 downwards.
CCTGTGCATTACACGGGGTGATCTGTGCAATAAATTATAATTCATGCTAATGTTAAGAGTATAGCATTAATAGTATTGTAATAGAATATGAAAAAAAATACTTAACAGAACTCTCACACCATAAAAATTGTCTCCACCTACTATCTTTTCATTTCACTTCATGCTACCACATAAGCCATAACGCTTCGCTCGCAACACCGGTAGTTGATATCCTTGCTTAACAGTCGTATAATGTCTCTTTCCGTTCACAAACTGGTTATCAACAAGTCTGAAACTCTACATTCAGGTTTTTTGGACAAACATGAATAGCATTCTTAAATTTAGGTATTTTACGACTAATTCCACTATTGTGTTGATTCCATAACGATCGTAAAACGTCTCTGATAAATAGTAAACTAACAAAATGTTGTATTGTAATATTAGATTTAAAATAACAAATTTGTTTATTTCACGTTAAATATTAAAATTAAAAGTTGAATGTTAAGGAATTTGTTTAAGAACCGTTTCCAAAAAATTAAAATTATATTATCATAATAATAAATAAACTTAACAAATACTTGCCATAAAATAATATTTTTCAATGATCTGATTTAATCAAATTAAAAAATTTTATTATTTCACCTTAAATAATTCAAATATTTATTTATTTAAAAATTATTTAAGAACTTTTTAAATTGACAAAACTTTCTCATTCCTAGCATAACGTTATTTTTAAGAATAATTTTAATAATAATTCACCTATTAACTTTAATTTATGATTTGGTTCAGACTTTGCAAATGAAGTAAATTATGTGAATCACATAAAAATTAAAAAAATTAGTGCCATAGAGAAAGTATAATTAATTTCATAAACTCAATGTAATGGCATAAAAATTAAAGCTACAAAAAAAAAAATTAATGGTACAAAGAAAATATACTTAATTCATCAATTTATTGGTAACAATTTGAGTAATGGTATTAATTCAAATTTTAATTTATGTTTGCAAACTGGCGTAATGGCAGGGAAATTTTTTTTAAAAAATAATTGTACTAAGAAAATATAATTAATTCACCAATTTATCTTTAATAGTTAACAAATTGAATAATAGTGTAGATTCATATTTTACTTTATACTTCTCCAATAGCGAGTTTGATACATATGAAAGACAATTTCAAAAGGCAAGAGAAATCAAAGTATAGCATTTTAGGTTATACAACCTGATGGACGGAGAAACATTGTGTGAGTGCATAAAAAAGGAAATTCTTGTTAAATATCATGAATACGTGATGAATAAAATTTAGATACTCGTGAATTAATCTAATAGGAAATTATAAATATCTTGTTCGATAATGGAAGCCCAAGATAAAATATAAGCAACAAAATTAAACTTTCTCACTCTTTACGTAAAGTTATTTTTGAAAATCAGCTTTTTATATAAAAATGTGATTCTATAAAAAAAATCTCACAGATTTAAATATATATTATAATATAAATAATTAAAATAGATGTAATTGATAATATTAAAAAATTAAATAAAGTCTAAATTGACAATAATCAATATAAACTAAATAATTTAAAGTCATTAGAATTCTTAATATTTATTAAGGAGATAGAATCCAAAATAAATATTTAACATGGTTGAGAGCCAATTAAAAAATTCTGATTGAATTACATGATTTCAATCATTGATTGAGTCAATAGCCATTTATTTATTAAATTTCTAATTCTCAAAATACGTAATTTAATATATTCCGCATCTCAACATATTTTTTTTAATTCACAAATTTAGATGTTTACTTCACTATAAAAATATAATAATAAAGGAACAATGAAATACATTAGATTTTATTAAAATTTTGATAGAGTTTCCACTCTATTTCAGACAAATCCATCGTATAAGTACTCACGAAAAAACTTTACAAAATCAACTTATCATAATTTAAAATTCTAAAAACTTATTTAAAAATTTTAATAAATAAAATTCTGATTTATACAAATAATCACCAAAAGCTTCAGGTAACTAAACTTTTTTATTTTTTAATACAAATAAATTATCCATAAAATGAGATAAACAAATAAATTTGTTATGTGTTATAAAAGTATAGAAACAATAGAGAGAATTTAGAGAGAATGAATTCCAAGGAATTCTCAGGAATGAATTTCATTAATAACTGAAGCCCTATTTATAGGAAAACTTCGAATGGCACAATCGTAATTACATAATTTCATCAAGGGTATAATAGTCATTCACATATAATAATTACATCTTTTACCAAATTATTCCTCCACCAAATTATTCCTCATAATTCATAACCACCAAATTATTCTCAATTATTCATAAAACTTCAATTATTATTCATAACACTCCCCCTTGAATGACTATTAATACAAATGTCTTCTGGACCTGTTTGGAGAAAAACCCAGTGGGAAAAAACTTCCAAAACGATTGCAGGATAGCTTGGAGTGGTTATATACTGTTTCATCAAAACATTGCTCCCCCTGATGTCTATCAGCGGCATATGAGTATTCACGTGCTGCCTTGTTAAAACCTTGTCAAGAAAACCCAGTGGGAAAAAACTTGATCGAAGGAAAAAGAGTACAGCTGCTCCGTTTGATTTCATATCTTGAGAACTGATATCTTTACTTCTGATAAATGATTTCAATATCATCATCGTTTGGATCTAAAGCATTAGCTCCATTATAACTTGATCCAATAGATACACTGTATCAATTTCTCCTATCGTTCTCAATATACCATGAATATGTCTCGTTAAAACCTTATTAGGAAAAACCCAGTGGGAAAAACCCTAATGAAGGAAAAAGAGTATATTATTCATGTGAATACGCCTTTAAAGTTGCCTCACTAAAAACCTTGCTAGGAAAACCCAATGGGATAAAACCTCAGTCAAGGGAAAAAGAGTGCAACGCGTATTTTATACAAGTATGCTGCAAGCATTTCAAAATCTTTCATACATTTGTATGAGTATCATATACATTGGTTTTATACTCTTCGTTCATTTAGAGTGCATCAATTTTCGTACACAATTACAAAACATTCACCATGAACACATGTCTCCAAATACACAATTTAAAGCATATAAATTCATCGTAAAAACATGTAAACATATAAGTAAACCTTCATAACTAACTAACACTTAAAATATATCATTTAACATTTAATACTCACTTAATAGGTTATTTCATTCCCAGGGGCTTAGCTCACCCTTTAGGGTACTCATAAACACGGGCTTAGCTCACCCGATCCTTTAATTTCCTTTTTTACTACACACACGATCGGTAATTTAACTTTCATGAGCATGCAACATATAATGACCACCATGCTTATCTTTAAACTTGAGCACTAGTCATCATCATCTCATCATCTCATAAGTTAAGGATTTCACATTCACCATTTATCATCTTCAATATATCTCAATATTTTCATTATCATTGATCATATGTAGCGCTACATTTTCATATCGTGTCGACACTTTTCAATTTCATTTCTTTCCCCATATCGACATAACTTATCGAGATATCTCATTATCAATCCTCTTGTAGGATTACACAATATAGTTATGTCTATATACTCTTCAAGAGCATATTCCTCCGTTATTAAGACCATCTTTTATAATTTGCTTTGATATATATGTTTGGGGAAATATCAACGCTTCTGGCGCGCTAACTTATCAAAGCATCGTAGCTGATATATGTGATTGTTCATAGCCTTTCATGCATCTTTGAACTTCAAGTTCGTATTTCAATTTCGAGGATATAACATGATGCATTTCACATATTATTTTCAACCTTTAATACTCCCCCTCATGCTGAGAAAATTTAGAACACCAAAACTTATACAGTTGGTATGATTTTAATCATATATGTTCTCATCATTCAACCTTAATATGGGAATTTAGACCGTTTGCATTCTATTCTCGATATCGGCCAATTTATTTCAGGACTTTAAATAATTTGCCATATAATATCCCACTTGTATGCGCATACTCAATCCTTCAGGGATTTATTCAAGTATTGAGATATACATTTACTAGCTTTATCATTAAATTTGGAAATCATGCTCATACCGTGAGCAAATATTTCGTAAATTTCAAATTTCGAATCATATACACATGTGACTATCTAGTGGATCCATATCATAATATCTAGTAGTCCACATGGAGGATGAGTGGGCCCATATTTCTCATCCTTTATTCCAGATATATTTGGAATTTATTTCCAATATTGGCTAGTAATGATTTCATCATTTATCGAGAACAATCATCGAAGAATTCTTTTAATTCTTCACTTGAAATATTGATTTCAATAATTATTTAAACCGGGATGGTCAGTCCGGTTTTGCAACGAGTATTATTGAACTTCTAGTTCAAGAAATTCTTATATCGATTTCACTAGTATCGTATAGTGCTCAATATGATTAATCATAGAAATAATTCACCGACATATTCCATCATCTTTTGGTGACATTATTGTCTACTCTTTGTTCAAACAGAGTTCTGACTCATACGCATCACATCCGGCTATTATTTAATTCCAAATCGTAGCTCTTACGCTTCATATTATTTATTTAAAATCGAGTCTTATTTCATACGCGTCGTATTATTCTATAAATAAATCATCAAAATTATTGCAAAATTCATCCTAACAAGGGTCTATACATTGTAATGGATCATATGCTCTCAAATCTTGAAAATACTATCCATCACTACCGATTAAAATCTTAAAAAGGATTTATCGATGTAAAATTTGGAAAGATTAAGGATGCTAATGAATAAGGGTATCCCACAAGATATCCGATGCTTGATTGAAGCAAAGGTTCGATTATCTGGTGAGGTTTCAATTCCCTCTAAATACATGCCTGGTATGGGTAAAAATAGTTTTTCAAAGAAACGGAGAGCAAAAAGATTAAGAGGATGCTACAAATGTGCTCGGTGGACATGTGACACTCGATGTAAATCATGGGGTACTTGTCCGTAAATCGAGAAGATAAAATAGCATTCATTAAGGATGGATTGAGTAAGGAGCCTTTGGATGATATTCAACAGGCTCTTGAGACACATCCTAGTGGACACGCATAAGGTGAGCTAATGGCCTTATGGGCCAAATTCAAAGATCAACAAACGCGTTACAGTCTTGAAAAACTTACTTTAGAAGATCCTGTTTGTAAATTTAGTAGAAAATTTTAGTATAATAATTTTCTCATATTAATATAAGGAAGCTCGGTGTAATAACGAAGATCAATGTTTTTCTTGTAATTGTAAATATTGTTTTTCGATTTTAAGATATATATATGTATATATATATTATTTTCCAATCACCGACAGATATATGTCATTTTCACTTAAAAAATTTTTTTTCTGCATTTTTCTCTTTCATATTTGTCAAAAAGTAAATAGTGCACTCAATTATTGGTTTGAAAATTTATCTTTAAATAGAGGGATTCGTGTCTCTCATGTTGAAAGTATAGTGCAAAAAGAGAGATAGGAGTAGAGATGGATGTGGAGATTTTAGAATCATCTCATACAAGTCAGCTTTTACCTCGCCATATTAAAACCGTATGTATTCTTGGTGGATCTAAACTGGTAGGTCATATCCAATATGTGGATATGGCAAACCAACTCGCAAAAGAGTTAGGGAGACAAGAAATCAATATACTATATGGAGGAACCAACAACAAATTTTTAGCTAGACTTATAATGGCCGCATCATCATGGGGAATAAGAGTGTCGAGTGTAATACCTTTCCATCTAGTTGGATCTAATACTTGAATTGGAGCCAGTTCTACCATGGGTCCAGCAGGGTTGGTGCTACAACCGCAATCCATCCACAACTGCATGATGTATATGATGAATAATAGTGATGCTTTCATTGTCCTTCCAGCGGCTACAACACACCTTTGGAGGAAATATTCAATATAGCCTCGTTAGCGCAGTGAAACTTTCATGTCAAACCAATAGGTTTGTTGAATATTAATAATTTCTTTGATGGCTTACTAGCGTTTCTAGATCGGTGTAAATAATAAGTTTATCTCTCATTCAATGAGAAAATACTTATCTCTGCTAATCTTGCTGATGAACTACTCATCAAATTTCATGCATATGTTCAAGAATCTGTGGAAGCCCAGTCCGTCGATCCACGACCACCGGTGTCAAGCGAAAAGAAATTCATCCTTTAAATATTTCATTATGAATCATAATGTTGATGGTGGCGAGTTACGAGTATTTATACTCTCGAGACGCATCCCTCATTTATGGATTCAAGATGTATTTTCTTTTGCATTTCTATATTTTAGTGTTTAATGCCATCTTTTGATATTCTCAATATATTCCACTTCTACTGCTTTGTACTTCTTCCTGAGTAATAATAATAATATCATATTGGCTTTATTCAAATACGTAGAATCTAGTGATTTTGCTTCTTCAAGAGCATTTTATTCTCATATTAATACAATCTCATATCATCGATGAGATTACTTCATATAATCTCTCCATGCGATATATTTTCTTTGATTTATCAACATGGGATCTATTGAGCATTTTATTTTCATCTATTTATCCAATGGTAACTTCAAGTACCACTTGTTCAATTTTCTCCATTAATATTCGATATATATGGGAAGTAATTTTATTCTCATCGTCTACTACTTGAAGTATGATTAGAATATTTGATCAACTACTTCTTCTAGAGTAGGATTCGTTATAACCAATCGTGTAGTATAACCCACCACATTGGAAATATGCACACCAATCGTGTGGTATTACCCACCACATTGAAATATACTCAAACTATAAAGTGCATAAATTTAAATTACTAAATTAAATTTCTTCCAATAGGTGGTCGAACCTACCTTATGGGAATTATTGCAATAAATATAAATTTCACGAATTTAAATAGCAAGAATTAAATTGCATAATGTTTAATTACTTCTTCAGAGTAGGATCTTCGAGTGAAGGTATTACCCATCACTTAGCATATAAAGTGCAAAAATATATAAAACCTTCCGTTTAGTGACGGTTGAACCCATCATCAAGTAGGAGGTATTGCGAGTAATTAAATTGCGATAAATAAAGTGCGAGAATTAAATATTGAACTGCTTCTACGGGAGGCAGATTTGTTCTTCTAGAACAAATACTCATTACTTCTACAAGAGACACTTATCATTCTAGAATAAAGACATTATGTAATTGAACTCTTGGAGTTACATTAATATTTCGATCTTTTAACTCAAATGGACTTCAAGCCATTTTATATAATCAATGGATTTAGAATTTCTTCATGAATATTCTATCCATTTTTCCTTTGTCGTCAAAATTAGGTCGGTTTACCCTAAGGGTAAAATTGTCCATTCCAATTCGCAAAGGTAAAATTGTCAAAAATATTTTATCAATGTTTACGATTGGAAAATTATCTCCTTTCTACTTCAATTTATCAATATCAAAATATTCAATGACTATTTTGTAACTTTTTCAAAAGTTGATGTCTTGATTTGTAAATTTTGAAAGTTTGATAATAACATATTTCAAAAGCGAGTTATTACCCTATCAATGTTGGTGTCAAATCGAAGCTCGTTAAATCGAGTATAATGGAGTCGAGAAAATTTGATTTTGATAATGTATACTCCTTATATCTCGATAAAGCAGAATGTTATAGTTTAATATATTATTATATTATAAAATCATATGATTTACCTTTTTTCCTTCTCTAATTATTCCATGGATGAGATTTACTTGCAATCCATTTACGTGATCGGAAAATTCTTTGGACTCCATTCTTCCAATTTTGGGATTTGCATCTCGGAGGTTGTGTAGAATGAGGAATTGTGGAGAAGAATATGAACAAACTTAGATTTTTGATGATGTATTTGCAAAGAGAGAGTTATTTAGGATTGATGAGGATGAATTAATTCATTGGTAATAATCCAGGTTTACGTCTGAAGATCATCTATAAGATCTGGTAGAAAGCATACTTCTTTCATATTACTCCAAATGGTTAGAGGCTGCGTCTTGATAACGTGTTATAAAAGATATAAAGCAATAGAGAGAATTTAGAGAGAATGAATTAGAGAATTCTGGAATAATTTCATTAATAATCGCTCTATTTATAGGAAAGCTTGAATAAGCGCGATCGTAATTACATAATTTAAATCGAGGGTATAATAGTCGTTCACATATAATAATTACATCTTTTACCAAATTATTCCTCCACCAAATTATTCCTCATAATTCATAACCACCAAATTATTCTCAATTATTCATAAAACTTCAATTATTATTCATAACATTATGGATATTATAGGCATATATTTTGCAATTTTAAAACACTATAGACTTTGACTACAATTAATATGTAATGTATTTTCTCAACGTGGCAAATGAAGAAAGAGGGAGAACACAAAAAAAAAAACGGAAAAAAAGAAAAAAATTCAGCCGCCATTAATGGCAGCGAACCAAGGAAGAAGAAGAAGAAGAAGCAAAAAAAAAAAGGAAAAAAATTATGCGCATTTTGCGAAGTTTCAACCCCTCTGGGTTGAAATTCATGCTTGAATTTCGATCGCTTTGGGTCGAAATTGATGCTTCGAACGCCCTCTTTCTCTCTCTCTTTTTTTTTTTTCGCTCGTCCCTTTTCTTCCTCGGCTGTCATTATTGGCAGCGAAAGCTTTTTTCTCTGGCATTAATGGCAGATGAAAAAGCTTGTTCATTGGGTTTTTTCGATCTGGGGTGTGAAGAGAAGAGAGAAAGGCCAAAAAAAAAAAAAGGAAGAAGGTTAAATTGATAATTATCGATATTTTTTCGGGGGTGGTTTTATGCTGCACCCAACAAAATCCCATTCCCAAATCGAATTCGTATCTCTGCAAAATTGAATTCCCAAATTGAAAATATTAGGGCAAATCGCTGCCGTTAAACCACCGCTCGTTCGCAAATTACAGAGACATAGACCACGCCTTCGGCTTCGCTTGCGCACTCGCACCCTTGCAGTCGAAGAGACGCTCAAAATCCGTTTATTATTCAAAGCAATTTTTAGGTACTCAAAAGTTCTCTTTACTTTTGCATTTCAAATTGCAGATGAGATTATCCCATTTTGATTTGTGATTATACATTGGGATTTTGTTTTATTTTTCTTTATATTTTTTAGTTATTAATGGGTCACTGGAAGTCTGGAAGCCTCACTGGACTCATTAGTCATTACTCGCATTCTCTATTTAGATCAGATTCAGCTCCCAAATGTTAGAATTCAAAAAGTGCATAGATGAGCTCTAGTTTGGATAGATCCTTTTTTTTATTTTGTTATGATTTCTGGGAAGGTCTTGGTATTATATCCCCCTTCCTATCTAAATTTTGTATTATTAAAAAGGGAGGGGTGACTGCGCTCTTCTTTCTCCCTTTGATAAGGATGGACTCCACACTGTTTTTGTATTACAAGTGATTGAAGTTACATTACGCTACAAAATAATAATATTCTTATAGCAATCTATACTTGAGGCCTTGAGGGTACTGAAACTCAGAGCCTGTTAGCATGCACATTCTTTCTCATTTTAATGCATTCTTTTCAAAATTTAAATTTGATCAAATAAATCACATCCACATATCAACTCTACTTTTAAATCTCCACCACCAAACTCCACTAATTCTCTCTCTTCCTACTCATAAAAATACATTAAAACTCATTCACTAACACCCTCTCAGTATTGTAGTAGTAGCCTTGTAGGCCTATCTGAACAAAAGGAAGTCAAGTTACAATGGCAGAAGCATCCAAAAGGGCTGTGTACAACAATGGTATGGGTAAACTAAGTGGACTACCAGATGCTATTCTTTGTCACATTTTATCATTTCTTGACACGAAATATGCCGTAGCAACATGTGTTCTATCAGTTAGGTGAAAGAATCTTTACCTTGCTCTGCCAGACATTGTCTTTGATGATTCTTTAAAAAGGATAAAATGGGACAGGAAGTTTGAGCTTGATTTTTCAAAGTCTGCTCTTAGGCAAACAATGTTAAGGAATGTGCCTTCCATCAATTGATTTTGCCTTCGTTGCGATTTCAATTTTAAGAATCCCGCAATTCAAATTCTTCTGTGTGCTCCAATTTGGCATAATGTTAAAGAGCTCCATATTTGTATGACCGCAAGTAAATTTGCTGGGGAGATGTTGCCGCCCGAGGTTTTCACCTCTGGATCACTAGTTGTGTTGAGGCTAAGAGGGAATTTTGAGTTAGACGTCCCGGAATTGGTGTGTCTACCTGATTTGAAGGTGTTGCTCTTGGAAGACATCAGGTTAGCAGATAATGATTCTATGAGAAGGTTGTTTAAGGGTTGTAAGTTGCTTCAAGGTTTGTTGATATGTGGGTGTAGAATATTGGAGCATGTTGACATTATTGATGTTTCAATACTTTTGCTTACCCATCTCATTATCGATGGTATATCCAATGTTCCTAAATTCATCATGGATGCACCAAATCCTGAATCTTTTGGATATTATGGGCATGAACACACACACATCCACGTATTTGTGTGTGTGTAATTTACAAATATCACGTATGTGTGTATCATGGGATCATGTGAATTGTTTTGGAATTGTTGAAATTTTGTCTTTTTGATTTGAAATTTGAGTAAATGATTAAAGTAAACGACTACATTAACCGGCCTAGAACTTTCAATCCATGAGGATATTGTAGGTCTATTTAACTTTATGCAGTTGTCCTTTGATAACTTTGAAATTTAATTATTCACTTTTATTTTACTGTGTTTTTATCATACGCCATTATATTCGAACAGTATAAATTAAAAGATATTAATGTCTCTCTCTCAATTAACAAATTGTTTGTCTTTACCAGTTCAATTTGCACTTTATTCAACAGCTTTTTTAATTTATTCTGCTGCTTCTTTCCAACCAATCTCTTTGAATTCCATGCGTTCGCTAATTTTTACTCCTAAATAACTTATCACTATATATCGTTTTCGCTGGCCTTCGACTTAGACTTCACATTTCACTTATCAAAGCTTCACGTGTAGTTAAAAGAACTGGTGTAGTGAAAAAAAGAATTCCAAATGGATCAACAACAACGACATATATATATATATATATATATATATATATATACACAAAATAATAACTAACAATATGGTTTCTTCTTTTTCCATTTCTCCGTAGGGGCAGAAATCGTGTATATTGCATTGTGTGTTTCAATTTTTATGGAAACATCAGTAAGGTATCTTGGTGAGCACTGGTTATGAAATATGAATTATGATGAACGTCAAAGGGACAGCTGGCTATGGTTCAAACCACACATTGTCATGCGTTTTACATTTCAAATTTGACACAATTAAAGGAAAAATAACTTCAAATCTCATTCACAATCATGTAAAATATTCGCACCATTACATATATTTGTACATAAAATCACACACAAGACGTTTAACTTGTTTGATACATAAGATTAGCCGTACAAATAATATATAATTAAATTAACATTATTGCAATGGGTAAAAGATAATAATAATTGGTACATGGCAAAATATGAGCGCAAATCTACAATTCTAAATCATGCCATATTGGTTATTTCATTTAACAAAAACATGCCACATCATTGAATTAATACATTTAGTTATGTATGTTATTTGTTTTCATTAGATGATACAATTAATGAGACACGATTCAGAACGATAAATTTTGATTCATAATATACAATATCAGAGGACGAGTAAGTTTTTAGTCTAGACTACAGCAAAACACCGCCCACATGCACCGGACGAGCAAGATTTCCAACGTTGACTACCTTTTTTTATATACTGGTCTACCTATAGGATTATAATGATCAGGTGGGTTCAAATTTTGTAAAGTAAAATAATAATGATAAAAACATATCATTCGTCAGATGTGGAAACTTTTATGAAGGCAACTAGATCTCTAGCTATGTACAAGTACACAAAATTAGACCAAGATTTTAGCATGAATTTATAAATTAAATACAATGACCAACAATTATAACGTTAATTTTATGTATATGCAAGTCATAAAGGAGCATGGCTGCATGGATGTCCGATTCCATTTTTGTCTACTTGATTCTCTTATTTAATAAAAACTATTCATATACGTAAATTGCATCAAGTTAATAAAAATTGTGAAAATACCACTTTCAATATATATATATATATATATATATATATATATATTAATAAAGAGAGGGACATTTTTTGAATTTGGTTGGAGCCAGTTTTCCTGCTAATAAGACCGCGTTTGGAGGGAATTTTCCCACCTATTTTTCATCCTTTTTGAATCTAACTAGTTGCTTCACCCGTGCGTTGCACGGGAGATAAATTTTTCAACTGATAACGATATTGATAGATGTTAATAATATTAACATAAAATCTAAAAAAATAATTAAAATAAAGAATGAGTTGCAACAATAAATTTAAATAATTTAACTTGAAACAATTCTATAAAAATTTCGAAAGAGTTTCTTCTATATTTCGTATTAATCCATCCTACCAGTATGCAAGGAATAACTTACAAAAATCCACACAACTTAATTTACTATTCTCCATAGAATAGCAACTTAATTAGCATTTACACCCGTGCTTTGCACGGGATGATAATTTGTAGCAGTGATTGTGATAATATAGAATATTTTGCTCATTGCAAGATTAATCTACTAATATAAATCCAAAATAAAATAACCTTAAATATAATAGTTATCAAAATAACTCTACTAACATTAGTAGAGCTCATTGTTTTTCTTTAAAATTGTTTTACATTTTATTATATGCAATTATAAATTTTGAGAGATATTAATTATACATCAGTATGATGTACGTTATTAACAATTAATATGTAAATAATGATTTTTAAGTTTTAATTATGAAATATAATCAGTATAGAGATATATTATAAAAATAACAATGTAGTGAGTAATGTCCGATAGACCCTAACATTCGTTCCTGCCATGCCAGGAAACACTTATCCTCATTCCGGCCCATCCTCATTTACTCGATGGCGAGGATGGCGAGCGAGGATGATATGAGAATTACAAACTTCCAATCCCCGTCCATGCCCCGCTAGAAAATTCTCATCCCCGTCCACACCACACAGTGATGGTTTAATTGAAGACTTTTATTTCGATATTTTATTTCTTCAATAAATACCTTTTAAATATAAAAAACACGTGTATTAACATATTAGGTATAAACTTACTAATTTAACATATTCGGCATATTAAATATTTGAATGATTTGATATAACATTTAAAATAATTTGAATAAGACAAATAAATTGAAATATATATGATTAATACTTAAAATATACAATCTATTTGATGATATTTAAAAATTAAATAAAATCTTGATTGCCAAAATTCGATATAAAATAAATAATTTAAAGTAGGTGGGATTTTTAATATTTATTTAGGAGATAGAAACTTAGATAAATATTTAACATAGTTGAAAGCCAGTTAAAATATTCCATATAATGTCAATAATTGATTGAGTCGATAACCAATTGTTTAGCAAGAATTCTTAGACTTATTCCCTAGCGAAAGCGGCATATTGAACCAAAGAATTATTATATAATTGTTGGTTCGAGTAGTACCAAAATAAAAAATAATACTATTTGAAAACCTATTTTTGGAGCTTGTTACATAAAAAAATGAGCAGATCCTTCGAAACACCCGTAACTATGTTAAAAAAATATTAATGTTTTGCCATCAACTGTAACTCAAAAGAAATATCATAGAAAATATAAAAACACATGAGAATCAAAAGAAAAGCATGTTTTGAAAAAAGTATGATACTGAAAAGAGTAAATAAAGTTAATTATGGACTAATGATCAGTTGACTTACTTTGCAATAAGATATAACACCCCAATTCTAAGAATCTAGAATCTTATAGGTGTTAACTGAACTTTATTTTAAAATACGCAAAAAGATAAATTAATTTCGTAAGCACATTTTTCTTCCCCATAGCAATCTAATTAATTTTAATAATTTTTCATTTTTTGAAATAATTATGTTTTCCCCTTTTTAGTAATTTAATTAATTTTGATTAATTTTCATCTAATAAAGCTCTCTCAATTTTCACCAAATGAAAATATATCCAATTAAATCTAAGAAATATAATTAATTGTAATATAATTAATTCTAATTAATTCTTGTTTTTAGCTAATTATTTATAAACATAATTTATTATTTCTAAATAATTTATTTTTTAACCACAGTTTTAAGAATTACATGAATCTAATTTTAAAGATATTTTATAATTAAAAAGATATCTTGTATGTCAAAAGATGTCTTTCATTTTTAAAAAAAATCTAGCTAACCATGATAATCGAATTAATTTTAATTATTATTTATTTTTTAATTAATGTTATTTTTCTATTTTAACAATAGAATTGATTAATTTTTGTGCAACGAAACCATGTCAATTTTCGCCCACTGAAACCAAGTCCAATTCAATAATAATAGTATTACTAATTTTGATTAATGATATATGAATTCGTTTTAATTGATTTTCATTTTAGCTAATTATTTATGAAAATAATTAATTATTTTTGAAATTACCACTTTAATATTTACAATTTTAAGAATTGTATAAATCTAATTTTAAAGAAATCTTATAATTTAAAAGATATATTACAATTAATTTTTTTCATTTTTTAGGGAAAATCTGCATCAATTTAATGATTTTTTTAAAAATTAATTATATTTTCCCCTTTAAGAATGTAATTAATTTGGATTAATCCTTGTCCGCTGAACACGTGTATAGAAAAATATTAGCAATGGAATTTATTATTTTAATTAATTATTGTTTAAATAATTATAGTTTATTTTTTATTTAAGTTAATTTTTTCCAAAAAAATTAATTTTTTCCAAAATAATTAATTATTTCCAAAATAATTTGCTTCATAACCATAATTTTAGGAATTATATGAATCTAATTTTAAAAATACCTTATAATTGAAAAAATATCTTTAAATTTAAAAGATATAGATATAGATTCAATTAATTAAAAAATAGATTAATGTTACAATTGAATGATTAATTAAAAAAATTAATGTTGCACATTTCTTTTAATTTTTATGTAAACATTAAATGAACTATAATTTTTTATCCACCAAAATTAAATCTTAGCGAAATCGCTAATTTTAATTAATTTTTATTTATTATCTAATTATTGTTCTCAAAAATAATAAATTCGTTTTAAAATTAATTAAAGGGTCCAAGCTAAGTTTTAAATTTTCATGTTACACATTTATTTTAATTTTTATGGAAAAATTTAATGAATTGTAATTTTTCATCACACAACAATTAAATCTTACAAAATTGGTAATTTTAATTAATTTTTGTTCCTTAGCTAATTATTTATAAAAATGATTGATTGTTTCTAAAATTAATTATTGATTCCAATCTAATTTTTAAATTTTTTAGTTCAAATTTGGAGTCGTAGTAGTGGGATTTTGTCTCAAACTTAAGCCAACTGCCAGTAATTTTTTTTATTTTGTGTAAAACTTTAATGAATCTTAATTTTTGTATCGCAAAAAATTGAATCTTAGTTTTAATTAATTTTTTTTTGTTAGCTAGTTATTTATAAATTAATTAGCTATTTCTAAAATTAAGTAACGAGTCTAATCTTATATTTTGATTTTAATGTTGAACCTTTATTTGAATTTTTGTGTAAAAATTTAATCAATGGGAATTTTTTATGGCATAAAAATTAAGTCTTAGTGGAAATTGTTAATTTTAAATAATTTTATTTTTTTAAATAAGAAAATTATGAAAAAATGATCAGTCAAAAATTCATTCTAATTTGTAGAACACCTGTATATTGTTCAAGACATAAACTTATAAATTAAAGATTTGAACCAAAAAATAAGAAAATTTGAAATTTACTGATTCAAAATAAAATTGAAATTTATCACAAATATATAATATTTGTCGATTTTGTTTAATTACACGAGAAATTTTATTTAAGTACTATATTAGTATATAAATTATTATTTTGGCAAATTAAATATTTATTAGGAAAAAAATTATCTAGTTTTAAACATAAAATAAAGCTAGCTTTACTATATATTTGCGAGATAAACAAATTGAAGCATTATTTTTCATTTAATTCATTTCCAAGGTAAATTAAACATGGAATAGAATTAAAAGTTAAAACAATTTATACATTTCATTATATTTGAATTTTACACACAAACATCGATTAAGTGTCTAACGAATTATTAATTTATATTTAAGGTGAACTCTAATTTATATATTTGTGGTAAATTTTAATTTTTTAAAAAATAAAAATTTATGTATTAATAGTATGCTCTCATCAAGTCGAGTAAAATAGAATTACAATTTTTTTTATGTGTAGAAAATGAAAATAAGGAGAGAAAATGATAGAGAAAGTATTTAAATGTTATGGGATTGTGGATAAAGTAGGGTAGAAATAATAAAATAAAATCTATATTCACTAATATTAATATATTCAGGAAGGAAAAAATAAAGAAAGTTGGATATGGACTCGAAAATAAAAAATAAAAAATAAACAGAGATTTTATTTTAAAAAATGGGAATATGGATTTGGGACAATAAAAAATATAATAAGAAAAAATCATTATTTTCTATAAAAATTATTATATATATAGATAGAAGATTATATTAGGGAAATTTAATAGGCGGGAAAAATTGAGAATGCATTTAGACGGGGAAAAGGCTCCTTTTATATATAGATATATAGATTTATTCCGGTCACTTTTAAACGATTTTGAATCTATATAGATATATAGATCTAGATTTTTTCAACCTTCTTTTCCCACTCATGCGTTTTTATTTTTTATTTTATTTTATTTTTTAAAAAAATTTAACGGTTACCCCGCTTTTAGGTGGCTAATCAATTTATTTAACCACCATTGCCTTATCTTCTGGTTCAATCATCCCCTCAACAAAAGAAATTTCCAATTTCTAACCCTAATATCACGCTAATCTTTATCAATTCTTTCATCTGATGATTTTTCCTTCCTACAAAATAGCCCTTAATTGATTTATAAAAATCTCTAATGAATATCTTTTCCTTATCCTCATATATTTTCGATTTTAATTTTTAATGTTTTCCTTTCACTCATTACGGTCCCAACAGAAATAAATAAATTATTTCTAAAAATAAAATTAGTTAAAAACGAAAATTAATTAAAGTTAACAATTTTGTCCTAAGATTTAATTTCCATTAAAATAAAAAATTAATCAAATCTATATCTATATCTATATATATATATATAAAGAAAAGCAGGGAGTTTCTAGCCTATTTTTCAAATTAAATTAATTACTTTTCCCACCAAAAATCAAACCGTTTTTTGTCTTTTGATTTTTTCCTTTTTTATTAATTAATAATCAATCCTTGATAAATAAATGAACTAATGATGATCTATATTAAATCTGATCCTTACCAAAATAACAAAATATTTATAGTAAAAATTAGATTTTTTCAAATCTGCATTGATTTGAACTTATCTTTTGTAATTTTTTTTATTTTTTATTAATTAATAATCAATCCCAACAAATAAATTAATAGATTAGTTTTTGTATTAATTATTAAATATTAAATATTAAATCTAATTAGCATTCATTAAATTTTTAAACAAAATTAAAGGAAAAGTATAACATTGAAATTTTAAAATTAGATTCGCCCCACTAAATAATTTTTAAAATAATAAATTATTTTTATAAATAATTAGTTAAGGAAGAAAATAAATCTAAATTAGCAATTTTTGTCAGATTTATTTTTTGTGTGATACAAAAATAGAAAGCATTAAAATTTTACATAAAAATTAAAAGAATGTTGTAACATGATTAGATTGGTTTCTTTACTTATTTTTTTAAAAATAAAATTAGCTAAAAAAATTAAAATTAATTAAAATTATTAATTTTAATGTGAAGAAAATTACAATTCATCAAATTTGTGCACAAAAACTAAAAGATACAAGTAATATTGATTTTTTTAATTCATCGTTCAATAGTAATAATAATCCAATATTTTAAATTAAACTTATATCTATGTCTACATCTATATCTTTTAAATTCCAGATATTATTATTTAGTGGAAATAATTAATTGATATATTTTAATAAGTGACACCACTCTAATTTTTTGACTTTAATGTTACACGTTTCTTTTAATCTTTTAATTTAAAGAAAAATGAACTTCAATTTCACTTGCCAAAGATTAAACTAATTATTTTAGAAATAAATAATTATTTTAGAAATGATTAATTATTTTTAACAAAAAATAATCATTTTTTACAATAATTAGCTAAAAAATGTAAACTAATTTCATTGCAATTAAGTAAAATTAATTATATCACAAAGATATAATTCGATATATTTCAATTGACAAAGATTAATCAAAATTAATTATATTGATAAAAGGAAAAATTACAAATTATTTAAAAATGAAAAATAGTTAAAATTTATTTAATTCCTACGGTTCACAAGATTTCCCAAAAAAAATAAAAAAATATTTTAAATTACGATGCATCTTTTTAAATTATATGATATCTTTAAAATTTTATTGATACAAATCCCGAAAGTACATATATTAAACTAATTATTATGGTTATTAAAAAAAGCTAATTATTATAGAAATAATAATTTGAAAATAAAAATTAATCATCTTTCAATTAATTATAATTTATTACGTTGGTAACATTTAATTGGATATGGTTTCTCAAGTAGGCAAAGATTAGTCAAAATTAATTATATTTTTCAAATAAAAAAGGTATAATTAATTTAAAAAATAAAAAATAGTTAAAATTGATTAGATTGCAACGATTTAACAGAATTCTCCTAAAAAAATGAAAGATATATTTTAAATTGCATGATATCTTTTAAATTATAAAAATATATTTAAAATTAGATTCATACAGTTCTTGAAACTGTAGATATTAAAGTAATTATTTTTCAAATAATATATAAAACTAAAAATTAATTATGTTGCAAGTATTAAATTTATTCATACTTGACTCTAAGATTTAATTGGACTCGATTTCTCTAGATGAAAATTTACACGATTTCATCTACACCCATATCTATATTATAAAGAAAAGTAGGAAATTTTCGTCCTATTTTTTTAATTGTTGAAATTAGTTTTCCCGCTCATTTCCTCAAAACTCCATTTCTTATTATTTTAATTTAATATTTAATTGGTAATTTTTTTTATATATTAGTAATGTCTAGATTTTGCAAAATATCCAAATTAGATTTCCTCAAATCTTCTAATCTATCTATAGATATATCTAAAAATAATGTTTCTTCCGCTTCACAACTTATTTTCATTAAATTTTAAAATTATTTTTAATGTAAGTTGTGCATATTTTCCAGACACATTGTTTTTAAAATTTTTTAAGTTAACCTTTTTAACAGAAAATAAATGGGCTTCAAATGCAGTATTCTCAATACAAATAGCAAATCAATCCCGCATGGACCCCATCACATGCTTCATAGAAATTTTAGATTTTTTAGCCTTTTTCCGTCCTTAATTAATTAAGTATTACTTTAGACCTTCAAGATTATTTATTATTATATTGAATATTTTTATATTTATCTATGTTTCTATTATTTTCAATTGTAAATTAAAATTACTACTAATAAATTTTTTGTCCAGCCTTCACACTTCCTTTCTATGAACTAATCTTCAAAACCCAAAATTATTCTACTGTTTTTCTTCTCCAATTTCCCCTTTTATCAATTCAATTCTAGCCTTAATTGATCAATTGATATATACAAATCTTACAAATAACTTCATTCGTTGAAAAAAAATATAGGGTCGTCTCTGATCACAGTTACAATAGAACCATGACATTGCATCAAGCCAATTAAAAGTAGTGCTCGAACCCATTACAAAGCTCGCTAAGCTATGAGCAACACTCTCGCCATACAATTAAGTGATTTTTCTTATAATGTAAAGTGACAAATATCACTATCAAATTAGAATATTTTTTTCATTCTCTCTCTTTTCAATTTTTTTCCTCTTCGTCTTTTGTTTTTGAATATCACATATGTCTTTTGTACTAAGATTTAATTTTTGCCTGATAAAAAATTAACATTCATTAAAATTTTACACAAAAATTAAAGTAAAAGTGTAACATTAAATTTTAAAAATTAGATTGGACCCTTTAATTATTTTCAAAAATAATTAATTAGTTTAGTAAATAATTAGCTACCGAACTGAAATTAATTTAATTTAATTTGGGAAATTTTCTAAGATTTGATTTTGGTGTGAAATAGAATTATAAAAAATTAAAAGAAACGTGCAATATGAAAATTAAAAAATTAGATTGGACCCTTTAATTAATTTTAGAAACAATTAATTATTTATTTTAAATGAAATTAGATACAAAATCAAAATTAATCAAAATTAGCAATTTTCTAAGATTTAATTAAATTAAAAACTGGATTTAAATTAGATCAAAAATTATAATTAATTAAATTTAATTATATTGCAATTAATTAGAATTAATTATACTATTAAGATTTAATTGAATTTGGTTTCATTGGATGACAATTGACACGATTCAATTGGACGAAAATTAATAATAATTAATTATATTGCTAAAATAAAAAATAGTATTAATTTAAAAAATAAAGTACAATTAAAACTAATTATATTATAATGGGTTCGCAAAATTTCTATTGGAAAATGAAAGGTATCGTTTAAATTATCAGATATATTTTAAACTACAAAATATCTTCAAAATCATATTCATACAATTCTTAAAACTGAACATATCAAACTAATTGTTTTATTAACAATTATTTGTTTTCAGAAATAATTATCTAAAAAATGAAAATTAATTTAATTATAAATTATTAAAATCAATTATGTTTCAAAACTTTACTGCGATATCATTTCATTGGATGAAAATTAGTCCAAGTTAATTATATATGTAAAAGCAGAAAAATATGATTAAATTAAAATAATGAAAATAAATCAAATTAGACCGCTATGGGTTTCCAAGATTTCTCTTAAAAAATAAAAGTTATCTTTTAGATTGTAATATATATTTTAAATTACAAAATACATTTAATCATACAATTCTTAAAGCTGTGGCTATTAAGTTAATTATTTTAGAAATAATTAATTCTTCTTTTTAGAATAGTTATCAAAAAATGAAAATTAACTATATTTAAATTAAGTAAAACTAAATATGTTGTTAAGATTTAATTGGAGTATGTTTCATTCGACGAAAATTGACATGGTTTCATAGGATGAAAAGTAGTCAAAATTAACTATTATATCACTAAAAGGGGAGACATATAGTTAATTTTTTTAAAAAAATAATTGAAATTAATTAGTTTGCTATGAGTTGGAGAGATTTTCCATAAAAATGAAAGATATCTTCTAGATCGGAAGTTGTCTTTCAAAATCGAAAATGTCTTTAAAGTTACTTTCATATAAAATAAAATTTTGGAAAGTCTAATTTTATTGGACACGGTTTTATAAATACCACTATTAAAAAAATTAAAATTAAATAGATTGCTATGAGTTCGCAAAATTTTCCTAAAAATGAAATATCTCTTTTAAGTTGAAATATACTTTTTAAATTATGAGATATCTTTAAATTTAGATTCATATAATTCTTTAAACTACGTCTATTAAGTTAATTATTTTAGAAATAATAAGTTCTTTTTGCAAATGATTGTCTAAAATACAAAAATTAATTATATTATAATTAAAGAAAATTAATTTCATTTCTAAAAAAATGAAAATTAATTTCATTTCGAAATTAATTAACACGATTTCATTGGACCAAAATTTATCAAAATTAATTAAATTACTAAATGGCCAATATATGATTAATTTTTAAAAATGAAAACTAATTGAAATTAATTAGATTGCTACGGCGAAGAAAAAATTGTTTCCGAAATTAATTACATCTTACTGCAGAGTGAGTCTATTGATAATTATTGCCTAATTAATTTCATTTACTTTTCACTAATATTCTTTTTTTAAAACATACTTTTCCTTGGATTCTCATACGTTTTTGAATTGTCAATAATATTTCTTGTGAGTTGTAGATAGTGGCAATTTGACCTATGATTTAATGATATTTGACTTGGACAATCATTTTTACATGTTAGAATTTTTTGAAAAGTCAATTTTCGATGACATATAGTTACATTGACAATTTTAAACATTATGAATTACATCATCATATTTAAAACCATGATTGCCAATAAGGATAGGAAAGCAAATAAAAATACAAATATGGCATTTATATCAATTCACCAAACTTCGGTGTAGTCGACTTAATTTTTTATTTTTTACAATTCTTCCAATAAAATAAAATCTTAAGATTTTTTTTAAATTGTGTTATTTATGTATAGCCATTATATTTTATAATGAATAATTTTAAATTATTTATTTTATACGGATATTTGGTAGTTTAGATTTTATTTAATTTTTAAGGATCATCGATTAAGTCGTCTATCTTAATTATTAATCATATATATTTCAATTTCTTTATCTTATCCAAATTAATTTAAATTCAAAATCAAAATCATTCAATATTTGATCATGACAACATAAAATCTATGAGATTTTTTTATCAAGCACTTTAAAAATCTTATATAACTAAGCTATTTAAAATAAACATTTAAATTGATGAGTTTAGAAAAATATGTTAATATACCGAATATATTAAGTTGGTGAATTTACACCAAATATGTTAATATATGTCTTTATCATGTTTGAATGTGTTTATTGAAAAATTTACATGTCATTAATACATATTAAAAAAGTACAAATAATTTTTTTTTTAGCGCGACGAGTATGAGGAATGTGAGGTCCCCATTCTATTGCAATTCTTATATCATTTTCGCTTGATCGATTAAATAAGGATGTGGCGTTGGCGAGGATAAGTTTTTCTAGCAAGGCAGGAACGGGGTGTTGGGATTTTCTAACTGTACCCGTTATATTATCATTTATATAATATATATCTGTATGTTGATTATATTTCATAATAAAATTTTAAAAATCATTATTCACATGTTCATTGTCAATACCGTATCCCAAATTTGTAATTGAATATAATATAATATAGAATAATTTTAAACAAAAAACTGCAAGTTCTATGAAAGTTAGTGGACTTTTTAGTATGGTTATTTTAATAACTACAACATTTAATTTAACCTTATATTAGGTTGCATTTATATTATCACAATCTCCATCACAAATTATTATCTTGTGCAATACAAGAAAAACTCTGTTGAAATTTTTTAGAATTTTTCAGTATTTATTTTAATTAAATTTTGTTCTTTGGCCAGCATTCAATTCATTTTTTATTTTTTTGTGTTACTTTCATACTATTAGCATTTATAAAAAATTCTACTTATTGAAAAATTAGTTCCCCGTGCAAACGGGTAAAATAGCTAGTCTATTTAAAAGAAACATGACATTATAATTGAAAAAAATTAATCAAATTATTAATATAGTAATCTAAACGTGTAATATCAATCAATTTTCATTAAAAAAAATACTAATTGCAAAATTAAAATATTAATAAATTCTTTTAATATATCTTTCAATTGTAACATTAATCCAAATATTTTCATTAACTGGGTGTATGTATATTTATATCTTTTAAATTTAAAGTTATCTTTTAAATTATAAGATATATCTCTAAAATAAGATTCATGCAATTTTTAAAACTATGGCTACTAAGCTAATTATTCTTGAAATAATTAGCTAAAAATGAAATTAATGAAAATTATTTTCATCTCAATTAATTAAAATTACGTATATTGCTAAGATTTAATTGGACATGGTTTCACTGAATAAAGATTAATAAAATTTTTTTATTATTTATATTGCTAAAATGAGGAAAAATAATTAAAATTAATTAGATTGATACGGATTGGGAAGATTTTCCTCAAAAAATAAAAAAATTTAAAATTTCAAGATATTTTTTAAATTATAATATATCTTTAAAATTAGATTCATACAATTCTTCAAATTATGGATATTAAACTAATTATTTTAGAGTTGAACAGTCATTTTCATATGTTGGCATTTTTTTGGAACATCAAGTTTCTATGATATATATTTACATGTTACAATTTCAAATGTTCGAACTTACATCATGTTAAAAATCACAATTTGCAACAAAAATCGGTAATCGAATAATACACTACAAATATGGTGGTTACACAAAGTTATCAAAATTCATTATCACCATTGAATTAATTTTTTATTTTCATTTTTTATGAGTCCGCTAATAAGATTTTAAGATTTTGTTTTATTTTATTTTTTTTAAAAAAATAATATTATTTGTGTAGGGTCATTATATTTTATAATAAATAATTTTAAATTATTTATTTTATACCAAATTTTGCCAATTTAGCTTTTATTTAATTTTTAAAGATCATTGATTAAGTCGTCTATTTTAATTATTAATCATATATATTTTAATTTATTTCTCTTATCCAAATTAATTTAAATTTGATATCAAATCATTTAATATTTGATCAAGATAACATAAAATCTATTAGATTTTTTATTAACAACATTAAAAATTCTATGTAATTTAAATTATTTAAAATAAACATCTAAATTGATGTTTAAAAAAATGTTAATATGCCGAATATATTAAATTTGTGAGTTTATATTGAATATATTAATACACATGTTTAATATCTTTAGAAGGTAATAATTAAAAAAATTAAATGTTATTAGTACATAATAAAAAAGTACAAATCAAAGTCTCAAATTAAACGATCACGATGAGGCATCGACATAAATGAGAATTTCCTAATCGGGCGGGTAGGAAATGGTGCAAATATCTACATGATGGAATTTCCTAATTGGGCGGGATAGGAAATGGTGCAAATATCTACATGATGGAATTGACGGAAGTACATGCAAAACTCTATCAAAATTTTTAGAAAATTTTTAAGTTGCACTACTTAAATAGTGTGAT
Source organism: Jasminum sambac (assembly GCA_018223645.1). Taxonomy (NCBI): domain Eukaryota; kingdom Viridiplantae; phylum Streptophyta; class Magnoliopsida; order Lamiales; family Oleaceae; genus Jasminum; species Jasminum sambac. The sequence goes on along the minus strand of CP073648.1, from coordinate 22,839,589 downwards.
GTACATGATTGTACTTTATTTTTTCATAATCATTTTCAGTATTGATAATGATCTTTTATTTATATTTATGGAAATTAGGTGTATTTATATACAAGCTAGGTTTCCGTGCAACGCACAGGCGTTATTGTTAGTTGTGAAAATAAAACAAATAGTCTAACCTCCACATTAGTGGATAGATTATATATACGGTGTTGATATGGTACCCATTATGGTTGCCTTATGGTACCTACAGTCGGGAAAAAAATTTATGGGCTGGATGAGGCCCCCAACATTAGAAGGCAATTATGTATTATTCATTTTACCTAACGCAGATTTTAAAAAATAAAAAAAAAAATTTAAAAATTTTTGGAAGGATGATATGGCGCCACCATAGGGCGTCATGTGACTTGGGTATATACCCACTGTGGATAGTTGAGCAAAACCAATTATTACGGGAGATGAGAGAAGCAATGAGTGGTGCATGCACATGCCGTGATGGAGTGGCCGCCAACTGAGTTCCATGTGCTTTGGATCTGATGCAAAATTAGTTTATTAATTAATATCAAGAAAAAGAATGTTGCTAACTAAGGCCTTGTTCTATTAAGGATAACTTTTATCCCAAACTCTTCTCTCTCCTCTTTTCAACCATATACACACATTTCAATACAATATTAACCACACATTTTACACGGAATACCGCACAGATAATTTTTATCCCCAATCAAACAACCCCTAAATTAATTAATTCGGGTATTATGACTTTCCTTTTCTAAACAAGGTTTTTTTTCCCTTTACGAAACTGATTATGATGCAACTCGCTGTACGAATTTTAGCACTCACCACTTTCTTGATTTCTGTGCCAAAATTAATTAATTAATCAAGTCTCCAAGCGGGGATCAAGTGTAACGATCCGATCTCAATCATGGCCCACCCAGATCTAGTCTGCTGTACCGTGGGGAGGACCATTCGGATTTGGGCACGGTCCGTTAGCGACCCAATCCATTTTGGTATGATATTATCCGCTTTGGGTCGACCCCGCTTGATTTTATTCTTGGACTTGCCCCAAAAGGCGTCATGCCTAGTTGGATGAGTCTCTTAACTTATAAATTAGACTCCTCTTTTATGTTCAAGCGATGTGGGATTGTAGGTGTTACAATCACCCCTCTTAAAGGGGCCTAACGTTCTCGTTGGCCACACTTTCGGTTGGGCTCTAACTCTGATACCAATTGACACGACCTGCACCAAATTATCTCTAATAACTTGACACGTGGCGTGCGCCAACGATGGATGGCAACTAAGTGCCGGATTCACCGCTAAGGCAAACTGTAACTATGTGATTTTATCTTAACTTAAATGATACAAAGGATTTTGTAAAAATTTGACAGAGTTTCTTCTGTATTTTGAACATATTCATCCTGTAAGGGATCTATTCCAAACTCAAAACATTCAACCCAACATAACGCAAATCTCCTTTCAAATAAAAGAATGTCGAAATCTTTAAAAACAACCACAACCACCGTATTCCAACATCAGTGTCATTTTTCAAAACTTGAATGAAAACAATATTGAAAAGAATCGATGAATAAACTAATGAACAAATCAATGAATCTACTCTTAACAACCTATTTTCAAATAAATGCAAAGCCTCAACTAAATGCTAATAAATGAATGAATAAATAAATGAACCTACTAGCTAAATGGAAAAAAATAAGGGTGGTGGTGGTTAACAGGCGATCCAAGCTCACGCTCACCTACTTCCTGATAAGAAAAATATTAGGGAAATATGTGAGTTTTGTAACCCAGTGAGTGGATAAGTTCACAAATATATATAGTTTTCCATCTAAAATATCTTCATAAAGTCTTTTTATAACCAAATGTATAAATATCATAAATAATTGAAAATCATCGATATGATACTAATGACTGAAATTATTCTAGCTGAACAACACTGATCACACCGTTTTAAATGGATTTTGCTTTCTAAAACTGAATTCTGTAACAAAAAATGATCTACTGAAAAATAACATCAAAAGTACCAATGAGCAACAATACACTTGTGTAGAGTACTCTCAATACACGTGGTGTGTCACTCAAAAATCTGTTATGTATGAATATCTGGTCATACGAACACAGAGCAAGCCCCAAAGGCTAAACACTCCCGTACACGGCTCAAAGCCTATGTATATACGAAAGTCGGTCCCAAAAACCTCTATAATTTTGGTAACACACTATGAAACACATCACAATAGTGCAGAGCGGGTAAATCTAATAAGGTACTTTATAATGATTTTAAAAGGATATTCACATGATCTTTAAAAGAGAAAATGCCATTTAATGAAATCCACGATCTTCTAAAATATTTATTTATAATAACATATCATAATAATCTGCAAAAGGACATTGGAATTTTAAAACATGTTATTTTTGTAAAATATAGTTTTTCCACTCACAGAACTACGAATTGCTTTTAGTTCTGGTGGTAAGCTTCCCCAATCGTCTCGTTACCACCTGAAATAACAATAGTATTTTAATCAAAACCTACACACATGAAATTTCAACCAATTACCTACCCACATTCAATACAAATCTTTAACTTTTCTGATATTCTCTAATTTCCCCCTTCCATTGCTTTATTGCTCTTCTTTCCTTGATTTTACAATATTTCATATCATTGGAACTACCCAATTGAATCTCAAAATAAATCCCTAAATTTTAGCATCTAAGTAATTAGGGCCAAATAACATTTTAATAACACCCAATTGGTCCAAATCAATGATAAATTTTGAGTTCCCAATGTCTATTGGTAAAATCCTAAAATTAGTTTTACTATTTACTTTGAATCCAATAAGGTAAAATTGAAGAAACACGCTTACTACGCGAAACCACGATGAACCCAATCTTTCCCTTCCGTTTTACCTGTTCTTTTTCCTTTTCTTTTTCTATTTTTCTTTTCCTTCACGCGTGATTCAGCTTCTGTGAATTTTCAATTGCAGCCGATTGACTATGGAAGGGTTGAGATATATATATATATATATATATATATTTCTTTGTAATTTCAATACAAGCCCGCTTCCTTTACTTAAGTGATTTAAGTTGGTACTAATGCCAATTTACACTCCTAACCCCTGAACTTTCAATTGATTCAATTAAATTCATAAACTTTCCATTGGCTTAATTCAACTTTTTTAAAACTTTGACCCATAATTAATGGCTTTGACCAAGTACTAGTTGAATTTAAATATATGAAAATTCGGGTCGTAACAACCTTACCTCCTTAAAAAGAATTTCGTCCTCGAAATTTAGTGAGCTACTGTCTGAAGATGTGAAGATACTTAGCTCGCATTTGCTCCTCGTTCTCCAAAGTAGCTTCTTCCACAGGGTGATTCTTCCATGACACCTGAACTAGATTGGCAATCGGTTTATTGTTTTTGATCTACTGTCTTCGACTAAGTATTCGATCAGGTTCTTCATCGTATGTCAAATTCTCCCTCACTTCAACTGGTTGTGTCTCTAGAATATGAGATGGGTCCGAAATATACTAGCAAAGCATGGAAACATGAAAGACATCATGAATCCTAGATAGATTGCTTGGTAGATCTAAGCAATAAGCGACTGGCTGGGCCAATCTCCTCGATGATCTCATAAGGCCCTATATAACGCGGGCTTAACTTTCCTAGTCTACTAAATATCAAAACGCCTTTCCATGGAGATAGACGTAGAAATACCTTATCCTCAACCACGAATTTAAGATCTCTCATGCGTTTATCTGCATAGCTCTTTTGTCTGTCCTGAGCCGCTTTCAATCTTTTTCTAATTATCGCTACATTTTCTGAAGTGAGTTGAACCAACTTAGGCCCCACTAACTCTTCTTCCCTCACTTCACTCCAACAAACTGGAGTTCTACATTTTCTACCATACAAGGCTTGAAAAAGAGCCATTCCTATACTGGAATGGTAGTTGTTATTGTAGGCGAACTCCATCAATGCTAAGTGATTATCCCAACTTCCTTTAAATTCAAGGGCGCAAGCTTGAAGCATATCTTCCAAAGTTTTTATAGTTCGTTCTGACTGACCATCTATTTGCGGGTGAAATACGGTACTGAGGTGTTGTTTAGTGCCTAAAGCATTCTGTAATTTCGTCCAAAACTTAGATGTGAACTTGGAATCTCTATCCGACACGATATACACTGGAACTCCATATAAACAAACTATCTCATCCACATACAACTTAGCCAACTTATTTATAGGGCCAGTCTCCTTAATTTGAAGGAATCTGGTAGTCTTTGTCAATCGATCAACAATCACCCAGACTCCATCATTCCCACGCTGAGTACGAGGAAGGCTAAATAGGAAATTCATAGTGGTGTGTTCTTATTTCCACTTGGGAATAGACAATGGCTGTAGTAATCTAGCTGCCTTCTGATGATCTGACTTTACCTGCTGACAAACCAAAATCTTGATACGAACTCTGCTATCTCTTTCTTCATGCCCAACCACCAGTAATGATCTTTCAAAGTGTGATACATTTTAGTACTGCCTGGGTGCATAGTATAAGCTGAACTGTGCGCTTCCTCTAAAATCTCCCTTTTCAAGACTTTAATGTTGGGCACACATAATTTGTTTCCCCATAACTAAAGCACCATCATCTGTTATTGCATAATCTTTTCGTAATCCGAAATCAACCTCTTCTTTCAATCTCTTAAGCGACAAATCCCGAAATTGCGCTTCCTTAACCTTAGCAATCAAGGTAGGTCTCATATGGAAGCTAGCTAGTATCCCTCCTGTTGGAGTTGTTGACAAACTTTTTGAACTCACCAATCAGCAACTGAACCTTTCAATAAGAATGAAGCAATGAGGACTTTCTTATCTTGAGGACATTCCATGATTCGGAGTATGCGCTCAATGCTCCTCATCTAAGCGTCTGCATCAGCTGGATCACCTGTACCTTCAAACTCTTTTGCTCCCAATTTAAGTGCCTTCTCAATGTTTGTTTCTTGCTCACGTTTTGACAAAAAGGAAGTAAGGGCTGAAGCGAGCTGAGCTGTTATATTCGCATTTGGGGCTATATTTTCATGTTCATTTCTATTTGGAACCGTATCAATCTGTATAGGCCCATCACGTGACTGATCAACTGATTCCTCCACTATACCCTCCTGCCTAACATCTCCCTCAGGAACGTGTTGACCATGAGATGTGCCTGACTGCGAGTTGTTGTACCACCACGTGCCATGATATAAAATTATGAGAAATGCGCAATATAACTTTTATTAAGTTGGAGAAGAATACGTGATGCAATCCTAAACCCTAGACCATGCTTTAATACCAATTGTAATGACCCGACCCCAGTCATGGGCCACCCAGATCTGGCCTGCTGTGCCCCGGGGAGAACTATATGGATTTGGGTATGGTCCGTTAGCGACCCAATCCACTTTGGCATGATATTGTCCGCTTTGGGTCGAGTCCGCACGATTTTATTCTTGGGTGTGCCCTAGTTGGATAGATTTCTTAACTTATAAACTGGACTCCTCTCTTATACCCAAGCGATGTGGGATTGTGGGTGTTACATTAAATTACAGTAAATGTTGGCTAATTAATGTGTTCTTAGTATCCTAAGATAGTACCGTTGACTGTATTACTCTCACTGGCCCATAAAGATAGATTTAATTTGACTTTTAAAAAAATTAAGAAATTGTAATTACTCCCCCGGATCCAATTATATAGGCTCATTTTTCCTTTTTTAGATGTTTCAATCTATTTAATACTCAATTATAACTATAAATTTTAAATTTTACTCGTTAAATAAGGGTAATCTAGGAACACGGTTCACAATATGCATGTTTCTGATACTTTTCTTAATTTTTGTGAAAAGTAAAATAAACCTTTATATATGGGATGAATGGAGTAATATTGTTTGGAAAAATAAACTTTGGTTACTAGAGCCATCCCAAAAACGTAATCCATTCTTCTTTTTTTATTCATCCCAAAATATAGGTTTATTCCTTTTAAAGATGTAATTAAAATAATATTAGTTATTTTATCTGCCCTTATTTAATATATATTGTTATCAATAAATAGATTAGTTGAAATAAAATATCTAGAAAATGAAAGAGCATATTAAGAAAATAATACTACCTCTGTCCCATAAATATAGCCCATTTCCAATTTCACAAAGATTAAGAAAAATGCAATTAATAGTGTTGGAAAAGTAAAATTTAAGCTTATTTTCCGCCCTTTCAATTTTTGAATGCATTATTTCAACTAATATATTTTGGTAATAACAATATACATTAAATGAGAGTATATAAAACAACTAATATTTTAATTATATCTTTAAAAAGCATGTGACCTATATTAGTGGACTATATTTATGGGACGGAGGTAGTATTAAGTTTTACTTTTCCAATATTATTAATTGTACTTTTATTTTGGTGAAATGGAAATAGGCTATATTTATGGGACGGATGTAGTATATTTTTTCAATTATACCCCTACATTAAATAAGGGTATAATCGAAAAAATGAAGAAAGTAAATGGACACAAATAGAAAGTAATTTATATTTGGAACGAACAAAAAAGATAAACGAGCTTATCTTTATGGAATGGAGTGAATGTTACTAGTATATTCTATATTCTAGTAGTGCGTAAAAGTCAATGGTTCGGTTTTGAGCTTAAAATATCGAGCTGAAGTTAAAAAACAGAAGGCTCAAAACACAATTGAAGAAGCCTAGCTAATCACATGTGATGCAAATTTTGATGATTAAGAACTTTTTTTTTTAAAAGTGAAAAACATACACTCCCATGTCTCACAAAGATAAGCTTACTTTAAGAAATTACAATTAGTATTGTAGAAAAAGTAAATTTTAGTTTTATTTTGTCAAATATGCCTTTGCATTAAATGATGTTAATGCATTTTTATTAATAACAATGTATATTAAATAATGGTAAGATTGGAAAATAAAGGAAATTAATGCAAACAAAATAGAAAGTGGCATGTATTTTGGAATGGACGAAAATAGAATACAAGTCTATTTTTATGGGGCGAAGGGAGTATTATGGATCCAAAAAAGACACTATGCGAATTCTTTTTCCTCAAAACACTAAAAATCGGCAAACTAGGCTTGTTTCTTTTTGTGCATTTTACACGCTTATTTATATTTCTAAACGAATAAATTATCATTAGATTGAGCGGATATCTACTTAGTTATACGTTTATATTGTGTTTGTAGGCATAAATCCTCAATGTGGAGGAGAACAAGGACAAAGTGGAACAAAAATGACTAAAAGCATCAAATTTCATGAAGTTGGGGACGAAACTGTAACTCTTCAAAAAATGAAAAACTTTGGATGAAATTAATTTGGGTTCTTTTTAAAAGAAAACTCAAAAGTTGAAGGGCTTTTGTATAATTTCTCCAAAGAGAAAGTAAAAAAAAAAAAAAAAAAATTGTTGCAGCCGTGCCGCGGCCTGCAGCCCCAATGTGCGGCCACACAATAGAAATGTGTGGCCGCACGTTGCCAAAAACCAGCAACCGCGAAATTCCACCTTTCTTCTTTTTTTCTCCTTCTCTTTCACTCAATTGAGGGGCTTTTTGGGCAATCATTTGGGGACGAAATTTGGGCTTTAACACACACTTTGAGTTTCCACCCCCAATTATTGCATTCCTTAGTTTAGATTAGGTTATTGTTCTTCATTTTTCCCCTCTTTTCTTCTTTTTTTCTTTTTTTCTTTTCCTTTTCCTTTGGGCTTTGATTGGGGATATTAGTTTGGAGAGAATCATGAAGAAAGCAAGAGGAGATGATGGTGGAGATGGAGGAATCAAGATTTAGTACTACAAAGGGAGATTCTTAGCTTAATCTTGTTCCTTTCAATTTGCTCTTCCATTTGTGTTGAATATGTATTATTGTCTTGTAATTGCTTCATGTTGAGCTAGTTGTTTATTGTTGGGATGATTGATGAACTTGCCCGAGTTTAATCAATGAGATCTTTATGGTTTTGAATGTGGTTTGTTTATTTATGTGTGGTTGTTTTTGAGCTATTTCCATGATTCATTTGATCGCCGAATTTATATATTTGCAACTTTTGTCAATATTTGAGAGAAGGGACACATTTTGGACTGTGGAAACAACCGCCCTAGGTTCTTGTAGAGGATAGAGATATACCTCTAATCCTAGGTGGCCATTTGAGTAACTTTCACAACGTGTAATGCAATTGATTGATTTACAATCGACATAAAGATATAGTAGGTTGGATCTAGATTGGATCAATTTATTAGGCGTAGTTTGGTATTCGAAAGAGGAACTACTTATTTAAGGAAGTCAGGTTTAATATAGAAGATGAGCATATGTTATGTTTAGACGATGATTTGATTAGACTACGGTTAAGTGATTCATAATTCCTAACTATCCATTAATCCAAATATTGTCTCCCAATCATGCCCAATTTTATGTCATTAGTTTAGTTGCTTTGTAGTTAAGTTAGCTAGCTCTTCTCCACCTTGTGATTGTGTGTTTTTATTGCTTTTATTTCCTTTTTCACTTTGTTACTTGAACGGCCCGTGCATTTGCAGTATATTTCCATGTGTGTATAAACACCCAACATATAACCTAATTACACACTCTGTGTAATGCATTAAAGCTCTATGTAATGAATCACAACTCTGAGTATTTCATTACAACTTTGCACAATGCATTACACATTTTTTGCAATTGGTTCAAAATTATAAAATTACATTACAAATTAAATACTTAGAAAAATAACAAAGCTATATGATCGCACGGATTTTTACTTGCAATTGCATTATAGAAATTTGGGTGTGCAATCATGAAGAACAAATCTGTACAATCGCGCAGACCTTAATCGCTTTAAATCAGGTAGCGAAGAGGAAAAACCTAATTTGCACAATTGCTTTCATTTAACTTGATTTTTTTCAAACGAGATGGTGAGCCTTCCAAACCAAATGTGAGCCTCCCAAACCAAATGCACTACCAAAATACTCAATACAAAATTTTACATGGATATACATTAAAAAAAGTGTCGATTTTGAGTTGCCAAAAATTTCTAAAATTTGGGGCCATGAGGTGGAGGCTTCTTGGGTGTCATAAACGGTTTGGCCTTGGCAGTCATAGTCACAAAGTTATCATCGTCGTAGTTGTAGTTGCAGTTTTAGTCATCGACAGCCAGATGAAATGGATCTTGGCCACCTTGTAGTTGTAGTCATCTCATGGTAGTCACATGTAGTGTTAGCCGCTGTTCTTGTCGTGGTTAGAGCAATTGCAATCGCATTCACATTCATCTCACGACGGTCACAAGTTCTGGTAGTCCAAGTTGTAATTATTGTTTCAGCGGTCACAATTTGTGATTGTTGAATTTTGTGACTGAAGATGGTACTTGAAGTCTGTAAAGGTTGTATGAACCATTATAAACACAGAGACTATAGACACTAGTGTAGAAGGGAGAAAGGGTGGCGATTGTAAAGATGAACGGGTGGCGGTTGTTGGAACGCCACCCGAAATGGGTACACCCAATGTTGCCATAACAAGTGGTGGTTCCAAAAACGCCACCCAAAACACAATGGGTGGCGGTTGTCTTCCAAAAACAACTGGCATCCTTTCTCAAATTTTTTTTAAAGAAAAAAGACAACAGGTGGCGGTTCTTTCATATAGAATCACCACCTAATACCATTTGTAAAATATAAAAAATTAAAAAAAACAACCGTATTAATTGGGGATTTGCAATTAAAACTCAAATTTGCAATTCCAATCAATTAATTGGGGATCTTCAATCTGCATACTCAAAATCGCTTCACCATCTTCATCAATATTCAGTAAATCTTCACTTGAGATCGGTCCACAATCAGAATCAGTCAACCTTTAGGAAAAATGAAGGAATTGATTTACGAGGAACAATCACAATCTCACGAGATTTCATCATTTTCCTATTCTAAACAAACAAGTTTAACAACTTTATTCTTCTTGGAAGAAAAATGAATAGAGAATTAATACTTACATAAGTATTGAGCTGCCTCACAAAGCTGGAGAAATTATTATGCTTAAAGAGGCGGAGGAGCGAGATCGATGAATTAAGCTGTTGCGTCCATGGATTTTACTTTGTTTTCTTTTTTTTTCTATGATTGACAGTGATTCCTATCTACTCGGTTTTATGCAAAAGGGAAATTGCAAACGGATGAAATAATTTGCACTTAGTGATATGGCGGAAGATCGAGATCATGCAACCCTTCCATTGGTTGCTGCGGTGGCAATTGTGGTTGTGGCCGCCATGTTCTCCTTGATACTCAACTAGTCGTTCGGATCTAACAGAGAGAGAGAGAGAGAGAAAGGAGATAGAGATAGAGAGGTGTTAGAGAGAGAGACAGAGAGAGCGAGAGAGAAAGGGGAGATATATAGAGATCAGAGAAAGTTAGAGACGGGGCTTGTTAATAAATCTAACATTGGGTGGCGGTTGTGCAATAAAAACAGCCACCCAACAAATAAAATATATAGTTTTAATTACAAGTAATTATTTTTAATTTTAAGTAGCTGTTGTGGCAAGAACCGTCACCCATTATTCTAGAATGGGTGGCGGTTCTTTTCAAGAACCGCCACCTAAAATTAAATATATATATATATATATATATTTATAAATGCATGTTGGGTGGTGATTTTTTCTAACAACCGCCATCCGTTATTTTTGAGTGGCGTTTTTCTATAGAATCGCCACCCAATGGGCGACACCCAATATCAATTGTGTACTAGCGAGAGGACACGCGATGTGCGTGTGGTAGCGGGGTTGCAACTTTGAAGGTCGGGCTTCAAGCCTAGGGAGATTGGGTTTACAACGATTAAGGTAGTGTTTGTGAATGATATCTGACTCTGGTGTGAAGCATCTGTTTGGTTGTGATGGTTTAGACTCGAGACATAGAGGTCGATTTGTAATGGTGGGGGTTTTCACATGGTGGTAGGGTGCTTGCCATAGAAGTGGTCACAATTGTGGACGGGGTGAGTGTGACTGGTGTCATTGGTCATACTTATGATTTTTTTGTTGATTTGGATTTCATTTTATGTGTGAACAAACAATGACATTGTTAAATGTTCATGATAATCGTATACTCCCTCGGTCCCAATTTAATAGTCTTGTTTTTCTTTTTAATTTGCCCCAAATTATAGGCAAGTTTCCATATTGAGAATCCACTTTATGTTTAATTTGATTTAAATACTCATATATCTTATCTTCATATAATAATAAGAGAAGTGTCACCTAGGCAAAGTGTTTAGGTGGCAGTACCATGTTTGGCTTCGTTTTTAGGAATAATTATTTTTGTTATTCAATTTATTCTACATTCCTTATTTAATATTATTTTCCTTATTTAATTTTTTTTATATATTTTATCCATTTCATATGTATTCTATTTTTCAAATTAATTTATAAATTCTTTTACTTCTTCTATATTTAGTGTTGATATGGGATAAAAGTTACAACTTACAATACTTATTAAATTAATTCTGAAAATGAGAATTATCATTTTCTATGTACATGTTAATTTTTGGACATTATATTTTAGTTATTTTATATACATCGAAGTATTCAAAATTTTTTTTACAAGATAATAATTAAGACCAAAATATATAGACCATTAGTGAAATCTATAATATTAGATGTGTTTTTATTAAATATTCATAAAAAGGAATTTTCTTATTTTATAATATTATTTTATATACATATAAATATACCATCTAAATCATCACATGCATCGCACGTGGGTAATACTAGTTTATTAAGTAGATGGATATTATATTTATTGAAAAAATTACTTTATAGAAGAGTATTTTAGGAGGATTTTAGAAAAAGTATATATTCCCAATAATAATAATTGTATCTCTTTAATTTGTGTGAAAAAACAAACAAGCTTATCAATTTGGGACTGAGGGAGTATTTTTTTTAATATGATAATCATATATTGTTAATATTTTATTAAATTTAATATAACTTGAATATATATATATATATATATATAGAGAGAGAGAGAGAGAGAGAAGCAAGGAATTTTTAACTTATTTTTTTAATTAGATTAATTAGTTTTCCCACCTAAAATCAAGCCCTTGTTTGTTTTTTGATTTTTTCCTTTTTTAGTAATTAATAATTAATCCCCAACAATCAAATTAACTAATTATTATTTATATGAAATCTTATCCTTACCAAAATAAGAAAATATGTATAGTAAAAATTAGATTTATTCAAATCTCCACTGGTTCGAATTTATCTTCTATAAATTTTTTGTCTTTTAATTTTTCTTTTTTTTATTAATTCATAATCAATCATAGAAAACAAATCAATAAATTATTATTTATATTAGATACTAAATATTAAATCTAAATTTCGCTTCCTTGCATAAGCATTGATAATTATTATTTTATTATATATTTTTTAATTTGAATCTACAGATTTATATCTATATATAGACTGAAAGACATTTCATATAAAAATAACTATGAAATGAAAATTAATTCTTAATAAAATAAAATTAATTAAAATTAATAATTTGATTAATATTTGATTATTGTTGCGATACAAAATTGCATTCATCAAATTTTTATACAAAATTAGAAGAAAAGTATAACAGTAAAATTTAAAATTTTGATTTGATCCATTGATTAATTTTTTAAATAATTAATTATTTGTAAATAATTAGCTATGGAATGGAAATTAATCTAAATTAGTAATTTCGCTTAGATTTTATTTTTGTATGATATAAAATTGAATGTCATTAAAATTTTATATAATAATTAATAGGAACTTGTAAAATGATTAGATGAGTCCATTTACTTAATTTTAGAAATAATTAATTATTTTCAACAATAAAATTAGCTAAAAATTAAAAATTAATTAAAATTAGCAGTTTTTTACGATTTCATTTTGGTGTGATAAAAAATTATAGTTCATCAAATTTTTACACAAAAACTAAAAGAAACATGTAACATTATTATTTTTTAATTTATCATTTAGTTGTAACATTAATACAATATTTTTAATTAATTAAATCTAAATCTATGTCTTTTAAATTGGAGATATCCTTTAGTGGAAATAATTAATGGAAAACAGGTTTTAATATTGTATAGTAACAGTTTATATCTTCTAAACGGTTTTGTGATTAGTTTGGATGGTTTTGTTATTAGATTTGATTAGTAGTCAATCATTTTTGAGAACGGATTTTATTATGCATTTCAACAGTTTATATTGAATTTGAGTTATAGTTCTAATTAATTTTCATTTTTTTATGTGGATTTGATTAGAAGAATTGATAGTCTTTATTTCTTGAATATTTTTTTTGATTGATTAAGTTTTTCTGGAAAGTAAACACAGGAGAAGCCTTTTATTAAGTTCTATTTCTTCTTGATATTGAATATGTAGCACTTGACCAATATGAAAATTCCACCATAAACTACAATGGAAATTATCAATAAGGGCATTATGCTGATTAATATATCAACAAGATATCGGAAGAGTCATTTTTCAAATCAATGAACAATGATTACAAGAGTCTCGTTAAGGGCATTTTTAAAATTGTTAAAGTAAATCCGTGGATTTATAGAGCTTTCTTCACACTCTTAAATTTATTTTCCTTGGATCATTTAGTTTTTATGCAAATATATTCATTGTGAAAATTAATTATATTTCTTTTGAACGGTTGATTAATATTTTTAGTTCACATAATTGGTTACAGTTGCAAAAGTCCAATAAACTTTACAATTTTTTTTTATAAAGTTGATTAATTTGCAATGCAACTATTACTGTTTAGTGAAATACATAAAAATTTAAAATACGAATTGACCCAATTCGATGGATTGTTTGCGGTAAATTGTGGAAATTATTGTTCTTTCTCTACATTGATAAATTGCTTTCTCTTTTTTTTTTCATTAATTTTTTTATACCATTGGGTTGAAACAATACAATTTTTTAAATACTAAAGGTAAATTCATGGATTGATCGTACTTTTTTCGCACTATTGATTTTTCTTGTCTTTAATCATTTATTTTTTGTACCCATCTGGAAAATACTTTTCAACTTTGCAAGAGAGTTTCTTCGCATTATAAATGTTATATATATATATGTATATATATATATATATGATCAATTTTTTAAGCCATTAATATAAGTTGACACAATATTTTAAATTATTCAGGTGAATCCGTGGATTTATCGTACTTTTTTCACACTAATTTTTTTTTCCTTGGATCATTTAGTTTTTATGCTAATATGTTCATTGAAAATTAATTATACTTCTTTTGTATGGTTGATTAATATTTTTAGTTCACATAATTCATTATAATTGCAAAAGTCCAATATATTTTATAATTTTTCCGCTAGATTAATTTGTAATACAACTATTGTTGTTTACAAGTATAAATTAAATTAAAATATGAATTAACCCAACTCGATTGAATGCTTCTAGTAAGTTGTTGCAACAATTATTCTTTCTTCACAATGCTAAATTATTTTCTTTCTATTCATTTCTTCTACCATTAAGCTGAGATGACACAATTTTTAAAATACTAAGCCTAAATTCATGGATTGATCGTACTTTCTTCACCCGATTAAATTTTCCTCTTGGATCGTTTATTGTTTATACCCATATGAAAAATGCTTTTCAACAGTTAAAGAGAGTTCCAATCAAAAGAGTATTGGACTTACATATTGTGAAGGAACAGTTGTAGTTTCTTCGCACTATTAGAGTTTTTTCTTTTTAAATTTTTTTTATATGATCAATTTTTAAACCATTATTAGGAGTCGATACAATATTTTGAGTTGTTAAGGTCAGTCTGTGGATTGATCGTACATTCCTCACACTATTAATTCTTTTCCTTGGATTATTGGCTTTTTATGCCAATATGTTAATTGCGAATTATACTTCTTTTGTACGGTTTATTAATATTTTTAGTTCACATAATTTATTGCAATGTTAAAAGTGCAATATACTTTATTATTTTTTCAAGTAGATTAATTTGTAATGCAACTATTACTATTTATAAGTATCAAATAAATTAAAATATTAATCTACCAAATTCGATGGATTGTTTTTGGAAAATTGTTGAAATAGTTGTTGAAACAATTATTTCTTGCTTCACACTGGTAAATTGTTTTCTATTTTTTAATTAATTTTTATATCGTTAGGTTGAGCCAAGATTCCAAAAAGCGTAAAGCATGCAAAAGCGTTACGGCCACGCTTCGCTCTTTTTCCATGCTTAAGCGTGATTTTCATGCTTTTTTCACGCTATTTCCCAAATCGCCTTGCTCACGCTTCATCCTTTTTTCATGCTTATGCCCACATTTTATGCTTTTTCATGCTTTTTAGAACACTGGTTGAGATAACATGATCTTTTAAATACTAAAGGTAAATCTGTGGATCGATCGTACTTTTTTCGCACTATTAAATTTTTTTTTCTTGGATCATTTGCTTTTTGTGCCTGCATGGAAAATGCTTTTTAGCAGTGGAAGAGAATCCCAATCAAAAGAGTTCCGAGCTCACTTCATATGAAGAAACAATTATAGTTTCTTCCTAATATTAATTTTTTTCCTTTTTTTTGTATTTTCAATTTTTTAAACCATTAATACAAGTCGACACAATATTTTAAACTGTTAAGATAAATTCGTGGATTGATCGTATTTTCTTCACGCTATTAATTTTTTTTGTCTTAGATCATTTAGTTTTTTTATGCCGATATGTTCATTGTGAAGATTAATTATATTTCTTTTGTATGGTTGATTAAAATTTTTAATTCACATAATTCGTTACAATTGCAAAAGTCTAATAAACTTTCTAAATTTTTTGCAGTAGATTAATTTGTAATGCAATTATTACTATTTACAAGTGTAAAATAAATTAAAATATGAATTGACCCACTTTGATGGATTATTTACAGTAAATTTTTAAAATAATTATTATTTCTTCATACTGATAATTTTTTTATATCATTAATTTTTTATACCTCTGGATTGAGTCGATACAATTTTTTAAATTGTAAAGGTGAATTTTTCGATTGTTTGTATTTTCTTCGCACTTTTAATTTTTTGCCGTGAAACGTTTATTTTTTGTGGTAAAATATTCACACATTAACTTAGTAAATTAGTGCCTCATTGGTTTAATTGACGCCTCAATCATGAATTAATGTTATTAGTTATGCAACACTAACGTAGAAAAGTTAAGAGCAAGAATTATGTTCTTATTCTAATTGTATCATAATGAATTATTGAATGCATATATACGGAAAAAACAGAAAAGAAAAGAGAGATTTAAAACTAAAAGTACATATTTATTGAGTTAAATTATCAAAGATTAGATTTTAAATTATTATTATCTTATAAGTACTTGCACCGTCATCTTTGCAATAGACTGATTTGGAATGAGATAAATTACATTATATTTTATTATTTTTATTTTTCTAATTCACACAGAGTTATTACAATTTTAAAGTATGAATTAAACCATAAGGTAGAGAAAATTGGGCTTTTAGATGATTGTTAGTTGTTCTCAAATTCTAATTCTTATGATAAAACAATATTCAATCAATATCGTTTGAAAAAATGGATGTTGAAAAATTTCTCACCGTATAACGCACATGTGAAACAGTTAGGATTTGAATAGGAAAGGTATGTTGAAGTCTCGAGGGTGACGCATAGGAAGGGTTTAAGATTTGTGACATATGATGACGATGGTTGTCCAACTACCACAACCACAAATGTCGTCTATGAGGAAGTGTTTAAACTTATAGTTTCATACTTATTAATCGCACAAGGTACATTGCTCACTTTGTTTTGTTTTTTAACACAAACACTTTATGTCATTCACGGTTTGATATGTGAAGTGAAGAATTGTATTTATATATTATTGTGTTTGTACTTTTATATTTATCCAGGTACACTGTCCCTATCACAAATTTGGTGGAGTTATACAAATTGATTATATATAGCATTTATGCATTCGTGGCACTGTGTTTCAAAAGGTAATTCAACGTACTTAGTGATCGAAAATTACACTTTTAGTGAGTTTCATTGATCATATCTGAAATATGATATTATTTCTAATATTTTTGCAGGTTTCTTATGCTAAAATACCAGTGTTTGTGTAAAAGTAATGTTAGGAAAGTTCCGTTCATCGAAGAATTTATTTATTATCGTAGTATAATTTAATTGTATAATAACACAAATTTTTATATCTTATGTGAAAATTATGGATGTGACTTATATTTGAGTGTATTCATCATTTTTGTTAAAACACAATGATGTTTCTATTTTTTGTCTTCTGTGCTATCTTTATATTATTAATCTTGCAGTGCCAACTGGGCACTGCAAGCCACGCTGGAAATTGACATTAAAAAAAATAAAATGAATAATTGAAAAATGAATTAATTAGAAATTGAATTGATACAAGGCAATGAATTAATTGCTGCGGCTCATTCATTCTTTAATTAGAAAATGAATTAATTAGAAGTTGAATTGATACATGGCAATGAATAAATACACGGCAATTGATTCTTAATTGTTCATTCTTAATTGTTCATTCATTCTGTAATTGGAAAATGAATTAATTGGAAATTGAATTGATACACGGCAATAAATTAATACACAACAATTGATTCTTAATTGTTCATTCATTCTGTAACTGGAAAATGAATTAATAATGTATCTGGACAGAATTTACACTGATTATTCAAGAATTGTTTTCAAGTATAAATATATATCTTCTCAGATGGCATAAAGCTGTGCAGAAAACAATTCATACAACATCAAAATAACTAGAAACCAGAATCTGAAAGAAAAAAAACGACTACTTGGTTGAGCCCCATCAAAGAAATCAATGACAAAAAATCAGAATGGGGAATTCGGGTCTACATCGCCAGAAAATGGACTTTCCAGTTCAAACAAGCCGGCGGAAAACCAGGAAGCACGATGGAACTGCTCTTCATTGACGAGGAAGTAAGACACTTACCTTATTTGTATATGCGTTATATAAACTATACCATTTTTTTTAATGTTGTATGTAGTATCTAACAAATTTACTACTTTCTTTGGTTTAAGGGATCACGAGGTAAATCATACATTCATGACATTATTAGAACCATTTTTATATCATTAACTAATCCTTCCATGCTTGACATAAGGTTATACATCCCTGACGACTACCTACTCAAGCAAACTGATTACGTTCCGCGGGAGAAATCTCAGATTGGACAGTCCTCCAATGGTTCATCAATTGCCTCACGGTGTAAAAAACTTACAATTGTCTCTCTTAGGTAATCATGAAAACTTGACTATAAACCTAATTATTTATTTTTTTAACAGATAATGCCGGACAATTTAGCAATGGATTACCAATAGGTAAAAGCTACACTTCTTTTTTATATTTCTATTTTTACATGATATTTTTATTATTTAATTTGTTAATAGTCTAAGTTTATAACAATAGATTCTAAACCTATACTCTATATCGACGCTATATACATTGCTTCGACTACTTGATATTGCCTCTATAATTCAATATCAAAAGCCTAACTATACACAAATACAAGTTATGGGATAGCCTATAAACTGAAGCTCACAAGCCTAAACATACACACTGAAAAATTGTAAGGCAGTCCATTTGTTAACTATATATAAAAAGAGACGAACATAAAATTAATACATGGGCTATAGGCATACCTTCCAAAGCAAGTGTAGCGTGTAGACAGTTTTGCCTAATCTCACTTGTCATTCCATCTACACACAAAAGAAATAATTAGGTTCGTAAAAACCATACAAATCACTGTAATACATATTTATAAAGAAAATTAACTTCAATTTCCTTTTATTTGCAAACTATAGGCTTCAAGTGATCCATCCTTTTGACTGCGTAGCACCTTAAAGTTGAAGGTGGACTATTTTCCACATATTGGAAAATATTTACAATGTCTCAAAAATAATAAATTACAAGCTCTTTTTTTTTTCATGTTCTTACATCGGTCAACACCCTTACATAACTTATTAAAGATTACATCAAACCAAAGACTTAATCAAATAAAAAAGTAAATGTTTCATGTCAATAAATTCTTTGGTGTTGCAAAGTTTATTTTACTATCATCTGCTTTCAATCGGTTGTTTATGATGTAATTCTAGCTTTCTTCACGATGAATGCTTGTACATCTGTTGTACCCTGGACATTAACCATTGAAACTGTTAGTATGACATTTTCTCAGCATATTACTTATTGTATGTATGAAAGTGTAAGTTATATCAAGACAAATTTGTACTTATCTTTGTGACTTTGAAATTTAGTATTTCTACAATACCATAGATTTTGTTGTAGTTAGACTCATGGTTGGCATCTACATAGAAAAAAATTAATTCTTAAAATCGATAAATACAAATATATGTGTGGATCCGTGTGTATGTGTGTGGCTGTAAACACACACATAAAGTAATAAACATATTGACGAAAAAGAACCCAAGCTAAGTAGATGTGAAACTTTGAAAAAAAAAACAGCCTTTTGATCTAACTTGTGATATGCAAAGAACGATACTTTGCACATTTCAAGGTTTAAAAAATAAATAACTAAATAATTAAAAATTAAGGACCTTTTAATCTTATATGTGATATGAATATATAGGTTTTAGATCCATGTTAACCTGTAATAGTAAATCGAATATCTGTTAGGGAAATATTTTTTTGGTATATTTTATTTAACCAAAAAAAAAGGAAAATCAAGGTAATGCATCCAAGCTAAGCAAAAGAAAAATGTTTGCACACACACAAATTAATAAACATAATGACAAAAAGAAATCCAAGCTAAGCAGATTTGGAGCTTGGAAAAAAAAAATAACAACCTTTTGATCTAACTTATGACATGCGTGAAAAATATTGAAAAAAAATAATGAATGTAAACCAAAATCAAGAAAACCTATAAATAGTATAAAATTCCTTACCAACTTCATGTTATTCTTAGAGATGAATACATCTTCAAATCGGCCGATTATTGATTAGTAGAAATATTCGAACAAATGCATGAAAAATATTGAACAAAATAATGAATGTAAACCAAAATCAAGAAAACCTATAAATAGTGTAAAATTCCTTACCAACTCCATGTTATTCTTAGAGATGAATAGATCTTTAAATCAGCCGATTATTAGAAGAAAAAGAAGAGAGGGAAAACAATTAATTTAACAAGCGATTTTTTCGTATCAAGAACATATATGATGAAACACGAAGTAGAATAAATTCGAGCTTCACAAACGGCGGTTTGCTCGGAGGAAACTTGAACTGGGAAGACTTATGTGCGGCTTGAAACTAGGGCAAGAAGAAATCAAGAAATGGTGAGGAGACTTGATTCGTACGATTATATCCTGAAGGTTAGGTGGAATGGATGGTGGGTAATGTATGGGCTTTTTCTGGATTGTTCTAAACCATTGATTATGGTCGGCCCGTTTAGTGTGTATGTGTCGTGTCTTTCATTTTGGTTGAAGATTGGGTTTGATATGGGCTTCATCATTAAGGGAGGATATTAATGAGCCAATTTAATTCGTGCCAAAGAGTTTAGTTTATAATAATATAGTAATACTATATTACTATCTTGGTTTATAATAATAAGTTTATTTTTTTACAATAAACAATAAAATGGCGAATTAATTTAAATTTTGATGAACGTGTTAATTTTAATTAAATTAATCAAATTAAATATATTAGTTCTATTGAATCATTGATAAGATTAAAATTTGTGAAGGGAAATCTATTTAGTTAAATTAGTTGATAATAGGTAGTTGATCTAAATTTTGAATATATATATATATATATATATATATTGAAGTGATAGTCAGTTGATTTAACTTCTGCATGCCATGAAAGTGTTATTCAAAAATTATTCTCATGCTATGTTTGGTGAAAACATAAAAAGATGAGAACATTTAAAATATTTATTTTCCAAAACAACAACTAATACTGTATTACTATCTTGGTTTATAATAATAAGTTTAGTTTTTTTAAAATAAAAAATAAAATGCAGAATTAATTTAAATTTTGATGAACGTGTTAATTTTAATTAAATTAATCAAATTAAATATATTAGTTCTATTGAATCATTGATAAGTTTCAAATTTGTGAAGAGATCTATTTAATTAAATTAGTTGATAATAGGTAGTTGATTTAAATTTTGAATATATATATATATATATATATATTGAAGTGATGGTCAGTTGATTTAACTTCTGCATGTCATGAAAGTGTTATTCAAAAATTATTCTCATGCTATGTTTGGTGAAAACATAAAAAGATGAGAACATTTAAAATATTTATTTTCCAAAACAACAACTAATACATTTGAAAAAATTGGAAGCCAACTTATTATCACGAGACTAAAGCCATGTTTTGGAGGCTGAAATTTTATCCGGCACAAATATAGGTTTGAAAGTTATTATTCCAAGAATGTCTTTGACACCATCCGATATGAGATTGCCTGTCAAATTTCAGAGACGTCAGTTCCCAATTATGGTGTCCTATGCCATGACTATTAATAAGAGTCAAGGGCAGTCTCTTTCACGTGTTGGAGTTTTGTTGAAAAAATCAGTATTCAATCATGGTTAGTTGTACGTCGCAGTATCCAGGGTTACAAGTCGAGCAGGATTAAAGGTTTTTGTATGTCACAAAGATGGGAAGCCGAGTAATTCAACGATTAACGTTGTCTACAAAGAAGTATTTCAAAAGTTGTAATTTTTTTATATACTTGAAGTTTTTCAGGTATACCTTTTTAGTTTTATATTTTATGTTTAATTGCTGATTTTTTATGTATTTAAAATTTATCAATTTTTACTTTGACATTTTAAGTTTTATTAGTAATTTTTAAATTTTATTATAATTAAAATTTACTATCCCCGTGCAACGTACGGGTGTCGTACTAGTTGTTGATTATTATTGATGGTGTTATATTTGGATTGCTTTAATTGTTAATGCCTTTAAAAGTATTGTAAATTAAGTTTGTATTTTTGGTGAGTTTTCCCCCAATTGTTTACATGATGAATTGGTACAAAATAGAGGAAAACTCTGTCGAAATTTTCGAAGAATTATTTCATTAGTTATATTAATTAAGTTTATTATCGCGACTCATTATTTATTTTATTTTTTCGAGGTCTTATGTTAATACGACTAGCATCTATCAATACTATTACTACCTAAAAACTTATGCCCGTATACAATGCGTGGGTGAAACAACTAGATTTTAAATGGAAAACGCCACTCTTTGTAGTTATCAATTATTTATTTATTCTTTTTTCAAATTTTACTGTTCAGATTAAAGCCCAATTAAGTCCATAAAGCCCATTATCCCATGGACGAAATTAGGTCTACCACCAAATTTTTTTGGTTACTTTTGATTAATGTTTGGATTTGTAGATTTTTTTTTTCAAAAATAGTCAAAATTTGTCTAATTTAGTTCTATAGTCTATAAATTTTATTTGTTAATTATATTTTCAAATAATCTGGTGATACATTATTTCATTTATTTATTTTTGTGTGTTTATCAATTATCAGATAGCGTCAATTATTTATGATCACTGTTGTGAATGAGAGAGTTTTCATTTTAATTCTTGTTATTGAATTCATTACAAATGACTCATATTTATAGAAAAATTTTGGGGTACATCGTATTACAAATATTGATCTAGTATACAATAGTCATTCACATAATAAAACATAATCATTACTTTTAATACACTTTCGGTGCCTTTTTCTTTTTCTTTTTGGTGGTTTTGTTTCCCATTTACAGCAGTCCCCATTGAATGACTATTTATATGCTGGTCTCTTAAATTTGTTTGGAGAAAAACCCAATTGGAGAAAATCTTCCAAACTGATTGTAGAAGAGCATAAGTGATCATACATTGCTTCAGAAAAATCTTGTAGGACAAAATCTGAGTGAAGAGTAAAAGATAAGTTGATCCCCCTTATGATGACCATGCGTTGCCTCGTTAAAACCTTGTTAAGAAAATTCAATGGGACAAAAGTTGATCGAAGGGAAAAGAGTACAGCGAGTCTATTCAATTTTGTATCTTGATGATTGATATATTTACTTATGGTGAAAGATTTCGATATCATCACCATCTGACTGCAAGTAATCACTTCATTATAAGCTGATCCAATGGATACATTTTGTTGTTCTCTTTAGTAGTCTTCAATATACCATGAATATGCCTCGTTAAAATCTTATTAGGAAAAACCCAGTGGAAAAAATCCCAATGAAGGAAAACGAGTACATTATTTATGTTAATACGCCATAAAGGTTGCCTCATTAAAAATCTTGTTAGGAAAACCCAATGGGATAAAACCTTAACCAAGGGAAAAAGAATACAACACGTCTTTTATATAAGTATACTTCAAACATGTCAAAATCATTGTATTTATATAAGTATCATTTTTATCACTGTGTCATATTCTGTGCTTATTTGCAATCAATAATCTCAATCTCATATTTTCACTGTATCGAGATATATATACCTGAATCTTCTCTCGAGATTTTATATTAGTTTCGATTAGGCCGCCTCATTAAAAACCTTGTTTAGGAAAAATCATTTGGGATAAAAATATCAAACAAGGAAAAGAGTACAGTGTACGAATTTTCCTTCACAACAATATCTTTGCTTTGAGCCATTACAAGCACTATTATTTATAGTCTTTTTGAGAGTTCTATTTTTCTTATTAAACCCGCATATTAATACTTTTATTATAAGGATGTATAATTCAATATTATTCTTTGATATTCTCATTATCATTGACCGTATGTAGCACTACATGTTCTACGATATCGACATTTTCTAATCTCATTTCTTTTCCTCTAATGATATAACTTCTCCACATATCTCATTATCGATCCTCTTTTAGGATTACACAATATACTTGAGTCTATATACTCTTCAAGAGTGTATGCCTCCTTTATTAGGACAATCTTTTATCATTTGTTTTAATATATGCATATTTGGGGAATTCTTATTTAAATAATATCAATGCTTCGGGCTTGCCAATTTATCAAAATATATATAATTAGTACATGAGATCGTTATAATCTTTCATGCATCTTTGAATTTCAAATTCATATTTTAACACGATGCATTTCATATATCATTTCCAACTATTAATGCTCCTCCTCATTTTAAGAACCAAACCCTTACAATTGGTATGATTTCCATCATATATATATTCTCCATATCTAGCCTTAATGGGGGAATTTATTCAATTTGTATTTTGTTCTCGATATTGACAAATCGATTGGAGATCTTTAAATATTTTGCCAATTTTATCTCACTCGTATGTGTATATCCAATCATTTACGGCCTTATTCAAATTATTGGGATATACATTTATTAGCTTTATCATTAGATCTGGAACTCATGCTCATATCGTGAGCAAATCATTTTATAAATTTTCAGTTATGATATACACATGTGACTACATAATGGATCCATATAATCTTATCTAGTAGTCCACATGAGGGGTGAGTGGGCCCATATATCTCATCCCTTATATATGTTCCAGATATATTTGAAATTTATTCCCAATCTCTTGCTAGTAATGATTTTATCATTTATCAAGAACAATCATTTCAATAATTCTTGCGGTTCTTGATTTCAATAAATTATTTACATCAATCGAACCGGAATCTATGTAGTACTCAACATGATTTATTACTCTCATCATATGCATAGTTCACCGACATATCCTATCATCTTTCGGTGACATTATTACCCATTACTATTCAAACGTGGAATCTTAGCCCATATGTTTCATATAAAGGCACTGTTCCACGTGGAGTCTTACCTCATACGCGTTTATAAATTGCCCAGATATTTATAATATTTACCCTAACAAGAGTCCATACACTATAATGGATCATACGCTCTCAAATCTTCGTAAATACTATCCATCACTACCAATCAAAATCCTAAAAAGAATTTATCGAGGTAGACTCGAAAGGTTAAGGATGCTAATGAATAAGGGCATCCCACAAGATATCCAATGGTTGATTGAAGCACGAGTTTGATTATTTGGTGAGATTTCAATTCCTTCTAAATACATGTCTGGTATGAGTAAAAGTAGTTTTTCGAAGAAATGGAGAGCAAAAAGGTTAAGAGGATGCTACAAATGTGTTCGGTGGACATGTGACACTCGATGTAAATTTGTGGGGTACTTGTTTAGAAACCGAAAAGATAAAATAGCATTTATTAAGGATAGATTGAGTAAGGAGTCTTTGGATGATATTCATCAGGCTCTTGAGACACATCCAAGTGGACACGTGCAAGGTGAGATTATGGCCTTATGTGCCAAATTCAAAGATGAACAATAACGTTATAGTCTTGAAAAACTTACTTTAAAAGATTCTATTTGTAAATTTAGTAGAAAAACTTAGTATTATAATTTTTCTCACATTGATACAAGGTAAATTGGAGTAGATCAATGTGTTTCTCGTTATTGTAAATATCATTTTTAAATTTTCAAAATATATGTATGCATATATATATAGCATATATATATATATATATTCAATCACGGGCAGTATATGTCATTTCACTGAAATTTTTCTGCCGTTCTCTTTTTTCATATTGTCAAAAAGTAAATAGTGAAATTACTTATTGGTTTGTTTTTAATAGAGAGATTCATGTATCTCTCACTTATATGTTGAAACTTTAGTGCAAAGAGAGAGATGGAGATGGAGATGGAAATGGAGATTTTAGAATCATCTCATGCAAGTCAATCTCCACCTAGCCACATTAAAACTATATGTTCTTGGTGGGTCTAGTCTGGTAGGTCATATCCAATATGAATATGGCAAACTAACTTGTAAGAGAGTTAGGAAGACAAAATATCAATATACTGTATGGAGAGACCAGCACCCAACTTTTAAGGAGTCTTACAATGGCTGCACAATTTTAGGGGATAAGAGTGTCAAGTGTAATACCTTTTCATCAAACTGGAGTCAGTAATCGAATTGGAGCCAGTACTGTCATGGGTTCAACTGGACTGACACTACAAATGCAATCTATTCACGACTGCATGATGTACCTGATGAACAATAGTGATGCTTTTATTGTTCTTCCAGACGGTTATAACACGCTGGAGGAAATATTCAATATAGCGTCATGGGCACAGTGGAAATTTCATACCAAACCCATAGATTTGTTGAATATTAACTATTTCTTTGATGGCTTGTTAGCATTTCTAGAACAGGGTGTAAAACATAAATTTATTTCTGGTTCGGCTAGAAAAATACTTATTTCGCTAGTACGGTTGTTGAGCTACTCATAAATATACAATCATATGTTCAAGAGTCTGTGGAAGCCCAGGTCCGTCGGTCATAGACCATCGATGTCAAGCGAAAAAGAAATTCGGACCCTTTAGATATCTCATTATGAACCCTGATGCTAGGGATGGTAGAGTTACGGAGTACGTATACTCTGGAGATGCATCCCTTTTATATGGATTCAATGTGTATTTTTTCTCTTCCTTTTTTTCGTATTTCTATATTTTCAAGTATTTATTGCCGCATTTGATATTTTTAATATCTTCCACTTCAACTATTTTATACTTCTTCTAAGGCACCAATATTGAAATCATGTTGGTATTATTCAAATATAAAAGTCTGTTGCACCATCAGTATAATATCTGTGACATGTGCTTTTCAATAGGATTTTCTGATCATGTCGATGCAATCTCATTTTACCAATGACATTATTTCATTTCGGTATTCATAAAATTCCTCCATGCGATATATTTCTTTAATTCACTAGCATGGTATTTATTGAGCAATTTTCTTTCATCGAATTATCTGGTGGTAGCTTTCAGTACCTCTTACTCAATTTCTCCAATAATTTTCAATAAACGTGGAGAACAAACTTTTTCTTTATCAACTGTTTCTTTGAGTATTTTTCATCATATCGATACAACATACTAATCTCATAATATTGATGAGATTTTTCACCATGGTATTTATTATTATTTTTTTCATTTATCACCATGGGATTTCTTGAGCAATTTTATCATGGTATTTTTTCTCATTTATCACCATGTGATTTCTTGAGCAATTTATTTTATCAATACATATAGCGGTAAATTCCGGCGTCACTTGCTCAAATCTCTTCGTTAATATCAGTATAATATTCTTATCGAATATATATACATATATAAATCGATTACTTTTATTTAATACCAATCGTAGGGTTTAATCCAACTACATAGGAGATATGCGTAATATATAAAAATAGAAATGTAAATTGCGGAATCTAAATTCCATAAATTATAGAACCTGCCAATTAGTGATGGTTGAACCCATCACGTAGGAGGTGATATATGTAGTATTTTAAAAGGAAAGAATTAGTCCACCAAATGAGTGGTTTAATCCACCATTTGAGAATTAATAAATAAATTATAGAAAAATGTCCATATGTTCGTCTGCTCAGAAGATTTGTCCTTGTATTCATTCTCACAACAAATCTGGATCTCCATATTTTACCACACAACTCTAGTCTAAAATCGGGACCTCTCGAAAAAGCTTTACGATATATTTTTCTCTTATAGATTATAACTGGAAATTTTATTTAATATTTTTATTCCATTAAATGCGACCGACCGCATCTAGTTCTTTTTTCATTGTGGTATTAATAACTTGCAAATATATAATAAAAATATAGTAATCGTATTTCAAATAGAATGAAAGAAACAGTACCTGATTTGTAAATTTTGAAAGATAGATAATAGTATAATTCAAAACGACTTATTATCTTATCAATATTAGTGTCAAATCGAAGCTCTCGTTCAATCAAGTATAATGGAGTTGAGAAAAATTGATTTTGATAATATATGCCCCCTATATTTCGAGAAAACGAATGTTATAGTTTAATATATTATTATATTATAAAGTAATATATTATTATATTATATGTATATATATATATTTACCTTTTCTCTTCCTTCTCTGCTCCACCGAATTCAATTTTTCAATGGACTTATGTGGTTTCTCCTCAAAAGTTGTGCTTCTCAACAAATTGTGTTTGCTGTTGCTTTTCTTCTCCGGCAAAAAAAACTCCTTCATTAGTCCATGTGATTACAACTCTTCACATTTTAGTCTCTCTTTCATCTTTTCTTTCTTTACTTCAATAGTATTATTTGGTCTACAACCACATCATATTGTATGATTCCCCCGACAAGACAAGAGTACCCGGAAAAACTCAAAAAAATTAATGGTTGAAAAAAATTTTCGGTGATAGATATATTCATATGCACGGCAGATTTGTACAGGGAGACATCAATTGATTTAGTTAACACAAATTGTAGGTGATAGCTTATAATTATCCAATGGAGTGTGAGTGTGTTAAAGAGAGAGCACTAATGATAGTGAGAGAAGAGGAAAAAATAATGGAGATCCCTTGGATGGGGATGATGAAGAAATAAGAAAGGGAATTGTTCTTTGAAAGAGTTGACGAGTAGATTCTTAGAGACAATTTGTATTGATAACGCGTTATGAACGAGAGAGTTTTCATTTCAACTCTCGTTATTGAATTCATTACAAATGACCCCTATTTATAGAAAAATATTGGGGCACATTGTATTATAAATATTGATCCAATATACAATAGTCATTCACACAATAAAACATAATCATTACTTTTAATATATTTTCGATGTCTTTTTCTTTTTCTTTTCAGGGGCTTTGTTTCCCATTTACAACAATCACGTAATTATCGGAGGATTGTTAAAATAAATAAAATATAATAATAAACCAATTTCCTTAGGAACTGTATAACCCTAGATTCAACGTGATCTGTAAGCAAGCTTCCAAGGTCCAAGAGTTGCAGACCTCCTCCGATATCTAACAGTTTGCTTTACTGACTACAACCTGATCAGTCCTCAGATTCCTTATGTAATGACGTCGCCGAAGAATAAAGGATTACTAGGCGGTATACTTTTGTTCTGCGGTGGTCTGAATCATCAGTTATATTCCCATTTTCTGTAGTCCAACATCAAGTATCAACAATGACAAATTAATTTGACCTAGCTTTGGTTGCTTGTGTGTAATCTAGCCGTGGCTTCACTAAGGGAGCAATTTTATCGCCAATTGTTTAAGAGAGGGTTTTAGGAGAATTCATGTACCGGAAACTCTGCAATTTCGATGTTTATGAAGCCGGTTGATAAGTTCAAACTTTGCACTTATGTGGGCCTTTCAAATTAGAATTTTATAGTTTGTTTTCTTCAATTTTCTACTAAATTTGTCTATATTTTTATTTGTTTTAGGATTGCACGGATCACAACCAATTGGAGAAGAAAAGGAAGGAAAGCGGACACAAATGGACATATCTCACAACTAAAGGACTAATTTGAAGAAGATACAAATCTCAAGGACCTTCCATGCAATTCCAATTTACAAAGGGAAAAAAAAAGCGGTGAATGGAAGGCATATGCTGATCACGTCATCAAGGCATCCAATTGGGCTTTAAGCCCATCAGAATTTCACTATAAAAGACGGCTTGTAGGCTGGAGGAGGGGAGGTCACGTCGGGGCAAGGAAGAAAAAGACGAAGACGTGCAAACTACCGGAAGAAAAAGGGGCGAATTCTGTGTTGTTAATTCATCCCTTTCGATGAATTTTAATTATTATTGTTGTTTTTTCTCCCCTTCAACATGCTAAGCTAATTGATTGTGCTAGGATTGTAATGAAACCATTGTTGATTATTGACTCTTTATAAACTGCTCATTATTATTATCTGCTACTTGGTTAATTGTTTATTATTCGCTTATTTGCCTGTTTTAATGCCTAATCACCATTAATTCGTGTTTGTGATTTATATTAGTGTCGAGAGATTCAATATAAATTAGCACCTGGTAGTAAACAACATAGGGTTCGATATTGATTGTCTATGCCAATATGCTCTGTGAAATCTCTATATGATTATCTTTGTGATTTAATGCATGTTTATGTGTTCGCAAATTAATTAGAGATAATTAAATTCACATGTAGACATAGGATTAATTGACCATCGAGAGAGGCTTTTGATTAATATTGGATCATGATTTTTAACCTAGGCAATATTCTTGTTGTTGTTGATTGTTCGTCATTGTGTTGATTAATATCCTATAATTTGGCCAATTGTAGGGTAGTTTTGAGATTCATGCTGAGATCGAGAGGTTATACGTGTTTCTAGCTCAAATAACAAATATCATTTAAGTCCAATAGGAGATAGAGATATACTCCTATGCTTAGTGCAACCTTTTGCAATGTTCTAGTTTGGTATCGCGTTTTTATCTATTCGCATTCAAAATAGAGATATAGTTGGGTCATAGGTAAAAATAGGTTTAACTTGTATCGAGAGAGCAAATTAACATATAAGGAACATCGGTTGTCAACATATAATAAGAATTGACTGAAATGAGCAATAAAGGTTTTAAGTGGGTCAACAATGGTGGACTTGTAGTCCTAGTGCATTCATAATTTGCTTGCCTTTAATATATGTTAACTATTTTAGTCGTTTTATTTTCGTAGATAGTTTTTATTTTCTTAATTAAATTATTTCTCAATTTAATTGTATTTTATTTCAATTTAAGCTGATGTCAATTAAAGTAAATTAACTAGAATCAGTCCTCGTGGGATCGACACTCTATTCATCACTATATTACTTGTTAACGATCCATTCACTTGCGGGATAAACGTACAACACCGGTAAGTATTAAAGGCGAGAGGCGTGTTTTCGTGGAGTTAACGAAAATGGAAAACCTGACGTTGTCACTTGGAACTCGATGACAACCTCACTCCTCTCTCACGTTAACTTTGGTTCGGCATCTTTTTTGAATTTTGCCTATAATGATTATCTGAAATGTTCTCGGAGTCTTCATTATACCGTTGTAACATTTTTTTAGGTGCTTAACATCGTGTTCTGAACATGGACAATCTGGTTTAGCACATGCGAAAACTGGTAACCGAACATGTTATTACTAACGGTTTATACTAATTTTTCATTTAGAAACGGTTGATACCTTCCATTAATCAATCAAACATGCAAAGTTGGGGTCTTGATTTGCTATAGATAGCATTTTGCTAGTTTGTAATTTCTTTTGTCGTTTTCATTTAATAATGAAGTAGTGCAATCTTTGTTAACTTATCTTGGTACTATTGTCTTGGTTTTTGTTTTTGGAAATTGGTATTTTTGGTTGACATTATGATACGGACTCCGTTGATCTTGATGCCAATGCAACCCAATCCAGATTGAAACGAACCCAGAAAAGCTAAACTGGTAGTGATCGGTAACCTGACGACCTTCTACTCACGAAGTAGATAACAATAGGCTGAAAACCTATCACCTTCTACTGTGCGTAGTAGATGTAGTGACCGCAAAATTCTTCTTAAATAAAATATATTTAATTAAATAAAATTTTAAACGTATCGCTACGACCTTACTTATAAAAATTTAAATAGCGTACGCTCGTCTAGTCGAAATTCATATTATTTATTGTTATATTTAATTATTTATAAAAATTTATTTATTTTCAAAATTTACAATTGATGACCAAACTTTAGAAATTATTCGTTTTAGTCCCTAAAGTTTAGTTTTTATTTAATAATGATCCAATACTTACCTTAGCCCCAATTATAGACTCATCCAAGGTCCAATTTTAATTCTTACCTAACAAGAAAACTCATTTGCAATTGTTACCCTAATTTCCACCTTTAAATACTCATTTTTAAGATCCTCTCAAACTCTAGCTCCATTAACACCTTGTGAGAGAAATCAAGTTCATTCCATCCATTCTCATTCAACAAATCAAGCTAGTTTCAATTGGTAAAATTTCTTGACATTTTATTCATATCGCTATTTATTTTTTTTAATGATTTAATACTATACTCCCCTAATTAATTGATAGTCTTCTTGTATTGTCCACTTGATATCTAATAGTAGATAGAACACATACATACATACACGGCCAACCACCCGTCACCGCCATATCGCCACCACATCACCACCATGTCGTCACCACCAGCAACAATAGCTACCGTCATCTCAACAACACACACGCCCACGCATGCTTATATACGCGCATATATATATATATATATACACACACATACTTTTACGCCATTGTTCTCGGCCAAAATCCTCACCCACGCTCAAAACTCAACTTTATAACATAAAAATTACACCTACACCTTCCCCTATCTCCCTAGAACATCGTAGAACCATTTAATTTTGGAAATGGTTGAAGATTAGATCGAATTTTAAACATGCCCAAAATTTTTCTTAAGTGTTCTAGCTTCGATTTCTCCCCATGTACTCGATATTTCCCTCAATTAATGCAGCCAATAGCTTCACCTCTCTCAACCTCACCTTCGTCGGCGATTGGAGCCGCCATCACCACCGGAAATCTCCCCGATTTGCACCTGTGCAGCCGAGAACGGAAGAGAGCCGAGAGGGAGATGTCGGGTGAGGAAGAGAGAACCGAGCCCTTTTGGCCCAAATCCATGTTTTAAGGGAAATTATATCAACTAGACTTCCCACACAAAACTTTTGTACAAATAGCCTTTGACCAATATTATTTACTAAAAATTAAATATAAACAATTTAAAAATTGAAAGACCACCTTACCCTCCATCATTTAAGTCACCTTTCACCCTTCTTCACCCTCCATTTTCACCACTTCACCGTCCACACAGAGGCCAGCAGACAAATCAAACCATTCCATCAAATTAGGGCAAAAGGGATTCGAAATTAGGGCAAAACGATTTCAAATTAGGGCAAAACAATTCCACCCCAATTCTTTCGATTCTTCGTCTCGAGTTTTTCCTCGCTTGCGGCTTCTCCTCGAAGTTGATTCTCGTTTGCTCCTCTTGAGTTCTTCCTCCCACCGTGGCTTCGATCTCTTCCTTGTATTTCACCAGTTGAAGCTTCAATTCAAGGTAAAAATCGGCCTGTGAGAACTGAGATAGTACATCAGGGTTTTCTTTCCGTCACTAGTTTCTTCTCTAGTTTCGATCTATTTGGTCAGTATATAGAACATTACGAGTGATGAATGATTGTGAACATACAAATTTAGTTGAGCATTACTTGTGAGCATGCTTTACTATTAGAATCTTAGCTCACACAATATTAATTTTCTAGCTATACGTCACAATGACATTGAGTTCTCATCTCCGAGATCTTACAGGCAAGGTTCATCAATGAAAGGGGACATGTGATTGATTGTTATATCTTAATTTCCTGGAAGCCTTATGTTTTTCTGCCTCACCTATGTCCTCATTTTAGTTGTTTTATGTACCTGTATTATGTCAGGGTTTTTTTTTTCCTCCACCTTTTTAGTCAAACTCTGTCATCATGGAATTCCTGAGTGGTACACAGCCTATTTGCATTGCATTCAGGTTAGAAATTTATGAGTTTAGGTTGAAACCAATTGAAGAATCACTTCAAGGTGCATAGTGCATCATTTTGTGATTGGGATGTCTCTGATGTTTTGATTTGTTTCATTCAGAGTTCCTAGATAGAATCAATCTGATACGGGATGTCCTTCTTATTGATAAATGTGTTAGTGGAAATTATGAAGAAAAATTATCTGTATTCACGCTGAACTATATGCCCTTGATTTTTCCTGAATCATTCTTCTTTACAAAATCGAAATATATAGTTTTGCGTTACGATTTGTTGTTTGTGTGCACACATTGGTGAGATATTTCTAAAATCATCAAAATATTTTATATCCTTGGCAATTGAAGGTTGCATGTGCATTGGAGATGTCCTAGTAGTTTTGGTATTGAAACACAACATAGGATTGTGTTTGGGTAAAATTAGTAACTTGCAAAGGCATATTGAGTTGTAATAATATGGAACGTTGCGTGTAGCATAAAAATATAATATGAGGAGTATCCACTCTTATTCTCCGCCCTCCATTGGGTTTGATAGAGTAAGGCATTTCTACACATTTGTATACGGAGAAATTTTATTGGCCCACATCAATAATGAGGATAACAAGACTGCGCTACATGGGGAACAGAATGGGAGTGGAAAAGTATCTTCAGGGGAACTTATATTGAAGTTAATTGATCTAGTTACAATAATTTTTTATAGGTGTGGCAATTGCACTGCACAATTCACATGTTTGTGTATTCACTTTCCCTCAACTTGATTTAAATTTATATTTAATTCTTGTGAGGATGAACTTGGGCTTACTGAAAGATGAACTTCGGTTCGTTCTCATGAGAGGTTCAAGGTATTTATTAAAAGGTTGTTTTCTTTTTTTGTCCAATCCAAAATATAGTTAACTCTCTTTATTCGTATATACTTAAATTCTTCACTTCCTTATATGTCCTTATTCAATATGAATTGTTGTAAATGAAAATAAAGGGCTATCTTTTAGCATAAGAGCATCTACTATGACTTGTCTATTTTTGAATCTGTAATTAAGAGGGAGATGGAGAAATGAATATGTCCTTATTCAATATGAATTGTTTTGTATGTTGTAGTAATATGGAGAGACGATATGGTACCGATGTTGAATATACAGGCGATGCTGTCACGATCAGTAACCGATGCAATATGAAAATGGTGCAGACAGTGTACGCGAAATTGGACAAAACTCACAAAGCCAAGTTAAGAAAAAGTTGTTTCTCGCAATTGCTAAAACTTAAAAATATTAAATTGGCATCACAGATTGTGCATCAATTGATAGTGCGTTCGGCGAAGAACAGCCAGAAGGAAGAAGCTTGGTTTATTGTTGGAAATAAACCTATAAGGTTTGGCATCCAAGAATTTGTTCTAGTCACGGGCTTAAATGCAGGTGGGGTTGAAGACGTCGACAAAACTTTAGGAATAGAATCCCCACTTATGGAGAAATATTTTAGCACGGAGGGAGAAACTGTAACGAAGGCAGATGTATATGATGTCTTTGAAACTTGTGACGACAATGGAGATAGGTACAAGTTGGGACTCATTCTTATTTTGGCTTATGTCGTGCTAGCTGCAGAGGACAAGACCAGATTGAGTTTGTGGTGGTTTGACTTGGTAGAGGATGAGAAAAAATTTAATAAATATCCTTGGGGAAAACTATCATTTGAGTGCACGCTTAAGATACTCAAACGTGATATGACTGACATAGTGGAAGGTCCAAAATCTAAATATTCGCTACATGGTTTTTCTCTTGCTATAATGGTATGTACCCAATAAGTAACTTGTATTTTATACATGAAATTATATGAAATTATGTTTCGATGAATTTATAATACTTGCTTTACTGTAGGTCTGGGCATTTGAAGCTATTCCAACTCTAGGAAATATATTTGCTACAGGACACATGGATGTAATTCCTAGAATGTTGGCTTGGGAGATTAACAAGAGGGTGGCAGCTGCTAAAATTAACTTGATTCTAGAATCGAAAGAGGTATATTGCATTTCATATTTATGTTTAGTCGGTAGAAAGTCCGTATATTTTCTTCTAGAAGATTAAATTTTTTGTATACACTTAACATCTGTACAGTTAGAGGTCAAATCGACATTGCTCCCGAATGAAGCTGAGCTACAGATGGCCTATTGGAAAGAGTTTCCATTTTGTGAGGAAGAAGATAACACTGCCTCCCAACATCACGAGGGAGACGAGCATGAGACAAATGCTAATCCATCGGATTCTCATGACGGACATGCTCCAACAGTACCTCAGTATCCATCACCACTGGTTGACCAAAATATAAGAGATTTGGTGAGAGATGTGGTGGGAGATGTGGTGAAGAGGGAGATGGAAAAAATTGTGATGAGACTTGATCGTATAGAGTACAAGATCGACAGGTTATCTGTAGGGGACAAATTTCGTTAAATGCAATTGATCGTGATGCTACCAAGTATAGTGCTGATGATGTATCGAAGGTTCCACCGGAGACGAGAAATAGGGAAGAAGGTGGGCTTGATAATCTGATGAAGAAGTTTAATGATGAGGGGCTATTAGAAGAGAATGAAGAGACGACCAATGACAAAAAAATCGAAGGAGAACAAGGAAATGAAAATACGGAGCATGCAAAGAATGATGTGACATCGGCTATGGTGTACGAAAGGAGAAAACGTACATTCGGTAATATAATGACATGCCATTATAATGTGTATTTGTCTTATATACTTTTATTTGAATACTTAGTGATGAATACTTAGTGACTCTATTTTTCACAACCTGCAGGTGACATTGTACAACAAAGGGATGAAGTAATGGATGCTGCTTACATGAGCCCAATGAGAGCCGATGATAATGAGAATGAAAAATGTGAAGGTATGCAAATTGAGAACATAATGTGCTTCTTTTGTGGACTTGTGTTTGAATTGATCTAAATATAAGTTTTGCTTTGTGAGGGGATGGCATACAACATGAGGAGATTACAACGTCTGTTGATGATGTGGCTCCTTTTAAGGTTGGGGAGAAAGAGAACAAATCGGACAACGGTATGCAAATAATGCAATGTGCTGTGAATCTGTTAGTGTACCTGTGTTAAGTTTGATAGTTTGTGTAAACTAGTTCAACCTCCAGGTGCTGGTGTACAAAATGAGGAGAAAAGAATGCCAACTTGTATTGATCATGTGACTCCTGTGATAGTTGAGGATGCTGAAGACAACTCGGGTGACGATATGCAGACATATATGCTATGTGCATCTTTGTATATTCATTTATTAAATTTGAACTGAGTATAGTCTTTGCAACCTTCAGGCAATAGGGTACATGATCTAACTATTATGTGTCGATCACCAAAAGGGCGTGGATATCGTTTGAAAAGAAAAGCACCCTTATTGGAGTCTCCGTACATAGACCCAACAAAGAAGAGAAAGTTGTGTGATGTTGGAGTATATGACCCATATCGAGAAGTAGATCCTGCGATGCTCGAGGCCCTCGATGAGTGGGATAAAACTACACATGCAACGTATATGAACATAATATATAGAGATATGCTTGTATGTGAATATTAATTTCAAATGATCTGATTTATATTGGTATGGTTTCTTGCTCAGGGATATGGTAAAATTTCAGTACCATGATGTGCAAGGCAAGTGGATGAAACAATTGTTGGACACTGATGGTTGGCTTAGAGATGAGGTCAGTATAAGAAACTCAGTTGCTTTATGGTCCATTAGATTGTTTTCGTTAACTAAATACTTAATTAATGTAGATTGTGGGACGAGGCATTATATCAAATTAGTGTTAGCCAAATACCCAAATCTGCTTTGGCAAGACTGTTGCATCATGGATTCGTGGTTTTGCTACTTTGTGAAAAAGGCTTATGATGAAATACAAAAGAATCCAAAGTCCAGGGAGCCCACATTTGACACATCAGCATTGTTGAACTATGTCAATGGACAAACACCGGAACGGTCAAGACCATGGAAAGAGTGCAAATACTTGTATTTTCCATGTTGCATGGACAACCATTGGGTCACATTTGAAATTGACTTGGAGAAGCGTACAATATCCAGGTTTGACAGTTTGCAAGGTCATGTGTACAAGGCAGTGACTCAAGAGTGGACGAAGCCTCTCCAAAAGATTATCCCTTTACTCATGAAAATGCATGTAATGTGTGATGAGCAATACAGTGCAAGGGAGTTCAAATGTGTGGATGTGAAAAACATTCCTCAGCAAAGCAATGGGTAAGGTCTATTAGTAAAGTCACTTAGATATCTATCCAACTATATTTTCATTGGAGATCTCACTTACCAAATTATGATCAATTTGTAGGGCCGACTGTGGGATATTGGCTTTGAAATACATAGAATTTCTGTTGGCGAAGCTGGATATTCATGCAATTCGAATTGACTGCGTACCAAGTTGGAGGAGGAAACTTGCCGCAGAGTTACTAGCATGGGACTTTGACCCATAGACCATACGTTGTTTGTTGTAGTAGTTGTTGGGGTGTAACATTTAGCCTTTTTCCACTATTTTGGCCCCGTTGATGCACACGTAATGTCACTATATACTATATATTTTGGTGGATGAATACTTGGTGACTGTCGTTATGTGGATGATATATTGTAATTCCTATGTTTAAATATTCTTTCGACTTTGATACCGTTATATCGAAACGTGTACTTTCTGTAATTGCTTCAGGTGATATAACGATATTCAGGTCGTTATAACGATTTCGATATCGTTATATCACACTTATACTTTCTGTAATTGCTTTAGGTACTCGAACGATTTCCATGTCATTATAACAACTTCTATATCGTTATAGCACATTTGTACATTCTGTAACTGCTTCAAATGTGCATTCTGTAAATGATTAAGTACTAGAACGATTTAAATGTCGTTATAACGACTTATATATCGTTATAGCACATATGTGCTTTCTGTAATTGCTTCAGGTACCAGAACGATTTCCATATCGTTATAACGACTTCGATACCGTTATATCACACTTGTACTTTCTGCAATTGCTTCAGGTACCAGAACGATATTCATGTCGTTATAACGACTTCTATATCGTTATATCGCACATACTTTCTGTAATTGCTTCAGGTACTAGAACGATTTAAATGTCGTTATAACGACTTATATATCGTTATAGCACATTTGCACATTCTGTAAATGCTTCACATGAACACTGCAAATGCTTAAGTACTAGAACGATTTAAATGTCGTTATAACGACTTATATATCGTTATAGCATATTTGCACATTCTGTAAATGCTTCACATGAACACTGTAAATGCTTAAGTACTAGAACGATTTAAATGTCGCTATAACGACTTAGATATCGTTATAGCACACTTGTAGTTTCTGTAATTGCTTCAGGTACCAGAACGATATTCATGTCGTTATAACGACTTTGATACCGTTACATCACACTTGCACTTTCTGGAATTGCTTCAGGTACCAGAACGATATTCATGTCGTTATAACAACTTCGATACCGTTATATCACACTTATACTTTCTGTAATTGCTTCAAGAACTAGAACGATTTTAATGTCGTTATGTCGACTTATATATCGTTATATCACACTTGTAGTTTCTGTAATGAGTGGTAATGCAATAATGGCTGGCTATCAATGATTTTTAAATGATTGAAAATGTGATTGTTTTGATATGATTACCAAAATAATTATTTTTTAAATGATCACAGGCCTAAATGACCAAAATGATTAAATGATCATTTGTAAATGTTAAAACAAAAAAGTGAATGTGTCCAATATTTTTGTCAAGGTAGTATATCAATTAAGAATGTGATCCTTTAAAAATAATTATCTTGGTAATCACTCAAGACAATAATAATTCCTTGTAACGATCATTTAAAGAGTGATTGCATTATCACTCACTCAACAAGCGTTGATTCAGTGGTAATGCAATAATGGCTAGCTATCAATGATTTTTAAATGATTGAAAATGTGATTGTTTTGATATGATTACCAAAATAATTATTTTTTAAATGATCACAGGCCTAAATGACCAAAATGATTAAATGATCATTTGTAAATGTTAAAACAAAAAAGTGAATGTGTCCAATATTTTTGTCAAGGTAGTATATCAATTAAGAATGTGATCCTTTAAAAATAATTATCTTGGTAATCACTCAAGACAATAATAATTCCTTGTAACGATCATTTAAAGTATGATTGCATTATCACTCACTCAACAAGCGTTGATTCAGTGGTAATGCAATAATGGCTAGCTATCAATGATTTTTAAATGATTGAAAATGTGATTGTTTTGATATGATTACCAAAATAATTATTTTTTAAATGATCCACGAGCCTAAATGACCAAAATGATTAAATGATCATTTGTAAATGTTAAAACAAAAAGTGAATGTGTCCAATATTTTTGTCAAGGTAGTATATCAATTAAGAATGTGATCCTTTAAAAATAATTATCTTGGTAATCACTCAAGACAATAATAATTCCTTGTAAAGATCATTTAAAGTATGATTGCATTATCACTCACTCATTTAAAGTAATACATACTGTAATTATAATAACAATAATGAAGTGGTGGATGAATACCGTATCATCGATAACGAAACCATTTCCTATAAGTATAGCTTCTACGGACGTATATGTGTGTTAACGATATCAAGTCTTTATAACGACATGGAAATCGTTCTAGTTCATGAAGCAATTCACGAAACTACAAGTGTGATATAACGATATATAAGTCGTTATAATGACATTTAAATCGTTCTAGTACTTAAGAATTTACACAGATTCATGTGAAGTATTTACGTATGTGCAAATGTGCTATAACGATATATAAGTCGATATAACGACATGTAAATCGCTTTAGTACTGAAGCAATTACGTAAAGTATAAGTGTGATATAACGATATAGAAGTCGTTATAACGACATTAATATCGCTCGCACCAAGCAATTGCGTAAAGTACAAGTGTGATATAACGTATCGAAGTCGTTATAACGATATAGAAATCGCTCGTACCTGAAGCAATTACAGAATGTACAAATGTGTTATAACGATATATAAGTCGTTATAACGACATTTAAATTGTTCTAGTACTTAATCATATACAGAATGCACATTTGAAGCATTTAGAGAATGTACAAATATGCTATAACGATATTCATGTCGTTAGAACGACATGACAATCGTTCTAGTGCCTGAAGCAATTACAGAATGTACAAGTGTGATATATCGATATAGAAGTCGTTCCAACTACCTGTACGATAATGACGACATATATGCAGTTGCAGCACATATCACTTACGTAGTACATGCATACAAATAGGAAGCCCATTCCAACTAAAAAGATGTCTAAATTATTACACATAAGCATGACATCCCAACACAAAGAATTTAGACGCATAAGTTCTTACAAAGTGAGAGAATAACATCGAAGAAAGGGAACTTAAACATCATTCATCTTCTGGAACTACTAGGCTTGTACAAGTGGCACGGTTATGACCTGTTTTCTGGCATTTACTACACTTGCGAGGCTTGCGAGACTCTCCGGCTGATCTTTTTCTATTTTGCGACGGTCGTCCACTTTGTCTTTTCACCAATGGTTGGAGGACCTTCCTAGCCAAAGACATACTAAAATTTTCCACTCATCTTCTTTTCGGCAGAGGATACACAAATTCGAATACGATTGCCTCCAATAAGTAGTAATCAGAATATAGACTACAGAATTGTAAATCAATTATCCCCATTAAACCTTATCACGGCAATGGCATGTGCACATGGGAACTTGTCCAAATCAAATTTCTTACATGTACATCTACGTGCTTCCAAGTCCACAATGTGATGTTCCAAATTATCACCAACATCATAAACATCGGGGGAAATCGGCTTCACCTCCAATCCCTCTGCCTCATTATACATTTGAAGCATTTTCTTTTCTAAGGATGGAGTGAGAACGCTGGTACATTTTTCAGCTGCGACGTGTCTTTCATAGAACCACCTCTGTTGTGTTTCCCGTATATAATCAATCAATCCAATTATAGGAAATTCTCTCGCACTTTTTAACAAGCTGTTTAGCGATTCGGCATTGTTTGTAGTCATAATATTGTATCGTACTCCACTAAAGTGTGCTCTAGCCCAATAACAATAATCTTCTTCCAACAAGTAATCACTAATTCCTTCCGCTTTACTAAATAGTGCCACCAAAT
Source organism: Jasminum sambac (assembly GCA_018223645.1). Taxonomy (NCBI): domain Eukaryota; kingdom Viridiplantae; phylum Streptophyta; class Magnoliopsida; order Lamiales; family Oleaceae; genus Jasminum; species Jasminum sambac. The sequence goes on along the minus strand of CP073648.1, from coordinate 22,797,994 downwards.
TGTTCTCAAATTCTGGTATTGTATAAGCCTCTGCTGTTGCCTTGAACAAATGTGCAATATCACAACGTGGAAAACGAGTCTTCAGATTCCTTTGCAAGTGGTACATACAGTTTCCTTGATGAGCAAACTCAAAAACCTTTTGAAATCCATTTTTAATGCATCGTGCACGATCGGAAATTATCGCAAGCTCCTCCGTATCACCTGTGATTAACTTCAACTTTTCGAAGAACCAACCCCAAGACTTATTATTTTCAGAATCAACTATCGCCCAAGCAAGGGGATATATCTGGTAATTTGCATCCTGACAAGTTGCTACAAGTAAAGTACCTTTATGACTCGAAGTCAAATGAGTCCCATCCACGAAATAACTCGTCGCATTGAGTTAAGAAATCCACGTATGCTTGGTCCCAAAGCCATAAAAAAATATTTGAAACGTTCTTTTTTAGTAGTGTGAATGAATGTTACTGTACATGGATTTTGTAACTCCAAAACATGGGAATACGATGGCAATTTTGCATAGCTTTCACTTGGTTTCCCGCGGATCAATCCCATAGCATAATATTTCGCCATATAAGCCTTTGTATAACTTAGCGTGATGCCAAACTCCCGACGAATGTCACTAATAATGTCTCTCGGTCTATACAGTCGATTAGCATCTTGAAACTTAGGGGCGATGTGGTTTCCAATAACTATATATGACGCATGCTTGTGGTCTTTGCGGCGCACACTCATTGAGCAAGTGTGATTACTTTGGTATTTTCGAACTTCAAATATATCAGAATTTTTAAACTTTGTAGCCCGCAAACGCCACGTGCATTTATCCTCTATACACACAACTTCATATATGCTCTTATTTGACTTCTTCACTTTAAATTCGAAGTGACACTCCATAGCCATAGATAACATTTTTTGTATCAAACCCTTCTTCGTTGGAAATAATTGTCTAACTTTCACATTTAAACTTTCTGGAATTCTCACCGATGAACCACAATGGATCGAAGAAAAGCTTGAAACTACAACTCGACTACCGCTTTCATTTGTACGGACTGCCACATTTCCATCTCCAAGAGTTTGACTTTGGGTTTCATGTGCATTCAAACCATCATTGTTGTCATCTATCATATTTTGATTATGATTTTCAGTTGCAATCAAGTTAGCACCATCCATGGCTTCTAATGGATTGTTCACTACCACATCTCTCTCGGGATAATCTTGAATAACATCAAAATTATTCCAATGTAGTAACCTCCCATCACCATTATCATCGATCGCGACATTCTCAATTTGCACAAAGTCTTCATCCCCATTCATATGAAGTTGTTCTTCACCATCAACCCGTGATAAACATGCATCAACATCTACCAATTCTCGATGTTCAACAGTTTTTTCTACGAGTGTAATGCACAAAAAAGTCTCTCTACAGACTGCAATGAACCAATGCACATTATTGTCACAGTCAATGATGGTCGGTGCTGCTGGAGCTTTACACACCATAGGGACAAGGCATGCCATCTTCATTTCGTATAGCCTTGAATCAAAATTCAATACCTCCTTCACTTTGTCATATAGTTCAACATATGAAATTGTTCTCGAAACAAACATAGGCGTTGTCTTTCCTTTATCATTTTCCACATATTTCCATGTCCATACACCTTCTGTATTCTTCTCGAATTCAACTGGATGACAAATAGATATCCATACCATGTCCGCATTGTCCATAACTGCTATTAAACAAAACATTCTTGAGAAATATAGATAACAATATTAACGTCGTTCTGTAAAACAAATAACGATATTTATGTCGTTACATTTGCATTTGAAATATATCACATGGTACCATCAAAACAGATTATTATGCTTTACTTCAAGTAGTAGAAATAATAAAAGTAAACTGAAAATAAGCAAGGAGCGACTTTAACACACCATAACGGCTTCTAACTTGTATAATTTGACAGCCTCGTTTTGTTTATCTTCATTTCATAGTTTTAACTTACCTTCGTATATATATTTTGGTGGTTTAACCATATGAACAATTCCAAGCACACATCAAGCATATTACAAAACAATATTGAAATTGTTATTTCAACACGAAAGGTGAAAATTTAGCTATGGTGAAATAACGATGTTATACTCGTTATGGAGATATGTAAAAACAATATTGAAGTTTTTATTACACCACAATGACGAAAAATATACTTACATGATACACAACGATATTAGCCTAGTTATAAGTGTATGTATAACGATATTGAATTCGATATTTCAACACGAAAGGAGAAAATCTAGTTACGGAGGAGTAACCATTTTATACTCATTATAGACATATGGAAAAAGGATATTGAAGTTGTTATTTTACCGCAATGGAAAAAAATCTACTTAATGAATAAATAATACATAACGATATTAGACTCGTTATCAACTTCCATATAACGATATTAACGTCGTTGTTTCAACAGGAAAGGAAAAATCTAACTACGGAGAAGTAACAATGTTATACTCCTTATAGAAATATGTAAAAACAATACAGGTCGTTATTATTTCACCACAATGGGAAAAAATCCACTTAAAGGATCCATCAAGATATTAGACTCGTTATAATTATAATTGGAATGATATTAAATTTGTTATTTCAACACGAAAGAGGAAAATCTACCTACGGATAAGTAACGACATTATACTTCTTATAGACATATGTGAAAAAGATATTGAGAAAGATAAGTAAATAATCGACATTAATGCACCATAACGACTTCTAACTTTGCTATACCCAAATGAGCAACATAAAACCCTAATTAAAGCAAGAAATAATTGTGAAGATGTAGAAAGAAAATGAAATAGTTGATTATACCATACCTTCTCTTCTTCTTCAAATGCCCAATATCAATCTTCTTCAAGATTTTGGTTATTTGTGGGAATGAGAATATAGATTCATCTACATTGTATAATAAATGAGAAATTCAATTATGGGAAACAAAGAGAGATGAAAAGAAGATACAAGATGATGTTGGATTGGAATTACTTACTTGGATGAGCCAATGAACCGAACAGCAGAAGGCACCAAGCGTAGAAGCCGATTTTCTGGTATGCTCATTCACGGGAGAAATTTATTGGGAATTAGGTGAATCAAGACAAGGACAAGATGGTCATTATATATATTCTTTTTCTATTTATTTTACCTAATGGCTATCTACACAAAAATTTATAATGTGGGTCTTTTTAAATGAATTTTTTGTTTGACCAACCCTTTTAAATGAATCCCTCATGTTTTAATTAGGAAATTGCAAACCTAGTCCCTCAATTTATTTACTTAGCTTAAGTTGATCCTCATACTTTATTTAATTTGTTAATCCTTAACTTTTAATTCGTATAATATAACCCTAAATGTTATTTGCAAATTTAATCCCCCACTTTATTTATATTATTTAAGTTATCCTATAAAGTTTATTTACATTCTAGTCCTTAACTTTCAATTGTTACAATTTGACCTCTAAACTTTTATTTCACTTTTAATCCTTTAATTTCTTATTCCTATTTAAGTTAGCCCTTAAACTTTAATTGCATATAAGTCCCTCATGTTTTAAAAATCTTATAATTGAGTCCAAAATATTTTTAGTTCACTTTTATTGCATAACAGACCCTCAAACTATTCGATTCTTTCAAATTGACCCCCGAAGTTTTATATTCTTTCTATTTTGGTCCATAAACTTCTACATTATCTACAAATACTTAATAATAAAGAGTATTAACCTAAATTAAATTCTTTATTGACTGGAAGAGGCGTACGAACAGTTAGAGGACTTACTTCTCACCGTTAGTAAGCTCAATATTCGGCTAAGGGTTAAGGTAGTTTTCCCTTTCTAAAAAGTTTCTTTCAATGTGCACATTTGCAATTAATATTATTATAAATACTGCATCTAAATGTTATGTGACGATAGGCTTTTTATAGCCTACTTATGATGTGTTTGCTCGACACTATGACGATAGGCTCTTAACCTACTTACGACGTGTTTCAATAGCATTATGATGATAGGCCTTTAACTTAATATATTATAACGACGTGCTATTAAACACTATGATGACGTGCACGATTAAGAGGGATGATGAACGAACTTGTATTTCATGCACTTTCGTATTTTATGTTAAATGATGATTATGTGCCTGTAATTTGTAACATATATTAATTGTTATCTGCTGGATCTACTGAGTATTTAAAATACTCACGCTTTCTCTATCCAATGAACAAATTACAGATTAAGGACTCGGAGGCTTGGCGAGGCTTAGGAATCTCTTAGGGTTCTTCAAATAAATTAATTTTATTTCCTTTGACAATTGAACACTTTTAAATTGCCGAAGTAATGACTTTCGAATGTTTCGAACTTGTTAGTACTTTAATTGGATGTTTTGAGGTGATTGTGTTAAAACGATCGTGAAACGCTCTATCGACTTTGTTAATTTAAATTAATTTTCGCATTTTAGTTATTTGTGATTTTTCCGCATTTAATAATATTATTACATTTAAAAAAAAAGACAAGAATTTAAGTGTTTTTAAAGAAAGAACTAACGTTCCGGGTTGTTAGAACTCGGGGCGCTACAGCAGACAACCGGCAGTGGTGAATGCCACAAGAGTTGATTACGCTCTTGATAAGTTCGATTTGTTCGGAAGAACAATGTGAAGAGATTAAAATCTCTCACAAGAAGCATCAAAGCTATCTCTTTTCATTGAACTCCAAAGTTGTGTACATATGAATTTGTTTGCCTACATATACAACTAAGGAAATGAAATAATAATAAAATATTAAAATATCCAAAAAGTAGTCACAAAAATACTAAGTTGGTCAAAATTACGACCGTAAGTTTTGAAGTTACGGCCATAAATTTTATGATACGGCCGTAAGACAAAAGAGTACGCCCGTATATTTGTCTTTGCATGTTTTGGTAAAAAACTGGCAGAATCGATGTTACGGCCGTAATTATGAATGGTACGGCCGTAACACTTCTGATACGATCGTATTACAAAATATACGACTATAATTTACTCTCTGAAAAACACTGTTATCCGAGCCCCAATTTTATGGCCGTATGGTTTATGGTTACTGCCGTAATACATGAGTTACGGCATTATAAATATACGTTACGGCTGTAAATTCTGTCTGCTTGTCTATTCTTGCTCTTCCATGTCCCAAGCTCTTAGGTAGATGATTTCTTTCGGCTCGTGAGCTCCCGTTGGTCGATCTAAGCTTTGAGATGACTTCTTAAGGCCATTTTGACATACTTCTTCCACCCAAGTCATCAATGTTCGTTCCATCTTCTTGGCACGACTTCAAGTAACCAATCTCATTGGCTGGTGGGCCTCCTCGGCCGACATGGAAGTATCCGGAATCGTATCATATTATCATCTACCCTATCTTTGCACTTATAAATATATTATTTTATTAGTGTAAATTTCTCATGTTTGAACGGTTGAACCATGTCATTGTGGTACTTTGAGTGTCATTGTGGTACTTTGAGTATCATTGTGAGTAGTTTCTAGATTACGATGACGGCTTTTTTTGTTAGATTAAAAATGCCTTCACATTAGTTAGTAGCCACATGGTAAGAAGCCATAAATAATCATACGTGGTTACTATGTCTTGATGTTTCACTAACGAGTAACAGATTATACAAATCTCTATCATCCTTGTGCAACAAATCTCTATACACCCATGTGGTAACAATGAGTGGTAACGACAAAGAAATATAATATAGCTTCTCTCATTTCTTAATTTTCTTTTTTTTTTTTTTTGAGAAACTATCCCAGCTTGAAAATCCAAGCCTGGGATAGAGGTTCTATTAATAACAAAAGCAATTACACATAGTCAGAGGAGGACATATGAGCTTTACCTCCCAATATGCTTAGTACAAATGCAAACATGAACATACTACATGGAATGCAACCTATACAACCTATAAAAATGCTTTAAAAGCAACACAACAATCAGTGTAATCTAATATACAACAAACTAACATGATCCAATTTAGTAATGCCTCTAGCTTCTTTCGGAAGATCTGAAGGATTAAGAATAGATTGTGACCTCATTGAGTAGCCCATATTAGCCATATAATCAGCTAGTTTGTTCCCTTCTCTCCAAATATGAGTGACCTTGTAAGATATATGTTGAAGATGCTGTCTAATACTTTCAAGAATATAGAGCTCAGTCCATGCTCCCATTCTGTCTTTAGATATAAGCTGAACAGTTGAGAGAGAATCCGATTCAATCCAAATATGAGTGATACCTTTCTGCCTACATATTTGCAAACCAAAGTCAATAGCTTTAAGTTCAGCTATAAGAATAGGACAATCAGCATAAAAGTAATAATAAACCCAACATATACTGCCAAGATAGTCTCGAATAGCACCACCACATGTCGCCATACCATCAGCCTTCATTGTGCCATCTGAATTTAATTTGAACCAGGTAGGAGCAGGTTTTTGCTAATAAACCATCGTAGAATGAACTTGTTTAGGAGTAGGCGGATTATAGATACTAATAAGTTGATCTTTCAAGAGAAAAGTTCTCTTTATCACTCTCTGTGCTGACATTCCAACAGTCTGATGCTTAGCAGCATTACGCTCCATCCATAAAAAGCATGTTAGGCAACCACTTTTTTAACTTTTTACCACTTTTTTATTCACTCCTTCTTTATCCTTAATCAATCACATCCACATATCTCATCACATTCACAAATCTCTATCACTCAACTCCACTCATTCTCTCTTCTGTTTTACATTAAAAACCATTATAAATGATTCCCTATCACCCTAAAAAACCAAAATGCAATACAAGGAATAAGAGTCATATGAATATTCTGTAGTTGAGATGATAAAATCCAATGCATGGTCAATTGTTGTGGAAGATAGTATTGTTGGTAATCAATATTACATACATCATGTACAACCTCCCAAACTTGACAAGCAAAGGAACCATTGAGAAACACATGGGGAATAGTGTAGAGGTATTTGCTTGGGTGGGCTCAAAACTTGCAGTAAATGTAGAGGTATAGAATTGAGAATAGACTTGACCAATGTCATTCTTTTCCCTGAGGATAATTTGCGATGCTCCCAACTAGTTATTCGTTTTTGAATTTTATTAATTAATTTTTCATATGAAAAGATCTTCTTATAACCATTGTGTAAGGGAACACCCAAGTATGTTATGGGGAGAGATTGCTCAAGAAAACCAGTAACTTCTTTAATAATGGACTGATGCTTGACTTTGAGAGTAATAAAGCTACTCTTAGCTTGATTAATCTTTTGTCCAGCAGCAGGTGTATACTGGTCCAGGAAAGTCATAAGTTTGGAAATAGATTGCTTTTGCCCATTAGAGAATATAAGAACATCATTTGAAAATGAAAGATTGGGCACAAGAACAGAACATCCATATTGAAAAGCCAAGCCTTGATGTATTTTCTGAAAAGCTTATATAAACCTCTATTGAGCACCTCTTCCAAAATAATAAAGTGTGATGGAGAACTTGATCACTTTGACAAATACCTCGATATGATTTGAAATACCCTTGCAACTCACCATTAATCAACAAGGAAAATCCACAATTCAATATAACATGATTTATTTTAGTGATCCAAGCCTCATCAAATCCAAATCTCCTCATCACAAGCAAGAGGAAAATCTTAATTAACCTGTCATAAGCTTCTCAATGTCAAGCTTAAATATAGTATTTCCTCCCCGAGTTGTTCTCCCAATTTGGGAGACTATCTCCTGAGCTAATAATATGTTATCAACAATAGAGAGCCCTAGTGTAAAACCACTCTGACAAGGAGAAATGAGTTTAGGCAACAATTTATTCAATCTAGTAGGGAGAACCTTAGAAATGATCTTGTGAGAGACATTGCACAAACTAATAGGTCAAAAAAACTTCCAGCTGAATGCATGAGGAATTTTGGGTATTAAAACAATACTAGTGGCTTCCATAGCTTCAGGAAAGGCTCGCCCTTTAAAGAATTCAAGCACAGCATCAGCGAGATCAATAGGAATTATATCCCGACAATCGTGATAGAAAGCATCAGGATATCCATCTGGACCAGTAGCTGAGTCCCGGGGAAGAGCAAAAACAACCTCCTTAATTTCTTGTACTCAAAGGGTGTGAATTCAGCATAGAATTATCATCAGCAGTTAAAATTTGGGGTATACAGTCCAAGATATTGGTATTCTCAACAATTGACTCAGCACTAATTAACTTTTTGAAATAAGCAACAACAGAATTTTGAATCTCCTAAGGATATTCCAAAATCACACCACTCTCATCTAGAATCTGGAAATTCTGTTAAAACTTCTTCTCTTTTGGACAATAGTATGAAAAAGCATGTATTTTTGTCACCTTCTTGGAGCCATCTAATTCCAGATTTTTGCTTCCAAAAGATCTCTTCCAGATTTCTTAATTTGTTTGAAATCAAATAAGTGCAATACTTTTTGAATGGGTAAACGGTTAACTGACACATAAAAATTCAATTAAGTAGTTTCTTGAAGATTGATTATTTCGATTTAGGTTCTTTTGATCTCACCTCTCACATATCAGTCAACGGATGTGCAATCACAGTGACTACACTATGTTGCTAAAATGTGTTATGCAGAACCATGCGAACACACTATGTTACTAGCATATTGTAGGACTATGAACACATATTGTTATCACAAGTACTACTATTAATGGTTCTCGAACTAAGTTTGGTAGTACTGCTCACATCTAGTAACATATCACAATCACAACAAACTAAACAATACACATGTGGTAGGGATGATTTACACAGGCACAAAACCCTTTTTAATCCTAGTAACAATGATCAATTACCAAGGTGAAACAAGTATTTTCAAATGTATATATATGCACAACACATCGAAACAAACACACAAAATTTACTCAGAAATTGTTAGTCTAACATGTAATTGCTTAACATACCTCCAAACATATTCTTGTGTCAAATGTCACTTACCATGTTCTTAAGACACGACATCACGTTTTCTTCAAATGACAATTACCATGTTCTTGTATCTAACATATCTATATCTATATATATATTACAAGAAGATGTGGTTGGAAGTTGTCAATTTAAAAACAGTTATTGGACAAATAATTAGTTAAGCAACTACTGCACAAATTATATTAGGACAAGTGTAATTTTTTCAACCACCAGGCTAAATTGTTAACTTCTTGGAGCAATTTTCTTCTCTAATTTAATAATAGACTTTTATATATAATCATAAATCTTAAATTAATTTATGCATCCCTTTATTAACACAATTTTTCTATTTTCGACATGACAACATTAAGAATTGAAAGAAAATTATTCAATGATAAGAAATTCACAGTTCAATATGTCCAAGAAATATTATAGACATCTTTTGTTATTCAGTGAACATAGTCAACTTCTACATGTATGCATTCATAAACGTAAATATGTACACTCAATTATATATATATCTATATATAATATCTATATATATAAAATATATTTTAAAGGATGGTACACGCTCCCTATTTTATATAATCTATATCTATATGTTATATAAAGTTGAAGTGATTTTGAAATTATTAATTGAAAATAGCTATTTGAACAAGAAATTATTTATTGTTTTGTTGTAACAACTAAATGCTACCATATGTACTATTACTTAATTTTTTTTTTATAAATTCTAACTTCTTCCAGTAATTTATGTACGTTTCATTATTTTATCGATCTAGATTAAATACTTCCTTATCCTATAGTAGATATATGCCACGTATCAACAAGTTAAAGCAATAGTTTGTTGAAAGCTTTTCTTACATCTTTGAATTTTAAATTTTTTCTAATTTTTTGCAAATTTGAAACTTAAAAAAAAGCAACAATTTGATTTTTCAAGCAATAATAATTTTTTTTCGTAAATGCAAGAATAATAATTTATTTAATTAATTAAATTAGGTTTTTCTTTATCAACAATTATACTAATACTAATTTTACAAATAATTTATTCCACAATAACTAAACAATAATTATTCCAACAAATATTATTTTCCTTCCTATTTGATTATTGCAATATTTTAATAGTTGATAGGAATTTTGACGGAAAGATTTTGAAGTTTTTATAATATTATTATGATCAGAAAATTGTGAATACACATTTAAGACATTATTATTTCGACTAAAATAAAATAGTAGTAAACAAAAATATAAACACATGAGTACTTCATCACAACCACTATATTTGATAATGGGTGTAGTGCTAGATACCTGCAAACAATAATCACAATGTTTTAAATAACACTGCTAAAACAAAATACCAAAAGTATATCAATTGAAATATTATAAAGCATTTTTTATTGTTTCTGTAAATTCGCATGACCTAAATTGAATTTATTTTCAATAATTGAATTTAGTTAATTCATATTACAACTATCCACAAATACTTCCATGTTTTCGATTATAATATGTTGGCCAATAAGTTATATGCTAACAATACATATAGTTCATTTTTCTTTGGTTATTATTTTTTTATCTTTTATTTATTTATTTATTTATCATTTGCGTTGGAAAATCAAATATTAGGAAAGACTACGTTGGTCGGTTTATCATAAGTTTTGAGGCATACATTTCAATTTCTTTTTATTTTTTTCCAATAATATATGATTAGTTCTCCTACTTGTTGATCCGGCAAGTGGGGACGAGTGTTCATGATGTAAAGAGATTATTAGTTATTTCATATATAATAAATTTATTTCTTCAGTATGGTTAGGTTTATTTTTTTCTCAAATTTTTAAATTAATTTTATCTTTTTTATAAATATATAAAGTTGATGGATTATACAGGATTCTTTTTAAAAATTATAAACTAAAATTTTAAATTAAATTTATTTTAGGATTAGAAAAATTAATATTGTGACGATTCAAACTTTATTTAATGAAAATAAAATAATCACAAAGGCTTCACATTCAATGAATTTATATGATGAAGTTGCTGTTGAAGATTACATTTTTTATTTCTTTTAATATACATGTACCAGTTTTATATAAAGTTACATTAATTTAGGTAATTTATTTTTTATGCAAAAGTCACATTTTTAGAAATCATAGTTTAAGTTGTATTATTTTTCTAGGTTTACAATTTTTACGATATGGGATACAATAAGTAACTATATGACATTAATTGTACTATAAATCTACATATATAAGTATTTGATATTAAATGTTGTCTTCAAAGAACTTTTTCAAATTTTATATTAATTTGTTTAGTAAATGAGTATTTAGCTTATTTGTAATTTTTTTTAAAAAAAAGAACCAATCAACTATTACGTGATTTTTACACCTCTGTCCAGTTGAGAAGTGGGGTTTTGGATTCCCCTACTTTTTTATTGACAAAATTAAAGGCCACAAAGGGAGGGTGACATAATACTAAAACCTTCAGGAATCAAATTACAAGCTTGTTTACCTCGAACAATACTAAAGAAAATCAACACAAGCAAAGATTTTACTCATAAGTTTTAAGCAGTCTAACATTAGTAACATATAACCTATCAAGTCTAGCAACACCTTTCAAGAACCTCGCCATTTGCTGCGGTGAAAAAAATGCAATTAATCTGTAATAATAACGTAAAAACCATTTTATTTTACTTTTTGTTTTAATATTTTTTTTATTGATATTATAGTCATTGTCCATATTTAATTTTATATTTTTTTGAAAGATACATTTAATTTTATATTAAGTAAATAACTATTAAATTTTTATTCTGTGCCACGCATGAGATGAATACTAGTTATGTGTTAATATTCCAGTGTCATATGAATGCAATTATAATCTAGTTCCCGATTGGACACAGGTTTAGTGTGCTCAACTAACACATGTCATCTCAGTATTGGATGTATGTTGGATAATGCTATGTGATTATATCATATATTCAATTCTGAGATGACATGTATTAAATGAGCACGATAAACTCGTACCCAATCGGGCACTAATCATAATTATTCGACTATGATTATGAAACCAAGCAAAACTTAATAAACCAACGATGAATCGAGTATAAATTAAGTTGGAATATATGCAAGTTCATTTCTCCATGTACGGTCTCTCACCTATGGAACTAAAGGCGAATTAAACAATTTAATTGTCTCCACAGTGACGAACATAGGTTGTTACCAGATTGTGGAGATCATTCGTCTCTCTATTTTCTGGTTGTGGGATTGCTTTTGAGGAACGTGTATATATGATAATTACGGTCAATTCTTTTATTTATTTATTATTTTTTTTACATATGGATAATCATGATATTTGACTATGTTTTGTCATTTATCTCAATCATTATCTCATAAATAGATTTTGCAAACTGAAAAATCCTTTTTCATTGGCTTACACATGTTTCATGTTTGAGTTTTATAATTACTGGTATCCTTTTTATTCTTTTTTTTTTAATTTTATAAACAATAAGATTATTTATATTATATTATTTCCGTTGCTTATTTTTTCAAATATGGACATTCTGAGCTGTTACCTTACTTGCAAAAATTACGGCTATTTTTGAGAAAGTTGAAAAACTTGAGCAAATTGGTAACTACCCATGAAAATATGGTTGTTACCAAAACTTCCATTGGGCCGCGCATCTCTATGCCATTTGTGTATACACTAATGATGTTAGTTGTAAAGAGCTGCCAATTCTGCAAGGGGAACTTCTATCTGACTGTAATTGGGGAAGAATGGAAGATGCTGATTATGTGCGAGTAATAAAGAATCAAGAGTTGTATCTCCACCAAAGTCTAAAAGTTTAATGTTTGGGCCAATATATTTAAGGGTGAGACTAAATGCACCCCAAATTTGCTTAATACACCCATTTTAGGAGAAAAAGACAATTCTATCCTTCTAAATGCATACACTTTCTTCTTTTTTTTTTCATTTTTATTTTTTTATATTCCATTCGGCCTGGTGAAGCCGAACATACCTCTTGTGTAGGCCAAACACAATTCAAAAAATAAAAAATCGAAGCTAGAGCACTTTTGTTGTTTGCGAAAATATATCATTCTACTTCACCAAATCACCATTGTCTTTTTTCTTGTTTCTTCTTCTTCCTTCCTCAATTTTAATTTCTTTTTTTTATTTTTAATTTTTAATTTTTTTTTGTTCGGCCTGAATAGGCCAGTTGGTGTTCCATCTGTCTTGATTCGACCATCAGTGTTCCATCTGTGTCAAGTAATTTCTCGCTCTAGACCATGGCAATTCAATATAAACAAGGGCAAAATAGATATAACTTTCCACCAAACCAACGTTACCATTTCAGTAGAGTTAGCACATAAACATGAAATTAACATATATAACAACCACAAAATTTCGTGATCTACAAAATTATTTTGATTATCAGTAAACATTCAAAGATGAATAGCAGCCATTGAAATATCATGGATACAGAGAGAGAGGGGGAATCGTTGAAACTATAAAAAAACCTATAAAATTTTATAATCCTCATTTGATATCCTCACCCGGGCACAAAAATGTCAAAAAACCCGATGAAATTCAATCCTCATTAAAATTTATGCATATTTGTAATCTAAAGAGTTAGGAGGTGATAGGATTGAATTTTGTACCCTTTTTTTTTTTTTTTAATGAATTTGTATGTAAAAGAGAAGATAGAATGAGTATAATTCGATGGTGGATATTTGTTTAGGACATGCAGGTCTTATGAGATACGTGAATGTGATTGGTTTAACCAAAAAAAAGAATGGCTAAAAATGGATGAAAAAGTGGGAAAAGGCAGTAAAAAACGGAGGCTAACCTGCAGGTAGTACTTCATTGTCAAAAAAAAAAAAAAAAAAAGTACATGGGTCAACTTGGTGTGGAGCTGGGTACTCACTTCATCAAAGGCTCGTCGAAGGGGGGTGAAGTCTTTGCAGGCTTTGATTAAAACCAGCAATTTGACCATGCAATTCCAATTACCAATTTACCACAAAATGGCAAATTCAGCATGCCTTTGTGACTCAATATTTGTCAGTGAGTTTAATTGCTAAGATGAGTAATAATCAATCGGTGGATAATCACCGTCCTAAATCTGATTAAGCATCATATATGTCCCTAGATGCTAAGCAGCAACTAATAACGGCGAAAGGATCATCACAAATTCCCATAATTTGTTGGCAAGAATATTTAAATTAAAACCAAGTCCTTTATTAACTACAAAAATACCCCGTTTAGTTAAAAATACAAAACTTTTACGGAGTGAACTTTTTGGGATTCCTACCAATTTTCCCAGTATAAGAATTATGAAATCACTCAATCACCATTTTTTCAAGAAATTATACATTTTTCGAAAAATTAAAACAACAGAAAACCTAAAGAATATATTAAAAAGGGAGAAAATCCCACCATAAGGGCCAAATACATTTATTGGAGAAATTAAATCACCGCGAACCTAAGCTCAATCAAAACGGGGAAAAATAGCACAATAAGGGGCAAAAACTTCTAACAGTAGGCTGATGAATTCAAAATTTATCTAGAAATGATGCTTGAGAATCAAATCAATGTCCATCAATCCAATAATAATCTTGAAGCAAAAAAGTTGCGAATAATCTTGGATTTTGAAAAGTAAGACAGAGGTATTGAGAGGGTAGAATTTGAACAAAGGCCCAACTTGCTCCTCCTTTTCAATAGTTAAGATAACTCCAACAAAGGAAAACAATTTTGTAGGGTGTAGATCAACACGAAACCCGAATTTAAAACGCATTACTTTCATTAAAAATGAAATAAAAGTTTACAAATACGTTCGAAATAAACATCGAGAACAAATCTCGAATTACAAAGTTGTTTTCACAAAGAAAATACTCAAAACTCTTACACAAAATCTCAGATCTAGAACAAGAGAACCATCTTCTTAATAACTTGTGAAAAACACTAAGTGATTCACTAGCAAGAATATAAAGAGAGAACCCTAGATCTATTTTGTGGAGAGAGAGAGGGAGAGAGAGAGAGAGAGCCGAGAAGAGAAGAGAATAATGGAGCTAATTCTCGGTCAAAAAATATGATCCCAAAACCAAGTTCAAAATTGGACACCAGAAACGAGACCAAGCTGTTGAATTGATAGATCTAATCTTGTCCAAAAGCTTGTCAAATACGCTTCCAAAGTCAAGGCTGAATCACTTCAAGATGGGCTTCAAACACGGGTCAAGAAATGGACAGCAAAAGTGGGCTGTTCTTGGTTATATTAATTAGGCCATCACATGACTAACAATCTCCACCTTGATAGACATGTTAACCTGAGAAACAAAAACAGCAAAGCAAAACAGCAGAACAAAAGAGGATAGCAAAAGAGCAATATTAATTTGCTACAATATTAAGAAAATTTAAAGCGCATTTAAACTTAGGCAAGGGAATGACTTTCGTCCCTGAATCTGCAGGATTGAGTTGGGTCGGAATTTTCACCAAGTTAATAATTCCTTTCTCCAGAATGTCTCGAATGAAGTGAAACTTCACATCAATGTGCTTGGACCTGTTATGAAAAACTGGATTTTTGCTAAGATAAAGAGCGCACTTTGACTATCAGTAAAAATCTCAATAACAGTATCCTTTACACCTAGTTCACTAAGCAAACCTTTCAACTAAAAACATTCTTTAATAGCATCAGTTGCAGCTATATATTCAGCCTCAGTAGAGGATAAAGCAACCAATTTCTGTAACTGAGCTTTCCAACTCACACAACCACCATTGAAGGTAAAGAAATAAGAAGAAGCGGACTTTCTATTGTCCAAATTACCTGCAAAATCAGAATCCACATAGCCTTTGAGTTTAAGACCATCCTTTTGCTTTTGGTATAACAAACCCAGATTGATGGCACCTTTAATGTATTTCAAGAGACTTTTCAAAGCCTCCCAATGAATCTCACCTGGATTGCTCATGAATTGACTAAGTACACTTACAGCATAGCTCAAATCTGGTCTTGTAGAGACCATCAAATACATCACAAAACCAACAGCATTTGAGTAAGGTACATTAGACATTCTTTCATGCTCAAAATCATTTTTGGGACAATCATCAACTGATAGTTTGAAATGAGCAGGCAATGGCAAAGAAATAGGCTTAGCATCACAAAGATTGAACCGTTTCAAAATCTTTTCAGCATATGACGTTTGATTTAGAAACAAAGTCCCTTTAGCCCTATTTCTAGCAATATGCATGCCAAGGATCTTAACAAAGCTTTAAGTTGATTAATTTCAGATATTTTTGGGCCAATAACCAACATATCATCAACATAAAGCAACAAGAAGAGAAAATCAAAATCAGAATTTCTTTTGAAGTAAAAACATGCATCATATTGACTTCTTTTGAACCCTAGACTTTGAATATAAGAGTCAAATCTCTTATACCATTGTCTAGGTGCCTGTTTCAAACAATACAAAGATTTTTTCAATAAACACAGAAGTTATTCAGTCCCATTTTTTATAAAACCAACATGTTGTTTCATGTAAATGGTTTCATCAAGGCTACCATATAAAAATGCAGTCTTAACATCAAGTTGCTCAAGTTCAAGATCAAATTGCACAACAAAAGCAAATAAGACTCGAATGGTAGTGAATTCGACAACGGGAGAGAAAATTTCAGTAAAATCAATGCCCTCTTTTTGTGTAAAACCCTTAGCTACAAGCCTAGCTTTGTATTTAGGTTTTCCACCTTCAAATTCACTCTCTTTTACCTTGAAAATCCATTTACAATCAACCAATTTCTTACCATGTGGTTTATCAACAAATATCCAGGTTTGATTTTTGTGGAGGGATGACATTTCATCCTCAATGGCTGCAATCCACTTAGCAGCATCTTCAGAAGCAACAGCTTCTTCAAATGTTTGAGGCTCAGAATTAACATCTTGCTCAATAAAAGAGGATACAAAATCATCAGTAAATCGAGTAGGAGGTCTTATGGTTTTCCTAGCTCTATCTCTAGCAAGTTGATAATTCTGCAACTCAGGTGGTTCATTTTCAGATTCTGAATCACCATCAACATCAGATTGTTGAGGTGAATTAGTGGGTGAAACATGTGGGGGTTGCTCCACCTGAAACTGAGTATCAAATTGAGTATCATCACTAAGAGGATTCTCAAAACTTAGCTCAGAAACAACAAAGTCCTTTGGAGACAAAACAGGTTCAGTTTTATTTTTCAAACATGGAAACTCATTTTCATTAAAAACAACTGACCTACTTATAGTAACAGAATAACCCCATTTCTTTAACCCACAACCTATAGCCCTTAACCCCATCACCATAACCTATAAAAACACATTTTATAGATCTAGAATCCAACTTAGACTCTTTTTGATGAGAAAAAACAGTGCAACCAAAGATTTTCAAAGAGGAATAATTAGGCATATAACCATTCCAAATAACATCAGGTATTTTGAAACCAATTGCACTTGAAGGGCATTTGTTTAAAAGAAATGAGGCTGTTTTTACTGCCTCTCCCCAAAATACTTTAGGTAAGCCAGATTCCAACAGCAAACATCTTGTTTTTTCCAAGAAAGACCTATTCATTCTCTCAGCAATCCCATTTTGCTGTGGTGTGTAAGTGACAGTCCTATGCCTAGTGATTGAGTGATGAGAACAGAAGGAATCAAACTCTAGGTTGCAAAATTCCAACCCATTATCAGTTCTAAGTATCTTCACTTTCTTACTTTTGAGATTTTCAGTCAAATTCAACCAAGTTTTGAAAGAAATAAGAGTGTCGGATTTAGACTTCAATAGAAGAACCCAAGACTTCCTAGAAAAGTCATCAACAACAAGAAGAAAATATCTAAAACCTGAAACTGTTGAAATTGGGGCAGGTCCCCACAAATCTGCATGAAGATACTCAAGGATTTGTGTGGATTTGTGCAAACCTTTGCCAAATGAAGACTTGGTTTGTTTACCCATAACACATTCATCACAAAAAGGTAATTTTTGAATTTGGTCTTTACCAAAAGCACCATCCTTTTGCAAGATAAACAAACCCTTTTCACCAATGTGTCCTAGTCTCTTGTGCCAAGTTGGGTTTTGTTTGAAAGATTTGATTCCACACTAAAAGACTTAGGGAAAATAGGTGTTGCTTTTAAAAGATAAATTCCATTAATTTTTGAAGAAGTGAAAATTTCTTGGTTATCTTTTAATCCTCTAGTAAATCCAGCTTTGACCGTAAGGTCAAAACCTTCATCATCTAGGGGAACCTAAAGAAACAGATTTCTTTTCAAATTAGGCACAAATCTGGTTTGACTCAAAGTTAAAATGGAATTATTTTCAAGTTCCAAAGAAATTGTGCCAACACCACCAATTTTGCACATAAAATCATTCCCCAATTTAACAGTTCCACAATCAGCATAAGATAGCTCAGAAAACAAGTCATCACAAGGGCACATGTGAAAAGAACAACCAGAATCAAGCACCCATTCATTCTGAAAATCAGTAGAGGCCATATACACAAAGCCATGAGCCTTATTGGCCTCATTGTTATGTTTTTGGCCTCCACCTTGAGACTTAGCAGCCAAGGCCTCTTCCTGAATTTTCTTAAAACAGTTTTTAATGTGATGACCCTTCTTGTTGCAATAATAGCAAGTAATTTCCTTCTTTTTACCCTTACCCTTATCTTTTGCATTTTTGTTCTTAGTTTTGTTCTGATCAGAAAAAGAAGAAGAGGCATTCTGGTTCTTCTTCTTGTTAGGGTTAAAAGTTTAACCCTGATAAGAAGGACCAGATTCTTTACCTTTTTGAAAATTCTTTTTCACAAAATTATTTTCAGCAGCAAAAGCCTCTCTTTGATCAGATTTAAGCTCAAGATCTTTGTTTTTAAGGGCAGCGTAAATGATGTCAACGATTGGGACTGACCACCATATTCTAAACCCTTTTTGACATCTCTATATTTATCACTCAAGGCATTCAACAAACAAATTGCTTTCTGACGTTCAGAAAGAATTTCACCACAAGCAGTAAGATCAATAGTTATCTTGTTGAATCTATCAATATTCTCTTCAAATTCAAGATTAACATCAAATTTTAAGCTGAAAATTTGTTTCCAAAGAAAAACTTTGTTTGGAAGAGTTTTGACCAAATAAAGCTCATCAAGTTTATTCCAAATTTCAGATGCAGTGGTAGTTTCTCCTATCTTTTTAAGCACATTATCAGAAAGATGCAAGAAAATAATACTCCACGCCAATTCATCAGCCTTAGATCTGTGTTTATCAGTTGTGCCTACTGGCCAAGTGTTATCTAAACTCTTAGCACATCTATTTTGAACAAGTAACACCTTAATCTTTTGACGCCACAAGCTGAAGTCACCTGATCCATTCCAGGCTGCAACTTCAATCTTAGTGGAAGCCATTGATTAAGGATACAATAAACTTCAAATGGGCACACAAAAAATCACAAGAAGAGCAGATAACCTACAAAATCAACTACCGCTGGCAGAAGACAATATCACAAAGATATGAACTTAGGCAGAAAACAAGTCACTACCAGAACCAACGGCAAACAACAAGCAACTCATACCTAATTTTACCTGAATCCTATATTCACCTCAACCTTTTTAGAGTTAACAGCCGTCCCCACCAGTTTCTATAGTTCTCAAAAGGAACTTTAGACAAGGATAGATGAGAAGTAACCACAAAAAAGGCTTCAACAGAGGCAAATACGGGGATAACAATAGTAGAATACTAAATTCTACAGAGTGGGTTAGATATACCTCAGTCAACAGACCGGTGAAGAACAAATCTCGGATGAATAGTACCACCATGCCACTGGTCGCCTTTGGTTACTGTTCACTCGCCGGAAATCTCGTCCAGTCACCGCCGGTCACTGTTGAACACAAGAAAATTAGGGTTTTCGATTAGTTTCATTTTCCAGTTCAATAGCAGAATTTTCGACCAAATTTTCTAAGATTTTCGAAGCTTTGAACAAGAAAAACAAGAAATCACAAAGATTTCACTCGAACAACCCTAGATCTGAAAACCCCAGTATCAAAACAAGCTCTGATACCACTGTAGGGTGTAGATCAACACTAAACCCGAATTTAAAACGCATTACTTTCATTAAAAATGAAATAAAAGTTTACAAATACGTTCGAAATAAACATCGAGAACAAATCTCGAATTACAAAGTTGTTTTCACAAAGAAAATACTCAAAACTCTTACACAAAATCTCAGATCTAGAACAAGAGAACCATCTTCTTAATAACTTGTGAAAAACACTAAGTGATTCACTAGCAAGAAGATAAAGAGAGAACCCTAGATCTATTTTGTGTAGAGAGAGAGAGATAGCCGAGAAGAGAAGAGAATAATGGAGCTAATTCTCGGTCAAAAAATATGATCCCAAAACCAGGCTCAAAATTGGACACCAGAAACGAGACCAAGCTGTTGAATTGATAGATCTAATCTTGTCCAAAAGCTTGTCAAATATGCTCCTGTCAAGGCTGAATCACTTCAAGATGGGCTTCAAACACGGGTCAAGAAATGGACTGCAAAAGTGGGATGTTCTTGGTTATATTAATTGGGCCATCACATGACTAACAAATTTTGATTGGAGATTTGTCATTATAAATTGAAATCGCAGAATGATCGGAAAGTAAAGTTTAATATCCAAACGAAATCTACTTTCCTTATTAGATTAGGGTAGATTTGATGGAAAAGGAGAAGCATTTGGGGGATTGAAGGAGATTGAGGGTAATTGAGTCCATCGTCAGAGATGGATATTGATGCCGATAGAGATTGGGGAAAGATGGGGAAAGCATATATCAAAGAGAAAGGGTTTTTTACACTAATACACATTTTTCTGTTTTATTTTTCAAAAATAAGGTAAATCCAACTTAATTATACGCTGAACACAAATATTGAGGGAAAATTAGAAAAATCCGGTATTTTTGAACCGCTACCGAAAGCAATAAATTACAAACAGACACTCAATTGGATCAAGGCACACGTTGGCACAGTGGTTGGCTTCCATGATTGAAAAGCTTGAGGACCAAGGTTCGAGTTTCCAAGTGCGCGTTTTTGTTTGTTTTTCCCTTTTCCCAAATTCATTGTATTTTTTTTTCACTCTAACCATCATTTTTTCTTACAATTTCATTAACTTTTTAATTAATTAATTAATTAATGTATTTTACATATTTAGATTTTTAATTTATTTTTTTACATAAATTCTAATGATTTTGTCATTTTCATTTTAAACAAAATTTTCCCCCATTTTTTCATATAGAAATTTCAACTTTGCATTTAATCTATATCTATATATTAATAAAATGAGATCATTTTCCCGCCAAAAGTTTTATTTTTATGAATTAAAAAAATAAAATTTAATTGTAAAAGAATAATCACAAATTTGCAACTCAATCTTTCCTTCCTCTTCTAGAATTCGAACTTTTATATATCTCCCATGTAATATAAGGTCATTTTTTTCATTTTCTGAATTAAAAAAATAAAATTTAATTGTGAAATCACGCTTCGAATAATCACAAATCTGCAACTCTCCCCGTGCAACGCACGGGAAAAAATACTAGTTTAATTAATATATATTACGCACTTTGTGTAATTCATTGAGTTTCAATTTAATTTTTTCGATATGATTCATCATATATTTTAAAATTTCTTTATTTTTTCCCCACCTCTTCTTATATAACTTATTTTCTGTATTTTGATTTCATTTCTTTGTCCTTTTCCGACAATTCTTTCTATATTTTGTTATTGTTTATTTTAAACATTTCTTTTTTCCACTTATTATATAATTTGGTAGTGTAACATTTTAATTTAGTTAATAAAATGTGTTCTACCTTTAATTTAGTAGTTATAGAAACTATGAAATTCATTAGTTTGTATTCTACTATATATTACAAATGAAATACACAGAATGTGTAATATTCATATCACATCATTTTTTCTTAAATCAAAACATAAGCATGATAGGCAACCTTTAAAAAAAAATTTATCACTTTTTACCTCTTTTTTATCTATTCTTTTTTTACCCTAAATCAATCACATCCACGTATTATATCACATCCACAAATCTCTACCATTCAACTCTATTCATTCTCTATCCTCTTTTACATTAAAAATATTTAAAAATTATTAAAAACCAACCCCTATCACCTCAATAAGGACGAAATTAATATTTATTAACTTTTTCTCTCTTTCACACAAAATGTGTAATGCATTACACATGTCTTACACATAAAGTGCAATGCACATACGAATAAAAATATTTACATAGAAGGTGTAATGCATTACACATTCGTTACAAAATATGTGTAATTCATTAGTTTGTATTCTATTACATATTACATATAAATTACATACTCGATGTAATATCCGACGTAGTCTGTGGAGTATATTGCAACATAATTATAAACTTTGTGTAATGAATTGATTCTCAATTTTTTTAGTAAAAATTTTCAATTTTAATTTTTTTCCTATAATTTTTTGTATTTTTCATTTTAAATATATATATATTATTTCATTTTCTCTTCTACTTTGCAGTTTGGCCCTTTAACTTAATTAACGTAATCCTAGCTGTGTTCCATGAATTAGAAGCTACTAGTAATGAGCAATAAATTACATGCTGATTTTACTCCCAAAACTAAGTTTAACATTTAATTTCTTTAACGTTTACTTTTTTAAATTCTTATATCTCTTGCACAAAAATATATAGCACATTATACATGTCTTGCACATAAAATGTAATACAATAATGAACCAAAACACTAATTACACAGAATATGTAATTATTCTCTTACACATTAAAAATAAATTACACAGAATGTGTAATATCACATCATTTTTCTTACCTCAAACATAGTGCAAAAGCTTAATACTTATTTTCTTTAACATTTACTTTGTTGAAATTCTTATCTTTGTTTCACACAAAATGTGTAGCACGATACACATGCTTTACACTTAAAAGTGTAATGCGCTAATGAATATAAATTGCAATACACTAATGAATTAAATAATAATAACACCGAATGTGTAATTCATTACACATTAGTTACACAGAATCTGTAATTTATTAATCTATATTCTATTACATATTACAAATAAATTATGCAAAATGTGTAATTATTCATATCACATAATTCTTTCTTGACTCAAACACAATGCCGAAATTTAATATTTACTTTTTCAAAATTATTATCCCCCTTAACATAAAATATATAGTGCATTACGCATATCTTACACATAAAGTGTAATATACTAATGAATTAAATAATAATAACACTGAATGTGTAATTCATTACACATTAGTTGCACATAATCTATAATAATTTATTAGTTTATATTATATTATATACTACAAATGAATTACATAGAATGCGTAATTATTCATATCACGTCATTCTTTATTGCTTCAAGGGATTTTGGCAAATAGAAAAAAGCTAGTAGTATTGCAGATTTAATTAAAATAATAAAGGTAGCGTAAATGGTAATTAAAAAAAACTTTGGTCTTAAATGGTCCAAATGAATTTTCTTTAAATCGATTTTCTTTATTTTGTCCTTTTGTGCAGGGATATTTTGGTCAAAATTATTAGAAAAAATTACACAAATGGTCCTCACCTTTGCGGGTTATTAAAATCAGGTCCTAAAATTTTTAATTTTGTTGCATTAGTCCAAATTTTAATTAAATTATATAATTTTATATTTTACCTTTTTCGTAGATGCGAATTTGGTCCACAAATAATTTTATCGAATTAATTTGACACTAATTAGATATTTTTACCGAAAATCTTCAACGTAATAACATTTATTTATGTTTTCTTTTGCATTAGATATGTGTATATTTTGATTTTTAATCAATCGTTAACTTGATAAATATAATTAATTGTTTGTATCCAGTATATTTTTCTTACATAGATATATTTCTAATAAAATTTTATTTAGGTACAACAATTCATTTATATTTGTTTTTCGAAATCAAAATGTGCACGTATGTATTTTATTTTATTTTTACAGTAGTACACGTATACTAAAATTTTAAGAAGATACAATAATTATATTTATTAACGATTGATTAAAATCAAAATATATGCATATCTAATGCAAAAGAAAACATAAATAAATGTTATTACGTTGAAGATTTTCGGTAAAATTATCTAATTAGTGTCAAATTAATTCGATAAAATTATTTGTGGACCAAATTCGCATCTACGAAAAAGGTAAAATATAAAATTATATAATTTAATTAAAATTTGGACTAATGCAACAAAATTAAAAACTTTAGGACCTGATTTTAATAACCCGCAAAGGTGAGGACCATTTGTGTAATTTTTCTAATAATTTTGACCAAAATATCCTGCAGACAAAATGACAAAATAGAAAATCGACGGAAAAATGGCAAATGGTCCATTTGGACCATTTGCACCAAAATTTTTTTTTTTAATTATTTGCTACCTTTTATTATTCTACTAAATCTACTTACTAGCTTTTTAATTATTTGCCAAAATCCCTTGCTTCAAATATAGTACAGAATTTTAACATTCATATCACATCATTCTTTATTGCCTCGAATATAATATAAAATTTTAATATAAATTTTTTTTTAACATTCACTTCTTTAAAATTATTATATCTCTTTCACACAAAATGTGTAATTGATTAAACATTAACTACACCAAATGTGTAATACATTAGGGTAGGTTGTATTAGAAATGAATTTCACTCTGATTGCACTCAAAAATGTGATGTATTTACAGAGGAACCATACGAAACATGTATCTATCTCCATTTTCCTTTGAATTGTTAAACAAACCCCCTTGCTCAGCTTTAACATTCCCTCTCTCCCACACAGGACTCACACAAATCGCGAGAACACCGGAAAATATGACTGTTGGTCAAGTAGAGAAGAAATTTTCGACCAAGCAACGAGATATATGCACACAAAATTCTGTGGAAATCAGAGAAATGTCGCACCGCATGGATCAAACATAAATTCCTTAAGTTTTCCTTTGAATCCTGTTTTCCTAAAGTAGTAAGGAATTCTTCTATGTGGATAAGAATTTCTCGAAATATTTATGTTTAATTATTTATATTCATCATGTATATTGGAATCTGTTTCAATATATCCCCAATTTTACACCAGAATTGAGCCAAAATTAGGGATTCATCACTTGACCAATTCCGCAGAAGTTCCAACATCTAACCATTGATACGAGAAAAATAGGAAAACTAGGGAAATGAGAATCTAGAACAAGTTTTAACTTGGGGTTGCTCCACCAGACCTGTCATTACCTGAATCGCCAAAGTTTTTCTTATTTTTTATTCTTAGGTTGGACCGGCCGATGAGTGAACCGTCATTACCTGATTCTATCAATTAAAATGATTATGCAGGATTTTTGAAAATTGAAAGTTACAAGTGATACTAAACCTAATTTCCTCAAAGAGAAATCTCTAGAGATTGAGATGGAAGAGTTCAAGGAAGGATAGGGAAGCATATTGGGCTGAGTATGAGGAAACGGACGGGATAAAATAGAAATGGACCGGGGCTTGTGGAAAATTAGCTGTACAATTAAAGTGAGGCCCAAGCAAATTTGAAGCCTATGATTTTAGGTGAGCAATCCGGTTAGGGTTAAGTAATGCCGTTAATTAATTAATTAATTAATTATTAATATAGAGAGAGAGAGAGTATATCTAATATTATACAATTTTAATTTTTCTTTCCTCAAATTTAATACTTGTTACGAGAAAATTTCATGGAATCAAAATAAAATATATATGTTCTTTTTTGTCATTTTAAAACCCCAATTATTGAGCATTCGAATTTTAATGTAGTAACAAAATTTGACTCATTTTTTCTTAACAACTTGTAAATTGAGTATCGAGTGCTATAGAATAATATGAAAATAGATATCTAGCATGTTCAACAATTAGGTCGTGTATGAATGTGTCTAAGTCTAGTAAATATCCTTTTTGGTCGCATTAAGTTCTCCCTATTTCATCCGTCAACCATGTTGGTGTGAATAGTTCGACATTATTTGAGAAGTATTTCAGTAGTTTTGCAGAATTTGTGTGGTCTCTAGAAACCTACAAACTTATCAACCTGAATATGGATATGCTAAAAACACCGAATCAAATTGTTACTTTCAAGTATTGCTGTATCCTTATAGAGTCATCAACCCAAGTCAGTGTATACCAACAAAAAACGTAGAATCGGGCGATAGTTTTTAAGTATATCACACTAGAAACATCGAATCGGTAAACAACTACAACAACAATGCACTTTGTCTCTTAAAATACCATATTAAAAATTAAATAATTACTACAACAACAACATACTTTATCTCAGTAATATAATATGACAGTCATATCAAAATTTAGATAAAAATCCTACATACACCATTGCTACACTTAGCCTGTATGAAACTCGAGACCACCCCCGCTTCTCCCTAGACAAAAAAAAAAAAAAAAAAAAGAAGGAAAATAAGAAAAATTGCAGAATTGAATCAAGAAATAATCCTTTTTTTTCTTTTTTTTTTTAAGCTCCAGTCCACATAGTACCAATTGAGAGTCAAGCTCAAAGCTCGAAGCTTTACTTGACTACCATCGCTTGACGACAATTTGGGGAAATCTACCGTGAAGAAAGAAATGGAACGAGCCACACCAAACAAGTCCTAGGGTTATGAATATAGTTAGTGTAATTTGCCAAATCATACATGTACTTTGTATAACAATTTCATATTAGTCCCACATGCTAGCTAGGTACTTGCTGATTGTATAACAGCAAATAGTAGCCCAACATGTGTAAAGGTCAGTTGTGCTCCTACTGGCTAGAGAAATTCTATTACGAGTGAAACTTGTATAAATAAAGCAACTGTACATCATTCCATTGATTGACGAAAATACACAGAAAATTTTTATTATCATTTATCTCTGTTATACAATTTGTTTAGAGTTTTTTCTTCGTATCAGAGCCTTGAAAATGGCTCCTACGATCAATTCTTCATCCTCTCATAGCTCCACCGTAGGTGCTACTCCATTGCTGGGAGTAAGCTCCAGCTCTTTCATACACATGGCCCTAACTCAAGCTCCATCTGTCAAGCTGCAACTGGACAACTTCAAACTTTGGAAAACAGTGTTGCTACCAATCATCAAAGGTCATAATCTTGAGGGATACCTGATGCCTGATGGGCACCCCCTTGCCCGCCACAATTCACCAACACTGCTGTCGCAGATGATGCAGGTGCTGAAACTCAAAGAACTATTGAGAACCTGGAATATCAGCGTCGGAAGCAAACAGATCAGCTATTGTTGGGCTGGCTTTAACAAAATGATTACCCCTCAACAGTCACAAGTCATTATTCAACTCCTCCCTACAAGCAGCCCTTATCCTGAGTCTGTCTCAACCTATACAACGCCTCCTAGAGCTAGTCTGGCAGGAGATCCTTCTCAGGCAAGGTCTGAAAGGGTGAATTGTGGTGAAATTGGTGGGATGTCAGAAGTGTAAGTGGGGTTGATGCATATGCAGATAAACGTGTGGCTGGTGCAGATGATAATGAAGTTCAGAAAACATCCATAAATGAATTAGCATTAAGAGAAGCCAGGGACTCATCTGATGATAGAACTGCACAAATTGAAGCTTTTCCTCCTCCCGAAGTTCCAAGTGGCCATCAAATGGTGACAAGATCAAAAGCTGGGGTGTTTAAACCTAAAACTTTCTTTAATCTGTCAGCTGAATTGAACATCAACAATCTGCAAAGTGAATCAGAACCTAGCAGTGTTAGTGAAGCATTAAGTAGTGAAAATTGGTTAAAAGCTATGCAAGAAGAGTACAATGCACTGTGCAACAATAAAACATGGTCTTTGGTTCCCCCAAAGCCCAACCAGAAGGTTATTGATATTTAGTGGATTTTCAAAATAAAGTATGGCATAGCAAAATTCATATTGGCGATCCGACGTGATTTTCTCGTATGGCTCCACACAGCCGACCCCTACTTGTAGGGAATAAGGCTAAGTTTTTTTTTTTTTTTTTTTTTTTTTTTGTTGTTGTTGATGGCAGTGTAGTGAGGTACAAAGCTAGGCTTGTTGCCAAGGGTTTCTTACAAACCCATCGAGTTGATTTCTTTGAGACTAATAGCCCTGTCATCAAAGCTCCAACCATCAGGTCAATGCTTAGTGTTGCTGCATCCAGAGGATGGGTATTGAGGCTAGTTGAAATCAACAATGCCTTTCTCAATGGAACTCTGGAGAAAGAAGTTTACATAAAGCAGCTTCCGGGTTTTGTTGATCAAGGAGAGCCTAATTATGTGTGCAAGTCACACAAAGTCCTATATGGGCTAAAGCAAGCCCCCAGGGCATGGTTTGATAAATTAAAGGGCCTCTTCTTAGCTAGAAATTTGTCAAATGTAAGGCTGACAGTTCACTCTTTATCTTCAAAACACTCAATAAGGTCATCTTTATGTTGGTGTATGTAGATGACATTATAGTGACCGGGAGTGATGATAAATTAGGCAAAACTTTTATTTGTGAGCTATGGGCACACTACACCACTTTCTTGGTTTTGAGGTATTTGAAGACAAGGCAGAACTATAGCGGGTGTTAGGTTGCAAGTTTTTGCAATTTTTTATAGATTTTAATGTGTAATAGGAGAGAGAATGAGTGGGGGACTGGTGGGGGTGAGTGGTGGAGATTTGTATAGTGCAGTGGGTCCCAGAAAATATGTGGATATAATTGGTTTGACTTTAGATGAATGGGTTAAAATGTGTAAAATTTTGTTAAAAGTTGCAAAAGAACGGGCGCATATCTCACTCAAACTAGATACATAGCAGAGTTGCTAAGCAGATATGATTTCCAGAACTTGAAACCTACCCATAGCCCAATGGTAGGTGGCAAAGTTATTTCTGAAACAGAGGGCAAGCTACTGCATAACCCTTCACATTACAGGAGTACTATAGGAGCACTGCAATATCGTAATCACTCCAGACCTGACATAACCTTTGCAATTAACAAGCTAAATCAAATTTTAAGTGCTCCCAGAGACTTTCACTGGTGAGCACTCAAAAGGTTGTCCAGATATCTTAAGGGGACAGCTGGGTTGGGACTATGCTTCAGAAGAAATGAGATCAACACTCTAAATGCATATGTAGATGCAGACTGGGCCTCATGCCCTGATGATCTAAAATCCGTAGTGGGATATTGTGTTTACTTTGGAGAAAATCTAGTGTCTTGGTCATCTAAGAAACAAGTGGTTGCGGCTAGATCAAGTACAGAGGCAGAATACATAGGTTTGGCTCCACCAGTCGCAGAAGTAGCATGGATTCAAAGTCTAATAAGAGAACTGGGACTCTCGTTGCCCATCACACCAATTCTTTGGTATGATAACTTGCGGGCAAGTGCCCTAGCATCTAATCCTATATATCACTCTGGCACCAAACTCATCGTCGTCATCAAAGTAGATGTGCATTTCATCAGAGAGCGGGTGATGAACAAAAATGTAGAGATAAAGCAAATACCTTCGGCTCAAGTAAACTGCAGATTTGTTAACTAAGCTGATTGCTGGATCCAAGTTCAAATTTCTTCTTGGCAAGCCGGGAATCACTAAAGGTCCTTCCAGCTTGAAAGGGAGAATTGAGAATCAAGGTCAACAATGATTTTAGGGTTCCTGACAACAATTTGGGGAAATCTACTGAGAAGAAATAAATGGAACAAGCCACACCAAACAAGTCCTAGGGTTATGAATATAATTAGTGTAATTTGCCAAATGATACATGTACTTTGTATAACAATTCATTTTAGTCACACATGCTAGGTACTTGGTGATTGTATAACAGCCAATAGTAGCCCAACACGTGTAAAGGTTTTTGTGCTCCTATTGGCTGAAGAGAAATTTTGTTACGTGTGAAACTTGTATAGATAAGGCCACTGTACATCATTCCATTGATTGACGAAAATACACAGAAAATTTTTATTATCTATTATATAATTTGTTTATATCAGGTGAAGGTGAATATGAAGAAGAAAGAGAGAAGAGAGAAAGTGAGGAAGGAGAGATTTTTTCTCCACATAGTTGCATGAATCATGAATGGACAAAGGGGAGAAAAGATGCGAACCGCATTCTTAAATCCATTAATTGTATCAAATTTTTAATTACTTAAAAGAACTAACCGTCCATTCGGAAAATCGAAAAAAAAGAAAAAGAAAAAAAAGAGCGGAACTAATTGATACAAGCGGAAGCACAAACAATAAATAATACGAGATTATAGGAATTAGTCATTTAGGTAGATAATTGAAGAACTCTTCAATATTTTTATTCAATACTCAAACGATTGATGGCATCAAGAAATTAATAAAACAAGAAATTATACTTCTAGCCTAATTAGAAAACAAATATCCTTATAACGCTGAAATACTTATGGAAATATAATAAAACTAAATTACTAATTTAAATAATATGCTATAAAGTTGTACTTCATCATTCCCCTCCAATTGGAAAAGATTCCTCCTCGAATCTGGAACTAGTATTTTCATCCAATGCCATGTAGCTCAAGTAGCCCACTCGACAAGCCTACAAGAACGCTAACATAGCTACCCACGAAAACATTGTAACATCGCCGACAAAATGCAATTCCATGATATATTGGACTGATGGGCATTCAAATTGTAAATTATTAATGGCATCTTCACACTCGTGAAGGTAAAACACTCAATCCACTTAACCCGAGTCGTTGCTCCACCACGAGTCAAACCAAGCTGACTTCACATTTTCTTGCATGTGCCCACCAATAATTATATTCCATGGAACAACATTGTAGTTTGGCATCTGTCACAATAGAAAATTTTCTCAAACTGGTCACCTGTAAAGCTCCATTCCTTATTCTTTCCAAATTATCAACCACTTCCCCACTAAGTCTTCATATCTTTTATCTTTCAAATCTAAGAATTCTTTCACCTCTTCCTTGTCGTACGCGTCACAAATAAATGGGCCAATACTTCTCACCTAATTAATACCCACTAAAATAGGATTAACGTAAGCTAAATGATTTTTGTCGGGTTCCATCTTGACATCCATACAAAACATATTGTCTTTTCTTGCGAAGGTTGCTCGCTAATCCCAAAACCAACAGTGCCCTCTAGGCTGTCGGTAAACTCTCCATCCCCTGGGTCTTCGTCTAAAACCTTGTCCACCATAAGATTCGTAATTAATCTCACAATTGCGATAGTCTCACCTAGTCGTAATGCTCACATTACGTCGACCATCACCTCGTGCCTCTCGCCCATAGCCGAAAAGATCTTCTCTGGCCCCTTCTTGTGCCACAGTTTTCAATTGTTGGCGGATTTGTATTAGTTCATCTCTGTCATCCCCATTATCATTCTTGGCACCATGCTGTCTAATATGTCATCCTCGATCCATTATCATGAGTGTAGACTATGTTTTGATATCAACTGATGCAGAGGAAGGTGAAAACGATAACTAATAAGGGATTATGAATGAGAATTCACATAGGAATTTGCCGTTTAGATATATAGTTGAAGAACTACTTAATATTTTTATTCAAAGAAAATATACTTCTAACCTAATTAGTATACAAATATCCTTATAAAGTTGAAATACTTAAGGAAATATAATAAAACTAAATTCCTAATTTAAATAATCTTCTATAAAGTTGTACTTCATCACTAATTGATAAGTATTTTATTCGCGTTCACTTTATAGTTTTTATAGGTGTTTTAGGGTGTTTATCACATTTAATCTCGTCTATTTTCAGGTAAAAGACTAACATGGGCGGACATCGTTGAAAAGACAGGGAACTAGGCAAGAAGGACTACAAAGTGCCAAAAAAGAGAAAGAGGGGACCAAAGTGGAAGAGAATTGAAGGTGGAGGACCTGAACTGTAAATTCCATACAGTTGTATCCATAGACTTATACGGCCTCATCATCATCGAGCTGAAAGCCAGAAATTCTAACAGAAACTGTCATACGGCCATATTGGGAAGGTAGATACGGCCGTATGTGTAAACAATCTTTGAAGTAGCAAAAGAACCCGAGAGCTTGATACGGCCGTAAGGCCTAGAAGATACGGCCGTATCACCAACGCGCGAAAATTTTCCTATTTTGCTTAGAAGTCTATTTTTGGTTGTTTTTGGGTTACTTGATGGACAAGAATATTTGGCCTTTTGGGGATCTATGGAAACATATAGAAAGGGTTGGAGGCCACAGAAAATGAGGAGGTTTTGGAGTTTTGGAGACGATCGTTTTGAAAGATAGCAAGGATCCGAAAGAGATTGAAGATCAACGCTTTATTCTCGAGTTTTCTAGATCCGGTGATGAACTCCTTTATTCATTTTATTTCTTTATTATTTAGTATGAACAATTAATTCTATTTGCTAGGATGAACAATGTAATTTAGATTGATAATTTGATTTTAACTCTCAATTTCTTGGGTTTTTATTATATGTGTTGATTTTATTGCTACGTTTAATGTATGATTTACTTGATCACTAAATCATTGATTTGTGAATTCTAATCAACCGAGATGTGAGTTAGATATTTAGACCACGTAGTAAAATCCGACAATTTACATAAGAGCTAGAGATAGAATTTTATAATTGTTGAGATCCCACGTGACAGGTGGATATTTATGAATTCTTATGCTCGTTAATGCATTTAATTAAGATTTATTCAGACTATACATAGAGATATGGTAGCTGACTCAATTAAATAGGATTAATTTGAACTCGAGAGAGGTAAATTGAATCAATTTCGTGAATTCGATCTAACACAGCGTGAGATTAGAAATTGAGAGGAGAAATGAAATAGGATATCTAAAGATAAATCGAGATTCCCAACTTTACTCTCTATTAATTTAACAACTCTTTATTATTTTGCAATTTATTTGTGTGTTATTTACAATTTGTGTTAAATTACCAAAACTCCAATCTTTACACTTTTCTTACTTTTGTTTCATTAATTATTTTTGTTGTGATTAGTCTAAATCGATATTGAGTAAATTAGTTCTCGTGGGAACAATAATCCAAACTCGCAAAGTCCACTTTACTACTCTTTGTAGCGATATCGTACACTTGCGAATTCCAACGACAAGTTGCATGTTATGATTGAATTTTTTTATAAATGTTTATTTGAAATATGAGAGTTAATGAGTGGGGTTAGGATGATGGAGATTTGTGTAGTACATATAGATCCAACGAGATATGTAGATGTGATTGATTTAGTCAAATTCAAATTAGTAAAAATGGATAAAAATGTATACATTTACATCCTAAGATCCTCGAACTCTCTTTTATAATGATTTAGAAGTGACTAATTTTTGCCTAATTTTCGGTTCGAGTCCTCAGGTGTTTATCAACGTAGTGTTAGGTCCCCAGCTTACTATTTTTTGCATTTGTACCCCTCGCACTAGTTTTGGAACAAGAGAGTTTCTTTGCATGAGCACGAGGATTTACGCACTTATTTTTTGCGCAAACACGAGGGTTCATGCACTCAATTTTTTGACATAGTGGAGACAAACTTTAAAAATCTAAAATTTCACCCTTCTTTCTCTAGGTGTTGTCATTTTTTGTGTGTTTTCATCCCAACTTTTTGAAATTTTAATATGAAATTTAGATTTTGCACCTCTGTAATTCTTATTCTAAAAACAAAAAAAAAAGGTTTTTTGACGGTCAAGATGCCAACTTGATGGGAGAAGTGACTCCGGATGAGTAAATGATGATGAGTAGTTGTTCGAAATACATACGTGATTAATATCCAAGTATAATTTTGACGAGAGCAATAGAAGTTAATTAGAAAAGAAAAAACGAATCAATGCTAAGTTTCTAAACCTAGCCAATAAATGGCAAATGTAGCGTGAAAATATGTTAATGTAGCCGAAAAATAGCAAATATAGCGTGAAAAAGTGTGACGGTTTTGTCTTCTCCCTAAGGCTTCATAAGAAATTGTCTGTATATCCCCGTTATTAAAAACTTTACATGTGACCTTAGTCTGCGTTTGTCTAAACTTTGTTCTATTTAAAAATTAATTTATGCTATTCAATGAGAGTCAAATATTAATATCAACCACATATCTTCAAAGTTAAGGTTCAAATCAATTCTACTAGATTTGAAGTTCAATTCAGGCGCCTCTTTTGACTCTGTGTAAATGATGCTGTGTATAGTGTATCTCTCATTGAGGTTAAGGTATGCTTGGTTATTCCCCATTTTTGTATGGTATTTTGTTTCTAACACAAACAATTTTTATTCGGAACGTGCTAATTGTTGAGAAAATACCAACCCAAATTAGATTTCGGATTTATTCCAGGATCCTCATTTGTTATAGAATTTATCAAATGAATACGGAAATAATATGAAAGAATAATAACACAATCACAACACAAGGATTTACGTGGAAAACTCCAAAGTTGGAGAAAAACCACGAGCTGTCAGAGATATTCCACTGTACGAAAAATTGTTACAATCGTATAGAATCTCACACTAAGCCCCCGATTACAATCTCAACAACACCCACTAGACTATCCCACACTCAAGGCTTTTCATCTCTTTGACAAACCATAAAGAAAATACTCAAATGCTAGCTAAGAATTTTCCATCACCCTCGGTGACACTTTGGTGTAATTTACTACATGGGATTGAATTGGATTGGACCTAGATATAATGGCTCTCAACCTCCCTATTTATAGAAATCAGCACCTTCCACCGTTATTGACAACTAGCGCTTGGTTGTCGGTGTTCAAATCCAAATTGAATTTTTCTTCATCCTATCTTGAAAAAGGATAAGCATTATCCATCCACGAGTTCGAGTCCGAAGTGAACTCTTTATCTTCAATAACAACTCACGCTTACTCGTCGCCAATTAGGAGTTCAAACCCAAATTGAAATCTTCTTTTCAATTCAAACATTATTTTATTGAGTCAACATTCAACACTAATGAGGTTCGCCTAAGCAGCTATCTACTGACCATAAGCCATAAGGATTCTGAAGGTTGAGAAGGATTGAAGGCTCAGACGCGACGTACGTTCACTACCTTGGAAAAAGTTTACTATTTATTAGCCTTTGTTTTTAGTTTCTATTTATGATCAGGAATGCCGCTTAAAACTAAAGCAATGAATTATTTGTTTTAATCACATCACTTTAATTTTCAAAAATAGGAGAGGAAAACCATTATTTGTAAAAAGAATGATTATTTTATTGCAAATTAATGGTAAATAAATGCCTAAATGGTCATGCCTTCTGATTTAGTTGTAAATTGTAATTAGTATCATAGTTTTTTTTGTCATTGAGGGCAAATAATTCTTTGTAGAAAGCATCATAGATTAAGCCTTCCTATGCTTTGTACGTAATCTTGAGAGGTAATGCTCATCACGTCATCTCTCTCCTTTTGTAATTTTTTTATCAATGAAATCATATCCCAGACTTGGATTTTTTAGTTAAGATAGTTTCATAAAAAAATATTTGTAAAAAGAACAATTATTTTATTGTGAATTAATAGAAAATACCTAAATGATCACGTCTTACGAATTATTTGGAAGTATCATAAATTTTTTTTTCTCTTTCGTTAAGTTAAATAAAAATAATTTATACATGTTAACTTGAACTATATTGCACAAATTAGAGTAGACTTTTAGGCCCATATGATTTGAAAAATAATTTGAACCACCCGGCCCTGTGTCATTATGAGAAAATTATACGTGAATAGTTTGATCATTAATTAATAAGAAGTTTTGTCTAAAAAGAGTAACAATTTTAATTTGATACTTATCTATATATTTTACTTATTCAAGTTCACTATGACATGAATGCTCCACTGTCTCGCTACTTTATATTTGGTGGTCGCAATACTTATCTAATTGAGAATCAACTAATTGGTGAATGCCGTAAAATCCCTATTATAAGTGCATTTGATAAAGATATTAAAAGAATTTAATCAGAAATAAATCGCAATAGTATGCCAACTTATTTTTAACTCAAATTCTTGTTCAAAATTTGCATATATCACTTTTAAATATCTTGCAAAATCAATTTTATTAGTCTTGATTAAGAAATGTTTCAAAAAAATATTCGCCCTTTAAGTAAAGTTTCATTAATTGCGTTGCTAATTGACCTGAAATCAAGATATACTTTCATTATCTTACTATGTATTTTGTCAGTGAATAATGCCTCGTGCAACGTACTGGTGTAACATAGTTTAAATAGAATTGATAGTGCTTATTACTAGATAGTGGTTGTTATATTCATATCGATTAGATAATTGGCTACCAAATCGTATCAAGATGGAGATTAATCAAAAAGAGAACTTCATGATCCCCCTTTATAATAAAATGAACTGATTGTCAATATCTCACAAGGATTTGGAAGCAAAAAATTCATTAAAATGGAATACTGATTGTCCCAAATTGATTTCATATTTATCATATATATTATTTATACATGATAATATTAGAAATTAAAATAAGATATTTAAATCAAGCAACTCACGAACAAAATGGTGAAAAGAAATAAGAGTCCTTAACTTGCATACCATGTTTTGAACAAAACTTAAAAATGCTGTGAATTATGTGGATTGGATTTCTTTTGGAATGAATTGAGAAGATTAACATTAGTACCCCTTTTTTTATTATTCATAATCACCCATTGTAATTGTAATATAATAATAATAATAATCCCACATATACGAAGAGAATGATAAATTAATAAATTTTTATTATTCACAATTAATCCAAAATTAAATATATTGGTTTTGCTGATAATTAAGAGGGTGTTTGCATATAAATTTTAATATATTTTTATAAGTAAAAAGATAGAAAATGAGTGAAATTAAATGGTGGAGATTTAATATTACAAGTAGACCCTATAAGATATGTGGACGTGATTTATTTGACCAAATTTAAATTTTAAAAAATAAGAAAAAGAATGAATTATTATGTTTATGCAAACATGCTCTAAATGCAGTCGATTTATTATTGTTGGGATAAACTTTGTATTCCACAAAACAAATGAGGTATGGGTTTCAGGAAACTACACGGGACAAACATTGCACTCCTTGGTAAACTTGGTTGGAACTTCATCACTCATCCTACCTCTTTGGTGACTTGTTTATACAAAACTCGTTACTTCCCATCATTATCTTTTCTTGAAGCTAAGGTTGGTTATAGACCGAGCTACATCTAATGTAGTATTTTGGCGGCTTGATCAACCACTCATCAAAGATGGGTACAGGCCTCGCGTAGGGAGAGGAAGTTCTGTCCGAATTTGGAAGGATCCATGGCTCCTCGATCTCAATCAAGCTTATGTGTCGTCATTGCCCATCCCCGGTGCTGAAAATTCCACGGTAAATCAGTTGATGGTAGTAGGGGAATATAGATGGGATACGACCCTCCTTGCCAATCTGTTTTGTGAAGAGGAGTGCCAGATTATTTTGAAGATTACATTGAGTGTTCAAGGAAGGGACGATCGTCCCTATTGGATCTATGATAGAAAGGGAAACTATTCGGTCCCGAACGGGTACAAGAAATTGATGGAACATACCTGTAAAAATATGTGTTCTATATTATAGTGTGTAGGGAAGAGTTGGAGAAGAATATGAGTTGTATTGGATTCAATCAACTTTTTACAATACAAGACATTATATACGTCTATATAATAAACCTATTCTAGGATACTTGCACTATATTTGGTAACTACAATATTCACAAGGATTCACCTATAATTCTGTGATTTTTTCTACAAACTATGTGATCTCTTCCCATTGATACCCCCTCAAGTTGGAGAGTGGATATTTATCTGTTGGGAAATATAATAGATTTCTCCCGAAATAGCGCAGCGGAAAAACACAAACAAACGCAGAGCAATAAAAAGACTAACAATTAATGTGGCTCGACCGATCACCTACAACCACGAGAGAAAAACACTTTTATTGATGAGAAAAACTCTCTTACAATTTTTCCTTATCCTCTCAACTTATCCACAAATAAACTCTTTATCTCCTTAACAAAACTAAAGCAGTCAAAGAACAACGTAAGCAACACCCCTATTCGTATCGTCTTCTTTCGATCTCTCTAATTTCCTTCAACCACGATCGATGACGCAATTCACCATGACAGTCTAATCCTTAATTACTATCCATGTGCAATTCCTCTCGGCAACATGCACAAACAAAAGAGACCCTCGTGCCACGTGCGTGCCCGAAGGCACGAGTCACTCTTTTTTCTCTCGCTCAAATTTTGGCACCCCTTCTTTCGCATACAAAATTAGACAAAAAAAGAACAACACTCTTTCTTTCTCTTTCTAATTTCTCTCCCCAGTAAGATTTTTGGGCATACCTTACAACTGGAACTCATACCCATATTTATATATGCAGATTCCCCAAATCCTATTTTGGAATTGGAGTCTATTTCCTTACATAAGAAATCTCCCAACCCTTATTTGAATTGGACTCATTTTCCTTCTTAAATGTTTAAATATTCTAAATCATATTCCTAACCATCTCCACCTTGATTTAAAATATTTAAATTATGACCACATCTCGTCACCCAACGTACACCCCTTTACTGGTAGGTGCCACCACTCCTCTCATCAGTTTGAGAAAAAGTGAACAGTGTTTAAAGACTCGTTAAACATAACCTTTGTCTCTGAACTTCGCTCTCTGTTCTTTTTGATTTTAGCCACAAAACTCATCTTGGTAGCCTTAGAACTCTCAGTAATAGCAGAAGACTCCAATCGGTGTGACTCCAGTCTGTAGCTCCAGCTAAAAATGTCTTCCCTATCAACTTGTACAAATTACCAATCTTTTCACCCCTCATTATTGGCACAGAATTCTTCTTTATGGTCATTACTCCACCTTTTGAAGTATATTCATAGCCTAGCATGTCTAATGCTCCCAAAGATATTAAGTTCTTCTTCAATTTTTGGGACATGTAAAACAGCACTTATCCGTCTCACAACTCCATCAAACATCCTCACCTTTACCGTCCCTCAACCTTTGACCTCAAGCTTCTGATCATCAGCCGCAAACACATAGCGCTCATCGCATACCTTGTGATCTTCAAACCAATCTCTATTTGGACACATAAGATAAAAACATCTAGAGTCTAGAAACCAACCTCTAGTAGGACTACCATAATCAGCAACACATAACACGTCATCTTCATCAATTAAAATTTATTCCACAATATTTGTAGAATCACCGGCCTCTATAACTTCTTTACCTTTTCTCTTCATTTCAAGATGCCTTGTCAATTCCTCACAATCCTTTGTGACGTGTCCCTTTTTATGGCAATAATAGCACTCCACATCTCTTCTAGAACGAGTTTGAGAACAATTCCTCTGACTAGAATTTCTTCCTCGCGACTGGCCTCTACCGTGTCTATCTTTGCCAGTTGTCAAAAGTACTTGATCATCCTGTGCAATGTCAACTGGTTTTTTAATGTGGGCAATCTCTAGCAAAGCAGTTGAAACCTCATTCACAGTCAAAGTAGATTTGCCAACTAATAGCGTGGTCACCAATGTCTCACACGACTCAGGCAAGGAAGACAACAAACTTATCACCTTATCTTCATCCTCAATTTCAACTTCTACATTTAATAAGTCTATCACGCACTTATTAAATTTATTCAAGTGGTCCCTAATATCATCACTTTCATTCATCTTCAACTCATATAGTTGTTTCTTCAAATAAAACCTATTCGTTAGGGACTTAGACATGTATAGATCTTCTAGTGTTTTCTATAATTTAGAAGGTGACTTTTCATTCAAAACACTATATTTTATCTCAGGTGCAAGAGCCAATTAGATGGTACTTACCGTCTTGGCTTGCAATTCTTCCCGGTCAGCATCTTTCGTCCCTTTTGGCCTCTTGCCCTTCAACGCCTTATAAAGCCCTTGTTGCACAAGAAGATCCTCCATCATACTCCGCCAAATATTGAAATTATTCTTCCCATCAAAAAGCTCCACTCAAATTTGGCCATACTCCCAGACTTGAACCGTTAGCTCTGATACCACTTGTTGGGGAATATAATAGATTTTCCACGAAACAGCGCAGCGGAAAAATACAAACAAACGCAGAACAATGAAAACACTAATAATTAATGTGGCTCGACCGATCGCCGACAACCACGGGAGAAGAACACTTCTCCACAAATAAACTCTTTCTCTCCTTAACAAAATTAGAGCAGTCAAAGAACAACGTACACAACAGCCCTGTTCGCACCGTCTTCTTTCGATCTCTCTAATTTCCTTCAACCACAATCGACGATGCAATTCACCATGACAGTCTAATCCTCAATTACTATCCATGTGCAATTTGTCTCGACAACATGCACAACCAAAAGAGACCTTCGCGCTACGCGCCACCATTTTCTCTCTTGCTCAACTCTTGGCACCCGTTCTTCGGCGCACACAAAATTAGACAAGAAAAGAACAACACTCTTTCTTTCTCTTTCTAATTTCTCTCCCTAATAACCTTTTTGGGCACACCTTACAACTGCAGCTTATACACCTTACAACTGAGGCTCATACCCATATTTATATATGCAGATTCTCCAAATCCTATTTGGAATTGGAGTCATTTTCCTTACATAAGAAATCTCCTAACCCTTATCTGAATTGGACTTCTTTTCTTTCTTCGATATTTAAATATTCTAAATCATATTCCTAACATTATCACTCCTAACTTGCTGGCATGTGAATGAAATGTACCTTGTCCCAACGGTTTAGTAAAAATATTTGGAAGCTTAAAATCGTTCGTAATTTTCTTTGGCATGCGTCGGGAGGTGTTCTCCCTCCAGCTGATCACTTAACACCAAAACATGTAGATGTCGATGGTAATTGCCTGGTTTGTTCATTGACTGCCAAATCCACCTTTCATGGCATTGCCTCTTGTGTCTTTGCTCATAGAGTGTGGCTAGCGTTGGGTATTTCTTTTTCGCCCATCTCTATTTCTGGCTTCATACAGTGGTTGTCCTTGATGTTCCATAACAATGGTGGAGAGAAGGAGTTTATTAGTTTGGTTTGTTTGGCCCTTTGGACTAACCGCAACGAAGTAGTTTGGAAACGCAGATGCTTTTCCGTGATAAAAGTCATGGCCCTTGCTAAATCAACTCTTCAGACATGATGTGATGTTTACCGATCATTCAAAACCAGGGTCGAATGTGATCTATATTGCACCTGAACATGTCTGTTGGACGCCACCAGCTGCTAACTCCTTTAAGATCAAGATAGATACGGCCATTTTCGAGAGGCAAGGGAAAGCTAGTTTGGGCCTTGTTATTAGGGAAGATTTGGGTTTCTGTTGCTGGAAAAGTTATGTCGATATGGGGAATAATAGATCCTCTTATTGCTGAAGCTTTGGGTGTAATAATTTACTTTTAAATTGAAAGTCAAACTTTTACTAGTCAATATCAAATGTGGAATAATCAAGTCAAAGTCAAATTAGAACTAAATTTGACTAAATTAATTTATAGGAGTTACTTTTTTTTTTAATAATTCACCTAAGTTAAGGATTTAATTGAGAATAAGAATTTAATTGTGGACTTAATTAAATACAAGAGAAAATTGGGGTATCTATTGTCAAAAAGTGGTTATGTATATACCATGACAACCAAACAAGCCCTTACTTAATTTCTCTAAACAAAAGGAAAGAAAGACATGTAACGACCCGTCTTTTCTTACCCGAACGAAACACATTTCATTTATACTTTCAAAAGCGGAAGCATTTATATACATATATATATACATATCAAAACATATTTTGTTCGTTCACTTAAACTAGTACAATATAAACAAACAAAACGCGGCCGCAGGATGTTTAGGTTTTCCCCTTCTTCCTCACATCCCACATCATGCTCGGGAGGATCCTCCACCACCGCCTGTACATAAAACATCAATAAACAACATAATGAGCCACGGGGACTCAGTAGGCAATAGATGCAAATGCTAATGCATGTCATGTTTATGCTTTGGGCCCGGTTATAGATCCTGTGCTTACAAAGGCGCCGTAACATCATTGGCCGTCCGCATAAAGGTTCTTTACGCTTTGCCGGCGCCGTCGTAATGGCCGTAGTCCCCAAAGGTTCTTTTTACGCTTTGAGGCGTAGTGGCCGTCGTCTAAAGGTTCTTTTACGCTTTAAACCGCCCGTAACATCATACATATTGTAAGCACACAATCTACAACCCATATATGCATGATCATACTTTCATGTTACACATACTTCACCCTCTTACCATATAGCCCATATGCTCTTCATCATATCATAGCTCATCTTGCATCTACCATGGTAACATAGCATAATATACATAATAACATCTAACATCATAACAT
The DNA here is from genome assembly GCA_018223645.1 of Jasminum sambac. NCBI lineage: Eukaryota > Viridiplantae > Streptophyta > Magnoliopsida > Lamiales > Oleaceae > Jasminum > Jasminum sambac. Next base: position 22,755,733 of record CP073648.1, on the reverse strand, counting down.
AGTATAGCAAACCCTACCATACCATAACTTCCTTCACGTAGTTTCATATCATAACATTAGCTAGCATATAGCATGTATGATAACACATATATGTACTCATCTACTACCTACCTCAAAAGGCAAGAAAGCAAGCTAATGAATTGGTTGGATACTTCTTCTTCTCCCTTTCCTTTCCTTCTTCGCTTCCTCTTGTAGAATCTAAGGTGGCAACTAGAAGTGATTAAATGATCCACAAGCCAAAACCCCTATCAAATCCTTAGAATCACCTTTGAGAGTGCTCTCTAGAGTTTTGGGGAGGTTGGGGTCAAATATGAGGGTAAATGGCCGAGCAAACGTGTATAAACCCTATCCAACAATTTCTGCCGACTTACATTTACGGCCGTAAATTTCCATGTTACGGCCAGTAACTCCAAAATTCTGGTAGTAACCCATAACCTTCTGCAGTAGTAACACCTTCATCTGACCGTATCATCCCATAATCTGGCCGTAATAAACTCTCTGTAAATCCCACTTCTTGCCACTGCTTTGACCTTACAGTAGTATATTTTCTTCCTTCTGGTAGTAACCTCGAACATCTGTAGTATCTCCAAACCATCTGACCAGTAATTTGCTCTCTGAAACTTTTGGACATTTTCCACTGTTCACAATTCTGGTAGTAACTATTATACCTTACTGTTTGTAACCATCCTTTCTGGTAGTAACACACGACCATTACTGGTAGTAATCTTACCTTTCTGGCCGTAATCTTGACATGTCTGACGTATCTTTGACATGTACGGCCGTAATTTCGGTTCTGCAGAATTTTCCCATTTTCTCATTTCGACGGCCGTTTCGCATTCCGGGGCATATCCTACACTTCAAATCAGATTGTGAACATAACATATACACGTATACCTTGCCGAAACATCATTACGTCATTTCATATCACATACGGTACATATACGGAATCATATACGTATTCATATACGTTTCCGGGACGAATTTGGGCGGGTCATTACAAGACATGCCCGGGAAGCTTTCGGGCAAAAGGAAAGAGAAAGAAAAAGAAAGAAAAAGAAAAGAAAGAGGAAGGAAAAGGAGAAGTTGAGCCTATCTTTTGGTGTTTAGTGTTTGGCTTTGTCATTCGTAAAGTTTTCTCCAAAGTTTTCTCAATGTAAGTAGATAAATTAATCACTCTACATTGTGTAAAACTTAAGGCTTTTTGATTTATCGTTTAAATATGAGTATGTGAAAGAGGAAATGATGAATTTTGTGATATATATTAAGTATTTATGTGGATTGAAGTATATACTTGGTATTGAAAGCTAGGATTTTTAGTTATTGGGTTTAATTTAAGGTTTGAGCTAAGTTAAACATGATTGGAGAAATCTTTAACTTATTTTGAGTTGGGAAATCTAGATATTGAAGTAGGTTATTTGTATTGGATTGATTTTGAAAGAGGATCAATAAACTAGTGAGCTTGGTGGCTTATGGTTAGGAGAAATTGTATGTTTTTGGTTTCAAATCTTAATTCTTTGGTGATGCTAAGAATTTGTAAGTTATGAGGGGGAATGTTCAAAATTTAGATGGTTAATTAAGGCCTTGTTTGATTCACAACAAAATTTTTCAAAATTTTAACTTTCATTCTTTTCAACCACATATATATTGATTTGATAATTACTTTACATTTTTTAATACACAATCTCTCATTTTTAACCACATAACCCTCACGCAATTCGAATAACATCGATTTGTTGTGAATCAAACAAGAAGCAAGTATAAGGAATGTTGATTGAGAATAATACCGTTTTACTAGTTTATCAATCTAATATTGATCTCAATATTATCTTTTATCTTAGGGGATAATGAGGAGATTGGCGCAGTATATCGTCCGAACTAGGAGGAGACCATCTATTTTGTGAGTGAAAATTATTTATTTGAAAACTTAGAATTGTACATAGATTCAAGTATTTAAATTTCTTAAATTTTTACAAAAATATTTCAAAGTTACTTGGGTTCCTTAGAAATGGATTTTCAAGCTTTACAAATATTTATAGAAATTCCTTGATTAGACACTATTACAAGATAAGCTTGATTTTTCAGTAATTGTTGTACAATTAAGCTTGTTTTAGCATAACAGTTTATTGCCATGTTATTATAACGTCTTTATATGGATTTCAAAACCACTACAAGTACCCGATGTAGTTAATTATCTGTTCTCATTCTAGTGCACTAAGGCACTTCGGCCGCGTGTTAGAATTGGTTACTCATTCTTATGCAATGAGGGCTACGACCATGTATAAGGGTGTATATATGTATATGAAGTCTTCGGAACCCACTTTGGTGAACCGAGGGGTGTCAGGCCGTGTACGGAGGTGTTTTATTGTCTAGATGCATATGACAAGATATAGGTTACAGCTTTAGCAGATGAATTTATTGGGTACCCTTGTAGTGCGGATTCTCTTGTGTATTATCTATATAATCTTTAATATATTAAAAGTGCCATGTCTATGAGAATCATTTTTGGAAAATTTTGTCCAAACTATACTAATACTATTCCTAAGCCACCCCTTATCTGTTAAACTCACTTCTAACTGTCTAACCATTCCACGAATGACTAAATGCATGCAGTGAATTAAGTTAGTTAATCAAATTTCTATTCATTTTATGCACGACTATAAATGATAATACATACAATATAATGGTTAGAAAGTTGAAGGTCAAATACGGCTCCGCTCTACACATGTAAGATTAAATAGTAATTACATTCTCCCCACGGAAAAATGAACCAGCCAGGTCTATTTTATATATAAATTACCAAAGATTCCATGACTGTTTTGCACTAAGTATATTCCATGCTCCATGTTTTCGTAATGAGCAGTGATCAGTTCTTTTACTGATCTTATTTTAAGTAGAAGACACTAATATAAGTTATCTTTGTTGTAATCTATTGTGTAAAACTTTTTTTTTACACATATATGATTGGTCTTTTAATTAGTGTTTTCAAAATTCCGTTGCCTTCCTCATCTTTTTCCATTTCCTCCCCGTTGAAAATAATATATTAAACACCCCCTCTCTCAGTTTTTGTTTTTTTATTTTATTTTTTTAACAATATTCTTCTTTGTATATATCTTTAACAAATAGTGAGTACTATATCCAGTCAAAATAATTTTCAATTCAAGTCACAAATTAAAATTAAGTTCAGATTTATGTGAAAACATATCATTCAATTTGAATTAAATTTTCATTTTTTCAAATAGTCGAACAATATATTATATAGTTAATGCCAATAGACGATGATAAGCTTCAAATTTGAAAATGCTTTAAGGACAATTGTTAATTGAATATGAAAAGGTTGTGACATGGTCAATGAAATGTGTGGTTGAAAATGACATTGTAGAAAAATAATTTTTGATAATGTGTATCAAAAAAAGTTATATTCGAGTTGGAAAAAATGACAAGCACCCAAACGTTTAGCATTATTTATCACTTATTCAAATATTTGTACATAACGTGCAACGCACGTTAGATTATAACTAGTATACAAAGGGTGTTCCACTAGTGTGTGAATCATATATGGTTTCCCGCCTAAGAAATACAAAAAAAATTGCTTTGTATAAATAAATTCGACCACAGCTCCGCCAATGTATATCACATTGCCAGTTCCAAACCCGGATAAAGGAGGAAGGTTGCGGTAGGTTGACAGCAAGCATAAAAACTTTGCTAAATCTATGAGATGGATCCAAATGAGAAAGATGTTGGGGCATCCCCTACTAAGCGATGCACTACATTGGCGATGCACTACATTGGACACCGGGTGTAGTGATAAATTGGCAAGGGTGCAAGTTAGGGCGTTCCCCACAAGCGACGCGTCACACCGGCTCCGGCTATGGCCGAAAAATAGGCAAAGGTCCTCTCATTTTCATGGACGAGTGTGAGTAAAGAAGTTAGTCCGTAAGGATAAGGCTCACTTCGCTTCTTGAAACATAGGATCTTTGACTCGTAGACTGGCGAAAATAGGGGATGTGATCAATAGGAGAAAGATAGACATTTTATGCTTGCAAGAGACTAAGTGGGTAGGAGAAAAATCCAAAGAGGTAGCGCCATGGGGATATAAGCCATGGTATAACGGGTAAAAACAGAATAGGAATGTGGTGGGAATAGTTGTATCAAAGGAGTTGCTAAAAGATGTGGCTCAGGTGAGGCGCAATGGGGACAGGATTCTACTTACTAAGCTGATACTGGGAGACGAGATTATAAATAAATTCAACATTTGTTCTCCTCAAATAGCCTTAGATGATAGTACTAAGGCAAAATTTTGGGAAGATTTGGATGAGGAAGTGCAGCGCATACCTAATGGAGAGAAATTATTTATAGATGGGAACCTTAATGCACATATCGGTAAAAATCTGGATGGATTTGAAAGTATGCATGGGGGTTATGGATATGGATATAGAAATGCCATTGGGGACACCATCCTAGATTTTGCCACGGTATACAACTTAAGGATAGTGAATACATGGTTTGAGAAGAGAGAAACACATTTAGTGACATAGAGGAGTGGGACAAATGCTACTCAGATTGGCTATTTCTTGACTCGGAATAAAGATAAAAACATCTGTAAGGATTGTAAAGTTATCCCGGGGGAGAGCATTGCTACACAACATAGGCTTTTAATCTTAGACATTAAAAATAAAGGATTTCCGAAAGAAGGTGGTGAAAGTAAATGAGCCAAGGATTGAGTAGTAGAGGTTAAAAGGGGATGAGATGTTAGCTTTTAAGGATAGGTTTGCAAAGGGAATCGATTGGGACGGTAACGAAGATGCTAATACAACATGGGCAAGGATAACACATTATATAAAGATGGTGGCTAAAGAGGTACTTGGGTGTCAAAAGGGTTGGGAGTCTCCAGGAAAGGAATCCTGGTGGTGGACCGAGGAAGTGAAAATAGCAGTTAGCGCGAAAAGAGAGAGCTATAGAGAGTTTAAGGAATGCAGAGATCGTCAGGTGTATGATAGGTATAAAGACACCAAGAGGTAAGTTAAGAAAGTCATATGAGAGGTTAGGGCCAAGATTCACCAGGAGCTATACAGGAAATTGGATACGAAAGAGAAAGAAAATGAAATCTTTAAAATTGCAAAAATAAGGGAAATGAAGAGTCGAGATTTAAGTGGTATACGGTGCATAAAGGATATGGATGGTAAGATGTTGGTAAAAGGCGAGGAGATTAAACAAATGTGGCAGAATTATGTTAATAAACTTTTTAATGGAGATAGAACTAGCAACTTCGGTAATATTTCAGTCCCCTTGGAGGATACCAATCGTGTGTTTACCTAAAGGATTAGTGAATGTAAGGTTAGAGAGGCTTTAAGAAGAATGACAGTTAGGAAGGCAGTAGGTCCGGATGGTATTCCAATCGAGGTCTGGAAGTGTATGAGGGAGATAGGTATAAGGTAGATAACTAAACTCTTTAACAAGATTTGATGAGTGGGAAAATGCCTGATGAATGGAGAAATAGTACTTTGATACCGTTATATAAGAATAAGGATGATATACAAGATTTTTCAAATTATAGAGGAATAAAACTTATGAGCCATACTATGAAATTATGGGAGAGAATAATTGCATGTTGAGACACATTGTCCCAATCTCAGAAAATCAATTTGGGTTTATGCCAGGTCGATCGACTACAGAAGCAATTCATCTACTTAGACAATTCATGGAGAAATATAGTGTTGGGAAAAAAAGATTTACATATGGTTTTTATCAACCTCGAGAAGGCCTATGACAGGGTATCTAGAGATGTGCTCTGGTGGGTTTTGATGAAGAAAAATATACCTCTTAAATATATAAATATTATGTTACAAATGTTAGGACATACGATGGAATTACAGATGGTTTCCCGATTACGATAGGGTTACACTAAGGCTCTGTACTTAGTCCTTTTTTGTTTGCTATATTAATGGATGAGCTTACGAGGCATATTTAAAATGAGATACCATGGTGCATGTTATTTGCAAATGATATACTATTAGTTGACGAAACTAGGGTAGGTATAAATGATAAGTTCGAACTTTAGAGGCATACTTTAGAGACCCGCGGTTTTAAATTAAGTAGATCAAAAATAGAATACATGGAGTGTTTATTCAGTGGTAGGAACAGGAGGGATCCTCTTGTGGTTGAGTTAGGCGGTGAGGTGGTTCTAAAGAGTGATAGTTTTCATTATTTAGCATCAGTGGTTCAAGCCAATATTGACATAAAGGGTGATGAAAATCACGAATTAATTGCTGGATGGATTAAGTGGAGAGGTGCCTCAAGAGTTTTATGTGACCATAATATGCCTTTGAGATTAAAAGGAAAAATTTATTAGACAGCTATACGACCAGTGTTATTATATGGTAGTGAGTGTTGGGCGGTTAAGCAGGTAGATGAACAAAAATTAAATGTGGCAGAAATGCGTATGCTGAGGTGGATGTATGGCAAGACTTGGAAAGATAAAATTACAAATGAAGAGATTCGTGGTAGATTATGAGTGGCTCCATTAAGGATAAGAGGCTCGATTAAGATGGTTTGGACATATACTACGGAGCCTTGAGGGTGTACCTGTTCGGAAGAGTGAGAGTATTATGGTAGGTAGTGTAAGGAGAGGTAGAGAAAGACCGTTAATAACGTGGATTCAAATTATTCGTAAAAATATGTGTTATGCAGGTAGATGAGCGACTAGCATTGATATGGCATAGCAAAATTCATATTGGCGATCCGACATGATTTTCTCGTATGGCTCCACACAGCCGACCCCTACTTGTAGGGAATAAGGCTAAGTTTGTTGTTGTATAAATAAATTCGACCATATATAGGCCAGAATATATTTACGATAATACGAATTTGTTTATTTATGGTAACACATGTTTGCCTTGAATAAGAGTTTCTATGATTCGTTTGGCAGCAATAAGAATTTGTTACATTAAATATGGAATGTTCAAATCATAAGTCTCAAGAATAATAGTAAAGTAACAATACAATTGTAAAATGTACTTAAATATATTTAGTAATCACAATAAGTTAGCTTATAACTTATTTGAAGATCTTATAAGTTCCTCCTATTCAAATAAGCTATATTTGATTGGAAGAGTTTATTTGAAAACTTTTTTTCTACTAACTTTTCAAATAAACTCATGAGCTTTTTATTTTTTATTCCATTTTTAACATTTTCTTTTTGTAAAAAAAGAAATGTTATTATTTTAAATATATTGTTTCGATCGTTTTATATTTATGACCTAACTTTTCACCTAATTTTACCAAACACTAATATTTAAATAAGCTATCTTTTCACCTATCAGCTATAAGTTATAGGTCATAAGCTCTCAATTGACTTATTAGCTATAAATTAGTTTGTCAGCTATCAGCTAACTTATCAGCTTGTTCTACCAAATATGCTGTAAAACCTTATAATCCAAATCACAATATGATTTAAAAGGTGATACATAAAAAATAGAAAAAAAGATTTTAATTTTTTTCCCTTTTTAAGAATTTGAAAAGGGTTATATATGATTTAAAAAGTGACACATAAAAAATAGGAGAATCAAATATTATTAGATGTGTATTGTTCCAATATTTTTTAAAGTATTATTAGTATTATAGTATTATTAGTATTATATTTGTTTATCTATATATTATATAATTTTAGGTTTTAATTGAATTCCAATTAAAAAATAGTTATTTGGACAATAATTTAGTTATAACTGTATTGTACTACTAAGAATATTATACAATTTTAGGTTTTAATTGAATTTCAATTGAAAAATGGTTATTTAGACACTAATTTAGTTATAATTATATTGTACCACTAAGAAAGTGCCACGCATATTGGTAGCTATGCATGTTTCTTTATTTTTTTCTTTTTCTTTTTTTGTAATTCAATAATATGTTTTAATTTCTTAATTTTTGAAATATTTGCAATTATTTTGTATTTTGTGCTATTTTCAATTCTGCTTTGTTAGTGACAATTAGGGGTTGCAAACGAGCTGGACAGTTCATGAGCTCGTGTATTCGGTTCGGTTCTGCTCGTCAAAAGTTTGGGTTCGGCTTGTCAAAACAAAGATTTGGACTTGGACCGAACCGAAAAATTGGGAAATGGACAGTTTGGGTTTGCTTGTAAAGTCCGTGGACCTACTCGTGAGCTCATCAAATTTTAATGAGTTACAATTTTAAATTTTTTAATTGAAAAACTATTTTCATTTCAGCTCTTTTCTAATTTTGCCATATTCACTTTTAATTAATCAATGTCTATTTTAACCAATATGGACAAGTCATACTAATTAATTTAAGTTACTAAGTTAATTAAGTAATTATTTAAAAAAGAAAGTTACTAATTGAACACTTGAAATTGTAATAAAAAAATCGAGCCGAGCCGTTCGTGGACTATTTGGGTTTGGCTCATGAGCCTGACAAGCCGAGCCGAACCCGAATAAAGTATTTGGACCACTAACCAAGCTGGCTCAGCTTGTTTCACAAACGAGCCAAGCCGAGCTCGGCCACGAGCCGAACCCGAGCTCGGTGTTAACGAGTCGAGCCGGCTCAGCTCGGCTCGTTTGCCACCCCTAGTCACCATCATATTGGATTTATATATTCATCACATGATTAAATAGAGCATTGGTAAAATTAACAATTATGTTCACATTCTTTTTATTTACTTAAATTGTGCTATTATTATGTGTTAAAAATAATTACATTAAATAATCATTTTTAGTTTGATGTTAACATTCTTTACATTTTGTATTTTTTTAGCATTGATCTAAACTTTTTCATCAAAATTCCAACATAATTCCTTTGATTGTATAATCCATTACTTCATTTTATTTCTTCTTCTCATTTTAATACGTTTTAATGTTCTACTATTTTTTAAAAATAATTTTGTAACTCCTCAGTATATCTTTATATCATAATTATAGTACTTCTTCAAATGTCCTTATATTTTTATATTTTTTAAGTAGTTGAGATATAATATAGTTCTTCATTATAGAACTATTAATTAATTAAGTTTTGCATTTTGATTCTAAAATTTTAATAAGATTATAAAGATATTATTCTTAATTTTAGACAATTTAAATAAACTTTAATAAGATAGAGATAATATTTTTATAAATAAATAATAAATCTGGAAAAAGATAATAATATAGTTAGAAACTCATAATGTAAAATAAATATATATAAATAAATACAATAGGAGTATGAATAGTTATTTTCAAATTTCTGAAATACATTATAAATTAGGAAATACATTATATATCAGGAAATAATGTACTTAAAATTTGAAAATTAAACATAAAATATTATACCACAACATAAAAAACATTTAGTTATTTGGCTTATCTTATTTCCAGAAGTTAAAAATTATTGGATAAAGTCAAAATGGTTAAAATTAGTTGGTAAAATATTATTATAAATAAAATCCAATAGTAACTATTTTTCCATGTATTTTATTAGCTTAATTATAATTGAAGCATTACCTTCTTCAATACAAACAAATATCAATGGAGACAAATTTTTCCATATTTCACTATTTCACACAAAGAAATAGTAGAACCAGATTTTCTACACATCAGTATTAAATAATTTAGGCTATACATTAAATTTATTTTAAAGTTCAACTTTACCTCGATTTTGTTTTAAATTTATTTCATTTTCAATTGAACATTATCTTGATTTATTTTTTAATTAATATAATTCTCCTATTGGTACATTGTATAGTTACTATACTCTACGAGTTATTCATGAATATTAATTATTCTTTTGTCGTTTAATTAACAAATAACAACTATCCAACTTAAATTTATGTTTAAGATCTTTATTGATGACATCGTATTAAAAGTTATGAAAGTTATTGGGGAAGGTTTCATATTTTAATTTTAAGTTGTAATCATGTGATTGCTTATTTGAAAGTCACGTTGACAATAATCATTTTTTTTAACTGTAACTTCAATTTTATATAAGTTTGGTAATAAAAGAAAAAAGAAAAAAACATTACGTAGATTTGTAAGATCGTGATGCGAAATCTCAACTTTTTATATTAGATTATGTTGCCATCGATTAAGGATAATAATGAACCATGTACCAAATAATTTTTTTTCTTTATTGTTGTTCACTACAATATTCAACTTACACAGTTTTACTCTCGTGCAACGCACGGGGGTGAAAACTAGTGGATTAGTAAAGATGATGCTTAAGATTACGAGGTGGTTTCTTTTACAAGTAAATATGTGACAAGTATGTTTTATACTAAGTTTTCAAAGATTTATGAATTAAATTGTCTTTAATAAAAGATTTACAAATGTCTTTACTACGAATTTCCACTCACTGGGTTATATAATCATATTTTCCCCTAACTCTTTATATTATAGGAAGAATATAGCATCTTGAGCATCATGGAAGGGACTTTTGCAACATTCGCCGAGTTATAAACGTGGGCAATTCCATGATCTATTTTGATTAACCCCTTAGAAGTTATATTATATTTTAACCATGTAGATTGGATTTGAGGATGTATTTTGCTAAGTGTATGTAAGCATTTAGAAGTTCTATATTTTGAGATGTAATATGATAGGGAGGTGATTGAGAATTGGTTAAGCATGCTTGGATGGTTTGGAAGTCCTTAATTTATCTAAGTACGTTTTGCTTGGGAATTTGTAATGCATTACAGGTTGGTTAAGTCAATATTACAGGGGTGACTCTGTTAAAATTTCTTTTGAAAATTTGAATGGACTAAATTTGCATATGAGTGATTTTAAAGGATAGTAGAGGTCAAGATGCCTTGGTGGTGGGTTCCGCATATAGTTGGCACCTACCATCGGCGCATGCCTCGTCTCGAGTCTAGTTGGACCGCTTGGGATGGGTCATGACATTGAGTGTCCGTGAGGCTCTTTCTTGGATTAAAACTCACTTCCCGGAGGTCTTAACTATCGAACTGGATGCTCTTCTAGTCGTGAATGTTCTTCAGCATAATGAACTTGATTGTTCCTATTTTGGGATGAAATTTGAGGATTGCTGGCTCCTAGCAAGTGATGTTCCAAATCTCAAATTCAATTGGTTTAGAAGATCGGCAAACCAAGTTGCGCGCACGCGCACACACACACACACTAGCTAAGGCCGCTAGTTCTTTTCATGTTATTGTTTAATGGTCTTATTTTCCGCCTCCATTTATTTCGGATGTACTTCTCGCTGATTCGATGCTTGAATAAATTTGCTTTTCTCAAATAAATCTCCCATAAATTTCTATAGAATCAATTAGTTACTTCTCTTTCCGTGCGTCTTATTGACGATCAACACCACAATTACCACCACCACGGGAAATGCAGGCCACTTTTAAAAGTGAATGCCTTTCTGAAATGAAACCGCTCTTTGAATGAAGGCCACTTCTATGGAAAGCCTTCCTCTGAAAAAGGCCCTTAAGCAGGGCTGATCCTCATATCTTGGGTCATAGAGAAACTTGATATTAGGCGATCTTATTTCTATAAGTTTGGTAATTGGGGCTTGGGTTAATAATAATAATAATAATAATAATAATAATAATAATAATAATAACAACAAAGCAATTTAAATTGGAAGCCTTAGGTAGTCGTCTAACATCAAGGCCGCCACTACGGTTTGATGCATCGAGAGGAACTTGTCAATGGAGTATCAGATGTAATAAGTAGTCTACTCAGCAACAATAATAAAATGAAAGTGATCTAGGTAATGCTGCCCGTTGAAACATTCACCGAAAAAATCAACAAAAATTTAAGTTGAAACTACTAAAAAAATAAATTTTTTGGTACAAGTCATTATTTCTATCCACAAATTGAATCGCTCTTTTGGCAATTTAATTCAGGTTGGGTCAGTTTAGCCGTGACCTGGGCGTTGACACAATAGGAGGGTGGTTGAGTTTTCGAATAGACAGATGATATATTTACGTTCTCCAAAATGATCTTCGTGCAAGGAACGACAATGCTGCAACTGATGTCGATGGCTGTCTTGGAAATGGTTGTTCCTCGAATACCCTTGTAAGTCACGTCACTTACTTTGACAGCTGATCTCTATTAAAGAACAATGAAAACTAGATAAAAGAACAGTCGATTGATTGTTTCATGTAGCTAGTTTTATAAGAAACACTGTGTGAAAGGTGAAAAGTAAATGTGAGAAAGAATTAATTTTGAACTAACTATGTGATCAAGAGTAGTTTAGAAACTTTTGCAGAAGTAGAGATAACATAGAAACAACTTTAGATACGGATTTTCAAACATGTTCCTAGATTGTGTAGATACAAAAGTGAGATGAAAAATAATAAAATAAAAATTGGTATGAAATAATTCAACAAACAGGTTGTTAGTCATATAAGACAAAAGTCTTAACTTGGTGAAGTACCTTGCACACGCCTAATATGTTAGGGTTGTAGAACTCGCCTAATATGTTAGGGTTGTAGAACTGGTCAATGATTATAGGGTTTTTAGCAGCTTCTAATGTTATGTCTGAGAAGTGAATGTTCCTTGCAAAACCAGAGCCCCCCTACACAACAAGAAACAAAACTTGAATATATATATATATATATATATATATATGATACTTAGAAAATTGGTACTACATGTATTAATTTTGAGTCCATTAGTAATTTTCATGAACTCTACTCTACTTTAGTGCATTTCTCGGAGAGATTTTGAAGAAATTGATTTATGAATATGTAGTTGAAAAGTGCAGAACAGTTTGGGAAGATATGAAAAATTGTTACATCAATGAAATTAGCAAGTGAAAATAAAATTTGAGAAAATTAATTTTTAGAATGAGATGTGACCGGCACTTTACCTCCCATGTTTTGATTCTTGCTCCATTTTGAGTTCCCGCAAAATGGCAATTGCTAACATATATTCCTTCTACTTCATCGTGCGCTCCATTTTTTCCTAAACTTCCAATGCTTCCAAAGAAAACACACTAGTTTAATAGACCGATCAAACTTGACAATTTCTACAAATATTTTGTTGTCGAAAGTGAAATTTCTTGTCGTGACTTTGGCTCTTGAGATTTATGACTGATTGACTGATTTTGTCAAAGTGTAATGTTGAATGTTGAGGTCAAACCTGATACCATGGCCAGGACCGCATGAAACTTTGGTTATGTTCACATATTTTGTACCTCCGTTAACAGCAATACAATCATCTCCTATTTATGATGACAACAAGATGATTTATAGGAAAAAGTATTAACAAAATAAATTATTGCACATCCCAATTTTTTTTTTTTTTTCGGGTTGGGTTGGGGGGGTTGGGAATAAAAAGAAAAATGAAACAATAGTAATAGAGAGAGAGAGAGAGAATTGAAAGGAGTTACCAGTTTGGATTGTGCAGTCATGGATGTGAACGTGGGTAGAATGGCTTATATCAATCCCATCAGTGTTGGGACTGTCTTTTGGGGCAATGATATGAAGTTTTTTAATGGTTACTTCATTACATTTGGTTAAGGAAATATGATTTTTTTGGCTATTGATGTGTTTCAATCCACTCACGTGAAGTTTTGTACAATCCGTAAATCGTAGTGCCTAAAATAAATTCAACCATTTACATTATATACATATGAGTGATCAAAAATCAAATTCTTTTTTTGAATTTCTTTATAAAATAAAGAATAGATAAGATAAGACGACTTACCGTGGGTCTATTTCCCCCACGTGGCTGAAACAGAGGAAAATGAAGTAAGTAAAACACATAAAGCTTAATATTGGAATCCTTTAATTTTTTTAATTTTATTTTACTATTTTGGGTTACAACTTACAGATAACTCCTCCTTTATATATGACCAATAACTATTGTCTCCTTTATATAGTAAAGTTTCTATATCGTGTTCTAACTTACCTTTATTTTAATAACTTCAATTTAAAATTTGATAATTATAATTGAGTATTAAATAGGGATATATTAGTAAAGTGTTGTAAATTAAATTTCTTGAACAAGAAACAAGTTTATATATTTGAGAGATCCTTAAAATGAAAACAAACCTATATATTTGGAATCGAGGGAGTAATTTTTTAAGGTAAATAATGATGGAGATCACCATATGTGTAGATAATAATGAGTGATAATGTAAAGTGTTCAGTTGATATTGATGATTGACTTTGACTAATGGTGAAAGTTAATTTTAAGACAAAAATAGTGGATAATTAACTATTTGATGTTTAATACTCACTCGGTTCTACAAAGATAATTTACTATTTATTTTTTGTCTCCCTCAAAATGATAGTCTATTTTTATTAATTAACTTTTGGCTTCCTCACATACCCTTATTTAATGTGCACTGTAATCAATAAATAAGAAGTAATAATAAATGAATTAAGTGCAAGGGTAAATTAAGACAAATGTTCTTAAATTGTACTTTTCAAATAACATTAATTGGGTTTTATTAATCTATGTGAAATTAAAAGGTGGACCTTTTTTGTGAGACTGGAAGATTATTTCGAGATATCAAAACAGACCATTTTGTGAACCTAGAAAATGAACGAAGTCAACTAACTTTTTTTTGCCACCAAGAAGCACCTTGACCATTGATCACTCCTGTGTGATGCCCATAAACCTTGAGATTGCCGATGCTTCGAAAATTCAACCATTGCCCAAGGTTTTTGCCTCTCCATGCTGATTTTCTAGGAGCAATTATGGTTCCCAATATCTGCCAAAATGAAAAATATACGAGAGTGAAAATATGTATTTGCCCTTGTTTTACAGTCACTTACGGCGACGATGTATAGGGACTTCACCGGAGAAAATGGACGCCTGAAACTTGAAATTGACATAGAAGTGTCAAGATTTAAAAATAAATCCTACAAATTGCATCACAGTGGAAGAAAAATTTCATCACGGGTTCTTTTCTAGTGTGATCTTTCACATAAAGCCTTTATTTTCACCAGTCAACCGAAGAAAATTTGCATCATGATTCATATTCTTCAATCTAATTAGCTTGCATTGATTAGCTGATGAAAATTTGCATTATACTATTTGTCTTGATACTTAATAGTTTCGTGTCCGCGAAAAAGTTTGATGAAATAAAGATCAATGCATCTAATCTGTTGATTGACATATATACATGAATAAAGGTTAGGTTTGGGTGGACTGAGCGAGGTTTAGGTGCACTCGAGACTCTTGTTTGCTAGATATACATTATTATTGCGCCCAATGATGATGATGATGATGATGATGATGATACTAATCTATATATACAGAAAAATAGAGAATTTTAAGCATATTTTTTTAATTAGATTAATTAATTTTCCTACCTAAAATAAGGCCCCTTTTTTGTCTTTTGATTTTTTCCTTTTTTAGTAATTAATAATTAATCACCAACAATTCAAATTAAATAATCATTATCTATGTTAAATCTTATCATCACCAAAATAAAAAAATATGTACAGTCAAAATTAGATTTTTTCAAATCTCCACCGATTTAAACTTATATTCTGTAAGTATTTTGTCTTTTGATTTTTTTCTTTTTTATTAATTCATAATCAATCCTAACAAATAAATTAATAAATTATTATTTATATTAAATACTAAATATTAAATCTAAATTTTGTGTCATTGCATAAGTATTGATAATCATTATTTTATTAATCTAAATATTTATATCTATATATAAAATAAGAGACCTTTTATAAATAACCAATTATGGAATGAAAATTAAATTTTTAAGAAAATAAAATTAATTAAAATTAACAATTTCATTAATATTTTATTATTATGTGGTATAAAATGAGCATTCATTAAATTTTTATACAAAATTAAAAGAAAAGTACAACATTAAAATTTAAAATTTTGATTCGATCCAGTAATTAATTTTTTAAATAATTAATTATTTTTATAAATAATTAGCTAAAGAATGGAAATTAATCTAAATTAGCAATTTCGCTAAAACTTAATTTTTGTGTGATACAAAATTAAAAATTATTAAAATTTTACATAAAAATTAAAAGGAACGTGTAACATGATTATATCAGTTCCTTTACTTAATTTTAGAAATAATTAACTATTTTCAAAGATAATATTAGCTAAAAAATGAAAATTAATTAAAATTGGTAATTTTGTATGATTTCATTTTGGTGTGAATAAAAATTACAATTCATCAAATTTATACACAAAAACTAAAAGAAATATGTAACATTAATTTTTTTAATTGATCATTCAGTTATAATATTAATCCAATATTTTTAATTAATTGAATCTATATCTATATCTTTTAAATTGCATGTATACTTTAGTAGAAGTAATTAATGGAAAACGGGTTTTAATATTGCATTTCAATAGTTTATATCTTTTAAACGGTATTGTGATTAGTTTGGATGATTTTGTTATTAGATTTGATTAGTAGTCAATCAGTTTTGAGAACTTATTATTGCATTTTAACAGTTTATATCGAATTTGAGTTATAATTCTCATCGATTTTCATGATTTTTGTTATTTGGATTTGATTAGAAGGCTTGACAGTCTTCATTTCTTGAATATTTCTTTTTAGTAGATTAAGCCCTTTCTGGAAAGCAAACACAGGTTCAGCTTTTTGTTAAACTATGTTTCTTCTTGATATTGAATATTTAGCACTTGACCAATCTGAAAATCCTACCATAAACTACAATAGAGATTGTCAATAAGGGTATTTTACTGATTATGTACCAACAAGATATCCAAAGAGTCATTTTTCAAAAAAAAAAAATGAATAATGATTACATGTGTGTCGTTGAGGGAATTTTTAAAATTGTTAAGGTAAATCCGTGGATTCATAAAACTTTATTCACGCTCTTAAATTTATTTTCCTTGGACCATTTAGTTTTATGCCAATATGTTCAATGTGAAAATTAATTATACTTTTTTGTATGGTTGATTAATATTTTTAGTTCACATCAGTGTTGGGACAATAAAAATATCTCAGTACTGATAATATATCAATTTTATTAAATTATATAATTCTAAAATATACGAATAAGAAATATAAGTACATAAAAAATTGAATATTGTTACCTCGAATGTTATGGATGGCGACCTGCAAGGCCCCTCAAATGCCACTTGATTTACCAAAAAGGTCTTGCCTTTTGGTACACTGATCTTGATCTTCTCGTAAGTGTTTGTCCCACACGCCGCTTGCCATGCCGCTATGAAGGCCTGAAAATTTGTTGGAACCAAATGTAAAATTAACTAACAAATTCAATGAAGTATTAAACATGATTTTAGTGAAATAATAATTTATTTCATCATTTTGAAATGCCCTATAATTAATATTGACCGCCTACTTATACAGTCATAGACCATAATCATAATTTAAATAATGTGTCATTTGTGGTATAACCACTGTTTTGAGACCCCGCAGATTGAACTGGGAAACCCAGGACTCGGCCAAAAAACGGGGTCAGGTGACCCTAAAACCTAGGTTGGTTAAACTCAATCAAAGCCCCGAGTTTACCCGGAAAATCTGATTGGCCCTCCAACCCTTGACCAAGTTCCTTGACCGGGTTGACAACCATGTCGAGTTTAAAAACATATTGATTGACCACAATTGTCATATCTGACTCAATATTTGAAGATTATCAAAAAATTTTCCATCAGAAACTACTATACACATATGAGATTAAACTATGTTTTGGGAAGTTTTAAAATAACAGCTCAAATCTCATCCAGTCTTCAGTTAAAGGATATCCTACCCAATTAAAAAAAAATACTCCTAATTCGACTCGATAACGTGCCTAATAGATGGAACATAAGACAATAGATCTTGAACTTTCAAATAACAAATACAAAATATTGATAGAGAAATAATTAATAGAACTCATAAATTTCATGAAAACACTCAATAAGTATTTAAAAATAGAGAGCTTACGTTTGTATCATCTGTGTTTCCATTTCCAACACCTCCGTATTTGACCACATCGAAGGTGTGTGGTGAGGCTGTGGAGAGACATAAATGTCCTCCATTTGGTGCCCAAAAAAGCAAGGCGCATATAATAAAAGTACATCGAAAAATCTCCTGCACAAATATTTTAAAATTGTCAATATAAATAATTAAAAACACAAAAAACGCTTGCTTCACTTGACAATATTTGTAATCTATAACTATATTTGTAATGGGAAAATATATTAACACCACTTGAAGCTATAAGGACACCACATTATTAATGCACCCTAATTAAAATTCATTTCGACTAAAGACGCCACCCGAGATTTATATTTAGAATCCCGTTGGTTTAAAAATGTGTGTGTGTGTGTTTGTTGGGGGTTGGGGACCGAGAGAGAGAGAGAGAATTATGGTATAGTAATCCACTGTCAACTTTTTTTTTTTTTTTTTTTAATTTTTCCTTTTTGTCAGCTTTAAAATGCCAAACAACTACCGCTCGACTTTCCACCATATGGATAGTTCTCAACCACTTCACTCGCCAGACAAAATACTCTTTTACTATTAGAAGTAAATAAAAAAAAATTTCTGGAGACTATTCATTTCATTTTCTTGGTAGCTATGGTAAAAGTAAGAAACTCATCTTTTTTACTTACATTCATACAAACAAGCTCAGAATCATGCATTTTGAACTATTTTACCCATGCTATATTTTAATTTTTCAATAAAACCCTCATACGTATTAATAAAACAGGCAATCTCATTACTCATTTCTATTAGATTCATTGAACTTTTCATTGTTATCCCATTCACATACATAATACTTAATTATGCAAATGCGGAAAAAGATGAAGCCCGCAATTGACCTAACAAAAATCAATAAAAAAGTGGGAAAAAATTGTAAAATGTCAATCCTAACACACGCTAGATTTGTTAACAAATAAGTTAATGCTTTTTTTCCAATTCATAGAATTTCAGTAGACATTTAAAATTAAATAAATAGGTTCATATATTACTCGCCAGTCGCCACTTAATTATTTAGATAGCTTAATATAGTATTAATCTTAGTGAACATTTAGAATTAAATAGATTTATATACTCACCACTTAGTGGTATGTTTGGAAAAATAAATTGATAAATTAGCTAATAGTTGATAAGTCAGCTTATAGTTGATAAGCCAATTGAGAGTTTATGACTTATCGTTTATAGGTGAGAGTTGATTTAAATATTAGCATTTGGCAAAGTTAGCTGAAAAGTTAGGTAAAAAATACAAAATGACCAAAAATGACATATTTAAAATAATAACATTTCTTTTTTACAAAGATAAAATGATACAAATGAAATAAAAAATGAAAAGCTTATGAGCTTATCTAAAAAGAAAGTAAAATTAAAAAAAAAAACTTTTTAAACAATCTTTTCCAACCAAATACAACTTCTTTGAATATGAGGGGTTTATAAGCTCTTCAAATAAGTTATAAGTTAAAGCTAGCTTATTGTCTTAACGAAATATACCATTAATTATTTAGATAGCTAGATGAATATAGAATATTAACAGTAGATACGTGCATTAAGGAATTCAAATATTGAATGAGAGGAAGGGGGAGGGAAAGAAAACACTATTAACAAGGATGAAACATATATATGTGTCGTTATATTGTCGGCACAAATTAAAATTTTTCCAATCGCTTCTTATGGAAATACCATTTGCCACTCAAAGATGTAACACGAACAGCTGGAGAGCTATTATGTATATTTTAAAATTGCATATAATTATGGACCCAAAAGATTATAAGAGAGTAATTAAAAAAAAAGGGGGGGGATTATAAGAGAGACTTTCGTGGATTAAGCCAACTTTAATAGATTTCAATAAACTTCCATAGACTCCGATAGATTTTACTAGAATTTTTATCTAGTAGACTTTTATGGACTTCTAATGAATATGAAATGCAAATCCATTTGTGGACGGACAAAATATAACTTATACATCACTTAACTATAGATAATTGAACCGGCAATGATATATAATTTTTAAGAGCACAATTTATTTTGGAATTTCTACAACATTTAGCAACTAATAGCTAGGAATTGCATCAATTCAATCCGTAACAATAATATAATGCTTGTTTATGGAATTCTGATATCACATGTTTAATCATATGCTTTAATTTAGCTAGTGCATGAAAATACATTCTGAGAATCATATTGTTTAATAACAATCAAATGCCTTGAAATCTGACCACGCAACATGAATCAAAATCATAGAAATATATATATGAACTAGTAGAAAAGATAAGTTGGGAACTAAACCGTGTCAAGAAATCAAGTATTGACTTTGAGAATGTTACCTTGAGTATTGAGTTTGACATCACGTTTCGTGCGTACCCACTAATCACGATTAAATCTTTCAAAATTTTTAGAGTAGACAAGAAAGAAATGAAGAATTTTGCTATATATATACATTTCAATAAAAGGTCTAATAAAATTGAAAGTCTATAAGGGATATACCTCAATTTTAAAACTCCATCAAATTCAATAAAAATCTTTTAAAATCTTAGAAAAAATCCATATTCCTGTTGTAATTACGTTACCCATGGATAATTATCAATTTTTTTCGAAGCAGAATGCTTGTACGTCGTTTCTTTTTTTTTAAGATACAAGATAATTATGATTTTAATTTAACAAGAATTCATCGTTACCTCTATCAAAAATATATATATATATATATGTATGTAGAATATATATATTTCAATTCTGTTGAAACTTTCAATTCTAGTTAAACTCATACTCTTGGGAAGAAGATGTTCAAACGTTTAAGAATTCTGCAGTTCAAATACTCATAAATCTTGTAGAATCTCTGATAGATGTAGTCTCCTTGGCTAAAATTGAGACTTAAACTGCAACAAATTTGCAACGTGATAAAAACTCTTTCAATTTCCAAGTGCCACCCCACATCGTCCACGGAAAGACAAAAAACTTGTTGACGTATTCCTGATTTTCTCAGAGAGAAAATCAATGGCGGGTCCAAATCAGCAATACTATAGGGCACTGTCTAAGGCCAAAATCTATTCACTAGCTATCGTCACAATCCTCGTCTCTTTGTCCTATCTCTATGGCGTTTGGCAGAACGTCGGCGCCACCACCTCCACTTCAGACCTCGTGACAACTACCGCCACCGCTTGTGTCTTCACCAAAAATACCACCACCCACTGGTCATCCTCATCGACATCATCTAACCACACTGCTACACAACTAGACTTCGCCAGTCACCACGGCGGCGGCCCCACCATACCCTCCGAAACCGTCAAGAAATACCCACCGTGTGATATCAAGTACAGCGAGTACACCCCATGCGAAGACCCCAAAAGGTCGCTGAAATTCGACCGAGACAGGCTGATATACAGAGAGAGACATTGCCCGGAGAAGAATGAGCTTATCAAGTGCCGAATTCCGGCTCCGATCGGGTATAAAAACCCGTTCAAATGGCCGCTCAGCCGGGATCTGGCCTGGTACGCTAATGTGCCACACAAGGAGTTGACGGTGGAGAAAGCGGTTCAGAATTGGATTAGATTTGAAGGTAACTGGTTCAGATTCCCTGGCGGTGGAACCATGTTTCCGAATGGGGCTGATGCATACATCCATGATATTGGCAAGTTGATTAATCTTAAAGATGGATCCATTAGAACTGCCATTGATACTGGCTGTGGGGTAAGCTCAATTTTCTAAATATTTAATTCTTGCAACCTTTTTTTTAGTTACTAGTACTTTTTATTTTATAGTACTATCGATATTCTGAAATGTGGGCAACACCATTCAACATGAGCCATACCACAACATATTCATTTAGGCCCTCAAGTGGTATAGACTGTGTAATATGAATCATGTAACTGTATATTATTAGTCATTTAAGGTGGTCTAACTGTCCCACATGAACAATCTGCTATATATATATAGGTGGTGGGCATTTGAAAGCGACTTCATTACCGCATTAATTAGTTAATTAGTATTAGTCTTTCGAATATTATTATTTGAATTGGTTTATTTTGGGTTAATTTAGGTGGAAGATTATACTATTTTTATTTGTTAAAGGTAAGCAAACGGTAGGACGTACAAAATTAAGTAACCTTCCATAAATGGTTAGATTTACTCATGATTTGCAGATTTGGACTCAAACAACAAAGATTATGACAAAGGGGATCTGATTAGTTAATATTATTATTGTGGGCACCAAACCTTTTCTAGATTCTATTTTGCCGGAGGAGTACCACCTACTTTTTAAATGACAAAATTGACCCATATGTCTAGTAGACACATAAAACCCATGCACATTGTCTTCTTGGTTAACTGACTTTGTAATTTCGCATATCACTATCTATAACGATATATATATATATATATATATATATATATATATATATATATATATATATAAAAGGATATCATATGCGGACAATAAGACCAATTATAAGGATATGATATACAGACAGATTTCTCGATTTGTTTGAGTTATTGTAATGGCAATGCTATAGGTTGCAAGCTGGGGAGCTTATCTTTTGTCTCGAAATATCATTGCAATGTCATTTGCACCGAGAGACTCATACGGCTCGAGGTTCAATTTGCGTTGGAACGGGGAGTTCCCGCTTTGATTGGTGTCATTGCATCAAAGAGGCTCCCATACCCATCCCGTGCATTTGATATGGCTCATTGTTCGCGTTGTCTCATCCCGTGGGGTCAATATGGTAATTTAGGTTCTACAAATATTTCATCATAGTTTCTCATATTAAGTTATCGATCTTACAGCAATAGCTGTCTCGTAGTACCTAAACACTATTATAGTTGTAGATTTGGGTAACCTTATTGGTAATATGAACTGATTATTGTTATATAGATGGCGCCTACTTGATTGAAGTTGACCGAGTTTTGAGGCCTGGAGGGTATTGGATACTCTCGGGTCCTCCTATCAATTGGAGCAAACATTGGAAAGGGTGGGAAAGAACGAGGGAGGATTTGAATGCAGAACAAATGCAAATTGAGAACGTAACGAAGAGCCTTTGCTGGAAAAAGTTGATTGAGAAGGACGGTATCTCAATTTGGCAAAAACCTATCAATCATCTTCCGTGCAAGAAATTCAGAACGATTGTCAGAAATCCACCATTTTGCAAAGCACAAGATCCCGATAAAGCCTGGTCCGTGCTTCTTAATCGATCATTATCATTAATTTTTTTTCTTGATCTGAATTTATTATTTATGGTTTTGTGAACTTCTTTAGGTACACAAGCTTAGAAACATGTTTAACTCCGTTACCTGAAGTTTCTGATAAGGACGAAGTTGCCGGTGGAGGATTGGAAAAATGGCCAAAAAGATTACATGCTGTGCCTCCCCGAATTAGTAGGGGTAAGATAGAAGGAGTTACACCCGAAGCTTTTCTTAAGGATTCAAAACTATGGGAGAGAAGAGTTTCGTACTATAAAACCTTTAATAACCAACTTGGTCAAGTGGGTAGATACCGCAATATCCTTGACATGAACGCGTTCTTGGCCGGATTTGCCGCCAATTTGATTGAAGACCCCCTGTGGGTTATGAATATAGTCCCAGTCGAGGCTAAGGTCAACACTCTTGGCGCTATTTATGAACGGGGTTTAATTGGCACTTATCAAAGCTGGTAAAATTAACCCTCCTAAGTTTTGCTTTAATATATAATTATCTTTCTTGACACTTGTATAGTTAATGTCTCAAACATGACTTGTTTGTAGGTGTGAAGCGATGTCGACTTACCCTAGAACGTATGATCTGATTCACGCTGATTCAATATTTACTCTTTATCAAGACAGGTAATTTGTCAATCCATTTATATATATTTTGGGATTCTTGTTTTGAAATAAATGTGAGTTGTGATTAAACTGATGATGTGTTATTTTCTTGTACAGATGTGAGATGGAGGATATTATGCTGGAAATGGATCGGATTTTACGACCGGAAGGAAGTTTGATCATTCGAGACGACATAGACGTATTGGTGAAAGTGAAGAAAATAGCAGACGGACTCAACTGGCATAGTCAAATTGTAAATCATGAAGATGGACCTTTAGAGAGGGAAAAGCTTCTGTTTGCCGTAAAGTTGTATTGGACAGCTCCGGCTTCTACCGAATAAACCTAGTAAAATATGTTTGGCAGTTGAATTGGATTGGATTGGGGTGGGCACAACTTATAAGGAAATTAATTAATTAAAACTAACTTTCATAATTTGTTCATTATATATTTTTTGTTCTGTATGAGGATTTAGAAGTATTTCTAGCTAAATGTTTTCCTATTTAAATTTTTGAGTTGTTTATTGGTAGTGGTGGTTTTTGAATGAATTTAATACATTGTGAATTTTCTCAAACCTGTTATTTTTTTTGGTATTCTTTGGATGAATCAATTATTGATTCTAAATGTTGAGGATATTATCAATTGATTAGGAAAATTTATATGCCTATTTATCTTATAATAATATCTTTTTTGTATCTATCTTTACACCTTTTTATAGTTACTTTAATACAAATATTAGTGTCACAAATAAATTAGAATATTAGCTCAAATTAGATTAGGTTTAGGTTTTCCTACATAAACATTTGGCTCCCAGTATACTCTCGTGATAATAATTATCGAGGAGGACAAAATTAGACCACGTGGTTCCAAAAACAGTAGTGAAAAATTATTTAATTTGTTGGGGGAAAAAAAATTCCCTTACACTAGAGCACGGTTTCCTCGTTGCTATTTTAACCCTTGTGTTTCCGGGAGATTTCCTCTTAGCGGTCAGTTTGGAGAAGCAGAGGATAACAAACCAACAGCTCGATTATGCTCGCCCTCGTTTTAGCCATTTACGAAAGACAACAAAGAAGGGTGGGGGAACTTAAAACAAGGTAGTGACAACAACGCAAAAATAGATTCTAAACACAACAAATTTGAACAAAAGAAGCATCCATACCAGCAAGCAAACACTAGTTTCTGTGAGCAAGAAAAAAAAAACGGAGAAAATGGGAGAGAGAGAGAGAGAGCAGAGTTCGTGAGGAGTGAAAACGCAGGTGAAAGGGACGTACGAGAGAAAAAAAAACAAGTACAAAATAAAGAACGAACCGCATCGAGACATAAAAGCATTATTATATATAAAACCTAATTTCCCTCAACTTAGAATCTTTTAATCTGCCGTTGCTGCTGATCTGAAAATAAGAACATCGTGAGTGGCGCCATGAGTAACCAACTTCTCATTTTTGCCAAACACGTTTTGCTAAACTCAAATGCTGCTTATACGTAATTTCCTTCTTAATCTCTCAAAAATAGTGCTTATAAGAAATTCATAAGCTCAGCCAAACACTAACCATGCTTATCTTTCACTTAGATAATCTCTGGCATCTACAGACGCCTGGTACTACAGTTATACAATCTAAAGTACAGGTTTTAAATGCTCTATCTTTTTATTTTACAGAACAACAGAAAACAGTATATAGAAGACCTTTTTCTCACTATGTTATATACAGAGGTTTATAGACATGTGTTTTTGATAATTATGATACAGTTAGACAGCTAACCATGTGTCCACAGCCAATTTGGAAAGGATATTATACCTTTTCAGATGCTATTGAGGTAGCTAGAAAAGATTTGGGCTTAAACTTTTACATAGAACCCAAACAAGTTAAACAATATTCTCAAATAGCCCAAACAGACCAAACCCAACTCATACAACAGCAACAAGATAGAATAGCCCAACTTGAAGCCCAAATAGCCCACCTACAGCAAAATCTAGTCCAACAAACAACCCAATTAAATATAGCCCAACAACAAACCCAAAAAGCCCAAACAGATGTACAGTATAAAGACCAGACTATTGGTTTATTAGAAAAACATGTACAGCATTTGAATCTGAAAGTCCAACAGCCTATAAACAGATCTTTTGAACAGCTATGGGTTCATTAGTTGATTTACCGACCCATGAAGTATTACACTTTTAATAACAATTTAAAGACAGCTTTGATATTATTAAACAGAAAGCAGATGATGGGCATATACAGTTATTAATACAGGCCCAAAAAGAATTATTACAGCTAAACTTTGGGGAAATACAGTATACATCAATAAGAGTGATACAAAGAGGCGATTGGAGGCCACAACCTCTAAAGCTTCAAGTTGATCTCAATAGAACAGATATGCCTACAGAAAAGATATTACAATTTTTTCATTATGAAATGATTGACAGAGTAAAATTTTATTTAGATACAGATGACAAAATAGAAAAAATATTAGAAAAAATGGGAGAAAAAATATTGTTAATAGCAAGAAATATCGCTTCATTCGAAGGAGAAGTATATATGTATATAGAGAGTACATTGCCAAAAATGAGAAATACAGTTTTGATTCCAGCAAGAAAAAGGATCTACATTGACACAAAAGATCCTAGACCAAGTTCTACCAACGAGCCGTACAATTATCAGTTCATAGAAGATGCAGCTGTTTATAGAAGATTTCAAGATACCCAGTTAATAGCAGATTTTGCTATATTTTCAAGTTTCAAAAGATGGCGCCTACTTGGAGAAGGACATTATGTTCAACTATGGGCAACCCATAATTGGCATATGTGTCTTCCTTTCAGTGGGGAAGGACATCAATTAGATCCGCAGTACATACATAACGAAGATATAGAAAGCAGTACATATGAAGCCGTAGCCATGGACAGTGTAGAAGAAAACGATAGCCCAATTCCAGATACACATAGAGATTTTTAGAGCTTCTAGAAAAGGGATAGGTGTTCAGTTGCCGTGTTCAGGTACTGTAAATAAAGGCTTAGTCACTTGTCTTTTGTAATTATTTGGATAGTGAGTCATGTCTAAATTGTACATACGTGTCGCCTTTCGTTTAACCTCTTGTAATAATTAAGGCTTAACCGCCTTAGACGTGTCTTTTTTTTTTCTTTTCCATCAATACCCCTCAAAATTTGTATATAAAGGGGTTGAGAATCAGTTGTAAATCATCGATCCGAAGAAAAACATTCAATAATACAAATTTGCATTTTCCAATATCATGGCCTTCTAAATTTCCTCTTCCCTAACCTAGCAATTCCCTTCCAGTTACGAGCCTTTATTTTTCTTGATCCTTATAGCAGTTCTTGTTAAAAAAAAAAAGGATGCTTCAGTTCGGGGCCCTGTACAAATTTCAGCCCATACCTCCGCTGTATAATAGTAAGTTCTCTTTAAAATACTTTGTTTACCTTGTTGCTGTTCATATATGTAGTGTTATGCTGTGTTTTTAATTTGTTTTAGCCTTAAAAAACAAACCCGCACAAAATCTTAGTATTAGAGCTTGATTTCAAATCTTTAGGTTTGAATTAAAAACGATTCTAAAGCCTTGTAAAATCTGAGAACTGAAGCCAGTGCCTAAAACTTTGTATGGGCAGCATGGTGGCATAAGTCCCTATTTGTGTCTAGGTTGCAGATGTTCAAAGATAAAACAGGAAAAAAGGAATCGTGTTAGGTTAAAAATTATACCTATTCACCATTGACCAAAATTTTGCTTTGTCTACCTGCTACCTTGGATATATGTAAGTGTCAATTTCGTTGCAGAAAGTTGTTAGACATTTGTATAGCTTTGTATAGGTGTTTGACTTTATGTAGGATAATAATAAATGTTATAAGGATCAGAATTCATACGGAAAAAACTGGAAGAATTGTTAGGAAAGGGAACTAGTTTACTATTGAAATAGCACAATCTTCAAAACCCGCTTTTGATCTCAAATCTGAATTTGAAAAAACCAACACTTTATTATATAGGCTTGTTAAAAACTTTGATTATATAAAAGCACAAAACGAACAAATTATTAGTGAAGTAATAAAGTTACAAAAAGATATATCATCTAAAGAAGAATTTCAACAGTTAAGTTATTTATTAGAAAATAATAGACCAAAGAAAATAGAATTCGAAACTAAAAAGCTAGTAGAAAGTTTAGATCAAAAACTTAGTTTATTTGATAAATAAATTAATACTATTAATAGTATCTTAGAAGAAATAAAAGCAATAACTAGTAGATAAAGTGGAGTCAAGTGAAGAATTTACATACACTTTAGAAATAGCAGCAAATTATAGAGCAGAAAGTAATAAAGAACCAGTAACAGGATATCTTAAATATTGTTCAGATAAAAGTAAAACAGATCAACATTATCAAAATTTATTTAATTTTCAATTAACATTAATATTACAAGTAATAGAGAAAGTTAATAAATTAGATAGAAAATTAGATATTTTACTAAAAGAAAAAGGTATTCCTTCTACAGAAATAAGTAGTGAATTTGATAAAATAACAGAAGTCATAAATAAAATCCATATTACTACCGAATAGAGAGAATTATTATCCACTAAATATAAATTTTGGACATATCAAGATAAAAATGCAGAGAAATCAGGAGAATAATATACAACCTTTTAGTGGAACATCTAAAACTATACAAGATAGAAGAAGTAGACCCATAGATAATATTTCGACAGATACTTTTTTAAATAGAATATTAAGACGAGGATCAGGTAGTAGAAGTTCGCCAAGTCTAGTACATATATATATAATTGCAACCTAGGTCTCTTTCCTTTAATTAAGAGATTTAAGTTGGTCCTTTTCCTTTAATTAAAAGATTTAAATTGGTCATTTGACCCTTATTTATGTCCATAGCCCACAAACTTCCAATTAAATCAATTAAATCCATAAACTTTCAAGAGGCCAAATTAAATTTCTTTAATAATTTGACTTTGACCCAAAATTAACGGTTTTGACCCAGTAGTAGTCGAAATTTAAATAAGGAAAAATTCGAGTCGTAACAACCTTACCTCCATAAAAGAATTTCGTCCTCGAAATTCAGTGAACTTGGATATGGAGGAATCTAGTTACTTAGAACCTTGATAATTGATTTCTTCATTAAATCCTATAATACCTCAAACCTGACCCAAAAATAATATGATTTTGACCATAAAATGGATTAATATAGAATCGAAAATCGAGTCGTAACAATTTTACATCCTTTAAAGAATTTTGTCCTCGAAATTCAGTTAACTAGTACCCATAAAATAAAAATACTTGACCTGTAATCTTCATTCTCCAACCTAAATCCTTTATCTGGATAATTGCTGGCATAGCACATATGTAGAATCAATAGTTTACCTTGCGAAATTTACTCCTATCAACAAAGTGGTCCATCACTTTCTCTTCTAAATCTTCCCAAGCAACAAAATTTCATTTAACAATTACATAATTACCCCAATTTTCCTGTATAATCAAATTGTCCTCCACGGTCAAACCGCTAAGCATCCCAAAGTAACTTGGTATAGAATATATAATCAACATACATCTGAAAATTGCCCATGTAATCAGATTTGATCCACAATAACATACCAACTTTCAAAAATGCCATTTACATCATTTACCTTAAATGCAATAAGTCACGCTTTCTTACAATCACAACATGTCATAACCCTAAAGTTATTTCCCATGCACATGTTTCTCTTCCAAATCTCGAATCAGACACATAAACTGTGCGTACAAGAACATCCATCCCAATTTGATAAATCTTTATATTACCTTCCCTGCCTGGATATCCCGTATATAAGAAAATTCTTCAATCAAATAATGACTAGTAGCCACATATGATACATCACGATATTCTTGAAATCATTGCTCCAACTTACCAACCTCTGTAACTTCTTCCCAGTCAGGAGGACGTTGAGCTTGAGATAATGAACTTAGTTGCCCGTGAATTCTACCACCACGATTTATGACTTGTTACAAAATGAGTGATATGTTGAAAAAAGAATTGCATATGAAGAAGTTTTAAAGGTTTTAGGGAAAATATTTTAAGCAATCGTCAAGACTTAAAGAAAATTCGTAGCGAAACTTTTAAAACAGGAC
Source organism: Jasminum sambac (assembly GCA_018223645.1). NCBI lineage: Eukaryota > Viridiplantae > Streptophyta > Magnoliopsida > Lamiales > Oleaceae > Jasminum > Jasminum sambac. Next base: position 22,725,952 of record CP073648.1, on the reverse strand, counting down.
CATGCTCTGATATCACTTGACACGTCTGCACCAAATTATCTCTAATAACTTGACACGTGGCGTGCGCCGATGATGGGCGCGGGCCTGGCACTGGACCCACTGCCAAGGCAAACTGAACTTGACATGAAACTACAATTTCTCTGTACTAAGATGAACTTATAATAATTATGAAAGGGCTTCCTAAATAAATTCGGATAACCAACCCGAAAGTATTTAACATCATATGCGGAAATTGTGGGAAAAGAATTATAATTGAGAAAATGATGAATAATTCTAAAACCAATTATTTAAAAAAATAATAATAATAGTAAATAAATGAAAACTTCAACCATATTTGGCATGTATATCAAAATGTGACGATTGCTAAGTAAAAATATGAGTAATCTAAATACTATGGTGGTCGGCTCAGAACTCCACCGGCAATCCAATAATGCTCAAGTTCGGTCCTTCCTATAAGAAAACGTTAGGGGAAAATACGTTAGTTTTGTAACCCAGTGAGTGGATAAGTTCGCAAACATATTTAGGTTCTCATCTAAAAGATCTTCATAAAATCTCCTTATAATCAAATGCATAGATAGCACAAATAATTGGAAACCATCGAGTAAATACTAATAACTGAAATTGTTTTAGCTGAGCAACACTGATTATACCGTTCAAACGGATTTTGCTTTCTAAAACGGAATTCTGTAACTAAAAAATAATTTACTGAAAAATAATATCAAAAGTACCAACCAGCAACAACACACTTATATAGAGTACTCTCAATACACGTGGTGTGTCACTCAAAAGTCTGTTCTGTCTGAATATCTGGTCATACGCGCGCAGAGCAAGCCCCAAAGGCTAAACACCCCCGTACACGGCCCAAAGCCTATGCGTGTACGAAAGTGGGTCCCAAAGACCTCTGTAATTCTGGTCATACACTGTGGAACACATCACAACAGTGCAGAGCGGGTAAAGCTAATGAGGTACTCTATGATGGTTTTAAAAGAATATTCATCTGATCTTTTAACTACGGGGATTTGCTCACTGTATATGTCAACTTTAGCGCCACTGATTCGTAATGCATACAAAGATAGCAATAGACTAATAGAAGTTACATCACTAATATTTAGGCTTTGGGAAAAGAACAAAAAAGTCAAAAAACAATGGAAGAGCCTGTTGTTGAAAGTTTAGCCATTTCCAGTATATATGGCATTTCCCCTCTGAGGATTGGTGACTTTCAGTATTTGAATGCGTGACTTTGAACGGTGAACGGTCTCCAGATAACTTTAGACAGGTACACATTTTGTATATCAGCTCGTATTATGGATTATCAATTTTATATGGTCATTTGGTTTGTTGACTTTAATTTTGATATCTTGTGTTTTGTTTTCTGTTTTAGATGTTATATGTTAGATTGTTGTTTGCCAATCAATTAAAGGTAAGAATCTCAAAGCCATAAGACCAAGCTAATTGACGATGGTGGAAGATTTTCATGATTATGATTTTAGTGTTATATTCTTTATGATTACCGTATGTATTTGTTGCTACTCTTAACATTTTCTTTTTGTCCTATATAGTAAGAATAGATTGTAATGTACATTGCGGGGCTATTGTAGACAAGATAAGTATTTGTACATTTGATTCATGCTTGTATATATAGGTTGGGAATACAGATTTTACACGATTTAATTTCTTCCTATTTCATGAGTTTTTTACCCCCATTTTTGCAGCTAGCCTCCATAATTGTTGTTTGAAGATGATGAAGATATCGCTCACACACCTTCCTCGAAGCGTCGCATTGATGAAGATGATCATCCTTGCTCCAAGTATTCAGAAATCTAGCAATAAAAAGCTACAGGAGTATTTGAGACGCCCTAGATGTTAATGTCTAAGATTTTCTTATCTCATCCCACTCAAACATTGGCTACTTTTCATTTCGTACTTTTCTTTTGTCGTGATTTTAAGTTTGCAAATTTAGATGGTTCAGTTGGAGTTTTGATTAATTTGGATGGTTTTGTTATTTGATTTGATCAATACTTAATGGTTTTGAAAAGAGGTTTTGTTATTTCATTTGAGGGGTTATACTTCTCATCAATTTTTATGGTTATTGCTATAGGGTCTTATCTTTCTTCTCTTCCATCTCTTCTTCTTCTTTAGTTGTTTGTCGTCTAATTCTCTAATCTCTTCTCATCTGTAATTCAATCTGTGAATATTATTTTAGCTAGATTGATTTTATCACAATGGTCATAAATGCAGATCTCAAATTATCACTTATTTTCCGGACAACCATATAGCAAGACACGGATAATGAAAACAACAAAGCAAGAATTCATCAATGGAACAAAAGTAATGCTTTTGACGATACATTCATTGCTACAGTACTACTTGACCATATAAATTTAATGTAACAGGGTCGAGTGAGGGTCAACTTGACCCTGCTCTTCTAAGTATCTAATTTGACAAAGTTGAGTCGATGCTTTTTGATAGGTGTGTACTTCCCTCTTCCTTAGTGCTCCCTTTGATTGCTTTTCAATGTATCAATTTCTCACCATTAGTCCCAATGTAAAATTAATCAATAATCACGCACACATTCTTCGTCATTTCTCTTGCTTCTGTTTCTTAAGTCCTGGTTAATTAACTCATCCATGTAAGTTGAAGCTATCAATAGAATCAATTTTATTTCCCTGAATCAGCTATCAGTGGCATTGAATGTCAATTCAGAAATTTATTACCATTTTAGTGTGTTCAACAATGTGGTCTTATTTTTCCAATTAAATGTGATCTTTTTTTTTTTTTTTTGGGCCAAGTGTGGCTCCTCCTCAAATCCGTTGTGTAGCTAGCTATCCATCCAAAAAGAACTATGATGGATTGTGAAACATATATCAATAACATTTTTGTGTTAGATAATGTCGTGTGATGCTGTGATGCTTATAAAATCATACAAATGGTCCCTCTATAGGTTTGGCCCCGCTATTGGTTTTCTGGTTTCTATCGTTAGAGAGAAATATGGATAAATACCACAATACCACTACAGCTCATTACGTCTTAACGCCTATATTTGAATATTCTTTAGAATTACTCAATATTGTAGGTGATAATTGAATTATTCTTAGATGTTTTCTTTTTGTAACCATTGTGATTGTATGTTCTTATACAATCACATTTCTATACAAAACTAATTGTTACCAATAATGTTACATAAAGGATTAGAAAGTATATTGCCTTCATTATATTTTAGCTAGGACTTTCATTATAGAACACGATATAACTTCTAATGCTAGACTCTGGATTATCATTGGCCTTTGAACGTGTCTTTCATTTAAGTCAAGGTTGCCATGGGAGAAGCATAAATTAAAATTTTAATGAAACCCCTATTCAAATTCTTAAGGATGAATTGGTGAATTAATTGTGTTTCCTTTTAACCATTAATTTTTATTTTATTTTTTTGGCATACTTTTCTATAGAATTAATTTTTTATGCAATTATGTTTGTTTAGAAGTATAAAATAAATTTAAAATCTACACATTTATTTAAATTGTTAAAGGTAAATTGAAAAATTAGTTATATTTTCTTTGAACCATTAATTTAATATTTTTTATTTTTGCATAGAACTAAGTTTTAAGCAACCATGTCTGTCTGGAAGCGCAAATTAAAATTTGATTTGACACAATTGTTCAAATTGTTAAGGATAATTTGGTGAATTAATTATATCATTTTTTGATTCTCGAACTTGATTGTAATGTTTTTTTAATTTGTAGAATTAATTTATTTTTTTACTCATATAATTCATTACAATTGCAAAGTCCAAACTAAACTATAGTGTATATAGATTAAAGTTATAGGTGACTGTTAATTATTTCTTAACTGTAATTGTAAGGAATGTTCAAACACTCCCGGGGTGTGCCGTAATTACGGCGCTCCCGGGGCATTTTCTAGCCCCGTCCGACCTATGATTTGAAATCAGGGATCGAGATCTAGATTCATCACTCTGAGACAGAGCTCAGGTAATTTTTAAAATTTTGCGATCTAGTTGAATGCTGGTAAGTAGGTCAAACTTTTTGGCCAAGTTTTAGCTTAAAATTTAGCCAAAAAGTTTGACCGTCCCCACGGCATCCAACGGTATCGCAAAAATTCAAAATTATGCGAAGCTCCATCTCGTAAATCTTGAATCTAGATCTAGACTCGAATTTAAAAACAGAGATCGTTTGGACCCTCAAAATGCCATGGGAGTTCTGTAATTATAAAACTCCCGGGAGCACTTGATCATTTCTGCTTGTAATTGTTATAGTGTAATAATTGTTTTTATGCCATTATGTCAATTTACAACCATAAACTAAAATGTTAATCGACACAATTACTTGAATTCTTAATTATAAACATGTGAACTAATCATACTTTTGTCAAAGCTTGCTGTTAGAGAAGTCTAAATTAAAATTTTAATTAGAACCATTATTCAAATTCTTAACGATGAATTGAATTAATTGTGGTTCCTTTTAACCATTAATTAATTAATTTATTTATTTTGTTTTGTAGAATCAATGTTTTATGCAACTATGTTCGTTTAGAGGCATAAAATAAAATTTTAATTGACATGGTTATTCAAATTGGTAAAGGTAAATTGGTGAATTAATTATATTTTCTTTAAACAATTAATTAATTATTCTTATTTTTTGTATCAAATTAATTTTTATGCAACCATGTCTATTAGAAGTATAAATTAAATTTTGATTTGACACAATTGTTGAAATTATTAAGAGTGTGTTTGATTGCAAAGTTGGAAAATGGTTAGAAAGAAAACGTTTTCCGGGTAAATGAATTTTGGGAAAAAGTTTTCCAGGGAAATGGTAGTTGTAGGTGTTTGATTGGGTTAATTTAAAAGTTGGAAAATAATGTTATTTTCTTTATTTTTGAGTTTTTTTAAATGAAATTTGATCATTTTCCTTATCTTTATGGTTAAAGTAAATTGTCCATTAAGAAAAAGAAAAAAAGTGTCAACCTTTTCCCGGAAAACAAAAACCACCTCTCCCCCAAGGAAAATGTTTTCCTCCAAAACAAGGAAAATAACGGATTTCAAGAAAAACTGGAAAACCTTTTCCAAGAAAAGAAAATGCAATCAAACACACGAAAATCCGGAAAAGGTGGAAAAGTGGTTTGTTTCTCGGAAAACATTGCCCAATCATACACACCCTAAGAGTAATTTGATGAATTAATTACATTTTCTTCGTTCCGCGCACCTTTCATTTTGAATTTTTAATTTTTTATATCATTAATATTTTACCCCATTATATTGATTCTATAAAATTAATTGCAATGTTTTTTGTATCGTTCATTTATTTTTTGATTCACATAATCTATATATTTTCTTTCTCTAAATTATTATTATTCACATATTCATTATCAATAACGTACATCGCATGAGTGTATAATTAATATTTTCCTAAATTTAGAATTGCATGTAATAGAATGTATAATAATTTTAAATAAAAAATCATAAGCTCTACGAAATACAAGAAAAACACTCAAAATTTTTATAAAAATTTTTACGTTATTTAAATCGTGAAAAGTTTAGTGATTTGTCAAGTATTTTTTCAGATTTGTTTTTACTACTGTTAATGTTATACTATTAATATTTATCTAAATTACTATTTGTTTACCATATTTTCCTTTGCAAGGGTCTTGACTGCGATAAGTGCTGGGAAAAAGTTTATGATTCCTATATTGAGCCTCAGTCTGTCGAATATAAGGCTGTCATTTACCGTTCAGGGGAGACATATCTTTTAACTATTTGCTCCGCAATGACCATCAATAAGATTTAGGGACAGATTCTCACTAATGTTGGTATTTTTCTTTGGAGGCCAGTCTTCACCCACAGGCAATTGTATATAGCGGTTTCAAAAGTTATGAATAGGAAGGGGATAAAATTCGTGGTATGCGATGAGGATAGATGTCTAACAAAAACCACTACAAATGTTGTTTAAAAAGAAGTTTTTACTAACTTGTAATATACTCTATCGCAATTCCATCTGGTATGCTCCTATCTCTAGGAAGTCTTATATTTTCTAAATGAACATTTTTGTCTACTTATGATTGTAATTGTCTCATATTTGCATTCACTAGGATCTTATGTCCTTCATTTTAATAATATTTTCCCTTCTATTTAGATCGGTCGTGTGGGAGAGGAGATTGATGGTGCACAGACCAATAAAGGTTTTGGAAGAATGGAATAAGTGATGAACGAAATATGTGAGACATAGGTGAGTTTGATTACTTCTTTAGACGATTCAATGATTCTTTCAAAAAATAATTTTGTATAAGTATTTTATATGTTGTTTGTATCGTGGAGAGAAATGTATATGATTGTATTGAGAGTGTTGCTATCATTGATCAGGTTGTCGTCAATATATAGTTATGCTATATTTGAAAATTTTGGTACTAATGCTATGTCTATTAACATGGTGGATTTTTCCGCAATACAAGGAAAACAAATTCTGCCAAATTTGTTAAAAAATTGTATGGATTCTATTTTTTATTTTTTAAGAAAACAACATAATTGCAAAAAAGACGTATCTTCCCGTGCAACGCACCGGTAAAAATACTAGTAACATCTTAATAACACCTAATTGGCCCAAATCAATGATAAATTTCGAATCCCCAATATCTATTGGTAAAATCCTAAAGTTTGTTTCACTATTTACCTCGAATTCCATAAGATAAAATTGAAGAAATATATTTACCACGCGAAACTACGACGAATCCAAGCTTCCTTCTTCCTTTTTCCCCTTTTTCCTTTTTCTTTTTTTCTTTTTTTTTTTCCTTTCTCCTTTTTCTTTTCCCTTTCACGCTGGATCGGCTCCTGTTCGCGTTGCTGTTATGAATTCACGCCTAATGCCCTTTTCGTTTCCTATATATATATATAATTGCAACCTAGGTCCCTTTCCTTTAATTAAGAGATTTAAGTTGGTCCTTTTCCTTTAATTAAAAGATTTAAGTTGGTCATTTGACCCTTATTTACGTCCATAGCCCACAAACTTCCAATTAAATCAATTAAATCAATAAACTTTCAATAGGCCAAATTAAATTTCTTTAATAATTTGACTTTGACCCAAATTAACGGTTTTGACCCAGTAGTAGTCGAAATTTAAATAAGCAAAAATTCAGGTCGTAACAGATATAGAGAAAGCTAAAAGTTTCAAGTAAATGATGCAATATAGGATACATGTAGTGACTTGTTATGAACCCTTCAAATTGAAGCTAAAAATAGTGATTCCAAACAAGCACACTAATATCTAGGATCGACACAACATCAAATAATAAAAAATTGCAAAGATAGTTCACATTAAATTGATGGAAAATTTAATTGTACGTAGTGTATACGAACTCTAGTGCTTTTAATTTATGAATTTAACTCTGGTCCCGAATTATTGCTTGAGGATGGTTCTTCATAGGATGAACTCTAATGCTTTTAGTTCATGGATTTAACTTTTGTCCTTGATTATTGCTTGAGAATGGTTATTATAGTGTGTTCGGGAACGTGTTGAATATTATATAACTTTCAGTAAGATATTTAGTTTTCACTATAGTTCTCAGTAATTTAGGTTCAATTTTTTGTGTTGTATTCAATTGTTCTCCAACTCGTACAATCCCTATTTTTGTGACAATGAATCTTAACCTAGTTAAGTTAATTAAAGTGTAAGCAGAGCAGAGATTTGGTGTCTCATTGATAAAAGATAATTAATCTTTAAAAATACAATTTATTACCACAGAGAAAAATATTCATCCAAGCAATTCAGCTAAATAAATGAGCATGCTTTTGTCCTTTGCTTCTCCAATTTACGGCTAATTAGCAACTCAATTTGTTTATGAATTATGAATTTGTATTTAGAAGTTTGTCAGTTGTTTAATGAGGGGCAACAATTGACAGTTTGTTGGTACCAAATTAAACAAACAATTGCTGGAAAGTGGCATTTGAGAATCCCAAATTTCCAGCTACGTGCATCCGCTGTTAATTAGTTATTACGCGGCCACCTTTAAATTTGAGTTAACATTTTAAACAACTAGTGAGAAATTATTCCAATAATATTTGAGATATTAATTATTTTTAAATATGTAAGTAACCAATTTTATGGGTTTACATGTTAAAGTGGAAGTTGTTATTATTATTATTATTATTATTATTATTATTATTATTATTATTATTATTATTATTATTATTATTATAAAAAGATAAATCGCACCATATATTACATTGTTAAATGTTATAACTAATCATGTTCGTAATTTCTCGTAGAATAATTATTCAACCTTTGTATGGCATGCAGTTTCATACGTTAGTTTGTCCTTTCACCTTTGGCGCTTGTAGTCTACACCATAAAAGTAAAACTGGAAGTCCATTTCATTTTCTTTCTTATTATATTATATATATTATATTCCACGATGTAAATTTCTGTAAACAGAGTTGCGTAGTATATTTTCCTTTTAATTTTTTTTTTCGCTGCAATTGAATAAAAATCCCATTTAACAGGGACGCTGACACTTTTAGGTCTCGCGAGGAAGAAAAAAATTACCGACAGAATAGAAATGATAAATCACACCAATAATTGCATTTTATACTTAAAATGGGGAAAGCTATCGTCTTAAAGCACCATACGCTTATTTAATTAGATATCGAAAGATTCAGGAATGATATGTTCCCAGTGCCGCACTGTGACATGCGAGCTGGTAAGGGGATCGTGGTGCCACATGGCAGTAGGGGATAGCCGTCACGCCAAGCGCTGGAACTTCGTTAAAGTTGCAGCGTTAGGAATGCATCGTTTTTGCCAAAAGACTATGATTTCAAAATGAAATCAATAATTAATTAAAGAACTGTCAATTGCCTCTCTACTCTGCAGTGTTAGTTTCTAATTCTCGATTTTTTTTAAACTGGATAGTGTCATCCCAATGGCTAGTAATTTCCACGAGGAAGTATAACGACGTGTTTAAATACATATCGATAAAATCGCAATCATCATCAAAGTGCTCTGCCATTTTCGATCCTGATGCATAGCAAATCAAGGAGGTATATGAAATATAGAGGTAACGCATAAAAACTTTCACGATAAGTATGTGTATGAGATTTTATTTTATTTTTTTCCTTCCTACGGATAGTTAATTTACTTCCGGATCGAACACAAAATTCCTTTCGTAGGAGACATCTCCACACTTCGACACATGTGGAAGCACACAACAGTGATATGTAAAACAAACAATTTAAAGTCCAGGGGTAAAAGGCACACGAGTCGCCGGTAACCAAGAACTGGCATTAATGAAATTCCCAGGTGCGAATCTTGAAGCTTCTTTAGCTTGTTTAATAATATGATAACCCTTCCAACGAACACGCCTCGAAGTTACAGCTCCAGGACCCTTATTCTTGTACTCAGCATAATACAGCGTGTCCAAATTCAAGTTACTTTTATTCCAAGCCATCCAACCGTCCGGATGAATCAAGTCACCCAAGAAAGTTGTCATGAAAACAGTCCGTGAATATGGCCTCCAAGGTCGACCCAAATAAGTTCTCACAGAGTGTTGAACCGGTTTCAAATCCGAAGCTGCCATGACCCGGGAGTTTTGAATCACTATCCCCGTGGGATTGCTTGGATTTTCTCTTCCCTGAGCCGTTATGGTGTTGGTTCGTTGTGGACCAAGTCTTGCATAGATATTGCACTCTTGGAAAACGACGGTTGCGTCGCCGAAGATGAAATCAACCGTGCCATAAATATCACATTCTCTGTAGAATTGTGTATGTGATTGGACAAAGAGGGTATCTTGATATCCCTCGAAGCTACATTTGTAGAAGACTGATTGGTGGGAAGTTGATCGGAGCGCGACCGCCTGACTTTTCGTCCCGGCAGTATTCATAAATGATATTTTACGCGCAAAAAATCCGAATGCATCAACACCTGTGCATGAATATTGTCCCATCAGTGAATTTCGAGATAGGTAGAAATTATCATTCAAGTGTTAAAAAATAAAAATAAAAATCACTTACCAACTGTGGCAGTTTCTTTTACGCCGATTCCATTACCCGCCCTCTTGCTACCGGTAATATTAGTCCTCCCAATACCATCCCCTACAAGCATAAGATTCCTCAAACTTTTTTTAGATCCAATTTGAATATTCTCAGTATAAGTCCCTTGCTTCACATATATCATAAACCTTCCAGAATCCGACCTCCTTTCGGCTTCCGAAATTGCTTCTTTAATTGTCTTGTACTTCCCCGAACCGTCTTGCGCAACAACAATATTCGCCCCAGTGGCTCGTGATCGAAGAAGTTTTCGGTCAGCTGGCGACACCCACGTGGGAAACCCTTGCTTGTAGCTTGTCTGTTGCTCCCAAGGTTTTGTGCATTTGGTACGAGCACACCAAGACTTAAACGCATCACCGGAGTCGGCAGCAATGGTTGGAGAAAAGAATAATGTCATAACGAGAGTCAGAATTAAAAGTTCCATTATTGAGAAATAAAGAATGATGCAATAAATTAATGCTCGGAATAAAGAACAATATTAATTTTCGTGAGGGAATAATTTTCGACGCGAGTTGTTATGATTTTTTTTTTGGCTTATATAGACGTAAGTTGAGTGTAAACCGATTAGAATTTGCAATCCATGAACGAATCGAATTTGTGGGATGCGCCAATTCTAAATGCATGTTAGCACTTGACTTCGCATGTTAACGAATGGAATATGTTTCCTAGTATATGTCAGTTAATGCTATCTATGAATAAACAATGAATTTTGATTGACAATGATTTTACCGGATCTGTGATTTTTTTATTTAATCCCATTAAAAAATTAATCAACAAATATATTAATAATTATTTGCACTTATCTGATATGTTCTCAAATTAATTTTCTCTACTTGCAAAGAACGGAAATATAATCTGACGCAATATTTCAAGATTATCAAAAAAATTTCCACCAGAAACTACTATACATATATGAGATTAAACTATGTGTTTTGGGAAGTTTTAAAATAGGGTAATTATATATATACACACTAATTAATTAAGACACCATATTTTATTTAATTACACATACATTAAAATAATTATTTTATAAACACACCACCTTTACTTGACAACTATAACCCTAATGAGTAAATATATATCAAGACCAGGAATTTAATTTGACACACCACTTTATATACAACCTCTATTAAAATATAAATTTAATGATTGCACCACAATTAATTTATAAGATGAAATGAAAAGAAAACTCCTACAAGTGGTGTATGATTATCAATCGTTATTTTTATTTCTTTATAATTCAGAATGGATGCTCTAGAATGGAGATGCTTGAAACTGAAAATCAATCTCTTTCTCACCGATTTCATAATTCCTTACCTTTTAGTAATTATTAATTCTAAAAATTCCGAATATGGTGGAATCACTAACCTGTAATAGATGTGCAAATATAAATACACATATATCACCGAGTGAGTGATTAAAGAGTTGTTGAGGAGTGTAATTATAAATTGTCTCGGTTGGATGATTTCTAAGAAGTGTAGTTCTCTAAAAAATTTCATTGCCGCTTTGACAAGAAAGAGCGAAGTTTGTTGTCATTTTTGGTGAATCTATTTTCCAAATTTCTTTTTGTCCGGAGAGTTTATCTAATTAATTTGAGTTTATTTTGATGTATAATGTTGAAGAGAGATGTTTCCAGGCTTTTTAATAGAGAGGAATGGAAGGAGAGAAGGAAGAAATGGCTATTTAGGTCATTTTATTTAGGAATTTATTAGTAAATAGAGAAAACATTAAAAAGTGTGGTGTCATAAATAAAAAGTGTATATATAATTACCCTTTAAAATAACAGCTCAAATCTCATTCAGTCTTCAGTTAAAGGAAAACAATACTCCTAATTCGACTCGATAACGTGCCGAACAGACGGAACATAAGACAATAGATCTTGAACTTTCAAATAACAAATACAAAATATTGATAGAGAAATAAATAGAACTCATAAATTTCATGAAAACACTCAATAAATATTTGAAAATGGAGAACTTACGTTCGTATCATCTGTGTTTCCGTCTTCAATACCTTCGTATTTCACGACATCAAAGGTGTGTGGTGAGGTTGCAGAGAGACTTAAACGTTCTCCATCAGCAATGTTGGGTGCCCAAAAAAGCAAGGCGCATATAACAAAAGTACATGGAAAAATCTCCTGCACAAATATTTTAAAATTATCAATATAAATAATTAAAAACACAAAAAGCGATTGCTTCACTTGACAATATTTGTAATCTATAACTATATTTGTAATGGGAAAATATATTAACACCACCTGACTTTATAAGGACGCCACATTATTAATGCACCCTAATTAAAATTCATTTTGACTAAAGACGTCACCTGAGATTTATATGCCCATTGGTTTAAAAATGTGTGTCTGTGTGTGTGCGTTGGGGTTGGGTTTGGGGGAGGGGGAGGGGTTTGGGGGACCGAGAGAGAGAGAGAGGATTATGGGGTAGTAATCCACCGTGAACTTTGATTTTTATTTATTTATTTATTTGGTCAGCTTTAAAATGCCAAACAACCACCGTTCGACTTTCCGCCATATGGATAGTTCTCAACCACTTCACTCGCCAGACAAAATACTCTCTTACTATTAGAAGTAAATACAACAAAATTTCTGGAGACCATTCATTTCATTTTCTTGGTAACTATGGCAAAAGTAAGAAACTCATCTGTTTTACTAACATTCATACGAACAAGCTCAGAATCATGCATTTTGAACTATTTTATTGAGATATTAAACGTGGGAACACAAGGTTGAGAAGGAAATAATTTCACTGTATTTATTCAATGAACAATGGCCTTTATATAGGCAATTAATTAATGGATAAGATCTACAAAAATCTACTTAGCATAACTGACTAAACTATTCAGGAGGAAACAAATAAGATAAGTTATTCACCAATGACATGTTCCTAACTAAATTATACAAACTAAGTCAAAAGAAGCCAAAAATAAAGAAAGGATAATTTCAACATGATAAGGGACCGGAAATGTCTAATTCTTAAAATTTACAATATAAAATCCTATCTATTTTAATTTATTTAAAAAATTAAATAAATAGGTTCATCACTCGCCACTAAATTATTTAGATAGCTTAATATAGTATTAATCGATAGATACATTATCTATACACAGACACATTTAGCTAGCTGGGGACAAAATTAATCGACTTTTTGTAGTATTAATCGATAAAATGTCAATCCTACCCATCGACACATTTAGCAATACGACCCATTATCTACTTTTTAAAGGACAAAATTAACCCATATGTCTATCTAGTAGACACATAGAACCCATGCACATTGTCTTCTTGGTTAACTGACTTCGTGTGTGTATATATATATATCATCCACTGTTGATGTTATAAGTGACGCACACTGGAACAATAAGACCAATTACAAGGCAGATTTCTTGATTTGTTTGAGTTATTGTAATGGCAATGCTATAGGTTGCAAGCTGGGGAGCTTATCTTTTGTCTCGAAATATCATTGCAATGTCATTTGCACCGAGAGACTCGCACGAAGCTCAGGTTCAATTTGCGTTGGAACGGGGAGTTCCCGCTTTGATTGGTGTCATTGCATCAAAGAGGCTCCCATGCCCATCCCGTGCATTTGATATGGCTCATTGTTCGCGTTGTCTCATCCCGTGGGGTCAATATGGTAATTTAGGTTCTACAAATATTCCATCATAGTTTCTCATATTAAGTTATCGATCTTACAGCAATAGCTGTCTCGTAGTACCTAAACACTATATATTATAGTTGTAGATTTGGGTAACCTTATTGGTAATATGAATTGATTATTGTTATATAGATGGCGCCTACTTGATTGAAGTTGGCCGAGTTTTGAGGCCTGGAGGGTATTGGATACTCTCGGGTCCTCCTATCAATTGGAGCAAACATTGGAAAGGGTGGGAAAGAACGAGGGAGGATTTGAATACAGAACATGCAAATGCAAATTGAGAACGAAACGAAGAGCCTTTGCTGGAAAAAGTTGATTGAGAAGGACGGTATCTCAATTTGGCAAGAAATTCAGAACGATTGTAAGAAATCCACCATTTTGCAAAGCACAAGATCCCGATAAAGCCTGGTCCGTGCTTCTTACTCGATCATTTTCATTAATTTATTTTCTTGATCTGAACATATTATTTTTGGTTTTGTGAACTTCTTTAGGTACATGAACTTAGAAACATGTTTAACTCCGTTACCTGAAGTTTCCGATAAGGAGGATGTTGCCGGTGGAGGATTGGAAAAATGGCCAAAAAGATTACATGCTGTGCCTCCCCGAATTAGTAGGGGTAAGATAGAAGGAGTTACACCCGAAGCTTTTCTTAAGGATTCAAAACTATGGGACAGAAGAGTTTCGTACTATAAAACCTTTAATAACCAACTTGGTCGAGTGGGTAGATACCGCAATATCCTTGACATGAACGCGTTCTTGGCCGGATTTGCCGCCAATTTGATTGAAGACCCCCTGTGGGTTATGAATATAGTCCCAGTCGAGGCTAAGGTCAACACTCTTGGCGCTATTTATGAACGGGGTTTAATTGGCACTTATCAAAGCTGGTAAAATTAACCCTCCTAAGTTTTGCTTTAATATATAATTATCTTTCTTGACACTTGTATAGTTAATGTCTCAAACATGACTTGTTTGTAGGTGTGAAGCGATGTCGACTTACCCTAGAACGTATGATCTGATTCACGCTGATTCAATATTTACTCTTTATCAAGACAGGTAATTTGTCAATCCATTTATATATATTTTGGGATTCTTGTTTTGAAATAAATGTGAGTTGTGATTAAACTGATGATGTGTTATTTTCTTGTACAGATGTGAGATGGAGGATATTATGCTGGAAATGGATCGGATTTTACGACCGGAAGGAAGTTTGATCATTCGAGACGACATAGACGCATTGGTGAAAGTGAAGAAAATAGCAGACGGACTCAACTGGCATAGTCAAATTGTAAATCATGAAGATGGACCTTTAGAGAGGGAAAAGCTTCTGTTTGCCGTAAAGTTGTATTGGACAGCTCCGGCTTCTACCGAATAAACCTAGTAAAATATGTTTGGCAGTTGAATTGGATTGGATTGGGGTAGGCACAACTTATAAGGAAATTAATTAATTAAAACTAACTTTCATAATTTGTTCATTATATATTTTTTGTTCATTTAGAAGTATTTCTAGCTAAATGTTTTCCTATTTAAATTTTTGAGTTGTTTATTGGTAGTGGTGGTTTTTGAATGAATTTAATACATTGTGAATTTTCTCAAACCTTTTATTTTTTTTGGTATTCTTTGGATGAATCAACGAATTATTGATTCTAAATGTTGAGGATATTATCAATTGATTAGGAAAATTTATATGCCTATTTATCTTATAATAATATCCTTTTTGTATCTATCTTTACACCTTTTTATAGTTACTTTAATACAAGTATTAGTGTCACAAATAAATTAGAATTTTAGCTCAAATTAGATTAGGTTTAGGTTTTCCTACATAAACATTTGGCTCCCAGTATACTCTCGTGATAATAATTATCGAGGAGGACAAAATTAGACCACGTGGTTCCAAAAACAGTAGCGAAAAATTATTTAATTTGTTGGGGAAAAAAAATTCCCTTACACTAGAGCACGGTTTCGTCGTTGCTATTTTAACCCTTGTATTTCCGGGAGATTTCCTCTTAGCAAGCTGCTTCGGAGAAGCAGAGGATGGCAAACCAACAGCTCCAGTTATGCTCGCCCTTGTTTTCGCCATTTCTGAAAGACAACAAAGAGGGGGGGGGGGAGGAACTTAAAACAAGGTAGTGACAACAACGCAAAAATAGATTCTAAACACAACAAATTCGAACAAAAGAAGCATCCATACCAGCAAGCAAACACTAGTTTCCGTCAGCAAGAAAAAAAAACCGGAGAAAATGGGAGGGAGAGAGAGCAGAGTTCGTGAGGAGTGAAAACGCAGTGACAGAGAGAGAGACATAAAAGCCTTATTATATATAAAACCTAATTTCCCTCAACTTAGAATCTCTAATTTCCCCCAACTTAGAACCTAATTTCCCTCAACTTAGAATCTCTAATTTCCCCCAACTTAGAACCTAATTTCCCTCAACTTAGAATCTCTGAAAATAAGAACATCGTGAGTGGCACCATGAGTAACCAACTTCTCATTTTTGCCAAACACGTTTTGCTAAACTCAAATGCTGCTTATACGTAATTTCCTTCTTAATCTCTCAAAAATAGTGCTTATAAGAAATTCATAAGCTTAGCCAAACACTAACCATGCTTATCTTTCACTTAGCTTCTCCCTAATCCCCCAAACAAACCAACCAAATTAACCATTTCTTCCCTTTATTTGCTACCAATACCATCTTTTCTAATCTCTTCCTCTACAACCCTAACAATCTTTACTTCTCAAAACTTTTTATTTTCGATTATTTCCGATGATATCCTACTAATATGCAAGAGCTACATTTGCCAACATTAATTGTCGATGTAGTTCAGATGTGTTTGAATACTTGCGTCCTTGATTATCACATCAAATCAAAACAACATCCATGTAGTTAATTGTGTACGTAGGTTTTGACTGGACATGATAATGAAGGAGATGACAATTCAGACAATACATCTAAACTCTTGTCGAAGCCTCGAATGTTGAATTCTATGGCAAGTCAAGAAACCTTAGTTTTCTTATCATCGAGGTATAGTTTGTTGAGAAACATATACCAGACCAATAACAAGCATTAAATCACATGCTAGTCTATCTAGCTATCAAATGTTTGTTAACTAAAAATTGGCTCATCATTTATAAAAGTAAATTATATTTATAAACCGTGCCAGATATCAACACTTAAGTTACCTTTGTTAATACTAATATTGTGATTTTCATATTATATATTAACACATTATACATAGACATCACAGCTATCATTAATATACGTATTGATGTATCACATCATTACAAATGTAAATATATCTATTACCAGTAGTAATATATATTGTTCTCCAAACAAAGTTATTCTTTTTGCGGGAGATCGAATTATCCAATCATTTTTGTTACAATAATTGATTTCCAAATTTGTAGGGAATTTCTTATAATCTTATATGGACATTTTCCAATTAGCTAATTTAATTACAACCCAGGCGAAGCGCACGCCGCACACATACACCAAAAAAAAAAAAAAATACAAAAAAATTAAATCTTGTTTCAAGAATGACGTATTGTGAGCTTGGAAAATCTTAAAAGATGTTAAATTTCTCGGTATAGTAGTTTGAGTACGTCAGACAAGTAATAGAGAAACCATGTTTCTTAACGAACCAAACAACTTCTAAAATATTATCTTTCAGAGAAAAATTATTACATGATTCAGTTTATGTATTGAGATTAGACGAATTAAACGTCTGTCTAAATTAATTAAGAACTCAATGTAAGAATAAGTAAATGTCTTTTATTGTGCATCTCACGGGGGGAAATACTAGTGAAATTACAACCTGCAGTCTAGCATTTGACCTCGTGGCATGAAAAAAGATTAATACTGTTAATTAAAATTAATTATTATGTATTAAGTGCAGTGACATATTAAAAAATTGTAGGTAAAACTACTTTCTTAAAGATGTTAAATATGATTTATTACTTACGTAAAATTAAAAGTAACTTTATTTTTATTCGACAAATATTTAATTATAGTTGATATTCGATATGAAATTATGACAGCATGTAAATATTTTAAAGTCTAACATGTGACCGCATGAGTATTTTTAGAGTACTCAACTCAATACTCCAAACAAATGAAAACTGTCCACCTCCATATAGAGGGCCATAATTTCTTAAAAAATGTGGCCCCCTTATGTGTAGGTGGGCAATTCTCATTGGCATGGTAGTTATGGTGGTGGGGGTTAGGGGCGGTCATTACGTCCCGTGATCCGTCCCATTTAATTTTTGTATGTCTTGATCTGTCCTGCGACCCCATGAACCGTGGGAAGGATCACAGCAGATCGGGTTGTGAAGCTTGAGAGGGATATCAAACCCGCCACATTTAGTTGCCCCTTTTTAAATTTCTTTTCCTTATAATTTCCAATTTTAGTGTAATCATACTGTTATAGTATCTGCGTGGGTAATGACTTAAATATGTTGGCGTAAGTATTCGTTTTTTTTTTTTTTTTTTGGTGACCATTTTTAAGTTGTAAAATGTACATTATTAAATTATATAAAAAGAAAAAATAAAAAAAAATTACATGGGACGAGTTTAGGTCGGGGCAAGCCAACCTGCCCCGTCCTTCAACCCACGTACCAGTCCCACCAACAATTCGGTCGCCTTTTTCTCCCCATCAGGGGCAGGGGCGGGATCCTGTTGGGTTCAGGTCGATCCTGTCGGGTTCGGGTTGTCACGAATCATTTTACCATCACTATGGACTCGAGTATTAAGTGTTTGATACTTCATGAGTACTGTAATTTTTTCTAGAATATAACATTATACATATTGTAAATAACTCTTGGTTTGCTCTCAATTAATGTTATCGTCAGATTTGCGCTCAATTAGGGTGTGTTTGATTCAACTTTTTTTTCCAGGAAAACTCCTTTTCTAACATTTTTTTTTTTTTTCATCCTTGGCTGTTTGATTGCGCGTTTTTTTCTTGGAAAAGGTTTTCCAACTTTTTTCAATTTCCGTTCTTTTCCTTGTTTTTAAGGAAAATATTTTCCTTGGGGAAGGTGGTTTTTGTTTTCTAGAAAAAGTTTGGCTCCTTTTTTCCCTTTTTTTAATAGACAATTTACTTTAACCATAAAGATAAGGAAAATAATTAAATTTTATGAAAAAACACAAAAACAAGGAAAATAACATTATTTTCTAACTTTTAAATTAATCCAATCAAACACCTACAATTACTATTTTTCCTAAGAAACATTTTTCCAAATTCATTTACTCGAAAAATATTTTCTTTCCAACTATTTTTCGGATTTGCAATCAAACACACCCTTAATGTTATTGCGAGAAAAGAATTAAATAAATAATTTAACTAAGGAGCTTTTATTCAAATTATTAAATAGTCTTTTCATCCCACAAATACTTATTGCTTTTTTGTTCATCTTTATACATGATTCTTCCATTCCATCAAAACATGGCCAGCGTCTTCGAATTTTAATGCATATATATATATATATATACACACACACAAAAATGTAACTAAATTCAACTTTATTACTAATATACTAGGGGAGCCTAGTGTGCATTGCACGTTGTGGCTGCACTAGTACAAAAAGGAGCTTAGGTGGCGGTTATTTTAGATTTAGAGTGCGATTTTTTGATCGCCACCCAAAATGGCGACAACCAAAGTCGTCGAAAGGGTGGCGATTGAAAAAACGTCACCCAAAAAAGACTTAGGGTGGCGATTGTTAAAAACAACCGCCACCCTAAGTCTTTTTTTTTTTTTTTAACACTTAGGGTGGCGGTTCTAGTGCAAAACCGCCACCCAAAATCCACTTTTTTTTCTTAAAAATATGAGCAATGAAAAACACAGAATTAGGAGTGCAAGTAAGAACGAAATAATTTTTATTCAAAATCAATCGCCTCTAATTACAACAAAATGAACAATCTAAGAACAAAAACATGAAATTATAAGATGAAAAACTAAAAATTACATTTTGAGGCCTTAGACGACCTCAGATCGGCCTGAAAGATGGGGTCACGGCAATAGCGGTGAGTGTCGTAGATCTCATCGCGACGATTCCGGAATGTACTCGTGGGCTTAAAACGGACATAGTATACAAAAGTTATAGCCATTTGAAGTTTGCATGCTCAAAAACTCGAAAAAATTTATATTAACTATTACACGAAAATATACGAAATTGAGACCAAAAGATAGAAGAAGCTTACCTTGCTTAAAATGTGCCATCAATTTGTGAAGAAATTGAACTTAAATCAGATTTCAAGTCGTGAAGATTGCAAGAAATTGCGAAAAATTTTCGAAAGAAGAAGGAAAGAAGCGGGAACATGGCTATCTGGTGAGTTGGTGAAATATTTAAAAAGAAAGGGTGGCGGTTGTAGCAAACAATCGCCACCCAAAAGTATTTTTAATAATAAAAAAATAAAAAAAGGGGTGGCGGTTGTAGTACAAAACCGCCACCCTAAGTGTTTTATTATTATTATTTTTTAAATTTGTTGGTTTAGGGTGGCGGTTGTGTGTACAACCGCCACCCTAAATGTTTTATTTATTTTTTATTTTTTAATTTGTTGATTTAGGGTGGCGGTTGTGTGTACAACCACCACCCTAAGTGTTTTATTTATTTATTTTTTTAAATTTGTTAGTTTAGGGTGGCGGTTGTACACACAACCGCCACCCTATCTAGATCATAGGGTGGCGGATTTCAACACAATCGTCACCATTTTTTTCAGTACAAGCATCAATGGTGGCATTTTCATTAAAAACGCCACCTAATGGGCGTCCCCTAAAATCAATTGTGTACTAGTGTGGCGGCGTATTTTTTTACCGCTGAGATGAATAAAACTATTATACATATGATTTTCTTGAATATGACTATACATATATACGTATGTTGTAATTAGAATTATTGGTTATAGTGATGTAATTATAAAGGGGCATATATTCTAAACTCTACCTAGCAAACCAGAACTTGGTGAATTTATTAGTAACAATGAAGTATTAAAATACACATCAATGAGTCTCATACTTATCACTATAGGTTACAATTTGTTAATGAATCTGATTTGTTAATGGGAGAGATGGTGAACTTATCACGATAGACAACTCAGTTAATGAAAGAGTACTGACACTATTGCTATGTTGCTCGGACTTGGGGTTGGGTGTCAGGTACAGATCCAAGTATCAAATCCTTTATTTTAAAAAACTTCGGATACAAAGACACGGCGGATGAATAAAAATTTATTTGAATACAAGTTATTTTTGAAAAAATTATTATCTTACTAATCCAAATAAATGGATGATCCAAGTAATATGTATAAGAATTTAAAATGTGATCTATGTTATGAATAATAATTGAAGTGTTATGAATAATTGAGAATAATTTGGTGGTTATGAATTATGAGGAATAATTTGGTGGAGGAATAATTTGGTGGAGGAATAATTTGGTAAAAGATGTAATTATTATATGTGAATGACTATTATACCCTTGATGAAATTATGTAATTACGATTGTGCCATTCGAAGTTTTCCTATAAATAGGGCTTCAGTTATTAATGAAATTTATTCCTGAGAATTCCTTAGAATTCATTCTCTCTAAATTCTCTCTATTGTTTCTATACTTTTATAACACGTTATCAGCACGAGTCTCTAGCCCTTTGAGTAATATGAAAGAAGTATGCTCTACAACAGATCTTTATAGATGATCTTCTCAGATTTAAACCTGGATTATTACTAATGAATTAATTCATCCTCATCAATCCTAAATAACTCTCTCTTTGCAAATACATCATTGAAAATTCCTTTTTGTTCATATTCTTCTCCCATAATTCCTCATTCTACACAACCTGCTTGGAGATGTCTGAAATTCCAAAATTGGAAGAATGGAGTCCAAAGAATTTTCCGATCACGTAAATGGATTGCAAGTAAATCTCATCCATGGAATAATTAGAGAAAGGGAAAAAGGTAAATCATATGATTTTATAATATAATAATATATTAAACTATAACATTCGTTTTATCGAGATATAAGGAGTATACATTATCAAAATCAAATTTTCTCGACTCCATTATACTCGATTTAACGAGAGCTTCGATTTGACACAAACATTGATAGGGTAATAACTCGTTTTGAAATATGTTATTATTAAACTTTCAAAAATTTGTAAATCAGTACCCCAACTTTTGAAAAAGTTACAAAATAGTCCTTGAATATTTTGATATTGATAAATTGAAGTAGAAAGGAGATAATTGTCCAATCGTAAAACATTGATAAAATATTTTTGACAATTTTACCTTTACGAATTGGAATGGACAATTTTACCCTTAGGGTAAAACCGACCTAATTTTGACGACAGTGAAAATGGGATAGAATATTCATGAAGAAATTCTAAATCCATTGATTATATAAAATGGCTTGAAGTCCATTTGAGTTAAATGATCGGAATATTACTTTAACTCAAGAGTTTAATTACATAATATACTTATTCTAAAAGGATAAATGTGCTCTTGTAGAAGTAATGAGTATTTGTTCTAGAAGAACAAATCGCTCCCGTAAGCAGCTCAATATTTAATTCTCAGACTTTATTTATCGCAATTTAATTATCGCAATACCTCCTACTTGATGATGGGTTCAACCGTCACTAAACGGAAGGTTTTATATATTTCGCACATTATATGCTAAGTGATGGGTAATACCTTCTACTAAGCAGATCCTACTCTGAAGAAGTAGTTAAATATTATGCAATTTAATTCTTGCTATTTAAATTCAGTAAATTTATATTTATTGCAATAATTCCCATAAGGTAGGTTCGACCACCTATTGGAGGAAATTTAATTTCTGCAATTTAAATTTATGCACTTTATAGTTTGAGTATATTTCAATGTGGTGGGTAATACCACACGATTGGTGTGCATATTTCCAATGTGGTGGGTTATACTACACGATTGGTTATAACGAATCCTACTCAAGAAGAAGTAGTTGATCAAATATTCTAATCATACTCTCAAGAAGTAGACGATGAGAATAAAATTACTTCTTCATATATCACCTAATATGAATGGAGAAAATTGAGCAAGTGGTACTTGAAGTTACCATTGGATAAATAGACGAAAGTAAAATCTTGAATAGATCCCATGTTGATAAATCACGTATAATATATCGCATGGAGAAATTATATGAAGTAATCTCATCGATGATATGAGATTGTATTAATATGAGAATAAAATGCTCTTGAAGAAGCATAATCACTAGATTTACGTATTTGAATAAAGCCAATATGATATTATTATTACTCCGGAAGAAGTACAAAACAAATAAGTGGAACATATTGAGAATATCAAAAGATGGCATTAAACACTTAAATATAGAAATGCAAAAAGAATATACATACTGAATCCATAAATGAGGGATGCGCTCGAGAGTATAAATACTCCGTAACTCGCCACCATCAACATTAGGATTCATAATGAAATATTTAAAGGATCCGAATTTCTTTTTCGCTTGACACCAAGTGGTCCTGTGATCGACGGACTGAGCTTCCATGCATTCTTGAACATATGCATGAAATTTGATGAGTAGTTCATCAACAAGATTCGCGAAATAAGTATTTTTCTCAATGAATGAGAGATAAACTTATTATTTACACCTCGATCTAGAAACGCTAGTAAGCCATCAAAGAAATTATTAATATTCAACAAACCTATTGGTTTGACATGAAAGTTCCATCGTACAACGAGGCTATATTGAATATTTCCTCCAGGTGTGTTGTAGCGCCTGGAAGGACAATGAAAGCATCACTATTATTCATCATATACATCATGCGAGTTGTGGATGGATTGCGCTTGTAGCCCCAACCCTGCCGGACCCATGGTAGAACTAGCTCCAATTCGAGTATTAGATCCAACTAGATGGAAAGGTATTACGCTCAGAAACTCTTATTCCCCCATGATTGTGCGGCCATTATAAGTCTAGCTAAAAGTTTGTTGTTGGTTCCTCCAGTATAGTATATTGATTTCTTGTCTCCTAACTCTTTATTTAGTTGGTTTGCCATATCCACATATTGGATATGGCCTACCAGCTTTAGATCCACCAAGAATACATACGGTTTTTAATATGGCGAGGTAAAGTGACTTATATGAGATGATTCTAAAATCTCCACATCCATCTCTACTCCTATCTCTCTTTTGCACTATATTTTCAACATGAGAGATATATGAATCCTCTATTTAAAGAAAAATTTTCAAACCAATAATTGAGTGCACTATTTACTTTTTGACAAATATGAAAGAGAAAATGCGTAAATTTTTCTTTAGTGATATGACATATAAATGTCATTGATTGAAAAATAATATATATCTTAAAATTGAAAACGATATTTACAAATAAAAGAAATATATTGATCTTTGTTATTACACCAGCTTTCTTACATAAATATGAGAAAATCATTATGCTAAATTTTTCTACTAAATTTACAAACAGGTCTTCTAAAGTAAGTTTTTCAAGATCAGTAACGCTGTTTGTTGATCTTTGAATTTGGCCCATAAGGCCATTAGCTCACCTTATGCGTGTCCACTAGGATGTGTCTCAAGAGCCTGTTGAATATCATCCAAAGGCTCCTTACTCAATCCATCCTTAATGAATGCTATTTTATCTTCTCGATTTACGGACAAGTACCCCACAGATTTACATCGAGTGTCACATGTCCACCGAGCACACTTGTAGCATCCTCCTAATCTTTTTTGCTCTCCGTTTCTTTGAAAAACTACTTTTACCCATACCAGGCATGTATTTAGAAGGAATTGAAACCTCACCGATAATCGAACCTTTGCTTCAATCAAGCATCGGATATCTTGTGGGATACCCTTATTCATTAGCATCCTTAATCTTTCTAGCCTACATCGATAAATCCTTTTAGGATTTTGATCGGTAGTGATGGATAGTATTTTTCGAAGATTTGAGAGCATATGATCCATTATAATGTATAAACCCTTGTTAGGGATGAATTTTGCAATAATTTTGATGATTTATTTATAGAATAATACGACGCGTATGAAATAAGACTCGATTTTAAATAAATAATATGAAGCGTAAGAGCTACGATTTCGGAATTAAATAATAGCGGATGTGATGCGTATGAAATTTGTAACTCAGTGTTTGAACAAGTAGTAGACAATAATGTCACCAAAAGATGATGGAATATGTCGTGAATTATTTCTATGATAAATCATATTGAACACTATACGATACTAGTGAAATCGATGTAAGAATTTCATCAACTAGAAGTTCAATAATACTGCTTGCAAACCTGACCGCCATCCTGGTTTAAATAATTATTGAAATCAATATTTCAAGTGAAGAATTAAAAGAATTCTTCAATTATTGTTCTCGATAAATGATGAAATCATTACTAGCCAATATTGGAAATAAATCCCAAATATATCCGAATAAAGGATGAGAAATATGGGCCCACTCATCCTCCATGTGGACTACTAGATATTATAATATGGATCCACTAGATAGTCACATGTGTATATGATTCATAATTTGAAATTTATTTAAATATTTGCTCACTCAGTATGAGCATGATTTTCGATTTAATGATAAAGCTAGTAAATGTATATCCCAATACTTGAATAAATCCTGAAGGATTTGAGTATGCATACAAGTGGGATATTATATGGCAAATTATTTAAAGTCCTCAAATAAATTGCCGATATCGAGAATAGAATGCAAACGGTCTAAATTCCCATATTAAGGCCGAATGATGAGAACATATATGATTAAAATCATACCAACTGTATGAGTTTTGGTGTTCTAAATTTTCTCAAAGCATGAGGGAGTATTAAAGGTTGAAAATGATATGTGAAATGCATCATGTTATATCCTCACAATTAAAATATGAACTTGAAGTTCAAAGATGCATAAAAGATGCTATGAACAATCACATATATCGCTTAAGATGCTTTGATAAGTTAGCACGCTGTAAGCGTTGATATTATGAGATTTCCCCAAACATATATATCAAAGCAAATTATAAAAAGATGGTCTTAATAACGGAGGCATATGCTCTTGAAGAGTATATAGACATAACTATATTGTGTAATCCTACAAGAGGATTGATAATGAGATATCTCGATAAGTTATGTCGATATGGGGAAAGAAATGAAATTGAAAAGTGTCGACACGATATGAAAATGTAGCGCTACATATGATCAATGATAATGAAAATATTGAGATATATTGAAGATGATAAATGGTGAATGTGAAATCCTTAACTTATGAGATGATGAGATGATGATGACTAATGCTCAAGTTTAAAGATAAGCATGGTGGTCATTATATGTTGCATGCTCATGAAAGTTAAATTACCGATCGTATGTGTAGTCTTGAAAGGAAATTAAAGGATCGGATGAGCTAAACCTGTTTATGAGTACCCTAAAGGGTGAACTAAGCCCTGGGAATGAAATAACCTATTAAGTGAGTATTAAATGTTAAATGATATATTTTAAATGTTAGTTAGTTATGAAGGTTTACTTATATGTTTACATGTTTTTACAATGAATTTATATGCTTTAAATTGTGTATTTGGAGACATGTGTTCATGGTGAATGTTTTGTAGTTGTGTAAGAAAATTGATGCACTCTAAATGAACGTAAGAGTATAAAATCAATGTATATGATACTCATACAAATGTATGAAAGATTTTGAAATGCTTGCAAAGATACTTGTATAAAATACTGGCGTTGCACTCTTTTTCCTCGACTAAGGTTTTATCCCATTGGGTTTTCCTAGCAAGGTTTTTAATGAGGCAACTTTAAACGCGTATTCACATGAATAATGTACTCTTTTCCTTCATTAGGTTTTTCCCACTGGGTTTTTCCTAATAAGGTTTTAACGAGGCGTATTCATGGTATATTGAGAACGATAGGAGAAATTGATACAAAGTGTATCTATTGGATCAAGTTATAATGGAGCTAATGCTTTAGATCCAAACGATGATGATATTGAAATCATTTACCGTAAGTAAAGATATCAGTTCTCAAGATATGAAATCAAACTGGCGGTTGTACTCTTTTCCTTCGATCAAGTTTTTTCCACGTTTTTCTTGTGAGGTTTTAACGAGCGACGCGTGAATACTCATATCTGCGTGATAGACATCGTGGGGAGCAATGTTTTGATGAAACGATATAACCACCTGCAAGCTATCCAATCGTTTTGGAAGTTTTTTCCCGGTTTTTCTCCAAACGCGTCAGGAAGGCATTTGTATTAATAGTCGTTCGAGGGAGTGTTATGAATAATAATTGAAGTGTTATGAATAATTGAGAATAATTTGGTGGTTATGAATTATGAGGAATAATTTGGTGGAGGAATAATTTGGTGGAGGAATAATTTGGTAAAAGATGTAATTATTATATGTGAATGACTATTATACCCTTGATGAAATTATGTGAATTACGATTGTCTTATTCAAGTTTTTCTATAAATAGGGCTTGATTATTAATGAAATTTATTCTCGGTAATTCCTTAATTCATTCTCTCTAAATTCTCTCTATTGTTTCTATACTTTTATAACAATCTAATAATATATATATATGATAATAATTTGTAAGTTAACTAACAACTTTAAAAGTCCAATTAATTACAGAAGCCCATTTATATGCATGACAATTTACAAGTATAACTAAAACATTAAAAGCCCAATTAATTACATGAGCCCATTTAATAACCGAGCCCATTTAATTACACACCAACCTTAATTTCATCTTCGTGATCTTCCTCGGTTCTTAGTTTCGGATCCGACTGAGAAGAGAAGTCACGCACGCACGCCATTTTTGCTGCTCTTCTTCAAGTCCTAGCCGCTGTAGGTACATCTCCTTCTTCTTCCCTTGGCTGCATCAAGCCGCTGCCTTCTTCTTCCTCGCCCTTCGGTTGTTGCCCCGCAATGGCAGTAGCCAAGACAAATTCAAATAAGGCCCAAACACCGTTTACCATTTCATACACCTTTTCACTTATCAAACAAAATTAAGGTTTTTCCACATTTTAAACTTAGAACAAAATTAGAACTTTTCTCCTAACTGGCCTTTTTTTTTTCCTTCCAGCAAATTACAAACAATATTTTCATTCCGTTGGTAACAATTAGTCAACTACACAAATGTTTCTAATTAAAGAAACAACTAACAAGGAAGCATAGGAAGATGAAATTGGGATTTCAATTTGCAAATATAGATTCAAATAACGAATCAAACTCGTGTTCTTAAACTGTAATCCTAATTGGCTGCTTAACTTAGGGTTATTTCAAATTTTCAATTCATCAATTGGATATACATTCAAACAATTATAAATAGGCATAGTATAATAGTAAATGCACCAAATTAACCAGGGATGGATCTAGGATTAAAATTGGGGGAAGACTGGATTAAGCCACAATAAAATTTTTAAGCGAAAAAGTATAAACATAAAATGGCGATTAATTATTCATAACAAAATAACAAGATGATACAATGACCATTGATTGTTAACCATCTTGATTGACCATTATAGACAATATTTAATTAAATAATATTAAAAATTATTAATATATATATAAGTATACCAAAATATAAAGAAATTTGGTCATATTAAAATTATTCTACAGTCTGTACACTATTCACTGGTGATGTGGTACCATACATGGTATCTGCATCACCCTGCGCTGCACCATAGTGTATGGCAAGTACTAGCAAACAATAAGAGACAATACTTGATACAATTTCAATTTGAACTCAAGACTTCTTGGCGTTGTCAATATATTTTAAATTATGTATTGAACTAGAAGTAGTGGCTAGATTAGATGTTGCATTAGAAATAGAACTTTTGGATTAAGGCGTTTGGTTAGGTTAAAAAGAAAGGGCCTATAACCTGTAAATTATATAAATAACATACATAAAAATTTGAAAAAATATTCTCAAAACGAAAACAAAATGGAAAAGTAAAAAATTAACCAACAAATAATCATAATTGTTCATTCATTCAATTTTAATACTAAACTAAGCTAAAAATTAACTAAACCTTTCACCCAAAAAACTTAAAAAAGATAATCAACAAAAAAGCAGGATTATTTATTGAAATTTCAATACTAAATTAAACTAAATAAATAAACTGGTAAACACTAAATAAGAAATCAATTAACTAAATCCTAGTTACTCTTTATAGTTTATACGTAGAAGGCTAAATTTTTTTTTAAAAAAAATCAAATCAAATTCAAAGTTAAATTTAAGTTAAATCCAAAATAAAATAAAATAAATTCTTTATTCTAAAATTCAATTTAATTACAAACTAAGCCAAATAAATACCGTCATTCAGAAAAATCAAATAAACACTGAATAATCAATCAATACATACTAAAACAAAAGCGCGATACAAATAGCTCATTCAAGGACGCATCGGCAAGACTGGAATGGGAAGGATAATTGGGCATATAATTGTGAAGTTGAGCCATCGAGTTTACTATAAAAGAAGAGAAGTCATACGAAAAGGTCCAAATTGCTAAAAGGCCCAAAAGACTGGCTCGTCTTCTTCCTCCAACTTGTGACTGTGGCGGCTGCAATTCTTCTTCTCATCTGAATGCGTAAAATTTTTTTTTTTATTTTGTGGGCCATCAAAACTAAGGCTCAGAATTTTTTCTCCCAAAGCCAGTGCGGTCCATGGACCGCACTGGCCCATGAAGAGCTCCGCCAGTGTTGTCCTGCCTCTTCCTTCATGCCGTGTCCAATCGAAAAGCCTATTTTGTACCATCTCATTCAAAAATGATAAGGTCCACAGGCTCAACTAAGCACAGATGCATCACTACTTATATATTTTCATATCCACAAACCACCAGACCACCTAATTAACACCAGAAACATGCAAACAAATACAGAAATGCCAACCTATTAACCCTCTTTCATTTTTGTTCTTAGACCGTAAAGCTTGTAATCAATCAACCTGAATAACAATCACAAAGCTTTAGTGTAAGACACGTGAAAAATGAATAAACAAATTAATTTCATAGCATACTCACTATCATGTGTGCAAAAGCTGCTTCAAAGGCATATTTCTCCAGCAACTCCTTCAATAGATGTGTACAGTTAGATCGGACATGTTCTAAAAAAACCAACATGAAATACCCAAATAAACAATTCTCATATTCTCAATATAGCCAGAGAGCTCCAGCTGCAAACGAAAAGCCCAACCGTAAGAACTTAGCTCCATTCAGTGCGTCCTACAACCAAACATAACATAGAAATGTTTAATGATATGCAACAAAAGCAAAAGAGTGAAATTTGTTCTCAAAATCAGAAACTCACATCAACCTGTAGAAAGTTCCAATTGTCTGGTAGAAAACTCTAAAAGTTCACCATCTCTCCCATCTTCTTCTCATATGCTTCAGTACAACGCAATTTAGTAGTCTCCCAATTAATTTTTCATCTCAATTGATCAAAGGATCTTACAAGCTGAACATATCTATCTTTAACAACCTCAGCAAACTATTGTTGAGACGTCAAACTGCACACAGCATAACCCTTATCACTATGAGTACATTCTTAGCCAGGTCAAGTTAAATAAATAACGCCTTACAAATAGTCCAAAGATACCCAAAACCATAGTCAGCATTAAATGCATTAGTGCCTTTTCCTGCATATTAAAATTCAATAGCCTGCCCAGAACTACGACATCCAACAAGCTGTACAAAGCATACATTGGCAAAGCTATAAAAAACTTGCTCTCACTACTCAAAAATGGCCCACAAACAATATATCTACAAAGAGAACATACAGAAAAATTTTACCATCCACACGGGTATTTTCATCTTTTGATGCCACTAATCTTTCGAAAATTTGACCCAAGAGACAAGCGAAGTGATAAGTTATGGGAGAACCCTTCTCGTATCATGAGATTACCTTGCTGCATTCAAACAATCAGACACATGGTCATCGTACATAAAGCTGGATGTTAAATTTTTGTTATACGAAATAAAAGAATGAAACACATACCTATATGCGTGCATGTATATGTATTAGTAAATCTTAAACTCAACCAGGAGGATTGATCCCCTTCTCATATGGAGAGGCTCCCCACGCCACATGTTCCCCTCTCCCCTCCCCTCCAATTGAAGGAGGGCCTCAAGTGGGACCCCGACTTCAGGCCCCCGCCCCCACTCCCCCCCCCCGCCAAAAAAATCGGGGGAACATATGGCGTGGGGAGCCTCCCCACATGGGGAGAGAACCACTTATGACTCAGCTAGCCCTTTTCTCACTTTTCGGTAAGTCTAATGCATCGCAATATATGGCAATCAATTCAGTAATCTAACCAATCAAAATATATTCATTAATGAGATTGTCATCTCCTAACATAAGTAGTTGATCCATGAAAATAATTACATATAAAAGTATAGATTCACTGCCTTCACATATTATCATGGAGCTTGCCCACGACTATTAGTCAAACAATAGAGGTCATATGACATTTTTTTAATCTGAAATTGTACCGCAGCTAGAGAGATAAGTCAAAATCAAAAACCACATGCATTCATCCTAAATATTATAGGATCATCGAGAATGTGAGATATCTTTGATATTTCTAAGCAAAAAATACATAATTAAAACTGACACATAATTTTTTTATATTAAACCAGTAGAGGTGGTCTTGTCATGAGGCGGATGAGACGGTCGTCTCAGGCCCGACCCTTCGGGGGGCCCATTTTAGTCTGTTATACTTGAAACTCAATTGTTTATTATGTTTCTTTTTTTTTCTGAAGGCACAATTTTGAATTTAACCCAAACTTTTAGGCCAAATTTTAAGAGCAATAACAGAACAATTAAAAAATTCAACTCAAACTTTTAAGATTATTTTTTGTTTGAAAAATTTTGGCCCATTTTTTAGCAATATTTATTCAAATACCTAGGTCAACTTTAAGTTTAATAAAACAACGAATAGGAGGAAAAAAGGGAATAATTGCAAACCAAAAAAAGGAAACAAGAGGAGAGAGTAGCCACTCGCCGACTGGGCACTCAGGTCTCCGCATTGGCGCTCTGGCTAAGTTTTTCATATTATTTGTTAGCTTATTACTGTGTGTTAGACTAATTTTTACTGCGACCCCAGTTGCGTCCCGTATCTCTCTTTATATTGACTTTATAAAAAAAGATAAATAAATAAATGGGCCTATTTTTGGAAGTTCCGCCTCAGGCCAACAAACTGCAGGACCGCCGTTGTAAACCAGTTATTGATTACAGCCTTTAATGGAGTTTTGATTTTTTTTTTTTTTCTTCTTTCAATGTGCATTGGGACAAGCCCCCCCACCCAAAAAAAAAAAAAATGAGAACAAGGATAGGGATGCATGGGGTAATTGATCGTTCCTCTACAGAATTTATGGCATCAGCGACATTATTGAAGAACGTCATGTCCGTTCTTCAAAATGTTATGACTTGCCATGATGAAACTTTGAGAAATATGAGCATTTTCTCGATCAAAACCATAGGGCTTGTAGCTCATTGTGTGTGTGTGTGTTTTTTTTTTGTTTTTTTTTTTGGTATGTGATAAGAAACAGGATATTTATTCCAAAAAAACTGAAGAAAAAACAAAGAAAGTGGATAAGACATCCACCGAAGGCCGGAAAAACCAGCCATAAAAGAAGCCAAAAACAAGAGAATAAGAACCGAAAACTAGTTGCTACAAGAATCAATGGTATCAAGAAAACTATTAGGATCCAACCGAAACAAGTAATTCAAAACGTGTCAAACATTTCTGCTGCTCTTGCCCACACGCCTATGAAGAAAATAATACTGTCCCAGATGTCTTCCAAAGAGCATTCAAAATTGTCAAAATTCTATGATTTCTCTCAGTCCAAATCACCCAAGCTAATGCCATCACTACCATCTTCCATGACTCCTTTGTATGCCTCCTTCTATCCCCAAAACGCCATTTAATCAATATCAACTCAGCCCAACTACGTGGCAAAGCCCCTATCTCTCCAAACAAGCCCATAATTCTTCTCCAAATTCCACTAGCAAACTCGCAATGAATCAAAATGTGATCAATACTTTCACTGGCCTTTCTACACATGATGCAAAAATGATGCAAAAGCTATTCATACAAATCATATACATATATATGGAGGATCATCTGTGTGTGTGTGTGTGAGAGAGAGAGAGAGAGAGAGATCACTCTAAAATTAGTAGCTAGAAAGTTTTCCGAACTATAGGAGTCGCAATTGGTGTCATGTCTTATAGACTATTTCAGAGTTAGAAACTCGAACTCCAAATCGGAATCGCTTTCGTCTCTTACACAATTCTCCGCCTGCACAAAAACATAAAAATCACAGTAGGCAAAGAATAGCCAACACTAATTATTAAGTCAACATCAAAACAACGTGCATGTTGATCTCCGCACTGTAAAACGTGTTGACACCGTAAACATCCTCACCTGTGTCTTTGATAACCCAGTTACTATCCTTCCTATCTCAGTTCCTGATTCTGTAGTCCCTTCAACAATATCATGTTCTTGGCAGCCAAATTTCGTTTCACTGCTTTCAGCTTGAAGCCACAGAGGCTGTACTGACCCATTAATTTCAGCAACTGGTACCCCAACCTCACTGCTCCTATCTTTCGTAGTTGATAAACTCTCTGATATTTCCATCTCCTCATCTCCATTAACCACTATCTCCATTATATTTGTCCCTTCGTCAGTGGCAACTAATTCCATCTTTTCATCATTAGCTTTGATATCCACCATACCACTATTTCTCTCTCCTCCATTCTTTGCAACCTTGTTAAATTCGAATTTCTTAGTATCCCTCCCGAAATTTTCTTTTGGCTAGCATTTTCACCACTTTGCATCCAACCCCTTTTCTTCTTCTTCAACTCTATCACCACTCTCCACAGCATCTCTGCCTCTGCCGGATGAGAACTGCATGTAGTATATGAGTCAAAAGAGGATGACGAAAGAAACGCCTAACAGAAAATTTCACGATTAAACAAAATTAATAAAAAAATAAATAAAATTTAAAAATACAACAAAAAATTAAAAAGCAAAAGCAAAATTCCATTAAAAAAGGGGAAAACCAATAGCATGTAAATCTCACCAATCCGCACAAATTAAACTAAAGCTTAAAATCTCAAACTTATACACTTTGGATGAAATATGAGCTAAAAATACCCCATTAAGAGGAAGGGTAGATCAGAATATAGATCACCTATATGGGCAGCAGCTTTGATTATTAAAGTCACGTAATATTACCCCATACTCTTCTTTCCCAGTCTCCTGGGACAACAGTTGTGTACAACAGAAAGAAATAGCCATTAGAAACTACAATCACTTCAGAAACTCCACAACCCACAGACCCATTCTATTTAAAAATTTACTCATCCTCTGTAAACATCTAGTTTTTTTCCTATCCACCCCAAAATGCACACAATTTAAAAAAAAAAATGAAGAAAAGTGCTACATAATTCACCGGTCCACGGTCCTCCCTTGAATTACCTCATATAATCATCAAACGAAGACTCATCTGCCCTCACCTCATCTCGCTAACAATAATTGCCCATCTAATCCGAGGTAGCTACAGGTCAGATCACAAACCGAAAAGAAAATAAAATCAAGCATCGTCATGGATAATCAAACCCATCCTCACCTCGGCCACAATGGAGAATCTGGTCGAGGCAGAAAACTCAAGCAGATCGCCGAACACCATGGGAACTCTGCAACCGCTAATTTTGGGGATTGGTCGAGGAAGGCAGACAAAAAGCGAATAGAAGCATATTTGACTGATGAAAGAGGAAAACGAAATTGTGTGGAGCAGTGGCGTAGCCAGGATTGAAATGCGGTCCAAACACCGTTTACTATTTCATACACTTTTTCACTTGTCAAACAAAATTAAAGTTTTTCCATATTTTAAACTTAGAACAAAATTAGGACTTTTATCCTAATTGGCCTTTTTTTTTCCTTCCAGCAAATTACAAACAATATTTTCATTCCGTTGGTAACAATTAGTCAACTACACAAATGTTTCTAATTAAAGAAACAACTAACAAGGAAGCATAGGAAGATGAAATTGGGATTTCAATTTGCAAATATAGATTCAAATAACGAATCAAACTCGTGTTCTTAAACTGTAATCCTAATTGGCTACTTAACTTAGGGTTATTTCAAAGTTTCAATTCATCAATTGGATATACATTCAAACAATTATAAATAGGCATAGTATAATAGTAAATGCACCAAATTAACCAGGGATGGATCTAGGATTAAGATTGGGGGAAGACTGCCGTTTGCCACAATAAAATTTTTAGCCGAAAAAAGTATAAACATAAAATGGCGGATTAATTATTCATAACAAAATAACAAGATGATACAGCGGCCATTGATTGTTAACCATCTGATCATTGACCATTATAGACAATATTTAATTAAATAATATTAAAAAGTATTAATATATACATAAGTATACCAAAATATAAAGAAATCAAGTCATATTAAAATTATCAGCCCACTTGTACATTATGGTACACCCAAGTTCGATGTGGTACCATACATGGTATAACATAACCCAGAGTGCACCATAGTGTGCAGGTGTGTAAACAATAAGAGACAATACTTGATACAATTTCAATTTGAACTCAAGACTTCTTGGCGTTGTCAATATAGTTTAAATTTTGAATTGAACTAGAAGTAGTGGCTAGATTAGATGTTGCATTAGAAATAAAACTTTTGGATTAAGGTGTTTGGTTAGGTCAAAAAGAAAGGGCCTATAACCTGTAAATTATATAAATAACATACATAAAAATTTGAAAAAATATTCTCAAAACGAAAACAAAATGGAAAAGTCAAAAATTAACCAACAAATAATCATAATTGTTCATTCATTCAATTTTAATACTAAACTAAACTAAAAATTAACTAAACCTTTCACCCAAAAAAATTAAAAAAGATAATCAACAAAAAAGCAGGATTATTTATTGAAATTTCAATACTAAATTAAACTAAATAAATAAACTGGTAAACACTAAATAAGAAATCAATTAACTAAATCCTAGTTACTCTTTATAGTTTATACGTAGAAGGCTAAATTTAAAAAAAAAAAATCAAATCAAATTCAAAGTTAAATTTAAGTTAAATCCAAAATAAAATAAAATAAATTCTTTATTCTAAAATTCAATTTAATTACAAACTAAGTCAAATAAATACCGCCATTCAGAAAAATCAAATAAACACTGAATAATCAATCAATACATACTAAAACAAAAGCGAGATACAAATAGCTCATTCAAGGACACATCGGCAAGACTGGAATGGGATGGATAATTGGGCATATAATTGTGAAGTTGGGCCATCGAGTTTACTATAAAAGAAGAGAAGTCATACAAAAAGGTCCAAATTGCTAAAAGGCCCAAAAGACTGGCTCGTCTTCTTCCTCCAACTTGTGACTGTAGCGGCTGCAATTCTTCTTCTCATCTGAATGCGTAAAATTTTTTTTTTATTTTGTGGGCCATCAAAACTAATGCTCAGAATTTTTTCTCCCAAAGCCAGTGCGGTCCATGGACCGCACTGGCCCATGAAGAGCTCCGCCAGTGGTGTGGAGGGATAAAGCTTGCCTGGGTCAAACCAAAAAACTATAGACGAAAGGCTAGGTTGCCGGATGATCTGATCGGAGGCAAAGTGCAAAACCAATCGCCGAAGATCATACACCAATGGAGAGAGAAGGGAGACTAGGACTTCCAGTGGCCATAGAGGGGATCAGTGGAAAATATGACAGACAGGCCAATCGAAGCTGCGTGGAAGGAGCAGTCCGGGCCGGGGCAGATCCGCGTGTGGAATTCGAGTCTTTTTGACGGACGAAGAAAGTGGCTCTTGCTGTCGTCCGTAGAAAATGAAACTAAAAAAATTTTCTCTATCCTAGTCAAAGGAAAAGCCCCTAAACCTATCATTATAGAGCTAGGACTATCTAACTAGTGCTCTCCGGTCCATGCTATGGGCACGAGACTATGTCTACGCATGATGTGGCACTCTGTCATTTAATTTAAAAAAAATTAACATTTACGTTAAGTGAGATGAATAATACATAACGACCCTCTGATGGTGGGAAACTCGTGTAAACCCCATGATTTTTTTCCCCCCCAATTTTTTCAAGTGTGGGCATCTCCCCTGTCCACAGTGTGGGCAGCGGAGCAGGGAGGGAGGATTACATATGTATTCTTATATGTACACTCATCACCACATATTTGAATTGCTGTATTTTGAAAAGGATCGTGTCCTATGTATATAGTTATATAACCGTAGATATATATAGTAGACTGGCCGTGTCGTCGGGCGCACCAAAGTTTGTTTTTAGTTCCTTACTCGGATTCAAAACTACAAATTAATGTAGCAGTGGTAAGTAAGGGTCGAACCCAAGAGGAACGGTGCTTAATCTAGTTGTCTTTATCAATTAATATAGGAAATGGGGGTTTTGAGAAAATTGAATAAAAATAGACATGAAAATGACAAAATAAAATAGATAAATTAATTAAAGAAATATCTAGTTCTCGGGTTCGATTGTGTCAATAACTTGTGTTTATTTTTCCCATGCAACGTGGTACTATTCCTTCTTCAATTTATCAACTCCAATTAACCAACAAGCTCTGATTAACGAATTCTTCCTTAAGTGTATTAAATTAAAGTGAGTTCTTTAACTTAACATCTAGCTATTGGATAACCATAAACAAGCTCTTAGGATTTAATGCAAACCTAGTGTGAAATGAACGAGAAGAATGAGTTGAATTAGATGAATAATTTCACAAGCTCGAATTAATGCATCTAAGATGATTTGTTAATAAATATGCACGATATTCATTTGCTACTGTGGATTGGAATCTAGTGACAATTACGGATCAAAAGTTTCCAATCCTAGCAAGTAACTTGAATTTAAAGATTAATTGATTCAATTGGCCAAGGTAAATGCAATAATCACATAAACTCAAAAACGGGTTTACAAGCATAACAAATCAACAAATTGAAGTGGAAGAATAGATAAAACGTTACTAAAGAGTTAGAAAAGATAACAACATGTTAGTTGAACACAACGTCACTCTGAACTAGATAGAAAAGTCTTAACTACTCATAATTATGGGTTTCATACTTTTTAGCGAGTGTTCACTTTGTATCACCACCACTATATGATAGATTATGCAAAATATAGTAAACAAGTAAATAAATACTAAGAAATAAATAGAGAAATAAAAGGGAAAAGAGAACTTAGCGAAGAATTGATCCGCCGGAATATGAAAAGCTAAAATCTTCAAGCTAAAACTAAGAACAAATGAAGAAAAAAATTTTATTGGAGAGAACTACTAGCTAATTCTCTTCTACTAAATTGTGCATTTCCTTCCTTACAAATGCCTCTATTTATAGGCAAAATTTCACAAGAAAACATGATAAAAAAATTGTACAACTACTCCATTATGATTCCACTAATTGGTAACCACCAAATCATGATCTTAAATTGCTCCATTAGTTCAAATATTGTATCATGGTATAGGTAAGCATCTTGGCTGAATTGTGCAATTGGAATTTCCTTTTTTTGATACTTTAATAGAAAGTTATGAATTTTCTACCAAAACATGACCCAAGAAATCCTCCATTCA
The DNA here is from genome assembly GCA_018223645.1 of Jasminum sambac. NCBI lineage: Eukaryota > Viridiplantae > Streptophyta > Magnoliopsida > Lamiales > Oleaceae > Jasminum > Jasminum sambac. Next base: position 22,687,630 of record CP073648.1, on the reverse strand, counting down.
CATCACTCTCGGTTTTGCCCATTTTTGACCATGATATAATCCGAATCATTTGAAGTGGTCAACATCAAAGTTGTAGCCCTCTGAGTGTCCTTTCCAACAATATAAATTGCAGGTCAATTCAAATTTTGTAGCAAAAGTTATGGTCAAATTACTGAACTGCGATAAATCAGGAGTTCTTTGATTTTTACGCTTTGTCCTTTCTCTTCAAATGGCCATAACTTTCACTAGGAAACTCCGATTTGGGATCCGACAAAAATGTGAAAAACCTCTTTTGATATTCTTTGATATTGGCACAAGAAAAATTGTAAAAACAACTTTTCATAAAATTGCATCGGAGGCCCTCCATCTTTGAATTTGTTTGCATTTCGGTCCCAAATTCCGTTTTCGCTCCGTTTCTATCCATTTTGGCTCCTTTTGATTTCTTGTGACTCTAAACACACAATAAAGGGAAAACACATAAAAATAAACATATAATACTAATAAAACACACAAATACGTAAAATAGAAGAGTTATTTAAGTGATTTTCGAGCACTTATCATAGACACATGATATGATTTTGTTTTTTAATTAATTATATCACTTTAAAATCAATGGTCTTTATATTTCTCATAATTTTTTTTAATAGAAATTGGAAATCATAGGGATTGGACATGGTGTCTTGAATTCGAAATAAACAGATAAGGGGATATTTTACTAATAAACCAAACCCCTTGGACGCTTCTCATAATTTATTACTATTTTAACTTTAACGTTATCTAAATGCAAAATAATACCTTCAAAATTCCTTCTGTCATATTTTAAATATTCTATAAGCAAAATATTATTAAGCAACGTTCCCTGTGATCTTACTTCTTTAGTGCATGATGAAGAGTTAGGTATTACGTACTTTTCATTGACTACACTTTTTCGCTATTCAATTAAAAAAATTATTCTATTGGATTTGAGAATATAATCAATATGTATTACATTGATTCATCAATCATCAATATGCATTACATTAATCTCATAATGTGGTTCGAACCACGCGACGATCCTACATCCCTTGCTGGGAACCAAAAAAAACAAGGAGAAAAACCCCTCATAATTAAGTGCTATATATAAAAAAAATTATTTACACAAATGTCTTGCTTCAGATTTAAAATTAGAAAAATGACCGACAAAAATAATTGAAAAAAGTTCATACGTGCTTACAGCTGTGAGACCGTGCAACAATCACCCATGCCAAGAGTAGCACTTTATGAATTTTAAAACTCACAACAACAGAATCTAAAAAAGTCACAAATGCGATTAACAAGTCGCACATAGAAAAAAGTGACAAAAGCGCCATACATGAGTTAAAAAAGTTTCAAAGATAGGTAGTGACAAAAATTTAAAAAGTCACAAACGGATTAAGAAAAGCCACAGTGTGTATAAAAAAGTCGCAAATGGACATAAAACTACACAAAAATTGTCATAAAGAAAGGGGAAAAAAATTAACATTGTTATAAAAGTATAGAAACAATAGAGAGAATTTAGAGAAAATGAATTCTAAGGAATTCTCAGGAATGAATTTCATTAATAACTGAAACCCTATTTATAGGAAAATTTCGAATGGCACAATCGTAATTACATAATTTCATCAGGGACATAATACTCATTCACCTAAATAAAATATAATAAATTACTTTCCTCGAGGCTCTCATTATCAATATTTTATAATACTCCCTCGAATGGTAATTATTAATACAAACGCCTTCAGACTGTTTGAGAAAAAACCCGATGGGAAAAAACTTCCAGGTGATTGTAGAAAAGCTTGGATTGGTTATATATCGCCAAAATATTACTCTCCCGATTTCTCTATCGATATATGAGTATTCACATCTTTGTCATAAAACCTCGTTAAAAGCGCGTGAAAAACTTGATCGAAGGAAAAAGAGTATAGCTACTCCATCTGATTTCATATCTTGAGGACGGATATCCTTACTTCTGGTAAAGGATTTCAATATCATCATTGTTTGGATCTAAAGTATTGTCTCTATTATAACTTAATCCAATAGATACATTGTGTCGATTTCTCTTGTCGTCCTCAATATCCATGAATATGCCTCGTTAAAACCTTATTAGGAAAAACCTAATGGGAAAAATCCTAATGAAGGAAAAAGAGTACATTATTCATGTGAATACACCTTTAATGTTGCCTCATTAAAAACCTTGCTAGGAAAACCCAATGGGATAAAACCTCAATCAAGGAAAAAAGAGTGCAATGCGTATTTTATACAAGTATGCTGCAAGTATTTCAATATATTTGTATGAGTATAATATACATTGGTTTATACTCTTCGTTCATTTCCATGTCAATGAAATTTCACATTTCAATAATATTTATCACGTTAAACAGTATCGTGTCATATTCAGTGCTTATATGCAATTGATAATCTCATATTTCCATTATATCAAGATATATATACCCCGAATCTCTTCTCGAAATTTTCTATTAGTTGTGAGGCTGCCTCATTAAAAACCTTGTTTAGGAAAAAAAACCTTGTGGGATAAAAACCTCAAACAAGGAAAAAATATATCTTACGAATTTTTCATTACAATTCCTTTGAGCCATTACAAGCACTGTTATCTTTTCAAGAGTTTTATCCTCGTTTTTCTTATCAAGCCCGTATATTATTTATTATAAGAGTGTATATTTCAATATTATTCCTCAATATATCTCAATATTTTCATTATCATTGATCATATGTAACGCTACATTTTCATACCGTGTCGACACTTTTCAATTTCATTTCTTTCCCCATAATGATATAACTTATCGAGATATCTCATTATCAATCCTCTTTTAGGATTACACAATATACTTTAATTTATATACTCTTCAAGAGTGTATGCCTCCTTTATCAAAACCATCATTCATAATTTGCTTTGATATATATATATATATATTCGGGAAACTTTTATCAATACTTCGGGCTTATCAATTCATCAAAGCATATATAGCCAGTATATGAGATCGTTATATTTCAAATTCATATTTCAATCATTTCATATATCATTTTCAACTATTAATACTCCCTCATGCAAAGAACCAAACTCAATACAATTTGTATAATTTTCATCATATACATTTTCGATTTAGCTTTAATGGGGAATGTATTCAATCAGATTTTGTTCTTGATATTGGCAAATCAATTGGAGGACTTTAAATATTTTGCCAATTATATCCCACTATATGATATCCAATCATTTACTTACATTATTCAAATTATTGGGATATATACTTACTAGCTTTATCATTAGATTCGAATTCATGCTCATACTGTGAGCAAATTATTTCGTAAATTTTCAATTACGATATACACATGTGACTACATGTGGATCCATATCATATTATTTAGTAGTCCACATAAAAGGGTGAGTGGCCCATAACTCTCATCCCTTATATATATTCCAGATATATTTGAGATTTATTCCCAAACATTGGCTAGCAATGATTTCATCATTTATCGAGAATAATCACTTCAATAATTCTTCCGCTTTTGATTTCAAAATTATTTACATCAATCGAACCTAATCAGATAGTGCTCAACATGATTTATTACTTTCATCATATGTATAGCTCACCGACATATTCCATCATGTTTGGTAGCATTATTACACATCACCGTTCAGCGTGGAATCTTAGCACATACGCTTCATGTTTCGATATCAAGTTACAACGCAGAGCCTTACCTCATACGCTGTTTATAAATTATCCGGGCACTTACAGTATTCACCATAATAATGGTCCATATATGATAATGGATAATTTGCTCTCAAATCTTCGAAAATACTATCCATCACTACCGATCAAAATCCTAAAAAGGATTTATTGATGTAGGCTGGAAAGATTAAGGATGCTAATGAATAAGGGTATCCCACAAGATATCCGATGTTTGATTGAAGCAAAGGTTCGATTATCTGGTGCGGTTTCAATTCCTTCGAAATACATGCCTGGTATGGGTAAAAGTAGTTTTTCAAAGAAACGGAGAGCAAAAAGATTAGGAGGATGCTACAAGTGTGCTCGGTGGACATGTGACACTCGATGTAAATCTGTGGGGTACTTGTCCAGAAATCGAGAAGATAAAATAGTATTCATTAAGGATGGATTGAGTAAGGAGCATTTGGATGATATTCAACAGGCTCTTGAGACATATCCTAGTGGACACGTAAAATGTGAGCTAATGGCCTTATGGGTCAAATTCAAAGATCAACAAGCACTTTATAGTCTTGAAATACTTACTTTAAAAGATCCTATTTGTAAATTTAGTAGAAAAATTTAGTATAATAATTTTCTCATATTTGTATAAGGCAAATTTACATAATATAGAAGATCAATGTTTTTCTTGTAATTGTAAATATTGTTTTTCAATTTTTGAAATATATATGTGTATGTGTGTGTATATATATGTACGTATATATATATTTAATTACCGACAATATATGTCATGTCACTGAATTTTTCTGTCTTTTTCTCTTTCATATTTGTCAAAAAGTAAATAGTACAATCAATTATTGGTTTGAAAATTTTCCTTTAAATAGAGGGATTCGTGTCTCTCATGTTCATACATTGAAAGTATAGTGCAAAAAGAGAGATAGGAGTAGAGATGGATATAGAGATTTTAGAATCATCTCATACAAGTCAGCCTTTACCTCATCAGATTAAAACCGTATGTATTCTTGGTGGGTCTAAGCGGGTAGACCATATCTAATATGTGGATATGGCAAACCAACTCGTAAAAGAGTTAGAGAGACAAAAAATCAATATACTATATGGAGGAACCAACAATAAACTTTTAACTAGACTTATAATGGCCGCACCATCATGGGGAATAAGAGTTTCGAGTGTAATACATTTCCATTGAGTTGGATCTAAGACTCGAATTGGAGCCAGTTCTACCATGGGTTCAGCTGGGTTGGTGCTACAAGCGCAATCTATCCACCACTGCATGATGTATATAATGAACAATAGTGATGCTTTCATTGTCCTTCCAGGCGGCTATAGCACACTGGAGGACAAATTCAATATAACCTCGTTGGCACAGTGGAACTTTCATGTCAAACCAATAGGTTTGTTGAATATTAACAATTCTTTGATGGCTTACTAGCGTTCTAGATCGTGTGAGTAGATAATAAGTTTATCTCTCATTCAATGAGAAAAATGCTTATTTTCGCTAAATCGTTGATGAACTACTCATCAAATTTCATGCATATGTTCAAGAATGCATGGAAGCCTGCATCCATCTGGTCACAGTACCACCTGGTGTCAGCGAAAAGAAATTCGGATCCTTTAGATATTTCATTATGAATCCTAATGTTGATGGTGGCAGAGTTACGGAGTATTTATACTCTCGAGACGCATCCATCATTTATGGGTTCAATATATATTTTCTTTTCGTATTTCTATATTTTCAAGTATTTGTTGCCACTATAATCTGTTCCACTTCAACTATTTTGTACTTCTTTTGGAGCAATAATAATGATATCATGTTGTCTTTATTAAGATACAGAAGTCTGATGATTATGCTTCTTTAAGAGCATTTTATTCTTATATCAATACGATCTCATATCATCACTGAAATTATTTCATATGATCCCACCACGCGATATATTTCTTTTGATCTATCAATTGGGATCTATTGAGCATTTTATTTTCATCTATTTATCCAATGGTAACTTCTGATACCTCTTGCTCAATTTTCTCCTTCAATATTTAATAGACGTGGAAAGTAAACATTTCTTTATCAAATGCTTCTTTAAGAGTATTTCTCATCATATCACAATATACTAATCTCATAATGAGATTTTTCACCACGGTATATTTTCTTTCTTTTATCACAATGGGATTCTTTGAGCAATTTCATTTCATCAATACATACAATAGTAAATTCTGGTGTACTTGCTCAAATCCCTTTATTAATATCAATATGATATTCTTATCAAACATATATAAATCAGTTACCCTTATTTAGTACCAATCGTGGGGTTTAATCCAACCACATTTATAATATGTATTCCAAACATATGGTATAACCCACCATATTGAAAATATGTACACCAATTGTGTGGTATAACCCACCACATTGTAAATATATCACTAAATTTAAAGTGCATAAAATTAAATTGCGAAATTAAATTTCCTCCAATAGGTGGTCGAACCTACCTTATGGGAATTATTACAATAAATATAAATTTACTAATTTAAATCATGAGAATTAAATTTCATAACATTTAACTACTTCTTCAGAGAGTAGGGCTCTGCTAATAGAAGGTATTACCCATCACTTAGCATATAAAGTGCAAAAATATATAAAACCTTCCGATTAGTGATGGTTGAACCCATCATCAAGTAGGAGGTATTGCAGTCTTTAAATTGCAATAAATAAAGTGCGAGAATTAAATATTGAATTGCTTCTATAGAAGCAAATTTGTTCTAACTATTTCTTATAATTATCGTCAAAGTAAATGGCCGTAGGTCGAACTATCGGCTGCTGCCAACCGCTACTGTTGTGCTTTATAGTGTCACCGGCAAAGTGCGCGCGCCACACATATATCTTTTTAATAGTATAAGGATTAATACGTAAATATTCACAAGTTCAATGACCATCTTTTAATTTTTCAAAGTTGGGATACTAATTTATAAATTAAAATTTTGATATATTTCAAATGAGTTATTATTTTACCAATATTGGTGTCAAATCGAAGATCTCGTTGAATCGAGTATAATGGAGTCGAGAAAATTTGATTTTGATAATGTATACTCCTTATATCTCGAGAAAACGAATGTTATAGTTTAATATATTATTATATTATAAAGTAATATAATACAATATATATATATATATATATTATATATTATATACCTTTCCGCTTTGTCACTTAAGCCTTGAAACCAAGATTAAATCGTGTTTGGCTTGGAAAATTCCACTAATTGACATTAGTATTGTGACTGCTCTGTAGGGGTTATTGGAAGTCATTGAAGCAATTTTCTCAAGAAAGGAACTCTTCTCTTCTTTGATGAATTTGTTTTGTTTCTAAAACAGAAGTTAGAAATTGTAACTATACTTTTCAATATAATAATATCAGGTGGGCATGGATGAACTGGAGATTGTGGATCTTAGCTCAAAATTAGTATTACAATACTGAGTAGGTATTTTCAGAATCTTGAGGTACGCGTGGTGTTTTCGCTTTAGTAGAGAGAGAATGGAGGCGCAGAGAGATTTTATAGAAAATTGAGTATTTCAAATCAGAATAATCCAGTTTACGATACGTAAGATCATCTATAAGATACAACCGTAGAAAGATACTTCTTTCATATTACTCGAAAGGGTTAGAGACTACGTCTTTGATAACGTGTTATAAAAATATAGAAACAATAGAGAGAATTTAGAGAATTTAATTTCTAAATTCTTGAATGAATTTCATTAATAACTGCGTTCTATTTATAGGAAACTTGAATAAAGACAATCGTAATTACATAATTTCATCAGGGACATAATAGTCATTCACCTAAATAAAATATAATAAATTACTTTCCTCGAGGCTCTCATTATCAATATTTTATAACAAACATTATGAAAATCTGAGTTTCCCAGTCATGGTGAAAACCCAGATAAACATGCAATCGTTGGGACCCAAAATGTCTAATTCTTAAAATTTACAACATAAAATCCTAATTTCAAACTTATAGGATGCAACGGGCCAAATTTTTCCGATAAAAAAGAGATTTTCACACTAACTACAAGCTTTAAAGATGTAAAATACAAAAATTAGGTGAAATCATCTTAATTGCGTGAATCAGGTGTGCACTTTTCTTGGGGGACGCTCAATTAAGAGGCAAATCTTAGATTGCTATACTGGCTGTCGCCTAGTACAAATTTGAGCAATCATCACATTTTGTTTTTCAAAAGTTTTTGAAAAGGAAGGGATTGCTTAAAATTAACAAACATCAGCTAGAATGCCTAGAAAACAATATTAGCAATGACAGAACAACTTCTTTAATCCGGCTCGTGAAGAAATTCGAGAATCATATACTACGAAACCAAAACAGACACGGTATGAGAATTTTATGCCCAAAACACAAAAAAAAACAAAAAAAAACTCAAATTTTATTAATTACACATTGTGTAATTAGTGAATCAAACATTAAAAAAAAATTAAAAAATCTTAGGCTGTACGATCTGCCAAACGCAAAATCTGGGCAGCGCAAAGAATTGAAATAGGTGATAGCCCAGAAAAAATTTGGAAAGCTGCGCGACACCGATTTGGCATGAAATAGGATATTGCATGACCTGATTTTTGTAAATATCTCCAATTAATCTGATTTTGGTTGCCCATTTAACAATAATAATGATAATGGCATTTGTGGGCTTGAAACTTCTTTATGCTCCTACTATTGAGGGGTGGCCTAAGGCTAAGCCATTTAGGGGACCGCCTAGAGTGCCCAATTCAACCAAAAAAAAAATTAATAGAAAAAGAATATTAAAAGACCTCTCAATATTGAGTTTTGTCTAGGCCTCTGGTATCTTATACGGGCCCTCTTAATAACACCCATAGCACAAGCGTACTTACTCAACAAGCATGGCACTAGATATATATCGATTGTTCGGCCATAATTTTTAACCACAAATTCCACTGGACCCACAACTTTTGTATGCTTTCTTAACCGCACACCACCTAGGGAGGAGTTGTTCATAAAACCTTCAAAGCTTGGGAAATATTTCTTTCAGAGTTAAAAATAAAAAAAATAAAAAGTTTCAAGCACATGGTATACCATAATGCGCACATAGAGAAAGTGATAATTGGAAGCCACAGTAAATTTCACATATTCTACCACTACATGACCAATTACTAGAAGTCACAGATGTTCATGCCACAATAAAGTTAACCATTTTGGGGCAAACAGTGAGAAAAGACACGATGAGATACCTCAGTATTGCGTAGAGCATCCCCAATAGACTCTTTAAAAGCAAAATACTCTTTATTTTAAACAGTCAAACATTAAAAGTTAGGTCTTATAGACTCTTTAATTTAACAATTTTAAATAGAGAGTGAGTTTGACTCTCCAAATTTGGAGAGCCAACCCCACTCTCTATAATTCAACTGTCATATATTTCAATACTGTTTTTATTGATTCAATAAAGCAACAATTAATTTTATTGGTCAAAGACAATTAAGATAAATAAGTATTGATTAAAAATACAATATCATAATAATTGTTTCTTGATATAAATAAAATAAAGAGTATAAATAAAGAGCTTGTTGGAATAAATTAAAATATATTTTCTATAATGTCAAATATGCTCTTTAAAAATAAAGAGACTATTTGAGATGCTTTTACACCATTTCTACTACAGATTATTCATTATTCTATTCAAAACATAACAGCAGGAGAACCAAAATAAAAAAATAAAAAATAAAAAATAAAAATAAAAATAGAACAAAGTAACCTATGGGAAAGGTAATGAAACAAACTAAAAAGAAAAGAAAGGAATCAGAAAAAATGGGATTTTATGCATTATTGCTTCCTTATTGCTGACAAATAAATAATTATAAAAAAATTTAAATAATGCGATGATTGAAAAAAAATGATTCATCCCAAAGACGAACAAGAAAAGAGCCCCACAATTCCAATCGAGTAAATTTACTATTAACAACTAAAAAGAAATAAAGATTTAAGGATTAATTTAGGTGTTCACACAATTTTTGAGTGGCACCTACCACACCCTAATAAGGGTAGGTTTTACATCTACCATGACTCGAGATTTAACACCTATCTTTACTGCTTGCGTCTTCATCGCTCTCTTCCTTTTCCTTTCTTTTGAGTTTTCATCTTCTTCGTTCCCCTCATTCTCATTCTCCTCATCTTGTTCTTCATTTGGTTCACTATTTTCACATTCTCTTAATTCATGAAGGAAAATGTCTATTTTCTCACTAATGAAGTGCTTCCGTTCATGCAAATCAACGGAGAACTCCTCCTGCGGTGGCGTACGCCACCTGCTGTGGTGGTGTCTAGGTCCAAAGCCCTAATGATTTCTCATATTCGGCCTACTAGTTCGGAATCGTACACCATTTTATTCGCTCGCTGATATTGAAGAAATTGTTTTGTAAAAAGGGTTGCATTGAATGCGTTATCCGAGAAGAAGAGACTGGGATTACAGGAATGTGAAGTATGACACAAGTTTTATGTAGAGCAAGTACATCAAAGTGCCATAATTGTACTTATTTGATCCCTCACCTTAAACTTAGTGTTGGTTTAGGTTGAACAAAGGAGGAAAGAAGCTTTATCTCGATCTGAGGAAGATGGAGGATCTGTTTTGGAGAATTCACTACATGATGTCGTATCTCATTGTAGTTTCATGGATCTATGGCCTTGCTCGTCCATGGACTTGGACCATTTGGCCCGACAAAGAGGTATTTTCCTCTGTGGATATGTAAATTTAATTGTAATATTTCATCTTCCTGAAAACTTCAACTTTTGATAAATATACATGAATGACACTCCGCCCCACCCTCCCTCATTCAGTGGTTTTCAAACAACATTAATAAGAAGATTGAAAATCCTTCACCTGCCAACGGATCTGATTTTGCAGGTGATTTAATTATTTATAGCTGGTCTTGTTAGTGAGTTTGGTGGTAGAAGATGAAGTCAAAAAGAATGGGCTTGTGGAGACATGCCCACAATTGTCAAAAAGAAAGTGGGATTGATAGTGGAAGATAAGAAAAAAGAAGGTGAATTGGTTTTTGAGCAAATTGATTTGGTACAAGATTTTCTTCCACATTTGTCCCCCAAACTTTCCCTATAAATTGAGGCTCCATTCTTCATTGTAAACACCACAATCAACACCACCAAAAAAACACAATAGCCATTGTGTAAAGCGAAAGAGAGAGCTATCTTGTGTAGAGAGAAAGAGAGAGCTTCAAACAGTGTTTCATACACGGCAGATAAAAGTGAGTAGAGTGATAAAGCATTTGTGTAGGCAGAGAAAATACAGCAGATTTTTTGTACTCCTCCTTTGAGACATGTGAAATATTGGTGTGGGTCGTGGGCGTAGCGGTTTAACTAACCACGTTAAATCTCTGTTTATACTTGTCTATTTTAGTGTCTATTATTTTCTCAGTAGATTTATTCGTCCCACTGATCTTGGGCGGAATTAGCAGCGCCTAATTCCCCAACAGGTCTTTGTATCAGATGCTCTCGCATTGTTCCTAATCTCTCTTTGAAATGCAGATAGAAACATTTCAGGAGTTGCATATAGTTCAAATCTCTTTGGAAAAGTTGTATATCCGGATACATCCAGGATGGTAATTTATGGTCCAAGGGCAAATGCCCGGTATGAGTTACTTGCCTTCTTATTCTATTTCATTATTTTATTGGTCAGAATATCAAGATTTTAATGCAGATTATGAAGTATTCTTCATTGTTTAACGGTGAATTCTTAATTCTTGTAGGCCATCCTGTCGTCCCTGGAATTTCTAGTGTAACAGGTACCTTGCCTTATGGTGTTACACCATGTTTTGGTGGAACCATGAATGAACTCAATGATATGATTAAAACCTTACCATCGGCTTTGGCGGCTGTCGTGGCAAATTCGCCAGCTGTTCAAGATTTCTGTCTGAACTCTTCTATCCACTCACAAGACCAGTAATTATTGAGTGACAAGATTGGATTTTGAAACCACATTCTTGTGTCACATGAAAGAAACCAAGAAAAAATCTTGCTGATAATAATGTCGTATCATATCGAGAGAATTGCATACCAAACCATATTCTCGGTGTCAATCTAATTCTACAAGGATGAAGTTTCTAAGGAAATTACCTTATTGGCCTTTGAACTAAAATGCTTTGTAGTTCGTTCTAGTACTCCTAAATAATTCAACTCCTTAAGGTGTCGGTTTTTATGGCTAATCACTGATTGTTGATGCTTAAAATGCTAGGTCCATATCCTGATGTCGATTTTGTGCTATCCATATGTTTGCAAAGCAGCATACCTTTGGCTACTGGGAAATCAATTCAACAGTTGCAAGCTGGGCTTGTCCCCGGCACCAGTGGCCTTTCTGAGTCGAGCAAGTTAAAACAAACAAGAGACAACAGACAGGAAAAAGAAAAAATTCAGAGAGTATGCTATCTTCTTACAACTTGGCACAACTCATTATGCTTTATGTTTCTAAATTTTCCGAATTATACTTACATTTAGGGTGTGTTTGATTGGCTTTAATTTCCATGGAAAATGTCCCATCCAAGGAATTGAATTCCATCTTCGCTGTTTGACATGCAATTTTTCCAGGGAATTCAATTCCTAGGTACAACTCTTTAAAGTTGTCTTGGCTCACTTTCCATGCAAAATTGATGTTACCTTGGTGGTGGTTTTTGCTTTCAATGCAAGGTGGAGAACAATTTCTTTTCTACCCTTCCCAACCGAACACACCTTTAGAGTAGGTAATTTTGAATTATATTCAATGGGTCTATGATTTATAGACTTTCATGTTAACTTGGTGATATGACTCCAAATCAATTAATGAATAAATTGCTATATATTGAATGAAAAGAGTGAAACGGAAATACAAAAGATTAATAGGCAATTCAAGAGATCTGTCTCTATGCAAATTCTCTTTTAAGATACCCTAATTTTCACTCCCTACTCCCAGTGATTCTTATTATTTTACCTATTTAGACACACTTTGTTTTTCCGTTTAATCCCCACCATACCAATTGCTACTTTCGCTACTAATTATTTGGCACTGTTGGGATATTAATTCAAAATATTTGAAAGAAAAAGAAATAAAGGGAAAAGAAAATTGAGGAATGGGCTATTGGGCTTGGCCCATTAATGTGATTAAGGAAAAACTTGGGCAACAAGATTAGAGGATATATATATATGTACTACGGCAGAGAGAATAGAGAGACAGAGAGGGACGTGCAAAACATAGTCCAGAAATTGAGAGAAGAAGTTGTGTGCGTGAGTTGAGAGAATGGAAAAATTAGAGATAGAAAAGAAAAGAGTGTAGTTCTTCTTATTGTCTAATTTTTGTGTGGAGAAATCGAGTGGGTAAGGAAAAATTGTAGAGTGATTTTTCTTCATCAATAAAAGGTTCTTCTCCCGTGGTTGTCGGCGGTTAGCTAAGCCACGTTAAATTAATTATTGTGTTCTCTATTTTATTCTCGTTTGTGTGTGTTGATTATTTTTTCGTTGCGCAAGTTTGGGTGGGGGGAATTTGTGATATTTCCCAACAGGCACATGGATTCTCCAGCAAAACAATTGGTGAATTTGTTTGAAGACTTTGAATCTTTCCTATGTATTGTTACTGAATTTGACAACATGTATTTCTCTCATTTTCTCTTCTGTCATCGATTTATATTTTGATTCTTTTTCCGTTCTTTGCTATTTTTGTCACCCCAACCCCCACCTATTTACCACAAGCTAACGAGGTACTTATTGCATCATTCTGAGGACAAGAAAAATCTATCAAATTCAAAACAGTGGCAAAGGAAAAACCCACCCTAATAGGTTCATGTTTTAGGCACTTTTGCTGGAGCCTGCCAGTGTCTCTTTAAGAATTTAATCCACAAATTGTAGGAATTTAAATTTGGGGAGGATGAATAATTACTTTTCTTTCTTTTCTTTTCTTACCTTTTTTTTTTAAGTTTATAATCATGATAGAAAAAGATCTTAATATTGTTGGTATGATGCATTGTGTGGAATAAGGAGTAATGGATGATGGCCATCAAATTCTTTACAAGCCATGGATTGATAGTCTGTATACCTTTGCTTAGTGAAGAATATTTCTTGTGAGGTTCAAAGTTGGTAATCTACTCAGTTGGCACTTGATAGGTAATTCCAGTATGGCCTTCAAATTATTTTAAGAAAACGAGAGATTGAAAAACTGAAACTCTTCAAATAAAGGTACATAGAAACCATAAAGTATATAGAAACAATAAATCTCCAATCTTGTTTCCCTTCAAATTGCACTGGGAAACATTTTACTAGGAAAAGGATACCAGGAAATTTTAGGCTGTGTTCTGTTTGGCATTTTCAAGCCGTTTTCCATTTTCGGTTTTCGAAAACACCGAAAACGCATTCTGTTACGTCATTTTCCGAAAACGTTTTCAAAAACATGCCCAATTTTTTATGAAGGAAATGGAAAACGTGAATTTAACGTTTTCCATGTTTTCTTCACAATTTCCACAAATTTGGAAAACACGGAAAACGCCGCGTTTTCCATTAATGGGCCATTTTATGAATTAAAAAAATAATAATAAGGGAAAGAAAGCAAAAATCACCCAGCAGCAGCTCTCATTCTCATCAAAACCAGACGCCATCCTCCTTTCTCTCTCTGCAAAATTAGGGCTCGCTGCCTCCCACTCAACGCTCGCCTCCGTCTATTCAGCTCTAGATCTTCCCCCGCACATGTTGGTGATTTCTGTCTTACTCTATGTCTCTCACATATTTCATCGATCAAAAATTGAAGAATCTCAAAAGTGCTTTAATTCTAGAAGCAAAATCATAATAGGATGTTTAGAAGAGAGAGAGATTTTGGGGTTCATCGAGACAGAGATATATGGTTCAAGGTTCACAATAAAATAAGCAAACGGAATTAAAAAAAAAAAAAGAAAAAAGGAAGGGAGAAAGATATGCAAGCATGATAAGACTTTTTCAGTATAGGAGATTAATTATTGATAGCCATTGACCGACTTAGGAAATTGCTGGGAAGTCTCCAATGTTATAAAAAAAATATCGGCAAATATGATTGTTTAATTAATACTAATAAACTAGAAAAGTCCAGATAGAGGAAATGAAAGTGAATGAAGAAAGTGATTGTTTCTTTCTTTATCTTATTCTCATATTCTCATGTTCAAGAATGCTGAAAAGTGTCAAATTAATTACATTGATGGTTGAAAATAGTAAATGAGAAAATTATTTTATTTTATTTTTTCTTTTTTTTAGGGGCTTTTATTTTAGTTTTTCAAAAGTAGCAAAGAACCTCTAATGGTATTTCTATTTAATTCACAAACAAACTCATTACAGTTGAATTAAGACAGATTTCTCAAAATAACAAACCAAACGCATTTTCTAGTTTCCTATTTTCAAAAACTGTTTTCCAGAATGACAAACCAAACGCGTTTTCAGCATTTTCGAAAATAGCATCTGAAAATAGAAAATAGAAAACGTTTCGAAAATAAAAATAGAAAATAAAAACACAAACAGAACGCAGCCTTACATATCTACATTTATTTATTCCAATGATATTTCATCCTCTCTCATCTCCTACACAATTCAATGTCCAGAAAATGCAGAAATTTAAGGCATACTTTACCAGTAAACAATTCTAGATAACAGTTTACTGAACATTAGTTTGTTCATAGTCCAGTCAACAAATCAACACTAATCTAGCTATTAGACCATTACTCTGGAGTATGACAAACCATAAGTGCAGCTCAGCAAGAATGGCTATAACTCACCCTCTTCATTTATGTTTGAATATGTGTGCCTTTGTTTATTGGATCATCTTTTTAAGAATTTAATGGATGCAAAATCGCCCACAGATTCCTAGAAAGCACAGGTTGGGATCGATTAAGCGAAAGTAACTCATTAATTAATTAAATATCTTAAGTTATCTTAAAAAAATAAAACTTTATGATCTGTACAAGCCAACAGAATATCATAAGTGCTTATTAAATAATCCTTTTCATCCTTAACCTCAGAGAAAGCACTATCGAAATCTATAAGAACGAGTTCATATGACTCCTGACATGCCTTGAGAGCTTTCACAACATGTGGTGGTCTTTTTCTTCCTCACTTAATGAGTTATTTATGTACGTGTATGTGTTCGATATGTTGGAAATTCCGGTGTGGATTATGTTCAATGCTAGTTTTGGAAGATTTGGTGAAGATGCAACATTTAAGATGGATTTAAGAACTTTAATGCATAAGTTATTGTCCCAGAGAATCCCAGGGGTTACATCGTCAACTTTGCAAGTGATTTTAAGTAACCCATCGCTGCTGCCGCCACCACCACCACACAAAAGCTGATTGGAAATAGTAAGAGAATTAAACGGCTCTTGTTGCAAGGAAGAAAAGAGAGACAAGCAAAAGAACATTACAATTGACGAAATGGTCAATGAAGAAGCCATTGTGTGACGGGGGATTTAGGTGACTACTTGTAAATATGAATAATTGTTACGAGCATATACATAAGACCCTTTCGTAAATTGTTGTAATTTGTTTGTACCGTGGATAATGATGTATTTAATTACTCTCTATAATATATACTAGTACAACCCCCTGCGATGCACGAGATACATAAAAATAGTTTTGATAAAACTTCATAAAAAATTTTAATTATAATCAATCCAAAAGGGAAGAAATAATAATTTTCATAACATTCAAATTAATTTGGTATGGATGTTGAAATAGAAACTTTACAAACATACCTAAAATAATTTCAAATTTGAAAAACTTCTTCAAAGATCGCATGCATATTGAATTGTTATTGAAATAATAGATATTATCGAAATTGGATCGATATTTGAGAAAATTATAAAGTAAACATAGAATAATATGTTTAGGAAGGTTAAGGTATCAAATAGAAACATCTATTGAAGTCAAAACTAATTTTCCGATTATTGAACTCACAATGCATATTACGCGTAAATATATCTAAAACTATCATTTTAACATGGCCAAAATAATGTAAAAATATGTTTATTTAATTTTTTAAATAAAAAATAAATTTTTTATAAAATAGAACATCGCTATCAACGTGGTACTGTACTAATATATATATATATATATATATATAATTCAAAATTAAAATGGATACAAAAATTCAAATGTATATGAAAAATGTTAATTCCCATGTTTAGAAATAATTCAATTGCCATTGTAATTTTTAATCTTGATCTCATATCACATTTTCATTAACGCTTGCATTTAGTTCATTTTCAATTATATATATAATTCAAAAATTTAAATTTAAATAAAAATTAATATATACACATATCTAATAAAATAATTAAAAAATACTAAATAAGGGAAGAAAAATATAGGAAAATAAAATAATAAATCCATATTTAATGTGTATTTCCAAAATAGGATTTTATTATTTTTTAATTTTAAGTTAATGCGTGTCAACTTGGCACTATCAGCGTATCACAGTGCCTAGTTGGCACTTCGGTTTTTATTAATAGTATGATTACTACATTTAAGGTGTATTATTATTAAAATTGATTATTATATATATAGTGTAGTGACATATTCAAAAAATTGTAGGTAAAAATACTTTAATAACAATATTAAATATGATTTATTATTCATGTAAAAATAAAAGTAAGCTTACCTTGATTCAATGAATATTTCATTGTATTTGATATCAGATATCTAATCTAATATAATTATTAATAAAATTTGAAGTGCCACGTCGACAAAGTACCATGTTGGCAGTGCCAACATGGCACGTCTTTCTAAAAAAAGATTTACAATTTTGGAAACAAATTATATATAATTTTCACTTTTAGATATTTAGTTATGTATGAATTTAAACAGTAAATGAAACCATATTTTTGGTGTACAGTGTAAAAACAATTATGCTGTTCATTTTTTAGTATTTAATTAATGACTATCAAATATTAATTAACCAAGCAGTTAATTAAGTGTTACGGTATCTATTAACTGTTTAATTCTTAAATTAATATATATACATATATATATATATATATATATATATATTTGAATCCAATTAATCATTTATTGGTTTATTTAAAAAAATCTTATTCTTAATATCTGTCCCAATCTATCCTAACCTTTAAATATTATTACAATCAAGTTCTAAAGTTTGAAAAACGTATACTTTAGTCTCAAATTGTACAATTGTACATTTTATTTTTTTATGGGTGCTTATTTGGTCCGTAAACAATTTTATTAACTTAATTTGACATTGATTAAATAGTTTTTTATAAAAAATTTTCAACACAACAGCACTTGTTGGTAATATAATATCATAACTTTCGAAAATTTTCTTTAGCATTAGAGATGCATATATTTTTATTTTAATCAACAGTTAATAATAAATATAACTATTGTACCTACATAAAATTTTTTGAGGAATATATTATTGTAAAAAAATACCGAATACAAAGAATTAATTAAAAAATAAGATCAAAAACAAAAAAAACCCCGCCCCCCGAAACCACCAACGCTCCCGATGATTTTTCAAAAATTTTCTTTATTATTAGATATGTGCACATTTATATTTTAAGTAACAGTTAATAATAAATATAATTTTTTACCTAAACAAAATTTTACTACGAATATATCACTTTACAAAATTTTATTACTAGATATGCCACTATAAAAAAGAATGCATTTTTTGCAGTAATATATTTCTAATAAAATTTTATATAGGTACGATAATTATATTTATTATTGACTGTTCGTTAAAATCAAAATATGCGAGTCTCTAATACTAAAGAAAATTTTCGAAAGTTGTGATATTATATTAATATGAACGAATGCTATCGTGTTAAAAAAATTTTGATTAAAAAACTATTTAATCAGTATCAAATTAATTACGGACCAAGTAAACCCCATCAAAAAAATAAAATGCAAAATTTTACAATTCAACTAAATTTTGGACTAAAGTATATATTTTTCAAACTTTGGAACTTGACTGTAATAATACTTAAAGATTAGGACCTCTTGTGTAATTTATATCAAGTCAAATGGACGAAACACACACTCAAGTTTTCAAAAGTTGACTTTGACTAACGATTTGATGGACAGATTCCATCCAAACGGACCAAATGCGCACCAAATTTTTTTGACCAAATGCGTTACCTTTTTTTAAAACGGACCAAATTCGCATTCAAACAAGTTTTTTTGGGGACCAAATGCACGAATTTCCCTATTAAATACTATCAAAGTATTGTAATTGACATATATTAATGTATCGAAAATTAGACTTATCATTCACTCATTAAGTTCTTCCTCACTAAACCTAGTGCAAGTAGATCTTTAAAAAAAAAAAAAATTGAATTCGGATCGGATCAGATCAGGCCTGATCTGGTCTAAATCCAAATCCGTCTCAGATTGGCTGATCCACGGATCATTAGATCAACAAAAAATTGCTCTATTCGGATCGGGTATCCATCGAATTTGGATCGAATTGAATTTTTATATTATCACTATCAATATCTGTCTCCAATTTTTAAAGCAATTTTAAGGGATATTCAATTAGATTTTGTCCGTCATAAAGCAGTAAACTTAGTTAACAACCTGTATTCCTACTTCCATACGTGTTCATATTGTCCACAGCTCAGACTTACGCAGACTTCCCACTAATCTACATATTCTTCTATTCTTCTAAATTATAATATCACTGGTTACCTGGAATTAACCGAAGGGAGGTATCTTAGGGACCTAGATGTGTAAAGGAAAAAATATGAAACACAGTTAAAATTAAAATCGAGAGGGATATTGACACGCCCGCACCAAATTACCTCCAATAACTTGACACGCGGCGTACGCCGACGATGGGGGCCGGCCTGACACTGGACCCACCGCCAAGGCAAACTGAACTTGACATGAAACTACAATTTCTCTGTACTAAGATGAACTTATAATAATTATGAAAGGGCTTCCTAAATAAATTCGGATAACCAACCCGAAAGTATTTAACATCATATGCGGAAATTGTGGGAAAAGAATTATAATTGAGAAAATGATGAATAATTCTAAAACCAATTATTTTAAAAAATAATAATAATAATAGTAAATAAATGGAAACTTCAACCATATTTCGCATGTATATCAAAATGTGACGATTGCTAAGTTAAAATATGAGTCATCTAAATATTATGGTGGTCGGCTCAGAACTCCACAGGCAATCCAATAATGCTCAAGCTCGGTCCTTCCTATAAGAAAACGTTAGGGGAAAATACGTGAGTTTTGTAACCCAGTGAGTAGATAAGTTCGCAAACATATTTAGGTTCTCATCTAAAAGATCTTCATAAAATCTCCTTATAATCAAATGCATAGATAGCACAAATAATTGAAAACCATCGAGGTAATACTAATAACTGAAATTGTTTTAGCTGAGCAACACTGATTATACCGTCCAAACGGATTTTGCTTTCTAAAACGGAATTCTGTAACTACAAATAATTTACTGAAAAATAACATCAAAAGTACCAACGAGCAACAACACACTTGTATAGAGTACTCTCAATACACGTGGTGTATCACTCAAAAGTCTGTTCTGTTTGAATATCTGGTCATACGCGCGCAGAACAAGCCCCAAAGGCTAAACACCCCCGTACACGGCCCAAAGCCTATGTGTGTACGAAAGTGGGTCCCAAAGACCTCTGTAATTTTGCTCATACACTGTGGAACACATCACAACAGTGCAGAGCGGGTAAAGCTAACGAGGTACTCTATGATGGTTTTAAAAGAATATTCATCTGATCTTTTAAAATAAAACACTACTTAATAAAATCTACGATCTACTGAAACATTTATTTATAATAACATATCATAAAAATAATAATTTATAAGAAGACATTGGAATTTAAAACATGCTATCTTTGTAAAATATAATTTTTCCACTCACAGAACTACGAACTGCTTCTAATTCGGTTGGTAGGCTTGCCCAATCGTCTCGTCACCACCTAAAATAGTAATAGTAATCTAATCAAAACCTATACACATGAATTTCCAAACAATCGCCTACCCACATTCAATACCAAGTTTTAACTTTTCTAACATTCTCTATTTTCCCCACTCTGTCGCTTTATTCCATTTCTTTCATTGATTTTACCATATTTCATACCATTGGAACCAGCCAATTGAATCCCAAAATAAATTCCTAAATTTCCAACATCTAGGTAATGTTAGTTTCAATCCACTTCATCATCCACTACCCAATTACCATCAATTCCACTTCAAAATAATTAATTATGGCCAAATAACATCTTGATAACACCTAATTGGCCCAAATCAATGATAAATTTCGAATCCCCAATGTCTATTGGTAAAATCCTAAAGTTTGTTTCACTATTTACCTCGAATTCCATAAGATAAAATTGAAGAAATATATTTACCACGCGAAACTACGACGAATCCAAGCTTCCTTCTTCCTTTTTCCCCTTTTTCCTTTTTCTTTTTTTCTTTTTTTTCTTTCTCCTTTTTCTTTTCCCTTTCACGCTGGATCGGCTCCTGTTCGCGTTGCTGTTATGAATTCACGCCTAATGCCCTTTTCGTTTCCTATATATATATATATATATATATATGTCTTCTAGTAGTTTTTCTTTTCTTTTAGTCATTTCCAATTTATCTAATCTTACTTTTATCAATTCTATTTCTAATTCATGTCTCTGTAATCTTTCTTTATAGAAATCATTATCTATATTTTGTTTTTTTCTTCTGATTCCTTCTAGTTACATTGTAATATTAAAATGTTTTTGTAGACAAATAAAGCATATTTCTTCAAAACATCTATTACACTGAAATCTTCTGTCAATAGCTGGATAATAATGACAAATATAACATTTAACATGATTATTTCCTCTATTTTTAATCCATTCGTGTTCACATTCATTTTGCATATAAGTATATGTTATTTTTGATGTATCTTCTATTTCACTAACAATACTATATATTGATTCAGTATCGCTATTATTATTTATATCTTCTATTTCATAGTTTTCTAATTCTTCAACTAACTTGGTATTTTCTATGTTTTTTCCCTTATTGGGACATTTATTTGCTAAATGGTTAGTGTCTCCACAAATAAAACAAGAACATTTTCTATTTTTAGGTTTTTTAGCATATCTATCTGTATTTTTCTTATTTTTATTATATGTTGTACTTTTCTTAAGAGTTTTCTTTCTTTTAGGTTTATCATAGTATCCATAAACCTGTGGTGTATAAATAGCTGTTTTACAAAATGCCCAAGCTTATCTTTTAATTTGTTCTTGTAATGTTGCTTCTTTACATTTTTCTTCTAATTTAGTAAAAACAAAAGTAATTCGTGGCCCTATTCCTAAATTTGGTATTTGACCATTGATCTGTTTCCATTCTTCATGGATTATTCGTCCTAAATATCCTGGGAGTTTAACAAAATATTTATCACACAATTCATCTTCCATAGCTTTTCCTGTTTGTGATAATAATCTAGCAAAATCTGTACTAAATTCTTTAATATATTTAAAATCTTTAATACTTAATTGCTCTAAATTTCTAATAGCTGTATTTTGAATAAAAGTACTCTGTTTAGCCGGATCAACTCCTAATAATAAAATTCTAATTTGACTTGTAAAATTATATGGATTATCACCTAAGGCTTTAATCATATTTATTTCATCAGGGTTTTTAGCTTTTTTGCTTTGCCATAATCCTAATGCTGTTGGTCCTAATGTTGTTTCTAAATATGAAAACATATCTATATCGGATTTTTTATTTGTTTCCCAATTTCTAACTACTGTTTGTTCCCATATTAATATTTCATCTGGCCGTAATTGTGGACTTTGTTGTTCTAATAATAACATATCTGCACTATACAATTTTCCTATAGGCATTCGAGATCCTTTTCCTATATACTGTGATTCACCTTCATATTTTAAACTAGCTAGTAACCATTTTTCTCTGCCAAATTGTTCCACTGTTTGAGATCCTACTGTTCCTTCAAATTCTGGTTTTGGTCTTTTTCTAGAAGTACTTGTTTCAGCATATTCCATAAAATTTGCTTCTGTTTCTGTTTTAATGAAATTACTAAGCATACAATTTCCTTTTATTATTTCTGTGACTAATGGTAAATTGAAATATTTTTCTAATTTATTATATGCTTCTTCATAACTTAATCCTAATCCTGTCATATATTCTATTAGCATGTCATCAACTTGATCTTGAATATTTAATTCTGTAAACTTTTTATTCACAATTTGTTCTATAGTTAGTGGTGTTTCTTCTGTTTTAAAGCCTACATCTATATTGTCTTCAACTTCTTCATCTATATTGTCTTCATATAAACTATATCCTATTGTATCAAATTCATAATTTTCATTGTCAAGATGTTCATTTTCTCAGTATCATAAATTGGTTCTCAGTATCGTATATTGGTTTATCTATTATATTTACTAAATTATATTCTATTTCATAATCATTTTCTTCTTCTTCTTCATTTTTATTTGTTTTTTGTTTAAACTGTGTAAATCTTAAAGTAGTTGTTCCATCATTATTTTCATATAGTATACTTTTTTCAGGTACTATTATTGAATTATCTGTTTCTGTAAATTCTTTTAAATTCCATTCTAATCCTGCTAATTCTTCTGGATTAATTTTTATCGGTTCTATCATTTTTATTCCTTTACTGGCTATATTTTGTACTATTCCATCGATATTGATTTTAAATTTCATTCCTGATCTGTTACTAGCTCTTCCTAAAACTCCAATACTTACTACTAAATTATTTCCTATAAAATTATCATATCTTTTGGTTTGTAATCCTATTCTTAAATTTTTCAAATCCTGTATATCTTTTGTTATTGATGGGGCACAATAAAATAAAGCACTGTTTTTACTTAAGTCTACTTCCATTCCCGCTATTATTGCTTTCTTTAAGTCTGTTTGCCATGATTTATCTAATACTAGTGTTAACACTTTAGTTCCTAATTCTTTTCTTCCTAATCCCTTAATTCCTATTACTATTAAGCCAATATGTATAAATCTTTTTCCTGATTGTTTTAATTTTTGAATTGTTTCTGGGGCTAATAAATTCATAAGATGAGAGTTATCTACTACTCGAAGACTTTCTTCTCTACTACTTCTAATTAATGTTGTATTTATATTTAATGGTCCTACTTCATATAAGATTCTAGGATTTAAAGCATTTATTTGTTCATTATTATATAATTCCAAATTTCTATCAACATCTATTTCATCTTCTAACTGTACTAAATTTTGTGAACTTCTACTACCTGACCCTCTTCTTAATATTCTATTTAAAAAAGTGTCTGTAGAAATATTATCTGTAGGTCTACTTCTTCTATCTTGTATAGTTCGAGATGTTCCACTAAAAGGTTGTATATTATTCTCCTGATTGCTCTGCATCTTTATCTTGATATGTCCAAAATTTATATTTAGTGGGTAATAATTCTCTCTGTCGGGTAGTAATATGGATTTTATTTATGGCTTCTGTTATTTTATCAAATTCACTACTTATTTCTGTAGAAGGAATACCTTTTTCTTTTAGTAAAATATCTAATTTTCTATCTCATTTATTAACTTTCTCTATTAATTGTAATATTAATGTTAATTGAAAATTAAATAAATTTTGATAATGTTGATCTATTTTACTTTTATCTGAACAATATTTAAGATATCCTGTTACTGGTTCTTTATTACTTTCTGCTCTATAATTTGCTGCTATTTCTAAAGCGTATGTAAATTCTTCACTTGACTCCACTTTATCTACTAGTTATTGCTTTTATTTCTTCTAAGATACTATTAATAGTATTAATTTGTTTATCAAATAAACTAAGTTTTTGTTCTAAACTTTCTACTAGCTTTTTAGTTTCTAATTCTATTTTCTTTGGTCTATTATTTTCTAATAAATAACTTAACTGTTGAAATTCTTCTTTAGATGGTATATCTTTTTGTAACTTTTTTACTTCACTAATAATTTGTTCGTTTTGTGCTTTTATCAAAGTTTTTAACAAGCCTATATAATAAAGTGTTGGTTTTTTCAAATTCAGATTTGAGATCAAAAACGGGTTTTGAAGATTGTGCTATTTCAATAGTAAACTAGTTCTCTTTCCTAACAATTCTTCCAGTTTTTTCCGTATGAATTCTGATCCTTATAACATTTATTATTATCCTACATAAAGTCAAACACCTACACAAAGCTATACAAATGTCTAACAACTTTCTGCAACGAAATTGACACTTACATATATCCAAGGTAGTAGGTAGACAAAGCAAAATTTTGGTCAATGGTGAATAGGTATAATTTTTAACCTAACACGATTCCTTTTTTCCTGTTTTATCTTTGAACATCCGCAACCTAGACACAAATAGGGACTTATGCCACCATGCTGCCCATACAAAGTTTTAGGCACTGGCTTCAGTTCTCAGATTTTACAAGGCTTTAGAATCGTTTTTAATTCAAACCTAAAGATTTGAAATCAAGCTCTGATACCAAGATTTTGTGCAGGGTTTGTTTTTTAAGGCTAAAACAAATTAAAAACACAGCATAACACTACATATATGAACAGCAACAAGGTAAACAAAGTATTTTAAAGAGAACTTACTATTATACAGCGGAGGTATGGGCTGAAATTTGTACAGGGCCCCGAACTGAAGCTTCCCTTTTTTTTTTAACAAGAACTGCTATAAGGATCAAGAAAAATAAAGGCTCGTAACTGGAAGGGAATTGCTAGATTAGGGAAGAGGAAATTTAGAAGGCCATGATATTGGAAAATGCAAATTTGTATTATTGAATGTTTTTCTTCGGATCGATGATTTACAACTGATTCTCAACCCTTTTATATACAAATTTTGAGGGGTATTGATGGAAAAGAAAAAAAAAGACACGTCTAAGGCGGTTAAGCCTTAATTATTACAAGACGTTAAACGAAAGGGGACACGTATGTACAATTTAGACATGACTCACTATCCAAATAATTACAAAAGACAAGTGACTAAGCCTTTATTTACAGTAACTGAACACGGCAACTGAACACCTGTCCCTTTTCTAGAAGCTCTAAAAATCTCTATGTGTATCTGGAATTGGGATGGCTACGGCTTCGTATGTACTGCTTTCTGTATCTTCGTTATGTATGTACTGCGGATCGAATTGATGTCCTTCACCACTGAAAGGAAGACACATATGCCAATTATGGGTTGCCCATACTTGAACATAATGTCCTTCTCCAAGTAGGCGCCATCTTTTGAAACTTGAAAATATAGCAAAATCTGCTATTAGCTGGGTATCTTGAAATCTTCTATATACAGTTGCATCTTCTATGAACTGATAATTGTACGGCTTGTTGGTAGAACTTGGTCTAGGATCTTTTGTGTCAATGTAGATCCTTTTTCTTGCTGGAATCAAAACTGTATTTCTCATTTTTGGCAATGTACTCTCTATATACATATATACTTCTCCTTCGAATGAAGCGATATTTCCTGCTATTAACAATATTTTTTCTCCCATTTTTTCTAATATTTTTTTTATTTTGTCATCTGTATCTAAATAAAATTTTATTCTGTCAATCATTCCATAATGAAAAAATTGTAATATCTTTCTTGTAGGCATATCTGTTCTATTGAGATCAACTTGAAGCTTTAGAGGTTGTGGCCTCCAATCGCCTCTTTGTATCACTCTTATTGTTGTATCTTTGTATTTCAAAGTTTAGTCAGAATAATTCTTTTTGGGCCTCAGATAATAATCAGTATATGCCCATCATCCGCTTTACGTTTAATAATATCAAAGTCGTCTTTAAATTGTTCCATTAAAGGTCGTAATACTTCATGGGTAGTAAATCAACTAATCGAGCCCATAGCCGCTCAAAAGATCTGTTTATAGGCCGTTGGACATTCGGGATTCAAACGTCAGACATGTTTTTCTAATAAACCAATAGTCCGGTCTTTATATCGCATATCTGTTTGGGCTTTTGGGTTTGTTGTTGGGCTATATTTAATTGGGTTGTTTGTTGGACTAGATTTTTCTTGTAGGTGGGCTATTTGGGCTTCAAGTTGGGCTATTCTATTTTGTTCTTTGTTGTATGAGGTGGGTTTGGTCTGTTTGGGCTATTTGAGAATATGGTTTAACTGTTTCGGGTTCTATATAAAAGTTTAAGCCCAAATCTTTTCTAGCTGCCTCAATAGCATCTGAAAAGGTATTATATCCTTTCCAAATTATTTGTGGACACATGGTTAGTTGTCTAATCAGATCATAATTATCAAAAACACTGTCAGTAAACCTCTCAGTATATAACATAGTGAGAAAAAGGTCTTCTATATCGTTTCTGTTGTTCGTAAAATAAAAAAGGTAGAGCATTTAAAACACTCACTTTAGATAGTATAATTTGTAGTACCAGCGCCTGTAGATGCCAGAGATTATCTAATAAGCAGGACTGTCGTTCATCTACTTTAATTCCTGCCAAAGGTTTAAACTTTTTCTGTAGATTGGTACACCTTTGGAGGGTTATAGTGCCAAAGGTTTCTGTATTTTTTACTATAGCTGTAGCTGTTGAAGTCTGTAAAGAGATCTGAGGAGATAATGGCTGTCGCTGTATATATTCTATTTTGTTTTTCTCCTTTTCTGTTGAAGCTGTAGCTGTGGCTGTAGAAACTGCTGTAGAGGCTATATCCTCTTTTGGCTTTATAATTTTATTTCTCTTCATCACCTGCATAGAATAGTTTGTTAATTTGTCTAGATAATAAATCAGCTAAGCTATTATCTTTCCCTTTTATATGCTCAAAATTAATAATATAACCATGTCCTTGTATTAGATTTTATAAATTTAACCATCTAGTTCTATTTATCTTTTTACTATTAGCATTTTGTAGAAATTTAACTATTGCCTCACAATCTGTTCTTACTGTAAATTCTTTGTTTAAATAAACCTTAAATTTATCCAAAGCATTTATTAAAGCTTGAATTTCATAATTTAAACTACTCCAATTGGATCCCGTTTTCTTAAAATTACCGCTAGTATAAGCTGCTATTCTTTCTGTTGATTTTGGTGAATACTTAGTGGGTTTACAAAACATCACTGCTCCCCTACCTTCTTTACATCCATCTGTTTCTATGATAATATAATCTGTTACTAAAGGTAATTCTAAGGGTTTAATCTTTTTAACTTATTCTTTGATTTTTCTAACTAATTCTATATCTTCTTTTTTAAAATTCCTTTGCCCGTTTTTTGTTGTTTTGCTATATAAAGGTCCTACTAATTTACTCATATTAGGAATAAATTTTCTAGCATAATTTAGTAATCCGAAAAAGGCTTGCATTTGTTTTAATCCTTCTAATTTGTCTGGAAATTGTAAAATTTTTTCTGCTATATGAGGTTGTAAAATAATTTCTCCATTTCCTATTTCTAAGCCTAAAAAGGATATTTTCTTTTTGAATAATTCCATTTTTCTGCTACTAACTACTATACCATTCTTTTCTATCTCCTTAAATATTATTTGTAAATGTTTTTCATGTTCCTTTATACTATTGCTTGCTATTAAAATACCATCTATATATACCAAACAAAAATCATACTTCAAAAATATAGAATCCATAAATCGTTGAAAAACTGCTGGTGCATTCTTTAATCCAAAACTAAGAATATTCCATTCAAAATGTCCTTCGGGGCAGGTAAAAGCTATCCAAGGTTTAAACCATTCTTCTAATTTTAACTGATGATAGCCAGATTTTAAATCAAATTTACTAAAAATCTTTTTATCTTGTATTAATCTAATTAAACTATCTTTATTCGGAATATTATACGCGTCATCTTCTGTGTTATCATTTAATCTTTTATAATTATAGACTATTCTAGCTTTTCCTCTAGAAATTTCTGCATGATTTCTTACTATAAAAGTTGCTGTTCTATGAGGGCTCTCGGATTTTCCTGTTAAATTCTGTTTTAGCATTTCATCTATCTGCTTTTTAAATTCTTCTTTATCTAAAGGATCATAGTCTATATTAGCTGTTACTATTTTTAAGTCTGGGTTTCTAATTTTCATTTTGGCTCTATAGTCTACTTTATTCTTTGTGATGTCATCCCCTATTAATCCTAATTTTTCTAATTTTTGAATGATAGGATAATTGATGCTTTTTATTATATCGACTCCTTTTTCTTAATCTAAAGCTAAATATTGTCCTAGAAGTTTAAGAGTATCATTTTCTATATGAATACTGTTAGTATGATTATTCAAAGTTTTGAAAAAATCTAAATTACCTGTCTCACCACGCTTCTGCAGTAACTCTGATTTTTTGATATAATTATTAGTAGGAAAATTATGTACATGTTTATTTATTGTTATAGAATTCTTTGAAATAGTAATACTACCATTAGAATTACATATAAAATTTAAGCCTAATAAGAATTCTTCAGATTGTGTTTGTTGTGGAGCAATATTAACTTGTGGGAGAATATATTTACTACTAAAATTGCCTGAGAAGTCTGAAAATTGAATGCCTGGAGAATATACAACATTAATTAGAAGTAGTAGAGAAGAAAGTCTTCGAGTAGTAGATAACTCTCATCTTATGAATTTATTAGCCCCATAAACAATTCAAAAATTAAAACAATCAGGAAAAAGATTTATACATATTGGCTTAATAGTAATAGGAATTAAGGGATTAGGAAGAAAAGAATTAGGAACTAAAGTGTTAACACTAGTATTAGATAAATCATGGCAAACAGACTTAAAGAAAGCAATAATAGCGGGAATGGAAGTAGACTTAAGTAAAAACAGTGCTTTATTTTATTGTGCCCCATCAATAACAAAAGATATACAGGATTTGAAAAATTTAAGAATAGGATTACAAACCAAAAGATATGATAATTTTATAGGAAATAATTTAGTAGTAAGTATTGGAGTTTTAGGAAGAGCTAGTAACAGATCAGGAATGAAATTTAAAATCAATATCGATGGAATAGTACAAAATATAGCCAGTAAAGGAATAAAAATGATAGAACCGATAAAAATTAATCCAGAAGAATTAGCAGGATTAGAATGGAATTTAAAAGAATTTACAGAAACAGATAATTCAATAATAGTACCTGAAAAAAGTATACTATATGAAAATAATGATGGAACAACTACTTTAAGATTTACACAGATTAAACAAAAAACAAATAAAAATGAAGAAGAAGAAGAAAATGATTCTGAATTAGAATATAATTTAGTAAATATAATAGATAAACCAATATACGATACAGAACCAATTTATGATACAGAAAATGAACATACTGACAATGAAAATTATGAATTTGATACAATAGGATATAGTTTATATGAAGACAATATAGATGAAGAAGTTGAAGACAATATAGATGTAGGCTTTAAAACAGAAGAAACACCACTAACTATAGAACAAATTGTGAATAAAAAGTTTACAGAATTAAATATTCAAGATCAAGTTGATGGTATGCTAATAGAATATATGACAGGATTAGGATTAAGTTATGAAGAAGCATATAATAAATTAGAAAAATATTTCAATTTACCATTAGTCACAGAAATAATAAAAGGAAATTGTATGCTTAGTGATTTCTTTAAAACAGAAACAGAAGCAAATTTTATGGAATATGCTGAAACAAGTACTTCTAGAAAAAGACCAAAACCAGAATTTGAAGGAACAATAGGATCTCAAACAGTGGAACAATTTGGCAGAGAAAAATGGTTACCAGCTAGTTTAAAATATGAAGGTGAATCACAGTATATAGGAAAAGGATCTCGAATGCCCATAGGAAAATTGTATAGTGCAGATGTGTTATTATTAGAACAACAAAGTCCACAATTATGGCCAGATGAAATATTAATATGGGAACAAACAGTAGTTAGAAATTGGGAAACAAATAAAAAATCCGATATAGATATGTTTTCATATTTAGAAACAACATTAGGACCAACAGCATTAGGATTATGGCAAAGCAAAAAAGCTAAAAACCCTGATGAAATAAATATGATTAAAGCCTTAGGTGATAATCCATATAATTTTACAAGTCAAATTAGAATTTTATTATTAGGAGTTGATCCTGCTAAACATAGTACTTTTATTCAAGATACAGCTATTAGAAATTTAGAGCAATTAAGTATTAAAGATTTTAAATATATTAAAGAATTTAGTACAGATTTTGCTAGATTATTATCACAAACAGGAAAAGCTATGGAAGATGAATTGTGTGATAAATATTTTGTTAAACTCCCAGGACATTTAGGACGAATAATCCATGAAGAATGGAAACAGATCAATGGTCAAATACCAAATTTAGGAATAGGACCACGAATTACTTTTGTTTTTACTAAATTAGAAGAAAAATGTAAAGAAGCAACATTACAAGAACAAATTAAAAGACAAGCATGGGCATTTTGTAAAACAGCTATTTATACACCACAGGCTTATGGATACTATGATAAACCTAAAAGAAAGAAAACTCTTAGGAAAAGTACAACATATAATAAAAATAAGAAAAATACAAATAGATATGTTAAAAACCCAAAAATAGAAAATGTTCTTGTTTTATTTGTGGAGACACTAACCATTTAGCAAATAAATGTCCCAATAAGGGAAAAAACATAGAAAAACCAATTTAGTTGAAGAATTAGAAGACTATGAAATAGAAGATATAAATAATAATAGCGATATTGAATCAATATATAGTATTGTTAGTGAAATAGAAGATACATCAAAAATAACATATACGTATATGCAAAATGAATGTGAACACGAATGGATTAAAAATAGAGGAAATAATCATGTTCAATGTTATATTTGTCATTATTATCCAGCTATTGACAGAAGATTTCAGTGTAATAGATGTTTTGAAGAAATATGCTTTATTTGTCTACAAAAATATTTTAATATTACAACAGAACTAGAAGGAACTGTAAAGAAAAAACAAAATATAGATAATGATTTCTATAAAGAGAGATTCCAGAGACATGAATTAGAAATAGAATTGATAAAAGTAAGATTAGATAAATTGGAAATGACTAAAGGAAAAGAAAAACTAATAGAAGACATTGAGACTAACAAATTAGTAGAAATTACACAACCAGAAGAAAATTTTATTATAAAGCAACCTATAACAACTTTAATAACATTACAATGTAGATTGTGGTTTACAAATAATGACTGTAAGGATTTAACAGCAATTTTAGATACAGGAAGTACAAAAAGCTTAATTAGTTATAAATTAGTACCTCTTAAATATCATAAACAATTACCTTATAAAATAATAACAAAAATAGCAGAAAATAGAACAATGGCTTTAACACATTATTTAGACTCTCCAGGCATTCAATTTTTAGACTTCTCAGGCAATTTTAGTAGTAAATATACGCTCTCACAAGTTAATATTGCTCCACAACAAACACAATCTGAAGAATTCTTATTAGGCTTAAATTTTAGATGTAATTTGAATGGTAGTATTACTATTTCAAAGAATTCTATAACAATAAATAAACATGTACATAATTTTCCAACTAATAATTA
This sequence comes from Jasminum sambac, assembly GCA_018223645.1. Lineage (NCBI taxonomy): Eukaryota > Viridiplantae > Streptophyta > Magnoliopsida > Lamiales > Oleaceae > Jasminum > Jasminum sambac. The sequence goes on along the minus strand of CP073648.1, from coordinate 22,655,398 downwards.
TATCAAAAAATCAGAGTTACTGTAGAAGCGTGGTGAGACAGGTAATTTAGATTTTTTCAAAACTTTGAATAATCATACTAACAGTATTCATATAGAAAATGATACTCTTAAACTTCTAGGACAATATTTAGCTTTAGATTTAGAAAAAAGAGTCGATATAATAAAAAGCATCAATTATCCTATCATTCAAAAATTAGAAAAATTAGGATTAATAGGGGATGACATCACAAAGAATAAAGTAGACTATACAGCCAAAATGAAAATTAAAAACCCAGACTTAAAAATAGTAACAGCTAATATAGACTATGATCCTTTAGATAAAGAAGAATTTAAAAGGCAGATAGATGAAATGCTAAAACAGAATTTAATAAGAAAATCCGAGAGCCCTCATCGAACAGCAACTTTTATAGTAAGAAATCATGCAGAAATTGCTAGAGGAAAAGCTAGAATAGTCTATAATTATAAAAGATTAAATGATAACACAGAAGATGACGCGTATAATATTCCGAATAAAGATAGTTTAATTAGATTAATACAAGATAAAAAGATTTTTAGTAAATTTGATTTAAAATCTGGTTATCATCAGTTAAAATTAGAAGAATAGTTTAAACCTTGGACAGCTTTTACCTGCCCCGAAGGACATTTTGAATGGAATGTTCTTAGTTTTGGATTAAAGAATGCACCAGCAGATTTTCAATGATTTATAGATTCTATATTTTTGAAGTATGATTTTTGTTTGGTATATATAGATGATATTTTAATAGCAAGCAATAGTATAAAGGAACATGAGAAGCATTTACAAATAATATTTAAGGAGATAGAAAAGAATGGTATAGTAGTTAGTAGATGAAAAATGGAATTATTCAATAAGAAAATATCCTTTTTAGGCTTAGAAATAGGAAATGGAGAAATTATTTTACAACCTCATATAGCAGAAAAAATTTTACAATTTCCAGATAAATTAGAAGGATTAAAACAAATACAAGCCTTTTTAGGATTACTAAATTATGCTAGAAAATTTATTCCTAATATGAGTAAATTAGTAGGACCTTTATATAGCAAAACAACAAAAAACGGGCAAAGGAATTTTAATAAAGAAGATATAGAATTAGTTAGAAAAATCAAAGAAGAAGTTAAAAAGATTAAATCCTTAGAATTACCTTTAGTAACAGATTATATTATCATAGAAACAGATGGATGTAAAGAAGGTAGGGGAGCAGTGATGTTTTGTAAACCCACTAAGTATTCACCAAAATCAACAGGAAGAATAGCAGCTTATACTAGTGGTAATTTTAAGAAAACAGGATCCAATTGGAGTAGTTTAAATTATGAAATTCAAGCTTTAATAAATGCTTTGGATAAATTTAAGGTTTATTTAAACAAAGAATTTACAGTAAGAACAGATTGTGAGGCAATAGTTAAATTTCTACAAAATGCTAATAGTAAAAAGATAAATAGAACTAGATGGTTAAATTTACAAAATCCAATACAAGGACATGGTTATATTATTAATTTTGAGCATATAAAAGGGAAAGATAATAGCTTAGCTGATTTATTATCTAGACAAATTAACAAACTTTTCTATGCAGGTGATGAAGAAAAATAAAATTATAAAGCCAAAAGAGGATATAGCCTCTACAGCAGTTTCTACAGCCACAGCTACAGCTTCAACAGAAAAGGAGAAAAACAAAATAGAATATATACAGCGACAGCCATTATCTCCTCAGATCTCTTTACAGACTTCAACAGCTACAGCTATAGTAAAAAATACAGAAACCTTTGGCACTATAACCCTCCAAAGGTGTACCAATCTACAGAAAAAGTTTAAACCTTTGGCAGGAATTAAAGTAGATGAACGACAGTCCTGCTTATTAGATAATCTCTGGCATCTACAAACGCCTGCTACTACAGCTATACAATCTAAAGTACAGGTTTTAAATGCTCTACCTTTTTATTTTACAGAACAACAGAAAACAGTATATAGAAGACCTTTTTCTCACTATGTTATATACAGAGGTTTACAGACAGGTGTTTTTGATAATTATGATACAGTTAGACAACTAACCATGTGTCCACATCCAATTTGGAAAGGATATTATACCTTTTCAGATACTATTGAGGCAGCTAGAAAAGATTTGGGCTTAAACTTTTATATAGAACCCGAAACAGTTAAACCATATTCTCAAATAGTCCATACAGACCAAACCCAACTCATACAACAGCAACAAGATAGAATAGCCCAACTTGAAGCCCAAATAGCCCACCTACAGCAAAATCTAGTCCAACAAACAACCCAATTAAATATAGCCCAACAACAAACCCAAAAAGCCCAAACAGATGTACAGTATAAAGACCAGACTATTGGTTTATTAGAAAAACATGTACAGCGTTTGAATCTGAAAGTCCAACAGCATATAAACTGATCTTTTGAACAGCTATGGGCTCGATTAGTTGATTTACCCGCCCATGAAGTATTACAGCCTTTAACAGAACAATTTAAAGACAGCTTTGATATTATTAAATAGAAAGCAGATGATGGGCATATACAGTTATTAATACAGGCCCAAAAAGAATTATTACAGCTAAACTTTGGGGAAATACAGTATACAACAATAAGAGTGATACAAAGAGGCGTTTGGAGGCCACAACCTCTAAAGCTTCAAGTTGATCTCAATAGAACAGATATGCCTACAGAAAAGATATTACAATTTTTTCATTATGGAATGATTGACATAATAAAATTTTATTTAGATACAGATGACAAAATAAAAAAAATATTAGAAAAAATGGGAGAAAAAATATTGTTAATAGCAGGAAATATCGCTTCATTCGAAGGAGAAGTATATATGTATATAGAGAGTACATTGCCAAAAATGAGAAATACAGTTTTGATTCCAGCAAGAAAAAAGGATCTACATTGACACAAAAGATCCTAGACCAAGTTCTACCAACGAGCCGTGCAATTATCAGTTCATAAAAGATGCAACTGTATATAGAAGATTTCAAGATACCCAGTTAATAGCAGATTTTGCTATATTTTCAAGTTTCAAAAGATGGCGCCTACTTGGAGAAGGACATTATGTTCAACTATGGGCAACCCATAATTGGCATATGTGTCTTCCTTTCAGTGGTGAAGGACATCAATTAGATCCGCAGTACATACATAACGAAGATACAGAAAGCAGTACATACGAAGTCGTAGCCATGGACAGTGTAGAAGAAAACGATAGCCCAATTCCAAATACACATAGAGATTTTTAGAGCTTCTAGAAAAGGGACAGGTGTTCAGTTGCCGGGTTCAGTTACTGTAAATAAAGGCTTAGTCACTTGTCTTTTGTAATTATTTGGATAGTGAGTCATGTCTAAATTGTACATACGTGTCCCCTTTCGTTTAACGTCTTGTAATAATTAAGGCTTAACCGCCTTAGACGTGTCTTTTTTTTTCTTTTCCATCAATACCCCTCAAAATTTGTATATAAAAGGGTTGAGAATCAGTTGTAAATCATCGATCCGAAGAAAAACATTCAATAATACAAATTTGCATTTTCCAATATCATGGCCTTCTAAATTTCCTCTTCCCTAACCTAGCAATTCCCATCCAGTTACGAGCCTTTATTTTTCTTGATCCTTATAGCAGTTCTTGTTAAAAAAAAAAAAAGGGAAGCTTCAGTTCGGGGCTTTGTACAAATTTTAGCCCATACCTCCGCCGTATAATAGTAAGTTCTCTTTAAAATACTTTGTTTACCTTGTTGTTGTTCATATATGTAGTGTTATGCTGTGTTTTTAATTTGTTTTAGCCTTAAAAAACAAACCCCGCACAAAATCTTGGTATCAGAGCTTGATTTCAAATCTTTAGGTTTGAATTAAAAACGATTCTAAAGCCATGTAAAATCTGAGAACTGAAGCCAGTGCCTAAAACTTTGTATGGGAAGCATGGTGGCATAAGTCCCTATTTGTGTCTAGGTTGCGGATGTTCAAAGATAAAACAGGAAAAAAGGAATCGTGTTAGGTTAAAAATTATACCTATTCACCATTGACCAAAATTTTGCTTTGTCTACCTGCTACCTTGGATATATGTAAGTGTCAATTTCGTTGCAGAAAGTTGTTAGACATTTGTATAGCTTTGTGTAGGTGTTTGACTTTATGTAGGATAATAATAAATGTTATAAGGATCAGAATTCATACGGAAAAAACTGGAATAATTGTTAGGAAAGGGAACTAGTTTACTATTGAAATAGCACAATCTTCAAAACCCGCTTTTGATCTCAAATCTGAATTTGAAAAAACCAACACTTTATTATATAGGCTTGTTAAAAACTTTGATTATATAAAAGCACAAAACGAATAAATTATTAGTGAAGTAATAAAGTTACAAAAAGATATACCATCTAAAGAAGAATTTCAACAGTTAAGTTATTTATTAGAAAATAATAGACCAAAGAAAATAGAATTCGAAACTAAAAAGCTAGTAGAAAGTTTAGATCAAAAACTTAGTTTATTTGATAAATAAATTAATACTATTAATAGTATCTTAGAAGAAATAAAAGCAATAACTAGTAGATAAAGTGGGGTCAAGTGAAGAATTTACATACGCTTTAGAAATAGCGGCAAATTATAGAGCATAAAGTAATAAAGAACCAGTAACAGGATTTCTTAAATATTGTTCAGATAAAAGTAAAACAGATCAACATTATCAAAATTTATTTAATTTTCAATTAACATTACTATTACAATTAATAGAGAAAGTTAATAAATTAGATAGAAAATTAGATATTTTACTAAAAGAAAAAGGTATTCCTTCTACAGAAATAAGTAGTGAATTTGATAAAATAACAGAAGCCATAAATAAAATCCATATTACTACCGAACAGAGAGAATTATTACCCACTACATATAAATTTTGGACATATCAAGATAAAAATGCAGAGAAATCAGGAGAATAATATACAACCTTTTAGTGGAACATCTAGAACTATACAAGATAGAAGAAGTAGACCCATAATAATATTTCGACAGATACTTTTTTAAATAGAATATTAAGACGAGGATCAGGTAGTAGAAGTTCACCAAGTCTAGTACATATATATATATATATATATATATATATATATTATTGCAACCTACGTCCCTTTCCTTTAATTAAGAGATTTAAGTTGGTCCTTTTCCTTTAATTAAAAGATTTAAGTTGGTCCTTTGACCCTTATTTATGTCCATAGCCCACAAACTTCCAATTAAATCAATTAAATCCATAAACTTTCAATAGGCCAAAATAAATTTCTTTAATAATTTGACTTTGACCCAAAATTAACGGTTTTGACCCAGTAGTAGTCGAAATTTAAATAAGCAAAAATTCGGGTCGTAACAACCTTACCTCCTTAAAAGAATTTCGTCCTCGAAATTCAGTGAACTTGGATATGGAGGAATCTAGTTACTTAGAACCTTGATAATTGATTTCTTCATTAAATCCTATAATACCTCAAACCTGACCCAAAAATAATATGATTTTGACCATAAAATGGATTAATATGGAATAGAAAATCGAGTCGTAACAATCTTACATCCTTTAAAGAATTTCGTCCTCGAAATTCAGTTAACTAGTACCCATAAAATAAAAATACTTGACCTGTAATCTTCATTCTCCAACCTGAATTCTTTATCTGGATAATTGCTGGCATAGCACATATGTAGAATCAATAGTTTACCTTGCGAAATTTACTCCTATCAACAAAGTGGTCCATCACTTTCTCTTCTAAACCTTCCCAAGCAAAAAAATTTCATTTAACAATTACATAATTACCCCAATTTTCCTGTATAATCAAATTGTCCTCCACGGTCAAACCGCTAAGCATCCCAAAGTAACTTGGTATAGAATATATAATCAACATACATCTGAAAATTGCCCATGTAATCAGATTTGATCCACAATAACATACCAACTTTCAAAAATGCCATTTACATCATTTACCTTAAATGCAATAAGTCAAGCTTTCTTACAATCACAACATGTCATAACCCTAAAGTTATTTCCCATGCACATGTTTCTCTTCCAAATCTCGAATCAGACACATAAACTGTGCGTACAAGAACATCCATCCCAATTTGATAAATCTTTATATTACCTTCCCTACCTGGATTTCCCGTATATAAGAAAATTCTTCAATCAAATAATTACTAGTAGCCACATATGATACATCACGATATTCTTGAAATCATTGCTCCAACTTACCAACCTCTGTAACTTCTTCCCAGTCAGGAAGACGTTGAGCTTGAGATAATGAACTTAGTTGCCCGTGAATTCTACCACCACGATTTATGACTTGTTACAAAATGAGTGATATGTTGAAAAAAGAATTGCATATGAAGAAGTTTTAAAGGTTTTAGGGAAAATATTTTAAGCAATTGTCAAGACTTAAAGAAAATTTGTAGCGCAACTTTTAAAACAGGACCATGCTCTGATATCACTTGACACGCCCGCACCAAATTATCTCTAATAACTTGACACGTGGCGTGCGCCGATGATGGGCGCGGGCCTGGCACTGGACCCACCGCCAAGGCAAACTGAACTTGACATGAAACTACAATTTCTCTGTACTAAGATGAACTTATAATAATTATGAAAGGGCTTCCTAAATAAATTCGGATAACCAACCCGAAAGTATTTAACATCATATGCGGAAATTGTGGGAAAAGAATTATAATTGAGAAAATGATGAATAATTCTAAAACCAATTATTTAAAAAAATAATAATAATAGTAAATAAATGAAAACTTCAACCATATTTGGCATGAATATCAAAATGTGACGATTCCTAAGTTAAAATATGAGTCATCTAAATACTATGGTGGTCGGCTCAGAACTCCACCGGCAATCCAATAATGCTCAAGCTCGGTCCTTCCTATAAGAAAACGTTAGGGGAAAATATGTGAGTTTTGTAACCCAGTGAGTGGATAAGTTCGCAAACATATTTAGGTTCTCATCTAAAAGATCTTCATAAAATCTCCTTATAATCAAATGCATAGATAGCACAAATAATTGAAAACCATCGAGGTAATACTAATAACTGAAATTGTTTTAGCTGAGCAACACTGATTATACCGTTCAAATGGATTTTGCTTTCTAAAACGAAATTCTGTAACTAAAAATAATTTACTGAAAAATAACATCAAAAGTACCAACCAGCAACAACACACTTATATAGAGTACTCTCAATACACGTGGTGTGTCACTCAAAAGTCTGTTCTGTCTGAATATCTGGTCATACGCGCGCAGAGCAAGCCCCAAAGGCTAAACACCCCCGTACACGGCCCAAAGCTTATGCGTGTACGAAAGTGGGTCCCAAAGACCTCTGTAATTCTGGTCATACACTATGGAACACATCACAACAGTGCAGAGCGGGTAAAGCTAATGAGGTACTCTATGATGGTTTTAAAAGAATATTCATCTGATCTTTTAAAATAAAACACTAAATAAAATCTACGATCTGCTGAAACATTTATTTATAATAACATATCATAATAATAATAATTTATAAGAAGACATTGGAATTTAAAACATGCTATCTTTGTAAAATATAATTTCTCCACTCACAGAACTACGAACTGCTTCTAATTGGTTGGTAGGCTTGCCCAATCGTCTCGTCACCACCTAAAATAGTAATAGTAATCTAATCAAAACCTATACACATGAATTTCTAACCACTCGCCTACCCACATTCAATACCAAGTTTTAACTTTTCTAACATTCTCTATTTTCCCCATTCTGTCGCTTTATTCTACTTCTTTCAGTGATTTTACCATATTTCATACCATTGGAACCAGCCAATTGAATCCCAAAATAAATCCCTAAATTTCCAGCATCTAGGTAATGTTAGTTTCAATCCACTTCATCATCCACTACCCAATTACCATCAATTCCACTTCAAAATAATTAATTAGGGCCAAATCTATATATATATATATATATATATATAATACTAGAGTATTTCACCCTATTTTTTAATTCATTTTTAATTATTTTTACTATTTTTTAATACATATTTAATTGATTTCCCGCTCAAACTTTTAATCCAGCTATTTTACTTTTTTTTGTTTGAAATATACATCACATTCCATTACTGTGAATTCAAAATTCCTTAATTATTATTCTAATTGCCATCTTTATTTGTGATTTGTGCAAATCTTCTCCCACATCTTCCAAATCTCCTCCCACATCTTCCAAATCTCCTAAAATCTTGCATTCCAGCGAGATAAGGTCGCCATCTTCATCTCACACACTATGGTATTCAAATGATTCAGTCTTTATTGTAGATCTTTCACCCCATCTTTGCTTGAATCCTCTTTTTCCAATCTTTATCGCAGATCTTTCGCCCGTATCTTCCAATCGTTCAATTGATTTTCGAATTTAGTTGCTATTTTTTTTTCAATGGGGATTGATTTTTTTTTTCTATTTTTTTCGGGTAATAGTTTTTCTTTTCTTAATTTGCAGATGGAATGCAATGGCCGAAGCCATGTCTCATGCAAATTAGTACATAGAGAATGGACTATGTGACCCATCCTGTTGGAGGTTATTTTCTCCCTGTTAATTATCGGTTTCTTGGTGAGGATGTGAATTGATCCTGGTTTATCAATTTTATTTATTTTATGAGCAATTGTTCAAAACTTTATCTGTGTTCTTTTTGGAATTTTTGGATTTGTCGTGTTAGTCTTAGTCTCTTAACTACGGGGATTTGCCATGGAAGAGCCTGTTGTTGAAAGTTTAGCCATTTCCAGTATATATGGCATTTCCCCTCTGAGGATTGGTGACTTTCAGTATTTGAATGCGTGACTTTGAACGGTGAACGGTCTCCAGATAACTTTAGACAGGTACACATTTTGTATATCAGCTCGTATTATGGATTATCAATTTTATATGGTCATTTGGTTTGTTGACTTTAATTTTGATATCTTGTGTTTTGTTTTCTGTTTTAGATGTTATATGTGAGATTGTTGTTTGCCAATCAATTAAAGGTAAGAATCTCAAAGCCATAAGACCAAGCTAATTGACGATGGTGGAAGATTTTCATGATTATGATTTTAGTGTTATATTCTTTATGATTACCATATGTACTTGTTGCTACTCTTAACATTTTCTTTTTGTCCTATATAGTAAGAATAGATTGTAATGTACATTGCGAGGCTATTGTAGACAAGATAAGTATTTGTACATTTGATTCATGCTTGTATATATAGGTTGGGAATACAGATTTTACACGATTTAATTTCTTCCTATTTCATGAGTTTTTTACCCCCATTTTTGCAGCCTCCATAATTGTTGTTTGAAGATGATGAAGATATCGCTCACACACCTTCCTCGAAGCGTCGCGTTGATGAAGATGATCATCCTTGCTCCAAGTATTCAGAAATCTAGCAATAAAAAGCTACAAGAGTATTTGAGACGCCCTAGATGTTAATGTCTAAGATTGTCTTATCTCATCCCACTCAAACATTGGCTACTTTTCATTTTGTACTTTTCTTTTGTCGTGATTTTAAGTTTGCAAATTTAGATGGTTCAGTTGGAGTTTTGATTAATTTGGATGGTTTTGTTATTTGATTTGATCAATACTTAATGGTTTTGAAAAGAGGTTTTGTTATTTCATTTGAGGGGTTATACTTCTCATCAATTTTTATGGTTATTGCTATAGGGTCTTATCTTTCTTCTCTTCCATCTCTTCTTCTTCTTTAGTTGTTTGTCGTCTAATTCTCTAATCTCTTCTCATCTGTAATTCAATCTGTGAATATTATTTTAGCTAGATTGATTTTATCACAATGGTCATAAATGCAGATCTCAAATTATCACTTATTTTCCGGACAACCATATAGCAAGACACGCATAATGAAAACAACAAAGCAAGAATTCATCAATGGAACAAAAGTAATGCTTTTGACGATACATTCATTGCTACAGTACTACTTGACCATATAAATTTAATGTAACAGGGTCGAGTGAGGGTCAACTTGACCCTGCTCTTCTAAGAATCTAATTTGACAAAGTTGAGTCGATGCTTTTTGATAGGTGTGTACTTCCCTCTTCCTTAGTGCTCCCTTTGATTGCTTTTCAATGTATCAATTTCTCACCATTAGTCCCAATGTAAAATTAATCAATAATCACGCACACATTCTTCGTCATTTCTCTTGCTTCTGTTTCTTAAGTCCTGGTTAATTAACTCATCCATGTAAGTTGAAGCTATCAATAGAATCAATTTTATTTCCTGAATCACCTATCGTGGCATTGAATGTCAATTCAGAAATTTATTACCATTTTAGTGTGTTCGACAATGTGGTCTTATTTTTCCAATTAAATGTGATCTTTTTTTTTTGGGCCAAGTGTGGCTCCTCCTCAAATCCGTTGTGTAGCTAGCTATCCATCCAAAAAGAACTATGATGGATTGTGAAACATATATCAAGAACATTTTTGTGTTAGATAATGTCGTGTGATGCTGTGATGCGAATAAAATCATACAAATGGTCCCTCTATAGGTTTGGCCCCGCTATTGGTTTTCTGGTTTCTATCGTTAGAGAGAAATATGGATAAATACCACAATACCACTACAGCTCATTACGTCTTAACGCCTATATTTGAATATTCTTTAGAATTACTCAATATTGTAGGTGATAATTGAATTATTCTTAGATGTTTTCTTTTTGTAACCATTGTGATTGTATGTTCTTATACAATCACATTTCTATACAAAACTAGTTGTTACCAATAATGTTACATAAAGGATTAGAAAGTATACTTGCCTTCATTATATTTTAGCTAGGACTTTCATTATAGAACACGACATAACTTCTAATGCTAGACTCTGGATTATCATTGGCCTTTGAACGTGTCTTTCATTTAAGTCAAGGTTGCCATGGGAGAAGCATAAATTAAAATTTTAATGAAACCCTTATTCAAATTCTTAAGGATGAATTGGTGAATTAATTGTGTTTCCTTTTAACCATTAATTTTTATTTTATTTTTTTGGCATACTTTTCTATAGAATTAATTTTTTATGCAATTATGTTTGTTTAGAAGTATAAAATAAATTTCAAATCTACACATTTATTTAAATTGTTAAAGGTAAATTGAAAAATTAGTTATATTTTCTTTGAACCATTAATTTATTATTTTTTATTTTTGTATAGAACTAAGTTTTAAGCAACCATGTCTGTCTGGAAGCGCAAATTAAAATTTGATTTGCCACAATTGTTCAAATTGTTAAGGATAATTTGGTGAATTAATTATATCATTTTTTGATTCTCGAACTTGATTGTAATGTTTTTTTAATTTGTAGAATTAATTTATTTTTTTACTCATATAATTCATTACAATTGCAAAGTCCAAACTAAACTATAGTGTATATAGATTAAAGTTATAGGTGACTGTTAATTATTTCTTAACTGTAATTGTAAGGAATGTTCAAACACTCCCGGGGTGTGCCGTAATTACGGCGCTCCCGGGGCATTTTCCTGCCCCGTCCGACCTTTGATTTGAAATCCGGGACCAGATCTAGATTCATCACTACGAGACAGAGCTCCGGTAATTTTTTCAAAATTTTTGCGATACCGTTGAATGGTGTGGGGCCGGTCAAACTTTTTGGCCAAGTTTTAGCTTAAAATTTGGCCAAAAAGTTTGACCGTCCCCACGGCATCCAACGGTGTCGCAAAAATTTTGAAAAAATTACTGAAGCTCCGTCTCGTCGTACTGAATAGAGATCCAGTCTCGAATTTCAAAACAGAGATCGTTTGGACCCTCAAAATGCCACGGGAGTTCTGTAATTATAAAACTCCCGGGAGCACTTGATCATTTCTGATTGTAATTGTTATAGTGTAATAATTGTTCTTATGCCATTATGTCAATTTAGAACCATAAACTAAAATTTTAATCGACACAATTACTTGAATTCTTAATTATAAACATGTGAACTCATCATACTTTTGTCAAAGCTTGCTGTTAGAGAAGTCTAAATTAAAATTTTAATCAGAACCATTATTCAAATTCTTAACGATGAGTTGAATTAATTGTGGTTCCTTTTAACCATTAATTAATTAATTAATTAATTTTGTTTTGTAGAATCAATGTTTTATGCAACTATGTTCGTTTAGAGGCATAAAATAAAATTTTAATTGACATGGTTATTCAAATTAGTAAAGGTAAATTGGTGAATTAATTATATTTTCTTTAAACAATTAATTAATTATTCTTATTTTTTGTATCAAATTAATTTTTATGCAACCATGTCTATTAGAAGTATAAATTAAATTTTGATTTGACACAATTGTTGAAATTATTAAGAGTGTGTTTGATTGCAAAGTTGGAAAATAGTTAGAAGGAAAACGTTTTCCGGGTAAATGAATTCCGGGAAAAAGTTTTCCAGGGAAATGGTAGTTGTAGGTGTTTGATTGGGTTAATTTGAAAGTTGGAAAATAATGTTATTTTCTTTATTTTTGAGTTTTTTTAAAATGAAATTTGATCATTTTCCTTATCTTTATGGTTAAAATAAATTGTCCATTAAAAAAAAAGAAGAAAAGTGTCAACTTTTTCCCGGAAAACAAAAACCACCTCTCCCCCAAGGAAAACGTTTTCCTCCAAAACAAGGAAAAGAACGGATTTCAAGAAAAACTGGAAAACCTTTTCCAGGAAAAGAAAATGCAATCAAACACACGAAAATCCGAAAAAGGTGGAAAAGTGGTTTTTTTCTCGGAAAACATTGCCCAATCATACACACCCTAAGGGTGTGTTTGATAGGATTCCGGGAAAGGGAATTCCGGGAAAACGTTTTCCTGGAAAACGGATTCCTACCTTTTCCTTGGATTGAGTTTTCCAGGAAAACTATGATTTTTGTGCTTTAAACGCTTGTACTTGTACCTGGAAAACGTTTTCCTGGAAAAAAAAACCAATCAAACACCCAAAACTGGAAAAAATGGTTGGAAAACTCGTTTTCCAGGAAAATTTTTATGCAATCAAACACACCCTAAGAGTAATTTGATGAATTAATTACATTTTCTTCGTTCCGCGCACCTTTAATTTTGAAATTTTAATTTTTTATATCATTAATATTTTACCCCATTATATTGATTCTATAAAATTAATTGCAATGTTTTTTGCATCGTTCATTTATTTTTTGATTCACATAGTCTATATATTTTCTTTCTCTAAATCATTATTATTCACATATTCATTATCAATAACGTACATCGCATTAGTGTATAATTAATATTTTCCTAAATTTAGAATTGCATGTAATAGACTGTATAATAATTTTAAATAAAAAATCATAAGCTCTACGAAATACAAGAAAAACACTCAAAATTTTTATAAAATTTTTTACGTTACTTAAATCGTGAAAAGTTTAGTGATTTGTCAAGTATTTTTTTAGATTTGTTTTCACTACTGTTAATGTTATACTATTAATATTTATCTAAATTACTATTTGTTTACCATATTTTCCTTTGCAAGGGTTTTGACTGGGATGAGTGCTGGGAAAAAGTTTATGATTCCTATATTGAGCCTCAGTCTGTCGAATATAAGGCTGTCATTTACCGTTCAGGGGAGACATATCTTTTAACTATTTGCTCCGCAATGACGATCAATAAGATTTAGGAACAGATTCTCGCTAATGTTGGTATTTTTCTTTGGAGGCCAGTCTTCACCCACAGGCAATTGTATATAGCGGTTTCAAAAGTTATGAATAGGAAGGGGATAAAATTCGTGGTATGCAATGAGGATAGATGTCTAACAAAAACCACTACAAATGTTGTTTAAAAAGAAGTTTTTACTAACTTGTAATATACTCTATCGCAATTCCATCTGGTATGCTCCTATCTCTAGGAAGTCTTATATTTTCTAAATGAACATTTTTGTCTACTTATGATTGTAATTGTCTCATATTTGCATTCACTAGGATCTTATGTCCTTCATTTTTAATAATATTTTTCCTTCTATTTAGATCGGTCGTGTGGGAGAGGAGATTGATGGTGCGCAGACCAATAAAGGTTTTGGAAGAATGGAATAAGTGATGAACGAAATATGTGAGACATAGGTGAGTTTGATTACTTCTTTAGAAGATTCAATCATTCTTTCAAAAAATAATTTTGTATAAGTATTTTATATGTTGTTTGTGTTGTTGAGAGAAATGTATATGATTGTATTGAGAGTGTTGCTATCATTGATAAGGTTGTCGTCAATATATAGTTATGCTATATTTGAAAATTTTGGTACTAATGCTATGTCTATTAACATGGTGGATTTTTCCGCAATACAGGGAAAACAAATTCTGCCAAATTTGTTAAAAAATTGTATGGATTTTATTTTTTATTTTTTTAAAAAAAAAACATAATTGCAAAAAAGACGTATCTTCCCGTGCAACGCACGGGTAAAAATACTAGTAACATCTTAATAACACCTAATTGGTCCAAATCAATGAGAGATTTCGAATCCCCAATATCTATTGGTAAAATCCTAAAGTTTGTTTCACTATTTACCTCGAATTCCATAAGATAAAATTGAAGAAATATATTTACCACGCGAAACTACGACGAATCCAAGCTTCCTTCTTCCTTTTTCCCATTTTTCCTTTTTCTTTTTTTCTTTTTTTTTTTCTTTCTCCTTTTTCTTTTCCCTTTCACGCTGGATCGGCTCCTGTTCGCGTTGCTGTTATGAATTCATGCCTAATGCCCTTTTCGTTTCCTATATATATATAATTCCAACCTAGGTCCCTTTTTTTTTAATTAAGAGATTTAAGTTGGTCATTTTCCTTTAATTAAAAGATTTAAGTTGGTCCTTTGACCCTTATTTACGTCCATAGCCCACAAACTTCCAATTAAATCAATTAAATCCATAAACTTTCAATATGCCAAATTAAATTTCTTTAATAATTTGACTTTGACCCAAAATTAACGGTTTTGACCCAGTAGTAGTCAAAATTTAAATAAGCAAAAATTCGGGTCGTAACAGATATAGAGAAAGCTAAAAGTTTCAAGTAAATGATGCAATATAGGATACATGTAGTGACTTGTTATGAACCCTTCAAATTGAATCTAAAAATAGTAATTCCAAACAAGCACACTAATATCTAGGATCGACACAACATCAAATAATAAAAAATTGCAAAGATAGTTCACATTAAATTGATGGAAAATTTAATTGTACGTAGTGTATACGAACTCTAGTGCTTTTAATTTATGAATTTAATTCTGGTCCCGAATTATTGCTTGAGGATGGTTCTTCATAGGATGAACTCTAATGCTTTCAGTTCATGGATTTAACTTTTGTCCTTGATTATTGCTTGAGAATGGTTATTATAGTGTGTTCGGGAACATGTTGAATATTATATAACTTTCAGTAAGATATTTAGTTTTTACTATAGTTCTCAGTAATTTAGGTTGAATTTTTTGTGTTGTATTCAATTGTTCTCCAACTCGTACAATCCCTATTTTTCTGACAATGAATCTTAACCTAGTTAAGTTAATTAAAGTGTAAGCAGAGCAGAGATTTGGTGTCTCATTGATAAAAGATAATTAATCTTTAAAAATACAATTTATTGCCACAGAGAAAAATATTCATCTAAGCAATTCAGCTAAATAAATGAGCATGCTTTTGTCCTTTGCTTCTCCAATTTACGGCTAATTAGCAACTCAATTTGTTTATGAATTATGAATTTGTATTTAGAAGTTTGTCAGTTGTTTAATGAGGGGCAACAATTGACAGTTTGTTGGTACCAAATTAAACAAACAATTGCTGGAAAGTGGCATTTGAGAATCCCAAATTTCCAGCTACGTGCATCCACTGTTAATTAGTTATTACGCGGCCACCTTTAAATTTGAGTTAACATTTTAAACAACTAGTGATAAATTATTCCAATAATATTTGAGATATTAATTATTTTTAAATATGTAAGTAACCAATTTTATGGGTTTACATGTTAAAGTGGAAGTTATTATTATTATTATTATTATTATTATTATTATTATTATTATTATTATTATAAAAAGATAAATCGCACCATATATATATTACATTGTTAAATGTTATAACTAATCATGTTCGTAATTTCTCGTAGAATAATTATTCAACCTTTGTATGGCCTGCAGTTTCATACGTTAGTTTGTCCTTTCACCTTTGGCGCTTGTAGTCTACACCATAAAAGTAAAACTGGAAGTCCATTTCATTTTCTTTCTTATTATATTATATATATTATATTCCACGATGTAAATTTCTGTAAACAGAGTTGCGTAGTATATTTTCCTTTTAATTTTTTTTTCGCTGCAATTGAATAAAAATCCCATTTAACAGGGACGCTGGCACTTTTAGGTCTCGCGAGGAAGAAAAAAATTACCGACAGAATAGAAATGATAAATCACACCAATAATTGCATTTTATACTTAAAATGGGGAAAGCTATCGTCTTAAAGCACCATACGCTTTATTTAATTAGATATCGAAAGATTCAGGAATGATATGTTCCCAGTGCCGCACTGCGACATGCGAGCTGGTAAGTGGATCGTGGTGCCACATGGCAGTAGGGGATAGCCGCCACGCCAAGCGCTGGAACTTTGTTAAAGTTGCAGCGTTTGGAATGCATCGTTTTTGCCAAAAGACTATGATTTCAAAACGAAATCAATAATTAATTAAAGAACTGTCAATTGCCTCTCTACTCTGCAGTGTTAGTTTCTAATTCCCGATTTTGTTTTAACTGGATAGTGTCATCCCAATGACTAGTAATTTCCACGAGGAAGTATAACGACGTGTTTAAATACATATCGATAAAATCTCAATCATCATCAAAGTGCTCTGCCATTTTCGATCCTGATGCATAGCAAATCAAGGAGGTATATGAAATATAGAGGTAACGCATAAAAACTTTCACGATAAGTATGTGTATGAGATTTTATTTTTTATTTTTTTCTTCTACGGATAGTTAATTTACTTCCGGATCGAACACAAAATTCCTTTCGTAGGAGACATCTCCACACTTCGACACATGTGGAAGCACACAACAGTGATATGTAAAACAAACAATTTAAAGTCCAGGGGTAAAAGGCACACGAGTCGCCGGTAACCAAGAACTGGCATTAATGAAATTCCCAGGTGTGAATCTTGAAGCTTCTTTAGCTTGTTTAATAATATGATAACCCTTCCAACGAACACGCCTCGAAGTTACAGCTCCAGGACCCTCATTCTTGTACTCAGCATAATACAGCGTGTCCAAATTCAAGTTACTTTTATTCCAAGCCATCCAACCGTCCGGATGAATCAAGTCACCCAAGAAAGTTGTCATGAAAACAGTCCGTGAATATGGCCTCCAAGGTCGACCCAAATAAGTTCTCACAGAGTGCTGAACCGGTTTCAAATCCGAAGCTGCCATGACCCGGGAGTTTTGAATCACTATCCCCGTGGGATTGCTTGGATTTTCTCTTCCCTGAGCCGTTATGGTGTTGGTTCGTTGTGGACCAAGTCTTGCATAGATATTGCACTCTTGGAAAACGACGGTTGCGTCGCCGAAGATGAAATCAACCGTGCCATAAATATCACATTCTCTGTAGAATTGTGTATGTGATTGGACAAAGAGGGTATCTTGATATCCCTCGGCTACATTTGTAGAAGACTGACATTGGTGGGAAGTTGATCGAGCGACCGACCGACTTTTCGTCCCGGCAGTATTCATAAATGATATTTTACGCGCAAAAAATCCGAATGCATCAACACCTGCGCATGAATATTGTCCCATCAGTGAATTTCGAGATAGGTAGAAATTATCATTCAAGTGTTAAAAAATAAAAATAAAAATCACTTACCAACTGTGGCAGTTTCTTTTACGCCGATTCCATTACCCGCCCTCTTGCTACCGGTAATATTAGTCCTCCCAATACCATCCCCCACAAGCATAAGATTCCTCAAACTTTTTTTAGATCCAATTTGAATATTCTCAGTATAAGTCCCTTGCTTCACATATATCATAAACCTTCCAGAATCCGACCTCCTTTCGGCTTCCGAAATCGCTTCTTTAATTGTCTTGTACTTCCCCGAACCGTCTTGCGCAACAACAATATTCGCCCCAGTGGCTCGTGATTGAAGAAGTTTTCGGTCAGCTGGCGACACCCACGTGGGAAACCCTTGCTTGTAGCTTGTCTGTTGCTCCCAAGGTTTTGTGCATTTGGTACGAGCACACCAAGACTTAAACGCATCACCGGAGTCGGCAGCAATGGTTGGAGAAAAGAATAATGTAATAACGAGAGTCAGAATTAAAAGTTCCATTATTGAGAAATAAAGAATGATGCAATAAATGCTCGGAATAAAGAACAATATTAATTTTCGTGAGGGAATGATTTTCGCCGCGAGTTGTTATGATTTTTTTTTTTGGCTTATATAGACGTAAGTTGAGTGTAAACCGATTAGAATTTGCAATCCATGAACGAATCGAATTTGTGGGATGCGCCAATTCTAAATGCATGTTAGCACTTGACTTCGCATGTTAACGAATGGAATATGTTTCCTAGTATATGTCAGTTAATGCTATCTATGAATAAACAATGAATTTTGATTGACAATGATTTTACCGGATCTGTGATTTTTTTATTTAATCCCATTAAAAAATTAATCAACAAATATATTAATAATTATTTGCACTTATCTGATATGTTCTCAAATTAATTTTCTCTACTTGCAAAGAACGGAAATATAATCTGACGCAATATTTCAAGATTATCAAAAAAATTTCCATCAGAAACTACTATACATATATGAGATTAAACTATGTGTTTTGGGAAGTTTTAAAATAGGGTAATTATATATATACACACTAATTAATTAAGACACCATATTTTATTTAATTACACCTACATTAAAATAATTATTTTATAAACACACCACCTTTACTTGACAACTATAACCCTAATGAGTAAATATATATCAAGACCAGGAATTTAATTTCACACACCACTTTATATACAACCTCTATTAAAATATAAATTTAATGATTGCACCACAATTAATTTATAAGATGAAATGAAAAGAAAACTCCTACGAGTGGTGTATGATTATCAATCGTTATTTTTATTTCTTTATAAATCAGAATGGATGCTCTAGAATGGAGATGCTTTAAATTGAAAATCAATCTCTTTCTCACCGATTTCATAATTCCTTACCTTTTAGTAATTATTAATTCTAAAAATTCCGAATATGGTGGAATCACTAACCTGTAATAGATGTGCAAATATAAATACACATATATCACCGAGTGAGTGATTAAAGAGTTGTTGAGGAGTGTAATTATAAATTGTCTCGGTTGGATGATTTCTAAGAAGTGTAGTTCTCTAAAAAATTTCATTGCCGCTTTGACAAGAAAGAGCGAAGTTTGTTGTCATTTTTGGTGAATCTATTTTCCAAATTTCTTTTTGTCTGGAGAGTTTATCTAATTAATTTGAGTTTATTTTGATGTATAATGTTGAAGAGAGATGTTTCCAGGCTTTTTAATAGAGAGGAATGGAAGGAGAGAAGGAAGAAATGGCTATTTAGGTCATTTTATTTAGGGATTTATTAGTAAATAAAGAAAAAGGGATTTTGGCGCAAATAGTCTCAAAAAACTAGTCGTATTGCAGATTTAGTCTCAAATAATAAAAGGTAGAATGAATTCCCAAAAACTTTGGTGAAAATGGTCCATTTGGATGGAATCTCATGCTTAACAATTAGTCAAAGTCAATCATTGAAAATTTGGGTCATATTTTATTCATTTCACTTGAAATAAATTGCATAAAAGGTCCTAACTTTAGATATTGTTACAATCAAGTCCAAAAGTTTGAAAAATGTATATTTTAGTCCCAAATTTAGTGAAATTGTATAATTTTATATTTTATTTTTTATATGGGTGCTTATTTGGTCCGTAATTAATTTTATTGAATTAAAATTAGTCCCAAATTTAGTCCCAAATTTAGTTAAATGGTTTTATTGAATTAATTTGATACCGATTAAATGGTTTTTATCAAAAAATTTCAACACAGTAGCATTTGTTCGTATTAATATAATATCACAACTTTCGAAAAAAAATTTTAGCATTAGAGATGCGCACATTTTGATTTTAACCAATAGCTAATAATAAATATAATAATTTTATATTCATAATAATAATTTTATATAGGTACAATAATTATATTTATTATAAATCATTATACAATTTAACTAAATTTGGGACTAATTTTAATTTAATAAAATTAATTATGGACCAAATAAGCACCCATAGAAAAAATAAAATATAAAATTATATAATTTAACTAAATTTGGGACTAAAGTGTACATTTTCCAAACTTTTGGACTTGATTGTAACAATATCTAAAGTTATGACCTTTTGTGCAATTTATTTCATGAAATGACCAAACAAGACCCAAGTTTTCATCAATGACTTTACTAACTGGGTTAAATCCACGGATTCCATCCAAATGAATTATTTGAGACTAAAGTTTTTTTAATTCATTCATGCTACCTTTTATTATTCTACTAAATCGCATATACTAATTTTTTTAATTATTTGCTTAAAAATCCCTAAAGAAAACATTAAAAAGTGTGGTGTCATAAATAAAAAGTGTATATATAATTACCCTTTAAAATAACAGCTCAAATCTCATCCAGTCTTCAGTTAAAGGAAAAAAATACTCCTAATTCGACTCGATAACGTGCCGAACAGACGGAACATAAGACAATAGATCTTGAACTTTCAAATAACAAATACAAAATATTGATAGAGAAATAAATAGAACTCATAAATTTCATGAAAACACTCAATAAATATTTGAAAATGGAGAACTTACGTTCGTATCATCTGTGTTTCCGTCTTCAATACCTTCGTATTTCACGACATTAAAAGGTGTGTGGTGAGGTTGCAGAGAGACTTAAGCGTTCTCCATCAGCAATGTTGGGTGCCCAAAAAAGCGAGGCGCATATAACAAAAGTACATGGAAAAATCTCCTGCACAAATATTTTAAAATTATCAATATAAATAATTAAAAACACAAAAAACGATTGCTTCACTTGACAATATTTGTAATCTATAACTATATTTGTAATGGGAAAATATATTAACACCACCTGACTTTATAAGGACGCCACATTATTAATGCACCCTAATTAAAATTCATTTTGACTAAAGACGTCACCTGAGATTTATATGCCCATTGGTTTAAAAATGTGTGTCTGTGTGTGTGCGTTGGGGGTTGGGTTTGGGGGAGACTGGTTTGGGGACCGAGAGAGAGAGAGGATTATGGTGTAGTAATCCACCGTGAACTTTGATTTTTATTTATTTATTTATTTATTTGGTCAGCTTTAAAATGCCAAACAACCACCGTTCGACTTTCCGCCATATGGATAGTTCTCAACCACTTCACGCGCCAGACAAAATACTCTCTTACTATTAGAAGTAAATACAACAAAATTTCTGGAGACTATTCATTTCATTTTCTTGGTAACTATGGCAAAAGTAAGAAACTCATCTGTTTTACTAACATTCATACGAACAAGCTCAGAATCATGCATTTTGAACTATTTTATTGAGATATTAAACGTGGGAACACAAGGCTGAGAAGGAAATAATTTCACTGTATTTATTCCATGAACAATGGCCTTTATATAGGCAATTAATTAATGGATAAGATCTACAAAAATCTACTTAGCATAACTGACTAAACTATTCAGGAGGAAACAAATAAGATAAGTTATTCGCTAAAGACATGTTCCTAACTAAATTATACAAACTAAGTCAAAAGAAGCGAAAAATAAAGAAAGGACAATTTCAACATGATAAGGGACCGGAAATGTCTAATTCTTAAAATTTACAATATAAAATCCTATTTATTTTAATTTATTTAAAAAATTAAATAAATAGGTTCATCACTCGCCACTTAATTATTTACATAGCTTAATATAAAGGGTGAATGGGAGTAACTTTTAATGATTTTTAATGGATTTTAATGTGAAAGAAGAGAGAGAATGAGTGGAGGTGAGTGGTTGAGATTTGTGGATGTGATGAGATATGTGGATGTGATTGATTTAGGAGAGAGAAAAAAGTTGAAAAAAGTGGTAAAAAGTGATAAAAAGTGAGAAAAAGAGGATCCATTCACCCTTTATAGTATTAATCGATAGATACATTATCTATACACAGACACATTTAGCTAGCTGGGGACAAAATTAATCGACTTTTTGTAGTATTAATCGATAAAATGTCAATCCTACCCATTGACACATTTAGCAATACGACCCATTATCTACTTTTTAAAGGACAAAATTAACCCATATGTCTATCTAGTAGACACATAGAACCCATGCACATTGTCTTCTTGGTTAACTGCCTTCGTGTGTGTATATATATATATATCATCCACTGTTGATGTTATAAGTGACGCACACTGGAACAATAAGACCAATTGCAAGGCAGATTTCTTGATTTGTTTGAGTTATTGTAATGGCAATGCTATAGGTTGCAAGCTGGGGAGCTTATCTTTTGTCTCGAAATATCATTGCAATGTCATTTGCACCGAGAGACTCGCACGAAGCTTAGGTTCAATTTGCGTTGGAACGGGGAGTTCCCGCTTTGATTGGTGTCATTGCATCAAAGAGGCTCCCATACCCATCCCGTGCATTTGATATGGCTCATTGTTCGCGTTGTCTCATCCCGTGGGGTCAATATGGTAATTTAGGTTCTACAAATATTCCATCATAGTTTCTCATATTAAGTTATCGATCTTACAGCAATAGCTGTCTCGTAGTACCTAAACACTATTATATATAGTTGTAGATTTGGGTAACCTTATTGGTAATATGAATTGATTATTGTTATATAGATGGCGCCTACTTGATTGAAGTTGGCCGAGTTTTGAGGCCTGGAGGGTATTGGATACTCTCGGGTCCTCCTATCAATTGGAGCAAACATTGGAAAGGGTGGGAAAGAACGAGGGAAGATTTGAATACAGAACATGCAAATGCAAATTGAGAACGTAACGAAGAGCCTTTGCTGGAAAAAGTTGATTGAGAAGGACGGTATCTCAATTTGGCAAAAACCTGTCAATCATCTTCGGTGCAAGAAATTCAGAACGATTGTAAGAAATCCACCATTTTGCAAAGCACAAGATCCCGATAAAGCCTGGTCCGTGCTTCTTACTCGATCATTTTCATTAATTTATTTTCTTGATCTGAACATATTATTTATGGTTTTGTGAACTTCTTTAGGTACATGAACTTAGAAACATGTTTAACTCCGTTACCTGAAGTTTCCGATAAGGAGGATGTTGCCGGTGGAGGATTGGAAAAATGGCCAAAAAGATTACATGTTGTGCCTCCCCGAATTAGTAGGGGTAAGATAGAAGGAGTTACACCCGAAGCTTTTCTTAAGGATTCAAAACTATGGGAGAGAAGAGTTTCGTACTATAAAACCTTTAATAACCAACTTGGTCGAGTGGGTAGATACCGCAATATCCTTGACATGAACGCGTTCTTGGCCTGATTTGCCGCCAATTTGATTGAAGACCCCCTGTGGGTTATGAATATAGTCCCAGTCGAGGCTAAGGTCAACACTCTTGGCGCTATTTATGAACGGGGTTTAATTGGCACTTATCAAAGCTGGTAAAATTAACCCTCCTAAGTTTTGCTTTAATATATAATTATCTTTCTTGACACTTGTATAGTTAATGTCTCAAACATGACTTGTTTGTAGGTGTGAAGCGATGTCGACTTACCCTAGAACGTATGATCTGATTCACGCTGATTCAATATTTACTCTTTATCAAGACAGTAATTTGTCAATCCATTTATATATATTTTGGGATTCTTGTTTTGAAATAAATGTGAGTTGTGATTAAACTGATGATGTGTTATTTTCTTGTACAGATGTGAGATGGAGGATATTATGCTGGAAATGGATCGGATTTTACGACCGGAAGGAAGTTTGATCATTCGAGACGACATAGACGTATTGGTGAAAGTGAAGAAAATAGCAGACGGACTCAACTGGCATAGTCAAATTGTAAATCATGAAGATGGACCTTTAGAGAGGGAAAAGCTTCTGTTTGCCGTAAAGTTGTATTGGACAGCTCCGGCTTCTACCGAATAAACCTCGTAAAATATGTTTGGCAGTTGAATTGGATTGGATTGGGGTGGGCACAACTTATAAGGAAATTAATTAATTAAAACTAACTTTCATAATTTGTTCATTATATTTTTTTTTTTTTGTTCTGTATAAGGATTTCGAAGTATTTCTAGCTAAATGTTTTCCTATTTAAATTTTTTATTCGTTTATTGGTAGTGGCGGTTTTTGAATGAATTTAATACATTGTGAATTTTCTCATTTTTTTTGGTATTATTTGGATGAATCAACAAATTATTGATTCTAAATGTTCAGGATATTATCGATTGATTAGGATAATTTATATGTCTATTTATCTTATAATATCTTTTTTGTATCTATCTTTACACCTTTTTATAGTTACTTAATTTAATACAAATATTAGTGTCATGAATAAATTAGAATTTTAGCTCAAATTAGATTAGGTTTAGGTTTTCCTATATAAACATTTGGCTCCCAATATACTCTCGTGATAATAATTATCGAGGAGGACAAAATTAGACCATGTGGTTCAAAAAACAGTAGCGAAAAATTATTTAATTTGTTGGGGAAAAAAATATTCCCTTACACTAGAGCACGGTTTCCTCGTTGCTATTTTAACCCTTGTGTTTCCGGGAGATTTCCTCTTAGCAGGCTGCTTCGGAGAAGCAAAGGATGGCAAACCAACAGCTGTAGTTATGCTCGCCCTTGTTTTCGCCATTTCTGAAAGACAACAAGGAGGAGGGGGGGGGAACTTAAAACAAGGTAGTGACAACAACGCAAAAATAAATTCTAAACACAACAAATTCGAACAAAAGAAGCATCCATACCAGCAAGCAAACACTAGTTTCCGTGAGCAAGAAAAAAAAAACCAGAGAAAATGGGAGAGAGAGAGAGAGCAGAGTTCCTGAGGAGTGAAAACGCAGTGACAGAGAGAGAGACATAAAAGCATTATTATATATAAAACGTAATTTCCCTCAACTTAGAATCTCTAATTTCCCCCAACTTAGAACCTAATTTCCCTCAACTTAGAATCTCTAAAATAAGAACATCGTGAGTGGCGCCATGAGTAACCAACTTCTCATTTTTGCCAAACACGTTTTGCTAAACTCAAATGTTGCTTATACGTAATTTCCTTCTTAATCTCTCAAAAATAGCGCTTATAAGAAATTCATAAGCTCAGCCAAACACTAACCATGCTCATCTTTCACTTAGCTTCTCCCTAATCCCCCAAACAAACCAACCAAATTAACCATTTCTTCCCTTTATTTGCTACCAATGAAATAAATTAGATTTTATTAAAACTAGTGTTTCTACCCCGTGCGTTGCACGGAGTAACATATGTCCGAGATATTTAGAGAATTGAAACATCTTTACGAATCTTTGGATGATTATCATATACGTTATTAAACTGCAATTGTTTTCGAATAAAGACATGTTCGAGTACTATTTTTGTCGCTTGCGTGAGGGAAGGTTGGAGAAGTTGATGATGATAAAATCAAGAGATTTGTAATGGCGTGAATTAAATTAGAATCCGCTTGAGATTTGAATTCTAAAAGAGGAAGGGAAGATTGATTTGCAGATTTGTGATTATCCGTTTATGATTGTAGAATAAAAAATTAATTTTTTAATTCAGAAAAATAAGGAAAGATTGATTTGCAGATTTGTGATTATCCATTTATGATTGCAGAATAAAAAATTAATTTTTTAATTCAGAAAAATAGGCGAAAGTAACGGGAAAATGTGTTGGTTTTATTAATATATAGATATAGATTTTGATAGAATTTCCACTCTATTTCAGACAAATCCATCGTATAAGTACTCATGATAAAACTTTACAAAATCAGCATATCATAATTTAAAATTCTAAAAACTTATTTAAAAATTTTAATAAATAAAATTCTGATTTATACAAATAATCACCAAAAGCTTCAGCCATTTCGTGTAACTAAACTTTTTTATTTTTTAATACAAATAAATTATCCATAAAATAAGATAAACAAATAAATTTGTCATGGATATTATAGGCATATATTTTCCAATTTTAAAACACTGTGGACTTTGACTACAATTAATATGTAATGCATTTTCTCAACGTGGCAAATGAAGAAAGAGGAAGAACACAAAAAAAAAAGGAAAAAAATGAAAAAAAATGCGGCATCCATTAATGGCAGCAAACCAAGGAAGAAGAAAAAGAAGCAAAAAATAGGAAAAAAAATTATCCGCATTTTGCGAAGTTTTGACTCACATGGATCGAAATTGATGCTTGGATTTCGATCCATATGGGTAGAAATTCAGCTTGAATTTCAACCCTCGAAATTCATGCTTGAATTTCGATCGCTTTGGGTCGAAATTGATGCTTCGAACGCCCTCTTTCTCTTTTTTTATTTTTTATTTTTCGCTCGTCTCTCTTCTTCCTCGACTGTCATTATTGGCAGCAAAAGCTTTTTTCTGTGGCATTAATGGCAGACGAAAAAGCTTCTTCATTGGGTTTTTTTTTCGATCTGGGGTGTGAAGAGGAAAGAGAGAAAAGCCAAAAAGAAAAAAAAAGGAAGAAGAAGGTTAAATTGGTAATTATTGATTGGTACGGCTACACACACCCCATTTTCCTCTCAATACACCCACTATTTTTTTCGTCCGTACAAAATACCCTTTGAAATATGATTGGCGGAACTCCCCAAGGGGTGTTCGGCCTGTTAAGGCGGAACACCCCAAAGCTTGCTCGGCCAGTTATGGCCGAGCCAAAAAAAGAAAAAAAGAAAAAAAAAAGGCTTCTGGAATTGGCAACCGGACAATGGAAGCCATCCATGGTTGCCCTGGCAGCAACCGGCAAAAGAAGGTGCAATTTCATGGCCGATTGAACTTATGGAGATTATTAATCAACCCATTTTCCTTTCATTATTATGCACTTTAATTCTTTCCATGGCAGCAACAAGCCAAAGAAAGCTGCAATTTTTTTTTTAAAAGGTTTCCATGGCAACCATGGATGGCTGCCATGGAAAGAAGCTGCAAAAAAATATATGGCAGCGAAAAAGCTGCAATCTTTTCGTCTTTTTTTTTTTAAAGGTTTCCATGGCATAGTTGCAAAAGATATATATTTCCATGGCAACGAGCTCAGCGAAAAAGCTGCAAATTTTTCTGTTTCTATTTTTCTGTTGCTCAGCCAGATATGGCCGAGCAGTTCCATGGGTGCTCGGCCAGTTCTGGCCGAACACCCCTTACCGTGTTCGGTTCCAACTGCACAGGGTATTTTGGTCCGAGGTGTGAGAGTGGGTATATTGAGAGGAAAATGGGGTGTGTTTAGCCGCACCCTTATTGATTTTTTTTTTTAAGCCAGGATTGGGGTTGGGGGGGGGGGGGGGGTGTGATTTAGCTGCACCCAACCAAAATCCCATTCCCAAATCGAATTCATATCTCTGCAAAATTGAATTCCCAAATCGCTGCCGTTAAACCACCGCTCGTTCACTAATTACAGAGACATAGACCACGCCTTCGGCTTCGCTTGCGCACTCGCACCCTTGCAGTCGAAGAGACGCTCAAAATCCGTTTATTATTCAAAGCAATTTTTAGGTACTCAAAAGTTCTCTTTATGATTGCATTTCAAATTGCAGATGAGATTATTCCATTTTGATTTGCGATTATACATTAAGATTTTGTTTTATTTTTATTTATATTTTTTTAGTTATTAATGGGTCACTGCGCTCCTCTTTCTCCCTTCGATAAGGATCGACTCCACACTGTTTTTGTATTAGAAGTGATTGAAGTTACATTACGCTACAAAATAATAATATTCTTATAGCAATCTATACTTGAGGCCAGTACCGAAACTCGGTATTGTAGTTGTAGGCCTATCTGAACAAAAGGAAGTCAAGTTACAATGGCAGAAGCATCCAAAAAGGGCTGCGTACAACAATGGAATGGATAAACTAAGTGGACTACCAGATGCTATTCTTTGTCCATTTCTTGACACGAAATATGCCGTAGCAACATGTGTTCTATCAGTTAGGTGGAAGAATCTTTACCTTGCTCTGCCTGACATTATCTTTGATGATTCTTTAAAACGGATAAAATGGAACAGGAAGTTTGAGCTTGATTTTTCAAAGTTTGCTCTTAGGCAAACAATGTCATGGAATGTGCCTTCCGTCAATCGATTTTGCCTTCGTTGCGATTTCAATTTTAAGAATCCCTCAATTCAAAATCTTCTGTGTGCTCCAATTTGGCATAATGTTAAAGAGCTCCATATTTTTATGACCGCAAGTAAATTTGCTGGGGGTGATGTTGCCGCCTGAGGTTTTCACCTCTGGATCACTAGCGTGTGTTGAGGCTTGTTAGATATGGTATGTACAAGGCCCAATAGTTGGACCGGGCTGAGTTATCTTGTGGCCAAAGCAACCCCAAGCCCAATAGGATTATTGTAAACCTATAAATAACTCATTGTAGCCCCATAATACGGGGGTGATCATACATATATTGTCTCTAAACTCTCTCTAAATTAGCTAGCACTAATATTTAGAGAGATCATCTCACTACGAAGCTGTTCGTTGTTCGGGACGAGTCTTGACGTGTGGATCAACGTTGGAGGCCGTACGTTTGGACGGTTGTGGAGACGAAAGAGCAAGAGAGATTTACGCCGTAAAATCCGCTTTATTGGTAATCTCTTAATCACAATTCTCATCTAAGAGTCGAGAGGATCCGGTGTTTGGAATTGATTAATTATTTCCGCTGTGCATGTTTAGATCAATTCCTTACAGTGGTATCAGAGCCTACTCGATCTCTTGTTGAGATTTGATTTATTGTTCTATAAAACAATTTAGTTTGATTTATCTGGCGATGTAATTGGCGTTAAAATTAGTTTTAGATTAGATCTAAGAATTAATTGTTAATTGCACAAGAAAAAAAAAAAAAGGGCCACCGGAACAGTGGTTGTCGTCGGCAGCGATAGCGCCACCACCACAGCGGCGACACCACCTCACCGCCGGTGGCGAAAGTCGCCACCGCCATTAGCAAACAATGGCGATTCTTGGCCAAACAACATCGCCTGCCGCAGGTTAACGCGATTGTCGCCGTTGCTTGGATTGGGAGCCGGCCGTCGCCGTTGCCTATTTGGCGCAAAGAATGATGGTCGCCACGTCATGGTGGCGTGGGACTAAACCTCAGCACCGTAGCTAGGTTTCAAATGAGTTCGAGGTTGATGGGGTGGTGTGCAATTTGAAATTGCACACCAAGCCCCCATCCTTATTTAAAGGAATTCGATTTTCCATAAGTTTGAGAAACTTGCAAATCGGTCCTTACTTTCGCTTTTTTATGAACTGTCCTAGGGAATGAAATAAAATTCCTAAAATTAATAATAAATTAGATTTTTTTAATTTTCTTGTAAATATTCAACTTTAAATATTTATTTTTAATTTAAAAATTCTTATTTGGAGAAAAGTTGAATTTTAGAAAATTGTAATTTTAGTTTATTCTTCCCTAGTCTTTTTATAAAAGTTTATCAAAGTGTGACTTTGATATAGAAGACTAATAAAGTGTTATTTTGTCTAACCTGCCTCCAATAATATTTAATTAATTAGATTAATCATTTATTATTACATGAAATTAATTAGATTAATTCGTAGAATTTTGTTTCTTGATTGTTTAAATTGTTTAAACAATATACGTCGTCACAATAAATTTAGAAACTAAATTGTTTATCAATATTGGATATTGTGGATGATTATGGACCGCACTAATGTGATTGGATGAATGTATGGTTTAAATTCTTGTTGGTGTTGTGGGCCTGCGTGCCTGTTAATAATTTGGGGCCTGCGTGCCATTTGATTGTGGTTAAAATTCCGGACCTGCGAGTCCATTTGATATGGCGCATGTGCCAACTGGTATTAGATACAAGTTGAAGAAGAAGATGGAGATCAATGGAGTCGCCATTGGAAGACTAGCCTTCGTCCCTTAGGATTTGACCAACCAGTTTTTCCTGGTGGCTCGGGAAAACTCGAATAGAAATACGTCCATAATCATCCACCGCTTATTATGCTTTAAATGTGTGCATGGTTGATGTATGATATTTTGCATAGTATTTGATGAGACCCATTCCCCTTAAAATGATATTAAATTCGCAATTAAATGTTAATCAATGCCTTCCAATGCTATGGTGAAGAAAATTAGATTCTCACAATCGTAGTAAGTTTGTTGAGTGACTCAAGACTACTCGATCGTAGGGAATGTTTTCTTCGCTGTGAGACATGTGATGTCTCCGAACATTGGGTCGAATTTAACTGAAGTTCATTTCTTGTTGAGTAACTCAAGGAAATTGGATTTTAGAGGTATATCAAGTTAATACATGAGATGTATAGGATAATGAGTTATCTACTTGATGATCCGGGAGTCACATAGAGATGTGATTGATAGATATGTCTACCTAAACATCGGTTAAGGCTTATTGAGTGACTCAAGGCTCTGATTGAACGTTTGGGATCCTGGCCCACTGACAAATTTGAGAAATTTACCAATGTTGGGGATCATTGATTCTGGGAGTATAGTTAGTATTATAAAAGTCCATATTTTATTAACTTTAAGCATATAATAATTACTCTATCTTTATCATTACAGCTTAAGTGAATTATGGTCGGTCACATGAGTTTGAGGGCATACTTGATGCTAACAAACTTAATGGGTCGAACTTTAATGACTGCACCGCAATCCGAGAATCGTTCTCAAACATGAGAAAATTGCATATGTTCTTGAAGAACAAGCACGGTAGCCTCGCCGAGGGTGCAATGAAGATGTCGTGGGAGGCATACAATCAAAGATATGGATGATGATAACATCGGCAACATGTGTGATGCTTGCAAATGATGTCTCTCGAGTTGCAAAAGCAACATGAGGATATGAATGCTTATGCAATGATTGCTCATCTCAAGGAGTTGTACGATGAGCATTCCGCATCGAAAGATATGAGATATCGAAAAAGCTTTTCAAGGTCAGATGGCAGAGGGATCTTCAGTAAGTACTCATGTACTACAGATGATCGGATACATTGAAAAATTAGAGCAATTAGGCTTTGCCATGGACCATGAGCTAAGTGTTGACTTAGTCCTACAGTCGCTGCCGGATAGCTATTCTCAATTTATCATGAATTTCAACATGAATAAAATTGAGGTGACACTTTAATCAAGTTAAATATGTTGAAAACTGCCGAGCCGAACATCGCTAAAACCAATGGGCAAGTGTTGGCCATTGAATCCTCTAGTGGGACTAAGAGAAAGGCGAAGAGATCTTTTGTGAAAGGATCAAAGAAGGGTAAAGCGAAGGCAAAAGTTGCCAAAACAGAGAAAAACAACAAGAACAAGTCTCAAGCTGATGCCGAGTGCTTTTATTGTAAAGGCAAAGGACATTGGAAGAGGAATTGCAAGCTCTACCTTGCTAGCTTGAAGGGAAAGAAGTCTTCTGAAACTTCCACTTCAGGTATACACTTCATTGAGTTGAATATGACTGCATCTTCAGTTTCCTGGGTATTAGATACCGGATGTGGATCTCATATTTGTACAAATATGCAGGGACTAAAGAACATTAGACCAACGCTAAGGGAGAAATGAACCTCACGAGTTGGAAATGGAGCAAGAGTTCTTTCGCTTTAGCCGGGGAGCTACTTTCTATCGTTGCCTTCGGGCCTTATTTTAGAATTAAAAGAATGTTATTATGTTCCCGCTATTACCAAAAACATTATTTCCATTTCTTGTTTGGACATGAATGGCTTTATCATTGATATTAAGAATAAATGTTGCTCTATTTATCGTGATAATGTGTTTTATGGTTATGGGAACCTAGATAATGGCATTTATATTCTAAATCTCGAACATTCTATAATGACTATAGAAAATAAGAGGCGAAAAGTTGATAACAGTATCAACGACTGCACTGCGGGTAATCGCAGTTCTGCACATCAACGAAAAACGATCAACAAGTTACATAATGATGGATACTTGGGGAAGGGATTACTAATCCTTTGAAAGATGCGAGTCGTGCCTTTTAGGCAAGATGACCAAATTCCCTTTAGTGGAAAGGGAGAAAGAGTCGAAAGATTGGTACTCATACATACCGATGTATGTGGACCAATGACAAATGTAAGCCAAAGGTGGTTTTTCCTACTTTATCACGCTACAGATGACCATACGAGATATGGATTTGTATACTTGATGAAGTTCAAGCATGAAGCACTTGAAAAGTTTAAGGAATTCAAGCAAGAAGTGGAAAAGCAAATCGAAAGAGTATTCTAACACTCGGATCCGATCGGGTGGAGAATACCTTAAGGGCGAAGTTTTTGAATTACCTCAAAGAGAATGGGATTCTCTCGCAGTTGAACTCCACCTTATACACCACAACACAATGGTGTATCTCGAGAGGAGAAATCGCACCTATTGGATATGGTGCGCTCAATGATGGGTCAAACAAACCTTCCAAAGTCGCTTTGGGGATATGCAATTAAATCGCGTTACACACTAAATCGTGCCCCATCTAAATCGGTTGACAAAACACCATACGAGTTATGGAATGGTAAGAGACCAAATCTTTCATATATGAAGGTTTGGGGTTGTGAAGCTTATGTGAAGCGCACAAGCTCGGATAAATTGGATGTTAAGTCCGATAAATGCTACTTTGTGGGATATCCAATGTAAATAGCTTGGATATTATTTCTACAATCCCAATGACATGAGAGTCATCGTGTCTAGACACGCTGCTTTCTTGGAAAAAGAGTTTATTCGAAAAGAGAACGATTGGGAGCAAAGTAGATCTTGAAGAGGTTCAAGAAACCATGGAACTCGACAACCGATTGGATGAAACAAAGAGTTGAGACACCATTGGATGAAGTTGAAACTAAAGGGAGATAAGAGCTCCCGAGGACACGCTACTCCTCGTAAGTCTAGTAGGATGATTCGCCCTCCTCGGAGATTAGATCTCATGATTACTAATGAAGCATTACTAATAGAGGAAGACGAGCCTACCACTTATGACAAGGCGAAGTCAAGCGTTGACTCGAGAGAATGGCAAGAAGCCATGGAATCCAAATGAACTCCATGTATGAAAATGAGGTATGGACCTTGGTTGATCTCGCCTAAAGGGGTAAACCAATAGGTTGTAAATGGGTTTACAAGAAAAAAATCGACATGGATGGTAAAGTTCAAACTTATAAGGCAAGGCTAGTGGCTAAAGGTTACAATCAAAGACAAGGCGTTGACTTTGATGAGACCTTCTCACCCGTAGCCATGTCTAAATCAATTCGGATTCTACTTGCGATTGCAGCATACCATGACTATGAGATTTGGCAAATGGATGTCAAACCGCTGCTCTTAAATGGGAATCTCGGTGAGGATGTGTACATGACACAACCGAGGGGTTTTGAGTCTAGTGAGCCGCATAGGGTATGCAAACCGCAAAGATCCATATATGGACTTAAGCAAGCGCCTTGAAGCTGGAATCTTCGTTTTGATGAGACAATCAAGAGGTTTGATTTCATTCAAAACGAAGACGAACCGTGTGTATACCAAAAGGGTAGTGGGAGTAAGATCGTTTTTCTAATCTTATATGTGGATGACATATTAATATTAGGGAACGACATTCCAATGCTAAGATCAGTAAAATCTTGGTTATCCACAAATTTCTCCATGAAGGATTTGGGAGAGGCAGCATACGTACTTGGGATTAAGATCTATAGAGATAGATCTAAAAGACTGCTTGGCCTATCCCAATCCATGTACATAGATAAAATCTTGAGAAGATTTAATATGCAAGAGTCGAAGAGAGGACTCATTCCATAGGGCATGGGATTAATCTCTCAAAAGATACGTGTCCACTGACACAAGTTGAGAGAGATCGCATGGATAGGATTCCTTATGCATCGGCAATAGGATCCATCATGTATGCAATGCTATGTACGAGACCGATGTCTCATATGCTCGAGTGTCACGAAAGCGTGTTCCAATCGAACCCTGGAGAAAACATTGGATTATGCGGTCAAGAACATCCTTAAGTACTTGAGAAGAACTAAGGACATGTTCTTGGTGTATGGAGGAAATGAACTAAAAGTTCATGGATACACATGCTAGTTTTCAATCGATAAAGACGATCGCAAATCCCAATCAAGTTACGTGTTTACCCTCAATGGGGGTGCCGTAAGTTGGAAAAGTTCCAAGCAAGAAACTACACCGATTCAACGACTGGCCGAATACATAGTCGCTTCGTAGCGACAAAGAAGCGAAGCGGATCAAGAAGTTTGTCACCGAACTTGGAGTTGTTCCTAGCATTGTTGATCCGATACCATTGTATTGTGACAACAATGGAGCCATCGCAAGCAAAGGAACCGAGGTCTCATCAACGATCCAAGCATGTATTAAGGCGATACCATCTCATTAGAGAGATAGTTCAAAGGAATGATATAAAGATAGAGCGAGTCCATACCGGCGATAACGTGGTGATCCGCTGACCAAAGCGTTATCGCAAAATAAGCATGATAGTCATGTTTTTTCCATTGGTATAAGATACATGAGTGAATGGATATAGTTTGGATGTCAATACCCTCATGTAAGACATTTTGAGTATGTTTAATTATTTATATGCGCTTCAAAAATGGCAGATCTATTATATTCATTCGTTGTCATATTATAACAATCAAAATAATAGAGTCCGTAGAATAAGTGTGGACAAACTTGATTAATCGCAAGTGGTTGTGATTGTGAGATGCAAGTTTTAGCACATATTCTTAAACTATCCCTACCAAAGCAATGGCAAGACTTCGAATATTGTCGTTATGATAGATGGCATGTGTTGCATCTCCTTCTTAAGGAAGAAGTAATGGCGATCTCACAAGTTAGAATGTGAAGACGTTCAGATGGACACATGGATGCCTTGTTGGTGGAACAAGCATTTGGATGACCCGCCTAGGGATACTGCATGGATAGTTATCCTTACGTCAGCAGTTGGTCTCTAATGTGCGGTGGTGGAATTGGTCCTTAGACTTGAGAATACCATAGAATCTTATGCACGGATGGCTTTACTTTGGCGGACATTGAAGGATACTCTAACCGGGGGTTGACTGGAAATGCCGTACGGGTATAGCGAGAAGTGCATGAAGGTTGTGAGTATTCGATACGGGATTCATCACTCCTGGATAACGGGAGATTATAAACCGCACTTCGCCCAATCAAGTTGATATAAATTCCTTGGCCAAGGTGGGATTGTAGGATTGAATTGAGTTTTCAATCACAATCACCGATTTGATCAACGTTGAGTTGAGGGCTAACAACATGATTGGTTGAATGAGATTGACGTGAAATCCATATCTCGGAACCAATCGGGTTTATATTGATGAAGGGATTATAGTTCCACAGAATCGCACATGTAAAGGTTTCGTCATCTCCACATGACTTATCCCATTACATGGATTGCCATGACACATTGCTAGATGTCAATCATGGGACGGCGACATGGGTCGATCGATGCAGGTGAATCGATGATAAAGCGAAATGGGGATTTCATTTTATCCTATCTGATAAGATCGAATAGTGACACCATGACGCTTGCCTTGTGAATGGGAGCTCGATGGGTCACACACAAAGTCAAGGACTCGTGGTCGTGCATTGGACCTTGTCCAAGTGGGAGTATGTTAGATATGGTATGTACAAGGCCCGATAGTTGACCGGCCGAAGTTATCTTGTGGCCAAAGCAACCCTGCCCAATAGGATTATTGTAAACCTATAAATAACTCATCAGAAATGTCAATACGGGGTGATCATACATATATTGTCTCTAAACTCTCTCTAAATTAGCTAGCACTAATATTTAGAGAGATCATCTCACTACGGTCGCTCGTTGTTCTGACGAGTCTTGACGTGTGGATCAACGTTGGAGGCCGTACGTTTGGACGGTTGTGGAGACCAAAGAGCAAGAGAGATTTACGCCGTAAAATCCGCTTTATTGGTAATCTCTTAATCACAATTCTCATCTAAGAGTCGAGAGGATCCGGTGTTTGGAATTGATTAATTATTTCCGCTGTGCATGTTTAGATCAATTCCTTACAAGGCTAAGAGGGAATTTTGAGTTAGACGTCCCGGAATTGGTGTGTCTACCTAATTTGAAGGTGTTGCTCTTGGAAGACATCAGGTTAGCAGATAATGATTCTATGAGAAGGTTGTTTAAGGGTTGTAAATTGCTTCAAGGTTTGTTGATATGTGGGTGTAGAATATTGGAGCATGCTGACATTGTTGATGTTTCAATACTTGTGCTTACCCGTCTCATTATCGATGGTATATCCAATGTTCCTAAATTCATCATGGATGCACCAAATCTTGAATCTTTTGGATATTATGGCCAGCAGCAAGAGGATTCGAGTGCATATGACGAAGAAATTCTCACAAATATGGATCGATTTTCATTATATAACCACAAGCAAGTGAAAATCTCTAGTCCAGATCCAAATTAGGTTGCAGTGGCAGGATTTAACACTAGCCACCCACCACCACGTAGCGCTGGTGGCAGCGTTGGATCTTACCACAACACCGGCAACCTCCACAATCTTGTTTTTTTATTTTTATTTTTTGTCATGAGCACAAAACTTACAGTTCCTCAAAAGCGATGAGTTTCAGATATTACAACAGCCATTAATCAGAAATTTAGTTGAGATGCACAATCAATCGTAGATTCAAAACACAAATAATTCAAACACCGATTGCGTGTTCCAATTTTAGAGCTATTGCAATGTACCAAAAGGGTCCGCACATGTATTGCACAAATAAATATTCCAATATTCCAACAGACAGTATGTTGAAGGAACTGAGATTGAGTTCAATTATGGCAAAACAAAAGTTTGATTTCATCATCATCTGTATACATATGAACAAGGTAAAAGACAATTAATTTATAACTGGATGCAACACTCCCACCAAAGATTCTCCAAAATATCAAAATTAGTGAAAGAATCATGGTAGGCAGCATAGACGATTTTCCAACAAATTAATTAATATAATCAATTAATTGAAAAATCGATTTATTTTCAGATTAAACATCAAGATGGAGGCATAAACGCTCTAATGCCAACTGTTAGAGATTTTCGTAAATAGGAGTGATCTATACATGCTTAATTCGTTAATAGCATATAGATCAATTGCCGAATAAATGGATCTAAAATGTCCCTCTAGCAATTGATATTGCTGTTATCGATATGCATGATTTTTTCCTAGTTATTTACTAATAGAACGTGATTTGTATGATAGGCAAATCTGTGCATCGCAAAAGTGCAGCACTTGTATCATACTCTCTTCGTCCCAATTATATAGGCTCTTTTTATTTTTCACACGGATTAAGACTCTCATTGAAAAAGTAAATAATACAAATAATTTTCTTATTTTTCCCTTATTTAATGAGTCTGAATGTTATTGGAATTATAAAATACTACCTCCTCACACAAAGATAGGTTTGTATTCCATTTTTGTCCGTCCCAAAATATATGTCATTTTCTATTTTGTTTGCATTTAATTTCTTCCATTTTCCAATTGTACCCTTATTTAATATGTATTATTATTAGTTAGCATTATTTAATGTAAGGGTATATTTGAAAAAATACACCTAAAATTTATTTTTCCAATAATATTAATTGTAATTTTTAAACTATGTGAAAGTCAAATCAGACATATCTTTGTGTGAAGGAGGTAGTAAATTTAAAGTATGCAAAATTAAATGAGGGTATATTAGTAAATGGATACAAAGAGGCTTGTATAATAGGGCCAACTAAAAAGAAATAAACGCCTAGATAATTGGGCTTTTAAAAATTCTATAATTGCCTCAAGGAATTCCAATATAAAGATTTAATTGAATACACCGGACCTTTTCATATCTATAATACTCCCTCCGTCCCACAAAGATAGTCCCACTTTGACTTTCACACAATTTAAGAAAAATGTAATTAATATTATTGGAAAGGTAAAATTTTGTTGTATTTTTCAGATATGCCCCTACATTTAATAATATTAATATATCTTCATTAATAACAATGCATATTTAATAAGGGTATAATAGGAAAAATAAAAAAACTAAATATACATAAATAGAAAGTTGACTATATTTTTGGACGGATGAAAAAGGAAAATGAGACTATCTTTATGGGACGGAGGGAGTATTTCTTAACTTTTAAAATTGTTTTAAAATATTATTAGATACACCTTTCTTTTTCTTTATTTTTTTCTTGTAAGACTGTATACACCTTTCTAAGTGTTTGTTCGGGAGAGAAAAATGATTTTTAAATATATGATTAAAGTGTTATGAGGAATGAAAAAAATTGGTATAAAAAATAGAAAAAACTTATCACAACAATTAAATTGTGTTGAAAATTGAAAAATGATTGAGAAGAAAAATGATTTTTTTTCCTCCCTTTTTGTTATTTTTGGGTTAGAACTCACTACTTAGGCCTTGTTTGATTGGGAGTTTAGTTGTTCCACGCGGTATTCCGTGTAAAAATGTGTGGTTAATATTATTTTGAGAAATATGTGTGTGGTTGAAAATGAGTATGGCGATACTTGATCATACTGCGGATTTGGTTAACACCACAAATGTAAGCGCCAGATCACCCAAAAGCTCTAATGGGTTTAACTAAAACACTTTGCAAAACTTGAGCGCCGAACGTGCAAATAAGTAAAGGGAATTTGAAGAGCAAAGTTGAAAAAAATGAAAAGTTTCGTGGGCAATAGTGACACGATTCAAAATTTGCCTCCATTTTCCTTCCTTCTCCCGAGAAGCGGTGGTGCTCTGCGACTGACAACCTTGTCAAATCCCACTCCCCAATCCCTGCCAATTTTTAAACTAAACGGTCGATTCATCTCCATTCCTTTTCTCCACTTCCATTGTTCATCTGCACCATCAACACTGTGAATATGGTTGTTTCTCAGATTCAAGCCTCGAAGCGAAGCCCCCATTCGTCTTCCCAAAAGGTATCTTCTCCTTTACCCGGTCTTCAATGGGGTTTTCTGAAAAAATCTCACCTGATTTTGTTTCGAATAGGGTTAATTCTGTCGAAAAGGGTTTAACTAAAATTTCTCCCTTTTTCTAACATCTCGTGCAGAGGAAGGTATTGGAAATCAAGAAGCTGCTGAAGAAGAAGGAGAAAGAAACCGATTCGAAACACCAGGCGAAGAAAGTGAGAATCTTGTTATTTGGTACAGCTGTACATAAATCCCCTTGATTCTTGGTGTTAATAATTTGATTTCTTGTTGTTTAGCTACTTGAATAGTGTGATTATTGAAGTCCCTATAATTTCTGGATGATAATCAAGTTTGATCTCATCTCTTTGTTGCATTAGACTATCTATATATCCAAATTTGTACACCCTCCGCAGAGGACTAGGTAAAATACCATATTTATCCCTATATTTGAGGGTCCCGTGCTCTATTAGAGGGTGTGCATCTTGTGTAAAAATTTGGGTGCACATAACATGGTCCAAGCTTTGATTTTTTTTGAGCTTGTATCATTGAAATATTATGCTCTGAATTGTCTTAAGAATGTATATTCGAAATAACAGAAAGTGAAACTAACAAGACCAAATGGGCTCTGTTTTTGGGGAAGCAAATCTGATTCTTGTAATGTTTTTGTCATCCAAGCATCTTCTTGAACCATATTATGGTTTTCTGTTTTGTGATTACGAGAAACAAACTTAGTTACATTCCGATATAATCTTACAGTTATGTTCGATGGAGATTAAAGTGGTTGAAATGTGTGGTGGAAAGTCAAGAAAAGTTGTATCAAAATTAAAATAATTGTCGAATCAATCAAATGAGTGGTGGAAAATGAAAGTTAAAAAAGGTGTTTGAGATT
This sequence comes from Jasminum sambac, assembly GCA_018223645.1. Lineage (NCBI taxonomy): Eukaryota > Viridiplantae > Streptophyta > Magnoliopsida > Lamiales > Oleaceae > Jasminum > Jasminum sambac. Next base: position 22,615,446 of record CP073648.1, on the reverse strand, counting down.
TAATTGGATTAAATCTATATAGAACATACCCTAAATCGCATGCTCAAAACTTATTTTGCCAATCTTTTTCAAGGATCAACTAGTAAGAAATTTCCTTGTAAATACTTGAGCAGATGAAAACGGAGAACAAGAACCGGGATCTCAGATGGTAAGTGTATATAATGTGAACGATCCTAAAGTCAATTGCTTTAGATTCCCACCTAAAAGTGTTTTTATATCTTTTTGAATAATTGTATATTTGGTTGTTTTAATAATTTTGTAGCTACGACGGAGAGGTGAGCAGTGGTAAAGTCGAGCTTCCTACCCAGTCGCGGGCTGAAAAAATTCTTGAAAATCTGCCATTGAAGTTACCATGTTTTATTAAGCCTATGCTCAAGTCACATGTTACGGGTGGATTTTGGTTGGTAGGTGTAAATTCAACTAGGTGCTCGCTAATCCTCAAACTACTTATAATTTCATATAAAGTGTTCAAAAATTCTTCTCAATAACAGAGTATGCCAAGGCCATTTTGTGATAAACATTTGCCAAAGCACGACGAGACAGTTGTCTTGGTGGATGAAAATGGAGAGGAATATAGAACAAAGTACTTGGCTGAAAAGAATGGGCTGAGTGGCGGATGGAGAGGCTTTTCTATTGCCCACAAATTGCTTGAGGGAGACACCTTGGTCTTCCAACTGATTGAGCGTTGCAAGTTTAAGGTATCTCGTTGAGCCTCATAATTTGACATGGATTATTTTGGGACTCTACTTTAGGGGTAAATTTGATAGCTAAGCGAGTCTGGACTCTGGACTACGGTTTATAAAGATACCGTGTGCTTGACTGCTTGTTTGGTTCAGTTACTTTTGAAATAGACTTTACTTTCGAGAAAATGTCTGATTAAAAAATGTGAAAAGTTATGGGTCCCACATAATTTTTAGTTGAAAATTTTAATTTTAAGAATGTAAGAGTAGCCGGACGAAATAAGGGCTGTAATCGGTGTTTTCTTAAGTGATTACGTCATATGAAGGGGCTAAGGCTTAATTCATAATGAGAAATGCAGACAAGGAAGGAGAAATAAAACGATAAACATTCATCCTGAGCTATCGTACTATCTGTCATGATGCCATTGGAATTTTTTTTTTTTCCTTCCCATTGTGTAGATTTTTGTATTGCGGCTCTAAATTAGGCCACCATTACTCTCTGATTATGGGATTTCTCTTTGATTTAAGGTATACATTGTTAGAGCAAATGGATTATCCGAGATCGATGGGGCTATTGCTCTTCTGAACTTAGACACTCAAGTCAACCCGATCGAAACAAGTAAATTTATCTACTTCTCGACTTTTCATTTCTACTGTATTTTCAAAGCAATAATATGTGAACCGTTTAACCAAAAACAATATTAGGCCAAATCGAAGATAGAGCTGTGCTTCATTTTTTGGAGCCCTCTACCGTCAACCTCGATCAAGACAAAAACCCTATCATAGTGCTTTCTGAAAGCGAGCATGAACCTGATCGGTCAGGGACTGAAAGCGACGAATTTTGTTCGATAATTATGGACGGCATAAGATTATCAGAATCTTTTCTTGATTTCAAAGACATCAAAAGTTTCAATGATTTCAATATTCATGTAAACGGCTTAATTCTCGACTCTGAGATATCCCAACATCTTCGAAAAAGGTACTACGACCTGTGCCTCAGCCAAAAGATGTACCTTCACGAGCATCTTATCGAGGGGCTTAATAGTAAATTAGCTGCCGGAGTGATCTCTGAAACTATCAACATTGCTGATGCTATAAGAGCTGCTAAGGTCACCACATCTCTTCATCACTTGGAAAGTTGGGATAAAACACTAAAAGCGTTTGAGGATTTAGGCATGGAGGCTGGGTTTCTACGCGCGCGGCTTTTGAAGCTAGTGAACCTTTGCCGTGAATCCCAAGCGAGGATTGAGTCGAAGAGAGTTGAAAGGGCAAAAGCGAAAATGATATGAGAGATCTTGAAGCGAAGCTTTTGGAGGTTAAGGGGTTGATGAAAAATTTAGATGATGAAATTAAGGCCTTGAAGAAGAATGACGAGAAACTCGCCGGAGAGTTTGTAGAACTTGCGGCTGCTCCATGGTGACAGTTGTTTCGACTTGGCGATGGCGTATATTTTTTGTCGAACCGCTTCATGTGACAATATCATGTCACTTTGCGACAGTGGTGGGTAGGATCCACCCGTTGACAGGAGAACAGGGCTCGTTCTACCCGTATGAAATATTTTTGTGACTCGTTGTTCATGTTGTTAACTAGAGAAATCAGTAGAACAACTACTAGCATGTATATTTTGGGGATATGTGGACAATCCATGCTGATGGGCTTTTGGTGTTTAGGGGCGCGAGTTTTATGTTGATTTGTAATTTCCTGTATTGTCGATGTTTCAATCTTTTTAAAATCAATACATTTAAGTTATAAAAACTGTAATTTTTGTTATGAACTCGCGAGCCACGAGGAAAGAATTTATATATATTTTAATGATGTGAATGACTATTATGTCCCTGATGAAATTATGTAATTACGATTGTCTTATTCGGAAGTTTACTTATAAATAGGGTTGATTATTAATGAAATTTATTCGCCGTGAATTAGCACATAATTCATTCTACAAATTACCTATTATTTACATACTTTTATAACACGTTATGAATTGTGAGTCTCTAACCCTTTGAGTCTTATGAAAGAAGTATCTTTCTACAGTTGCATCTTATAGATGATCTTACATGTCAGATTATTACGATTTGAAATACTGATTTTCTATAAAATCTCTACATTCTCTCTACAAGCGACAACCTCCAGATTATAAATACCTACTCACTGAGCGATCAATACTAATGTCAATTAGTGGAATTTTCCAAGCCAAACCACGAATACTAGTTTCAAAAATTAAGTGACAAAATGGAAGCAAATGATTTGAGAGGTATATATTATATATATTATATTATTATTTTTATAATATAATAATATATTAAACTTATAGCATTCGCTTTATCGAGATATAAGAGCATCATTATCAAAATCAAATTTTCGACTCCATTATACTCGGGATTTAACGAGATCTTGATTTGACACCAATATTGATAAGGTAAACTTTCAAAATTTCTAAATCGAGACCAACTTTTGAAAAAGTTACAAAAGATCCTTGAACTTGTGAATATTTACGTATTAATGCTTATAATGTCAAAACTTTATAAAGAGATATGTCTGGTATACACGCACTTGCCAAAGCGACGCCAGCAGAATCGTGATTGGCGTAGAGTATGTATTAATATTTTATAAAGAAATATATGTATAGCATACCTTTTGCCAGCTTGACACTTCTTGCCATGCGTAAACAGTATGATTGTATTGCAGCCGAATATTTCGATTTCACGACTTTACTTTGACGATAATTATATTTTGAAGAAATAGTTAGAACAAATTTTCTTCTATAGATAGTTAAGTCTCGCACTTTATTTCTTTACCGAATACCTCTACTGCACGATGATGGGTTCAACCATCACTAAGCGGAAGATTTTATATATTTATGCAATTTATATGCTAAGTGAAGGGTAATACTTCTACTAAGTAGACCCTACTCCCGGAAGAAGTAGTTAATTATTATGCATTTTAATTACAGCAATTTAAATTAGTAAATTTATATTTATTGCAATAATTCCCATAAGGTAGGTTAAACTGGCTATTGGAGGAAATTTAATTTCGCAATTTAAATTTCGCACTTTAAATTTCGCATATATTTCCAATGTGGTGAGTTATATCACACGATTGGTATGCATATTTTCAATGTGGTGGAGTTATACCACACGTTATGAATCTTATTACAAATGTGGTTGGATTAAACCCCACAATTGGATAATCGATTATATATGTTCAATATGAATATTCTATTAATATTAAAGAAGAGATTTGAGCAGTGATGCCAAAATTTACCGTTGTATGTATTGATGAAGTGAAATTGCTCAAAGAATCCCATTGTGATAAAGAGAAAGAAAATATACCGTGGTGAAAAATCTCATTATGAGATTAGTATATTGTGATATGATGAGAAATGCTCTTAAGAAGCGTTTAATAAAGGAATATTCACTTTCACGTCTATTGAATATTGATGGAGAAAAATTGAATAAGTGGTACCGTGAAGTTACCATTGGATAAATAGATGAAAGTAAAATGCTCAATAGATCCCATGTTGATAAATCAAAGAAAATATATCGCATGGAAAAGATTATATGAAGTAATCTCATCGATGATATGAGATTGTATTAATATGAGAATAAAATGCTCTTGAAGAAACATAATCACTAAGATTCTGTATTTAAATAAAGCCAACATGATATTATTATTATTACTCGGAAGAAGTACAAAATAGTCGAAGTGGAACATATTGAGAATATCAAAGATGGCAATAAACACTCGAAAATATAAAAATCACGAAAGAAAATACATATTGAACCCATAAATGGAAGGAATTGCGTTTGAGAGTATAAATCTCTTAATTCGCCACCCTCAACATCGTGGTTCATAATGAGATATTTAAAGGATCAGATTTCTTTTTCGACATTGACACCAGATGAGTGGACCGAAAGCGGATCAGGCTTCCCGATTCTTGAACATATGCATGAAATTTGATGAGTAGTTCATCAACGATCTAGCGAGAAATAAGTATTTTTCATTGAATGAGATAAACTTATTATCTACACTCGATCTAGGCAGCTAGTAAAGCCATCAAAGAAATGGTTAATATTCAACAAACCTATTGGTTTGACATGAAAGTTCAACATTTGCCAGCTATATAATGAATATTTCTCCGGTATGTTGTAGCCGCTGGAAGGACAATGAAACATCACTATTATTCATCATATACATCATGCGGTTGTGGATGGATTGCGCTTAGCACTCAACCTGCTGGACCCATGGTAGAACTGCTCCAATTCGAGGTATTAGATCCAACTAAATGGAAAGGTATTACACTGAAACTCTTATTCCCCATGATAGTGCTGCACATTATAAGTCTAGCTAAAAAGTTTGTTGTTGGTTCCTCCATATAGTATATTGATTTCTTGTCTCCTAACTCTTTTACGAGTCGGTTTACCATATCCACATATTGGATATGGCCTACCATTAGATCCACCAAGAATACATACGGTTTTTAATCTGGCGAGTAAAAAGGTGACTTGTATGAATGATTCTAAAATCTCCATATCCATCTCTACTCCTATCTCTCTTTTTGCACTATACTTTTAATGTATGAACATGAGAGATATATGAATCCTCTATTTAAAGAAAAATTTTCAAACCAATAATTGATTCTACTATTTACTTTTTGACAAATATGAAGAGGAAAAGTAAAAATTTTAGTGAAATGACATATACATCGGTGATTGAAAAATAATATATATACATATATATATATCTTAAAATTGAAAACGATATTTACAAATAAAAGAAATATATTGATCTTTGTTATTACACAGCTTTCTTACATAAATATGGGAAAATCATTATACTAAATTTTCTACTAAATTTACAAACAGATCTTCTAAAGTAAGTTTTTCAAGATCAGAATGCATTTGTTGATCTTTGAATTTGGCCCATAAGGCCATTAGCTCACCTTGTGCGTGTCCACCATGTCTCAGAGCACGGTTGAATATCATCCAAAGGCTCCTTTACTTAATCAATCTTTAATGAATGTTATTTTATCTTCTCGGTTTACGGACAAGTACACAGATTTACATCAGTGTCACATGTCCACCAAAACACTTGTAGCATCCTCTAATCTTTTTGCTCTCGTTTCTTTGAAAAACTACTTTTACCCATACCAGGCATGTATTTAGAAGGAATTAAACCTCACCGGATAATCGAACCTTTGCTTCAATCAACCATCGGATATCTTGTGGGATACCCTTATTCATTAGCATCCTCAACCTTTCAAGCTTCTTCGATAAATCCTTTTTAGGATTTTGATGGTAGTGATGGATAGTATTTTAAAGATTTGAGAGCAAATTATCCATTATTATATATGGACCATTATTATGGTAAATCGTAAGTGCTGCGGATAATTTATAAAGCAGTATGAGGTAAGGCTCAGCGTTGGCGATGTCGAAACATGAAGCGTATGTGCTAAGATTCACGCTTGAATAGTGATGTGTAATAAATGCTCACAGAAATATGATGGAATATGTCGGTGAGCTATACATATGATTAAAGTAATAAATCATGTTGAGCACTATCACGAGATACTAGTGAAATCGATATAAGAATTTCTTGAACTAAAAGTTCAATAATACTGCGTTTGCGAGCCGGATGACCATTCCGGTTTAAATAATTATTGAAATCAATATTTCAAGTGAAGAATTAAAATAATTCTTCAATGATTGTTCTCGATAAATGATGAAATCATTACTAAATAATGGGGAATAAATCCCAAAATATATCCTGAATAAATGATGAAATAATATCATCCTCATGTGAACTACTAGATATTATGATATGGATCCACTAGATAGTCACATGTGTATATGATTCGTAATTTGAAATTTCTGAGAAATATTTGCTCACGGTATGAGCATGATTTTCAAATTTAATGATAAAGCTAGTAAATGTATATCCCAATACTTGAATAAATCCCTGAAGGATTGAGTATGCGCATACAAGTGGGATATTATGTGGCAAAATATTTAAAGTCCTCCAATAAATTGCCAATATCGAGAATAGAATGCAAACTATATAAATTCTCATATTAAGGCTGAATGATGAGAACATATATGAGTTTTAGTGTTCTAAATTTTCTTAGCATGATGGGGAGTATTAAAGGTTGAAAATGATATGTGAAAAAATCATACTATATCCTCACAATTGAAATATGAACTTGAAGTTCAATGATGCATGAAAGATTATGAACAATCGCATATATCAGCTAGGATGCTTTGATAAGTTAATATTGCTAGAAATGTTGATATTATAAGAGTTACCAATCATATATATCAAGCAAATTATAAAAGATGGTCTTATTAGCGGAGGCATATACTTTTGAAGAGTATATAGACATAACTATATTGTGTAATCCTACAAGAGGATTGATAATGAGATATCTCGATAAGTTATATCGATATGGGGAAAGAAATAAGATTGAAAGTGTCGACACAATATGAATAGATAGCGCTACATACTATCAATAATAGTGAGGATATTAAAATCCATCGAAAATGCCAATGCTGAAATATATGCCCTTATGATGAAGGTGTTCATGCAGGTTTAATGAGAAATGAGAATGAAACTCTTGAAGAGGTTTCAAATGTATTATTGTATCAGTGCATGCAACGGCTCAAAATATCTACATTGATATTGTTGAGAAATTCATATGCTGTACTCTTTTTCTTGATTGATGTTTTTGTCCCAAAAAGGGTTTTTCTCAAATAAGGTTTTTAATGAGGCAGCCCAATCTCAACTAATATAAAATCTCCAGAAGAGATTTAGGTATATATCTCGATATAGTGAGAAAATGAGATCAGTGTTGATTGCATATATGCGAATATAACATGATATTGTATAACATCTAAAAAATTCATTCACGTGGAGATGAATGAAGAGTATCAACCAATGTATATGATATTCATACAAATCTATGAAAGATTTTGAAATGCTTGCAGCATACTTATATAAAATACGTGTTGCACTCTTTTTCCCTTGATTGAGGTTCTATCCCATTGGGTTTTCCTAACAAGGTTTTTAATGAGACAACATTAAAGGCGTATTCACATGAATAATGTATTCTTTTTTCCTTACGTTAGGATTTTTCCGCCAGGTTTTTCCTAATAAGGTTTTAACGAGGCATATTTATGGTATATTGAGGACGACAAGAGAAATCGACACAATGTATCTATTGGATCAAGTTATAATAGAGGCAATGATTTAGATTCAAATAATGATGATATTGAAATCCTTTACCGAAGTAAGGATATCCAGTCCTCAAGATATGAAATCGATAAGTACATCTTTTTCCTTCGATCAAGTTTTTTCCCTTTGGGTTTTCTTGACAAGGTTTTAATGAAGGCGACGTGAATACTCCTATACCAGCTAATAGACACGGGAGCAATGTTTTGATGAAGCGATTATACAAACTACCCAAACTTTTCTGTCAGGTTTGGAAGTTTTTTCCATTAGGTTGTTCTCCAAACAAGTTTAGAAGACGTTTGTATTAATAGTCATTCAAGTGGAAGTGTTATGAACTCGCTGAGCCACGAGAAAGAATTTATATATATTTTAATGATGTGAATGACTATTATGTCCCTGATGAAATTATGTAATTACGATTGTGCCATTCGAAGTTTCCCTATAAATAGGGTTTCAGTTATTAATGAAATTTATTCCTGTGAATTCCTTATAATTCATTCTCTCTAAATTCTCTCTATTATTTCTATACTTTTATAACAATTTTAATATTTTAATATTTTATTACTCCATGTGCCTCATTTATTTTGTTCACGTTCTTTTTCAGTTTCTCTCTTTTATTTTACTTTCTATATTTAGCGCTAGTTTTTATGTTGATTTACAATTCTACTATTTTGACTTGCGAAAATATAAACTAATTTTGGGAACTATTTTCATTTGCAAGTTGATATCAATATACAGGAAAATAGAATTTCGACTAAAGTTTCGTGCAAGATGAAATTAGGGTTTTCTCTTACACTCCGTCAGTCCCACAAAGACTTGGGATTTTTTTTTTTTTTTTCCCATCCGTTCCAAAAAATAAATCAGTTTTTATATACGTGTATTTAATTTCTTCATTTTTCCTATTATATTCTTATTTAATATGCATGGCTATTGATGAAAATGTACATTATAGTATCATTAAATGTAAGCGAATATTTAAAAAAATATAACAAAATTTTACTTTTCCAACAATATTAATTATTCCCTCCATCTCGGAGATAAATTCATTTTTTTCATTTGTCCTAAAATATAGTATACTTTCTATTTATATGTATTTAATTTTTTTTATTTTTCCAAATAGACCCTTATTTAATGTATATATTGATATTAGTGAAAATATATTATCGTCATTTAATTTAAGGGCATATTTGAAAAAACACAATAAAACTTTACCTTCCTAATAATATTAATTATATATTTTTTTGATCTGTGTGAAAGTCAAATTGAGTCTATCTTTACGGGACGAAGGAAATACACTTATCTTAATCGGTGTAAAAGTCAAATTAGGTCTATCTTTGTTAGATAGAGAAAGTACTTTTTTGCACAGTATAGATTTCGGAAGGATATGAAGATTGAGATGATGATGGCCGAGACAGATGGGAGATCATGGATGTTAATGGAGGAATTCCTTAAGTTATAAATTTAATTAATTAACTAAATTATGATCACCAAAGTTAACATCCAATGAAAAGTTTAGTAGTCTCTGGTGAAATTAACCCAACAATGTAATGTTGCTCCGGACAAGAATTCAAATTTTGCCTCCATTTTTCCCCTTACCTTGTCCCAAGAAGGCAGATGCGGTGGTTGTCTAAGGTGTTAGGATATGTGTTTTTATGTTATTTGATGTGATATAAGAGATAAAATGAGTGGAATTGAATGGTGAAGATTTGTGTAGTACAGGTAGGTCTCACGAGATTTGTATATAAAAGTATGTAAAAATGTGTTAAAACTTGTAGGAGAACACGTGAAACTACCTCTACAAATCCCACTTCAAACCTTAATCGGTTAATCCCAACCGATGTTTTCAAACTAAACGGTCGATTCGTCTTCTTTTGTTTTCCTTTTCGCTTTTCCACTTCCACTGTTCATCAACACTCTGAATATCAGAATATGGTTGTTTCACAGATACAAGCATCTAAACAGGAGAACACCCTAATAGGGGTGTGGGCCCCCCACATTCAGGGGGGGTATTTTGGTCTTTTCGTGTTTTGTGTATTAGGGTGTGGTAGTATGTGGTAATAATTGTGTGTGTACTTGAAGCATTTTTCTCTAAACAGAGCCTCGATTTGTCTTCCCAAAGGTATTTTCTTCTTTACCCTGTCTTTTCAATGGAGTTCGGTGAAAATGCACACTGAAATTTGTTTTTAATAGGGTTTATTCTGTTTTTCTTTTTCTTCGACTATTTTATTGAAATGGGTTTAAGTGTGTGTTCGTGTACACTTTCAACTTTCTTCCAACAGCTCGTGCACAGGAAGGCATTGGAAGTCAAGAACAAAGAAACCGATTTTAAACACCCGGCCAAGAAAGTAAGAATCTTGCCATTTGATACAGCTTTACATCAATCCCCTTGATAAAAAAAGTAATTTTTTGTTAAAAAACTAAGATACAGTTACTTCGTTTCACGGCAGATTTTTTTTTTTTTTTTTAACAGTGCATTGTCGCTCATGTTATCCTATCTTAGTGTGTTTGATGTTGCTATATCAGAAATAAGCTCTATTTTAACTTATTTTTGAGAATGTAAGGTTGAAAGTGTGAAAAATTACAAGTTTTCCGTGGAATGTTTGATTGCAAATTACAAAACCAAATAAGCTCTGTTCTAGGGGAAGCAAGGATGATTCTTGTAATGATTTCGTCCTGCGGATCTTCTTGCGCCCAAATTATGTTTTTCTATGTTGTGATTACGATAAACAAAGTAACTCAGACACTGATATAATCTTAAATCAAATGCTCAAAACTTGTTTTGCCAATTGTTTTCGAGGATCAACTAACAAGAAATTTCCTTGTAAATACTCGAGCAGATGAAAACGGAAAATACGAACTGGGATCTAATACGGTAAGAACATATTATATGAACAGTTTTATAGTCGTTCTTCTTTGATTCTCATGTAAAATTCATATGGTGGTTGTGATAATTTTGTAGCTACAAGGGAAAGGTGAACACAACTGATGATAAGCATAGTTGTACTGTTGAGGCTTCCACCCAGTTGCGGGCTGAAGAAGTTCAGAAAAATCTGCCATCGCCGTTACCAAGTTTCCTTAAGCCTATGCTCAAATCACACGTTACCGGTGTATTTTGGTTGGTAAGTACATTCAGATCGGCGCTCTGTGATCTTTAAAATGATTATAAAATTTCTCGAAATTTTTTCTTTCTAACAGAGTTTGCCGAAGTCATTTTGTGATAAACATTTACCTAAGCACGATGGCACGGTTGTTTTGGTGGATGAAAATGGATAGGAATATAATACCAAGTACTTGATCGAAAAGCATGGGCTGAGTTGCGGGTGGAGAGGGTTCTCCCTTGCCCACAAATTGCTCGAGGGGGACGTCTTGATCTTCCAATTGATATGTCCTTGCAAGTTTAAGGTATCTCGTTGAGCCTCAAATTTCACATTGATTATTTTGGCACTTTAGGGAGAATTTTGATAAAAGTGATACGGTCTATATGGAGATACTGAGTGTTTTTTGTTCAACTACTTTATTTTCGAAAAAATGCTAGATTGCAGAGTGTGAAAAGTTACGGGTCGCATAGAATGCATGTGTGGATGAAATTTTTCACGAAAAATGGATTGCAGTGTAGTTATTCCAAACGAGGGCTACAATCTCCGTGTTTGCTTGCTTGGGTTTTTTGTTTATTCGATTTCAATTGTTATTGTACGAAGGAAGAGTTGCCATTGATTTGGATTCTTCGCCCGTCAACATTGAGAAAGAAAAAAAGGCGATCATATCACTTTCTGAAAGCGAGCATGAAGCTGATCGGTCTAGGGATGAAAGCGACGAATTTTGTTCTATAATCATGGATAGCATAAGATTATCAGAATCTTCTCTCGACTTCAAAGACATCAAAAGTTTTGGTGATTTCAATATTCATGTAAATGGTTTAATTCTTGACTCAGAGATTTCTCAGCATCTCCAAAAAAGATATTACGACCTGTGCCTCTACCAAAAGATGTATCTTCACGACCACCTTATCGAGGAGCTTAATAGTAAATTAGCCACCGGAGTGATTTCGGAAACTATCAACATTGCTAATGCTATAAGAGCTGCTAAGATCACCACATCTCTTTACTACTTGGAAAGTTGGGATAAAACTTTGAAAGCGTTTGCTAATTTAGGGATGGAGGTTGGGTTTCTTCATGCACCGTTGTTGAAGCTAGTAAGTATTTTGCGTGAATCCCGAGCGGTGATTGAGTCGAAGAAAGTTGAAAGGGCAAAAGTGGAAAATGATATTAGAGATCTTGAAGTGAAACTTTTGGAGGTTAAAGGGTTGATGAAAAATTTGGATGATGAGATCAAGGCCTCGAAGAAGAACGATGAGAAACTCGCCGGTGAGTTTGTAGCACTTGCGGTTGCTCCGTGGTGAAAGTTTTCGACTTGGCGATGATGTATTTTTTTTGCCTAGCTGCTTCATGTCACTCTTTTGACGATTGGGGTACAACTTCGAAGTTGTTAACCTATGATATTATTATTATTATTATTTTTTTTTGCTAACTGTTGACAAAATATCACGCCTATCAATGACACATCGGTGGGTGGGGTCCGCCCGTTGATTGGAGAGGAGGGCTCGCTCTACCCATATGAAATTTTTTGTAATTCATGTTATTAATAATTAGGGAAATCAAGAGAACTAGCATGTATATTTTTGGGGATGTGTGGGCAATTCATGCTTATGGACTTTTGGTCTCTAGGGTTATATTTTGAACTGTTTCAATCCAATAGACTTCAGGTTTTGTCATAAAAACTCAAAATTTATATCTAATATTTCTTCCTTCACAGCATCACTCAGCACGGGAATTGAGTGACACCGTTTATACTTTATAGATTCTCTTAAATATTTTCTTGTATCGATATAGTCTTTTATACGTATAAAAGTTGTTATGATGCCTTTATTCATCTAGTGTAAAATTTAGAAAAAGAAGTCCACATTGTAGGGTTACTCGGGACAATAGCACATTGACATTTATCTTATAAATAATTGTGATGGACCATGAAACTTGAAAGTGTAGTTTTAAGGTAGGTCACTTGGGACAATGGCACATTGATATTTATCTTTAGAGCATCTTTAAGGAAGGAGTGAATTGTGGAAGTGGCATAGAAGAGAGAGATAAAAAGATAATAATTATTTTAATTGAAAAAGAATAAAAAGAAGTGTAAGGAGAAAAAGAGAGGGAAAAGTGAATTCGAGAGAGATAGATACAAATTCAAAAATAATAATAAAATAGTAGTAGAAAAACTCCAGATGGAGGTCTATTTGTGGAAATTGCAGGGGTGCCGGACAAGAAAAAGTGAAAAAAATTGAGGCAAAAGTGATTAAAAAAAAGAAAATTAAGAAAAATAGATAAATATGTGGGACCCACCAAAAATTGTGCTCCTTTATCACTCCTCAAATAGACTTCTTGATAGATTTTTGCAATAAAGATACTCTTATTATATATTTACTTGAATTATGCGTTAGATATGTGGTTGAAAATTTAAGAAAATATATTAAAAAATATAAAGTAATTATATGAGTGCTTTGAGAGAAAAAAATTAGTAGAAATTAATGAAAATTTATTATCTAAAGAACAAGTTCAATTGTGATGGACCTTGAAACTTGAAAGTGCAGTTTTAAGGTGGATTGAGGGAGTCCATGATTTCAAATTTTCAATGAAAAATTTTCAAAATCAAAGTTAGGGAACTTATTTAAAAATACCATAATTATAAGTAGAGTCTTGATCTCCTCCCTATATATGGGGAGAATAACATCTCCCAATCGTTTATGTGATATAAATTAGCCAGTCACACGCCAGTATCCATTATTTACGTGGCAACATATTACTGTTCATTTGAGGCAGTTAATGACGCTCCAACATTTCTATATACGTAATAAGTTGCCACCTGACTAGTGAATAATAGAATGATTGCAGATATTACATATAGGAGCTGGCAAATTAATTATATTTTATTTTATTTAGACAAATAAAATTATCTGAAAAAGAAGAACAAATATCTGGAAGAATAATTAGTTTTGATTCCCTTTTTTTTTTTGAACAATTAGTTTTGATTCTTAGAGTACATATATTATTTACATTTTGCGTTTGTCATGTTTTGGACTCTGATTTAGAAAATTCGTAGCGATCTCGTTTAAGCAATGCTGAAATTGGTGTCCTATTTTATATCAAAATTTATAAAAATTTATAATAACTCACTCCCTAATAATATCTCCAACAAATTCTTTATTTTTAAAGAGTGTATTCCACTAAATAGAGAGCATATTTATATTTAAAGAGTGAAAATTTTTAACCACTTTAATAAAATCTTTATTTTTAACCTTTTATTTTACTTTTTTAAAGAAACTTTATTATCTTATCTAACACACGCCAAGATATTTTTATTTTTATGAAATTCAAGGAAAGTACACTAAGAAAAATTTAGAAATATCAAACTCTAACCATGTTAGGGTTGAATTTTTTTTAATATATTTTTATGTAAAATAGGAGATAAAATGAATAAGGGCCTGTTCTCTATATTATAAAATTTCACTAATTTTTACTAATTTTTTTCCTATCATCATTTTCAACACTCATATAGTTATTTTATATTTTTAATATATTTTTTCTAATTTTCAATTACACATATAATGCGTAGTTTGAATAGATTTACAATATCCTCAAAGGAACAATCGCTAAAATTGAATGCTCGAAATTTATATATTATATATAAATCTCATGAGATATATATAAATATAATTTAATCAAACTTAAATTTAAAATAAATAAATAAAAATATTTAAAAATTTACGTCCTGCTATGCTTTCAGTCGACAACGCCAATTCTAGCATTTGGATCCAGAAGTTTTTCCGAAGGTGTAGACACACGCTATATTTCGGCTGGGTAGGCCCCATTCACTGTCTCTCTGGCTGCTTAATCCCATTTCAGTGTCTTTTTTAGTGGGAGAAACAAACGACGAACAGTACAGCTATCACCATGAAAACCAAGAAACTGAAAGAAAAATTACATGAGATTGAGCGGATTGAGACCCAAAACTTTACTGGTTCTCATTCTTCATCCAAGGTAATTTTAGATACATGCATGTCTATCGAATTCCTTCCTGTAATTTTACCTTCTCGTCATTGTAATTTCTTCATTTCTAGGGAAAGAAGAAGACGAAGGTAGTTGCAGAGGAGCCCCAAAAGCGCAAATCTAAGCATAATGGAGTGAGTTGTTTTCCCTTTCTTGATGATTTGTTATTTTGTTTGGTTGATGAATCCATGGCTTAGTTGAATAGAATGATTATCGACTATTTTTGCTGAAATTATTGAATTTCTTTACATATTTGCTTCAGAGAAAGAAAATTGGAGCGATTCTGAATGTGGGTTATCTTGATTTGACTACAATGTGTATGTAGTAATTTGCTCTGCTTTGTGTCTCTCGAGTTATCGAAAGTGCGATTTGGTCGAAGTATATCGTGTTTAAACCCTAATTTTATTACAAAGTTGGACCTACTCTGGATTCTGCTAATCGGTTGACAAGGTTGTATTTGTTCTAATTTCAGTATGTTGGGGTTCGTAATTCGTTAAAATCTTCAATGTTCTAAAAGGTAGCTTGTAATCATATTGTTGAATTAGGACATACAATGTTAATAAACCTTGTCTGATGATTTTCACATTGTAATATATGGCGACTATTTTTGTTTTGCCAATGACTAGGGAAAACATTCTAGTACTCCTGGAGTACCAAACACTCGGTACTCCATGCCAATGAGAACTGTCTACCTACACATAGAGGGCTGTATTATTTATTAAATTGTACCCCCTATATGTATATCGGCAGCTCTCATTGGCTTGGAGCAAGAGTACTAGAATTTTTTCCGATGACTAGATGCAGTTGCAGATTGTATTTTAGCTACACTTTCACATCATTTTGGAGGGATTGAGGTTTCATGTCCTATGATTGTTTGAGACTTGAGAATACAATCTAGAAGAACAACAAGAAGATTAATTCAAGTCCAAATAATAGATTCAATCACTTGATTCTTGAAAATTCTTTTACGCGGGCTAGAATGTATTCATGGAAATGAGTCAATTCTTTTACTCTTGACTAGGTTTCTTCTGACAATTCCAACAGACAAGGAAGGTTAGAAATTCATTTGAATGGCTTATGAACTTCAGATGCTTCTTCCAACAGAGGCAAAATGCATACTGATGTTCCTATTCCTATTATTTTCTAATTGTTTAATTTATCATAGCATTGTGCGAAAGAGAGCAAGGTATACTGATATGTACAATGACATCGAATCTCAATTCTCTGTTATGGAACGAGCTGATAGAGTGCTCGCTAGTATACCAAGTGAAGCCCCTATGTTTGTCAAGTGTATGCTTCCATCAAATGTTTCTTACGGGTTTTGGCTGGTAAGCCTAAAAGTGAATTTAGAGCTTAAAAGTTCAAAATAACTTATACTTGTTTTTAAGGTTAGCCAAACATGCCCTATCCACTAATGCTTTACATGACAGCATCTGTCTAGGAAATTCTGTAGGATGTATTTGCCGAAGCATGATACGACTGTTGTTTTGGTGGACGAATGGGGAAATGAATACAAAACGTCTTATTTGATTGAGAGGAACGGTTTGAGTGCTGGATGGAAGAGCTTTTCTGCTTCTCATAAATTACTTAAGGGAGATATTTTGATTTTCGTTTTGGTCGAACCTTGCAAATTGAAGGTAATTGGTTTACCATTTATATCGTATTAGTACCCTTATTGTCAAGGATCAATAATCCATGCTCCGGAGACCAACATTTGATTTGGGGCGAGTTCAAAATTGAATTTTTCCATTCTAAACCATTGTGTTCTTATAGGTGCACATAGTGAGAGTATATGGCTTAGATGTCATTGATGCCGCAATCTGCCTCATGGATTTGTCTGCTCGCGGAAGAGGCACCAAGCCGGGTTAGTTTTTCTTCCTGTTTGCTTCATTTTTTTCTCAATTGATTTACATATGTTTTGCTAGGTATTCACTGCACATATGTTCGCAAACAACTTCTACTTTATGCACATTTTTCGAAACTACTTTATCACCACTCACTTTTCCCTACTTGCACACACCACTGTGCGGGCAGGCAGGGAATAATTGCCCTTCATGCGTACATGTTTAATTACCCTTTATGCATGTATGTTTATACACATAATCAAACATTTTCTAAATTGTGAGTTTACATATGTTGTTGATCTTTTAATATGCATTCTTCAACAAATTGAAGATCTCGTGAAGCAAGAGAAAACGAAGCATAGGAAAATGAAGGTCGAGTCTTTTGTGCTTGTAAGCAAAGGCAAAAACTCACCAAATTCTGTCGTTGAGGCCATCTGGCCGTGACAAATGGATCCGAAAGTAATAGTGACGGTTTTCGATATGATGTTCTTGAAGGTACACAATCTGTTAATTTTTCTTCAATAATATGAATTGAGATCCCCCAAGAAAAATAATTTATTTGGGAATTGATATTTGTAGGCATTGATAGCACCATCTCTGGTGAATCATATTTACATATCCAAATGAGTGAACAAGGAATCACTTGTGGGTAGCCTTCGGCATCCAAAGATACCCTCTTTTGGCATTTGCTTGGTGGGGATCATTCAGAGAACATTGAGCATTAGTTTTCCATTTCTTGCCCTGAAAAAAATTATAGTACCTGAAACTGATAGCGACGGTGGAGGAGTTTTGTACACGAGAGTGAAGGGGTACTTAAAAGCCTTCATATACTAACATTGACCTTCAAATGTAAAGCTAAAATGCACAGCTTGTTATGGCAACGTAGAATGTATACCGCTCTTGTAGGAACCTGCTTGTATTGACATATGAAGATGTACAAATTGTAGAGTGCATTGTAAAATTTCTTATTTTCTTAGGTCGGATTGCATTAGTTGTACAACCAAGTGATGTGTCACAATTACGTGGATCATATATCATCATCATTCTATTATCTCTTTACAGGATTTTGATACGTTACTTACAACTAGAAATCTTCTTTTTCCTCTTTTCATTTCTTTTTTTTTTTTTTGGGGGTGTTGTTAAATGGCGAATTTATCACAATTAATTAATTGGAACATAATTATTTGCTCTTTTACTTGAGGTGAAAAAAGTTCCAAATTTGAATCCTAATCTAGAAATCTAGAATTATGTTCATTTTAAGTTGTTTGGTTATTTTTATCATGTTACATGTATAGTATTTTTAAACTCCTCGATGCAATTTAAGATTATAATTACTTAAAAATTAAAATGAAAAAGGATATCATACAAGCACGTCTCAAAGTTCTAGGCATTATAGTTCAATATGTAAAGATTAGAGGTATAATAAGGGTGAGGCTAAACACACCCAACCAATTACTCTTTACACCCATTTTATCTTCTTCTCAAAAATGCCCATACACAAATTTACCATTTTATCCTTCTTGTTTTAAAAAAATAAAGAGGGAAACTTATAACCCTATTTTTTACCGCATTCCTTCTACCGCAATCGTTCTCTCTGTGGCTCCATAGTGCAACTGTTTCTACCGCATCTGTTGTCTCTGTGGTAAACTTCATCAGCATTGTGTTTCTACCGCAATCACAGTTTTTCAATTGCCAATGAAATATAATGGATGATATCTATATAAACAATGTAAGTATTATTTGTATTTATTAGTTCATATACTGGTTTATACTTTAGACATGCGAGCTTCGAAAACATTCCAATGGGGGTGAACACAACGGCCTCAGCCCTGCCTTTCTGCCTTTCTTCCTCTTCCTAACTGTAATTCAAAATTGTTAATTTGTTTGTTATCTTTTAATTCATTTATTATCTTTTAATAGGAATCAAATATACGGTCTACCGAATAAAGTATTATTGACCCTAATAATGAATTGGTTGTTGGTATTAATAATGATTTGGCGATGGAGTTGGCAATGGATTATACATCAGTTTTTTTTGCATATGATTCTTTCAATTCCCGTAATGAATTAATTGATTGGGTACGTAATACGGGAAAGAGACTTGGGATGGTGATAGTTGTATCGAGATCAGATAGCGGCGATGGTGGAATACGACCTCGGGTATTACTTTCACGTGAACAAAGTGGTAAATACCGTGGAAAGGGTATGAATTCTACAAAAATGAGTGCATCGAAGAAGTGTGAGTATCTGTTTGCATTAAAGGGTAGAGAAATATCAGTCGATGGACAGTGGATATTGCATGTTGTAAACGGTACACATAATCACCCGTGTGTACGATATTTAGAAGGTCATTCTTTTGCCGGTCGATTATCAGTTGATGAGGAAAAGTTGGTGATCGATATGTCCAAGACCGATGTTCGACCGAAGAATATATTACACGTGCTGAAGGAGAGATATCCACAGAATGCGTCAACAATGAAGACAATTTATAATGCACGCCAGAAACATAGAATAATGGATCATGCAGGTCAAACGCAAATACAATTTCTGCTGGGAAAATTACAAGAACATGAATATTTGTTCTATGTACGACGGTGTGAGAGTACTGATGTCGTGAAGGATCTCTTTTTTGCCCATCCAGTAAATGTAAATTGTCTGCGTGCTTTTCCCCATGTATTACTAATGGATTGCACCTATAAAACCAATCGATATAAGATGTCATTGTTAGAAATAGTTGGCGTGACTTCTACTGATATGACATTTTCTATTGCTTGTGTATATATGGAATACGAGCGGGAGGATAATTATGTATGGGCCTTATCTCTCTTACGATCAGTGTTCGACGAATCATTATCTTTTCCTACCGTGGTTGTCACTGATCGAGATATTGCACTAATGAATGCAGTTGAGCGTGTTTTTCCTAGTGCGAGACATTTTTTATGTCGATGGCATATTAGTAAAAACATAATGTCAAATATTAGGAAGATGTTTCGGCTAAAGGAAATGTGGGATTGTTTTATATCGTCGTGGAATTTGTTGGTATTATCTAAATCTGAGGGATTGTTTTATTCATCACTTGTGAAGCTCAAGGAAGATTATTCAGAATATGCAGATGCCATCGACTACATAACAAAGCAATAGATTGATCCGTATAAAGAGAGATTTGTAGCTTATTGGACAAATGAAGTTATGCATTTCGACAATAACACGACAAATAGGTATGTACGACAAGATTAATAGTGTATTGTAGAACTTTAAATGAAATTGTTTTTTAAAGTAATAGTCTAACCTATTTGATATTCATATTTCTAGGGCGGAGAGTTCACATGCAAAATTGAAGAAACATCTTGGATCAAGTCAGGGTAATTTAGAGACATGCTGGACAAAAATCCACAGTTTATTTGAGACGTCGCACACTGCAATCAAACAGTCTTTTGAGAAGAGTATGCATATAGTTCAACACTCTCATAAGATACCCATATTTAGATTTGTGCGAGGTATGATTTCAATCACTGCTATGGATAAGATATTGGATGAGATGAAGGAAATAAATAGGGTTGGAGTTGATCCTTTGATATGCGGATGCGCATTGAGAAAGTCATGTGGATTGCCCTGCGCACACGAGCTTGCTGAGTGGCAAAGTGGGAATATGCCCATCCCTTTAGAAAAAATTGATACTTTCTGGAGAAAATTAGATATGGAACCGTGCATGCGAGGTGATATGAGTGTCGGAGATGATATGCAGACTCGTTTGGGTCATGCTTTTGTGGACTTTGCAAATGTATTTTCATCGGTGAACGAAACAGATCAGGTGTTCACGTTGAGGAAGTTAACCGAGATTACCAAGCCAACTACAACATCGTTGCTCGAACCTGTGGTGAAGAGTAGCACTCGAGGTCGACCTGCTAAAGGAAAATCATGAAAAGACAACTCGACAAAGCGTGATCCGAGTGCTTTCGAATATACCGAATCATTTGAGGATAGTTGTTCACCTCCGTTATCGACCATGACGGGTAGGCAAAAACAAAAGGTACGTACTGCAAAATTTATTATTGAAAGTGTATTCATTTGTTAAAGCAATGTATTGAGACATCTTACCTTCGCACGCAGGTTATTCGCCGGCCTACACGGACCCGTTCTGCCATTGCATACATCGATCAGCTACCGACGTTCATCCGCGAATATATTGCTGGCACCGTGGACATAGTGGCTGATGGTCACTGTGGTTTTCGTGCAGTTGCTGCGCTTCTTGGTTTCGAGGAAAATGCGTGGTATCGAGTATGACATGACCTTCTCGAGGAGCTCAACACCTTCAAAGAATTATACGAAGACGTATTCATTGAGAATGGGAGTGTGGAGAAGCAGATGTATTTGTTGAATTGTTTTAAGTCGTCAGCACATATATTACACTGGATGAGCTTGCCGGATACGGGGTACCTAATTGCATCGAAATATAATGTTGCCCTCGTCTCTTTATCTGATCGCCTATGCTGTACCTTTTTACCCCTACGAACCCCAGTTGATGGCATTCCTAAGTGTATCTGCATCGGATTTATAAATCGTAACCATTTCATTCAGGTACGATTAGTCATACTTTCATAACATACCCCAACCTGTTTTATTCTAATGTGAAATAAATGTTTGCAGGTCTTTATGCACGAGGGACATCCGATACCCCCCATTATGAACAGGTGGCACTCACGGCATTATCAGTGTGCAGCAGGCTGGGCATCCTTATATGCAGAACAACTTGCACTGTACGATCGTATTGTCGAAAATAGTAGCCGAGTTGGTAGCATTGAGACGATCACTCTTGACGAATGATTTGTTTCATGTCTCGATTTTGTGTACCGTAATTGTATGACATATTGAATACTTTGCCATAATTTTTACAATCCTATCTTTTTACTTTTATTCATGAATGAATGAAGTAGATATAATTTTTAAAAATCATTTTAACAATAAATATTGAATAAAACTATATAAGGAAAAACTTGAAAAATTAACTTTGTCTTTTTTTTAAAATGTTCTTTGAATGTTCGCTCCCTGTTTTTAATGTTATTTTTAACTTCAAAGCCGGAAAAAAGAAATAAAAAAAGGGAAAAAAAGAAGAAATGGGGTGCGTTAAGTGAATGAATCAACCGATATTACAACCTACGAACATATATATGAAAATATAACACAAAACAAATACTTCATCCACAAAGATAGAAAAATACAAGCGTCCATATAATAAATACAACACATAAGTCATCGTCGGCGCTGTCTACTGGGGGGCCCCTCGATGATTCTCCCCTGTGCTACCTCCCTTGGGGTGATCTAATTCCTGCCTGTTCCCGGTACTCTTCCAATGTTAGCCATCGCAATGTGAGATACGCTTCCTGAACACCATTCAGTAAAGCATGCGTACTAAAGTCCATCTCACCCGAGTACCACGCAGGAACAAACTCCTCCAGGACATCGACGGTGTCTGCATTACTTTTGCCACCCCGATATCCAGACTGAAACATTGGATTTTGCACATAGCGATGTGAAATCATCTTGTACCAATGCATATAATTATCTGCACAATCCCACACAGGACTGGCCGTCTCACCACGCCGAGCAGCAGATAAGACATGACTATCCCACATTTCGAACATACATCCAAATGAATCAGCTGCATCGCTTCTTCTCACCATCACCGGATCAACGGGATCTTGGGGAATTGTTTGTTTATACCCAAATTGTCTAAGTACCCGATCTGGATAATAGGGCTCCACAATATTTAACGACCTTATGCACCCATAAAAAAAGGTTGCAGGAGAACGTGGAAAGCGGAGTCTATATCGGGGATAAGGATCCCATATTACCTGAGAGAGAGAGAGAATATGACACGAAATTAAATAAAGCACAGTATTCCACAGATTTATGGCGAATTTATGGCAAAAAAATTAAACAGTTTGATCTTACCTCATTTGCACTTAACGCATCCAACTTCTCCTTATATGATTTGAGGTTATCCAAATTCGGGCCAGGAAGACGTGTCTGTTTCCACCTCATCGCAAGAGGTTCACCGTCTCTGTAGTGTACATTATGCGCAGGCCTAAACTGTGGAAAATGTTCGTTTATCCATACCTGTAGTAATTTCGAAAAAAATCATTTATGCATCACAATTAAAACGGGAACAAATATAAAAAAATTTAGTTAATAACATAATATATTTACCTCCAATAAAGTGAAGTAGCCTGCCATCTGCACAACGGATGCCGTTGACGCTAGCCCTAATTGTCTGTATAGATGGGCTAGAGCAGCAATTCCCCAAGTAAATTGATGCACCATATTAAGATTCTGTAGAAAGTGCAGATACATAGGCGAGATTCGATCGCCAGTCTTATCCGCGAATAATGTGCACCCTAGGATATACAAAAGATAAGCTCGAGCTGCATATATACCACTATTGTCGTCAGTAGTACAACCCGCAAAGGTAGAACGTAGCCACTGCAGTTTTATTTTCTCACCCCTAGCACTACTGAATGCATTATTAGCTTCTTCCACTGATACCCCCAACAACCTTCGAACCACATCTGTACTGTGGACAGCGGCATCACTATCGATGAGTGCTAAAAGAGACCAGTGACTAATAAACCAAGAATACACCGTACATCATCCAATGTAATTGTCATTTCTCCAAATGGCATGTGAAATGTATTGGTCTCCAGGTGCCATCTCTCTACAAATGCAGCTATCAAATTCTTATTTGGAGAGTGATGTGATATATCCCATAATATCTCAAGCCGTGTACCTGCAAAAAGATTCATCCATTGCCCTTGTCTTTCGGGATCCAAACTCCACTTCAGTAACTTTTGCGTATGACATTTCATACCAATCACACCTCTTTCATTGCCCAACCAAATTTCAGCTGCCACATGAGTTTCATACATCGACAAAACACTTGGATCCATAGGACCTCCGGGAAATGACTCATCTTCCGTGCCTGTATTATTTCCAACGTCTCCACCTTCATCATTTCCGGCTCCGTCCTCTGCTCCATTATCTTCATCGTCTCCGTTATCTTCATTTTTCCTTTCATTAGACGTTTGAATATCAACTACATTCATGTGTGCGTTGGCACCTTGTTCCACTTCTTCATTTTGTGGTATTTGTTGAATTATATTCTGTGGTATTTGTTGAAATATTTCTAAAGGATTTTGATCAGCTAATTGTTCCTCTTCATGACGCCTTCTCTCGGATGCAGTCGGTCGTCGACGTGAGTACATTCTAACTACAACACAAGATAAAATCCTATTTAATAAACCATTATGCCTAATTATAAAATAAGTAATTAATTGAATATATAAACTTAAAAATAAAAAATAAAAAAAGCCTGGGGCTTAGGGCAATTGGGCTGTTCGTCCCCAAGGGGACAAAATCCATGAAAAAAATGTCGTCTACGTATCAATTTACAGGAAGCAAGCTACCAGATGCATAATTTGGCCATGAAATTATTGTAAAATGTAAATAGATATACCGTTGGGGGAAGCCATAGTTACTCTATTTGTGCTGCACCGAGTTTTGCTCCACCACACAACTACAACAACCACATTTATGCGAGAAAATGTTAAACCCCCGTCAAAAATTCAGAAGAAAATGAAGGAAAGGAGAGGAAGCTTACCAGTGTTGGAGAAACTGTGAAACTGTGAGAGTGAGAGGAAGGAGACGGTGAGAATGAGAACACAGGCAGGGGAGGGTAAAGTTGGAATATTTGGGTGTATAAAGTAATTCAAAATATATTTGGGTGGGTATATTTAGTAAAATGGGTGTAAAGAGTAATTGGGTGAGTGTGTTTAGCCTCACCCTATAATAATGCTTGTTCATGGGGTTTTAAACTTACTCAAAAGTTACTTAACATGTCAAACTTTATTTATTTATTTATTTTTGGAAAGGATGCCAAACTTTATTTCTCGAGTTGCTCGAAATCAATTTTCAGGTTTTTCCATTCCCCTCCCCCCCTCCCCCCGGGGCATGCTTTTTAATCACCCCATAAAATTTCACTTTTCAAAAATCAATATAAAAAAAGTTGAAAGTTAATTTTCTCAAGAAATATTGAAATATTCGCAGTTAAATAAAATTTTGTCATTTAATTTACTTCCAAACTCGTCTGAGAATATATTTTAACAATTGCGTTAAATAAAAAGATATATTTTAACAAGTGCGTTAAATAAAAAGTTAATTTAAGAACTTCCAAAACTCACAACATTTTGAAGTAAATTTAACCAAAATACCCCTTCATCATTAGTAATTACCAAATGAATCCATTTTGACCCAAATTCTCATCCAAACCCACACCATAGTCTGAGACCATCCCTAATCCCCACCACCCTTCTCTCCTCCATTTTCTATGAAAATGGTTTTTAGTTTCTCTCTCTCACCCATTGTAGTCTTGCAAACATTAGTTTTCTTCTATTGAGGTTCAAGAATGCCGCTCTTAAATCTAAGGTTTTGATCACTTAAATGACGGTGTGATTGAATGCCATAAAAGGTTTGTCATATCTGGACACCAATTGGTTTTCAGATGAAATGGATGAAACCCAATCCAACAAATAGTAGCAGAGCTTGGGTCATGAGTTCGAGTCACAAGGAGCGTCATGTTGGGGGAGGAATTGTCGAGGTTCAACAATGCCACTCTTAGCTTGGATTACTCAAATGACAGTCATCAAATGCCATTAAAGGTTTACCATATCTGGAAACCAATTGATTTTCATATGAGATTGTTGAAACCCCATCCAATACTTTTCAACTTCCACCATGTGATTTACCATCAGATCAAGAACCGCCAACGCTGGTTGAAACCACCACCACTGATGAAGATAAAACCATAGTCGATCGAAGTTGAATCACCACTGTCATTTTTTCCATGTATGTCCAAAATTCTAGGGTTTACTTGATTTGGAGATGATACCAGATTAGGAGTCTTTTTACAAATCAAGGATGTTTGATTATTTGATCTACCAGAGAAACATTATTCATTATCATTCATATCGTCGGAATTTTTGACAGAATTTTTTCCTACAGAAAATGCCTATATCCTATATTATAGGATATAGAATCAACGATTGTTTATCTTCCCCGGCAACTGGTTCTTCTTCTGCAAAAATGTCATCTGGTTTCTATTGGCTCCTCTTAGAGGTCTTTTTACAAATCAAGGATTTTCTTCCCTTTTTTGTTCACTAAGGCCCAAAATTCTGGGGTCTACTTGATCTGGAGATGATTATTTGATTTTTTTCATGCCAGAAATATTTCGCCAAAGTTGAAAAATATAGCTGGAGACTATGCCACGCCGAAGACAATGATCGGAGAAAATGCTTAGTGCCAGAGAAGATGATCTAAGGTAGTGGTGGTAATCAAAGTTGATGAAGAAGGATGATGAAAAGGGGATGGGAGAAAATAAAGTCAGGGGCATTGTGGGGATTGTAGATTAAAATGTAGTGAGACTTGGTATTTTCAAAAGTAACATTGGAATGTTAGAATTTAATATTTATGGGTTATTAAATAAGTCATTTGCCCATATATTATTTTATAAGTTTCAATATGTTTTGTTGCCAACTAATAAGGTTGCATTTGATTCCACAAAATTTCCATGAAAATGTGCATTTTTAATGCAAATTTTCCTTGAGTGTGTTTGACACACAAATCTTTGAAGAAAAATATTTCCTATGCACAACATTTTGAAGCATTTTTTTGGGGTCAAATTTCATGTATTTTTTTTATGGAAAGTGTCACAAAATGTTGCCCCATCTTATATGAAATTAAAAAACATATAGGTCTAATCAGATCCATTTGGTAGCTGTATGAAAAAGTTTTTGCCCAAACTACCTATAATTGACAATTTATAGGCTTCAAGAAAATAACGAAAAATGGAGTCTGCTAAATGGAAAATAAGCAGTTAAGGAAAATTAGTTTTTTCTCTATGAAACCCATATCGAAAGAAAGAGGAACTAGGTAGTGGCGGAGACACATGGGGCCAGTGGGTTCCTAGGACCCCACTAAGCCCCTATCTTTTTTTTTTTTTTTTTTTTTTTTCTTCCTTTTTGTCTTTTTTTTCCCTTTTCTTTCTTTCATGTAATTGGGTGATTGTATGTGAATAATTTGTGAATAATTGCTTGGACCTCTCAAGTATTAGTCCAATGGTGTTCACACACAAATATTTATCCAATTAGTCTTTATGGTAAATACTATTAGTTATTTTAGTTTGTTGAACATACTTAATTTGAAAATATTTTTATATTTACATTAATAAGTAAGGTAATTGATTTGAAACTATGAAAATATTTATTATATATAGTTTTTTTTTCTTCGTTGGACACTTAGATTTTCTTATTTGAAATTTCTACTCCTATTAAAAGTAAACTAAAGAAAATATTTTTATTTCAATGATATTAGATAATGAATTCTCCCCAATCCCGGGAAGCAGAGGATCCCCCTTCAACATCTCATGCTCGAATTTTTTGGCCTCCAGTCCAATTAATTCCTGGCTCCACCACTGGGACTAGAGGCTCCTATTCAACCATAAAACAGAGTTCTCTAGTTGTTCTTTCTTGTGTACCAAGTGATTCATTAATTGCTTATAGCTCTTTGGGAGAAAATAAATATTTTTTCTTGTTAGTTTAAAATTTGTTTGATTTTTTTCAGAGGTGTCCACTCACCTCTCATGGCCATGCTCTTGGAGTCATACCAGAGAACTGAGGATTGGAAACTCGAAGAACGGCTAGATGCATCAGAATTGTCAGCAACGAACAAAAATGGTGAAAGGTAATTTTGCAACCGTTAAGTGTTCAATTTATTATGGCGTTAAACAATTTAATTACTCTTTTTGACATTCATGGCAAGTATTTGGATTTTGGATACTGTAAATGATTTATAAATAAGAAGATTAGATTGTGTATTTGTTAGAAAATATTATAATTATGAAACATTCTTAAAATATGAAAACATGTACGATAGATTTCCCTTTTTTACAATAGCATGAGCAGTGACGAATTGAAACTTGAAATTGAAAAAGGAACTCAATCTAAAAGGAATTAGTAGATTTTGGGGCCGTTCTGTCTGTTTTGTATTTTCTATTTTCATTTTCGAAAATGTTTTGCTGTTTTCTGTTTTCAATTTTTGTTTGAGAAAATTGAAAATGCGTTTGGTTTATTGTTTTGAAAAATTATTTTTGAGAAAGGAAAATAGAAAATGTGTTTGGTTTACACAAAAATACAATTTCGTATAAGAAAATTTACAAAAGGGCCCTCAAACTTTTCCAAAATTTTGAACAGGCCCCCATCTTCACCTACACTACCCCCACCCCACCCCCCTGCAACCCCACCGGCGGCGACCATCGGCGGTGGTTCTCCAAGGTGGAGAACCACCTTCTTTGGTGGTTCTCGTCAAGAACCACCAGCGAAGGTGGTTCTCCACCACTAGGAGTGGGCAAAAAAATCGGAACCGAACCGAAAGAATTGGAACCGAACGGTTCTTTAAAAAAAATTAGGAATCGGAACCGGAATGAGAACCGAACGGATCCTTTTCTAAAAACCCGGAAGGAACCGGAATTGGAATAGGATAAGAAATAACACTATTTCTTCTATTTGATTGCCAACTTTTGTGAATTCTTTTAGTAAATTTAAAATTTGGTGCTAATTCTAGTAAAATTCTAGTAAATTTTGGTGCTATTTCTAGTAAAATTCTACTAGAATTTTACTAGAATTCTCATAGAATTCTTTTAACTGCGGCGGCAACTACCAAAAGGCAACAGTCAGCTTTGTTTGCGCAGCCTTGTTCTTTCTTCGCTTGTTCTTCTTCTTGCTTTTGCGGCGACAATTCTGTTGCCTTTGGTGCCAGACAAGTGCTACCTTTGGTAGCGGCAGATTCTTGTTGTTGCTTTTTTGTTGTTATATTATGTTGGAATCAAAATTTTTATTTTTTTCTTATATTTTTCGAGTAATAAAAAATGAATCGTAAAATAATCGAACGAACGGGTAGAATCGGAACCGGAAGGAGAACCGGACATGTACTTCATTTGAAAAGAACCGAACGGATCCATGTTTCAAGGAACCGGAATTTACGGTTCGATTCCGGGTAGTTCACTACCCGGAACCGTACCCGGAACGCCCACCCCTATCCACCACCGCAGAGGTGGAAAACCACCATCGCAGGTGGTTCTCGACCTCGAGAACCACATTCGCAGGTGGTTTTCTTTGATTTATCAACATGGGATCTATTGAGCATTTTACTTTCATCTATTTATCCAATGGTAACTTCAGGTACCACTTACTCAATTTTTCTCCATTAATATTCGGTAAATATGGAGAATAAATTTTATTCTTATTATCTACTTCTTCAAGAGTATGATTAGAATGTTTGATCAACTACTTCTTCTGGAGTAGGATTCGTTATAACAAATCGTATAGTATAACCCACCACATTGGAAATATGCACACCAATCGTGTGGTATTACCCACCACATTGGAAATATACTCAAACTATAAAGTGCATAAATTTAAATTGTAGAAATTAAATTCTCCCCAATAGGTGGTTGAACCTACCACATGGAAATTATCGCAATAAATATAAATTTACATAATTTAAATTGCGAGAATTAAAATGCATAATGATTAACTACTTCTTTAGGAGTAAGGTCTGCTTAGTAGAAGGTATTACCCTTCACTTAGCATATAAAGTGCATAAATATATAAAACCTTCCGTTTAGTAATGGTTGAACCCATCATCAGGTAGGAGGTGTTGCAGTATTTAAATTGCAATAATAAGGTGCGATAATTAAATATTGAATTGCTTCTACAGGAGCAAACTTATCCTTCTAGAATAAGTACATTATATAATTGAACTCTTCGGGAGTTACATTAATATTTCGATCTTTTAATTTAAATGGACTTCAAGCCATTTTATATAATCAATGGATTTAGAATTTCTTCGGGAATATTCTATCCATTTTTGTTTACTGTCGTCAAAATTAGGTCGATTTTACCCCAAGTGTAAAATTGTCCATTCCAGTTCGCAAAGGTAAAATTGTCAAAAATGTTCTATCAATGTTTTACGATTGGAAAATTGTCTCCTTTCCACTTTAATTTGTCAATATCAAAATGTTCAAGGACTATTTCGTAACTTTTCAAAAATTAAGTCTTGATTTATAAATTTTGAAATTTTACTTTATCAATATTGGTGTCAAATCGAAGCTCTCGTTAAATCGAGTATAACGGAATTGAGAAAATTTGATTTTGATAACGTATGCTCCTTATATGTCGAGAAAACGAATATTATAATTTAATATATTATTATATTATAAAGTAATATAATGTATATACCTTTTCCTTTTTCTTTGGCAGAATCAATTGAACATGCACGTATTTCCTCAATCTTTTGTCTCCAAAATAGTTTATCTTATCTCCAATTAGAATTTTCATTATAAGGGGAAATATCAACCCAGTTCATATTAATATGTGTATCGGATTTTTTGCTTTTCTTTTGTGAGTGGTTTTTGATTTCAACTATAGCTAGAGAGAAGATATATGGAGGAGAAGTTTATCAAAAAGTAATTCATTAATTGGGAAGTGTTTAATCTGATTTCGGATACAGAGGATCATCGTTAGATCCAACTGTAGAGCATATTCCCTCCATATTACTCAAATGACTAGAAACTCGTGCTGATAACGTGTTATAAAAGTATAGAAACAATAGAGAGAATTTAGAGAGAATGAATTCTAAGTAATTTTCAGGAATAAATTTCATTAATAATTGAAGCCCTATTTATAGGAAAATTTTGAATGACATAATCGTAATTACATAATTTCATCAAAGATATAATAATCATTCACATAAATTAAAATATAATTTTATATTTTCCTCGGGTGCCTCATGTCTCATTAATATATTCATAAGAGGAATAACTTATAAATGAATTTCTTCACACTTACCCAATCACCACAAATGGACAGAGAGAGTGAGGGGCCGCCAGTTTCCACCATACAACGAATGCGAATCACCTGCACGGCTGCACCTCTAATCATCCCATTACAAATTTATGCATATACTCTGAACTTTCAAAAATACTTCAATTGGCCCACTCAACTTTCATTTTTTTCAATAATGTCACTCAACTTCAATATTTCCACATTAGTCACGACACATTTAAACCAATTTAAAATCATTTTAATCTTAGGGTGTGTTTGATTCATGCATTTTTTTTTCGAAAAAGTCATTTTCCAACTTTTCTTTTCTTGGTTGGCTGTTTGATTGTGTTTTTTTTTCCGGAAAACCTTTTCCATCTTTTCTTCAAATCAGCACTTTTCTATGTTTTGGAGGATCCTTGGAGGGAGGTGGTTTTTATTTTTCTGGAAAATTTGCCTCTTTTTTGATTTTTTAATGGACTATTTATTTTAACCATAAAGATAAAGAAAATGATTAAATTTTATGAAAAAATACACGAAAATAAGGAAAATAATATTATTTTCGAACTTTCAAATCAATTCAATCAAACACTTACAATTACTATTTTCCTGAAAAATCTTTTTCCGAACTTCATTTACCCGAAAAATATTTTCCTTCCAACCATTTTCCGACTTTGCAATCAAACACACCCTTAAATCTCTATCAAACATAACTTAAATTTATCTCACTTTAAAGGGTGTTAGGCTACCCTTTTAAAAAAAATTTACCACTTTTTACCATTTTTTTATATATTTTTTTTATCCCAAATTAATCATATTCACATGTCACATCACATCCATAAATCTTTACCATTCAATTCCACTCATTCTTTCTCCTCCTTTATATTAAAAATATTTTTAAACTATTAAAAACCAATTCCTATCACCCTATAATATGATCGCTAGTAGTGAAATTAAACAAAAGTTAGTGACTTAAAAGAGAGAGATTGAAAGTGGGACCCTCAAGTTGAAAAATGATAGAAACAAACCCCGTTTATACCGACCCATGTACTAAAGTTGTCTTCGGAAGTCTCCGGTTCTCTCTGCTCCTCATTCCTTGCTACTTTTGTTCATGTAATAAGTGCAGATCAACGATGTACCGGAGTGCAGACAGAAATGTAATGCAAGAAAAGAGAGAGAATCTTAATGGAAACACTATTAAAGCAGTTAAACAGGAGATAGAGAAAGAAAGCCAAGAAGAACCTGCAAAACCCATTTCAGAATATAAACGGCAAAAAGAAGACAAAGAAGAAGAACCCGGTTCAGAAAGTGAAGATGAAATCCCAATTACACAGAATTTGAGATCTAAAGGGAAGCGAGTTAATTGTTCTTCTCTGGTATATCTCTCTGCCTACTGTATCTTATGACATTTCAATTATTCTTTTTTTTTTTTAAAATGTCCAAAACGGGATGAGGAATTTTGTGTGAAATTGGGTTAATAATTGAGTTCTCCTTCCTTTAAAAAAAAAAAAAAAAAGGGAAGAAAAGAGTTCTGTATTTAGATGGTTCTTGACAGCATGATGCCCAAGGGTTAATTTTCAAAGCCGATCCAAATTGGATGAAATTAATAGGAGATGGGTTTAAGGTTTCGATCCGATTTGAAAATCAGTTAGAAATAGGTCAATTCGACCTGATAACAACCTGATCGTCTGATCCTATATTCCTATTTGTTACAATAATATAATATGATAATATAATTATATTATTCTACTAATTTTTATTTTTTATTTTTTATTTTTAGACTTATTTTATATTTTTTGAATTTTAGTGAAGAATCTTCAGAGTAATACATATTATAATAAATTTTTTAATTTGATTCGAAAAAAACTTCACAAAATAAATTTCCTTGAACGTCCAGAATATTTTATTTCAAACAAGTAAAATACCCCTATATTATTATCTTTTAAATACTACTCAATTAGAAATATTTTGAAATATCTGGTAATGGTTTGCAACATTTAAACATGTGTCAAAGAAATACATCGAGATGTCTAAGAGGCCATCAATGGATTGGATTTTATCCGAATCCGATGGATCAAGTAATTTTCATATTAAATTGGATTTAATTTAGACAGATTTGATCCGTATCCCATCTGTTTACGGCTCTATATTAAGGAAAACCTTTTAGACGAGTCTTTGGTACTCTAGAAATAATAATAATAATAATAATAATAATAATAATATTATTATTATTATTATTATTATTATTATTTCTTTCTCCTTTGCTATTGGGTGGTGTTAAGAGGAGGAATGCATGTTTATATTTGCAGGATGAGTTGGAGACACCATTAGCGTACAAGAAAAGGCCTTCTAGTATGAAGAGAAAGTTTCAATGTCTTGATTATGACAATGAGGAAGTAAGCACACATTTTTTTATCTTCTTTTCTTTATTCCAATTAAAATTTAAAGGATAATTGATTCTTTTTCTGTCTAAATCTAGGTAGTTCTCCCCAATTATAAGACCCAAGAAAGGTAAGTGAAATTCATGTTACATGGTAGAATTGCATCGAGATTCCAGAGCATTAATTAAAACTGTAGCGATTCTTTTATGGAATGAACGAGTTTTGTTATCATTGTAAAGTAGGAAAAGAAATTTGGAAAAGAAGAAGGGTAACGTCCAAGATAACAATGATTTTACAACGAAGAGAGCCGAAGAAGTTCAAGCAAAACTCGACCAACGATGCCCTAGCTTCTTGAGGTCAATGGCACGTTCTCATGTTACAAGAGGTTTTTGGCTTGTAAGTATTCCTTAATATCAGCTACATACAATTGACTACCAAAGACACCGATTGCAAAACATCTCTAACTTTGTGGCGTTTTTGGTGACAGCATATTCCTGCTAACTTTTGCAAACCGTACATGCCAAAGGATGATCAGATAATGGTTTTGGAGGAGGATGAAACTGGCAAAGAATATGAAGTACAATATTTTGCTGATAGAATGGGTCTAAGTGCGGGTTGGAGAGGATTTGCCATTGGGCAGAATTTGCACGAGGGTGACGTTGTTGTGTTTCATTTGGTTCGATTTGACAAGTTTAAGGTAATAACTTAGTACCATGTGCGAGAATTTTCTCAGGATTTGCCATTGGGCAGAATTTGCACGAGGGTGACATTGTTGTGTTTCATTTGGTTCGATTTGACAAGTTTAAGGTAATAACTTAGTACCATGTGCGAGAATTTTCTCCTCGCAGCACTGGTAGGTCCCAGCACTCACACCCCCCCCCCCCAAAGCGAATGCAGGGGGCTTTGGGGCCGTGAGTTGTTGGTACCTCCCAGCGTTGGGAGGATAACACAGCCCCGTACTATGCAATGCAACATCTTCACATTCACAGTGTTGTTCTGTGATAACCAGGTAATAACTTGGTACCATGTACTATGTTCACAGGTTTACATTGTGAGAGCAATGTGCTCGTACGAGATTGATTATTCAAATCTAGACGCCCATCCTAGAGATGAACACGAAATCAACGGCGAGGATTCTCCCTTAGAAAATATGGATGTTGGTCATCGTAACTCTTTCATCGAGTTTCACGCTTTCAACATCACACTCAATGACGCTAATTTAGACTCTTTACTCACACAAGATGTGCGCAAGAACTACTACGAGCTTTGCTGTGCTCGAAACTCGTATCTTCATCATCATCTCAAGAGCAGCAACGACATGTTAGCAGCTGGAATAATTTCAGAGACCACTACAATTGCAGATTATATCAAAGGGTGTAAGCTTTCGACCTTTAATGATGATTTTACAATGTGGGACAAAACGTTAGAGGGGTTCGAGGTGCTGGGCATGGACGTTGGATTTTTGCGTGCTCGAATGAAGTATCTTGAAAAAATTGCTCTCAGAATGAGAGAGTTGCCAAGATTGAAGGAGTACATAGAAGCTAGTCGTCAGCGAGATGGCATCGATAAAGAGATTCAGAATCTAAAATCAAGAATGCATGAGCTCGAAGGAGTGAAAAGGAAGCTTGATAGTGACATAGATGCTTTGAAGGTTGACACTGAGAATTTTGAGCTGATATTTGAATCAGAAGCTAATTCCCCATGGTCGCGAGATCCATGACTGTTAGAGATCCGTGACTATGAGAACCTTTTGCGATATGTATATAAACCGATTTTGCCCCAATGCCTAAAATGCCCATAGGTGGGCAAGTTTCTGACACGTGCCCCCTGTTTGGGGGGACACGTGCACCATGTTTGGGGAAACACGTGCCTCAATCTGTTCACTTGTGTACATTTTATTATCACAAGTGGGCATTGGAGCGGGACTAATATATATGTATATAAACTATGTTTTGGAAATTATGTATATATATGAACTTCGGCTTTTGAATGGATCATTGCAAATGAAGGCTTCATTATGCGTGCAAATTTCTGTCTTAAAAAGCTCTGTTGCGTTTGGATCGATCAGAAAATGTTAAAAATTGTGGCGCTAAGGGTCATAGCGAGGAGTATAACTTTCCTCACCCTCTTTTAATGGGGGTTAAAACAACCCCCTTAAAAGTAGTTAAATATGTGGTTCTTTACGCAGGCCACTCCATCCCCGTCTCTTTCTCTCTCTCTCCACCTCCCCACAGCCACCCCGCACCTCAATGCCATCCCACGCCTACCCCCCCCCCCCCTCTCTCTCTCTCTCTCTCACACGTATGCATTCTACCAAATATAATATTTTCTACCATATTTTTCTTTTTCGACTAAAAACTACAAAACATGCCCCGACTTGACCACCTTCTTGTTGTTTTTGTGTATACCATGTTAGATATTTTCTTAAATTTATTTTTCATTTAGATTGTTTGCAATTGACTTGCCGCCTCGATTAATATTTGCCGCTTCGCCACTGAGGGTGTGGCCGCGTGGGGGCTCGAGGCCAACGCCCCGAAAAGGTAAACAAAGTTGGCGATTTTGGATGAAGGGTTTTATGCGAAAAGCTGTGTCTGTTGAATTTACCGACACAACTCTTTGAAGGGCTATGTCTCTTCATAAAAGAGCCTCTATCCATTGAAGAGACGCTTCTCTTCCCAACAGGCACAAACACTCTTTATAAACGCATTCAGTCTAGTCATTTGTGTCTATCTGAAATAATCAAAACATCATGCATTCTAACCTGCATTTGGCATCATCAGTTTAATAGTCGAGTTTCTTTTCGATCTGATCAAACACATCACTATTTGAATCAAACGAAGAAATTCATTGTCTGAGAGAGATTTTCTATACATCCGAAGTGACGATGTTGATACGGGAAAAACATCTCTTAAAAAATAGCATGTAATACGTGCCTTGGAGTTATTACAAAATCTTTGTTACTTGAAAATTCCCAACATACCCATTCTAAATTATACTAAAAAGTTGATTAACAGAACAGATATGGAAATGGAGTTTTGTCGGGATAGAGTACAGATGGAGATCTGTGTTTCTGGGTTCTGTTTATTTTTTCGGAAAAGCGGAACTCTCCAGGATGTACGGCCATGGAGTTTTGGAGATCAGAAGACTGAAAGGAAATTTGCAGTTATATATGAGATGGGAATTGGATTCGTACTAGGATGTAATGTTATTATTTATCTACTCCTGGCCAACACTGTTGGCGGAGATCATGCCAACACCCTATTTTTGGGGGAAAGAATGTGGGGCCCACATGAGGCTCCCACCATTAAGGGCAGTTATGTATTATTCATCTCACTTAATGTAGATGTTAAAAATAATTTTTTTTAAAAAATTACAGATGACGTGGCGCCTTGTAAGAGCGCCACATCACCCTGTTGGCAGGAGATCTTTTGCTTATTTATCTATTGATTAAGAGATTGAAAAGAGGATAAATATAGGCAAATATTTGTTTTTTCGAAACAAAATATAGCCAAATAGCTGAAGACATCATCTTCATGAGGAAATAGAATACAACAATGTCATTCCTAAAAAATCCATCAAATTTTATTTCGAGTAAACCAACTTCCCCCCTCCCCCCCTCACCCAAAAAAAAATTGTATTCACAACATAATTTGCTTTTATTTGTTATACTTAAAGTCCTCGATGTGCAGACTTTTTTTATGAAATATTTATCGGTGATACTAGAGGGACATAGAGAGTCACTTATTATGGCAAACATTATGTATGTTCAGCATTATCCAATGTTTATCTTCAACAATCCATCGATTAGCAAATTTCATCCTCGTGATAAATCATAAAAATATTACATTTTCGCACTTTTCATTTTATTGATTTTTTAAACAAATATATAACAGACAAATAAGTATGTTTACGGTTTTCCAGTGAAGGTTTTTAATTTGGATGTCAAATGTTATCAAACACAAGGTATTTTTTAATGAAAAGCTTACTGTAAAAATAGATTTTTATATGTTTTTATGTGATATAGGAGAGAGAATGAGTTGAGTTAAATGGTGAAGATTTGTGAAGTATAGGTAGGTCCCACGAGATATGTGGATGTGAAATAGGAGAGAGAATTAGTGGGGTTGAAAAAAATGTATAAAAATGTGTAAAAACATGTAGAAGAACAGGGGCATTGCACCTTGAAACGAAAAGAGAGCAAGCTTGGTTTATATATGCGCACAAACTTCCTTTGGGTAGGTAGGTGGTGGTAGGTACTTGACCTCTTTATATTGAGTATCAAATGAGAGAAACTGATAATAACCTTTTGTTCTCCAACACACTTGGTTGCCCTAATAACCTTTTGTTCTCCAACACACTTGGTTGCCCTCTACTGCATAAGGGGCGATGCGTTCGATTGATATACTAGAGTTGAGATAATCTATAAAGAAGGTCAAGGATATAACAATCTTGCTATCGCCCCATTTATGATTGTTGTAGTTCTCTACGATATTGAGTTGCTTTCGTTCTATACAAGCAAGAGATAGCTTTCCTTTCCAATTTATGGGCCAAACAGCTTTCCACTTGTAAAACAAGTCTTGTGGGACCTTAATACTTGTAATACTCTCATTTTTCAAATCAAGACAATCTATATAAACATTATCTACTAATTTCATCTTATAGAACACTAAACCTATAACTCGAAACGTTGGCCAAACCCTTAGGCTGCGTTCTGTTTGTGTTTTTATTTTCTGTTTTCATTTTCGAAAACGTTTTCTATTTTTTGTTTTCAGTTGCGATTTTCGAAAATGCTGAAAATGCATTTGGTTTGTCATTATGGAAAACAGTTTTTGAAAATGGGAAACTGGAAAACGCGTTTGGTTTGTTATTTTGAGAAAACTGTCTTAATTCAACTGTAATGAGTTTGTTTGTGAATTAAATATGAGTACCATTAGAGTTTCTTTGCTACTTTTGAAAAAATAAATAAAATCATTTTCTCAATTACTATTTTCAACCATCAATGTAATTAATTTGACACTTTTCAGCGTTCTTTAACATGAGAATATGAAACTTATTTAATATCGAATTATTATTTTATGTTGAAACAATGAAATACAAATGCTCAAATATAGTTGACCACACTAACTTAGGATTGTATGCATGAGAAAAATATATGATTACAATGTCATCTAAATAAGTATAAATAGAAGTTTTGTTCAATAAGAACCTCTTCAACACAAGTTAGCTCAACAATGAAATCCACAAGAGTCATGTAGCCCTTAGAGAGTCATCTAAATAAATATAAATGGAAATTTTGTTCAATGAAATACTAGACAACACAAGTGTAGCTCAACAATGAAATCCACAAAGTCATGTAGCCCTTAGAGAGTCATCTAAATAAATATAAATAGAATTTTTATTCAATGAAATACTAGACAACACAAGTTTAGCTCAACAATGAAATCCACAAAGTCATGTAGCTCTTAGAGAGTCATCTAAATAAATATAAATGGAAGTTTTGTTCAATAAAATACTAGACAACACAAGTTTAGCTCAACAATGAAATCCACAAAGTCATGTAGCCCTCCTTGAGTAATCATTCCACATTTGGGTAGCGATTTGATCCCGCACTAGTCCCATTTGTGCTGTTTGACTGGAATCGAATTGTATCGGCTCTCTAGCTTGACTTGATTCAGGCACGTCATCAAAGATCATATTTTCCACCGAATACCGCATAAATAATTCATCTAATGCATGCTCATGCCGAATAAAATTATGCACCGTGCAACATGCAATAGGGATGTGTCTTTGCCTAATAAGTGGAAAGTTGCTGATAAACTTCAATATAGGGAACCTGGCCTTTAACACTCCAATACTACGCTCAATTATATTACGACACAAGGAGTGTCTATAGTTGAATAACTCTTCTTTTCCCCTCAATCTTCCTCTCCCAACATAATCACGTAGATGGTATCGACGTCCTCGATACGGAGCAAGAAAGCCAGGAATATTTGGATAGCCAGCATCAACAAGGTACCATTCATCTACAATTATAAATGGATATTAATAAATTGAATGTGAAACATGTCTCTACAATACATAAAAGTAATATAATATACCTCCACATGGCATTGGAAACCCGTTTGAGGTTTTTGTAATGGCGTCAATAAAAACCAGAGAATCATTAGCTGTACCCTCCCATCCAGCATATACAAACGTGAACTTCATGTCAAAATCGCATGCTAGCATTACATTTTGTGTCACATCTGTTTTTCTTCCCCGAAAAGAGGTCTGACTAGAAGCAGGTACCCAAGCTGCCACATGAGTTCCATCAATTGCACCAATACAATTCTTAAAGTATGGATATTTTCGCAATATGCGCTCATGTACAACTCCGTTGTTCGTCGGACGAATTAGCTCAGTACCCAACGTACAAACAGTACGTAAGACTCTCTTAAACCAAATGGAAATCGTATGATTTCCATGTTGGAATCTATCACCTACAATTCTGTATCGAGTAGTATGTCCTATAATCATTAGGAACATTGCTACCCCTTCCTCAACGCTCACCTTCTTCCCATCTTTCAAAAGACCCTTTTCTTTTAAAGTATCACAAAAATTCCGAAAGACATGATTCTGCATCCTAAAATTACTGTAGCACACATCTGGATGTCCATTTAAAACTTCATTGATGTACATCTTTCCACGTAGCATTGATGTTCTACAAGGTGTCTTATTTATAAAACTCGCCCCGCATGTGGACGACAACATCATACATGCCATCATGTCATCGTATGACTCAGCCTGGTCATTTGCCAAAAAATCAAGTTCTTCCTCATCACTTGATTCACCAGACATAATATGACTTGTGATAGACATTCCCTGCGTAAACGGAAAAGAATAACATCAACACACATGTTAAGTGATACTATTGAGAAATAATCCAACAACATTAATATAGATAACATGTAGCTGAATAATCAAAACAAAGAGAGTTAATCCAACAAAACAATACGTATGTCCAATCCATACCTTATTGCAACACACTAAAAAAGAAAATGATCAACACAATTTAGAGTACGATATTACATGGAAAAGTAAACTATATTTTTCACACAAAGTAAACCATAATAGAGTCACATGATCAAAATACAGAACAACTAAAGGCGCTCCAGGAAAGGCTTCCTCATCGCTTCAAGCATTATCACAAACTGCATCCTGAAATCTGGATCATTCCGAAATGCAGTTAAAGCTTTCGAGTACGTGTCATCATCCAAATCGTCCATGTCGTTCAGGATGCTCATACAGCTTGCTTGAGAATAAGGATCCTGACTAGTCGCTTCATTATCACCGGTACCAGTAGATGATTTCCCCTGCAGTCGTGCAAGCTTCTCCTTAAAGTAAAGCTGGCGAACATCACTTTCGTCATCTCTTTTGGTCAATGAACTTGACCACTGCGCCATACAAGCTTGGAGCTGATTTGACTTACTCTTCCTGGGTTCTTTACGGCGACGAATATGTTTTGCAATTTCTTCATTAGTCGAGAGACTTTCGGCCCGTACATGCTTGCCCTTAGTTAGAAAATCATCTTCCATATCTCGTTCTTCATCTGACGTAGGAGGAAGCTGAATGGAAGTAGTACTTAGTCCACTAGTGGCTGTGGTCATACCAAACAGCTGTCCTAGTGATTCGAAGTGAGGACATCCCTTGTTTTTTATGATATCATACTGATGCTTGTTTATCTGCAATAATGAAAACAAGTTATGCCAAATAAGATGTACATATACAAAAAGATCACAATAATAGATAATGTTCTATTTTGTTAGCAAAATTTACCGTGCAAAAGTGTTTCCAAACATCATCTGGAGCATCTATTTTTCCAGTATCCAGATACCATGTCACGCCTGTATGCTCTTTAATATCCAAAAACACACGGTAATATTTGCACAAACCGTTCCATTTGCCTTTCAATCGATCGATCCTATAATCTGTATTTGTTTGGCGAATCATTTCGTCATTGATTTTGGCCATGACATCATTCTTAAATATCGTGCATTGTAACTTTCCCACTTTCATGTATTCGAGACATATCTCGATGAAGGCCGTCTCATTTGCATCAGGCCATGGCATTGGTGGCAAAGAAGAACCTCTATGTCCGCCCATATTCTCTATTCAAAATGAATTAATACAAAGTATAGTAATAACACCATATTATCAAGTTTTAATAAATCTCCCAATATAAGGAAAACAAAGGCTGTCAATAAAATTCATCGTGTAAGAGTTGACAATATATCACACAATTGATCACCCACTAGATAAACAAAGGCTATCAATAAAATTCAACTCAATAGTCATTATGTTTATGAATTCAACTCGAGCAAATTCATGCAATATAATTCATGCTTTCTTTATAGCAAAGAAGCGACTGCATTCTTCTTTCTTTCACTGCAACTGCTTCAAACATCAGTTGCTTGCAATTTAATTCCAAACAAGCTCTTAACAAGCACGCTATGAATTAATTCCCAGTAAACATATACCACAAATTACATCTAAACAAAGAAGGACCAAAATTGAATAATAAGATATATAAAAAAAAGAATGTACACCCCTCACAATCAAAACAAATAAAATAAATAATAAGCACATCACATATAAAATTCAAGTAAGCAAATTAAGAGAATAAAAAATGAAAAAATATAGGGTAGATACATAAGGTCATCTCACCTAAGTGTTCAAACTAGTGTGGATTGATCACTTCTTTCTATCAAAGTTGATAGTATTAACAATATTTGATAGTATTATGAGTGCTGTAAATTTAACTAACGAAGTAAATTTAACCGATATATGAAGGGGAAAACCTCCACGGTAATGCTTGATTGATGATGCCTGCAATTCCAGAACATTTATCACAGGGGAAAAACTCCATGGTAATGCTGGAATACAGCTGTATTCCAGCATTACGATGGGGTTTTTCCCATCGTATTTACTAGAAGAAAATCGCCAAACCATCTAAAGGGTGAAAGCAGACATTTTCATATTTTTAGAAAAATATAGCACCTTTGAAAATGACAGGCCCTCGTTTTACTGCAAAATTCCCGATGGAAACAATCCTCTATAATCCGCATTACGACCCAGAAAATTTCATGCATTCCAGATTCTTGCATGCATAAGTACATATCTGTAGTCTATATACACGAAAGAATTGCAAAACTATACCATTGGAACCCCTTTGATCCGCATTAAACCGTGAACTATATTTTTATTGGTATTTAATTTGATGAACCCCATATCTCTCTCGCTTCTTGTGGTCCTATTATGATTTTGCTTTTAGAATTAAAACACTATTAAATTCCTTCAACTTTTGATCGATGACTTACTCTGTTTTTTTCCCCCTTCTAAACCCTAAAAATGGAAGAAATAAAAAATAAAAAATCACCCACACATTATCTGATTCAAATCATATTATGAAGAGTAAGAGGGTTCTCTCCATAAAAAGTCCCAAAATCCCAAACAAAAATGGAGAGCTAGATAGATAGAACGATGAAATATGTGAGAGAGATAGAGCAAGAGAGAAATCACCAACCTGCGGCCGAAGATCTAGAGCTTAATAGGCGGAGGCGAGCGTTGAGTTGGAGCAGCGAGCCCTAATTTTGCAGAGAGAGAGGACGATGCCGAGCCCTTTTGCAGAGAGAGAGGAGGATGTTGTGCTTTCTTTGGACAATTGCTACCGAGATTTGGTTTCATCCTTTTTTTTTAATTCGGAAAATAGGCTTTAATTGGAAAATGCGGCGTTTTCCTTGTTTTCTAAACCCAGGCTGTTTGTGAAGAAAACGTGGAAAACGTCAAATTCACGTTTTCCATTTCCTTCACAAAAAATTGGGCTTGTTTTTGAAAATGTTTTCCAAAAATATTGCAACAGAACGTGTTTTCGATGTTTTTGAAAACTGAAAATGGAAAATAGCTTGAAAATGCCAAACAGAAGACAGCCTTAGATTTACATTTTTGACATTACCCAACAATTGAGAATTCAAGCGTTGCCATGTAAAGTTGGTGTGAACTCTTAGAACATTATAAATTAGAACCCCCCTTGTTTCTTTGTTTTGAAAAATCAATATAAACCACCTTCAATTCATTAGTTGGCTTAACGTAACACAGGCTTGTACACACCCTATTTTTCTCTATCGAACTAGGCAAATTAAGTATTTGTCTCAAAGCCAGATTCCTCAATTGGTATGTGCTGTTTGAATTGTGTCTTTCTAATGTCACTCCCATGGTGGTGATAAGAGCACTAAATTCTGTACCTT
This sequence comes from Jasminum sambac, assembly GCA_018223645.1. Lineage (NCBI taxonomy): Eukaryota > Viridiplantae > Streptophyta > Magnoliopsida > Lamiales > Oleaceae > Jasminum > Jasminum sambac. The sequence goes on along the minus strand of CP073648.1, from coordinate 22,572,012 downwards.
GATCTTCTTCATATACCATTGTGTAGCGAGCTCGTTCATTATGCTTAACAATGAACACCGGGCCCTCAATTGTGGAGCACCAAATTTTACACACGCATTTGAACCTTAACAGTGATTTAATTGGTAACCGACTTAGGATTTCAATGACCATTTCATCTGGCAAAAACATGCCCGACTTGACCATCTTCTCATTGTTTTTGTGTGTACCATGTTAGATATTTTCTTAAATTTATTTTCATTTAGATTGTTTGCAATTGACTTTCCATCTCGATTAATGTTTGCCACTTCGTGACCGAGGTTGAGGGAGCAGCGCCCCCAATGCGGGGCTCGAGGCCAACGCCCCTAAAAGGTAAACAGAGTTGGTGTTTTTGGATGAAGGGTTTTACACAAAAAGTTGTGTATGTTGAATTAACGGACATAACTCTTTGAAGGGCTATGTCTCTTCATAAAGGTGCCTATATCCATTGAAGAGATACTTCGCTTCCCAGTAGGCACAAACACTATTTATAAACGCATTCATTCTAGTCGTATGTGTCAATTCGAAATAATCAAAACATCACGCATTCTAACCTGCATTTGGCAGCATCAGTTTAATAATCGAGTTTCTCTTCGGTTTGATCAAACAAACACTTCACTATTTGAATCAAACGAAAAACTTCACTGTATCCTGAGAGAGATTTTCTATACACCCGAAGTGACGTTATTGATACGGGAAAAATATCTCTTAAAAAATGGTATGTAATACGTGCCTTGGAGTCATTACAAAATCTTTGTTACTAGAAATTTCCCAACATACCCATTCTAAATTATAGTGAAAATTTGATTCGCAGAACAGATCTGGAAATTGAGTTGTGTCAGGACAGAGTACAGGCGGAGATCTACGTTTCTAGGTTCTATTTATTTTGTCGGAAAAGTGGAACTCTCGCAGATGTACGGCTGCGGAGTTTTGGATATCAGAAGATTGAAGGGAAATTTGCAGTTATATATGAGATGGGAATTGGATTCGTACTAGGATGTAATGTTATTATTTATCTATGGATTAAAAGATTGAAAAGAGGATAAATATAAGCAAATATATATGTTGGATATTGCCAAAAATAAATCCAAAGAAAAAAAGGAAAGCTTTTTGTCAAAGTCATAAACCAATTTGAATTATGAAGTTTTCTCCTAATTTTGGCAGGTTTAGGTTTGTTATTTTATTATAAATTGATGTGTTCTCTCTTCTTGTAAGATGCATCATACACGTATGGGTCCCACTTGAGGCCCCCCTCCAATCAGGAGGGGGGCCATATGACGTGGGGAATCTCCCCATGTGGGAAGGGGATTATTTTTGGTCAAATGTTATCAAACACAAGGTATTCTTTAATGAAAAGCTTATTGCAATTGTGTGAGCATGATTCTCAAGAGGTCACGAATATCACTGCCACTATATGAGCAAATATACAAAACTTTACATGCAAGGTGTAGTGTGAAAATAGTCATTTACCGTTGAATCCCAATGACCCACAATATCTCTGTCATATAGAACTTTCAAAGCAACACGAAACACTATGAATAAGCTTGCTTAGAGATGGGAGGATGATCTAATCTCTGAAAGTAACTTTTATTTGGCACACAATTTAGTTATGTATGTAATGCCCATGTTTATGCATTTGCTCTAGCAGTAAAATTTCCATTTCAATTATTTCTTTATTTGTATTTTATATGCTCGATCTCATAATAGATTTTGAAGTCTCAAACATACATAAAAGCTAGATGGAATGAAATGGGAGGATGATCCCCCGTTAATGTGTGTGTTTTTACACATTTTTATACATTCTTTTTAACCTCACTCATTCTCTCTCTTATTTCACATTCATATATCTCGTGGGACCTACCTATACTTCACAAATCTCCATCATTCAACTTCACTTATTCTCTCTCTTATATCACATAAAAATCCATTTTTACACATATACTAACACATGCCTAATCTTTGGTATACTGAGCACTTCCAGATGCATCGACCATTCGTGCTGATTGGAAATGTTGGATAACTTTGTATCATCTTACATGTACAGGTTTTGAAGTTTCTTATGCCGATGATGGGAGGATCGATACAAATATGCGTCTTGAGGATGATGCACTAAATATCGAAGACACCAAAGTCGGTGGGGAAAAGGTTCATAGATTGAATGACAAATTGGCAAAAGATCTTAGTGTTAAGTGAGATTGAACCTGAGGTTGGAATGAAATTTGGTATTGTTGGTGAATTGTATAAATTTTACAAAAGTTATACAAAGCGCATGGGCTTTGTTGTTAGAAGAATAAATTCAAAAAAGGGAAAAGAAGACGGAGTTGTAATAAATGTAGCGTTCACTTGTAGTAGGGAAGGCAATAGAAAAAGCGGTAGGTTCTAAAGATCAACACAACATTCCAAGTTATGGGTCCTTTGTAACCCCACGAAAAGTGATAGAGGCACAAGAGCACAAAATGATAAAAGCTAGCCATAAGCTTTCGAGGGGTTTTTGATGTTTTTAGTACTTATCATTCAACAATTATTTCTGTTGAGTTGTCATTTGTGTATGCACTTGATAGTTTTTCAATGGTGTTTGTCGAGACTTGAATGTTGATCGCATGGTGGTATAGGTACTTTTATGCTTGAGATTCTATTTTAGCATTTCTCATGTCAATATTGAAAATATATATATTAGTCAGTCTTTCATGTGACCAATTTGAACTAATCAGTATTTCATCTTAGTTTGGTGATTGGTCTATTTATCAGAGAGTTTACTCATCAACAAAGGCATAGTAGTTTCACCTTTCTTTACATTTATTACCTAAGGCAGGAAACCAACATTCTCTGATAACTTCAGTCACTCATACGTTCATAGGTAAAAAGTTATGATATGCTCACCCATCAAGATCTACACCATAGCCATGGCAAGGTCAAAAAATTACAAAGCTACAAAAGGCACCATTGAATTATAATAGAGATTGAATAATATATCTCACTTAAATCTTCAAACTTTGGCCACTAATTTGTTAGTTGCAACGTTTTCTCCACTGGGCGGACCTTCATCCCACTTGAAAAATTCACATTCATTCTCAGTGTAATTGAAGAAGAATCTCCCCTTATCAATTGTATTCTTCGCCCTCTCTCTCTCTCTCACGGTTCCCACTTTACATTTGGGCATGCTTTTCTTGTGGAGCAAATCGACAACCAGTGCCCTGGCTACCTAGAGTTGTGCGAAAATCCTATGACATGACAAATAAATGGAGGTGTGAAATTAAAAAGGTTATTCTTATTACACTGATCATGACATTTCAATTAAAAGAAGAAATAAATTAGTTTGAGGATAACATAGGAAAATAAACTCCAAGATAAGAAATAGCAAGTAGATCGTGCAATTTGAGAGCCCTTCGTAGCCTACTTTTCAAATTTCTCATTTTCATCTAAACTTTCCTTGCCAAGAAGCCCAAGAAAAGAAACAAGGGCTTGTGAAATTAGTAACCCATGAAAGGTGACTCATATATAACTTCACTTACTCTCTATTGACTATTGAGTATCAAGGCTACAAATTTGGCTTGTTCTCTGTGTATGTTACTTCATATAAGATTAGCGTAGTAATTAAATGTGGTAATTTATGGATAATCACTATATTGAGCACTGGAGTAATAAATCAATCACAAATTCACAAAGGTTAGTATTATAACATTTTTTTTCAATAATACACATTAAATAAAGACATAATGAAAAAAATTAAATGTACACAAATATGAAAAGTAATACATATTTTGAGATGGACCCAAAAAAAAAATCATACCTTTGTGGGACGAAAGGAGTAGCTCGTCGGACAATGTTTATGTAGTTAAATTGCAAAGAACTTTTTTTAGAGAAAAATGTGATAAGTAGTGAACTTTTTTTTTTTTTTTGTAGTGACAAGTAGTGAAATTAAATTAAATTAGTGCATGTTAAGATTTGTTATAAAAGTATAGAAATAATAGAGAGAATTTAGAGAGAATGAATTATAAGGAATTCACAGGAATAGTTTTCATTAATAATTGAAGCCCTATTTATAGGAAAACTTCAAATGGCATAATCGTAATTACATAATTTCATCAGGGACATAATAGTCATTCACATTAATAAAATAATATATAATATTTCACTCGATTCCCTCGGGTGAGTTTTATATTCATAACACTCCCCCTTGAATGACTATTTGATTGCCTTCTAAACTTGTTTGGAGAAAAACCCAATGAAACTTCCAAACTGATTGTAAGAAAGTTTAGAATGGTCATATACTGTTTCGTCGAAATATTTCTCCCCCTGATGTCGATCACCAATATAGGAGTACGTACTGCCTCGTTAAAACCTTGTCAAGAAAACCCAGTGGGAAAAAACTTGATCGAAGGAAAAAGAGTACAGTTACTCCATCTGATTTCATATCTTGAGGACCGATATCCTTACTTCTAGTAAAGGATTTCAATATCATCATTGTTTGGATCTAAAACATTGTCTCTATTATAACTTGATCCAATATATACACTGTGTCGATTTCTCTTGTCGTCCTCAATATACCATGAATATGCCTCGTTAAAACCTTATTAGGAAAAACCCAGTGGGAAAAATCCTAATGAAGGAAAAAGAGTACATTATTCATGTGAATACGCCTTTAATGTTGCCTCATTAAAAACCTTGCTAGGAAAACCCAGTGGGATAAAATCTCAGTCAAGGGAAAAAGAGTGCAACGCGTATTTTATACAAGTATGCTGCAAGCATTTTAAAATCTTTCATAGATTTGTATGAGTATCATATACATTGGTTCATACTCTTCATTTATCTCCACGTGAATGAAATTTTAGATGCTATACAATATCATGTTATATTCAGTGCATACATGCAATCAACAGTTTCAATCTCATTTTCTCACTATATCAAGATATATACCTAAATCTCTTCTGGAGATTTCATATTAGTTGAGATTGGGCTGCCTCATTAAAAACCTTGTTTGAGAAAAACCCTTTTGGGACAAAAACATCAATCAAGGAAAAGAGTACAGCATATGAATTTCTCAACAATATCAATGTAGATATTTTGAGCCGTTGTATCTGTGATACAATAATACATTTGAAACCTCTTCAAGAGTTTCATTCTCATTTCTCATTAAACCAGTGCATGAACACTTTAATCATAAGGGCATATATTTCAGCATCAGCATTTTCGATGGATTTTAATATCCTCACTATTATTGATAGTATGTAACGCTATCTTTTCATAGTGTGTCGACACTTTCAATTTTATTTCTTTCCCCATATCGACATAACTTATCGAGATATCTCATTATCAATCCTCTTGTAGGATTACACAATATAGTTATGTCTATATACTCTTCAAGAGCATATGCCTCCGTTATTAAGACCATCTTTAATAATTTGCTTCGATATATATGATTGGGGAAATGTCATAATATCAACGCTTCTGGCGTGCTAACTTATCAAAGCATCTTAACTGATATATGTGATTGTTCATAGCATCTTTTATGCATCTTTGAACTTCAAGTTCATATTTTAATTGTGAGGATATAGTATGATGCATTTCACATATCATTTTCAGCCTTTAATACTCCCCCTCATGCTAAGAAAATTTAGAACACTAAAACTCATATATATTTTTATCATTCAGTCTTAATATGAGAATTTATATAGTTTGCATTCTATTCTCGATATTGACAATTTATTGGAGGACTTTAAATAATTTGCCACATAATATCCCACTTGTATGCATACTCAATCCTTCAGGATTTATTCAAGTATTGGGATATACATTTACTAGCTTTATCATTAAATCTGGGAAATCATGCTCATACTGTGAGCAAATATTTAAATAAATTTCAAATTACTTAATCATATACACATGTGACTATCTAGTGGATCCATATCATAATATCTAGTAGTCCACATGGAGGATGAGTGGGCCCATATTTCTCATCCTTTATATATTCCAGATATATTTGGGATTTATTCCCAATATTAGCTAGTAATGATTTCATTATTTATCGAGAACAATCATTGAAGAATTCTTTTAATTCTTCACTTGAAATATTGATTTCAATAATTCTTTAAACCGGGATGGTCGGTCAGGATTACGCAAGCAGTATTATTAAACTTTTAGTTCAGTAAATTCTTATATCGATTTCACTAGTATCTGTATGGTGCTCAACATGATTTATTACTTTCATCATATGTGTAGCTCACCGACATATTCCATCATGTTTCGGTAGCATTATTACACATCACTGTTCAAGCGTGGAATCTTAGCACATACGCTTCATGTTTCGATACTGTTCCAACGCGGAGTCTTACCTCATACGCGTTTATAAATTATCCGGGCACTTACAGTATTCACCATAATAATGGTCCATATATAATAATGGATAATTTACTCTCAAATCGTCGAAAATACTATCCATCACTACCGATCAAAATCCTAAAAAGGATTTATCGAAGTAGGGTTGAAAGGTTGAGGATGCTAATGAATAAGGGTATCCCACAAGATATCCGATGGTTGATTGAAGCAAAGGTTCGATTATCTGGTGAGGTTTCGATTCCTTCTAAATACATGCCTGGTATGGGTAAAAGTAGTTTTTCAAAGAAACGGAGAGCAAAAAGATTAGGAGGATGCTACAAGTGTGCTCGGTGGACATGTGACACTCGATGTAAATCTGTGGGGTACGTGTCTAGTAACCGAGAAGATAAGATAGCATTCATTAAGGATGGATTGAGTAAGGAGCCTTTGGATGATATTCAACAGGCTCTTGAGACACATCCTAGTGGACACGTGCAAGGTGAGCTGATGGCCTTATGGGCCAAATTCAAAGATGAACAATCACGTTATAATCTTGAAAAACTTACTTTAGAAGATCCTGTTTGTAAATTTAGTAGAAAAATTTAGTATAATAATTTTCTCATATTAATGTAAGGAAGTTCGGTGTAATAACGAAGATCAATGTTTTTCTTGTAATTGTAAATATTGTTTTTCAATTTTTAAGATATATATATGTATATATATATATATATATATATATTATTTTTCAATCACCGATAGGTATATGTCATTTCACTAAAATTTTTACGCTTTTTCTCTTTCATATTTGTCAAAAAGTAAATAGTACAATCAATTATTGGTTTGAAAATTTTTCTTTAAATAGAGGATTCATATATCTCTCATATTCATACATTAAAAGTATAGTGCAAAAGAGAGATAGGAGTAGAGATGGATATGGAGATTTTAGAATCATCTTATACAAGTCAGCCTTTACCTCGCCAGATTAAAACCATATGTGTTCTTGGTGGCTCCAGACTAATAGGTCATATCCAATATGTGGATATGGCCGACCAACTTGTAAGGGAGTTAGGAAAACAAAATATCAATATACTATATGGAGGGACTAATAACAAACTATTAAGGAGTCTTATGATGGCCGCACAATCATGGGGATAAGAGTGTCAAGTGTAATACCTTTTCATCGAATTGGAGGCGATGTCGAATTAGAGTTAGAAATGTCATTAGTCCAGATGGATTGATGCTACAAACACAATCCATCCACGACTGCCTGATGTACATGATGAGCAATAGTGATGCTTTTATTGTTCTTCCAGCGGCTATAACACGCTGGAAGAAATATTCAATATAGCGTCATTTGCCGCAGTGGAACTTTCATAACAAACCCATAGGTTTGTTGAATATTAATTATTTCTTTGATGGTTTGCTAGCATTTCTAGATCAGGGTGTAGAACATAAATTTATTTCTCGTTATTGAGAAATATACTTGTTTCCGCTTAATACGATTCTTTGATCTACTCATCAAGATTCAATCATATGTTCAAAAATCATGGAAAGTTGAAACCCGTCGGTCCACGGACCATCGGTGTCAAGAGAAAAAGAGATCCTTTGGATCTTTCATTATAAACCGAATGTTCTGGTGGCGAGTTACTTTAGTATTTATACTCTCGAGACGTATCCCTCATTTATGGGTTCAATATGTATTTTCTTTTCGCATGTTTATTGCCATCTTTGATATTCTCAATATGTTCCACTTCGGCTGTTTTGTACTTCTTCTGGAGTAATAATAATAATATCATATTGGCTTTATTCAAATACATAAATCTTAGTGATTATGCTTCTTCGAGAGCATTTTATTCTCATATTAATACAATCTCATATCATCGATGAGATTACTTCATATAATCTCTCCATGCGATATATTTTCTTTGATTTATCAACATGGGATCTATTGAGCATTTTACTTTCATCTATTTATTCAATGGTAACTTCAGGTACCACTTACTCAATTTTCTCCATCAATATTCAATAGACGTGGAAAGTGAACATTCCTTTATTAAATGCTTCTTTAAGAGCATTTCTCATTATATCACAATATACTAATCTCATAATGAGATTTTTCACCACGGTATATTTTCTTTCTCTTTTATCGCAATGGGATTCTTTGAGCAATTTCATTTCATCAATACATACAACTGCAAATTCTGGCATCACTTGCTCAAATCCCTTCTTTAATATCAATAGAATATTCATATCGAATATATATAAATCAGTTATCCAACTGTGGGGTTTAATCCAATCACATTTGTAATAAGTATTCTAAACGTGTGGTATAACCCATCACATTGAAAATATGCATACCAATCGTGTAATATAACTCACCACATTGGAAATATATGCGAAATTTAAAGTGCCTAAATTTAAATTGCAGAAATTAAATTTCTTCCAATAGGTGGTCGAACCTACCTTATGTGAATTATTGCAATAAATATAAATTTACGGAATTTAAATTGCCAGAATTAAAATGCATAATGATTAACTACTTCTTCAGAGTAGGATCTCGCTTTAGTAGAAGGTATCACCCATCACTTAGCATATAAATTGTATAAATATATAAAACCTTCGTTCGCTGATGGTTGAACCCATCATCGTGTAGGAGGTATTGCGATATTTAAATTGCGGTAAATAAAGTACGAGAATTAAATATTGAAGCTTCTCTGCGGGAGCGCATTTGTTCTTCTAGAACAAATTCTCATTACTTCTACAAGAGCTCACTTATCCTTTTAGAATAAGTATATTATGTATTTAAACTCTTGAGTTAAAATAATATTCCGATCTTTTAACTCAAATGGACTTCAGGTCGTAATTAATGGATTTAGAATTTCTTCGGGAATATTCTATCCATTTTTGTTTATTGTCGTCAAAGTAAAGCACCGGAGGTCGAACGATCGTCTACGCCAATCGCTACGATTCTTGTGCGTCGCTGGCAGTGCGCTACACATATTTCTTTATAAAATATTAATACATACTCACCGCTGCCAACCATTATTTCGTGGCGATCGCCTGGCAAGTGCGTGGCGTTACACATATTTCTTTATAAAATTTTAATAGTATAAGGATTAATACGTAAATATCACAAGTCCAAGGACCCTTTGTAACTTTTTCAAAAGTTGGGAGTCTTGATTTGTAAATTTTTGAAAATTTACCTTATCAATATTGATGTCAAATCAAGATCTTGTTAAATCGAGTATAATGGAGTCGATAAAATTTGATTTTGATAATGTATGCTCCTTATATCTGGAGAAAACGAATGTTATAGTTTAATATATTATTATATTATAAAATAATAATATATATACCTTTCCGCCCTTTTCTCGATTTTCCTTCTGCCGAATTCGTTTCGTATATTTACTGGATTAGGAATTAAAGACATGAAGTAACACGGTGTGATTTGTGAGTACTTTTGGTTTCAATTACAATTGAAGAGAAGATGCGTGTAGGAGAAGTTTATTAAAAACAATTAGTTATTTGAGAAATGTTTAATCCAGGTTTACGATACTGAGGAGGATCATCGTTAGATCTGTAGAAGCATACTCCCTTCTTATTACTCAAATTTAGAGACTGTCTTTAATAACGTGTTATAAAAGTATAGAAATAATAGAGAGAATTTAGAGAGAATGAATTATAAGGAATTCACAGGAATAGTTTTCATTAATAATTGAAGCCCTATTTATAGGAAAACTTCAAATGGCATAATCGTAATTACATAATTTCATCAGGGACATAATAGTCATTCACATTAATAAAATAATATATAATATTTCCCTCGATTCCCTCGGGTGAGTTTTATATTCATAACAAGATTCAAATTTTTATAAATTTTTATGTATTTTCATGTGAATTAGGAGAGAGAGAATAAGTAGAGTGGAATGGTGATAATTTGTATAGTATATGTAGATTCTATAAAATATATAAATGTGATTAGTTTGATTAAATTTTAATTTAAATGAGAATGAATTATAAATTGTGGAAGGTTGGACCATCAAATTTTAAAAATGGACCTCGAATAAAATACCAAACGGTGTAGTCTTTTTTCAAGTTCTCTGCTGCTTGTTCCTGACAAACAATGTCCACCAAAAGAGGGGAGGAGTCGGAGAGAAATGTAATGAAAGAAAAGGGACAGAATCTTAATGGAAACACGCTTAAACCAGTAAAGTTGGAGGAAGAATCTGAAGTACCCATTCCAGAATATAATCGACAAAAAGAAGACAGAGAAGAAGAACCCAGTTCAGAAACTGAAGATGAAATCCCAATTTCTCAATATCTTAGATCCAAAGGGAAGAAAGTTGACTGCTCTTCTCTGGTATCTCTCATTCTCTTTCTGCTTACTGTGATTTTATGGCTTTTTAATTATTCTGTTTTATGTCCAAAAGGCGGTTTTTCCCCCTTTCTCCCATTGTGTGAGAAATTAGCGAAAAATAGAGGAAATTTATGCAAAACTTGTGTTATAATGTTTGAGTACTGTATTTAGAGTTGATTCTGGACTGCACTCAGCAGTAATTTGAAATTTGAACCTATTAACAAATACCCACTGCGGTATGTATGTGATCATCTTCAATCAATATAAAATGGTGGCTATTTCGCCATTCAAAAGTATTTCTTGTACTTTTAAATCGTTTGGTCATATCATCTACAATTAGGAAGGTTTTCTCTGAAATGTAAAATAGTTGTATGTCTTCATTTCCTCAGGGAAGCCTTCGCCTTCTGTGATTGATAAAAAGCTCCTCAATCTTCTTGATTTTATAGAAAAAAGAAAAAAAAAAAATTTATCTTTGCAGTCAGATTCCACTGTAAAGAAGGGGTATATTAGTTTATTTGTGTCCATCAGTATTAATGAGCTACACATATTCGGGCCCCACATTATTTGCAACCCTTGTGTGTAGGTGGCTAATGGCTCTTCAGTACTCTAGGAATGATAGAGCTTTTTTTCCCTTTGCCTTTGGGTGGTGTAAGAAGAGGAGAAATGTATGTTTATATTTGCAGGATGAGTTGGAGACACCATCAGAGGCCAACGAAAGGCCTTCGAGGAAGAAGAGGAAGTTTCAGTGTCTTGATTCCGACAGTACTGAGGAAGTAAGCAGCATTTTAATCTTCTTAACTTTCTTGATCCCAATTCAAAATTCAAAGGATAATTGATTCTTCCTCTGTCTAAATCTAGGAAGTTCTCCCAAATTCTCAGACACGAGGAAGGTCAGTGAAATTTATGCTACACGATAGAATTGCAACAAGGACAAAGAGTTACATTAACTAAAACTTAGCGATTCTTTTATGCAATAACCTAGTTTGTTACTATCCTAATCTAGGAAAAGAAAGATCGAAAAGAACAATGGTAATGTCCAAGATGATGATGAAGTAATGAAGAGAGCCGAAGAGGTTAAAGCAAAACTGGATAAACGATTCCCTAGCTTCTTAAAGTCAATGTCGCGTTCTCATGTTTCCGGAAGTTTTTGGCTTGTGAGTGTTCCTTAATATCAGCTAAATACAATGATTACCAAACACAAAGATTGCAAAACAGCTAAACTCAGTGTCTTTTTTTGGTGATAGCATATTCCTGGTGATTTCTGCAAACCAAATATGCCGAAGGACAATCGGATAATTATTTTAGAGGATGAAACTGGCAAAGAATATGAAGTAAGATATATTGCTGCTAAAATGGCGCTAAGTGGTGGTTGGAGAGGATTTTCCTTGGGGCAGAAATTGCACGAGGGGGACATTGTTGTTTTCCATTTGGTTCAGTTTGACAAGTTTAAGGTAATAACATGATAATATGTAATTATGATCTTCGTGTTCGTTGTTGCCCCATAATAACATTTGTTTTTTACACTTTTTAGAACCTTGCGTTAGATTGAATATGTTGTGGCTGTGGAGTAATTGGAAGAAGTTAATTATATGTATGTTTAAACTTGTTGTCTAGGTGTACATTGTGAGAGGAAGTAGTTCAAGTGAGATCGATGAAGCCATTGACGATTCAAATCTAGACTCCCTTTGTAGTGATGAACACGAAATCAACGGTAAGGATTCTCCATTCCAAAAGATGGATACTGGTCATAATAGCTCTTTCGTCGAGTTTCACGAGTTCAACATCGAAGTCAATGGTGCCAATTTAGACTCATTACTTACACAAGATGTCTGCAAGAACTACTACACGCTTTGCCTTGCTCGAAACTCGTATCTTCATCATCGTCTCAAGAGCAGCAATGATTTGTTAACAGCTGGGATAATTTCAGAGACCACAAAAATTGCAGATTATATCAAAGGGTGTAAGCTTTCGACCTCTACCGACGATTTTGCAATGTGGGACACGACGTTAGAGGGGTTCGAGGTATTGGGCATGGATGTTGGATTTTTGCGTGCTCGAATAAAAAAACTTATGAATATTTCTACTGCAATGAGAGAGTTGCCAGAATTCAAGGGGTATGAAGAAGCTAGGCTTCAACGAGATGGCATTGATGAAGAGATTGAGAATCTAAAATCAAGAATGCATAAACTGGAACGAGGAAAAAGGAAGCTTGAGGGTGACATAGATGCTTTGAAGGTAGAAGTTGAGAATTTTGGGTTCATGTTTGAACTAGAAGCTAATACCCCATGGTATCCATGACAGTGATAACCGTGTATGATGTTGTAGAAATGTATGAACGTAGCCTTTTGAATGGATTATTACAAAATCAAGACCTTCAAAATGATGATGGAGAAAAAGAAATTTAATTTGATAAAATTTACTTTACTTTGTCGACTAAACGTCTATCCAAATGATAAATACTTGTTCAAATCGCTAAATAATACTCCCTCTATCCCACAAAATATATTCCACGTACTTTCTTTTTTACATAGATTAAAAAATCTTAATTATTATTTGTGGAAAAATACAATTTGAGAATATATCTTCTAATCCTACCATTTCATTTCTTTAATATTTCACTTTAAGTATTCTTTTTAGTTGATTATAATGTACAATAAATAAAGTATATTAGAATACCAAAAAATAAATTTATAAAAGCATATTATAATTTGAGATAGATAAAAAAGAAATAATGGATTATAATAGCGACACGGAGTCAGTAATTCTTCTTATTATTGATCACATACATGCAACGCTGATAAATACTCAAAACTCGTTCGAAGCACGTGTTTTCCCCTCATATAATAAAAATAATAATAAATAAATACTATGAACTTTCGACAATATTTCAATTGCTCCACTCAACTTTCATTTTTCTTTTGTTAATGGTATCAGTGAATTTCAATACTTTCCCTAATGGTCACTTCATTAGCTAGTTAAATTACGACTGAGCCTTGTTTGTAAGTTTTTTAATAATAAAAATTGTTTTTATCTCTCTAGATAAATATACTTCTTAATAAAATTACAAATATATGTTCCAAAGTATATGTGATCTAATCGATTTATAAATTTTGTAGTCGCAATTTGAGTAGATAGTGTATTTACCTAACGCCCACTCTTTTGTCTCACAAAAATATATCTAATTTAACTTTCACATGAATTAACATCTATGATTAATATTATTTAAAAAGTTGTCAAATATATCCCTATATTAAATGATGATAATTTATTTTTATTAAGAACAAATTAACACTGCATTTTAAATAAACTTATAATGTAAAATGAAGAAATTCAAATGTACACAAACATGAAAAATTGCTATATTTAATATAATTTTTTTTTTTTGTTATAAAGTGAGTAGTAGGGACTTTCAAGGAAAAAAAAGACTAGTTAGTGAGTTAATTGAGAGATTAAAAGTTAGATGATCAAATTCAAAAATCAGTGAAATAAACTCACTCGCAGATAAATACCAAACGGTGTACTCGACTCCACTTAAGTGCCTTTTTTCAAAAAAAAAAAGGGTGATTCTAAACGGAGCCCCAAAATTTACTCTCCAGACTCCACTTTTCACATTTTTCCTATTCTGCCCTTTAGTGGTAGGGGGAAAAAAGAAGCAGCTTCTTCAAGCTATCATTTTCAATAGCAAATGCTGCCAGAAATTTGCTGTCGGAGGTGTTCACCCTGCACTGGTATTCGGCCAAAAAGGTGTCAAGAAAAAAAAAAGAGGATAAAATTGGAAAAAAATTTGTAGGTGGGTGTAGAGAGTACATTTTGGGGTGCATTTAGATCGAATAATTCTGCAAGTACACATATAGTGTACACACAATTGTCATAACCTAATAGAATAAAGCATAAAATGACCATAATACCCCCAAAAGTGGGGGACTTGGTGTGCCAAATTGTTGTACACTTGTGTGTATCACAAGCAAATACCTTTAGAATCACCCCTAAAGAGATTCTCTGCATCTCCTTCCTTACAACTTCTCGGTACAGAACAACAATGTACCCAAATATGGAGTTGGAGAGAAATGCAATGGAAGAAAAGAGAGAGAATCTCGGTGGAAACACCATTGAAGCAGTTAAAGAAGAGGTGGAGGACAAAAGCGGAGAAGAACTTTCAAAGCCCATTTCAGAAAATAATGGGCTAAACGAAGACAGAGAAGAAGAAGACGCCACTTCAGTAATCCCCATCACTAAGTATCTGAGATCCAAAAAGAAGCAAGTTGACTGCTCTTCTCTGGTATATCTCCTTCATCCTGGTGCCTACACTGTTTTATTATGGCATTTAAATTTTTTCATTTTTATGTCCCAAAGGGTTCCTTTTTCCCTTTTTCGCCCTTTTTGAAGTGTTTACATTACTGTGTGTTAAGGGATAATCTTCAATCGAAACAAAGTGAGGCGTTTGGTCTACACCTATTCCTACACACTATTAACATTTAGCACTCACCACACCTCCAAGGGTAAAAATAATATTTCACCATGATCCTCTGATAATATTTTACCATTTGAAAGCTTTAGCATTTCTAGTACTTTTAGAATGTTTGGTCTATGTTTGTTTGTAGAATAATTCTGGGTGAACACACAAATTCACTACCACACACTGTCACACCCTAATACATAAAATACGAAAAGGCCAAAATCCCCCCCCCCCGAATTGGGGGGGAGGGGGGGGCAGACTCCCATTAGTATGTGGTATTTTACCACACAAACAATGTGTGTACTCCAAGAATGGTCCTTGTTTGTATCAATTGCTACTAATGATCTACACAGACTACCACGTTGGTACTCTAGGAATAATAGAATCTTTTTTCCTTCGCCGTTGGGTGGTGTAAGAAGAGGAGAAATGCATGTTTATGTATTTGCAGGATGAGTTGGAGATACCATTAGAGGCGAATGGAAGGCCTTCGAGGATGAAGAGGAAGTCTCAATGTGTTGATTGTGATACAGAGGAAGTAAGCACACATTTCTCATCTTCTTCACTTTCTTTATCCCAATTTGAAATTTAATTTAAGGATAATTAATTCTTGTTTTGTCTAAATCTAGGAAGTTCTTGCAAATTCTAGGACACAAGAAAGGTAAGTGAAAAAATTCATGTTACATGATTAACTAATTAATCTTGACGATTCTTTGAACTAATAGCTTATTTTTACTATTATTTGTAAACTAGGAAAAGAAACATGGGAAAGAACAAGGGTAAAGAGCAAGACAACGATGAAGTCATGAAGAGAGCCGAAGAGGTTAAAGCAAAACTGGACAAACGATTTCCTAGCTTCTTAAAGCCAATGTTGCGTTCTCATGCTTCTCGTCTTGCTTTGCTCGTAAGTCTTTGCTAATATCAGCAAAATAAAATGTTTACGAGGCACAAAGATTGCAAAACAACTCAGTTAATGTGTCGGTTTTTGGTGATAGCATATTCCTGTTCATTTCTCCAAACCTTACATGACGAAGGAGGATAAGATATTGATTTTGGAGGATGAAACTGGCAAAGAATATAAAGTAAAATATATTGCTGGTAAAACGGCGCTAAGTGCTGGTTGGGGAAGATTTTCCCGTGGGCATAACTTGCTCGAGGGTGACGTCGTTGTTTTTCATTTGTTGCGTTCTGACAAGTTTAAGGTAATAACTTAGATACTACGTACTTATTATAGTCGCGTTAATTGTTGTCACTTAACAACCTTTTTTATTACCAATGTAGCGTTTCCTTTCAACCAGTGTTCCAAAAAGCGTAAAAAAGAAATGAGCCCTTGACGCTTTTTCGCCCTTTAATTATGGTTTTTAGAACCTTGTTTTTCACTGAATTTTGTGGTGCAATAATTGGAAGAAGCAAAAGCTAATTATTAAACTTGTTGTCCAGGTGTACATTGTGAGAGTAAGCAGTTCAGGTGAGATCGATGGAGCCATTGATTATTCAAATCGAGCCATTCATCCTATAGATGAACATGAGATCAACGATGAGGATTCTCCCATCCGAAATATGGATGATGGTCATCATAACTCTTTTATCGAGTTTCACGAGTTCAACATCACAGTCAATGGCGCCAATTTAGATTCTTTACTCGCACAAGACGTGCGCAAGAACTACTACGAGCTCTGCCTTGCTCGAAACTCATATCTTCATCATCATCTCCAGGGCAGCAACAATATGTTAGCTGCTGGAATAATTTCAGAGATCACAAAAATTGCTGATTACATCAAAGGAAGCAAGCTTTCAACCTCTAGTGATGATTTTACAATGTGGGCCAAGATATTAGAGGGGTTCGAGGTGTTGGGCATGGACGTTGGATTTTTGCGTGCTCAATTAAAAAAACTCATGGATACTGCTACCACGATGAAAGCGTCACCAAGATTCAAGGAGTACGAAGAAGCTAGGCTTCAGAGAGATTGCATTGATGAAGAGATTCAGAATCTAAAATCAAGAATGCACGAGCTCGACCAAGCGAAAATGAAGCTTGAGAGTAACATTGATGTTCTGAAGGTAGAGGTTGAGAAATTTGAGTTCATGTTTGAAGTAGAAGCTAATACCCCATGGTCTCTTTGATAACCTTTTATGATATGTACATGTATGAACTCAGGGGGTGTTTGATTGGAGGATGAAAAAGGAATTGGAATTCCTTCATGGAAATTAAAATTCCATTTTTAACTAGAAAATGTGTATTCTTTGTGAGAGGATGAGATTCTAATTTCATAGAAAATGGAATTATGTTTGATTGAAAATGAAATTGCGTTCGACTGCTCCATCGAAATTTTGAATGGAAAATAATTCCAATCGAACAGACTTAGCTTTTTGAATGGATCATTACAAAATCAAGAGCTTGTGCGATTGAATCTCTATTTTAAAAAGTTCGATCACATTAGTTGGTGTTTGACTTTATTACATACTCTTACACCTCCGCATTAAAGAATTAAGTATTAAGCTATCACATCACAATGTCGTGGGCTTGTTCTATCCAATATATAGGAAATTTACTCGAATGACATATTAGATGTATAATTAAAAATTTTGAGAAAAAAGTATTAAAATATGTAAAGTAATTGTATGAATGGTTGAAAATGATGAGAGAGAAAAAGTTAGTAGTAATTAGTGGAAATTTATTGTGCATAGAACAAATTCCTTCACACCACAATTTGTGTTTATTTATTGCACTTAAGGTCCTCAACACGTTAATTTTATTTTTTATTTATTTTTTTTTTTTTTTTTTTGGCACGATACATTTATGCTCTACAATCCATCCATTAGCAAATCGCATCCTTTGCATTTTTTTCAAATCATAAAAATATTATATTTTTGTCCTTTTCCTTTTATTGATTTTTTAAAGAAATATGAAACATTTATCTTCTACAATCCATCAATTAGCAAATCTCATCCTTTGCATTTTTTCAAATCATAAAAATATTATATTTTGCACTTTTCCTTTAATTGATTTTTTAAAGAAATATATAACTGGTTTACGACGTTCCAACTAAGTTTTTTGAATGGCAAAATATTATCAGAGACAGGTATTCTTTAATAAAAGGATGAGTACTGTAAGCATGATGCTGAAAAAAGGGATATGGGCACAAGGTGTAGCATGAAAATGGTCATTTATGGTTGCATTATTATTATTATTATTATTATTATTATTATTATTATTATTATTATTATTATTATTACTTTTTTCTCTCTCTCGGTAAAGGAGACTCACAATATATCGTTGTCATATACAATTTCCAAAGTAATTAGTACTTTGGTGTCAACATAGATTCTATGATTACAGAAGACGCGCGCAAAAAAATATTACAAGCTTTGTCTTGCTCGAAACTCCTATCTCCATTATGGTCTTGCTAAAGGCTTCAACAATAAATTAAAGTTGTTGTCGCAATAATTTTACAAACTATAAAAATTGCCGATAATATTAGAGGGTGCACTCTTTCAACCTCTAGTGATGATTTTGCGACATGGGACAAGACATTACAAGGACTTGAGCTATTAGGCCTGGATGTTGGATTTTTGCGTTCTTGGTTAAACTATGTTTCGGAACTTTCTTCAACAATAAGAGAGACTTTGGAAATGAAGAATTATGCAGATGCTAGGCTTGCCCAAGACTCCTTAAAGGAGATTCGGACGATTGAGTAAAGATTAGAAGAGCTTAACCAAGCGAGGAAGAAGCTTGATAGCGACATGGCTTTTCTCAAAGCAAAGTCCTCAATTTCGAGATCACAATTGAAGATGTTGGAAAATAGATGAATGGAAATTGAAATTTTGCTTGAGAAATGTGTGTAATACCACATTGGAAAATGAAGGAAAATAGCATTGTGGGAAAAATTTAAATAACTATCCCACATAGGGAAAAGAAGTGAAATCGGACCAACTTAAATATGGTTTACACTTTTAAAATATAACCAATTGTCACATTGAAAATCGTGGACCAATTTCGATACGAGTCTTGGAATTTGTATGCGAGAAGAAATTGCGTACACGAATGTCGAGTTGGATTGGCCATCAAGTGCAAGATGAGTTTTGCAATTTTCCTCCACGTTTTCAACTTAAAATGGCTAGCAATTGAATATTGTAACCGTTGACAAAATGGCTAAGCATTATGCATTGGGGGTTACAACATGAGATTAATGGTTGAAGTTATGTTGCTACTACTCCTCACCTATATAATCAGCATCCCCCATGTTCCAAAGGAGGAGCACTTGGAAAAAACATACCTTCATCATCTTTTACAATCTGCCCTCTACCATCATTCTTCCAGTTATCTTGGTGATCAAGTTCAAGCACTCGATTCAGCTCGCTGCAACGACAATGCAGTATAAGTCATTGCATCCTAGGAAGCAGACGCTCATGATAGCGGGGAAACGGCGAATCTCCTTTAAGGAGATTGTGTCGAATGCAAGCCTCGACTTATTAAGTTTTGTATCTCTATCTTTTTTTTTTTTTTTTTTTGTGTAATGACGTGTTATAGATTGTTTCATATTTGTGTGCGAATCTGTTAAGCAACATCGTTTTTATAATTTTTAACAACAAAAGAATAATTAGAACTTTTAATTTCAAGATAATTAGTATCTCATTCATAAAGTAATATATATTAATAGTATAAGTTCTAATTTAGAACTTATACTATGCATATCTATTACTTTATGAATGAAAACAAAAGTACAAATTGAGAGAAATTTACTACGAAGGTGGAAGTTATTCCCCTATGTGTGTTGGTTTTGAATGTGAAGTTGGTAGGAATGATAAAAATGACTTTGTGTTTAGTGTGTTTGATTTGTATGGAAAATGTCATGTTCAAGGAATCTAATTCTATGTTTATTGTTTGACACACAAAATTTTCCAAGAAATAAAATTCTAGGTACAGCTTTCTAAAGCTTGTTTCGCTTCATTTTCAATGTAAAATAAACTCCAACTTTTCCATATAATGGGGAAAAGAATTTCCTTTACACATTTTCCAATCAAACACACTAAAAATATCGCAATATCGTCCACTTCAAAGTTCATTTTGGTAAATACATGATAAAATGAACATATTTTTTCTCCCCTTGAGAATTGGTCATACCAGGTGATCAAAGTGGCGGTAATATTTCCCTATCCACGCGCATATCCATAAGGGTCAATTTGAACGAGATCAAAGTTTGATCTTGTATGAGTATGTCCTTATCAAATTTTGATCTTGTTTTAAGTTATAAACACAATTAACAAAATTCATAGACTTTATAAATGGTGTTATAAAAGTATAGAAACAATAGAGAGAATTTAGAGAGAATGAATTCTCAGGAATTCTCAGGAATGAATTTCATTAATAACTGAAGCCCTATTTATAGGAAAACTTCGAATGGCACAATCGTAATTACATAATTTCATCAAGGGTATAATAGTCATTCACATATAATAATTACATCTTTTACCAAATTATTCCTCCACCAAATTATTCCTCCACCAAATTATTCCTCATAATTCATAACCACCACATTATTCTCAATTATTCATAACACCTAATAATTATTCTTCAATTATTATTCATAACACTCCCCCTTGAATGACTATTAATACAAATGTCTTCTGGACCTGTTTGGAGAAAAACCCAGTGGGAAAAAACTTCCAAACCGATTGCAGGATAGCTTGGAGTGGTTATATACTGCTTCATCAAAACATTGCTCCCCCTGATGTCTATCAGCGGCATATGAGTATTCACGTGCTGCCTCGTTAAAACCTTGTCAAGAAAACCCAGTGGGAAAAAACTTGATCGAAGGAAAAAGAGTACACTGCTCGTTTAATTTCATATCTTGAGAATCGATATCTTTACTTCTGGTAAATGATTTCAATATCATCATCGTTTGGATCTAAAGCATTAGCTCCATTATAACTTGATCCAATAGATACACTGTATCAATTTCTCCTATCATTCTCAATATACCATGAATATGCCTCGTTAAAACCTTATTAGGAAAAACCCATTGGGAAAAACCCTAATGAAGGAAAAAGAGTACATTATTCATGTGAATACGCCTTTAAAGTTGCCTCATTAAAAACCTTGCTAGGAAAACCCAATGGGATAAAACCTCAGCCAAGGGAAAAATAGTGCAACGCGTATTTTATACAAGTATGCTGCAGACATTTCAAAAATCTTTCATACATTTGTATGAGTATCATATACATTGGTTTTATACTCTTCGTTCATTTAGAGTGCATCAATTTTCGTACACAACTACAAAACATTCACCATGAACACATGTCTCCAAACACACAATTTAAAGCATATAAATTCATCGTAAAAACATGTAAACATATAAGTAAACCTTCATAACTAATTAACACTTAAAATATATCATTTAACATTTAATACTCACTTAATAGGTTATTTCATTCCCAGGGGCTTAGCTCACCCTTTAGGGTACTCATAAACACGGGCTTAGCTCATCCGATCCTTTAATTTCCTTTTCGGTACTACACACACGATCGGTAATTTAACTTTCATGAGCATGCAACATATAATGACCACCATGCTTATCTTTAAACTTGAGTACTAGTCATCATCATCTCATCATCTTATAAGTTAAAGATTTCACATTCACCATTTATCATCTTCAATATATCTCAATATTTTCATTATCATTGATCATATGTAGCGCTACATTTTCATATCGTGTCGACACATTTCAATTTCATTTCTTTCCCCATATCGACATAACTTATCGAGATATCTCATTATCAATCCTCTTGTAGGATTACACAATATAGTTATGTCTATATACTCTTCAAGAGCATATGCCTCCGTTATTAAGACCATCTTTTATAATTTGCTTTGATATATATGTTTGGGAAATCTCATAATATCAACGCTCAAGCGTGCTAACTTATCAAAGCATCTTAAGCGATATATGTGATTGTTCATAGCCTTTCATGCATCTTTGAACTTCAAGTTAGTATTTCAATTTCGAGGATATAACATGATGCATTTCACATATTATTTTCAACCTTTAATACTCCCCTCATCTTTGAGAAAATTTAGAACACCAAAACTCATACAGTTGGTATGATTTTAATCATATATGTTCTCATCATTCGACCTTAATATGGGAATTTAGACCGTTTGCATTCTATTCTCGATATCGGTAATTTATTTGAGGACTTTAAATAATTTGCCATATAATATCCCACTTGTATGCGCATACTCAAATCCTTCAGGGATTTATTCAAATCATTGGGATATACATTTACTAGCTTTATCATTAAATCTGAAAATCATGCTCATACCGTGAGCAAATATTTCGTAAATTTCGAATCATATACACATGTGACTATCTAGTGGATCCATATCATAATATCTAGTAGTCCACATGGAGGATGAGTGGGCCCATACTTCTCATCCTTTATTCCAGATATATTTGGGATTTATTCCCAATATTGGCTAGTAATGATTTCATCATTTATCGAGAACAATCATTGAAGAATTCTTTTAATTCTTCACTTGAAATATTGATTTCAATAATTATTTAAACCGGGATGGTCAGTCCGGTTTGCAAACGAGTATTATTGAACTTCTAGTTCAAGAAATTCTTATATCGATTTCACTAGTATCAGATAGTGCTCAATATGATTTATCATAGAAATAATTCACCGAGCATATTCCATCTTTTGGTGACATTATTGTCTACTACTGTTCAAACAGAGTTCTGACTCATACGCATCACATCCGGCTATTATTTAATTACAAATCGTAGCTCTTACGCTTCATATTATTTATTTAAAATCAGTCTTATTTCATACGCGTCGTATTATTTTATAAATAAATCATCAAAATTATTGCAAAATTCATCCTAACAAGGGTCTATACATTATAATGGATCATATGCTCTCAAATCTTGAAAATACTATCCATCACTACCGATCAAAATCCTAAAAAGGATTTATCGATGTAGGCTGGAAAGATTAAGGATGCTAATGAATAAGGGTATCCCACAAGATATCGATGCTTGATTGAAGCAAAGGTTCGATTATCTGGTGAGGTTTCAATTCCTTCTAAATACATGCCTGGTATGGGTAAAAGTAGTTTTTCAAAGAAACGGAGAGCAAAAAGATTAGGAGGATGCTACAAGTGTGCTCGATGGACATGTGACACTCGATGTAAATCTGTGGGGTACTTGTCTAGAAACCGAGAAGATAAAATAGCATTCATTAAAGATGGATTGAGTAAAGAGCCTTTGGATGATATTCAACAGGCTCTTGAGACACATCCTAGTGGACACGTACAAGGTGAGCTAATGACCTTATGGGCCAAATTCAAAGATCAACAAACGCGCGTTCTGATCTTGAAAAACTTACTTTAGAAGATCCTGTTTGTAAATTTAGTAGAAAAATTTAGCATAATGATTTTCCCATATTTATGTAAGAAAGCTCGGTGTAATAACAAAGATCAATATATTTCTTTTATTTGTAAATATCGTTTTTCAATTTTAAGATATATATATTATTTTTCAATCTCTGACAGATATATGTCATATCACTAAAAAAAATTTCTGCCTTTTTTTTTTCATATTTGTCAAAAAGTAAATAGTACACTCAATTATTGGTTTGAAAATTTTTCTTTAAATAGAGGGATTCATATATCTCTCATGTTCATACATTAAAAGTATAGTGTAAAAAGAGAGATAGGAGTAGAGATGGATATGGAGATTTTAGAATCATCTCATACAAGTCAGCTTTTACCTCGCCATATTAAAACTGTATGTATTCTTGGTGGATCTAAACTGGTAGGCCATATCCAATATGTGGATATGGCAAACCGACTTGTAAAAGAGTTAGGGAGACAAGAAATCAATATACTATACGGAGGAACCAACAACAAACTTTTAGCTAGACTTATAATGGCCGCACAATCATGGGGAATAAGAGTTTCGAGCGTAATACCTTTCCATCTAGTTGGATCTAATACTCAATTGGAGCCGGTTCTACCATGGGTCCAAAGCAGGTTGGTGCTACAAAGCGCAATCCATCCACAAGCGCATGATGTATATGATGAATAATAGTGATGCTTTCATTGTCCTTCCAGCGGCTACAACACAATCGGGAGGAAATATTCAATATAGCCTCGTTGGCACAGTGGAATTTTCATGTCAAACCAATAGGTTTGTTGAATATTAATAATTTCTTTGATGGCTTACTAGCGTTTCTAGATCAGGGTGTAAATAATAAGTTTATCTCTCATACAATGAGAAAAATACTTGTTTACGCTAGTCTTGTTGATGAACTACTCATCAAATTTCATGCATATGTTCAAGAATCATGGAAGCCCAGTCCGCTTGGTCACGCAGATCGGTGTCAGCGAAAAGAAATTCGGATCCTTTAAATATTTCATTATGAATCCTAATGTTGATGGTGGCGAGTTCACGGAGTATTTATACTCTAGACGCATCCCTCATTTATGGATTCAGTATGTATATTCTTTTGCATTTCTATATTTTCGAGTGTTTAATGCCATCTTTTGATATTCTCAATATGTTCCACTTCGACTGTTTTGTACTTCTTCTGGAGTAATAATAATATCATATTGGCTTTATTCAAATACAGAAATCTAGTGATTATGCTTCTTCAAGAGCATTTTATTCTCATATTAATACAATCTCATATCATCGATGAGATTACTTCATATAATTTCTCCATGCGATATATTATCTTTGATTTATCAACATGGGATCTATTCAAAGATTTTACTTTCTTGCCTATTTATCCAATGGTAACTTCAAGTACCACTTGCTCAATTTTCTCCATTCATATTCGGTATATATGAAGAAGTAATTTTATTCTCATCGTCTACTTCTTGAGAGTATGATTAGAATATTTGATCAACTACTTCTTACGGAGTAGGATTAGTTATAACCAATCGTGTAGTATAACCCACCACATTGGAAATATGCACACCAATCGTGTGGTATTACCCACCACATTGGAAATATACTCAAACTATAAAGTGCATAAATTTAAATTGCCGAAATTAAATTTCCTCCAATAGGTGGTCGAACCTACCTTATGGGAATTATTGCAATAAATATAAATCTCACGAATTTAAATAGCAATAATTAAATTGCATAATATTTAACTACTTCTTCAGGAGTAGGATGCAACTAGTAGAAGGTATTACCCATCACTTAGCATATAAAGTGCGTAAATATATAAAACCTTCCGCTTAGTGACGGTTGAACCCATCATCAAGTATGAGGTATTGCAAGAATTAAATTGCAGTAAATAAAGTCGAGAATTAAATATTGAGCTTCTGCGGGAGGCGGATTTGTTCTTCTAGAACAAATACTCATTACTTATAAGCGCACTTATCCTTCAGAATAAATGCATTATGTAATTGAACTCTTGGGAGTTAAAATAATATTCCGATCTTTTAACTCAAATGGACTTCAAGCCATTTTATATAATCAATGGATTTAGAATTTCTTCATGAATATTCTATCCCATTTTCTTGTCGTCAAAATTAGGTCGGTTTTACCTAAGGGTAAAATTGTCCATTCAATTCGTAAAGGTAAAATTGTCAAAATATTTTATCAATGTTTTACGATTGGAAAATTATCTCCTTTCTATTTCAATTTATCAATATCAAAATGTTCAAGGACTATTTTGTAACTTTTTCAAAAGTTGGTGTACTAATTTGTAAATTTTGAAAGTTTGATAATAACATATTTCAAAACGAGTTATTACCCTATCAATGTTGGTGTCAAATCGAAGCTCTCGTTAAATCGAGTATAATGGAGTCGAGAAAATTTGATTTTGATAATGTATGCTCCTTATATCTCGAGAAAACGAATATTATAGTTTAATATATTATTAAAGTAATATAATATATATACCTTTTCCTTTTTCTTAGGGAGAAGCAATTGAACATGCACGTATTTCCTCCATTTGCCAATTCTTGAATTGCCTTATTTCTTGTCTACTGCTGTAAATGTTTTTACGTGAGTGATTGGGAAGATAGAGAGAGTGAGGCGTGAGAAAGTGGGAAAAAGATAAGAGAGAAAAGAAAGATAAGTATTGATTGGAGATGGATTAGGTTATTTATAATAATTAGGTTTACGTCTGAGAAGATCATCATAAAGATCTGTTGTAAGCATCTCCCTTCATATTACTCAATGGTAGAGACTACGTCTTTGATAACGTGTTATAAAAGTATAGAAACAATAGAGAGAATTTAGAGAGAATGAATTCTCGTGAATTCTCGTGAATGAATTTCATTAATAAGCGAAGGCTACTATTTATAGGAAAGCTTGAGATAAGACAATCGTAATTACATAATTTAAATCAAGGGTATAATAGTCATTCACATATAATAATTACATCTTTTACCAAATTATTCCTCCACCAAATTATTCCTCCACCAAATTATTCCTCATAATTCATAACCACCACATTATTCTCAATTATTCATAACACCTAATAATTATTCTTCAATTATTATTCATAACAAATGGGAGTATTTAGAAGAATAGTAATGAGTAATGACTCCCGCAACAGAGTTAGACTTTGAAGTACCACTCAACTTTAAGTGGTTTCGTTATCCCATCAAACTTTAGAATGTTTCTAGTCTATCACTTATCTTCACAAAATTACTCTTCATCCACTATTTCTCTCTCTTTTATGAAATAGGATAGAATTATATGTGGCTGAGAGAACTGTTCACGCGGCAAATAATTCCATTAATTAATGATATGACATAATTTTACATTCTAATCCAAATTCAACAAATTGAGTAGTTGTTAATTAGTCCGTGAGATAACGGGCATTGTTTAGTACTAGGTAAAGTCAACGTGATTACATCATACGGTTGTGATCACAAAATAAAATGTGTTATATAAGCACAACAATCGTGTATCTACATAAAGATTAGATGGACATCACGGATGGACATGCTAGTTCTCTTGGCGAATGAAAATTTGGTATTATGAGCAACCGATCAAATTTTCTGGTTTATCGAAAATTGGTCCCTTTAATGTTACGTTGTGATAATAATATATAAGTGACACCTTGAGTTTAATTAATATTTGTGAAGTTTTTAATCTGAATTTCAAATGTCATTCGGATTCTTTTTTTCTTTTCCAAGTTCAACCATATTTTTTGTGCAATGATAGTTCAACGCTACCTAGATGACAAATTTGAACAAATATGCACTAATTCGAGTACACCACCATTGTAGTAATCTAATGGTAACAGTAGATCATTATAGTTGCTGAATCTACATGATACGTATTACCTCAACATTGAATATATATGATATTTCAACAAGCATCTCGCATTGTTCAATACTAAAGTGGCATGTGTCCCTAAAACACAATAATCTGTGACGATATCACCACTAAATCAGTTTTATTGTTAAGAAATTTGCGTGTGGGTGTTCACGATCATTATGCACGAGTTCGCCCATCTAGTTAGTTAATAATCCATTCAATACCACGATATGTGTTCTAAAATTAGCGAATTTTAGTTAATTGGTAAACTGACAAATATTGTGTTCGTATTGGTTTGGCTCAGTAGTTCGATATCATTTCTAATTTTTTACTTGCAATTTACCTTTATTAACTACACTGTCAAAGTTAAGATGTTAATTTTAAGTGTGTTCAAAATTACTAATCTCCTTATTAAAATTCATGTTATTTATACTGTCAAATCAAATTTGACAATATTAAAATGTTCAAATCTGAGCACTCGATCAAAACTACAAACTTGCTAGAATAGCGATTCGCTTACCTTTATGCCATGCTTATATATTCTAAAATCTATATTGTGGCACAGATCAAGGAAATTTGAGATTCATTGATCCAATTAAGATGACACAATACATACAAAGCATTACTAGATTACAAAGAGAAAAAGAAATGAAATTCAAACACATCCATTACATAATAATTATTACAATGAAGTACTAAACTGTAAAAATTGTACAAACATAAACAGTCTAACACAAATACCAGAGGAGAAAAAAAAAAAAAAACCACTCACAGATACCACTTGCCCAAGACGAAGGATGATAACCAGCAAACCCTTGTTTCTCTAAATCCAGAAGGAAAAAATCAAAATAAAATAAAATGATATAAAAATCTTCATCATCTTCACCAGTTGGATCCTGTAACAAACAAATCGAACTAATATCAAAACCGTACCTTATTGAGTCAAAAGCAATTTATGTAGTTGACTCCCAAAAAAATAAAATAAAATAATGGAGAATGCTAAAACTTACCTTTGAAGTTGGCATAGATCTGCTTACGGAATAGATCTTCTGTTCTTTCTAAAGATCCATCATTCTTATCAGCATTCTTAGGTAGAATGTGAGATCTCTTTAAACCAAATCTCTCCTTCCAAAGGCTTGTACCTTTGGCTAATATGGGTGATACATTCCCATAACCATCATCATCTTCATCATCAACAAGTAGTTCATCTCTAAGAGTGGTGATCTTACTGCAGTTTTCTTTCGAGGGCAATAACTTGCCCTTGAAGAAAAGCTCATCTGCAGAAATCATGGAGTTGTTGGAGATCGAAAACTCGAAATCGGACGAGACGGGGGCTTCTCTATAGCTGTTTTCTTGCCTTGTTACTTTTTGAGGATCAGCAAAATCATTGGAGAATGAGATTCTTGGATTGTACTGGCCTTGTTGCTGCTCATTCTTGACTAGGTTTAAGCATGCCATGGGAGTGTGTGTGTGTGTGTGAGAGAGAGAATTCTCTTACTAGTCAATTTTGGACTTCACCTACTATATGTCCATCTTTATATAGGAGATTTTTTGTACCATTTGGTGTAAAATCTTGATCTGATAGATCGGTATCAATGTGTATTATTTAACATTTTCTGATCTCGTACCAAGGTTTCTTAGGTGCATGATGACACAATAATAATGATCATACTTAAAATTCGAAATCTTGGTAACGCTCTAAGTTTTCCGAATCATTTTTTTCACTAAAAATTTAATTCTTATTATTATGTATACATATCCATAGGGGAGCTCTTGTTTCAACTTTCATGTGCATGTTGTGTGCAGAAAAGTTAAAATTAAAGTTATGCAAAGTGAACAGCCATTATAGAGTTCTTATTAAATTATGAAAAATATAGAATAGTTTTATTCAGATCTGTGTTACCTATTAAGTGAGTCATGCTGATACTGAATCCATCCTCTTTACTTATTTCTTTGATTCCCTAAGCTTCTCTAATATCCCATTTTGTTTAGATTAATATGCATAATTGGCAAACATGTGAATTCTAAATTTGAATAAGTAGTGTCTCCAGTGAGTACATGTTTCCCTTGACTTTGACAGTTGAATAGATTCACTTTCATTGTTAGATAAGGAAAAATGGAAATGGGTAGAGTAACCATTTCTTGATAATACTATAGTGGATTTCGCCATTTGTACAGTTAAAATTAATTAATTTAAACAGATAGTTTAAATAACTTATGTTGCAATCATTCAACTGAGTTACTCGGCATCTAAGTTGAATGAAAAATTGTAGGACTAGCTACCACAAGTTGTGCAAACAATCTATACGGATTTAACCCTTAGTGTAAATCTTTTGTTAACGATGTTGATAAAAGTAATGCCGTTGAGTTAAAATGAATATTTTTAGGGGACATTTTCTGTATTTCAAGAGTACTAAATACTTGATATTCGTAATCAATAGAATGGGAATCACAATTTAACGAATATTATGATCTCTTATGTATAGATGTCAGTATTTATTGACTAAAAGTATCATACTATTATTAGATCGTGCTAAAAACTGGGCCTTTAGGGACGACAGATCGTCCCTATAGCTTTGTCGTCCCTGTGGATCATTAGAGGCAACATAATATTATGTTGCCCCTAATAGTCTTTATGTTGTCCCTAATTATCTACAGGGACGAAGCTATAGGGACGACAGGTTGCCCCTAAAAGTTAAATTTCTTGTAGTGGTACTAGAAATTTTTCCAATTTTTAGACTTTGAGTTGTGGACTTGATATCTAATGTAGTGACTAACAAGATCCAAGGTTGTATCTTATGAAACCAAGAACATAAGTGAGTATAATATCCAGTCAAGCCAAGGATTTGGCTACAAGTTTCTATGTCTGACTGTAAGTGATAACATCAATAAAGCTCCAGCCTATACATTAAGCTTTATCCTTATTGTATATAATCCAGTCTAGTCTAATTAAACTTATCTGGAATAATTAATACTAAACCCAGACTTTTCTAATATTAATCCCTACACACACACACACACAGCTTTTGCATTTGCATGAAGGAAAGACAGCGAAGTCTTGATATCTTCAAAATATGTTCCACTCTTCCTCCTCCTCATTCTAAATCTACTGTCTCATTTTCATTTTTATTAATTATTATTCAATTAAAATAGCTAATATACATTATTGAATTAATACATTTCATTGTATATGTGAATTGATTTGAATGAATGTGGAATACAAAAAGATAGAAAATGGGACAGTTGATCTGTCCTACAGTATACACTCGAAAGGGTAAACTGAGATATATACTCGTGAAAATCGATCTCCTACACATGGTAGGGTAACGAGACCATGTAGAATATGGGTTATTGACGAATAACATACTCCCCTCACTTGTAGAATGGTAGATAAGATATTAAGAGATCGATCCTAACAGACTCATTCACTCAAATAGACTTTTCTTAGAACACTGAACGATGATGGACAAATGTTACTATCTAATCCTCGATTATGGGTTGCTTATTATACAACTCATACTGTCATGGTGCATACAATTTTTATTTAATTTTTAATTTTTTTCTATCTTAAGAAATCCCATGGCACATGTGTAGTTAGAATCCTTCTCTTTGAAGCCTTATCTACACTTACAAAAATAAATTAGTTTTCTAAGTAATGGATTTTGACTAAGAAAAGTTGAATAGTGAAATAGATTCCACCTTCACTAGTTGGCCACAACCTATACTCACATGGTTAAATCCAGTAGCTAAATGAGCTCTCAACAGGTGGCTGATTCCTCAATATTCAAATCAAACTGCTAAGATGAAGAAAGAAAAAGAGAAAGGGAAACAATAAATAAATAAATAAATAAATGGACAAGAGTTTATCAGGAGGTTAAAAAGGTCTTTGGCCCAAAAGCATTTTGCTCGTTCTGGTCTCCTGTCTAGTGAACAACCTATTTGTCTTTGACAGTCGTATTCAAAACTTTTCCTTGTATTTATGTTGTCTAGCACAATTTACGATCTCAAGAGGTTTTAAATACTAATAATACTAATGAAGGTACACTGCATAGTGCCTATATTCACTATTAGACATATTGGATCAGAGGAATTAGAATCTAAACAAGAGTTCATTAACATACATGTACATGAGCCTTTCTTCGTTTTTTAACTTTTGCCAATTTTGCTACCTAAAAATTAATTATCACAACTAATCATTAGTCAAACACCAATATTAACTGCACATATTATATCATCACTCACTGACTGTCATCCATACATCACGTCGTGTCCACATTATCAAACCTAAATATTAACTTTTGCCAATTTTGCTACCTAAAAATTAATTATCACAACTAATCATTAGTCAAACACCAATATTAACTGCACATATTACATCATCACTCACTGACTGTCATCCATACATCACGTTGTGTCCACCATTATCAAACCTAAATATTAGTTTTTGGCAGAAAAATATTTTACCCAAACACTCACAAACATGGATGACTAATGGTCGAACCGAGAACTTCTACTCCATCCATCCCACAAATATAGGATTGTTTTCCTTTTTCATCAATCCCAAAATATAATGCACTTTCTATTTATAGATATTTAATTTAATTTTTTAATTTTTCCTATTATACCCTTATTTAATATGCATTGGTATTTGTAAAAGCATGTTATCACTATTTAATATAGGTGTATATTTGAAAAAATACAATTAAAATTTACTTTTCTAACAATATTAATGTTAATTACAATTTCTTAGCCGTTATGAAAATAGAAGCACAAAAACGCATTTTCGTAAGGAATTCTTAATTTCAGCTAGATTAAATTTGGTGATGAAATGAACCAAGATATCTTATCTTGCGACTAAAATTGTAAGATCATTGTAATGCAGAAATTTTCTCCTGCCCGTGGCATAAGCAGGACGTGGTGATTTCACTGAAATGACTAGAAGCGACCTTCGTGATAAAATGAACCCAGATATTTCTAATACGACCAAAATCGTATGATTATTGTAATTTGTAAAGTTTCTTCAGGCCATGTCACACAACTTATGTCACGTGCTAGAAGAGCAAGACTCTTATTATGTTGGTCGGAGAAATACTACTGTGGGCAATCCCTTTTAGTTTCTTTCAACTAGATCAAACCATGTTTGATCCCTTTTGAGAAGCCTTGGTGCAGGGCTGCGGGCAATCCCTTTTGATGGGTATAATCTTGTAATCCAGTAGTCCGTCAATTGGGCCATATCTTTTCAAAGCCCAACTTGAAAGTTTATTTGGGCTTTAAAAGGCTTGCCAAAAGCTGGGAACCATTTAATTTATTGAAATAAAACAATTTAATATGACATTTTAAATTCTGGAATTGTTCTCAACGCCAAATTTGCTACGACGGTCGACCCACTCTCATTCATATAACATTCATTTCTTCCCTTACTCAAATTTGAGTGATGAAACCTTAAATAACTAATATGCACTACCATGTACTCAAATTAGAGATCAATTCAATGGTAAAATTAGAAAAATGAGATTAAGGAATAAAATAGTTCCATCCAAAATGTTATGCAAAGTCATCATCGTTGTCTATGAAAACACGAGATGATCGTATGGGGGGTGTTTGATTTCCGGGGGAGATTTTATTCGTCGGCATGACATGAGTTTTACCTTCAAAAGTTCTCATGAATTTTACATGTACCTTTTCTGGAGGCTTCAGATTGGATGACCTCACCGCAGAATCTCTATTGGAAAACAATGGTGATGTTGCTTGATGTTGAGATGACAATGTTGCTTTTCCGAGCAGTCTTTTCCTAAAACTAGGCAAGCTTTTATGTGCTTCTATCTCCTCTATATTGGCTTTTACAGTCGATTCTACAGGGACAAGCTTCCCATCTACTTGGTTTGTAAAAACAAATGAGACCTGCAGCACACAAATGTAGCTTTTATTGCTTTCCACATTTAAATATGGCAAATGAATTGAGAATCAAAACCTTGTATTGAAGATTGCATTGTCGAATCATAAAACAAGAATCGATCAAAAAATTCATGGTAATATGGAATGAACCAGGGATATTCAAGCTTCATCAAAATGTATTGGGAATAATTCTATTAAACAATAAGAATTGTCAAGAATGAACAGTATCCATACGCAAAGAACTAAATGATAACATCTAGCATTCCAAGATAAGAAATTAACCAACTTCACATAAATTTTAAACTACCTTCCAAGTTCCAAGTTCCAAGTTCCAACTTTCAACAAACGAATGTGTTCACCTAAAATTAAAAACATTGACATAACATAAAGAAATACTTGAAAAGCAATGAGATGAATTTAAAACATTTGAAATCTCTAATGCTGGATTTTTTCTGGTCATCGTAAGTTAAAATATTGGTTTTTTCATGAATATGCTGTAGCCCAGGGGCGTAGGGAGAGGTGGGCTTCAGCCAACTGAAGCCCACCAATGAAAAAAAAAAAATTTGGAATGTTTTGAAGTCATACTTTGCAGCCCACTATAGCTTCCAATTGAAGGCCCAAATTCCAATTAACACCAATAAATGAATAATAAACCCATGTGACTTTGTCTAATGTAAAGTCCAAATCCATTAATCCATATTTCACACGGTACTCATCAGTCTAGGACCTACGAACAAGAACGACTGAACGAGGCTACGATTCTGTGAAATTCCTGACTCAATTCTACTATCTTGCTTATTGGATTTCTTGTATCTACTTATTTATTTTGAATCTCATAGTCAAAATAAGGTATTTCTTCCCTTTTTCCCTTGTTTTTATGGTTAAAATAATTGATTAGTTGTATGATGTTCTATTTAGGATTTTTTGGAATTTGAAATTTAATTGGTATTTTGCTATCACAGGTTATAGTTTAATTGGTAATTGGTATGAATTTCTTGTAATCATTTATAGTTTTAAGTAAAATGATTTATGACTAGTTCCTAATTAGGGTTTTTACTTTTTAATTAGAACTAAGTGTGAGTGAAATTTTGAAATGATTTAGTGAACTAATAGGTCATAGGTTTAATATTTAGTGTTTCCCCTAATTCATTTAGTTGTAATAAAGGGTTAGGGGTTACCATTTGATTTAGTTAGCTGATATGTTTCATTGTTGATTTAGTTAATTTACTGATATGATTTATTGATTTAGTTCACCAATTTGGAATTGAAATTTGAAATTGGAATTTGGAGTTGAGAATTTTGTATTTTTGTTGTTAGAATGAAAAGTACAAATATCCTTCGCTACTTCAAGAAAAAGGATGGTGAATCATCAAGTAATCCAAATATTTCTCTTTCCCATGAAATTCCTACTCCGAGTTCAATATCTCCCTGAAAGAATAAGAGGCACAACCTCCCAATTCCAACCGATAATGTTTATTACGAGCGTGACCCTGCGAAACGCATTCCAATATCACAGTATCCGATTGACAAGCAAGATGAGGTTCGGAGAGCATATGTTGAAATGGGGCCATTTCAACCTATTTGTGAGTATCCTGCTCTCAAAATTGGAAGCCAAAACCAAAGATTTCAAGCTTCTTGGTTCAAAAAATATTCGTGGCTTGAGTATTCCATAGAGCATTGATGTGTTTTTTGCTTTCCATGTTATTTATTTGACAATAATACGGCACAGCGTGATACATTCACAAATTAGGGATTTCAAAATTGGAAGAGAGTTAATGCTAAAAATTGTGCATTCAAGAGACATGAAGGAGATGGTAATTCACTTCATGCATTTGCTGTGCAAAAAATGGACAACTTGAAAAATCTTCCTCAACACATTAACAGAATGATCGAACAACAAAATGCCAAAGAAGCCAAGAATCGTCATTTGTGTATACGTACCTCAATAGAAAGTGTGACGTGGCTAGCGTTGCAAGGCTTAGCTTTTAGAGGTCATGATGAATCTGTTGGTTCTACTAATCGTGGAAATTTTATTGAGTTGATCAAATTACATGGAAGAGCAAACAAGGAAATTGATGAGGTCACATTGGAAAATGCCGCTAAAAATGCAAAGTACACATCCCCAACTAGTCAAAAGGAGCTATTGAAAATAATTGCAGATTGTGTGTAAGATTCGTGAGGAAGGAGGGGATGCCAAGTTTTGTATTCTTGTTGATGAGTCAGTTGATTTATCTAACAAAGAACAAATGGCTATTATTTTGAGATTCGTTGATGCCGATGGTTTTGTTAGAGAAAGGTTCTTTGAAATTGTAAATGTTGCAGAGACTAGTGCATTGAATTTGAAAAAGGAAATATGCAGTGTGTTGAACCAATACGAGTTGTTGCTTGTGAATTTACGGGGTCAAGGGTATGATGGAGCTAACAACATGAGAGGTGAATGGAATGGACTACAAGCTTTATTCATGAAAGATTGTCCATCTACTTATTATGTTCATTGTTTTGCTCACAGACTACAGCTTGCTCTAGTTGCAATTGCTAAAGAGATACAAGATGTATATCTATTTTTTCAATCATTATCTTGTCTCCTCAACTTTGTTAGTTGTTACTGCTTCTTCTAATCGCCACTCCCAGTTAAAATCAATTCGAATGAATGAGATAAATGATTTTATAGAATTAGGAGAGCTTCAAACTGGTATTGGAGCCAATCAAGTTTGTACTTTACAACGAGCTGGAGCTACTCGTTGGAGTTCACATTATGCCTCTGTTAAAAGATTGATTGAGATGTTTGGTTCGACTTGTACACTTCTCGAGAGTCTTATTACCGAGGGATCGACAAGCTCTAGAAGAGGGGATGCAAAAGGTTTGTACAAAGCTATGAAAAGATTTGACTTTGTACTTATCTTATTTCTGATGCATGATGTTTTAGGGAAATCTGATGTGTTATGTCAAGCATTGCAAATGAAAGATCAGGATGTTTTGAATGCAATAAATTTAGTTTCACCTACGAAGATGCTTCTTCAAGAAATGTGAGATGATCATTGGGAAAGTTTTCTTTGGAGTGTGATGCAGTTTTGTACCACTCATGAGATTGATGTGCCTGAATTATATGATCGTTATATGAAAGGTACCAGACGATCTTGCCAACAACAAAATAATATTACAGTTAAGGACTATTATCACTTTAGCATATTCAACGCTGTGATAGATTTTCAGTTGATGGAATTGAATAATAGATTTAATGAGCAAGCATTGGAGCTTCTTCAGTTGTGTGAGGCTTTGAATCCCATTGATGGGTTCAAATCATTTTGTATAGATCCCATTTGTTCTTTAGCAGAGACATTTTATCCTTTGGATTTTACTGAAGATGATATAGATGATTTGCGGAGGCAATTGGATCATTATAAGTGGGACGTAGTTCGCAACTCACAGTTTCAAAACCTCGATTCTCTTCCTGAGCTATGTCAAATGTTGGTCAAAACAAAGAAGTCACGTCATTACTTTTTAATTGATAGATTGATTCGTTTAGTGTTGACTCTCCCAATTTCTAAAGCAACAACAGAACGAGCTTTTTCAGCAATGAAACTAATCAAGATTCCACTTAGCAACAAAATGGAGAATGAATTTCTGGCGAATTCCATGGTCATTTACATTGAGATGGAGATTGCTCTTAGTTTCGATATAGATTTTATTATTGAAAAATTTTATCGTGTAGGGAGTAGGAGAGTGCGACAAAAGTAGTACTTTTTACTAATTGTATTGCACAATTTGGCATTTTGGCTCTTAGATGTTGAACTTTAAGTTAATGTCTTATGCTTTATGTATTGAAGTTGTATTATTGTTTCATTTTATGTATTTGTTCTTTACTCTACTTTTGAATGACTTGCAACAACATTTTTGACAGCCCACTAGTGAAAATAATCCTACCTCCGCCCTTGGCTGTAGGGCGATCAGACTAAATTTGAACAACATTGATAATACCTTGTAAAATATTGCAAGAATCCACTGTAAATTTTATTTTATTATTTTTTTTTTTTTGGCTTACCTCATCTCCTGCTGAAGCTTGAAATATGGTATCAGGAACGGTTGATGGAAAAAGGTGATGTCCCCAATTAGCCAAGTCCTCTTCCTTTGGAGTGCTCACCTTGAGAAAATTCCGTTTAGTCAGTAAAAGAAAATATTTAAGCATAAAATATCCTGACTCAATAAAACTAGCCCAACCTGTTTCTCTGAGCTGTTCAACTTATGCAAGCAACCAGCAAGACCTGCAAATCCCCCTATATCCTCTTTATCAGATTGGGGACTCTGACTTGTGGATTCAGATTCAATAGGGGCCTCTACCGTCGTTTCATGTTTGCAGCGATTGCAGCACATCTTTTCATGAATTTCCGAGCTACACAGAAATTCATATTTAATCTTAGAGAATATTTGATTGAGATAGAGATGGTACTGTAGGACTGGGAGGTAAAAGAATATAAGCATTGCATTATTACTGCTCACTGAAGTCACGTCTGTTTCATATTTTAATCTCACCAATCAATCCAGCCTTGTTATCATGAAAATCATTAGAGGACTTCAATGGAAGTACAAGTAAGATGATCTAATAATAGATGGTAGAAATGGACTAAAATTTGAGAGGTCCAAGTCTATACCAGTATAGATCAATCAGCAAGTGATGTACAGGGTTGACATCTTGTACACAATAACTAACGATGATGAATCAGATTGTGTTGAGTGATTTCCACTGTTTGTGCATCGTTATTGACAAATCATTGTTATGTACATGTAACACACTAACACTGAAGTTTCAATAAATGACTTCCGTTAGCAATAGATGATTGACAGACAGGTATCGCAAAAAAAGGCTGACCTCACATTCTCATGAAATGTGAACAGGTCTCGTAGATCTTCCGTTGAAAAAGTGTTACCCTGCAGTTAAATAGAAATCAATATCTTGCCAGTATACATCCACTAGAATCATGGTAAGAAGAACCAGCTGAGAATTACCTTGTCAGAATCTACATGCTCTTGTTGAATAACTTTTTGAAGTCCTTCCTTTGACATCTGGCGCTGGTATACCTGCACAAAGCACCAAATATCACATTCGTCAGCATAAATAAAGAGGAAAAGAAAGGAACCAGAACCCAGAATTTGCCACACTATACCTTTTCTTCAATGGTTCCAGTACTCAAAAATCTATAGATGTAAACTCTCTTCTTCTGTCCATCCCTCCATACTCTAGCTGCAGCCTGAAAAATGTTGGAAAAATTGTGCAAGTAGAGAATGCTCTTAGTTTTCTAACGAGTGAGTTTCCCCACTGGATGCATTTGTTTACAATCAGCAAGTTTCCAAAGTAAGCCCATGTCCGGGTAAAATCATATTGCAAAAAAGTTAGATTTTAGTTTGAATAGCGATTGGAAATATGAAATGTGTGGATAATACTTGTAGTAGTCTCAACTGTGGGTTGAAAATTGAAGTTTCACTTTGATTGAGTAGAACTATAGAAGTTCGGTTTTACTTTTTAGTTAGAAAAAATTAATATGAATACAAGCTAAAAAAAAAGGAAAATACTTGTTTATCATTGGCTGGATTCCAATCAGGATCAAACAGAACCAATCGATTTGCACCAACCAAATTGAGCCCACAACCACCAGCTTTACTACTCAAAAGAAATGCAAACTCGTCCTGCAAGATAAATCAGTTTAATACAATGAATGAGAAAAAAAAAGAACTGAAGTGAGAAATCTACATACCTTTGAAGGATCATTTAAACGATTAACCAACTTTTGTCTTTTGCCGATTGATGTAGTTCCGTCAAGTCTCAGAAAGGGATATCTTCGTTCACGGCATAATTGAGCAAAAAGGTCTAGTGTCTGATGAAAGCAGAAAAAGTGAGTGCCAGAAAAGGGATTTACTGCAACGAAGAGCAAACATTATAGCCAAACACGGTGATGCAGAAGCAAAAATGTTCAAGTAAAACCAGGAAATTATTACTGCTTCAGACTTAGAAGTCTGTCCCTCCATCCAGCATATGAATGCAGGACGTTTGCATATAAGGGAACACTTCAGGATGGGAAGCAAGGTGCAAAACAATATAGTCTGACAGGAAACCGAACAAATATGCCAGGAAGTAAATGGAACTTCTAAGATATTTAATTCTGAACGTAAGAAACAGATTAATATCTAGTGGAAAGGTCAAATACCGCTGAGGCTTGTCTACGCCATCATGCAGTCACCTGTGCATGAAACACACCAGATTTTCGGTATAAATGGGACCTAGAATTGATTAACTATCGGTCCATCCATTGATTGCATAAAGAGTTGCTGAATTACCACCCAATCCATGTCTCAAAAGAGGAAAATAGTCATATGCATCAAAAAGTTGCTTATTCTCATATCAGTATATTAATTTGTCGGCAGAAATATCAGTTTATTAATTTGTCAGCAGGAAACAGGATATAACTTTGACCTAAACAAAATAACAGGATTCCTGAAATGTAACTATCATTACACCACCGCATAGGTCCTGCAAAGTTGCCCAGGATATAATTATAAAGATAACAAGTACATAGCATCAAATATTTAGGGATGCGACTGATGTCTACCTGTGTGTAATTAGAAACAAGAACTATTCTGTCATCGGTACTCTTACGGAGTTGAGCGAGTAAGCGTGCCAAGACATGCATTTTCCCTGATAATTCAACCCAAGCCCCATCACCACCAGACCATGCTCCAGATCTAATAGAACAAGCGAAGCTTTTATTAATCAATTGAAGCAAACTGAGTACAGAGTAAACAGATTTTATTAATAATGCAAAATTACCTTCCGGAGAACATTCCTGGAGGGAAAAACCGAAGACATTCCTCAAATCCTGATATTCCAGGACTCCCACTTTTTATTGTATCATAGATAAGCTTGAATTAAATTAATCTTGCATGAGTACACAATAATATCTATACCTTACAAAATCAAGATTTAAAAGGTAAGCAGTGTGCATTCATCAACAATAGAATCTGTGTTCAGTCAGCAAGAGTAATCTAAACTTGAAAACTACAGAATTTTGTGAATCGGACACGAATATGCTAAAATCTAAATTGCAAGCTTCATCCTCATTGAAAGACATCTATTTTAATTATCAAGAACTCAGGACATAAGAGTTGTGCCCCTGCATCCAAGATGCACTTCTGTGAGTGTTCTGGAATGACATACCTTTTCTTTTTGGCTTTTGGAAGCGAAAGGTTTAATTAAGATACGCTAGATTTCAGATCACTTCAATTAAAAACTGCATTTAGCAGTGCATTATGAAATTTGTTGGAACGATTACTTCAACGAAACCCAGAATCCGGACAATAACCTTTCAATTTCCATCCTATCAAAAGAACAAAAATTTTTTTGAAAAAAAAATGCTAGCTGCATCAGCTAGAGTCACTTGAAACCCTAACTGTTCAAACACCACTTAACATTCGACAGTCTATCTTAAAAAGAAAACCTGCAACACAAGAAATCCTTCAGGGTATGGATTTCACCAAAAGCCACAGAAATGATTTCCAATGGCCGTTGTCATCCACAATTAGAAACTGAAACTGGGATTTTGCTGGATATTATGGCTATGCAACCATAAATTTTAATACCATTATTAAAAATATAATTATTATACAATGAAGTTAGGTTTCAATACTGAAGATGTTATAGATGGTAACTTCGTTCCTGGGTGCAACAACAACAAAAACAACTTGGTTCCTGGGTGCATTAAGCTTTATTTCAACATCTTACATGATAAGTGAAAAAAGTTATCTAACTGCTGAAATAGAAAGGTCAGCTGTTATATCTAATTAGGTCCTGAAGTCACACTAAGTTTAATTGCTCGTTATGTATGGAGCATCATGTTACTCATAAAAAGGGTTAAGGTCATCCCAATGTGATCAAAGAACTTATATAACACAAGTAAGATGCTGTGTTAGCATATCAGATGCAATCAAAGTGGATGTCTTGAGAAAAATATAAAATCTAAACCTTCATAAATGATAAAAATTTCATTGTCTAAAATGTTATACCTTTGGATGATTGCAGAGTTTCTTAAGTGCTGTTATGTAAGCTAAAATTTTTGATTGCTTTGTTTCTTCA
Organism: Jasminum sambac; assembly: GCA_018223645.1. Classification (NCBI taxonomy): domain Eukaryota; kingdom Viridiplantae; phylum Streptophyta; class Magnoliopsida; order Lamiales; family Oleaceae; genus Jasminum; species Jasminum sambac. Next base: position 22,530,561 of record CP073648.1, on the reverse strand, counting down.
GTAATTGCACGTTTAACCTGCACTTGAGAGTTGTGAAAGAAGTTGAAGTTTGTCGAAACATGCTATGATTACAAAAGCAAGAAGCTTATGCGACTGCGTATCAGTCAGTTAAAAAGATAGTGAGAACTTACATTTTTTGAATGTATAAAATGGCTGTACAGCTCTGATTGAAGAGGTGTCAATTTGCAACAGACAACTTCCACTATCTGCAGGAGTAGGCATTGCATTGCTGCAACACTTCAGAACATTTGTAATATAATACAATAGGACCATTACTTAAGGCTAAGCCTATGTTTATATGTATGTGCCCAACATATAATACTCAATAAATGACTCAGGAAGAGAGAGAGAGAGAGAGAGAGAGAGGTATAAATAAAGGAACCAAAGCAGGGATCTTTTAATGAAGATCGGTTCAGCTTTATTTCTAGAGAGCAATGATTCAGAAACCAATGTCCTGGATATGAAATCGAAGAAAAATGTTCTCATGTGGTGTACGGGTACCATGGAGTGTATTTGTCCAAAACGTGCCTTTATTCTGCAGTGTCAAACACACAGCACAAAATTAACATTTTTTCTTTTTCCTTTTCCTGTCTCTATATACCATCCTCCCATTGACACAGGTATTTAATTGCACCTACGTTTAGAAGATATGTTCATATCTACTCTTATTCAGATTCAACCCCTCAGAAATTAGAGGCTCTGAGTGGGAAAGAGAAAAGGAAAAAAGAAAAACTAACAGTGAAACAGGGGGAAAAAGATGAAGTATCAAAAGTAAAGAGTTAAACCAGCGGAACAACGACGGTTTGGTTGATAGACATTGAAAAATGATATGTGGATATGCAATGGAGAAGTAAAGAAAAGGTTTTAAAAAGGTACAGTTGTGAAATCAATATAATGAGTGGTTGACAATGATGGAGAAAAATGATTTTTGAATAAGTTGTATCTAACAAGCTCTGAGAATTCAAAACCCGAAGTGGTGACAAATGATTTTTTTTTTTAATCAAGTGACAAAAGTTATTTGATATAAAGCTTTTGATGTGGCAAAATAACATGTTAATGTGTCATGCCCAAAATGGAAGCAAACATACATTGCGGTAAAAAATGATGTCCAATAACACTGAATTTCGATACCTTTGGTGGCAAGTGGTTTGACAATAGCGCATTAGTTCTCCTCAGTATAAACTGAAACATAAGCATGTGAATCACTTAAGAAGCCAGGGAAGTCCACATTTACTCAAAATCACCTCTAAAAAACAAGATAATTCAAAAGAAAGAAAAATGCTCGTGATTCTGAACCTTAACTGAGATCGCCATTTGAATAACATATCAAAAGCTAGATTCAGGCATCAGTTGATTGCCAGCGGGTTACCTGATTTACTTTGGCACTCAGTTCCGCCGATCGCTCATCTCCTAACTTCTTCTCTTCTTCCGTTGCTGTGGGTTCTCTACCACAAATAATTGGCATCTTCAAAAGGGACGCAGATAGTCCAATTAGAATGATGTGTTAGACATGGAACTGGAATATATCTATTCCAAATGGTCGTGTCTATTGAAATATTACATAGAAACTTTCAAGAAATTCATGCACATCGCCCAGTATTCTATAAATTCTACCAGTTAGCTTACCTCATAGTAACGCCGGAAATATGTAGCATCACCCAGGATCCCTGGGTTTGTGAAGCTAACCATGGCATAGAACTCTTCTAGATCATTCTGTGTTAAACGTAATGCAGATAAAAGCATCAAAAATAATAGAAGGCAGGAAAACTTAACAAGAAACCCTTCAGAAGTAATCACATTGAGGTTGTTCTCACTTGCATTGGGGTCCCAGACAACAATATGCGACGCTTGCAGGTTAGAGCAGCTAGTGCCTGGTCAAAAATTTTAATTTGGTCATCTCAGATCAGTTCTGTCATGATGACCTCCAAGACAATAAAATTAATTAAATACTAACTCGATTAGTCAGTGTCTGGTCATTTTTCAGCCTGTGAGCTTCATCGCAAATAAGAAGGTCACACGATCCACTTTGGCTGAATTTTGCAGAATGCATACGGAATGTCTCATAGGAAACAATCAATACCTAATGGATTATCAGTTAACACATTTCCTTGGCAAATAACAAGATTGTACAAGAATATCTACCTGTAAATGGCTGCAAGGGCTTGTGAAAGTATCAATGCTGGAGACAACATCATCTCGAGTACTGTCACATAAAGCAACAATCTTCACTCTCTCTCCCACCCATTTCTTGATCTCAGCTTCCCAATTACCCACGAGACTGGTAGGAGTCACGATAATCGCTTTTTTAACCATTGGTTTCCCATCAAATCCCTGGTACAGAAGAGTATAAAGCAGTGTAATTGACTGCAGAGTCTTCCCCAAACTGCAGTAGAAAAACCCAAGGATAATAGAACTTTTAAAAAGGTAGCAGAAAATGGTTATCCGATCTTAAACTTTAAAATAATGCAGCAGAACATAATTCAAAGAATTAGAGGCACTGTTTACCCCATATCATCAGCCAAAATGCACCCATTGATGTTGGCAGTAGAAAGTACACCTGAAACACAATCAAACATAAACTGCACCCCTTCCCTGCAAGTAAATATCAAGTTTAGCCATCCAATTAAGTAACATAACTAAATCTCCAGAATTGCTACAAAATAAATCAAATGTCAGCGACTACTCAGCTGGGTAACACAAAAGTTCAGAATTAACAACTGAAAACCCACTCCAATGACTACTCAGGTCAACTGATGCTGAAGAAAGACTTCAACGTGCATGTGAGACCCCATCAAGAATATGATGGCAGAAAGGAATGTCCTTGAATTACAAGAATACTTTCTCAACATGATATCACATCTATCATAGTATCTGATCCTCCAATTCACATGTTCACGCAATCTGACAATAGCAACCTACAAAATATTTTCATGATGTCCAGTGGTACCTCTGATGGGGCCGAAGGAACTTCACAAGCAAGGGATCCACAACTATCGACTTATCATTGCAGTCCTCTGCTTCTAATTCTTCAGACTGCCACAACACCAGAGGCTCAATCCCTGGAGGTAAGCATATTTTCTCCTCTGGCTCCTCTTCCTCGATGGTATTAGAGATGTTGAACGTGTTTGTAATTGTCACCAAAGCAGGCCTTGATGAACCCCATGGTACAAACCTTTTACGAGCCCAAAGTCTGCGAGACAGTTGCTCTTTGTTCTCCGTGTATCCAGTAGAAGATGGGGGCTTGAAGGGCTTTCTTAAAGTAACAGCTGCATCTGTCACTGAATATACCTTTGGAAACAGTGACTGCCGTTTCACTTCGAGGTTCCCCCTGATACATTGCCATCAGACATTAATGTGTTCGCCACATAATATAATCAACGAGCAAAAAGAATATGACAACCAGCTGAGGATACAAATGATTCAATTATAGAAGCTAAAAACATAATTCAAATTATTAAGCCCGAGGACAAGGGCATCAAATCAAATATATATCACTTGACAATTGACAGCATCTCTAAGATACACCGAATTTGTTAAACAAAAGGTGATTTAATAATTCCAACTCACTGAATCAAATCAGACATATAAACCCTAGATTGATAAGACTCAGGAGCCTCGCTAACAATTTAGAAAACCAGGGATTTTTGTTAAGAAATCAAACGGAAAGGAAGTGACAGACAACTCACCTCACTAGATGGGAAATATTTTGCGACTTCTGATCATGGTTTCGCAGCAAGGGTGAACTTCCTCCATTGGAGTTTTCCGCGTCATTTTCATCGCAACCTGAACCACTGGATTCGGATTTGGATTCAGCATTACAATCGTATTCAGGTTCTGATTCAGATACATCGATGGATTCGGAAGACGTGAGATATAGAGATTCATCATCGTCTTCCATTGTTGCAAGCAAAGAAAGCTTCACTTCCTCTTGCCGCTTTTAAATTTTTATTATTTTGGCGGGGAGATCTGGCTCGTTCGACTGCCGCTTCTTTACTGGGTGAAAGGGGGTTTCCTAAGGATATATACAAATACTGCTATTTATTTCCGGCGGAAGGAAAAAATAAAAATAAAAAATAAAAATTTACATATATTTAGTGGTTGTTTGATTGGGGATAAAAGTTATCCGCACGGTATTCCATGTAAAATGTGTTGTTAATATTGTATTAAAAAATGTGTATGTGATTGAAAAGAGGAAGAAAGGTGTGGGATAAAAATTATTCTGGTTCTGGATAGAACAAAGCGTTAACTTGTAAATATCCAAGCTTCAAAAAAAAAAAAAAAAAACTTGTAAATATCCATATTTTAAAATGACAAAAACGGCAAGATCCATGTGGTTTAATGGGTAATGGCATTTAATTAGAGTATCTCCATTGCACAATGTTTAGACATCTTTTATTTGATCTTACGTAGTGAAGAGATAAAGGCACAAAAAAAAATTGTAGATCCCATATTTTTTCTCTTTTTCTCACTTTCCCTATTTTTTTCCTATTTTTCCCACTTTTTCACCATAAATTCTCGTACTCTTCCTATATTTAAAAATCCAACTTCACATCTTCCACTGTTATTTTATCTTAATTTTTGAATTTATTGTTACATCTCTCTTACTTTTTCAATTCCCCCTCTCTTTTTCCCTATACATTCTCTATTTTCTTTTCAATTAAAATAATCATCTTCTTTCTATCTCTCTCTTCCACATCATCTTTTAACATTCAGCTAACACCTACATGCAATGGAGATGCTCTTATGTAAATCAGTTTTCCAAGCCTTTAGGCTTTAATTAGCAGGAATGTTCACAAACCATCGATGGTGCCGTAGTTACGGCACCATCGATGACATTTTCGGGGGTCGAATCGACCCCTATTTTGAAATTTAGGACCAGATTTGGAATTAGCAAGGCGATGGAGAGTTCCAAGAATTTCCCAATTTTTTTCCCGCGATCCCATGGCTGTCATGACCACCGGTCAAAGTTTTGGCACTATTTTTGGGCCAAAAATAGTGTCAAAACTTTTATCGATGGCCGCAGCGGCCACGGTGTCGCCGGAAAAAATTCAGGAAATTCCCGAAACTCCCCATCGCCGTGCTGATTCTAGATCTGATCCCAGATTTCAAAACGGGAGTCGAATCAACTTCGAAAACACTATCGATCGTGCCGTAACTAAAGCACCATTGATGGTGCTTTATCATTTCCGCTTTAATTAGGTTCGAATTTTCTGTCATACACTCTCATTGTAATGTTAAAAAAATAACAAAAACTAACTATTTTCAAATCTAGCAATATTTTTATGACCAATAGATCAAAATACCTTTAAAACTAAGGATACATTTGACAAAGATTATAAAAATAATAATAAATTTTGAATGTGTGATTAAAAAGTAAGAAAATATATTAAAACATCGAAAAAAATTATCAAATCAATATAATGAATTGTTGAAAATTATAAGAAAGAAAAATAATTTTTTATTTAAAATAGTATCAAATAAGTCTTGAATCCTTGTAAAATAAGTTATATATGTGGTTGAAAAGTGAACAAAAGTAATTTAAAAACCGGTCAAATCAATAAAATGAATTGTTGAAAATGATAATTGAAAAAAAATGATTTCTATCTTAAGTTCTAACAAACAAGTGCTAAGATATTGGCCCCGTTTGCATTTTCAAAATTCAAGTAAAAACACATTTTGAAGTCCGAATGCATTTTTCTTGATGAGACCCTCGGACCCACCTTCTTTGACTACTTCAAACACACCCCTGCAACGTATTTATGATCCCTCATAATTTATTCTACCCACCCACCCTCACCTCCTCCCTCTGCCGACCCAAACCCTTGCTCCATTTTCCCTTCCATCCTTCCCTGCATATCGGCCACTAGAAATACGGTTCCCAATCTGAAATCACACTCGGCTCCAACACTATTCGAAAATAGAAAATCAAGGCTCCTCAACCATCCCAGTCATGCTTTGGAATTGTAGTCCCATGAGTTGAATTAACCATACTTGTTAAAATCGGAAATTGTGGACATATCACCTTCCTGGCGAGCTCACATTCCGTGAAATCACATTAGCGAAACCATCAACCTCATAACCTAGGTACAAAGCTGAGCGACATATTTGCGAGGTTCGACATTTTGTTATTGTATTTTTGTGTGCCTATTCTTGTGTAATATGTAATGTCTACGGCTTCAATTGAAGCAGGAGAAATATACTAATTTATTACATTAACATTCATAAATGTTACATAAATTTTCACCGTAAAATTCACCTGAGGCGTAAGTAGTTGCGGACTCCATGTTTGATTTTCGAGATTGAAGGTTGACTTTATAAAGCGACTAACGATTTTCTAGACGGTGGAAGCGATCGATAACTGGTTCTTTAAAGTGTTGGGTAGCTTCATTCATGGAAGAAAAATGTATCAGTCATTGTTTTTCCCCACCAAATTGAACAAAATATCAATACGAATGCATAACTAGGGACCATTAGGGGAGATTGAGCGAACGCATTGGGTAAACATTCCTCGTCTTTGGACTTTTGGATTTCAATGTTTGTGTGCGTCTATCAGTGGCTAGTAAACTTGTGTCTATTAAGCGTTTTTTTATTTCGAATTCACGTTTGTAACACCACATTTCTGCTGTGTGCTGCATAATCATTACTTGGACTGATGTCGTATTCACCTTATTGCCATGCTTTGGACAATTGAGTTCATGTTTTCAATCTTTGTCATAAGACATTGAGTACATGTTAATGCTGCCATCATGCGAAACCTTTTGCAAGCGAGTTCGGCATTTTCTTTTGTCGTCGTTTTGATCCGTAACTAGAATGGAACAAATATGGTACCATTCATGGAAATGTTTGAAATGGTGCTACATTTACGTGTTGTGTTAAATTTCGCATGCCACTATGATCCATGATAACTTGCTTGTTGAGGGCGTTACGACCGAGCGACAAGAGCGTATACTGGCGTAATCAACGTTATATCGATGCACTGTTCATGAAATAATTTTTACGTAGGCCTTCAATGGGAATTAAAAATTGTGGTATGTGTTTACATTGTCGGTCCCGTTGTCACGATACAAACAAGTGTCTTGAGAAGGTGCCACTGTCCGAGAATGTAAGTGTGGTTGGCGGCAGTGCTTTTGGTTGAAAAGGACTCTCCGTACAAAGGCTATCTTTTTCTGATTGCACAAACCAAAGGCTCGGCCAATGTAGGTATTGGCAACTTGTCGGTCCTCCAAGAAAGGGGGATCCGGACTACGAAGAAGGAGAATCAAGTAGCACACAATGTAATGGTGTCGGCGTTGACAACCCAAACAACGTTGATGATCTTTCAAAGATGGTGGAAAAGTGCGCATCGATCACGAGAGACAAGCGTCAACGTCGCTCTCAAAGTTTATGAGTTTACATTTGAGAAGAAAGGATGATGCCAATCCGTTTAAAGGTTCCATTTGAATTAAAAAAATTGCACCTTGCATGTTTATTTAGTATACTAATTATGTAATTTCATCTCTACGAACATGTCATTGTATGATGTTATGTAGTGTCACTAACTGTTTCGCTTAAATAGGAGCTACCATGTTTGAGTAACTTGGGCCATACCTTTGGCGTACATTTCAGCGAGATATTCACTTTATTAAGTTTTCTATTAGTAATTTTATTTTTTCCTCCATCGTCCATCGTAGAGTAGGCTACATACTTACCTCTGTCCCGCATACTACCAATACCATATGATTAAGCAGCATAATATGCACGGAATGACTCAGGGGAACTTGCAGGTGAAACACAAGGACTCATTAAGCTGGATTAGTGCATTTGCAATTTTATGGATTCAAAGAAGTCGTTATTAGAATTACAATCATTGGAATGCCAAAACAAAATATATAAAAAAACAAACGAATGCTCACAAACCAAAACACCATAAAACTAAGCAGACACGAATGTACCCAAAAAAACAAACAAACCCGTACGATGACTGCTCGTCCTGCCTAGTACATGCTACTACTGACCACTCATCATGCCTTCTGTGTCCAATTTGCAACATAAGATTTCTCGTGTTTATTTGGTTTCCAAATAAATTTTTATTAGTACCTCGTTTGTAAACAGAAAAAAACATTGTACTGGGGAATGATTGTGTTACCATTTCATACATTCGCCGATGCACTACTCCTACTCAAGAAAATTTCCGAAGTTTGAATTGTTGCGATATCTGTCCGACAGCATCATTCACCGACATCTTCCACTACATATTTACCATCGGGGACTTCACAAGTAACCATTTTTTACCAGCAAACCATTTATTTTAAACGCGATCAAAAAACATACAAAAATTCTATTATTTAATAATTTGAATTGGACCTTTACAAATTGAGGTTATATTTAATCTGTTTTTACATACGTATGGTTTTATCGCTGAACAATTGCTTAAAACATTGCTATAATTATACATACGCTAGTAATAGCTACTACTTAATATATCATTATTTTAAAAACTTATTTTCTCAATTTTAAAAACATTTTACGCACGCCCACGTTGCCAAATTTGCCATCGTGGCGATGCGATTCAGTTTAATACATCGATTACGGACTAGATAAGACAAGCGACAAAACTAGTTTTTGGTCGCGAGCGCTACATCCACGTAAATAAGTTTCGGCCACGATTCATCACGACCACATCCCATCCAAATGGCGTCTACGATCTTCCAATGACCTCGGCGATAATGGCGGCCGTCTAGCCTCCCAAGCGTCGCGTCTTTGCCCGGACGTGATGTTGAAGTTTGCATTTACGGATTTTCTTCCTCAACTCGTGCGTCATCCATAGGAGCGAAGTCATCTTGAGACGCAACAACAAACGCAGCATCGTTTCGCTGATACAAGCGAAGAAAGTTATGCACTGCCATTGTCGCAAATACAATGTCCACTTGGCGATTCATCTTATACGAGGGCATACGGTGGAGGATATTGAAACGTGCCTTCCATACACCAAAGGTCCGCTCAATCACGTTCCTACAGGATGAATGCATGCAGTTAAAGGCTTCTTTCGCACTTCTAGGTTGGCGTGCCGACCTGTTGAAAGCATTTTGAAATTGCTAAAAGTGATACCGCACATTGCCTCCTCTATACGGGCCCATGTATCCGGCCATGTGTGCATAGCCTTGATCGACTAAATAGTATTTCTCGTTGGCGGGGTGAGGAAATGTATCCCCATATTTTGCCCACGCCCCTCGGAGTACAGCACTGTCATGCATTGACCCCTCCCATTCAGGAGAAACGAATGTGAAACACATGTTGAAATCGCATACGGCCAAGACATTCTGTGTTGGATAATTTTTCCGTCCATAGAAAGCTGTACTTGTGCTCTTGGGCGGCACACATTTGATGTGCGTCCCGTCAATTGCACCAATGCAATCCTGCATTTACCAAATCACATTCTGATGTTTAACGATCCAACCTCCTGAGTCAAAAATGAAGCAAATAAAGTTTGACTTTTGGTCGCCTTACCCTGAAAGCCTGGTGTCTCGGGTTCGTTGGCCTGTGATACCCCTCGGCCTGTAAGTAGTGCGGGTGTGGTCTTATGAGCACGTGTCCAAGAGACGTCACCGCCTTTAGCACTCGGTTGAAATGTTTGTTGGACGGTGAACTCCGTGACAGAAGATCGCACCGGTCGGCCATTGTCCGAGCACCATGTGCGGCGGTGAAAATAAACATTGCTACCGCTCCATGGTCCCAACCTCAGAGGTTGGGCCGCGGTAGTGTTCTTGCGGCGGTTCTCGAACAACATGAAAGCGTCGGGATACATTCGAAAAAGGATGTAGCAAATGTTCGGGTTTTCCAAAGCATTTTTCACCATCACGGTCCCTGATCGCTCTGCACCCATCATTGTACAATTTATGTATGGCATCAAAAACTCTTGAAGAGCATACATTGCAAGGTTGCAGAACTGTATCCACTGTATGTTGTCTTCATTCATAGCATGCAAGTCGTTCAAAAGGACCTGGAAGGGATCCATGTTCGCATACAATAACAACCGTGTATTAATTGAGGAATATACATTTCACGCGTTGCCGTTTCGTATAATCGCAATTCGTGACTAAAATTGCCTTTTCTCGGACGATTTTTCCCGCCGCAAATGTCATGTAACTCAATAGTTAAGAGTTTATTTACATACGTTCAAATAAAATGGTTTTCATATTTTTTTTTCCCTTTTTCTGTTTACCAATTTGGAAATCGCAGCCTTCGGATGATATGTTGAACTTCAATAAATTTCTAAGGGGATGTCTTGAAAAGTACATCAACTTTCTGTATACACACGACAACTCAAACACTAATGAATTCTTTATAAATGTGCAAAATTACAAATTTAAAATCAGAGTATAGGGAAAGTTCAATATCTAACAACTTCCATAAGAAAAACAAACCGAAATATAAGAGGAAACACAAAGAGGGCAAAAAAAAAAAGACATAACAACTTGGTATCCAATCGCAATTGGTGGCAAAGTTACTAGTACACATGAAGAACCACTTAATATATTTCTGATAGCTTGGCCATACGAAGATGCGATTGTCGTGATGCAAAAAAATTGACACATATGGTTTTTTTTAGTTGTGTAAGTACCTAAGATCTCTTGTGAAAATGAGTATTTCATGACCCGTGCTTCGTAGACACCTAACTCATAAGTTTCTTTGGTGTTATTTATATGAATAAAGTTTGAAATGAATTCGCAATTCGTATCATCTTAAACTTGATAGTGTCGCCTGTAATCAATTGAAGTTCAGTGTTTTAAATCGCATTTTTTTCGTAAGTTAATTAAATACGGTTTATGCCGTTGCAGTCTTAAACCATGCATGTTGACAATTTCTAATTGACTTTTTCCTGTTTCAATATTTAATAATTAGGTAATTAACCTTCACTAGTTATAGAAAATTAAAGCAGGAGAGAATCTCACATTTCGAGTAAAAAAATAAAAAAAAAATTTGAAGTTGAGTGAGACTATGAAATCTGTGAATAATCACGAATGCCAACTACAAATTAATCTCCGATTACGAGTCCAATCTCGATTCTAACCATTTTAGCACCCGGGGAAAGAATAACATCACTTAAATACCTAACTTAATTATCTGCGTGTATTAGTTTGATTGGGTATAGCAACGAAGTAAACATAAATTAAGAGAACACCCGTGAATTGGAAAAAAAATTGTGTATGGCCTATCCACCAATTACTTACAAGTAAATGTTTTATATTAATAAAACACTTTTAAATGAGATGATGCAAAGGAGAGTTAGAAAATTAATAGAGTATGGGGTGGAAAATATCTGTAAAGGTTTTAGCTATTTATACCTGCTGAACAAGTCCATCGTTGGATTTATTCTCATGAAAACGTGCCTCATATTCAGGTTATGTAAATTAGTCAAATTTGTTTGCCTTCACTCCATCATCAATTAGTTTTTATATGCAACTCGTAGTCTTAGGTGCATTTATTGAATATAGCGTGCATATATATACTTGTTTGATATGGTCACAAAAATTTAGATGAATTTAAAAAATATCATTACATAGAATACTGGCTAGTAATAACCCGAAATGCACGAGAACATTTTTGCTTCCCATGCAACAACGCTAAACAATAAAGGTCCTTCTATTGCTATTAAACCATAAATTTTAATTTAAAATCACAAATAATTGAAACTAGAAGGACAACCGTACGTAGACCATAATACTGCAAATGAATTACTCCTTCCATGAAATGCGTCTAATAACCCATAGACCGAATGCAGAGATTCACCATTTACAGCTATTTCACGATTTTGACAAAGCATGAATGTGTATAGTTTACATACGTTCTAGGTCGAGGTCGTAACTATTTTATTCCCATTTGTCCTATTTACCAACTTTTGTCCATGCACGAAAAAAAAAATTAAACAATAAAAAAATCACCACAATGAAAATGGACACAACTACATGGCAGTCACCTTTACGATGATGAGCAGAAAGTACTTGTGCCCTTCAACTATGCTTACATACAGAAGAATGCAACACACACGCATATGAAGGTTTAAACCAACGCTAAAAGTTCGTTTGAGGGCGTCTTCTATGTCGTTCCCAGTTGAGGATGTAGTACATTTTATAAAGGACATTGGTGCAAATATCTATATCTCATGTCCTACTTGGTTGAAAATTGAGCACAAAAAACAATAATTTCATCTGCAAAGGCTAGTTTTATAGGTTGTACCAATGAATGGGGTTTTGATATATTAATGGTGTACAGATAATTGCATAGTATTACAGCAAAGTGTTAATTCCAACGTCTAATTTTTATGACTCCATATATATGTGCAGTTGTATAGAATTATCCATAAATACTAAAAAAGTAAAAGGTGAGCATTTGCATGGCCTTTGGGGGAATATTAACGTCACGCTTAGTTAAGTAAACGGAACACCCAAAATATCATGAGAACAAAAAAGTTATAATTAAATAAAACACCAAAATAAACAAAACACAACCAAATATGAATACAGGAAAAAATTACGATTGAAAATCGTTGAAATAATGTTTGTGGTCATACATCGGCCAACTTACAATGACGAAAAATGTGGTCGATCATAAAATATTTATTGTAGCCGAATTTGATGTTTTCACAAATCTTTTAGAACAAATTTCAATGCATTATTATGAAATGCATTGAAACAAGTAAGATTAATACAATATGTTCATTAGAATTAGTCAAAATTTTATAAACACACCGTGACTTTGGCAAATGATTATATTTCATAGTCTTCATTGACCAAAATAGCATTTTTACCAAGGTCACATGGTCATATCCATGCTAGGATTCATCATAGGTAATAGATACAAATGTGCCTTTGGTCAAGTGGCATAGCTAAACTATTTGCATTATATGTGCACAAGTGAGTATCTTTGTTGGATTCACCGCTAATCGAAAATGATGGACAATTATTTTTGGATAGTACAGGTTTTGCTTTGGTTTTAGAAAAAGTAGCGGTAGCTATGCCTTCACAACACCATGCGGTGAAGTTTTTAAATTTTTAGGAAAAATTTAAAAACTTGATGCATTGCCAAACAGGCTACTACAAAACTCATGCGATTTCACCATGTCTGTACCATGTCCCCTTTTTTATTGGGGGAAAAAAAACCAAATTTAAATTGTTTGCCCTTTTCCTCTTCCGTTGTAAATATACCCTATCAGTCGGTCACACTCACACACGCACTCTGTCTTTGTCTTGTAAAATATTTACAAAGATATTCTTCCTTTTTGTATGGCCTTTTTTTTTATATACATATACATTCATATATATATATATATATATATAAGTTTTCACACCCAGGTTATGCATGGGAATCACTAACATTAGTCGTTCACAAATTTAAGGACATTTGGAAAAAAAAATTGAAAAATCATAAAGATGTATACGATGTTTCACGTTATAATATACTTACATCTATTACGGTGATAACGCCGATAATAGAAATCAAATGATTTGAGCCGCTAAGAACAATTCTTAAATGACGTATAATCCACCCACTTTCTAATCATTAGTGAAAAAAGTAAGATTAACAAATATATCGATTAACAAGTCTCTAGAATTTCATATCTTCTTACTTGTTTACACGGAATTGTTTTCGTATTTAAGTTGTGCTTAATCGTCCAACCACGGTCCAATAGTCCCTGTATTTTATGAGATCATAGCAAAAAGATGGACAAACTCATAACTATCAATACATTTGAATTATTTAGATACTTTATTTTCCTAAAGTATAACATTGTTAAATAAAACGCTCTTTTACTTACAAATTAAACATAAAAATTTTATTATCTTCCATAGATATCATATGTCACATTAACACATGTAGAATTGTTTCTTATAATACTACACGGACAGTCGATAAATTAATCACTTCATGAGTTGGTACGATGTATTTTCTGTGTCAGCTGAAGCCCCTATATATGGGGAAAAAACAACTAATGACGAACTAATAGCAAGTCGCAAACTCTGAAGGGACACAACTCAAGGGCATTGATCAATCTTCTCCACTCTATTGAATCAAGGCCACTAAAAAAATAGTAAGACAAAACTCAGAACTTATATAAAATAACTAGTTCCCTATACGCATTAAATGTAGGATGGACACAATTTTACCAATTTGAATCACATTATTATTGCCATAAAATACCCATCCGGAAAAAAAAATTCCCAAAATTCATTATTTTAAAACGACAACAATTCTGGAAGTAAGTTCACATAATTTAGCACACATGGTGGATAATGATATAAGGAATGTAAATGATGTGCTCCTATACAAGGCATCCTTAGAAAAATTGAAATTGTTACCATGTACATAAGCTAAGGAAATTCCAAAGCAAAATACGCATAACTATCAAGGCTTCTGCAAGCGAAACTACGTATATTAATATTACTACTAAAATTATTCGAACATATATAGAGTAAGCCGTAGTACTTGAAACCGACAAATAAGCCCAAAGCGAAATAAGGAATCCATAAAACATGTCAAACACATAATGCTACCAAAGGAAAATGAGACGACCTAATATGGGAAAGCGAAACAACATTTAGTTGGAGTTGAAATGGACGCTTGGGGATTCAATGAATATGGAAAACCATTACCCCATGCTAAAGGCGGAGGTGTATTTATTTCCGCATAGTCTTCAACCAATGCTCAATTCCTCTTCTCGTTGGAATAGTCAAGTAAAATTTGACGATTCACATCGTCACGCAGTAGTGATAGTGCATGTGCATAAAGGTCGAGATCCGAACTCTCAAGGTAATTAATAAGATCCATGCACTCTTTCACCGATGGAGTATAGACAGCTTTCTTTTCTTTGTTACGTGCAGTGGAAGCACCACCCGCCTGTGCAGAACCCATGGTGAAGTCTGATGTAGGCAGCCTTCGTCGAGCGATGGCATCATGCACGATTAAGGTCAATAGTCTTCCTTTTTCCCGAAGACCCACTACCGCGCCCAGACGAAGTGAATGGAACAAAAGGAATGTGTGGCAAAGGTGCGTAATCACCACTATCACCGCTTCCCTCTGCAGAATCAGGGTCCGAGTCAACCATGTCAGTGGCCCCTTCCAACTGGGTGTTACTATAGATACTAGGCGCAGCGACCGCGATGGCGAGCCGCATCAAATAACATGGCCCCATGTCTCTCCAATGACGCTTGAGTCCTGGTTAGCATACGCACCCATCCTTTGTCGGACTACACAAAGAAGAACAAATCAATAGGCATTTGGAAGTAGGACACTAATTACCGAAATGGAGAGTATGATGTCAAATTAGTGTAAATGCAACTTTGATTGCAAAATTAAAAGCAAACAACGAAAAATTTTTCAAATAAAGAAAGACAAGCACGGAAAGATTGTGTGAGTAATTAATAAGATATATGTGCCACAAAAGGAAACCAGTTTGTTGCTTTGAATATGGTAGCAATTTTCAATTACTTTGTAGATGTGGCTCCGTCAAAGGAGCAGTATGAAACAACTAACATACGTTCCATTACACTATAAATCGCACAAAAACATTAACTTTTGTACATCCAAAAGTTTTATGTGTCCACACTGATAAAGATAACGAAAAATTTCATAACAGTGCCAACCGCAAGACTATGAATCATGGATTTCGCTTCTTTACTAGGATGTTACGACAGCACAAGTTTATAACATATTGGAAAGTGACGACGTAGAGCCAGTTGTCATCCTGTTAGTGGTTTGGAAGGTCATATGTTCCCGAGCTATGGAAGGTCATAAAGTCAACCTGAATTCTTCAACATACGGTATATGACAGCACTGATTTTTTAGACTTGCTAGGTAAACATATCTTACTAATACGAACTGACATAAACCAATCCCGACCCATATATATCACAAACCAACACACGCCAACTCTAACGTACGAGGGATGCCAAGCGTACTTAAAGATGAACGGCAAGAGATAACGGTGGTGGAATAGTGGTATGTGTTTGATTAACGAGGCAGTTGAGAAAAATATTTCAGTTAATAAATCACGCATTCAGGATAGGTACATGATCTGAGTCGAATATATTAATTTGTTTATTAATCCCTAGGGAGAAATAGAAAAGCTATTTCACTTCAATGGTAACTGAAATATCGCTGCCAAAATTTCACATACGCACTTACATAGTCATTCCCCCTCTTTGCATTTGGAAATGGAAAAGTTTAAGGGCGGTTAAAATGGAAGACAATTGGAACACTAGTATTTTTAATGAATGAACGGAGGGAATCACCGTAAAGATTCCATGTACCCAAATATTCAACCACATACACTAAAAAGCGTGTGCTTTTTCGGATAATTATACATCCTGTAAATGCGAGGAGTTGCTAAGCACAACTAACAGAGGCGACATCAATTACAATCGACCCATTTTCTTTTCGTTTTTCGTATTAGTTCAACTACACAAAGACAAACCAACTGGGCAAGAAAATCTCTCACGCTCATAGCCGCGGCAAAAAAAAAAGTGAGAAAACACTTACCGCAAGAGTTTCGACCCACCATGCGGTTCTTGGCGCAATGCCCGCTTTCTTCGTCTAATCCCGCACGGTGAGTCGATGAAGGAGGTTCTTTCACGATCACCCACTCTTACTTAAGTTTAGCCCACAAGTTCTTTAGTTGCGACATTTTGTACGACTTCCCCAATTGCCTTTGCAAAGTAGCTTGAACATTCTTCCAACCTTGCTTATTTAGTACCCCTTTTTGCAAGTTCTTGGGTGATTAACTCGGCGTGAGCGGTTTCTAAGAAAATTCTCTTCCTCACCGGATCCCACCCGGCTCGTTGGGGGTTCCTCCGTACAACGTACTTGCCCTTGCAGTGGCGATTGTCGTCGAGGTGGGTAGGGAGGCTCCATTTTTACAGGATGGGACGTCAAGCAACAAAGAGACGAGAATTCAGAATCCGTTTGGGGTATAAATTAGGGATCGGGGAATTTGTTAACGCAATTTCAGAGCGGGGTTTTGGAGGGTTTCGGTAACTCCTTGGTTTTTTTTTGTTTACTTCTAGATCTCGGATGCGTATTTACGGTGGTGATATATGCGAGGGAAGGATGGAAGGGAAAAGGGAGTGAGGGTTTGGGTCGGCAGAGGGTGGAGGTGAAGGTGGGTGGGAGGAATAATGAGGGATCTGAATACATTGGGTGTGTTTGAATTATAGTCAAAGAAGGTGGGTCCGAGTGTCTCATCAAGAAAAATGCATTCGGACTTCAAAATGTGTTTTTACTTGAATTTTGAAAATGCAAACGGGGCCATTGTTTGATAGAGGATATTACTGAAAAATCATTTGTGAGTGTTTTGAAAAGTACAGATAATGTCAAATCAATACAATAAATGTAAAACTTAAATTTTTGGTCTTTAAAGAAAAAAAGATAAAAAAAAGGACTTAGGAGATTGTTTGAGACCGGTCTATTCAAAAAATTATTATTCTCTATCATTAGTTGTAAGCATCGATTACATTAATTTCACAACTTTTTGCAGTATGTCTTTTTTTTTTTTTTTTTTTTTAACACAGGTTTAATTTAATCACCCGACCGAGTGGAGGGGAGACAAGTCAAAAAAATTAAATGTACGAGTGTTCTCTAAAATCAAAAACTCTATCAAATTTCTCCAAAATCTTTTTAATTTCCCTACAAAATCATTGATTAGACCTTCAATTCTCCACAACCACTAGATAAACTTTCTCCTATGATTAGATTCCACCGCTTAAAAATGGTATATTAGTTTTAGGGTTTTTTGTTTTAAATATACAATCTCCATGAAACATCTATCTATCTACTATATATAAAATGGGGAATGAAATAGAAACTTTTGATTTCCCCTTTTCGCCCTTATTTATTTATTTCTTATTACATCCATGCCTATATGACTATATTTGTATTCACTTAACATTTAATTCTTTTATTTTTATTTTTATTAATATTGTGTAATCAATTCATTAAATTTTGTCTTTTCTTATACCAAATAATATTTTTTCTTTCTTTTCAATTTTAAATTTTACATACTTTAATAACTTAAAATTTTATTAGAAATTATCTCAATCAAGCTTACTAATAAATTTTTTTGTTGTTATTTGAGATGTTGCTTTATCTTAGAAAAAATCTATATTGTACATTGTAACATATCATGGTGATCATTTTGCAACGTATAGTTGAAAGTAAAAAAATAATAGAATGTACCCCTACACATTGGATTTATCAATTTCCTCTACAATAGTCTACGATAGAGGTCACTTGCTCCCATATCGATATCATTATTTGCTTTATTTTTTCTCCAGCATTGCAATTAAAAACTACTATCTACATCTATCTATGCTATATTAAAAGTGCACATTTAGAAAAATCTTTTTATTTTCTTATTTATCCTTAGTGAATTTTCTTAAAGTCCATTCTATCCTTGACTCAATTAAAGTTCCTAATTTACTTAGAATTCCTTTAAATAATATTAATTTTATTTTATCTTTTCAAAAAAAAAAATGATTTTATTTAATACAAAAAATGGTAGCTTCTGTTTTATCAAATATTTTACAGATCTGAAAGATTTCTCTTTTATCAATCGAAGTATCGGACTTCGTGTTTGCCGTTCTTAAACCCATAGCAATTACAATGACATAATAGTTCATTTCTAAATTACAATAAATGACATGACGTTCCATTTTTCGAACTTAGTTTGATTTTCTCAATTCAATAGAATGTGTTGTGGATGATATGTGTTTTGAATGGAATAATTTATAGTCATCTGAAAAAAATAAGTACAAACCAAAAATCAGTTATTAGCTAGATAATTGAATAGATGTTTTGTACAATGCTATTTATAGGCAGTCAACAACGCATATTGGTAGTGGTTAATAGTGTGGTATTCGTGTGATATTAATATATGAATATCATATGATTAATCAATGTCAAAATACTACGTTACTTAGCATTGATGATAAATATAATCATTCTTATTTTTATATTTTAATTTTAATTTTAATGTAATATATTCACAATTTATGACTTTCGAGCTAGCTTCAATGCGGTCAATTTAGGAAAAAACCGAAACTTATTATATCAAGGAGCTACATAACTTCTCTTTCAAATTTTATGATTTTGTTGTCTCAATCTTTCCACATTATGTCCATAATGTGTTAACAAAAATTAATATAGTCTTCCAATTATCTTTATCCCTGTATAGTCAAATATTTCAACGACTTTTGAACTTTTACATAATATTACTATTTGAAAAAACGCTTTTGTTCAGTTCCCCATGTGGGCATGTATCCACGCTCACGTGACAAACTCTAGTTCATCCGATCGACTACGAATTTTTTTTCCCATTTGTGGATACCATAAGGTACCCACTTGTAGGGAACATATTATTGCTGTTGAAAAAATTATGCATATCTTTCATGGTTTACTTACGGCGTGGAACACTCGTTGTCATAGGCTAATATCCTAAAGATCACCGGAAATGGAAAATATGTGTGCTTGTCTCTATTTTTTTTACCTAAAAATTACCTACTATTAAAAGTTAAAGTCAAACGCGCACTGAATTTTTGAATATCAAACAAGCTCGGGTTGTTTCCAGACATGTGTATATAGGTGTATTCTGGTCATTTCACTTGCGACCTAAAATAAGAAGCGGGCGGGGAAGAATCCGCCGCTGTATCCCTCTCGTTGGCACCAGTCCACGCCATCATCTTATCCGCCGTCCGGTGACCCATATCAGCCGGCGACTCAAAATACCGCCTCCGTGGACCCATCGTTTAAACCTTCACCACCACAAGCGCCGCCGTCTTCTTTAACCACAGCCCCTGTGAAAACTGAAGAGGAAGATACAGATACAGATAGAAAGAAAAATATCGAGAGAAGTTAGTGGACCCCACGTGAATAGACTATGGGCGTGGCTAATTGCACCCGGCCAATTTCTTTATACACCCAATTTTTTTGAAATTTCCAAGCATGCCCTCAGACAAAAAAAAAAAAAAAAAAACAATTCGTTCGCTCAAAGCGAACGAGCAGATTTAACGGCGTTAAGCTCCAATAAGGAGCGAACCCTAAATGGGGGTTCGCTCCATTGGGAGCGAACTCCCACTCATGGGAGTTCGCTCCCAATGGAGCGAACCCCCATTGAGTTCATCCTATTGGAGCTGACTTGACCAGTTTTTAACGTTAAGCTCAGATTGAGCCAAACAGATTTTATTAAAAAAAAAAGAAAAATGGCATACAAAAAATTTTTTGTTCAAAATTTTTATAATTATTTTAATGAGTAATTTTTTAAAGTTTTTTTAACCACTCAAAGTTTTTTTTTAATAATTATATTCAATACGAATCGGATAAAACTAATTACTATATAATTAAAAAAATTAAAATTCATCATAGACTAGTTACAAAAAACCAAAGTGGTAGCAAGAAAATTAAATTTTTTAATAATTGTATTCAACACTAACCGGATAAAATCAATTATTTTATCATAAAAAAAATTCAAAATTTATTATCAAAGTGGTTGCAAAAAATTTTCGAAATCACTCATCAAAGTGGTTATAAATCATTTAAATAAAAAATTATAGCAAAAATTAGATCCAAAAATCAGATAAAAATTACTCTTTTTTATTTTTTTAAATTTTTTTATTTTTTGTTACATTTGCGTTACAGTGGCGGGAAAAAACACATTATTTGTGAACGCAACGAACAAAGCTTTAGCATGTTATTTGGGAACACAACAACAGTTAAAGCTTGTTCGTGAACACAACACCATGAAAAAGAAAAAAAAAAAAAAGAGGGAGGAGGACATATCGGTCACTTTGGATTTTTTTTTAAAAAAGATGGGTGTACTTAGGAAATGGGTGGGTGTATTTAGCCACACCCATAGACTATCAGTAAACAGAATCGATCATCCGATCTAATCACTTCCTCTGGTTGTCTAGGGTTTAAGCAATGATTTACAGAGCAAAAATGGCGTCATCTCTACTATCGATTCAGAGAGCCCCGTTTTCCACCGTTGTCAATTTCTCCTTCAACAATGTACGCCCTTCTCTGCCCTTCATCTCAATCCCCAGAACCCTAAAACTAAAACCCTCGCTCCTCACCCTCAGAGCCCTTTCCACCTCGGCTTTCCCAGAGAATTTCCATGGACCAACCAATCAATCCTCCGATCCTTCCTGGAGTTTTAATCAAAACCCCAGCAATCAGCAGAGCAATGATTACAGTGTTAATCCGATGAATCGGGGCTATTCGAATCCTGGAGTTCCTAACCCGACCCGTAATTTTCCTCATCCCCAGAACCAGAACCATTCACCAGCAAGCGGAAATGCTAACCAGTGGAAGTACAATAACAAAAATCAGATGTACCCACAAAACCAAAACCCTAATTTGAGCCAAAATTATCCTCAGCACAGCGGGTTTCAGAATCAGGGTTCTCCACGAAACTTCAATCCAAGACCGGATTATCCGCAGACTGGAGGTGGAGCTCATAGTCGGGGGGATTTACCGATGCAAAACTCCAATCAGTGGGCTACACATGATCAAAATGCTTTTAATACTCGAGTTCAACATCAAGGGCAGTTTGCAAATCATCAATCCTCTGTTGCAGATGTAAGTGCACCTGTTGCTGTGGTTGATTTATTGAGTCTGTGTCGTGAGGGTAAGATTAAGGAAGTAATAGAACACATGGAGCAGGGGGTGAAAGCTGATGCTGACTGTTTTAGCTTACTCTTTACCTTATGTGGGAAATCGAAAAAATCAGAGGATGCTAAGAAAGTGCACGATTACTTCTTGCGTTCCTCCTATAGGAGCAATCCTCTGTTGATTAATCAGGTGCTTGATATGTACTCAAAGTGTGGAAGTATGACAGATGCCCGTAGAGTTTTTGATCACATGGCTGAAAAGAATATGGATTCTTGGCACTTGATGATTAATGGGTATGCAGCAAATGGCTTGGGTGATGATGCATTGGCTTTGTTTGAGCAGATGAGAGTGATGGGATTACAGCCAAATGAGGAAACTTTCCTTGCCATTTTCGAGGCCTGTGCTAGTGCTGAAGCGATAGAAGAGGCTTTCTTGCATTTTGACTCGATGAAGACCGAATATGGAATTTCACCTTGGATTGAACATTATCTAGGACTTCTTGGTGTTCTTGGTAAAATTGGGCATCTTGCTGAGGCCGAGGCTTTTATTGAAGCTCTTCCATTTCGAACCCACAGCTGCTTTCTGGGAAGATTTAATGAACTATGCTCGTATACATGGGGATATTGATCTTGAAGACAGAGCTGAGCAATTGATGATCTATCTTGACCCTTCAAAGGCTGGTGTTGCAAATAAGATCCCACCTCCACCACCAAAGTCACGCCGTTCGATTAATATGCTAATTGGGAGGAGCAGGATTGCGGAGTTTCGTAATCCTACGCTGTACAAGGATGATGAGAAGCTGTTAGAAGCAAAGAAAGAGCAAAATTATGTGCCTGATACAAGGTACGTTCTTCATGACATTGATGAAGAAGCAAAAGAGCAATCATTACTTCACCATAGTGAGCGTTTAGCACTTGCATATGGTTTGATTAGCACTCCTGCAAGGACAACTCTTCGGGTCATTAAGAACTTAAGAGTCTGTGGTGATTGTCACAATTTTATCAAGATCATGTCCAGGATTGTTGGGAGGGAATTAATTGTCCGTGATAACAAGCGGTTTCATCATTTCAAGGATGGGAAATGCTCATGTAATGACTACTGGTGATTCTCCATTGATTATATCGCCAAGATGACCAGGAATCTCTCAATATTAGGTAGAACTTTGTCTGAGAGTAATGATGACTTTGGGTTCCTAGTTTTAGGGATTTTAAACATCTTTTGTGGAGCTTGTTGGCTTAGTTATAGTAGTTCAAGCTTTTACTTTCGCTTAGCAACAAGTTTCACCTTCCCTCAGCTATTTTATCTAGTTATTATATGCTCCTTGCTACTATAAACTAAGTTCAGTAGTGCAGCCATTTTCGCGTGCTTGTATAAAATTTACTATTGGAGTTATTGACATTCAGCGTCATTAGAACTTGTTGTCTATGTTACTTCTCTGCATCTTATTGCATTTGAATAATATGGTCTTGTCATGAGTAGATCCAGGTTTGAGTTTGTGATGCAGTTTTCGTGGTTTGGTGACCGGAGAAACATGTGTTGATGAAGTGATCACTTACCTAAAATTGGGGTTCAGATGGTATTTCTACTAAAAGGTAGTGAACTTGAATTTGTTGGGATTAAAATGTTATTACACATTCGTATTGGCATGGGATGCATGCAAAGTCTTACTTCACTGTATGTTATTGTATTTTTATCTAGCAAACTTTATGCCAGGACCTTGGTGTCTTAATGGATTGAAAGTATATCAGTGGGAGAACTTTGTCTTCCTCAATTTTGTTATTTCACACTAAAACTCATAAAGGGCCCAGCAAAATTGGTTTTTAAAGTTGGAGAAGAATGTGGGAGCTCTTTGTCCTGGTCAATTTTGATATTTCACACCAAAAGTCATAAAGGGCCCGGCAAAATTGGTTTTTAAGGTTGGAGAAGAAAAGGAAACTCAAAACCAGAGGACTGAGATTTTGGGGCCTATTATTCAGCTTCTGTGAGATTATGTATCAATTTCGTAGTCTTCAACGTGAGATGTTTACTGGTTCCTCTTCTTCATTTATGTTCTTGAGCCCGTCGATGTTTCTGGAATTCCTCTTTATACTTTATACTCCCTTTTTGGTGATGTTTTTGTCATGGGTTTGAACATTTGTAGATTAATAAGATCCTATTCATAATCTTGATAATGTTTCCAATCCTTCCCAGCTTCCCTTTCTTTGAGTAGGTCGAATCAGTTAAGTCCTCTCTCTCTCTCTCATACATTGATGCAAGTACTTTCTACTCTGCAACTATTTTTCTTTCTACATTCGAGTCCGGGTATTGCTGCATAAGTACATATAATTGTTTTTTTGATAAAAAATAAGGTATGCATTTCCGTCCCTTGATATGGGGTTTTCCCCCTCATATTGTTTTTGTGTTTCATCAATACGTTGGGTTTTTCTTCTCTCAATCTCTCTGCTTTACTTCCTTAAGACGTATGTTATGATTTTGTGAAACTTTGCGTGCCATCTGCTACTTAACTACATTTTTCTGTCTATAAGCCTGTGCAATTGCTGCATATTTTCATGTAATTGTTTTTTGGGTAAGAATTGGCACTCTTGTTTGGATCCCAGTTGTTGTGAATCATGGAAATGGTAATGATGGATTTCAACGCCGGGTCTTGTACTCTTGTTCAAATTAACATTAAACTGACTGCTGCTGCTTCTAACTCTCCAAGTGTTTTTAATGATCCCAAACAATTCGTGTCTCAAACCTGTTATGTTATAAAAGATGATACATAATAATGAAAAGAATTCCAGAGGACATTTAAATTTGACACTTTTAATCAACACGGTTGATGTGACACGTCTTTACGGAGAATGAAGAGATACATTGAATGATAAAGCCAGTATTTCTTCAGCACTATATAAAAAATGGACACACCGTCGATTCACTTAAAAATGTTGAGAGATTTGGAATTATTTTAACAAAATTTGAGAAAAATGATGCAGTTCAGAAATGATGGAAAGGCAGCTGGAGGAATGCATTATTAGTTTATTATCAGCTCAAAAACAAGTTAGAATTCACTTGTATTTGTCATAAAAAATATTACTCCGACTATCCTGAGATACGTATGGCAACACAGTGGCTGAAAAACACACCGGTGATCAATGACTATAAGAATGACCCATCCAGGGCACAGAATGAAAGTGTAAATGGCATCTATGTCAACGTGGTTTTCCGTTACCATCTAAGTCCTCCATCAGATCAATATCATCACGTGATGTTATCTTGTTCACATATCCTGCGAGATAAAAATATCGGTGTAAATTAATCAAATTTTATTCTTATAGTAGAATTAAAAAAAGAAAAGAGAAAGTAATAGAGGCTGAAATTAAACAATTTCATAGAAGAACAAGAAAAGGCTAACCACTTTGAGTCTTTAGAGGGAAAAGGCTTTTGAGTTTTGAACACGTGAGAACATGGATGGCGAAGATCTAAGACAATGGAGGAACGATTTTGGACTGGTTTTGTATACTTAAGAATAATTTTGGACAAATACAAAACACAATTTTGAGTTCTCACAAAGATCAACTCCATTAAAATAAAGAAACTGCAAAATGATTAGCAGACCTAAAAATGTGATCCCACGATGCCTGGGTCTCTAAGCAGGAACCTTACAAGTTTAGAATAGTTCTCACGTCCAACAATAATCTGACAGTTCAAAGCCCCGTGAAGTATCAATTATCAAACACAAGACAAAGCAAAAAAGGTTCAAGAAAATGTCATGAAATACTTTGATACATAGACCATAGATTCTACGCTTTTGAGACAAGGGTTCAGTGTCACCAACATACACCATAACACCTACTCCATCCAATGTATAATAAGATGGGCAGATTGTTGATTCCAAACAAAGCTTCTTTAGAAAGTGTCATGATCAACCTTAAGGATGCTCAAAGATTTCTCTTCCTAAAATAAAACAAGTGTTTGTCTGAGTTTACACCAAATAAGTTTAAGGGCAGACAAATCCATTTTGCTCAAAATGTCATCTGGCACAGCAACATAATAAATCTAATATTCACAAGCCAACACTTTAATTTCCCATCGCACTAATCATTTCATCAAGTAGGAGCCTATGATTATTACCTTCGACTCTCACTAAAATTCTTAATGGTGTCAAGCAAGACTCCAAGCTAGTGGCTTCCCTTTGGATGCTAGTAAATAGTCAAACAATGAGGAGAGAGAAAGTAGTACCAATGCCCATACAAGGTATGCATTTGCAGAAGGTCTCCTTCCCTCTTTTGTTATAATAGCTAACCAGTCCAGATCCTTGGCAACTCCGACATTTTCCAGTCCATTCATAGACCATTGGCTTGCAATCCTGCAATTTCATTGCACAATGAAATCAATAAAATGGAGAACAAAAGATCTAATCTAATTGGAAGCATACTGATACGAATACCATACCCATTTTTCAGAACCAAAAAATTTTAGACCACCTGGTTGTAGAGAAAATATTGGAAACTGGAAAGCATAAATTTTAGCATAGTTGAATCTTCAAACATACTAGTACAGAAGTACAGAGCTTCTCATACTATTTTCACCAACAGGAGATAAAATTTTAGCTATCTTATCAATAGATTAGATGAATCAGAATCAATTGATACAAGAGTTGACTACTATCTTCCTAAAATAGCAATCAGCATATTCAATAAAAAAGAAAAATGAAATATTAGAAAAGCCAAGATTCAATCCACAGTTGGTGATAACTATGCAACAAAAACGAAAATTTTCCAGAGTCATTTTTAACGGATAATGAATATCTGCTTGAGGAATACAAACTCCAACGGACCTCAATCTCGGGATCACACTCGAGCCTCTTCTCAACTTCCTCCGGCGACACCGGGGTGGAATTCGGGACAGTCATCGGGAGAGGCAGGGCATCACTATCGTCAGTCAAGTAGCTATCACGGTCACGCGACCACTTCTCTTTCGCATTGATTTTCGTGTTCTTGCTATTATCGTTGCTTCTATTTGTAGCGCCAACATTATCCGACAACCTTTGGCCAATTCTTCCTGCAACGTCGGAAGCGGCAGGAAAATTCAGTGACCACAGACGGAACGTGCCGTCGGAGGTGGCTCGACAGCGGAAGGCGGTGGTCGGTGGAGTGGATAGAATGGGTAATCTCGGCGGAGTTTTCGAGTGGGCGAAGGTGAAAATTGAGCTAGGGTTTATCGGCAACATCCGATACATAACAAATTTGGCAGTTTACCATAGATGTGATTGCATTGTATGAATGAATTGTGTATATATTTTCAGAAGTCTCAGTTTGTGAATGAAGAGGATAGGGTTGAGCTAGCTAGTTTAGCAGAGCTGCTAGAAAAATTGAAATGGTGGTTGCATATTTATATCGTGCGCCCTTTCTGACCACCTACCCACTTGTTTCGTATAAATTATAAGTTGCTTATAATCGCGGAAGTTTCACACGATTCTAAAGTGGGTACGGCTAAATGCACCCCATTTTCCACTTTTTACACCCACATAAATTTAAATTTTAATTAATTGACCAAAACATCCTCGACATCGGCCAAGCTTGGTGGAAGGCGCTTAAGGATGTTCGGCCTATAGCCAAACATCCTGAACCTGAGAGAGGAATAGCTTCAGGTTTACATCAATATTAATTGCTCGGCCTATCTATAAAGATTTTGCAGCTCCGGTAGTCCCACACGCCACAGTAGCACACCTAAGGCCATAGAAAAATGAAAACAGACCCTTCAACTTCAAGAACGGCGAGTTGCTGAGATGGATCACGTTCTGAAGTAGTAGAAGATGCACTCACGAATCCATTAAACCGCAGCTTCCCCTTGCGTTTGGATCCAAAATTGAAGGCATAATTTCTGGGAAAACTGAGAGCGAGCAAAGAAGGAAGAGAATTAGTTCAGAGATATTTAGTGGGCACTTGATAGTATAAATTATTACTATTGTATTTTGTGCCGTAAAAGAGGAGAGCGTATGAAATTGGACAAATTGCAGTTTCCATTGGGAGAAAACAGTGAGATGCGCGAGATTTTTTGAAGGGTACGGCCATTGGAGGCCGACCAGTCGCATGTCAGCTCGGCCATTTGTGGCCGAGCATCCCTTTGGGGTGTTCGGCCAGTCTTGGCCGAACACCCCTTCACGTGTTCGGCATCCTCGTAAAAGCCTCATAAAAGGGTATTTTCGTAACGTAGAAAAATGGTGGGTGTATTGAGAGGAAAATGGGGTGTGTTTAGCCGTACCCTTCTAAAGTTTCACATCAAAGTGATTTAAAATAAGGGTACGGGCTTTTGATGATAAAATTATTATTTTTAATATACATATTAAATGTGTGGTTGAAATTTAAAGAAAATATATTAAATGATTCAATGAGTGGTTAAAAATAATAAGAAAGAAAAAATTGATAAAATTTATGTTGAGTTGTGTTGAATAAAATAAGGCCTAAAAGTGTGTATGTGATTTTGCTCTGTTCCCAACCCATGTGGAAATAGAGCAAAACTATACCCACGCCGATGTGTCGCCGCGTGGCATTCTGTGGCGATGCCATATCTGCATGCAAATTTTTTTTATAATATCCACATTAAGTTGGATAAATAACACATATTCCCTAATAGTGGGGGTTAATAGGGCCCACAATTTTTCCCTACGTGGATACATACCCAAATTACCCATGTGGAAAAAAACTGGGTCAGCATGTGTTCACAAACTCTGAACTTGCCTTTATTTTCCCAAATTTCTCTCCTTTTTTTAATTTTCTCTTCCATTTATTTCATCTAAACCAATCATATAAACACATTACAGATAGATTTACAACACAAAAAATATGAAAATTTGTCAAAATAAAGAGAGGAGTAGTTGAAAGGGCCTTGTTATATCCCGGCCCTGGGAGAAAAAAATTCTCCCAGCGCGGGGCATTTGGCTAAATTTTTTTCTCTAAGTGCGGGCAACATATTGCCATGCATAGTTGAAAATGCTGAAGAAATGTGACTTTTGAAATAATGAGTCAAACTAGCTCTAGATTAACAATGAATATTTTTACGCAAACATGAAAATTTTTTATTTTTCTTTTGATCGACAATTACATATATGTACTTTACAAGCACAGTTTGACCACGAGAACACTACGACACAGGTTGGTAATTACTATTGCTTTGCATTACTTGTTGATTTTCAGAATGATCAATATTCACAATTTACAAAGTTAAAATATGAGAAAGTAAAAAAGTATAAATTCCTAAGTACATCTCTCCCTTCAATCTCTCCACAGTTACTTGCACATTCTGCAATTGGTATTGTACAATTGCTGCTCGACTCAAAGCCCCCACGCTCCTTCGCCAGCATAGTAACCTCTGATGAATTACTGTTCCTCCGACATATGATTTCCGGAAGAGAGCCTAAAACACAAAATAACATTTTAGAGTTTATTCTAAAACTCTAACACCTACTTGGAATAATTTAAAACGCGTTCTAAGTTTGGCACTTACTTAATATTAACACCTTCCTTCTTTGTCAGAGATGGCGGGGCGCCACTGAATTTATTATTTTGGAGAAATCTGTCAATCACAGAAATGGGCTTTAACCATATATACACTTCAAATCATAAATCAAAGTAGATTCTCTGAAGACGAACTTACGCTTCTTTAAGGTTAGGTAGTTCTCCTAGCGATGTAGGAACTAATCCTTCCAATTGATTGTTCTCCAAATGTCTTCAAAACCAGAAATCGAGTAGAAATATTATGTCGTGATTAAAAAAATGTGAGTAGTTTAGACGAATGAGGGTAAAAGTTTTAAGAGCTTACAGAGTTTCTAAAGCGTTCATTCCACTCATATCAGGCAAGGTACCTGAAAGCTTGTTGTCTCCAAGCCAACTGAAATGAAAATTTTTCAATCATGAATAGAGAAATACTTTCTAGTTAAACCCTCGAAGCTCGGACAAGAAAGATGAATTACTTACAGGTGTTTGAGTGCAGTTAACTTAGTTATGCTTTTCGGCAATGATCCTGATAATCCATACCCCGTCAGATTCCTACACACGCACACGTTTAAAAAGAGAACTTCTAAAAGTAGGATAGAAGCTATAAGAATCATGAATACTACTGTTTATTAGCACTGCTGGTTGAGATAGGTGATAGTGTGACACTTTAGCATTGGTTAGTTGTAGGTGAACTTACAAGGAGACAACCCGAATGTGTTTTCCATTAGAGCAAGTTACACCAGTCCACGGGTTCTCTCTTGGCAGGCATGGATCTCCAGCCCAATCTTCAGGTTGTCTGCCTAAAGTGTCTCTCAAATCCTCCATTGCGACCACTATCAAACACCCAAAAACAGCATAAACAAAGCAACACAATCTCCAAAAACACGTATAACGGTAAAAGGGTAAATTTTTCAAAATTAAACTTTTACCATCTCTAGTAACAGTCCTTCCACCCAAGGCCAAAAGCTGAAATATTTCACCAGCATTGATTATAGGCCCGACTGGCATATCATTCCTTGGAATCAGCGAAATTTCAGTGTTCCCCGTGAGTGGCCATTCAGTGCCATAAACAGTCACACCTTCAGCGGTGACATTGAGGTTGGTGAAGAAAGTTTCGTTATTCACATGAACGTCAAAAATTCTCCAGCTATATGGGCTTGAGGTTCTGCTATCTTGAAAGTACAGAGCGATATAGTAGCGCCGTGTAGGGAGAAAAAATGGTGGCCATTTGATTGTAAGTGTCTTTCCCCTGCTTGTTGTCAGTGCTGTTGTGAACACTTTCGCTGGTGGCATGTTCCAAAATGTCGACGAAGTTACATTTGAGTGACTTGAGACAAAGGGATTTTGGTCCGCAAAAGGATGCCAATATCGATTAAATTTGTCGTCTGGATAGCTGAGTCAACATGCATTATTCACAAATCATTCTCAATAGTCAATACAATTGTGTATACATCACTTTGGACATCAAAATCTAACCATTACACCCCTTGTGCAGCGGTTTAAAGATGTCACACAATCAAGCAATCTCAACTCTTTCCTAGCAATGCAATTCTTGTTTCAAAATAGAGTGATGTAGATGGTTTTTGAGCTTGTTTGGTACAGATTTTTCAGAAAATTAATTTTTTTCTAACATCATTTCAACCTAACACTATCAACTTCTTCATTCATATGGGAACTATTTCATAATTCCAGAAATTTTTCTTTAACTTGCAACCATACATTCATAGATTACTTCTTTTCAAAAATATCGATCGAACAAACACTTGTTTTTTTCATTTTTCAAAATTGTCGAGTCCATTCTAATTCTCTCATCAAACATGCCATTTCTTTAATCTTTATACTATGATATGAGGAATGAGTGGCAACCAGCATGAAACTCACATTATGAAATATGAATTTCAACTTAACTTTGAAACCCAAAATGAATGATAATTCAAAAAGTTCAATAAACGATTTCATACCTAATGATGCGTCCATCAGAGCCAAAACTATGTCGAGCAACGGTAACCAGAGCATATCTCTTGAAGTCAGTAGAATTATAAACCGAGTCGTCAAGTTGATGGACTTCAATAGCAGAAATAAAAGGGCTAGAAACAGTGTAATCATTTCTAGCTAGGCAAATACTCAAGTACTTATTGAGCGCCATAACAACGACCTCGTAGTAGGAACTGAGGCCCTGGGAATAATCCTCTGTGGTATTGACTACGCTCCACTTTGTTCCATCGACAATCTGATCGAAAACCGGGGGTTCCTCTCCTCCATCAAAACCTCCGTAGTAATACATAGTTTTCACAAGATGTTTTTCTCCCTTCACAACAGGTATATCGTAACAGTATTTCTTCACACCAGAATTGGGGAAAAACCGAAGCGTTTGCAGAATCGGCATTATCTCTGGTTTTTTTATGGCTGTTTTGTTCCCCGTTGTGATGTAATCATCGTCTTTGATGTATTTCAGAGGTCCTTCTTCTACGTCTTCATCGGCGCCACAATTCAGGAGGTAACCTATAATTGCACAATTTTCAGTTCATCGCCAGAGACACACACAAGCACGCGCGAATATGCGTTCATAAATACGTATGAATTGATTAATGTGGATCTGTTTATTGATACAAATACCTGTTGATTGGGAATTGGCGTGGATGATGAACGGGATGCTGACGAGCCATAGGAGGAAGATGGAGGCGGACATGGTAGGAGGCGGTGGCCCAATTGCAAGAATCGGAAGTCTCCGGCGGAGAGAGAGAAAGGGAGAGATCGGGAGAGTGGAGAGAGAAAATGGAAAATAGAGTGAAATGTTTGCATCAATGGATTAAGGGCTGTGCATGAAGATAGGTGCTTCATATTTTGACTGGAGTTTCATTTCTCATCCACCCTTTAAAGTTGGAGGAATGCTATAAGGACACCCCATATGACACCCTCATTGACACCCCACATTAAAAAAATTCAAAAAATTCAAAAATTTTCGTCAGAGTCAATTGGTAAAAAAGCAAACACTGACCCGGGTAGCATTATTCACCATTCTTCTCAGATCCCCTTTCTCTCTTCTCTTCTGAAAATTAAACCCAGAAGAACGAATTCCTCCACACCTGAAAATCGATCCCCGGCCGAAAAGTTCTTCGCTTGTTGCCGATTTCTATACCACCGCGGCTTTCAATTACCAAACTCTGTACAAGTTAAACTCCTCTACGCCTCATACGCATCTCGATTTATAGCCGTAGGTGTAGATGGTGAGAAAATGTTGACGCCATTGATTTACCGTTAATTAGAGAGAGACAGGGAGAACGAATCCTACACGAAATTATCCACAATCGATCCTTGTACTGCGTTCGGCTTTTCCTTCCAAAACCGAGGTATAGGCTTTGCTTCCCCTCTCGTTTTTCGCTGCATTTTACATTGTAATGCTACTGTATTGGGCCCTACTATTTTGAGGTGTAAAAATGGCGAAAATTTCTGATTTTCAGCTCGTATTGTGGGTCACCTCGTTGCGTTTCTGGCTTTTTATGTCTTTGCCGGCGAATATGTCCGACCAACAGCCAACACAAGGTATTTCGTCACACCTTTCTTAGTTTGTAAAATTTCTTCTGGGTGAAAACTCACTGTAACGTCATTTGTTGAATATCATTTGTTTTCTTTGTTAATTCTCAAGTTTGTAATTCTCCTAATTATATGAATCTGATATGCAAGAAAGTAAAGGTATAATAATCATTCACTATAATGGTTTATGTAAACAAGTCAAAAAGGAACGAAACAAGATTGTGATTGCTAATTATTATTCAAATTCAACTTTCATGCCTGTATTTTGAAAAATATTTCCAAAGTTTCTGCTTAATTACTTGGGTTGTAAATTCATTAGTTCTACTTCTCTCTTTGAAGCTTACATCCTATTCGGTTAACTGTTTTTGTTTTCACGGTGTCTCTTGTTTCCCTTCATTTTTTGCATCTTCAAGTCTCCGGCTAGTTTGAGAATTGTTCTCTCTTTGAGTAATACTATAGGGAGTCCCTATATCATTACTCTTTGTTGAATATCAGTGTAAAAGTTTACAAACTTTGTAAAATATGAGGCAACCCACTTTGCAGACTTTGTAAAATTTCAAACTTTGCTAGATTGCTACTAAATGCTATAGATTACTTACAATATCCATTATTTAATTCCGGATATTTTTCGCAACAATTAATGGTATGTCCAAATTTTACTTATTAAATTCTCCAATAATTTGCAAATAGGTTTCGACAGTATAACAATTTTAACTATCTCTGTAGGGTGCTCATTACCAATAATGGGGTCCAACTGGAGCAATGGTGCATGTCTTTTCAACAGATCAACACAGCATTGGAGCACTGAACTTTTTGCCAAACTATTCCACGATGAACAAGATAATCATACAAGTGGAACACAAGGAGCTGTCGACAAATGATAATATTGAACATTGGATTTTTTTTTTTTTTTTTTGCATGCTAGTTGTGTGTGTAGGGCTGCTAATGTGTGTGGTATTCGCCACTATGTGTGATTGTTGTGTTACAACCATGTCGGGTATTGGTGTAATCTATTATTGTGTATTTGATAACTAATTTTAGTGAATTATAGTTCGTAATGTTCATATGGTATCTATAGCATGGCATTAATACAACCGATTGTTTAAGTAGAGCAAATGACACATTCACGTATAGCAGCAGCAGTTTGTTAGCAGCTTAACAAACTGGTGCTGCTAGTTTGTTAGTTGCTTAAGCAGCAGCAGTTTGTTGGTTGCTTAAGCTAGCAGCAAAGTGCTGCTAGCTTAACATCACCTGTAGATACAAACACCTTGCAAGAGATCCCATATTATTAATACAACTAACACAACCATTCATTCATTTAACTAATAATAAGATCTCATACTGTTACAAGAGAATAACACCACCACCACAATCACTTTAAAATTAACACCATACAAGCATCACCTGTTAGATCCCAAACATTGAACTAATACAACTAACACCACTACCACATCACTTTAAAATTCACACCACTTAAACACTACTTCAAAATAAAAAAAGCTAACAAGAAAACTACCAAAACAACCACAATGTGAAACATCTTTGCCAATGATCCCTTGATGCGATTTGGTTCCATTGCCTAATACATGGAAAACTATTTACACCAATGCCTTGTCTTGCCTACATTAAAAGATAGAATTGAAAATATCAAAACAAAAAAATAATAAAAATATGGAATTCGAATTTATATCAAGAACAAGCAAGAAGAGGTTGGAATTGAAACAAAACCTGTGCACAAGACGAAGATGACGAGCCCTCCATTCAATCTACCTAGGCAATGCTGTCGAACAGAATACATAGTCAGTAGAACCAATTTACCCACAACACATACTTCAGAAGAGGAAAAGGTGTACATTGTTGAAACAGAGCAACAGACTTTACTTGAAGAATCAAGACATTCATCATATCCATTCGTACATCATATGAAAATCTAGGTAGCCGAAATTGATTTGTTACCTAAATTATCCATCCTACATCCTACGCCGCATCTCAAGTGGGAACTCAATCAACTTCAATTAGATGCATTGGAGATTGAATGTCTCCACAGATCATATGATAGGCGTAAAAGAAAAAAGACAAAAGGCCAACATCATCCACTTATACATAGTGATAGCCATTGTCTCGGATACTTGACTCTTCAAATCAAAATTGTAATTGCCAAATCTAAGAGTTGGCATATGTTTAGCTCAGTGATTCTCTAAATTTTTCCACGAATCCAACCCAAAAGTGTCACAATTTCAAAGTTTACCGCGCCTCCCAAAAAAATAAAATGAACATTAAAATCCATCCTATAATTTCATATTCCCCTAAAACGTTCCTCACATGATACTGAATCACAGATAGATTCCAACTACAAAATAATTCTAGAGAAACCATTAAAATCAATACTCTAACACAAAAACGAGAGGAGACGGCAAAAAACCAAAAAACCACAAACGCAATGAGGCAATGAGCTGGAAATCAGAAATTTTCGCCATTTTTACACCTCGAAACAGTAGGGTCCAGTATAGTAGCATTACAATGTAAAATGCAGCGAAAAACGAGAGGGGAAGCAAAGCCTATACCTCGGTTTTGGAAGGGAAAAGCCGAACGCAGTACAAGGATCGATTGTGGATAATTTCGTGTAGGATTCGTTCTCCCTGTCTCTCTCTAATTAACGGTAAATCAATGGCATCAACATTTTCTCACCATCTACACCTACGGCTATAAATCGAGATGCGTATGAGGCGTAGAGGAGTTTAACTTGTACAGAGTTTGGTAATTGAAAGCCGAGGTGGTATAGAAATCGGCAACAAGTGAAGAACACAGATCGATTGTGGATAATTTTCGGCCGGGGATCGATTTTCAGGTGTGGAGGAATTCGTTCTTCTGGGTTCAATTTTCAGAAGAGAAGAGAGAAAGAGGATCTGAGAAGAATGGTGAATAATGCTACCCGGGTCAGTGTTTGCTTTTTTACCAATTGACTCTGACGAAAATTTTTGAATTTTTTGAATTTTTTTAATGTGGGGTGTCAATGAGGGTGTCATATGGGGTGTCCTTATAGCATTACTCTTAAAGTTGACGCCAACATGAAAATTCAAATTAAATCAATGGTCTATGTTATAAAAGTATACAAACAATAGAGAGAATTTATAGAGAATGAATTCTAAGGAATTCACAGGAATAAATTTTATTAATAACTGAAGCCCTATTTATAGGGAAACTTCGAATGACACAATCGTAATTACATAATTTCATCAAGGGTATAATAGTTATTCACATAAAATAATTATTGACAATTGCGTCATCGCATGTATCATCATTTTTGTCTTTATTCACCAACTCATTCCCTTAATTATTCATAACACTCCCCCTTGAATGACTATTAATATAAATGTCTTCTAGATCTGTTTGGAGAAAAACCCAATGGGAAAAAACTTCCAAAACTGATATTGCTTCGCCAAAATATTGCTTCCCCTGATGTCTACCAGCGGTATAGGAGTATTCACGTGCTACCTCGTTAAAACCTTGTCAAGAAAACCCAGTGGGAAAAAACTTGATCGAAGGAAAAAGAGTACAACTACTCCATCTGATTTCATATCTTGAGGACGGATATCCTTATTTCTAGTAAATGATTTCAATATCATCATTGTTTGGATCTAAAGCATTGTCTCTATTATAACTTGATCCAATAGATATACTGTATCGATTTCTCCTGTCGTCCTCAACATACCATGAATATGCCTCGTTAAAACCTTATTAGGAAAAACCCAGTGGGAAAAACCCTAATGAAGGAAAAAGAGTACATTATTCATGTGAATACGCCATTAAAGTTGCCTCATTAAAAACCTTGCTAGGAAAATCCAGTGGGATAAAACCTCAATCAAGGGAAAAAGAGTGCAACACGTATTTTATACAAGTATGCTTCAAGCATTTCAAAATCTTTCATGGATTTATATAAGTATCATATACATTTGTTGATACGCTTCATTCATTTTTACGTGAATGAAATTTAGATATTATATAATATCATGTTATATTTAGTGCTTATATGCAATCAACAGTTTCGATCTCATTTTCTCACTATATCGAGATATATACCTAAATCTCTTCTGGAGATTTCATATTAGTTGAGATTGGGCTGCCTCATTAAAAACCTTATTTGAGAAAAAACCCTTTTGGGACAAAAACATCAATCAAGGAAAAGAGTACAGCATATGAATTTCTCAACAATATCAATGTAGATATTTTGAGCCGTTGCATGCACTGATACAATAATACATTTGAAACCTCTTCAAGAGTTTCATTCTCATTTCTCATTAAGCCCGTACATGAACACTTTAATCATAAGGGCATATATTTTAGCATCGGCATTTTCCGATGGATTTCAATATCCTCACTATCATATGTAGCGCTATCTTTTCATACTGTGTCGACACTTTCAATCTTATTTCTTTCCCCATATCGACATAACTTATCGAGATATCTCATTTTCAATCCTCTTATAGGATTACACAATATAGTTATGTCTATATACTCTTCAAGAGCATATGCCTCTGTTATTAAGACCATCTTTTATAATTTGTTTTGATATATATGATTGGGGAAATTTCATAATATCAACGCTTCTGGCGTGCTAACTTATCAAAGCATCTTAACTGATATATGTGATTGTTCATAACATCTTTTATGCATCTTTGAACTTCAAGTTCATATTTTAATTTTGAGGATATATCATGATGCATTTCACATATCATTTTCAACCTTTAATACTTCCCCTCATGCTAAGAAAATTTAGAACACCAAAACTCATACAGTTTGTATGATTTTAATCATATATGTTCTCATCATTCAGCCTTAATATGAGAATTTAGACCGTTTACATTCTATTCTCGATATCGGCAATTTATTTGAGGACTTTAAATAATTTGCCATATAATATCTCACTTGTATGCGCATACTCAAATCCTTCAGGGATTTATTCAAATCATTGGGATATATATATATTTACTAGCTTTATAATTAAATCTGGAAATCATGCTCATACCGTGAGCAAATCATTTCGTAATCTTCCAATTGCGAATCATATACACATGTGACTATCTAGTGGATCCATATCATAATATCTAGTAGTCCACATGGAAGATGAGTGGGCCCATATTTCTCATCTTTTATTCTAGATATATTTGGGATTTATTTCCAATATTGGCTAGTAATGATTTCATCGTTTATCGAGAACAATCATTGAAGAATTCTTTTAATTCTTCACTTGAAATATTGATTTCAATAATTATCTAAACCGGGATGGTCAGTCCGATTTTGCAAACGAGTATTATTGAACTTCTAGTTCAGTAAATTCTTATATCGATTTCACTAGTATCTGTATAGTGCTCAACATGATTTATCATAGAAACAATTCACAGACATATTCCATCATCTTTTGGTGACATTATTATCTACTACTGTTCAAACACGAGTTACTCTCATACGCATCACATCCGCTATTATTTAATTAGAAATCGTAGCTCTTACGCTTCATATTATTTATTTAAAATCGGAGTCTTATTTCATACGCGTCGTATTATTCTATAAATCATCAAAATTATTGCAAAATTCATCCTAACAAGGGTCTATATATTATAATGGATCATATGCTCTCAAATCTTCGAAAATACTATCCATCACTACCGATCAAAATCCTAAAAAGGATTTATCGATGTAAATTTGGAAAGATTAAGGATGCTAATGAATAAGGGTATCCCACAAGATATCCGATGCTTGATTGAAGCAAAGGTTCGATTATCTGGTGAGGTTTCAATTCCTTCTAAATACATGCTTGGTATGGGTAAAAATAGTTTTTCAAAGAAACGGAGAGCAAAAAGATTAGGAGGATGCTACAAGTGTGCTCGGTGGACATGTGACACTTTATGTAAATCTGTGGGGTACTTGTCCAGAAACCGAGAAGATAAAATAGCATTCATTAAGGATGGATTGAGTAAGGAGTCATTGGATGATATTCAACTGACTCTTGAGACACATCCTAGTGGATATTTGCATCGTGAGCTTATGACCTTATGGGCCCAATTCAAAGATGAACGAGCACATAATAGTTTAGAAAAACTTATTTCAAAAGATCCTGTCTGTAAATTTAGTAGAAAAACTTAGTATAATAATTTTCTCATATTAATATAAGGAAACTCGGTATAATAATGAAGATCAATGTTTTTCTTGTAATTGTAAATATTGTTTTTCAATTTTTAAGATATATATATATGTATATATATATTATTTTTCAATCACCGACAAGTATATGTCATTTCACTAAAATTTTTCTGTCATTTTCTCTTTCATATTTGTCAAAAAGTAAATAGTACAATCAATTATTGGTTTGAAAATTTATCTTTAAATAGAGTGATTCATATATCTATCATTCATTCGTTGAAAGAGAGAGATAGAGGTGGAGATGGAGATGGAGATATCAGAATCATCTCATGTAAGTCAATCTTTACCTCGCCAAGTAAAAACTATATGTGTTCTTGGTGGCTCCAGACTAGTAGGTCATATCCAATATGTGGATATGGCAGACCAACTTGTAAGGGAGTTAGGGAAACAAAATATCAATATACTATATGGAGGGACTAATAACAAACTACTAAGGAGTCTTACGATGGTCGTACAATCATGGGGATAAGAGTGTCAAGTATAATACCTTTTCATCGAATTGGAGGCGAATCCAATTGGAGTTAGAAATGTCATTAGTCCAACCCATTGATGCTACAAACACAATCCATCCACGATCGCTCGATGTACACGATGAGCAATAGTGATGCTTTTATTGTTCTTCCAAGCGGCTATAACACGCTGGAGGAAATATTCAATATAGCGTCATTTGCACAGTGGAACTTTCATACCAAACCCATAGGTTTGTTGAATATTAATTATTTCTTTGATGGTTTGCTAGCATTTCTAGATCAGGGTGTAGAACATAAATTTATTTCTCGTTCAGCGAGAAATATACTTGTTTCTGCTAATACAGTTGCTGATCTACTCATCAAGATTCAATCAGATGTTAAAAAATCTATGGAAGTTGAAACCCATCGGTCACAAACCATCGGTGTCAAGCGAAAAAGAGATCATTTGGATCTTTCATTATGAATCCTAATGTTGATGGTGGCAGAGTTACGGAGTATTTATACTCTCGAAACACACCATTCCTTTATGGGTTCAATATGTATTTTCTTTTCGCATTTCTATATTTTCGAGTGTTTATTGCCATCTTTGATATTCTCAATATGTTCCACTTCGACTGTTTTATACTTCTTCTGGAGTAATAATAATAATATCATATTGGCTTTATTCAAATACAGAAATCTAGTAATTATACTTCTTCAAGAGCATTTTATTCTTATATCAATATAGTCTTATATCATTAATGAGATTATTTCGAATGATCTCGTCATATCAATGAGATTGCTTCATATAATCACTCCATATGATATGTTCTTTTTATCAATATGGGATCTATTGAGCATTTTACTTTCATATATTTATCCAATGGTAACTTCAAGTACCACTTGCTCAATTTTCTCCATTAATATTCGGTATATATGGAGAAGTAATTTTATTCTCATCGTCTACTTCTTCGAGAGTAGGATTAGAATATTTGATCAACTACTTCTTCTGGAGTAGGATTCGTTATAACCAATCGTGTAGTATAACCCACCACATTGGAAATATGCACACCAATCGTGTGGTATATTACCCACCACATCGGAAATATATTCAAACTATAAAGTGCATAAATTTAAATTACATAAATTAAATTTCCTCCAATAGGTGGTCGAACCTACCTTATGGGAATTATTGCAATAAATATAAATTTATGGAATTTAAATTACGAGAATTAAAATGCATAATGATTAACTACTTCTTCAGGAGTAGGATCTGGTTAGTAGAAGGTATAACCCATCACTTAGCATATAAAGTGCAAAAATATATAAAACCTTCCAATTAGTGACGGTTGAATCCATCATCAAGTAAGAGGTATTGCAGTATTTAAATTGCAATAAATAAAGTGCGAAAATTAAATATTGAATTGCTTCTACAGGAGCAGATTTGTTCTTCTAGAACAAATACTCATCATTCTTTCTACAAGAAAGACACATATCCTTCTGAATAAAGACGTTATGTAATTGAACTCTTCGGGAGTTAAAATAATATTCCGATCTTTTAACTCAAATGGACTTCAAGCCATTTTATATAATCAATGGATTTAAAATTTCTTCATGAATATTCTATCCATTTTTCACTGTCGTCCAAATTAGGTCGGTCCTTCCTTTTACAGTCCGCAAGGGTAAAATTGTCCATTCCAATCCGCAATGGTAAAATTATAAAAAAAAATATTCTATCAATATTATACGATTGGAAAATCGTCTCGTTTTCACTTTCATTTATAAATATCAAAATATTTAAAAACTATTTTGTAACATTTCAAAAGTTGGTGTACTGATTTGTAAATTTTGAAAGTTTGATAATAACATATTTCAAAACGAGTTATTACCCTATTAATATTGGTGTCAAATCGAAGATCTCGTTAAATCGAGTATAATGGAGTCGAGAAAATTTGATTTTGATAATGTATGCTCCTTATATCTCGAGAAAACGAATGTTATAATTTAATATATTATAAAGTAATATAATATAATATATATATACCTGTCCTTTTCCGTTTTCCCTGCCCAGAAGATATATTCTCATAATATAATATAATATATATATACCTGTCCTTTTCCGTTTTCCCTGCTCGGAAGAATCAATTCTCATCGTCACAGCCTCTTTGCACAATCAGTAACCAGTAATCATCACCTTGTAAGTTTATACATATATAGATATAGAGAGAAAAAAAGATGAGAGTTATCATGTTTCAACAAGCATAACGCAAATATATATTTCCGTTTTCCTCGGATAACATTAGCTGTTTCTAATTTCTCAAGGGCTGTTGATTTTTGCATATAATTTGTTGGGGGAAATCATCGGTAACACGGAGATTGGCAACCGCCCTTGAGAAATCCCAGTCTCTCTGTGAACCTCATTCATCTCTCTTCGGTTTCTTAGTCGACTGGACCGTGGACGACTCTTGCCGGAGAGCTCACGACTGCTCTGAGCAGCTGCCGCCATCGCCGATTCCCTTGCTGGACCATTGACTGAGCTAAAGAGTAGAGATCGAGACGAGAGAGGCAGAGAGAGAGAGAGTAAATTAAGGGGGGAAGATCCATGGAGAGCTTTTGGTGTGTGATTAAGACGTATTTTATTCAAAAATGGGTATCATTATTGCATGTGATGGAGAGAGAGAAAAATTTTGTAGAAAATTAATTGTTTTAAATTGTAATAATCCAGTTTCTGATACAGAAGATCATCTATAAGATGCAACTGTGGAGCATACTTCTTTCATATTACTCAAAGGGTTAGAGACTCATGCTGATAACGTGTTATAAAAGTATACAAACAATAGAGAGAATTTATAGAGAATGAATTCTGGCGAATTCACATGAATGAATTTTATTAATAATCAAACCCTATTTATAGAAACTTGAATAACACAATCGTAATTACATAATTTCATCACAGATAATAATATTCGCATAAAATAATTATCGATAATCATAAATCGTATGTATCATCATTTTTGTCTTTATTCACCAACTCATTCCCTTAATTATTCATAACAGTCTATTCACTTTTAATGAAAAATGATTTGGGCTTTCTCCATAAAAACAAAAAAAAAAAAAAAAAAAAAAAAAACAAAAACAAAAACAAAAATTGGGCTAATTTGTATTTCAGAAAATTACATCAAAGGGAGAGTCAACACTATTTGCACATTATATTCAATTCAATACAATAAAGATTTGTTTAAATAGAATACTTTGTACTAACTAATTAAAGAATCCAAAAATGATCTCCTCCCCATGTGGGGAAATCTTATTCTCCTCACAGAGATACGATAATTTTATTTGCCTGAAATGATATAAGCGGCTGAGATAAAATTTGACGGCCCACATGTCGATTTAGAGATGTTATATGCGGAGGGAATCAAGACTCTCAAAGAACCACAACTATGTTCCTACACTATAACTTTAGTGAATGTTATAATTTGTAATCACTTACATCACCTCCACTTCACACTTCAACCCTCTAACATCAAGTACGATAGAGATAAAACCACAGCGAAAGAGAAATATTTAATTCTTAACACGAATTGAAGTAACGAGTACCCATACTTCGATTCATAAAGAATGTTACATTCACAGCGTATATTGATATAAAAAATTTGCTTAATTCAAGTTTCGTAGAGCATTAAATCAATCTTTTCATCAGGATTCTAAAATGCAGAAAATGTCACTAAACAACAATGCCAACTTCGAGTTATGACCTTAAACGAGTGTAAACATAGACCAAAAGAAACAAGTGTTGTAAAGCATTTGACAGAGTTAAAATCAAATAGATCTAATCAACCTCATAAGTTTGGCACAGAACTTTTCAATACTTACATCAAGCTGCTTCAAGTAAATGAGAGGAACTAGTTCGATAGGATCGTACAGAACATAAAATCCACTTACAAGATCAATCACACCTAAAAAGATAACAAACAGATAAAAAATAAAGAAAACCCCTCTTTAGAATGAAACTTGATATACAGGAACGTAAAACCTTGGTCAATCGACTATCTAGCATCGTCATTTCTTGTCCGACATGCTGAAGGAAGTAACTTTCATAGGGGTGGCCACAACCAATGGAGCTTCCGGCGAATTGTTAAAAGCAAATTTGTCATGCATAAAACGGCTTTCAATAATGGACTCGTCTTTCGGTACTATTTTGTAGCAGTAGCAACTCTTGAGCCCTTGCTGATTCTGGTAGCAACTGTGCGCACTGTTCTTCACCTGCTGAAAATTCCATACCACACTGAACTTGCCCACTGTGGCAACCAAATGCCTCTCTTGTTTCCCACTTTCAGTAACCTGATCACCAAAAACCGAACATCAGAAATTGCAATAGCATGAAAAGAAACAAGGGGAACATCATATACCAAAATGGACAAGCACAACAATAAACAAGTTCATAAATCATACGAATT
This sequence comes from Jasminum sambac, assembly GCA_018223645.1. Lineage (NCBI taxonomy): Eukaryota > Viridiplantae > Streptophyta > Magnoliopsida > Lamiales > Oleaceae > Jasminum > Jasminum sambac. The sequence goes on along the minus strand of CP073648.1, from coordinate 22,486,803 downwards.
GTTCTATAGGTGTACAGTGGATGATATAATGAGTGACGTAATCACACATGTGGCATATCTCTGAAGTCGTCAATCAACATGAGGATTCACATTTTCCCATGTTAACAGCTACATGAGCGGATATAAATCGTTATGTCAACCATTACCAAACAACTTTTTCCAGCCAAAAATGTCCACCAACAAATTGCAAGATAGACCTAGTAATGCACATTTACCATTGTACCATGATCAAGAACGACAATGAAAGAGTGTTTCGTTTGCACATTTGAACAAGCAAGTAATTATCATATAAACCACATAAAGCCAAGAAAGCCAACAAATAAAACAGCAAGACAACACCTAGTAACTTACCCAAGAGAAATGGCCAGCATGGAACTTATTATCAGATCCAGCCATGTGTGCATCCACAGGGGTCAGCTTGAGCAATCTTGGAGCTGAAATTTTGTTTCCCATACGACCACTAAAACCCGTCTTAGTTTTCCCATCTTTATCAGTAAACAATGTGCATATCAAGATCAAATAGGTGTCTGTTGTGCCCAACACCCACTTTCCATCATAAGTCACATCAACAGATGTTACTGAAGAACCAAGACCCGGAAAAGCAGTTTTTGCCTGCCTCATTGAAGTCCTCGAGTACAACCTTATCTTGCCATCAACTGATCCAACTACAATCGAGCCATCTCCCATAGTGGCAAAACAATGAAAATTCGTCCCTCTGGAGAATTGATGCCCTTGTGTCCAATGTAACACTGGAGAACCAGCAGTTGCTATCTTCTGAACAATCCCCTGTTTCTCACGCATATCCCATTGACACAATCTATTATCATCTAATCCTAAGAATGTGGACTCTGAAGGGTCCAATTGTGACCCCTTTGCATCACTTGTAATATCTTTCATTGTAATCTCAGTCCCGTCTTTCTCAAACTTCCATTCAGTGACAATCTTCCCGGTTTCGATATCCAACTGGTGAAGCCCAGTGGACTGGGGCTTCCCTAGCTTTAAAGGACTCATAAGCATCATATTTGTTTCTCCCCTCATCAGAAGGGCCTTCTTAGGCGTCCCTGAATGCCCTGATGTGGACCCTAATTTCCCTTCATCAAACTTCACATGTACGCCTTTACCGTGAATCCCATGGCTAAAGTTTTTCACAACTTGAACACCCGAGTTGCTAACCAAGAAACTGTTGTCTAGTGCCCCTAAAGTTAAGCTCTGTATTCCTCCACCAGTTGCTGCCTCCTCAAACTCCTCCAATAAATCTTGATTTACTCTATCTGACAATCCTGTAGGCGTCTTACCAGGCCTCTTCCACACCCCATCATCTGCATCCTCCCAAATGGAATCATCCGATTGTTCGGGTTTTGCCCACCCTATGAAGTCTTTACCATAGATTTTTATCTTATTTGCCTCGGTGGCTCTCAACCCATAAACATTCTCAAACAAACAATCCTGGAATTGAGACACAAAATTCCGGTATTCCTCATCTTTCAGAAATTTCAATGCCCAAACCCCACCATCCACAAAATCTACCCTACGTTGATCTCCAAAGAATTTCATCTGCAAATCTGTTGAAACCCTGGCCTTAATTTTCTCACCAACTTTCAAAACCCAGAACCCATCCCTGCTGTCGTGTCCATCTTCTTGGTCATCCCCATCATCATCATTACCAACCCTTTTAACGAACTTATACGAAGTCAACTTCTCCGAAATTACCCATTTCGCCGTCGGAGTGTTGCCACCGATGTGAAGATAAAGCTTAACAGCGTTTTTAACATTCACATTTGGAGTATTAGCTTGGGAAGAAGAGGATGGAGAAGGGTGTTTTGGGTATTTCAGTTTCAGGGATTGGAGCCTAGAATCAATCGCATCTAGGGTATCTAGGGTTTCAGAATTGACCTGAGTAGCCCTCTTTGGGGTACGATCCACTGCATCTGCATACTCCTGCGAAGTCTCCTCCTCTTCCGATTCCTCCTCACCAGAATAATCGGAGTCGGAGAGTTCAAGCCCTTCGCGACTGTGTGAACCGCCCATGGTGCTGACTCTCCTAGTGATCAAACAACTGTTCTATTTAACTGAAGAAAATGCAAAGCTGCAAAATCAACACACAAAATCAGAATTGGGACCCAGAATGAGAACTCCAAATTATGGAATTTGACGATTTTTGATCTCTCCAATAGCAGAAATTCTACAGAGAACTCGAAAAACCTTGGAAATGATGGCGGATATTAGGGTCTTATAGAGGAGACAAATGTCCAAATGGCGTAGATCTGACGCGGACACGTGGATGGTGTAGCTTGGTGATTAAGTTATCTATTTTTTAGCGCGGAAATGTGCACTGGACAACTGGCTCGTTTCGGTTATGGGTCGTAATTGGATTTTGTGCAGGCTGGCCCATATAGCAACAAATAGACTTCATTGTTCTGAGTTTGTAATCCGATTTGTTGTATTGAGTTCATTTTGTGGCCTTGTAAAAATGGGCTAGATTTTAGTGACCTTGTAATAATGGGCTTTCTTGACCTTCTATTAATGGGCTAGATGTTTGTGAGGGATAATTTGGGGCTTCAGGCCCATAGACGTCAATACAGCCTAATGCAGCGATAGTTAAGTACCAATAAAATATATGTGAGTTCACAAAAATGAAACATTACAAATATCACGTAAAGTTATTTTCAAAAATCATGTTTGTTGATTCGTTCCAAAAAAAAAAAAAAATCATGTTTGTTTATATTCAAAAAAAAAAAATCATGTTTTTTAAAAATATGTCATGTGCCGTGACAATTTAAATAATTCTTGACTAGAGTGTGTTGTCTACTTATCCAGTAATATAATGTGAATTCTCAATAATATAGAAAATTGAATAAAAGTAAAGAGAAAATATTTATAATAGTGAATGTGAATTGTAGAAGTAATTAATGATGTATTTATAAACGATTGACAAGAGAAAAGAGAAAAATAAAATAATTAATGCGCGAGGTAAATAGATAATATTTAGCACACCATTTACATATAGATGGTGTGCTAAATATTATCTATTTTCTAATGCATTATGTATATAAAAAAAATAACACGTAAAACTATATTTTAAAAATGCACAACCTATCGGAGGTGCTCTAAAATAATTTTAAAAATACATTAAAAAAAGTAAATTTTCGAGAAAATCACAATCTCAAATTAGTATTTTAGCATGAAAATATAACAACACAATGTGAGGGTGGGATTAGTCAGTAGAGTTTTTTCAGTGATGCTCAATTTTTAAGAGAGTGATTGTATTGAATAATGCTACATCAACATAATGATTAACACACAAAACAAAATCAAATGCCAATATGTTAAAAATTTCAGTTGCCAATATGTTGACCAATGATTGATACGTGACACCATCCCCTGATGATGAGGGGGCTGGAGGCAAGTATCAATCATCGATCACTTGTTGGCAACTTAAATTGCTAATATATTGACATTTGATCATTAGTGTACAACACAATGTAATTATCGAAATCCATAGTTAGTAGGACTTCGATTTTGAGATTTATTTTAAAATGAACTAAGAGATGCCTTTTGTTACAGGCTTATACCATCGGTCATCTCCAAGGCAAATGTCAATTGCGAGATAATGTGAAGATGAGAGATAGAGAGAAGATGATTATTTTATTTGAATATAAATGGAAAGAAGTGTAGCGAAAAATGAGAGAGAAAAGTAAAAAGGGGAGAGAGGTAAAATAAATTCAAAAATAATAAAATAGTGGTGAGAGAATTCTATATGGGCGTCTATTTTTAGATATGACATGTGAATTTATGAAGAAAAAATGGGTAAAAAGTGATTAAAGAAAAGAAAAAATTGAAAAAAAAATATGGGACCCTCTCACATTTTTTTTTGTCTTTCTCTCTCTAAAATGGAAAATTGCAATCGATGTTTGCATTGGAGATGGCTCAAGGTGCAATGTGAATTCTCAATGATGTGGCAAATAAAATGAAAATAAAGAAAAAAAATATCTCCAATGATGGGTAATGTGGATTGTAATAAGAGTATTAGCTAAAGAAGAAAGAGAAAATTAAATAAACACACCAGGTTATATCTAAAGATATTGTTTATTTTCTGATGTCCCACATAAATGTCACTTTGAGACGCGTCCGTGTGTTCGTGTAAATTTATTTTCACCTAAAACTAGCTAAATATTAACTTTTTGATGAATAATAGTGGGGACAATGAGATATATGGATAATAATGAGTGATGATTTGAAATATATAGTTAATATTAATATTTAACTTTAACTTTTAACAAGTAGTGATTTTTAGATAGCAATAAGTTAACGCAAACACATATTTCTAGAATGCACTAGCCATTGACGGAGATACTCTTAACATGCTGCCCGTAGACATCATGATTCATAAACTGCTTTTTCTTTTTCTTTTTTTTTCCTTTTTTGTTTTGTGGGACCAAATTTGATCCATCAGTAAAGACTTGTTCGCATATGAACACAATTTTTATAATTGACAATAAACAAGATACACATTTTATTTATTTTAAATCCTATCCGAATCCATTAAAATAAGATATACATGTTTAGAATACTTTTATAGTTTACTACAATTCTTTAATATAATTACTTATATATACATTGATATTTTACTTTTGTGGAGCTATCACGATGAAGACATGACTTTTGCGTGGAATCTGTGAATAAAAATGCCCTATTGATCCTTGCACGTTTTGAGGAAAAAAAAAAAAAAGAAGCATTATTATATTATCGTAGCATGCAATTCACGTTAGGGCAACAAATTCCTTAAAATGAAAGTTACAGTTTTGCATTTTTTTTTTTTTTGAAGTTGATTTTAACAATTTATTTTGATGAGGTGATCGAAATTAACTGAAAGAGCAAAATCTATAAAAGATATTATAGTAGAAGGATTAATTTTATAGTTTTTATTTTTTATAAATTACTTCCTCACAATTTTTTATTTATATTTTTTATTTTTGTTTAAAAAAATGATTTCACGTGATCAAAATCCACGTACCAAACGAGTTAGTCTAATGGCAACCAACTTCAAAAGTAAAATATAAGTGAATTTTATTATGCAAAAGTACTTAAAAGAACAAAAAATAGTGCAAAATAAAATTAATACCCCAATCAAATATTTCAGAATTTAAGATCGTCTTTTAGAAAATTTAGATGATCATCTCTTTTAAATTCATTTTCAACTAAGCATACTTAAAAAAAACATTTTTGCAGGGTAATGATCCGGTACCCACAGTCGGGGAAAAAAAATTATGGGGGTCGGGTGAGAACCCCCGCCATCAGGAGGCAGTTATGTATTATTCGTCTAACTTAACGTAGATACAAAAAAAATTCAAAAAAAAAAAAATGGTGTGATGATGTGGCGCTACCATGTGGCGCCACGTGTCCACTGTGGGTACCATAAGGTACCCACAAGGTACCCACAGTGGGCAACTGATCAAAACCGCATTTTTGCATATTTCTCTAAATTTTTGGACTTTTTAAGCATGTTTTGAAAGAATTATTTTTCTTCTCAACATTACATGAAATTTCACATTTCACAATAAAAAATCTCATTTAAAAGTTATTTCTTGATAAAGGTCTTAATAAAAAATTTCATCGATAAAATGTAGCGTAATACTTTGCCTGACAAGATCCTAGACAAAGTGTTATAAAAGTATAGAAACAATAGAGAGAATTTAGAGAGAATGAATTCTAAGGAATTCTCAGGAATGAATTTCATTAATAACTGAAGCCCTATTTATAGGAAAACTTCGAATGGCACAATCGTAATTACATAATTTCATCAAGGGTATAATAGTCATTCACATATAATAATTACATCTTTTACCAAATTATTCATCCACCAAATTATTCCTCCACCAAATTATTCCTCATAATTCATAACCACCACATTATTCTCAACTATTCATAACACCAAATAATTATTCTTCAATTATTATTCATAACACTCCCCCTTGAATGACTATTAATACAAATGTCTTCTGGACCTGTTTGGAGAAAAACCCAGTGGAAAAAAACTTCCAAACCGATTGTAGGATAGCTTGGAGTGGTTATATATCGCTTCATCAAAACATTGCTCCCCGATGTCTATCGGCGTATAGTATTCACGTCGTCTTCGCCATAAAAACCTTGTCAAGAAAACCTGGGAAAAAAACTTGATCGAAGGAAAGAGTACAATGCTCGATTCGATTTCATATCTTGAGCGATATCTTTACTTCGGTAAATGATTTCAATATCATCATCGTTTGGATCTAAAGCATTAGTTCCATTATAACTTGATCCAATAGATACATCGTATCAATTTCTCCTATCGTTTTCAATATACCATGAATATGCCTCGTTAAAAACCTTATTAGGAAAAAACCCAAAGGGGAAAAACCCTAATGAAGGAAAAAGAGTACATTATTCATGTGAATACGCCTTTAAAATTGCCTCATTAAAAACCTTGCTAGGAAACCCAATGGGATAAAACCTCGAGGAAAAGAGTGCAACGCATGTATTTTATACAAGTATGTCGCAAGCATTTCAAATCTTTCATACATTTGTATGAGTATCATATACATTGATTTTATACTCTTCGCTCATTTAGAGTGCATCAATTTTCTTACACAACTACAAAACATTCACCATGAACACATGTCTCCAAACACACAATTTAAAGCATATAAATTCATAGTAAAAACATGTAAACATATAAGTAAACCTTCATAACTAACTAACACTTAAAATATATCATTTAACATTTAATACTCACTTTAATATGTTATTTCATTCCTGGTGGGCTTAGCTCACCCTTTAGGTACTCATAAACACGGGTTTAGCTCATCCGATCATTTAATTTCATTTTGATTTACTACACACCACGATCGGAATTTAACTTTCATGAGCATGCAACATATAATGACCACCATGCTTATCTTTAAACTTGAGCATTAGTCATCATCATCTCATCATCTCATAAGTTAAAGATTTCACATTCACCATTTATCATCTTCAATATATCTCAATATTTTCATTATCATTGATCATATGTAGCGCTACATTTTCATATCGTGTTTCGACACTTTTCAATTTCATTTCTTTCCCCATATCGACATAACTTATCGAGATATCTCATTATCAATCCTCTTGTAGGATTACACAATATAGTTATGTCTATATATTCTTCAAGAGTATATGCCTCAAGTTATTAAGACCATCTTTTATAATTTGCTTTGATATATGTTTGGGGAAATATCAACGCTTCTAGCAACTTATCAAAGCATCGTGATATATGTGATTGTTCATAGCCTTTCATGCATCTGAACTTCAAGTTCTGTATTTCAATTTCGAGGATATAACATGATGCATTTCATATTATTTTCAACCTTTAATACTCCCCCTCATCTTTGAAAATTTAGAACACCAAAACTCATATAGTTGGTATGATTTTAATCATATATGTTCTCATCATTCAAACTTTTAATATGGGAATTTAGGCAGTTTGCATTCTATTCTCGATATCGGTAATTTATTTGAGGACTTTAAATAATTTGCCATATAATATCCCACTTGTATGCATACTCAAATCCTTTGATTTATTCAAATCATTGGGATATATATATATTTACTAGCTTTATCATTAAATCTAAAATCATGCTCATCTGAGTGAGCAAATATTTCTCAGAATTTCAAATTACGAATCATATACACATGTGACTATTCTAGTGGATCCATATCATAATATCTAGTAGTCCACATGGAGGATGAGGGCCCATACTTCTCATCCTTTAATCCAGATATATTTGGGATTTATTCCCAATATTGGTTAATAATAATTTCATCATTTATCGAGAACAATCATTGATGAATTTTTACTTTTTCACTTGAAATATTGATTTCAATAATTATTTAAACCGGATGATGGTCATCCGGTTTGCAAACTAGTATTATTGAACTTCTAGTTCAAGAAATTCTTATATCGATTTCACTAGTATCTGTATAGTGCTCAATATGATTTATCATAGAAATCATTCACCGACATATTCCATCATCTTTTTGGTGACATTATTGTCTACTCGTTTCAAACACGAGTTCTGACTCATACGCATCACACATCGCTATTATTTAATTCGAAATCGTAGCTCTTCGCTTCATATTATTTATTTAAAATCGAGTCTTATTTCATACGTCGATTATTCTATAAATAAATCATCAAAATTATTGCAAAATTCATCCTAACAAGGATCTATACATTATAATGGATCATATGCTCTCAAATCTTGAAAATACTATCCATCACTACCTATCAAAATCCTAGAAGGATTTATGGATGTAAATTTAGGAAAGATTAAGAATGCTAATGAATAAGGGTATCCCACAAGATATCCGATGTGATTGAAGCAAAGGTCTGATTATCTGGTGAGGTTTCAATTCCTTCTAAATACATGCCTGGTATGGGTAAAAGTAGTTTTTCAAAGAAACGGAGAGCAAAAAGATTAGGAGGATGCTACAAGTGTGCTCGATGGACATGTGACACTGATGTAAATACATGTGGGGTACTTGTCCGTAAACCCGAGAAGATAAAATAGCATTCATTAAGGATGGATTGAGTAAAGAGCCTTTGGATGATATTCAACAAAGCTCTTGAGACACATCCTAGTGGACACGTACAAGGTGAGCTAATGGCCTTATGGGCCAAATTCAAGATCAACAAACAAGTTCTGACCTTTGAAAACTTACTTTAGAAGATCTGCTTGTAAATTTAGTAGAAAATTTTAGTATAATAATTTTCTCATATTAATATAAGGAAGTTCGATTGTAATACTTGAAGATCAATATTTTTCTTGTAATTGTAAATATTGTTTTTCGATTTTAAGATATATATATATGTATATATATATTATTTTTCAATCAATGACCATGATATATGTCATTTTCACTTAAAAAAATTTTCAGATTTTTTTCTCTTCATATTTGTCAAAAAGTAAATAGTGCACTCAATTATTGGTTTGAAAATTTTCTTTAAATAGAGAGGATTCATATATCTCTCATGTTCATACATTAAAAGTAGAGTGCAAAAAGAGAGATAGGAGTAGAGATGGATATGGAGATTTTAGAATCATCTCATACAAAGTCACCTTTACCTCGCCAGATTAAAACCGTATGTATTCTTGGTGGATCTAAAGCGGTAGGCCATATCCAATATGTGGATATAGCAAACCGACTAAAAAGAGTTAGGAGACAAGAAATCAATATACTATACTTTAGGAACCAACAACAAACTTTTAGCTAGACTTATAATGGCCGCACAATCATGGGGAATAAGAGTTTCGAGTGTAATACCTTTCCATCTAGTTGGATCTAATACTCTGGAGCCAGCTTCTACCATGGGTCCAAAGACAGGTTGGGGCTACAAGCGCAATCCATCCACAAGCGCATGATGTATATGATGAATAATAGTGATGCTTTCATTGTCCTTCCAGCGGCTACAACACACTGAGGAAATATTCAATATAGCCTCGTTGTACGATGGAATTTTCATGTCAAACCAATAGGTTTGTTGAATATTAATAATTTCTTTGATGGCTTACTAGCGTTTCTAGATCGGGTGTAAATAATAAGTTTATCTCTCATTCAATGAGAAAATACTTATTACTTAGTACTAATCTGATGAACTACTCATCAAATTTCATGCATATGTTCAAGAATCTGTAGGCAGTCCGTCTGATTACAGACCATCAAAGCGAAAAAATAAATTCGGATCCTTTAAATATTTCATTATGAATCCTAATGTTGATGGTAGCGAGTTACGGTATTTTACTCTCTGAGACGCATCACTCATTTATGGATTCAAGATGTATATTCTTTTTACATTTCTATATTTTAGTGTTTAATGTCATCTTTTGATATTCTCAATATGTTCAATTTGCTTTGTACTTCTTCTTACGGAGTAATAATAATATCATAATGGCTTTATTCAAATACGAAATCTAGTGATTATGCTTCTTCAAGAGCATTTTATTCTCATATTAATACAATCTCATATCATCGATGAGATTACTTCATATAATTTCTCCATCACGATATATTATCTTTCGATTTATCAACATGAGATCTATTGAGCATTTTATTTTCATCTATTTATCCAATGGTGACTTCAAGTACCACTTGTTCAATTTTCTCCATTAATATTCTAAGATATATGGGGAAGTAATTTTATTCTCATCGTCTACTACTTAGAGTATGATTAAGAATATTTGATCAACTACTTTTTCCGAGTTAGATTCATATAACCAATCGTGTAGTATAACCCACCATATTGAAAATATGCACACCAATCAGTGTGGTATTACCCACCACATTGGAAATATACTCAAACTATAAAGTGCATAAATTTAAATTCGAAATTAAATTTCCTCCAATAGGTGGTGAATTGAACCTACCTTATGGAATTATTGCAATAAATATAAATTTACTAATTTAAATAGCAAGAATTAAGTGCATAATGTTTAACTACTTCTTCAAGTAGGATGCAACTAGTAGAAGGTATTACCCATCACTTAGCATATAAAGTGCGAAATATATAAAACCTTCCGCTTAGTGACGGTTGAACCCATCATCAAGTAGAGGTATTAAACAATTAAATTGCATTAAATAAAGTGCGAATTAAATATTGAACTGCTTACTGGGGAGCAAATTTGTTCTTCTAGAACAAATACTCATTACTTACAAAGAGCACACTTATCCTTCTGTATAAAGACATTATGTAATCGAACTCTTGAGTTAAAATAATATTCAACTTTTAACTCACAAATGAACTAAGCCATTTTATATAATCAATAGATTTAGAATTTCTTCATGAATATTCTATCCATTTTTCATTATGCGTCAAAATTAGAGGTTTTACCCTAAGGGTAAATTGTCCATTCCATTAGCAAAGTAAAATTATCAAAAATATTTTATCAATGTTTACGATTGAAAATTATCTCCTTTCTACTTCAATTTATCAATATCAAAATGTTCAAGGACTATTTTGTAACTTTTTCAAAAGTTGGTGTCTTGATTGTAAATTTTGAAAGTTTGATAATAACATATTTCAAAACGAGTTATTACCTATCAATGTTGGTGTCAAATCAAGCTCTCTAAATCGAGTATAATGGAGTCGAGAAAATTTGATTTTGATAATGTAGATGCTCCTTATATCTTGATAAAGCAGGATGTTATAGTTTAATATATTATTATATTATAAAATCATAATGATTTACCTTTTTTCCTTTCTCTAATTATTCCATGGATGAGATTTACTTGCAATCCATTTACGTGATCGGAAAATTCTTTGGACTCCATTCTTCCAATTTTGGGATTTGGACATCTCCAAAGTTGTGTAGAATGAGGTGTGGAGAGGAATATGACAAAAGGGAAGTTTCAATGATGTATTTGCAGAAAGAGAAGTTATTTAGATTATGAGGATGAATTAATTCATTGCATTAATCCCAGGTTCTGATATGTAAGATCATCTATAAGATCTGTGAGAGATACTTCTTTCATAATTACTAAAATGGTAGAGACTCGTATCGATAGCGTGTTATAAAGATAAACAATGTATAGAGAATTTAGAAAATGGTCAGAATTACTCGGGAATGAATTTTATTAATAACTCAGTTCTATTTATATGAAAACTTCGAGATAAATCGTGAATTACATTAATTTATCGTGATAATAATCGTTCACATATAATAATTACGTCTTTTACCAAATTATTCATCCACCAAATTATTCCTCATAATTCATAACCACCACATTATTCTCAATTATTCATAACACCTAATAATTATTCTTCAATTATTATTCATAACACAAAGGAAATTATTATTATTATTATTATTATTATTATTATTATTATTATTATTATTATTATTTTACTTTGATGTTTATTACTAGTACTTGATTAATAAAATGAAATATAATATTGACAACTATGGAATCTCCGATCCACTAGGCCACCAACTCATCAATTGGATATGACGCCAAAGCTTATGAATGAAATCGCACCAATAAAGTATCAAATTCACACGAAGGAATATTAAGCACCTGTTTATTAATTAGTCACGTGTTAAATATGTCATATATGATATAGTGCCTCTATTTGAGCACGTGTCTTATTGAAGTGCTTTATTTAAGGTTTTGGGATATGATTGGACACCAAAAGTGTTCATATATATGCTGGACCATGTCTGTCCCAAAGTTCATTATTTCAGGTTGTATGTCACCACATTCGGGCCCCATCTGTTTGTGGTTTATCGGGTTGGAGCATACTTACGAACAACCCATTGTTTTAGAGTATGTCGATTCAATCCAATGTTGCATATATAATACTCCGTCCGTCCTATGAAGATAAATTAATATTCCATTTTCGTCCCAAATAATTATAATTCATTCTCTTCATTCATGTGTATTTATCTCTTGATTTTCTACTATACCCTTATTTAGTAGATTGAATTTATTACATTTTTCCAGTGTTCCAAAAAAATATTAAAAAAAAATGTATAAAGCCTGATTAAGTAGAAAGAGTGAGTAAAAACAGTGGCGGATCCAGAGATTACAAGTTGAGGGGGCACAAATATTAGCTCAGGGAAAAATTTTTTAGAGGGCCGGGCCGATAAAAAATATTACTAAAAAGTAAGAAATTTAACATGTATTTGAGTTAATCTTTAATTTAAATAGTGAACTATAAAGACTTTTTAATAATAATGATAGTGATGTACGATACAAGATTACTATTAATAACTTTGATTGAATATTATATACTTGAAGAGCTCATTTGACATTCATTTTCTTAAAAATATTTACCAAACATATTCTAATTATAGATTAATAGAAAATTGACACATATAATTTTTAAAATTCAAAGTGAAGTTATAGATTTTTAGAGATTTTTAGAGTAAGAATAAGCAAATAGTAAGGGTATGTTCTTTCCACCTTAAATTTACTTTTTCTCTCTCATCATTTTCAACCATTCATTCATTGATTTAATAATTACTTTATATTTTTAATACTTCATCTCTAATTCTCAATTACACATTTAGTTAAACTTTAATCTACACCAAATTTAAGTTAGAAAAAACATACCCTAAATTAACAAAATGTCAATCATCATCAAATTAAATGGACTACACAAACTCTTTTAAGTCACATTTGTCATTGCTAAACAAGAGGAAATGATAATGATTCTTTGGTGCCTTGTAATTTTTTTTTAATCGAGTTTTTTTTTGGTTTTGTACTAACAAAAAAAAAAAAAAAATTGGATTGAAAGTTGAGGGGTCACGTGACCCCTCAGGACCCCCCTTGGGTCCGCCACTGAGTAAAAAGCTTTTAAGAATAATGAACTTCAATATGGAAGGCTGTTTTATCAATGAGTCCGATAATTTTGGGGTCTTTTTTGTATTAACAAAATGACCATGCTATAATAACATAATGGATGCTATAATTGGTGACATAATAGACACTTGGCATAATCCTACAATTTTATCTATCACATCACTTTTGAATGGATGGTTATTAAACATACCACCTAATATTATGGAAATTACAATGACATTCACTATGATATTGTAACATTTTCCTTAACCGCAAAAATATATTTGGATTGGGGGTTGTAAGCGGTCGCCTCCACCGCCTAGCCTCAAGTCCACCCCTGGTTATGTCCTTATTGTAAATATTATACAATCAAAAATCGACTTTAAGACATCTTCAACTAAAGTATGACATATATGTAGGATTTCTTAAATCTCAAAAACAAAAATTTTGCGTATGTAATGTTCGTTAAATTTCACTTCGATCAAAATCTAACTTCAATATTCATAAATCCAAAATTTACAACCCATTATTCTCTAATATATATATTCTTCAAACTCTAAGTTAACTTTTCAACAAAATAAAACTTTACATGATCACAAACTACAATTTTACACTACTTGTTAAGCAGAGACATTTCTCACATTAATCTGACGTATAAGATCCTAAACAGAATTCGACAAATCTAAAAGATTCATTTTTTTATTTTTTTATTTTTTTTCTTTCTTTGTTGGCTTAATTAATCATTTCAAACTTGCAGAATCTGAAGAATCTTGTCTGCTAGATTCCATCATCATCTTCGTCATCCATTCTTGAATATCATCTTCCCCAAGAGGCCCCCAATCTTCCCTCTGCTCATTACTAGTCCCAACTGCCATTTCTTGATGATGCATCAATCTCTGCTGATTGACATCCTCTCTCGACGACGAATTCGGTTGATCACTAGCGGAAGTCGAGGTGGCAGTGTAATCGGAAAACGGAAAATTGAGCTTCGCACGTGGACCTCTAAACTCAATCGCCGCCCTATCGTAAGCACGCGCAGCGTCCACCGCCGTCTCAAATGTCCCCAGCCACACTCTCGCCGCCTTCCGAGGATCCCGAATCTCCGCTGCCCATTTCCCCCATGGCCGCTGTCTTACACCTCTGTAATTGTTCTTCTTCTTCCTCTTCAATGCCACAGTCTTCTCAACCGCCGTTGCCGCTGCCGCTGCCGCATCCTCGCCGAAATAGTTGCACCCTAAACATCCTTCAATTCTGCAAAACTGGCAAGTCTCTGTAACTTGGCCGGCGGAAAACACCACATGGTCTCCAGGCGAAGGTGACGAGGAGGTTGTTGTGGTGGTGGTGGTGGTGATGGTGTGGCCGGTAATGACATTCTTCAACGCGGAAATCATGATGGAGACTTCCTCGTCGGTGGTGAGACGGTAGGGCGGTCGAGGTAGCGGCGCCGCCGTGGGTGGCGGTGGCGGTGGCGGTGGCGTTGAGCTAGTGCCGACTTGTTTCAATCTCTTGGCTGACCTCTGCATGTTTTGCTCTTGAGCCGACTTTGCAGTAGTCAGAATTTGGTTTGAAATTGTTAATTTTGGAAAGAGAGGTCAAAATTCAAATGGGTTTTATATATGGGAAAATTGCCAGCTCATACACAAACAATACACGGGTTTTCTGTCAGGAGAAAAAAGTTTAAATATGTTTGCACGTGGGGAAATATTTGGGAAGCAATGAAAATTGGATGACGTGGCAAAAATGATGAGCTGGCAGGATATTACTGATGTGGTCGGTGTGAAAGTGGCGGCATCTATTACAAAAGCCACAAGGTCCAGGAATTATGTCGGGGGATTAAGACAGTCAATTATGACCATTTTGGGAGTTGACTCAATTGAAGACTTGACCCAGTCCTAATTAAACTTACGGCTTGTTCTTTCCACTATAAATTTAATCGCACGCAATTCTGTATAACCTCATACTCATTTTTAACCACACACACATCTTTTAAAATAATATTAACCACACATTTTTACACAGAATACCGCGCACATCAACTTAACACCCAATCAAACATACCCTTAGTCGTATCGTGTGTCGGTTAAGTAAATACCGTTAGTCGTATCATGTGTCGGTTAAGTAAATACCCTGAATTTTTTTATTTTTATTTTTTTTTGTCATCGGAGGAATAATGTCATTTATTATTATTTATTTTTGTCATCGGAGGAATAATGTCATTTATTTTCGATCAAGATGATAAGTATACGATCTAGAAGAAAATGACAAGATAAATTGTCATATGCAAATCAAATTCTATTGATTTTCAATAGTTTTGATCAGGTATCCATGTGTGGGCATTTCAATATAGGAAATCAAGTGAAATTATATATGATTTCGGATAAAAATAAATATTGTGGGTTTACTGAGATACTAGTGCGCGACTGCGTGGGCACCTAACAAGAAACATGATTTTCAATTGTATTTATAAAAAAAAATAGTCATTTCAACTCCCGTTATAGAAATTATACTCATTTAAATAGTTGGTGTTATGCATTCCTTGTCTATCTCATTCCCTCCTCAACCTATACACTTATTTTCACTCCTACCAATGATGGGAGAATGCGGTGAATCATCACTATCGTCACTCCTCAAACCAGACAGTGTGTTGAATATTGTACTATAATAAATGATGTCACATAAGTTGTGCCCTCTTCACCTCATTGTCAATTCGGACACATGAGTTGATCGATGTAGGATTTTTTTCCTCAATATTATTATGTTATAAGATATTTAGTGCAGCATCCTATCCATTCATATCAATTATTTCACATTTAAATGTGATGTAGGTTTTTAATCATTAGTTTTGATAAGGTGTTCAAGCATGGCCATCGATCTTATTAATTGTGCACTCAATATATGAAACTACAGTTTCCCGTGAAATCACATATGATTTCATATAGAAATAAATGTTGCAGTTACATAAAGCCGAAAATGTTATATTCCCAGCGTTATTCTCCCAGCATTTCTCCCAACTACTCACAACCCACTTGCAGGCCCCCCCTGAATGCGGTGGGGCCGGGGGGCCCGCGCCCACATCCATCTCACATTTTTTCTCCCAGCGTTTCCCAACGCTCTTAACATAACATTCCCGTACATAAAGCACCCATATGTGGCCACTTGATAAGCTCACGCGCTCTTCATGCTTGTCAAATTCTTAAAACAAAGTGTCACGGTGTTAATTTAATCTTAAAGAAATTCCTGGTAGAATTTGGTCAAATTACAAGAGCCATTGCTTCGCGGAAAAGTACGGAACAAGAACTCATTCTACAAGTTACAACGTACCTTCAACTGGGATAAGGTTAAATACTTAAATAATTGTGTTTACACGTACATATATTCCACAAACATGGCCCAAACTTAATAAATCAATCCATTCGAGTTCATATTTGATATAAGTGATAACGTAACTTACATTAATAGGTTTGCAATCTGAATGTTTCTATAGGTCAAAAATTCATTTTGTCGGCTAGAATCTCTCGGCTGGTCAATACAACATATAGCACAAATCTTACATATTAAGGTATCTGTCGACTTATTTTGAGCATTGTAGTACCCTTTTATATATTACCCAGAGTTCTTATAAGCATAAAGTGAGATTCTTTTTGTGCACTTTTTTGCACTTTCACAAGGAAATCTAAGAAATTAGTGCAATCACAAAGCAACTTTAGCAGTATGATTATTGCAATCAAAGATCAAAAGTTTCAGAATGGACTCATTTCTGGGCAAGAAAGTTGAACTTGGAGCATCAGTTTCATTAAATCTTGACCCTTTCTCAGTGAATTAACAACAGTAATCTGCTATATTGGAGCTTATATGGTCCTAAAACAATTAAACACAGGCCAGTCTTGAAACATGCTTGATCAGTAATGGAATGGATTGGATGATGGATGTAATAAAAATATATTTCACTTTTGGGAGCACTATACAAACAACCGATGAGAAGAAAAATTACAAGAAATGCTATAGAACGATCATAATTTCGTTGTTGACTTTTCGATAAGACATATAAGAGCAACGAACGCAATAATCATATACAAAAATGAAGTTGTTATATGCCTATCCTTGTGGGACAAATAGCGTATTTGTTTTGACATTTTTCTTCGTATACAAGTGAGGCTCATGATTTGCCTCGCGAAGAAAAACAGTATCTCAAGACCTGATCATGCCTTTTTTAAGCATTGCAGTTGATGATGCCACTGAGATAATCTAGCGGAAACTCACTCATACAAAAATCTCAAGGATCAAATAAATTTGATAATAGAAAATTTTGTATTCTGAAGAAGAGTGTGACAGAGTCTCTTTGAGACATCTCCAAAAATGGTCAAAGAATCTCATAGTTGGACTAGCCCAACTCCTAGTCAGTATAGCCTTTGAGCAAAATCTTGGCAACTCCAAGAAACAGATCAGAAGGGTCTTCAGAGTTCCAATAGAACTACTAATTTTATCAGTTCACAGACTTAAAACACATGTTAGCAGTACCCTAAGGTGGGTTGTAGCTGTAATGCCAGAGAGAAATAAATGGACTCCATTAATGAATCACAAATACCTTTTATCATAAAAATGTACTTAGAAGCATAATTTTGCTAGTATACCCCTAGCGCGGTGGAATCTGAAATATGAGTTATTTTTCTGGCAGAACCCAAAACTTCAATAATAATAATAATAATAATAAATGAAGGAAGAGTGGTTGGTTTGGATGAATCAAGGAAGGAGAAGGGTTTTCTGCAGAAGATCATTTCACTCTGAACTCTACACGAAGAAAATCAGGACATGAAAGCCTAGCAATTCAGAAAAAATAGACTCAAGGTAGAATCAATTACTACACAGCAAAATCTCCAGTCAAATATAACACTCATACACCATAAAATTTAAGATCTCCAATATTCTAACGAATAATGAATTCAGGTGGCGACAGGCATACTCAACAGATAAATCTGTCCAGCAGGAACACGATAATCAAAGAGGAGAGGCTTGTACTTGCATTATATGCCCAGATTGAGTCCGTGTGAGGATTCTAATTTCAATTAAACAAAAAACTCCTCAATCGACAAATCTCTACGCATTTTCACGTTCCGCACTCATTCAGCCATTGAGAGAATATCGAAAAAATTTCAAATTAACTAAACGATTAACAGTCCTACCAATGTCAATTTGCCCTAATTTCGCCTGGTGGGTGGGAGTAAAGGAAGGGATCGAAGGAGGTGAATCGTGAGTGAATATCCAGCAGGTTCTGCGTTTTATATGTGGGCCGAAGGAATGGGCCCTGGCCCCGATGCCCATTTCAAACTCGCATGTTTCACTGGATGTAAGGGTATGTTTGATTCACTAAATTTTCAAAACAATTTCTCTCTCATTTTTTTAACCACGCATATAATTATTTTATATTTTTAAATATACTATTTTCTATTTTTAACCATATAATTTACACATAAATCGAGTAAATAAAATATACTCAAACTATGTGGTGAATAAAATATATCTTAAAACGGGAAAATTAGACCTATGCCCACCTAACATTTCGGCACCTCAAAAATACTCCGAAGGTAAAAAAAAAAAGGATGAAAAAAATAGTAAATGCGATGGCTTCGCCAAGATTTTGTCTGGGCGATCGTTCTGCTTTTATCTAGTAATAAACTCAATGCGCACCCAGTTTTTGATCGGGTAGTCCGCCGTTATATGCTTGGGCAACGGCGCATGCCATTTTTTTAACTTGGGGATAATCAAGGGTGGGTGATAGGATTCGAACCCATATTTTTGGCTTGGAACATGATCGTTTTACCACTATGTCACTTTTGTTATTTTTAAAAATAATTTTTTAGCTTTTGTGACCTTTTTACATATTTGTGATCTTTTAAAATTTACTTGTAATTATTCTTACTTGTGTGAGACCTTTTTTTTTTAACCTTTACTTTGGGCATGATTTTTTAAAACCCGGTTATGAATTTTTATGTGTGACCATTTTCAAATCTATTGTGATTTTTTTAAAATTTATCTATATATATATATATATATATATATTGTGTGTGTGATATCTTTCTGCACTTTGTGACATTTTTAAATGGTTTTAAAATGGTCACGAATCAGCATGAAGAAGGTTTTTTTTTTAAAAAGTCACAAATACCCAAAAAATTAGAAACGTGATTAAATTGGCTGGGACCGAAAATTTCAAATGGGCTCTTCAGATAAATATATCCTCCTTTAATTTGAAATTGCAAAAATTCGCATAACATTCTTATGCCAGCACGATTGACCAATACATTGAGCCGCCTGTTGCAATCGCCCATTGTATTGGGCTATCACGCGGGCAAAAGAACATTTTTTCAAGTGTGTTTTACAATAGATGTAAATGAGGGTACTTATCTTATCCAAACTCAATTTTCATGATTAAAATAACGATCCATTTAGTTAAGAATTGCTCTTTGCTAATGCTTAAAACTTGCTATCTCTGCACTTTAATTTCTGATTTTGAATTTTAGATTCATTTGAAGTATTATTTTTTTCCCAGAGTGTATCGAAGACGTTTTTGACATGTTGCCATTTAAAATATTCAAAAATCTAAAGTTATTTTGAATTGCTTCTTCATTCTTTATTTTTCTTTTCTTTTTCTTTTTCTTTTAAAGAGAATCTGATAACTGAAAACAACAAAAATAACAGACGAGGGCGTTAGCGGATGGGTTTTAAATGAATTTTTATGACTAAGAAGAGAGAGAATGAGTGAAATTGGATGGTGGTGATTTAATGAGTTGAGAGATATATGGATGTGATTTGTTTGACCAAATTGAAATTTGAAAAAAATACATTAAATTGTTGATGCTAACACCCTCCTAAGGCCACCATACTCCTTAAAATAAGCGCCTTGAGGTTTGTAAGACTATTTTTGATTTTTGTAGACACGAGTTCTCTATTTTCTTAAAAAAAATTTCTCTCTCTTGAATGGGAAACACATATTCTCATTATTACCAAGACACATATTCTCATTAATAACTCGATTATGTCACAATGCAATGCAATACAAACTAATGTTAACAAGTGAGGGTTTGTTTGATTCACATTAAATTTAATCAAATTAGATTTGCTTTTAAATGTGTGATTGAGAATTTGAAAAGAGGACATTAAAAAATATAAAATAATTTTAAATCAACATAAAAATATAATTAAAAACAATGAGAGAAAAAAATTAATTTGATGAGATTTATCGAACAGGCTTGAAATAGAGGAAATTAGGATAGATATGGCTTTTACCTTTCATATTTGAAAAATCATGCGATTCGAAGTTATTTGCTAGAATCCGGTATTAGCGGTCCAATTTAGTATGCCCACTTAAAATCGATCCAGCTTAATTATTGGTCTCTCAATCTCTTTCCCATTTTCCTGTACCTATCCCCTGTAACTTGTTACCTTGCACAAAGCTCTATTTTCAAAAAACTTCAGCTATGATGATAAGGTCTGGTCGTCTTTTGTTGCCGTCCTCGACCCCTCCGAAGTCCCGTAAATGTAAAAGTCTGCCTGAAGATCATAGTGAATGTAGCTTCTAAAAAGCTCGCTCTACTATACGTTTGTTTTTTTTTCTTTTTTTTTTATTTTACTTTTCTTACATCCTATTTAAAGAAAATTTTGTTGCTTTTGTTGATTAACAGATATTTTTTCTTTGATTTTCATACTTTTTTTCCAAGTGAGTGGAGTTGCCTTATTTTGCCCTTTGTATGTGTTTCCTTAGGTGATGTAATTGTAATCGAGTTCTAATATGTCAACAACCTAGGTCTAGCTCATAGATTTGAAGTTTTTTTGCTCCTGTGCTCGATCATTATAGTATTATTTTCCTCTTTACATTTTTTGTTGCACATCTGTGTTATATATTTTTTGGCTGGTTTCAGAACCTGTGTAACATATGTGTAACGTAATATGTACTTGCTCACACTCTTTCTGTAAAGCATCATTAATGTATAATGTTTAACACTCTTATTTCATTTTTCATTGTGCATTCCATGCAAATCAGTGTAATAGGAATTTTTTTTACCCCTCTATTTTTTTGTTACTTTGTTATTGCATTTCAGTTTATGTACAACTTATATGTAATCAATCATATATAACTAACATGTGTGTTTTGGGCAATGGTTCTCCATTTCAATCTCAGATTTGGAACTCTTAACAGAAACCTACAATCCATTTCTGCAATGTGCAACAGATGAAGAATTTTCTCATATTTTGCGCAATGGCAGGTTTAGTGGTTGAGATTGATTGAAATGAGTGGAAATTGATGGGGATGAGCAATGGGTATTGGGATGTGAAAGAGAGTGTTGTGCAATGTTTAAGAAGTCAATTTTTTGTATCTTCTATATTGTGAATGGAAGATTTGTATAATAAAAATAGAAGTTTGTGGCTTTTAATTGTACTGGCTATGAAATTAGATTGGATTTAAGATCCCTTTGAGGCAAAAACTTTATGTTTCCCTGTCTCTTCATTTATTTATTTCTAGTGACCTTTTCCCAAAAATGATATGAAATGATGAAATAAGTCAGACTTGTTGTGTTCATATACCAAAACTCAAAAGGTAGTATATTTCTTTTTCCAACAGGCAAATGGAATCTCTTATCTTATCTTCTAGTCAATTATACATGTACCATTTCAATCCCTTAATTGGACAGGCTAGAACGTAATAATTAATCCCCAATTTGTAGCCTATATTCAGAAATTTTAAGTGTACAAATGTTGGTTCATCAAGTGATTTTAGAAAGAAAATTTGTGAAAATTAGTGATTGATAATAGTAATGGGGAGAATAGTTTTGCATGTTTGCTATTTGAGCGAGAGGGAGAGAGAAAGGAAGAGGAACACAAGTGTGTGACAAAATTTCCAAGAGAGATGAGATGTGTGTGTCCCTCTTTCTGTTTGTGTTTTCTTTTACTATTTTTAATATATAATATAATACACACTAACGAATTACACATCTGTGTGACTAATCTTTAATTTATTAGTGTGTTACACTTTATTTGTAAAGCATATGCAATACACTAAATATTTTGTGTGAAAGAGATATAATAATTTTAAAAAGTAAATATTTAAAAAAATTAAATGCTAAAATTCTACATTATGTTTGAAGCGAGAAAGAATGATGTGATATGAATAATTACATATCTTGTGTAATTAATTTGTAATGTGTAATAGAATAATGTTTAATGAATTACACATTCTATATAGCTAATGTTTAATTCGCTGGTGCATTATAGTTTATGTGTAAGCCATGTGCAGTGCATAAGACATTTTGTGTGAAAGAGATATAATAATTTTAAAAAAATTAAATGTTTAATTCTACATTATGTTTGAGGTAGGAAAGAATTGTGTAATATGTAATTACACATTTTGTGTAATCTATTGGTAATGTGTAATAAAATGCATACTAATGAATTACACATTCCGTGTAACTAAATGAATAACACATTTTGTGTAATTAATATTTTATTTGTTGGCGCATTACACTTTATTTGTAAAGCATGGGTTAGTTCACTACACATTGTGTATTAATCGAAGATAAGAATTTCAACAAAGTAAATGCAAAAGAAATTAAATATTAAACTATTGCACTATGTTTGAAGTAAGAAAAAATAATGTTCTATGAATAATTACACAATAGATGTAATTCATTTGTAATGTGTAAGAGAATACAAACTAATATATTACACATTCTGGATAGTTAATGTTTTGTTAATTAGCATATTATACTTTATATGTAAGGCATGTATAATATACTATATATTTTGTGAGAAAGAGACATAAGAATTCTAAAAAAGGTAAATGCTAAAGAAACCAAATGTTAAATCCAGTTTTTGGTGGTGAAACAATGGTAAAACTAACATGTAATTTATTGTTCATTACTAGTTAGCTTCTAGTTAAGTCATGGAGCGGATTACAACAAAAAAGAAGTATGAGTTTACTTTCCCTCGTTTCTAATACAATCTATAGTTACGAATTAATTTATTAGTGCATTACATTTTATGTGTAATCAATGTGTAATGTATTAGACATTTTGTGTGAAAGATATATAGTAATTTTATATAAAAAATGTAAATGTTAAAAAAATGTTAACATTCTATAATATGCTTGACACAATAAAAAATGATGTGATATGAACACTTACACATTTTGTGTAACTCATTTGTAACATATAATAGAATACATACCAATAAATTACACATTCCATGTAACTAATGTGTAACAAATTGCACATTCAATGTAATTAATATTTTATTCATTAGTGTATTATACTTTATATGTAAAGCCTGTGTCATTCACTACACATTTTTATGTAAAAGAGAAATAATAATGAATTACACTTTATGTGTAAGACTTGTGTCATTCAACTGCATATTTTTGTGCAAAAGAGAAATAATAATTTTTTAAAAAAGTAAACATTAAATTTCTATATTTTTTAAGTCAAGAAAAATGATATGATATGAATAATTACACATTCTGTGCAATTTTATTAGTAATGTGCAATAGTATAGAGACTAATGAATTATAGATTTTGTGTAAATCATATGCAATTGATTATATATTCTATGTAATTAATGTTTAATTCATTAATGCATTACATTTTATGTGGAATGCACAGCACATTTTGTGTGAAAGAGAGACAAGAATTTATAAGAAAGAATGAAAAGATAAATATTTAAAATTAAAAAACACGTATGAAGATTATA
Source organism: Jasminum sambac (assembly GCA_018223645.1). Lineage (NCBI taxonomy): Eukaryota > Viridiplantae > Streptophyta > Magnoliopsida > Lamiales > Oleaceae > Jasminum > Jasminum sambac. The sequence continues at coordinate 22,462,713 of CP073648.1, read as the reverse complement.
GTAAAAGAAAGAAAAAAATTGAAAATTAATGCATCAAGCAAAAATGAGTAATGATGTTGTAATATATTATATAAAGTATTTAAAGCATTACACAACATGTGCAATAAATATTAGTTAAATTAAATGATCAAGTTTCAAAATTATATCGGAAAAAATGAATTATTAGAAAATTTAACTCAAATAGAGTATTTATAAATTTAAAAAATTATATGAATTAAATAAAAAATTTAAAATTTAAATAAAAATCACAATATGTACAATAGAGTAATTAACTAAATTAAGCTACCAAATTATATAAGAATAAATAAAAAAATTCAAAATGAAAATAACAAATGAATTACTAGAAAAGAAATAAAGTAAAAAGAAAAATAAAAACAAGTGGGCGCGTCTGCAAAGAATCAAACTGTGGACCTAGAAGCTGAATTATAGAGTCTAACCATCTCCATTGGAATACATCATTTGTTTCATTTGTTTATCTATATGTTTCCAGAACGAACAAGATATGGAGGGTGTTAGCAAAGTATTTGTACTTATTCTTTTTGCAGCCAAAGTAATTGATTCCACCGGTTCAAAAATACCTGAATCTTGTAATATTCCCTTGATCTTTGCGTTTAGCGTGCAATTAACTCAATTTCCCCGTATTTGTGAAATAGCAAACATAAAACTAGGAATAGTGTAAGAAACCCCCTGAAATAGGATCGTCTCAAGTGAGATAGCCCATTGTGTGCTTCAAGAGATGGAGTTCACATCGCAGAAAGTGGGGCGTTAATTTGGCAATCTTGAGGCTACTTTGGCTCTTCTAGAATCAAGAGACTGATTAAAGTACGGTCATTTTCTCTAGACAATGGTGGGTTGTGTATCACAATTCACAATCGTGCATCAAACGTTAAAAGTGTTACTTATCAATAACTTTTTCTTCTTATTGTTTCTTATTTTTTCATATTCAAATTTGTCAAATAAATCATATCTATGTATTTCGTAAAATTCACATATATTAATAAATCTTCACAGTTCAACTCTATTCATTCTCTCAAAATGCATCTTTAAGAGTTTGCAAATGGATGCTTGTTGACGTATACAACATGTCTAAAAAGTTTCATCTAATACAACAAAAGTAAACCTCGCAGAAAAAACCATCTATATGTAGGGAAGAAATTCTAGTATTCCAAGCCAATGAACACTATATATCTGCTTATACATAGTAGGACAAAGAAAATGTGGAGGTAGATATTAATATTTATTAACTTGAGTGCCAAATATTTGGTATTCTAGGAGCACAATAAATTTCTCCCTAAATGTGGACCCTTCCTAGACTGAATGACTTGTCACAATTTCATATTTTTATCTTCTCTTTTATTTTTTTTAATTAATAATCTTTTTTTATTTGGTACACCATAAATGAAAATTTTAAGTTCTACACAAAAATAAATATGTAACATTTTTTTAATTAAAGGGGATATATATATATATAAACTTAATATTTTATTTACTGGACATCATTGCCACATAAATTTAATATTTTTTCCAATAAATTACAATCACGTGTTGGAGATGTATTAAGAGAGATGGTCGATTAAAACCTTGCACAATAATTAATAAATTCAACTACTGATCTTCCCTACCGACAAATTAGTCTTTTCTTTCCAAGCAACGCTATAGTCATTATATTTTTTGTCCAGAACTGTATGTCCTTCATCATTTCGATCAATATAACCTTTAATACGACATGACGTTACCTACTCAATCTAAAAATCTTGTTTCGCCACCTAGAGTGCAATCCATATAAAGCACTAGAGATGTTGTAAGAAAGCTGACCAGTTAAATCCTTACAAGATTATTAATCAATCACATTATTGATCTTTCCCTATCTAACAAACTAGTCTTTTGTTCTAGAGATCAAAATTGTATGTCCATCATTTCAACTAACGCCATGTTTCTTTCTAGAGATATGTAAACATTACATTCGTCATTTTTTGTTTTCAAATTTGTACGTCATTCATCATTTCGATTAAATATGATCTTTAAATTTTAACCGGATATGAGGTGCCCTACTTGAAATCTAGAGCTCATTTTGTGAGATTTTCTCAAATATTCTATTATTTTAGAATTATTTCTAACCACATCCTTTATATTCCCATGTCATTTTTTAATACCTTTTTAATCATAAATATTAGTAAATTTTTTTTTCCAAAAATCAATCTTAAACAAATAATGGCTTCTTAATTGACCTTACACTCCCCACCAATCAAGTTTGTGTATGTCTAGAACATACATGATTGGTGCTATAGTCTTGAGATTTTACATCGTAGGGTACAAAATGAACCATAAATTGAATTCGTGGTCTAGATTTAAAGAAAGGGCCCCACATGAAAGAAGACACTCATGCTGTAACACATTAATTAACCAACATTTCTTAAGTCTGGCCGGTGACCCGTTATGTGATAATTTTAGAGTTTCTGGACCAAAATAAATACTTTGCATTTTAAAGGATTCCCGTGAGCTAAAGGCACTTCCATTAATGTGCACTGCCCTCTGATGTTTAGTCAGCACTCATTCATTGATAGTGACGTTGATGCTGACATGAACCATGCATAAAACCATGTTTGGAATATCTGGATTTTTCTATTACACTCGGCGAGAGAAGTCAATTATTTCTCAAAAATTCCATTTTTAACCGCACATATTTGATGGATTTACATAGGCTTGTCAATCTGGTTCGACTCGCTGATGCCTTGTTCGAGCTCGGCTCGTACAGTGTACGAGCCGAGCCAAGCTCGGTTCGTTCTTTAGGCAAGCTGCTCGGTTCGAGCTTGCCCGGCTCGCGAGATCGAGCTCAGCGGCTCGCCAAATTGCTGATCGTGCTCGGTTCGTGGCTCCCCTTATGTGGATTTACAATTTTAATACTCACAAACCCCATATGAAACTTCGTGTGTAAAATAAAAGGATAAACGGTTTGATATGCCCCCGATGGACTGCTTCTCCATAAAAAACTATAGAGGACCAACCTTTATATGCCAAACAAACAGTTCAGATCAACATTAAAGGCTTCAATAAAGACTTGTAAATATAGTGAATAGCCACTGAACTTTGAAGGCGTTAGTAATTAGTTATTGTACTTTAAAATATAACTAAATATTCACTAATTTTATTTATTTTTTTAATATCAACCATCAATCACCCGTTAACTCAATAGTTGATTATATTAACAGGTTGCTCTTATGTGACTTCCAATATTATACATGACATCAACTAGATGAATTGTTGGCAAAAAACATCGACTCAAATTCGACAAACAACTATATAAAATCATAAATAATTCGCGACACAAGTATTATTTGAGAAAGTTGTGTTTCTGATAGTTTATTTAGTTATTTATCTTGTGTTGTCTAATTGTATATGTCCAATTGATGCTACAATTAAAGAATGTCATCAGTCAGATCCACACAATTTTTAGATATATTAAAATGTTGGATTCATGAACATTTGATGGTTGACGAAAAATAAAATTCGCTGAGTATTCAACTACATTTTAATGCATAATGAGTAATTTATTACAATTTTAAAGTGCAATGAGCGTTAATGAGCGTTAATTGCTTAAATTTACGATATAAAAGACCAGTGTCAATTATACTTTTTGTCCCTTATTCTTAAAATGTCATGTTTTCGCATTATATGCAAATTGCGTCTCAAAATAATTTTATTTTCCAATCACCCATTCCCTAGTAAAAACTATTTTTCCTTCGAAGATTCTGTACCTGAGAAGTGACAAGCACTTGAAACTGAGTGTTCATTGTAATAGATGGAGACATTTGGCCTCGTTTATCAACTAGGTGTTTGTTTTACACATTAAAAAGTGGGTGAAAATATAAATTAAAAGAAATTTCTCTTTTATAAACTGTTCTCAATTTATTTATTAAATACAAAACAGTTCTAATGGACGATGATACAAATTGATAATAATTTCTCTCCAAAATGTCTCTCAAAAAATAGACCGATCGAGAGAGAAAGACCGTCATGATATTTATGCGTACGATACATACAAGTACTTGAGTAAATTAGTTGTTAGGCATTTTTATTTGCATTCCTAATTTGCAATTTTTGGTGTGTCACATTCTTTTGAAAATGTGAATCTTGCCGGAAGTCCATGCTGTGGTACTGGAAATGGGCTGTACTCTACCATGTATTGGCTACCCACCACTTCCCACCTGAAAAATCAAGAAAATGAATGTATTAATTTTTTTTATATATTTTAAATGCAAAAAGCAATTATGATCTAGTGCTCGATTGGGTACAGGTTTATTATTCCCACTTAATAAATGTCATCTCATAATTATATATTTTTCTATGTCTTTTTTTAATTATTTATTATTATTAAAAAATAAAAATCAATCATCAACATCGATAATACATTCCAAATAATTGCTCATTATTATTTATATATCTCATCAAACTCGAGAATTTAAGTTTTAGCAAATTAAAAATTTACTCAAATATGCTCTTAGATTAATGATTCATATTCTTCATTTCCATTTTTCTTCACCCCAAAAATGTGGAGTACAAAAAGCAAAAAAGAAAGAAAAATTAGTGTGGAAATTAGTAGTCATTATCCTACCTCAACTTCATCACCAGATAATGGATGAAAATCAGCATCTCCAGCTTGGCAAGTTCATTTCCTGGGCAGGAGTGGGTCCCATTGCCAAATGGCATGTATGTATTGGGTTTCGGGGCGACCTACGATTATTAACAGCCACAAAAATAATAAATAAATAAAACACCAAATTAAAAAAACGATTTTTTTTTGCTTAAAAATTTTTCTAGAAATGTTTAGAGAAGTTTTATTTTTCTTTTCATCATTTCGTACCTCAAATCTGTGTGGATCGAAATTTTGAGGTTCACCGAAATATTCTGGATTGTGATGAATATTCCTAAACAATGGCATCACCTTCCAGCCTTTGGGAATAAAATAACCTGTCAAAATATTTCATGTATCAATCTATCTCTTTCGTATTTTTGTTCGCAAGCAAAATCGAACATAATATAAATTTTAATTGGTCAATGCAGTGTCTGTTTGGTAGAGAATATTGAATATGTGATTAACAAATAAAAGAAAACAACATAAAAAAATTGTGAAAATTAATTAAACGAATTATTGAAAATGATAATTGAGAGAATAAATTTGGCTTTGAGTTGTACCAAACAAGCTCTTATCTTTCAATTAGCACATATTTAATTCGGCTCTCTAAACATTCAGATCGAATTCAAGTTTCTAATTTCAGATCTATTTAATCGGTCAATCTGGATTTTTGCCCGACAGAAGCAGTTAATCCAACTAGAGGAGGAAATGTATAGTATTAATATTTGAGAATCATGTACAATTTTTAAAAAGTTTGAGGACTAGAGAAACTATTTGTAAAGATGAGAACCCAAGACTAGCCTCTCATTGAAAGGTTAGGGAGTTCATCCTTATTTTATAAAAGTTTTAATTTGCATGTGATGATGCAATAATTTCAATTAATAATGATAATGACTACTACATTAATGCTTACCATTATATTCCACGTCAACAACGGCTTCCCTAAATGTAAAAGACACAATGCTTGACATAATGACTACTACATTAATGCTTACCATTATATTCCACGTCAACAACGGCTTCCCTAAATGTAAAAGACACAATGCTTGACATCCTCAAGCTCTCCAAAATTACCTGCCAATATAAATGCCATTTTAAGTGATTTTCTTTCCGATCACGCTACGGTGACATACTAAATACCATAAAGAATACCATAATAGAATAAAATGACTTCAATATCTTTTAAAGCAATATCAATTCAGTCATTCATTAATGGCAAGATAGGAATTTTATTATTATTATGTCACTAATTATGTTAATGACTATGACATTCTAGCATTATCCTTTCCTTCCTGTTATTTTATACAATCAACTAAATCTGGACTAGAAAGAGGTGCACATAACACATTTCTTAGTCAAGAAAATTACACAAATTTTGTTTGCTCCAAGTTTAACATTAAACACTACTTTACAATATATTGACAGGATGTTTACTTCTTTTTTCTTTCTTCTGCTGTCATATTCAACAAATAGTTAGGTTTAGTACAACTTAGGGCTTGTTCTATATACAAGAACTTTTCACTAATTTTTTCTCTCTCATTATTTTCAACTATTCATATAATTACTTTATATTTTTTAATATATTTTTTCCAATTTTCAACCATACATATAATGCATCATTTAAGTAAATCTACATTTTTCCCAATAAAACAGACCCTTAATATAGAACGTCTTAAGTACCTTACATGTGAATGCCATATTTCTAGTTTGAGCCCATGTTAGTGGTCTCTTTCCTCCATCATTTTCCAAATAGATTGCTTTATGTTCGGCCTACAACGATCACCACAATTGTAAATTGTTAAAATTTAAAACGACTTCTCTGTTTGTTTAAGTTTTCAGTCAAGAGAAGGATCAAATTCAATTAGTATGTACCTTTACAGCTTCAAGAAGTTTTTGGTCATCGTGAAGGTATTTGAGAATCCATGTTAAAGCGCTAGCCGTCGTATCTTGAGCAGCAAACAGAACTCCAATAACATTATCAGAGATTTCATCGTCGGTTAACGTATGCCCTTTCTCGTCTTTGAAGTTCAACAAATGCCCCAAAAGGTCCTTCTCCAACAATTTTTTCTGTTTTCTCTCATAGATTATTTCACTAAGGATCTTCTTAAGCCTATTTCTTGCCTAACAATTCATCATTCACCAAGAAAGTGAGTTGCAAAGCATTAACAAGTAGTACCTTAAGCTAATTTTGTTTGCACACTTATTTTGTACCTGCAGTGCTTTGTGATAGGCAGTCCCTGGAATATTTGTTGGGAAAGAATTATAGCCTTTATCTACTATGCAGTAGTTTTCCTTTAGTTCTTCCCTTTTATCTTTCTCCAAGTGTCCAAAAATAGCTAAAATCCCCACTTCAAAAGAGAACTGTAGATGATTCATGACTTGAATTAGCTAATTCTAATTATTCACGTATGAAAACAAATCCTAATTAATCCCCCCCTCCACATTAAATTTTAATTTTGACTTCTATAGATAAGTAATATTTTTTTAATCAATTAAGTTTATCGTTAGATCTTCTGAAAGTCTGTAACATACCTTTTTAAGTCCTCGAAAAGTGTTAATCACTTGTCCCGAGGTCCACGACTGTAGGGTCGACATGGCAATGGCTTCAATATCCGGAATTAATTTCCGTATAGCTTCGAGGGATAACGAACTTTGAACTAATTTTCGAAGATGATTATGGTAGTCCCCTTGGTGAAAAAATAAGGCGGACGGGCCGATCATTTTCTCTTTACTCTTGGGGTAAGTGGGCTTGAACAAGTGCGCATGAGTCACCAACACAAATCGTGCGGCCTCCGTGCTAGCTAGCATAACACAAGGACACCCAAGAATATGCGTTTTGAATATTTCACCATATCTGCATGAAATAAACATGCAAGGAAATTTTACTTTTAACGGCGAAAATTTTTCGTCTCTTAATCTTTTCTGTAGTAAACACAAAGAACTACGAACCGTGCATGTTCCAAAACCAAGGAAGGTAGATTCTACAATACTAAACAGTATCAGAGCATAAAAAATATGCAAAAAATCTTGTCTTTTGTACTGTCTGTACTGTCTGAGAACCAAGAAGCACGCGAATTCCGAAGAGGTGAGAAAAAAAAGAATATATATACCTTTTTTTCTTATCAGCAAAGAAGATATTGGGGTCTTTGGAGTATAACTGGAGAGTCTCTCCAAGGTAAGGCCAACCCATGGAGCCTGGTGGCAATTTGGGTCTTATTTTGTTGTGCCTATAATTATGTTTTCTTGATACATAATATGAGAAAAGAGTAGAAAAGAAGAGAAGAATATTTATGATGGTGGAAACAATGCCCATATAAGAAAATGCTTTCTTGCTTCTTGGTTTCTTAGTTGATTTCCTTTGAAGCAAGTGGCAATGAATGAGATGATAAGTGGTAGAGTTGGAGGAAGAGAGTTATGGTTTATATAGAGCCATGATGGAATAGTGGGAAATATTTTGTATACTAATAATGATGATATGATTATCTAAAATTGACAAACAACCGCAAAAAATATTGTGGTCTCTTATATGTGGTCAGTCTTGATTAATAAAATTGATATAAATAAGTAAAAGTCGGTATGTATTGAGACAAAACCTTTCCAAAACCATCGAGCGGTTTATAACTCGAGAATATTGTAATTTGATGGCGTTCGATCTCGATTTGAAATTGAGGCAGGATTTAGAATCGATGCAGACGAGGGAGTTCGAGGATTTTTGAATTTTTCCGTGACACGGTGGCCGATCAAAGTTTTTGTAACATTTTAGCCCAAAAATATTGCAAAACCTTTGACCGCACAATATCGCCGAAAAATTTAAAATTCCTAACTCCCCTCACCTATTGATTCTAGATCTCATTCCAAATTTCAAAATGGATAAACGCCATCAAAATTGCTCGAGCATTCCGTAAGTTGCAAAACTATTGATGGTTTTGTAAAATTCATGTGTATCCAGAACTATATATTAAAAATATCTTTGTTTAGTACGTGGCAAGAACAGAACTAACGACTAATGTCGATATGGATTCGAACCCATTGTACATACACAACACGTACATGTCACCATAACATTAGATGATATTATTATGATTACATGATGTTAACAATTGAAATAATTACATTCAATATTAATATCACATATAGTATATAAGTACGATAAATTACACCCACGTATACATTATATTGGCAAGAGGGAGAATGGGGATCCAAGGGCGAATCTAGGCCCGGGTTCGCACGGGCTTTAGCCCGTGCGGGCCAAAAAAAATCTGGAAATTTATTGTAGAAAAATTCGAAAAAATTGTATAAAATTTTGATCGATTTAATATTTTGTATATACCAGCCCGTGCGACTTCAATTTCTAGATCCGCCATTGTGGGGATCAGGATAAGCAAATCTTGGTGAATGATGCTATAAACACTGTTAATTTGCACACTGGACCACTATTACAGTGACATGCACGAGATGTGCTTGGGCCAATGCGAGCTGGGCCACGTCTTGACTTGAGGGTACCTGACATGTTAATGCATGTATGCCAAAGCCTTACGATTTTAGCACAGAATATTGAAATGCTTCAGCAGTGTCTTTTTCTTTTTACTTTTTGTCCTCTTTTATTTTTTATTTTTTAACAACGAAAAGTGATTTTGAAGTAAGAATTAATTCTTGGTTCAAAAGTGAAAAAGCTTGTAGAGAAACGTAAAAATCAGTTTTTTTTTTTTACGGCGTGCATATGTAGTTAAAAAAGGTTTTTTTAGCACATAATGAATTTCACTTCACAATATCGTATGCTTTACTCAACTGAAGAGAACTAGCTCGAGAGTCAAATGCGAATGAATTACGTTTTGTTTTAATTGCAAAAGTTAGAAGTTTCTGGCTGTTGTAGAAGGTGAATTTTTTTGTATTGAATGAATAGATATGTTGACTAATCTTAACTTTTCTTGAGTTGACATGTTGATTCCTGAAAGCAATCATATTTGAGGTAAAAAAAAGTAAATAAATAAATAAAATTTTTATTATTCTTATTTTGAAATCCAAAAAGTCCCCTATACAAATTTTTGCTGGAATCTTTTATTACAATATTTCTTTCTGAGCTTCTTCTAGATAATAATTATGCATGCAAAGGTGGGATTTTAATTGTAGGACCAAGATAATGTAATTAATTTTATTTTTTTTAACGCGGGTAATTCATTGTTGATTGCATTAACAATTGTGTGATATTTTAATTTTGATTATGGTATCATGTGCTTGCTAGTATTACATAAATACCACAATATCAACATATATTGAAATTTCATGTAACTATTGATTAATCAGGTCATTAATTTACAAGCGGCAATATACTACTCTCGATTTTCATCTAATTGGTATAAGTTTAGTTTGTTACTAATTCCACACGAATCATAAGTTTGTAACTTCGTTCGTTGTTTAATCAAATATGAATACGTATTTGTACTGCTGATTATTATTCACTCTTTTTTGATCTGCATTTCACAAAAAGAGACAAATATAGAAAGTGAAAACTCTTCTACTTCACTTACCTTCGATTGAGATATCAATAATATAGCAATATATATGAATATGATCTCATGGACCATAGAGTGGCTTCCAAACATACCCTAGTTGTATAAATCAATAAATGTTGTTCCTATTTCACTCGTGAAGGGTATTTGTTTGTTTGTGTGTTGTAAGTGTATTTTGAGGGAATTTTTTGTTAATTTGTATATCTTTTTTTTTTTAATGTGTATTTAGCATGAGAAGTGGTTGGCCTATTATGCCTCATGATTTAAGGTACTTCATCTAACAAAATCTTTATGAGCAGCGACGGAGGCAAAAGATTTAGGGCGTGTTTGATTGGCAAGTTGTAAATTATTTGCTTGGAAAATGTTTGTATTGTAAATATTTACCTAGTTATTACTTAAGAAAATATTTACATGCAATTTGCTCAAATCATGCTTCAACTGATTGTATCTTGCAAAATCAATTTTATTACAACTTACAATCAAACAGTAAAAGATGTAAACAGATTGCACTATTTGACATTTACATACAATTTGTTTGCCAATCAAACACACCCTTACTTTATTATGTCGACAAAAATATGACAGACATGTATAAAACGAAATTTAAAAATTTACATATAATATTAAAGAAATTTTAAAATGTTACTGAGGCAGTTGCCACCTCATGCCTCTTTCTCTTTCTGAACATTCTACTTCTATTCATGATATAAACAAAAATAAATAACATGGTGAATAGTAAAATTGGCCACAAATATTAAGGCCTATATCATTTTCGTTCACTCGAATAATTAAGTAAATTCATAACAAATATATTAGATGATTTATAAGAATAATGAAGAAAAATATTAGTGGGTAATTTGCAAGAAAATAATCACTTAGGTGTTTGTTTTAAATTTTTTATTTTCTGAAGAAATTCATTCTAATCATATATTTAACTGCACTTGTCATTTTTGTTCTGAATTTTTCATGATACATTCTCCTAAAAGAATTATGCCAAGCAATTTAACGGTTAATTTGTTTGATACAACTTTAGTAAAATTTGATTTTTCTCTGTCATTATTTTCAACTCTCTGTTCATTGAATTTATCATTAATTTTTTTCAAATAATATTTTCTTTAATTCTCAAACAAACACCTAAAAAATATTTTTTTTATAATAGTCTCTGTCAAACATATAAACCCTAATAAGTGTGTTGTACATTAAAAACACTCCCATTTTTATTTTTTATTTTTTATAAATTCATAATTCATTTTCCCCATCTTGTATCCGGTGAATGCCCGGTGCAGTCCAGCTCATATACACCGGCATTTAGGATCTCATACCTTCTAGATCAATGGCCAATATGTCATATCTAATCTCTTAGGGAAGAAAAAAAACGTCGGTGATAAACGGTTAGGAATCTTCCGGACTGTGGGACCCTTTCTGGACCCGTCTCCTCTGTGATGTCGTCCATCATACTAACAGTGGGTCTGCCAATCGACAGCTGAAAACACGACACGTATGCGGGACCATGAACTCTGGAACAGTGTGGGCGAGAGCGAGACACAAAAAGGATGGTTACCCGTTACCTTGTATGGTAATAGGGCGGCTGCCGCACTTTAACTTACAATGGAAACGGAAGGTGCCTTTCGCATTCGGTAATTATTTCTAGATCCATCAAGGTCAATTTTAACTAATGACTACTGCAAATATGACATTTCACGTAGACCGGTGTTGTGCAAATACGACCGGTGTTGTGCAAATACGAATCGCAAGTGAATGATATCACGAACAAATAATAAAAATGGACTTTTTGAGCTCGGGTATCGTACCCACGAGAAGTAATTTACCTAATATTGATTTAGACTAATCTCAAAGAGGAACAAATAAAAATATAAAGATTGAGAATTGGATTTGTTAACAAAAAGTTTGTAAATAGCTCAAAAAATAAGTTGCAAAAATATAAAATTGCTTATGCTGTTTCAATTAATGGAGAATGAGGTTGGGAATTCTGATTTATCTATAGTTGTTCTATGTGATTTCGCCTCTCAATTTTATCCAAAAGTTGTATTAAATCAAATTCACGATAATGACTTAATTTACAGCTCTCGAGCTCAAATTAATCCTAACTCGTTAAGTCAACTACCATATCTCTATGTATAATCCAAATATTCCTCAACAAGATGTATTTAATTTCTTAGGAATTCTTAATTGATCACAGTAACTATAAAAGTATATCTCTATCTCTTATGTAAATTACCAAATTTTATTACGCGGTCTAAATATCTAACTGACCTTTCGGTTTGTTAGAATCCACAAATTAATGAATAATTGGCCAAATAATTCACGCATTAAGAGTAGAAGTAAAACCAACACGTAATAATTAAATCCAAAATCTGAGAATTGAAATCAAAGATTATAACTATATTACATCATTCATCACAACCATAAAGCTTAGTTATTCACGCCAAAAAGAGAGTAAATAAACGAAATAAATAAATACATCACTTGATCTAAAATAAGATTTGAGAAGAAAAAGTAGATTTTGCAACAAGCATTAACTCCTCTGTCGTTATTCTTCAAAACCAATGATTGTTCTCAAGAAATCTCTCTATTCTAATTGTGTATATCAATCCCCTTCAATTGTGTCCTCCTATTCCTTTTTATAGCCTCCATTAGGTCTTCAATACATGCCCAAAGCCGTGTACAAAAATAAGGTCAAGTTCAATAAGGAAATAAATTCTGAAAATCAGGGTATGCTGAAAATAGAAAATTGCGGTTGCACATAATAAATCTGCGGCTGCAACTTTGGAACATGCGGCCGCACATAGTTAGCACTTTTTACTATGCGGCCTACGGCAAACTCAATTGATCGTTTCTTTAATTTTTATGGGCGCACATAGCATTTTTGCGGGTGCAACTTTTTATACCATATATAATTCTTTCATTTTTAAAATTTTAGTCTTCAATCTTCCATCCCCTCTGCATTTTGATTTTAAAAAACTCTTTGATATTGAGCAAATTCACTCTCTTTTCATCATTTCTTGTTATGCACTTGTTCCATTTTGATTTTTACCTGACACAATCAAAATTAAACACATTTAAGCACGATAAAACATACTCAATAAGAATAAAACTATAAAATAAACGTAAATATAATACTTAACAATGGTTGATTGGCCTTTAGCATGATAATAATAATAAAAAAAGGTTTAAGCGGCTCAATGGTGGTTATTAACTGTGTAAATTACTTTCCAAAAAAAAAAATAACCTAAGTGTAAATTACAAATAATTTAGAAATGTCCTAATAAAATTTGTAGATGTATCTCTGAAACTTATGTATTGTTTGATGTCGATAAATTAGGCGGTAGTTACTCAAGTAAGAACAATTGTTTTAGGTTACTTAGTGAACGTATTGTTTGCGAAAATGGTTGGTGACGATGATTTTGTATTTGCACACCTACAATAGTGAATGAGGACCGTGTTTCTTAATTTTCTATAGGAATGTGATGGGTGGACATGAATGTAAAAAGATACCAACGAAAGAATTGCACGATGATGACGTATGTGGTTTATAATCACGTGTGACTATTGTTAAATGTCAGTCATGCAACTAAGACACATTATTAGACTACACATCTGATTACACCATTTTACTCTTAATTAATCTGGTAAAGTCTCGATTCTTAAAATTGCCATCTTAACAAAAATTTCACATTTTCACTTCCTTTTTATTTTTATTTTTAAATAACACATTTTCGTTCTCATTACGTACCTTCCGTTTTTTTTTTTTTTTTTTTTTCTCGCGGTAAACATCATTCCAAGGAAACTGACAAATTGCGGTAAACATCATTGCAAGGAACCTGACAAATCTTTCCTCGCCTTTAGAGAAAATGAAGACAGTAGGGAAAATTTTAGAAGCATTTATTGAAAAAAAAAATCCAAAATATAATCATTGTTACCTTAAACAAGTGTGATATATTTCTCCCTTAAAAAAATTTAACTCTCAAGTAGTTAATTCTTTGAAAACGAACTTCGTTTGCATTGAGCCTTGTGTTGCAATATAAAGTTTTTCTTTCACTTTTTTCCCCTTTTTTTCATTGTTCTTTGAATGATAAGAATAAATTTGTCATTTTAATATATTTCACAAGAGAAAAATCAACAAATAGCATAAAGGATATATATTTGACAATGAAAATGCAAAATTTTAAGGTATGACCTGTAGGGAAATTAGTACTGGCTATATAGAATTATAAATAGTATATGAAATTAAACAGAACGATAGATAAAGGAATATTTCCGTAATAGGAAATGTACAAAATCATGTTGCACATAAATAACCAACTAGAAGCAAATAAAATGACAAATTGAGGATTATATTGGACACAGACAGAGTTTCGCTAAAGTAGATTTCACTCTTTCATCGTATGTGCTTGAGGATAATCGACCATTTGCTTTCCAAGATACAATTCAGCTGACACCTAGCTACTTAATCCTCCAACTTAGGATTCAAGTCTTCATGCCTGTCGTGATTATTTTATCTTCTGTTATACATGGTAAGTCAAAGTGGAATGTGACCGAGGAAGATTGTCTCCTTGCTTTCAAAATTAAATTTATTTGCACAAAATGTTGGGAGGATGTAAATGATTTTGATATATCGTATTCACGATTGTGACACATCCTTTAATTATCAACCAAGTGTTAAATTAGAATCCAACTATAACATTACATTTTAAAGATTCTCTATCTATCAACTAATTTTTTTCAACCTTCCTTCATCCAAAATATAGAACTAACCCTATAAGTTCTAGGCAACACTTGAGACTAGCACAGAATAAGGTTCTATACTTCTATTCTAACATTACAAAGAGAAAATCTCTACGGCACGTTTTTTAGGTCTTGACATTAGCCGTTGTGACTATCTCAATTGTCAGGCGTCAGCATCTCCAATGGGATGTCCATGTTGAATGTTTATATCACGAGAGAGAAAGACAAAAAATATTATGTGTCCCACATTTTTCAATTTTATCCTTTTTTTTTTATCACTTTTCTCCCATTTTCCCTGTTTTCCCAGATTTTTTTTCGCTTCCCATGCCACTTTTATATTTCCACGTCCAACTTCATATCATCCACTATTGTTTTATTATTATTTTTAAATTTGTTTCCGTCTCTCTTCCTTTTTTAATTTTTCCCATCTTTTTCTCTTACACATCTTTCAATTCATTTTCAATTAAAATAATAATCATCTTTTCTCTATTTCTCTCCTCCACGTCATCTCCCAATTCATATCCCCATTGGAGATGCTCTAAGAAAAATCCCACTTCAATTTGTTGTGTCAATTCCTAGCTAGTTATAAGTACTCAATTAATCTTTTTTAAAAAAAAAGGTAGATATAACTTTCGATTGCACTGTGTATAAAAAAAAAAATCGGAGGGCAGATCGAATTACAAAGTTTGAGTCATTAATTGAATTTTTGTACCGAAGATGTGTGACTAAATTTATTGTTCAAACTGATTGTTACTGACAAAATAAAAGAAAATCATATTCACTTTAAATTAAGAGAACATTCATCTTTTCTCTATTTCTCTCCTCCACATCATCTCCCAATTCATATCTCCATTGGAGATGCTCTAAGAAAAATCCCACTTCAATTTGTTGTGTCAATTCCTAGCTAGTTATAAGTACTCAATTAATCTTTTTTTAAAAAAAGGTAGATATAACTTTCGATTACACTGTGTATAAAAAAAAAATCGGAGGGCAGATCAAATTACAAAGTTTGAGTCATTAATTGAATTTTTGTACCGAAGATGTGTGACTAAATTTATTGTTCAAACTGATTGTTACTGACAAAATAAAAGAAAATCATATTCACTTTAAATTAAGAGAACATTCATCTTTTCTCTATTTCTCTCCTCCACATCATCTCCCAATTCATATCTCCATTGGAGATGCTCTAAGAAAAATCCCACTTCAATTTGTTGTGTCAATTCCTAGCTAGTTATAAGTACTCAATTAATCTTTTTTAAAAAAAATGTAGATATAACTTTCGATTACACTGTATATAAAAAAAATCGGAGGGCAGATCGAATTACAAAGTTTGAGTCATTAATTGAATTTTTTTGTACCGAAGATGTGTGAATAAATTTATTGTTCAAACTGATTGTTACTGACAAAATAAAAGAAAATCATATTCACTTTAAATTAAGAAGAGAACATTTTAGTATATATTCTGAACTAAAAAGAAAGAAAAACACACACATATATAGGAAACTCAATAATCGCACGTCTCCTGATAATCATGTTTGTGAAAGAAGCATATTTTTTTTGCTTTTGTTTCAACGTCCAAAAATTCACACATGGTTCATAGTCATTAGTTAGAGATAAAGATGGTGGATTTATGTCAATATCTATCAGTTACTTCAGTATATGTATTGTAACGTGGCATTAGCTTTTAGGTTTCACAAGTTAACTGAACAATTTTTCGTCAAAAGACGCCATAATATAATACCGAAAATGTTATATTCACAGCGTTATTCTCCCAATATTTCTCCCATACTACAACCCACTGCAGCCTCGACAAAGTCTCACCCACATCTCTCTCACATTTTTTCTCCCAGCGTTTCCCAGCGCTCTTAACATAACATTCCCTAATATAATACTAGTAAAAAATATTATCGAATGTATTAATTTTTTTAGTCTATTATAAGTACAAAACGAACACTCCTAATACAATTTTGAATCTCTCTTTTACTATTTTTTTTCAATATTTCTTGAAACCAACCGAAATATGTAGGTAGATATTTTTGAAATCAAATCTACTTTTAAACTTGTCACTGTCATTTTCAATATTGTAACACAGCTGAATCTTGATTTATTTTCATCTAAATATTTTTTTTTCTAACAAGCAAAAAAAGTGAAGTACACATTTTTTTAAAAAATTCAAATTTTCTGTGGGGCGTAGTGCCCCCACTGAATCCCATGTGGCTCCACCACTGACCGTATGTAGTTAGCAAATGACAAACATTGGTTTGTCTTCACATTTCATAAAAATTACTTATTCCCCTATATTTAACCCAAAAAATCGGCAATCTTATCCTTAATTTTGCATAAATTTCAACTTTTGTAATCTAATTCCATGATTTAACTTTTGCTACTCCTATCTTCACGCGTTTAATTTAGAGCTTGGTTTTTTTCGATAATATTTAGAGCTTGGTTTATTCACATTAAGAGAGTGTTAGCGGATGAGTTTTAATGTATTTTTATAAGTAGGAAGAGAGAGAATGAGTGGAGTTGGATGGTGGAGATTTAATGAGTGAGGAGATATATGGATGTGATTTGTTTGACCAAATTTAAAATTTGAAAAAAATATATTAAAATGCATTTTATAATGCATGCTAACACCCCCTTAAATTTGAAGAAATTAAGTCTACTTTTTCTTGCTTGGTTGAAAATTAAAGAAAATATATTTTAAAAAATATCAAATTAGTATATGAACGGTTGAAAATAATGAGAAAGAAAAAGTAAATTTAATTTGTTGAATTTTAATGTGAATCATCAAACACTTAGATCCTAAGACCATAACAATTGTATGATTTCGAAAATAATCTGTTCTCAAGTAACGTTGAGTATTTCCTGTAAAATTTATTTTCTATGGTAGAATTTCAATGCAAATTAATGGCACACTAGTATAGTATTAATACATCAAGATTCTACAAATATTATAGAATGATTGAAAGGATGAGTTATATATTTTGCATATCTATTTCTAGTTTTTATGGAGAAAAAGGCATTTTTTCACTTCTTTAACCATTTTTTTACAAAATCTGTTGATTGTGAAAAGTTGCACAACTATTGTCAACAAATTTGTCCATTTTAGCGACCCATTTTGGGGATCAAACTGATAAAGTCCAAATGGCATTTTTCAATTTTGGCATGTCCTTCATCATTGTCAACAATATTCTTATTTATCTAATAAATTGGTGACGTGGATGAAATCTTAAAAAGGTCTTATAATAAAGTAGACCATAAATTAGAATAACACGTATACGTGATTTTGAGAGTATTTTAAAAATGTAAAGTCAGAATAAATGGTACATAAAGTCAAATTTCGAGTTAATGTGATGTGTATGTTGCGTAAAATAAAGCAAAATAAAAGCGTAAAGAAAATGTAAAATATACAAAGCTGCAAAATTAAGATTTGAATTTAACAAGTGCTCGAGCGATGTTGAAACAAGCTTTTGAGAACAATGGATTTTACTATTAGTTTTACTTAAAGAGTCAGGTTGGCTTAGATTTTCACAAGAATCCTTCTTAAACTTTATTGTGATCACTCCTCTCTTTTTTGTTCCTTTTTTTTTTTTTTTTTTGGACAAGGGAATTTCATATTTTCTTTTCTTTTTTCCTTTTTTTTTTTAATTTTAAAAATCTTTCAAGAAGGAATTCTGATTTTTCTAATTCATGGAAAAGGAATAATTTTATTTGAATACAATTGTATATTATGGCGTGTTAAAATTTTATAAAATGAGAAACTTTCATTTTATTATTTTATTTCACAAGATTTTTGTACATGATATAGTGAAAAATACTATCAGTTTCCTATTGTTGTGGCATCTACTTTCATCCCATCCCTCGCCCCCCCCCCCCATCCATCTACTGCATCTACCGATCTATGCAGTAGTGCTGACTGTTGATTTTCCCAAATTTGCTAATTTGATTGCTGTTGACTTAAGTCAAAGTGATTATAGTGAGCAATTATTAATTTATGAGAACAGAAATGGGGATTCATGCACCAGAAATCAAGAAAATCTGGAGTTATCCCAGAAAACAAACGGGGAATGATGGTCCATATCTCCGTGATTTGGACAGGCATTGGATAAAAAGCTCATTCCGTTTTTGGGATATACGACTAAAAGTAGAAAAGATAACTAAGCAGGAGTGCCCCAAATCCACTCATTTTTCCGTTGCAAAATTATGACCTTATTTACGTCACAGCTAACAATTGAATGAAAATATCACACTCCTAAGTCCTAACACAATTTTAAGGTGACATAAAGACAATTAAAATCATTATTCAATAAACAAACAAAATTGTCATCTAATAGGGATTTTGAGACGCCACAAAGTCCGAAGGAATCGGCCACTATCCATCCAGATAACTCAGCTCCAACCTGGCATCAAATTCAACTCTATCTAAAGATTCAAGAATTGAAGATATGATGAAAGAAAAAAATGACATTTTGGCTTTAAATGATTGCCAAAACGTTGACAGGCTGCCACGATGTCACCGGAAAAATTTCAAAATTGCTTGAGCTCCCTTTCATCATGCTGATTCCAGATTTGGTCTCGGATTTCAAAACGGAGATCGGATGGACCATCAAAATGGCCCGGTGGTGCCATACTTAAAAACCATTCGATGGTTTTAGAAACATTTTGTACCTGATATATAAAAAATTAGAAATAATTATATAATTACAAATTTGTCAAGTATTTCAAGTGGTAGCACATAATTATTGAAATCTTTGAAGTCATTATAACGAATTTAAAGTCGTTATATACAATCTTACTAGTAAGGGAAAGAAGGTGAGGGCAAACTAGTAAGATTTTAAGGGTAATTTAGTCTCTCCATTTATAAATATTGATAATCTTGTAAATTCGATTCATGTATGCTTAATTAGTAATTAAAATTGAAAAATTTGATAATCATGTAAATTACCCATAGTAAAATAACAATTTCATAGATTATTGAGAAGTCCTCTAACTACGTGGGCTTGATTGGAGGATGAAAAAGGAATTAGAATTCCAATTCTCACCTCCCCAATAGGAATTGAAATTCCTTGTTTATAAGGAAAATTCCCACGATTTGGTCTACAGTGGAATTTCCTTTCCATGAAATTCAAAAGTTTTTTGATGACAAAAGTAGAAATTGGGGTGAAAAATAGTAGTCATTTTCCATGGAAATTGTGAGCAATCAAACACAGCCGGCCTAATGAATGTAGTGTGTGTAGTTTGACTATTTTTCTTATGAGTATTATTATTTCTTAAAGCAACCAGTCGGTCCCTTTTTTTTTTTTTTTTTTTGGTTTCGTTTAGTATTTTTCTAAATCAAATCGATGCATCGGCCGCCAATTTTCGATTACATGCCCTACGATGGGTTCTGAATTTATCATCTCCTTCGATTTTTTTTTTTTTTAGTTTATTATACCATTTCCATATTGAACCAACCTTTCTACTTAATTTGATTAAACCATAATTATTTACCAAAACTCTTCTTCCTAATTCGTTTTCTCTTATTCCGATATTATAAGGATTTTTGTTCTTAACAATAACTCGGAGATAAACATCCAATTTATCTTTTTTGCACTATAATTTTTATCCTCGAGATTCAAAATTTTAAGTCTATATTCTAATTTTATTGTTTTTTCTATTATCCTTTTTGTCTTTCAAATTCGAATTTTTGAATTCATTGTTTTGGAAAATACATTTTCGAAATCGTTTTGACTATTTGTATAGAAAATACGAAAACGTCTTTTTAACGTTTCAGCGTTTTCTATGTTAAATGTCGAAATAAGAAAAATACGATTTTTATTTTAAACTTTACATTTATTATATTTGAGTCCAAAATTTTATTTTTTGTACGTTTCAGTCCCCGACTATCGCGGTAAAAAAGTCAAACCATAAGATCTGGTTGTTCTCCACCTGAGAACCACTGCGATGGTGGTTCTCAGGTGGAGAACCACCGTGCGCAAGTGGTTTTCCACCTTCATAGGTGGTAATCAGTTGCGACGAACCTTATCGGCGACTGCAAGAAAAAGAAGAAGAAGAAGAAGAAGAGAAAGGGTGGGAGTAGGGTGGGTTGGGGTGGGGTGGCGTGGGGGTGGGGTTGATGAATATGAGGGCTTGTTTGAACAATTTGAAAAGTTTTAACGCATTTTTGTAATTTTTATATTGCCAAATTGTATTTTTTTAAAAGTATAAACGAAGTACGTTTTCTATTTTATCTTCTCAAAAATAATTTTTCAAAAATTGAACCAAACGAATTTTCTATTTTCTCAAAATGACAATTGAAAACGGAAAACATCAAAATATTTTCGAAAATGAAAACAGAAAATGCAAAACAAACAGAATGCCCCCGAAAGTTTTCAACAAAATTAATAATCCCCACATCCCATAAAGATAGACTTAGTTTGATTTTTACAGGAATTAAGAAACGTGTAATTAATATTGTTGGAAAATTAAAATATTTTTTCCCCCACATTATGATGCTAATGTATTTTCGTCAATAGTAATACACCTTAAATAAGACCATAATGAGAAAAATGAGGAAATCAAATAGACGTAAATAGAAAGTAGCTTATGGTAAAAGTTTTACACGATTAAATAAGGTGTTGTATTTCAACCAAAAAAACTCAATCTCTTACAAGTTTTGAACAATTCATGGAGTTAATTCTTGACTTAGACTAGTCACTAATCTAGCCTCGCTCATCTTGAACTATTCCAAGATGAAATTAATTGTACAACTAACAAAATTTCACAAGTATTGTCAAAATCACAATCACAAATAAAACTATTAGATATTTTTCACAATTTATTTGCATGTTTGTTTTGGTGTTTTGGAAAAGTTGTGTCTATTATCATTAAGAGACAGATATCCTTTGAATAGACACATTTCCTTCCAAAAGACACATTTGCTTCTTTCAGTGGACACACCTATTCGAACGGATGCCTCCAATTTTATATTAGGTGAATTCTCGTTTGCAAACACATCACAAAATCCATTCTTCTGTCTTCGTTCATCGGCATCGTCAGCTTCAATCGAGTTTTCTTGGTTTGATCAAATCTGTCACAATTTGTATCAAACATCTCGATTGTATCTTGATATGTATATTCTACATATCTCATAATGACATCTATATCTATATCTATATATAAATAAAATGAGATCATTTTCCCGCTCAAAGTTTCACTTTTCAGAATTAAATAATTCATTTTTTATTTTCATTTTCCCTTTCTCATTTCCTTTTTTATCCTTTTGTTTGTTTCCTTTTTTAGTATTTTTAGTCTTATCATCACTGTAAATATAGATAAAAAAGATCTATACAAATTAGCTCGCGATCTTATTATCGCTATACTTTTTAATTTATTTTTTGAAAATCAATTCTTATTGATAATCACTAATCCTCAATTTGTTCAATTTTTTAATTGATCTCAAATCTCCTATCCTGATTTTCTTCAAATTTCCTAATTTACATTTAATTTATCGTCGTCTCCTAATCAGCTCAAGTATTTCGCATCTTCTTTAATTGCTTCGACTCAATCGTCACCTCCTACCCTGTTTTGAACTGTCTTTTCTGTATAATTTTTTTAAGTGAATGATGCATGGTTTTTACTTTTTATTGCTTATTTAAATGTGAAAATATTCTCCACTTCATCGAAAAAAATAACTGTATTTAAATTTTAAGATCACAAATTGAAAAATAAAAACCAATGCATTGCATGAGTGATTTGGAATAAATATATATCTAATGAAATTATTAATTCTTCTATATTAGTTGCTTAATTTTTTTATTGCTGCTATGAGTGTTAATATGTTGGATTTATATGAAATATGAAGGGAAACTTGTCAAAAAATTTAAACAATCTTTTGTTTTTTTTCCAACACGGGTTTCAAATCGTGTCTTGAGCATACGTCTCCCCGTGTAACGCACGAGTGGAAACACTAGTTGTTAATAAGGGGAGAAATATATCCTAAAAGGTAGCGATTATCGTGTTTTGGAGTTTATTCAAGTTTTTTTATTTATTAATTACCCCCTACAAATTTTCAAAACTCTTGTCTCTTGTACGGGTTAAAATCTAGTATTTCTCTAATAATTCATTATTTTTCAATAGATTGTGTGGTTTAACATGATATAAAAGCATGTTGGCCAAGGTTTGAATTTCACTGCCACCAATTTAAATTAAATTAATTGTCCACATGTTAGGTTTTGTTATGAAAAGATAAATCCCACCTACATGTGAGGGGACGGGTTGAAGATAACAGTTAATTATATACATTTGGGTTGATCTAACAGTTTAAACTTTTAAATCTAATAGTTCAATTTGTGAAGGAATGAATCCAACATTGAAAAATTGTAAAATAATTAATCAATATGTAAATGTTTGGACTACTTGTCTCAATAAAGTTGACCTTTTAATACAAATTATCCACGTAAACAATAACCCTTTTTAACACATAAGAACACAAGTAAAGAGCATTATTCATCTCTAATTGTTATTTTAAAATAGGTTGGACAAGGTAGCTACCGAACATTTTAGAATTTCTTTAATTTTATTTGTAATTTGTAAATCTTAAAATTTAGTCTAATATAGTGGAATATATGTGTAATTTGTACTTACAATATTTTCTTTTTTAAATTTTGAATAAAAATAAATTTTTAGACTTCGTCACTCACTATATAATAGGGTTTAATTACAATGAAGCGGGAAAAAATCATGCTACAATGAAGCGGGACAATCTATTATTTGTCTCGATTCACCCACTTGGCTTGGCTGGCAACCGGCAATTCGTGAAATCATTTTTGTAGAGCACAAAATTTGATCGTAACATATGTGGTTGTACGACCTGGCATATCTTGGGCCGTCCTCTTCATATCATTATCAGTTGTTACTACTTTGTCTACCATTTCCATTGCCAGTCCACTTCTACATATAATAATTCTTCATAAATAATAGCCTAAATAAATGTAAATTGATTTCAAGTCAATTGTTTGTGGCTCTTTATTTTGAAGAGGCCATCATTTCGGTTCTTATTTTTGTTTTACATGTTATGTCTCCATCTAAATAAATTTGCTACGACTTTTGTTAGTACTCAAAACAACCAATGGCCTATTCGAAAAACACCATTAATCTCCTCCCAATGTGGGGAGGCTTCCCATGCTACGTGTCCCCTCTAATTAGAGGGGAGATTCAAGTGTGATCCTGATTTTAGGCTCCCTCTCTAATCAGGGGGGACACGTGGCTTAAGGAGCCTCCCCACATGGGGAGGGTCCCCAATCCTCTTCTGTCGAAATATCAGTAGTGCTACGGATAAACAACATTCGGGAGCATGCGGAGGGATAATGTCAGAATCAATCATTAATGGTCCACAAAAAAGGTAACTATCCCAGAGAAATTAGTCACTACCTGAACCAAAAGCCCAGATTAATTGACCTACCACGATGGCCCATTGTTGTATCAAAGGCCCATATTTGTGAAAATAAATTCTACACAAAAATCTCAAGGGGAAAATTCGACATGGTTATGCTATAGGCACAACACCAACATCCAAGAAGTTATACAAGAAGTTATATAACAATACACTTGATAGAATCTTATTTTTCCACACATCATATCTTTTTGAAAGGACAGTTCTCAAATAGGCCACATGTGTTGTGTATTGTCCAACTTTATTGTGCATCGCTGTTGTATCAGTTCTACATAAACATCACTAGTAGAGCAGTTAGAATCTGTGCTGCCTAAAACCCTGTGAGGAAGAGAGGACGGAAAATGGTTCATATAGAAAGTGTAAAGGAACTTCATTAGGAGAACTGCCTGAACCAAAAAGGGTAAAGAACAAAAGAACTAAAATTTCTTTATTACGGTGCACATGAAAATGTTATCTCAACTGCCAACGGTAATGCCCTCCTCTTTGCATAGGGACTCATCGTACATAGAGAGAAGAGCACTAACCTCCATAAACAAGATAGATAAGCTGCTTCTGGACAATACTTTGTACCAAACATGCCCCTGTACCACATGACCTTATCCAACACAGAGAGCACTCATTTCTACAATCTATAGGATTTATATTTACACCTACACATCATCTATAAAATCAGCAAAAAACTCGTGCAACCTGCTGTAAATTTTCTTCTAGTATTTTTGATAACTATAAAGAAGATATATGATAGCACCCCCACAATTTCCAGATATGCAAAACTTCGTTCGATGGCATCTTTTTAAACCATCTTCTAGCAAGAGAGATCTAAATTTGTTGTCTGAAATAGTTTCTTCAGGTTGGAGGATAAACAAAGCTCTCAAGATTTTCTGATACACCTTCACGATGCAGCAATTCTCCTTCTAGAGTAGAATTATCAGTAGCTGAGTTGACTACTGTGTGAAATTTACCAGAAGGCACAATCTGATTGGACATGAGTAGAAATGAATGAGAAATCACGACAATGTCATAAAAGATTAAACAACTTAATTATAACATTACTTGATCATGAGCTGAACGATCTCTCTTCAACCTTTTCGCATGGGATAAAATTTTTGGCTGACTTTTTTGACAGCCCTCATCCACAAAGTTTTGACCTGCACCCTCTGAAAGGCCAAACAAAGAACGTAGGTGATAAGGTCAAACAGCCCGTTGAAACCTTAATTTGCAGCCTAAAAATCTCACCTACATGCCAGATTAGAGGGTGGGCAGACAATTTTACTCGCAAATCATGAATTCCTCTCTCTCTCTCTCCCCCGCCCCTCCCTCCCTCAATTCTTTAGGACCTAGTGATTCCATTTTCTCCCTTTTCAAACTGGGGGCTAGGATTGGGGGTGGGGGTAGTTAATTACTTAAAATCTTTCGTCATCTGCACTTCCTTTTCTTGACTGAAAATGTTGCTTCTGGTTATTAATATGAGGTTGAACCTCAGAAGAATTCAATGTGTGAACAAATACACAAATTTTGAGCCAAATGTGGAGTTGCCACTTACAGACATCAAAATCACAGACTGGCAAAACTAACCAATCAAAATATGGGAAAAATCTTCACCAAGGATGAATTGGGAAATCAACATGATGCTAAAACAGAAAAAACAATCACTATTGAAAAATACAAAGGCATGAGAGTGGGGAAAGGTAATTATGGATATTTTTCACCAGTGTGATTCCATTTCAAAGAAGACAACCAAAAAGTGAAGCAAGAACTTGAACTCCAAGTGAAGTTTAATTAAACTAGTGAGTCCCAGTTCAATTAAACAAGCGAGTCCCTCCCTATTGATAAATCCATAAATTATGCAACATGGTACAAGTAAGGAGTAATGCGCAAAATAATTATTCTCGACCATGGTAACTATGTCTCAACATCCGAATCAGTTAAGCTTGTGCATGGAATAACATAATCAAGATCAATCTGTTCACAGTTTTCAAGAAATTTAACTTTCAATGAAGTTGAAATTCAAAGACAGTAAGCACAGATAATTTATGTATCACTGTAGAGATTAATCGATACCTATTTAATATCAATCTAATAGTAAATAAATTATTTCTCTAAGCAGATTCCCTGATTAGAGAGATGAAATAAGTGTGAAAATAGATGTTTAACTTTACCATTATATCTACCTACACGTTTCATGTACATGCACAAACGTATAATGCAAATATGCCATGGCTGCAAGAATTGTTAAAATGCATGCATGGCCATGAAGCTTATGCATGAAAGGTGAAGGAGAAGATGGGGAAAAAATTAGTTTCTGCAGCAATGAGCAATTTACATGGAATTCAAGATATATCTACTGAGACCAATTTTATTATGTTGTCCCTCTACCTACATTATTGCATGGGAAAAGATTAGTTAATATTCCCAATATAATAATGACAAAAACGAAGAAAATATAAAAACAACACAAATTGGCATTTACTCAGAATTTGAACATATAACATGAAATACAGCTTCCATTAAAAGGAGAGTACCAAGGAAAATCTGATCAAGGTTGGGTATAACTCACCTTTCAGGAATTCAAATGAATCGCCACGGTAGAGGTCACTGGCAAGTTGTTGCGGCCGTGTTGTTAATCCTTGGGATGAGACTCGTTTCCTGGTTATGTGTTTATCGGCATTTTGAAGCTTCAGGGATTCTTGTATATCAGCTAAAAGAGAAGGACATTGTTTCCTCATTTTTTGAGAACAATATATGCATTGACTCTTAAGCGTGCCATGATCATCAGTTGAGGTATGAAAAAGAAGTTGTTCCCTCTCTTGGTTGATCTTTTCCCGACAGCCATGCCATAAAATGGAACGCTGAGAAAATAAATGACCGGTTTTTACCAGAAAGACGTTGCACTTAGTTATGGAACCAGGATGATAATGTGACAAAATAAGTAGTACAGATGGAGTTTGTATGCTTTAGGTCCTCAACCTGCACAGAGGCATCATGAACCCTGGAAGGCCGCTTTTGAGATACTCGTCTCTCACTGTT
This sequence comes from Jasminum sambac, assembly GCA_018223645.1. Classification (NCBI taxonomy): domain Eukaryota; kingdom Viridiplantae; phylum Streptophyta; class Magnoliopsida; order Lamiales; family Oleaceae; genus Jasminum; species Jasminum sambac. The sequence continues at coordinate 22,435,364 of CP073648.1, read as the reverse complement.
GTTCTGCTCTGAGCACCGAACAAGAAAACCAACTGACTGATTCAACTGTTTAACAAATGACACTTCCAAATGATTAAGATATAAGTTGTGCTTCTCATTGGTCCATACTTGGCGATCATCCTGTAAAACAGTGATTCAGTGAAGATTAGAGAACAGACTGCACTTCTATATGCAAACTCCTATAGAAGAACAGAGAAATACGTTGTGTACTCATGGCAAATCATTAACTCTATTGAAGTACTTGAAAAGTTTAATCTGTTTTTGCCTGGCGCCTCCTTGCATCAGACAGTTTAACTTTAAAGGATAAGGGTTTGACGGTTTGTTGAGTTTAGACTATATAAAACTATAACTTCACTTCCGCAAACTTCATGTTGGCCTGAATATAGAAGTGATTATATGTCTTGAGATGAGTAGGTACCAAATTTCACTGCCCCCATTGAAAGAATTCAGTTACTAGAGGTAAGACGACTGCTCAAAAAGAGAAAAATGAAAAAGAAAGTCTTTCAGTTGGAAACATTAGTGTAGCCTCCCACACGGCCAATAAAAATGCAAACATTCCAACACCAAAATTAGAGAACGTCTTTTATTGTACTCCTTAGTTTTAGGATAAATAGTATGCATTATTTTCTATTAAAAGTCTGAGACAGAAAGGACTGAGAACGTTACTGGTGTTTCTTAGGTGGATCATTGGCTCCTTGAAAACCAAATACTATTTGGGAGACGTGGTTAAATAAACTTTTTGCTATTCTTTTTTGTCAGACTTTTATTTTTCATTACAGACAAATAAAATAGCAGACTTCAATCAATCAACTCGAAAATAAAAAATGAAGAAATTAGTACCAACGAAAAATACCAAGCATTTTACAATGAAAAGCATCCAACATGCTAACAAATGTAAAAGCAACGACTTGCCAATATTGTCTTTAAGAATGAGAAAGCACATATTAATAGAAATACGGAATTATCAGGTGTAATAACAACGATTCTTATGATTGATGTTGTTCTGTGGCAGAAGTTACAGCGATTAGCACAGCTTAAAAAAAGACTGCATAACAGAGTAGATGGATGCTTTACGGTAATGATAACAAAAATTATAGCAATTCACACAGCTTAAAAAGACTACATAATAGAGTAATCGATGCTTTATAGAAATGATAACAATGTTGTGTCAACTTTTGTGTGCCTCAAAGCAGAAAAAAGTAACAGTCTACCTCAATCCATATCATATGTTTGATGATCCTCTAAATAAATTGTAAATGAATCACTATTCTAATTTAAAGTGTTCAATAGTCAATAGATTTTGAGAACAATTATATCACCTGCCAGATGTTTTATCCAGATCTCATTCAAAGTAGCATGCCTAATAGCTTCTATGTCTGTATTAAAGCTTCTGCTGACTATAATCCACTTTCACAAAATCCAACAAAAACTCAAACATGTCCATCTATAAGTGATCGAATTATAATGCTTCCTCATTCTAATGATCCACCAAAGTGCAGTAAGTCCATGCAAACAAATTCACATGAAGTAAAGATTTTAATCCCCATCTACAAACAAATCAAGAAATATACATCATCTCCATCACAAGTAACCAAATTTTTTCCTTATCAAAGGAATCACTCGTTAGTTATTTCCACAATGTTACAACATATTTCTAGTCTAGACAGCAAAAACACAGATATAGGCATACAACAATGATACTTTGACATGAACCTTCCACACAATAACCAAACAGCTTGGCGATGCTGGCATATGAGAGAAAGGCAGTGGAAAGATTCCAATCACTCACATACACACTTTCTCTGTAAACTCCTCTGTGTGAAGCATATAAAAGAAGAATGCCGCTAATGACTTCCGGCACCAAAACAAAAGCTTCGACTGATGACTCTGATTTAGCCTAAAGCCCAGAATATTTTAGACTCATATCTTTATTAGTTGACATTCCGATCCATCCTTGTTTTGTCTCGTTACAAACAGAAATGCAACACAATGACTCATCTGTACAAACATGCATAACTGGCAGAATTAGGTTTCGACGCATCGAAAGGAGCCATACGCAACCCTGAGACAAATGATTGATCAGTGGGGCTGCGTTGAGATAGGCTACAAAATGATCATTACCACACTCAGATTTCCCTCATGCAAAAACACACGTATTAACTGTTCAAGGTTTTTCTTAATCAATGAGCCATTATCTTCAGATACTAACAAACACAATCAATATACAAAATGAAAACCACAGGGAAACAATTTACCATTAGAAACTCTTCCTTCGTTCCTTTACCGCCACAAGAATCGCCTTTATTCTTCTCATCAAGCCCTCTATCCAGCTATGAAGCCACGTGCACAAAAAGGATCAGAAGGAAATTCCAAATCTCAATATAAACAACAACGCAAAGATTCCGGAAAGCGTGTATTAATAAAAGGTCGAATAATAGCACGCAAGATCCAACCAATTTCATTAACAGCATTTACTGCATCAATCTACCAAATTAAGAGAAAAAGGAACCGAACGAAATTAGAAACGTAATAAAAGGTAGAGGAGGGGATCCTGATTCCTGCATATTCACTAAAATTGAGAATAAATTGCAAAATTACCGGTGATGCATTTGCCGAGCCACGCATAACATCTACGGAATTCCCAGCAATCAAACAGCGCAAGTCCGAGTTCGACCCAGTCAACACATCGCCGCAAAACTCTGTCACTTCAGAAACCGCCGGAGCCGGCTGATTATCCGGCCTGTAGTTTTGTTCCATTCACACAACAAATAAAATGCAATCAATTTTCCTGAGATTGTATTATCAGCCGAAGAAACCGAAAAGGAAAGAATAAAAAACCCTATTGAATTCAATTGAGATAAGAGAGAGAATCAGAGAAGGCGGTGAGCGAGTATTGTTTAGGGTCCAAGAAGGCTCCACATAGAGACACTTTTTACACGTGTCAACAGCATTTCCACATGCCACGTCAGATTGCTCCGATAATATCTAGGGCCAATGTCAACCAGATATTTTTCGAGGAGCATTTTGTTTCAAAAGTTGATGTCACGCGCCATATGTGCGCATCCGAGAGAGACGCAATCTACCAGGTACGCGTGGGACACAGAAAAATTTTCAAATCAGTAATCTCAATATAGAAAAACTATCTATATCGAGATATTTCGGTCTCCTCCTTCTTCTCTCACCTTTTTTTTTTTTTTTTTTTTCTCCTCTGTCTTTTAATTTTTTTGTTTTTAGCCTTCTTATTTCCGTCCTTGTTTGTATTTAATTTTTTTATTTTTTATTATAAGTTTATTTAATGTATATTATATTAATAAAAATATATTATCATCATTTAATACAAGATTATATTTGAGAAAATAAAGCTAAAATTTAATTTTCCAAATAAGTGACGCAGCCAGAAGACGCTACATTTCTGGACCGACTCTGGTTCAAAACCTACCTGCCCCTATGCTCCCCACCCGACCCCCACCCCTGGATTATCCCCATGTCAAATATATATATTAATTATAATTAGTATTTTTTTTCATGCGATGCACGAAAGTTTTCAATTTCCTCGTATTACATTCAAAACATTTCAATCTTAATTATACTGAAAAAGAGTAAAAGACACATTTTTTATAACTATTTAAATACTTTTAATAAAATAACAACTATTACCATACATTAAGTTTGAATAACGATGGAATCAAAGGCTTAACTCAATGGTTAAGGGTTCAATCCTTTATCGGAAAGGTTCAAATCTCATCCCACCATCTATCTCCGGCCCCTAATAAAATAATAATAATTTTTTTAGAGCTATCTCAACCCGAAAATTTAAGTCTGAAACAAAATTTTATTCATTAAAAGAAACGATACAAATAATAGGGGGGCTTAATACTTGACTTCATAGGAGAGAAAAAAAGGGAGAAGAATCACGGTGATAATATTATATTTTACATCATTAAATATTATATTGAGCTAATAGATGTATCATATATATAACATATTTTTGTTAAAACAAAATAACATTTGAAAAACTTAATTAGTTACTACATTCATATAAATTATGAAAGGGCATTAAATTTTTTGCTAATAACAATTAACAATTGATTCTTGGTAAATTGAAAATTTCTAATTCTACTTTTAAAAAAATAAAAAATAAAAAAATATATTTATTGAAAACGGAAAACTTTTATTTAATTCGGCCGAAAACTATGCTGGATAACTTTGATGGTTGTTCTACTTAATCTATATATAAGTTAAACTAGCACGTGGGCAGGGGAGATGTCCACACTTGAAAAAATTAGAGAAAAAAATCGTGGAGCCCACATGAGTCCCCAGCATCATGGAGTCATTATGTATTATTCATTTTATTAACGTAGATGCTAAAAAAATATTTTTTAAAAATATTGGATGACATGGTGCTCTCACAGTGTGCTACGTCGTGTGCTACGTCATGCATGGGCATGGTCTCTTGCCCACGGAGCACTAATTGTTAAACTAAATCTATCTTTGTAGAATGCAATGAGTATTTTGGTCAACTAACTATATATGAGGGCTAAGATTAAGGGTATCTCTACGTATGTTAAATAGGCATTATAAAAATCATGTAGTATTGGTTGTGCAGTTGAGAAGCAAGAAGAAAGTTTAAAAATATAAAAAATATTGTGGAATCAATGCATGAAAAGTTGGAAAAATTGATGATAGAGAAATATTGTTCTTTGACTAAATTGGATCAAATAAGTTCTAAATTAAGCTAGCATATCGCTTCTTTGTCGTATAATCTAACTGAAGGACAATTTTTCTTACAAATCAAGGAAAAATATGGTTAATTTTTAGGTGAAACATGGATGAAAGAAGGATTGTTCGATAATATGCATGACATTTTCCCTCCGCAAAGAGCTCTCTATAGTTGTAAAAATATAGTTTAATTAGAAAATTTCTCTGACTAGTGTTACTTACCTCAAAAAAAAAAAAAAAAAAAAGGAATATGGTAGAGTATGACTACAAATTTTTCGTCAAACAGACCTACATGGTGGCAAGATTCATATTTTCTTTCTTGCTTGTGTAGCTTAACAAAATTATTATAACAATCACTTGTATTGCAATTGTTATCAGATAAAAGTATTATTTTTCACATTTTTCAGTGATTTCTTGGGTTTTAGCCACTTATTTTCCAAAAATATTTTTTATTTTGATTAAGAGAAATTAATTTTTAAAAGATGTATCGTTAAAAAATATAAACCAAAAAAAAAAAAAAAGGTTGGAAGCAAACTAGGACTTAACCTTTATTGTTATGTTTCCTAATGCACTTTTGTAAATACAAAAATCTAAACTAAAAATATTTGTAGTGATCCATCATTCATGGATGTTTTACTGTCCCTCGTTCAAATTATTTCCATTGCAATATATTTTGGTGTCATAACTATTAATTATTAATAACTCTCGTACCTTAACTAAAATAATTGCAGGGCATGTCTTAGTGTGTCACTTTCACGTTTGCTGCTCTATTTCTTTTGCAAATACACCATCCCAACCCTAATCACATACTATAATCGCTTATTATAAATTATTATAGGACATATTTTATATTTTCGATAATAGACAAAGTGGCAAAAGGAAGATCGGATATTTCTTATTATGGTCCCAAAAAGTTTGAAGGGCTCAAACGAATGGACTTGCATTTGTTATCTTTTAAATTTAATAGAACTTTCAATCTTTCATATCAGTCAAAGTTTACTAGCGAACAAAAGTTGAACGAAGTGGAATGTATATATATTATAAAAAAGTGTAAGCTCTATGCCTGGAGTTGGGCCTACTTCAAAGCGAAAAAGGCCCGTGTCTCAGACATAGGGAAAGTAATTTTTCAAAATAAGGAAACTTGGAGTGCCAATTTAAATTTTTAAGTTGAAAATTAAAAAAATTGGCGGAAAATTAGAAAAATTTGGTTGAAACTAGACAATAGGGGTGAATTTTTTAATTTTTTAAATTTCACGAATTTTTTTTTTTGAAACTAGGAAAAAAATTTGGTTGAAACTAGCAAAAAAAAAGAGAAAGAAAGAAAAAGTTCACAAATGTTGAAAATCTTAAGATGGACACTTTATTTGCACCATTAAGGCCTTGTTTGATTGGGGACAATTTTACTACACGCGGTATTCCATGTAAAATGTATGATTAATATTGTATTGAAAAGCGTGAGTGTGGTTGAAACGAGAAGAGAGAAACATTTGGGATAACTTTTATACCCAATCAAACAAAGCCTAAATTGAGAAATGAGTAATTTATCATGTTTATCACAAAATTAATTATGTTTTCTTTTTTTTACACCAAAAAATAAATTATGTTTCATTTGAGAAAAGTATATTAACTGTTAGATAGGATGGTGACAACATATCATTTCGAGATTCCTATATATATATATATATATATCGAACATAAATCATAAACTACGTAATGTGATTTAGAGCGTGTTGTAAGGTATTGTTTAATGGGGATTGTAAAACAAAAAAATAATTATTAAATTTGTGAATGAGAAATAAACAAATGGATTTAAAAATCTACCCAAAAAAATTTTAAAATCCGTAAATTGAATAGTTAAAATGATGGTAGAGAAAAATAATTTTTTTAATAATCGCTACGAAACAATCTCTTAATTAATCTTTTTCTATTGAAATGGTAAATCAGCAACATTTTCAGAAAACTTCTTTATTAAAAAAATCTTTTATTTATGTTCCTGAAACATCATGGACAAGTCAAAGAATTTAGAATTTACATCAATGTTAGCCATTTCATCATGTTATTCAACTTGTCCGATTGTGCGAGGGAATACATGAATTACACTAGATGACTTGAAGAAGAAATGAGTCAGTTGATTTTTGGTTCTCATATTATCATAGGTGATAAATTAACGTTTGTCCAAAGGAAAGGAGCGAAGAGAAAGGAAAAGATAAGAAAAGAAAAGTAATCCTGGATGGCGGCCAAATATAATACGAATATTTGGAGAATATTGTCACGACCCGCGCGTTTTTGGAAGATTTTAGAGACGAACTTATTGGAAATACCGGTAGAATTCTGTAGAAGTTTTCTACACAAATCATGGAGGGTTCTAGGTCCTTTTCTCTAGAATGCTCCAATGTATATAGTAATGTAAATATCTTTAAATATTTTGATGGAGAATTGTGGAGAATTCTGGAAGCTCGATATGGGCCGTTAGATCAACATGATCCCCACCGTCAATTGAGGAGGTGAAGAGTATAAATAGGGGTAGGATGCTTCATTTGTAACCATCCAAGAGTTGTAAAGCTTTATTGTAATACAAAGTGTTTTCTCAAGCTGTGTTCTCACTTTGCCTTTGTTGGTCTAAATTCTCTTTATTTAACAACTTTGATCGGGGAGGCTAACTTAGTGTGAAGTCTTGCATGGGACGAATATTTGAAGCACTAAGGCCGCGCGTAACTTGGGTTGAAAACTACAAGTGCGTGACAATATGCCCTCAAAGTGATTTTATTGCGGATTTTGAGGTGACGAACGGGATTTTATGTGATTTTATTTTATTTATTTTAATTTTAAATAAATAAATTTTAATTTAATATGATATCACTCATCTCGATCAATTTCTGGCACCCCGCTCCACTATATCATCAAAGAGGCTAAATTATATATGCGGGAAGTGGATTGGGAAATAGTTTAGAGAATGAGGGTATTTTTTTGAAACTGTCAAGAATATTCATCTAAAATATAATATTTAAGAGCAGTTTGGTAAATCATACTTCCACTCCCTAGTTCCCTGCATCAGCATGTATCATCTTTGGTCTGCTTGCAGATTGTCTACCTATTTTGGATGAGCTTGTCTACCTATTTTGGACGAGCAAGAATTGGCCCATAATTGGCGTGAATTGCCATTCTATTAGTACTCTAAATGTACTCGTAGCAAACACTTGAACAGAATCGTGAAAACAATAAGAGAAAAGGAGATGTCAAATCACTATACACGAGAGAACTAATCATTCAAATTTGAACCAAGGTGTCTCCGAATGTTGAAATTGAGAGAACTTGTATAAGCGTGTTATGTAATTGTCCATTGGTTATGAATAATATTATTTACAACGTCCGTATACTGGTCATTGATAATGAGTCAATTTATTGACGTTAATTGATTCATCTCTTAATATCGTCTTAAATACAGGGACGGATCTAGCACTTGGCGAGCTCGCGCGGCCGCTCGTGCTGGATCAGCCGGAACTACTCTCCAATCGCCTGGAATCGAAGTTGCAGGAAGGTAGAGGCGGTAGTGAATTGGAGGAAGACGTCGCTGGTTGCAGCCTTGCAGGGAAGAAGAAAGAGACACATTAATTCTGGGCCTTTTTTCCCATTTTGGGTCGCTTATGGGTCTTTTGCTTTATGTCTTGGGCCTATATAATAACCCAATTCCATAAACCTACCAAATACCCAACAAAAGACTTAACATGGATTGTGGTCTCATTTCTTTTTTGCATCTACGATGGTACAACCTTCATCTGTGCATGGCTTCTCAACTTCTTCGTTCCCTTGTTGGCTATTGTCTTATAATTGCCAGACGACCCGAGTCACTGTAACAGCTGCTGGAGGTTTGTAGTCGTAAAACTAATTTTGATTATTTTAAAAGGATACAGTTTAACGTCTTTACTCTGTTTGGTTGAAAATTTTAGTGTTTTTATGTTCATTAATATTTGAATTATTTTATTATAGTTGAATTCGATTTTGAAATAATAAAATTAATATGGTTTAATTTAGGTTAGCTTTTAATATGTTCATTGCTTTAACTTTTTGATTAATTTTTTATTTACCCATTTAGTCATAATGACAATTAGGACTTAGTTAATTAATTTAGTTTGGTGGTAAGATATTCTTAGGGATTTCCCGGCTTTGTTAATTAATTTTGTTTTGTTCTATTTAACTTTGAAATTTAATAAACAATTTGGGTTGTTTGTCGTTAATTTTTTTTAATCTAAGGTTAAGCTTAGTTTAGTGTTGAAATTAAATAAACAATTTCGATTGTTTGTTGATTAACTTTTTATCTAGGGTTTAGTTAAGTAGTTTATAAGTTTAGTATTAAAATTTAACAAACAACTTCGACCTAAACGAAAGCGTCAATGTTGTGGTTTCTTCCAGTTGAGTGTAAAATTTGACAGCTATTGATAACAGAAAGATATCTCGCGTTGTCGCTATCGATCAACGGTCAATGAACGTTGACCACCGCTCTAGCTGAATTGTTCTCCTGGATCCGTCCCTGCTTAAATATATGATTTAATTAGATGCTCCAACTTCCCCAAAAAGAGCCTTATAAATTCCGACCACTGTGTTTAACAGAGGGAAAATCTTCAAGCAAATAAATTTTGAATCAGTCTTAAATGATGAAATCTAATGACACAGCGGATACTTTGGCAAAATCCTGCATTTAGTGCCTAATCAAAATTATCAAATGATCACATATTCATATGCTGCTATTTTCTTGATTATATGGATTTAAAAAGATCCTCTGTAGGTAAATACGATCTATAACAACAATTCCCAAAAATAAATACAAAATTTAATTCTCACAAGGACACAACCGCAGCAATCAGGACCAAAAATTTCTTCATCCACTACAATCACAAAATAAATCTAGAAAAATAGACTTCTAAGATGTAACTTGAAAGAATATACAGCTTGGTTGTAGAAGTCAATTTTTTCCTTTTTCCTTATTTTTGCTTTTTTCGGAGCTCCTCCTTTCCCACACGAAATGAATCTCAATTATTTTGGTGGAGATTGGCGTACCGAACAAGCTACAATTTGTGCCCACTGCTTCAATCTCGTCTTCACAATTGCAGGATCATCATCTATTAAAATCGAAAATTAATTGAAAATTTGGAAAACAGAAGAATCAAAATTGAATAATTAAAGAACGCGGTAATTAAGGAGAATTTACCTGGATCTATAATGCAGCTAGGGCTTCCAACAGAGGAAGCGGAATCACAATCAGAAAACGTCGATGAAGAAGACCTAGACAAGCCCTGACTGTACTGCCGATTCACAGCGTGGTAAAACCCTAACGCCGGAAAAGCGGATGACAGTTTCGGATCCAAATCGAGCGAATCGAAGTTAAATCCTAACTCAAAGCACGCTCGGAGCTCTTCCAAATCATCGTCTGTGACACTGATTTGACCGCGTCGCATCCGATAATTCCTCTGCCGATTAGTCCAAGCTTCTTCTCTCAAAGTATCGGGGGACCAGGAACTCTGTTTCCGCAATGGCGGCGGCGCTCTGCGGTGCGATGGTTCTAGATTAGACATTGGACGCGAATATTTGCGCCGCCGTGTGTGGCGGAGGGAGGGTTCTGGTATTGGGGAGGAAGCGGAAATTGCGGGGGGCGTTATATATAGTTGGTGTGGGGTATGAAGGGGATTGAGCTGTCGTGGGGTCGATATTACGAGGCTGAGGATGAGTGGGAATATGGAAATGGCATCTTTGAGAATATTTGGAAGTCGGAAAAAAGTGGGCCCCGTCCACCACCACAGCCGCCTTATTTTCGTATCTCGTCAATTTTTATCTCCTAAACTTTTCAAATTAGGGTTGACGAAATCAAATTTTAGAAAACACAAGTTGAGAACGTAATTTTATTTTTGAAAGAAAAGTTGAGAACGTAATTGACCAAATAAATAAATAATCCAAGAGAAGGAAATTTTTTAAAAAGCTACAGTATGAAAAACGATATTATTTTTGTATCCCATATAATTAAAAATAACCGCAAAAAAATTGAAATGATTTTACAGGACGGTACTAAGTAAATTTTGATTTCATTTTCTAAAAATTTGTAAATCCATCCACATCTCTTAACATTTATTATTTGACGGTCATATTATTGCTCGTCATTGAATTCTATCATTAGTTTATGACAGTTTATCAGACAACAAGTGGATATGTCTAATTAAATAAGAGAAATTTACATCTAAACTTGTCATTTAATGACAACGAAAGTGCTGATAATCATCAATATTGACAACTAGCAAGATTCATAATTTAAAATGTCTACCATTTGCGGGGAATCATAGATTATATTCTTTCAAATATCTTAGACGCCACTAAAGTTGATGAGCAAAATATGTACAAGTCCATTATCAAGTGAAGCAACTTAGTGCAACACAAATAAGACTTCGTTTGATATTGTTGTCAGACTCACAACTTCCGTTTTTTAGTAGTAGTGCGAAGGCAACTTCTCAATTCTCAATAAACAATAAATAGAATGTCGAATTTAATGCAACTATAAATGCAACACGATTTCTTCATACTTAATTCTGTTAAGTATGATGTGGTGGTGGCCAGATCATTCTTGATATTTCAACGCGATAAACTATAAATCCAACTCACTTCTAGTGACCCAAAAGATGGAATATCGATATTTTTGCATATTAAATTACGAAAGCCATTGAAATAATAAAGCATCTTAATTCCCCAATAATACCCATAAATTGATAAAATGTGAAATTATATCGATACAAATAATAAATTTTCAATTTAAATATATCAATTATTGATAAATATTATCTGAATTTTATTTGGCAATTCCATAATTTTATGCAATGCCTTGATGTGACACCATCAAAATGTTTGGAAGCCAAACACTCCCTTCGACCTTCCAAGTGGTAAGTGGAGCACATGTAAAATGTTGAGGTATGAACATGTTGAACTTCTAAAACGGGACTCATAAAGTGATACACACGATGATAACGACCCTAGCTAATATTTACAAATTTTGATAAATATTTGCAAATAAATGACGTTCATAAAGATTTGCACGACCATGCTAATACAATGATGTAGTTGATTGCATTTTTTGAGTCTCTACCATGAAAAAACTTCAAAACGGTTGAGTCTATTAGGATTGGTCCTCAAATGTCATAAATTTTAAATGAAAGATGTATAAAATGCTCTTTTTATGCGAGTTTCACGTTTAAAAATCCTATTTATGTTAACATTTTTTTTAAAAAAAATTGACTTATAAATCAATCTAAATCTATTATCCCCTTTCCTATTTCTAACATCGCTCTTCTAAATAGTCCCCAATTTCAGAGCTATCCATCAAGAGTGAGAATTGTATGTACATACCCCGCAGCTATGCAGTATGGAATATGGATGGTCAGTTCCGTAATTAAGAAGAGTGGCAACTCATATTAAGATAAATACTAAATACAGCTCAACTACTCATGATACAACACTACTAGATAATGTAAAATATTTATTCATAAAATATGACACAAAAAAAAAAGATGCATCCAATCGGGCCAATCCCGAGCGAGCAGTGTACGTAGCCGAAAATTGATCCACCCATCTATTATTGGGTGCGGCCTTCTCCGGTCAGACCCAGGGGTGCATAGACCCACACCCCACTCTGACGCACATTCTTCCGTACTCTCTCCAATGGTCCGCCCGCCCCACCCAACCCCAACTCGAGAATCCACCAATCAGAACCCCCCGCGTGTCTCACTATCGTCCCTTATCCGCACGGTGTAGATTTCCACACGTTGCGCTCTCTCATTGGTTACCCATCATATCAAGAAGGAAAAATCACGTTGATTGGTCCACGTTTCGATAGATTACACCGTCCTGGTAATTAAAAAAAAACGAAAATTCGAAAATGATAAATCAGCAAGAGGTGAAGCTTTAAATGAGAGGACTCGTGTCGAAACTCGAAAGTGTAGAAGACACTTGTCGACATTAGCCGGCGAAGAAGAAGGAAACGACACGATCTCTCTCTCTCTCTCTCTCCACAGGGGTAAATCTAAAAATTCGTCAAATTTCAGTTATTATCTTCCTCAACTTTCTCGAAATGGATAACTGAATTATTTTATTTTTTAATTCTTTTAATTTTAATTTTTTTATTTAATAATAACAATTACTTGAGATTCATGTTTGCTGGATTTGACGAAACTAAATTGTAATTTGGCTGAAGTGCTTTTTATTTTTGAATTTTGGTACCCTTTATCCGATGGTGTAGGGTTTTGAATTTTGATTTGAAGTGTTTTTGTTTAATTGTCCCGATTTGATACGATATGAGTCGTGTTTTGGACCTTCAAATGAGCTCTGGACAAAGAAAAAGGCGAAGGAGAAAGAAATGATTGGGTGGGTACTAACTGAAGGAGTGGAATTTAGTCTGGAAATGAAATGTTCTTATTGCTGTATGAACGTTTGATTGAGTTTAATGTTTTCTGATATTGATGAGATGAACTATAGATCTGAAACTGAAGAAGAGTACATTAAAGAATGCCAAACTACTACAAAGTACTTTGCCCTTTTTCCCCCCTTTTAAGCCAAGCATTAGCTCTCTGTATCATTAAGTTTACTAGATCTGTTTTGAGTTTGACGTCCTTTTTTTTTTTTTTGTTAATTAGCAATGTTATTCTCTTACTGCATATGCAAAATTTGATTCAAGAGTATAATCTCCTTGATCTTGAATTGAAAGAATATGATCTTGCTGGTGTTGGTGAAAAATTCATTCTGATTACTAATAAGTGAGAATTTCTATATTTGGTAGATTGACAATCTTCCACAATGGGGTCGTATATGAACTTCAAGAATTTTGGGGACGGGGGGCAGCCCATTGGCAGCGGGGGAGCACCAGTGAGTAATTATCCGTTGGCTCGACAATCATCGGTGTATTCATTGACCTTTGAGGAGTTTCAGAACACGCTAGCTGGACCCGGAAAGGACTTTGGGTCCATGAATATGGAGGACCTTTTGAAGAGCATATGGACAGCTGAAGAGACTCAAGCTATGTCTTCTTATGCTGGTGGGGGAATTGGGAATGGGATGGCCTCCGGTGGGAACTTGCAGAGGCAAGGTTCTCTAACATTGCCACGTACATTGAGTCAAAAAACTGTGGATGAAGTATGGAGAGATGTATTCAAAGAAACTGTAAGTGCAAATGATGGAAGCAGTGGTGGTGGTGGTGGATCAAAATTGGAGACGAGGCAGCCAACTTTGGGTGAAATAACATTAGAAGAGTTCTTGGTGAGAGCTGGGGTGGTTAGAGAAGATATGCAGCCTTCTTGGCCTTCAAATAACAATGGATTATATAGCGGCTTCAATAATGGCTCAACTATAGGATTTCAACAACCACCTAGAAACCAGGGTGTGTTAGAGAAGAATATGGGTGGCGTTAATGTTATCTCTCTTGAGCAACCACCACTCCAGCCACAGCCACAGCCACCGACACAACCACGACCACAGCCGCAGCCACAATTGCAGCCTCTGTTTCCAAAACAAACAATGATGACATTTTCGTCTCCTATGCAACTTGGTAACAATGGGAAGCTGGCTAGCCCAGGGCCAAAAGGTCCAGTTGCGGTAGCGTCGAATCCTTTGAATACTACTCTGGTTCAGAGTGGAGCAGGAGTAATAGGGGGATTGCGGAATGGGGGCACAACTGTTGGAACTGTTGGAGGAGGGTCTCCTGGAAATCAACTACCTTCGGATGCCATTGCTAAGAGTGATGCAGATACATCCTCACTGTCCCCTTCTCCTTATGCATTTCGTGAAGGTGGTCGAGGAAGGAGATCATCTAGTTCTTTGGAGAAAGTAGTGGAGAGAAGGCGTAGGAGAATGATTAAAAACAGAGAATCTGCTGCAAGGTCCCGGGCTAGGAAACAGGTAAATTTTTATAGTTTATCCATAATAACACATTTTGTTTACTCCGTGCTCGGTTAATAATGTTTCTAATATGATGGAATTATGGAAGGCATATACCTTGGAATTGGAAGCAGAAGTAGCTAAGCTCCGAGAAATGAACCAAGAGTTGCGAAAAAAACAGGTACATTTATTGGGGCAGTCAAATCGGATTTTACGAGATGATACCGAAAATTCAGTATTTTGACCTCTTTATTTTTATTTTTATTTTTATTCTGCAGGCAGAATATATGGAGATGAAGAAAAATCAGGTATAAAATTACTACAAATTACTGCATTTGCATCTCTGTTAAGTATGAAGAAATCTTGCCAAATAACAAAAAGAATTATTGTTGAGTAAGTTTCCCAGTGAATAAGCACTATTTTGTTCTACCCTTATTCAAGGTGTTTCTTTAGGTGTTTTCTAGGAAACAGTTTCTCAAATCTCAAATTTGAAAAAAGAGGGGTAAAAAAGTAGTTTTGCTGAACATGTGTTGATAAAAAGCTACTTGAAAAATTGTGTAGAAAGAGGAACACTTTGTAAGAAACGGCAAAAATTTGGTAGCCAACGTACTCAGAGAGTTTGAGCTATGTTTATGAAAGTGGCAATGCTAGCTCAATCTCGACCGTTTTTCAAAGTCCATTTTGTGTTCTTTGTCGCCAATCGTTTATCATTTTATTCTGTTGCACAGATATCAGAAACAACAAATATGCCGCGGGGTGGTAAAAGAATATGCTTGAGAAGGACGTTGACAGGACCTTGGTAGAGTAAATTTCACGTTTGTATTGACCCTCCATTAGTAAATTAGGTTTGGATGGTATATTGTTATGATCTGATTTAGATCTCATCATATACATTTTAGGTAGTTTTATGTACAGAAGCAAACAGTATTATGCTGTCAAATATGGAACTATTATTGTGTTGTGACATTTGGGCTTGTTTTTATATATATTTGCTTCCCAATTGACCTATATATGCAGTTAATCGGATTATTCAGTTACCTATGAAGTTGTAGAAAATGCTTAGCAATAATACACATGGCATATTCTCTCTGCACAATTCTACATCACCCTCACATTTATTTATTTAGGAGTGGTGAGATCTGATTCGTGCTTTCCCATTTTACACATATGAAAATAAGAAAGAAAAAAGTGTAAGATACTCTCTGTCTTCACCAAAGAGAATGCTATTATTTAAGAATTTTGTTTTCGAATTTTCCTTTTCCCCGTGGTTGATATAACATGTTCTTCGGAATATTACTTTTACCGGATTGATGCTACATGTCTCTTAAATATGATTTCAGATATTTTTTCCCCTTTATTCATTAATCACGATCGTGCTTGCTTACATTCTTTGGCGGAGTTCTATTTTCCTCCCTCATGAGAGATGATAAGATTTTTCTCCAACTAATATAGTATTGTTACATTAGCATTTGTATATTAAAAATAATGACATGACACTGCTCATCATCATTCATGCTGACGTGTCCTTCGCTTGAGGGAGGACAACAAAACTCTTCTCCGACATGTGTTATAACAGAGATTGGTATTTAACCATATTAACAATTATCATAATTTTCCCCCAAATATTCTTCTACACAAACCCCTAGTATTTGAATTATATGCAGTTACAAGTTAAGGATTACAATTTTTCACAATGAAAAGGTTGAGGACAAAATTGCAAAAGGCCAGAGAGAGGGGGGTTGTAATTTATGATCTTGTCATTATTTTTATACAAAAATGATACATTTTTTTATGTGAAAATTATACATTTTCAGGGTTGAAATTTTGTTAAAATTCTAGCTCTTGATGTGGCGGTTGTTCCTTACTATCATGTGGCAATATGATCCACTTATCGGCCTTCCTTACTGTTGGATAGCAACTCAGGATGCTCCACATTAGCACTTGAACTTTTTAACGGAGTTCAAGCATGAAGAATATATCATTCTTGTATTGTTAAGAAATAAAAATATTTATATTATTTAAATTAATTTTTAGTGTTGCTGCATTTGGCCTTTATTCCTTTTTAACTCTTATTATTATTATAAAATTATAATTTTTAAAACTTTAATATTTACATCTCAAATCACTATTAAGCAAATTTCATTATTATTCATATACATAGTCGATGTTACTATTCTGCATATAAAAATTAAGTTGTAGCAGATAAAAGTTTACCCAACACACACTTAAGACTTTGGAAAATACATTCACACTACACTTTGTTCTAAATACACCACAATTATATTATACTAAAAATTCTTAACTTTAATATTTATGACATTGTGCCCCATAATATTTTTTATTGCATTATTTTATTTGATTTTTTATTATTTTGAACTTTTTGTTCATGATAATGACTTTTATTCAAAAACTTTAGTTATTGCACTTTAAAATCATAAAACAATACACACTTATATTTTTAAATTTGTAGTTTTTTGACTTATTTAAAATATATAAGAGTATTTTTAATGAAATTTTTAGAAAAAAAATTATCAATCATACAAAATACAATAATTATTGAAGAGACATATATAAAATTATAATATAAAAAAGGTTGAGCATCTAAATGCAAAAACTTATGAAGATAGTTAATAAAATTTGTGGTGTCAATATTACCATCCCGAGACTTGTTTGATAAATTTTATCTAGCGATAGTTCTTTTACATTTTTCTCTTGTATACATTTATCTTTCAATAAAAAAATCACACTTAAAAATAATACCTTATAGTATCAATTTAAACTGTCCACGTTGAATTAAACCGAAATCCAGATTGCACTTAGACCGACCCGAAACCCGAATCTACCAGCTACTATCCAACCCGATTACTATCCAATCCAATTGGCAGCCAGGCGACACGGTTGGAGAGTGATGCCGCCAAACTAAAATCGGAGAAACGATATAGGGAGAAGAAGTAGACTGTTAATTGAGAAACTAGAGAGAAGTATGATAAGAATCTTAGCTCGAGGAGTTTTATCATCGGCTTCGGCGCCGAGCTGCTTGACTCCGGCCCGGAGCTTCTGTTTAGGGGTCCTACCCGACGGCCTCGATCGGGGCTCCGAATCCTTCGCCAGCAACTCCAAGGCTATGGAAGGACTCATTTCCCAACTCCACTCTCACATTCAGCAGGTATAGCTGCTCTTTCCCACTGCCATAAATTGTGTGTTTATATTCTCGATGTATGCATTATTTTTTTTTTTCCTTAGGATTCTATTTAATTGGCATTGTGGTTTTGTTGTGAAAGGTTCTGAGAGGAGGAGGAGCTGAGGCTGTGAAGAGGAATAGGAGCAGGAACAAGCTTCTTCCAAGGGAGAGAGTTGATCGCTTGACTGATCCAGGTTCTTCGTTTCTTGAGCTTTCTCAGGTTATCCATAATTTTCCACCCCGAACGTAATTGTTTGTCAGGTTTCGTGTTTGAAATTACAATATATTCATTTAATTTCATACATCACATCTTTATAAGTATGTTGCTTGCTTACAAGATATTGAAATTACAATCTATTGGTTCAGCTTACTTACAAGATAAGAAGGAATTGAAAATTACATCGTGATAGAGAAAAAGAGGAATAGAATCACATTATTATATTCCATTTTTGAGGTTGCTGAGACCATATTTGGCATCTTTATTCGCATTGGAGGATCATTAATACAGTCCACACTCATTGTGTCCAATAATTCAAATTGACTTGCAACAACGAAAGCTCATGGCGCATGTTTATTGATAGTAAGGCTTAACTATTTGTTGTTGTTGTTGTTGTTGATGGACGGGTAGTTATTGAGTTCATCACAAGATTTCTTTGTCAATCAAATTGGACATATGACTCTTTACTTTGACTCAATATTATACTGCACTCCATGTATATTAAGCGGGTGTTAGCATTCGAATTCAAATGTGAAATAGAGGGAGAATTTTTGAAAATAAGTGGTGAAGATTTGTATAGTACATTTGAGTCCTTGGAAATATGTGGTTGTGATTTGTTTGACCAAATTCAAATTTGAATGTGAGTGAATTTGATAACATGGCCTAAAATTTTTCTGAACTCAGCTTGCTGGCCATGAATTATATGAAGAGCCTTTGCCATCTGGTGGAATAATTACTGGAATTGGACCTGTGCATGGAAGACTCTGTATGTTTGTGGCAAATGACCCGACTGTGAAGGGTGGAACATATTATCCCATCACCGTCAAGAAACATCTAAGGGCACAAGAGATTGCAGCTAAATGCAGACTGCCCTGCATTTATCTCGTGGACAGTGGGGGTGCTTTCCTTCCAAAGCAGGCCGAGGTCTTTCCCGACAAGGAAAATTTTGGTAGAATTTTCTATAATCAAGCGCTGATGTCCTCAGAAGGCATTCCCCAAATTGCTCTGGTAGTGGGTTCTTGCACAGCAGGTGGGGCCTACATACCGGCAATGGCAGATGAAAGTGTAATGGTCAAAGGAAATGGAACCATATTTCTTGCTGGACCTCCACTCGTGAAGGTTAGATGAGATATATTGACATTTGAAAATGCTCCATGTTGTAGCATAAGGAACTTACATGTAGTCTGGAATTCTTACTTTATGTGTTTCGTCCACTTAATTATTAAAGCTTTAATTTATATCTAAATCATTGTTTTAGTAGGCTGCGACTGGGGAAGAGATTTCTGCAGAAGACTTGGGTGGTGCAACTGTGCATTGTAGGACGTCAGGTGTTTCAGACTACTTTGCCCAAGGTAAACCTTATAGATATGTGCAGTGGAGCCTCGATTATGAAGCCAAACTTATTTTCCTTAGTTTTTGTGGGTAGACTTTCTCTTTAAAGCTTATTTTCGGGGAATTTATTATTTGTAGCATTACTGAATGGTAGCAGTGTCCAAGGCAAAAATTTGATAGTCAGGGTCCTTTTTTCTCTGTGTTTGATATCTTGGGCCCCTTTTGTATAATAATAATAATAATAATAATAAAAGAAGGCGTTCAAATAGGAGGTCTTGGATGGTCGCTCAGCGTCAGGCTGCCACCAATAAATGATAGTCGAAGTTATTGCTTTCTTGCAGATGAATTGCATGCACTTGCTATAGGTAGGAATATAATCAAGAATTTGCACATGGCG
Organism: Jasminum sambac; assembly: GCA_018223645.1. Taxonomy (NCBI): domain Eukaryota; kingdom Viridiplantae; phylum Streptophyta; class Magnoliopsida; order Lamiales; family Oleaceae; genus Jasminum; species Jasminum sambac. The sequence goes on along the minus strand of CP073648.1, from coordinate 22,415,615 downwards.
GGGGGGCCAAATGGTCATTTGGTATCTGATTACAAGGAACCATTGTATGATGTGGAAGAACTTCGTTCTATTGCACCAATAGACCTCAAGCAGTCATTTGACATCCGATCTGTTATAGCTCGCATTGTAGATGGCAGTGAATTTGATGAATTCAAGAAATTGTATGGCACTGTGAGGTTTTCTTATTCCTGAAGTTCTAATTCTCTATTCGTGTATGTTTTTGGTTTTTGGTTGTTTATATAATCTTGTTTTTTGTCCTCCTCGTCATAAACCAGACGCTTGTGACAGGCTTTGCAAGAATTCTTGGGCAACCTGTTGGGATTCTGGGAAACAATGGTATACTGTTCAACGAATCTGCTTTAAAAGGAGCTCACTTTATTGAACTATGCTCTCAGCGTAGCGTTCCGTTGATATTTCTCCAGAACATCAGTGGATTTATGGTATGCAGTTTTCTGTTTCTTCCTATAACCCGTAGGAATTTGATGCATAATTGAATCTACGTCGAATCAGAATTCACACATAATTAGACACCTTGGTTATCAAGTTTGACATGATTTAAAAGATTTTGGAATCATCAATCATTCGATATAAATAATTTGTATTAGCTAGTGGATAACTGATGGCTCATTTCGTCATTCGGAAAGTTGATGATCGAGACTACAACATTTCTTCACGTATTTTCCCCATAATTTCTCAGTAAAGCTTGTATCCATTAACAAAATCTCTTCATATCTCGCAAAGTTGTCTAAAGTCATTTTTTGTCATCTATAAGCTTTCAAATGCCATCTGTTGCTGTTTCCCATATATAAGTGTGGTTATGCATGTGTAGTAGCCTGGTAGACGTGTTGAGTTACAGAATATTCCCAAGTTCACCAACCTAGTTAAATAGGCCATGCATGTTGACATGAAAAGCTTCAAAAAATTTGAATAAAAAATTTTGAATAGCTAAGAGTATGTTACTGGCGTGACCGTGTAAGGACCCACAAACGGTCCACCGCACACGTGGCATCACGGCAGACGAGGGCGCCCCCAAAAACCCTTGCCATGGCGGTCCCACTCCCCGTGGGCGCTCCGCCCCGAAAGTCAAAATCGCCCACGTGCATGGGATGGCCACATGCGGTTGATGTGACACAAAATCACTCACAAGATCTTCAAAGTACGTGGAGTCAGTGCATCGTCACATCCAACCATCCCTATGATGGGACCCGAAAACCAGCGGCTGTTGGACACGTGGCAAGATATCATTAGAATTCCAATCACTACCCTTGTGTGAAGTAGTATAAATAGAAGCTATGGAGCAACTGAGGGGGGACTCTGGATCTAAAAACTCATTCTCCATTAATTCACTCATTAGAGAACTCAACTCTTCCGAGTGGATCTCCGTAACACCTCAATTCAGGCTTCACAGTCCTACCCACATTCAACATCACTCGCAGATTGTAAGATGGCTGACTCAATCGTCGGAGAGTGTGCGGTTGCTGTCGTTTCCTCAGTTTAGGAGGTGGCTGTCGGTAGTCAACGCTCTCGACGATTCGTTCTAACGTGTAGGTGGGCGGAGGAAGAAGACAGAGGTGTGGAGCAACTGTGGGTCCCATTTCCGGAGGTCAACAGTTTGGCACCGTCTGTGGGAAACCACACTTAACTAAGAGGATACCGCGTGAACACCTGTCGCCGGCCCCACATTAGGAACATCTAGCATCCCTGAGGCTACATTACTCGAAAGGCCAACCATGGACGAAGACAAAAGGAGGAGGAGGGCCTGCGCTGCCAGGAGTACGAGCAGATGAGTAAGGGAGATGGCTGTTAATATGGCGCAGATGAACGAGAATAACCGCGCCATCCAAGAAATGCTCGCGAACCTCTAGAATCAACAAAACAACAGAGATGACCAACACGGCCACAGGAGGAACCACTCCCTGGTGTATCACGAAATCCCAGAGGATACCGCTTGTGGCCACGACCGGCGTCAGCATCCCCTTGAACCGTCCCACCACTCGGCTCCTCCACGCAACGAACCGTCTCACAGTGTCTTTAGCCGGTTAGGTCCCATCCCCAATAGGGGTCCCCGTCCTCATCGACTGGCGCACACCGCCTCTCCGGACCTGACGCACGCGTCGGGATGGGCAGGTTTCGTGGACCAGGACGAGGCAGCAGTGCAAGAGGTTCTGCTCCGGCGAGACCACCGCCGGGCTCCCTCTCCTCGCCACTCTTATAGTGGTGAGTCGCAGAGAGCGCCCTCTCTGCAATGCTCCTACGAGCGGGACGATGATGACGAAATCTCTCCCCTCTCTGCCAGGCTGTTGAGGACCCCCATCACGCCTAACTTCTCAATGCCAAAGATAACGCAGTACGGCGGATGGGGCGACCCCAACCTGCATGTTACTGGCTATCGCACCGCCATGGACCTCAGGGGAGCCAATCCCGCTGTCAAGGCCAGAGCCTTCTACCTCACCCTCACCGGAGCGGCCAAGATGTGGTACTCGCGCCTCCCCAGCGGAAGCATTAGTAGTTGGTCAGACTTAAAGAAGAGCTTCCTGAACTACTTCACCACGGCGAGACCGCCGTCCATGCCAGTTCAAGCCCTGTATGATATCAGGCAACAACCGGGTGAAACCCTGTAGAGCTATCTCAATAGGTTCAATGAGACGATGCTCACCTGTGATGTTGTCATCGACCTAGAGGTGCTCGCCGCCTTGAAAGGCAAGGTGGATGTCAATACCCCATTCTTCAGTGATATAAGGAACAGAAAACCCACCACTTTCGACCAGCTGATGGATATGTTCAAAGAGGAGATTGCTTCCGAGCAAGTTATGATAAACCGGAACCGGAACCTACCTATCAATCAGGCGGAACCAAGACTGCATGTGAGTCAAAGGCTAGGCAGCCAACCCTCAGAGGGATCAGAAGGGCAGTAGGCCCGGGGGCTCATCCGCAAGATTTCCAAATGTGACCTCGGCAGTCAGCAGAGGGCCACCTGCCGGGCCCATCCTTCCCCCGCCATTGGCCCCAGTCTATTTCGACCAGACTTACGGTGAGATAGCCTATTTGGAGGCAGGGCCTAGCTCCGCCGCCCCCGCTGACTCCCTACTCCCGCCTACGCCGATCCCACACTCACAGTACCGAGACTGCCAATACCTCGCCGAGCTTGCTGAGCAACAGAATGATAACAGGCAGGTCGGCGGAAGAAATAGTCGACGCAAGTCTGATCGAACCCCGGGAAGGCAAGGCGCTCCCCACCAATTCGCCCAGGATCGGAGGGTTGAGCAGCGCAGATCCGAAGGGCAAAGGGAAAGGAATGAACGTCCGCCGCCACGACAAGAGCGAGAACGTCGGATGGACGCTAAGCCGACGACCGAAAGGGGCAGCGGAAGCGGGAACCCCACTCTCGTTATTCGAGAGATTGCCACCACTATAGGCGGACCCTACATCGGAGGATAGTTAAGGAACGCCCAAAAGTCGTACATCCGTGAGTTGGAGAACAAGGCCGACTCCAGTTGGCTCATTCAAAATCCTCAAAGGCGGGACGTCCACCAGGCCGAAGCCATCACGTTTACTGATACTGATATGATCAGGGTCCACTAACCCCACTGCGACGCCCTCGTAGTTCGCACCGAGGTAGCCCAGAATGGTCTCACGCTCATGTTGGTAGATAATGGCAGTTCAGTGAACGTCATCTTTTCAAGCGCCTATGAGCAGATGGAGGTAGCCACACCACTGGTCCCGTCACCAGACCCTCTGTATGGATTCACTGGCGATTGTTTAACTCCTAAAGGAAGCATCATCATCTCCACCACCATGGGCAAGGCACCGAGATCGGGAACCCTGTTCATGGAATACCTGATCATAGACCGGCCTTCGGCATATCATGGAGTCTTAGGACGACCCGCTTTGAAGGACTTCCACGCCGCAACCTCCATCCATCACCTATGCCTGAAGTTCCCCACGGAATACGGTGTAGCCACAGTCCGAGGAGATCAACCGGAGGCGCGGAGGTGTTACCGCAACGCCCTAAGAAAGGCCGAACGGCGAGAGGTGGAAATGGTTCTTTTGGACGTAGAAATGGCGGAATCTCAGACCGACGACCCCCCGAACAGAAACGATTCAAGGGAAGGAACCGCGGGGGTCAAGGACGTCGAGATGGAGGAGGCCAACATCCTCGAAGACCTGGATCTTAGGGTTACAGAGGCCGATTGGCCCTCAACCGGGGCCGTGGAAGAGCTGGAGTCTTTTCCCGCCGATCCTGTCGATCCGGCCAAAGTGCTCCAAATCGGCTCGAGCCTTCCCGCCCCGGATAAGGAGAAGCTGATCGGCTTCCTAAGAAACAACCCTGACGTATTTGCTTGGAAGCACGAGGACATGGTAGGTATCAACCCAAGGGTATGCTGCCACAGGCTCAATATAGACCCCTCGCACTTGGGGCATCGCCAGAGGCGTCGGGCTCTCAACGCCGACAAGTATGAGGCGTTGTGTGAGGAAGTGGACATGCTCCTAAAAAGTGGCTTCATCTGAGAATGCCTATATCCTAAGTGGGTCGCCAATGCGGTCCTGGTAAAAAAGCCGAATGGGAAGATGAGGACATGCATAGATTTCACCAACCTCAATCGGGCCTGCCCAAAGGACAGCTTCCCACTACCTCGGATTGACCAATCAGTCGACGCCATGGCCGGTCATGAATTGCTCTGTTTCATGGATGCTTATTCGGGCTACAACCAAATACTCATGAATCCGGGGGACGAGGAGCACACCTCCTTCACCACTGACCGAGGCCTCTATGGTTATAAAGTTATGCCATTTGGGCTCAAGAATGATGGGGCCACTTATCAGAGGCTGGTCAACAGAATGTTCGCAAAACAACTAGGGCGGACTGTGGAGGTCTACGTAGACGATATGCTGGTGAAAAGCATCAGAGCACAGGACCACATTGCCCACTTAAAGGAGATGTTCGAAGTGCTGCGGCGATACCGAATGAGGTTGAACCCTCTGAAATGTGCTTTTGGAGTGGTCTCGAGAAAATTTTTGGGCTTCATGGTAAACTAGCGAGGCATAGAGGCCAACCCCGAGAAGATCCGAGCCCTTTTAGACATGCAATCACCTCGGAAACCTAAGGAGATCCAACGCCTGACCGGCCGCATAGCCACCCTGACACGGTTCGTCTCCAAATCCATCGATAAATGCCTGCCTTTCTTCAAAGTCCTCAAGGGGGCAAGAAGTTCGAATGGACAACCGAATGCGAGGAGGCCTTCCAAGCACTGAAAGCGTACTTGGAAAAGGCTGCCTTACTGTCCAAGCCAAAGAAAAGCGAGACTTTACAGATCTACCTAGCTGTGTCTGATGAGGCAGTGAGTTCCGTCCTCATCAGGGAGGAAGGCGGGGCGCAACTACCAGTGTACTATGTAAGTAAAGTCCTCGATGCCGAGACAAGGTACCCGGAGATGGAAAAGCTAGCCCTGTCCCTCGTCTCAGCCTCCAGGCGCCTCCGGCCGTACTTCCAGGCACACTAGATTGAGGTGCTAACTAACTTCCCGTTGAGAGAGATCCTTCAAAAGACCGATGCTTCTGGGAGGATGCTCAAGTGGGCGGTCGAATTAAGCCAATTTGACATCAGATTCAAGTCGAGATCCGCCGTTAAAGGTAAAGCACTGGTAGACTTTATCGTCGAATTCACGCACCCCGCCTCAACCAATGGAGGCCGAAGCCACCCCAACTAGCCCTTTGCGTCTGCAGGTGGATGGGTCCTCAAGCGAGGACGGCTCGGGGGCGGGCATCGTCTTAACGAGCCCGGAAGGCCACGTGCTAAGCTGCGCCATCAGGTTCTCCTTCCCGGGCCTCCAATAATGTCGCCGAATATGAGGCCCTCCTGGCAGGTCTACCCCTAGCCCAAGAGATGCAGGTCAAGTGGCTATCGGTCCACAACAACTCGCAACTGGTAGTTAACCAAGTTAATGGCCATTTCGCCGCAAGAGAAAAGACGATGTCCCTATATCTAAAGGCGGTCACTAAGCTCCTCCCCTGATTCGAAAGCTTCGAATTGCTCCAGGTCCCGCGAGCTGAGAATGCTAACGCCGACGCCCTATCCAAGCTGACTAGTAGCAGAGATTCCGAGTTGCTCCGGACCATCCCGGTAGAGCGGCTAGCCCGACCCTCGATCAAAAGTATCGAGGAGGTTCTGACCATCGCAGAAAGGGCAGGAGGGGATGGACCCCCCTGGATGGCCCCTTACATCGCCTATTTGAAGGATGGGACGCTGCCCATGAATGAGGAAACCCTGAAATTTAGGAGGCGGGTAGCGCACTTTGTGTTGTTAGACGAAGTGCTATACAAGCGCGGGTACTCAATGCCTTTGTTGCGGTGCGTGTCTCCCTCTGAGGCCCTGTATGCCATGCGGGAGATCCGCGAAGGGATGTGCGGTAATCACTCTGGTGGGCAATCACTAGCTTAGAAAGTGCTAAGGCAGGGATACTTCTAGCCGACCGTCAAACAAGACGCCGCGGACTTTGTGAAGAAATGTGCAAACTGTCAGAAGCATGCCCCGGTCTCGCACCAGCGTCATCAGGTGCTCACCCCAGTAACCAGCCTCTGGCCGTTCGCCAAGTGGGGAGTGGACCTCATCGGGACCCTCCCCAAGGGAAGAGGCGGGGCGACACACGCCATCGTTGCCATCGACTACTTCACCAAATGAGTCGAAGCCGAACCTCTGTCATCCATAATCGAGGCCAAGACCTCCCAGTTCTTATGGAAACATATTATATGCCGCTTCGGGATCCCACACTCTGGTGACAGACAACGGGCGCCAATTCGATAATCGGAAGGTGCGACTCCTCTGCGAGGAGCTGGGCATAGTGAAGCATTTCTCCGCACCGCATCACCCGCAGTCTAATGGACAGGCTGGCTGTCAACAAAACCATGAAGCTCCTACTCAAAAAAAGGCTGGAAACCGCAAGGGGCGCCTGGGTCGATGAACTCTCCTATGTCCTATGGGCGATCCGAACCACCCCCCATTCCGCCACCGGGGAAGCGCCCTTCGCCATGGCCTATGGCGCGGAGGCAATGAGCCCAGTTGAGGCTGGACTTCTGTCCCCAATGAGTATACTGTACAACGAGCACTCTAATGCCGAGGCACACCGAACCGCTCTGAACTTGCTCCAAGAAAAAAGGGACTCCTCACAGGAGAAGCTCCTGTCTTACCAAATGAAGATGTCCAGCTACTTCAATAAGAGGATCAAGATCAAGCCCCTAAACGAAGGAGACCTAGTTCTCAAACGAAACTTTACCCCCGCAAACCAAGGCTCGTTTAGCCCCAACTGGGAGGGCCCCTACCGCCTAGGCAAGCAGATCCGGTCCGGAACCTCTCAGGTGGAGGAAATGGGGGGCCAACCGCATCCCCATCCCTGGAATGCTGAACATCTTAGGAAGTATTATCAATAGGGCCCCACAATGTGTAACCCTTCGAGGGAATAGCGTATGTCTTTACTGATTGCAATGAAGTGCTTATGAAGCCAATTGTTTGTCTTTACGAGGCCAAATTCTGGGCGTGCAGGCCCACGCATGAAGGCGCGGCACCCTAGCCCCTTCACTGCCTAACTAATTTCTGGGCGTGTAGGCCTACGCATGAAGGCGTGGCACCTTTGCCCCTTCAATGCTTAACTAATTTCTGGGCGTGCAAGCTCACGCATGAGGACACGGCGCCCCAGCCCCTTCACCATTTTTGGGCGTGCGGGCCCACTCGTGAAGGCCTCCGCCACGCAGCCATTGGTTACCTCTAGGGTTGGCTAGGCCATACGGGAACGCACACTTGGTAGCTCGAAGCCCAGTTCATTATTATTCTCGGTCTAAAACTTAATACAAGCGTGTTAGCAAAACTATGAGGTAAGAAAAGGCGGGGATAGTTTTGGCGGGCAACGCTTTATGCAAAGTCCATAGCCATTAAGACAAGTTAACACTATGAAAATGAGTGGAACAAAGAACACTTTATTAAGATATGAAAAATGCTTCGTTTACAATAGCTTGGGAAACAGAGCCATCCCTACTACATCAATTCCTACTACTATATTTACAATAAAGCTAAACCTACTATACATACACTACTCCCCGCCAGACTCCTCGTCAGATCCCTCCTCGTCTTCTTCAACGCCGAGATCCCTCCGAATGGAGGCCAGGTTCAGGCCGGGATAAGCCTCTTCCACCGCCTTCAAGGCGAGCTTCGTCCTCTCCGAAGCCCCGTGGTCCAGGAGCGGCTGATAGTACTCGGAGGTATGGAAGGTCATCATGAAGGACTGCTCCCATTCTGCCCGATCCGGCTCCTGGCCCGTCGGGCCACTGGTCGAAGGCCCTGCAGCTGAGGCTTCCCTCGCCTCCCTAAGCTCCACTGTGAGACGGGCGACCTGGCCCTCTATCTTCCTCCTCTCCGCCACCAACCTCTGTGCATTGACAAACAACGCCTCAAGGTTAGAATTAAACTCCAATTGTTCAAGTTTAAGCGCGAACTGCTTAGCACGTACCTCGCCTAAGTCTTGTTGGAAGGCGTCGACGGCACCCCGGTATTGAGTCACCTCGACCTGGAGCTCCAGGTTTGCCCGTTGGAGCCCGTCGTTTTCCGCCCGGAGGTTGGCCACGGAGGAGTCCCTTGCCGCCAGCACCTTGTCAAGCCTGCTCTTCAGCTCGTCGACTACGCTTCGGGTTGTAACCGCCTCTGCCTCTCGGGGCGACCTCTTCGCCAGTAACTCCTTCCGCAGCCACATCAGCTCGGTGGCATCCTCAGCCCGCGTCGCCTCCAACGACCTGAGCAAGACGCCCCGCTCCTCAACGGCCTTGCTCAACAATGCCTGCTCTTGGAGGAACGTCTCATGCTTCTTCGTTAGAGCGGCAACGTTATGGTCTGACTCGCCGCGCTCCTCCCTCACCTTTTTCAACTCCTCCTCCAGCGAGGTAGGTTTCCCTCTCCACCTCCAACATATCGGCCGTATCGGAGTCCTTCGCGGACTCCGCCACCAGCCTCCTCGCCTCTTGGACAAGGAACAGAGCCCTACTGCTCTCCGCCTTCGCCACATGTAGCAGTTTCCCCAGTGACAGCTTGGTGGCCAACCTTCGGGACGTACTTTATCAGTAAGTTGGCCCCGACCCTGGCAACCTTTGGTGGGAGGCTGCCGACTGCCGATTGCCTTTTGATTTAGCTTTTTATTGGACGGCCCCACCAACCTCTTGTATGCCTATTGCGTGGCGGAGTCCAGTCCATATTGCTCCATGTCCGAGGCAGCCACTTCCGGCCGGCACAGGCGACGCCGATGACGGAACCCCTCAGCATGCCGTTTCCCTTGCCGGTAGGTAACCAGGGCTTCCGCCTCGTCCTCCTCGGCCGCCACCGACGCCACGGGCACAGCAAAAGGCATCACCGCGAGCATCCTGTCTGCTGCCTTCTTCAGCCGCCTCCTCTAGGGCTGGGCATCGGTTGGGTTGGGTCGGTTTTCGACCCAACCCGAAACCGACCACCGGTGGTCGGTTTGGACTGTTCACAGACCGAAAACTGACCACCGGTTGGGTGAAACCGAACCGGCTCGAACCACCTCGGTTTGGGTCGGTTTAGGTCGGTTTTTGGCACGCTATCGAAGGTCTATTTCAATTTCCAGATCTACAGCAACTCAAGGAAAAGAAAAGAAAAATTCACCAGAGGAGGATGAAGCGGTGGCTGCAAACCTGCAATTGACTAATCGAGCGAGAAAAGAAAGCGGCAAAGCTGATGGTAACCATTGAAGGCCTGAAGGGTGTACACGCTAAATCAGTCTTGAAAGTGAAGGAAGACAATTCAAATCCGTGGTGAAGACTGAAGAGGGAGATTGTCATCGGCTTGTCGCGGTGCAAGGTAGAGAGTGGTTGTCGGTGGTGGTTGACGACAAGAGCAAGACCCGAGACGAGAAAGATCCGAGGATGAGAGTGACGAGATGGAAAGGATGAGGTTTTGCCATTTTGGTTTCTTGGATCCAAATCTGAGATGTGAGTGTCGTATTTCCTTTTTCCTTTTGTGAGTTTTGTCCCCTTTTTTTTTTTGTAAGCTTTGGGTTGGATCAGGTCGGTTAACCGGCCCGAACAAACCATCTACCCACCAACTGAACCGATCCATGTCGGTTTTTGGCGCATTCAAAACCGAAAACCGACCAAAGTGGTAAAAAAAACCGAACCCAACCGACTCGATTCGGTCTGTTTGGTTCGGTTTGTCGGCTATTGCCTTCGCAAGAAGTCTTGCATCATGCACCCTACCGCAGTGCCCGGCCATGACGAAGGTGAAACATAAATTAAAGTCACATACTGCGAGCACGTTTTGGTTGGGGAACACTTTCCGGCCGATCCACTCTATTGCCTCAGAAGTTTTTACTGCTGCTTACATGCGTTCCATCAATAGCTCCGATAGAATCCGGCGAAAGATTTAGTGAGTACATTGCATTGTACGCCACCTGACATAGAAATTGTAATACCTTAAACACGTTATGCGAGCGATGGGTATGACAATGATGCTGAATGCCGTCGTTGTAATCTGGGTGTGGTTTGATTATTGCTGCCGCTAGCCTGACTACTGCATGCAGCACGTTAGTAAAGTAACCTGATATCGTGGATGATGAGTGGCTAAACTGCGACTGCACTTGCCTTAACCCCATTCCATGCGCCAACACGTATAAAAACATTGCAACCTGCTCGTACATGTCTATTTCTGTACCGTTTCGCAGGCCGAAGTTGCTATGGAGGTAGCATACAAGCTGCACGAACATTTGCGGCCGCATTCGAAAATCGCAGTGTGCTCAGTCTCCGTTCCCGGACGACGAGCCTATTGCGTCTTGCATGTACAACTGGCCAAGAACAGCACTCTGTGTCTAGCATGTGCATCAACTTTGCATCAGACAGGTTGAATGAGACGCTATCGTCCAGGGTCTCATCAACAACATTGTGGAACTCCATATTTCTGCTGTACCAAAATATATTAGGAAAGGCAAGTTCTTGAAGATTTGTGTTGCCTGACAAAGGGGATAGTAGGTACGCTATTTCCTCCTTTCGAAGAACCACAATGCACTATACATGGAGTCATGTTTTTAGCAATATGGTTCAAATTGTATTAATGCCTTTAGAGTGGGCCACCCCCTAGGGTACTATAAAGCCCATTTCATGAAAAGTGGGTGGCCTAATAATAATGAGCATTTGGAATGCTGGCAACTAGTATTGACAATTGAGGTCACATGTGCCTATCTCTTTCTAGCCTAACTACGTAGGTGTTGACAAATTTTATACATAGAGGTACAGGTATAATGAGGTCACCTGCTTTTCCTACGACGCACTAGTGAACCATTCTAAAATTTTTTGTCACGATTCGTCGGCAGCTCCATCCCTATAGGCTCTTTTTCTTTAATAAATTATCGACGTCTTTTAAAATAAAAAAAAAATTAATAATAAAATTTCTTCACTCTCACATACTATTACTCTGAAGAAAAAATTGCAATTCAAGGAAATATCGACTTCCTTTGGAATTTAAGGAAAAAAAAGGAAAGAAAAAAATACATCATCACTCTTACATAGTGCTACTACTTATTAAAAAAATTTATGATTTTGTTGCAAAATGTAGGTGTTGACAATTGAGGTCACATGTGCCTAACATAGAGGTACAGGTATAATGAGGTCACCTACTTTTCCTGCGAAGCACTAGCGAACAATTCTAAAATTTTTTGTAACGATTCGTCGGCAGCTCTATCTCTATAGGCTCTTTTTCTGTAATAAATTATCGACGTCCTTTGAAATTAAAAAAACAAAATTTAATAATTAAATTTTTTCACTTCCACATACTACTATTCCGAAGAAAAAATTGTAATTCAAGGAATATCAACTTCCTTTGGAATTTAAGAAAAGAAAAAAGAAAAGAAAAAAATACATCATCACTCTCACATAGCGCTGCTACTTATTAAAAAAATTTATGAAGTCCTTTCAAATCTATTTTACTTTTGTTTTGTTCAATAAATTGTCGACATCCTTTGAAATATATATAAAAAAAAAATTGATATAGGAATGACAGACAACTGTTCAGACCTGTCTATGCTATTTTTTAAGTTTTATTTCTTATATATCTAGTGAACAAATTCATTTCTTCGGGACGCTACATTTGATTGACTTTAGAAAATAGCGCAACTAAAGAATTCACACATACCGTTGCTGTGTGAATGATGAACAACTAAGAGCGGCCGTGTTTCGAGTTCCAAAAAACGCTGCCGCCCTTAGTTGTTCATCATTCACACAGCAACGTTATGTGTAAGTTTTTTAGTTGGGCTATTTTCTAAAGTCAATCAAATGTAGAGCGTTCAAGAAATGAATTTGTTCACTAGATATATAAGAAATAAAACTTAAAAAAGAGCATAGACAGGTCTGTACAATTGTTTGTCATTCCTATGTCAATTTTTTTTGTTTTTTATATTTCATAGGATGTCGACAATTTATTCAACAAAACAAAAGTAAAATAGATTTGAAAGGATTTCATAAATTTTTTTAATAAGTAGCAGCGCTATGTGGGAGTGATGATGTATTTTTTTCTTTTCTTTTTTTTTTCTTAAATTCCAAAGGAAGTCGATATTTCCTTGAATTACAATTTTTTCTTCGGAGTAGTAATATGTGGGAGTGAAGAAATTTAATTATTAAATTTTGTTTTTTTAATTTCAAAGGACGTCGATAATTTATTAAAGAAAAAGAGCCTATAGAGATAGCTGCCAACGAATCGTTACAAAAAAAATTTAGAATCGTTAGCTGGTGCTTCGTAGGAAAAGTAGGTGACCTCGTTATACATGTACCTCTATGTTATGCACATGTGACCTTAATTGTCAACGCCTACATTTTGCAGCAAAATCATGAATTTTTTTAATAAGTAGTAGCGCAATGTGGGAGTGATGATGTTTTTTTCTTTTCTTTTTTTTTTCTTAAATTCCGAAGGAAGTCGATATTTCCTTGAATTTCTATTTTCTCTTCGAAGTAGTAGTATGTGGGAGTGAAGAAATTTAATTATTAAATTTTATTTTTTTAATTTTAAAGGACGTCGATAATTTATTAAAGAAAAAGAGCCTATAGAGATAGAGCTGCACGAATCGTTACAAAAAAATTTTAGAATCGTTCGCTAGTGCTTCGTAGGAAAAGTAGGTGACCTTATTATACCTGTACCTCTATGTTAGGCACATGTGACCTCAATTGTCAACACCTATATTTTGCCGCAAAATCATGAATTTTTTTAATAAGTAGTAGCGCTATGTGGGAGTGATGATGTATTTTTTTCTTTTCTTTTTTTTTTTCTTAAATTCCAAAGGAAGTTGATATTTCCTTGAATTACTATTTTTTCTTCGGAGTAGTAGTATGTGGGAGTGAAGAAATTTAATTATTAAATTTTGTTTTTTTAATTTTAAAGGACGTCGATAATTTATTAAAGAAAAAGAGCCTATAGAGATAGAGCTGCCGACGAATCGTTACAAAAAATTTTAGAATTGTTCACTAGTGCGTCGTAGGAAAAGTAGGTGACCTCATTGTACCTGTACCTCTATGTATAATAATATTTGTCAACACCTACGTAGTTAGGTTAGAAAGAGATAGGCACATGTGACCTCAATTGTCAATACTGATTGCCAGCATTCCAAATGCTCATTATTATTAGGACACCCACTTTTCATGAAATGGGCTTTATAGTACCCTAGGGGGTGGCCCACTCTAAATGCATTAATACAATTTGGACCATATTGCTAAAAACATGACTCCATATATAGTGCATTGTGGTTCTTCGAAAGGAGGAAATAGCGTACCTACTATCCCCTTTGTCAGGCAACACAAATCTTCAAGAACTTGCCTTTCCTAATATATTTTGGTAATTTTCTCTCGCCGGCGGTGGAATCCTGAATAAAGTCATAATATTTTAAAATTTTCGCATTTTTTATTCATTTTCGTAATTCATGAATTTTTACATTCGATTTTTATTGCAGTACACTCATACATAAATTTTACGAACATACAATAATTATATTTATTGTTAACTGTTGGTAAACATTAAAACGTGCGCGTATGTAATGAAAAATAAAATTATTGTAAGTAATAAAATGTGCGCGTATGTAATGAATTTGTTCGCATTAATGTCGTGATTTTTTACGATACATTAAAGACGTGCACATTTTATAGTTAACCAACATTTCATAAAAAATGTAATTAATAATAAATAAAATCAAAAAATTAGAAAATATAAATTAATAATAAAATAAAATTAAAAAAAAAACCATAAACCCACCCCACCCAACCCCCGGCCCACGCTCGCAAAATCTTGGTTGGACTACCGGGGTTCCCCCTCGGATTTTCGACAGCCGGAAAAGGTCGCTACACTCACAAATTCGGGGGAAAACCCCCTTAGTAGGCCAATCGAGATTTTGCTGGCGCGGGGTGGGGGTTGGGTGGCGTGGGTTCACGATTTTTTTTTTTTAGTTTATTTATATTATTATTAAGGAGAAGTTTAATAGAGAATAAGAAAATAAAGAAAATGATTTATAAAAATACGAAAATTTGAAAATTTTCTTATTTTAATCCAGATTGCACCGCCGGCGAGAGAAAAATATGTAATTGTTGAAATCTCGATTTGTGAATACCAATTTGTGGGAATCCCGTTTCTTAAATACCCATTTGTCCTCGAAATTTTTGAAAATACCAAATCGTCAAAAGTATATTTTTTTTCCTATTCTAGCCGGCAGATAAGTGGTCACTATTGTTATTTGCCTCAACTCCATTTCGTTCCTTTGTTGTATAAGTCAAACGAGCTTGATGTTGTTGACTTTTTCACCCAATGGAACCCGTAAAATTAATTGAAATGGAGAAATTGCCTTAAAAGGTATAGAAGGAAAATCTCAAAAACTTCACATGCGGGACACTTTTGAGCATGATATATTAGACTTCCTCCAACCCGTGGGTCCCGCTTGAAGAATTTATAAGTGGAGGTTATGCCAAAGACAAAAGGGCAGAGATGTCTTTTGATTATTTGAAAGGACTTCACCAGCCGGATAATCCTGAAATGGTGCCTGATATGTTTGACTGAGAACAATGGTGGGACCTGCATGGATGTGGTGAAAAATTAGATAACATTGAAACGAACAAGTTCTTAATGCATATAACCGTTGCAATACGGCCCATTTCAATTTCCAAGACACGCGTGCTACAGCATCGCCTCGCCTTCTAAGGCCCGGGCTCGATTGCCACAACATCGCCGACCCTCTAAGGCCCCACGGCATCACCCCGCCTTCTAAGGCCCTGGCCCGATTGTCACAGCATCGCCCCGCCCTCTAAGGCCCCCGGCTCGATTGCCATGGCATCGCCCCGTCTTCAAAGGTCCTGGCTCGAGTGCTACAGCATCGCCCCGCCTTCTAAGGCCCCGGCTCGATAGCTACGGCCTCACTAAACCCAACACCCAGTATAAATATCAGGGAGTTGGGCTTGGGGGACTTATGTTATTGGTGTGACTGTGTAAGGACCCACAAATGGTCCATCGTACACGTTGCATCACGGCAGATGAGGGCGCCCCCAAAAACCCTAGCGAGGGTGGTCCCACTCCCCGTGGGCCCTCCGCCCCGAAAGTCAAAATTGCCCACGTACATGGGATGGCCACCTGCGGCTGATGTGATACTAAACCACTCATAAGATCTTCAAAGTACGTGGAGTCAGTGCATCGTCACATCCGACCATCCCCATGATGGGACCCAAAAACCAGCGGCTGTTGGACGTGGCACGACATCATTAGAATTCCAACCACTACCCTTGTGTGAAGTAGTATAAATAAAAGCTATGGAGCAACTGTGGGGGGACTCTGGATCTAAAAACTCATTCTCCATTAATTCACTCATTAGAGAACTCAACTCTCTCGAGTGGATCTCCGTAACACCTCAATTCAGGCTTCACAGTCCCACCCACGTCCAACATCACCCGCGAATTGTAAGATGGCTGACTCGATCGTCGGAGAGTGCGCGGCTGCCGTCGTTTCCTCAGTTTAGGAGGTGGTTGTTGGTAGCCAACGTTCCCGACGATTCGTTCTAACGTGTAGGTGGGCGGAGGAAGAAGAGAGAGGTGTGGAGCAACTGTGGGCCCCATTTCCGGAGGTCAACAGAGTATATCCATAGACGGGGAGAAATATGCACCCTATTTTTATGTGGACAAATTAAGCCTCAAATTTCACATTCACACGTGAATATTCACATGATTACTTGAGTTTGGTGCCAGCTCCTTGATAGGTGGCTATAAAGTTACAGTTACGCATTCGGATTATGTTCATTTTAGGAATTAGACCTTTTAAAGATTAAAAGTTAATGCGTGTGAATTTATCTTGACGCAGGTTGGCTCAAAAGCTGAGGCCAATGGAATAGCAAAATCTGGAGCTAAAATGGTGATGGCAGTTTCTTGTGCAAAGGTTCGTTGCTTATTGCAATATTAAGGGCTTGTTTCATACACATTATTCAAAAAATCTTTTTTTTTTCCCCTCTGCCATCATTTTCAACCACTCAAAACATTTTTTTTTAATTCTTTATATTTCAAATTAAATTATCGTACTTATTTTTACGTCAAATTGCATTCTATGTAGGTACCCAAAATTACAGTTGTTGTTGGAGGAAGCTTCGGAGCAGGAAACTATGCAATGTGTGGACGTGCATATGGCCCTGATTTCACTTTCTTTTGGCCAAATGCCAGAGTATCTGTTATGGGAGGAGCTCAGGTATCTTCACGCTTACGGTTTATTTCAGATCACAAGACTTATGTAAGAAACTTAGGATATGAATGTTGACTTTCAGTATATAATTCAGTTATTGGAGACCCTGCTAAATATGGTTAGATAGAACGAGGTTTCACATTCATTGTTCATCTCAAGCAAATACATTATTCATCTAAATTTCCAACTTATGACGATTGCAGTATTTGAGACTCTATTGTGAGAGTTTTACTGCTGTGGATGTACTTCCAATAAATTTAATACACACCTTTTTATTCTCGTGATCATGTTCAGGCTGCTGGTGTTCTAGCTCAGATAGAAAGGGCCAACAAGAAGAAGGCTGGAATTCAGGTAGGACTTTAACTTTGAACTGAGAACTGATGTGACTGAGCTAGGCTCAAAAGAGGAGCTTCTTGTACACCGTAGACCTTCTAACAGAGAGCGCTAGACCCACCGCGGGGGTTGGTTTGTTTTAAAACTGGTATTTTACCAGTCATCTGTTAGAGAGTGTACAATTGGGTGTATGAGTAGTTTAATCTTAACCTCAAGAATCAATCAGAAATATTAATAATGCACTCACCTCCGTTCTCCTTCCCATGTGGGGAGATGTTATTCTCTGATTACTAACGTGACACTTGATTACTGGTTTTGAGAGAATAAGGTCCCACATGGAGAAATCTTATTGGTCCACATTAGCAATTGGGAGAATGGGGCATATCGTCAGATGGGGAGGAGAACTTGAGTAATAATGTAGTAGCCGAAGTTGAAAATAATCAAGGTTTTGTTTTGATAGAAATGGAAAAGAGTTACTACATAAGGAAAAGTAACTTATCCAAACAATGAAAATGAAATGTCAGTGTAACTTTTACTTCTCTTCAAATTGTTTCACAGTGGAGCCCAGAAGAGGAGGAGAAATTTCGGGCGAGAGTTGTGGAGGCATATGATCGAGAAAGCAGCGCATTTTATTCCACAGCCAGACTTTGGGATGATGGAGTAATTGATCCAGCAGATACAAGAAAAATCCTGGGTCTTTGCATTGCTGCATCCATGAACCGCAAGCCCGAAAGTACAAAATTTGGTGTTTTTAGAATGTAATGCCATTTCATTGCCTACCAGTTCTCATCCCCTGAGACTACCAGTAGCCTAATAAAATTACGCGACAATAAAGTGTCGAAGATGAAGTGACAAGAATGGAGAAGAAATACTTTGGGATTGGTTTGATGGGTTGGAGTTGTAAATTTGTTACTCGACAGGTGCAAAATCTCATTAGAAGAATGACAGTCTGATTTTTCTGATTCTCTGGAGAACTAGTAATGTGTAGCGTTTGGAAGTAAAGTTGTAGCACGTTCTACACGTGAGATGATTTTGATGCTAATTGCAAGTGCACTCAATTTTGCCTCTTGCTCAAATAAGTATACATCTGGTTTATCAATGGTATAGAGGACAAGAATCTATTTGCCCAATTATTTTATTTTGGTTTTATCACATTTTGCACTCGCAAAACCTACCATTAAAATAACCGACAATTACTATAAATTTGCAAAATCATAGTTGTGAACCAGTTATGTTAGTGCAGCAAACAAGTCATTTATACAATGGATCATGCAATTACAACCAAGTATATAATTTTTTGGACGATGCTAATTGTTCAGTTATAATTAAGGTGTGACAATCAACACTGAAATAATTATCATTATCCCATTATCTTATACATAATTGTAATATGAATTATGTCAACATTTTTTGTAGGGTAATTCTACTTGTATAATTAGTACAAGTCATTTAATTGTACAACTACAACTATCGTAGTCCTTTTTCACCAAAAGTTTGAGGGTGAGATTCTTATGCAATGTTGAATTGTTGATTGGATGATATAGATAGGGATGAACAACGAGTTAGATAGTTCGTGAGCTCGTGTATTTGGCTCGTCAAAAGTTCGGGTTTGACTCGTCAAAACACGGAGTTGGACTTGGACTGAGCCGAAAAATTGGGGAATGGACAGTTCGGGTTCGGCTCGTAAAGTTCGTGGACCGGCTCATGAGTTCGTCAAATTTTAATGCGTTACAATTTTAAATTTTTTAATTGGAAAACTATTTTCATTTTTATTTTTCTAGTTTAATCATATTCACTTTTAATTAATTAATATCTACTTTTAACCCCGTATGAACAAGTCATGCTAATTAATTTAACTTATTGAAATAATTATTCAAAAAAGTAAATTACTTAAGTAATTGAATATTTGAAATAGTAATTATATATAAAAAAACCGAGCTGAACAGAGTCGTTCGTGGACTACTTGGGTTCGGCTCGTGAGCCGGACAAGCCAAGCCGAACCCGAGCTCAAAAATTGGGTCACGAGCCGAGCCGAGCCAAACCGAGCTCGTCTTCAACGAGCCAAGTCGGCTCGACTGGGCTCATTTGTCATCCCTAGATATACATAATTTTCAAGGCTTAGAGGCTCTTTAAATGAAATATACTCTTCTTAATATAATAATAAGACAAGTGCCACCTAGGCAAAGTGCCTAGGTGGCAATGCCATGTTTGGCATTAGTTTTAGGAATTAATTATTTTTCTAATTTCATTTATATTGCTTTCCTTATTTAGTATTTTTTTATATGTACATTATCTTTTTTATATGTATTCTATTTTTTGAATAAATTTACAAATTCTTTTAATTATTTTATATTTAGTGTTGTATTTCAATTTTTGAATATTACATTTTAGTTATTTTATATACATCTTAATTTTCAAATTAATTATATAGTTGAAGTGTCAGCTTAGCATCATGTCAGGTTGGTAGCGATAATCTGTTTTAGAAAAAAAGAACCTTTTCACATATTTAAAAAAAAATAAAAGATCATCTTTTTTGTAGTCGCCACATTAAGGTGAATGAAATCAGCTAACAGTGAAAAATCAATTCAAGCTAAATGTACCAATTCAATTTAACATTCATAAAGTTTATATACGTCTGTGTAAACCAACCATAAGATTATTGTTAATCATATTGGAAATATATTTGAACAATGTATGACTTATAAAACGTGTTATTAAGATTATTGTTTTGTTTAAATAAGCATATTATCTAAATTTTGTTTTCAAATATTATGTTATTACCTTAAATCATCAATTATGTAATTGATATAATATTTTTCTTAAAAGACAATATTTCACACCAAAATTTGTAAACCAATATTGAAATCTATAATATTACATATGTTTCGTTATTTTTATTATATATATTCACAATAATATATTATCTTATTTTATAATAATATTTTATATATACCATCTTAATTGTCCCGTGCAACGCACGGGGGTAATACTAGTTATTATAAAGAGACAAGTATTAAAATTGAGTTCCAATTAACTCTTTATTTTAACTTTATGAGATAAAGAGAGAGTTTGGCTTTTCAAATTTAAATAGTAAAACTCACTTTCTATTATTCAGAGTGTTCGTCATGGCGGTAGCTCTGATCGCTTCAGACGATTTTCTCCCTCGACCGGACTCCGTTTTGAAATCCGAAAATTTTGTTGGATTCATCACGACGAGACGGAGCTCCAGCAATTTGGAAAAAAAATTTTGGACACCGTGGCGGCCGGTGGTGACCGATCAAAGATCAGTCAAAGTTTTTTGTTAAAAATTAACCAAAAACTTTGACTGATCTTTGACCGGTCACCACGGGCCGCCACGGTGTCCAAAATTTTTTTTCCAAATTGCTGGAGCTCCGTCTCGTCGTGATGAATCCAACAAAATTTTCGAATTTCAAAACGGAGTTCGGATGAGGGAGAAAATTGCCCGGGCGGACCGTAAGCTATGGTCCGCCCGGGCGGACTAGAAAATTATTGTTCTATTATTTAATGTCTACAAGTTTCAATATTCTTTTATTGCTTCTACCAAATAACAATTAATTTTATTGGTTAAAGATAACTGAAATTATAAATATTAATTAAAAAGTAAAAGAATGCAATAATTGTTATAAATAAAGAGCTTGTTGGAGTTCATTAAAAATTTTGATATCTAAATTAAAATATGCCCTTATAATAATGTAAATTATACTCTTTAAAGATAAAGATGTTGTTGGAGATGCTCTTAATAGCCAGTCAAGACCCTATGTTTATACTCGCAGTGCACTAAGGACCTGATTTTTTTTTCTTAGCATTTTCGTCCCCTAACTAATGTTTCCTTGCGTCATAATGACTTTTGACATTTATACTCTTCAATTTCTAGGCACCACTAGGACATGGTCTGACTTGCCGGTGCGTTTGGTCGTCAACCACCACCATTGGGTGCGACTCATTATGGGTAACAATTTTATTAACTGGCCCAACCTCTACTTCAGCTCCTAAGGTGTCCAAATCAAAGCCTAAAGTTCGATTTTGGAGCAAATTTTGGGTCTTTTTTAATTGGAAAACTATTTTACAAATTGGCTTCTTGGGGCTGTAAGACATCATTAGAGGATGGTATAAATCCATTTTGAACCACCAATTTGGAGGAAACAAGGGGCAATTCGTTAGATTGAAAACTAGAGTTTATATAATTATTTGTGATTATGTTCAATCTATGAGTACACATTCGAAATTAAGTTTGGGAATGATTAATCAGGTCAGGGGCGCTTGTTTCTAGGGTAGGAAATTGAGTGGAAGTGGCTGGAATCATAAAGTTGGTATATGGTGCAAAAAATGGCCTTTTTTTTATATTTTGGATTGAGAGACGATTTTGCAGCTGTTGGTGAAATTTGTGGTGGCCGGCGAGGGTTGGGGAGGGGTGGAGGAGTTAGGGGGTAGTGGTGGCGAAGGTGGAGATGCAGCGGTGATGGTGGTGGTGGAGTTTCATGGAAGATGAGGGTTAGGTTGCATGTTTCCAAAATACTATTATATAGTGAATTGTAAATAAACTTATTTAATTTTATTTAATTAAGAGGATATTAATGTCTTTGTACCATAAAAAATCCTTATGGCGCAAGGAAACATTAGTTAGGGGACGAAAATGCTAAGAAAAAAATACAGGTTCTTAGTGTACAGCGAGTATAAATGTTGAGTCCTGAATGTACTTTTAACCCTAATTTTCAAAGATAGAGAAAATTATTTTGAAGGAGGAAAGCGACAAAAAAAGTCGTGAAAATAAATCCCCACGGGCTCGACGTCGTTTTCGCACAGGCTGCCAGACACAGGTTGAACTTGTGCATATATACACATCCAATAAATTCATATACAGATCGCCACGGTTGCAATTCGTACGTAGAGACAGATCAATCGATTTGGAAATATCCGGGACAAAAATGGCGGCTACGTTCTGTGCTTCTACTTGTTATTCCACGGCTCCTCCTCTCTCTCGTCCTCTGCCTCTGATATCATCAAACTCCCGATGTCAAGTGCAGTTCAATCGCCGATTAGGGCTCTCTTCACGGCTGAAATGGGGCTCCGCTGCCCGAAACCCCCGATCTCATCTCCAGGTTCTCTGCATTCGCGATACCAACGGTAAATCAAATCCTTAGTTCGTTCAATTGAATAGTACTGGTATTTCTCGATCAGGACTTAACGACAGTTTTGATTGTGATTAGTGTGATGAATGAACTGCAAAATAATTTGTGTTCTCCTGTTGGTTTTTTCATCTGGCTTGATGTTTGGTTGACTCTACAACAACTCAACAAGAAATGGTTGCTGTATAAATAATACAGAAATTTGCATCTTCAGAAACTGGATAATGCTTATTTCTAGTTGCAGATTGAAAATAAGGCCTCTAAGGCTTGGTTTATCACGTGCTAATAAATTTGGGGTGAATGTGGTGTTGATTCATCAATTATAAGAAAGGTTAAAAGACGTCAAGATTTAGACAGATGATTTAAAACACAATAATGAATAGAAGCAAGATTAGATAGACAAGTCCTACAAATTTCTAGATGAGAATAATTTTCTTGGTGGTCCAAGAAGCTTGCAGGCACTTTTACAGCCCAGGATGCACAGCGTATCAACTTGAGTAAGCGAGCGATTACTAATGTTCTTCAATCTTAACATGAGGCTGAAAAGTATATGAAGAAACCATATTATGTATGCAAAAATGAATGGTTGTAGATTTGCAGTTTTTCAATATCTCACCTTCCAGGTTGGGTATCTACTTAATTGAAGGTTTATAGGGTGATGTGTGAGCAGTTAGCAATTTTTCAAACAGTTATCACCAAATTTAAATTAAAGCCCTCTTTTCATTTCAATTGCAAGTTACTTGGATTATTTATGATTTTGAGTGTTTTGGACATGAGCTGGAATGCTTGCTTGAATATAGCTAACAAGTTGACAGAATTCCATTCAACTAATGGCTGAGGGATGCAGAATGCAGTAAACTAGAAAGGGGGTTCAGAAAGAACGAGAAAGAGAGAGAGAGAGAAAAAAAAAAGGAGATATATTAAGGAAGAAACATGAGTTCACATTCAATAGCAAGAGGTGACTAAAACAAAGAATTAATGCCCTTTTTATAAGGATTTAATGATCGTAAATCTAATATAAATCGAAAGCTAAATAATAAAATAATCCTAATCTGTTCTGCCCTGAATGCTTCTACTGTTGCACGACATTTTGAGTGGGAAATCTGGCTTTAGTTTTTCGTCCAAAACATTGTGAAATGAGTAACAGTTATATCCATTGGATCAAATATTATCAAATGATAAAGGTGCTCTGTGTTCTTATCAGTGACACACTTCTACATTCTTTGCCTTTGTGCAGCTGCTGTCATAACTGGCAACTCATGGGATAAGCTGATTTTGGACAGTGATAGCCCTGTACTTGTGGAATTTTATGCTCGTTGGTGTGGGCCATGCCAGATGGTTCATCGAGTGATTGATGAGATTGCAACAGAATATTCTGGGAGACTAAAATGCTTTATCCTGGATGCTGACAATGACTTGAAAATTGCTGAAACATATGATGTTAAGGCTGTTCCAGTGGTCTTGCTGTTCAAGAATGGTGAAAAACGCGAGTCTGTCATTGGTACTATGCCTAAGGAGTTTTATGTGGCTGCCATTGAGAGGGTTCTAGCTTTGTAGTGTCGCTATTGTGACATTAGATAAATGCTCTCTTCTTCAAAGATTCACATGTCCAAAAATTTTGTAAATTGATGTTTTGGCTGTATGCGTTCTGTTTAGACATTTTTGCTTGCTCATTTTCTGCTCCAGTTTATAATACACTAGGCCTTTGTATAGGAAACAATTGTCCCATGTATTAAGAATGTGTCTTGGGATATTTTTCTCTGTTTAGTGTAAGGTTCATTGGCAAGTAGAACACTATTTTTCCGGATAAATGAATCGAGGATTTGGGTGACTGTGATAACAGCTTTTGTTGCCTGATCTTTCTTGGTTTGTTTACATTCATGTACTGTTGCATGCGCATAGGTACAAAATGTTAGATGATAATTCATGGCTTATAATTTATAGCTGCCTTTAAAGTATGCAGAGTCATTGAATGCCTCTGTGAGCACAATTTATTGTGTTAATGATACATATCACATCAATATTGAATGTGATCGTCTAATCATGGGCATCTGGTGCACATGTGAAATGCATTCTGTACACACAAGTACTGTACAGCTGAACATTAGATTTGTTTGTGCCTGTTAACATGCGGCTTTGTTTACTCTCATAAACACCACCTGCACCAAAATAAAGCTTTGTTCAGGGCCATTGAAGGCAGGTAATGGGGCTGCAGGGAGACACTCATTACTGCTATTTACTGCTATTTAAGTAATTAAGCCCCTGGTATGATTGAAATTTTTATAAGTTTTTATGGATTTTTATGTGAAGGAGGAGAGAGAATGAACGGAGTTGAATAGTGGAAATTTGTGTAGTATATGTAGGTCTTATGAGATATGTGAATACGATTAGTTTGATTAAATTTAAATTTAGAAAAAATGGATAAAAATGTATTAAAAAATGAGAAAAATCGCAGTCCTAATCATGCTTTTAATTAATATACACCTGTAAATGAAAAATAAATATTGCAATGTTAATATTGGATAATGTGGTCAATAAATTTAAAAGGGAGTATCATTTTTATAATATTTTTTTCCAATTTTTTAATTCATTTTTATTCATTCTTTCTTTTGGTCAACCAATCATATCCACATATTCATATATCTCGTGAGATTTATATATACTACACAAATATCTATCATTTAATTCCACCAATTCTCTCTTCTCTTTTACATAAAAATTCGTAAAAACTCAAAAAATTTCAATCCTATCACCCAGGGAGAAATAGAGAGGAGAGAGAAAAAGTTGAAAAATAGGGAAATTTAAGTGGGGGAGGGAGAGGGGGAGAGAGAGACGTAATTCAAAGTCCATATTAATGCTTGACATTGTCAAGCAGGTTGTCAAGTTTTAGACGTTCTCCCTGACATCATTGTCCACATCTTTTGCTTGTGCCATGCATTGTCTATTGGGTTCTTTACAATTTTATGGAAATCTAGATTTGAAATTTTAAAAATAAGGAAAAATTACAAAATTACAAAAATCCTACATTTTCGATCCATTATGCATGCTTGCACGGGACAAATGCTCCCAACAAATTTTGTGACATGTAGTCCCATGGTACAATTTTTTCTCCCAAAAATTCGGAAAACTACGGATAACTCATAGATGAAAGATAAAATTTGCAAAAAAAAGAAAAAGAAAAAGGGATATTAGCACCAAAGAAGGTTGTGGTTGAAACGGGCTCATGGAGAAATGTGAAAAACATATATTATCCATCCAAAAAAGACACAATATGTAAATTCTACTCCCAAAACAATTTAGACTATTATACACCCATTACACAACTATTACAAATCACTGCACAATCATTACACAAATATGACATACCTTTTACACAATTTGAGTGATGTTACACACCCATTGCACACCTATTACACAATTTGTGTAATGCAGTACACACCCATTGCACATTTTGTGTAATGTATTACACGCTTAACGTAATTTCACACAATCATTGCACACCTATTACACACACATTACATAAGTATTTACACATTATGTGTAACGGATTGATAATTAAATTTGGACGTCACCCAGATTTTGTGCCATGCGATCACCTGGCATGTCTCCCAAAATTACACTGTGCACATGCAATTGCGGATGCCGAATGTTAGTAATAAACCACGCGCGATTGCAGGATTTTCATAATTAAGTAGGTTTTCCATGATTTTTGAAATATTAAAAATAAAACCATATTTCGTGTAATTTCTCTTTTCTATTTCAAAGGGTGTGTTTGATTGTGGCCAAATGCATGTAAAATGTCAAATCGTGGAAAATATTTTCCTACTTTTGTTGTTTGATTGTAACATGTAAAATACATTTGTTTTACAAGGTACAATCACTTCATGCACCATTTTGGCCAAATGCATGTAAAATGTTTTCCTATGGGTTTAGGTGGGAAAACATTTTACATGTAAAATGCTTTTCATGTAAAATATTTTCTTCTAATCAAACACACCCGTTCATGTCCAAAATTCGCCAACCTTTGGTAACGCCAATTGGGCTAAAAAATTTTGAAGTACACCGAATGAGGAAGTATCTAGACCTAATGAAATTCAAAAATGCTGTAAGTACACACAAACCAATGCCGCGCACTTAAATTAGTAATTTTGCCTGTCAATTGGGTGATTTAACATAAAAATGAGGGGTAAATTTAAGAATTTAAGTGTGCGTAATAAGTGTAACATTGATTTGTGTGTCCTTATAACATTATTATTCAATAAAACTAGTATCACGCCCGTGCGATGCACGGGAATAATTAAATTTATGTACGATAAATAATTGATATAAAATTAAAAATATGAATGTTGAATTACATAATTTATGTAATTTGTGCATAAGAGATTGCATAATTGTAAAAAATTATTAAAATCTATAATATTGTATATTATAGTCAACGCAAAAATTGCGGAGTAAATTCACAATTGTAAATTATAAAAATTCACGTGCATCGCATAATTAAGAAATTTATCAAAACGTGTAACTTTAATTCTAATTACCGTGCCTAGCATTGCACAACAATGCTCGTGAAGATTAATTAATTGTAAATGAACCATTAGGAATGAATATATAAAAATTCTTTGATTATCAAAACGTATCTTTTTCGTTGATACATATCAAATTTATATTGATTACCTTTTTTTCCTTCTGAAATGAACATTACACACTCTAAATTTTATAATTTTATACATTCTTTTAGTGATTAGCTGTAATTGTTACTTAATTTTAGCTTTATTGTATAAGAAGTATTATACTTAATTTTATGTAACTTAAATTTGTAGTAACACCAACAATTTTCCTCATCTATATAATTCATTTGATTTCTTTTCAATTACATAAACTGTATGTTAATTGTAGAATAAAAAACTTTTTATTTATAATTTTATATATGTAGAAAAGGCAAAAAAATATGCAATGCAAAATTCAGTTAGTGAGCATATCACATCAGAAGCATTAAAAACAAAAAATATTATTTAATTTTTTTAATTAGAAATAGTATATCAAATTGGCACTGCCAATAGGGTGTTCACCAAATGTGACACTTCAATTATAATAATATAAAGATTAATAAATTACTATTTTTCTTAAAAATAAATAAATTATTCTACATAAATCTAGTTATAATTTTAACCACTCACTATTTGATTTTCAAAATGAAAAAAGTAAAAAATTCTCACTATTTTTTAATAGACCAATTCACGTAACCAAGCAAAAATATCAAAACCTACAATTTTATCACGATAAAATTAAATAAAATATAAAAAAATTATTATTTAATATTTTGAATTATAACTTTAAAAAAATGAAATTATATATAAAATCTTTCCAACATAATTTTTTTTCATTAGATGTTTGTTTTAGATATTGGTTATTTTTAGTCATATTTTTAATTACTACTAATTAATGTTGGTTTATTTCCAAAACTAATTTTATAATTTTCTTAAAATATTTAATATATGCCACATTTGCATCTTTGCCTACGTGGCACTTCACAAATTATAATATAAAGATTAATGGTATGATAATATAACAATTCAAAATATAAAGATAAAGATTAATAAATTACTCTTTATTTAAAAATAATAAATTATTCAATGCAAATTCAATTATAATTTTAGCACGCCCTATTTTATTTAAGAATAATCCACTATTTGAATAATCCATTGCACATTACAATCAAAACTATCTAAAACTATAACATTTTTTTAATGCGGTGAAAATAAAATACTTATTATTTAATGTTTTTAATTAAAAATTTGAAAAATGAAATTACATTTAAAGGTTTTCGAAAACTATTTTTTTCTTATTAAATTTTATTTATCACATTTAATGATAAATTTATGTTTCATTAAAAAATAATTATATTTAAAGAATTTTCCCTATTTATATCTACCAATTAATATTGGTTTATTTCCAAAAATAGAATTTCTTTTTTTTTTTTTTTAACTACAAAATTGATTTTTATGTTTTTTTAATATTAATGAGTGCCACGTTGGCACTACTGCCAACGTGGCACTCCAGTTTTTATAATATAAAGATATGGATTATGCTTTAATAATTTAATTATTTTTATTATTTACAAAATTAAATTTTAAAAAGTGTGAAAATGAACTAAAAAATATTTTTAAATTAAATAAGTTCATTAATATAATATAATTAATTGATATAATAAGATTTAATAACATTCCTATTTTAGTTGATTATTAAATGTGGATCTAATTATTAAAGGAAACAAAATCGTGTGGATGCATGATTCTTAATTTGTAGGACTACGAGTGCAAATAAAAGATTGCAAATAAAGCTTTGGCGGGAAAGGACTAAGGATGCAAATACTTAGCTATTCTTAATATATAGATTTGCTCATAATTCAATTGGCCCCCTTTTTTTTCGATAGATTGTGCATTACCCAAGTTACTTCTTAAAACGGATTTTTACTTTATCGGAAGAAATAAGAATATTGAACATGTGATGAAAAATATCATAGATTTTGAAGAGCAACAAAAGTTTTTTTTTTTTTTAAGTATTAAATTGTGATACTAAAATATTATAAAGGAGGGTTGGACTTCATTGACTTGGTGCGTTTCAAGAGAGCGTTGGTGGCAAAATAATCTTGGAGGCTCTTCCAGCATTCGAACTCCCTGGTTTCGAGAGTTGTGACTGGGAAATACTGTTCCCGAGTTACTTTCTTGAACGTTCAAGGGAATAGTGGGTATTCCTTTGCTTGGTAGAGCATCCTATGGCCTTGGGCTTGGGGGTTTGATGGTAGCCTAGGTTGAAGATTAGAGTTAAATTGTATGATTTTTGAAAGGTTTAGGATATTTGTGTAATTTTTATTGTATTAGTTTATCATATTTATCATATTCAAAAATTCCAAAGTAAACACGCTTTCTAATTTTCTTGTTTTAGAATTAATTTTTGAAAATGACAAACCAAGTGCCTTTGTTTTTTTTTTTTTTTTTTGAATATGCCAAGTGCGTTTTTAAATTTCTCATAACAAACACTCAAAACAAAATAAAACTCAAAACAGAAAATTAAAACTCAAACATAACACTGCCAAAGTATTTGTATGTTTAACCTCCTTTTTTATGTTTTCGAGTTTTTGGGCCGAGATGATCCGATATTTTTGGGGCGCTAGGTGAAATATTATTTAGAGGCTCTAAAAATACTAATAATTAAGTTTATATGTAGACAAATTTAATATTTGTGGGCTTTTTATATTTAAAAGAAAATATTTTTTATTTGAATTAGCGCGATCATCCATACTTCGGACCGTCTCTATTTTTGGGCCCACATTTGACCTATTTTTTACGTTTAACAATGCCTAAGATAATACCGCCCATTGTCAACTGTTTTTAATATTAAATTACGTAAATTTTAAATTTATATCAATCAAAACTTGATTTTAAAACAAAAAAAAAAAAAAAAAGTGAAGAAAGAAACTACTCTTTACGCTGTTTTTGTACTTCAATAAAAGAAAATAAAATTTCTACTCGGACCAGAATTTTCAAATTCCTTATCCTTTAAAGAGAAGGAAAACTAAATAAATAAATAAATAAATGCACATGGTACAACAGCAGAAAATTGTCAGTCAATTGTGGGTGGGTTCACACGAGGCTATTTCGTTCGCAATTTCCACCTAGCACGTCACCGTGATTCGCCTCTGTGTTTCAGACAGCCATACCCTGATTTAGAAACTGTTCCAATCATAATTTTCATAATTCTTCCGTTCTTCCTTCCCCGCAGAAGAAATCTAGACAGATCATCAACGAATCTACCGTACTCTTATCCGTTTCAGGCAAGTCGCCCTCGTCCCTCTGTTATTCAGAAACCCTAATTTGAAGCGTAAGTGGAAGATTGTTGGATCTAAAATTGCTTGTTTCTGTTCCTGTTTCCTCAGCACCAAAGAGTAAAGCTGAAGGAATCAATGGCTATGTTGATCTGTTTTATGATTAGTCAATCTATTAATTTCTTTACTCCGTTTTTTGTCCGGGTTAACTTTATGTAGTTTTTCCCGTATCCTCGCTTCGATGATTTCATCATGAATTTTCCTGTTAACAGTATGTTGTTGGTGATTATGTTGTCCTGTGACGTTGATTCTCTTTATTTTTATAATTTTTCTACCATTCTTAAAAGTTCTTGTAATGTGCAAAATATTAGAAGAATTACCGTTTATCCAGCTATTCTTTACTTGCTTCACAATTTTCTGCAGAATTAGTAAGAATTTAATAGCGATGCTTTATTAAATTAGCTATACCAACCTTCAACAATTTGAAGGTTTACCCAATACTTTGAAGCCTTAATTGCAATCTCCCGTTCTCTCCTCTGCCGAACATTATTTAGTCATCATTAATTATTTCAATTTCCCATTCTCCTCACAACCTTTGCTTGATATCAGGAACCTGACGTTGCTTGAACTCTTTCGAAATATTTATGTCAAGTTCAAATATGTCTTTGATGTTACCACCAGAAAGCTCAGATGACAAACGCATGGCAAATGCAAACAGGGGCCCACCTCATTGTTATTTAACTCAAACACATAGCATTGCAAGAAGTTCTGTGGCTATACTCTGGGACATAGAAAACTGTCCAGTGCCAAGTGATGTTCGCCCAGAAGATGTGGCCGGTAATATTAGGATGGCTTTGCGGGTCCATCCCATAATTGACGGAGTTGTCACAACTTTCTCTGCATATGGAGATTTCAATGCATTTCCAAGGAGATTAAGAGAAGGGTGTCAGAGAACAGGTGTTAGATTAATAGATGTTCCTAATGGGCGTAAGGATGCAGCTGATAAGGCAATCTTGGTTGACATGTTCCTTTTTGCTCTTGACAATCGTCCACCGTCATCCATCCTGCTTATCTCAGGGGATGTTGATTTTTCTCCTGCACTTCATGTTTTGGGCCAGCGTGGTTATACTATCATCCTTGTAATTCCTTCTAGGATTAATGTTTCATCTGCTCTGAGTAATGCTGGCCATTTCGTTTGGGATTGGACGAGCGTTGCTCGTGGGGAAGGGTTTGTGCCGCCTCCTAAAACGTTACTTCTTCCACATTTAAATCAAATGAATGTTAGCGGGTTTTTGAAGGGACGTGAGATTACTGACAATTTGGATTGTCAGAATGAAGAAGAAGAAGCAATTGTGTTTAAAGGAATCTCCAGAGGCTTTTGCAACAAAAGGGATTACTCATTGATCTCCCAGCCAACATCTGAATATAATGGTAGTTCAATACCAGTGCCCTATTATCCTATGTCTTCTGGATCACACAGCCTCCCATCTGGGTTGAATGAAGTTTCTGTGAAAACTTCTACTTCGTGTAACCAGAATGACATAATGTGGGTGCAACCTGGAGATTTGAATGGCTTGAAGGGCCAATTGGTAAAGTTGCTTGAATTGTCAGGTGGGTGTTTGCCTCTAATCCGTCTATCTTCGGAATACCAGAAAATCTACGGAAGGCCTTTGTATGTGTCTGAATACGGGGCACTTAAGCTTGTAAATCTTCTGGAGAAGATGGGTGATGCAATGGCTATTGAAGGAAGAGGCACAAGGAAGTTTGTCTACCTCCGTAACTCAAAAGCCATACCTGGTTCTTGTCCCATAATTTTAGCGAAGAGGGATAAGAAAGAAAAAGAGGCTCAAGATCCCATTGATGTTCTTGCAAGAGCTGGATCTTCTTCATCAGAGGATGAAAGGATGGTTGTAGAGGAACAAGATAACCGTAGTGGCATTCAGAAATCTAATTTAGAGACATCTCCTGAATCTGAAATTATCAACGAGAGCCTCAATATGTTTAAATATCAGCTTCAAGAGATTATGGTAAGTTATTATTGTCGGATCTCTTTTGGTTGTTTTGAGTCGATCTATCAACAGAGATACAAAAGATCAATAGATTACCAAAGCTTTGGTGTGAATGATTTGGAGGAGCTTCTACATAAGGTAAGAGACATTGTTGTGTTACAAGAGGAACCAGGAAGTAAGATGAAATTTCTGGTTGCTGTCTGTGGGTAGAAGAGTTTCGACTCCTCTCTTGGCATTGTATCATGTTGGTCAAAGATATAATGAGGTATTCTCATTGCTACTTGTTCTTAACATGTTCCCTTTTGGTTTATAAATAGGATACACCAACTCCAGGGGCGTTTATGTAGTTATTTATTGTGTGTAACTTAGTCTTTGTTTGTCATTCTCAAAATTTTTCATGTTATACACATTTCTTAGCGGCTGAATCTGATCAACTAAGGAAAGATCATTGTTATCGCAACATCATTATTCTATCCGTTTGTAGTTATTTTTAAAGCATATCAAGAAATTCTAATTACCGGGGAAAAAAAAAATCTAATTACAATTGCAACTAAAATTCATTCTCAGGTTGCAAACCTATCTTGCTGTGGTGCTGCCTTTCCATGATATATGCTATGCTTCCTTGCAATGCAAGTCACTGCTGTTCAGTTGCTGCAGTTTTTCTGTTGATAGACACACCTTTATTGTGACCTGGTTTGAACAAAAGACATCCTGAGTAGCCATAAGAGCTCTTATTTGCATCAGTGATCATGTTGCAGTTATATCTGGATCTTTATATCTGTTCAGTTGGAAGCAGATGACTCATGCTTACCCAATTTCCAACAACTGTTCATCCTTTACGGTAATTTAATGCATATTTCTTTCGAGAATCTGCATTTACTTCATTGCTGAAAGTGGCTCTATGAGGAGCATATGGACCATTTATGCTTTGCTTTAATTGGCTGCAATTTACTGCCTTTTATCTGTAAGCATGACAAATCAAAGTTTTTAAACCTTTATTTAGATGGATGAAGGTAGCTGTACACAGTACATTTTTTAGATCACCAGTACATTGATGTTTTATTTATGCAATATATTGATGTAATCGTGACAGTGCCCTACGGGTACAATAACATATGCCCACGTGGATATCACGTCAGCGCTGCTTTTGAAAGTTGATAAATATCAAGCATCAGAGTCACATTCCAGTTTCTACAATGCCAGCCAGTCGGATGCCTACTCTTTTAACACCTATGAAGGTGCAAATAAGGTTGCACAACAAGAGGGCTCATCATTTCCACTTGAAGAACAGATACATCTTTTGCTTTGATTGCAAGCTAATGATACTGATTCTTATGTCCAGTTGAAGAAGATTCATCATGTCAATGGCTTCTGTAGCCGTGAAGGGTTCAAAAGGCAAGTGCTATCATGATGTCATGTTTGATATGTAATGCTAGACTCCATAGAGCACAACCAAGTGCATGAATTTTTGTAATGCTCTTTTACCATGTTCTGTGCTATCAACGTACCAAATAGACCATCAGGTTATCCTATGTGTACTGCCAAGAAAAGAAATAACTACCGGTGTTCCTATTTATGCTAAAATCTGCTGGGGCATATAATTATGATAATTTCTCGTTTTACTATTAAATTGTCACCCGCTGCTGAGAAAGCATGTGCCGCTACATCAAATAAAAAGCTGTAATGCTTAAAGTCAAAGCTTAACATTATCACTTTGTACGCATTACAGTTTTACTTCGCGCATATAATATACGCTTACTACTTTTTAGAATATTGACACAGAATAATCCACGAAGCACAAGGAACATTTCAAATCTAACAGCCAAGGAAGATATGAAAGATCAGACGCTAACAATTTACATTTCAAATCTAACAGCCAAGGAAGATATGAAAGATCAAACACTAAAACTTCATTGCTAGCAAAATTTCAAGAGCCAATGGGGAAAACATTTTAGACTCTCTCTAATTTACCACACTGTAATCTCTCTCTCCAAGTTATTTCGTTTTCTCATCTCTTGAATAACAATCCTCGTGTTTTCAATCGTTCCACACTCCCGTGGTATTTCACCCAAAATGGTTAGTTAATACATTATAACATCTGCAATTAGCATCCCATTGCACAAAGTTATGCGGACAAACCTGAATAACTACACCGATGGAATGTTATGAGGTGACTGAGGTGAACCAGTTTCAAGTAAGAAGCTTCGACTACAATAAGACCTAGACGTACTTGAAGAAGAAGCCAGACCTCGTACATCCCCACTGAAAGATATACCATCGCCTCTCCTCGTGTTACCTCCACTCGTCCTTCTCCTACTTTCAGCTTCTCCATATTCTTCATCTTCAATAGCTTCAACAAACCCACTATGCAACACTTCAGTACTTTCATACAAAAGTCTAAGGACTTGCTTAATTGACGGTCTTGCCCTCCCTTCTTTCTGAGTACACCATTGTACAATTTCCAAAATTGTTTCAAGTTGGTCAAAGTCAAAAGCATCCCCAAGATTGGGATCTACGAGCTCGGTTATTCTGTATTCCGAAGTAAAAAATGGTCGAGACCATTCGACCAAGTTTTTGTTGTCTTGTATGGCTCGTCTTGCAGTAACTAGCTCTAGTAAAACTACTCCATAACTGTATACGTCACTTTTTTCTGTGAGCTCTTGAGTAACCACATATTCGGGATCCATATAACCTGATAATCGTTTAATGGATTGATATCTCTGGATAAGGCATAAAAAGCTATCACAAAAGTAGATTTTGTCCAACAAAAGTACTGGACAATCCATTTTGCCGAACAAACCATTAACGTTTTGGTGTCCTATGAGCTATACAGTTAAGACTTTTTAATCAAAGAGGATTTTGGCATACCAGGAGTTCCCCGGATATCAGTGTTCACAGGTTCAAAGCAAACAGAGCCATCTTTTGAAGCATGAGCGAGGCCAAAATCAGCAACCTAGAAGAGCATTAAAGAACAGTGAGTCATTTTCTGTCGCATCCAATGTTTTTCATTGAAGGCGCACATAAAACGTGGAGCAGTAAAAAGCTTTTGAATAAGCGTGAAAAAGCGTTAAAGAAAAAAGTGTGCTTAAGCACAAAAAGTGCAAAAGGCCCCCTCAGCGCTTCTTCGCGTTTAAAGCTTTTAGAACCTTGGTCAAATCAAACCAGGAGCATCTCAGTTAAAATTATTTTATTTGATTATGGAACTTATCATAATTAGATAAGAAAAGGGATCCTAGAATTCATCACCATACAGTTGCATAAAGAGTTGAATACCTTTGCAACAAAATTCTCATCTAGCAATATATTGCTTGACTTAATATCTCTATGACACAGAGGAGGATTACAATAGAAGTGAAGGTACTCCTGCACGCAGAATTATCGTCACGAACAAGTACAGAAGTCTTTGAAAGTGGATTAGTAAATTATTTTTGTTTCAGCTTTATTCAAGAAAATACCAATGCGTTTGCCACATCAATGGCAATCTGAACTCTTGTACTCCAAGACAGAGGAGATCTACCTGGGGCTGAATATAGAAATTCAGTAAAATATGGATGAGTTAAGTTGTAAGCTTTTATAACATGCCATATACTGGAATGAGGTTAAAAGAGCCAAAAACATACTCAGAAGATGATCTTTTAAGCTTCCATTGGCCATATATTCATACATGAGAAACCTGCCAGATAGCACGTTCTTTTAGATTTTTGTAGTGTGCATTGTGCAAATGTCCATGTGTAAATGAGTTTCTGATGTAGGAAGGACAACATAAATAAGGAAACATAAACAAGAATCAATGACCTCTCCTGTCTTCTAATGCAGAACCCCCTGAGAGAAACAAGATGGCGATGATGTAGTCGAGCAAGGAGCTCAATTTCTCGGCAAAACTCGTCCTCTGCTTGCTCAGACACTATGTTCATCCGCTTGACGGCTACTACTAAACCATCACAAAACCGCCCTTTATACACAGTTCCAAATCCTCCTTGACCAATGATGGTGTTGAAGTTATCTGTAGCTTTCTTTGTATCTTTGTAGCTGAATTTTCTGAACATAGAGGATGGACCTTCATGTAATTCATGTTGCCATCCAACAAACAACAATTAAGAAATATGCAATATGGAAATGATTTGGTTAACACTTAATCTACCAAATTTTAGAAATTTAAAGAAAGAAAAACAGTAATCAGAATCTACCATCCTGATATTTTCTTGCAGTGCGAGGAATGGATTTAGTGGATGTCTTGTCTTCTGTATCAGAATCATTGAGCTCTCGTCTTTTCTTACGAATAAGAATAATCAAGATTACGAGCATCATAGCAGCCAATGCCGTAACTGCAATGCCAATGCTTGGAACCAATGTGAGGTGGTAGTGATTCTTCTTTGGAGGTATGCTAGATGAAATTTGAGCAGGGCTATCAGCAATTTGTGGGGAAGGAGATGCCTGAGGTGGAGGCGAAGACGCGAACAACCCTGAAAAAGAGTAGATCGTGACAATGGAAAATGCACAGTTCTGAAGACACATTAATCGTGTATAAAGTTTAAAGTTACACAGTGAGTTCAATATCCAGATTTGGTCAAAGTTGATGCTTGATGAGGTGGTTTCTTATGCATATAGTTTAAGGTAATGAGATGGGTTACATGTTTAGGGCATTTTGGAAATTAGTTAACAAAAATTGGTAAGTGTTATTGAACTTGATAATTAAGTGGCAGGCAAGTAGTTTAGGGAAATGTCCTTGGATAAACAGTAGTTTAGAGAAATGGGCAGGGTGCTTATAGCCAAGTTTCTAGTTTATAACCATATTGCCAAATACGTGCTAACTTTTATATTTTCCAAGAAATAATTCCAATCCTTGCCCACCAAATTGCAACATTTACCAATGCTTTTCCCATCTGTTATCTTCTCTGAAGAAGTCAAGTTGGATAAACGAAGATAAAAGCATAGCTAAGCCTTACAATTTGACGAGAAAGATTGCATTTATCTCTTGGAAAGAACAAATTTATACATCACCTATCTTATTGCCTTAAACTTTATGCAGTCAAGCTCAAAACCACACCGTTACCTTCAACCAAACTGTGTTCATCCACACTACTTCTCCAAACTTCACCGTGATCAAGAGACATTGAACTCATTGTTTATTTTGCCTTGTTTAAAACATCGACAGAATCTAAATAACATCTTTTATGTTTATTACATAGTTGGATGATTGTAAAAATCTCGAAATTGGAGAGCACACTTGTAAGAATGAAACGATACATGCAGAATATGTCAAGAACTGCCTCAAAAGGAGTGACTCAGGTCTCAAATTCATGTTCCAGAATATTCTTCAATTTTAGAGGTCGTTTGGTACAAAATTTTTGAAAGATCATTTTTCTCCAGCATTATTTTTTTACTAATTTCATTGGCTTTTCAACCACAAATTCAAAAATCTCTTCCAAATAACCACAAATATTGTGTTAGTTGGAATCCTCAACGGAGAAAGATTGCTATACCTGGGGGAAGATAGAGCGCTTTCACTCCAAAGAAACAGCTTGCAATGGCAACAGTCGAAGCATAATCAACTTGACTTGCAAGTGCAGCAAAAGTTGCATCTCTGCAAGTACTCAAGGTCATATTATCTGTTGGCCCCAGTAGATTATGAAGATAAACGATACTCGCATTCAAGCACTTCTTACAAATACTGTCCTCTGTAAGTGGCACCTTGCAATTTTCAGTCACGTCACTAAATTTGGGAGACTCCAGCATCTGATTAACAGTTGATCGACCCTGACATTCATAATTTACAGGTATTTTTGTCCCGAAGCCACAAAATACTGATGCATTTCTTGTTATTCCATATAGTTGGAAAGTGTCTGATATTTTACGGAGGCAAGTATCAGTTAAATTCAAAGCAACCCCCAAGTTACTTGTTGCATTGGCATACCGTGAGACAGAAATAGCAATCAGGGCATTGAGGTGTCTACAGCATTTTGCTCGATCTTCTCTTTTGGAGCATTTTGAGGCAGCTGATGTAAAATTAGCCCTACTCAAATCCAACGGGCAATCTGCACGAATTGAAGAATAAAGACACACCAATAAATATGATCATCACATGTTTGGCAAAGCTTAAAGTTTAATGTTTTTTTTTTTTTTTTTTACTTCCATTCTAGCCATGCAACGTTTCTGCATAACCTCTCCAAGTTTTTAATCACATTCTCCTAAAAAAGACAGCTATCTTCTCATTTGATCTTCACCGAACAAGCTCGTATAAGATTAATTTCTAACCAAACACTTTGACATCATTGCTACCCAAACACTTTGAGAAGTTAACTATTGGAGACCACAATTCATACCAGGATTATCAGTTACATCATCATCAGGTAAGATCATGAGAGTGATAAACTCAAGTTCTTGTATTGAATTAGCTAATTACTATCACCGTGCATCATTCCTCTTCCTCAAGTATTGCTTGATCCTAATCTAATAATACAATTCATTGCTAGTCTATATTTACAAACACTATCAACAGCAAGAGTGACCACCACATTAAATGAGCTTAAAATCTTAATTAATCCAGATTCCTGAAAATCATTGCAATATATAGCCTATGTAGATGCCAATAAACAGGCCTGTACAACAATACATATTTCACTTCACAAACAAAAGATGCAAAACCCTCAATGCCATAAAACCCAATACGGACATAAACAACATCAATACATTCCACAATAATGTTTTTCCAAAAACAAAATACAAAAATTGAGCATCACAACAAAGCATTCGAAGTAACGAAGGAGCAAAAAGTTAAGAGGTTCACCAGAAGCAGCCATTGTTACAGAAAGTTGCAATCCAAGGAAGAGCAAAAGCGGTAGTAACAGCAGACAGGCAGGAAACATGGCGGGTCCGTACAATGCCATGGACAGAGGACACAGGAGCTGAGGAAGAGGAGGAGGGAGAACCAGGTTGGTCCCAGAGAGTGAGAGAGAGTGGTGGAGCCAGGACTCCAGCTCCAGGAGCGTGAGAGGTGGCGTCTTTTAGGGCATTCGGCGTATGGAGGTAGGCCAGTGCACAGTACGCCCCTTTCAAGAGGGGTCCGTCGACTAATATTCCGAAAGCGAAGTGAGTGCAGCTTTTGACGATTCGTGGACCTCAAACCCAACCTTTGAATTATTTTATTTTTGTTAGTTAATTAGATCACATCAAAGGGTGAGTGTGCAATGTGTCCTTGCATTTTGACATTTTGAACAATTCGTCCTTATACTTTTCAAAAATTATAAGTGGTCTTGGATTGTTATAATAGATCATATATTCAAGTATAGCCGTTTGATGAATTCTCCAAAAAAAAAAAAGGAAAAAAAAGAGAGAGAATGGTCGTGTAATGCTCTGATTTGCTTGAGACTCCATTCTAATTTATGATATTTTTTGAAATAAATTATCAATGCATTTTACATTTTTTACCTATAGGAACTCAATTTATTTTAGATAAAGTATAGGTCAAGTCGAACCTAATAAAAATTATATTTAAAATGACAAATTAGTTATTACGTAATTGGTAAACCATAGTAATGGATAGCGAAAACCTATCATTTAATTTTTT
Organism: Jasminum sambac; assembly: GCA_018223645.1. NCBI lineage: Eukaryota > Viridiplantae > Streptophyta > Magnoliopsida > Lamiales > Oleaceae > Jasminum > Jasminum sambac. Next base: position 22,375,999 of record CP073648.1, on the reverse strand, counting down.
TTCTTGAATAACAATTAATTTCTAATACTCTATTAAAATGAATCTAAACATTAGTTGTAGCAAAATGTGCTGAATTTACCGAAAATGAAGTTGAAATATCGTTATTCATTATGTGCCCGATATCATACTCATTTTAATTCATATTTTCTCATATATTTTAAAATTTAAATTTGATCAAATAAATCATATCTACATATCTCATAGAACTCACTTATACTATCAAATCTCCACAATTGAATTTTATTCATTCTCTCTCTTTCTATTCTTTAGAACTTATTTTTAAAAGTTTGCTAACACTTTCTATCCCACAAAAAACATGCAATTTTTGGTATCCGCCAAATCCTAAACAAGACCCGTGAATAAACGACACGAGCCTAATAGTTTTGTATAATTTAAAAGGAAATTTGTCAGCCGCCTAAAAGCACGTACTCTCCTCATTCCCAAAACAATAAATAAATAAATAAATAAAAAGCACGTACCCTCCCTATCCCACATTCGAAGTGTGACGATTTTCCAAAACGAGATACGGTAACTTTTTATTTTGTTTAAAAGTTATTTTTAAAATTTAAAAAATAGTACAATTCTAAAATGTGTAATTGTGTAAACGATAATAAATAATAATTTAAAACACAATTCAAAGTTAGATTGAGTGAAAATATGATGAAAGGATTGAACTTACAATTAATTAAATGTTTATTGTTATGAATACTAATTGAAGAATAATTATTAGGTGTTATGAATAATTGAGAATAATTTGGTGGTTATGAATTATGAGGAATAATTTGGTGGAGGAATAATTTGGTGGAGGAATAATTTGGTAAAAGATGTAATTATTATATGTGAATGACTATTATACCCTCGATTTAAATTATGTAATTACGATTGCGCCATTCAAGTTTTCCTATAAATAGAGCTTCAGCTATTAATGAAATTCATTCCTGGTAATTTCTTCAATTCATTCTCTCTAAATTCTCTCTATTGTTTCTATACTTTTATAACACGTTATCAAAGACTAGCCTCTAACCATTCGAAGAATACATGAAGGAGATGCTTCAACAGCATCTTATGATGATCTTCTCAGACGTAAACCGAATTATTATAAATAACCTAATCCATCTCCAATCAATACTTATCTTTCTTTTCTCTCTTATCTTTTTCCCACTTTCTCACGCCTCACTCTCTCTATCTTCCCAATCACCACGTAAAAACATTTACGCAGAGACAAAGAGTTGTGGGCAATTCAAGAATTGGCAAATGGAGAAAATACGCATGCTCAATTCTTCTCCCTAAGAAAAGGAAAAGGTATATATATTATATTACTTTATAATATAATAATATATTAAACTATAATATTCGCTTTCTCGATATAAGGAGCATACATTATCAAAATCAAATTTTCTCGACTCCATTATACTCGATTTAACGAGAGCTTCGATTTGACACCAACATTGATAGGGTGATAACTCGCTTTGAAATATGTTATTATCAAACTTTGAAAATTTACAAATCAAGACACCAACTTTTGAAAAAGTTACAAAATAGTCCTTGAACATTTTGATATTGATAAATTGAAATAGAAAGGAGATAATTTTCAATCGTAAAATATTGATAAAATATTTTTGACAATTTTACCTTTACGAATTGAATTGACAATTTTACCCTTAGGTAAACCGACCTAATTTTGACGACAAGGAAAATGGATAGAATATTCATGAAGAAATTCTAAATCCATTGATTATATAAAATGGCTTGAAGTCCATTTGAGTTAAAAGATCGGAATATTATTTTAACTCCCGAAGAGTTTAATTACATAATATACTTATTCTAAAAGGATAAATGTGCTCTTGTAGAAGTAATGAGTATTTGTTCTAGAAGAACAAATTTGCTTCCCGTAGGTTAGCTCAATATTTAATTCTCGCACTTTATTTACTGCAATTTAATTACTGCAATACCTCCTACTTGATGATGGGTTCAACCGTCACTAAACGGAAGGTTTTATATATTTCTGCACTTTATATGCTAAGTGATGGGTAATACCTTCTACTAAGCATCCTACTCCTCAAGAAGTAGTTAAACATTATGCAATTTAATTCTTGCTATTTAAATTCGTAAATTTATATTTATTGCAATAATTCCCATAAGGTAGGTTCGACCACCTATTGGAGGAAATTTAATTTCTGCAATTTAAATTTATGCACTTTATAGTTTGAGTATATTTCCAATGTGGTGGGTAATACCACACGATTGGTGTGCATATTTCCAATGTGGTGGGTTATACTATACGATTGGTTATAACTAATCCTACTCCGTAAGAAGTAGTTGATCAAATATTCTAATCATACTCTCAAGTAGTAGAGGCGATGAGAATAAAATTACTTCCCCATATATCACCTAATATTAATGGAGAAAATTGAGTAAGTGGTACTTGAAGTCACCATTGGATAAATAGATGAAACTAAAATGCTCAATAGATCCCATGTTGATAAATCAAAGAAAATATATCGCATGGAGAAATTATATGAAGTAATCTCATCGATGATATGAGATTGTATTAATATGAGAATAAAATGCTCTTGAAGAAGCATAATCACTAGATTTCAGATTTGAATAAAGCCAATATGATATTATTATTACTCCGTAAGAAGTACAAAACAAATTAAGTGGAACATATTGAGAATATCAAAAGATGGCATTAAACACTAAAATATAGAAATGCAAAAGAATATACATATCAATCCATAAATGAGGGATGCGTCTCGAGAGTATAAATACTCCGTGAATCTGCCACCATCAACATTAGGATTCATAATGAAATATTTAAAGGATCCGAATTTCTTTTTCGCTGACACCAAGGTCTCAGTGACCGACGGACCTGGCTTCCAGATTCTTGAACATATGCATGAAATTTGATGAGTAGTTCATCAACAGCGTCAGCGTAAATAAGTATTTTTCTCACGAATGAGAGATAAACTTATTATTTACACTCGATCTAGAAACGCTAGTAAGCCATCAAAGAAATTATTAATATTCAACAAACCTATTGGTTTGACATGAAAATTCCACTGTACAACGAGGCTATATTGAATATTTCCTCCAAAGGTGTTGTAGCCACCGAAGGACAATGAAAGCATCACTATTATTCATCATATACATCATGCGCTTGTGGATGGATTGCGCTTGTAGCACCAACCCTGCTGGACCCATGGTAGAACTGGCTCCAATTCGAGTATTAGACCAACTAGATGGAAAGGTATTACACTCGAAACTCTTATTCCCCATGATTGTGCGACCATTATAAGTCTAGCTAAAAGTTTGTTGTTGGTTCCTCCGTATAGTATATTGATTTCTTGTCTCCCTAACTCTTTTACAAGTCGGTTTGTCATATCCACATATTGGATATGGCCTACCAGTTTAGATCCACCAAGAATACATACGGTTTTAATCGAGGTAAAGGCTGACTTGTATGAGATGATTCTAAAATCTCCATATCCATCTCTACTCCTATCTCTCTTTTTGCACTATACTTTTAATGTATGAACATGAGAGATATATGAATCCCTCTATTTAAAGAAAAAATTTTCAAACCAATAATTGAGTGCACTATTTACTTTCTGACAAATATGAAAGAGAAAATGGTAGAAAAATTTTAGTGAAATGACATATACCTATCGGTGATTGAAAAATAATATATATATACATATATATCTTAAAATTGAAAAACAATATTTACAATTACAAGAAAAACATTGATCTTCATTATTACACCAAGCTTTCTTACATAAATATGGAAAAATCATTATACTAAATTTTTCTACTAAATTTACAAACAGGATCTTCTAAAGTAAGTTTTTCAAGGCTGTAACGCGTTTGTTGATCTTTGAATTTGGCCCATAAGGCCATTAGCTCACCTTGTACGTGTCCACTAGGATGTGTCTCAAGAGCCTGTTGAATATCATCCAAAGGCTCCTTACTCAATCCATCCTTAATGAATGCTATTTTATCTTCTCGGTTTCTGGACAAGTACCCCATAGATTTACATCGAGTGTCACATGTCCACCGAGCACACTTGTAGCATCCTCCTAATCTTTTTGCTCTCCGTTTCTTTGAAAAACTACTTTTACCCATACCAGGCATGTATTTAGAAGGAATTGAAACCTCACCAGATAATCGAACCTTTGCTTCAATCAAGCATCGGATATCTTGTGGGATACCCTTATTCATTAGCATCCTTAATCTTTCCAAATTTACATCGATAAATCCTTTTTAGGATTTTGATCGGTAGTGATGGATAGTATTTTCAAGATTTGAGAGCATATGATCCATTATAATGTATAGACCCTTGTTAGGATGAATTTTGCAATAATTTTGATGATTTATTTATAGAATAATACGACGCGTATGAAATAAGACTCGATTTTAAATAAAGCGTAAGAGCTACGATTTCGAATTAAATAATAGCCGGATGTGATGCGTATTAGTGTAACTCTGTTTGAACAAAGAGTAGACAATAATGTCACCAAAAGATGATGGAATATGTCGGTGAATTGTTTCTATGATAAATCATATTGAGCAATATACGATACTAGTGAAATCGATATAAGAATTTATCAACTAGAAGTTCAATAATACTGCTTGCAAACCTGACCGACCATCCCGGTTTAAATAATTATTGAAATCAATATTTCAAGTGAAGAATTAAAGGAATTCTTCAATGATTGTTCTCGATAAATGATGAAATCATTACTAGCCAATATTGAAATAAATCCCAAATATATCCGGAATAAAGGATGAGAAATATGGGCCCATTTCATCCTCCATGTGGACTACTAGATATTATGATATGGATCCACTAGATAGTCACATGTGTATATGATTCGTAATTTGAAATTTATTTAAATATTTGCTCACGGTATGAGCATGATTTTCAGATTTAATGATAAAGCTAGTAAATGTATATCCCAATACTTGAATAAATCACTCAAGGATTTGAGTATGCATACAAGTGGGATATTATATGGCAAATTATTTAAAGTCCTCAAATAAATTGCCGATATCGAGAATAGAATGCAAACGGTCTAAATTCCCATATTAAGGTGAATGATGAGAACATATATGATTAAAATCATACCAACTGTATGAGTTTTGGTGTTCTAAATTTTCTCAAAGATGAGGGGAGTATTAAAGGTTGAAAATGATATGTGAAATGCATCATGTTATATCCTCACAATTAAAATATGAACTTGAAGTTCAAAGATGCATAAAAGATGCTATGAACAATCACATATATCGCTTAAGATGCTTTGATAAGTTAGCACGCCAGAAGCGTTGATATTATGAGATTTCCCCAAACATATATATCAAAGCAAATTATAAAAGATGGTCTTAATAACGGAGGCATATGCTCTTGAAGAGTATATAGACATAACTATATTGTGTAATCCTACAAGAGGATTGATAATGAGATATCTCGATAAGTTATGTCGATATGGGGAAAGAAATGAAATTGAAAAGTGTCGACACGATATGAAAATGTAGCGCTACATATGATCAATGATAATGAAAATATTGAGATATATTGAAGATGATAAATGGTGAATGTGAAATCCTTAACTTATGAGATGATGAGATGATGATGACTATTGCTCAAGTTTAAAGATAAGCATGGTGGTCATTATATGTTGCATGCTCATGAAAGTTAAATTACCGATCGTGTGTGTAGTACCAAAAAGGAAATTAAAGGATCGGATGAGCTAAACCCGTGTTTATGAGTACCCTAAAGGGTGAGCTAAGCCCTGGGAATGAAATAACCTATTAAGTGAGTATTAAATGTTAAATGATATATTTTAAATGTTAGTTAGTTATGAAGGTTTACTTATATGTTTACATGTTTTTACGATGAATTTATATGCTTTAAATTGTGTGTTTGGAGACATGTGTTCATGGTGAATGTTTTGTAGTTGTGTACGAAAATTGATGCACTCTAAATGAACGGCGTATAAAACCAATGTATATGATACTCATACAAATGTATGAAAGATTTTGAAATGCTTAAAGATACTTGTATAAAATACGCATTGCACTCTTTTTCCTCGACTGAGGTTTTATCCCATTGGGTTTTCCTAGCAAGTTTTTAATGAGGCAACTTTAAAGGTGTATTCACATGAATATCAGATTTTTCCTTCATTAGGATTTTTCCCACCGGGTTTTTCCTAATAAGGTTTTAACGAGGCATATTCATGGTATATTGAGAACGATAGGAGAAATTGATACTGATGTATCTATTGGATCAAGTTATAATGGAGCTAATGCTTTAGATCCAAACAATGATGATATTGAAATCATTTACCGTAAGTAAAGATATCGATTCAAGATATGAAATCGAGCAGCAAATACTCTTTTTCCTTCGATCAAGTTTTTTCCCAATCGGGTTTTCTTGACAAGGTTTTAACGAGGCAAAGACATGAATACTCATATGCCGATAGACATCGGGAGGAGCAATGTTTTGATGAAGCGTGATATAACCATTCCAAGCTATCCCGCAATCGGTTTGGAAGTTTTTTCCCACTGGGTTTTTCTCCAAACAGTCCGTAAGACATTTTGTATTAATAGTCATTCAAGGGGGAGTGTTATGAATAATAATTGAAGAATAATTATTAGGTGTTATGAATAATTGAGAATAATTTGGTGGTTATGAATTATGAGGAATAATTTGGTGGAGGAATAATTTGGTGGAGGAATAATTTGGTAAAAGATGTAATTATTATATGTGAATGACTATTATACCCTTGATGAAATTATGTAATTACGATTGTGCCATTCGAAGTTTTCCTATAAATAGGGCTTCAGTTATTAATGAAATTCATTCCTGAGAATTTCTTCGAATTCATTCTCTCTAAATTCTCTCTATTGTTTCTATACTTTTATAACATTTATTGAATTTTAAGCTTTTCGACTATTGAATTACCCTTTGTTATTGAATTTTATAGAGCAAAATTATTATATTCTATATATTTTTTATTGTATTTAAAATTTATAAGTTTCAGTCGTTCCCTAGTTAACTTTATTTGTGTTATATGCAGTGGTGGAGCCAAAGATTAAAAGTTGAGGAGACATAAATATCGACTTTCTGCAGGGGAAATTTTAAATTTTTTTAGGGGCTGCCTAGCTAGTAGAAAATATTAATAAAAAGTAAAAAACTTAACGTGTGTTTGGGTTGTCACTTATTATATATAAAAAATTATTTTTATGAAATATCAATTTCAACAACTCAATTCATTGATACGATAATTTTTCAAAATTTTAATACTTTTGTGTTACATTTCATCCACACGTGCAAAAAACCATTTTCTTAAAAACACTTGCAAAACATATTCTTTTTTTTTTTTAATCTCAAACATATTCTAGTTTTAGATTAAAAGGAAGTTGACATAGATGGTATTAATTTCAAAAATTTAAGTGGAATCATACATTTGTCCAAATACTTAGAGGAACACTAAATAAATAGACTAAATTAGAAAAATACAAAACATCAATAAATGGACTGAATAGACTCTCTTAAATCAGCATTTATAACTACCGTATAATAAAAAATTATTTGAAAACTCATTTAAAAAAACAAAATGTTAACCTAAGAGGACCCCTCCCCTCCGCCTGTGGTTATATTTTATTTTCAATTTTTAACGTCCAAAACAATTCATATACCTCTTTCACAGAGAGAGAGAGAGAGTCCATATCCATATTCTTAGAATAATGACACTCTGCCCACATCACCATTCAAATATCTCATGGCCCACTATTGGCCAAACCACATGGGCACTAGGCCCAATGTGAGTTGGATCGCTTAGCCACGCTTCATAATTGGAAAAACAAGCACCGTGGAAATACATACCCTTAGCAAAAGAAAGATGACGGCAAGTTTACCGAAATCTTATCTTATCTTATCTTAATCTTATAATATAATAATAAGAGGAGTGCCACCGATGTAAAGTGTTTAGGTGGCAGTGCCATGTTTGGCATTAGCTTTTATAGATTAATTATTTTATTTATTTAATTTATACTACTTTCCTTATTTGATAATATTTTCCTTATACACTTTGCCATTACCATCGGCCAACTGTGCCGCCAAAAAATTTTTCAAATTACTAGAGCTCCGTCTCGTCATACTGGATCTGGATCTGGATCTGGTCTCCATTTTCAAAACGAAAGTCATATGTGATCGAAAAACAGTTACGACACTCCTCGAAGTGCTTGAACAAAGCCACTAAATATTTTTTGAGAGATTTCCTCCAAATCACTGGTATGGCTGTTGAAATCGTAAGCACTAGCATGTAGGTTCCAGATCCAAGTGGTAGTATTAGGTCCTTCAGCTATTGTTCTTGAGAAATGGCTAGGTCTAGCCTATTTCTCGAAAGAAGTTTTTATGAGATCCCTATCTGCCAGAATTTTGACTTCTAGTTCCAGCGAACGAATAATCATTGAGTGCCCGGCCTCTTTGCGGACAACACGTACATAAGAGGAAGGCTAGCAGGTATCTCCAAAAAAATAAAGACAAATATTTTTTTTAATTACAAGTACAAAATGCGTAATAAACAATATAAATGCGTACAAAATTACATCCATCAAACATTAACGTAAAGAATTCAAACAAATTATAGCCACACAATTGATAGAAAAATACAAATTAAATCTGCACAACTGGCGGGAAAAAAAAAATCACAACACATAGCTAGTTCGTCAAAGGGCCTCAGCCCCTAAGTCCCAGCCTCCCAGGATCTTAGGCCTTGTTCTTTCGATCATAAAATTTTAAATTTTTTCTATCTCTTTCTTTTCAACCACACATATAATTAATTTATATTTTTTAATATACCATATGTCATTTTTAACCACATAATCGGCACGCAATTCGAATAACTTTTACTAATATTAACTTTATGGTGGATAGAACAAGCCCTCAGCCTAAATAAAGAAAAACTTTCGATTTTATACCTTTGGGTTATAATTAAAATTTGATGCAAGTTTGAGTTGTGACGTTATTCAAATTATGAACTAAAAGTTTGAGTTCTGCATGACCAATTTTCATTCTTTTATACGCTTGGAAATTTTGAGTGACAAAATATTTGTTGCAATCACATAATTTTAAATTGATTAGAAATTTGTTGAGTAAAATTATTTGAGCCAAAGTAATTTTACAAATTCTTGTAGAATTCAATGTCACATCTAGGACCCCTAGAGAAAATCAGAGGCAGAATGCGTCGTTGGGAAAATCAATGCCTTTCGAGCGGAGGTAAGCTGATCTTGATTAAACATGCTCTGACCTCCATGCCATTACACCTTCTTATACAAGAATTGGATCCGCCTAAGGGGGTTATTCAAAAATTGCACAAATGCTTCCATTGGGGAGAGATTACTGGTGCCAAGAAAATACACTGGGCTTCGTGGGAAAGAGTTTGTTTCCGCACTTGCAAATGAGGATTGGGATTAAGAAACATAACTAATATTAGTAAGGGGGTTCTTATGGCGTAAGTACATTTGGAGTAAGATTGTTCCCACCAAACTTGCTATATTTTTTGGAACCCTATTGATCAAATTATAAGAAACAGGTTTCATACTCCTTTTTCCAAGTGTCAATGTTGTGCCCATTATGAAACACTTGATCATGTATTTTCGCATAATCCTATATATTGCTAAAGAAGTTAGTTTGGCAGTATTACTTCAATGGAGCAAAAATCCCACTACCAGATTCCTCATCTCCCCGGGCCTCGGCAATTATACCTTCATTGGAATCGTCAACTTGACATCAAGCTTGGAGACTATAAGCTCTTCAACTATGTGTTTAATTTGGTTCCTATGGATGGAACGCAACAATTCGAAGCACAAAGGTATTTGCATGAATTAGATTCGCATTATTAGAAGAATTGACTCTCTTGTCAATAGACATAAGATCATCACTGTTAAGTGCAAATTTATATCTATTTTGTTAGTTTTATTCATATTTAGGGTGTTCTATTGTGCTTAATTGTGCCTAACTTTAATTGCTTTTAGGTAAAAAATTAACATGGATCATGAGCATTACAAGAAACGATGAGGAGAGGGTGAATTTGGGAGAAATCAAAGAATTTTAGATCAATATGCGAAAAGTGTAAAAGATGGAATGATTTTTTCCGTATAAATGATTGCGCCCACAAAAATATCTTATGCGCTCGCAGAATAGAAGAAGCGACCCGTCAAGTACTCTGTAGGCTGCGAAAACCAAATTGCGGCCGCAAAAGAAGAAGTGCGACGGCAGGTATTCAATGTGCGGCCGCAAAAGAAGAATTGCGGTTGCAGGAAAAAAAGGTGCGGCCGCAAATGTGGATTCTCAGCAACTCGCGGATTTTTGGAATTTGTTGCCTAAATGAACTCGACCTTATTCGTATACACGATTTTTAGGCGTCTTTGGAAGACCTAATGAAGGTTATAAATACATCTTTTGGAGACACAATTGGGGCTTTTGGAGAGGAATTTTTGGGGAGAAAATCACACCATCTGTGAAGAGTTTCAAGGGTTTGTAGGAGATTCAAGACGGAGTTGATGTCTAGTGCAAGATCAATGCTTTATTCTCGATTCTCCTTGTAATACCGACGATGAATTCCTTTATTAATTTTACTCCTTTATTATTTAGCATGAGCAACTAATTCCATCAATTTGGATGAATGATGTAATTTAGATTGAGTATTTGATTCTAGACTCTCAATTTCTTGAGCTTTTATTTCTACGTGTTGATTTTATTACTTTGTTCAATGCATGATTTACTTGATCACTAAATCACTGATTTGTGAATTCTAATCAACCGAGAGATGAGTTAGATATTTAGACCACGTAATAAAATCCGGCAATTTACATAAGAGCTAGAGATAGACTTTTATAATTGTTGTGGTCGCACGTGATAGGTGGACATATGTGAATTCCTACCCCCGATAATGCATTTAATTAAGGACTATTCAGACTATACATAGAGATATGGTAGTTGATTTAATTAAATATGATTGATTTGAACTCGAGAGAGGTAAATTAAATTAATTCCGTGAATTCGATCTAACACAACTTGACATTGGAAATTGAGAGTAGAAATCAGACAGGACATCTAAAGATAAATTAGGATTCCCAACTTTACTCTCAATTAATTCAAACAACTCTGTTGATTTTACAATTTATTTCTGAGAATTTTATAATCTTTTGCGTTAAACACCCTATCTTCAATCTTTACACTTTTAATTATTTTGCTTTATAAATTAGTTTGAATCAATATTTGGTAAATTAGTCCTCGTGGGTACAATAATCCGGACTCAAAAAGTCAATTTTACTACTTTTGTGACGATATCGTGCACTTGCGATTATTTCCACAACAATCACTATAAATAGAAGATAGGCTTTTTATAGTTTGCAATTCATAGTGCATAGAGACTTGATTAGTGTTCATGGATGATGAATATAGATTGGATAGGGCGTAATTGTAATCTTTGAACGTCAGGTATTAAATCCCCATTCTTATAATATTTTTTTTTACTATTAATAAAATGTCTATCACGGAATTGGATTTTGAACTCAGATAATTAACTAGTAATATACATATAGCACCCCTTTCGCATTGCAAAAGAGGTGATGCTAGTAAAGTGGTAAGAGAAATAAAGGAAACTAAGGTTGTGTACGGCGGATTCATTGTTCATTTATTTATTTATTATTTTTTATGATCTTTTATCTTCACTAGTTTTTAGATTTGGATCCTAAAATAAGTTAACAAATCCTTAACATTTTCTACACCATAATTTTATCTTTAATTCTTTAATAAGTGTTGCATCTTATATAAATGATAGTTTAATTTTCTTCTAAAAATCTTATTCAAAATGCTCCTAAATATTTTGAATAAGCAAAAGAGCTACAAATTTAAAAATATGACCATATATGTTGGTTTTTTTTTTATGATTTTAAAGTGCACTAACAAAATTGTTTGAATGAAAATCATGATTACAAGAATTTCCTTTTTTTTTTTTTGAAAAGTGGTTTTTTTATTCATTCAAATTGGTAAAATACGATGAGCAACCATAGATTGAATACCGCTAAAAACCAAAAGTATGAGCATATCACCTCGGTTAAAAGCAAGAAACGTCAAATTGCCTACAAAGGTGTCTAAAACATAGTGATTGACATACGCATGCCTCCAGATCTGCAACGTTGATGCTCAAAGATGGATTGAAGCCGCGATGATTCGAAGCGGGAGACCAATTCAAAGCACACGAACAAATAACACCATAATAAGCCGGTGAAAAGCCAAGCATTTCACCAAGATAACGAACATACAAAAAGGAAAAAGATATCCCAAATGTAGATGGACAGACTACTTTTTGAAAGAAAATATACACGGAAAGAGAGAAAGGGGGATGATTTAAGGTTAAAAAAGCCAAAAAATCACCCCCAATGGTGTAGGGGAAGGAGTCACAGAAGAGAGAGGGAAAACTGAACGGTAGAGAGAAGGGAGAGCTTTTGATGATTACAAGAAGTTCTAAATAATAAAGAGTCAAACAAAATTATTATTAGAAAGAGAGAGAGAGAATCAAACAAAATAATGCAATAAAAACTATTATGACGCATAATATATCATAAATAATAAAGTTAAGGATTTTTATTATTATAACATAATATTGTGCAATTAAAAAAAATGTAATGTGAGTATATTTTCCCTATATTAAAAAATCAAAAACATAATAATAATTTCATGAATGTAAATGCCCTCGCAAATTTCTATAAATTCTTATATTGTCTTTACATTATTGTTATTATTATTGAAATTTAAATTATGTATGCACAATTTTTTCAATGATATACATGCGTGAAAAGTTAAATATTAATTATTGCGGAAAAAAAACCTATGACAAGCACAAGCTGGCGAATTCCATTTAATCAAGTAAGTTATAAAATAATTTGATGCATGGGTTTGATACGAAGTACAAAATAAGAGCCATATAATGACAAAATTTGCTTCGAAATTAGAAACTAAGAAAAAATTGATCCAAGGCGACACCCGACGGTATTTTTCATAAATTATTAAGATAAAAAGATAGGAAAAAATGTGCAAAACACAAAAAAGAAAAAAAAAAGAAAGAAAGAGTAACACTCATTTCTTTCCCATTATCTTCCAAATTATTTTATAGGTGGTTTCTCCCATTAATTCTCAAACCTAATAATTTTTTTAATATCTTTTTCTTTTTATAAAATTATTAGTACATATATAGATCCAAAGATTTGATTAACATTAAATTTATTACTTTCATTCTTTTATTTCATTCGTTGTTGTATCATTCTTCATGATATTTTTCATAACTGATTTAAATTAATTAAATTTATGTCTTACCAAAAAATGTCTGTTAAATCTATGTAGTATAAATTTGTAACGGTAGGAGATTCGGTTTTTCTTTTATGTATGTATATTAATTAATTTTTGTTAAGGGTACTTTATACCTTAAGGGTGATAGGATTGATTTTTTTTGTAGTTTTTTTAATATATTTTTATGTAAAAGAGGAGAGAGAATGTGTGGAGTTGAATGATGAAAATTTGTATAGTACATCTAAGCCCCACAAGATATGTGTGGATGTAATTGATTTGACAAAAAAATGAATAAAAATAGATAAATAAGTGGTAAAAATTATTTCCTATCACATATCTTATTTATCTTTTGTTAATTTTAAATTTAAAAGAATTCCTAAAGCACATACACCATTCATTTGTCATGACTAGTACGAGTATATTAAAAATTCACGAACTTGGTAATCATTATATGGATGTTAATATCTTCACAATTTTTTTTTATAAATTCTTTAATTATATTCTCATTACTGTTATTGAAATTTAAATTTATTCTTAGAAAAAGGAATCTAAATTTAATTCATTGTGCATATCTTGGATATACACGGATGCAAACTGAATTTTAAGTCTTGGAAATGGAAAAGACTGGAGAATAAATTGAAATTGAAATTTAACTCATTATTGCTATGGATATACTTGCACGAAAATGAATTTTAAGTCTTGAAAATTCAAGACTAGTTTGAATGGATTGATAAGAACTCCTACTATAACTAGTTGAGATGAGCCCGCACCCCCAAAACCCCCAACCAAAAAAAGTGTATTGGAAGATAAAAATATTTGCTTCAAAAATTAGATCCCATGACAAAATTAATCCATGGCGACACTTAGTAATTTCTAGAAATTATTTAATGTAACATAGATAAAATCATAAAAGAGAAAGTTAATATTATATCATGCTTTACAATTTTAAAAACACAACTTATAATTTTTGTTCTCAAAGTTTGATTCGATATCACTTAAGCTACCCCTAGTCGTAAAATTTAACTTACAATCTTTGACACATTATAATACGCTTTACAATTTTTAAAACTTTGCTTATAATAAGCAACAAATTTGATCGGGGGAAAAAATTTCGTAGGGGCTGGTGGAGCCCCCCAATATCAAGAGGCAGTCATTTATTATTAATCTCACCTAATGCAAGTGTTTAAAAAAAAAATTATTTTTTTTAGAGGTGAAGTGATGCCATCACAGAGAGCCACGTGGCGTGATTATATATCGACACTCTGGCTACTTGAACAAAACCATCATAAGCAATTTAAAAGTTTGGAAAACAAAACGGACAAACATGCGCTAACCATCATGAGACTGGCGAGCCGATAAAACAGTTTTCCACGATAGTAAATGCTCAGGCTCCACGTCTACCCGGTCTCTCTCCTGCAAAATCTCAAATTGCGAATCTAATTCCGTTTTGGAGAGAGAAATTAGCGCAAGTTTGAAGTTCCAGGTAACTCAACACTAGCAATCAAGTAAAGAAAAATCCGCATCCACACTATCAACTTCGCGCATATACTTATACGTACTGTATATAGTGTTATGGATATATAAACCTGTTCATTTCTATATTTGTTGGTGAAATTGTGCGAAACGGCGTTCTTCAAGCCCTAACTGCTAGTATTTTTTCCTCTAGAGCGTTGAATCCGCTATGAATCTCTACATTTTCACTCTGTTTTTTTGGACAATACTCTTTGGTTACTCCACAGCTCTCAAGGTTTGTGTTCCTCTGTTTCTGTTTAGTTAATCGCAATGCACTTGCAGATACGAGTGCGTATGAGTACATCGATCTCGAATCTTTCATTTCCTCTTACTATATAATTGAATGTTTTCGCACTCGGTTACAGCAAGGAACAACTTGCATCAAGAATAGTAACTGCGACACAGGGTTACACTGTGAGACATGCCTCGCAAATGACAATATCAGACCGCGATGTACTCGAATTCAACCGATCAATCCTCTCTCTAAGGTGAATCTGAATATACGTATTGATTGATTTGCGTATACAACTTATACATTTCGAATTTAGTCATGTCTGGACTCGGTTAGCTTTCTGATGATTAGTTTTGATGTGATGAAATTTAGGTGATGAACTTGCCTTTTAATAGATATACCTGGCTAACGACGCACAATGCGTTTGCTAAATTGGGTGCGAGATCAGCTACTGGAAGTGTCATTTTATCTCCTGAGAACCAACAGGACTCGATTACCAGTCAGCTAAACGTATTGCCTCTCTCTCTCTCTCTCTCTCTCTCTCTCTCTCTCTCTCTCTCTCTCTCTCTCCCTCCTCCCCTCCCCGCCTCCCCCTCTGTGTGTGTGTGTGTGTGAGATTAAGTACATGGGGCTTTTGAGGCGGTTCAGGGGCTAGTTTTCTCCATGATCTTGTGTTCCTGTTTCCTCTGACAAAGGATGAATGTCTGCTTTGACATTGAAATTATTTACCCATTAAATTTGTTTCGCTTGATAAAGAATGAAGCTACATCCTTGCGCATGACTAAATTGTGGGAGGCATTTATATTAGTGAAAAGGGTGAATGTTCACTCTTGAAGTTTGGGTTTCCTGTATTACATGATGACAGCATTATTATCACACTGCTTTTAGTTATTAACTATTAGCAAATGGGCAGCACATGATTATTTTTGTAAGTGGTCAAGCATATTTTATGGTTGGTGGCAGTTTTGGCACTTGAACTATTGGCTTTATTTGGTGAAAGCAAAGTGAGTTAGGTAAGACTAGAGATGTTAAAATTGGAAATTTTGAATGCAAAGGGACAAATCTTTAATTGGAAGCATTGTAAGTTTTGATTTAATCCATCTTCCGAGCAATCATAAGCAGATTCAGTTGATGGAACAGTGCATGATATATTTTTTCTGTCGTGTTAGTATCTTTTGGCAAGTGAATATCTCATCTTCAATTTCTTGTAGTAACTACGTCCATAAAGGTTAATTCTACCTTAAAAAACCATTTAAACATCAAGTTGATTCCTCCCTCACCATTGTCGGACCTCCCCTCTCCCCTATTTAGCTGCTCGAATTGTCAATTGTGTTGTTGCCCGCCTCATGGCTTCTAAGTTCTAATATTTGAAAGATGCCATTTAAGAATGCTATGTTTAATACTGTGAAGGGTTCAAGATCATGAAGCCAGTTAGTTTGCTAAAAAAACCAAAGCCGCACAATCTAAGTTCGGGTTGAGTTGACCGTGAAAAAATGGTGGAAACAATAATTTTTGTATAACAATTCTATAGTTGATGGTGCCAAGTGGTGCAAATTGGGAATACGAGAGCTCTTATTCTTTTTTCTTTTTCTCCCCCATCCCCCGTATGATGGTCTAATCTGTTCTAGCACCTTGGGGGTGGGTGAGGGCAATATTACCACAGTTAAACATCTTTGAAAATTATAATTTTACCGTCCATATTATTACTTGTATTTTAATTTCGTTTGATATTTCTGCTGCTGCTGATTCTGTTCACAGGAACACCTAATGTTAGTACTCTGGAAACAAAAAATTGAAATTGATGGAAAATTTGCAGCTGTTGTTATTTTTATACCGCATGAGACATATGATAAGTTATTGTTGGCGATGTTAATGTGAATCTACTCTTTGT
The DNA here is from genome assembly GCA_018223645.1 of Jasminum sambac. NCBI lineage: Eukaryota > Viridiplantae > Streptophyta > Magnoliopsida > Lamiales > Oleaceae > Jasminum > Jasminum sambac. Next base: position 22,359,004 of record CP073648.1, on the reverse strand, counting down.
TTGAAAACATTTGTCACACTACTTGATTGAGTCATAAGAGTTTCCATATACAATGAATCTTTTGCCGATTTTGCAATATTCTTCAGTCACTTTCCTGGATATTTTTGTGTTGCAGAATGGTGTTAGAGGGTTGATGCTTGATATGTATGACTTCAACAACGATATATGGTTATGCCACTCCTTTGGAGGCCAATGCTACAACTACACAGCTTTTGTAAGTAATTTTAGGTCAACATGATGTCATATTAAATTTGAGGTACGTGGATGACCGGGTCTTTCGGGTTTACATCAGATTCATCTGCAAGTTTCAGATGTCACCACAGTACCTACATCAGATTTTCCCCAATCTTGATAATATTTTGTGTTTGAATATATAAGCAATGACTGAATTGATACTTTTGTCTTTTCAGATGCATTGACTACACATTCGTTAACTCTCTGTATTCCTTTTAAGCTAATCTATTAAATTGTGATTGCCAGCAACCTGCCATAAATGTCTTGAAAGAGGTCCAAGCGTTTCTAGCAGCAAACACTTTTGAAGTTGTCACCATTATCATTGAAGATTATGTAACATCTCCTAATGGTCTGACGAGGGTGTTTAATGCCTCTGGCCTTAGTGAATTCTTATTTCCGGCAGCTCTGATGCCAAAAAGTGGTGGAGATTGGCCAACGGTTGATGATATGATTAGGAAGAATCACCGCTTAGTAGTCTTCACTTCCAAAAGCTCCAAAGAATCTTCAGAAGGCATTGCTTATGAATGGAAATACTTGGTCGAAAATCAATGTGAGATCGCTTTTTTCCAAATTAAGATCTTAATCATTTTTATTTTTTATTTTTGAAAAAATAGAAAATCATTACTCAGAAGTTGTGTTCTGAACCTGCAGATGGCAATGGTGGAATGATAGCGGGATCATGTCCCAGCCGAGCAGAATCAGCTAGTATGAACACAAAAACAAGGTCTTTAGTATTGATGAACTATTTTCCCGATGACCCAGATGAGGCCGCTGCCTGCAAACACAACTCAGCCCCACTAATTAGCATGATGAACACCTGTTATGAAGCAGCTGGTAAAAGATGGCCCAATTTCATAGCTGTTGATTTCTACAAGGTGATATGTTCTTTTAACAATGTTATACCTTAAAAATATAAATATATGAATAAAATTTTGCAGTTTGTTAAGTATATACATTCGTTTTTGGTAAATGAACCATGCAGAGAAGTGATGGAGGAGGAGCACCTGAAGCCATAGATATGGCAAACGGTCAACTAGTTTGTGGTTGTAAAACCATTGACTCTTGCAAGGTGTGCAATTTCTCTAAGTTGCTTTTATTTGACAACTATGCAATTTTCTCTATATTCAAAACTTACCAAAATACGATTCAAAATAAATAAATAAATAAATATTCCCACTTCACCAGTATAAATCGATCATCACGATGTGCAGGAAAATATGACATTTGGAGCATGCGAACTACCTGAGCCCGGCCCTGCCCCCAACACAACTGCAAATAATAAAACCAGCTTTGCAATATCTGATAGCAGAGCCTTCAAATTGCATTGGTTGGTTATAATCCTTTTTAGTGTCATTTTGTCACAGTAGATTTGGACACACTGTTTTTTGCTTGAGCACATTGAAAGAAGGTAGAGTAGAGAATGACATCAAGATGAGGGAAGATTGAGTAGTGGTGCATTTTGTAACACTTTTTGGTAATAATAGTACTATAAAAGTTGGATTGTAGAAGACGTACCCCTTCTTGTTCGTGTAAGCACGGCTGGAAAATTTTTAAGGACGGTAATGATGCATTGGAATTGTTTTCATAGAAAGATGAATATAAGCAATGCCCAGGGCCAGGCAGTTGTTTTCATATCTTAATAATTGGCATATAATCCAGTACTCTTAAGCAGGAACCACCTTTAAGATATTTGTTCTAAAATGCTCGCTTCTATTCTACATGAGTGATGCTTAGACGTAAAGCTTGACTTTGTCACTATGTCACACTTCACGTTTGTACTTCACACAATCTAAATATATGCTTTTTAGGGATTAATCTTGGTTTTCACACACTTTTTGTGTGGAGATCTCCACACCCTAATAAAAGGGTGTAGTAAATGACTATATTGCCCCTTGAAAATATGGGGCCCACACCCCCATTAGGGCGTGGGCGTGGAGATCTAGCATGGTGCGCTTTTTAGAGCATGACCTGAGATATAGAGAGCCAGCTTCTTTTCTTTGCTTTTTTTTTTTTTTTTTGGGAAGATGAGATATGGGGAGAGCTTTGATATCATGAGTTTTTGTGTTTTATAATTTTCTTTTTGGGAGAGGGAGTTGTTTGGGGGAGGGCTCCCAAAAACTTCTTCAGTAAGCTAGCATTTTCACGTTTTTTATGACTTTTTTACCTACACATTTTTCTTATAAGTCACTTTACATTTAAAAAAGTTTTGTCAGACAAGATGCACTAGTATTGTGGTTTCTTTTGGAATTATATTCCAATGAATTGTTCAAATTTTGTATTAGATTATGATCAACATAAATAAAAGAACACCTGGAGTTTTCTTCAGGTCAAGAGTCATGTCTCTTCAAAGCTAGAGTTGTATCCGTTCAAGTATACAGTTGCATCTCTTCTCGTGGACAGTTGCATAGTCTTTTCTGACTTAGGGCAATATCCATTCGATTGTAATGTTTCGTAATCTATAGATAGGTAATGAAATTGATTTTTTTTCCCTTAAAAAAGTTGAAGAAAAAAAAAAAAAAAAAAGGAACATCAGAAAAATCACAAAACAACAAACTCCAAATTTGAAATTTATCTTCAAATTCTTTTATTAATTTCTGAACGTTTATGGTGCTTTATGATTCATTCGGTTTTGTACAGCCTGATTATTCCGCTAAAACTATTATTGCAGTTCCAAAAGAAATTCCAAACGACGAGAAAATTAATATGCTTTTAGATCATTGAAAATATTAGTACACAATTGTATGAGAGAGTCGGTGTCAAATTTACAAAACAATAAACAAGTTTCCGTGGACCAAAAATGTATGCAGTCATATTTCCAACAGTTTCAACAATTTTTAAAACCAAAAGAAGAACGGCGATGAATACTAGACAGTTTGCTCTGAACTCTCGAGGCTAAAACCGGTCATTCTCCATAATCAAATGCAAATCTCTTCAACAAATCCGATCGCCTTTTCCAAATTTTGAAATGGAAACCAAGCCAACCCACCTCTTTCCGTGTCCGGCAATGTGAAGTGAAGACCAACCAAAATCGCACAAAGAAATTATTGCAATTTAACTCCCCAAGAAAGAAATCGACCTGAAAACGTCACACTTTATGGACCACCATATGCATATATTGAAATATATGGAAGGTGACAATGGCTAAATCAAGTCATAAAAAAGTTGACTCAATTATTAGAAAATGTGTATAGGCCGAATCCATAAGCCAACTAGGCTTTCCCACTTTATATACACTAATGCTGATACGGGAATCCTAGTCATAAAATTCCATATACTAATTAATTACCCCCACGTATGTGGTTATTTTTAGTTGAAGATGTCATGATCATATGGTGAGTGTATATTTGGCACATATTTTGGAGAAGATGACTTTTAAATGTGTCTTAAAAAGTAATGAGATATTTTTAAAAATATGTAAAAGTTATCACAAATAGAAAACGAATAGTTAAATCTTGACGAATGATATTTGAAAAGAATAACTTTTTGAATGAAAATGTGTGGCAAACAAAGCTCTAATAAACATGCAATAATGTTAATATTCTAATAAGAAATGATGGAAGCCACACCACACCACACATAAAGGAGTTATATATATTTTTTTCTTGGATCATGCTAATTGCATAATTAAGTGAAATATACATTCATGTAGAGTGATTTAGTGAGATATCACTATTATTGTATCTTCTCTTTATACCATTATATTGTGACAGCTAATAATTATACAATTAATTATGCAGCTAGAATCATATATTTTCTTTAACCGAAACCCTGAACTCTTGAGGAAAAACTCTTTATCCAATTATTCTATTCGATCTCTTTGCTTTTGTATTTCCTGAGATTTCAGGTACAAGCATTCTCTGCAAACTATAAGTATAATTATTTGAAAAATAATCGACATCGTCTTTGATTTCTACGCTTATAAGCATTATTAATAACTTAAGTTGCGCTAAGCATCTTTAGCTTTATAGGGAACTTCTTTTTATGGAATAATTAGTTCATTTTATATTCGAGTAAATTATGAGTGACATACTGACATCACAAAAATTATATTCCATTATACTCACTACTTTTTTTTGGTTCCGAAGAATGCGATTGTTCTCCTCCTATAATCTTCCAAATTTATTTAGCCCCAACTAAAGCTCCTCCATAGAATCTAACAGTTTAAAATTTTTATAATCAAATTTATTTTCAATCAACCTCCAATTTTTTGGCACCTTCTACGTATCATCTTTTATCAAATCAAAAGGGCTCCAAATTCCTCCAGCTGGCCTAGGAGGAGGGTTTAATATTGTCTCTACCTAGAAAGCCCCCAAATTTTGGTACGAGATTTGATTTTCAATTCCTCATAGAAACATGAACTCTAACGTAAATGTCATCAATATAAGGTTTGGACGTCAACCCATTTATTAATATCCACCCAATGTTCATTAATTTCTTGCTCAACTTCTCTTTCCTATACTTGAATGTCCTCCCTGTCCACTTTTTCTTTTTCTCTTTTTTCCTTTGGCAGCTTTCACTGAATTGGGAGATTAATTCTAAAAAGATGGGCAATTTTAATTTCACAGTCATATTTCTAGCTATTTTGAGGTTTATATTGAAAGCAACCTCGGATTATGGTGTCGTCTTCGCTGCAAATACTTTCCCATGCCTTTTGCTTTATATATATAAATAAATGCTCCCATGAATTATTTCATCTGCAGCAAGGAAATTCGTGTATTCTCAATATAGTTTTGATCTCTTACCAACAGTTGTTACATTTATTGTGTCGATTATGATAGTTATGGTCCAAAGATACCATGTAGTGTAAAACATTTTAACACGGAGTAAATGATATCACAATAATCCATTCATCTTGTCAATTTAACATTTTTGATCAAATTGTTCAGCAAAAATATTTGATTAGAACTTGTAGAAAAACCTTGACCTGATAACGGTTCATAGTACAATTAACAATACCGCCATCATATCCTAATCCCCAACTACCTTAAATTAACAATAACAAACCAACGGTAGTGGAATACAGCAAGGAAATAAATGAGATAGACTATTAAAACATAAGAGCATCCATGGCTGCGTTAAAGTTGCACATGAAGGTCATAAGTTAATTAAATTTATAATTGATGTGTTAACATAAATGCTAATAGAATCTTTTTATTCGCATATTAACTTTTTGTGTTAAATTTAGCCAACATTTTAATATGTGATGTGGTATGTTCCATCCAATAAAAATTCTCTTTATTATTATCTTTATTGCTAATTTTTTTATCTAATAAAATATCAAAACATGGTTTTTGGTTAAATTTAACATATTTATTAAAGACGTCAAATACTACTTAAATTTAATATATTCGTGTGTCGATCAATATTTATTTATTTTATCTATGTGATGTAGGTGGTGGATGCTCGAAATCTAGATACCTAATCAATCAATTAGGTATGATTAACCTTTAAACAACGGTAATAATCAACGAGGACCATTAAATTCCCACTGATGTAAACATGAGTTGGATTCAAGCATCAAAGTGGACCCCATCCCCGATCATCCCACGTTTGACATTTCCTTTGACCAAAAGTCTCTCTCCCTCGCCCAACCTCCATGTTTATATGCAATAATAAATGCACGTGCAACGATAGATATATAACCCATCACTCCCCACAACAGATTGAATTAGAATTTGCAGTCTTTTCTGATTTGGTTACACTACTCTGTGTTTTCTCCCTTCATCCTTTTGTTCTTTTATCAGATATATAATTATAATATAAATAATTAAAATAAACAGGGCAAAACTGGAAAATAAGGGAGACTAAGCATTTAAAACATGCCTGGAAGTTTAGAGCCGTTGGATGTGGGTGGTGTGCAGATCCCTTACCACTTCCGGTGTCCAATTTCTTTAGACCTGATGAGCGATCCGGTGACCGTTTGTACAGGTCAAACGTACGACCGTTGCAGCATAGAGTCATGGATGGCCACCGGGAACTTCACGTGCCCGGTTACTCGTGCGCCTCTCTTAGAATTTAATCTCATTCCTAATCATACTCTCAGGCGGCTCATTCAGGATTGGTGTGTTTCGAACCGGTCATTTGGAGTGGACCGGATACCAACTCCGAAACAACCAGCTGACCCGATTGTGATCCGGATGCTACTGAATCAGGCTTCATCTGTCGAATCCGTTGATTTCGAGTTGAGACTCAGTGCTTTGAGGAAACTCAGAGGGCTCGCTCGTGACTCGGAGAAGAATTGTGCCGTGATTGTCGCGAATAATGCACGGGAGATTCTTATTTCTGTTTTGTTCTCTGATGTTAGCTCTAACTCGTCCGAGTTGACTCATGAATCGCTCGCGATTTTGTCAATGATTTTACTCTCTGAGATCGAGTGCTTGTACGTGGCTACTGTTTCCGGTCGAGTTGAATACTTGGTGAAACTACTGTTCCATTCATCGATTGATGTCCGAGTCAACTCGGCGGCGTTGATAGAGATTATAGCGGCTGGAATTAGATCGCCGGATATCAGAGCAGAAATCAGCAATATTGACGGAATATTCGAAGGTATAGTTGGAATTTTGAATTTTCCCTTTGCTAATGAACGAGCGTTGGAGATTGCTATCAAGGCGTTGTTAGCTTTGTGCCTGGTGAAGCAGCACCGCCACAAGGCCGTTACCGCCGGATCTGTGGCGGCGCTAATCGATAAGCTGGTGGAGCTCGATAGATTTGATTCAGAGAGAGCACTGGCGGCGGTGGAACTGCTCTGCCGGATTCCATCTGGATTGACGAGTCTCGCAGCACATGCTTTGACAGTGCCGCTGATGGTGAGAATCATTCTGAAAATCTCCGATCGTGCAACGGAATATGCTGTTAGTGTGCTTCTGTCGATATGCTCTGTTTCTGAGCAGGCTCAGAGGGAAGCGGTGGCTGCCGGTGTGTTGACGCAGCTGCTATTACTGCTTCAGAGTGATTGCACGCAGAGAGCAAAGAAGAAAGCGCAGATGCTGCTGAAATTGCTTCGTCAGTCATGGCCGGAGGACTCAATTGAGAATTCCGGTGATTTTGGTTACGTTGACGATATCGTGCCGTTTTGAGCATTACGTCTTGTCAAATGTTATGAGTTTTCTTGACCAGGTGGGAATTCCGTTAAAGAAGGATTGAACAGTAGTCTCAAATGCATGTATTTGTGTACGTAAGACTTTTTTAGCTGAAAATATTATTTGTTTTTTTGTTTAGAAGCAGAAAATATTACTATTTGTCAAAAATTAGAAAAATGACACTCATTCAGATTTAAAGATTGTGGATGAAAGTTCAAATGGTTGTAAAAATTGGGAACCTTTGTTATAATTAATTAGGATTATGTTTCCTTTATTTATCTGGGTTTCAATAAATTCAATTACTTTTCCTATTTCATTATAGTTACCTTATATTCAAATAAGATGAGATGAAACAACAACTCTGTGTGCATGGGAAGAGATCTCTTCTTCGAAGAGAAAGTTATGGAAGAAATTAACAACGAGTCAGATGCTACTATCAAGAACCTACATGGACTCTCTCTTAGAAATGACGAATTCTCAGTCGAATGTCACAACCCACCAGTCGATAATACAGAATGGGTCGAGTTGTTACTGAAGGAGATGACGATGGCAACTAGCCTAGACAACGCGAGAACCAGTGCGATGAGTTTTGCTAAGTCTCGAGAAATCAATCAGAGCTCAAAATTTCGAAATGGAAAGCATGATGTTGAAGGAACAAATTGAGGGGCTTATTAGGGAGAACGCGATTCTGAAACTTGCTATTTCGATACAGCGCGCACGTCAAAAGGAGTATGATGAGAAAAGCAAAGAAGTGATCAAAAGGGTAAATATCAAGAACGGTTGAGACTTGAGAAGTACTCTTGAGGTGAACAATTAGCATTGAAGTTGCATTTGCTTGAGGCTCAACGGAGCAATTCCATCCCTGGACGTATTCATGCAAATGTATTTTAATTTTAAACAAAGAACGGATCTACTACATATCTTTAGAGTCATTTTTCTATATTTAACCAATAATATTTTAGCGAAAAGGTTACAAGGACAATTTGTCCAATTTTCAAAATCATTTATTTGTAATGATTTAGTCGTTTATTTATCTCTAAAATAAGTAATTTTTAAAATAACAAAAATTATATATATACTTTTTTTGAAAGGAACAAAAATTCTATATATACTAAATTATACTCATATTTAAACTCTTGATAAATAAATAGGATAATAATAAGGAATGAAAAAAATTTCATAAGTTTTAGTTTTTACATGTATATTTTAGTCTCTGAAAACATGGCCATCATAACCATTTTTCGTGAGGATGACGAAATACACATTCGATAAAAGTTGGTGGTTTGAATGCAATAGTTTAGTTTAAAATTAAAATGATTAAAAAATTAGGGAAAAATAAAATTTATGATTGAAAATACATAAAATTGAATTATCTTAATCAAAATTTAAATTCCACATACCAAGCCCTAAAATTTTAGAAGGTTAATGGAGCTCAATTGAACTGTGCGAATTCGTAACTTGACATGATGTAAATCAATTCATTTTGTTAATTAGTTTCTTGGATAAATTAATGTTTTGCTAGAAATTCTGAAATTGTGTATATTTGGGGGAAAAAATGAGAAATTGATCTTTAAATGTATAATTAAAAAGATATGAGAAATGTTGAAAAGTAGGTTTAGGAAACAGGGGGAAAAATTTCTTGCCGCACAATGAAATTCTTGCCGAAGATTACAGTCCTGGTCCTGTTTAATTCTTTGGAAAGAGTTTGCGATACTAATTTACAATAATGAACTACGTAAACAGTCATGCTACATTGTCATTAAGAACTACATAAAAAATAACATAATATGATCAACTATCATTACGCATTCACATCAATCGTTTATTAACCCATTTCTCAGGCCTTGTTTGTAAAGATAGCATTTTTATTAAATTTTATGGTGTGTTTGATTGCTACACTATACTCCCTCCATACGTCCCACTAAGATATACTCTATCCGTCCCAATTATATAGACTTGTTGACTTTTTTATAAAGATTAAGAAAAATATTGGAAAAGTAAATTTTATAATTAGTTTTCTAATCTAGCCCCATTTAATGAACAATATTAAAAAATAATTGTTATAACTAAGCAAATTAAATAAGATTATTTTGGTAAATGAATAAAAAAATATTTCTTAATATATAAATAAGACTATATTTTGGATATCCCAAAAAAGAAAATAAGCCTATATTTATGGGACGGAGCGAGTATTTGTCTTTTATTTTAGTTTGTTCCAAATTATAGTCTATTTTCCCTATTGAGAATATAATTTATTTTCTAATTGATTGAAATACCTCTATTTTGCGTGTGTTATTAGGGTATAAATTTTTATAGATTTTGATGTGAAATAAGAGAGATAATTGGTGGAATTGAATGGTGGAGATTTGCATAGTATATATAGGTCCCACGAAATATGTGCATGTGACTGATTTGATCAAAATTAAAAATGAATTAAAATGTGTAAAATTTTATTAAAATTTGTAAACTAACACACACATATAACCAGGTATTCCATCTCTAAAAAATATTAATTATTTCCATATTATTTTTATTATTTAATACAAGGGTAGTTAAATTATGGAAGAATATAGAAATATTTTATAATTTTAATAATATTTAAAAATTTTCTTAATATATATAAAAAATAATGAATGTCTATTTTAATGATACCAAGGGAGTATATAACATGGTGGATGATTTAAAGTTTCGAGCACTTACACTTGATATTGCGTTTTAAATCAACTAATATGTGACACTTATGATGCACTTGAGATTATAATTATAGTGTATATATATATATATATATATATATATATATATATATAAAGTTTAAATGTGTTAATAGTTATAACTTAGTCAAATTTCAAATTATATATGAAAATATATGATACTTTAAAATATTTTATACAACTATAAATGCTTTTGTTAAGTTCTTATTCTATACACAATAAATTCCTACTAATTCCTGTTAACTTTTTTCTTTTATTATTTTCCACCACTCATATAATTATTTTATATTTTAAATATATTTTCCTAAAATTTCAACCATACATCTAATGTATCATTCCAGTAAATCAAACATATATTATATAGAACAAGCTCTAAGTTTTCGTTGAATATCACTACAGGAAATTTGACCTTTAGGGACGTCAATATCATCCTTATAGCCTTGTCAGAGTAATAGCAACGTCGTCGCTATTGCTTCTATTGCATATAGAAAGACGTCATTATTGCTTTACAGGCATGGGGTTATAGGAATGATTGTCGCCCCCCCCCCCTAAAAGTCTTTTTTTTTGTAGTGTATGAGAAGTTCGAAATTCGGAATAGAAACAATGTTAAGTCAAATTTGAGGTGATAATCGAAATAAGTATAACTCATAGTTATTGAATGAAAAATTCATTATTTTTTAATAGGAAAAACTTATACATACTTTTCAATTTGAGGTGATAATCGAAATGAGTATTTTATTTCTCAGCTTTAGTTATAATCTTCACCTTGGTCTATGATGTATATCTATAGTATGCATTTCTCATTATTCATTATGTCTACGGTATGTTATTTTTTGCATTGTCTTCATCCACCGAGAATAAAGAAATCATAGACGAAGTTGACAAAGTTTCAATAGTATCAAGGTGACGACTCACTATTATTTTGGAAAAACATATTCAAGAGGAAAATTTTACATGCCATAATAATGTACCTTTTCATTGTCAATTCTATATGGACTTATCTCGAGGTGTTTAAATGGAAATAACGAAGATTTTTTTTTTTTTTTTTAGGTTCAACAAAAGTACTATTGATATAAGTAGAAAACAAAAACAAAAAATTGTATGGAAAATTATCTTATATTCACATTCATTATTACTACAATATCTTTACATTGACATTATTAGCAAATACAATTCTTCCTTATCATTTTTTTCTAGGTCCCTAATTTCTTCTCCTTTTTTATAAAATTTGACCAACATACATTAATACATACTTATTTACTTTATAACTATCATATCCTCAGACCTCAATCTTTACATATAACATGCAACGCATGTTTTGAAAGGAGAAAGAGCTGCGTATTAACAAACGCTTAATAAAATCTAGGGCCTAACATACAACTGAAGGTGCAAAAGTTTAAAGAATGTTGAAAGTGTATCCCCTGTACAACTAGTAAAGCATTATGTCCGAATATCACACCCAATATCGATTTGGCCCACCAGTGGAGCTGGGTTACTCAGAGCTTGTGATGCGAGTACATGCCGGAGCAGTGAAGATTAGATCTAATCCGAAAAAGCTAATAATTCGGTGAAGCTGATCGTAGCCTATCGACCTCTAACTCACGACTTGACTAATTGTTATATAAAACCAATCACCTCCAAAGATACGGAATTAATAACCAATAGTGGCATGAATGTCACAATGAGATAGATTATCTTACTCTTTGATAAGTTCGAATTGTTCCCAAGGAACAAGAAGAAGAGAAAAAATAAGTTGATTGATTATTACACTGATAAGAGGGGGTTATTTATAGTGTGAGATACTCCATAGGTCTTGTAAATAACTAGTACTACACCCGTGCGATGCACATGAAGATTACAATATATTTAAAATAAAATTAAAACTATAAATTAAACAATATAAATATATTAAGAATTCAAGTAAATTGCCAATGAGGCATTATCCTGGTTGGTTAGGAGGACAAGTTGATACCTAGAGGTATTAGGTTCGAATCCTATTAACTACGTGTTGCATTGCATGGCTTCAGTTTCCACCCATAGGGTGGCCTTAGTTACTATTGTAGTTATAATTGGAATTGTGATAGTTGTACGGCTATAGTTCTTCCGTTGGCAAGACGGCTATAGGTTTTGCTTTAATGGGATTTCAATCAAGTTTGTATCATTGCATATAGATATGAATTTGATTTAATTTGTACCTAAAAAAAAAGAGTTGAAGTAAATAAAAATTACAAATTTTGAAATATTTCTTTGTAAACAACAGTTATCATTGATTTCATTGGCTTTCCATCTCTATCACATAAGAACTTTCAAACCTGTACGACTTGTAACTTTGGATACTATGACATACAGCTGATCATAGCTAAATACTGGTTTTTTTAATTGGACCATATCCAATTCAAGTTTTCTTCTTTGTTTTTTGCGACTATTAGTTAAATTTGTTTATGGTAATATATGGTGTTGACGGTAGGATTTGTGATCAGATGCGTCAACTCATGATTTGCATTGAATCGAGGCTTTTGCCATCCCAGGATTGAACCCGCATCCAGGGATATGTGGGGGTTCATTGCAAGTCCTGGTACCACCAAGCCCACATATCCCTGGATGCGGGGTTCGAGTCCTGGGAGGGTAAAAAGCCTCGCCTGGTCGAAGAAATCATGAGTTGGACGATACGATCACAAATCCTACCGCCAACAAAAAGGGCCCTTTTTGTTGACGGTGGGATTGTGATCCGTACGCGTCCAACTCATGATTTTGCGCTCAGCCTGGAATGGGCTTGGTGGTACCAGGACTTGCAATGAACCCCTACATATCCCTGGATGCGGGGTTTGAGTCATGGGGATGGCAAAAAGCCTCAGTTCCAGGTTGAGCGCAAAATCATGAGTTGGACGCGTACGGATCACAATCCTACCGTCAACATATGGATACAGAATATTAAATTAGATTCGAATCATATCCATGTCGAGTTTTCTTTGTTATTTATGCAACTATTAGTCAAAATTAATAAATAAAATGCCGAACAATATCAATCAGCAAAACATAGTCCATTTAAATAAAACGGGTGCCATGATTCGAGTTTTCCTTTTTTGTTTAGTAATAGATAGAATCAATCAATAAATCATATTTTTTAAAGGCATTTTATATATGGACTCAAATTAAAAAAGGAATAAACAATTAACATTTATTTCTAAATTGATTTTTTTTTTAATTCGTATAAAACCAAGTTTTTTTAATAAGGATGAATTCAAAAATGAATTCAAATTTAAGATTTATTTCTAAATTTTATTTTTTTAGAGGTATTTCAAAATTAAAATATATATAAAAAAGTTAAATGTCATTTTCGTAATTAATTTAATATGTATTGTAAGCTGTAACTTTGAGATCTCATAAAAAAATTTTTAAAAATTGATTTTTGATACTTGTAATTTTTTGGAAAAAAATATAAAGAAATGATTAAAAGATAATTTTAATAATTATTATGAAATGGAATATGGAAGTTGTCATTTTTTATTTTTTTCGAATTAAGCAATTACTCTTTACAATAATTTAATTATTTAACTACTCTCTATTTGACCTAAAAAAAAACTATTCGCTATTCGAGCCGCTCAATGCACATTATTTATGAAAACTATCTAAAACTACCCTTTTAGCACGATAAAAATAAAATAGATGATTTTTATTTGATTTTTTAAATAGGTAAAAATGTTTTTTACTAAAGCAGAAAATGGCAGCTAATGCTAAGTTGGCACTTCAACTTTTGTTAATAAATAAATAAATAAATAAATGAATATATATATATATATCATTTGAAAATTATATGAATATAAAATAATTAAAATTATATAGAAAATACTCATTCTTATTTTTAGAATTAATTTAATAGATATTGTATATTGTAAATTTGATCTGTACATTTTTATTAAAACATGCAATACTAAATATAATAGAATTAAAAATTATATAAATTAATTCATAAATATTTATATATATAAAAGAAAAAGTCTCTGCATTGCGTTTTCCTGCCAGAACCTCCATTTTTTTTTCCTGCTAATCTTCCTTTTTAGATATATAAGTGTATTATCTATTAATTGTTAATAATTAATAATATATCCATGGATATATATGGAAACATGTGTTCACATATATGGATATATTTATAAAGATATGTAATATATATGTAAATATATTTAAGATGTAGTATTTAAATATACGTGTATAATATATATATATATATATCAAAAATAATTATTTTAAATATAGGTGTATAAAAATATATAATATGATTATTTTTTATTTGTGATTTTATATGCCACAGAGATATCATGCCAATCATGTAGGGATAATTTTGGAATGACTATAATGCAATGAAAGTATAAATATGCTGTTCCTATATTTTGGATAAATTTTTTTAAAAAAAATTGGGTCCTCTATTACATGATTTTCTCTAAATTTATTGATTTGTCTTTCAATTAATTAAGTAAAATATATCTCAAGTGGTGATTCTTAAACATGTCTCAAATGATGAATTGCAATCACCATGTATCCCCATTTGTATAAAACATTATAACTTATTATATAATTTATTTTATCATCACCCCAATTGATCAAAGAACACATTCCTTAATTAACTGGAGAAAATAAAAATTATTACTAATATTAAGAATCACTAATTAAAATATTGAAATACAAAATATAAAATATAAAATATTTAAATCATATAAATAATTTAAATCCTTTAAATTATTTTATTATATAAATTTTAAAAAATATAAAATATATGTTTTATGATATAATACTATAATATTTTATAATATACTAAATTATCCGGTTAATGTCATAAATTCCTTAATTTAATTAAGGAATTTGGAATATCTCTTAATAAATTTAATTATATATAATATATTATTTTATAATATAATATTTTATAATATTTATAATATCATAAATGTGTTAATTTATTAATTATTATTTATAATAATTATCTGTGACAAAGAATGCAAACCAATTAACTCAACAACAAATGTTGTTTTCAAAAAGGTGTTCCGAAAGTTGTACTCACAATAGTTGCATTGCAATTTGTAAATTGTATTTTTTTAAGTTCAAAATGTCAAAATATTATGGACACTTTATAAATTTTGATTGATTTATTTATTTTTAGTAATTCCACTTGTTATTAAAATTTTTTATATATATCGTTCGTGTATCGTACGGGTGCAAAACTAGTTAGAATACATATAAAGAAATAATATATATATATATATATATATGCAAAATAAGGAAAAGAAGAATAAATTAAATAAAGAAAATAATTAATCCTTACAAAAAGGCCGAACTTGGAACTGCCACCTGTGCACTTTGCTTAGGTGACACTTCAAGATTTTTAGGGCTTGTTTGATTCACAATAAAATTGATGTTACTCGAATTGCGTGTAGGTTATATGGTTAAAAATGAGAGATGATATATTAAAAAATGTAAAGTAATTATCAAATATAATCAATGTATTTATGTTGAAAATGATGTAAGAGAAAAAGTTGAAAAATTTTGTCGTGAATCAAGGCCTTAACATAGAGATAAGATACATAAAATACTTAAAAAAAACATTATAAAGAAAGTCTCGACAAAGAAAATACCAAAAATAATACAAATATTATAAAGAAAATCTTGACAAAGGGAAAGTTGACCCAAATATTATAAGGAAAGTTGGGCAAAGTATTACTTCCTCCGTCCCATGAAGATAGAGTTGTATTATATTTTGGTTGGTCTCATAAAGATAGACCATTTTTCTTAAATTGAGTAGTTAAAATATTAAATTTCTTATATATTCAACTTTAATGTGCATTATCATCAATAAAATACAATAATTAAAGTGTAATAATTAATAACTTAAATGGTATATTAGGAAAATACTCTTATATTTTATTTTTCCAATAATATTAATGGATGTTTTCTTAACGGTAATGATCTCCTCCCCACAGTGGGGAGGATATCATGCCCACAAATACACATGGCCCCCCGTGATTGGTGGGGGAGCCGGTGGTGGGACCTACACACATGGCCTCCCACCAATCAAGGGGGGCCATGTGTTTTTGTGGGCATGATCACCTCCCTACTGTGGGGAGGAGATCATTACCGGTTTTTTCGGTTTTCTTAATTCTTGTGAAAAAATCAACAAGCCTATCTTTGTAGAATGGAGGGAGTATAAGGAAAGTTATCCGTAATTTTTCAAATATTGGGATGTCCCATAACTTTCGCTTGTCTTATTTTGGCCTTCAAACGTTTCCCTTGCACCAAAGTGAGCTTCAAACTCTATTTTGTCTGCATAATCACTCCAAATATGAACTAAATTGCTTTTGCTTCCTTTGTGCCCAATCCATGTTCCAAACTTGAAATTGATTTGCGATGGGTCTCGGATCATAATAGCTTGTCTCGAAAGCAATGAAATCTAACTTTGTAGAACATAATGTTTTTGTCAAAATGTCAACAATATAATCTGGTCTTCTGTGGCAATATAACAAACTCCTAATTGTTTGGCTAGTACACATTCCAAACATAATGAATGTCTATTTCAATGTACTTCATACGTTAACGAAATATATACCAGATCATTGGCGAGGCATATCCAGTATTATATTGATGTTATTGCATTTATATAAACATTTATGCATATAAATTTTGTACATACTTACAGCGTCTCTCATATTATATAGGCTATAGAAGGTTGTCGCATATGCTACCTTCATTATGTCAATCTCTACTAAGCTAACATTTTTTAGAGAACATCAGGTATATCTCTATATTATAAATCTTGTAGTGCCAACTAGGCACTGCGCTATGTTGGCAATGCCTAGTTGGCACTCTGACTCAAATAAAAATAAAAAATAAGAAAAAAAAACTAATTTTCCTTATTAAGATATATAGAGTTGAATTTTTGCATGTTATTTTAATTATATAAGGAAAGAATGAATCATTATTGCACAGGTATATTTAAATTAGGCTAGGATGGCTAAGTGCTAATTGTTGGTGAATAAGTTTTGGAAACAACTACATTTATTCAAAATGTTATTCTACGAATTTATTTACTTGGTGAATCTTTTCTTATGCGTAAACGAGTATACTTAGGGGTTGTTTGATTGGGGATAAAAGTTATCCGCCCTGTATTCCGTATAAAATGTATGGTTAATAGTATTGAAAAGTGTGTATGTGATTGAAAAGGAGAGAGAAGAGTGTGGGATAAAATTTATCCTGGATAGAACATGACCTTAGATATGAATTGTAATCTTTCCTTATCATTCACATATTTATTTAATCCTTGCTAAACTACTTTTGGGAAAACGTGTTTAATGAAAAAAGAAAAATTTTATTAAATAATTTTTTAGGGAATTATAGCATCAATTTAGATTTGGAAAATAATATTATTCTTAAAATTGAAATGGAATCAATCCATGTAGCCAAAAAAAAAAAAAATCAATCACAATTATTTTTTCCCTTATTTTTTTAGAACTATCTTGGCTTGAAAATCCAAATACGAGATATGAGGTTTATTAAAATAAAAAATCAATCACAATTAATTGAAACGAATAAAAAACATAACTTATTAATATTTCAGACCAAATTTTGTAAACTATTATTAAAATCTATAATATTACATATGTTTCTTTATCTTTGTTATATATTTGTAATAATTTATTTTCTTAGTTTATAATATTATTTTATATAAACATATCTTTTTATCGTCTCATGCATCGCACGGGGATAATATATTAGTATAATATAATAACATATGTATAGTGGATGATATAAATAATGAACATAAAATCAAAACGCAAGGTATCCTTCCCTTCCTTCTTTTATTATTATTATTATTATTATTATTATTATTATTATTATTATTATTATTATTATTATTATCTATATCTGTATATATATAAAAACACCGTTTTTTTCCGCATAAACACATTATTAATTTTTCCCGCCTATTGAATTTACCTAATATTATCTTATATCTATAAATAGAATAATTTACATATATAGAAAATTAGTATTTTCTTATTATATTTTTTATTTCCTTAAATCCGTTTTCCCATTTAAAGCAAACTCTTTTTATTTTTTTCCTAATCCATATCCAACTCTCCTTTATTTTTTTTTATTTCCTAATACATTAATATTAATGTATATAGATTTTATTTGATGGTTATTTCTATCATACTTTACCGAATCTCATAATATCTAAATGTTATCTCTATCATTTTCTACGCTTTTTGTTTTTCATTTTCTACCTATAAATTAAAAAAAATCGTGATTATATTTTGTTCGACCTGATGAGAGCTTTAAAATAAATATACTATCAATATATAAATTTTTATTTTTAAATATATAAATTAGTATCCAACTTAAATATAAATTAGTATTAATATAGATTAATAACCACTGGCATTGTAACGCCCCGTTAAATCTCGTCACGATTTTATATGATTTCGTATGTTTATCGTTTGTGCTTTTGGGAATGGGTCGTGATGATGTGAATATGTCGTGAGATGGTATTGATGGATATGCCATGTTTAGGATGTGTTTTGGGTTGCCCAATGTATGTTGGAACTATGTATGGTCGCCGGGAATGAGCCGGAAGAGAAATGCAGAAAAACTGGGATTTACGGCCGTAATTTTGGTATTTACGGCCGTAAATGTGGTAGTTACGGCCGTAAGTCTTATAGTTACGGCCGTAAGTCAAGAATGATGGTTAAGAGTGATTTTTACGTTGGTCGCGTGGCCGGAGCAGCGATCGCGTGTGCTGGTCTGGCCGTAATTTATTAAGTTACGGCCGTAATTTTGGTAGTTACGGCCGTAATGTATTGGGGTTACGGCCGTAATTTTGGTAGTTACGGCCGTAACATGGATATTTACGGCCGTAATTTTAAGTCGGCAGATATGGATTTTTGGTCAAAAAGTCACTTTTCTTGATGGTTACCCTCATTTTCGAGCCAAGCATACATCTAAGACATTTTGAAGGTCCTCCATCTCTAGAAATCCATCCTCATACCATACTTGTATCAAGTGTTGATTTAAAAGAGCAATCAAATCCCCAATGAGCAAGGTGAAGAAGCAAGCAAGTCCATCCTCTACCTAGTTTTCCTTGGTGGTCCTATCTTCCTAAGGTGGGTAGTAGAACACTTAAAGTGTTTTGAGGTAAGATCATGCCCTAATGTTGGTTGGTTTGTAATAAATAGGTAAGGAGACAATTGTTAGGGTAGGATTAATGATGATGATGCTTTGGTTGAGTAAGATGTGACCATTGGGTTGGTATAGCATATAGATACCCAATTTGGGGGTTTGTAGGATCTTGATGTTTATGATCCCATTTTATGTTAATATGCATGTGATATTACATGTGTTTATTTATGTGTATACATTGAAACATGGTCATGCATGAAAAACGAGAAATAGGGTTGCCAACCAAATGTTTATATCATGTTCGTCTCACAAAGGTTTGAGACAATTGGCCAAATGGAGGTCCCTCAAAGGATTGGGGTCTGGCCAATTAAAGTATGAATGTATGTTACGGCGCCAATATAAACATATGGTTCGCAACGGGCCCACGATCACGAATATGTCATGCATTGCATATGATTGTGCTCCCCACTGGGCCCTTGTGGCTCACGATGTGTTATGTTATGTGATAGGTGACCAGGGACGAGACCGTGGACTTGGAGACGGAGGGGAATCCTCGAGGACGTGATGTGGAAGGGAAACCAAAGGAAGCTCCTGATCCTGTATAGGCCGCTTTTGAATGTGTCCAATGGCCATGATATCTTGTATTTTGCCTATATTTTGATGTAAATGTGTAAATAAATACTCATGAGCTTGGACAGTTTAAAGGCTTTTGTAACGCCGTTTAGCTTTCGTTGCTTACCGTTACGGTTATATACGTATGTTTTAAAAGAGGGCGTTACAGGATGGTATCAGAGCCGGCTTCCTTTCGTTCCCCACACATTTGAGGACTCCCTTCGCCTCTCCAGGTTATGGTCGGTAATGTGTTTTATGTGTGTATACTTTATTGTTATGATATGCTATGTTATGATGCTCTGTGTTTTATACGAAGGAGATGAGTAGGGTGATGTGAGTTGAGATGTTTCCTTGTTGTGATGGATAGATGGCTGATGATCAGGCACCGGTTATTGAAAGGTTGACTCGGTTGGTAGAGCAACAGTCCCAAATGATGCAGCAGATGATGACGAACGCGAGTGGGACTCATAATGCTAATGGAAGCAATTCCGTGAGTGCTTCGAGTGTTGAGAAGACCCGAGAAGATAGGGATAAGGAGTTTTCATCCGATCGGTTCCGTCGTCTTAATCCGCCTATCTTTGAGGATGCGAAAGATCCGATTGACGCCGAGAATTGGCTTCAGACGATAGAGCGGATGTTTGAGTATGCCCACATTTCCGAGTCGGAGCAGGTGAATTGTGCGACCTTTATGCTCCGAGGCTCGGCGGGTTTTTGGTGGGATACCGTGAGACAAGAAGAGGAAGTGACGGTTACGACATGGACGGATTTTTGTACTAGGTTTCGGACGAAGTATTTCTCGGATGCGGCTCAAAATGAGAAGTTGAATGAGTTCATCCAAATTCAGCAGGGTGCTATGTCGGTGAGTGAGTATAGTAAGACGTTTGATGAGCTCGCCCGATTTGCTACGCATATGGTGAATACCATTTCCGCAGTTGCTCGGTTTATTATGGGCTTGAAGCCTGAGTTAGCTCGAGATGTCAGATTGGCCAAGTATGGTGACTACGAGAGCTACACCGGAGGTGATAGAGCGCATATGTCGCGAACGAGCCGGCGAGAATTGCTCAAGCTCGTCCGCCGCTAGCCAATCGGTTCCATTTTCACAACCGGCTCAAGGACAATCCTTTTCTTCCCAAGGTTCATCTACGAGCGGTCGAGGACGAGGTTCTAATTATAGAGGTCGTGGGAGGAATAACAAGAGGCCGGCGGGTAATGCTTCCCCCTCCCGACCACCGGCTAAGAAGGGAACAAGTTCTTCTCCCGCGCCGACGTGCCAAACATGTGGAAAGCCTCATGGAGGACCGTGCTACTACGGCACCAATAGATGTTATAATTGCGGTAAAGAGGGACACATGAGTAGAGCTTGTCCGGAGGCGAGGAATCAAGCGCCTCAACAATTCCCTCCACCGAGACAATCCGGACGCGTGTTTGCGTTGGTACAACCTGAGGTGCCCGAGAAGGTTGATGTTATTGCAGGTATTGTTTATGTTTATGCATTACCTGCTTATGCCTTGTTTGACTCTGGAGCTACGCACTCTTTTGTATCACTATCCTATGCCCTACGAATGGATATGGTCCCGAAGCCATTGTGGTGTACTTTTGATGTTATTTTGCCCTCGGGACGGAACCAGTGCGTCGTGAGTTATTTCCCTAATGTCCCTATACGGGTTCAGGAGAATGAGACATCCATTGATTTACTAGCGTTGGAACTCCGAGATTTTGATGTGATTCTCGGGATGGATTGGTTAGTTCAGCATAGGGTTATGTTAGATTGCCCTAACCGTGCTTTGAGGTTTCCGGATGGTGAACCAATTATGTTTCCAAAGCTAAAGCGCTCCAAACGAGTTATGATTTCGGCTATGAGGGCCGAGAGACTTATTAGTCAAGGATGTCAAACTTATGTAGTCACGTTGTATAGTGCCAAGACGGAGATACCTGTGTCGCCAGCTTCAGTCCCGGTTGTATGTGAATTCTTAGATGTATTTCCGGAAGATTTATCGGGTTTGCCTCCGCCCCGGGAGATTGAATTTGTTATTGAGGTTGTTCCGGGTACGTCGCCCATTTCTAAAGCTCCCTACCGTATGGCTCCCTCGGAACTTAAGAGCTCAGAATCCAATTGAATGAGTTGTTGGAAAAGGGCTTCATTCGACCAAGTACTTCGCCATGGGGTGCGCCGGTGTTATTTGTGAAGAAGAAAGATGGATCTATGAGGCTATGTATTGATTATCGAGAGCTTAATAAAGCTACGGTGAAGAATAAGTATCCATTACCCCGCATTGATGAATTACTAGATCAACTCCGAGGCTCGGCAATTTATTCGAAGATTGATCTTCGTTCCTGATATCATCGCTAAGAATTAGTGATGGGGATGTGATGAAGTCGGCTTTTAGCACCCGGTATGGCCACTTCGAATTTTTGGTTATGCCTTTCGGACTTACGAATGCTCCAGCCGCTTTCATGGACTTGATGAACCGAGTTTTCAAGCCCTATCTCGACAAGTTCGTTATTGTCTTTATCGACGATATCCTCATCTACTCTAAATCCCGGGAGGAACACGAGAATCATCTCCGCATTGTCTTGCAAACTCTTCGAGATGAGAATTTATATGCAAAGTTCTCGAAATGTGAGTTTTGGACGAAACAAGTGGTGTTTCTAGGACATGTGGTGACGAAGGATGGTATTTCCGTTGATCCTAGTAAAGTGGAGGCCGTCTTGAAGTGGTCTCAACCAACGACGCCCACGGAAATAAGAAGTTTTGTAGGTTTGGCTGGGTATTATCGGCGTTTTGTCAAGGATTTTGCCAAGCTTGCTTCTCCATTAACGCGGTTGACAAGGAAAAATGTGCCTTTCCGATGGACAGATGAGTGTGAGCGGAGTTTTCAAGAGTTGAAGACTCGCCTCACCACAGCTCCTATTTTGGCAATCCCGGACGACTCAAATGTTTTCGCCATTTATAGTGATGCGTCTCAACAAGGACTTGGGTGTGTTTTGATGCAAAATGATAGAGTGATAGCCTATGCCTCCCGCCAATTGAAGAGTTATGAGGAGAAGTATCCAACACATGATTTGGAGTTAGCCGCGATAGTATTTGCTTTGAAAATTTGGCGCCACTACCTTTACGGGGTTCGATGTGAAATTTTTACGGATCACAAAAGTTTAAAGTATTTCTTCACTCAAAAGGAGCTCAACATGAGACAAAGGCGATGGTTGGAGCTCGTGAAGGATTATGATTGTTCGATCCATTATCACCCCGGTAAAGCAAACGTAGTAGCGGATGCTTTAAGTAGGAAGTCGCCGAAGCAAAGATCCCGTCAGTTGTAACATGAAATGGAGAAGTTGGATCTTGAGGTGTTAGACCCGGACGAAGCCCGACTCATGGCTATGTCAATCCGGTCGACGCTTATAGATCGTATCAAGGAGGCGCAAGAAACTGATGACTGGGCTACTAAGACGAAGAAGAAGCTTCAGGAGAAGCCAAATCTGGACTTTCAAGTTCAACAGGGGATTCTCAAGTATAAGAACAGATACTACGTTCCGGCTACAGAGGACTTAAGGCAAGAGATTTGTCTCGAGGCTCATATGACCCCCTATACTCTCCGTCCAGGCTCGACTAAGATGTATCGGGACATTAAGGTATTATATTGGTGGCCAGGCATGAAACGGAGTGTAGCGGAGTTTGTAGCGAGATGTTTGGTCTGTCAACAAGTCAAGGCAGAACACCAGAGGCCGGCTGGGCTGTTACAATCACTCCCGATTCCAGAGTGGAAATGGGATGAAGTTACCATGGATTTTGTAAGTGGGTTACCAAGAACGAGTAAGGGATCCGATGCTATTTGGGTGGTAGTCGACCGACTCACCAAGTCTGCCCATTTTCTCCCGATCAAGATGACATATCGAATGGAGCAATTGGCTCAACTGTATATTCAGGAGATTGTTCGATTACATGGGGTTCCGGTTACGATCACCTCGGATAGAGATCCGAGATATCTATCACATTTTTGGAAGGAATTACATATAGCCTTGGGGACGAAACTTCAATTCAGTACGGCATTTCATCCTCAAACGGATGGACAAGCGGAACGAACAATCCAAGCGGCTCGAGAAGATATCTTTGAGAGCTTGTGTTTTAGAGTTTCCCCAAAGTTGGGACCGTTACCTACCGTTAGTTGAGTTCGCCTATAACAATAGCTATCATTCCTCGGTTGGAATGCCTCCCTACGAAGCTCTCTACGGTAGAAGGTGTAGATCCCCTCTTCATTGGGATGATGTGGGAGAAATGAAGTTGATGCGAACGGAGATGCTACAAGACATGTCCGGCCAGCTTGAAAAGATTAAGCAACGGATGAGAATAGCTCAAGATCGAATAAAAGTTATCCGATAATCGACGTCGGCCATTAGAGTTCGGGATTGGCGACAAAGTGTTCGTTCGTATCTCGCCAATTAAGAGACTCTTTCGGTTTGGAAAGCGTGGCAAGTTGACCCCAAGGTATATTGGTCCCTACGAAATCCTTGAACGAGTTGGGGAAGTAGCGTATAAGTTGAAGTTGCCAACTCCTTTGGATCGGATGCACAATGTATTTCATGTCTCCATGTTGAGGAAGTATGTTGCAGATCCCTCCCATGTATTACCAGACCCTCCATTAGATCTTCAACCGGATCTATCCTATGAAGAGAAACCCGTGCAAATTGTAGATCGAAGCGTCAAGCAATTACGAGGAAAACAAGTGCCTCTTGTACGTGTTTTGTGGCGAAGTGCGACCATTGAAGAGGAAACATGGGAAAGAGAGGAAGCGATGAGACAACACTACCCCGAACTATTTTCAGGTAAATTTCGAGGACGAAATTCTTTTAAGGAGGGGATATTGTAACGCCCCGTTAAATCTCGTCACGATTTTATATGATTTCGTATGTTTATCGTTTGTGCTTTTGGGAATGGGTCGTGATGATGTGAATATGTCGTGAGATGGTATTGATGGATATGCCATGTTTAGGATGTGTTTTGGGTTGCCCAATGTATGTTGGAACTATGTATGGTCGCCGAATGAGCCTAAGAAGAAATGCGAGAAAAGCGGGATTTACGCCGTAATTTTGGTATTCTGACCCGTAAATGTGGTAGTCTGACCGTAAGTCTTATAGTTACTGACCGTAAGTCAAGAATGATGGTTAAAGGGCTGATTTTCTATTGGTCGGCGTGACCGAAGCGCGATCGCGTGTGCTGGTCTGACGTAATGTATTGGGGTTACAGTAATTTTGGTAGTTACTACCGTAACATGGATATTCTACTACTGTAATTTTAAGTCGGCAGATATGGATTTTTGGTCAAAGTCACTTTTCTTGATGGTTACCCTCATTTTCGAGCCAAGCATACATCTAAGACATTTTGAAGGTCCTCCATCTCTAGAAATCCATCCTCATACCATACTTGTATCAAGTGTTGATTTAAAAGAGCAATCAAATCCCCAATGAGCAAGGTGAAGAAGCAAGCAAGTCCATCCTCTACCTAGTTTTCCTTGGTGGTCCTATCTTCCTAAGGTGGGTAGTAGAACACTTAAAGTGTTTTGAGGTAAGATCATGCCCTAATGTTGGTTGGTTTGTAATAAATAGGTAAGGAGACAATTGTTAGGGTAGGATTAATGATGATGATGCTTTGGTTGAGTAAGATGTGACCATTGGGTTGGTATAGCATATAGATACCCAATTTGGGGGTTTGTAGGATCTTGATGTTTATGATCCCATTTTATGTTAATATGCATGTGATATTACATGTGTTTATTTATGTGTATACATTGAAACATGGTCATGCATGAAAAACGAGAAATAGGGTTGCCAACCAAATGTTTATATCATGTTCGTCTCACAAAGGTTTGAGACAATTGGCCAAATGGAGGTCCCTCAAAGGATTGGGGTCTGGCCAATTAAAGTATGAATGTATGTTACGGCGCCAATATAAACATATGGTTCGCATACGCCCACGATCACGAATATGTCATGCATTGCATATGATTGTGCTCCCACTGGGCCCTTGTGGCTCACGATGTGTTATGTTATGTGATAGGTGACCAGGGACGAGACCGTGGACTTGGAGACGGAGGGGAATCCTCGAGGACGTGATGTGGAAGGGAAACCAAAGGAAGCTCCTGATCCTGTATAGGCCGCTTTTGAATGTGTCCAATGGCCATGATATCTTGTATTTTGCCTATATTTTGATGTAAATGTGTAAATAAATACTCATGAGCTTGGACAGTTTAAAGGCTTTTGTAACGCCGTTTAGCTTCCGTTGCTTACCGTTACGGTTATATACGTATGTTTTAAAAGAGGGCGTTACAGGCATAATGAAATTAAAAAAAAAATGGCAATTTGTTACGACACTTAATTGATATTTGTGCGTAAAATTCAAATACAATGAGATGTATAAATTGTTTTAGCTATTAATTCTATTCTTTGTTTGATTTACCTTAAAAATAAATTAAATAAAAAATAATTCATAAATATTTTTTTCTCGCAAATATATGCTACAGCTAGCTTTATTTTACATTTAAAATTGAATAATTTTTTCCTAATAAATATTTAATTTGCAAAAACAATAATTTATATATTGATATGACACTTAAGTACAAGGTCTCATGTCATTACAAAAAGTAGACTCAATTTAGATATAAATAAAATTTTTAAGTGAAAATTTTCATATCATTTATTTATTTTTAAGGTAAATCAAACACGGAATAAAATCAATTAAGCTAAAACAATTTATACATGAAATAAATCTCATTATATTTTAATGACATGCATATAAAATAAATTTAATTATTTACCTCATTAGCATATGTTATTATAAGTTGTAACTTAGTTAACCTGGGCAAATATTATATATTTGTGATAAATTTCAATTTTTATTTTTTATTTTTTTTGCTTTCAAATCTTCAATTTATATGTTTATGTGTTAAATAATACAAATGTGTTCCAAGAATTAGAATAAATTTTTGACTGGTCATTTTTTTTATAATTGTCGTATTTAAAAAAATGATTTAAAATTAACAATTTTTGTTAAGATTTAATTTTTATGCCATACAAAATTACTATCGATTAAATTTTTACACAAAAATTCAAATAAAGGTGTAACATTAAAATCAAAAAATAAGATCAGGCCAGTATTTAATTTTAGAAATAATTAATTATTTTTATAAATAGCTAGCTAAGAAACAAAAATTAATTAAAATTAACAATCCTGCTAAGATTCAATTTTTCTGCAATATAAAATTTCGATTCATTAAAGTTTTACACAAAAATAGAAAAAATGTCATACAGGTTGGCCGAGTTCGACACAAAATCCCACCACTACGATCCTCAATTTATATTTAAAAAATTTTAAAATTACGGTGGACCAACTAATTAAGTTTAGAAACAATCAATCATTTTTATAAAAAAGAAACAAAAATTAATTTAAATTAGCAATTTCTCAGAGATTTAATTTTTTGTGATAAAAAATTACAATTCATTAAATTATTACAAAAAATTAAAATAAATTAGTAACATAAAAAATTTAAAACTTAGCTTGGACCTTTTAATTAATTTTAGAAAGAATTCATTATTTTTAAATATAATAATTAGCTAATAAATGAAAATGAATTTAAATTGGGAATTTCGCTAATATTTAATTTTCCTGTGATAAAAAATTACAATTCATTTAATTTTTCTATAAAAATTAAAATAAACATGCAACATTAATTTTGTTTAATTAATCACTCAATTGCAACGCTAATCAATTTTTTAATTAATTGAATATATATATATATATATATATATATCTTTTAAAGTCCAAGATATCTTTTCAATTATAAGATATTTTTAAAATTAGATTCATATAATTCTGAAAATTATGGCTATCAAGCAAATTATTTTGGAAATAATTAATTTTTGTGTAAATAATTAGCTTAACGCAAAAATTAACTAAAATTATTTATACTATAATTATTTAAAATAATAAATTCTATTGCTAATATTTAGTTGGATACGAATTCAGTGGACAAAGATTAATCAAAATTAATGACATTGTTAAAAATGGAAATATAATTAATTTAAAAAATTAAAGAATCATCAGATTGCTAAGGGCTTTCCCTTCAAAATGAGAAAAAATATTTTAAATTGCAATATAGTTTTTAAATTCTAAGATTTCTTCAAAATTAGATTCATCAATGTTAAAAGTGCAGATATTAAGGTGAATATTTTAGAAATAATTATTTCTTTTCATAAATAATTATCTAAAAATGAAAATTAATTAAAACTAATTATATTATAATTAATTTGAAATAATAATACCGCTACAATTTAATTGGACTTGGTTTTAATAGACGAAAATTGACATAGTTTTGTTGAACGAAAATTGATGAAAATTAATTATATTGCTAAAATAGATTAAAAAATAAATAATTATTAAAATTAATTAGACCGCAATGGTTGACTAGATTTTCCCTAAAAAATGAAAGACATCTTTTGACTTGCAAGATATCTTTTTAATTATAAAATATCTTGAAAATTAAATTCGTACAATTTTTAAAACTGCAGCTAAAAGACTAATTATTTTATAAATAATTAGTTAAAAATAAAAATTAATTAGAATTAATAGTATTACAATTAATTATATTTCTTAGATTTAATTAGATATATTTTCATTGGACGAAAATTGAGATAGTCTTATTAGATAAAAATTAATCAAAATTAATTAAATTGCTTGATACGAACCCGGATGACTCCACGTCGACGAACCACCCCATTGGCCGATTGGACCGATTACGAGAAGTGGAGCCAAAAGAATGGGACGAGCCTTGCTGACCTGGGTCGAAAAAGTATGTCAACAAGTCCAGAATATGTCATTTCCACACTTGGACCAGTCCACGGGAGTTCATAAGCTGAAAGAAGTCCTCCAATTACAGGTTGGAGATGCTAGAGATCAAAGGGGAAAAGGCAGACCAAATTTACGGCCGTAACCCCGTTTCCATACGGCCGTAACCCATGGGGTTGAAGAACATGAATTTACAGGGAGTAAATTATGGCCGTACCCAAGTTCATACGGCCGTATCTTTCATAATTACGGCCGTAACGTCGATTTCCAGCTTTTGGGTCAAATTTATGCAGAGAGCAAATTGCAGCCGTATTTATCATAATACGGCCGTACCCCATAATTACGTCCGTAACGTTTGTCCATACGGCCGTAACTCAAGAATCAAGTTTGGACGGTTTTGAGGCAGAGAGTTTATTACGGCCGTAATTTTATGACTTACGGCCGTAACTTCAGAATTTACGGCCGTAACCCTAGACATTACGGCCGTAATTTTGGCCGACTTAGTCATTTTTGTGTCTACTTTTTGGATATTTTATTATTTTATTATTATTTTCAGTTGAGACTTGTATATGTAAGGCAAAACCTCATTGTACATTTTTTTGAACAACTTGGTTGATATGATAAATGAGAGCTTTAAGCTTGTTGAGAGAAATTATCTTCTCTTGTTGTTCGTTTGAACAAATCGAACTTATCAAGAGCATGATCAACTCTTGTGGCGTTCACCCCTGCCGGTTGTCTACTACGCACAGTCGAAGGTGATAGGTTTTAGCCTATTGTTGTCACTTCGTGAGTAGAAGGTCGTCAGGTTCTCGATCGTTACCAGTGATTGGCTTTTCTGGGGTCTAATCCAATCTGGATTGGGTTGCGTTGGCATCGAGACCAACGAGGTCCGTATCATTGCTAAAAGGGGGAAACATAATTACTTCAAAAAATGAAAAATAATTAAAATTAATTAGATTGTTAGGGGGAAAAATGTGCTTCGGAAATTAATTTATTTTTTTACATATTTTAAAATAAAGTTAAGTTAACACTTATAAGCTTTTGGATTCTTAAAATTGGGGTGTTACATCTTATTGTAGAGTAAGTCGACTGATCATTAGTGCATAATTAACTTCATTTACTTTTTCAGTATCATTCTTTTTTAAAAACATGTTTTTCTTTTGATTATCATATGTTTTTGTATTTTTTATAATTTTTTTCGAGTCACAGTTGGTGACAAAACATTAATATTTCTTTTTGAATAGTTAAGGGTATTTCAAATGATCTGCACCTTTTTTTTAAGCAGCAAGCTCCAAATGTAGGCCTTCAAATAGTAATGATTTTTTTTAAAAAAATCTTGACACTATTCAAACGAACAATTATATCATAATTCTTTGGTTTAGTTTATCGCTTTCCCTAGGGAATAAATCTAAGAATTCTTACTAAACAATTGGCTATTGATTCAATCAATTATTAGAATTATACGACTCAATTAGAATATTTTAACTGGCTTTTGATTGTGCTAAATGTTTATCTATGTGTCTATCTTTTAAATAAATATTAAGAATTCTACCTACTTTGAATTATTTATTTTATGCCAAATTTGCCATTTAAGATTTTATTTAATTTTTAAGGATCGTCAATTATGTTGTATATTTTAAGTATTATATATATTTGAATTTATGTATCTTATCCACATTAATTTAAATTTTATACTAAATCATTCAATATTTAATATGCCGAATATGTTAAATTAGTGAATTTATACCTAATTTTTAAATATACGTATTTAGTATATTTAGAAGGTATTTATTGAAGAAATAAAATATCAGTAACACATATATTAAAAAATAGAAATAAAAATCTTCGATTAGACCATCACGATGGGGGTGGATGGGGATGAGAATTTTTAGGCGGGGCTAGGACGGAGACGGGGACAGGGAATGGAAATTCCCACCCTATTGTAATTCTTATATCATCCTCGCTTGACCATAGAGTAAAGGAGAATGGGCTGGAATGCGGATAAGTGTTTCCCAACATGGTAGGAACGAGGTGTTACGGTATGTCGTACTGTACTCACTGCATTGTTATTTTTATAATATATCTCTATACTGATTATGTTTAATAATTAAAATTTAAAATTTATTATTTACATATTAATTGTTAATAACATACATCACATTAATATATAATTAATATCTCCTGAAATTTATAATTGTATATAATAGAGTATAAAGGGGTAAATTGCCAGATTGGTATTTAAAATAATGCCGACGACATTAAAGCATTGAAAATTGAACATTCACTCACATCAACCCACCACCGGCCAAGGAACATCGCCGAAGATCAAACGAGGTCGTCGGAGCAACGCAGGTCGCCGGAGGTCGTCCAAGAAGCAATAGCCGAGATATCAAGCTGCCTAGGAACAGTCGTTGGAGCAAACAAGCTTAACCCAGCGGCAAACAACTGTTCAAACTCCACCACTATAGCCATTGTTCACCACGAGTGGCAGGGATGGTGGCCGCGATGGAGAAGGTCGGCAAGTGGTTGGTGGAGGTCAGGCGACCCTGAAAATAGCTACAAAGGGACCATAAAATGAGAAGACCCAACCCATTTCAGCCTGCAGTGATGTCAGCGAGGCTTGCCTGTGGTCGACGAAGGTCACCGAATGTCAAGGCGACTTCGCCAGAGGAGATGGTGGTGCAGGCGAGGTGGAGTTGGGGGGTTGTAGGCGGCGGTGAGGATTTGGGTTGATGTGCGCGAGTGTTCAATTTTAAATGTTTTAGGGTCATCGGCGTAATTTTAAATACCAATCTTGCAAGATGATGTTTTTTTAAATACCAATCTGGTTGTTTGCCGGAATATAAAATAATTTTAAAGAAAAAACCATGAGTTCTACGAATGTTAGTAGAGTTATTTTAGCATAGTCATTTTGATAACTATAACATGTAATGTTATTTTATTTAGCAGGTTAATCTTGCAATGAGCAAAATGTGATATATTATCACAACCTCTGCCACAAATTATCATCCCGTGCAAATTACGGAAGTAAATGTGATAAGTGCTAGAAAAGCACTTAAATAATTCTTCTATTTTATGTATTTGTGTGTTTTATTAGTGTTATATGTTCCGTTTTATGTGTTTTTCCTTTATTGTGGTGTTTAGGGTCACAAAGAATCAAAAGGAGTCAAAATGGATGAAAATCGGATGAAAACGGAAACTCGGGACCAAAAAGGCAAGCGAATCAAAGATGGAAGGCCTCTGATGCAATTTTATGAAAAGTTTTTTTTTTTACAATTTTTCTTGTGCTAAAGTCGAAGACCATCAAAAGAGGATTCCTACACTCTTTTCGGATCGCAAATTGGAGTTTCCTAGTGAAAGTTATAGCCGTTTGAAGAAAAAGGACTAAAAGCGTCACTTCCAAAACTGTTGCGGACCAAAGTGCAACTTTTCAAAAGTATGGGAACCAAAGTGAAACTTTTCAGAAAGTTGAAGGACCAAAATACAATTTGTGAAGGACCAAAATGAACAACGTTAGAAAGTTGAGGGACTTAATGTGCAAATTTCGGGTGACTCGAGTGACTCGAGTCACCGCCGCAAGTGACTCGATCACCGTGCGTGCTGACTTGAGTCACGCCCGAGCATTCTGAGTCACGCCTGCAGCCGTTCCTGACATCACCATTCCGTGCGCTCGTGGACTAGGCAGAATCGCGCGGTGACTCGATCAGCGCGTGCGGTGATTCGAGTCACGCCTGACACCACTGCAGATTTTGACCAGCTGACTCCACCTACCCTAAAACGTGTTTTTGGTATTTTCTTGACTTCTTAGAGATAAAACAACTTGAGCACACCACAATAGACTCATGAAGGAAGACTTTTATGATTTTTTAATATTTTTTGGTGTGTTATAAAAGTATAGAAACAATAGAGAGAATTTAGAGAGAATGAATTCTAAGGAATTCTCAGGAATAAATTTCATTAATAACTGAAGCCCTATTTATAGGAAAACTTCGAATGGTACAATCGTAATTACATAATTTCATCAAGGGTATAATAGTCATTCACATATAATAATTACATCTTTTACCAAATTATTCCTCCACCAAATTATTCCTCATAATTCATAACCACCAAATTATTCTCAATTATTCATAACACCTAATAATTATTCTTCAATTATTATTCATAACACTCCTTGAATGACTATTAATACAAATGTCTTACGGGACTGCTTGGAGAAAAACTCGGTGGGAAAAAACTTCCAAACCGATTGCGAGATAGCTTGGAGTGGTTATATCGCTTCATCAAAACATTGCTCCCCGATGTCTATCGACATATGAGTATTCACGCGGTCTTGCCTCGTTAAAACCTTGTCAAGAACTGATGTCTTTACTTCTGGTAAATGATTTCAATATCATCATCGTTTGGATCTAAAGCATTAGCTCCATTATAACTTGATCCAATAGATACACTGTATCAATTTCTCCTATCGTTCTCAATATACCATAAATATGCCTCGTTAAAACCTTATTAGGAAAAACCCAGTGGGAAAAACCCTAATGAAGGAAAAAGAGTACATTATTCATGTGAATACGCCTTTAAAGTTGCCTCATTAAAAACCTTGCTAGGAAAACCCAATGGGATAAAACCTCAATCAAGGGAAAAAGAGTGCAACGCGTATTTTATACAAGTATGCTGCAAGCATTTCAAAATTTTTCATACATTTGTATGAGTATCATATACATTGGTTTTATACTCTTCGTTCATTTAGAGTGCATCAATTTTCTTACACAACTACAAAACATTCACCATGAACACATGTCTCCAAACACACAATTTAAAGCATATAAATTCATAGTGAAAACATGTAAACATATAAGTAAACCTTCATAACTAACTAACACTTAAAATATATCATTTAACATTTAATACTCACTTAATAGGTTATTTCATTCCAGGGCTTAGCTCACCCTTTAGGGTACTCATAAACACTGGGTTTAGCTCATCCGATCCTTTAATTTCCTTTTAGCATTACTACACACACGATCGGTAATTTAACTTTCATGAGCATGCAACATATAATGACCACCATGCTTATCTTTAAACTTGAGCATTCGTCATCATCATCTCATCATCTCATAAGTTAAAGATTTCACATTCAGCATTTATCATCTTCAATATATCTCAATATTTTCATTATCATTGATCATATGTAGCGCTACATTTTCATATCGTGTCGACACTTTTCAATTTCATTTCTTTCCCCATATCGACATAACTTATCGAGATATCTCATTATCAATCCTCTTGTAGGATTACACAATATAGTTCTGTCTATATACTCTTCAAGAGCATATGCCTCCGTTATTAAGACCATCTTTTATAATTTGCTTTGATATATATGTTTGGGGAAATATCAACGCTTCTGGCGCGCTAACTTATCAAACCATCGTAGCTGATATATGTGATTGTTCATAGCCTTTCATGCATCTTTGAACTTTAAGTTCGTATTTCAATTTCGAGGATATAACATGATGCATTTCACATATTATTTTCAACCTTTAATACTCCCCCTTATGCTGAGAAAATTTAGAACACCAAAACTCATACAGTTGGTATGATTTTAATCATATATGTTCTCATCATTCAGCCTTAATATGGGAATTTAGACCGTTTGCATTCTATTCTCGATATCGGCAATTTATTTGAGGACTTTAAATAATTTGCCATATAATATCCCACTTGTATGCGCATACTCAAATCCTTTAGGGATTTATTCAAATCATTGGGATATATATATATATATTTACTAGCTTTATCATTAAATCTGGAAATCATGCTCATACCGTGAGCAAATATTTCGTAAATTTCAAATTACGAATCATATACACATGTGACTATCTAGTGGATCCATATCATAATATCTAGTAGTCCACATGGAGGATGAGTGGGCCCATACTTCTCATCCTTTATTCCAGATATATTTGGGATTTATTCCCAATATTGGCTAGTAATGATTTCATTATTTATCGAGAACAATCATTGAAGAATTCTTTTAATTCTTCACTTGAAATATTGATTTCAATAATTATTTAAACCGGGATGGTCAGTCCGGTTTTGCAAACGAGTATTATTGAACTTCTAGTTCAGTAAATTCTTATATCGATTTCACTAGTATCTGTATAGTGCTCAATATGATTTATCATAGATACAATTCACCGACATATTCCATCATCTTTTAGTGACATTATTGTCTACTACTGTTCAAATACGGAGTTACAGCTCATACGCATCACATCTGGCTACTATTTAATTCCGAAATCGTAGCTCTTACGCTTCATATTATTTATTTAAAATTGGAGTCTTATTTCATACGCGTCGTATTATTCTATAAATAAATGATCAAAATTATTGCAAAATTCATCCTAACAAGGGTCTATACATTATAATGGATCATATGCTCTCAAATCTTCGAAAATACTATCCATCACTACTGATCAAAATCCTAAAAAAAAATTTATCGAGGTAGGCTGGAAAGATTAAGGATGCTAATGAATAAGGGTATCCCACAAGATATCCGATACTTGATTGAAGCAAAGGTTCTATTATCTGGTGAGGTTTCAATTCCCTCTAAATACATGTCTGATATGGGTAAAAGTAATTTTTCAAAGAAACGGAGAGCAAAAAGATTAGGAGGATGCTACAAGTGTGCTCGGTGGACATGTGACACTCGATGTAAATCTGTGGGGTACTTGTCCAGAAATCGAGAAGATAAAATAGCATTCATTAAGGATGGATTGAGTAAGGAGCCTTTGGATGATATTCAACAGGCTCTTGAGACACATCCTAGTGGACACGTGCAAGGTGAGCTAATGGCCTTAAGGGCCAAATTCAAAGATCAACAAGCACTTTATAGTCTTGAAATACTTACTTTAAAAGATCCAGTTTGTAAATTTAGTAGAATAACTTAGTATAATAATTTTCCCATATTTATGTAAGGCAAATTTATGTAATATAGAAGATCAATATTTTTCTTTTATTTGTAAATATCGTTTTTCGATTTTCGATTTTTTTTTTATTTTCTATCACCGACAGATATATGTCATTTTAACTTAAATTTTTTTTCTACCTTTTTCTTTTTCTATTTGTCAAAAAGTAAATAGTGCACTCAATTATTGGTTTGAAAATTTTTCTTTAAATAGAGGGATTCATATATCTATCATTCATTCGTTGAAAGAGAAAAATAGAGGTGGAGATGGAGATGGAGATATCAGAATCATCTCATGTAAGTCAATCTTTACCTCGCCAGGTAAAAACTATATGTGTTCTTGGTGGCTCCAGACTAGTAGGTCATATCCAATATGTGGATATGGCAGACCAACTTGTAAGGGAGTTAGGGAAACAAAATATCAATATACTATATGGAGGGACTAATAACAAACTATTAAGGAGTCTTACGATGGCCGCACAATTATGGGGGATAAGAGTGTCAAGTATAATACCTTTTCATCGAATTGGAGGCAGTAATCGAATTGGAGTTAGAAATGTCATTAGTCCAACTGGATTGATGCTACAAACACAATCCATCCATGACTGCCTGATGTACATGATGAGCAATAGTGATGCTTTTATTGTTCTTCCAGGGCTATAACACGCTGGAGGAAATATTCAATATAGCGTCATTTGCACAAATGGAATTTTCATACCAAACCCATAGGTTTGTTGAATATTAATTATTTCTTCGATGGTTTGCTAGCATTTCTAGATCAGGGTGTAGAACATAAATTTATTTCTCGTTCAGCGAGAAATATACTTGTTTTTGCTAATACAGTTGCTGATCTACTCATCAAGATTCAATCATATGTTCAAAAATGCAGGAAGCTGAAACCCATCTGGTCACAGATCATCGGTGTCAAGCGAAAAGAGATCCTTTGGATCTTTCATTATAAACCCGAATGTTCTGGGTGGCGAGTTACTGAGTATTTATACTCTCGAGACGCATCCCTCATTTATGGGTTCAATATATATTTTCTTTTAGTATTTCTATATTTTCAGTGTTTATTGCCATCTTTGATATTCTCAATATGTTCCACTTACTGTTTTGTACTTCTTCCGAGTAATAATAATAATATCATATTGGCTTTATTCAAATACAGATATCTAGTGATTTTGCTTCTTCAAGAGCATTTTATTCTCATATTAATACAATCTCATATCATCGATGAGATTACTTCATATAAGCTTTCCATGATATATTTTCTTTGATTTATCAACATGGGATCTATTGACAAGATTTTACTTTCGTCTATTTATCCAATGGTAACTTCAAGTACCACTTGCTCAATTTTCTCCATTCATATTCGGTATATATGGAGAAGTAATTTTATTCTCATCATCTACTTCTTCGAGAGTATGATTAGAATATTTGATCAACTACTTCTTCTGGAGTAGGATTCGTTATAACCAATCGTGTAGTATAACCCACCACATTGGAAATATGCACACCAATCGTGTGGTATTACCCACCACATTGGAAATATATCACGAAATCTAAAGTCGTAAATTTAAATTAGTAAATTAAATTTCTTCCAATAGGTGGTCGAACCTACCTTATGGGAATTATTGCAATAAATATAAATTTGCGGAATTTAAATAGCAAGAATTAAATTGCATAATATTTAACTACTTCTTCAGGAGTAGGATCTGCTTAGTAGAAGGTATTACCCATCACTTAGCATATAAAGTGTAGAAATATATAAAACCTTCCGTTTAGTAATGGTTGAACCCATCATCAAGTAGGAAGTATTGCAGTAATTAAATTGCAGTAAATAAAGTGCGAGAATTAAATATTGAACTGCTTTTACGGGAGCAGATTTGTTCTTCTAGAACAAATACTCATTACTTCTACAAAAGCACACTTATCTTTCTAGAATAAGTACATTATGTAATTGAACTCTTCGGGAGTTACATTAATATTTCGATCTTTTAACTCAAATGGATTTCAAGCAATTTTATATAATCAATGGATTTAGAATTTCTTTATGAATATTCTATCCATTTTTCACTGTCGTCAAAATTAGGTCGGTTTTACCTTAAGGGTAAAATTGTTCATTCCAATTCGCAAAGGTAAAATTGTCAAAAATATTTTATCAATGTTTTATGATTGAAAATTATCTCCTTTCTACTTCAATTTATCAATATCAAATTGTTCAAGGACTATTTTGTAACTTTTTCAAAAATTGGGGTACTGTTTTGCAAATTTTTTTTTGAAAGTTTACCTTATCAATATTAGTGTCAAATCGAGGCTCTCATTAAATCGAGTATAATGGAGTCGAGAAAATTTGATTTTGATAACGTATGCTCCTTATATCTCGAGAAAATGAATATTATAGTTTAATATATTATTATATTATAAAGTAATATAATATATATATATATATATACCTTTTCCTTTTTCTTTGCCAGAAGCAATTGAACATGCACGTATTTCCTCCATTTGCCAATTCTTGAATTGCCCATAATGCAATAATCATCATTAAGCCAAAATATAATATTATTAAACTATAATTAAACACCAGAGATGAGAAAAAAGTTATGAATGTTGCGTGCTGAAGAAAGAGAACGGAGGTAGTGAGAGAAGAGGAAGAAGGATAATGGAGATCTCTCGAATGAAGATGATTTTGAGAGGAGAGAATCTTGATCCAGAGAATTGTTCTGTGAGCATAGTTTTAGAGACAATTAATTTGACTAATATTAAGGTTTCTGATACAGAGGTTCATCAATAGATGCAACTGTAGAGCATACTCCATTCATATTATTCAAATGGCTAGAGACTCGTGCTGATAACGTGTTATAAAAGTATAGAAACAATAGAGAGAATTTAGAGAGAATGAATTCTAAGGAATTCTCAGGAATAAATTTCATTAATAACTGAAACCCTATTTATAGGAAAACTTCGAATGACACAATCGTAATTACATAATTTCATCAAGGGTATAATAGTCATTCACATATAATAATTACATCTTTTACCAAATTATTCCTCCACCAAATTATTCCTCATAATTCATAACCACCAAATTATTCTCAATTATTCATAACACCTAATAATTATTATTCATAACATGGTGTAATATTTTGCCTATAAATAGAGGCATTTTCAAGCTTGAATCACACAACTTGTAGAGAAAATTAGCTTGTGATTCTCTCAAATTTTCTCCTCAATAAAATTCTCTTCATCATTTGTTCTTAGTTCTAGCTTGAAAACTCTTAGTTTTTCATATTCCGGCGGAAGTAAAAACCTAAA
Organism: Jasminum sambac; assembly: GCA_018223645.1. Taxonomy (NCBI): domain Eukaryota; kingdom Viridiplantae; phylum Streptophyta; class Magnoliopsida; order Lamiales; family Oleaceae; genus Jasminum; species Jasminum sambac. The sequence goes on along the minus strand of CP073648.1, from coordinate 22,320,082 downwards.
TTTAGGTTCGATTAATCAATCGACGATACTTCGGCCGTGAATATGATTAGCGGAGCATTTCTTCACTAATTTCTCTTCTTCTTTTATTTTTCATGTTTGAGAAAGATAATTTCTCATATATTGCAGAGGTGATACACGGCGTTACGCCGTTATAAGTATTTAACCCGCATATATGAGTAGTTAGACTTCTCTATTTAATTCTTAGCATTATTTACGTGATTTCTATAGTTTGTATATATTACTTGAGATAGTGAAGTATAATCTATCATATAGCAGTGGTGATACCCGCTAATATGAGTAGTAGACTTCTCTATCTAGTTTGAGGGGGACGTTGTGTTCAATTATCATGTTGTTATCTTTTCTAACTCTTTGTTAACGTTTTATCTATTCATCTACTTCAATTTGTTGATTTGTTATGCTTTTAAACCCGTTTTGAATTTATGTGATTATTGCATTCACTTTGGCCAATTGAATCAATTAATCTTTAAGTTCAAGTTATGTGCTAGGATTGGAACTTTTGATCCGTAATTGTCACTAGATTCCAATCCACAGTAGCAAACGAATGTCGTGCATATTTGTTAATAAATCAACTTAGATGTATTAATTCAAGTTTGTGAAATTGATCATCTAATTCAACTCATTCTTCTTGTTCATTTCACACTAGCATTGCATTAAATCCTAAGAACTTGTTTAGGATTATCCAATAGCTAGACGTTAAGTTAAAGAACTCACTTTAATTTAATACACTTAAGGAAGAATTCGTTAATCAGATCGTATTGATTAATTGGAGTTGATAAATTGAAGAAGGGATAGTACACGTTGCATGGGAAGATAAACACAAGATGTTGACACAACCGAACCCGAGAACTAGATATATCTTCAATTGTTTCATTTTCATCTCTTTTATTTTGTCATTTTATTTTCGAATTTCATCCAACTTCACAAAACCCCCATTTCTAGATTAATTGATAAGAACAACTAGATTAACACCGTTCCTCTTGGGTTCGACCCTTACTTACCACTTCTCCATTAATTTGTAGTTTTGAAACCGAGTAAGGAAATAAAATAAATTTTGGCGTACTGCGACAACACGTCCAAGTTTTTGGCATAGTCATTTTGATAACTATAACATGTAATGTTATTTCATTTAGCAGGTTAATCTTGCAATAAGCAAAATGTGATATATTATCACAATCTCTGCCACAAATTATCATCCCGTGCAAATTACGGAGGTAAATGCTAATTAAGTTACTATTTTATGGAGAATAGTAAATTAAGTTGTGTAGATTTTTGTGAGCTGTTTCTTGCATATTTCCAGGATAGATTAGTATGAAATATATGGAAAATTTTGTCGAAATATTTAAAGAATATTATTTCGAGTTAAATTAATTAAGTTTATTGTTGTAACTCATTCTTTATTTTAAATTTTTTTTAAGGTTTTATATTAATATTATTAACATCTATCAATGCCGTTATTAGTTAAAAAATTTGTCTTCCGTGCAATGCACGGGTGAAACAGCTAGTTATTATTATTAAATGGAGAGATGGGAGAACGATGGGAAATTAGGGGTCGATGGATGGGTGTTGTTTTAATCGAGTCTTCTACTTGAAAACTTGATCGTCCAATTGCTGCATTATATTTAAACCACTGAAATCCAAAAAAGTTAAAGGAGTATATTAATGTCAATATACACATTAATTAATTTGAAAATTAACTTATTTTTCTTACTTTATTATTATATATAATTATTACTAATTTCCAACAATCGGTGGGACCTAGAATCAACCCGGTTCGAGCCTTCACCTTCTTTGCTACTGTTCTATAAAATTGATTGTACATTTTGTTAGTATATATAATACAAAATCAAAGAAATGTTTTAATTATTATTAATTAATGCAAAATAATTGAGAGAATTAAAAATATATACTGCATAGATGCTAATGTACATTACAACATGATCTGATAATTAATTAAACATTATAAATGTCCTTATATTATAAAACTTAAAGTGCCACCCAAGCAAAGGTGCCTAGGTGGCAGTGCTACGTTTGACACTATTATTAAGGAATTAATTATTTTTCTAATTTACCTTTTCTACTTGCCTTATTTAGTATTGGTTTTCTTATTTTATATTTTTTATATGTGTTTTATTTTTTTACATTTATTAAAATTTTAGAATTAATTTAAATGAATTTTTTAATTGCTTTATATTTAGTGTTGCATGTGTTCATAAAAATGTGACAAGAGACCAAAATCACAATTAAGAGTATTATCAAATTAATTTTGGAAATGATAATTAATGTTTTCTACATATATATATATATATATATATATATATATATATATATTTAATTAACAAAAGTTGAAGGGCTGGCATAATGCCACATTGGTAGTGGTTTTCTATTTTAGAAAAAAACTTTTTACATATTTAAAAAAGTAAATAAAAGTTCTCTTTTTTATTTTTATCACGTTAAAAGGTGGTTTTAAATAGTTTTCACAGATAATATACATTGAGCAGTTCAAATAGTGGGTAATTATTTTAGACCAACTATTAAGTAGCTAAATAATTAAATTAATAATTAATAATTAATAATTAATTAATTAGAAAAGAAATAGAAGACAATTACTTCCATATCCCATTTCCTCATTTACAGCCACTTAAAAATAATTATTAAAATTATCATTTAATCATCTCTTCATTTTTTATAAAAAATTAAAAGTATCAAAAATCAAGTTTTTCAATTTTTTTTATATTCAGTGTTGCAAACATTAATGAAAATATGATAATAAATCAAAATTACGATTTACAATCCCAATTAAATTAATTCTAAAAATGAGATTTTTTTTTTATAAATGTTAATTTTTGAATTTATTATATATTGTAAATTATGTTAACATGACATTGTGCTAACATGGCACAAGTTAGCACAATGTCATGTTAGTAGTAACATATTAATACGCATTTTCTTTAAAAAAATCAAATTTAGAAATAAAGCCTAAATCTGATTTTCTTTTTAATTCGGTACTTTTAAAAAAAATGATTTTATGCAATTTTTTTAAAAAGAGCAAACAAACAAAAAATAATTTTGAATTTAGAAATAAATGTTAACTGTTTATTCTTTTCAAAATTTGATTCTATATAAAAATGCATTCAAATATATGATTTACCGATTGATACTGTTTGTTACTAAATAAAAAAAGGAAACTCGAATTGTAGCATGTGTTTATTTTAAAAAAGAAAAATTTTGACTCAAATTGAATATAACAAATGGTCTATATTTTGTTGATTGATATTATTTGGTATTTGATTTTATTAATTTTTGACTAACAACAGCACAACTAAAATAAAAAAACTCGATTTGGATATGATCGGAATTCAATTCAATATTGAGTATCTGTATATTATAATAACAAAAAAAAATTCGAGTAATAGTCACAGAAAAAAGAGGAAAACCCGAGTTGGATATGGTTTGAATTCGATTAAAAAACAGAGTATTTTGTTAAAGAAACCGATATTCAGTCATGGACAGTTGTACGACACAGTATTTAAAGTTAAAAGTTATGTAGATTTGAAGGTTCTTATATATGATAAAGACAGAAAGACAACAAAATCAATAATGAATGGTCTCAAAAAATATTTCAAAATTTTTAATTTTTTACTTACTTTAATTCTTCTCTTTTTATTATTTTTTTTAAAGTAGCTGCCATATGAGCGGCGGCTAAGGCCACACAATTCAACACGCAGTTAGTAGGATTCAAATATAAGACTTTTAGGTCCTCAACCTTTATCCTTTTAACTAATTGGAAAATGTCTAATTGATAATTTACTTCATTTCTTAATAGATTTACATTGTTTAATTCGCACATTTTAATTTTATTTGAAATAAATTGTAATCTTCCCGTGCATCGCACGGGTGTAATACTAGTTTGAAATTACAACTTAAGGAGGCCTAAAATTTGGTCTTTGCAACTGAAAAAAAGTTTAATTACACGATATGCCATTCTAAAACTTCAAAATTCCCCCTTCCAAGGAGCGCAAAAAAAAAAAAAAACCTTCAAAATTCCCTTCTCAAAACACACAAACACAAAGCAAAAAACAGAAGAACAAGAAACAACAGAGGCACACACACACAAAGAGAGAAAAAATAATAATAATAATAAAAATTCAATACAGATAGAGATTATGTGCATATATAGGGTGTACTAAAATTAATTAATCGCTGGCTTCGTTCTCTCTTGAAATCTAGCTTCATCAGCACATATATATGATCATGATCAGGAATTAACCCATCGCATTATCTCTCCTGCAGCTTGTTTGTAGATATCTTCCACTGGAAATGCCCCTGGGAATTGCTCACATGGTCCATTTGCCTACCACAAACATAAGCACCCTTAATAAAACTTTCAAATTTTTATATCCCTACTTTCTTTTTAAATTACACAATGTGTCGTCATTTAAAAGTAAGAGTAAGAGTAGATTAGAAACTTTTATTGTCGTTTTAAAGTTGTTTGAATACTAATTTGTCTGTGTATATACATACAGCAAATTAAATCAATTTTCTTAATCACATTCAGCTAAAAGAGGCTTGTCCAGACTCAAGTTTTCCACTAATGATCAACAATAACCCTAATCAAGAACCAGGTCCTAATTTTCATAAATTTCACACAGTAATGAGTGCACTGTGTGTTAAGGACATTAATAACATGATGAAAACTTGTGTACCGGAATACATAGGATTACACTCATATAACGTGTCACAAACTCACAATAACATCAGTTTCATAGGATTTTGACACATCACATGAGTGTAACTCTGTGTGTAGATCTGTATGTACAAATAGTATAGATATATATTGCTGATGAACTTACATGGGTGTGAATCATGTGCATGCTTCGGGATTGATCAGACGAGATTTGGGCTGAAACGACTTGCAATTTGTACTTCTCCAAAACATAGCAAACGGCAGTAAAAAGCCCTGGTTTTTTGGGAGAACAAATGCTGATATGGGCATCTTCACCAAATGTGTTTAGGACAACATTTGGAGAAGTATATGTCTGAAAATTAGGTGTAACTGGAAATTTAGGAACTGGAGGAATAGGAACAGCCATCGAGGTACTAGCCACCGCTCCAGCTTGTTCGGCCAGAAACGCCTCCCTTGATTCCATTGCCAGTTTCGGGGCGAAAATAGATGGGTCCCACCCCGAAGAAGTTATCCCCCCATGGATCCTCTCAAATTTCTTTCTCTGCAGTTTCTCCAGTTTTTGCTGCAATGATTTGATGTAGATCACTGCTTCATCAACAATGGTGGTCTTGTCTGCCTGCACAATCAATCATGCATTAATTTGCAATCAAGAATTAATTGAACCTTAAAATAGACTCAAAATCTTCATAGAATAACACTCTTGTTCTCCTCCCAGTTTAAGAAGATCTTATTCTCCTAATTGATGACATCATAGTTCGTATTCGTTTTTCAGAGAATAAGGTTTCTCTGGTCTATATCAGCAATGAAGAGAATAATGTCTTCCCGGCGAGAACTGGACTTACACAAGAAACCAAATTAAATTTGGATTCTTGATTTTAACAAAGAAAAAGGTCTTCTTATAAAGAAACCTTGGACAGTACATAGAGACAAGAAATAGAAGGAATATTAAAACTGAAAAGGACCTTCTTGTTGAGTTTTCTGGGCCAGAAAAAGCTACTTTCCGCAGAAAGAAAGAATGATTTTTCTATCATAAAAAATCTCTCTCTCTCTCTCTCTCTCTCTATAGCTCGTGCGCGTGTGAGTGTGTGTGAAAATAGTAATGAACTGACCTTTGGGGGAAGCTGGGGAAGCAAAGAATGAAGATTGGCAAACATGTCTCTCATCTTCTTCCTCCTTTCTCTCTCTGTCAAGATATGAGTATCATGATCAGATTCGCCGCCAGCTTTTGCTTCTTTACCTTTATTAGCAGCGGTGGCGCCACCTGTTTTCCTCTTCCTCCCTCCGGCGGCAGCTGCTGGTGGCTGTGGTGGCATTGGAGGTGGTTCAGCTTGCACATCTTTGGGGGCTTCATCCTCCTTGCTATCTAAATTGATTATATCCATCATTCTCCTATCCAAATGGTGGTGAGAAATTTCTGTTGTGCTACCTGGAATTGGATAATCCCAAATGTCAGCATCCCATACGAATCTCTCATTTCTAGCTCCTTCTCTAGACATGGCTGGTTTGCAGATTTGAAGCTTGCTTGCTACTACTACCACTGTGAGTAGCCGCCGGGTGGTATAAATAGAGGAAGAGATAGGGTGGGGGTGGGGGTGTGGGGGCAGTCCACAGGAATGAAGAAGAGATGTTTGGGGGTTACAACATTAGGTGGCAAAAAGGGATATCATCCTCTCCTGGCAATAATAATTAGGAAAATGTTATATATATATATATATATATATATATATATATCTCGTTTACGATGAAGTGTATTGTATTAAATACACGCTCGATTCGATCTTGCACATATAGCAACCTGAACGTGTGGGATCTTAAAAATCTTATATATGAATGACTTGATCATTTACGATTAAATACAACAAAAAATCTAAGGACTGTCTTGTCAATTTTTTTATAATGTGGGAGAGCGATACATCCTGTGATTAAATCGTTTTGTTCAGGTAGTACTGGGTAGACCATAGCTATTGATCCGTTCGGGTGATTTACGTCTTCGTCCGGGCTCCATTTTGAAATCTGAAAATTTGGTTAAATTCATCACGACGAAGCGGAGCTCCAATAATTTGGAAAAAAATTTTTGAACACCGTGGCAGCCCGTGGTGACCGGTCAAAGACCCGTCAAAGTTCTGGCCAAAATTTTGCAAAATTTTGGTAGTCTTTGACCGTCATGACCGCCACATTGTTCAAAATTTTTTACAAATCTTGGCTTCACGCAAATCGTAATGAATCTAACTAAATTTTCAAATTTCAAAATGGAGTTCGACCGAAAGCGTAAATCACTCGGACAAATTATAAGCTATGGTCCACCCGATAGACCAAAAAATTGCTATGTGATTAAATGGAGTATTCATAAAGTATTGTCCTAAGAACTAACTAGATAATATTACAAGCACACTCCTATTTACCACGAGGTGGCTATTTCCTCACAATAGAGGGATGACACAATTGTTATTCTATCATCTTTGTATTTATTCCAGCACACCTCGTAGTAAATAATCGCAGTAAATAAAGGTGCACATTAGTATTTTTGTTAATTTATCATTTTATATTTTCATTTTTAATTAATATAAGATTTAAAATGAATAACTAAATTTCATTTCACATTATCAATAATTGATAAACGCTACTTATAAATAAATAGGGTTTGTGGCCAAGTGGAAAGGATCGTCACAAAGTTAAAAAATAAAAATAAATAATAAATATTAATAATTAATATTTGTTAGCACCTTGGTGACGTGGCACGAGCCCAGCCCGGGTCCTCACAGCATGGACCCCCCGCTGACGTGTCGAGGGAACTAGGTCGGCTGATGATGTGTCAAGGGTCCCAGGTCGGATTGACACTGGAATTTACCCCACTGGAAAATAGGTGGTGGGTCCCAGTTCAGGTCGGCCGGACTGCCTAACTCGGCCAAGGGCCCAGGTCGGCCGAACAATGGAGAGTTGTTCCCATCATTATAGTTTCTGATAGAGGGTCCGAGGTCAGCTCGGCCATGGTGTGCGTCCAGCCCCGCTTGTTACAGTGGTCGACAACAAGGACAATCCACGTGTCACTTAACACCCTGACACCACCTGCAACCGACAGAGCATCTTTTCCCCATTAATGCTATGACGGCAACACCCACGTTTCGAGATCAACGCCTTAAATGCAAGATGGCTTGCAGGCGCTGCAGCTGCAATCATCACGTCTACTCTGACGCTCGTACCGTTGCCTCATGATGACCTGTCGTCGTCTACCTCTTTCTTGCACTATAAATAGAATGCTTAGTGATCATTTGTACACACGAAAATTCTTTGTAATCTGGGACTAGCTCGAGCTCGGCTACATATATACATTTACATTCTTTACTTCTTCAGTTATTGATTTCTAGGTCCTAACACTCACTACAGTTGATACTTAATTGTTCCTTACTGATTTCGACATCAACAATATTAATAATAATAAAGAAAAGGAAAAAAAAGACTGTGGTAGATCGAGGACATTTCAGATTTTATTTTATTTTTTTTAATTTTTGATAAGGTCCGACAACTATTGTTAAAAAGTATTAGTTTGAATTAATCATTTTAGAGTAAGTTTGATAGAGATTTTTAAGAAAATAATTTTTAAATGTATTGAAAAAAGTAATATTAAAATATTAAAAAATATAAAATTAATATTAAAAAATATATAAAACTGACAAATTGAAAAAATAATAAAATTAATGGTTGACATTAATGTTTTTCCTTTTTTATTTATTTAAATACAAAACGCTAGCATATTATTAACATAAAGACCTGTTAAATTTTATTTTACAAGAGATGTAGCCACTAGGTAAACAATGTTTAGTAAATTAAGGGTTCAAATGACCATATTGCGAAGCAATTTTGGAATTCGAAGTGGACGAGTGAATTTTCGGTACTCCATCAGTATTTTAGTTCGATATTTCTTGTCAATGAATGATAAAGATCTACTTATACTACTGTACTGATTAATTAATAGTGATCATTTTTATTTTTATTTATTTTTAAATGAGGATAATGCTTGGTCTTGGTCTATTGTTGATGCTGTTGTCTATGTTCTCTTGTAAATATAGTGGGAAAAATAAGTAAACTGACGGTAACTTTGTATCAGAAATAACACAGTTTCGTTCTCAAGGGCATTATACTGAATTAACAATACAATAGCAAATCCAAATTAATAGTGATCATTTGTGTATGAGTGACACTACTTATTTTTTAAGTAGTGACACTACTTTAAATATCTATTTGCACAAACACATAGAGATTCAACTAGCTATGCGCTTATGCAATTACTTCAAATATTTTTTAGTGAATATGTTCTCGTATTGTTTCACCAGATTTAAGTATTTAAAGTAAAATATATAGCTGGCTAATCGACTTATTACATGTATTGATTATAACGTTGTTCTCAGTGCAGTCAACAACTTGTTACCCCTTTTGTCAAAATATAATAATGCATCTACCTACCTTACTCCCGTTCTGTTGCCAACACGTTGGCAACATAAGTTGCCAACACCCCCATTTTTTGGAGGAAAAAAAAGATAGAGGCCGGGTGAGACCCCCCACCATCAGGGGATAGTTATGTATTATACATCTCACTTGACGTAGATTCCAAAAAAAATAAAAATAAAATATTTCAAAAAAAAAAAAATTGGCCGGTGACGTGGCGCCCTGTGAGGGCGCCACGTCACACATGTTGGCAACATAAGTTGCCAACATGTTGGCATTAGATCATTCACCCTACCTAGCATGTTCTTATCTTGTGTCTGCGTTAATTAACTGCCTCATCATTGAAGGTTCTGAACAGAAGCGTTACATTTGAACGCAACGATTTGCTATAAGACCAAAATTACCAATTTACTTCATATAAAACGTGATTACTTTTACAATTCTGCCTAAACATGCATATTTCTCGCTGTTTGTAGAGCTTTCTTCAGACTAGTCATGAGCTACATATTTCACCCCTCCTCAACGCGTGTATCTCTTGTGGTTTTACATGTGAACGTTCAGAAAAAGTTACTGTTTAGAGTACTGTAACATATAAAGAAATGTCAACAGTAGATCTACAATTTATTTTTATGGCATTTAGATCCCCAATAACTTGTTTTTGTTGCACCCCATTGCCTACACTTCCTTTTCTATCTCACTTTTGAAATTTGGAAATGAGATATTTTATTATTATTTTTTAAACCAAGTTAATGACACCTAAAATTTTAATGGAAGCATTTAAATTCTTATCATATGAGTTTAAAATCCTTTAAGATACTAATTGATAACACCTATATTTGTTTTGGAACTTCGTGACATCGAAATGGTTAACATAAGTATCAATTGTGTTATGTACATTGTCAATTATATATATAAAGAAAAATGTTATTCAGCTAAAGTACTGGCATGAGTACTCTGTTGAAAATACATGAACAACTACTCGACCAACAAGACCTTAAACAAAAAATGATCGAAATGAATTGCCTAAAAATATTGATCCACAAAAATGCAATAAGAAGAAAACTAAAAGAATTCCGAACTATTTTCCTCTTTCAATTTGAAATCTATATTTTTTTCCTATCAATATTGATACTTTAAATAATAGCACTTCGTAAGGACTACGGACTGACAAGTCAAGGTAAGTATGTAAATTCAAGGTTACATCTGTCAAGATAAGTATTTAAATTCGAGATCACATCTAACAAGCCGACTTTATATATATAGAGGAATAGTTTGAATTTTATATATTAGAGTTTAATTGAGGCCGAGGCTAACTTTTAATCAAATTAAACATATACATAGTAATATTACATTTATGTTTAATCTTATAATCGTATTTATATCTCATGTGAAGTGTTAGGATCACGTAAAGTAAGTTGAGATCTATGGCAACGGATAGGAAATAGTCGATACGGACGGAGACATGACTGGAATCGGGCAAAATCCCTAATAAATTTGGGATGTCGAAGGTGATGGTGCTAAGAGTTAAGACCCGAGGTAGGGACAGGGATAACGGTCACAGACTCAATACTTGGCCCAAACCTGTTCCATCTAAATTTTATTTAATTTTTATCTTATATAATTATTAGCATTTTTGTTTTCTACTTTATTTTTCTCTCTTTTTCGGAATAATTTTGTTACTAATAATATTTACTTATTTTGAAGTTACATGTAGCTCGAATTCGTTAGGTGTGACTTGAAATCGAGACTTTTCACTCCAATATGAGCATCCAACCACAATAGCACACTTCAAACCCAAAAAAATGTGTTCTAATTTTAAGAGGTTAAATTTGAATTAACATAGCCTAATATTTTTTGTTACGCAAGTTCTATTTTCTCGTTTCCCCATAAAATGTTGTACAGTAAAATAAAGTTGCGGTGGAATTGTGTCTGTAACGTATCCTAAATTTCTAACACAAAATTGTCCCATCTCAAAACCTTTTTTGATTAATTGAGCACTTTACGAGTGTTGCTGGCGTTACAGCAATCATGATAAAATGTCCATTTGTTAGTTTTGGGCCTTAGGTTCTGCTTCCACCCGTATGCTCATTACGTAGCATACATGCTAGAGGAGTGGGCCCCACATCACACTTGGCAGGCTAATTGGCACATAGAATTAGAGCATCTCTAATGCATAACTTCTCTACATCCTCTACTTTTATCTGCGTAACGGAGAGATAGAGACACACAAAAAAATTACGGGTCCCACATTTTTTTCTCTTTTTTTCACTTTTCCCATTTTTCACCATAAATTCTCGTGCCACCTCTACTATTATTTTATTATTATTTTTGAATTTGTTTCTATATCTCTTCTACTTTTTCACTTTTCCCTCTCTGTTACACTACACATCCTCTATTCTCTTTTCAATCCACCTAATCATCTCTCTCTATCTCTCTCCTCCACATTATCCCTTAACACCACATTGCAATGGAGATGCCCTTAGGGTTGCAACCTTTACCCTTTTTTAGCGCATCGTCCCCTTTGTTTCGATCTTACTGCTTGCACCCCCAATATCAATTTATTGTTACGTAAATCGTCCAAAATTGCTTCAATTTGCTTATATTGCACCTATTTTAACTAGTGGTAGCAGAAAAATTCAATTCGGTCCAAATTCGATGGATACTCGATCAGAATGGAGCAATTTTTTACCGATCCGAAAATCCGTGAATCATTGATCCGTGGATCGACCGCTTCGAAACGGATTTGGATTTGGATCGGATCAGGCCTTATTCGATCCGATCCGAATTATTTTTTTATTTTTTATTATTTTATTTTATTTTTTTATAAAAACCTATACCAATATGGATCGTATTTGAATTTTTTTCTTGATCCGATCTGATTCGATCTAATCCGATCCGAGGAATTTGGATTTGAATTTGAATCAGGGTGTTTGATTTGGATTTGGATTAGGCCGATCTGATCCAAACCCGATCCATTACCAACACTAATTTTAACCTATCTTTGGCAGGCTCGGTTCTTATTTGAGGCCGTTGAGGCAAAGGCATCAGGCGCCCGGGGGCGAAATTGAGCCATCCCAATGGGCCCAAAAAGGCTTTTAAATAAAAAAAAAAGAATTGGCAATCAGACGCATTTCGTAATCCCAGAGACAGAGACTCGGCTTCCTTAACTCCTTGCATCAACCGATCGACGATCGTTGCCCTCGTCATCACGCCATCACCGACCGGCTGCCGTCGTGAGCCCGTGACATCTTGCCGCCGGACACCTAAATATAATTGTTCAATTGCAACCAAAACAACGACTTGGAACTCGCCTAGTTTTCCTCTTCTCTGGGATGTTATTGTTAATTGTTTCAATTGAAATTTACTAATGAATAATCATTAGTCCTTTTATTCTTAATCCCTTGGTCATTGTTGTTGTTTAATTTAATAAATAATAGTTTATTTTGTACAAATTTTGTACAATTGAAGTATTTGGAATTTGGGTTGTGTACTTGTTTAAAACACTATGGAACTTGGAGTCTTGGATGTTGAATCTTGGGTCTTGGAAATTGGAATTCAGGAATTGGAACTATTGTATGCGCCTATTCAGTGTGGAATTTTGGATAATTGGATGCTTTACTTTGTTAAAGTATTCAATCATTGTATATTTATATTGAGTTTTGATAGAACAAACTGGGTTATTTCTCTTAAAGTCTCGCTTTCAGCCTTTCACTTTGGACTCTTGATTCTTGATTCCCAATATGGAGTACCTTTTTACCCTATTGTTATTCTGAATAAGTTGTCTGTTATTTTTTTCATTATTTGATTTCTTAAAATTTTACATCAAGAAACATATCAACAGAGAATTTGCTTTGGCAGATTGCAAATTTTACGGAAAAGAAGAAAAAGAAGGTTAAAAATAATAATAATATTAAAAATTAAAATAGCTAGATTGTTGTGCATAAAACTATAAACAAAAAGAATCATTAATATTATGTTATTTAGAATTTATGTGAAGATAAAAAATAGAATTTATGTTATTGATCAATTACCAATTGATTAATATTTATATAAATAGGGTGATCGGCGAGAAGTTAAGATTGTTTGTATTGCTTGTTTGTACTTTGTATAAGTAATTCTTCAATGACAACTCAATCAAGAAAAGTGCAAAGGTAATATCTCAATCCCAAAACGGTAAAAGTAAGAAGAAAGGCCAAAACATGTATAGAATGGCAAGGATATATGATAATATAATATTAATAATGAGGGTGATTGAATGAGTAATTGAAGTAGTAGCATTTTTGGAAGAAAGAAGCCATTATGAAAAGTTTTGTAGTGTAGCACCATCTGCTCTATAATGCATTTGTGTGAATCCAGCAAATTTGATCACTTTAAATCTGGGTAGTTTATAGTTTGGTTTAACTGATGGAAATGTTGAATTGTGGAATTGGAAGTATTTTGTATTTCATAGAAGTATTGATCAATTTGGTTTAATTGTTTAATTGGTTATTGACATTGGCTAAATTTTATTGCTAAATGAATTGATTCATTGTCTAAGAGCAACAGACAAGGAGTTTAGATAAGTATAATCTTGGATGTTGGTTATTATGATGTGTGTCACTTTATGTAACTATGTTTGAGTGGTCTTAGTTAAAAAAATAATCAATGATTCAATAATATTCAATAATATACTAAGAGTGGCTTTGTTTTCCGCTAGGCTATTGTTTCTTGTGATTATCTAAGATGAATTATGATGTATTGATGTTGATCCTTTGTAATTTTTTTCATTAATAAGACAATTGTTTCTTTTCAATAATAATAATAATAATAATAATAATAATAATATTTTCTTTGTCAAGATGGTTACTTAGATTTCACATGATTAGTGATTACCTTAGGTACTATGAAAGAGAGTGGAGCTCAAAGAAGAAAACGACAAAGAAAAGAAAAGGCACTAATTGAAGGTTAAGCAGGAAACATTGATAAATACTTTAATCGCAATAAAATAAGAGATAATGAAGAGATGGTTGAGAATATGGTGACAGAGGAACAATAAAATCTAGATGCCAATGGCAATAACGGATTGACTGAACTTCAACCTCCAGTTGTGACAGAATTAAAAGAGAATGAGGAATACACCGTTCAACATGAAGATTTAGAAGAAAGGGGTTCTTTTTCTACAACGGATCTAATATGAGTGGGAAGCACAAATGTGTGCAAAAAAGATTACTTGAGGTGAATCCTAGAGCTTTTTATACTCCATGTGGTTATCACAGCCTTAATCTGATTTTATGTGATATGGTGAATTGTTGTCATAAAGCTATGACATTTTTTGGAGTGATACAACGCATCTATACATTATTTTCTTCTTCTATTAAACGATGGAAGATATTTAAAGACAATGTAGAGGGTTTGATATTGAAGCCGTTGTCACAAACACGTTGGGAAAGTCATGTTGAAAGTGTCAAACCTATAAAAGACCAAACTGCACAAATAAAAGATGTTTTACTTCATTTGTCAGGAACTAGTGAAGATCCTAAAACAAAGAGTGAAGCTGAGACCTTAGCAACATATGAACTTGAAAATTTTGAATTCTTAATCAGTATTGTTATTTGGTATAAGGTGTTGCATTCCGTTAATATCGTAAGTAAATTTCTTCAGGCCGAGAACATGGACATTGATGCTGCTATCAACCTATTAGAAGGATTTGTTACTTTTCTCGATGGCTATAGAGAAAATGGGTTTACTGAAACCATAGAAGAAGCGAAAAAAAAATGGCAACTGAAATGGGAATTGAACCTATATTTCAAGAGAAACGTATCATTCACAGAAAGAGGCATTTTGATGAAAGTCATAGTGATGGGGTGAATCATTCTGCTAAAGAATCTTTTAGAGTTGATTACTTTATTTTCATACTTGATCAAGCTCGTTCTTCACTTCAAACGCGATTTGAACAATTTAAACAATATCAAGAATACTTTGGATTTTTATTTAATTGGGCAAGGTTGAGGGATGAGTCAACTGATAGTTTGCTGAAGTCTTCTATAAATCTTGAGAAACATCTGGAACACAATGGACATTCTGACATTAATGGAAATGATTTATGTTTAGAATTGTTAGCATTGAAGTCCTTGATGCCAATGGAAACAAACCGACCAATTGAAGTCCAAGTAGTGTTTTCAAAGCGGGCCTAGACTTTCTGTTTGGGTCCATGTGTTCAGCCCATTTAAAACCCAAACCCCAACTCAACTGAAGTATATATTCATCCGCTCCCACCTTGACCCAGCTCACTAGATTTAGGGTTTACATTTGCCGCAGTGTGAGAGAGGAACACAGAGAGAGAGAAGCCACACTCAGCCATGGCGTCGAAAACGGAGTCGGTGCAATGTTTCGGCCGTAAGAAAACGGCGGTGGCCGTTACCCACTGCAAGCGTGGCCGTGGGTTGATCAAGATCAACGGTGTACCAATCGAGTTGGTCCAACCGGAAATTCTGCGATACAAGGCGTTTGAACCTATCCTTCTCCTCGGTCGCCACCGATTCTCCGGAGTGGATATGCGCATCCGTGTCAAGGGCGGTGGTCACGTATCCCAAATCTACGCTATCCGTCAGTCCATCGCCAAAGCTCTTGTCGCTTTCTACCAGAAGTACGTTGATGAGCAGTCGAAGAAGGAGATCAAGGACATCCTCGTGAGGTACGATAGGACTTTGCTTGTCGCGGATCCTCGACGATGTGAGCCCAAAAAGTTCGGTGGTCGCGGTGCTCGTGCCAGGTTCCAGAAATCCTACCGTTGAAATGCTGGTAGAGGTGTTACTTTTATTATAATTGTCATCTTCAACATGGTTATTTATCGGTTGTAGCTTGTTATGGATTCAAATTAAGGTTTTGCTTCAGGAACTACCTGTTATGTTTTGGATAATTTGCTATATTTTTCCGTTTTGATTAGACAATCGTTTTTCTATGTCTTTGAGACCCCTTTAATTGATTCGTGTCAATTTCTAGCTGTTATGTTCGTGTGATTGTTTTTGTATGTTTGTTCTGTTTCATTTTTGTGCTTGACCTTGTAATGGATTCAAGTACTAACACAAACCCATCAAGAACGCAAAATGATTATGAAGAACGTCTGAGAATTTATTCAAGCCAGCAATTTTGAGCTCGGTTCACTGAAGAAGAGCTGGTTTGTTGGGCAGGGGGAATCTCTGAAGAGCTACAGTGAGAATGGTGAATACGAAATGTTTACAACTGAATTCTATGCCTTTTCCCTCTCCTAGACTGCTTACTTAACTCAAATGTAAATAAAAAGGCATGTCGAAAACATACTTAGTCCCTGATTTCTTAATTAAAGATGCCCAAATCCCTAATTCGCTGAATTAAGGCAGCTGCGCGTTCTATTGGGTTAAAAGGAAGGGATGACACCTTTGAAGGAGGAATCAAGGCCAGAAGACACCAACAGACACTACAAATTGAATTAAGAAGGGGGGAAAGACAAACGTCTTGCAAATTGAATTTGGGATTGATTTCTTACTCTCTGTGTGTGTTTGTACCTGAGTCCATAGCACTTCCTTTGGGTTTGATGACTGTTATGTTTAGGAACTCTTTGCTTGGGCACATATTCAAGTGTGATTCTTTTGCATTCATTTCAGCATTTGAAACTGTGAACTTATATCATAAGAAATTATTTCCATTTTTCACAATGTCCATACTTCAGAATGGAGGTCTTGCTTACCATTTTTCATGATTTTCCCTTGGTGTTTTTATATGAAACTCTCGGATAGGAAGGAAGCAGGAAGGAATGGATAGATGCTGTTTTGTACATCATTCATTTTATTGTGTTAGACAATCTTAACCCATAGCCTGCTCTAGTACTCATCTTTGGAAAAATGTTGCCTTCTGTATATAAGGGGCACCTACTTACAATTGACTATTAGTGTGTTTGGGTAAAGCTTTTTAGGTAAAAACTAATTTTTTTAGGTTGAATAATGGCGGTGATTATTATACTTGTTGATAGTAGTGAGTGATGATGTGAGATATGGGGTTGGTAAGTTAATTTTTAGGTAGAAAAACGTTAAAAATAAACAAAGGCTATATTTCTGTGTTACTTATCTTTAGTTGATGAGTTCTAGTTGGCCTAGAGAATTGAGTCTCGCTAAGAGCAAAACTAATGTGTAGGATAAATCCAAATTTGGATTTTTCCACCCATGAAATGCCAAGTAATGTATAAATTTTAGGGTAAAAAAAAAAAAATTTTTTGAGGGCTTCTTTAATTCATGGCCAAATTTGGAGAATAGACCTCACAATTTGACCTACAAAGCTTGTTTTTGACCAATAACGTAATGTCATGTGAATAAGAAAAATGTTATACTTTCAACTTTGGGGATGAATTCATTTTTAGGGTAAAAAACACAAATTTGAGGGCTTATTCCCTAAATTTAAGGCATAGTTTGGCTCCAAATTCAGAGAATAGCCTCTCACAATATGGCCCACGAAGTTCCTTTTCGACTAGTAATGTAATGCCATGTGAATAAGAAAAATATTACACTTTCAACTTTGGTGATAAATTTATTTTTTATTTTTAAAAAAATTAATTTGCATGGCAATTAATTAGAATTAACTTATTTTCCCCCTTGAACATTATTTGATAATGGCTTTTTTACCCCCTCAATTTTTCCCCCATTACTTATTTGGCCCACATTTAGTTTTGCTATAATGAACTCACTTCTGCAACCCAGTATTAGAAATTTTCAGTTGAAAACTTGAAATGGTGTGGTATATCCAATTCTACAGAAGACCAACATAAGCGTAGATCAATTTCCAACATCCAATTGATTATGCAGCAGCAGGTGATACTACATATATGCGTAATTATGCTTGTAATCCTTTTCTTATCGTTGTGTTTGTCTAGCTCAACTTTCCGTTGTCCCATGTTGACCGTTAAAGTCTACCTTCATTACTAGCCATGCATTTTGTACCAGCAGTACTCACATTAATTTAAATAGCAACTAGACTCGAGTATGTGGACCAAAGACTTGCAGTCCCATTTTCTATTGATGTTATAATGGATCGTTCACTCGTTTTTAAGTACTACATGCTATATCTTTAATTGGGCTCCCTAACTAACCCTTTAATAATGACCCCCACCTTACTGATAATGGTTTATCACACCCGGGTGTTTTTCCGATCACAGATGATCTTTATCGGAAAAATTGAGATTAGATCTAGAACCAGCATGATGTGGCGAAGTTCCAATACTTCGAAAAATTTTTCAGCGATGCCGTTTGCTCGAAATCAATTTTTTGGCACAAAATTTTGATTTTGAACAAACGTTGTGGTCGGAAAATTTTCCGCATTTTCCACACTTTTGGAGCTTCGTATCGCCGTGTTAATTTTAAATCTGGCTTCGATTTTTCCAATAGAAATTATATGTGACTAGAAAATACCCGAGAGTGTCATAACTATGGCACACATGAGTGTTTCGGAACATTGGTGTTCAGCTCACATATCACTGTTGCATACGGTACACGTTATTTGGCTAAAGGCGAGGCTATTCAATTAAAGGTGGGAGATATTGTATTTAAGTGAAGGGTGATTCTTTATATAACGTGTTGAGCATTTATTTGGTAGACGAGCACTTGTTTGCTAAATGTAAAACATAGGAATGTATGATTTGTATATAGAGATTTGCAGACTAATATTCTTCTGTAGAGTAATACTACATTTATCTGTGCTTTCATAATAGGGAGGTGTTTTAGTCACTCCCAATGTATATGGTGTTAAGCTCTTAACGGTAGAATGGAGTGTACATGTAGTATTTACGCTTTTATATTTATTTTCAACTTTCAATAATACATTTATATATATATATATTCTTCACGGTTATCATAGTTGCAATATGCTTTTGTGTTACTCCTATGAGTTTTGTAAAGCAATCATTTTCGTTGTCTAAAAAGGCTTAAATAAACTCCTAGAGGGTGACACGTTTATGGACGGGTGGCGGTGGTGTTTGGGACTTAAGAGTTTTCTTGGGAGTGAATTTGAACAATTAATTTTTAAATATGCTTTTAAAATGTAAAAAGGATAAATGTGAGAATCGTATAAAATTGTCAAATAAATGAAAAAAAATAAGTGATTAAAAATCATATTAAATTAACAAATAAATTTTAGAACGTCGTGTAGAAGCACACACACTTAAATCATGATTGTGTACAAGGTGAATGATCACCTATCAACTTGTTGGCAACATAAGTTGCCAACAAGAGTGATGTGGTGTCTTCATAGGGCGGCACATCACCGCCCAAATTTTTTTTTTGGAATCTATGTTAAATGAGATGAATAATACATAACTGCTTGTCACGATGGTTCACCCTACTCTATCTCCCTACCAAATGGTGGTGTTGGCAACGGAATAGGAGTACTGTGTACAATGGCAGTCATATATTTACCAGCCGAAATGCTGAATGGTAGAATTTGCTTTGTGCTTGTCAACAAACTAAAAGTTCCGGACGTAAAAGAGTCACCTACAAATTGCCGACAACCTATCTAATTCTTAAAGCTGGTCGTTCAAAATTACTATTTCGAAAATGCCCTCGTACAAAAATTGACATGCATAGGTTGTCAATTCCAATCAATCCGTCACCTCCGAGCTAGTTTCTAGTGTTCCCTGGAGCACTATAATTACTGTGCTTTCGGAGTGATTTTCGATACATGTGATTTTTATTTTGAAATCCGTGATCAGATCTAAATCCCACACAACGAAGTAGAATTCTAGTAATTCGGAAAATTTTCCGTAGATATTGTGGCGGGTGATCAAAGTTTTTTGTCATAATTTGATCCAAATTATGGCAAAAACTTTGATCGGCAATTACAGTATTACTGTAAAATTTTTTGAATTGTTGAAGTTTCGCCTCATTGTGCCGGACATAGATCTGATCGCAGATATCAAAACGAAAATCATATATGCTCGGAAATCACCCTGAGAATACAATAATTACGGTGCTCCCGAGAGCACTTGAATATTTCCTCCCTCTCGTTAATTGCCAAAATATTTCATGCATTGGGGCCCACAAAAGGTCATTTCTTAATAAACTTTTGACCCATTTAAGAGACTCTTTTGTAGCATTGAAATTGCGTGGATGGGTCCGCAAATGTACGTTTGTGAAATTGTAAGGAGGGCAGTTTTGGAAATATATTATACTCAGTTATGAGGAATAGTGAGCAGGAGGATTTAGGCTCAACCAAGTGCACCGAAGTGTGCCAAAAAAAAAATTTCGAAACTTTACATAGAAAATTTTTAGTCGAATTATAGAAAATTTTTTGTCGAATTAATTTTTTTTTTCTTTACTACAATCCTCCCAATTAAAAATCCTTAATCCACCATTAGCTATAATTATGGCACTCCCGAGGTATTTTTCGATCACATACGATCTCCGTTGAAAAAATTAAGATTATATTTAGAATCAGATTTAGCACGACGAGACGAAGCTCCAACAGTTTAGAAAGTTTTCCAATAATGCCGTTAGCTACCGATTGAAATTTTTTGCCATAATTTAAAGCCTGATTGGGAACGCATTTTTCCAAAATTTTCCACATTTTTCAATTTTTTTATCTCTCCTAAATCAATCACATCCACATATCTCATCACATCCACAAATCTCAATCATTCAACTCCACTCATTCTCTCTCCTCCTTTACATTAAAAATCATTAAAAACCATTAAAAAACCCTCCCAATCACCCTTTTAGTTATAAAATGACAAAAAACTTTGACCCGCGACCAAGTTCGCAGTATGGTCAAAACATGGATGGCCAAGATCAATACCTCCACCCGGTTAATAGGTTGTGTTCAGAAATTCCACGTTACAAATCAGGAGGCACACTTGACATTTTTTTACCGTAGAGATTCTATAAATACGTTTATTTATGTTTATTCATACAAATTTTCTCGAAAAAATTAGTTACGATCCAATAATCCGTACAGCAAGCAAGCGAGCAGGGAAAATTGGTGTGGATAGTGTAAGCGCACATTGCTACATAATTCATCAGCCAATGACCAATCCTTTCTACCATGGCGAATTAACATCGAAAACGACTGATCTTCTCCACTTTCTATTATATACTGAAGATTTTAAGCCGACTTTTAATTTATTTATCAACAATCAAACCTTTTATCAACAATCTTCTCCCAGCCGATTATGAGCCAAATTATCAACTGCGTGTTTGATTTAGAGAACCGAATGGACCCCGAAGCTATAAAAGCTCAAGCGAATAACTCCTTAATCCCCAAACACCCTAGATTCAACAGTCTCATGGTCAGAGATTCCTCTGGCCGCGAGTACTGGCGTCTGGCGGCAGACGGAGCTTGACATCGACCGCCACCTCCTCGTCTTCAATGAACGGCTCACTGATGATCCGTCAATCTCCGACGAAGATGCTGTCAACGATTACTTGGCAGATCTCTCTGTCTCTTCTCCGTTAAGTACTGATAAACTTCTGTGGGAGATTCAGCTAATGATGGCGCACAATTGCGTGGTGTTCCGTTTCAACCATCCGCTTGGGGATGGAATTTCATTGATGGCGTTGCTTCTGTCGTGCTGCCGGAAGGCGGATGAGTTGACGGAGCTGCCTACCGCCGGCGGTGGAGGGAGTTCAGCGACGGCGCCGAGGAGGCGGTGGAGCTTGTGGATGTTAATGAAAGTGATTTAGTACACTTTGGTGTATGTTTTGGAGTTCATGTTGAGAACTCTGTGGTTAAAGGATAAGAGAACCGTTTTGAGCGGCGACGAAGGGGTGGAGCTGTGGCCACGAAAGCTAGCCACGGCGAAGTTTAGACTTGACGACATGAAGATGGTCAAAAATGCCGGAATAATGCTGTGGGTACACACACACTTACCACACGCGATATATCGCGAGAAATTGACTTCAATATCTCGTTAAAAAATTGAATTCAGGCAAATGGGATACATCTTCTCCACTTCAGATCCCGCGTTTAAGAATTCCCCAATTTTGAAAGGAGAAGACGACCCCCAATTTTGAAAGGAGAAGACAACCGGCAAATCGATTACAAGTGCCCAGACCAGCATTTCGACTTCCGATGGCGCCGTTTAGAAGGAATCGTCTTCTCCATCAGATTATTTTGCCCAAACCAGCAAATCATCTTCTCCATTAGATTAGTTTGCCCTAACAGTAGATCGCGAGTCCGGCCTTCTATAGTTGTCGACTGTCGCTCTCGCCGGTGATTCTCGAAGCAGATGGAGCCATCTTCAACAGCCATAGATTCGGGTAAGTGGGCTCGGCAAAATTTGGTGGTCTGTAATTTTGTTACGTGAATTGAGTCAGGTGTAATACCAGAAAGTATTTCCAGGAGCACCATTTTTGTCTGTACACATGGAGTGACGTATTCAAAAGATGAAACCAGAGAAAAATAATCAATTATACCCTAAATCCAAAGTCTTAAGGAAGATGTTCCGTAGGGTATAATTCTAAAAAAACTTCTTATTTTCCCATCCACTAACATAAAGCACTACAATACAAATCTCTCTCTCTCTCTCACACACACGGAGTGACGTATAATTCCATAAAACCAACATGAATTAGTGGGTCCGAGATTGAACATTCAATTGCAGTTGCTATTGACATTCCTATATAAACATTTGTGTTCCTTTTGACATTGACATTACTAAACCTGCTTTTACTTGAATCTAAGTTGGGAATGTTTCTACTACTACAAGTGTAGTGATAGTATTTATACATGAATTGCGTGAAGACAACGAAGTTAGTACTATTTTGGAGACCCATCTTATTAGTTTGTTGTTGTCCTTAGGTGAGCATATTTTATATGATGATGAGACACCACCGGGAGATGAGTTGGCCGATGATAAAAGTGTTGAGGACGCCAATTTAGTGGAAAAGAATTGTGTTGGAGACAACGAAGAAACAAATGAAGAGTTACTTGTAGAAGAGAATATTGATCATGTGCCGGTTGTTGGAATGCGGTTTGTTGGTGTTGAAGAGCTATACAAATTCTACAATAATTACGGTTACAAGGTTGGTTTTGCCGTGAGAAAGAGAAATACAAGAAAGGGCAAGTATGTGACCTACACTTGTAATCGAGAGGGGAATAGAGAATATGGCGGTAGTTTTTCCATGGAGCCACGTCCGACGTACAAACAGGATGTGGTGCTGAGTGACGTTGTTAGTACCTTCGTGGGCATGGGTGATAACCATCGGTGAATTTAGAACACAATCACGACATTGTGTCACCCCGCTTAAATCGAGATTATATCCATGCAATCGAAAACTTGATAATCGTCAAACGAGGCTCAAGTGAATGACATTCCTGTGATTCCGATGCATAAAAGCTATAACTCCTGCTTGTGGTTCAAGTGGTGGGTATGATAATATGTCATTCATTGAAAAGGACTGTAAACTACATTCTTGAATATAGGAGGTTACGGTTAGGTGAGGGTGATGCCGCTATACAAGGATACTTTTTAAGAAAATGCAAAGTTTATGCCCTGGTTTTACTTTGACTTGATTTGATGAAGATGGTCGATTGAAGAATGTATTTTGGTGTGACAATAGGTGTAGCATGCATATAGGGAGTTTGGGGATGTGGTAGTATTTGACACCACATACTTGACTAACAAGTATGATATGCCGCTTGGCGCCTTTGTTGGTGTCAATCACCATGGGCAATCTATTTTACTTGGATGTGGTCTACTATGTAATGAGGAAGCCTTGACATTCAAGTGGCTTTGAGACATGACTTACATGTATGGACGGCAAGGCCCAATTGGAATAATAACCGATCAAGATAGAGCGATGCAAAATGCGATAAGGGAGGTATTTCCAAACACTAAGCATAGGTGGTGCTTGTGGCATATTCCTAAAGAAATTGCCGGAGAAATTTGGTGGGCATGGTGAAAAGGATTCTATAATGGGTGCAATGAAAAAGCTAGTTCACGATACATTGAGTGAAGAAGAATTTGAGGATGGATGGAGTGCAATGATTGATACATACCATCGCACGAAAATGAGTGTGGTTGTGTGCTCTTTACCAAGATAGATCCCGCTGTTCCATGTTTCTTGAGAACAAGTTTTGGGCGGTGGATGTCAACAACACAACGTAGGAGAGCATGAATGCCTTCTTCGATGGGTATGTGAACTCAAAACCTCATTGAAGCTTTTCTTGAACAAGATGAGCGTGCATTGAAGGCTAAAGCAGAGAAAGAGGTCCATGCAGATTTTAAATGTTCGACTAAAATGATACCATTGCTTACTCCAGTTTGATATGGAAAAACACATACGCAGACGACCATTAAGAAATTCAAGGAATTTCAAATGAGTACAAGGAAATGGGCTTTGCCTAATAAAATCCATGGAAGAAGAAAATTTTGATGAAGTATGTGATACTTCAACATGTCACCCTACGGTGCAAGTAGCATGAAAGAGAAAAAATTTGATGTTTTTTTCCTAAAAGAAGGATGTGACGCGGACTTGTAGTTGCCATTTGTTTGAGTTTAGGGGGTAATTATGCAAACATGCAATCAAAGTGTTGTTCGAGAATTATATATTGTCAATCCCCGAAAAGTACATCTTGAGGCGATGGCGTAAAGATGTTTCAAGGCACTACACAAGATTGAAGGCTAACTACAATGGATGGATTAGTTCTCCAGAAAGTATTCGATATGATCAGATTCTCACGTGAGTTTGAGAGTAAGCTTTGACGTAGCATCGGCCGATGAAGAACTAACCACAAAGTTAATAAATTGGATACGGGAGTTGAACTTCGAAAAGACGGTTACTTGTGCTAGTAATATGCATTCACATCGGGCCGAAGAAGGAGAAAATGAGATTGGACGCCGGATAGTGGATCCGAAATGCTCAAAAACCAAGGGTGCTCCAAGGAAAGTACGGTTGAAGAGTTCGGTAGAGAAGAATTCAAAAAAGAAAAGGGTTTGTGATCATTTTAAAGAGTATATGGCTTCCTTTACAAAGTTTAATTATGTTTTATTATAGTAGTTGCTAAAATATAAAGTTTTGTAGTTATTTCGTATCATGTCCTAATTTGATATTGAACTTGTTTTGTAGGCCTCATCTGCCGCCAAAAAGAGTACCCCCCGACACCTAATTGCTCTGTTGATGTCCAAGCCGCCACCACTGAAACAATGACGGCGCCAACATTAGTGGTTGCTCCACAATCTTATCCGCAACACACGGTATGTGAATATTTTATGCACGGACTTACTAAAAAAAATTGAGTACTTTTCTAGTGGTTATTGCTTAGGTTAGGCTTCATGTCGTAAGATTGGTGCAAAGTTTTTTCTAGTGATATGCATTTGTGATTCTCACTAGTAGGTTTAGGCTTCATGTCGTAAGATTGGTGCAAAGTTTTTTCTAGTGATATGCATTTGTGATTCTCACTAGTAGGTTAGGCTTCATGTCTATGGCCTATGAAATGGTTATCATATTGTCAAAATTTTATACCCCAGCGATTCCCTCGTTTCTGCTTGTATGTGATTGGTGGCGCTTTGATAAATTCCATGTGTAATTGCTTATGCATTTTGGTGATTGCCGTTTTAGGGTACTTGGTACGCACCATGGGCCCATGGTTACGGGATGAATCAACACTTGATGCAAATGTACGAGTTGAGCCAACCAATGGTGGCAAGTTATCCACTGCCCTCAAATAATGCTAAGGACGGGCATATGAGCGCGCACTGCATTTACGATGACAATTGTTGAAGATTGTACATTGATTCGCTTGCTTTGTGATGCATTCAACCTGCTTTTTAAGACTAAATGTAGCAGTAACATGTTTACAATTTGGGATCATTTTGAAGTTACTTTTCCCATATGTTTACAGCTGTGGAATACAATCATAACTCGTAGTCAATTACGACCAGAGGCAAAAAGTCCAAAAAACGAACAAAAAATGTGCGCGCTCACATATGGGCAACAGTGCCATTGTCCAAGTAGTTTAAGGAAGAATCTTGCCAAAAGGACTGTCAATTTCTTGCCAAAAGAATCTTGCCATTGTCCCACGCAGTATAAAAATCTGAACCATGTATAATAGGACTGTCAATTTCATACTATAAAGGAACCATTGCCAAAAGGTCTTGTGATTCATTTTGTATGAAATCTGGTTTATGACAAATAACTTTGACCATGCATTACTAGTGTAATGCTTTTTACTTGAAAGTTATTAAGCTAGACATCGTAGCATAAGCATGACATCTCTCTTGGCAAGATCAAGCATGGATATTTAAGGAAGAATCGATCCATTAAAATTATGAGCCAGGTTTTGAAACTTCACATGTTACAAGGTCCATGAAAGGAGGATAACGAGAGCATACATAAGAACTCCTTTTCCTCATTCATGATACAACTAGTAGAAGGCACTTCAAATCAAGGTAGTAAAAGTTACAATTCATTGACAATTCACTTGATACAGCCGAATCATTAGCTACAATACAAAGTCTAGGTACTCAAAGTTAGAATTCACTTCCAACTCAAGATACAAGTTAAGCACTAACTATGCCTACTACGCCTCATCTGCATTTCGCTCCGTCTGTCCACCCCAAAGTATGCTTTAACCTTGACATCCTCTTCTTTTGAAACTCTTGCACATGTCTTCAATAACGCGACAAACTATCGACATCCTCATTTGGAATCCGCCAGAACTACCTTCATGCCATGCAAAATAGTCACAACTCTTAACCGTGGCATCCATTGAACAATCTCCCAATGTTGGCTCGGATCGGACTATTCTCAACCTCAAACAACGTAACGCACTCCAATACCACACATTGGACAATGTCGCTTATAAGGACATTCATTTAACCAATGGGTTACGCTCACCGCAACTATGACATATACCTTTGGTTCTTTCCCTGCTTTCACCATCGCACATTCACAAGAAGTTGTACACATCGGGCCTATTAGGTATAAACACGAGATGTTTATCTAAAAGGTTTATACATAGTTTTGCCTAACATGGAAAAGAGTGGATCATTCCAAATTTAGAGCAGCATGCAGTTGATTTCTGGGATCTAAATTGCATTTACTAGGCGAGCATATTAGAAGCTTTGCACAACATCAAAATTAACTACAAAAGCAACAAACTTGAATAGCCTACTTTATTTAATTTCAATACCAAAGACACTTTCATTTGGACAAACATGTTCAAGATGACAAGAAGACCATGAATAAAACCCGACCACCAGATTCGTAAGAACAAATGAATGCTCAAAGTCAAAATATGTTTCCAAGCATAATTTTTTCCCCATCAAAATATGAAAAATTAAATTCATTTCACAAATTCACCGTCGACTTACTGTATTGTATACATCGCTTAACAGAGAGACGATGTCAATGGAGAAACGCTTCAGAAGCTAAAGTTCGTGAGTCGGAGAAATTTTGTAGTAGAACACTGCAAGAACAGAGACGATGGGAACGGAGAAACGAGCTAGAAGCCCTAAATCGCAAATCCCAAAACTGGTGTGGTACAAACGCAGAATCAGTGGATAAATGTAGTGACGACCACGGTGAACTAACGGGATCTTGATTAATTCGGCAAATTTTTTGAAAGAACAATCTTGATTAACGTGAAGAGCGTGATCCCCAATTTTGAAAGAACACGAGCCTCTTCTAAAGAATTTGAGGACGAATGATGGAATCTGAAATGTAGAAAGGAACTAGTAATTTTATCAAATGCTAGAGGGTAAAAGTGGGATTTTGTCGCGTGTGGTAAGTGTGTGTGGTAAGTATGTGTGTACCCACAGCATTATTCAAAATGCCGTTACCGACGCGGTAAGTCTTTTTTTTTGGTCTGAATAAGACGGTAAGTTTTAGAAAGCTATATTATTTTCAGTTTTGTCTTTACTACTTCTAGATATTTTTTGGTTATGGCTGTTAAGGTTTCCGTAACAAACAAGGCATTGGATTCTCACTTCCTCAGCTTTGTTCCAAAATCTCCGACTGTGTTATAATTATGGACTCTTGAATATGTTTCGATTATATACGATTTCTATTAGAAAAATTGATATCAGATTCAGAATCGGTATAGCGAGGTGAAATTCCAATAGTTAAAAAAATTTACAATGTCATTTGCTTAAAATCAAAATTTTTGTCAAAGTCAAAATTTTTTATCAAAAACTTTGATTTTAAGCAAACGATATCATCGGAAAAATTTTCGAACTGTAAAAGCTTAGCCTCGTCGTGCTAGTTTTGGATCTAGTCTCCGTTTTTCTAACGAAAATTGTATGTGATTGAAAAAACCTGAAAATACCATAACTATGGCACACCTGGGTGTTTTTGAACATTTCTACTAATTTCCTATCCATTATAGGTAATTACAATATATCTTTTGCACGATTGTAGGTAACGAACGAATTGATATATAAATATGTGATATCGATTACAACTACGCATTGTCACTGAATTTAGATCTCACATAAATGTCACGTGGTTGTAGCGTTGGTAACATTTTTGTATTGTCATGTGGTGCGCCAGTGGCGTACCTATCACTTAAGTTGTTCTAGCAAATTTAATTCTAGCAGACCAGTGCACCACATCACTTTTGGGATAATAAAAATTATTTCAATGCTAGTGACATATAAATTTCAATAAAAATGATTGTGTTTCTTTGATATATACGTTCATAACAAAACTTTTTTGCGTGTAGTTTAAAATAAGACAAGTTTTAAAAACATTATGAAAATTTGCCAAAATGCTTACTAAATAATTAAAAGTGATGTACGAGGGAAAAAAAAGGGGGCACAAAGAAGCCCTTGGCCATTCGCATTTACGAGAGGGAGGACCTTTATGTGCTTTTTCAAAAAAGACAAAAAAAAAAAAAGTGATTTAAAAAGCGTGCTTCTAACGATGCTTAAGCACAAAGTTTAATTTTATCGTTTTACACGTTTTAGGCTTTTATTTTGTGCATTCTACGCTTACACCCACTTAAATTCCCCAAAATTTGAAATGAGGGATCACCGTTTTATCTCGCTTTAATTTTTTAGAACATATTTTAGTTGCAATTTGTTTTCTCATTATATTGTGAACTCAATTCCACAAGCTGTCACCTCATTACAAAAGAAGACCTACACGGCTCTGTAACCATGTACCACGATCTAAACAAAAAAGGAAAAAATCTAGTAAGAATCTTGCGCATGTTTACTTCCAAAAGAATTTAAACAATAAAAATAAAAATAAAATATTGGACACCTTTAGTCCCATTTAAGTGGACTTGACCGACTGTTAGACAGTTAGAAAATTCAGGTTTAAAGGGTTTTGAAATTTATATCATTATATAAACATGCTTCCTTCTCCATTGAAAATAATAGTTAAATATAATATATATATATATATATATGTATATATACATATATATATATTTTTATTTATATTTGAATGATTCATTAGTTTAAATTTTTAAGATTGGGTGGTTCCATATAGTTTTACTATAGACTTTTACCTCTATTATGTCATATTTTATGGTAAAAATTATAGAGGTCTAGCATTATCCTTCTAACTAATTTTAATATAATTCTCGGAAGTATGAAGAGTGAAAAATTATAAGTAGTGATTTTTGTTAAAGCTTGAAGGAAATGAATTAGCAAAAAATATAGAAAATAAAAAATACCATGAATCCACGCGTCCAGAATTACATACATACACGTGAAGTAACACCTTTTTTTTTTTTTGAAGAGTAGGTGAAGTAACACGTTATTCTTGACAACTATCATATGGGAGCGGCTAAATGCACCTAGCACTTTGCGGGATGCACCTACTTAAAAATTAAAAAAAAAAAAAGCAAAAACAAAAACAAAAGGATTAATATACCCACATCCATTCTCTTCTCTTTCCTTTTTTTTTTTTTATTGTTCACTGTGAAATTAAAGAAAAATCAGTAATTTTTATTTGATTTTTCGTTCACGAATGTAATTTTTGTCATCATTTTTTTCAAATTTTTTACAACTACTTTGGCTAGTAATTTTAAAATTTTTAAAGTTTTTTGTAACCACTTTAATGATAAATTTTGAATTTTTTATGATACAGTAATTAGCTTTATTATCGAATATAGTTATTAAAAAATTCCAATTTGTTGCAACCACGAGTAATTTCAAAATTTCTTTACGTTTTTTATAACTAGTCTAATGATGAATTTCAGAATTTTTTTAATTATATAATAATAGATTTTATCCGATTAGTGTTGAATATAATTATTAAAAAAAAATTCAATGATTGAAAAAACTTAAAGAAATTTTAAAATTACTCGTCAAAGTGGTTAAAAAAATTTGAACAAAAACTTTTTTCGTCGATCAATTTTCCTTTATTTAGAAAAAAAAAGGTTCACTCGTCGTGGAGCTAACGCCGAAAACGGCGTTCACTCCACATGGAGCAAACTCCCAACTGTTTTTCTAGAAGTGAGGGCATAATTAGAAATTTTTAAAAATATGGGTGTACTCCGAAAATTGTTGGGTGTATTTAGCCGCATCCCTATTATATGTACCAATTATGAAAAGTCAAAGCCTTTATTTGGTTCTTTCTGACAAATTGCAGACCATTAACGATGTCCTCTTTGGGGTATTATCACGTGGTTTTTCAAGGTACTTAGTCATATAGGATTACAATGACCCAAGGCCATCCATAATACAGCCTTCAATTGGGAAAAAATGGCAGAGGAGAGAGGCAGACACACGGCTTGGGGTGGGGGCCCCGTTTTTGCTTATTTGGCTTTTTTTTTTCTATTTTTTAATCGTATTTATCTCAATTATTCCATTTTTCTTTCACTTTTTCTTCATTGATATCCGTACCACGTCCAGATATAGACGCCCGTCCAGAATTCTTCCACTATTATTTTATTGTTATTTTTAAATTTATCTCTATCTCTCTCTTCTTTTTTACTTTTCCCGCTCTTTTTTTCTTATACTTCCTTCTATTCACTTTCCATTCACTTTTAAAATAAATTATTCTTTTCTTCCTTTCTCTCTCTCTCTCTCTCCACTGCACATCCGAGGCAATTGATGGCCAGCGTTAAAGATGGCCTTAGACATCAGATCACCAAAAGGTACATCCAACTTTACACTTATTTTTCACCTTTTAAATGGCCTGATGCAAGACAAATTAATTTTCAAGTACTCTTGAATTACTGATTATCAATTTATATAGTGTTATTTTAGGTCATTGTAATCCTATATGACTAGGTACCATTGGGCCATCTCCAATACATATGTCCATTCACAATTTTCATTTGGGAGAGAAAAAGATATAAAAATTTAGATACATCCCATATATTTTCTATTTTTTTTCTAATTTTCTAAAATCACTTTTTACTCATTCACGTGACTTTTTTTTTTTTTACAATTTTCTATATAAATTCTCGTATCATGTCTAAAAATAGATACCCATTTAGAATTCTTCCACTACTATTTTATTATTATTATCTTTTTAAATATATTTCTACATCTCTCATTTTTTCACTTTTCCTTTTTTTTTTCCATACATCTCTTTTCATTCCTCTTCAATTAAAATAATTATCTCTCTCTATCTGTATCCTCCATCCACATCATCATGCAATTCACATCATGGATGGCAAACTGCCTGGCTACCATTGTCAATGTGTCAAACTGAATTTACTTGTTTCTTGTAGCTCTGAAAGAAGGGCTTCAACTCGCAGGTGCTGCAATGGTGAATTTAAGGCAACAATCAGGATTACAGGTCTGATTTTATGTTATAATAACTTGTCAAATTATCTGAAATTAAGCTATTTTGAAATTTGAATAGTAGCAATTCATAACTAGTTTATAGCAGGGTATACCGAAGCTGATGAATAATGAGTCGGGGACTCGTTGGGGCAACAAATTTGGGATGGTGTTGTTCCCTGTTTACTACCACAGAGGGGATTCAGATCCACTCAAGTTTCTCAAGAGAGCTAAATGCATGATCGACAAGAAAAAGCTGTCTCTTTAGGCCGATTTTTCATACAAAATTGGTCATCTTGCCATGTCCTTTCTAGGGGCAAAGGTGACTTTTGGCTCTCAAGTTTTCTGCATATGTTAAGAAAATTCTATAAGTTGACATATTAGTTTGAGATAGTAAAGTTTTCCCTCATGGAGCGATCTCATTGGTCCACATCACTACATCAACAATTTATAAAATAAGGTGTCCCCACATAGAAAGGAGAACAAGTGTGTTGTTTTCGTAGTACTACATCTTCATTAACATTGATTCTTGTTTTCATGTTGTCGTAGATTGCTGCAATTCTTAATTATAGGATTTTACGCAATACGACATTTACAATCTCGAATGTGATTGGTCCTAGAGAGAAGATTACATTGACTGGCAACCTATTGACCTACATTAGGGTGACTACAACTGCAGTACCTCATGTAAGATTCTTATATATGAACGCAGATGTGTTTGGTAAACCAAGATTAGAATCACGTGCAATCTAACCTACCAAACAGTCTTAAAATATGTAAATATAGAATGTGATGTAAAATTGGAAAATTTAACCCCAATTTATCCCAATGTGCAGGCAATTACTATGCCATGTGGTGAGTTATGGTGACAGAGCTGATATAAAAGTTCTGGTGGCCAAGGACTTGATTCCAGACCCTGAATTTCTAGCAAAGCGTTTTGAAGATGCCTTAGTTGAAATGAAAGAAGCCGCCAAGATGGATGATAAAAGCATCTAACTTTATTCATCAATCATGGATGAATTGAATAGCCTTGCCAAGGCCAGTCAAAGTCCTTTTTTTTTTTTCTCCTCATGATTTACGCGCGCGACAATATGAGTGCGCATATATATATATATATATATATATATATATATATATGTGTGTGTGTGCGCACGCTAATCGGTCAGTACATGTGTTACACATCATATGTAAAAGATAAAAATACGCATATTAATATTTTTGAAATCGTAATATTTTTTAAAAATTAAAAAGTAGTTGAAATATTTTATATTTGAGTAAAGAGAGATCGAGTTGATTGAAAAAATATAGTTCTCTCTTTCTTTTCTCTTTTTTTATTGTCTTGGGGATATAATGTGGAAAGATTTTAAGACAATAAAATATTAAGATTTGAAACATAACTTGTTCAGCTCCTTACACTTGATATCACAAATTTTTCTTTTCTAAATTGACGATGGTGAAACTCAAAGGTCATAAATTGTGAATGAATATATTAGAGCTAAAAAATAAAATTGATACTATTTATCATCAATGACGATAAGTGATCATCTGGTACTTTGGTATTAGTTAATCATATGGTATCCATATATCAACATCATATGGATCCATACATTAAAAAAAAAAAATCATATGGACCCCACCGCCAACCAATACTATAGCCAATGATCTTCTACCAACAAGTTGGCACCTTATGGTGCCAATTTTTCCACGTGTCACCCTTCCCCTGAATGAAGGAGGGGCCCGCACCCATGTTCAACTAATATCCACGTTCCACGTGGCAAATTGACACCTTAAGGTGCCAACTTGCTGGCATTGGAACGGAAGCACCAATACTATATGTCACGGTGAGCATCTATGAAAAGTATTGTACAATGTTTGTACAAAACATGTTACATTCAGTTCTAGATAATAACTACTATTGTGTTACTACATCTACTTTTCTCTTTTTCCGTGTGAATGAAAAAAATTGCATTCAATACATATTACTAGAGAACACAATCTATTGAATTAAGAAACTCAAATTGAATTACAGATAAAAAAAAAACGAAGCAAAAATCGGTTATTGTAGTTTAGAGAGGAATTAGTTTTCTATTATACCTTAAGAAATCCGATCAGATGAAGTATAAATATCGCACTTCAGTTAAAATATATAGTTGAAATAGCCATAAAACAAAAGTAATGTTGATTAGTAACTTAGTGATATTAATTAACGTCTCAGGGTATAATCAACTCTCATGGGAATGTCTAAGGATAAATTTGAAAATCAAAAGATTTTTTTTAAGATATGCACTTTTAATATGTGTAATGTAATGTAATATCGTAATACAACTTAAGGGGTCCATTTTAAGAAGTTCACCTCAAACCTCGAAAATCACAGAACCGACACTGTTGCCGCCATTAATAATTCTTCTGCATGGTAGGGTGTCAAAATTAGTTGCTACGTAAAACAGGAAATTTGGACAAATGGGCATTTATCTTTTCTAATTCAAGAATTTTGCTAATTCAACTTAATTACTAAAATCTTGTATTGGCAGTTCAATTTTAATTCACTCAAGGTCTCAACCCATCTCCTTTTTATCCCAAGGCGGTTCAATATTCATTCCTCTCTTATGAACAAAGTGTGGAATGTCTGCTCTGCAAATTTTACCTGAGAACATATTATATAGAATAGTCAGTTAGAGAATCATTAATCTTCCAAGAGCAAGTGTGAACGGTTGAAATTACCAAGTTTTTTTGTTTTTTTTTTTTTGAAAGGGGAAAGTACTTTTGTGTAGCTTGTCAACACTGCACGGAATTTTGAAAGTGTCTTAGCATGGAATCTTGCAACGTATGGTAGTGAAGCTGGATATGAATCAAACATGGGACAATAATGCAGAGGCTTAAGGTTTGGAACGGGTTTATCTCCTCTTGTAAATTGAACAATTTCTTGCAACACCGGGTTCCATTCTTTGAAGTTAGTTCCCTCGGGAATAAAATTAAGTATTATGTGAGCAAAACCAATGTGGGGAAAAACCCCAAATTTTGATTTTCCCCCGTCTCATCCCAAATAATGCATTAATTGAGGAGCTACAAACCCAAATTTTGATCTTGTCCAATGATACAATTCATATTGATAAGAAAAATGTTATTCTTTCCCTTGTGATGAATTTCTTTTTTATTTGTTATTTTTGGAACTTAATTTAACTAACAAATAATTATAAGTAATTTTGACTGATGAATAATTTAGATTAATTGATCAATAAATATGTTCGTTTGAAATCAATTAATTTTAAATTAAAATTGAGCTAAATAATAGTTATCAAACAAACTAATTGTAAATGACTAATGGCTACTATGACCAATTATTCCCAACAAATCATTAATGACTAGTTGTTTTTAGTTAAATACACAAATATTATAAAAAAAGAAAACATAAAGAAAGAAATTGTTGAATGTTGACTAAATAAAATAATGTTTAAATAGAAAAGAAGATTTCAATTCGGATTCGAACTCCAAGTTGGCAATGAGTGGCAGGAGTTGACGTTGAAGATAAAGAGTTCAATTCCGATTTGAATTCTTGGATGGATAAGCGTTATCCATTTGCAAGTCGGAAGAAAAGTTCGATTTGGATTTGAAGTTGTAACAACTAAGCATTAGTTGTGATTGAGGTTGAGGAATCAAACTTGGACTTGAAGACTTGTAACAACTAGCGATTAGTTGGAATGATCAAGAGCTTAGTTGGAACTTGCAAGTTACACAAAGATGACATCTATGCTTGGAACAACTTGCTGATGAAGGAGGTGGAAATGTTGCCTTTAAATATCGGCATCATTCTTCAAGATACATATCCAATTCAATCCCATGTAGCCATTCCAAGTTAGAGAAGAGAAATGGATATAGAGAAAATGTAATCTCTTTAGAGTGTGTGTTATATTGTAGAAATTGTTAGTTCTACAATATGATTATCTTTGCATACTTGGTAGAAAAAGAGTTTTTTCTTATCTTCTCGGGAGGAATGTATCTGATATTATACGTGAGTGTTCTCTGTAAGTAAACTTGTTTCTGTGAGTA
The DNA here is from genome assembly GCA_018223645.1 of Jasminum sambac. NCBI lineage: Eukaryota > Viridiplantae > Streptophyta > Magnoliopsida > Lamiales > Oleaceae > Jasminum > Jasminum sambac. The sequence continues at coordinate 22,284,206 of CP073648.1, read as the reverse complement.
AAACTGTAAAGTTTATTGAGAGCTAGTTGTACGAGAGATTGGGTGAGAGGAAAATTACTAAGAGTGTGGTTGTAATAATTTTCCATATAGTGAATTTTTCTTCTGGTTGTCGTTAGACAACGGTCGTGGTTTTTCTCTGGATTTGGAATTTTCCACGTAAAACCTTGTGTTGGAATTGTGTTATTATTCTTTTATGTTATTTCCGCATTCGTTTGATAAATTTTACAATAAATGAGGATCCTGGATAAATTCAAAATCTAGTTCGGGTGGGTGTTCTCCCAACAGAGATCACACAATTCAAACATTTTTTGGGAACTTGGACCAAAAAAAATAATGTATAGAACTGTCCAAAATCAAAAAATAATTCAAGGTTCTGTTATTTGGCACTTGCAATTAATGTGAATGGTGAACAGCCCAAGTTTGAGAAAAACTTTTTCCCCAAGTTTTTTATAATTAGCTTTTTTTCCCCTTAGTTTTTTCGCCCCACAAAGCATTTCTAATATTGGGGTGAAAAGCCCAACTTTGGAATTTTTTCACCCCTCTCCTACAAAGGAAAATAATATTGAAAGGAAAAAATATACTTTTTGATTGATTGAGACTGGAAAAACCTAAAGGAGTGTATAGGCAAGGCTTTGCACCTCCTTTGGATTTTTCTACCCTTGTTTTCCCCTTTCGACTACACTTTTTCCCTCACCTTTGGAAATGCTTTTTAGTTTTGCTATTAATATTCAAAATAAGAGAAATTACAACCTGAGGTGCAGTTGCAACAGCGTTCCAAGCCCTGGTGGAAGCTCGGGCAGGAACTCGACCTTCATGATCGGCCGAAGAATCATGAACCCATTTCTCATCATCATCATCCATTGATCTTTGTTAATTTCTTTGTTTGCTCAATCTCCATTTCTTTTTGGATCTAAAGCACCAAGTCATAGGAGTATTGCTTTGTGGTCCTCAACCTCAAGTTTTAAGATTAGGGCTGGGCATTTCAACCGCCAAACCAACCGCATCGGGTCGGTACGGTTTGATTTTTTGTTTGCTCAGTTCGGTTTTCGGTTTGGTTTTCACCAAACCGAAAAACCGATCGGTTTTTATATTTAAAAAAACGAAAAAACCGACTGAACAGACTTGGTTCGCTTGGTTTCAGTATACCCGATTGGTTCGATTCGGTTTTTAAAAAAAAACCGATTGAGGTCAGTCGATTGTGGTTTGGGTGGAAAAATCAACCAAACCGACCGACACCCACCCCTTCTTAAGATATCCGAAATTTGTTGGGGGTATGGAAGCTTTCTGGGCTGTAATTATGTAGGCAAGATTCTCTTGTAGGCTTGTAGCTAACTTCTATAGGAATTGATAGCTGAATAAAGAAGAGTGATTGTCAATCATTATGATTCAGAAAAACATAAATATTTTTTAAAAATGAAAAGAACTAAAAATAAAAATTTGATGCCTTCCACTTAAATGTCACTGTTGGTGCTTATTAGAGCATCCCATTATCACTCTTTCTACAACATTGTGGATCGAGGAGATGGAGTGACACACAAATTTGAAGTAATTTTTTATTTTTTTTAATAACTTTTCTTTCTTTTACCCCTTTTTGCTTCACTTTTCCGTATCACTTTCAAAATACACATCCATCGGCACATCCTCCACTATTATTTTATAATTATTTTTGAATTTATTTCTATATCGCTTCTCTTCTTTCCCTTTTCCTACTCTTTTTTCCTATACTGCTTTCTGTCCAATTTCAATTCAAATAATTATATCTTTATCTCTCTCATCCACATCATCCAAATCTACATCTCAGTCCAAGTTGCATTGGTAATGCTCTTAAGGCATAGCATCTTGGTCAAGTTTTGTTAAAGTTATCGAATCATTCGATCTAAAAGCTTATGTTGGTAGATCATTTCCAATTTAGATTATTTAATTATTATCTTCTTCACGCTCCTTCATGTATAGGCGGGATTTATTTTTCCCAAATAAAACCTAACACGTGCACAATTCATTTTTAAATGGGTGGTGGTGATATTCGAATTCAGGATCTCTGTCTGCTCTGATACCATGTTAAGGTTATGGAACCATCTGATCTAAAAGTTTAAGCTGATGGATCGGTTCCAATTTAAATTATTTAATTACTATCCTCAACACGCCCCCTCACGTGTAGGCGAGATTTATTTTTCCCAAATAAAGCCTGACACGTGCACAATTTATTTTTAAATGGGCTGAGATAAGATTCGAACCCAGGACCTCTGCCTGCTCTGATACCATGTTAAGGTTATGGAACCATCTGATCTAAAAGTTTAAACTGGTAGATCGGTTCCAATTTAAATTATTTAATTATTATCTTCAACAAGTTTAAAAGACTATTCTTTCAAATCTACATCTCAATCCAAGTTGCATGGTAATGCTCTTACGGAAAACCATCTTTGTCAAGTTTAAAAGACTCTTTATTTAGCCTAAGGTGTAGCCGCAATGGTATTTTGACACTGGCAGAGGGAGCAACAAGTCGCGCCTTATTCTTCCTACCAATGCCAACCCTTCGGTACCTAAGGATGTGATAGAACATATTCTATAGGCTAAAAAAAGATGTTGCTCTGTAATACTTCATTTTTTTTTTTTGTTCTTTTGAAATCCATTTCAATTTCATATTTCTCGAAACAATTTTACTATGCAACTATCTGGAAAGGGCAAAGTGACTCATTAATTACTCCCTCCATTGCATGGGGTCGTTTTCCTTATTTATCCGTCTCAAAATATAATCTTATTCATGTATTGTACAAGTTAACCATTACTGGGTCAATTGTGGCATATATGAATAGCACTTAGATTTATACCCTAGTTTCAACCGAAGGGTATCAAAATTTTACATTAAGATGCAATAAATGGTCTCAAATGATCAGATTAGGTTCACAAAGAGTCTACTTCAAATTGAAGATTAAATGAAACAATAATTGAACTATAATCCGGATTAAGGAATGTTTAATATGAAGATTACACATGGCATGTAACACAGATTACACGTGGTATGTAACACGCTAATGGATTACATATTCTGTGTAACTAATGTTTAATTCATTGATGCATTACACTTTATGTGTAAGACATATGTAATGCACTACACATTTTGTATGAAAGAAAGATAATAGTTTTGAAAAAAGTAAATGTCAAAAAAAAAGTAAATGTTAAAAAAAGTGTTAAAATTTTATATTATGTTTGAATCAAGAAAGAATGACGTGATATGAATAGTTACACATTTTGTGTAATTTATTTGCAGTATGTAATAGAATACATACTAATAATTAATCACAAATTTCGTGTAACTATTGTGTAACAAACTACACATTCCGTGTAACTAATATTTAATTCATTAATGCATTACATTTTATATGTAAGACATGTGTAACGCATTACACATTTTGTGTAAAGCATTACACATTTTGTGTAAAAGAGAGAGAAAAAAATTTTTTAAAGTAAATTTTAAAGAAACTTCTGCATTATATTTGAGGAAAGAAAGAATAATGTGATATGAATAATTATACATTCTGTAATGGTGTATAATGAATTACACATTCGGTGTAATTAATATTTAATTCATTATTATATTACACTTTATATGTAATTATTTAAGGAAAAGAAGCCAAGTTACCATCGTCTGTCTAATACACAATGTCACAATCGTAGTTTCAATCATCTTTGTTATTTAAGAATGTGTCTCTATGCTATGCATGGTTTTCACGGGCCAAACTAAGCTCGCAACTAAGTTAATTATTCCTTTATTTATGAAATATTAAATATAAAACTGTATATTTGGGCAAAAAGCACTATATAAAACATCGCAGATGATAAACTCCGTTTTTTTTTTTTTTGTTATCTCAACATAATAAAAGTATTTAACATTTAATTGGGATGGAGGCAGTAGAGGCGATTGATAACCTCTTATAATCCCATGGCGTTCTATCATGAGAGGGTTTATTCAATTCACACCCCAATCAATACTTAGTACACCACAAAATACCCCCAATTTACTTTATTAAAAAAAAATATTGTTCAGCTGGAATTGGTTGAATAGCTTCAAAGTTATTTGACCGATCATGGCCGAACAGCTTTAAGCTGTCTGGCCAATGCCGGCCACTGTCGGATAGCTTTGAAGCTGTTCGGCCAAAAAAAAAAAAGGTTGGCGGCTGCTCATTTATTGTCATTTCCTGCAGCAATATTGTCGAAAATGGCAGCCAAGGGTTGGGGTAAATCTCCTCTTTTTTGCTGCAAATTACCAGCAAAAACGAGGGGGTCCTCCCCCCCCCCCCCGCCCCGAAAAGCTGCAATTTCGGCACTAACCTTGGGCATTTGGTTTCTTCTTCGTTTGTCTTTTCTGTTTCTTTTTTTAAGAAATTATTAGGAGGGATAATTTGGAAATGGTGGATATTTTAGGATAGTTTTAATAACGTTTGGGTGCCAATAGTCCCACCCTTCTATCATTAGTGATTTTAAACCGCCTTTTGAATATTCATCAACCAAAACTTTCCAATATGGCGAGCAGAGAGAGGGACGAGCCACTAACGCCGGCTGGCCGGCTTTTCGTCCAGCCGATTATGAACCAAATCGTCAACTGCGTCATCGGAGTAGAGAACCAAATGGACCCCAACACTGTTAAAGCTCAAGTCAACAACTCTTTAATCCCCAAACACCCTAGATTCTGCAGTCTCATGGTCAGAGATTCCTCTGGTCGCGAATACTGGCGGCGGACGGAGGTTGATCTCGACCGCCAGATCATCGTATTTAATGAACCGCTTTCCGACGATCCGTCAATCTCCGACGAAGATGCTGTCAACGATTATTTGGCAGATCTATCGGTGTCTTCTCCGTTAAGTACTGATAAACCTTTGTGGGAGATTCATCTAATGATGGCGCACAAGTGCGCGGTGGTGCGTTTCCACCACGCGCTTGGAGATGGAATTTCGCTGATGGCGTTGCTTCTCTCGTGCTGCCGGAAAGCAGATGACCCGACGGAGCTGCCGACAGTTGGCGGCGGAGGAAGCTCGGTGACGACAGCAAGGAGGCGGCGGAGCTTGTGGACGTTAATGAAAGTGATGTGGTACACGTTGGTGTATGTTTTGGAGTTCATGTTGAGAGCTCTGTGGTTGAAGGATAAGAAGACTGTTTTGACCGGCGGCGATGGGGTGGAGCTCTGGCCGCGAAAGCTAGCCACGGCGAGGTTTAAACTTGACGACATGAAGATGGTAAAAAATGCTATTACTGACGCGGTAAGTCTTCTTTTTAAACCGTCGGATTTAAACTATTGAGAAGTTTATCTAATTATTCTCCACCGTAGGATTTAGCAGTCGCATTTAATATTAATTAATTAATATTAATATATTTAATATATTACAATAAAACAAGTACCTCCATTTATTAAAAAAAAACAGGTACCTCCATATTTTTCGCTTTTTATCTTTACACAACCTCAATGGTTGTTGGGTCATGGTCATTGGTTAGTCAAAGTAATATTCCATTGTCCATATATGAGCACATTAGGATGTTCATATATGAATAGAATGGCGTCACCTGCTTTCCAACATCAGGGAAATACATATTGCCTATCCACCCAGGTGTGTGGGCATCGTAATATGCTGACATATGAGCAACAAAACAAAATCATGGTTAGTCAATGGTTGAGTTATAAATCAGCAATTACGTCTTCAATTGTTGTTTTCTATTTACTTCCATTTTATGCGCTACATCAATGAGAATCCTCATTACACCGGTCGAGATGCTCTCAACTCACTCTTACACCTACACTTTCACCTATGTGAGGTGTTTGAATTTGTAAAGTGAGTTGTCGACATCATTGCTCTCTCATTTATGAAATTTTCAAATTTCAAACTTCACATGAGTGTAAAAATTACTACATATAGATAAGTAACATGTTCCATAAATAAACTACACTTGACTTGGAGGTAGGAAATCGATTGTGGTTAGGCCCCAATTTTTTACACATTTTAATTCATTTTCGATTTGATCAAATTAATCATATCCATATATTTCATGGAATTTATATGTATTACATAAATCTCCAACATTTAACTCCATTAATTCCCCCTCCTATTTTATATCAAAATTTGAAAAAATTTGAAAAAAAATTTCATATGCAGTTGGGGGAAAAAAGACAATTTTTTTAAAGTATTATATTTTTATTATCTAAATAATAAAAGTGCATGGCTAAATATGAAAAGAATGTTCTCTCAAAATAATAATATTTTGAAAAAAAAAAACAAAATTACACCAAAGATCTCTTAGCTATTGGTATTTTTTGTTCATGACATTGAGGACTTATTAGGTTTGCTCTTTTTTTTTTTTTTTTTTTTTTGAAACTGTCTCAATTCGAAAATTCAAGTCTGAGATGGGGATTTTTATTGGAAAAAAAATAAAGGTTGCAATTTATACTTAGCCGGAGAGGGATATATGAGTCTTACCTATTTTGAACTTTAATTCAACAAGTTGTCACCTCGTTACAAAAGAAGAGACCTACACGACTCTATATATACGGACATGTACTAGAAAAAATATATACTGATTTTCGACATGTTTGGTACCATTTAAGTGGACTCAATCGATTAGATAAGTATACACCATAATTTTTTTCTTTTTTATGGGCACCATAAATTCAATTTTGATCGAACAATATTTGAAATAATTGGCCATCTTTGATTATCATGACTTTTTGTGAAAAATATAGAATGAACAAATTGTTTTTCAAGTTGGTTTATAACGTGCGTTGATCTTTTCCCACAAAAATTGATTCCATGAAAATGATAGTTTTTTTGTTTCTAAAGTGAGAAACAATTTTTTCCACCACAGTTTGCAGCCAAACAACTGTCATGACATGTTCTTACTGACAAGTGACCTGTTACGGTCTGGCTACGACGATGTATAATTACAGCCATAAATAGTGACCTAAGTAAAATGTACGGTAGAAGATGCATTTGAAAAAAAAAAATCTGGAACGTCAAGAACACATACATACGCGTAGTTTATTTTTAACCAATTATTATATACATTCCCAAATATGAAAATTAATCTGAAAGTTCGTGCTTTTTGACAAATAGCAGACCATTAATGATGTTCTTTTTGGGGTATTGTCATGTGGCTTTTCACGATACCTAGACATCAGATCACCAGGAGGTAAATCTCATCAGACTTCATAACTTACTTTTTTATTTTTGATATTGCTTCTACACAACGAAAGTTTTAAGTAAATGTTAATCATCTATGAATAATATAATACTCCCTCCGTTGTATTTTGACAGGTATATTTTCTATGTTAGTCTGTTTCAAATTATATATGCAAATTTCCATAGGGAGAATTTAATTTATGTTTTAGTTGACTTAAATACCCCTATTTATTAGGTAGTTTGATAGTATATTTATTTATGGAAATGACATTTTAGAAAGATTACAGAAAAAGTTTATATTCCCAACTATAATAATTGTTTCTTATTAATTTATGTGAAAAACAAACATACCTATCAAAATGGGACGGATTAAGTATTTTAATAAAATTGTAATCCTATATGAATAGGTGGACCATGCTACAATACCATAATAGATGTCATAATAATTGACATAATGGATATGTGGCATGATCTTACAATTTCAACCATTCCATCACTTTTAGATGGACGGTTATTAAATATGCCAACTACCATTATGTCAACCATTATGATATTTATTATGGTAGTCTAGCATTTCTCATGAATAGGTAGCCAATACAGACGTGTGCCATAAATGAACGATAAACTGCATACCACTGTGATGAACTGAATTTACCTGCTTCTTGTAGCTGTACAAGAGGGGGTTCAACTCACAGGTGCTGCCATGGTGAATTTAAGGTTACTAGCAGGATTACAGGTCTGATTTTATTCCATAACTTTTTCTTGTCGAGTTATCCCAAATTAAGCTATTTTAAATAGTATCAAGCAAATGACTAGTTTATAACAGGATATATCAAAGCTGATGAATAACGAGTCGGCGACTCGATGGGGCAACAAATTTGGGATGGTGTTGTTACCTATTTACTACCATAGAGGGGATTCAGATCCACTCCAGTTTGTCAAGAGAGCTAAATCAATGATCGACAAGAAAAAATTATCACTTGAGGCACATTTTTCGTACAAGATTGGGCATTTTGTCATGACCTTTCTAGGGGCAAAGGTGACTTTCTGCTACATGTTCTTGATCTGTTTTCATAGTATTGCATCTGCATGTTAATCTTGATTCTTGTGTTCATGTTGTTGTAGATTGCAAGCATACTTAATTACAGGATTGTATGCAATACAACGTTTACGATATCGAACGTGATTGGTCCTAGAGAGAAGATTACTTTTGCAGGCAACCCTCTGACCTACATTAGGGCGAATTCAACTGCTTTGCCTCATGTAAGATTTCTTGTGCACATAATGCAAGTTTGGTAAACAGTATTAGAGTTGTATCAATCCAATCTACCAAACAACTCTACGATGAGCTGGAAATTCTTAACCCTGGTTTATCCCAATGCGCAGGCAATTACTATGCATATGGTGAGTTATGGTGACAGAGCTGATCTGCAAGTTCTGGTGGCCAAAGACTTGATTCCAGACCCTGAAGTTCTTGTCAAGTGTTTTGAAGATGCCTTACTTGAAATGAAGGAAGCCGCCAAAACTGGAAGCTAAAAGCATCTAACTTTATTCTCAACAATCTAGCCAAGACGATCGAGAATCTCGTCTTTTTCTCATGATTTACGCAGAAAGTCTGCATACTGATGAAATGAGTGCAAGAAAATGCTGTTTGGGACAACAAAGTTGTACAAAATACACGTGGCCCATTTGATAAACATTGATTTAAAAGTGATGTGATTTGTGGAAAAACAAGATCCTGCCAAGTGTGTTATTATACAAATTGTTGTGTAATCTTGCTTTACGGTTGTACCTATAGCATTACTCGTGTATAAGACTAATTCATGATTGAAATGGAAAATCTGAAGTCTCCAAACTGTTGCAATACAACTATTCTTGTTAAGATGGACAGATGGTCATACAGAATGCTTTCGGAATTATTAAGTTATCAACACAATATACAAAACCCTTGAGAAATAGCTACACACAAACACTGAGAGAAGTCACAGCAAGCAAGATACAGAGAATCATATCCACATCCACTCACAAGCAAGTTCGTGTTTATTGCATCAGCACTAAACATTATCTATTTACTGACGGAAAATTAGGGTCTTTTTGGGGTTACCTTTCTTCCTCCTAAGCAGCAACTTCCTCCAGAAACCAAGCCCTCCTCCCTGCTTTTTGCTTGGTACAATGACCAAAGCACCAGCTTTCGCACTTTCGGCTTTGTTGGTCAACCGACGATATGCTTCTGGAGTAGTATAAAGGACAGATAATCTATCTGGTTCGATGGCACTTGTACTCTCTTTTGTGCTTGGAGGTTGTACAGCCTCAACCTTGGCAGTATCTTCAGATATCATCTGATCAAGAAGTGACGATCGTTTCCTTGACCTGTTATTGCTTGTACCTTCATTGGATAGACCATTGTCAAATATTTGAGCTTGCTTTGCAGAAGTCAGTCTTTTGAGCTGCTTTCCCAGTTTTAGGATGGTTTCTTGGCACTCTGCTAACTTTTCCGAGGCATTTGTTATCTCCACATCCTGCCAATTTGAAAACACCTATGAACAGTCAACAATAAGCCATGGTGTGAATACTTTGTATTTTTCATTATTTCATATGAATTTCTCGCTTTCACGAATGTCGTTTGTTTCTTTATTGGAGTTTGATGACTATAATGAAGATACATATGTTCAAAGATAGATGTATGAATTTTCTGTTCGCCAATAATCCAGTAAGATACAACTGCAATTATTTTCAGCCGAATAAGATCCCTGATTCGAGAAATTTTTACGTACAATATTAGTATCAATCAATAAACCAAGAAGTTTAAAAAAAAAAAAAAAAAACCAACTAAGTTTTATAAGGATGCCATACTTCAGATTACAATATTTTTTAGCATCAATATCTCTCTTCGCATTGAAAAAAAATCAGATTTCCTCATGTTATATGGAATAGAAACCATAATAGCAAAACAAGCAAATAAATTGGGAAAAACGATTATGCACACATGAAATAAAAGTACTGCAATTAAATCTTTCTTTTTTCTTTTTTTGCACCAGTGCGTTAGGTTCAGTGCAAGATATAATGAATAGGAACAATCCCACTGCATGTCCATAGCGATTGGAATTGCACTAGATAATTTTCTGATTTTCGGTGGGGGCATGTGGAGATGGAGAGTTCATAATACCGTACACTATCCCAACGCCCTTATCGGGTCTAAGGTTAAATGTACTTACATTCTAAGCGGTACTTACCGATTGGTGCAGCTTCTCTTCTTGATTTCCATTGTCCTGTGGAGAATGCTTGCTGGTAATACTGCAAAATATCCCAAACAGATTAACAAGAACCAATAACAAATAATGCAGGAAGAAAGAAGTTTGCTACAGATTTAGGAAAACAGGTGGCACCTTTCAAGTTGCAGTTGAAGTTCGAGACAAGTGACCTCCAATTCTTCACAGCAATTGCTTTTATCATCCAATTCTACTTCAACAGATGATAATTTCTGGAGAACTTCTTTTATTTTACCTTTTGCAACAGTGAGTTGGGTGTCAAGATCTTCATTTATAAGTTTCTGATTCTCAATCTGATCGTCAGTTGCTCTTTTTGATTCTATCAAAACTTCCAACTCTGTTTGTAAATGTTCCATTTTTTGTTTTGATTGCCCGAGCTTGCATGTCAAATCCCCATTTATCTCCCTCTCCAACTGCAGACTGACCTCCATATCTTTGACCAAGGATTTCATGGAATTCAATTCCTTTGTTAACCCTTTATTTTCTACTTCGAGAATTGAATGAATCTTCTCCATTTCAAGCATAAGGTTTTGAACAGATTCAAGTCCTAGGGCAGTTCCTGGTCCGTCCCCGCCTAGATGCCTCTTAAATTCATCTCTGATGGTAGAATTATCATGAAAGGCCATACAATTCCTGCTTATCCATCCCAGAGTCGAAGTCAATGTGCCAATGAACTTCCCAAAATTTATCTTGCCATCCAATAAATTACTGCATGCGTGAAAAAATTGTTGTAGAACAGCATTAAGTTCACAACTATTCCATCGGAAAACATGGATAACGTATTCAGCTGCAGTTGAAGACTGCTTGTGGAGTAAGGCACTGCAATCAGCATCCAACAATTCAGATGGCATATTACAGCCCTCTGCACATGGTGAACAAAACCGTGTAATTAGCTCCATAATTTCATGCATAGATCTATTCAGATCAGATTGGTTAACTTCAGCAGTGGTTTTTTCCACCAAGGCGCCCATGGTTTCTTGTTCTGCAATTGTTCTTGGAGATGTTGCAGATTTCCAAGTGAGGTAGCCACTAATGGGAAGCATTTGAGACCTTTCAGAATGAGCAGTCCTCGACTGGTGATTTATGTCATGCAAAGCCTTTCTAATGTCTTCAGAATATTCATTGAGGCTTCTTCCTGAAATATGGGATTCTTCCAAGATCACCTGGATGACTTTCTGAAGCCAATTACTGGGCTTTCTTAACGAAGAATTTCTTGTTTGAAGTCTGTGATCTACATTAATGGACTCACTTTGTTCCAGTGGAACAAGTTCCTTGTTTGTTGAATTCATATTATTCCTGTATGTATCGTCCAAGGATTCTGACAACGCGTAATCTGTGTCAGATGAGGCAAAAGAACTCCCCAATGGGGCATCAACTGAAACTATTGCTAATTTCTCCATCTCTACGAAGTCGTCCATTAGGCTGATATCGTGAGCTCCAATCATTTTGCGCTCAGTTGCAGTTTGAGATTCACCATCTTTAACATAACCCCCTCGCGAAATTAATGCAGAATCCTCCTCTTTCTTTGCTAGAACCTCTTTCAGAATATTGTTTTCTCTTTCCAAATTGAGCAAATGCTCCATTAAGCCATTTAGCTTTTTACTTGAGGTGTTTTGACCATATTCAGTTCTGGATTCTCTCATAACTAAGCCTCCTCCATTCAAATTCAACTTTCTCCTTCCCTTATCCACTTGATTTCTCCCCTTAATTTCAATTTCACTTTTCATATTTTTTGGCAAGACAGCCGGATCTGGCAGCTGCCTGCGTGTTATGGCACGTAATCTTTTGCACTCTGCTTCTAATTTCTTTATTTTCTTTACATTCTCCGAGTGTTGTTTATGTGCAGCTTCTGCAGATCGACGGCCATATTCCAGCTCCTCATTTCGGAGGTGAAGTTCTTTCTCAAGCATTCTAAACTCGTACCGTAAAAACGAATTTTCCTTTTCTGTGGAGTCTAATCTTGTCATCAGTGCATCAAATTCTGCCTCTGTTTGAGATTTGCATTTACTTATCTCTTCAACCAATTTTTCTTTTACAAGTAGAGTCTTGCTAAGATACGAATGCTCAACAGTCAAGTCTGCGAGCCTTTTACTTGTTTCAGTTAGTTTTTCCTCTAAGGTACTATGAGATTTTTCCTCTTGTTGCCCCCTGATAAAATTTAACTGCTCCATGCAGTCCTTCAGTGCAGAATTTAAGTCACCTAACCTTTCATTGGCAACCATTTTCTGCTGCAAAGCTTCGTCCAGTTCTTTTTTCAGGCTCCTCATTTCTTCCTCTGCTGCCTCCTTACCTGAAAGGAGCATTTAAGTATCAACCAAAAAACACCAAATCACACGAAAATTTGGCAATCCTAGATGAATCTTTTGCCTATTATTACCTGCCATGGCTTCTTGTGCCATTTTGGCATGATTTGCTACAAGTTCATCTTTAATAGCACATGCATCCATGGCAGAAGCCAGCTTCTCGTTTAGAAGTTTTACAGAATTCTCAAAAGTGGCTTCTTTTTCACTGGTAAGTGACTGCATCTGCATAAATTACAAAAGAAGACTCCTCACATTACGGCATTTGAATCAGTCACTTTAATTGATAGGTTCAATCAAGAGAAAGAAAGTGAAAAACTTCAATTACCTCATCTTTGTCACTTTCAGTTGCAGTATCAGATTTTCCACGTGCAACAATAGTCTTCTCTGAAGATCTTTTCCTCCAAAGCCATGTCTTCTGGTCCATGATTTACTGTGTTAACCAAAAAAGACGAAAATGGATGAAATTATTAGGCACCATTACTGTGCCCACCGAGCATTTTACAAGTAAAATGAACAACTCTGTTCGAGCAACCGAGTTCTATAGAATTCAAATTATAATTAAGTCCTCTATCCGTATAAAAGGAAGAGAAGATGGTATTATATCATGTATTTCCATCTATATAGGTATTTTAGCTGCAATCACAACCTGTTTGGCTTTGTTTAAAAATAGAACAGACATGGCCTTAAACATTATCATTGCAGAAACTTTAACAGCAAACTGGAATTTATTTTTCTGTGAATTTCTTGAAAGAAAGAGACAATGAAGACTCAAATCTGTTTTCATATTAAATAAAAAGGGCAAAAAAAAAAAAAAATCTGATTACGTCATGAAGTCCCTGCTGTAGAATGCCAAAATCAAATACGGCAAAAATAAACATCAGCAATGAGCAAACAGTAGTACTAAGTCGCATTATGTTGCAGCTTTTGCAGTAGAACTCACTTTGCATTAAGCTAATTTTCGCGGTTCAGGTGTTGAATCACTAATCCACCATTTCCATTTTCTCAAAATCGAAGGAAGAAATCGAACGAATGGCAAAAATACTTGAATCAGCGAAGAATCAAAGCACACCGCAGAATTCAAGTGCGCAATATGAAGAACATGTTGAGTGAAACTAAATAAAAGCCAACCACCGCAGAATTCAATTGCGCAATACTTTAAGCGATTCTCTTCAATTCCACCGACAAAAACGGGGAAAAAAAAGACTTACAGATAAAAAGGCATAAAACAGTTAGGGTAAACGAACAGTGAATTCACTGACTGTGCATCCATTGCAATGGGTAAAAGGGCTAATAAAGCCGGTTAACGCGACAGTCCACTGAATGGTTCTGAAATGATTGAAAAGTAAATGCCTTTCAATTTCTTTGACTTGATTAAATATGGAACATCAAAGGAAAGCCTCGGTTCTGTAATATGACCACGTTGAAGTCACGCGCGCACTGTAGTAGATCATAAAAATAAAAAATCCGTTAGGGTGTTTTTTACTGTAAAATCGGAAAATGGTTGGGATGAAAATAATTTTCGGGTAAATAAATTCAGGAAAAATACTTTTCAAAGAAAATGATAATTACATGTATTTGATTGCATTAATTTTGCTTATCTTTATGCTTAGAACAAATTATCCATTAAAAAAGACAAATTTTTCCCTAAAAATAAAAATCACCTTCCCCCAAGAAAAATATTTTCCTTCAAAATAAGAAAAATAACAGATTTCGAGAAAAATTGGAAAATATTTTCCTAGAAAAAAGATGCAATCAAACAAACCAAAACCGGAAAAATGTGGAAAATTTGATTTTTCCTGGAAAAATTTATCCAATCAAACACACCCTTAATGGTTTGTTGTGGTCTTGTGGATGTATGTGTCCGTCATGTTGTTGCATTGGAATCCATCTTCTGTGCGTGGGAACAAGCTTTCTATAATCCTAGTATACCGCTTTATCACCGATTCGACCAAGGGATCGGGAGCGAACAAAAAAAATAAGAAGGTACGAATAATTTTGGTAGATCAATGGGAGATTTTGAAACAAAAATTACAGAATTTGCAGATTCTAAATTTTGGTGAAGATGGACAATCATATTGATAAGTATTTTAAAGGTGTTTATTTTAGAGTTTTGTTCGTGTTTAATACGTTCTATTGTGCTTAATTGTGTTTAATTTTATTTGTTTTTATAGAAAATCAACATGGATCGAGTGCATTGCAATAAAGGAAGAGAAGAGGGTGAATTTTACGTGAAATCAAAGAGTTTTGGATCAATATATGAAAGGAACCAAAGTTAGAGGATCAAATATTGCAAATAAGGGTGAATTATTTATGGTATAACAAGTTGCGCTCACAAAAAGACAAGTTGCGCCCGCAGTAATGGAGAAAAGACCCGGCAAAACAATCTGTAGGCCGCAGAACAAGGTGTGCAGCCGCAAAGATCAAGCTGCGGCCGCAGAAGGCACTGTTGCGATCGCAGGGAAAAAAGGTGCGGCCGCAGAAGGCACTGTTGCTGCCGCAGGGAAAAAAGGTGCGGCTGCAACTTTCTGGCTTCAGCAACACGCGAATTTCCAGAGTTTGTTTCCTAAAGGGATTCTACCTTATTTGTCTACATGACTTTGGGCATCTTTTAAAGACTTAATGGGGGCTATAAATAGGTGTTTTAGAGACATAATTTGGGAACTTTTGGAGAGTTATTAGAGAGGATTAATTGAAGACAAAACGCACCGCAATCGAGGGATTCGCATGGTTTTTGGAGGAGATTCAAGACGGAGTTGATACTTGGTACAAGATCTACTCTTCACTCTCGATTTTTTTTCTAGATCCGGTGATGAACTCCTTTAATTCTCTTATTCCTTTACTTTTTAGCATGAACAACTAAATTTATTAGTTGGGATGAACGATGTAATTTAGATTTATGATTTGATTTTAACTTTCAATTTCCTGTGCTTTTATTTTATGTGTTGATTTTACTACTATGTTTCATGCTTGATTTGCTTGGCCAATAAATCAATGAGTTGTGAATTTTAACAAACCGAGAGGTAAGTTAAATATTTAGATCACGTAGTAAAATCCGGCAATTTATATAAGAGTTAGAGATAAACTTTTATAATTGTTGAGATCCCACGTGACAGATGGATGTTTATGAATTCCTAAGCACGTTAATGCATTTAATTGAGGATTATTCAGACTATGCATAGAGATATAGTAGTTGACTTGATTAAATAGGATTGATTTGAACTCGAGAGAGGTAAATTAAATCAACTTCGTGAATTCGATCTAACACAACTAGAGATTAGAAACTGAGAGGAGAAATCAAATAGGACATCTAAAGATAAATCGGGATTCCCAACTTCACTCTCCACTGCTTCAACAACTTGTTATTACTAGCAAATAACACGTGCGTTGCACGTGATTTTACAAGTTGGTGTGATTTAGATTATGTAAATTAATTTATTAATAATACAATCAAAATTTGTGATCTCATTATAATTTATTAAAAATTTATATTTCTTACCAATAATTTGAAGTACACTACAAGAAATTGAATCTTTAGAGGCCACCCCTATTGTTTCGTGTCTGAAAACATTTAGTGATGACATAATAGTATTTCGTCCCTATAGGTCAGGCCGTCCCTAAATATCTTATTTCTAGTAGTGATATTAGGGAACTAATATACTGGTATACAATCATGAAAACTTTGTAATTTGATCATGGTAAACTTAATATTTAAACGTTTTTAGCTTTCATTTGAAATAAACATGCTCTTCAAAATAATGGTGTTTTTCCTTTTCTTTTTTTTTTTTAAGTATTTCTAATTTGGTAACCATATATTACAACAAAAATCACATTCATTCTTAAAAAATCTCTCCGAAACATGTTCTTATATAAAACACAAATACAAGATACAATACATTTTCTTTGTTTCTCAACTATTGTAAATCTATTTTTTCGATAATTCATATTAAACATATCCTAAATACAACACGTAAAGACGTTATAAGTTTATATTAATGAGAAGATAAAGAGTTTAATTTTATATTATTATTGATAAACATCATTATCATTATTGAAGGACAATAAAATAATTACAAAAACTTAATAAACAATAAATAAGAATAATAATAGGTTGTGATAGGCTTGTAAATTTAAAAAAGATGTGAGGGCAACATGGGTATAAAATGTTTCTCCACCTATTCACACTTTTAATAGTAGTATAGAACATATCCTAAATACAATACGTAAAGACGTTATAAGTTCATATTAGTGAGAAGATAAAGAATTTAATTTTATATTATTATTGATAAACATCATTATCATTATTGAAGGACAATAAAATAATTACAAAAACTTAATAGACAATAAATAAGAATAATAATAGGTTGTGATAAGCTTGTAAATTTAAAAAAGATGTGAGGGCAACATGGGTATAAAATGTTTCTCCACCTATTTACACTTTTAATAGTAGTATAGATTTTGCAATTTATTTCTAAGTCATTTACAATTTTAGCTAAATACCAATCTTTGATCTTTATATTTTTATTTGTTTTTGTTAAGATTGGTTTGAACCGATATTGAGTAAACCAGTCCTCGTGGGAACGATAATCCGGACTCAAAAAGTCCACTTTACTACTTTTGTGGCGATATCGTACACTTGCGATTATTTACATATAATATTGTTATGTCACAGAGAAACTCCATTTAGTCATAATAAAATAAAATAAAACTGATATACTTTTGGGATAGGTTATAGAATCCGCCCCTAGTAGACAATTTATTTATACAATAAAATTAGTCAACAATATTGTAGTTATTGTCAATGTTATTTTTGTCATCTCTATGTTTCTAGACCTAGGTTTAATCTAATAAAATGTGATTAAAAGGTTTATCCTATCAAATATTTGTGATTATGTTTGATAACCTCTAATTTGGATCTTATCTTGTTGTGGTTATCATTTATCTATTGTTTGCCATATGTTTGAATTCATTTGCACGGTTTTTTGTGGGATTTTTAGATAGGATACTTGCTGACAATCCTTGGTTTTAAATGAAATAGCTTGGTTTCAAATTCCTTGGCTTATCATCTTTAAGATAACAACTTGAAATTCAAAACTTTTAGAAGTCTTAGATAGGAATTTATGTGTGGTTAAAAGTCTTGGGTGGCAAGTCCATAGTGCTACACGTTACTAAATAAAAAGAGGGAGGTGGACGAAAAGGGCTATGCATGTTAAGAGGAAAAGAAAGGGAACGTGTACTTACCTACATGCATGCATGGAAAATTGTTCGCTCATGTTTCATCTTGCACTTATAGCTTAAGAGTGATCGTGTTCAAGGTGAGAGTGTAAGTGCCTCGTGTTCTACAAGCCTACCCCTCTAGTTAATCAGCTCAAAGCTTCGGGAGAAGTCGGAATCCACTACACAGGAGCCTCAACGTTGTTAGATCATCACGGGAGTCTTGATCCGTTGGAGGACTGGCGCAAGTCCAGACAGGATTGCGGAGTTTCAAGGAATTAATGAAGAGCAATGGGACGTTGACTCACAGTACAGACTAAGAAAGAAATCAGGGAGTGGTTTCTCTAGTAACTTAGTTGTTTGATTGTTTTATGTGTAATTCAATCCTTTAATTCTTTGTAACTGGTTTAAACTCTTGGCAACTAGTGGATCTGTTTGTCTACGGCGCAGGCACGTGGTTTTTCTCCCTTTGGGGTTTTCTACGTTAAAATCTTTGTGTTTGCTTTTTGTTTATGTTTTTGCCCTTCTCCCTGTGCTAGATATATCTGGGCTCCCACCATTATATAACCCAGATACATCCAGTCTGACTTCGCGGTAGGCTAACAATTTTTAACAGAATATAATCCAGATAAGTCTAAATAATCCGACAATCAGACAACTCTTAAATTACAGTCAATAAATAAATAAATAAATAAATATATATATATATATATATATATATGTGTGTGTGTGTGTGTTGAATGTTGACTAAATAAAATAATGTTTGAATTGAGAAGAAGAATTCCATTTGGACTTGAATTCTTGTTGGATAATGCTTATCTTGTTATCAAGTTAGATAAAGAGAAGTTCGATTGGGATTTGAACTCCGGCAATTAAGTGTGAGTTGTCAAGGGGGAGTTCGATTTGAATTTGAACTCCAACAAGTCGACAACTAAGCGTTAGTTGTCGTCTTGTCGATAAGGAGGTATTTCCAAGTTCTATAAATGGGGAATTGGAGAGACATTCTAGTGTGT
This sequence comes from Jasminum sambac, assembly GCA_018223645.1. NCBI lineage: Eukaryota > Viridiplantae > Streptophyta > Magnoliopsida > Lamiales > Oleaceae > Jasminum > Jasminum sambac. The sequence continues at coordinate 22,265,247 of CP073648.1, read as the reverse complement.
GTCCAATCCAAGAGAGAAAGAAAAAGCATTCCAAGTTAGAGGAGAAATCGATAGAGAGAAAATGTAATCTCATTAGAGTGTGTGTTATATTATAGAAATTGTTACTTCTACAATATGGTTATCTTTGCATACTTGGTAGAAAGAGAGTTTTTTCTTGTCTTCTCGGAGGGATGGGTTTGATATCTTACGTAAGTGTTTTTTGTAAGTAAACTTATTTTTGTGAGTGAAACTGTAAGGTTTATTGAGAGCTGGTTGTACGAGAAATTGGGTGAAAGGAAAAATTACTGAGAGTGTGGTTGTAACAATTTTCCACATAGTAATTTTTCTTCTAGTTGTCATTAGACAATGACCGTGGTTTTTTTTTCCGGATTTGCAGTTTTCCACGTAAATCTTTGTATTGTGATTGTGTTATTATTCTTCCATGTTATTTTCGAATTCATTTGATAAATTCTACAATAAATGAGGGTCCTTGAGTAAATTCGAAATCTAGTTCGGGTGAGTATTTTCCTATATATATATATTGGAGTTGAAAATAGATTAATGATCGAAGTCGGGCAGGATGTGTATGTGACGTGAAAAATGCAATGGATAGAGACAAAATAAGAAGTGAATTCACGAGATTTTTAGTGCAGCAGGGGCGAAAAAAGATTTATTAAAGAGTGGAGAAAGATGTACGTTTTCTTTTTATTTTTTTATTTTTTTCCTTTTCCTTTCTTTGCGGAAAAACTTCATAGTTGTGATAGATTTATATATTATAGCCATTTCATTGTAAAGTAGATTGATTGTATGTATATTAAGATATTGTTTTCAAAATGAGTTTGTTTATAGCGTTATTTTATATGCTTTGACGCAGATTCAAATAAGAAAGTAGACTAGCTTACCATTAATTTCTTTATTGTGAAATTGGTTGTTACGAAATAATTTCAGAAAAACTTAAAAAACTTGACTAATAGCAACGGTAACTTGAAACGGATTAATAGTCCAAATGTTTAGCTAATGCAGTAGTAAAATGTGCAACAACAAAAATCGAGATAAGTAAGAGTTGAATTGTGGAATCAGATTACGACACTTGAAAATTGTGCAAAATAGAAGAGGTTGATGAGATTTTTGATGAAATAGGGAGTAAAAAGAGTTCCTTTCGTCTACATCAAAGCAATGTTTGTCTTACAACCTTAATGAGAAAATGTGCGTTTTCATATACTCCCTCCATCCCACTAAGATAAGCAACCACAAATTTTTGCATGAATTAAAAATATATATATATATTAAATATAATTGGAACTGTAAATCATTTCTATATTCTTCATATTTTACCCTTGCATTAATTGGTAAAAAGTAATGTGAAGATGTTTAAGATCCTTGTGAAATGAAATACGGAGTTTGATGTTTAAAGCATCTCCAACGGGATGTTGATTCTCAAGTTTTTCTAGCCATACAATCACAAAATGCTTAGGTGTCAAGTGAAAAAAATTGAAGATGTCCAACAGGTCATCTAGATGTAGATGGTATACCAGACACTCCTATTCGCCTAACTATAATAATTTGCCAAATGTTCCGCTAATTCTCTCTATTTATAGGATCATTGGAGAGACTTTCTTTCATTCCTTAATTTTCTATATCATGTGTTAAGCAATCCAAAGAATACCATTGGAGTTGCTTTTAGTATTTATACAATGTTAAATAAGGGTATTTGAGTTAATTAAGAAATAAATTAAACTTTCAATAAAAAAAAGTGGATTACAATTTGAAACAAATGAAAATGAAAACACAAGTCTATTTTAGTGTGATGGGGGAGTGTGTGAAAATCTCTCTAGTAGTCTAGTGGATGGGAATTTGCTCAAAGTAACCTCTAGCAGGTGTTGTTTGAAGCGCATTTATATTATACTTAAATGCAACCATTAATAAAATATTAGGTTGTAATAATAACTAATATTTTCCCCGTGTGATGCACAGAACGATTAAGATAGTTTATTTATATAAAATAACAATAATACAAAACAAAAATAACAAAGCATATATAATAGTATAAATTTCAATAATGGCTTATAAATTTTGATCCGAAACATTATCTTATAAGAAAAAATATCATCTCAATTATTGTAATCGATGATTTTAGGCAATAACATAATATTTGGGGATCAAAATTTAGACTAGCTATTTGAGCCAAAAGAAATGCTCCTATTAAAATTTGCTCCCAAATTTTTATTATCAATGTCATTCAAGTAGCTATGCCACGACAATATTTTTAAACACGGATTTTGAATATTAAGTGTTAGAGAATTTATGTTATGTGGATTGTATATTATATGAAATGATAAGATCTCTATACAAAATATTTATAGGTGAAACAATGGATATTGATTTTCCGATAAAAAAATTTCTATAGAATATATCCTTAACTGTATCGGATTTCTCACATCAACTGTAGTGGAAGAAATATCTCTGCTCCTACAGTTTGGCCATCAGGTATTGCAACTACGACCGTCCTGCTTGCTCGACTAATCTATGCCTTTGTCGTGCATTATAAATGGCCTTCAATGTCTACGTATTTTCGGGATATTTTTCCTTCAATACATGCAATATATCCTTAGGTTTACTATTATATTTTGATAAGTCAATAACTAACTTTTCCTCGTTAGGCGTTAGTCGACCAGGATAGGAGTGACCCTCCAAATACTGTGCACACGAGTGATTATGTACACCACACACAACCTGCAAATCCCATTGTCCCTCACCGGATGTATATATTCCCTTCAATGTAAATGGACATTCACACTTTCTTGATCCCGTAAGTTTCTTTGTACCCACACCCGTTTCACGGTATTTACCGCTTCATTCACAAGATAGTAACAATCTGGGAGGCTTACAACCCTCTCCACTGTCCGACCTTTTCACCACCACGACCATACCAAGTTGCTTTGCGACTGTACGTATCCAACCAATTAATTTCTCACGCGATGTAAAATAATTATTTACAAGAAATGAGGGGTGTAATCTATAGCCAGCTCATCCATGGTGAAGGGATCAATGACGCTATCTTCATTATCACACTCCTGAAAAAAATAAAAATAAATAAATAAATTTAACATCAGCTCCTACAAATTTAAAAAAAAAATTGAAAAGGAAAAAATACAAAGGGTGCAAATTATTATTACAAATTTATTGAAAAAAACAAAACAAATTAATCATTTTCTTTAAAAAAAAAAAGAGGAAATGGGGGTAAGCCATTGGTAGCAAAAAAATACAGAGCTCGGCTTATGGCTGTTTGTTTGACTACTTACTGCCGTAAGCTCTTACTTTTATTCATTTATTTTTTTAATTAAATGCAATTTCGACTCTTGTGAGTCGAAATTGAAGCAGCAATTTCGACCCACAGAGGTCGAAATTGTTGTTTCAATTTCGCCCGCTAAAGGGTCGAAATTGCAGCAGCCATTTTGACTACTGGGGGATGAAACGCATGCTATAATTTCGACTCCATATGGTCGAAATTGCAGCTACAATTTCGACCCTCACATGTCGAAATTCAATCTCATTTTCGACCCCCATTCCTCGACCGTCATCCTTCATTTTCAATCCTAACAATCTAACAATTTGTACATCTACATTACAAACACAAAAAGCAAAAATTTTACCTACACAACACAATAAAACAAAAATTATACTATACACACACAACACAACAAAACAAAAAGTATACTATGTTATAAAAGTATAGAAACAATAGAGAGAATTTAGAGAGAATGAATTCTAAGGAATTCTCAGGAATAAATTTCATTAATAACCGAAGCCCTATTTATAGGAAAACTTCGAATGGCACAATCGTAATTACATAATTTCATCAAGGGTATAATAGTCATTCACATATAATAATTACACCTTTTACCAAATTATTCCTCCACCAAATTATTCCTCATAATTCATAACCACCAAATTATTCTCAATTATTCATAACACCTAATAATTATTTTTCAATTATTATTCATAACACTCCCTCGAATGACTATTAATACAAATGTCTTCCTGACCTATTTGGAGAAAAACCCTGGGGAAAAAACTTCCAAACCGATTGCAAGGATAGCTTGAGTGGTTATATACCGCTTCATCAAAAACATTGCTCCCCCGATGTCTATCGGGCAATGAGTATTCACGCCGCTCGCTAAAACCTTGTCAAGAAAACCCAAAGTGGGAAAAAACTTGATCAAGGAAAAGAGTACAATGCTCCGCTTGATTTCATATGTTAAGAACTGATATCTTTACTTCTGCAAATGATTTCAATATCATCATCGCTTGGATCTAAAGCATTAGCTCCATTATAATCTCTGATCCAATAGATACATCGATCAATTTCTCATATCGTTTCAATATATCATGAATATGCTCTCTAAAACCTTTATTAGAAAACCTGGAAAAACCCTAATGAAGGAAAAAGAGTACATTATTCATGTGAATACGCCATTAAAGTTGCTCTCATTAAAACCTCGCTAGAAAACCCAATGGGATAAACCTCAATAAGGGAAAGAGTGCAACGCCGTATTTTATACAAGTATGTCATGAAAGTATTTCAAAATCTTTCATACATTTGTATGAGTATCATATACATTGGTTTTATACTCTTCTGCTCATTTAGAGTGCATCAATTTTACAACTACAAAACATCTCACCATGAACACATGTCTCCAAACACACAATTTAAAGCATGTAAATTCATCGTAAAACATGTAAACATATAAGTAAACCTTCATAACTAACATTTAAAATATATCATTTAACATTTAATACTCACTTAATAGGTTATTTCATTCCCAGAGGCTTAGCTCACCCTTTAGGTACTATAAACACTGTGTTTAGCTCATCCGATTTCTTAATTTTCTGCATTTACACACGATCGGTAATTTAACTTTCATGAGCATGCAACATATAATGACCACCATGCTTATCTTTAAACTTGAGCAATAGTCATCATCATCTCATCATCTCATAAGTTAAGGATTTCACATTCACATTTATCATCTTCAATATATCTCAATATTTTCATTATCATTGATCATATGTAGCGCTACATTTTCATATCGTGTTTCGATTACATTTCAATTTCATTTCTTTTCCATATCGACATAACTTATCGAGATATCTCATTATCAATCCTTTCAGAGGATTACACAATATAGTTATGTCTATATACTCTTCAAGAGCATATGCCTCCGTTATTAAGACCATCTTTTATAATTTGCTTTGATATATATGATTGGGAAAATATCAACGCTTCTAGCGCATAACTTATCAAAGCATCGTGAGATATATATGTGATTGTTCATAGCCTTTCATGCATCTTTGAACTTCAAGTTCAGATTTCAATTTCGAGATATAACATGATGCATTTCACATATTATTTTCAACCTTTAATACTCCCCCTCATGCCGAGAAAATTTAGAACACCAAAACTCATACGCTTGGTATGATTTTAATCATATATGTTCTCATCATTCAAACCTTAATATGGGAATTTAGACTGCTTGCATTCTATTTCGATATCGGCAATTTATTTGAGGACTTTAAATAATTTGCCATATAATATCCCACTTGTATGCATACCAAATCCTTCAGATTTATTCAAGTATCGGGATATACATTTACTAAAGCTTTATCATTAAATTCGAAAATCATGCTCATACCGTGAGCAAATATTTTCGTAAATTTCAAATTACGAATCATATACACATGTGACTATCTAGTGGATCCATATCATAATACCTAGTAAAGTCCACATGGAGGATGAGTAGCCCATATTTCTCATCCTTATTCCGCAGATATATTTGGATTTATTCCCAATATTGGCTAGTAATGATTTCATCATTTATCGAGAACAATCATTGAAGAATTCCTTTAATTCTTCACTTGAAATATTGATTTCAATAATTATTTAAACCTGATGGTCAAATCGCTTTGCAACGAGTATTATTGAACTTCTAGTTCAAGAAATTTTATATCGATTTCACTAGTATCTCGTATAATGCTCAATATGATTTATCATAGAAATAATTCACCGACATATTCCATCATCTTTGGTGACATTATTGTCTACTAATGCTCAAACACTGAGAGTTACAAAATACACGCATCACATTCTGGCTATTATTTAATTCCAAATCGTGAGTTTTACGCTCATATTATTTATTTAAAATCGAGTCTTATTTCATACGCACGATATTCTATAAATAAATCATCAAAATTATTGCAAAATTCATCCTAACAAGGGTTTATACATTATAATGGATCATATGTTCTCAAATCTTCGAAAAATACTATCCATCACTACCGATCAAAATCTTAAAAAGGATTTATCAATGTAGGTTAGAAAGATTAAGGATGCTAATGAATAAGGGTATCCCACAAGATATCCGATGCTTGATTGAAGCAAAGGTTCAATTATCCGTGAGGTTTCAATTCCTTCTAAATACATGCCTGGGTATGGGTAAAAGTAGTTTTTCTAAAGAAACGAGAGCAAAAAGATTAGAGGATGCTACAAGTGTGTCATGGACATGTGACACTGATGTAAATCATGTGGTACTTGTCCGTAAATCGAGAAGATAAAATAGCATTCATTAAGGATGGATTGAGTAAGGAGCCTTTGGATGATATTCAACAGGCTCTTGAGACACATCCTAGTGGACACGCATATGAGCTAATGGCCTTATGGGCCAAATTCAAAGATCAACAAACGCTGCTAAGGCCTTGAAAAAACTTACTTTAGAAGACCCTCGCTTGTAAATTTAGTAGAAAATTTAAGCATAATGATTTTCCCATATTTATGTAAGAAAGCTCTTAAGAGTAATAACAAAGATCAATATATTTCTTTTATTTGTAAATATCGCTTTTCAATTTTAAGATATATATTATTTTTCAATCACTGACTATATGTCATATCACTAAAGAAAATTTCTCGCCTTTTTTCTTTCATATTTGTCAAAAAGTAAATAGTGACTAATTATTGGTTTGAAAATTTTTCATTAAATAGAGGATTCATATATCTTCATGTTCATACATTAAAAAGTATAATGTAAAAGAGATAGGAGTAGAGATGGATATGGAGATTTTAGAATCATCTCATACAAGTCACTTTACCTCGCCATATTAAAACCGTATGTATTCTTGGTGGATCTAATTGTAGGCCATATCCAATATGTGGATATGGCAAACCGACTTGTAAAGAGTTAGGAGACAAGAAATCAATATACTATACGGAGGAACCAACAACAAACTTTTAGCTAGACTTATAATGGCCGCACAATCATGGGGAATAAGAGTTTAGTGTAATACCTTTCCATCTAGTTGATCTAATACTGAATTGGAGCCGTTCTACCATGGGTCCAAAGCAGGTTGGTGCTACGCGCAATCCATCCACAACCGCATGATGTATATGATGAATAATAGTGATGCTTTCTATTGTCCTTCCAGGCGCTACAAACACTGAGGAAATATTCAATATAGCCTCAAAGTTGAATTTTCATGTCAAACCAATAGGTTTGTTGAATATTAATAATTTCTTTGATGGCTTACTAGCGTTTCTAGATCGTGTAAATAATAAGTTTATCTCTCATTCAACAGAAAAATACTTATTTCGCTAGTACTGCGATGAACTACTCATCAAATTTCATGCATATGTTCAAGAATCTGTGGAAGCTCAGTCCGTCGGGTCACGTAATCACTGGTGTCAGTTTAAAAAGAAATTCGGATCCTTTAAATATTTCATTATGAATCCTAATGTTGATGGTGGCGAGTTACTGAGTATTTATACTCTGAGACGCATCCCTCATTTATGGATTCAATGTATATTCTTTTTGCATTTCTATATTTTCGAGTGTTTAATGCCATCTTTCATATTCTCAATATGTTCCACTTCGATCGCTTTGTACTTCTTCTCCGAGTAATAATAATATCATATTGGCTTTATTCAAATACGTAAATCTAGTGATTATGCTTCTTCAAGAGCATTTTATTCTCATATTAATACAATCTCATATCATCGATGCGAGATTACTTCATATAAGCTTTCCATGATATATTTTCTTTGATTTATCAACATGGGATCTATCTCAAGATTTTACTTTCGTCTCATTTATCAAATGGTAACTTTGCAAGTACCACTTACTCAATTTTCTCCATTAATATTCTGTGATATATGGGGAAGTAATTTTATTCTCATCGCCTACTACTTCGGAGTATGATTAGAATATTTGATCAACTACTTCTTCTCGGGAGTAGGATTCGCTATAACCAATCGTGGTAAGATAACCCACCATATTGAAATATGCACACCAATCGTGGTATTACCCACCACGCTGGAAATATACTCAAACTATAAAGTGCATAAATTTAAATTGCAAAAATTAAATTTCCTCCAATAGGTGGTCTAACCTACCTTATGGGAATTATTGCAATAAATATAAATTACGAATTTAAATTGGCGAGAATTAAATTGCATAATGTTTAACTACTTCTTTGTGAGTAGGATTCGCTAGTAGAATGATTACTCATCACTTAGCATATAAAAATGCAAAAATATATAAACCTTCCGCTTAGTGACAATCTGAACCCATCATCAAGTAGGAGGTATTACAAGAATTAAATTACACTAAATAAAGTGCAGAATTAAATATTGAACTGCTCATATAAAAATTTGTTCTTCTAGAACAAATACTCATTACTTTACAAAGAAGCACATTTATCCTTTAGAATAAGATATTATGTAATTAAACTCTTCTTAGTTAAAATAATATTCTATCTTTTAACTCAAATGGACTTTCCAAGCCATTTTATATAATCAATGGATTTAGAATTTCTTCATGAATATTCTATCCCATTTTCACCGTCAGCAAATTAGGGCTCAGTTTTACCCTAAGGGTAAAATTGTCCATTCCACCGTAAAGGTAAAATTGTCAAAAATATTTTATCAATGTTTTACGATTGGAAAATTATCTCCTTTCCATTTCAATTTATCAATATCAAAATATTCAAGGACTATTTTGTAACTTTTTCAAAAGTTAGACTTATTTGTAAATTTTGAAGTTTGAAAATAACATATTTCAAAACGAAGTTATTACCCTATCAATGTTGGTGTCAAATCAAGCTCTCTAAATCGAGATAATGGAGTCGAGAAAATTTGATTTTGATAATGCATGCTCCTTATATCTCGAGAAAACTAATATTATAGTTTAATATATTATTATATTATAAAGTAATATAATATATATACCTTTTTCATTTTTCTTAGTGAGAAGCATTGAATACGACGATTTCTCCATTTGCCAATTCTTGAATTGCCCACAACTCTTTATCTCTCAGATAAATGTTTTCATGAGTGATTGGGTAAGATAGAAGAAAGTGAGACGTGAAAAGTGGGAAAAAGATAAGAGAGAAAAGAAAGATAAGTATTGATTGAGATGTGACAGTTATTTATAATAATTCTAAATGCTGACATGTACATCATCTATAAGATGCAACTGTAGAAAGATACTCTCTTCATATTACTCAAACAATTGTAGACTCTGGCCGATAACGCAAGTATAAAAGATGTAAACAATAGATAGAATTTAGAGAGAATGAATTCTAAGGAATTCTCGTGAATAAATTTCATTAATAACCGGCTCTATTTTATGAAACTTCGAATTCAAGACAATCGTAATTACATAATTTCATCAAGGGTATAATAGTCATTCACATATAATAATTACACCTTTTACCAAATTATTCCTCCACCAAATTATTCCTCATAATTCATAACCACCAAATTATTCTCAATTATTCATAACACCTAATAATTATTTTTCAATTATTATTCATAACATACTATACAATATAAGAAAACAAAACTTATACAACACAAGCATTAAAAATTACTTGCAGTTTTCATATTTATCGAGATGTAGGTCTTGTGGTGGTCCACTTATCACTTGTTTAGATAATTTCTAGAGTAAATTCAAAGAGATCTTTCAAGTCGAGCTTCTTCAACGCTTGTTACAAAGACTGAGTTGAGAGGGATGGGCGTGAGAGGGACGGTGTGTGTGTAATCGGCATATGAAAAATAAAATAATAATTAATAGAGGGGTAAATTAGCAATTAGTCGAATCGGTATTAATGAAAGTAGTGGTGGTGGGGCGTGGGGTTGTGAGGAGAGGATAGCAGGGGTGCGGATAGCCGCACCCTGAAGTAAGAAGCTTGGACTCGGTGGGTTGTATCTGTGTGTACGTGAGCACGACAGTTTGTGTATGTATAAACGCAACACACAAACAAGCAAAATTGGAGAACAAATTGTACAAACATACTCAATACATCACATCAATTTTTCACTTAAATTTAATACAAAACATAAATAGATAAAAGCAGTGTTCTAAAAAGCGTGAAGCGTGGAAAAGCGTAGGCCTGAAGCTTCAGGCATTGCGAGCTTAAGCGCGCCTTAGCGCGTTAAAAAGCGATTTGTCTTTTTTTTTTTTTTTGATTGATCTAAACTATTAAATGATTGAAATAATATATATTAAAGTTGTAAATACATCTAAAAGGACTAAAATCATAAATATTTTATCTATTTCTTGATTTCAACAAATTTAAAATACGATTTATAATTTTCAAAAGTCAAAAGATGGATAATTCCTACATACTAGATTAATTGGGATTAAGTACTTCATACATCCCAACAAAAAATGGTATCAAATCTCAATACTATATGATATTTAGTGATTAGTGATTACATGATTAGTGAGTTCAATCTTCAACTTGTTTCATGCCTTCCGACTAGACACGATTAAGCTTTATAAAGCGCGACTAGGCGCGACTAGGCGCCGACCGTTGACCGCTTTTTACACGCTTATGCCATAAGCGGCGCGTTGCGCCGCCTAGCGCTTTTTAGAACACTGGATAAAAGAGACCTTGAGCAATTAATTAATATCTGCAAAATAAAGTAGTTCATTCGTGCACAAAGATCGCAGTAGGTTTTCCAGGAGACGGCGGATTAGACTTGAGAAGATTTGCAAAATCCCGAGCCTTTGCAAGAGCATCGTCTCCTGTACCAGACACCACCTCTAAATGATTAAGCCCTAACTTAAGTTTGATGAGTTCCAAATTCTCCTTCACAACTTCAATTTCCCCAAAGGGCAGCTTCAAATTTAATGCGTCAACCCCAACATCCATAACCTCACGTTTCTTGAAGCTCACAAAAGGCATACATTCCTTTTGTATTTGTTTCAAATTTCCGTCCTGCTCGATCTCACTTTTCCACAATTCTGAAAGTATTTCTTCATTGGACGCAAAGGTTCGTGTTTCAGTGTTAAATTTCTTCTGGAGTATTTCCAAGCATGCCTTTTTCCACCCATCATACTGCTCTTTCACAAATATCAGACCAATAGTTGGCTTATTTTGCAGACTTGCTACATTTACCTTACCCTTTTTCGAACCTGTAATTTGTTTTTGCAAAAGCTCACTCAAAGATCCAATTAAATCTTTCATGTATTTTCTGGATTTCTGGAGGGTCAGATCTGGCGTGTCGGCTTGAGGCCACCCAGCTTTCACCACGTATCCATCCTTCTTCAACAGCTCCTTCCAGACATATTCAGCATAATGTGGGCAGATTGGAGCAATCAAGCGGGTTTCAACATCCATAAACCGCCACAAGAGATCACGGTTCATGCCCCCAAAAGATCCACAAGACAGCCTATAGTCATCCCTTGCAGTTTTCAGAGCATGTAAACCAGTTTTCAGAGCTTCCCGAAACATGTACTCGCTATAGTTCTTCTCAGTCAAGATGACTGCTATATTCATTTCATTTGCAAACACGCGATCCGCATAAGTGGAAGGGGGCCCACGCCTCAAAGATGACTCAGCTGCAAAAAGCTCCTGCATCCATGATATCTCTTTTGTCAAGCGTAGGATTGCAGCATTCGCTGTCTCGAAGGCAAAGTTGGCATCGTCCATCCCATCACCCGCATCTGCAAGAGAGTATCTCGTGGCATCAGCCGAAAATTCCTCAGTGGCTTCACGGATCGTCCTAAAGTTGCCTGTGGACTTTGACATTTTCTCCTTGTTCAGCATTATGTGGCCATTGCACCTGAACCCCCTAGGCCAATGGCGCCTGGGAAATATTGCTGTGTGATTATATATGCAAAAGGTAAGGTGATTCTGAATGAGGTCCTTTCCGGAAACTCTAAGATCGAATGGATACCAGTACTCAAACTCTTTCTTCATCTCATTCAGATGAGAAGAAGCTATATCTGACGATTCGGGATATGGCCCCCCAAGAAATAAGAAATCCCAAACCTCATCTGTTAGCTGCTCTGGTTTTACGAATGATTTATCAGCACCATACATATTGCCTCTCTGCAACAGATGGGCTATAGTGTAATATGCCATGTAAATGGTTGAATCAGACAAAGACTCAATTAGAAATTCCTCATCCCAAGGAATACGAGTTCCAAGCCCGAAACTACGGGAGCAAGCCCACTGGTTCAGCCAGCTTAAGGTGTGTTCAAAGCAATGCTGAGCCTCGTCTGAGTAAAGTTTCATGCCAGCCAAACACTCTTCTGCTAGTTTCTTCCATTCAGATTCACTGTACGTAATGTACCATTGATCAGTCAAAGCCACAACACACTCATCCCCAGATCTTGACATGACCTTCTTTTCAGGTTCACTGTACACAATGGCTTGACCGAGCTCTAGAAGCTTGCTCCGGATTAGATTTTTGGCTTCTTGGACTTTCATTCCTTCAAACTCTCCAACCAGCATTGTTCCCTCGTAAAATCCGCCCTTGTAGATTATTTTCTTGGCTTCATCAAGCTTCACCCTATCATTCGGGCCATTGATTTTTTTCTCAATGCAAATTCTCTCTGCAGACTTGTCTCCAAAATCTGGGTGGTGAATGATAGGAATGATCTCAAATGGCACAACCCACTCATCCTTCACTTCAAACTTTTTTCTGAATTTTCGATCTGATTTTAGATAATGGAATGCAATGTAATCATCAGGAGAATCACTAGGAACACTTGTCACGATCCCAGTACCCTTGTCGGTGAGAACTGATAACATGGGCAGAGTGTAGATGATTTCATTAATTGTTAGAGGAGATCTCAGAGGCAAACCGATAAGATCTTGACCAGTCAACTCAACCAAACAGGTTGGCTTCTCCGGAACAAGCGATACCCTCTGATAAGCCAGATTAAGAGCAGCCCTCTTTGTTAAGATAAAAACCTCAGAGTCGTTAATTTCAAAAGCCCCATAATTCCCATCTGGCAACACCCAACAATTTGTTTGCCCATACATAGTCTCTGGTCTCAATGTAGCAGCAGCAAGATATACCTTCTTGCCCTCCAAAACACTCATTATTGGTGGGAATGGTGAAACAACCTCCATTTTTATTAGCGTATATTCCTGTGGAATAACACCTTCCCCTGAAGCCCTGTCATGATCAGCACATGGCTGCCCATCCAAGGGTGAATATACAGTATATCTAAGATCCTTGACGATCTTACCCATTGATTTCAACTTCCTCATCTGCCACCGGACAAATGCATCAAAATAAGGATTCATATCAGTTGTGATAAAAGTCCGCCTCCAATCACATCCCAACCCGAAAGCCTTGAGGTCCTCCACAGCCAGGGGTGGAAAAAATGTCAGCCAGTGATATGGATCAGTGAATTTCACAATCTCCTCATCAGACAAACCATAACTCTGCATAATCTCCCATTGGTACTTTAAACCACCAGACTTCGCCACGACCTTCGACTTCTTGCCCTTGTCACTCCGTGCACTCTCGCCTTCTAGTTTTCCATCTTTTACAACAGGAAACACAGGTGGGTATCCAAACATCGCAATCTCCCTTCTAAGCTTATCAGCAGAGGCTTTAATGGGCATCCCGGTACAATGAAAAGCAAAAGGCAATAGCACATTTGCACCTCTCAGCCTATGATACGCTGCAGCAAATTCAAGTTTCGAGAGGGAAAAAGCATGGCCCAAGTGCAGATAACCATTCATATACGGAAAAGGAAAATTACCAAAGAACTTATCACCTTCTTTAGGTGGTAAATCCTTGGCTTCAGCCTTGAAAACGTCACCGTCTTCCCACCACTGCTGCACTTTTGACTCAATTTCCCTAAGAAGGTCTCTGCGAGCGAAGCTTCTCCCACTGTTTTCCGCCATTTCGTTACCTCAGAAAGAAACTATACAGAAAAGAACAAGCATTTCAGTCACCTTTGATTTGAAATCATATTAGAAATTATATCCCACTCTAGAAAATATTTGATCTATCCTTTCTTTGTCCCATAAACAGCAAGCGAAATACTTAATAGAATGTGGTACGAAATGAAAGATCTGACAACTATAGATTAGACAATAGACACAAAAATGAAAGGGAAAGAAAAAGTGTCGTACCCATCTTACCCTAGCCAAACAAATCCCAATTGGATTTTTATCATATAATACATACCCAATCAAAACAACTTTCAATGCAACTCAAAAAAAATATTGTTCGCAAAACAAAGCCTTCGATTAAGCTTAACATAAAATTAATAAACCAATAGATGTCGACTAAAACTAAGGTTTTCAGCTATAGAATACATATTACAAAAGTCAACCCAAATTAAAGTTAAAATTATCGATAAAATCCATCCACACACCACTGTTAAACCAGTATAGGTGGAGGAATTCGACACAGGAGAAAGGTTTACCTGGTTGTGGATTATGATGATAGGCAACAAGTAAAGACGAGATTTGGCCGAGAAATTAGAGGAATTTAGTAAAATTTTTGGAGCTTCGCTTCTTTTTGAATAGACGTATTTCTCTGGTGTGTGGACCTCCCTACCCTGGTCTGAAAATAAAACTCTGGTAACAGCAAATTAAGCTGAAAATCGCTTGTTTCAGGTATGGATCGATATGGAATTCGTAGATCGACAGCACCAAGTATCCGATTTGGGGTTTCGTGATGTTATCGACGGTGATTGGAGGAAATCCGCGCGCCGACCAGTAAGATGCCACTTGCTTATCGCAATGGAATATTGAGGTTTTCTGGTGTCGTCGATAGAGATGAAAGAGGGAATTAGGTGCTACAACTACAATTTTTTAGGTTTTTTATAAGGGTTCGGCCCAATGCAGGGACCGACTACTTGCACCCAAAATAATGCCGAGTAGCCCCCAAAAATTCGCCCTTTTCTTAAAATGCCCTCACAAAAATGCTTTAAAAAATTCATTCCGCGGGATATGGCTGAACAGCTTCCAAGCTCTTCGATCATGGTTGGCTAAACCGAGGAAAAAAAAAAGGCGAGAACGATAGCAATTTGCTACCATTTCAACCATTTCAGATAGCCAAAAAGAGGGATTTCTTCCCACAAGCACTGCTACTAGCTTCTTCTTCGGGTTTTTTTTTAAATGGAAATTAATCTAAATCAGCAATTTCGCTAAGATTTAATTTTTGCGTGATTCAAAATTAAAAGTTACTAAAATTTTATACAAAAATTAAAAGGAACTTGTAACATGATTAGATTGGTCCCTTTAATTAGTTTAGAAATAATTAATTATTTTCAAAAATAAAATTAGCTGAAAATGAAAATTAATTAAAATTAGCAAGTTTTTCGATTTCATTTTGATGTGATAAAAAATTAGGATGGTTTGAGTTATTAAAGATTGAACAGATGTAAGATACTCTAATGTGTTTGTTATTTTAAATAAATTTCCATATCTAATGTGTTTGTTATTTTAAATAAATTTCCATAACTTAATTATTTTATATTTTTCTACATTTATTAATATTATTATTATTGTTATTTTAAAAAATTGAAACATTTTAAAGAAATAACTAACGTTCCGGATTCTTAAAACTCGGGGTATTATAATCTGTTTCTAAATTGACTTCTTGCTTAAAACTTTATGATCGATTTGTGTGTAATGTGTAGCAATTGAGAAACAAGTGGAGAAGGACATTGGCGAAGTTGGAAAAATCGCTTGTTTTAGTGTCTTTGCAGAATTTAGTGAATAGACAAAAACCTGGATAATGACGGTAAAGAGATTGAGACAGAGCCGGTCCTATTCTTGAGGCGAGTGAGACCGTCGCCTCAGACGCAAAATCGGAGGGGGCGACTTTTTTTTTTTTTCATACACAACAATTTACATTATATATGGAAACGATGCCAGTATTATTGAACATTGCACAGGGCACAGCGGGTGGGTTCAAAGTTTTTGTTTTGTATTGCCCTCCAACCAAGTACGAGTCCTCCGTTGTGCACTTTTCATATTATTATTTATTATTATGTTTTTTACTTAAAATTTTATAAAACTAATATTAATTCTTTACTAGTGAGCATCATCTAATTAAGTTTGCTCAAACTTAATTATAAATAGAATTTGAAATAGTTCGTTTAGTTTTATATATGTGTGTGAGTGTGTGTGTATATATATATATATATATATATATATATATATATATAATTTTAAAATTTCATATTATCAAACAAATTGTATGCCGAATAATTCAATCGTGTTTCTTTAGAATATAAATAAATTATAAAAGATTTTAAAAATGACATACTAAGGTGCATTTTCTAATCGTAAAAGTACTCCTTTATCAATATATATAATCGATCTCAATTCGATTTGCCATCTTCATCTTCACCTTTTACTAAAATGAAGAATGAAAAACATTCAAAATAGATTGTATAAATTTCATGACAATTATTTAACAACAAAAATATAATTTTTATACATATCAATAATATCATCTATGAACAAAATGTGATAAACTATAGAGATCAAACAATACTTTATGAATTTTAAAATTTTATTTTAGAATTATGAGTTGTAAGGTAAAAAGGCTAAAATTATTGAAAATTTGATTAATATTTTTCCTTCTTTATCAAAATAACAAATATTAAATTTTGAAATTGTTATAAAATTATAATGTAAAATATGGCATGAGAAAGATTTTTTCTATTATTGTACTATTTTTAGTTAATATTAATTTTCGTAAAGCACTTACAAATTTTAGTAATTATTATTATATTTTAAGGGGGCGCATTTTATGACTTTCGCCTCAGGCTCTGAAAATCACGGGACGGGCACTGGATTGAGAAGGCTACCTCAAGCATTTATCCTCTTCAAAACGTGTAAATTCCAAAGGTCAAGATCTTGAAGGCTCCCAAATTCGATCTTGGGAAATTGATGGAGGTTTATGGTGATTACAGTGAAGATGTTGGGGCAAAGTTGTGTTTTAGAATAATGCATCCTCTGAAAGAAGGAAATTACTTTCTACGATGATCGATCCTTTCTTATTTATTGCCATCGGTTTTGCTTGCAGCTTCCTACATTGAATCATAATTGCAATTCCAAGTGTAGGTAAATTTTTTACTTCAAGGTTGATTTGCCATATTTGAGAATCTTTGTAAGTTACGACATTGGATCTTCTCCTTCAATTCGGGTTTTGTTTACAGTATTCTGATTTCTCTTTTGTCTTCCCCCTTTTTTGTGCATCTTGGTAGATGAAGTCATTGCCAATCCCGGCATTTCCTCCACTTCAAGTATTTACATTATGCTTTATACCTTCCAAGGTCTAACATAACATCACTAATCATTCTGAGAAAATTTTGATTGGTGCGATATATTTGTTTCCTGTTACACATTGATCTATCTTTAATTAAATTTTTAAAAAAAATGGGTTTGCCTGTGTTTTTTTTTTTTTTTTTAATTTTGTTGGGCTTCTGCCTTTGAATGAAGCAACTTTAATTTTTCCCCTCAAATTCCTTTTCAATTATCAGTGCAGGTAAATAGGTAATTGACTAACCTATTCTTCACTCACCAGCCATTCCTTTAAATCAGTTTTTTTTTTGCCTTTTTTTTTTCCCCCATTTTCCCTTCTTCCTTTCCTATCTTTTGCTGTGTGGATTTGGTCTTTTTAGGGATCGATTGGCAAAGAAGATAATGAAACTATAATTGTAATGGCAAGTCAATCTATATCTCCATCAATTCTCCGTGCTTCTTTCAATCAAGATAATAGGTAAATTTAATGATTTTTTTAATCAATGATAAAGAAACAAATTTCTGTTTTGTTTATTTTCCGAATTAATGTATGTATGCACAATTCGATTTGGATCAGCTATTTTGTTGAGTGAAGCCCAAAAAGAGATGAACAATGACATTCTCCAACAATTTGATGTATGGTGAGTAGTTTGACTTTTTCAATCTTGCAACTCATTAACCAAAAATGAAAAATATTTGTAACTTTTGCTATGTATTTGATATATAATATGTAAATTTACAGGTGCACCACCTAGAACTGTGGGATGGTGTGATCCTATATTTATTTTTATGGGTTTTTGCAAGGAGTTATGGCCCTATTTAGTGTATGTTTAATCTTTCACCAGGTTTGACAAAAGGACTACATTATGATTAGATAAAATGTCCAGGCTTGATTTTTGTCTGATGCTAGCTTTGTCAATTGTCATTGTAAGTTTATGTTAAAATTACTCTACTTGTTATAAAAGTATAGAAACAATAGAGAGAATTGCAGAGAATTTAATTCTAAATGAATTCTCAGAATGAATTTCATTAATAACCTCTATTTATGTGAAAACTTGAATTGCATAAACTGTAATTACATAATTTCATCGAGGTATAATAGTCATTCACATATAATAATTACATCTTTACCAAATTATTCCTCCACCAAATTATTCCTCATAATTCATAACCACCAAATTATTCTCAATTATTCATAACACCTAATAATTATTCTT
Organism: Jasminum sambac; assembly: GCA_018223645.1. Classification (NCBI taxonomy): domain Eukaryota; kingdom Viridiplantae; phylum Streptophyta; class Magnoliopsida; order Lamiales; family Oleaceae; genus Jasminum; species Jasminum sambac. The sequence continues at coordinate 22,246,486 of CP073648.1, read as the reverse complement.
CAATTATTATTCATAACACTCCCTTGAATGACTATTAATACAAATGTCCTACGGACTGCTTTATAAAAATCCAGTGGAAAAAACTTCCAAACCAATCAGGATAGCTTTGAGCCAAGTTATATAACGCTTCATCAAAACACATTGCTCCCCCGATGTCTACCAGTGGTATAGGAGTATTCATGTCGTTAAAACCTTGTCAAGAAACCCGGTGGGAAAAAACTTGATCGAAGGAAAGAGTATACCGCTCCGCTTGATTTCATATCTTGAGAATCGATATCTTTACTTCTCAAAATGATTTCAATATCATCATCGTTTGGATCTAAAATATTAGCTCCATTATAACTTGATCCAATAGATACAATCAATTTCTCCTATCGTTCTCAATATACCATGAATATGCCTCGTTAAAACCTTATTAGAAAAACCCAAAGGGGAAAACCCTAATGAAGGAAAAGAAAGATACATTATTCATGAATACACGCCTTAAAGCCGCCTCATTAAAAACCTTGCTAGAAAACCCAATGGGATAAAACCTCAATCAAGGGAAAAAGAATTGCAATGCGTATTTCATACAAGTATGTCTTTGAAGCATTTCAAAATCTTTCATACATTTGTATGAGTATCATATACATTGGTTTTATACTCTTTGTTCATTTAGAGTGCATCAATTTTCTTACACAACTACAAAACATTCACCATGAACACATGTCTCCAAATACACAATTTAAAGCATATAAATTCATTGTAAAAACATGTAAACATATAAGTAAACCTTCATAACTAACTAACATTTAAAATATATCATTTAACATTTAATACTCACTTAATAGGTTATTTCATTCCAGGGAGCTTAGTTCACCCTTTAGGGTACTCATAAACACGGGTTTAGCTCATCCGATCCTTTAATTTCTTTCTAAGACTACACACACGATCTGCAATTTAACTTTCATGAGCATGCAACATATAATGACCACCATGCTTATCTTTAAACTTGAGCATTAGTCATCATCATCTCATCATCTCATAAGTTAAGGATTTCACATTCACCATTTATCATCTTCAATATATTTCAATATTTTCATTATCATTGATCATATGTAGCGCTACATTTTCATATCGTGTTACACTTTTCAATTTCATTTCTTTCTCCATATCGACGCAACTTATCGAGATATCTCATTATCAATCCTCTTGTAGGATTACACAATATAGTTATGTCTATATACTCTTCAAGAGCATATGCTCCGTTATTAAGACCATCTTTTATAATTTGCTTTGATATATATGTTTGGGAAATATCAACGCTTTCCTACAAGGCTTAACTTATCAAAGCATCGTGATATATGTGATTGTTCATAGCCTTTCATGCATCTTTGAACTTCAAGTTCAGATTTCATTTCGAGGATATAACATGATGCATTTCACATATTATTTTCAACATTTAATACTCCCCTCATCTTTGAGAAAATTTAGAACACCAAAACTCATACAAGTATGATTTTAATCATATATGTTCTCATCATTCAGCCTTAATATGGGAATTTAGACCGTTTGATTCTATTCTCGATATTGACAATTTATTTGAGGACTTTAAATAATTTGCCATATAATATCCCACTTGTATGCAAGCATACTCAAATCCTTCGGGATTTATTCAAGTATTGGGATAGACATTTACTAGCTTTATCATTAAATTTGGAAATCATGCTCATACCGTGAGCAAATATTTCAGAAATTTCAAATTACGAATCATATACACATTTGACTATCTAGTGGATCCATATCATAATATCTAGTAGTCCACATGGAGGATGAAGTGGGCCCATATTTTCATCCTTTATTCCGGATATATTTGGGATTTATTTCAATATTGGCAAGTAATGATTTCATCATTTATCGAGAACAATCATTGAAGAATTCCTTTAATTCTTCATTTGAAATATTGATTTCAATAATTATTTAAACCGGGATGGTCAATCCGCTTTGCAAACGAAGTATTATTGAACTTCTAGTTCAAGAAATTCTTATATCGATTTCACTCAAGATTCAGATAGTGCTCAACATGATTTATCATAGAAACAATTCACCGACATATTCCATCATCTTTTGGTGACATTATTGTCTACTACTGCTCAAACACTGAGTTACAAACTCATACGATCACATCCTGGCTATTATTTAATTCCAATCGTAGCTCTTACGCTTTATTTAAAATCAGTCTTATTTCATACGCGTGTATTATTCTATAAATAAATCATCAAAATTATTGCAAAATTCATCCTAACAAGAGGTCTATACATTATAATGGATCATATGCTCTCAAATCTTGAAAATACTATCCATCACTATCGACCAAAATCCTAAAAAGGATTTATCGATGTAAATTTGGAAAGATTAAGGATGCTAATGAATAAGGGTATCCTACAAGATATCCGATGCTTGATTGAAGCAAAGGTTCGATTATTTGGTGAGGTTTCAATTCCTTCTAAATACATGCCTGGTATGGGTAAAAGTAGTTTTTCAAAGAAACGAAGAGCAAAAAGATTAGGAGGATGCTACAAGTGTGCTCTTGCGGACATGTGACACACGATGTAAATCAGACTGGGTACTTGTCGAAACCGAGAAGATAAAATAGCATTCATTAAGGATGGATTGAGTAAGGAGCCTTTGATGATATTCAACAGTTCTTGAGACACATCCTAGTGGACACGTATTAAGGTGAGCTAATGGCCTTATGGGCCAAATTCAAAGATCAACAAACGCTACATGTCTTGAAAAACTTATTTTAGAAGATCCTGCTTGTAAATTTAGTAGAAAAATTTAGCATAATGATTTTCCCATATTTATGTAAGAAAGCTCTGTAATAACAAAGATCAATATATTTCTTTTATTTGTAAATATCGTTTTCAATTTTAAGATATATATTATTTTTCAATCACCTGACAAATATATGTCGTATCACTAAAAGAAAAATTTCGCTTTTTCTTTCATATTTGTCAAAAAGTAAATAGTGCACTCAATTATTGGTTTTAAAATTTTTCTTTAAATAGAGGGATTCATATATCTCTATGTTGAAAATATAGTGCAAAAGAGAGATAGGAGTAGAGATGGATGTGGAGATTTTAGAATCATCTCATACAAGTCGCCTTTACCTCGCCATATTAAAAACCGTATGTATTCTTGGTGGATCTAATGCAGGCCATATCCAATATGTGGATATGGCAAACCAACTCAGAAAAGAGTTAGGGAGACAAGAAATCAATATACTATACGAGGAACCAACAACAAACTTTAACTAGACTTATAATGGCCACAATCATGGGGAATAAGAGTTTGAGTAATACCTTTCCATCTAGTTGGATCTAATACTCGAATTGGAGCTAGTTCTACCATGGGTCCAGCAGGGTTGGGGCTACAAGCGCAATCCATCCACAACTGCATGATGTATATGATGAATAATAGTGATGCTTTCATTGTCCTTCCAGGCGGCTACAACACACCGGAGGAAATATTCAATATAGCCTCGTTGCACAAGTGAACTTTCATGTCAAACCAATAGGTTTGTTGAATATTAATAATTTCTTTGATGGCTTACTAGCTTCTAGATCGGTGTAAATAATAAGTTTATCTCTCATTCAGCGAGAAAAATACTTATTTCTGCTAGTACTGTTGATGAACTACTCATCAAATTTCATGCATATGTTCAAGAATCTGTGGAAGCCCAGGTCCGTCGGTCACAGACCAGTGTCAAGCGAAAAGAAATTCGGATCCTTTAAATATTTCATTATGAATCCTAATGTTGATGGTGGCAGAGTTACTGGAGTATTTATATTCTCGAGACGCATCCTCATTTATGGATTCGGTATGTATATTCTTTTTGCATTTCTATATTTTCGAGTGTTTAATGCCATCTTTTGATATTCTCAATATGTTCCACTGAATTGTTTGTGTACTTCTTCCAGTAATAATAATATCATATTGGCTTTATTCAAATACGTAAATCTAGTGATTATGCTTCTTCAAGAGCATTTTATTCTCATATTAATACAATCTCATATCATCGATGAGATTACTTCATATAATTTCTCCATGCGATATATTATCTTTGATTTATATCAACATGGGATCTATTGACATTTTACTTTCGTCTATTTATCCAATGGTAACTTCAAGTACCACTTGCTCAATTTTCTCCATTCATATTAGAGATATATATGAAGAAGTAATTTTATTCTCATCGCCTACTTTTCTCGAGTATGATTAGAATATTTGATCAACTACTTCTTCCGAGTAGGATTAGATTTATAACCAATCGTGTAGTATAACCCACCACATTGGAAATATGCACACCAATCGTGTGGTATTACCCACCACATTGAAATATACTCACACTATAAAGTGTATAAATTTAAATTGCGAAATTAAATTTCCACAATAGGTATCGAACCTACCTTTATGGGAATTATTGCAATAAATATAAATTTACGAATTTAAATAGCAAGAATTAAATTGCATAATATTTAATCACTTCTTCAGGAGTAGGATCTCGCTTAGTAGAAGGTATTACCCATCACTTAGCATATAAAGTGTAAATATATAAACCTTCCGCTTAGTGACGCTTGAACCCATCATCAAGTAGGAGGTATTGCAAGAATTAAATTGCAAGAATAAAGTGCTAGAATTAAATATTGAATCGCTTATTTTAGAAAGAAATTTGTTCTTCTAGAACAAATACTCATTACTTCTACAAGAAGCACAATTTATCCTTCTGTAATAAGATATTATGTAATTGAACTCTTCTGGGAGTTACATTAATATTTCGATCTTTTAACTCAAATGGATTTCAAGCCATTTTATATAATCAATGGATTTAGAATTTCTTCATGAATATTCTATCCATTTTTCACTGTCGTCAAATTAGGTGGTTTTACCCTAAGGGTAAAATTGTCCATTCCACCGAAGGTAAAATTGTCAAAAATATTTTATCAATGTTTTACGATTGGAAAATTATCTCCTTTCTACTTCAATTTATCAATATCAAAATATTCAATGACTATTTTGTAACTTTTTCAAAAGTTGGTAATTGATTTGTAAATTTTGAAAGTTTGATAATAACATATTTCAAAACGAAGTTATTACCCTATCAATGTTTGTGTCAAATCGAAGCTCGTTAAATCGAGTATAATGGAGTCGAAAATTTGATTTTGATAATGTATACTCCTTATATCTCGATAAAACGAACTGTTATAGCTTAATCTATTATTATATTATAAAATCATATGATTTACCTTTTTCCTTTCTAATTATTCCATGGATGAGATTTACTTGCAATCCATTTTACGTGATCGGAAAATTCTTTGACTCCATTCTTCCAATTTTGGAATTTCAGACATCTCAAGTTATTGTAGAATGAGGAATTGTGGGAGAAGAATATGAACAAAAAGAGAATTTTCAATGATGTATTTGCAAGAGAGTTATTTAGGATTGATGAGGATGAATTAATTCATTGGTAATAATCCAGCTTTCTGATACGTAAGATCATCTATAAGATGCAACCTGTAGAGCATACTTCTTTCATATTACTCAAAGTGGAGACTCGTCTTTGATAACGCTGTTATAAAAGATGTAAACAATAGGGAAAATTTAGAGAGAATGAACGCTAAGGAATTCTCAGAATGAATTTCATTAATAACTGCCCTATTTATAGGAAAACTTCAATGAGTACAACACGTAATTACATAATTTCATCAAGGTATAATAGTCATTCACATATAATAACATCTTTTACCAAATTATTCCTCCACCAAATTATTCCTCATAATTCATAACCACCAAATTATTCTCAATTATTCATAACACCTAATAATTATTCTTCAATTATTATTCATAACACTACTTTGTATTTATTGCATTATTTTGTACAATTAGATATTATTTTGTACAATTAGATCTTCCATCAATTGAAAAATGAATTAGCTTTGCAATTTTTATTATTATTTGTTGTTGTGTCGCCTATGTTATAGTATTGTACCTTATTTGTAATTTGTGAATTGTTTTATCCTTTTTATTGGCTTGTGAAATCGATTGTAGGAGGATTGTGTAGTTCGGTATGTACTCGATCAAAGTGATATATGGGAGAAACATTTTACAAATGAAATGAAGTCGAATGAGCAACATTTATTGCACCTTTTTTTTTCCTTTCTTTCAGCAACATTTATTGATTATTGTCGTTGTGTTTAAAAATAGCTGATACTATTTAGGCTATGTTTGATATAAATTCTTGTAAAAATATATTTTAGACATGTGATTGAGAAGTAAACAAGATATATAAAGAAATTATAAAATGAGTGGTTAAAAATAATTAAAGAATTCAAATAAATGGTGAATGGGATAACGGTGAGATACTTCATTTGTAATTTTTGAGTTCAAATATTTTTCATTTTCAAATGTCCAAATATTTTTACTTATATTAAACTTTTTATAATTTTAAAAATATAATTATTCATGGTTAAAAGGGATCAATTTGGGGCGGATACATGCCAACCTGGACCCACCCAAAAAAATATATTATGGGTTGCAAAATCAATCCTCGGGTTCTAAATTATATCTTAGACATATGTCTCCCTATGCGTTGGTGAAAACACTAGTTAACATAGCACCTCAAAAAAATAAAGAAAATAATAGGTCACAACAATAAATTTAGTTAATATAACTAATAAACATTTCTATAAAAATTTCGATAGAATTTCCCATATATTTCATTCAAATCTATCCTGTAAATATCCAAGAAACAACTCAACAAAATCTACATAACTTAATTTACTATTCTCCTAAAAATCTCAACAATAAAAGCCCGATATTGACAATGAATATATGAATAATGATTTTAAAATTTGATTGCAATTATATTCAATATACAGATATATTATAGAAAGAGCAATGCAGCTTGAAAGACTCCAGCACCTCGTTTCTGCCTCACTCAAAAACACTTATCCTTATTCCCGCTCCATAGCTATGTCACCATGTGCATTGCGTGAGTAAATATGCCTAGCATATAATAATTTTGATAACTTTGAAAAGTATAATAATTAAGGCACACTAAAATGAATACAATAGTCGAGTAATATATTAAGAGAGAAATGATTCTCATAGGCTATGGTAGATAAACATATAAGAAGTTAATACTCATGTATTGCCTTAATTAAGTGGAAGAAGAGTTTCTTTTGCAGCTACATCTCAAGTGAAATATTGCATAGTTAATATTAATAATGTCCCTTACTAACTGCTAATCATACTCTATAATTAAATTTAAAAGCAAATATCACATGTGGTAACATCCAATCCAATAATAATTTTATACATGTGCGATGTACAAAATTCACTATCTATCTCTGAAAATTTATATAAAATTTAAGAAACAAAACTATAATTTATACAAACAGGTAACAAAATTATCTATATAGATAAAATAATTGTTTTATATTAGTTGATGCAGAATTTTTTTATAATAATTTCTTATTTTTAAATATTAAATATGGCTCCCTTGCTATGAAAAGAAAAAGGCAAGTGTGTAGATGGGTTGGGGAAGACGGCTGCGATTTGGGGTATACTTTATTCTATGATACAGCTATGAAGGATGGAGAAACGGGGGTGGGAGGCTATGTCAAGGATGTTGTTGATTGTATTGTATTGGCTTATGTCGTTAGTTTGATCGGTAAACATGTTTATAAGTATCAGCGACTATTAGGATCAAGATATATTTGGCAAAGTTAGTGAGTGCAAATGTCCTACCATTGTCATGCTAAAGTCGAGACAAACAAAATAAGCAGACATTCTAAACTCATGTAACTGATTCGGAAATTTTGGTTAAAGACTCAAAGTTTCAAATATTCCTCTCCAATTTTTTATCCTTTTCTACCTCCATATTGATCAATATTCATTTTCCCATTTATTTCGTAAAGACATATATCTTTTTAGGAAAATCCTGCAAAATTTATTTTGAAATCTATTCGATAAATTACGCATAACCTATATGTGGAGATATCTTAAAAACTCAATGACTGCATCACAAATTAGGAATACAAATCCATTTAAACTATCAAATCCCCAACTCCATACTATACTAATAATTATAACTTTAATCTAAACAATCCAAAAGATAATTTAACATTCAATAAATTTATCAACCAAAAGTAATAAAATGCTTCTTTTGAAAATTTGAAACATTTATACGAAAGAAAACAATTAACTGACAATGTGAATCATAACCATTGAAACTGCAACATATCACGATTATCAATGGGTTGTCAAATCTTCATTGTATCACACATTTATGCCATCTTGGATTGCATCATCAAACCCATGCATTATATAAGAATCCCAACAATTTGAGCCGTCTATTGGAAGCCAACATACTTTGTAAGCAGTTGTCAAGGTTTTGGCAAACACATCAAATACATTTGCTCCCTAAACGAAGTTTCCAATAGCAGTTGATAGGGTGTGAGTGTCGTGAGCATCATAGTTGCTGGATGAATTGTCATAGAATTAATTATTTCTCTATTGGCATCATATCCTTCATTGAAGTACCTAGCTCCAATCAATTTCATACATAAAAAAAAAAATCCGCAAGAAAAAAAATTTGGAGAAAACAAACAAACTAATGATTGTCCATTACTCCAAAATTTTTTTTTTTAAATGGAAAAAGAGGCAAAATTGACATGGGTTTGAAAACACCCCAGCATTTTAGCTGCTTTTTGGAAGGCCAAGGTCCGGTCTAATTTCAAAGTGGCGACAATACATTTTAGTTTGATCTTCTTCCTTAATACTATAAAGCCCGTGCTTGGAAAAGATTCTTAAGATGGTCAAGTCCCACCCCTTTGGAGTCTCGATTTCCCATAGACTAACTCGATTTTGTTTATCACTGCATCAAGGCTCATCAAACCTGTTCAAAGGTGAATATAATGTCAAATCTTATTCTGAGAGAAATATGTTGATTGGCAATAATCACCTGAAGAGTAAATAGAAGATGAACGAAAGCATCTCTTAACTAAAGCAACACTCTTCAAAATCATTTGTCAAAAATCTCTTCCAAGCCAACACTATTTCCATCTCTTAACCAATGGTTACAACCATTGATATGGCTGCAAATGAACAGAAACGTCCTTAAACAACAGAGCTTCTTAAAACTAATTGACGTTCACATTCCAAGATCAAATTAAAATATTAGCCACATTTGTAGCAATCATGAAATTTTTAAGACACATCTTATAGTGAAAGTTACTACTTTTTTACTAAACTATAATAAAGCGACCAATGTGATGATCATAAAAAAATTTAGGATTGAATTGCAAGCAGAATATGATTGAAAAATTGTAAGATTATGGGCTAAGAAGAACTACGTACTTGATTAATTTATCCATCTGAAAAAAAAGTAATGAATAAACGGAAAAGAGATCTCAAACAATTCATTCAGAATCTTTCTATCAGTGAATATGATAATGTAATTTCTAAAAATTACTTAATAAGATCTAAGTCGTATGAAAACTACTTTTAATTAAATATTAATTGTATCAAACAACAAACTTTAGTGAAGGTTGTAATCAAATTATATTCGTACTTATTTGCTTACTTGTCATCTGTAAACCAAGTCCTCTACATGTAAACATCAAATGGTGTTACCTTAACACCTCCTACATTGACTCTATGCACAGTTTCAAAGCCATTTTCCAACAATCCACTAATCTGCTCATTTTTCTGAGAATCTAGAAATTTTACAAAGTTGGCAATCAAATCTGTAGGATCATAAATAACTTCTATCACATTCACGAGAACGAATTTTGATTTATCCAATGGCACAAAGGTGAATTTGAATGTCTAAGTATCAACTGTGATAACAAGTTCTTTAATTATAGGTAGATTTTCACTTTCCATGATACCAAAATTGTCTAATAATAGAAACCCATTGGGTAAAACATGAAATTATGCTTCATAAAAGTAACTCGAATTGAAAGGATAAAAATGAATGCATACCAAGTATCGAAAATGCATTGCGTAAGGGATGTCAGTCTTATACACTATCCATTAGAAGATTGGCTAGCGTCAAAGACCTGACTTGCCCAATCCCTAGCATAAAAGAGAATTATATCCTAATGATGAAAAAAATTAAGAAAAATTAAAAAATAAAAACATTGTTCAAGATCCATCAAGGTCCCTAGCAATAATCGCTTAGAGCAAAAAGAAAAAAATGCCATGATTGGAAAGAAGAAGATTTTGAAAGTGGGGAAGAATTACGTGAATTACAAGGCAGGTTAACCCATGAAGGCATTGATTTTGGAATGGAAAGGAGGGAAATGCGTGATGATGGCCCATTAAAAGATTAAGGTGATTGACGCGGAATTCATTACTAAATAAATTATTAATCATTAAAATAAAAAATTATGGATGGAGATGATGATTAGAAGCAGGTTAATTATATTCACATTAAAAATAGTGTTTTATACACCACATCATAATTATTATGAAGGTTCTCAATATTTATTTTTTATGCAACTATGTCGTTAACTTTTTTCCTTCAGTTATTACACTTAGTATTTTCACATTAGTAAATGTTTTCCATTTAGACAGTATTTGTCTAAGATATTTTTTTATGTGGATGTAAAAATACTTATTTTATCTATGATAATTTTAAATAATGTAAATAATAATGGATATGAAAGCAATGATTTTGATTTTGATTTTAAACCACGATAACACAATATTTGCGTATATATTATTATTTACTTACCAAGTAAGTTCATTATTAGATGTAAAAAAATAATTTAAAAATTTGATGGTATAATTGTAGTAGTAAGTAGAGTTGAAGACTTTTTCATTATATTAAAATATGATATACTGTGTACATAACATTACTTGTGTGTGGTGTGAATATAAGTTACCTTATAAAGATAAATGGTGAAGATGAGGAAAGGAAATGAGCAGGAAAACAAATTTATGGGGATTAGCAAAATAAAAGTAAAAAAGCTAACTAAGATTTTGGCTGGTGAGAAATAAAAAATCAAATACAAAATAAAAGGTAGCAAATATATCATTTTGATTAGAACCTATATCAACAATGTATTCATTGTACTGTTAATATTCTTTGTCAAATGATGCTCAATGAAAGAAAGTAAGAGACTCAATTCACGATGCAAATGCAATGATAAAATTCATATTGCGAAGTGTAATTCTTAAAGTGTGTTCAGTACTAAAACAAAGCCTTTGAATTAGATTTGTGGTAAATTTTAAATTTTTAAAAAAGAAAATTTTATATATTGATACGATACTTATTTTAAAGCTCGCATCTAGTCAAACAAAATGGAGTGACACTTTTATTTTTATTTTTTTATTTATAGTTAGAAAATTAACAAAATAGAAAATGAGAAAGAGAGAAAGAGAGAGTGAGAGAGTATTTACATATTATGAAATTGTTAAAGTAGGGTAGAAATAATCAAATCAAATCTATATATGTTAAGAGTAACTAGTGTTACAACCGTGTGTTGCACCGAAGCTTCGTATGAGAATGAGAAATTTAATAATAAGAACTGTCACGCCCTGAATCTACTTAGATTCAGGCCGCTAGATTTGCTTCACGTGACATGGATTTATATATTGCGGAAAATAGGAATTTAAGGAAAAAGAATATTCATATTGTCTCAAACCTAGTAGCTAACGAACATTGTCTCTTAAAAATAATGTTGCAAAATAACGACATCAACTAAAGTTTAAAGCAATATCTATTTCACTAAATTAAATAAAATAAGAAATGAAACTAAAGGACTTCTTTTATTGATTGCAACTATCGCCTGCCCCTCCGCCGCATCTCAATCTGTGAAATTGGTTAAAAATAGGAAAAACGTGAGTAATGAATTACTCAGTAGGTCCATTGCGCACGTTAGTCGAACTATAACAATATGGCAGGTACAAGCACGCATATCATGAATTACTTGCGTCCGGACGGAAAATAAACGTGCACGTAAATATTTAGCATTCTTGTGCCCGTAGGCCTCTAGACATTCATGTGCCCGAAGGCTTCATAACATTGTTGAGCTTGAAAGCTCCATTTCATCCATTATTCATAAAATGGCATAGGCAATGTACATTACACAAATAGTTTTCATAACAAGTGCGCAAACAAGAAAAATAAGACTTTAGTTCAGGGACCTACTTGATTTTCTGAGTTTGAGCGCAGCTTAACTCTGTAAATCCCCCGCGTCGTCTACAATTAAGGGAATTTATTAAATTAGTGTTAGATGTTCAGCTTATAAAATAAATAAGTAGGTTTGACTAATATTTCAAATATATTTTTTTTAACTTTACTCATTTAAAGTAAGTAAAATAATTAGAGTAAAATAAAATAAGAATTATAATTTAAATAGAACTAAGTTACATAAAATTAGATATTCATTATAATAAACTAAATGAATGAAATAAAACAACAGTAAAATAAAATATAATATAATATAATAGGATTTTCCACGAAACCAAATAATTTTGGATAAAACGATTTAAAATGAGATTTATATTGAAATTTAAATGGAATTACATTAAATTTGCTAAGTTTATAAAATAAGTGAGTATATTCAGGCTTGACTAGTGTTGAAAATATTTTTAAATTGTACTTAATTAAAATTATCTAACTAGAATAAATTACAATTATAATTATGATACCATTAATTAGTATTATTATTATATTAAAATAAACAAAATAATAAGAATTTTAAACTTCGTTAAGGTTAAGTTAAATAAAATTTGGTAATCCTTCTAGTAAACTAAATAGAGTTACATTAAATAAATTGAGCATTATAATAAATTAAACATAACATAACATAATATAATAGGATTTAACTAAATAAAATAAAATTACCATTAAAATCAAATTAAATAAAATAATGCGTAATAAAAATTACGACGAAACCAATTAATAAAATAGAGTAGGGGATGCAATTGGCTAATGGAAAATTTTGGCTTTTGGGATTGTTTATAAAAGTAAGACATAAAAACATAGGGATTAACTTTTATTGAAGAGGAAACTTAGGGTTTGGGGGTCAACTTATACCACTTTCGAACTTTGGAGGACCTAGAGTGCAAAACTACAATTAACACCCAAGGAAAACAATTGTAGTAAGAGCATCTCCAATGCAATAATATGCACGGTGTGCATGTGACATGAGAGAGATAGACACACAAAAATTCATACATAAATTTTCTCTTTCTTCATTTTCACAATTTTCTCTATCTTTGGTAACTTTTTCTCCACATTATGCTTGACACTTTCTACAACTAGACATTATTCTTGACAATGTGGAGCAAAAATTACCAAAAGTGGAGAAAAATATAGAAATCAAGAGAGAGAAATTTGATGTTTTAATTTTTATGTCTCTATCTCTCTCATGCCACGTGTGCACCGTGCACATTGTTGCATTGGAGATGCTCTAAGCTTCTCTCGGCCCTGTCTGCGCAAACGGAAAAGAAGAACTCGAATGTGCTACTTGATTCCCTAAATCCGATTCCTCCCTCAAGTTCCTCTCCTATCCATCGATTATTGGGGGCTAGGAGCTAAATCCATGGTATATATATATATATATATACGCGTATGTATGTGGGTGTGTGCGTGAACATGAATGTATGTATGTATGTATATCCAGGTGCTTGTGGGTTTGGCCGTGGGTGCGTGGATGGTGGGTGTACTGGTTGTGTTGGAGGTGGACGATGGTGGTGATTATCGTTGGCGATTTGGTGGTGGTGAATGATGGAGGAGGCGGTGACCATTCAAACCTTGAGCCGAGTTGTCGACTCGGCAATGGATTTCTATAGCTTTCTACTGTCTCCATTTCTTCTCCGTGCATCCATACTTTGAACAACCCCAAACCAAGATGATTGTGTGCATTGTATTTAGCATAAATCACTGAAAGAACCTAGGGAAGAGGACTCACCGGATGGTGGAGCGGAGGCTAGAAAAGGGGCTTGTTTAGGGGTTTTCTTCTCTCCCCCTCCCTTTTTTTTTCCTTTGCACGGGTTAGGCTAGGTTTGTAGGCATATGACTTGGCTTCTAGATAGATGCGTGAGTTTATAAGTGAGGGGAAGGGAAGAGTTGGTCGACTAATAGAATTCCTTGAGCTCCATGTATTTTGGGGTGGTTAGTTCACATATGAAAAGAACTCCTAATGACCCTAGTGGTTTGTATCTACCATGATTTTGTTGGCTTGATTCACAAAAAAGAATTAGAAAATAAACCACCAAGTAATATGAATAGTTTATTGGGAGGCGAATACAAATGAAATGAAATTAGTTAATGGAACAACACTATCATTATTTTTCTTTATAAATAATAATAAAAAGAATATCTATTTTAATTTATAAATCAACAATTTTAACTGTGGACAGACGACCCAGGTTTTAAGTAATTCGAGCCACGGTTTAGCGACATACTAACAAAATTTTAGCTGATAGAAAGTTCAGGTCGCTACAATCTTACCCACTTAAATTAATTTCGTCCTCGAAATTGTACTTACTTGGTCGATGAGAGCTGGGTATCTGGCTAATATCTCATCTTCCTTCTCCCGCGTGGCTTCGTCTACACTGTGTTTGCTCCACTGGACTTCGACTAGAGGAATACTCCGGTTTCGTAAGACATGGACCTTTTTATCAATTATATGCGCTGGTTCTTCCTCATATGTAAGGTCTTTTTGAAGTTCCACAACGTCGTAGCTCACTATGTGGTTAGGATCGGCAACGTACTTTCTCAACAGTGATATGTAATACATTATGGATGGCTGGGAGTTCCGGAGGAAGAGCTAAACGATAAGCTACATTTCCAACCTCTTCTATTATATCAAACAGTCTGATGTAGCGTGGTCTGAGCTTTCCTCTTTTACCGAACCGCAATACGCCTTTCTGATAAGTGCTAGAAAAACACTTAGGGTGTGTTTGATTGGAATTGGTTTTGCATGCAAATGTCAAATCGTGTAAAACATTTTATACTTTCGCTGTTTGATTGCAAGTTGTAAAAGGAAATGGTTTTACAAGGTACAACCATTTTAAGCACGATTTCCACCAAAAGCATGAAAACGTTTTCTTAAGGGGGTAGGTGGTATTTCGTTTACCACGCAAACGTTTTCCCGCTTTTCTTTTGCAACCCGTCAATCAAACACACCCTAAATAACTCTTCTATTTTACGTGTTTGTATGTTTTATTAGTGTTATATGTTTCGTTTTATGTATTTTTCCTTTAATGTGGTGTTTAGGGTCACAAAGAATCAAAAGGAGTCAAAATGAATGAAAATCGAATGAAAATGGAAATTCGGGACCAAAATGCAAGAGAATCAAAGATGGAGGGCCTCCGATGCAATTTTATGAAAAGTTGTTTTTACAATTTTTCTTGTGGCAATGTTGAAGAACATCAAAAGAGGATTCCCAAACTTTTTCCGGATCCCAAATCGGAGTTTCCTAGTGAAAGTTGGCCGTTTGAAGAAAAATGGCTGAAAGCGTCAAAGCCCAAACTGTTGGGGATCAAAGTGCAACTTTTCAAAAGTTTGTGGACCAAAGTGAAATTTTTCAAAAAGTTGGAGGACCAAAATGCAATTTCTCAAGGACCAAAATGAACAACATTCAAAAGTTAAGGGACTTGGTGTGCAATTTTCGGGTGACTCAAGTCACCGCCACACATGACTTGATCAGAGCACGCATTGACTCGAGTCACGTCCGATCATGCTCGATCACTCCTATAGCCGCCCGAGTCAGCGCCGCAACCTTCCCAGGCCGTCTTGTTCCGCGCCGCAGGTGACTCAATCCGCGCGCGCGCGCGGTGACTCGAGTCACGCCTCCACTCGCTGCAGATTTTGGCCAGCCGTCACCATCTTGTTTCAAACGTGTTTTTTAGCCTTTTGTTGACTTCTTTGAGATAAAACAACTTGTGCACAACAATAGACTCATGGAATGCCACTTTTATAATTTTTTAAATATTTTTTTGTGTAATATTTTGCCTATAAATAGAGGTATTTCCAAGTTTGAATCACACAACTTTGTAGAGAGAATTAGCTTGTGATTCTTTCCAACTTTCTCCTCAATAAAATTCTCTTCATCATTTGTTCTTAGTTCTAACTTGAAAGTAAAAAACCTAAATTTAGGTTCGAATAATCAATCGACGATACTTCGGCCGTGAATATGATTAGCGGAGCATTTTTTCGCTAGTTTCTCTCTTTCTTTTATTTTTCATATTTGAGAAAGATAATTTCTCATATATTGCAGTGGTGATACACGACGATTACGCCGTTGAAAGTATTTAACCCGCGTATATGAGTGATTAAATTTCTCTAGTTATTTCTTAACATTTATTTACTTGTTTTCTATATTTTTGTACATTACTCGTGATGGTGAAGTATAATCTATCATATAGCAGTGGTGATACAAGGCGAACACTCGCTGAAAAAGTATGAAACCGGCGAATATGAGTAGTTGTACTTCTCTATCTAATTCGAGTGAGACGTTGTGTTCAATTAACATGTTGTTATCTTTTCTAACTCTTTAGTTACATTTTATTTATTCCTCTACTTCAATTTATTGATTTGTTATGCTTCTAAACCCGTTTTTGAGTTTATGTGATTATTGCATTCACCTTGACCAATTGAATCAATTAATCTGTAAATTCAAATTACATGCTAGGATTGGAACTTTTGATCCGTAATTATCATTAGATTACAATCCAAAGTAGCAAATGAATATCGTGCATATTTATTAACAAATCAACTTAGATGCATTAATTCAAGTTTGTGAAATTAATCATCTAATTCAACTCATTCTTCTTATTCATTTCACACTAGTATTGTATTAAATCCTAAGAACTTGTTTAGAGTTATCCAATAGTTAGACGTTAAGTTAAAGAACTCACTTTAATTTAATACACTTAAGGAAGAATTCGTTAATCATAACGTATTGATTAATTGGAGTTGATAAATTGGAGAAGGAATAGTACATATTGCATGGGAAAGATAAACACGAGTGGTTGACACAACCGAACCCGAGAACTAGATATTTAGTTCAATTGTTTCATTTCCTCTCTTTTATTTTGTAATTTTATTTTCGAATTTCATTCAACTTTACAAAACCCTCCATTTCTATATTAATTGATAAAAACAACTAGATTAAACGCCGTTCCTTTTGGGTTCGACCCTTACTTGCCACTTCTACATTAATTTGTAGTTTTGAAACCGAGTAAGGAAATAAAATAAATTTTGGTGTACTGCGACAAACACGCCACTTTCATCGGGGCCACCTTGAGAAATACCTTTTCCCCTACTTGGAACTTCAAATCTCTCCTTCTAGAATCTGCATAACTCTTCTGTCTATCTTGTGCTACTTTAATCCGTGACTTGATCCTTTCTACGGCGGCAACTGTTCTTTCCACCAGTTCTGGTCCCAAAACTTTTCTTTCACCGACTTTGTCCCAGTAGACCGGTGATCTGCAGCGCCGACCGTAGAGTGTTTCGTATGGAACCATTCCAATGGTGGCCTGGTAGCTATTGTTATAAGCGAATTCCACTAGTGGCAAGTGGGTCTCCCAACTACTGCTTAAGTCCAAGGTACAGGCTCTCAACATATCTTCCAGTGTGTTGTATGGTGCGCTCGGATTGACCATTGGTCTGAGGGTGATAAGCTGTGCTAATTTTTAACTTAGTTCCCATAGCATTCTGTAGGCTTTCCCAAAATCTCAAAGTGAATTTTGGATCTCGGTCGGAAACGATCAATACTGGTACTCCGTGGAGTCGGACAATTTCCTGTATGTATAACTGCGCCAGCTGATCTGCATTATGGGTTGTTCGAATTGGTAAAAAGTGAGCGAATTTCGTAAGCCTATCCACTACGACCCAAATAGCATCGTGCCCCTTTACCGATCTTGGTAAACCGATCACAAAATCCATTGTGGTCTTCTCTCATTTTCACTCGGGTATCTCAAGAGGGTTCAATAATCCAGACGTCCTCTGATGCTCGACTAGTCTCTTCTTCAATTCTTGGAAGCTATTCTCACACTCTTCAGTCCACTGAAACTTCACTCATTTCCTCGTTAGTTGAGTCATTGGTCCTGCTATTTTAGAGAAACCCTCGATAAAGCGCCTATAATAACCAGCTAAGCCTAAGAAGCTCCTCACTTCACCAACATTAGAGGGAGTGGGCCAGTCTATTACAATTTCGACCTTAGCTGGGTCGACATCAATCCCTTTGGCAGTGACAATGTGACCTAAGAATTCTACTCTCTCCAACCAAAATTCGCATTTCTTGAATTTGGCAAATAATTTCTCTGACCTTAGGGTTCCTAAAGCGTCCTTGGAGTACACTAGTATGTCATCGACGAAGACAATGACGAACTTGTCTAGAAATTGATGGAACACCCAATTCATCAGATCCATGAACAGTGCAGGAGCGTTCGTGAGACCAAATGGCATTACTGTAAACTCATAATGGCCATATCGAGTCTGAAATGCTGTTTTCGGAATATCAACGGGTTTAATCTTCAGTTGGTGGTAGCTGAATCTTAGATCGATTTTGGAAAATACGGCTGCTCCCCTCAGTTGGTCAAACAAATCCTTTATCCTAGGAAGCGAATACTTATATTTGATTATTAGCTTATTGAGCTCCCTGTAGTCGATACACATTCTCATACTCCCATCTTTCTTCTTGACGAATAACACCGGCGCTCCCCAGGGGGATACGCTCAGCCTAATGAAACCTTTGTCCAATAATTCCTCCAATTGGACCTTCAGCTCCTGTAATTCCTTTAGCGCCATACGGTATGGAGCTTTGGACACCGGCGCAGCACCAGGCACTAAATCGATGGCAAATTCTACTTGTCTATCAGGTGGAATGCCTGGCAGGTCATCTGGGAATACATCGGCATACTCACGCATGAGACGGCACCGCTCAACGGTTAACTCCTCCATCGGTAGCCCCTTAAAACTGACCAAGTAACCCTGGCAATTGTCCTTAGCTAGTAGCTTCTCCGCTTGCATTGCTGAAATAAGGCGAGGATGCGCCTTGACTTTCGATCCATAGAATCTAAATGTCTCTTCCCCATGCTTATGGCACACAACCTCCTACTCGTGACACGGGATAGCCGCTCTGTTGTTGCTCAACCAATTCATACCTAGGATCACGTCCAAGTCAAACATCTGGATGACGTTAAGATCCGCCTCTAGAACGACTCCATCAAAGTCGATTTGTACCGCCTTGACGATCAACTTTGCGTGAATGATTCCTCCAGATGGTAGGCTAACCTCAAGGGTACTACCCGTTAATTCTGCTGTTAGGAAACTTTGGGATTAAAGTATATATTTTTCAAATTTTTGGACTTGATTGTAATAATATCTAAAGTTAGGACATTTTCTGTAATTTATTTCAAGTGAAATTGGTCAAATGCGCGCCCAAGTTTTTAACTGTTGACTTTGACTAACGGATTCCGTCCAAATGGACCATTTACGCACCAAAGTTTTTTGGGACCATTTGTACTATTTTTTATTATTTGAAACTAAATCGATAATACGATTAATTTTTTGGGATCATTTGCGCCAAAATCCCTTTAAAAAAAATTTTTGCCCTATGTATTGTAGCTCAGCTCGGTCCGGGCTGGCAACTGATTTACTCGATAATTAACAAAGTATCAAATCACATGAGCGTGCTGTTCCCATTTCCCCTTCCCAACCGTCACTTACCAAATTAAATCCCTAAGACAGAGGGGAGAGAGAGAGCGGGGGAACCAAAATCCACCGGTTTCCAAAGACTCGATGGAGATTGGACCGGCAGCGTCGGCGTCGGCGGAGCCGTCTTACTCATCTTCGTTAGCTTCTTCGAGCTCCGGGCCATCTTCAGGGGGTTCTTCGCCGGGTTCAAGAGAAGCCGGAAGTAGTCTCAGTACCCATGTTAATAAGATTAATGGTGCAAATAACCACGAATTATTGGATGACGACGAGGAGGGGGATGTTTGCCGGATTTGCCGGAACCCTGGCGACGCCGACAATCCCCTGCGGTACCCCTGTGCTTGCAGCGGCAGCATTAAGTTCGTTCACCAAGATTGCCTTCTTCAGTGGCTGAATCACAGCAATGCCCGTCAATGCGAGGTTTCTGCTTGTCCAGTTTTCAATATTTTATTTTATTATTTTTTCCCCTAAAGCTGTCTGGCTCTGGATTCTTATGGCGGCAATCACCAGTTTTATATTTGTGATAACTTTTGTGCACTTGATGGTTGGCTATTCTGATAACGAGATATTTGAGTGAACTAAAGAAGTTCGAAGAATGGGTTTGGAGGAGACTGTACGACATGTTTGAGTTAGATATATAGATCGAAATTGGAGAATTTTAATTTCTTATGCCATCCCTTTTATTCAAAGTCATTGTTTTATGCTTCTGTTGAGTTTTGGCTTTAAACTTTTGATACCGACATATTGGAAGTGATCAGTTCATTCGTTTTCCTAAAATAATTATGCCAGCCCACTTATGAGAAGGAAAGACGTATATTAGGCTTCAATAAGTTCCCTCAATAGCTTAGCAGTTCTAGTATGAATGACTGGCATTTTTGTCAGAGCGGGCTTCTGCAGTATTGGGTATCAATTAGTGCTTAGACAGGCAATGTTTAACCAATATGCATATTAGATTCAACCCCAAGGGGTTGCTCAAGCGGTAAGGGCGGTGCTTGGGATCTCACCAATCCCGGTTCGATTCCCCGCGAGAGCAGAAAACTTCTTAGGGCCACTGGGGCAGTCTCCCGGTCGAGTCGCCAGGGCCTCGTGGGAATAGTGGGGTGACTGTTAAAGCGGGGTCCCCGACACCCACGGTTATCACAAAAAAAAAAAAAAAAAATATGCATATTAGATTCATTGAAGAACTTATGTGTATTGAAGAGGTATATCACAAAGACATGATGTAACATTTGAATTTGGTGAATGTAAGTTACACTGGTAACTGCTGAGTTCTCTGAGCTCAGTTCCTTTATATGCTAATTCATATATTGTCATTTCAGCTGGTTCTTCTGTACATTGCTATCACAAATCCTTCTATGCACTCAACAATACTATTTGTTTAAAATTGAGAGGACTACTGTGCTGCCTTTCTGCTCGTCCTGTATTGCTTATCCCGTCGATGTGTAATGCAGGTCTGCAAACATCCATTTTCATTCTCTCCAGTCTATGCTGAAAATGCTCCCACAAGGCTTACCTTTAAGGAATTCATTGTCGGGATATCTATGAAAGCCTGTCATGTTCTACAATTCTTTTTGCGCCTCAGTTTTGTACTTTCAGTTTGGCTACTTATCATTCCGTTCATTACATTTTGGATATGGCGATTTTCATTTGTTAGAAGTTTTGGTGAAGCTCGAAGACTATTTTTGAGTCACTTATCTACGGCAGTCATTCTGACTGATTGTTTGCATGGATTTCTGCTCTCTGCAAGCATCGTTTTTATTTTTCTTGGAGCAACTTCTCTTAGAGATTATTTTAGATATTTAAGAGAGCCAGGAGGACAGGATGTTGACAGAGAAGATGATGGAGATAGAAATGGAGCTCGTGGTGCGAGAAGGCATCCTGCTGGACCTGCTCAGGTTAATAGAAATCTTGCTGGCAATGGGAATGGTGAAGATGCTGGTGGAGCCCAAGGAGTTGCTGGTGCTGGTCAGATAATCAGAGGGAATGCAGAGAATGTGGCAGCACGGTGGGAGATGCAGGCAGCAAATCTGGAGGCTCATGTTGAACAGATGTTTGATGGTTTGGACGACGCCGACGGTGCAGAGGATGTACCTTTTGACGAACTGGTTGGCATGCAAGGACCTGTTTTTCATTTGGTGGAGAATGCATTTACTGTGAGTTTCTGTACATTTTCCTCCTGTTCTAATTAAACATATAGTGGTACCTCCTTGGTTTTACGCGGTATATTTAGTGTTGTTTATGGCTTGCTTGTGATTTGTATCGACTCAGTGTTAACTAATAGATTCATCTTAGATTTATCACAGTATTGCTACATGTTCAGAATGGTCTTGATTTGTCAATACATTTTTACTGTGTGTTGTGTGTAATAAATTGAGGTTTCTCAACACTTCTCTTCTTTTATTATATATGCCATGCCAGTAAACGCCGATTGTTTTCATTCAATCATTCAGGTACTTGCAAGTAATATGATATTCCTCGGAATCGTAATCTTTGTTCCTTTCTCATTTGGGCGTATGATACTATACTATTTGTCACGACTTTTGCCCTCCGCGACTAGTCCAGTTTTGTCAACTGTCATGCCACTCACAGAGTCGGCCCTCTCTTTAGCCAATATCACACTTAAGAACGCATTAACAGCAGTTGTAAATATGACATCTGACAGCCAAGAAGATAGTTTGCTTGGCCAGGTCGCTGAGATGCTGAAAGTGAATGCTAAAGGACTGAATGAAGTTGTATCACACAACATAACTTCAGAAGATTCTAATCTCCTCTTGAAAGGACAATCTGCTGTGGTGTCACGGCTTTCCGATGTTACCACGCTTGCTGTTGGCTATATTTTCATATGTTTGCTAATTATTTTCTACCTTGTAATTGTTTTCTTAATTCGCTATACTAGAGGAGAGCCTTTGACCATAGGGAGGTTTTATGACATTGCTTCCATTGCAGAAACTATTCCATCCCTGTTCAGGCAGCTTGTCGCAGCCATGAGATATTTAATGACTATGATTAAGGTTGCTTTCCTGCTGGTCATTGAGCTTGGGGTTTTTCCCTTGATGTGTGGTTGGTGGCTGGATGTTTGTACCATACGGATGTTTGGAAAGTCATTGTCACAAAGAGTAGAGTTCTTTTCACTCTTCCCATTTGCAAGCTCTTTGCTTCACTGGATTGTGGGAATTGTTTACATGCTGCAAATAAGTGTCTTTGTCAGTCTTCTTCGAGGGGTATTCAAAATCTGCTGAACTACTTATTGAATTATTTATATTTTCCAGTAACTACACTTGTATTTCATTTAACGCTAAGTGCGTATATATATTTCTCCAGGTTTTGCGCACTGGAGTTCTATACTTTCTTCGAGATCCAGCTGATCCTAATTACAATCCATTCCGTGATTTGATCGACGATCCTCTGCACAAGCATGCCCGTAGAGTTTTGTTATCCATTGCTGTGTATGGGAGTTTGATAGTGATGCTAGTATTTTTTCCAGTTAAACTTGCCATGCAAATGGCTTCTTCCATTTTTCCACTAGATATAACGTAAGATTGTGTTTGAAGTTTTAATACCGAAATAGTGCAGTCACTTTACCACACCATCTATTTCATAGCTTATGCCTACCAGCACTTGTCATTGTTGCAGTGTTTCTGATCCGTTCACGGAAATTCCTGCTGACATGCTTCTCTTTCAAATATGCATTCCATTTGCTATCGAGCATTTTAAGCTGCGGGCAACAATCAAATCCCTCCTTCGATATTGGTTTATTGCTGTTGGGTGGGCACTCGGTTTAATGGATTATCTACTCCCAAAGCCAGAAGAAAATCATGGTCATAGAGATCATAATGAGGTTCCTGGGAGACAAGACAGGGGACATGCATGGTTGGGCGAAGCTGAACATGCTCCTGTAGGAGTCGCTGCAGGTGTTGACCGGGACAGAAATTCTGGAGCAAATGCTGGCTTTGCCCAGGAGTATGATGATGACGAACCAGATGGCCCGGAGTAAGTTGCAACAATGATGATGAACTATTAATTGCTTACTGTGTTATATTGTCAGAACTTGTCTTTGATTTTTTGCTTGTTTGATTTAGTTCTTACAAGTGAATGGCACGTTATGAACTTCTCCTCCTCTGCTGTTGTATTTCTGATTTTATTCCTTTTACAATTGAACCTGTTGGAACCATTCAATATGCAAGGTGTGGCTGGCTATAGAGATATAAATACTATTCCCACCACTCCACCACAAAGGAATTGCATCTCTTCTTTTCGCCAACTATTTGATGTACTCTGGTTCAATTTTTTAGCAGGTGCAGCTTTGTGCTCCGCATTGTGCTGTTGTTGTTGGTGGCTTGGATGACTCTACTCGTCTTCAACTCTCTGTTGATAGTTGTACCTGTTACACTTGGGCGAGCACTCTTCAATTCCCTTCCGCTTCTTCCAACAACACATGGCATTAAATGCAACGGTAAAGTAATTGGTGAAGTTGGTTAAATAATGCCCTTATTTTGAGCTGTGAAGAGAGTAATAAAGCTAAAATATTTACTTTTCCTCTGGTTCTTTTTAGATTTATATGCTTTCGCCATTGGAAGCTATGTCATATGGACTGCCTTGGCTGGAGTGAGGTATTGCGTTGCGCATATTAGAAGAAGTACTAGAGTTTTGCTTGGTCAGATTTGGAAGTGGTATAGCATTGTAGTCAAGAGCTCTGTGCTGTTGTCAATATGGGTAAGAGGGTTATTATGGATTAGCCTATGTTTGGGGCAGCTTCTTGAGGATTATTTAAAAAAAAGAAAAAAAGAAAAAATCCATTTTCAACCCCAATTTCAAGGATGTGACATTTTTTCAAAATATGTTTGAAACTCACTCTCCCATTCCTCGATAACTTTTTGACTACACATTCAAAAATCATTTTTTAGAGTCTACCAAACATGCACTAAATACTCTTAAGAAATTCTATCTGGTTAACTTTTTTTTTACATCCTCGTCCAGATATTTGTCATTCCCCTGTTAATTGGATTGCTTTTTGAACTTTTGGTAATCGTTCCTATGCGGGTTCCTGTGGATGAGAGTCCAGTATTCCTTCTGTATCAGGATTGGGCTTTGGGTCTCATCTTTCTCAAGATCTGGACTAGACTGGTAAGTACTGAAATACTTTATCATTACTTGTTTTCCAAGTTTTCTTTCACGGGACAGCATTAGCTTCATTCGCTTGTTAATCAGGTCATGCTCGACCATATGATGCCACTAGTTGACGACAGCTGGCGTGTGAAATTTGAAAGGGTGAGAGAAGATGGCTTCTCTAGGCTGCAAGGTCTCTGGATACTACGGGAGATCGTGTTTCCAATTATTATGAAGCTGCTTACTGCATTATGTGTACCATATGTCTTGGCAAGAGGCGTCTTTCCGGTATTTGGCTACCCTCTGGTTGTGAACTCAGCTGTGTATCGATTTTCATGGTTGGGTTGCCTCGGCTTCAGTTTGCTGTGCTTCTGTGCCAAGCGGTTTCACATATGGCTCACCAATCTTCATAATTCTATACGTGATGACCGCTACTTGGTTGGTCGTCGACTCCACAATTATGGGGAGAATTCAGAGAGGCAAAATAATTCTGCCAGTCAAAGTGATGTGCAAAATAATTGGGAAGCTGGAAATGTAGGGATGAGACACAGGCATGCCACTCGCCAAGATGATTTGAACTAAGAGGTGACTATGATTGATAGATTTGCGGGTTAGGCGCTCTTGTTGTGCGAATGTATAACTGGTTTAACAACGGGTGAGGGTACCCCTAATGTATAACGGGATGAATTGGGTTTGGGTTGGGGCTGTTTGTGTAGTGAAATTTTGTTAATATTGATGGAGGTTTTTCTTTTGGATGGCACAAGATAGTGAGATTGTCTATAGAGAAGCATATTTTGATCAACATATGAGTGGCCCAAGGGCGGCTCTGTGGTCTGTAAGACATGAGGTGAGTTTCATGAAAATGAACCCATTTAGTGGCAAAGAGTTATCCGTTACCGCAAAACTAAATATATCGCAAAAGTAAATATAAAACAACAGGTACAACAGACTATATTTAAATCCTAAATTTGAAACCCAAAAAAAAAAAGTTGTTTAAAAACCTCTTTTCATTCAAGTAACTAGTAAAGTTAGGGCTAGTTTTGTGACTTACGGGGCTTGGGCGTCTCTATAAAATGGGTTCTTTAACGATACTTGTTGATATAGGTGAAACTCATATTGTCAATTTGTGATTGTAAAATAATTGTGATGAAGTTCAAAGTGTTCATTTTGGATGTCTTGAAAAAACTATAAAATAATGCAATCTTAACTAACAAGATTCAATTATTTGTGAGATTTTCATTTGGAGATATAAAAATATTTAAAGAACGTTACTTCCTCCGTCTCAATTATATGATCCGCTTTGTTTTTGCATACGTATTAAGAATAGTATGGGAAATGATAATTATACAAACGAACGTCTTAGAATACACTCATTTAATTAGTAGTGTGTATTAAAAATAGTATTGAAAGAGACAATATTAGAATATAATTGTAATAAATATAAAAGTCAATCAAATAAATAGGATATCCCAAGAAGGAAAAGTGAATCATATAATCGGGACCGAGGGAGTGTAAAATAAAGTTATTTTGTCTAGGTGAAATAAATATATTGTCCCTTGAGAATTTTTTTGCTACATGTTGCGATAAATCCCACACCGCAAGTGTACGGATCGCGAAAGTAATAAAATGGACTTCTTAGAGTTCGGATATCATACCCACGAGGTGAATTATTCCCAAGTTCACTCTAACTAACCTTAACCAAAATAAATAAGTTAAGATCAATTAATTCTAATCTTGCGAAAATTAAATTGCTAAATTAGATTGCTAAATCTAAAATTTAAAAATTAAGAATTAAATGAGAGCAAATTAAAAGAATGAATTTTTAATTTGAAATCGAATATGGAAAAACTAGCATTAAGATTTCAAATCCACTTTTCATTTAGTTATCCTCCGAACTAATAATTTGACAACGCAAGTTAGTTTTGACGATTCAATTCACAAGATTTATTAAATAATCTTTCTCAAGTAAAATTCAACCTATTCATATGACGTGTTAACTATATCTCTATGATAACAACGGCATAAAAATGCATTACAACACAAGAATTGCATATAAATATCGCACAAAACATAGGGGTATTCTCATCCCCTATCGGACTTTGTGGTTTTCAATAAGAGTCTAATTTATTCAAGATTTCTCAATTCAATGAATAAATCACATATCAACTTTGGCCACAAGTTGCAAAAGAAAACACCTTGATATTGAAAACTCAAAACTAAACATTCGTATAAGCATAACAATTAATAAAACATTAAATTCTCAATCCGGATTCAAACTAAAATCCAAGTTTCATCTCTACCCTAATACTATGAAAAGTTTAGCCTAACATGCTGCAAAAATCAGAAGAAAAACGGAAAGAGAAAGCCATCACCGAAATAAAGTTGTGTTCTTGAGCTTGGATCTTCAATTATGGCTTTTTTCTCCAACTTTCTCCTAGATGATTGCTCCAACTTTCGTTCCTCTCTGTTCTCTGATGTTCCCCCCGAAATTAGGTCGAGTTCGTGTTTTAAAATAAGCCAAAAAG
Source organism: Jasminum sambac (assembly GCA_018223645.1). Classification (NCBI taxonomy): domain Eukaryota; kingdom Viridiplantae; phylum Streptophyta; class Magnoliopsida; order Lamiales; family Oleaceae; genus Jasminum; species Jasminum sambac. The sequence goes on along the minus strand of CP073648.1, from coordinate 22,219,132 downwards.
CCCAAGAATTCGTGTCCAATTCGTTTTGGAAAGTTTTTCCGGAATTTTGCCCGACATAACCATGCGATCGAGTGCGCAATCGCATGGTGTAAATTTTGCACATGCATGCGGTCGCACATGCGACCGCATGGATATACAGATTTTAACTTTTGCTCGATTTAGTTTTGGTCCTCACAATTTAATTGCGGGGCAAGTCTTGAATTTTCAACTTCTATCAATTGAGTCCACATACTTTAATTTATCTTCACTTAGGCTTCCATTTGATTTTTCTTCACTTTCCCAACTTTATTTGCTGCAAATTGAGTCCTTTAAAAGCCCACAATTGCAATCTTTCTTCAATTCCCGGTTTTCACTGAAACAGAAACAAATAATACTAAATTAAGCACGAACTTGATAAAAATAACAAAAACACATAGTTTAGAACACCTAAATAAGTGCATAAATTGCACTTATCACTACATGCTAATGATTTTTGAGTCTAAATTTTTTAGACTGTTCTTATGAGAAATTGATTTTTGGATAAATCATTCCCATAATTTTAGTTGAAAGCTTTGTTCTAGAAAGCGTGTTTAGACTATCGCTTAGTCATACCTAAACTTGAAGCTTGGAGTCCACATTTCATCACGCCACGCTCTTTATCACCCATTGACCACACTTTTACCACGCATCATCGCGCTTAAGCGCACTTAAGACTCAAGGCACGACTTCAACGTTTTTCTACACCTTACACTTTTTAGAACACTAGTTGAAAGTAAAAAGAACTTGCAAAGTGTACAATAGTATTTTGTAACTTCCAAAAAAAAACTCACTTTTGCGTGCCCTTTTTTCAAATTCCCGCATGAGAAATTTAACATTATTAAGAATTATAATGAAATATTTTTACATAAAAGCTGATGAGTATAATTGTGCTAAATTGAAAAAAAAAAAAAAAGATATATTTATGCAAAAGTATCATTAATAATAATTTTTTTTTTGAATGTATCATTAATAATAATTAAGTAAAAGAAAATGTAAAAGTTCCTCGAATATGTGCAAAACTGTCAATAATTCAAGTGTAAAAAAAAAAAAAAAATACTTAGATATGAAAAGGCTCAATCTCGGGGATGGAACCTGTGCTAGTGCAAAACCTAAGTAGTAACATTTTTTACTTTCTCACCACTACACCATGATCACTTTTCTTGATATGTGACAAATCCTAATATATATTAGTAAAATCCATACCTATGCATAAAAAAATAAAAATAAAAAAATGGGGCCCCTTGTATTCATGGGCCTGGGTCAGCTGCCTCGCCGGCATCCATGCAAAACCGCCCGAGTGCAATCTCCAAGTTATGCTTATGCTATAGAGAAATATGACAGTGGTCCTTCTAAATGTGATTAATGATGTCTATGCAAAATCGTTCGGTTGTAATAAGTGAATATGGAACAAAATTTTTCTTGTCTGTTTGAATTTTCAAACTATTCCATCTTTCGCAAGATTGGCACACGTTTGCTTGATTGCATTCTAAGCCGAACTTCTCACTGAGATGGCTCTCTGTTATGCGTCAGACATTGAATGGTAACTCCAGTGATATAGGTTATCAGTATATGTACATGGATGAGCGTTGTGCTCGGGTTCAGCCACAAAGGTGTGCTGCAAGCTTAATCGGGCCCTCAAATGGGCATTCAAGCCAGCTTGAACTCTGATTAGGACTTCGGTCATTTTAGACAATGTCTGGTTTTGTGTCTTATTTTTCCCCGAAATGTCTATGTTTTATTCGTTTTTATATTTGATCCCAGTATACATTTTATTTCTTTTTTTATTTTATCATCTCTTCCAAGTAAAAACAATGCTACATTTCCGATACTTAAAAATGAACTCTTAACGATCCGCCCACGAAAGTACATTTTTGTACACTTACTTTCTAAATTTTGGGGAGAAACCAAAAAGAAAAATATTTCCAAGCCAGGTCAGGCTTGATTCATGTAGACTCACCTCACCTCGTCTCATCTGGTTGACATGGTTTAGCTATAGTTTTCTAATTCTGCATTTAAATGGACTTATTGTTTAGCACCCCTAAGATGCAATGTAACTCGCACGTAAGAAGGTACCATAGCAGACTTTTTTTTTTATAAGAGGTACCATAGCAGACTAACTACCCAACCAAAACATATAATTGGGTCATTGCCACGGAGGATAGAAATGAAGACCAAACAAGTTCCAAAATAAACAAGCACCAACTTATTCATCAAACTCACGGAAGTACTACACACCATAGTCATAAAACTCGACACACCATAGCAAAGTCATAAAACTCACAGTACCACACACCATAGCACTCATCAAACTCACGAGTAAACAAGCCATATCTCCGTCCGAAATTTAGCATAACAAATATTTAAAACCCCAGTAAACCGTTAAAATACAGCCTCCATCTCACGTGAGATCACTCATTCAACGTCAAAGAAGCCAATTGTTCAGCTGGGTTGGCAGCCTGCTGTTGAGACACGTCCCTCAGAACATCCATAGCCTCAGCAACCTTAGCCTTGAGAGCTTCTGGTGATTCCAGCAAGTGTAGAACTTCTGTCTGGTCCATTTCCAGAAGCATGCCTGTCACCTTAGCTGCTGTCTCAGGCTCTAGCTGTTCCACCAGTGGGTACAGATTTTCTCCCAACATCTGCACACAAAACACGCAACTTTAACACTCAAATATAGAAAAATGATGCACGTGTTGAGTCACAGCAGATAACAAACAAGTTTCATCAGTCAAATATCTTTTAAGGATATCAGACTTTGAGCTAAAGGTGCACATGTACATCAACAAGTAAACATCGAGTCATCTTCGTTTGAAAATGATTGACATATGAAGGCTCACTTGTAAACGTTACGAGTTCTCTCAATCACATGTTCCAGTAAGTTCCTCAAAAGAACCTCAGCAACGAGTATTTCATACTATGCTGATACAACCAAGGGGGACAATGCCCTAAATTTCTTTTGGTGACTTCTGAAAGAAATTATTAAACACACTTTTGGGGAAGAACATGAAATATATCACGTAAAATATCTCCTAATGCCAAAGCCGATAGCAACAAAAACCTAGAAACATTGATAATTATTTCTCTTTCTAGATCTTTATTGAGATTATGTAACTGACTGGAGCAGCTGGAATGACACTGTTTTATTGTGGGGAAGAGATACTACATTTACCACTTCGGCAAATGGCAACTGCTGGGCCATATCACATAGGAAATACATTAATATAGTCCCTGTTTGGTGAAGATTTTCAGTAAAAAGGTTGATAAAAATTGGCAGGCAAAATGGAATGTTAAGACACTAAGTGGTCAATATTCGTAGGAGAAGAGATGTGGGGATGAAAATGTAGTTTTACTAGATGTTATCAAAATTTAAGCTCCACGTTACAGGCTCAAAGAACTCACAACTTCACATGTAAAATGGTATACAAACCAGGATTGAAACACCGGCCCTGTGAAAACTAGTCAATCATGGAAGAAAATGCTTACAGTCCTCTGTTCAGTAGGGGATGCATTTGCGAGAGCAGATGCCAAAGCCCCAATTGGCTGAGGCCTTCTAACATCACGTAACTGCATATTACCCATTTCATATGGGACAGAAAGCATGTTCCCACCCACACCTTGCATGGACACATCTGGCATTCCATGTCCAGGGGGATGACGGTAGCCACGTCCCCTAGGAAGCATCTGAAACACAACAATGAAACAACAATTATGAGATGTCCTAAAATAATAATAATAATAATAATAATAATAATAATAATAATAATAATAAGGTTAGAAGCACAAGTTAGCATCAAATACCTGTTGCTGCATGAATGGGACTGGTTGTGGGGTCTGCTGCATTGGAACAGTATTGGAGCGTCTGCCACCAGGACGTGGACCTTGCTGACCTTGCTGAACCATAGGCACAAAGACATTTGGCATGAATTGTCCACCAGGCCTCATACCAGGCATAAGCTGCTGCTGATACCCAAATCCAGGCTGTTAAGCAAGCAAAATAATTGTTGTCAATATCTTTCAGTCGCCAAACTCACCAACTTCTTAAAATTCAATATTGCATAGAAAACAACGCTTCAAATTCAATTGCATGTCAAGAAACATGTCATTAAGTATTTAATATGTATATTATGAACCCCAAAACCCATATTAACCATTAACGTGCCAGTTTCACCAACAGAACCATTTCAAGGTGGGCATCCATAAGTATGTAGTGGCTGCACAAAATACTCCCATCAAATCCTTACAGTCGACCAAACGGTTGCCTGAATTTTTATTTGTTTCTTTTTTTCAAGATGAATAGAAATGTCAATTCAACCAAAAATTAGTAACAAAATTTAAAAGTGAGCAGCGAGCCAGCACAAGCCAAGCCAGGCTGGTCACACTTGAGGCTCATTAGCAACCCAGGCATCTGCGCGCGAGGAGAGAGCGGGGATCATGCAGCACAAGAAAATTAACTGAACCAGAATTGACCAATATTAATCATTCCATTCTTCAAAAAATTCATGTACTTAATAAAAGCAAGTTCCAATAACCTCTAAAAAAATATAATAATAATATATGAATAAAAATAAAAATTACAACATTCAAATCCCAGTTCAATACAAGAGCATCTCCATTGCTAATGTGAAGTGGGGAGATGGTGTGGAGGAAAGACATAGGGAAAAGATTATTTTAATTAAAGTGAGATGGAAGGATGTGTAGACAAAAATAGAGGGAAATGTGAAAATAAGGAGAGAGGCAGAACCAAATTCAAAAATAATAATAAAATAATAGTGGAGGATGTGAAGTTAGATGTAGGAATGTAGAAATGGCATCGAAATTTAGGAAGAAAAAGACGGGAAAAAGTGAGGTAAAAGTAAGAAAAGTGATTAAAAAAAATTTATGTGGGACCCACTCCAATTTCTTGTGCCTACATCTCTCCTAAATGGACGTCCAAGCTAGACATTTGCAATGGAGATGCTCTAAGACCATAAATAATCACAAACATCAAAATCAACTTCACATAAGAAGTTTCTCACTATAACAACAATAAGAAGATCTAATTACTTGTGGGGGAAGCATGGCAGGTGGAGGTTGCCCATAAAACATCTGTTGGCCTAGACCAGGACCACCTGGGGCATACATTGGCATACGAGGAGCGACTGTAGGCGCCATAGTAATTGGACGTACTTGAGAAAACTGAGCCTGAAACGTGATTTGAAATCATAATTTATGCATGGAGTTTTCACAATCTATACCATAAACTGGAAACATATACACAGCAACATAGAGAGATGTATTAAAATTTTAAATCATTATGGTTTTGAACTTTGAAAAATGAGAAAGCATTTCTTCCAACAAGGAAAAGAAAGATAGCAATAGTACTAAATGTTATATAGCAACAAGGCCATGTTTAGTCAATATTATGCGCGTGTGTGTGTATTTGTCTCTTCTTCTTTTTTTCTCTCCCCAAATGACAGACTTACATTGAAAAGATGTCGGGCATAGAAATACCTGTAACCGTGCTCTTCTATCCTCTTTCCTTTGAGCAAGGGCAACGTAAAGCGGTTTGCTAACAACAATCTTACCATTCATTTCTAAGAGCTAAATAACAAACAAATAATTGTTAGATTGCTAGCTTTTCTTCTTGAACAGTGTAAACAGGTGTAAACAAGTCTAAATGAGAAGAATACACCCAAAAATCTTACAGCTCGAGAAGCCTCTTCAGGTGATGAGAATGCAACAAAACCAGATCCTCTGCTTATTCCTTTCGGATCACGCATCACCTGCACAAAGAATAAGACAACTTTCCATAAACTACAGCTGATTAACATGATTAAGTTGCCAACAGTGGCATTTTCAACCAAAGGCAGAAATGTCTACTGACCTTGCATGAGGTTATTGAACCAAATGGAGAGAACAATTCCTTGAGCTCTTCATCCCCAATGCTGTCATCCAGATTTTTGACATATAGATTGGACGCTTGTGATTTGTCGACTGCTGCTTTCACAGTTTGCTCAAATTGTTGTTTTAATTCCTGCTCCCTCTCAGATTTTTTCTGAGCCCTACCAACATACCATTCCTTGCTATCAATGTTCTTACCATTAAGCAACTCAACAGCTCTAGCTGCATCCTCTGCATTCTCAAAGTTAACAAATCCAAAACACTTAGACTTCCCATCTTCATTTCTCATCACCACAACACTGGTGAGTGATCCTAATTCGCCAAATATCTTCCTCAGATCTTCTTCAGTTGTTTCTTCTGACATATTCTTCACAAAAACATTTGTAAATTTTGTCTTGTCTACTGACATCTCTCTTTCTTGCTTTCTAACAAAAGGTCCGACATAGACCTGTTTCCCATTCAATAGCATACCATTTAGCTTCTCTATAGCTTTTTGGGCAGCTTCCTCAGTAGTGAATTGTACAAAACCATAGCCCTTAGATTGACCAGAAGCATCTGTTGCAACTTTGCATGATATAACACTCCCAAACGAAGAAAATGTCTCATGAAGTGCTTTGTGATCGATTTCCCTGTCCAAATTCTGCCAAGAGAAAGTATATTATAGCTAGATACCAAAAGTGGAGAAAAAACCTGTATGAATTGGATGACAAGAGGGACGAATCATTACCTTGATAAATATGTTGCCAGTACCGCTTCTGCGCAGACTGGGGTCTCGATGAGAATACATGATCCTAATCGGTCTCCCATTGAGAGGGGTGAAATTCAACTCCTCCAGGGCTCTTTCAGCTATCATTAACGTAAAGGACAGACACATTAGACATGGAAGGAGAAAACCAGATAAAAGTTTCAACGCTCTACTAATATACCGCAGAGTTAACTATCGTGAAATCAAGATAATTGAAGATGACGGGGGAAAATTTCATTGGGCAATCTAAAGCACCAGACATGGATATAGTTTCAAGTCAATACAGAATCCCATTAAACCAGAAACTGGGAAAATTCACAGCTCAAAAAAACAAACAAAAACTGAGGATTGCATATCACTTATTGCTGATGAAGCATAAAACCACCATGTCTCGAAACCTCAGTGCAGCATCAGTATGTGAACCAAGTAGCAACAGCTATGCCAGATGAATTAATCGAAAACTACCAATCATTTTAAATTGGGCCATATATTAATTGTAATACACTTTATAGCATATATTTAGCAAAGTATTTACGAGCTAGAAGCCCATCTATAAACCCTATGCACAACTCTTCACACTACTTTTCTCCACACGTTTCTCCAATGCTCGTTTACACCAGATAAACATGGTTATAAATTGCTTGACAAACACACTCTTCAGCTTTTAGCACACATCATATAAACTGTCCTTGGAGCCAACTTTCCTGATGTAACTTTGATAACACGCTAAGCACAACAATTACAGCTAAATCAAAGTTAAAAGGACTGGTAATGAAAACGAACCATCTTGGGAATTGTTGTAGTTGACATAACCATATCCAAGTGACCGCCGGCTAGTCAAGTCCCTGCAAACCCTAACCGATACCACATCTCCCATCTGGGAGAACAGATCGTAGAGTTGAGAATCCGTAACATTCACGTCGAGGTCCCCAACGTACAGTGGGGTCACAAACTGGGCGGCTGGAGCCGCCGCGCCGTTCACTGCCTGCATCTGAGGCTGCATCTGAACCTGGGTCGCCATCTCAGTCCAAAAAACCCTAGAGAACTGTTTTTCCTTTTTCGAAGAGTTTTTCTGATTTTTTTGGTATTTTTGTCTAATCACTTCCCTCTCCTCTTCTTATTCTCAATCAAACAAAGAACACGTAGATATAAATTAATCTACTTGCGTGCAGATAAAAAGGAAAATCAGACGGTACGGATTTTGGATTTTTTTTATGAACTTTGCTAATTTTTCTTTTTCTTTTTTTGTGGAATGAATTATGGATAGACAGAGGAGAGGGAAGGATGGATAGGTCGGATATCCGACGGTGGGGTAGAAGATCGCCGCCGCTGCGACGGCGATGCCGAGTGGTACGGAGAGAAAAGGGGGTAAACGAAGATGGAGGCGCAGCCTAGAACTGCGTAGTGCAGGGTAACGGAGATTTCGGAGCGTTAAATAATTGCGAGGGGAGAGATATCGTGTATCCTCTCAATCCCTAGATTTTGTAGACGACTAACGATAGCCGTTGATTGTTTGAGTGGGTCCAAGGTTGTGGTCAAACATCACGTGTCCCTGGCAGTGGCCTTTTTACGGCTAAGACCCTGAGAGAATTTGAGAAAACTATTTCAGTCCTACAACTTTCCAGTAATGTCCACATCTCATAGGTGTTCCATAATTACAGAATTTTGGAGGTATTTTTGATCACATATAATCTCTGTAAGAAAATTTAAGATTAAATCTAGAATCAATATGACGAGGGAAAATACTAGTAATTCAAAAAAAAATTTAACGATATTGTAGCCACCGGTGACCACGACTCAATGATTTTTGCCATAGTAAGAGGGAGTTCGAGCAATTCAAAAAATTTTCGAACAAGAATATGGCCGTCGATCAAAGTTTTTAATCATACTTATGGTCCTCTCTAACCTACTGATTCTAGATCTAATCTTGGATTTTTCAATGAAGATTGTATGTAGCTAGAAAACGCCTTAGGAGAACCCCCGAGAGCATGTTAACATTCCTGTACAACTTTTACATTTTACAATAAATGGCAAAATGGATGCACCACTGGAGTTTTTATACTAAGTCAATATTCTTAATTTCATCTCTTAGATAAATGTTGATGAGCTATTCATTAACAAAACAAGTCTTTATCTCATATAAAAAAATGTCAATCATGTGAAATTTTTTTATTTCCAAAAATACTTATATGTAATTTATCAAATACCCATCATGTCATCGCCCTATTTGAAAATACCCACACATTCACTGCTTCTTCTATTTTGACACAAACCCATTAAATTAAATGTCGGACGAACGCATAGAGGGAGAACGTCGTTTTGGCCTCTTTAAACTCCAACAATCTTTCATTCCATTGCGTCAATTGAACATCAATTTCAGTGTTTACTTCAGTTTTGTACCATTTTGGTTTCCCTTTTTTTTCCTTTCTTTGTAGCTAGATCCTAAAAGTCGAGAATTATTTTTGAATCTGGAAGAAAATAGTGAAGGTAGCCTTTATTTTTTCCATTATTGTTATTATTATTGTTATTATTATTATTATTATTATTATTTGTCTCTCTCACGAAACATGATTCAATTTATTAGCAACTTATAGTGATGGAAGGCACCAATTGGTACATTTTTTATACGGCAACATCTTTTTATATATACTAGTCAACACCAACATGCAATACACGTTATTTTTTGAAGTTTTAAAAGTTTCAAGTCATAATGAAAATAAGATTATAGATATTTCAAATACGTAAATTATATATTCTAATTATAAATCATTGTAAGTTCTTTTAAAGGTTAAAAAAGTTGAAATTTTACCTTCAAAAAAAGTTGAAATTCTTTTTTTTCTTTTTTTGAAAAAAAAAGATTGAAATTCTATGTCAATATTTTTAACTAAAATTTTATATTTTGAGAAAGGTATAATATTACAACTTACTGTAATATGATTTCATTCAAAATTTGTGCATAAAATGATATCACAACTCTTTCTCCTTCCCTTCTCACCAATAATACGTCAAATCCAAGGGTTAAAATTTGCAAAATGATTGAATTATAATTAATGAAATTTGGACATGACATAACAATTCAAAAATAATGACATAACAATTCAAGAGTTAAAAATTGTAAAACAATTTACCATTAAACAATCTAAACGAACAAAAAATTTAAAATATTTAGTTTGTTGAATGGCAAAAAAAGGGGCCGAATCATTGTGAAAGAATTAATTTATGGAATTTTCTTTTAAACTATGTATCTTGTAAATACAATGTATGTTTGTTTTAAAGGGTAAATTCAATATATATTAGTAAATGAATGAATATAAAATATTGTATTTTATTTATTAAAAGTTAATTTTTTATTTATCAAAAAAGTATACGAGGGTTATAATGGTCAAAAAAATAATTCTCATCTCATGGGACTTTTAATATAGTATAAATATAAATATAGATATATATATATCTTAATTTTACTTGTAAATTTCATGTTGTTCCTTTTTAATTTAATTTTGATTTATATAGAATCAAGAGATACATGTTTGCATGTGTCAATGTAATTTCTATTATTCAAATTTTTCTTTGATGGCATTAAAATGTATGATGTCTTCCCCGATAACAACAAAAGTATTGATACAAGTAAAAAAACAAAAACATTAAGTTGTATGGAAAATCAATGAAAACAGATTTGATATGTTCCCAGCGTTGGGATAATAAAAATTGCCTCAGGGCTGAGTTAGGTTCAATTTCGTTAATAAAGAAGGAACAGTTCACATTTTTACTATAAGCTCATATTCGCATTTATTATTTAATACTATATTTATACATCATTTTCTAATTATTTTATTTCTATGTCCCTAATTATTGTTTTGCCTTTTCCATAATATTGTACCAAAATAGCTATTTACTATGTGAGTGCCGTACCATTTACCTTTACATACAATGTGTAATGCAGGTTCGACGCTGTAGTTACTAAATGTTAGTTGATATTTGCACGACCTGGAGGTGGTTATATTAAAAATATTTATAAAAATCAAATAAATTGGTGTGTATATTACATAGACACGTTAAGGACAATTCTCACACAATTCTAAATTTTAGTGTGTCAGGATTTATAGCTTGCATGACCATCACGCTGCCACTTGTTGGGCTAATAAGGGGTGTGAATCCGATGAAGAAATAGGTTGACGCATTGGGCCTTATCAAATGGATCTTGGGCTTGACTTACTTTTATAGGATTTCAAATTTAAGCTTGATTAAAGACATTAGCCCAACTGGTAATCATCATCTTCTTCAATGTCTGTGATAGAATAGACACATTGATTCACCGAGGAGACCTCATCTCTATGAATGAAAAGATATGTCGATTCATTCAAGAGATCCCACCTACATGAATAGTCACGTCTTTGGCTTTAAATAAGGTGTTATATTTATCATTGATGCTTGGAATTTCGAAGTTCCAGTCGTGGATTCTTATTAGAAAGGGTGCTATTTCAACAAGAATGGAATATGTTCTATCTTGGGAGACAGTTGATCAAATCCTTTCAGTACAAGAGGGAGCAAATCTGTCTTAAGGAAATGGCATGAAGTCGGTTGCTCTAATTAATATTAAAGCAATGCTAGAAGAACAACCAAACATGTACACCAAGTGTACAACTCTCTAATAGGGGAGCAGACCCCATCAATACAGTGGGGATAAAAATGATATTTTCCATGCCCCTCTATTATAGGGTTGTAGACGTAATTGTACAAATTAGTTGTTCCTTTTAACATTATCCTTAATATTATAGTCCCGTTTATTTGCATATTTCAAATTTAGTAAACCTCTTAATTCTTCTTTATTCTGTTGAGTGAATAATTGATTGACAATTTTAATAAGTAGGAATAACACCACTATTATTTGGACCTAAATACAGTAAATTTATTTCAGCATTAGGAGCGCATGTTTACTAGTAGAAGTGTTGTGATTTTTACCCCAAATTCCATAATATCATCGAACACATAAAATTGCAGGAACAAGAACGAAGTATTTATTTTGTCCCTTTTGGAGAGGCCCATAGGCTGGCAAACGCCTACTTTGCATTGAAACTCCACAAGGTCGTGGATTATGCCTAAAACTATACTGAGAAAATGATTTACAATAAGAGTTCTAAGCTTACAGCACAGCACGATGACCTTCTTCAAAACAAAAAAAAAAGGGAAAGAAAAAAAAGAAAAGAAAAATTGAAACAAGCCAATAACTCCCAAAATTATGCCGTGAAACAAAGTCTATCAGAGTTTGGTCTCGATCACTAAGATTACAAATTACAACCTAAATCTAACTTTATTATAGAATCATCGTAAAATAGAAATGAATTTGTATCAATTTACGAAGCGAGTACCATTTGGAAAGAGAGAGAGGGAGATGAGGGTCAGAAAATGAATGCGTCGGTCCACCAAACTGTGAGGGAGTCCATATATACTCCCATCCAACGGGCAACGGTCAAGATTGCTTGTTGCCAAGATTAGAAGATGTCCAAGTGAGACATACCTCTCTAGAAGTTGCAAAACAAGAATGTCACTTAAGCTAATGTAAACGAGTATGCATTTTAACAAGTTCAACAAGAAGTTTTTCAAATCAATTAGCCTGATGTTCTATATCTTATATATATATAAACATAAAACGAAGAAATAGAATAATGCTACGTGGTGTCATTGTATTCGAACTCCTATTGAGACTCGACACTAGCTTATTAATTAAAACCCCCATAAAAGTTAGCATTTTTATTACAGGTACTAATTGGCGAAATATTGTCATATTACAATGTACAAAAGGCTAATCATTTAGGGAAATGATAACTAACAAATAAAGTGATTAGTTGTTAACAAATAAATAATGTCGATATATTAAAGGCTATCTAATTCAACAGCATATAATTGAGTTTCTCACACTTTGGTTAATGGATCAATTCTTCTCCCCGCACTTCTATTGTATTTTAAAAAATAAATAATAACGACATATAGTGATCATTGATTTTGAAAATAATGTAATACGTGAAAAAGTGGATTGCAAATTTTATAAACCAAATTCATTGCTGACTTTTTTATTTTCAAATTAAATGGGTGTTAGCCAACCCTTTAAAAAAAATTTACTATTTTTATGTATTATTTCTTTATCATAAATCAATCATATTCATATATCACATTATATCCACAAATCTCCACCATTCAATTCCACTCATTCCCTCTCCTCATTTATTATATTAAAAATCTTTAAAAATCATAAAAAAAAATCAATCCCAATCGCCCTATCAATTGGGGGATGGGAGAAAAGTCACTATTAGCACTGAAAAAGAGGATAGTCCAATGATCTTTTAGTAGGATATTTTCTGAGTTGGTTGTTCAAAATTCTCTGTGTTTTGATTTCCGTCAGAATAATATCTCAGATGCTAAGCGACAACACAGTTTTCTCCTCCTCTCCTCCGTGTTCGCTTTCCATCCACATTCTCTTCTACTTAAACAACTCGTTATCCTACCGACCTTCAATTTCGAATCAAGGCGGCGGTTTTTAGCACTGGCTTCCATCTCACGCAACGCATAAAAATCTGCCGCAAAACCATTTTCTCGAGTTTCGCAAAGAGATCTATACACATACGTAGCGTTAATTTTCCAACGGAATTTCTCCGGTTCGATTAATTCTGATGGATTCGATAGTTTTCGCAGATTTTCGAACATTTATTCCAGTTTCAGGTGCAATCTCCGCCGTCCATCACCGGAGTTTGCCCTGTACCATTGGAAACTACAGTCATCCGCTCCGCAGGAAGGCTGGTGTTGTTAATTCCGCTTCCCTCCGACGACGGCCTGCGGTGGTTCTGTCTGCAGTAGCCACCGTTGACACCGCCAATTCAGTGCCGGTAAGTTCTCATGGCTTCTCTCTAGGCTGTAGCTTTCCACATTTGTTGGAGATTTTGTGCCTCTTTCCGCATGGAGGGGAAAAAAGGACAAAATAGAAGTCGAGTAGTCGAGTTCTTCCTTGTATGGAAAATCTTAAATTTAGTAAAACCTACTTCATGGGAGAAAAAAGGAAAGCGATTTTTAGTTCGAATGGTAGTAGTTTTGATTCAAAAGTTTTTGAATGTGTAGTTGAAAATTGGAATTAAAGTTTTACTTTCTTATTTGGGAACGAATTAATGTTTTACTTTTACTAACTAGCAAAACACTAAAAGTTAATTTTTAGTAGGCAAAAGTTAAGACGAACATAGCGAATTTTCCTTTTAAGTTAATATTCCTTTCACTCTGTGTATATATTGTAGCTGCGCGAGGGAACGTATAATGTTGGTGATTTCATGACAAGAGGAGAGAGTTTGCATGTTGTAAAACCTACAACTACAGTTGATGAAGGTAATTCACACCCTTTTCTCTGTTCTGCCTTTTATTTTATTTTATTTCACGCTTATATTCTTCAACCTCTGTTTTTTATGTTCAGCATTGGAGATTCTTGTCGAGAAAAGAGTCACTGGGCTTCCCGTAGTCGATGATGACTCGAAGTTGGTAAATACTCTATTTCCTCTTGTTGCTTTGTTCTCCATTTTACATATTTTCTTATCAGAGAAGTTGCATATATGGTCACAGAGTTGGTTGGTATTAGCATATTTGATCAAAGTAAAATTGTGTGCTGCAGGTTGGAGTCATCTCTGATTATGATATATTGGCACTTGACTCCATCTCAGGTATCATTTGCTATTCCAAATGCACATTTTTGGATGTTACATACAGCTTTTAGAATAGCAGAGAAGAATAACTTTTATTTATTTGGAGAGTGGTAAGAAAATGAAAACCAAAATGCTTTTCGTGGGGCTAAATTGACAACTATAAGAATCATTTTACTTATTAGACACCTCATGTTTTCTGTATTAAAAGAACTTACAAGTTCACTTGTTTTCTCGAGCAGTTATGTCTGTAGTTATCTTATTTCCTTGTATATGAATTTCAGGTGGTGGTCAACACGATACAAACATGTTTCCCGACGTTGATAGTTCTTGGAAAGTATGTAAAAATTCGTCCATCCATGTTTTTGGACTTATTAGTGATTGATAACGCTTTACTCTTCTTCATTGAAACGATCTAATAAGTGATTGAAGATTGACACGCTTATCTATCAGAATTCAAGTTATTATTCATATATCCATGCATATTTCTTTATCGGTTTGTGATATTTTGAGCCATTGCAGACATTTAATGAAATTCAGAAGCTGCTCAATAAAACTTACGGGCAGGTTGTAGGAGATCTTATGACAGATGCACCCCTTGTTGTGCGTGAAAACACTAACCTTGAAGATGCCGTGAGGTATTAATCTCCTCTCTTTGATCATACTTTCCCTAACACAACTGTTGATTGAATTTCTTCTTTAGAATTCAAAAGGTAAATTCTTGGTCAATCTCTTTGATGCTGATTTCAGGTTATTGCTTATCACAAAGTACCACCGACTGCCAGTCGTAGACGGAGGAGGCAAACTGGTAATAAAATTCTCTCCTTGTTCTAGGCGATGGCCCACCCCACTTTTTTTTTTTAAAAATAAAAATTGCACAGTGGATAATAAGCTCTTGATTTCGTCCCTTTTAGTCTACTCAGTCAAAGTTAATCGCAAATCTCAAATCATTACTCCTGTCATGTAAAAAGTTTGTTTTTAACACACACCAAACAAAAATAAAAAATAAAAAATAAAAAATAAAAAAATTATCGGGCCAAAAAAAAAAATAGCTTCTCATGGTTTCCGTTTGTTTGTGAAGGTTGGCCTAATTACTCGAGGTGACATTGTTAGAGCCGCCCTTCAAATAAAGCGTGAAAGTGAAAAAATGTGATAACTCAGCATCACATATTTAATCAAACATTAGATGGATGATATCGATATTGGTTTTTCCTCTGGACCACAGTTAGAAGTAGCTATATTTTTCCTAAGTATTTGGAGGTAAGCCATTTATAAATGTTCAGAAATTTTGCAGTTGTTATAAGCTATAAATTGTGTTAATATCGAAGAGAAGAATATTTGGTTTCTAGTTGTTTGTGTTGTAATATAAAAAATGAATGTTATGTGGAAAAGACTTCTACTATTCTTTATACGATAATAGTATTACATGAATTTTATATGTGTGTGTTAGGATTTAAATTTTTATATATTTTTATGTAAAATATGAAAGAGAATTATTGGAATTGAATGATAGAAATTTGTATAGTATATCTAAATTCACGAGATATATGAATGTGAGTGATTTGACTAAATTCAAATTTCAAAGAAAGTGAATTAAAATGTATAAAAACTTGTAGCCTAATATGATAGTTGATGATTTTAATAAATCCCTCAAGAGATTTCTTGGGTGTTAGCCGCCAATTTTTTGAAGTTTTGATAAATTTTTATAAATTTTGATGTGAAATAAGAGAGAATGAGTGTAATTGAATAGTAAAGATTTATATAGTATATGTAGTCCCATAAAATATGTAGATGTAATTGGTTTGACCAAAATAGAAAATGAATTAAAATATATAAAAATTTGTAAAATTTGACAAAATGAGGCTGCTAAGGGACTGAGATTGCAAATATTTCCTTCAATTCACAGGTAAAAGAAGTCGAAACTTCTTAACAAACACCTTCTATGAAATCACCACTTGTAGTGTTTGCCACCCGCGATCTCCTCCTCATGTGGGGAGAAATTATTCTCATTATATGCCATATGTCAGTAGATGAATATATTTAAGAAATTAAGAATTAGGTCTCATTATTGATATGTTAAACCTATCTGCTGACATGTGGTATATGAGAAGAATAATTTCTTCTCACATGGGGAGAGGATCACTAGTGTAGTGCTTGTTTCGATTTTTTTTATTTAATGTTTGGCACAAAATTTTAAATGTATGGCCAAAAAATAAGGAAAGGTTTTTAAAAACTCTAAGCATGTGTTCGGGGTTTTTTTTCCCCAAAAATTATCTACTATTAAAAGTTAAAATAAAATATTAATATCAACCACACATCTCATATCATCATTTATTATTATATATAGATTTTACGGTCTCAACTACTATCTATCAAAAAATTTATTTTTAGAAAAATTTTAGACCCCCCAAAAAAAGTATGCACACTAAAAAAAAGAGTTCGTCTCTATGTTCTTTTTAAAATCTTTATCTGAATAATTTTAGAATCAAATATAATGCGTTCGGTAAAATTTTAAGTAAAATAAAAAAATTGATCAAATTAACCCCCTCCCTCCCCTCCAATGAATGTAGAGTGGGGAGGGAGGTATTTGATTTATTTTTTCACTTTACCTAATGCTATACTTGACCTCATAAAAATCCTACTCATCTAGTCCAATTCAAGAAGAATTATGTGTCCTAGTCAATACAAATGTTTTTATATTGACTGAAAAATACATTTTTAACCAAACCTATGATCAGGTCTCTAATTCTTTTTACATTTTAATTATACATTAAAAAAAATCATTTTTATTTGCTTCCATCAGCAGTGACGTTCGGTTTCATGGCAGACTCCAGCAAGAAAAGCTAAAGTGGAATTTGACATGGATTTCAAACTTTGTAATAAATGAGTTAGCAGACACACACGATTGAGATATCAGTTGACTCGCTGATGAACAGGCGGAAACAAGTTGCATTGTAGTAAGCATATATACTATTCCCAAGTGCATTCGTTTTCAATCCCAATTCACTCTCCAGTTTCCACCGTCCTCCTCCGCCACCGCCACCACATCTGCCACCACCATCAGCCACCAAAGCAGCCTCTGCCCTCTATGGAAGTAGAAAGTCCAAAGGTTGAAATATTTTTCTTCCCATTCGTCGGTGGGGGCCACTTGATCCCAATGATTGATCTCGCCAGACTCTTCGCCTCCCATGGCGTCAAAGCCACCATCATCACCACCCCAAACGAGTCCTCTGTTTTCGAAAACTCCATTCACAGAGACCACAAATCCGGCCTCGACATCAACTTTCACAACCTCATCCTTCCTCTGGACGCCACCCTCCAAACCCTCGATATGTCTGCTCCGCCGTTGACGGACACCTCCGTCCTCCAGGAACCGTTCAAGCATCTCCTCCTCCACCGCCGTCCAGACTGCGTCGTCGCGGACACCTTCCACCGCTGGGTTGCTGACGTCATCGACGGAGTTGGAATCCCTAGAATCATCTTCAACGGCAATTGCTGCTTTGCTCGATGCTGCGATGAGAATATCAAACGATTCTCACCACATTCTAAAGTCGCATCAGATCTAGATATTTTTGTCGTACCAAATCTTCCGGATAAGATCGAGCTGACTCGATCTCAGCTACCGGTTTTCATCCGAACCGGAACCGAGTTCCCTGGTCACTCGGGTAGAGCCGAGTCGAACAGCTTTGGACAAGTTGTTAATAGTTTTTACGATCTGGAACCGGCTTATGTTGACTATTACAGAAACGTGCTGGGTAAAAGGGCTTGGCTCGTCGGACCGGTGTCACTTCGTAACCGGAATCTTGACGACAAGGCCATGAGAGGCGAAAAATCGACCATTGATGAGAGTAGTTGCTTGAATTGGCTCGGCTCGAAGAAGCCGAACTCAGTTTTGTATGTAAGTTTTGGCAGCTTAGCTCGGCTAAGCTCTACACAGCTATATGAGATTGCTTGTGGTCTTGAATCCGCAGGTCACCCTTTTGTTTGGGTGGTAGGGAAGATTTTGGATGATAAGGGGAAAGAGAATTGTTTTCCACGTGGATTTGAGGAGAGGATTTTGGGTTCAAAAATGGGTTTGATAATCAAAAGATGGGCCCCACAATTATTGATCTTGGAACACGAGTCAATTGGTGGGTTTATGATCCACTGTGGATGGAATTCGACTCTCGACAGTATTTGCAGGGGTGTGCCCATGATTACGTGGCCGCTATCTGCGGAGCAGTTTTACAACGAAAAATTGGTGACTGAAGTGTTGAAAATAGGAATACGGGTGGGGAGCATGGAGTGGGCGTTGTGGAATATGGAGAGGGAGACGGTGGTGGAGAAGGAAAAGGCGGAGGCAGCTATTGTGAGGTTGATGGGCGGCGGTGACAAGGTGGCAGAGATGAGGAGGCGAGCCGAAGTGTTGGCAAAGGGTGCTACGAGAGCGGTGGAAGCCGGTGGCTCTTCATTTAATGACGTCGATGCTTTAATCAATGAAATAAAAAACTATCGATGTTCAAAGTGTTGAATAGTTCTCTATTACAAAATGCTAAAAAGGCATTATCAACTATATAAGAGTTGACATCAGTCGGTGGAGCCAGATATTTGAAATTGAGGGTGAAATTGAGGGGCACGTACATTGGTTCTCCGCAAGATATTTCTTTTTCTAGGAGCGGGCTAATAGAAAATATTACTGAAAAATAAGACCTTATTGGGGTAAATGTTTCATTTAAATAGTGAATGGAAAGTGGGAAGAAAAATGCTAGAAGTATACACAAAAATAAGACCTTATTGGGGTAAATGTTTCATTTAAATAGTGAATGGAAAGTGGGAAGAAAAATGCTAGAAGTATACACAAATTCACTACCACACACTACTACATCCTGTCTGTCACAAAATCTGAAAATAACCAAAATGCTTTTTTGAATTTTGGGAAGCACTTTTTATTAGTGTGTGGTATTTCTGTCTACAAAAAGTGTATATACTCCAAACATTACTCCTTTTAATATGAAGATATTAATCTCACATCACAAGCCACTACTCATCAGCAGCCAAACCTCCAGCCATTCCCACTTGAGCTTAATTGCTCCTTTGGATGCTGATGAGTAGTGGCTTGTGATGTGAGATTAATATCTTAATATTAAAAGTTTTAATTGAATGATATATATGTTAAAAGTTTGTTTGACCCTCATTATTTTAAAACTCATTTTTCTGTAATACCAATTTCAATAACTTATTTCTTTGATTCGAGAACTTTTCACATTTTTAATACTTTTGCATTATATTTCAACTACACATTTGAAATTTATCTTCTTAATTTTTTTCTATCAAACATATTCTAATTTTAGATTAAAGGAAAGTTAATACAAACATGATATTAGTTTCACAAGTCAAAGTGAAGTCGCGGATTTGTAGAAATATTAGAATAGTAGTAAGCAAATAAACTAAATTAATAAAATTCAAATCATTACTGGATGGACTAAACAAACTCTCTTAAATTATCGTTTACCATTGTGAGATAATAACATAAAATAAATCTCTTCAAAACTTGGGCCCCCCTCCCCTTCGCCACTAAGTTGACATAATGTTAAATAATATATGTGACAACCATTTACTTAAAAGGTTGATTTAAAATCAAATAATGCTTCGCTATTTCATTCTACCTTCAATTTTTCATTTCTTGATCAATATATGTTTCAGACTTATATATGAACTTATTTAGTAAAATTTTTAGACTAGACATAGAGCAATATTAAGTGGAAAGCAATTTTGAGAATAGAATCATGCGTATTAAAATATGTAATTAAAAATGTAAAAAATGTAATTACTTTGGCTATATGGAGTGTACGTGATTTACATTAATTTACAAATCGCTGAACTAGCATAAAAACCTACTATAGGAAAGAAAACGTGAAGCCACTCTAGAGTGAAAATAAAATGTCTTAATTGACCCAACAATGATAATTTAAGGTTTCATTCAACTTTGCATTGTGATTAACACTCATTAACTAATGTTTGTTGACTATTCAAAAAAAAAAAAAAAACTAATGTTTGTTAAAGATTATTAGAAAAATAAGTTTAAGACACGTAGTTGATAGATAAAGTGTAAAAAAAATAATAGTACAAAAAATTACTATCTCTGTCCCAAAATTATAACTTTTTTTTATCTTCACATAAATTAAGAAAAATGCAATTAATGATATTGAAAAAATACAATTTAGGATTATTTTCCTAATATGTCATCTCATTTATTAGATATTTTATTTCAACCATTCTATTTTGATGATATCAATATATATTGAATGGGAGCATAAAAGACAAGTAATATTTTAATTATATTTTTAAAAAGAATGTGGCATATATTTTAGTACGGACGAAAAAAGAATAGCGGATTATATTTTTTGGATGGAAGTAGTATTAATTTAATGTGAGTGGTTAAAAACAGTTATAGAGAAATAATTGTTAATTTGAAAATTGTATCGAATAAGTCCAAGGCATTGGGAAAACGTAATTTTCTTAAATGATACTTAAAAAAAAAAAATTCAAAACGTGTCAACGCTCGAGTTAATGTCTTTGTCTTTGTTCTGATTTATTTTGACAAAACAAGGCAACAACCATAACCGGGTGACACCGTTACAGGGAGTTCCTTTCTATCACGTCCTTTGCTTTCAACCAAAATTATAGTATTTTTAGAATCATTTTCAATAAGATTTTTATTGAAACTTTTCGATGATTTCCTAACCGACATATTGTATACTAAAATCATGTTTTAAGCCCATGATATAATTGAAGTTTTTATTATTTTTTATAGTTTTTTATGTTAAAAAATCGAGAGAATATGTAAAATTAAATGGAGGAAATTTTTATAGTACATATAGGTTCCAAGAAATGTATAAATATGATTAGTTTGATCAAATTTAAATTTTAAAAACAAGGGATAAAAATGATGAGTAAAAAAGTAAAAGCTATCATGGGCTAATTTAAAATAACGAGTCCACAGTTTTTGGGCAATTATTGCAAAATATTCAATATCAAAATACTTCTCAAATCTCACTACTTTTATTTCCTGAATAGAAAAGAAAGAAAACTATAGAAGATATTCGATTATCTATCTCTCCGCGAACAGAAAAAAATAACGGAAAAAGGGAAATTAACGTAGATGATTAAAATTACCCAAGCTAACAAACAAGGGTCATAAAGCATATTAACAAAAGATAGTCGAAAAGAATCAAGTGCAACAAAAATTATGAAAACAAAAGGCAAATTAGAAAAAAGAAGGAAATAAAGAAAATAAAGGCATTTATACAAGAATTAAAAAAACAAAAGATGTTTTATGCAAATTATGTTGTATGTAACATAATAATCTAATTGAAGTGTCACTAATATGAAATTCATGATGGTACTGAAAAATATTAAATCAACATAACAAATAACATAATTGAGTGTGTTAGCAAACAAATTTTTTCTCTTACTTTCTCATACATTTTAAAATTCAAATTTAGTCAAATAAATTATATCCACATATCTCGTAGGACCCACTTGTACAATTAAATTTTCACCATTCAACTCCACTTATTCTCTCTCTCTTCATACTCCTAAAAATATATTTTAAAAAGTGTGCTATTTAAGTGGCATGTGTGCGATAATTGTTGATTAAAAGGTGATGGAATAGAACAAGATCACACTAAATATATATGACGTCAACTAATACAGCGTGTGTTTGTGTACGCTTTTTTTTTACCTAAAATCATTTACTACTAAAAGTCAAAATCAAACATCAATATTAATCATATATTTCACATCATCGCTCATTATTATCTATACATCTCGTGATTCCTACCACTATCTATCCCAAAAATTCATTTTAGTCAATTTTTAGATAAAAAATATACACGAACACACGCATAATTTATATATCAATATAGCATAATCCATTGTCCTCATAGAAAAGTACAAAAAATATTACTTTTATTTGATTGGATGGTAGAAAAAGAATTATAATTTCAATAAAACTTATCTAAAAGCTTGTTTGATATACAATATAAAACAAAAAATAATTTTTTCAATTATGTTTTACAAAATTGATTTGATAATTTTTCATTTTTTATATAGTTATTCTTTACTTTTTTTCACTAGGGATATAGGGGGGGAATGTGATTTGAACCTAGTACTTTTCCCAATAAAGGGCTCAATCCTTAATTATTGAGCGTAACCCTTTGATCCAATTATTTTTACTTTTTAATCGCACATTTTCAAAATTTATTTTTTGAAAAATTCGATCAAACAAACCATTAAGAGTATCTTCAATGCACTAATTCTAGCAGATTTGCTCCCCTTCACACTATGTGTGCAGAGGACTTGTGCACATGCCTGTAAAAAAATTCGTGGGGTCACATCGGTCCCCCATCATTAGATAACAGTTATGTATTATTTATTTGACTTTAACGTAGATACTAAAATTTTTTTTTAATAAAATTGGAGGAGGTGGCGCCCTATGAGGGCACCACATCATTCTGTGTGCAGGAGAATAGCCGTGCTCATTCGAGACCAGGAATGTTCAAATACTCCCTGCCGATTACACGCGCCCCATTTTCTACTCCGTCCAGATTTGAAATCGACGATCTAGATTATCACGACGAGAGCTCGGTAATTTTCAAAATTTTTGCGTCTGGGTTGAATGAGCGGTCAAACTTTTTGGCCAAATTTTAAGCTAAAATTTGGCCAAAAAGTTTGACCGGCCCCACGGCATTCAACGGTATCGCAAAAATTTTGAAAAAATTACCGAGCTCCGTCTCGTCTTGATGAATCTAGATCCGGTCCCGATTTCAAATCGGAGATTGTTTGGACCCTCAAAATGCCCCGGGAGTTCTATAATTATAAAACTCCCGGGAGCACTTGATCATTTTTGCATTCGAGACATCATGCATTTGAGGGGGGAGAGACAGAGAGTGACACGTAATTTGAGGTGGGCCCATATTTTCTCCAAATTTTCTTAATTTTTCATTTTCTTTAACAATTTTTCTTTCATTTATCCTATTTTTTCTTCATTTTTCTCTCTCCTTTCCCGTGTCGCTTTCAAAAATACACATTCATCTACACATCTTCCAATATTATTTTATTATTTTTTTGAAGTTACCTCTATCTCTTTCTTTTTTTTTCACTCTTTCCACACTTTTTTCTTATACCTCTTTCTATTAAATTTCAATTAAAATAATTATTATCTCTATTTCTCTCCTCCACATCCATTGCATTGTAGATGCCCTTGCGTCAATCACACGGCATGGACCTGACCCTACTATCCCCCAACAATGGACCCCGGAAACAATTCAAATCATCTAAACATTAAGGCCTTGTTCTATTGGGTGTTAACCAAATCCGCACGCAATTCCGTATACCTCATACTCATTTTCAACCACACACACATTTCCCAAAATAATATTAATCACATATTTTTACACGGAATACCGCGCGGAACAACTAAACCCCCAATCAAACAAAGCCTAATTTGATAAAAAGAAAAAGCAAAAGAAAAAATCATCTCCTTCCATAATTATTAGTTTATTACGTACACGTTGAATAGAAAATAATGTAACTACGCAGTCCGCACAAATTCTCGGTTTCTTTCTCTGCACTTCCATGTGAGCAAAGCAAAGTTAAAACAGTACACTACGATGAAAACTAGCCCCAAATTCATACTTCTCCACCCTTCAATCCCCAAACCAAGCGGCGGAGGCGGTGGATCTGTAATTCCACCAGTCTCCCACCGTACCTTGCTTCTTCTATTTACGCTTTTCTTCACCGTTACTTTCACTTTAACCTTAATCACCACCTGGTACGCCGCCAGAGCATCTGCCGGTGCCACCGCGGCCGCAAGGACAGCGCTACCGAGCCACATCTTTGACGCGCTTGTGTATTACGCTTCCACCGACACCAATTCCTCCTCTGGCCGGATGTCCGCCGCCGAGCTGAAAACCCTCGCCACCGTCCTCCGCCGCTCAGCGCCGTGCAACTTGCTTGTCTTCGGAATTACACAAGAAACTCTCCTCTGGAACTCGCTCAACCACAACGGCCGTACAGTTTTCGTTGACGAAAGCTCGTACAAAGTCTCCAAGCTCGAAGAGAAGCAACCTGGAATTGAAGCGTACGACGTGCAATTCACCACCAAGGTAAGCGAATTACACGATCTGATGGAGAATTACAGAGAACAAATAACGACCGAATGTAGGCCTGTACAGAATCTGTTATTTTCAGAGTGTAGATTGGCTATAAATGATTTGCCTAATCACATATACGACGTCGCTTGGGACTTGATTCTGGTCGATGGACCCCGTGGGTACTTTCCGGCGGCACCTGGCCGGATGGCGGCCATATTCACCGCCGGAGTTTTGGCTCGAAGTAAAAGGGGCGGCGGCGGTGATACACACGTGTTTGTGCATGAGATTTACAGAGAAGTGGAGAGATTGTGCAGTGATGAATTTCTTTGCCGAGAAAATCTGTTGGAGACTGAGGATTCGTTGGCCCATTTTGTGGTGAGTAAAATGGAGGCTAATAGGGTTGAGTTTTGTCCCAATTCTAGTTCATCTTCTTCTTAATCGAATTAAAAAACTTTAGGACAAAGATGAGCTGTAGTCTGTAATTATCGTCGAGTGTAAAAATTCAATTATATTGGATAATTTATAGCTGTTCTATGGCTTGATAATGGTGAAAAGAAGTTGACCGTTTCTATCAAATTAATGATGTCTTCTTGATTTTCTATCAAATTAAATACAATGGACAAAAATTTTGAGAACCACATGTGGTTCCTTAATTACAAAATTGCTGAATCATTTTGAGAGCATATCTGACCCCTATTTTCATATCAGGGTGAGAGAAACTCAAGTAACTTAAAAAATTGTTCGGCAACACAATGACGGCCAGTAACGATCAATCAAAATTCTTGCCATAATTTTGATCAAAATTACAGGCAAAAGAAAATTTCTTGTAATTTGCAGGTTGTAACTAACCTCGAACAATTAATTACATGAAATATTGTACTTAAAAGTTTGTTTGTTTTTTTTTTTTTTTTTTAAAGTTTGTTTGCTAAAGCTTGAATATGGAGAAGAACAAAATTTTCAGAAATTGTGTTTGTTAAAAAGTATGACCTCCATCCCATAATTATAGTCCACTATTTCTTTTTAGGTCGTCCCAAAATATAGGCCACCTTCCTTTTAAAGATATTGTTAAAATATTAGTTGTCTTATATGCCCCCATTTAATATATATAGTTATTATCAAAATAACTTAATTGAAATAAAATATCCAATAAATAAAGGGTATAATAGAAAAATAAATTTAAATTTTACTTTTCCAACACTATTAATTACAGTAATCCATGGTACAGTAATCCATCCTAAGACAGTGGTCCAGTGCACTACGACATCCACAAACGATGTAACCTCATCTTCACAACCATTTGTTCATAAGATTTTTCCAAATATCATTGCCACAAGAGTTCTACTCTAACCATATTACGGTTTTTAATTCCAAATGTCGTGCTCCAGACCCACCATAACCCTTTAAAGCTCCAACTAACTTCTACGTGGTTTTTAGGTCTCCGTATTGTTTAGTTCGATAAGGACCTTTGAATCAATGTTGAGTCAAAATTTACTTACAAGAAAATATTGCAAGAGCAAACTAAATAAATATCTACATATATTAAACGGGATTTAAAAATTTACATATAAAGCTAGAGGAATTTTAAATTGTTACAGAAAACAGTCACAACCCAATGCCCTCATCTAGCTCCACAACTGCCTTATGATAACGCCCAGGTGATCCTGTTCAAAATCTCTTCGCCTACCAGTGATCTTGGACGTAGAAGACATTCTCAACCTGGAGAAATCGACTATTGGCTTCAACACAATCTTAAAGGGATCATCAATCTCATGCCATTTAAAACTACGCTAAACAAGCCATCATATCATATCTTCTGCTTCATTTGGCAAAATATTGGGTCCACATTCTCAAAACAGGGTTTCATATACAACCCAACTATAGAGTGGGAAAACGGTTGTAGGCTCTGTGAGCATAGGATTTCAAAAATTTATCTTCCCCATCGGTGGGTGGAAACCTAACCCGTGAGTGAGATTTGAAAATTTATTTATTTATTAATTTTTGAATCTCACTTACAGATGGGTGAGATAATCCACTTGACAGCAGGTGGGAGATCATCATTTCTTAAAACAGTATACATAATCAGAAGTATTATAAAGGATATTTAAGAGAGGCAGGAAGATGACTCAAGGGAAAGATCATTAACCAATTATATTACATTCTTGGTTTGAGAAAGTGTATCCAAAAATAAATAAATAAACAAATAGAAAAGGAGAGGGAAAGATTGAGCTGGCCTTGTATTCAGAAACCATGGAAGAGCATGAGAGCATCATCAAGATTCATCAAGGAAGACTCCAGAACCACTCTAACTTTTCCCAGGCGCCTGTATCTTTTTTCCAGTTCCCCTACCAGCTTTTCCTTAGGCAACTGAAGAATCTGGAAGGAGGTCACCTTAAAACGTCAGCAAACATGAAAATATTCACATTGTTGATAATCGTTAATTAGATCTTGCCTGACGAAACTTAACAATAATCATTTTTCTTACATTTACGTCTTACTTTCAACTATATATTCTGCAACAAAGAAATATTTTTCCCAATTCTCTATAACATTTTCATACTTTCCAACAAGCTATTAGGGTTCCTTTAAGAGCACCTCTTCATTTTTCAACAAGTTTTGTAAAAACTATTATTGATCAAGATTGAACAAGTACGTTAATGAAGAGCTACTTTTTAAATAAATAACACGTTTACTCAAAAAGAATATTAGAACAAGGTAAGTGTAAAGTGGATCATTACTCAAAAGCGCCTTCTTAGGTATTCTACGATTAGCAAACGTACTTTCCTGAAAAGTAAGAAAGCTTTGAGAGAAAACTGTTTAAGATGGTCACTTTCAGCATTCTGAAAAACCAATTTACCATGTCTTAGCATAGGATTGCCAGCTGCGAATTAACTAGTTGTTCTTAGTATCCTCTGATATAAGAAAGGAGCATAAATATACCTCTTTTTCCTGATCTAGTTCATGGGTGATTCGCAGTCTCAAGTTTAATGCAGCATGGTACATTTCATCAAGAACCTGTCCCCAAAGAGACTCCTTGTCTACTTCCCACAGCAAAAATGGTGTGTATCGTCCGGTCACCGAGACTTTCTGCACTCAGAATCTCAATGTTGTAAGCTTAAGCTCAAAGTTTCGTCATTTACTAAATATAAAAGCTACGAAGGCTGCATTCTACAACTCTACCGGCAAACAGAACAAATAATCTAACTTCAAGGGTAGAGAACGGCAGTTGAGATTCCGAAGCTTTTAAGTAAATAAATAAATATATTTCTAGTATCCTACTCTCATTGCATATTTCAATATTTGCAGTTGTTGCCACTATTTTTAAGGATAACAGTAGAACAATAAAATGCAATTATGTTAAAATCGTTTTGGCTTAAATGAACATGGAGAAAGATTCCTATCATAAAAGAACTGAAGGACTTCGGCAGAAGAAAATAATTGACTGCTTGTTTATTAGATTAGATTATAAATACTGCTTTAAACTGGATTAGAAAGAACTATAACTCAACTAAAGGCTTGTTAGCAAACAAATTCGAATTTGAAATAGGACGTGAATTTTGGAAAATTAGTGGAGATTTGTGTAATATATGTGGATCCTAAAACATGTGGATGTGATTAGTTTGGACAAATTCTATTTTGAAATAGAACTGGTTGGTCAACAAGGGCTCAAATTCTCTTTTAACGGTGATATATCAAATGGGATTATTGTTGTGTATGTGAGGTAATCTTAGATCTGAATGTTGGTGGGTTTTGTCCGATGAAAAGGGGTAAAAATATGGCAGGCTGAAGTGAGAAACACATAACCTCAAGCACCGTAGTGGCAAAACTGCACACGGTTAATGCTTTCACCCTATCCAAATTTAGGAAGTGGAGATGAGAATGCCATCACAAAAGATTTACCCAGATACCTAAATAATTTCCTCTATTTTTTGCAATGCAACTTTAATTTTCTGTTTTGAGCATTGAAAATTTTTCATGCTGATCCACAAAAATCCAAAAAAAGAAAAAAGAAAAAAAGAAAAAAGGATTTATGCTATGACAACAAAATTTGGTGCTTATTTCCTACAGAATCACATGGACCAGAGCATAAACACGATCTACTTCTTTACAAGCACAGAGAAGAGATACATGTTACCTCCATATGCAAGTAGCCATCCTTCCAGAGCTTGTACAGAATCTTTAATGCATCTTTCTTCTCAACGAATGTGGTGTCTGAAATCTAATAAAATTATAAAATGCATCACAAAACACACTTTAAAGTAAATTAATACATTAAATTATAAGCATATTATCTTTCACATTAATAAGAAATGCTAACAAAATTTGCAGGACTATTGAAAACAGGCAAGTTCAAAACAGCAAGTGAAAAATTATAGACCAAATAAAACCTGATCCCAACATTGAAAATGAGCAAAATGCAGAAAAACCTTCCCTGTTTAACGAATTAAAGAAACATGCTACTACACAGTGTCCTCCATGTGAAGACACTAGCTGAGAGAAACTTCAACTGGAACCATTACACTAGATCATGCATTACTACATTCATTCTCTACAGACATTTTAGGAGTTTGTATGAAGATGGAAACACCTGCATGTTGTTTAAGTCTAATTAAACAAGTATTGAATTTTTTGAATTAGTACTCTAATCTGAAAATAATTTTGATGAGACATCTGCTCCATGTCGGAGACTTGAACTCCCTTTTTTTTTTTATAGGAAACTGGGCCTTTTATTAACAATAAAAGATTCAAACAGTTACAATAAAAATGAAAAGTGGATAAGTCATCCACCAAGAAAACCAGCAAAAAACATAAATTAACACCACAAACAAAGCAAGAAAAACTACAGCCTGCTTGACACTATAGTACAAGGGAACTATTGGGGTCCAAATGAAACAAGAAATTCTCTAAGTTGCTGAAAATTCCTGCTGCTCTTGCCCATAATCTTGTGAAAAAAAAAAAATGATGCTATCCCAGATATCATCGAACGATCGCTCAACATGATAAAAAATTCTCCGGTTCCTCTCTGTCCATAATACCCAGGCTATTGAAATCACAATCAAATTCTATATGCCTTTTTTGATCTTCTTGTTGTCTCCAAAAAACCATTTGATGAGCATCAAGTCTAACCATTTCCTTGGTAGTGCACCCGATGCACCAAACAAATACAGAATTCTATCCCAAATTCCACTAGCAATCTGGCAATGAATTAATATATGGTAAATGTTTTCATCCACCTTTTTCCACATGACCCAATATGAAGGGGAAATGTACAAGAAAGGTCTTTTCAATTGCAACAAATTACAAATGTTTACCTTCACAAAGCAGCCAACCAAGCAAAACCTTTAACTTTTGATGGTACCACACTCTTCCAAATGAAAGTAAATTGAGGGAAACTAAAGCCACACAATGGATGAAGAATGATGTTCAAGAAGGATTTGCAAGGAGACCCCAATGATGGCATATCCAAATTCGTTTATCCAAAGTTAGTGGGCCAATCTTATTGGTTTCAAGTACGCTGAAAGGAGAAGTGAAATCATCAAGCTCTCTATCGCCAAAATTTCTAGAAAACTCAAGGTTCCAAACCGGATTTGATGAAGGTGGGAAAGAAACATCACAAATAACTGAATTGTTGCTTTTTGATGTCCAAAATAGATGGGGAAATGGCTGTTTCAGGGGTTGATGCCCAACCCAATTGTCTAACCAAAAACGGATTTTATTGCCCTTACCAACTAAAAATTTGGTGTTTACCACAAATTTATCCCAAATTCTTGCAATTGATCTCTATGGTGCAT
This sequence comes from Jasminum sambac, assembly GCA_018223645.1. Classification (NCBI taxonomy): domain Eukaryota; kingdom Viridiplantae; phylum Streptophyta; class Magnoliopsida; order Lamiales; family Oleaceae; genus Jasminum; species Jasminum sambac. The sequence goes on along the minus strand of CP073648.1, from coordinate 22,188,891 downwards.
GAAGTGTTGGCATCCCATCCATTAGAATGAAGGCTGTAACGACTAAGAATGATGGAATGCCAAAGTGAATAACACTCACCGGGAAACCGCCATAGCCACTTGCCCGACAATGCCATGTTCTTAACTTTAGATTACCTATTCCCAAGTCCCCATATTGTAAGGTTTTCTGCAGACATTTTTTGGAAGGAAAAAAGGGACAACTAATCCAAATTCTCAATAAGAGCCATTTTTATGTTCCATATAACAGAAAGCCTGTTGACCATCATAACAGCTTTAAATACAATATGGGACCACCTTCTTAGCATCTTTTGGAAGTGTTCCAGGGATCTTACAAATATGAGACATCCAATAATGCTAGAAGTGATAATTAGCTAGCTTTCAGAATTGATTGAGCATAAAGGCTTTCTTCTGAGAAGAATTACAATGTAGAACACTTGAGGTTGAATATGGGAAAATCACAAGAGATACCAAAGTTTATGAGTGCTACAAGAGTTATCGATCATTAGGGAAATAAGTATAATTCCAAACATATGTGGATTGGAAAAATAGGTTTAGTACTAGTGAAATTACATTGTTGTAGATAAATTCTCAAGGATGACTAATACATTATTAGAAGTAAATTTTCATGAAATATAATATTTGCGAATACCTTATCAGTCTCGAGAAGACGGCCAGATTTTGAAAGTAATCTGAACATCCTATAGGCTTCCCTTCCATATCTTTTCAGTACAACAGATTCCACCTGCAATGGCTCAATTAACACCAGATGTTTTAACCAAATATTTCAAACAAAAACCAAAGAATGAAAGGAACGAACTTCTTCAGTTTGAGCCAGTTCAATGATATTCTTCAGATCTGTAGAGCAACAAAAGCATCAAACATGAGAGAGAAATACCATGCATTAATCTAAGCAAAACTACAAACATCAGTAACAATTTAGCACTCTACAATAAACTATTAAGTACCAATGCTATACATCTCATCTATCCCAGTTGTAGGCATTTGACAGCCAAGCTGAACAAGGGAAGCTCTGATACGTTCTAAATCCATGGCAACATCCTTCTTTATCACCTCATCGTAAATTTCATTTATTGATAGGCCAGCTGAAAAGTATGATTTATGAGTTAGATGAAAAAGTAGTAAGCACTCTCCAGATAAAATACAAAACATGGAAAACAGAAGAGTTCCAGAGGACAGTGCACTGTCACACATGATAATTTCACATAATAACCTCCTACAGCATAACTATGAGTAAAATTCGATGGGGCCACTAGTATTCTCTGATGTTGCATGCTACAAGGAAGCATGTCAAAAGCATATGCACATCCACACCGTAGCCTAAATACAAAAAGAGGAATGCAATTCTCAGGAGATAAGAAATGGAAAAACAAACAATTTCTCTTCAAATTTTAAACCTCAAAATTTTCGAGAAAAATCAAGTTAATGGAATGAGGTGAAATAGGCGATAAATTAAAAATCTTTATATATGCGCCATTGAGTACAACAGCAATCAAATTACAACAACTTCTGCCGAGCCAGTTAAGCACAAAACGAAAACATGATACGAACTGAATCCAACTGTAAGGTACGGTAATTACCATGCTAATGAAAGAACTTTTATCCTTTCTTTCATCAGCGTTTTCAGTTTGTTTTTATGATGCAATTAATACACATATTGACTGAAAAATTTAGGTGGTTCATATGTCCTATATGATTTTTTGCCACTTTAAAGATATTCAACTTACACGAGAACATGAAAGGGTGTGAAGATTATGGTAACTTACCGGAATCAATCAGTTCTTACTCTACCATAAAAATCTAGATCTCCATCCAACTAAACATACTTTCAAACTTGTTAATCAATTTTCCAAAACTGAAACAATGGGATGATATTTGTAATTATTTAGATATTCATCATCCCATACATATATGAAATATCTGTATTTTCCAATTACATTATTTTATTTCTAATCACTGACAAAATAAAAAAAAATATGATTGAAAAGTGTCCAGTAAAGCTCATCGAGAGCAGCAGAAGTACAGAATCAAGCACATGGAAATAAGGAAGTTGTTACCTGATTTATCGGTTTTCACTATAGTCTCTGAACTTCTAGTTAACTCCAGAACTGCACTTAGAACTATGCCAGCCTCATTATTGAGTCGTGTCCTAGCATATTCTATGCAAGCCTACACCATAAGTAATTAATTATAACTTCAAGAAAACTGTGTTTTCCCACTTCAGTATTATCTCTATCTCAATGGAAGAAAGCATTCGTATTCAATCAATTACATAATCATAGTTCAATACTTCAATTATTGTAAAAATTAGTAAGGAAAAATGTCAACAGGAGGTCCTTATCCACTGGCATTTTTTACAAAAAGTTATTGACAATAACGAACCTTATGCCTTAGACAGCGCACAAATTCTTCGAAATTTACGCGCCAGAGAGTTTCTTTCTTTTTACCAGAAGCTGACAATTCTCCATCCGTGAAGTCTTGCTTCCACTATTTAACCCAACTAAAATAGTAAATTAACAAAGTTTTGGAAAAGGAAACTTCAAACTTAAAAACACACTAACCTTCTCTTCAAGCGACACAATATTGCGACTTTCCATACCCTTCTCCTCAGAGGAACCACTCAAGGTGTCCTCTGTCAAGAATCTTATTGACTCCATTGGAGCAGCTGTTTCCAAGGCCCGCTCTTCTTTGGTCTTTGGTGCATAAGCAATCTATTAGCATGTACAGTGTGGCATCAGAACTAAATTATGCTATCCAGTCATGGGGGAAAAAAGTTGACATAATAAAGAAAGGGTGAATCCAAAAAAGACATGGAAAGGACGCTAGCTGACAGATATCAAGGGCAACTCTAGCCCCTATCCCCATATCCCTACCCCGAGGTTACAAACACCAGAGATGGGAGTTAAACGACCATGAAACTTAGTGCTCGTTTTCCACACATAGGATACTTCTCGATCTAGTTGCAATTCTAGCCCTTCCCAGCTCGCATCCAGAGGTTACAGTCTAGTCTAAATTACCACAAAAGATAAAGCGTTAATCCACCACGAAGAGTGATCTTTTCCCCCAGCTATCGTAGTTCTTGATGGAAGCAGCTAGATGGGAAAGTTAATATTGAAAATGCACTGATCCAACATGAAATTTTGTTACTAGTCGCTGGGGAAAGCATGCAAAAACATCCAAACCCTCGATTCATCCATACATGATGTGCTCATGCAAGAATTTTCGCAGGCTGGTAAGACCAATTAAATCTCACAATTCTACATAAGCATCTCATAGCATTAGGAACCAGAGATAAGTGAAATCTAAAAGGATATTGATAGTTCATATATAGTTTTTACTAGGCAACAAGTTTATTCAAGTACAGGGACCATATTAAGCACAAGGTGTCGTATGCTCATTCAAAGAGCGACTACCTTAGCCGATTTGGCACCCCTTTTCTTTGCTGCAGTTTCTTCTTCAGAAGGAGGCTCAAGAAATGGCTCAGGGGCAGGACACCGTTCAACAAAACGTGCATTCAGAAGCCTACTGAAGCGCTCTTGTACAAGTACATCAGAATTATCTGTGCAAAAAATTTAAAACTTTCAATGAATTAAGTTGTTTGCTGCTTATGAAAGAAAGCTACTTCCTGTGACCATCTCATGGTCATGTGTGTACCCCCCAAAAAACAAGGTAAAAAGAGAGGCAGTTCCAAGATAGAAACAAGATGAGCAAGAAAACATACGTATAACTATGGATAATTGCGTCACTAGGATCAGGAAGGTGTTATACTAGTAGTACAAAAGTGAAGCAGTTTCAGATGTGACAAGGAATCTTTTCTGCTATTATATTCTGAGGCTGGGGCCGAGAGGAGAACATACATGTAGAGAGAGTATTGGGCTAAGAATGCTTTTTCTTTGATGTGTGGACAATAAGCGTGCGTTCGTTTCCACTTATTTTCACCTAAAAATTATGTATTACTAAAAGTCAAAGTCAAACATCAATATCAACCACACATTTCACATCATCACTCATTATTATCCACACATCTCGTGGTCCCCACCACTACACTCCACTTTTAGCAAATTTTTAGACAAAAATAAGTACACACGAACAAACACTAAATAATCATTCGCATCAATTAAGAACAGTGCACTAAAAGGTAATTAAGAAACAATTCACAATTCATGCATACATATGTTTTAAAGTTGAAAATGGAGCAAACAAGATCTTGAATAGTCATGCAGACCAGACAGAAAAGACTGGACTATTCTTTCGATAAATATAAAGTTTTAGATAAGGCCAAGACAAAAAGGAAATATGAAATTGTTGAGTTGATAGGCTGACTACTATTTTAAGCAGTAACACGGGAAAACTCTTGAACTTAATTCTGCAATCCAGTAGGCCAATTGTTTTCCAGCAAGAAAGTAAGCACTATCTGCCACTAGAAATTAAAACTAGAAACCGTGAATGGTAGAAATCTATTGAAAATTAAATTGAATATATTATAGCTAGCCTTAAGCTTATTAACCGGATAATCATAAACAATCCGCAATACATAGGCCAAGAGGCTTAAAACAACCATGAGAAGGATAAATAAAAGTTTTATGACGAAAGATCTTCAACCCAATCAAACTGAAAAGTATCATCCTCGAGAAGCACAGAAGAGTATAATAGAGAGTAACTTGACCTGGTGTCTGCTTATTCCTGTCAATAATTTGATTGAGTGAAAGCCTTCCATGTTGAAGCAGCCCCTCAAAAATGCCTAGGCACTAAATGTACCAACACATACTTCATTAAGAATAACTACAATAATAGCATTACTGATAAATATATCAAAAATAATTTCAACTTCAAGTATCACAAACATGATTAATAACCAAAAACGTAACAGCAAAACCTTACATCTTCACCCAGTTCTTCTGAAACAATTTGCATGAACTTTGGGAACCTCATTTTGTGAATCACATTGTCAAATATCGCCATGTATTGCGTAATAATTTTCGGTGCCTCGCCAAATGCACCTAAAGGTGAAAATAGCAAAACATCGAGTCAACAAACAGAACTAACAACACATTCAACACAGTCATGTTTTGAGGCCAATAGCAAACCTTCTTGCTGAGTCGAGAAGGCTTGGACGCAATTTTGGTGGATCAAAACACGTAAACAGTTTATGACAATTTCTCTGCTCAGCTCTGTGAATCGAATTATTTGAGCGAGAGTTACAGTTCCACGGCTGAGCAAACACTCGCATACTTTCTGCAACAAAACAAGAACTGACGTAAATAAATGTTCAGAGAAAGAATGGCGAATTAATATTGGAGATTGTGTGAAGCCATTACAGAGCAGAAGTCGCCATAGGAAGTCGAAATCAAATAGACAGCAAGTTTGATTCCGTGCTGCGAGACCATGGCTGCATAAGAATCAAGTAAATTATTATAGTGCATACTTGGCTAAATTATCATATTAAACAATACTACTCAATCACTTAAAAACACCACTCCAATCATTTATACACAGTTAAACCTTTGATTGGCCAATGCCGTTCGAAGATATTGATGATCGGAAACCAAAGCCATTAATTGGAAAAACTAGATGACACTTCCATAGATAGTTTCATAATCACAGAGTTGATGATGGAAAACTAGTATACCGCTTCCTCGCGGTGGATCCAACCATAGATCATATTTATAATTGAAAGTAAATAAATATAAATTGTGTTTTTCATTACTTCATACTATTTGTGGTACAATTAGTTTCTGAAGTCTGTATTATTATATTTTTTGGAATTATCGACCAATATGTAAACGTGCAACAACAGGGTGAAATAGGCTTGTGGAAGAATGACTCATGAATAAATAAAAATAGTTGAGATTATTATCACTGATTATAAGCTCATATTTGTCCTTCTATTTATTTAATTAACCAATGGAAGTAATAGTAAGGTAATTTCATGCACATACACGAACACCTGCGTACCACATGGCATGCGGAGATGCATTGTGTGTGTATGTCAGTTAATAAGTATATCTCCACTTATCATATACATTGTAGACTTGTAACATAGTTTTCAAAGAACAGAACAAGGAGATAATGTTTCGTCCCGATACTCCATTCCTCTCATTTAGCAGGGAAATATTTTCTTTTCATTTGATTGAATGGATGATGATGATGATGATCATAATAATAATAATAATAATAATAATAATAATAATAATAATAATAATAATAATTTGCAAGTGTAAATCTTCTATAGAGGAAATTAACCTCGAACAATAAACATGAAACAACTGTGATTTGGGAAGCATCAGAGATATGAGAGGGGGAAAAACGTTCATTCATCGAGTGCCCAAAATAGAAGAGAGAATGTTTTGAAAAAAAAAGGGAGAGAGACTAAGTTGGACAATGAGTATGTAAATAACCTACCATACCAACTCCTCAAAGCAAAAAAGAAGATAAAGTTAAGAAGTATAAAAGAGTTCCTACTGGTGGCACTAATGTGGAAGTGACACCAAAAACTCAAATAATACTTTTAGCAACAGAGACAAGCAACATTTTGAGAAGCTACATACATCCAGAAGACATAACTAAAGATATAATGTTAAACAGCCACCCCTAATTTTCGATTTTTCATGCAAGTACCTTGAATCCTCAATTATTATACAGTGGTTCATGAATGTTTCACTTGCAATCAGACAATGTTTTACTTGCAACAGGAGACTATGTATGCTTTTCTCACTTACTGTATTACTGGATTTGTGTTTTAAATCCGCCAAGGGCACTACGTTATTCAAATATGTATGTCGCATGGTGGTAATAAGATACAAATTTGACAAGAAAACAAGGAAAGAAAGATTTCAATATCAGAGAGAATAGAGGACTCATACCTGAAGCGTTTTGAGTTGTCGAGTTTTTCAAAATGTTTCTCAATCTCTTGAGCCTAACAACATTGACAAAATGACAAGTAAAACTATGTCAAGGACTAGCTAATGATAACAATCTTCCGTCAAGAAAATCATCAACATCTGAGTTGAAAATCATAATGCCAACAACATCAATATACCATCTTTGACCAAATTCATAATGGACATCAACATATAGCCCCCGTTTCCCAACCATTTTTCCACTTTTTACCATTTTTTACAACTTTTTTATTCATTCTTTCTTTACCCTAAATCAATCACATCCACATATCTCATCACATCTACAAATCTCAACCACTCAACTCCACTCATTCTCTCCCCTCTTTTACATTAAAAGCCTTTAAAAACCATTATAATCTATTCCCTAACACACCCATATGCAAGCTTAGTTCGACAATAATTGGCTTCCAGCAAGAAGAGAACAATGAGATATAACAAGAATCTCTGGGACTTTTGGAAAAGGAATGGGTAATTGGGTATTAATGTCTATTGGCATGAACAAGAAGCATAATTTTGACGACTCTATCACATGCACAAAACACTAGGAATTATGCGTGTTAATGGAAACATGTAAAATATAATCTGAATGTTTCGATTTCTAAATTGAAGTTCCACATCACTTTTGTCACGTTGTTTTGCAATTTTGGAAGAATTTTGAGACAATTTAATTGTAATTTGAAATAACTAAATTGTAGAACATTACAGCAACCAAAATAAGGAAAAACTTGGTCTAGAGCAATGCCTTTCTTTCAATTTCAGTTTTTTAGGAAAACCCATTTTGTACCAGGCCCAGAATCTCTACAAAATTTTCGGAGGCATCTTCAATTGCTGAGAAGAGTAGCATCTTTAATTGTTGAGAAGAATTCAGGTATTGAATTGAACCCAATACAGTAAAAAAGCGTAAAGGTTTTATCACAATTGGACAGAGCTCAAAATTTCAGTTCAGTAACTTAAACCACACTTTGCTTTTCAAGACAACTGCAGTAGATCGCAACCACTTGGTTCCCCGCTATTATCACCCACAGGCATAGCCAATTATGAAACACAGGAAAATACAGATAAATACATAAGTGCCTATAGAAAAATATATATGCATATAATATATATATATATATATATATATATATATAATTGATGTAGGAACAGAAATGGAGTGAAACGATGAGAATGAGCACACGAAGCACTTTGTGGGTAGTACATACAGTCTACATATTTCACCGATTACAGTTGAGACATGAATGAAACCATTCACTACCTTCCAAGTGGTGATGAACAAGTCAAACAGGAGTCACTGCATACTGCCAGTCCTGTGATTTTTATAGCCTGAGACAGCATATAAATTAAATGCCCTAGCAGTAATTGACAAATTAAATGCCCTGGGCACTAATTGACCAATGCAGCGATCCTTAACAGAGTGATAATTGTTAATTAACATGCTAAAAAATCATAATAGCAAATTGTGATCAACTTTTTATTGTGATTAAAATTATATTGGTTAAAATTGTTATAAGGTTTACAAATTCACAAACAGTTATGTCATTTAATAATTTAGAGTGAATAACTTCATAATGAAAGAATCACATTTTTTTTTAATCATATAATCACCAATTAATCACAATTCACAATTACACGAACATTACTAATCACATTTCACAATTACATATCAAAATCTCACAATATATTAATTAATGGAGGAAAATCGAAAAGCAAACCAAATCAAATTCTGCAATCAATTATCAATTTGTAGCTCCCACAATCTGTAACGTAATAAAAAGAGAATCAAAGAGGGCGTCCAAACACAAAATTTCCAATATGCAACTCCTAAAATCAACAGCGGAAGAAGACAATCAATGTATCAAAGAATATGCCAAAATTCCAATTCAGTAATTTCATTTAGTTAAATAAAGGAGAACTTAAACATAATTACATAAGTTTTCAGCATCAGTATATTGTACGCTTGGTCATTTCCTTTTCAACATATGACACAACCGTTACAGTCAGGTAAGGGTTCATTAAAGACTTTCATCGAACAGTTACTGTGTAAGCAATAGAATTCAAAATGCCAGTCACTAAACCCACACTTAAAGCAGATAACTACATTTTTAAGGAAAAAAAAAAAAGGGACTCTTTTTGAGAATCTCAGCACGTTGAAGAAGATGAGTGAAAATTCGTAATTGACTTCAGGAAAAGTCAGAGTAATCACCCAGACCGAAAATAAAATACCAAAGTTACTAATTCCTTTTTTAGATTAAAGAAAGAACCTCATAACAAAAACAAATTTTATTTGAACCATTGAATTAAACCTCAGAGCACAGCTAATAATGAATGACAAATAACTCATAAACACAAGTTATACAATTAGAAGAAAACTAGCATTTGGAATTTAGAAACTTACAATTACAAATGAGTCGGTGGATCAGAAACAACAAAAATGCACTGGCTATTGGCAATGGCGACGGATAAAAGAAATTGGCGGCAAGGGAGTGATGAAAACTTCTCCCTTTTTCCCTCTCCTTCCAGCTAAAGATTGAACTGGTGCCCCTTTTTTGCCCTCTCGAAGTGCCTGTTCCTCTCTCTGCATTTAAACGTAATACGCCTGGGTTATAGAACTGGACAGGGCATTTAAGAACGGGCTCAAATTGTAATCCGTTTAACTGGTGGGCCTCATCAATTAATAGCAATTAACTGTGTTTGGGAGACCATCGTCAACAAAATGATTTTTAACTCGTGGTTGAAAAAAAAAAGAAAAGAAAAAATTTTATAACTTATTTTCAACTACTCACCTTGCTTGATTTGACATTTCTTTTATTTTTTTATTATATTTCAATAAAATTTTCTTTTATATAATACATTTCTTTTACATTTCAATCAACTTAAAAAAAATTATTTTCTCAAAAATTTCTATCAAGCATATTTTTATTGTACATTTTGGAAGGATTATGAACAAATTTTACATTAGTGGCTGAAAAGTAAATAATAATTTTTTAGAAAATATTAAAAGAATGTCATATTGACAAAATTAATGATTCAAAATAGTGTTAGAAATAAATAATATGGGAAGTAAAGTGTGCCAAGGAAGTCGGTAAATTTACTTTCATGGTTTCGTCTTTACGGGTAGAGACGTGAATGAACCGAGCCCAACCCAAATTATAAGGCTTGGGCTCAGAGTGGGCAAGTTTTTTTATGAGTATAAGCTGAATTCTTTTTACAAAAATAAGGCCCAGCTCAGCTAAGCCAGTGCTCGGTCCTAGCGCGTGTTAAAATGTGTGTAAAAATAAGTTTTTATATGTTTTTATGTGATATAGAAGAGAATGAGTGAAATTGGATGGTGGAGATTTGTGTAGCATAGGTAGGTCTCACGAGATATGTGGATGTGAAATAGAAAAAAAATGAGTGGGATGGAAAAAAATGTGTGAAAATATATAGAATAACACCCCCCTAATCGACCAGACTCGGACAAATTTTTTTTTCTCCCAATAGAATGTACAAAAACTGATCGAAGTATTCACATTTACAAGTAAGTAATTGATGTACAGCCTTTAAATTTTGAACATGAATAATTGTTTTACTTTGACACGATAGATACTCCTCCATTACCACAAAGATAGGCCTATAACTATTTTACAAGGGTTAAGAAAAGCTCAATTAATGCTGTTGAAAAAATAAAATTCAAAAATATTTTCCTAATAATTTATTCTCTTTAATTTTCTAAATATTTCATTTTAATAAATTTATTTTGTTGATAACAATCACATTAAATAGGGGTATCTAAACCAGTGGCGTAGCCAAGAATGTGGTTCAGTGAGGGCAGTGGCGAATCCAAACATTAATAGTTAGGAGATCACTTATGATAATTCTTCGCAGGTTTTTTTTTTTTAGGTAGGGCCCATTGTCGTATAAAAAAATTTACCTACGAGAAATATTAACTCACCATCTAGTGCAATGCTAGCTAGGTCAGAGTGCAATGCTAACTAATTAACTAAATACTCAAAATAAATTACGGCTATTTATTAGTTAACTAGTTAGCTAAATACTAATTAACTAATTAAAAATTAATGCTTCCAACAATCCAACTACCAAGCATCTATATAACAATCCAAAAATTAAGGCTTCCAACAATCCAACTAATTAAAAATTAAGGCTTCAAATCTAAAAGATTATCTAGAAAAATTAATAGATATCCCGTTTCTTTTACCCACCATAGATTACCAGAAGAATCTATATAACTGGCCAATATCAAGCTTTAAGAGAACTTAACCTCCATAATCATTTCATTAGTGCTTCAATTCAACTTTGATATAATTCTTATCCAATTTAAAGGGAATCATTTGGACGGCAATTTAATGGTCCATTTAGTGCTTCACTTCGGTTCATTTACCACTACAACTGAGGTTGGCATTAGTATTTGCCTCCAAACTAATTAGCTAAATACAACCTTAAAATGTTAAAGGTTAACTTGCCAAATTGCCAATCTACAAACTACAAAGTTCCAAACAATGAAACAATGATACAATTATTAAATCAATTAATCACTAATCATTAACCCTAAATCTAATTACTAAATTAGATATTAAAAAATTAGGGTTTTTTCTATATACTACTAGAAACAATAATCATTAAACACTCTACATCTAGAAAGAGGAAAAGAGGAGAGTAAAAATCAAATTAACTCACTTCGAATTTCGAAGAATCGAACTGAAAAAGCCACAAATCGAGATGCAATTGGACTGTGGAGGCATGGACGAACAAACCAGTGGACTGTGGGCTGTGGAGTACTGGAGTGGCGCCGGTGTCAGACTGCGACTGCTCTGAGAAGTGCCGCGAGTCGCGAGAGAAAAGAGAACGAAGAACTGAAGAAGGCTGAAGGCAAGAGAAGCTGAGTCTGGCCGTCTGGGTGGTGAGTACGAGGTTCTCAGCTTCTCAGGTTCACTTTGCCTTTTTCAGTTTTGGGCTAGAATTTTGGCCCAGCTTTGTTTTTGGGGCCAAATTCTTTTGCGTTTCCAAAATTGAGTCAGGTCCATTTTCTTTGTTCAAGGGACTTTTGCAGAGCCCACTGAGGTCAATGGACCTCTCACTGGGCCTGAATTGCCTCCTATCTAAATAAACTAATATTTCAATTAGAACTTAAAAAGAAAGTAAACTACTTTTATGAGACAGACGAAAATAAAATAATGTATAAATCTTTCTTTGTGAGACGGAGATAACAAGTGAAATTTATACCAGAGTTAAACATACAGATTGATAAAAAAATAAAAATTAGTGTGTATATATACTGTTAAAAGTAATTTTAAAAAATGCAAAGTTTTACTAATCGAATAATTCAATTTACAAAAGTCCGAGATGTGCCTCATTTCCGACTGACTTGCCAAGCTTTGCAAACCTTGCCCAAATCAACTTCGTTCTCATTTTAACCCCCAATGAAATAATCTCTCTATTTTTAGTTTTGTGTTATGAATAATTGAGAATAATTTGGTGGTTATGAATTATGAGGAATAATTTGGTGGAGGAATAATTTGGTAAAAGATGTAATTATTATATGTGAATGACTATTATACCCTTGATGAAATTATGTAATTACTTGTACCATTCAAGCTTTCCTATAAATAGAGCTCAGCTATTAATGAAATTCATTCCTAGAATTCCTCAGAATTCATTCTTCTAAATTCTCTATTGTTTCTATACTTTATAACACGTTATCGACGAAGTCTCTACCATTTCGAGTAATATGAAGGGAGTATCTTCTACGCTTGCATCTATGATGAACCTCTCAGACGTAAACCTTAATATTAGTCGGATTAATGTCTCTAAAACTACGCCACGTAACAATTCTCCGGATCAAGATTCTCTCCTCTCAAAATCATCTTCATTCGAGATCTCCATTATTCTTCTTCCTATTCTCTCACGATCTCGTTCTCTTTCTTCAAAGACGCAACATTTATAACTTTTCTCTCCTAAATTGTTTAATTATAGTTTAATAATATTATATTTTGGCTTAATGATGATTATTGCATTATGGCAATTCAAGAATTAGCAAATGGAGGAAATACGTGCTCAATCGCTTTCTACCAGTTAAAAGGAAAAAGGTATATATAAATTATATTACTTTATAATATAATAATATATTAAACTATAATATTCGTTTCTCAGATATATGAAAGATATACGTTATCAAAATCAAATTTTCTACTCCATTATACTCATTTAACGAGAGCTTCGATTTGACACTAATATTGATAAGGTAAACTTTCAAAAATTTGCAAAAACAAGATCTTAATTTTTGAAAAAGTTACAAAATAGTCCTTGAACATTTTGATATTGATAAATTGAAGTAGAAATGAGATAATTTTCAATCGTAAAACATTGATAAAATATTTTTGGACAATTTTACTTTATGAATTGAATGACAATTTTACATTTAGGTAAACCACCTAATTTTAACGACAAGAAAATGGATAGAATATTCAAATGAAGAAATTCTAAATCCATTGATTATATAAAATGGCTTGAAGTCCATTTGAGTTAAAAGATCGAAATATTAATGTAACTCCCAAGAGTTCAATTACATAATGTACTTATTCTAGAAGGATAAGTGTGCGCTTGTAAGTAATGAGTATTTGTTCTGTAGAAGAACAACCGCTCCCGTAGGCGCCAATATTTAATTCTCGCACTTTATTTATCGCATTTAATTCTTGCAATACCTCCTACTTGATGATGGGTTCAACTGGCACTAAACGGAAGGTTTTATATATTTCTCAAGACTTTATATGCGCAAGTGATGGGTAATAATTTCTACTAAGTATCCTACTCCTCAAGAAGTAGTTAAACATTATGCAATTTAATTCTTATTTAAATTCCAGTAAATTTATATTTATTGTAATAATTCCCATAAGGTAGGTTCGACTACCTATTGGAGTGAAATTTAATTTTTAATTTAAATTACGACTTTAGATTTTCGCATATATTTCAATGTGGTGGGTAATACTACACGATTGGTTATAACTAATCATACTCACGGTAAGAAGTAGCTGATCAAATATTCTAATCCTACCTACCGAAGAAGTAGACGATGAAAATAAAATTACTTCTCCATATATCTAATATTAATGGAAAATTGAGCAAGTGGTACTTAAAGCTACCATTGGATAAATAGATAAAAGTAAAATACTCAATAGGTCCCATGTTGATAAATCAAAGAAAATATATCGCATGGAGAGATATATGAAGTAATCTCATCGATGATATGAGATTGTATTAATATGAGAATAAAATGCTCTTGAAGAAGCATAATCACTAGATTTACGTATTTGAATAAAGCCAATATGATATTATTATTACTCCGTAAGACAAAACAAAAGTTTTAACATATTGAGAATATCAAAGATGACAATAAACACTCGAAAATATAGAAATATTTAAAAGAAAATATATATTGAACCCATAAATGAGGATGCGTCTCGAGAGTATAAATACTCTGAACTCTGCCACCCCTAACATTCGGTTCATAATGAAAGATCCAAAGGATCTCTTTTTCGCTGACACCGATGATCTGTGACCATGGGTTTCACTTCCACAGATTTTTGAACATATGATTGAATCTTGATGAGTAGATCAAGAATCGACATTAGCGAGAAACAAGTATATTTCTCAATGCCGAGAAATAAATTTATGTTCTACACTGATCTAGTAAATGCTAGCAAACCATCGAAGAAATAATTAATATTTAATAAACCTATGGGTTTGGTATGAAAATTCCAATTGCAAATGACGCTATATTGAATATTTCCTCCAGTATTGTTATAGCCGCCTGAAGAACAATAAAAAGCTTCACTATTGCTCATCATGTACATCGGCAATATGGATGGATTGTGTTTGTAGCATCAATCCAGCTGGACTAATGACATTTCTAACTCCAATTCGATTACTGCCTCCAATTGGGCTGAAAAGGTACTTATGACACTCTTATCCCCATAATTGTGCCGCCATCGTGAAGACTCTTAATAGTTTGTTATTAGTCCCTCCATATAGTATATTGATATTTTGTTTCCTAACTCCCTTACAGTCAGTTGGTCCGCCATATCCACATATTGGATATGACCTACTAGTCTGGAGCCACCAAGAACACATAATATAGCTTTTACCTAGCGAGGTAAAGATTGACTTTACATGAGATGATTCGATATCTCAATCTCCATCTCCACTCTATCTTCTCTTTCAACGAATGAATGATAGATATATGAATCCTCTATTTAAAGAAAAATTTTCAAACCAATAATTGAGTGCACTATTTACTTTTTGACAAATATGAAAGAGAAAAATCTGAGAAAAAATTTAAGTAAAAATGACATATATCCTGTCGGTGATAGAAAATAAACTAAAAAATCTAAAATCAGCGATATTTACAAATAAAAGAAAAATATTGATATTCTATATTACATAAATTTGTCTTACATAAATATGGGAAAATCATTATACTAAGTTATTCTACTAAATTTACAAACCGATCTTTTAAAGTAAGTATTTCAAGACTATAAAGTGCTTGTTGATCTTTGAATTTGGCCCATAAGGCCATTAGCTCACCTTTGCACGTGTCCACTAGGATGTGTCTCAAGAGCCTCAAGAATATCATCCAAAGGCTCTTACTCAATCCATCCTTAATGAATGCTATTTTATCTTCTTCGCTTCGGACAAGTACCTGCACAGATTTACATCGTAGTGTCACATGTCCACCGAGCACACTTGTAGCATCCTCCTAATCTTTTGCTCTCCGCTTTGAAAACTACTTTTACCCATACCAGGTATGTATTTAGAAGGAATTGAAACTCACCAGATAATGTCAGACCTTTACTTTAATCAAGCGTCGATATCTTGTGGGATACCCTTATTCATTAGCATCCTTAATCTTTCCACCTACATCGATAAATCCTTTTAGGATTTTGGTCGTAGTGATGGATAGTATTTTCAAGATTTGAGAGCATATGATCCATTATAATGTATAGACTCTTGTTAGGATGAATTTTTGCAATAATTTTGATGATTTATTTATAGAATAATACGACGCCAGAGAAATAAGACTGATTTTAAATAAAGCGTAAGATGTACGATTTCTAATTAAATAATAGGATGTGATGCGTATGTATGTCAGAATCTGTTTGAACAAGAGTAGACAATAATGTCACCAAAAGATGATGGAATATGTCGTGAATTGTTTCTACATGATAAATCATGTTGAGCACTATACAGATACTAGTGAAATCGATATAAGAATTTCAACTAGAAGTTCAATACTGCTTGCAAAACCGATTGACCATCCCTTGGTTTAAATAATTATTGAAATCAATATTTCAAGTGAAGAATTAAAGGAATTCTTCAATGATTGTTCTCGATAAATGATGAAATCATTACTAGCCAATATTGGAAATAAATCCCAAATATATCCGGAATAAAGGATGAGAAATATGGGCCCATTCATCCTCCATGTGACTATTTCTTAGATATTATGATATGGATCCAATTAGATAGTCACATGTGTATATGATTCGTAATTTGAAATTTATTTAAATATTTGCTCACGTGATATCGCATGATTTGCAGATTTAATGATAAAATTTAGTAAATGTATATCCTAATACTTGAATAAATCCTCAAGGATTGAGTATGCGCATACAAGTGGGATATTATACTGACAAATTATTTAAAGTCCTCAAATAAATTGTCGATATCGAGAATAGAATCTGCAAACTATCTAAATTCCCATATTAAAAATTTGAATGATGAGAACATATATGATTAAAATCATACCAATCAGATGAGTTTTGGTGTTCTAAATTTTCTAAAGATGAGGGGGAGTATTAAAGGTTAAAAATGATATGTGAAATGCATCATGTTATATCCTCACAATTAAAATATGAACTTGAAGTTCAAAGATGCACAAAAGATGCTATGAACAATCACATATATCGCTTAAGATGTTTTGATAAGTTAGCACGCTGTAAGCGTTGATATTATGAGATTTCAAACATATATATCAAAGCAAATTATAAAGATGGTCTTAATAATGGAGGCATATGTATGCTTGAAGAGTATATAGACATAACATATTGTGTAATCCTACAAGAGGATTAATAATGAGATATCTCGATAAAGTTATGTCGATATGGGGAAAGAAATGAATTTGAAAAGTGTCGACACGATATGAAAATGTAGCTACATATGATCAATGATAAATGAAAATATTGAGATATATTGAAGATGATAACTGGTGAATGTGAAACTTTGATTTATGAGATGATGAGATGATGATGACTGGTGCTCAAGTTTAAAGATAAACATGGTGGTCATTATATGTTGCATGCTCATGAAAGTTAAATTCACTGATCGTGTATGTAGTACCTAAAAGAAAATTAAAGGATCGGGTGAGCTAAGCTCGTGTTTATAAGTACTCTAAAGGGGAGCGTTCTCTGGGAATGAAATAACCTATTAAATGAGTATTAAATGTTAAATGATATATTTTAAGTGTTAGTTAGTTATGAAAGTTTACTTATATGTTTACATGTTTTTATGATGAATTTATATGCTTTAAATTGTGTGTTTTGAGACATGTGTTCATGGTGAATGTTTTGTAGTTGTGTAAGAAAATTGATGCACTCTAAATGAACAAAGAGTATAAACCAATGTATATGATACTCATACAAATGTATGAAAGATTTTGAAATGCTTGCAAAGATACTTGTATAAAATACGCATTGCACTCTTTTTCCCTTGATCGAGGTTTATCCCATCGGGGTTTTCCTATAGCAAGGTTTTTAATGAGGCAACTTTAAAGGCATATTCACATGAATAATGTACTTTTTCCTTCATTATGGTTTTTAATTCGGTTTTTCCTAATAAGGTTTTAACGAGGCATATTCATGGTATATTGAACGATAGGAGAAATTGATACAGCCATGTCATCGTGGATCAAGTTATAATGGAGCTAATGCTTTAGATCCAAACGACGATGATATTGAAATCATTTACCGTAAGTAAAGATATCGATTCAAGATATGAAATCAAACTAAAGAATGCACTTTTTCCTTCGATCAAGTTTTTCCCACCGGGTTTTCTTGACAAGGTTTTAACGAGGCACATGAATACTCCTATACCGAAGACATCAGGAGCAATGTTTTGATATGAAGGATATAACCACTCCAAGCCATCCCGCAATGATCGGTTTTAAGTTTTTTTCCCACTGGTTTTTAAACAAGTTGTACATATTTGTATTAATAGTCATTCAAGGGGGAGTGTTATGAATAATTGAGAATAATTTGGTGGTTATGAATTATGAGGAATAATTTGGTGGAGGAATAATTTGGTGGAGGAATAATTTGGTAAAAGATGTAATTATTATATGTGAATGACTATTATACCCTTGATGAAATTATGTAATTACGGTTGTCTGGGTCAAGCTTTCTCCTATAAATAGAACTGTCATTATTAATGAATTCATTACGGTAATTGTAATTCATTCTAAATTCTCTCTATTGTTTCTATACTTTTATAACATTTTGGTTATTTTATTATTTTATTATATTTTATATATTATAAAGGGAAAATTCCATTAAGGGTCCCTAACTTTTGGCGATCATTACAATCAGGCCCATACCTTTTAAAGTGTAATCACGTAAGGTCCTTAACCTTTCAAAAATTAACGGTGAAAGTCCTTCCATAGAGTCTCTATTGCTACGTAGCTGTTCAATCCCACTTATCAGCCCTTTTGTTGCTGTATGACAGTATCAAAATGACCTATGTCAATACTGAAATTATAAGAAATTTTCAAGATTATGATTAGAAGGGAGCTGAAACTAGCAAATCATTGCTAGTTACCCAATAATTTGTTGGGTAACAAGCAGAACGAGACCAGGGGGCTTCCCTTCGCTTGGGAGCCCCACAAGTTCCTTTTTTGGGCTACTGGGGATGGAGTGGGGGATTGGGTTTTGGGGGTTGAGGTTTTGAATTTTCTTTTTTAATTTTTAGTTTTTAATTTTTTTTTTTCACTTTTTACATTTGATATATTTTTGATAAGTATATACTAAAATTTTATAATGATATAATAATTACAATTATCATCAATTGTTGATTAAATTTAAAATTTGCATGTCTTTAATGTTGAAAGAAAATTTTGAAAAATCATGGTATTTATGCGAACAAATGTTCTTGGGTTAAATATTTTCAATAAAATCTATTTAATTAGAATCAAATTTATTTGATAAAATTAATTTTGCACCAAATCAACATACATAAAATTAGAAACTAAAAAAATAAAATTTAACTAAAATTTTGAATTAATTTATATATATTTCAAACTTATGCATTTTGTCATTTTATAAAAAGTTTGACCAATTAACGGTCAAATTAATAGATTTTTGGATGGAAGAACTTTAATCGCTAACTTTCAAATGGTTAAGGATCTACGTGCCATACTTTAAAGGCTTGAGATCTCATCATGACCAAAAAGAGTCTCTATGTGAGATAAAAATATCACATGACTATTCGTCTTTATATCTACCAAATTGTTTATATCTTCTTCATCTTCTTATTCTTTCCAAATCCTTCAATCAAATTCACCACATTAAAACAGTATACTAGTTGTAATAACCCAAAGATCGCTGGCTCGTTTCCCCACCGTGGGGAACAGGTTCATCACGCGCGCCACCTTGTGGCGCCACGCCTAAGACGAAAATTTTTTTTAATTTTTAAAAATTTTTTTTTTAATCTACGCGTTGATTTAATAATACATAATCAAGCTTCCTCGATTACTGGCCTCACTAGACTCTAAATTTTTTTTTTTTTCCCAACCATGCAGACCGTAAAATACCCATAGTGGGCGGAGCCTTACTGCCCAAAAGATTAGGAAGCCTCGTGGAATTTACCCTTGTATAAAAAGTTCACGCGCTTGGTCAATAATTTGCGTGCAGCCTTTTTCTTCTGTACGCGCTATCTTAACCGTTGGGGAAACAAGAAAGCTCCCCGCTGTGCCGCAGGGTCAACCCTTTTTATAACAGCTCGATTCGATTTTCCGATTGTGCTTTGAATCCTTCAATTCTCGGGATAAATTAATAATCCCCCAAATTCACTATAAAAGAGCTGCGAATTTTTCCCGTTATTGACATCGAATACGAAAACAACATTAAGATCTTGGTCTTCTTCCCCTCCTATGTCGTTTTTCGGCGTTCAAGATCAACTCCTCGAAATCACAGGTACTTCGTCTTTTTCATTTAAGTGTCTCGCTAAAACGGGTTAATTAGTGATCAATTTCAGTCTTTGATTTAAGTTTCTTGCTAAAATGTGATAATTATTGATAATTTTAATTTTTATCTCTACATTTGGATTTTAATGGTCTGTTGTACCAAATTGAAAGACGCAGAATGGATTTCAAGGCAGGATCCCTACGTTTGTCTCGAATATGGTAGTACTAAATACCGTACGCGTACTTGTACAGGTATTGTATACACATATCTGCCTGTTTATATTGTTATAAAAGATTTCGATTTCATTTCAATCAAAAAATTTTATGGGAATTTGACTATCGTTGTGTTTTGGGTGAAATTTGTGAAGATGGTGGGAAAAACCCTACGTTTCAAGAGAAATTCGTATTTACGTTGATTGAAGGGTTGCCAGAGCTAAACATCGTGGTCTGGAATAGCAATACTCTAACTTACGATGATTTCATCGGCAGTGGAAAGTAATTGTCATGGATCTTTTGAATTTTAATTCTTCTTCATTTCTTGCTTAGTTTTATTTTTTAGAAATACAATTATTTTCTGCTGAGTAGCAACCCTTAATTTGGTTTATCTAGGGTTCAATTGCGGAAAGTTCTATCTCAGGGTTATGATGACAGCTCCTGGCCTCTACAGGATAAGAAGGGCAGGTAATAAATATACTAACAAGAACTGTATGTTTGTATTTTATTGCCTCCGTGTTTCAATTTTAGCGGGTTATATACTGCGTATTATTATGTCAAGAAAAGGGATCATTTTTTAGAACTGGTGTTAAAAAAAGGTACGGAAAGCCTTTGGAGAAATGTGAAAATAACGTTTTTAAAAGAATATGGGGTTGAAAATTAGCATAAGAAAAAGTGGTTTTTATATAAGCTATGTCAAACAATTCTCATGGCAACTACAATATTCCCAAGTTTCTTTTAGTTTTATTGGCATTGGAAGTGGATGATGACTCCAAATATTTAGCCCGTTTTATGGTCCATTTTTATGCCTGTCCCTGAAAATTCTTCTGAAATGTCATCATGAGAACATAGCTTTTTCTGCTAGATTGATGTGTTTTTTCTAGCGAGTAGCAATGCTGTTGGAATAAACTACTCCACAACCCCAATCAAAAGCAAATGAATTATCATTTCTATGCAATAATGTTTGGAGGTATTTTATTTTTTCGTCAAGGCAGTCCACGTTCAATGGTATAAAAGCATCTCCAATGGAGATGTCTAGCTTGGAGAGATGTAGACACAAAATATTGGAGTGGGACCCATAGTTTTTAAAATTATTTTCTTTAATCACTTTTCTTTCATTTTCCACACTTTTTCTCCATTGTTTTTTTTGCTTCCCATGCCACTTCCAATGGCAATGCTATTGGAATAAACTAGTCCACGGCCCCAATCAAAAGCAAATGAATTGTCATTTCTATGCAATAATGTTTAGAGGTATTTTATTTTTCGTAAAGGTAGTGTACATTCAACGGTGCAAGAGCATCTCCAATGGAGATGTCTAGCTTGGAGAGATGTAGACATTGGAGTGGGTCCCACATTTTATAAAATTATTTTCTTTAATCACATTTCTCCCATTTTCCTCACTTTTTCTCCACTTTTGCTTTCTCGCTTCCCGCGCTACTTCTAGATTCTCACATCGAACTTTACATCTTCAATTATTATTTTATTATTATGTTTGAATTTGTTTCTACGTCTCTCCTGTTTTTCACATCTTCCTCTCTTTTTACTCTACACATCCTTCTATTTCACTTCAATTAAAATAACCATCTTCTCTTTTTCTCTCTCCTCGCCATCATCTCCCCAATTCACATTAGTAGTGGAGATGTTCTAACTTGCAAGTATGATCTGCTGAAATTTTTAGTCATGATCTCATGCATAATATACACATTTCCTTTATGTTCGCTATGTACAACCATGACAATGAGAGCAAATAACTTCAAGATTAATGGGAGAGAAGTGGCTAGCAGGTGGGGCTGGAAGGATGTGGTAGTGGTGCAGCTATTATGAAGTCTGGCGTTGATATGGGTGGAAGTTTTCGGATTTTTGAGGAGAAATTTTAGGTTTTGAATGAATTTAACATATCTTGAGAGTGTCCGGGAAGCTCTAGCGAAGAGTTTATGAGTTGTCTACTTATCTTAAGTTGAGAGGAGCACTGAAGACATTGATTTAAAATGGTTGAAGTTTTGTTAATATTCCCTTTTGAGATAATCTATAAATCATTTACAAATGGTCAAACTTCCATTTCAATCATATACTCTGTTTAACAAACAAGTAGTATACTAGTATCCACTTATCATCACTCATTTCTACCTATCCTTTATGTATTAAACGATTTATAAGTTCTTTCCAAGTGGTTCTTATCATATATTTTAAAGCCGTGGCAAGTGAATTTCTTCATCTTGGTGTACAAGCCTGGTGGTGAATGGAGGGGGAGGAACTTAACACACTGAGGAAAAAAATGATAATTTTTGAATGAATCCAAATTACCATACTAATGATTTTTGGAAAATGGGGGAAAATATATATGCTTATTTCAGAAGCGAGCAAAGGAAGGAAGACATTGAATTAATATACTTGAATTGAGTTTTCTTATATGATTCTCCTTCACCAAAAGGAAGGTTCAGTGATTGCCCTTGATTTCCTTGATGAGTAAATTAGACAAGCTAGTTTGTGAGGGTATAGAGCTATTTACCAAAAGGAAGGTTCAGTGATTGCCCTTGATTTCCTTGATGATGAAATTAGACAAGCTAGTTTGTGAGGGTATGGAGCTGGTTATTAGCTGCAAGAACCGTTTCAATAGACACTTAGGGTCTGGTTGATTCAGATTAAATTTCATGAAATTAAATTTACTTTAAGATCTATAGTATTGGTAGTCGAAAATGATGAGAGAAAAAGCGTAAATTATTCTGATGAAAGTTAATGTGAATCAAACAAGCCATATATAGCCTCTGTTTCATCTCTCTTTTAAAAAGCTCACTTCGACCTTGTTTAAGCAACGCCTAAGAGCACTGCTTAGCTTCTGCTTATATGCTTTACACTTATACTTTGGGTTGACAACGTTTGCAGCTGATCGAGCTTGTAAAAGCTCAAACTTTGGACTTGCCACTTAGTAATGCTGTACAATTTTTAGAACATTGCTTTTCATAATAGTTAGGTTTTTTTTTATTTTTGTTTATTTATTTATTTTTTTATGCCCAACATAATATGTAGGGTGTGTTTGATTGGCAACATTTTCCATGGAAAATGTCAAATTAGGGACATTGTTGTCACACCTTTTTGTTTGACACAAGCATTTTCGTTTTCAATGTAGAGGCTCTTGATGCACAAATAAAAGCAAATTCCATGAAAAATTGCGTCTAGTGGGATGGTTGGAAAATTTTCAATTCTTTATAAATGTTTTCCATTTCCTACTTGTGACAAACACACCCCGTATTATGATTGACTAGCATCAAAAGACATGTTTGATACTTACCATGGTAAGAGAACAAATTGCTGATTCATATTTGCTCTTCCCAAGTAGTAAAACATTTTTCGTTAGAAACTGTGATGCTGCTGCAGTTTGTAATTAGAATTTTTAAGGCGGTTAACATTTTCCCTTTCATCTATAGGCATGCTGGAGAAGTTAGGCTAATAATGCACTATTCCAATGCAAATGTAAGCTCGCTTCTTCTTTCTTATTTTAATTTTCGATGTTCTTTTCCCCATTTCAGAATTACACAGGCTGTACATTATTTGTATTATGAACAAATTATTTGTTACTAATATTTCCTCATTTTATTTCTTATAGAAGCCTGCCACAAGTTACGCTCCATCAGCTCCACCATTTGGAGCCACAATGGGACCTCAGGCCCCTCTGTTTTCTGCACCTCCATCTGCTGCTGTCGGTCCTTACAATTCATCAGTAAATGGCTACTCAGTACCATCTTCATATCCCTCATATCCTCCTGCATCTGCCGGATATCCTCCTTCGCCTTATCATTCTCAACAGGCTACTTATCCACCGTCTTACCCACCGTATTCAGGATATCCTCCATCACCTTATCCACCGCCGCCTCAAAACCCGCACTATTATCCTCCAGGTAAAATCCTTCTCATTTATAGCTTTTCCATAATATATCCTCTGCTCAAAAGACTCTGTATACACCAAAATTAACTTGTACTATTGAGTCAAAATCAAGCTTAGTGTTAACTAGGTTTCTCAAATCACCATTTATTGTTATGACACATCTCATGGTCTGGACCACTATTTGACTCCAAAAAGTTATTTTTACCAAAAAAGGGTACGCTTGATAGAGATTATTGAAAAATTTATTTCTAGATGTGTGGTTAAGAGAAAAGAAAATGTATTAAAAAAAAATTTGTGAAATCAATATAATGAATGGTTGGCAATGATGATTTGAATTGTATTAAACATGCCCTAAAATTTATTTGAACATGTATTTCTGTGAATAGTTAAATTGTAGTTTGAATGGTTACAAGTTGACTACATTTCTAGATGGTAATGAGTAATTGTTTTGAATATGCAATTAAAATTAAAATTTGACTTTTTGACTGAATAAGTAGTAACAAATTCTACTTTGCAACAGGTTCTTACCCTCCTTCACCTTATCCTCCACCACCATACTGACGCTGAATACTTTCCGGTGAACAAAGAACGTTAGTCGTCAGCTCGTAAAAACATTTATGCTGGGAAACTGCATTCTTTAATTGGTTGATGATTGAATTGTATATACCTTTGCTGCTTTGCAAGGCCTATGGTTGTTTGTTGGTTAGATAATTTTGCTGTAAAAACCAGTTGCATGATGAAAGATGGGTCATGGAAGAGGAAATGATTATTTATGCATGAGTGGATGTGTCACATGAGTTGAATAATTGTAAATCATAAGACGAATAGACCTTTCAACAGTATGTCAGTACTTTTGTTTGACTAAATCTAATGTAGTGGATTCAACACCTTTGGCACTTGAGATGATTTTCCTTTCGGTGTTCCACTTTCACTATCTCCCAGTGGTTGAGCCATCTTATTGTGTGGTTGGATCATGGATGTGACCTCTTTTACTGTCACTACTAAATCTGCATGGCATAGTTGGGACGAGTCGACTCTATAGGGTTGATTGGCTCGTTCCTATTGCACGACTCATAATGGGACCTGATTTGTCATTTAGGAAAACTCCAATATTGTGTATCCAGGATTGTACAAGCAGAAACGATCTTGGAGCCTTTCCGAATCACGGGTTCCGTAAGTTTTTTGGTGCGGTTCGTATTTGGACCTTGTATATTCACAATTGATTATCAATAAGGAAAAATGCTACAAGTACGCATAAGTCAATGACACATGCATGAATTCCTAGCTTTACCCTCCATTTTCATGTCAAATTATCAAAATGATGGGTAAAAATAGGAATTTAAGTGTGTGGCATTGACTAGTATGTAGTTATAATGGTGATGAGTGAGTTATACTGTCTTAACTTTCTCCTACCCCTGCGTGAATGGAGGATATACTCATAATGGGACCTAATTTGTCATTCGGAAAGGCTCCAAGATCCTGGAGCCTTTCCGAATTTCGGGTTTCTTCAGTTATTGGCAGAGTTTGTATTGCGACCTTGCATATTCGCAAGTGCCTATTGATATGTGGTGATGAGCGGGGTACTGTCTTAACTTTTTCATGCCCGTAAACGGTTGCATGGTCTTGCTGGTCAAGGGCATGATCTTACTCCTCGTCTCTGTGATGAGCCATCCATGAAAGCCTATCCATTGTTATTTATCCTATGAATCATGAATGGAAAGTGGGAGAAATGATTTGAGAATCTGAGAATGTCTTCCACACCGGCAACCTTGAACTCAAAACAGAAATTGTGGGCCGCTGTTTGACTTTAAATAATAATCATTCAATGACTATTGTTAGCGTTGTAATTAGGTGGTTAATTATAGATTAACTGGATAACAACTGTGTTTTAACTTTTAATGGTAGTATGCTAATATCTGTAATGATTAAACATTATTTGGTTGTTGGATGAGTTGGCCATCATTAACATAATATCGCCGCATTTCATTCTACGAAAAAAAGGAGAAAGGAAAAGAGATTGAAAACAGACTTCGCGGGGTGTATCTTATGACTTTTAAGTGGGAGCTCATTGCAATAATAGGTGTAGAATTAAATATAGAATTAATCAAGTGCATTCGAGAGTGTCATAACTCCTGGATGCATTAGATCGGATCTAGAACTAAATGTTAAATATGTCATATGATCATTGATACGTAACTACTTTTGATAGATAGTCATTATATTTGAAATGCAAAACGTGTCGTAAGTCAAAATATTGAGATTCATATCAAAATATAATTGAAATTAGGCTTGTTTTATAATACATTCATCCAAAAAATAGTCTATTTTTCTTTTTTCGTTCGTTCCAAAATATAGGCCATATTTTTGTAAAGATGTAATTAAAATATTAGTTATTTTATGTCTTTATTTAATAGACATTGTTATCCTCAAAATGGATTAGTTAAAATAAAATATATAATAAATAAAAGAGTATGTTAGAAAAATAATTTTTCAAAACTATTAATTGTATTTTTCTTAATCTTTGTGAAAATGAAAATGAGTCATATTTATGGAACAGAGGTAGTATAATTTAAATTTAAATAATAAAATTATTTACTTCTACCATCATTTTTAACTATTCATGATATTAATTTAATTTTTTTTTATTTTTAATATATTTTCTTTTCTTCTTAATCATTTATAGTGCGTGTTAATGTGCAAATTGAAATAAATTTTTATGGATTTTGATGTAAAATAGGAGAGAGGATAAGTATAGTTAAATGGTGAAGATTTTGACATAAGCTATCAGGCACCTAGAAATCTTTTAAATAATATCCTAACAAACACTTTGGTTCATCGTGTCAAATCAAAAGGAACCACTTTGCAAAGTTCAATTGTCCCATTGAAGCAAAGCTAGTGCTCTCTTGCCCACGTCGTGGGTAGGAGGCCATGCCCACGCCTAATGCAGCACTTTTACAGGGCTCCATGTCATCTAATATATTTTTTTTAAAATTTTTTTGCATCTACGTCAAGTGAGATAAATAATATATAACGACCTCCTGATGATGGGGGCTTGTGTGGGCGCCACAATCCCCTCCTCTCTCAGGGGAGCAGGAGTGATTGAATATGTTGTATTTGGTTCGGATAATAGTAAAACATGTCCAATGTTGTTTACCGAGTTTCTTTCTTTCCATTTTGTGTTTTTCTTTTTTTGGAAATTGGCGCATATGATCCAAAAAGAAGTTGATTAGATGAATTTTTAATCCAGAATTAAAAAAGCAGTGCAAATAGTCCAAAAAAACTTTGGTGCGCATTTTATCAAAATGGATGGAATCTGTCTGCTTTTACCGTTAATTATTTCAAATT
This sequence comes from Jasminum sambac, assembly GCA_018223645.1. Taxonomy (NCBI): domain Eukaryota; kingdom Viridiplantae; phylum Streptophyta; class Magnoliopsida; order Lamiales; family Oleaceae; genus Jasminum; species Jasminum sambac. The sequence goes on along the minus strand of CP073648.1, from coordinate 22,161,308 downwards.
TTACTATTTTGTCCTCTTTTCTAAGGGCATTTTCATCATTTGACCTAGACAAAACTTGCACAAATAGTCCTAAACTTTGGGGGTTATTATAGTTAGGTTCTAAAGTTTGAAATATGTATAAATTAGTCTAAATTTTAATTAATTGCATAATTTACTTTTTATTTTTTTATATATATTTATCGAAAATTTTTAATACAATAACATTTGTTCGTATTAATATCATAATTTTTCGACAAAACTCTCTTCAATGATATTTGTAGTGATGACAATGGGGTGGGTTCGGGGCAGGTCACCCTACCACGTGATGCGTCCCATTTAATTTTTGCACATCTTAACCCGTCATGTGACCCGCGAATTGCGGGGCGGATCAGGTCGCAGAGCAGAAAAAGGGCACTAAAGCCGTTCCATTTGTTGATAAAATTTTTTCCTTATAATTTCCAATTTTAGTGTAATAATAGGGTTATGGTGTTTGCGTTGGTAATGGATTAATTATGTTGGTGGAAGTATTGGACTTTTTTGTTGAAGTATTGTGGACTTTTTTAAATTGTAAAATGTATATCACTAAATTGTATAAATTTTAAATTTATTTAGTTTTTAAAGTTTTACACTGGCCCCGGTCGGGTCGGGTCGGGTCGGGTCGGGTCGGGTCGGGGCAAGGTCTACCAGCCATGGGGCGGGAAATGAAACCCAAAAGTATTCACACATATTTTGGTTTTAAACAACAATTAATTGTAAATATAACTATTAATGGTAAATACAATGATAACTACTAATTGGTTTTTAAACAATAATTAATGATATGTGTGAATATCATTGTAGAAATTTTTTTTAAAAATTATGATATTAATGCAAATAAATGTTATTGTACTGAAAATTTTCGATAAAACCTATCTAATTAGTATCAAATTAATTGGATACAAATAATTATGGACTAAATAAATATTTAAAAAAATAAAAAGTAAAATTATGCAATTTAATTAAATTTTAGACCAATTTGTACATATTTCAAACTTTGGGACCTGATTGTAATAACTCCCAAAGTGCAAGACCATTTGTGCAATTTTTCTAAGTCAAATGACGAAAATACCCTAGCAAAGAGGACAAAATAGTAAACTTTGAAGTAATTAATGGTAAAAAGGACAGATTCCATTCATTTAGATCAAACGTGCACAAAAAGTTTTTTGGATCATTTGCGCAATATTTTTTAATTCTGGACGAAAAATGCATCTAACCAACTTTTTTGGACCATTTCCACCAATTTCTCTTCTTTTCATATTTTTCTGATTTTCTTGTACAAATTCTAAAATTACCTTTTATGTAAGTATACATTTTTGAAAAATATGTTAATACCATTTATTCTTTTACATTTTGTGAACTATTTTCTAAAAATAAATAAATAATATTTTATCAATTTTGTTACTTTTTACATCGAATCGTAAGTTTTGTATTCAGTATATATATTTTTCTTTTAAAAATTTCCAATGCCAAATCACATTAGCATAGTCCAGCTTGTCGGAATTGACGTGGTATATACAATGGATAGTCTCGCTCCAATGTCCACTTATGGCGATGGTAAAATACTCACAAGTGGGTATTGGAATAATAGCGACAAGATGGATAATCCATGTTCCCAGGTAACAAATAATAGGGCTTGGCCCTAAGAGAGACCATCTTCTTGAACCTCTTCATCCTTATCCTAATTCTCATTGATTTATTAATTTAATTATTTAATTTTTGGTCCTTATTCACAATTTTGAGCTTTTAATAAGTTTTCTTTTTGTAATCACGTCTTGTTTAAATTTAATTAATTAATTTGAGAAAATTCCACACGGTCAAGAGGATAATGTTAGAATATCATAACCTTTGGCATAATTGATGATATAATAATCATAATAAAATTATTATCTTTCCATTAATAAATGATTGTCTTGATAACTAATATAAAAGTAATTGAAATCTTAAAAAAAGGTAGTAAAATTATTTTATCCCATTATGACATTTAGTATGTCACTATAGTAATTAAGAAGTTCTCCTCAGTTGATAAGTGTGTATTTTGCACACTTATTTATATCTCTTTACATTCATTTGGGGCAGACTTGTACTTATAATTATGTATAATTATTGTATTTTTAGGTACTATTCCTCCTTGTGGAGGAAAACGAGACTAAAAGGAGGAAAAATGACTTGAAGTGTCAAGAAACCTGAAGTCGGGGACTAAAACGCAACTATCTCAAAGTTGAAGGACTTCGGGTGCAATATTGGTGAAGATCTTTTTGACCTGGTTTCTTGAGCGTATATGGAAGAACACGGAATATGGAGTCCAACCCTTTTTACAGATCAGAATTCCGAGTTCCATATTAAAAGATATGGCCAGACGAAGATCAGGGACGAAAAATGCAAGATGTCAGAAGTTGAGGAGTCTTTATGATATAGATGCAAGTTGAGTTGGAGTAAATGATCAACTAGAGAGTTGTAGATCATCGCCTCTAGTTTCTAACGCAACTTGATTTGGCTCAATCGGATATCGGGATCAAATGTTATGGCCAAAATACTGAAGCCTGCGCGTGTGAAAAATTTGTACGACCGTAACTTATATTTGTACACCGTAACTCATATTGTATGGCCGTAACTGATATTTTAACGGCCGTAAATTATCAGAAAATTGGCCAATTTCATGCAGAGAGTTAAATACGGCCGTACCAAGTAAATGTACAGCCGTAAAACGGGAAATACGCCCGTAAAATGGGAAATACGCCCGTAAAAACACCAGAACCAGCAACCTCGGATTTCCCCTGTTTTTTCCCAATTCTCTTCCTCTTCCTCAACACTTTGAAGGGTCTTTTGGGGACATAAGAACCATGAATTGGGGACCTTTTACACCCTTTTTCCTCCCCCAATTCATATCTTCTTTAGTTTAGGTTAAGCTTAGGTTTTCTTACTTTCTTCTTCTCTTTTCTTCTTCTTTTCTCTTCTTTCTCTCTTTTTCCTTTCTGCTTTCTTTCTCTTCTTTAGTTTAGGGGTATTGATTGTGGGTGATTGCTTGGAGTTAGAAGCAAGAAAATCAAGAGGATATGGAGAAGAAGTGAAGAACAAGACTTTGCTCTACAAAGGGAGATTGTCTTTAATCTTATTTTGTTCTTTCATTTCTATTTCCTTTGTATGGATTGTATGTGTATAAATGATTTCCTATACTATGAGCTAGTATTGTAAGTTGGGATTTTTGATTGATATTAATCTATGTTTTAGTTAATCCAATGAGTTGTTGGAATTGATTTATATTGAATTGCTCATGTCTTGTGTGGTTGTTTTTTAGCTATTTACATGATTCGGTTGATCACTGAATATATGTATTTGCAAGTTGTGTTATTCTTCGAAAGAAGGGGCTCATCTTGGACCGTAGAAACAACCACCATAGGTTCTTGTAGGGGATAGAAATATACCCCTTCCCCTATGTGATCCTCTGAGCTACTATCACCAATTTTAATGCAATTGATTAATTTACAATCAACACAGAAATGTAGTAGGTTGGATTAATTGATTAGGGGTAGTTTGATATTCGAAAGAGAAACTACCTATATAAGGAAGTTGGGTCTAACATCGAAGATGAGTAATTTATTAAATTTAACAACGGATTGACGAAACTAGGTTGATTGATGTCATGAATCCCAACTATCTCTGTAACGACCCGCCATTCCTTACCCACACGCAATACATTTCCTTTTATATATTCAAAAGTGGAAGCATTGATATCAGTCAAAAACATATTTTGTCGGTTCACCTAACTATTACAACATAATCAAAACAAAACGCGACCGCAGGATGTTTAGGTTTCCCCCTTCTTCATCACACCCCGCATCACGTTCGGGAGGATTCTCCACCACCGCCTGTATATAAAGCATTAACATACAACATAGTGAGCCACGGGGACTCGGTAGGCAATAGATGCAAATGCTAATGCATGCCATGTTCATACTTGGGGCCTAGTTATGGATCATGTGCTTACAAGGTGCCGTAACATCATCATATCATTGGCCGTCACGCAAAGGTTCTTTTACTCTTTGCGGCGCCGTCGTAATGGCCGTCCCCCAAAAGTTCTTTTACTCTTTGGGGCGTCGTGGGCCGTCATCTAAAAGTTCTTTTACTCTTTAAACCGCCCGGAAATTCGTACATATTGCAAGCACACAATCTACAACTCATATATGCATGAATCATACTTTCATCTATCATTGCAACATAGCATAACATACATAACATCATCTCACATACTTGAACATAACATAGCATACCCTACGAGCATACCATATCACAACATAGTAAACCCTACCATAACATAACCTATATCTTCACATAGCATAGCATAGGCATAGAATCCTTCATATAGCATCACAACATAACATCATCTAGCATAGTCAATCCACTTTTAGCACATGATAACACATATATTCTACTCATCTACTACCTACCTCAAAAGACAAGAAATCAAGCTAAGGAATTGGTTGGATAACTTCTTCTTCTCCCTTTCCTTTCTTCTTCCTTTCTTCTTGTTGAATCCAAGATGGCAACTAGAAGTGGGTAAATGATCTACAAGCCAAAACTCATGTAAAATCATTGGAATCACCCTTGGGAGTGTTCTCAAGAGTTTTGGGAAGTTGGGGGTAAAAAATGAGTAGAAATAGCCGAGCACACGTGTATAAACCCTATCCAACAGTTTCTGCCGACTTCAAATTACGGCCGTACATACCAAATTTACGGCCGTAAATCTTCAAATTACGGTCGTAACTAGCTAACTTACGGCCGTAAAACATCATATACGGCCGTATCCACAATATCATACAGCCGTAATTACCCCTCTGTAAATCACATGCATCTCATCCTGTACACATTACGGCCGTAACCCGACTTATTACGGCCGTAAACCCAACATTACGGCCGTATCCTCAAGTTGTACGGCCTAAACTCTCTGTAAATTTGGCGCACTCCCTCATTTCATCACTTACGGTCGTAACAACATTCCTTACGGCCGTAACACCATCATTACGGCCGTGAACCATAAACTTACGCCGTAATTCTCCAAACTGCAGAATTTTCCTCTTTTCGTTTCCTTTCTCGTCCAGGATGCCGTTTCGGATTCTAGGGCACATCTTATACATCAACTCATATCGTAAACATATCATATACTCGTATAAACATCATCGTAGCATCTCCTATCTCTCGAGACGAATTTGGGTGGGGCGTTACAATCTCTGTAACCCGAGTTTCATTGCCAATCATGCCCATTTCTTGCTTTGCTTTATTGCTTTCTTAGGTTAGATTAATATAGTTGATTTTCCTTCTTTTAATTGTGTATTCTTGTGTATAGTTTTCTCTTTGCTAGAATTAGTAACTCAACTACAAATACCTTTCCCTGTGGGATCGATATCTGAACTCCTAGAGTCTACTTTATTACTTGTACGGCATGTACACTTGCAATTTAATATTGTGCGTGTGTATACGCCCAATATCAGTCCTCACAATCGATGCACCCTTGTTGCCTCAATACCATCTATGTCCATGATAGGACTTGGAGAATCTTCTAGTGACAATATTGATAAACAAAGTGTGGTCCATTATATTTAGAATATTGTACTAATTATAAGATTCTTCGTCGGTATTAATCACTATCTCACTCAAATTATTGGGTGCATTAATGATCAAATGTTAACATGTTAGTAACTTAAATTACCAACATATGGCCAATGATTGATTAGTGCTCCCCGACCTCTCACCATCAAGGGGTGGTGCCACGTCTCAATTATCGGCTAATATATTTGTAACTTAAGTTGTCAACATATTGGCATTTGATCATTTGTGTTACTGGGTGTTTGACATTTGCAAGTTTGAGAATCTAAAGTGACAAAAAACTATTATAGAGTCTCCAAGTTTTTTTCCCAGCATGCCTAGAAACAAGTATTGTTTCTTGTTAAAATAGACATGTTGGTTTTGTATTGTAACATTAGTGTTGGAGTTATAACATTTTCACTAGAGTCTTGACATTAAGGTGTTGAGATCCTCGTGAACATGCGATTTGTCACTCTGGTTATGGAATGGAACAACTCTTTGTGTAGACAACATGCTAATTTTGTATTACAAAATTAGAGCTGATTTTTGAATGTTTTCACCAGAGTCTAAGCATTAAAGTGTTGTGATCCCAGTGAACACGCATGCTGTCACTTTGGTTATGGAATGGAACAACTCATTGTAGACATACAATAGAGAAGTTTGTACTTCACTAAATGAATTCATCTATTAATTTACAATGTAATAAAAAATAACATTAATTACGACTGTAAAATTTAATATTATTCAAATAATATTTTTCTGGTGAGAGATGTAGCAAAGATGAAAGTTGTTAGATCATCTACAATGAATATGTTAAATTTAGCTAGTTACATATATATTAAAAATAGTAGATATTAATTAATACAACAACATATCTATATATATCTTAATATAATAATAAGAGGAGTGCCAACTAGACAATGTGCCATGTTGGCAGTGCCAAGTTGGCACTCATTTAATTACTTAAAATTAAAAAAAGAAAATCTTATTTTGGAAATAAATATTAAATACACACTTTATTATTTTATTTTTCTTATTTAATTTAATTTATTTTCTTTATTTAGTATTTTTTCCTTACTTTAATTTTTTATATAAATTTTTATTTTTCAATTATGTATATATTCGAAAATAAACAAAAAAATGCAAGCATTAATAAAAATGTGATATTATATCAAAGTTAGAAACTCCAATATCAATTGAATTATTTTTCAAAAGGATAATTATCTTTTTTAATATACATTTTAATTTTTCAATATTACATTTTAATTTTTTATATATATTTTTTAGTTTTTGAATTATAGTGTCAACTTGGTATAGTGCTAGGTTGGCAGCGATTTGCTATTTAAAAAAATCATTTTTATTTATTTAAAAAAGTAAATGAGAAATGCCTTTTTTAATTTACTTAATGTACAAAAGCCGCTCAATATTCAATTTAATTCGAGCTAAATATAAGATAAAATCGATTCAATATTCACAAACTTTATATACGTGATTCTGTAAGGCCAACTATAAGATCATTGCTAATTGCATTTGAAATATATATTTGAATAGTTATGTATGACTCATAAAACATAGTATTTAGTTTTTTTTTGTTAAAAAATATATTATCTAAATTTTCCCAAATATTATATTTTTCCTTAAAATCACTGATTACGATAATTGATATAATATTTTTTCTTTTAAGATAATATTTCGCACCAAATTTATTATTTTATTTTATAATATTATTTTATGTAAATTTATTATTTTAATCGTCACGTGCAACGCACGGGGGTAATACTAGTATTAAAGAAGAGGTGAATACCGCACGGTTTTTATATAGTGGTTTTAGGATCCAATTAGTGGTTTTAGGACATAATTAGTTATTGAAATGGTGGTTTTTAACTAGGTATATTTATTAAAAATTGATGTAGTTTTGAGATTCGAACCTATGACCTATCATTAGAGTAATGATATCCTTACCCTTTGAACCAACACAACTTTTTTGTTTTAATTTAATTGAAGCCTGAATTTAAACTATTATAACTACCATTTGATTGATTGCTCTAACAATAATTTTGTATTTAACCAAATAATAAAATAATTGTTGGTTACAAAATAAGTCTTATTTCATAATTTAAATTGAATTTGATATTCAATAACATCTTTAATAAATTTATATCATTTACCAATTCTATCAATTAATTTTTAAATCTTATAATTTTAATTTATATTAATATTTTTGTGTGTTAGAATACTTTCAAAAGATTACTAACCATTTTTGTCTAAAAATCTCTATCTCTATCTGCAAATTTCTCTATGTCTATACATTCACCATTTCTCTCTGCAAACATCTTTGTTTCTATTTCTTTCTTGAAATATTTCAAATTTAGGCTAGAGTTTTTAATAGATTGTATAAAACATATATCTATAGTACTACCTCCGTCCCACAAAGATAGGCTTGGTTTGACTTTCACATAGTTTAAGAAATGATAATTAATATTATTGGAAAAGTAAATTTTAGTTGTATTTTTTCAAATATACCCTTGCATTAAATAATGCTAACTAATAACAATGTATATTAAATAAGAGTATAATTGGAAAATAGAAGAAATTAAATGCAAACAAAATAGAAAGTGACATATATTTTGGGACCGACAAAAATTGAATACAAGCTTTATCTTTGTTGGGACGGGAAGGTAGTATATGTAAAATAGATATGATTCTACTTTTAATATAAAATAGTAGTTTTATATGTATAATATTATGAATGCACGGAATAAATAAAAATCCGTGTTGCCATGGGACGTCAAAAGTCCGTTGTGTGCAGAAATGGACAATTATGGCGTATGAACAAGTCGTTCTCTTTTTTTTTTAATCAAGAAAACTGGTGTGGATCTTGCTGCTACATGTTCGCCAAATATCTTTTAAAGGAATTATTATTCCATAAATAAGAAGATAGCAATCAGATTTGTTTTAGCTGTTTAAAATCGTTTATGTTTCATTGTTTCCTCAAATCTAGAGAAATTGAATGCGCATAAAATTTATTTCCAAAGCAGTCTTTGCATTCTTTGTTACGATTATCTTTTGTATTTGCCAATTTATCATTTACCAATTTGACATGTAGAGTAATTGATTTCTTTTATTTATTTGACCATCTATTTGCTAAAATAGTTTTTTAGATGAATAATTTATTTATGATTAAATGTCATTATTTTATGTTTGTTTATTTCCAGTCAAACTATATTACACTTAATTGAAATATAAATTTAGATTATATATAGTTAATTATTCAATTAAACCACCACCCCTTCGATCAAAAAAATAATTTTTTTTTTTTTTTTGAGATTGAATCCTGAGGTCAGCAGAAACAAGAAAATGATAGAGGCGTAGCAATTGTCGTTTTTTCAATGATTGCACATAGGCTCGCCGAGGCTTAGCCAAATTTCAAGTAGTCTTGAAAATTATTTAGCGCTAATTTTAGGGAAAAAAGGTTTTTAGTAAGGCTAGACTAAATTGGTGCTATTACTTAATTTTTATTGTTTGTTTAATAAGTGAATGATGAGTAGAGGAATGGAAACAAACTGTATAGTGGTACTTTTTTTTTTAAATTTTTGGCGTAATAGATTTTCAGACTTTGATCTTTCCTTTGCAAAGGCTTATATCTTTGATTATTTTAAAAATAAATATCGAATCGTATATTAATAATCGATATTTGACATCACAATTTTGTATTTAGCTCGAAAGATTTTCCTAAATTTTTAAAGTTGGGTTGCAACTAAATGCAATATATTTTTGAGGATTTATTTCATTTTATACAAAAATTACATTGAGTTACTTTTAAAAAATATTTCAAGACTTATATTAAAATGTATAAAAAATTATTTTTCATACCACAAAAATCAATCTACACAAATTTTTTTTAGATTTCACACAAACTTACACGGTTTTACTCCCGTGCAATGCACCGGAGTGAAAACTAGTTAAATTTATAATTAATGTTTGACATCTATAATAAACATATTAAATTTAATCACTATAAATCATGCGTTGATATTTTATTAGACAAAAAAGTTAGTAATAAAGTAACAGCAAATAAAAACTTTTTATTTGATGAAAAATGTCATATCACATGTTAAAATATTAGCTAAATTAAAAAAAAAGGTTTATATGTGAGCAAAAAGATTCTCTTAGCATTTATATTAATACATATATTGTAGATATAAAATTAATAATTAGTTAATTTATAATCTTAACATATAACTTTAACACATCTACGCTTCCCCACCCCCCTCCCAAAAAAAAAAAACTTTAACACATCTACTGTGAATGTTCCTATCTATATATATTGTTTGCACATATTTCACAACAAATCCAAAAATCATAAAGTTTCAAATTATTACCGTCTTGTTAAATGTTATTCGGAGATCTTTTTTGAACGTTACTAAACATAATTTTTGAATATATAGATCATAAAAGTAAAAAAAAAAAAATTGCATACAATTTTTTTTTTACCAAATCAACCACATTAATAACTGAAAATAATAATTGAAAAAAAATTCATACACATAACAAAAAAAAATTTCTCGACAAAAAGATAGCCAATGTGTAGTCGAGCAATCTTGTGCAGTGTGTTTGATGTTTGCTTCTACGTGCGATAATAATTTCCTCGGGGCCCTACTTGGTGTCAGTGTGTGTGTGTGTGCCGTTTGCCCGTTTCCATTTCGCCCGCCAAGAAACACACACATACACAGAGTCCATAAAGAATTTAAAAAATAAAAATAAAAATAAAAATCAACATTTTCAATATGTATACCTACTTACACACGAAAATCTCAAAGCGTAATAAAGAAATGCCAAGAAACACACACACACAGAGTCCATAAAGAATTAAAAAAAAAAACATTTTCAAAATATACACTCCTTATAATATAATATTATATTATTATTATTACAACACGAAAATCTCAAAGCATAAAGAAATGACAAGCGTGAAGCTATCTCTTCCTTTATCTCTCTGTTCTTGAGACCTGAGCTCTTCCGTCTCCATTCAGATTCAGAGAGAGAAACACAGAGATATAACACTCAAATTCACAGATAATATAGAGAGAGAAAAAAAATGGGGTTTCATTTTCTTTTTTCTTTCTTCTTCGTCAAATGAACAGAGAAACTCAAAAATGGCTATAGAGCAAAATCTGGATTCTCCCTCTTCTCTGTTCGACGACCTGTACTGTCAAGAAGAAGAAGTAGAAGATTTTAACGGCGGAAAAGAATATTCCGTTATCTTGACAGAACAAGATCTGTGTTGGGAAGATGAAGAGCTTCAATCCCTGTTCAAGAAAGAATCAAACAACGTTGTTGAAATCGAGTATCCTCTGTTTCTTGCCCGAAAACAGGCTGTTGAATGGATCTTGAAAGTCAATGCCCGTTATGGGTTCTCGACGTTGACCGCCGTCCTCGCCGTTAACTACCTCGACAGGTTTCTGTCAAGCCTTCAGTTTCAGAGAGATAAGCCATGGATGTTTCAGCTTGCTGCTGTTACTTGTCTCTCTTTGGCTGCAAAGGTCGAAGAAACCCATGTTCCTCTGCTGCTAGACCTTCAAGTATGTTTTCGCTCATTCATCTATATCCACCCCTGTTTACTATTCGACACGTGATTTATTTATTTGAATATATTTTTATTTTTAATAAATAATAATAAATAAATGAATAGGTGGAGGATGCAAAATTTCTGTTCGAGTCCAAAACTATTCAGAGAATGGAACTTTTGGTCCTTTCTGCACTGAAATGGAGGATGAATCCAGTGACGCCTCTTTCATTTCTTGATCATATAACAAGAAGGCTTGGTTTAAAGTCGTGTTTCCAATTGGAGTTTATCAAGAAATGCCAAAATCTCATCCTCTCCATCATGCCCGGTAAGCCCACTGCACATACATACAGATAACATACAAGTTTCTTTCATAGTATAAAACATCAGATGTTTTGGTAAAATTAATGAAAACAAATGTATTTATTTATTATTTATTTGGGACATTTCAGATTCAAGATTTGCACGTTATATGCCGTCTGTTGTTGCTACTGCAACGATGCTTCGAGTTGTCCATCAAATCGAACCTTTGACAGCCAATGACTATGGAAACCAGCTTCTTGGGATTCTCAAAGTAAACATGGTTTGTATTTTTAACTTGTTCATTATATGTCTTTTTTAATGATTTTTAATTGAAGTATAACCATACAATAAATAAACAACTCAGAAAAATTATCAGATTATTATTATTATTTTTTTTAAAATTTTAAATCTTGAACAAGTTTTGTTTTGTTTACGTGGGATTTCAACAGGAAGAAGTGAATGATTGCAGCGAGTTTATCTCAGAGACATCAAGAACCGGTTCGGTTCTCCAGAAGCGCAGATTTTATGAATCTCCAAGCAGTCCGAATGACGTCACAGATTTGTTGTTATTCAGTTGTGATAGCTCGAATGAGTCGTGGGGAGTGGCTCCCTCCGTTTCATCATCGGCTCATCAGCCGCTGAACAAGAAAAGAAGGGTTAGAGAACAGCAAATGAAACTGCCATTGTTGAGCAGAGTTTTTGTGGATGCTGTGGGAAGCCCAAATTAATTGCATTTCTACTGTCTAAATGATGCTCAGTAATTTCTATATTCATTTGGATTTATTTTGTATTAAACTGGCTTTTGTATGGGCAAAAAATCTGTATTAATATAAATTTAAACGTATTTATCTTTAATGGGCTTCTCTTGAATTATTTATTTATTTATTTATTTGCCCCAAAGGGTTGAATTATTGCTTTTTGGTTATTTGGCACATTTTTTTATGCTTTTTTGACAATCCAGAGTATAAAACGCCTATAATTCAATTGAAGGACATTGCATAGTAAAACCCTTTACTGGGGTAGTATAATCCCTTATCGGGGCAATATATCGCCTATCAGAGACACTATATCTCTATAGTGAGGCATTACAACTTTCCTAAATAGAGGTAGTAAGATTTTCCTTTACAGGGAATCGAACAAGAAACCTCTAAAGTTTTAGGCCCTCAACTTTCACATTCTAAATTTTAACTCCAACCTTCGATTGTAAATAAAAGATGAGAGGGATGTGGTTTCCTCCTAAATTCAGTTCCATTTTATTGCTTACAGTAGGTATTATTATCGTATCCATAATGAATTAGATCAATACAGGTTTGTTCTAAAACCATCAAAAGTGCCATAGTTATAAAACCATCACTCCATTTTGAAAGTCCGTCCGACTCCGCTTGAAATCCCACTGATTTAATCAAAGATGGTGAGGAGGCTCAAAGCAATTTTGAAAATTTTCCTAGAACACCGTAGTCGCTGCATGGCTTTCAAAATGGAGGTCTGACGCTTTCAAAACGGAAATTGATGGTTTTATAACTATGACACTTTTGATGGTTTTAAATTTCCTTAGATCAATAATACGTGTGGGAAAATTGTACCAGGCACACGTATTATTAATCCAAACTATTACAAATATAGTAAAAATACCCGTTATGGACAACGAAATGCGGACGTTCCTAAATTTTAACTCCAAGCTTTGACAGTAAATGAAAGAAGAGGGGGATGGGGTTTGCATGTGAAGGGGTAAAATAGTTGTTGCCACTTGTCAGCTAGTGGGTTTGACTTTGACTCCGTAAAGATGTTCGTAAAGCATCTCCACAGACGAAGGAAATTTTGGGTAAAAAATTTGATATTCTGACATTGTTTGGTTTCATCCACTACTTGTTGTTTGGCAAGGGGTATTTTCTGAAATCTACTTTTTCATTCTGGATCCATGGTCCTCATTATATTAATTATTATTGTTTGTTCTTTTAATTAATATATGACCTACATTATTAATGCATCAATAATACATGAAATCGATGAAATTGATTATTTTACATGGAAGAAACAGTTTAGAAAAAATCTGGAATGAGATAGTTAGATTTTGGCTCTATTTTTTGACCGGAGGTTGAAAAATAGAGAAAATTTATAAAAAATTCAGAAGAAGTATCAAAACAAGAAATAAGTTATTCAAACGGTGTTCGAAAAATAGCATATCTAATGCAACAATATTAACATGAGAACATGTTGTAGGAGGGAGAAATACAGGAAAGAGAAATATAGGCGAGAATAGAGAGATAGACACATTATTCAAATTAATTGATAAAATAATAATGGACAATGTTTACACTTACAATAGCGATCACACACATTGCAATTGAACTTCACAATGATTAATTACTCGATTTGGGGTAGTAATCATTGAATATTTACGTAGTATTGATGTGTCATTCTTTGATTGGTCTATAAGTGACACCAACGTAATCATTAATGGCGTAAATTTTGGATTTCAATTGCCATTTTCAACAAATATCAATGAAATCAACACTAGTAGAGACTACTTCTAACTGAAGCCAGCCTCGAGGTATGATTTCCTAGTAGAATTTTGCAGTCAAATGTGATAATACTCTATTCGTTACTTCATGCTTATACTTACTTTAAAGAAAATGATTGACCTCGCAAAAATGAATGTGGCATCAATTGATTGGTTGATAAATATTAGCTTGATTACTCTCGAGCAATAAAAGGGATTTACTGTTAATCTACAATTATTGATGCTCATTATTTCAAATTTCAATTAACTTATCTTACACGTTTGATAGATTTTCTGAAAAGGAAAAAAGATTTATGGAGTTGGAAACTACTTTTAGTAAAAATGCAAATGACTAAATTATGCACTTATTGGATAAAGGGAGTAAAAAGAAAAATTGCGCCACATGAATTTGGATGGAGAGCTCCACAACTAATGAAAAGTTGATAGTGATGGATTTGAATTTGGGAGACAAAATCTTTGAATTTGTGGAAAATCAAACATGTTTTCTTTACTAATTTTGTTGCTTTGTCACAAGGTTAGTAGAGAGAAGCTTAAATCAGTGATGCTTGATAGGTATGAGACACCTGGATGAATGTTTGGGCGTGTTTGATTGCAAATCTGGAAAATCGTTGGAAGGAAAATATTTTTCGGGTAAATGAATTTTTGAAAAAGGTTTTCCAGGGAAAACAGTAGTTGTTGGTGTTTGATTGCATTAATTTGTAAGTTGAAAAACAATATTATTTTCCTTATTTTTGTATTTTTTAAAATAAAATTTGATCATTTTCTTTACTTTTATGGTTAAAGCAAATTGTCCATTCCAAAACAAAAAAGTGGCTAACTTTTTCCTAGAAAACCAAATCCAGCCAAGAGCAAAGAAAATGAATTCCTTGCAAAGTTGGAAAACTAGTCACGTGAGGAAAGAATGTGGAAAATTTTTTAGGGGCAAACAATGACAATCAAACGGACTAAACCTGGAAAAAAGAGGAAAATTCTGATTTCTCAGGAAAACAAAATGAATCAAACACACCCTAATGATATTTATCAGCAATATCGATTAGATAAGCAATTAATGTATTGATAATAGAGATTATTTCATAACGTTGTGTGTGTATATATGTGTGTGTCACATATCTATGTATTCACTTGATTCAATTTGTAATCAGCATGAACACTATATCATTTTTCATTAACGAAACGTAACAAATATGCATTTTGAAAAATCAAAAGGGTCCCCATCTATAATAATTTCTTTAGCTTGTTGATCTTTCCTTTTTTGACCTGCTCTCCATCTCCTCTATTCTGGTTATTGTTTTTTCAAATAAAGCCATGCGTTTAGGATTTAGCCAAGAAAATAATTCTCTTCTAATTTTCTGATCTGTTTTGGCTCACAGCTGTCAAGTTGTAAGAACAGTACTCAAAAGTCGCACTCTCAAGTCTCACCATCGACTTCCGCTGCTTGAATATGTTGTACATAATGCATTTATGTCAATACCTTTTGTAACCATACTGTTTTTGGGTGTGCATGTCACTTCCTTTTTGACTTCAGAATTGAAGTGTAGAATTCGTTTGCTTTTATTGCTCCAAAAATATTACCCGTATTACAGTCGTAGCAATTGGCGCGTACAGTTCACAAGTGCGTGTATTCAACCAGAGCCGATTCTGAAATTTGGAGGCCCTTAAACGAAATTTCTCAGGAGGTCCTTAATAAATAAAATTTTATTTTCAAAAAAACTATATATACTAATTTCAAATAAAAGATTTTATTAAATAAAAACTTTTCTAATTGCAATAATAATAATATAATCTATCAAGAGATTAAAATTGGATTCTCTCTTACTGAATAAATAATAGCTTGACTTTTATTAAAATAAAAATCACTCAACTCATATAAACTTGTAAATTTTGTGCCTTTTATATTTTGGTTCTGGGAAGTCTGCTTAAATTACTTGCGCCGTGACCTGCCAGATTCAACTTGATACAGGTTGGTATCAATTGGAATTAGATTTATGTCTATATGGATTTTGACTTTGAGACAACAAGAAAATCTGACATTGGACAATTTAGATTCAACCCGTGAACAAGTCCAGCAAGGTGGCCCATATAATCCCATCCATATAATTTAGTGTTCAAATGATTTTTCATTAAAAAAAAAAAGGTTCAAATAATTTTAAAATTTTAATTTTTCACATTTACATTGTATTTAAATTCAAATCAATCTAGCTCAACCCTTTACGGGAAAAGCCCCGGATTTGAATTTCATCCCCGCCCTGACATCCTTGGCCGGAAAAAAAAAAAATTCTTTTATTTCACGTAAATATTTTCCCTAGTTTAAAAATCAAGTCCAGGACATAGATGGGGCCCAAAATCTATTTGGGCTTCTGAGATCTCAGCGCTGTCCGTGGGCCTGAGTGGACCAGAAAGTGACTGATAAATAATAAAACTGTACGCACTTGCTCACGTTAATTAGCACACTCTCTGCGTGAGTCAAATAATTGTCCCTACTTATTCAAATAATAATAATAATAATAATAATAAAAATAATAATAATTGTCCCTACGGGCTATACAGTAACTCTTTTACATTGCGATCCTAAGAAATTTGTTCAATCATTGCATAGAGACAAGATTGTTAGCCATATACACATGACAAAATTGTTTTATTTCAGATACTCATCTCAATAATATCAAGTAGGGCTACATTTTCCTTATTTCTTAATAATTATAATTACACATTTCTTGGGCATTATTATAGTTATCTTGGAATGAAATTTTATCATTGTGATGCATTTTTATTGCTGTTTATTCGTCTACCGTTTTAGTATGCAGAAGTCGTGAATGTGAGAAAAGTATTGCGACATTGAATAGTTTATTTTCCGATGAAGCTAGGGTATTATAAAGAGAGAGAGAAAAAGATACAGAGAATATACGTGAGTATAAAGAGAGATAACGTATTAATCTTGATTAATTAATGAGAAAAGGAATATTCGAGAGAGCGTACATGCATGTATATATTTATTATACATAGTGCAAAATACAACTACCATCGCTAACGTACGCTGTCTACAAATTGAGTCTTTTAAGTTCAAAGAATGTCTTTATAATTCTCTTCAATAATTAACCATCGGCGACCGTAACATAAGTGAACCACGTGTGAGCTCTTTGTGAACACACAAATAAGAAAACTCCAATTCGAATGGGTAATGTGTAAGTCATTTTGCTTTGCCGATGCAATGTATCTAACATGTAACTGCTTTTCGAGAACTTTTATGAAACAAATGGTAATGTCTATATCACTCTTGATATTGAGCAAGTAACTAACGTGGAAGTACCAGACATACTGCAAGTTGAAGATTAACTGATCTGGCATCATCTGGTAATTCGATATGGGTGATGTTAGGTACGCACAATTTTTGTGTGAATTTCTACCACACTTTGATAGGGGTGAGTATTCCCCCACTTTTATGGAGAGTAATATAATTATTTTTCACAAACCCTATTATAGTGTAGTCCAGTACACACATAAAAGTGTGTGTACTTATAGCATTTTTTCTTCGACATTAATTACTTGCATAAAGATTTTGTGCAAATATTTGTTCTAGATTACACACGCATATATATAACCTGGCTAGCAACAAGTTCGCATTTTGCATTATCGCACAAACTTATTAGGTTCCTTTTTCTTTTTCTTTTTTCTTTTGTTTAAAGTGAAATTAAGAACTTGTTCTATTCACATTAAATTTGATTATTTTCTCCACTATTCATATATCAATTTGATAATTTTTTTTAATATACCTTCTCCGATTCTTAGTCACAAATTTAAAAATAAATTTAATTTGATCAAATTCAATGTGAATCAAGCAAACCCTAATATACATCCATTTTATGGTGCGGCTTGCCTTATCTTCGGCCTCTCTCACAGCCCCCCTTATCTTCGGCCTCTCTCACAGCCCCCACCCTCTGCGTCTAGGGGAGCTTGTGTCTTGGGCGAAGTTTGGCCGTAACTTTTTGGCAGCACCAAAAAATTGGCCCCCTAATATAGGGGGTTTTTGTTCCTATAATAATTGACCATGAAATCACGATATATTTAAAAATTGAATTGATGGTTCAAGTTACAAAATTTACAACATAAATGAATACATGAGTAATTCTAAGGAACTTTCAAATTTTATATTTTTAGGTGAAACAATATTTAACGTGCTAATATTTCATTGGATATGACGAGGTACATTAACTAATGAATATACACGTGCAACTCTTCATCATCACTCATGACAAATTGACAGATCAAATTAACACTTAAAAATGTAATGAACAATATAATATTCACTTAAAATTATTCTAAATAACATAATAAATATTACCTCCGTCCCAAAATTATACTACATCCGTCCCATAAATATAGTCCACTTTTAATTTCACAAAGATTAAGAAAACTGTAATTAATAGTGTTGAAAAAGTAAAATTTAAACTTATTTTCCTATTATACCCCTTCATTTATTGGATATTTTATTTTAATGAAGTTATTTTGGTGATAACTATGTATATTAAATGGGGGTATATAAGACAACTAATATTTTAACTATATCTTTAAAATGAATGTGTATATTTTACTCACCTAAATAGCTTAATTTATAATTATATGGACTATGTAGTAGACTTTTTTTTTTTATCTTCAATGATTAAGAAAATACAATTAATTAGTGATTTAAAAATATAATTCAAGATTATTTTTCTAATATACCATCTCATTTATTAGATATTTTATTTCAACTACTCTATTTTGGTGATAACAACAATGCATGTTAAATGAGAGTATAAAAGATAAGTAATATTTTAATTACATCTTTAAAAGGAATATGTCCTATATTTTGGGACGGACGAAAAAGGAATAGTAGACTATATTTTTGGGACAGAGGTAGTATATAAAAAGGACAATGCGTTGGCGGAAAGATACCAGACATGCAGTTTCTGATGGTGTACCACAGAACAGAGCAAATGCTTCTTGACATAAATATTTAGGTTGTTTTGGCGATAGAAGTTTGATGCATTAAATATTTGATGTCTAGATTAGAAGACGACAGAGGAAAAGACATTGGTCTGGCCAAAACTAAGTCCATATGGGACCTTTAATTTTATTACACTGGCAAAATATGGGAATTACAAACATATAATAATGTCTTGATTTGGAAATTGGGAAAGGGAATGTTAGATAAGAGAAGAAGAGCTGCTTTAAATGTGGGGTGATAATGGTAAGTCCAGAGTTATGGTCAAGTGGTCCAAGTAGTACTGGTTTTATAAACAAGTGGTGTGAATGCCATATGTATAAATGCAGATAGGGTAAATTTCATTCTTGTGCATGCAAGGGGTAAAATTTTTTTCACCATAGTCGATAATAATGTAGTCTATCTAACAATGTTTGATTTTCTTAATTTGTATTAAGCGTGTTTATCTCGAAATCAATTTTTCCATAATAAACAAGGTTGATCCTGAGTTGTTCGGGGCCCTTAGCAAAATTTGATATTGGGGGCCTAGACATATTAATATTTTTATATAAATTTGAAATTTTGAAGCCCTTTTACATTAAGAAAAAAGAAGTTAAGATTGGGGGCTTTAGGCGATCGCGTAGATCACTTAGCCTCAGGGCCACCACTACTAATAAAGTGCAGAAAATTAATGGAAATTAGAAGATGATATCAAGAGTGTCACATGGCATATTGCTAACATGTGGATTGAATTGGTAAACGGGATGATGAATTGGTCAAAAGTTTAGTCACTTTAGTAGCGGTCAATGAATCTTGATTCAAAAAAAAAAAAAGTAGTGACAATAAATTGAGAGTTGTTATGAATTACTCATTTTGTAAAAAATGCATAGGCTTTAGTTAAGATTGTCTCATCTAATTGAAACAGTTTATATCATTGAATTGATATGTTTGATGAGCTATTTTAATTGGATGAAAGAATAAAAGATTCATGAATTGAGGCAGAGATCTTAACTCCTTCATTAACCGATGAGTACACGAGTTTGTCTTTCTCATTCGATTATGCTAAACTGTTTTATTCAATCCATTATTTAATTATTTTAATCCTGCGTAGAAAATATTGAAAAATTTTCGTTCTTACTAACATTTAAGAATCATATTTAAAAAATAAGGTTATTTCACGCAAAGTACAAAAATCAAGTAATCAGGTCTCATTACATCTATGCTATTGTAAAGTGTAATTTCCATTATAATATACTTAATGGATTTAATGACAGTGATCAAATTGAATCCGATTCAACGACCGCAATTGAACTGCACACTCAAACCGTGGACACCCAATTTCTGTAAATAATTTAAAAGCACCTGATATTTTAAATTTTAAAAATTAACAATCATATTTTTCATAATATCCTCGCATCGAAATGCTTGGAGTCAGGTCAACGACTGAGTCGAGTTTGGTCCCTTGTTAGTGAGTGGGCCAAGGTAAATAGAGCCTGATTGGCAGACTCATGGGCTGCCTGTGCTTGGTTATCACGTAGACAGGCCAGAGCCCAATTATGACAATTGTGATGGCTCGATCCAAGAAGCATAGAAGAAGAGCAATTCCTCTTTCTCTAATAACAGTTAACCCCTGAAAACATTGTTGTTGTTGTTGTTGTTTTTTTTTTTTTTTTAAACAAGGGATTGTTGAAGGAGGTGGGGTCGTGGTGAGATGGAATTGAATATTAATCAAGGGTGTGTAAAGTTCACTTGATGGTTTGAATATCATCAGACTATAGGTGGATCTTGGCAAGTCTGAACTCCGTTGAATGATAAAGGAACAAAGAAAGAATTCCAACATTAATCTACAAATTAGAAATGAGAAATTAAACCCTCTAACCACTACAATAAACTGGACCCTTAGGGACGACTCAATTGTTCATATAGCCTCGTGCCTATAGAGTAATAGAAGCGATGTCGCTGCTATTGCTTTACATGCATAAAGATGTCGCTGTTATTGTTCTACATGAATGTGAACGATTGTCGCCCCTAAAAGTATTTTTTTTTTGTAGTGAACCTTTTTGGTATTTCATGTAGCATATTAAAATCAATCAAAATAGATTCTTTCAAATTAGATTAAAACCTGTAATTAAGTGCTTGTTCAATATAGATTCATTTTAGTTATTTTTTTGTTATTTATTTATTTTTTAATAATCGTTTTGAAAAAATATATGGTCAAAAAGTAGAAAAAAGTTTTTACAAAAATGATTTTTATTGGATGATGGATCAGACCCTTTTAAGTTTACAATTGATAGAATATGGTGCACATTTAAAACTTATCACTACACCAATTCTGGCGAATTGTCACTGTTAAAAACTGTGACGCCAACTGTTGGTCACGATTTTTGACCGTGACAATATTGAGCGTAACCCGGTCAGAGAGGGGTCGCGGTTACGGTTTAAAACCGTGACCCCTCTTGAAGGGGTCACGGAGGGGTCACAGTTATTAATCGTGACCCAAAGGGGGCAACAACAATAAAAAAAAAATAATAATAATAAAGAAAGAAAGATGCTACAACTGAACGTATTTAACATATAAAAAGGAAACATTAAAGCTAGCACAAGCTAACAAAAAATTTAATGCATTAGTGTACAACGATTAAAGATTCTCTATTAAATCAAATAAAAAACATAAAATGAAGCATTGAAAAACGGTTTTGGTCATTGATAAACTTCACTCTCACTTAAGTAACTTGTCCACGAGAACCCGTGCTCCCCATAATCTTCACCACAATAGCATGCTTGATTTGCGAATTCATTCTGTAAAAGGATTTGATTCCGTAAACCTTTACATGAATTATTAATAGAAAATAAAGCCAATAATTTTCAAGGTTGACATCATCTTAGCAATAGCAATGAAAGAAATACACATATCACATTTTGCCATGTTTACACGGCCATCCAAACAAACATGAACAATCTAGGAGTTCCAATGAAACTATCTAATTTATCAAAAACTAGCTTTTCAAAATATCAAACAAGAAATAGTACCATTCAACCATTGCAGTCCAACCCATCTCGTTCCTATATATCAATCAAGATTACTACAATCCATGGCAGTCCCTAATTTCTACTTATAACCACAAGAGATATCCATTTCAGCACATGACCTATTGGGATGACTAAACTCACATGTAACAGAGGAATGTGCACATGTACCTAATTTTCACCGATGACTATTGTGACTAGGATGACTTGAGCTTTTTTTTTTTTCTATTTTTTGACATATTAGAAAAAGGCATTCAGTCATTCGAAAATATAATAAAATATTAAAGCGTTAAGAAAATATTTATAAATAGATAGGAAAGATTAATGAATCTTGCAGAATACATGAACAAAATATTATTTCACTTTGACAATAAGTTGTAAAGATATGTTTTTTAAACACTTCAAACACATTAGATGTTCCAAATTTACTTTGCAAGAAGAATTTCATGTTTAATGTTACATCTATGATGTATTGATGTTCCGGACTAGACATTCCATATGAGTTTACCTTTTTCACTACATGGTAATACACACAACTTATATTCATTAAATAAAACTATCAAATACACATCTTCTTCCATATGAAACTGAAAATAGAAAGTAACACGCCAACAAAAGCATAGTAGAGTCTATAATCATAAACAAATAGCTGGCGAGGAATACAATCTTATGTGCTATCTGAATTCTTCATTTGCAACTCCCAAGTTGTAATTTATAAGTATCTCCTCTGAATTCATAAGACTCACAACCATACTTATTAGTTATTACTTGAGGAATTTCTAAAACCACAGTTTATAATCACTTAAATTTTAGTTATGTCATTCATTAAAGTATCTAATAGAAGGAATCACCAAAGATGCAAACTACATGATAGAATTATGTGTTGTTACCTTATCATTTTTGTCTCTTATCAAATTAGTGGTTAAAGTTGTTGCCTTATTCCTTTTATGCTCCGGAACGTCTAGCTATCAACCTGATCTGTCGTAATCAAAGAAAGAACAAACTTAACAGCTACACATGAATGTCAAAAGAACACTTCATAGCAAGCTTATGCACATACAAGAAGTTCTAGTCTACATCCAAACTCAAGTTATAGGGATCACAACACATTTTCAACTTCAAACACACAAGCTGAAAATATTTACAGTTTGGGCAGAGGACTTTCAAAAATTTATTTGACATAGGAAATGATGGAATAAAATCATGAAATTTTTGTCGAAGGTAGAAAACTCATATAAGTCCATCATAGTAAAAAATCAGCTCATAAGGATTGCATTTCAATAACCAAAACATGTATCTACGGTCAAGAAAACTGTTCTCAGAAATACCTTGACCAAACTCACAAAAAGTGTGATAAAAAACTCTACAAGTATGCGAATAACGTGAAACCAATTTTAAATGATACCTCACTCATAAAAGGCCATTTTAAAATTTGAATCACCCTAAAATTCAACCAACAAAATCAGTTATGTACATTTGAAATCAAGCATAGAATCTGCCTAAATTACCAATAGTTAGTTTTTTTCCAATTTCACCAACTTCATTTAAGGATTAGTTTTTTTTCCAATTTCACCAACTTCATTAAGGAATTTCAACAAACACCTTCTTTGCACAAACACTTACACAAGAAAACTCTATATGTATAAACTCAAGCCTAACTTAAAACTAAATTAAACCTAACTAGTAATTAGTCTCATATTTCCACAATTAAACAACAATCCAAATAAAAATGAACAAGATAGAGCTCAAGATTGAAAAACTAAACTCTCAAACTCAAAGTGTGAAAATAAAAAACTCAAGGTTGAAGCTATTTTCCACCGTCCATTTACCCAGCAAATCGGTTCAACTATTGAGAACTATCAAAAACATCAATTATCCCCAATTTAAAGAAATAAAAATGAGAAAATATATTTGGTACAAAAAAGGAAGATTACTCATGCTTTTCCCGTTTGCTCTCGTCTCTTAAATAACCAAGCTTCACCTAATTGAGTAGCAGTGGAGAAGATGGCAGCTTCGCCCAATTCAGCATCCTTCATCGCTGGTCAGAGATGGTTCTCAGTGTGTGTGGAGAAAACGTGCGAGTTGAGAGTGGTTTGGGGTCCGGGGTGGAGAAGATGGAATGAATGCGTGACCTAGCTTCACGTAATTAAGCCCCTTTATCCTTTTTTTCTTTTTTTTTAATAATTCAGTTGGGGTCACGGTTTTTAACCGTGACCATGCTTCTCGCGTATATTCTCACGGTTAAAAACCGTGACTCCTCAACTTATAACCATGACAATCAGCGAAAAATTGAGTCACAGTTAAAAACCGTGACCCCTTCAAAATCCCTTGTGTGACAATTTCCTTGTTGTGGTGTAGTGTATATTAGGGTCAACTAATAATCTGTGTAACAAATGTAAATGAATTTCTTTTATCTTATACTAGTATTTTCACTCGCGCATTGCACGGGGAAATTTATACCCAATTGTCTCAATTGGTGCTGATTTATGAAGATTTGATCAGCTCAATTCTTGGATTAGTGATGCTAATGGATTTGAGATGTGTTAATTTTCGGATGTTTTGGATTTATTGAGGAATTAGGAAAGGAGTTGTGAAGATACCAAATTCCAACGGTAAGATTTGAGACGCATTCATTGGTGTTGATAAGGAAATATGTGTGTGAACTGTTAACGCGTGTAAGATTTCTTTGATAAAAGATTTGGGCTTATCTCAAAATATATCATTTAATCTTAAAAAATGAATATATGGGAGATTTCTTTGATAAAAGATTTGGATTTATCTCAAAATATACCATTTAATCTTAAAAAATAAATATATAGGGATTGGGTGGGAAATGAAATTTTGTAATTAATTGTTTAATTCTAAAAATTGATAGTTTGAGTGGGAAAATGTACTCATTTTATTAATATATAGATTATTAAATAACAAAAATAACACCCCTAGAAAATTAAATAATAAAAATAACTAAAATCTTATTGAAATATCTTGTTAATTAGATGATTTTACAAATCAATCAAATGCAAAAGCAAAATAATTCCAATTCGATGAATTTTTGACACTACTAAAAACAAAACTTTTAGGGATGACCGTTGTCCCTATAATCTCGTGCATACAGAGTAATAGTAGCAATATACTCGTGCCTATAGAATACTTACAGCGACGTCGCTCCTATCACTCTACAGATACGAGGTTATGGGGACGAATGACCATCTCTAAAGATTCAGTTTCTTATGATCTGAATGGAAGGAATTACAACAAGTGTATTGTGCCTTTATTAACTTATACAGATATATCTCGAATTAATTAAAACATCTGCATGCATTTCTTGTAAAATTTATTTTGATATTTTTATTTAATAATCATTAGTAAACCAAATGCAATCTGAAGTGGCCTATTTCTTACAGACAACACCTCTCCCATCCATTCCACCGCCACAATTCATGCTCGGCAGCTCCAAATTGAATGCAGAAACTTGATTATTTCCACCATTACTGAACTGAGAAACAGCACAATCTGCTGCATGTAAGCTCGAAACTGTGAATTCTGTGTCCCCTCCAAGAACCGGCATTGATACACCCATCTTCACTCTGCTCACGTAATCACCTCTGTAAGTTTGCCCCAAAACTCCATTAACGTTGTCACTTAGTGAATAGAATTTGAATCCCAATTCAAGATGTGCAAAGCAGTCCTCGTTCGTAATGCCATAGTTATGAACTCGAGATTCTTGCGCTGTAATGGGCACCGCCTTGGCTGTAATCTTGACAATCCCTTCGATTTCGATTATCATGCTGTTAGTGTCGATGTCTCTCTTCACGGTGGTTGTTGGGGTGGTTTCCGATTGCCAGTTTTCTCCTTCAGCTTCGGGGAGATAGATGGGCGCCCCGTCGAAGGCGACGGCAAGACGGTCATTTGCATCATCCCAGGTGGCAGTTTTCTTTGCTCCCACGAAGAGGTGGTGGTTGCTGAAGAGGATTCCAATGGATTGGACCCATGTGAAGTCACGTTTCATGTTGTCGTTTCTTTTTCCGATGAAGTGGGCATTGATGTGGAGGTTCGGGTCGCTGACTAAGCAGAAATCCTTGTCCTTCTTGCCGTGGAAGTAGAAAGTGATTCCATCGCCGCCGATGAAACGAGGATCTTGGCACACGGCTCCGGGATAATCACATTCTATAGCAAAATATTTCATTACAATAAGGTTAATGTCTCTATTATTACATGAATATAATAAAAGATATGAAAAGGAAACTAGGGTTTTGTAAGTGACTTACTGCAGACTGGTTTGCAAGTGTTACAATCAACTTCACATGTGTTAGGGCAAGAGCTAGGGCATACATGTTCAACACCGAAACATTGAGGGAATTTTCTGTTCTTGCATCTTCTCCTCTTTGCAGCATTACCCAAGGAGGAATCTGGTGGAGGAGAAGAAGAGGGGGGATAAGGAGTAGGTGTTGGAGATGAGGGAGGAGTTGTGGTAGGAGGTGATGGGGTTTGTGATGGTGGAGAAGGTGTAGGATATGGTGGTGACGGTGTTTGTGTCGGTGGGGAGGGTGTAGGAGTGGGTGGTGTTGGGGTTTGTGTTGGTGGTGAAGGTGATGGTGATGGTGTGGGTGTGGGTGGTGATGGTGTTGGAGTAGGAGGAGATGGTGTAGGAGTTGTTGGTGATGGTGTTGGAGTAGGAGGCGAAGGTGTTGGCATGGGTGGTACTGCTGTTGGAGTAGGAAGTGAGGGTGTCGGAGTGGGGGGTAATGGTGTTGAAGTAGGAGTAGGTGGTGGTGAAGGCATAGGAGTGGGTGGTGATGGTCTTGTTGGTGGTGAAGACGTGGGAGTGGGAGGAGTTTCAGGAGTTGGTGGAGCGTTTTCATGACCCTTACCATCGTCATCACCACCACCATTCCCATCACCATTACCATTACCATTACCATTTCCATCATCGTCACCTTTGTCGTCTCCCTTAGACGAAGGAGGAGATTTTCCGTTGCCCTTATCATCATCTTTACCCCCTTCAGGTGGTAATGGAGTGGAGCCGCCAGAGCAGATAGGTTTGCAAGAAACACATTCGACCGTGCAAGAATCAGGACAAAACTTGGGACAAACATGTTCCAAGTTGTAACAATGTTTGTATTTCTTGATTAGACATCTTGCATGACTCGGATTCTTCGCTATTCCGGGCGGAGTGTCTGCTTCCATTGCTATTACTAGCACGAACAAAATCAAAACAATGTTGATAAGCCTCAATGACTTAACCATTGAAGCCCTTAGTCAAATAGGACAAATGAACAAGGATAATAATTAATTTTCTACGATTGGGATTATTTTTGAGTGGCTTTTGACATGGCTACAAGTTCCAAAATGGGGACATTTTATATATAGGAGGGGAGACTTGGGAGTGAAATATAATTTCCTCTTATCTCGGATCATAATGTCATAGTTTTATTCATCAATAATTATAAAGAGCTGTTTGTTGCTTCATAAGTCAAATTAAGCGTGTGTTCGTGTGTGCTTATTTTTATCTAAAATTTTATTAAAAGTGGAGTGTAGTGGTGGGAACCACGAGATATGTGGATAATAATGAGTAATGATGTGAAATGTGTGGTTGATATTGATGTTTGACTTTGACTTTTAGTAGTAGATAATTTTTAGGTGAAAATAAGTAGAAATGAACACACGCTTAATGCTTTTTAATGAAGTCAAAGGCTAGACTTTTTGCTCTGACTTTTTATCATGTGTAACTTCTAATTTCGATTTGGCAATATTGCTTGGTCGTAAAGTTGAAAACTAGCACTTTCCAATACCAGCTATTATTGTGGCCAAACATGTTCACGTAAAGTTGACAAACTACATATATATTAAATTGTTCTTGAAAAAAAAAAAAAAGAAAAAAAAAGGAAAGAAAACAAAGAAGAAAAAGAAAAGAAAACTTGTTCTTGGAATTTTTATTTTTATTTTTATTTTTTGAAGAAGAAGAAGGAAAATAATTTATAAAAAGTAGAGTTCGTAAAAGAATATGAAATATATATACACACACGCAACATTTATCTAGAACAAATGGCAACTTTTTTCCTCGCTCTCTTCGTACAACCATTAAACCAAGAGAATGGATAAAATCAGTTACTCGGAACAAATTGTGTGTATTTCCAAAAGAATGGGAACCCAACTAGTCGAAAAAATGAATAGACATATCTCAAAATGCAAAGAATGAGAACGAAAATTGAAAATAACCCAATCTTCTTCTTCTTCTTTTCTTCTTTTCTTTTCTTTTCTTTCTTTTTTTTTATTTTTTTATTTTTTATTTTTTAATGAAGCCAATAAGCAATAACCAAATCTTTATTATTTTTCTTTTCAATTTCAAATACCGCGTTTCCAGAAAAAAAATAAAAAATAAAAATCTTAATCTAACAATTTTCTTATTATTGGAGACAGATGCATGCATGCGATTAAATATTTCTTTTTTTTTTTTTTTTTTTGACGGGTATCCAATATTTCTTGCTGAGTGTTTGTCACGATGCAATGTGCATGCATTTGGGTTGACGGTTTTGTATGCCCTTCATATTAGGGCTTTATGGCTCATAGTTTATTGTATAATTATTTTATTATAGAGTGAAGGGAATCAAACCTGGCCGTTTCAAAAACTTGTCAATTAGGTTTAGTAATAAATTGTAGGAAAAATGACATGCTTGTATCCGAATTACAAATTCAAAATCGAACTTGAATTTCTAAAACCGAGGATGAATCACTCACATTTTTACGTGTTTGTTATTGCAGTAAAGACGCTTGCTTTTGGTCTCGAAATTCAGTCACTACGGCGAGAACTTCTTCACGACCCAACTGCCAATTCTTGAGAGTTTTAGTATCAAATTCAAGCCCCAACACCTGTTTCATTTACACATTGCATATATATATATAGCTGAGTTTCTCTTTCTCAGAATCTCATCTATGTTATATTGTTATGCATTGGTTAAAATTCTCCGCCCACCAAGACGGCTATAATTCCTGTCAATATGGAAGCTTTAGTTCCGCGGTGCTTCAGTAGAACTTATATATCATTGCGCCCGTATACTACTTAGATCGATGTAGCTTGTACTTGAAAAGAAAAAAAAAAAAAGAAAAGAAAAAGGGTTGAGAGAGGTTGAGGGAATTTATTTGTGTGATATAATTTCCCTTTTGAATTTTCCCTCCAACCAACACTATGGGTCGGGTCATATCAGGTTAGCCCACATGGGTAGCCCAATTTTGTCCAATTGAAATAAATTCATATTCAGTTCTCCTCAATTTGTTTTAAATAAAAATGTCTCATTGAAGAGTGAAAAATGAATAGGGATTCTAATTTAATGGAGTTTGAATTCCAATTCCAATCTACCCCATAGAATTTAAATTCCTTAATTTGAAAGAAAATCTTTGCTTTTCTTGGAAAGATTGAATATCAATTCAATGCAAATAAGATTAATATGCTTGATTGGCTCATGGAAAATTTAGGTGGAAATGACATTGTAATTGTAATGAAAATAAATCCAATCAAACACGACGATTACTAAGCAGATTAACACTTCGGAAATTTTCCTTATATTCAAGAAGTGACATACATTAAGTTTCTCCATTTTCAGCCTCGTTGTTCTAGAGTACAACTACAGTCACCCTCACTTAACGAGGGTTATCTTAACCCCGGAGAGTGAGGGTAAAAGTCATTAAGAAACAGCCTAGTTCATATGGGCCTCGTTAGACATTTAACCAAATTAGGAGGAGAATATTCGAAATGCCACCCTACCTATATATTCACTCTCTCCTTTTTTTTGTTATTTGTATTTTTTTAACAACAAATCAAAACAGGAAAAAAAATCTTGATTCCATTATATTCAATTCAATGAGAACTTTAAAATAAGTATAATATTGATATATAAATTTTACCACTTCAAAAAAATTATATATGAATTTTATTCTCTTAAAGATTCAGTATTCATCGCACATATATATATATAGAGTCAATCTAACTTAAATTATATCTAATTTTTTTTACCAAATAAATTATATCCAATATTAACATAGGCCATTGAGCAAAAAAATTAAAATAAGAATTTGTTTTGACACTTGGTGCTTGTTTGATACAACTCATTCAACAAATAAATTTTGTCCATTATCAATTTTTAAGTATTCATTACATTTATTTTCCACACCTATATAGATTAAGTATTCATTACATTGATTTTCCACACCTAGATAGATTAAAGGTATGTTTGATTGAGATTATAGAAAAAAAATCTTTATATTCCTGATTGAGAAGTGAAAGAAAGATATATTAACAAATATAACAAACTAGCAAATCAGAATAATGAATGGTAGAAAACTTCAGTGGAAAAAAATAATTTTTTGTATAAATTATACCAAACAAGCCAAGTGTCAAAACAATTTCTTATTTTAATTTTTTTTCCTCACCAATCTGTGCTAACATTTGATATAATAATTTATGTTTAAGTTGAATTAACTTTATATATGTGCGATGAATACTAAATTTTTAAGAGTAAAATTTATATATAATTTTTTGGATCGTTAAAACTTATGTATTAATACTATACTTGTTTTAAAGCTTTCATCGAGTTGAATATCAATGGAACCAAGTTTTTTTTTTGGTTAAAAAATAAATTAAAAATAAGAAAAAGGAGAGAGAGAATATATGGTAGGTTGGTGTTTCAAGTACTCGCTCCTAAGTTTGTTAATGTCTAACGTGGCTCGTAAAACTATGTTGTTTCTTAATGCCTTTTACCCTCACTTAACGGGGGTTATCTGAACCCCCGTTAAGTGAGGGTGACCAAAGTTGGACTCGTTGTTCTACATGCATCACTCAAAAAGTCAAAATGTATCTCTATTTTACACGATATATTGGGGCTTAGACTTCCATTCCTTGTCGATTGAATTTTACTCACGAGCTGCTTTAGTCTACAATGATGATTGCATGACATTTAATTTATTATTCATATTCAAATTGAATTAATTGAATGTAAAAGTATTGTTGAATCTTAAAATCTCACAAAAAAATTGTTGAATCATAAAGCCTCTCTCTCTCTCTCTCAATAATGTTTCACATTTATATTAAATTAGTGAAGTGTTTTTTAATAAATTAAAATAGTATTGCTTTCAATTTCAGTTATGATACGTGGACAATTCATTTTAAATGAGTGACAAATGAGATTTGAACTCAAAATATTTATCTACTTTGACATCATATTAAACAATTCAATCTAAAAATTTAGGCCTTGTTCTTTTACACATAAACTTATATGCACGCAATTCCGTATAACCATGCACACATTTTTTAATACAATATTAACCACACATTTTACACGGAATACCGCGCATGACAACTTTATCACCAATCAAACATACCTCTTAAATAAATAGATGGATCCAAATATTATCTTTCACATTTCCAAAGGAATGACATTCAACAATATATTTATAATAATTTCAAGAAGACAGCGTAACTTCAAAGAAAAAACATATATTGTAACTTCAATTTTTATTAAAATAAAGCCAACGGTCAAAACAATTTTATATGTTTGATGCAGCATTTTTATTATCATAATAAATAATTATCTTCCATAATATAATATTAATTTAAGTAACCAAATTCCACAGAACCCTATTTCTTGCAAACAACACCAGTTCCATCCATTCCACTCCCACATTTCATGCTTGGAAGCTCCAAATTTATCGAAGCTTCATCTTTCCCTCCTCCAACAAACTGAGAAACAGCACAATCTGCTGCATATAAGCTCGAAACTGCAAATTCCTTCTCTCCTCCAAGAACTGGCATGGATACCCCCACCTTCACTCTGCTGACGTAATCACTTCTGTAAGTTTGTCCCAAAACTCCATTAACGTTGTCACTCAGTGAATAGAATTTGAATCCCAATTCAAGATGTGCAAAGCAATCCTCGTTTGTAATTCCGTAGTTATGAACTCGAGATTCTTGCGCTGTGATGGGAACCACCTTGGCTGTAATCTTGACGATCCCTTCGACTTCGATTGTAATGCTGTTAGTGTCGACGTCTCTTTTGACGGTGGTTGTTGGGGTGGTTTCCGATTGCCATTTGGCTCCTTCGGTTGCTGGGAGATTGATGGAGGATCCATCAAAGGAGAGGGCGAGGCGGTCGTGGGCGTCATCCCAAGTGGCAGTTTTCTTTGCTCCGATGAAGAGGTTGTGATTATCGAAGAGGACTCCGATGGATTGGACCCAAGTGAAGTCGCGTTTCATGTTGTCATTTCTTTTTCCGATGAAGTGGGCATTAATGTGGAGGTTTTGGTCGGTGACCAGGCAGAAATCTCTGTCCTTCTTGCCGTGGAAGTAGAAAGTGATGCCGTCGCCGCCGATGAAACGAGGATCTTGGCACACAGCTCCAGGATAATCACATTCTATAGCAAAAAAAATTAATATAATAAGCTAAAAATCTATTTTTTCAGGTTGAATAGTAGTAAAGATCACGAGATATGGGGATAATATATATAATTAGTGATGCATTGAGATGTGTAGTTAATATTAATATTTGACTTTAATTACTAGTAGAAGTTAAGTTTTAGGCAGACAGGAGTTAAAACGAATGAAGGATTATGATGTGTTTATGTAAATCAACAAAAGGAATTGAAGTCATGGAAATGAAAGTGAAATTCGGGTTTTGTAAGATACTTACGGCAGACAGGTTTGCAAGTGTTACAATCAACTTCACATGTTGTAGGGCATGAGCTAGGGCATGTATGTTCCACTCCATAGCATTGTGGGAAGTGTCTATTTCTGCATCTTTTCCTCCTTACGGCATTACTGTCGTTCGAAGGTGGGGTCGGTGGGGATGGTGTTTTTGCTGGTGGCGAAGGCCTATAAGGAGGATGATCCTTGTCGTCACCCTTTCCATTGTCCCCCTTGTCATTGCCTTTATCGTCCCCCTTATCATCGTCACCCCCACCCTTAGTCGGGAGGGGCAGAGCCGTCAGAACAGATAGGTTTGCAAGAAACACATTCGACCGTGCAAGAATCGGGACAAAACTTGGGACAAACATGTTCCAAGTTGTAACAATGTTTGTATTTCTTGATTAGACATCTTGCATGGCTCGGATTCTTAGCTATCCCGGGTGGAGTGTCAGCTGCTGTTGCAATTGCTAGCACGAACAAAATTGAAACCACACTGATAAGCTTCAATGAATAAGCCATTGAGACTTTAATTTCTAAACAATTAAAACCGATGAAAACGAATGTACGTATCTATATGTCGTAATGTAGTATTTTGTGTGTTAATTCTTAAATTCTTAAGATTGTTGTGTGACTTTGACATGGTTAGATGCCCTATATTTATAGGAGCCAAAGACGTTGACAATGAGGACAAATTCCTATATTGTCGGTTCATAATGTCTTAATAATTGGAATAATTGTAAAGAGGATTTCTGTTGCTTAATTAAGTCAAAATTACATGCTTTTTAAAAAAGTCAAACCCTTATATTCTTTGAATCTTATCTCTGGTTCTGGTTGCTTTTAACTTCAGTGTGGAATTACTTGGCCACAAAGTCCAAAAATAGCACTTTCGGATACAAATTGTTTTTATTGAACATAAGATAAGGAAAAATATGTTGTGGTCAACGTTGACTCTTTCAAATTCATTACTCCCCTGGGCGTTACACCTATATGGGGTTTTGTTTTTTTCCCATTCATTTGCTATTATACTCTCTTTAATTAATTTACACACTTTAAAATCTTTTCATTTAATAGTTTCAATAATATTTTAGATTTATTAATAACGGTTAATTAATTATAAAAATTATTTGTATTATTTACTTTTTTAATGCGAGTCTTAATACGGGAAAAGTCAAAGAAACATATATGGAACGAAAGAAGTATTTTATTTACTATTATACCAGTTCTCTGTGTGAATCTGACATATATAGAGATAAATTTTGTGACAAAATTAAGAAAATTAAAGAATTTTTGAGTGAAGGGAAGGAAAAGGCTTTTCCGGGAGAAAGTAAAGAGAGACCATCATTTCATGTTTCTCATTGAAAAAACCATGGTGGTCGGTGAGAAAATAAAAAATAATTGTCTTCTATTAATTGTCCAGTAACGCTTAGTCCCCAATAAGCTTAAATTATTATAATGATCTATATTAACAACAAATTAACTTCTACCAAGAAATGGACATATATTTATAGAAGAAAATGATCACATTGACCCGAGAATATAGCTACTAGCTAGCTAGTGAACCAAAGTGCACTTCTTCTCCTTCTCCTTGTATTCATTAACGACTAATTCATTATTTATTTAGAAGAAATTAATTAATTTGGCCGTCTATTAGGTCAGTGCTTATTTAATATTGTTGTGACTACAAGGTTATCGTACATGCATGATATATGTCATCTTGATATTTGATATGATTACTTGATATGATGTATTAATCCCCTTGACTCATCGTGTCTTTAGGCAAAAGATGCGCTCATGAGCCTCAGGTGCCCATTTGAAATTGACGACTTTATCAATTCCAGGTTTAATTAGTTGTGATCTAAAATTAATGCAAAGGCAAACAAAAATAACTCAAAAGTTAAAATTATTTCACATGTTAATTATCTCGTATTTCAAAAAGATTTTCCTGTGCACGAAGTGGGTCTCTCTCGTGGACACTTAATATATAGTACGTAGTATTTTAATTCCAATTTCGAAAGTCACAAGACTAGTAATTTCCTTGGCAATTAGCATCATCCAACACCAATGTGACATATGCTCCGTAAACACAATAAAATATCTAGCTAAATATATAAAGGGTAGACATTAAATCACTTCAGTCCATTAATTATTACGAAGATAACATTTAATGCAGAAGCAATGCTAGCTCTAAAGTCTAAATTATAAAGATAAATTAATTGCCAATTAATCCCTAGGAAGAAATAGCCGGACTAGAAGAAATCACGTTGACCCGGCGGAAATGGTGAAAGGAGGCTACTTTTCTTGCAGTATTGGAGATGAGGTTTCGAGTTATTTGCAGCAAAGCAACCTTTACAACCATGTAAACTGGATTAATATTCATTCACTTGATGGGTACAAATTTATTTACGACCATAAAAAGAGTTGAAGTTTATTAAAAAGTTTTAGGATCTTGTGAGGAGTTTAAGCAAGTTAAAGGTAGGCTAATCGAGGTCAAAGTTTAAAAGTGCAAAGCTAGGATAGATCATAGATGACGAGGCAGCCAAACTTCCAATATGTAGGATCGAAGTAAAGTCGGGCTTTTTAAAACGCTACAAGAAATTGTACATTTAGAAGCGGCTTGTCATCTCTATAATTTCTTCCTTGTAAAGTTAGGGGCCCTACTGCTCTACAGGGATGATGTGGACGATGCTATAGGGGCAACAGGCCGCCATTAAAGGTCCAGTTTCTTGTAGTGAAACTGCACGTAAGGACATATTGCCTGTGTTATTTCTAGATGGTTTCAAGCTTTAAACACTAAAAACTCATTTTAGTTTTAATATTTTTGGATAAGGATATCCAAAGAATAATAATAAAAGAAGAAGAAATTGTAAAGATTGACAATTTAAAACAATTTTTGAGCGTGTCAAAATATTGAAAATGAAGAGATAGAAAACAGTCTTCACCCCGAAAATATAAAACTAAAAATAATTGCAAAACCCAAAAATGAGAAGAATTAACAGGTAGAATGACAACATCTAGGGCTCTAAAAAGTGAAGTTAATGTAAACTTATATATTGTTAGAACAAGATCCCATATATATTGTTTCTACAACAATTACAATGACAACATAGAATGATAGAACCCAGTTACATATTGTCTTTTGATAAGCCTTGAATTAGGTTTGTCTAGCACGAGTCATGATACGATGCTCAACATGAGTATAAACCCAAATATATATCCTTATACCATCGGATATATATTCAGTATGGACCCCATATCATTTCTATATCTAGTGCTATTCTTGGATTTAATTAATATTTAATGAAAAATGCTGGTAACTGATCCTCTTCCCACCCGAAATAGACAGTACTGCAACCATGATCAAGAAATTGAGTCAGCAAACTACAAATTAATGTCAAGCCAAGAATGCATATATGGCTTAGTTTAAAAATAATATATCTTAAAACTTACTTAAAGTAAAACTTTTAAGTTTAGCCATGCATATATGGAGCTTAAGTGCTTAATAAAGATATGTTTCCCAGCTCAAATATATAAATAAATTCACTTACAAGTTACAAGGAGAAGATCAATAGACAAGGATGCATCTCGTCGGCGCTGCCTGAGCGGTGGACATCCTTAAAGGCAAACAATGGAGGAAATATTCTCCGGGTTTAACATCATCGAGCTTCAAGCCTTCCACGGGAATTATATCCTAATTATACATAACTCAGTCGAGTTAATACAGAACAAGGCCGCTTAAAATAATAACAAAAGGCTCTAAGTATTACCTTGCCCAAAATCTTATACACATCAGCCTTATCTGGCTTTACACCAACGGCTAAGTAATCAAGTCCTAAGAGAAAGAACAAAAAAAGCATGCTTGAGTAGTTGAGTGCACCCACGTACTTCTTCGCAAAATCGCATTTTAAGTTTTTAACATATCATAAAAGACCGAATAGTCCCTTACCAATAAGTTTGATATCAGTGTTATTGCGCAACCACGCTGCCCCATCTTTCATGAAACCAGTGTAGCT
Organism: Jasminum sambac; assembly: GCA_018223645.1. Classification (NCBI taxonomy): domain Eukaryota; kingdom Viridiplantae; phylum Streptophyta; class Magnoliopsida; order Lamiales; family Oleaceae; genus Jasminum; species Jasminum sambac. The sequence continues at coordinate 22,124,648 of CP073648.1, read as the reverse complement.
TGAGTCGAACTCCTTTTTACGCATAAGGTCCCTGAAAGTATAAGGCAATGAGATAAGCTTGAAAATGATGTGCTGCCTGACACAGGCAGGAGTGGTGCCCCTACCATCTTAAAGAGATTGTCTAGTTTAAACACTGGAGTTTTACTTTACCTGTCTCAGAACGTTTGAGTATAAACCTTTTGACATAAATTTTACCTTTCGGTATTCCCTGTTCTGAAAATTACGCGCTTTGTGAGTTTGGGAATGTTTAAGCTCTGCATAACTTCAGCTGAAAGAAGCAAAGAAGCATAATTTAAAAGCTATATATGAAGGACATATATACTAATGTTATTCATAAGGGGTACTTATCAACCGTAATTCATAATCCTTCATTCAACAAAGAAATTAAGATGGTAAATCAATTACAGATAATTATCTATCACGTCGTTGATGATCGATGAACAGCTAAACTCCAAATGAAAAAACATACCGGTGATGTTCTTATCAAGTGGAACTTCCACCACCAACACTGGACCTGATTGCATGCAAAAACTTATGCAGAATTAACAGATAAATTCAACAAAACGAAAAAGGCTTCAACGTCATTACAAAAATTACATGATTTATTGCAATCATTACCGTTGAGGATGGTGAGATCGAGGGATTCGACATCAATAAAGGCTTTAACATGAGTACCACAATCGGTACTCAACGTAAATTGTTGGGTGTTGAATTCATCCCCCTTGAGAACAGAACTGCTATTACTCCTGAACTCCCCGAGACCAGTGAGTGAATCATATTTGGGCAGGGCGGGAACGTACTCGTGAGAGATGTCGATGAATTTTAAGCTAATTGTTGCGCCGAAAAATGCTAGAAGTGTGAGCCACAGCGCGGCGGTGGTGGAGGATGTCCTCATTTCACGGCGGCTATCGGAGAGTTGGCGGGGATTCCACCAACGAGAATCACAGAGCAAAGGGGATGGGGAAAACAGGGGAGAGGAGAATGCCGGTGAAAACGGGGGGAAGAAGGAGAGAATAGAGGATGAGATGAATGCGGTTGGGCCGAGATTCCGGATTCACGGGGTACTCTTCCGGCGATCGGGAAAGATGCTCAGCCATATATAAACTTGTTTTCTTTTTCTATTTTTTATTTTTACTAAATTTAACGCACAATAATCACTTTCAACGCGGTTGGTAGAATCTAACGGTCATTAGTTGTCTAAACTTAGGATCTAAAATAATGACGTTTTACTAAATTTAGTTATCGATTGACTTTAAGTAGACATGTCGATTTGGTTTGGCGAGCCCAAGCATTGTTCAAGCTTGCGAGTCGGGCGAGCTCGAGCCCAACGGCTCGTGCCTTTTGTGTTTGTGCTCGGGCTCGGGCTCGCCTTTAGGCGAGCTAGAGCCAAGTTTGGCTCGGCCAGCACGAGCCAAGCGGAGCCAAGCGCGCGAGCAGTTCCATTTTGTCAAGTCTAACTTTAAGTGCCAATAAGTGGTATTCCTTGACATTTATTTTTTTCTTACATTATTTTTGCAATTTTATTTTTTATTTTTATGTTTTCAATCATTTTTAATTATAAATATATGTGGCAAGTGGTTCAATACTCCTGATCAAGTATACACATGTAGATATTTTTGGTTTATTCTTTTGAAGAATTCACACCATTCCGTATAAAATGTATTATTGGTATTGTATTAGAAAATATGTGTGTGATTGAAAATGTGTGTAAATTACACGGAATTGCGTGAAACCTTGAAAAGAACAAGACTAATATACTTATGGCTTGATATTCCCATCCTAGTCACTCTTCACCAGTAATGATCTCCTACTTACATACTCACGCCCGAAAAAAAATAAAATTGTGAGCTCATGTGGGCCTCTCATTATCCAGGTATATTTGTGATTTATCTGACCCGACGTAAATACTATAAAAATAAAATTTTAATGGTGACGTGGAGCTCTGTGGAAGCACCACCATCGGCGTGGGTAGGGATTGATCCGTGCCCTCATGGGCAACAAATCACCCGCGCACTCTTCACACATAGCCCACACATTGATGTGGCTATATCATATCAACGTATAAGTATATTAAAATATCCACAAGTGATATTTGATTGAGAGTTTGTGATCGAGAATTAATTGAGATACTAAGAAATGATAATCACGTGGTGGAGGAAGCTATATAAATTCACTTTTGTAGTAAAAGATTTGAAAAATAAATTCACTTAAGTGGAAAAAAATTTGGTATTCCAAAGCAGTGTCTATGACTGGGTAGGTATTTTTAATTAATCTAAGCACTACTTACCTATATATAGAGAGAATATTACATTATTTAATGAACCGTCGCTTTCTATGCATACCTAGATGGATAGTGTCTATTCATCTATTGGTTAGAAAGTGAGTACTAATTGCAAAAAAAAAAAAAAAAAAAAGAGAGAGAGAGAGAAGAAAAAAGTGAGTCTTGTTATGAATAATCGGTAATAATTTGGTGGTTATGAATTATGAGGAATAATTTGGTGGAGGAATAATTTGGTGGAGAATAATTTGGTAAAAGATGTAATTATTATATGTGAACGACTATTATACCCTCGATGAAATTACGTAATTACGATTATCATTCAAGCTTTTCCTATAAATAGAAGCTCGTTATTAATGAATTCATTCCCGAGAATTCATAGAATTCATTCTCTCTAAATTCTCTCTATTGTTTCTATAATTTTATAATACGTTATCAAGACGAGTCTAACCTTTGAAGTAATATGAAGAAGTATGCTTCTACCAGATCTTATAAACGATCTTCTCAGATCGGGAACCTGATTATTACAAATTGAAATACTCAATTTTCTACGAAATCTCTCTTCATGCACTCAAGCATTTGTTTGCCTCATATCGGATTCGATCTTTGCATAAAGAAACACTTTTCTTTTCACAATAAAAGCTATTATTTTGATAATCTAAGCTCACATTGAAAATGATGAATACAAGATTGCAAAACTTATTGTACAATCTTGTTTCTCTGATTGCGATTAGAACACATGAATTTTGGAGGTGAAAAATAATTGAAGAAAAGGTATGTATATTATTTTATAATATAATAATATATTAAACTATAACATCCGCTTTATCGAGATATATAAGTGAGCATACATTATCAAAATCAAATTTTCTCGACTCCATTATACTCGATTTAACGAGAGCTTCGATTTGACAATTTAATATTAATAGGGTAATAACTCGTTGTTTGAAATATGTTATTATCAAACTTTCAAAATTTACAAATCAAGTACACCAACTTTTGAAAGTTACAAAATAGTCCTTGAATATTTTGATATCGATAAATTGAAGTAGAAAGGAGATAATTTTCCAATCGTAAAACATTGATAAAATATTTTTGACAATTTTACCTTACGAATGGACAATTTACCCTTAGGGTAAAACCGACCTAATTTTGACGACAAATAAAATGGATAGAATATTCATAAAGAAATTCTAAATCCATTGATTATATAAAATGGCTTGAAGTCCATCTCGAGCTTAAAAGATCAATATTATTTTAACTCCCAAGAAATTTAATTACATAATATACTTATTCTAAAAGGATAAATGTGCTTGTAGAAGTAATGAGTATTTGTTCTAGAAGAACAAATTTGCTCCGTGCAGAAGCGAGTTCAATATTTAATTCTCGCATTTTATTTATTTAATTCTAATTAATGCAATACCTCCTACTTGATGATGGGTTCAACCGCACTAAACGGAAGGTTTTATATATTTCTCGTATTTTATATGCTAAGTGATGGGTAATACCTTCTACTAAACAGATCATACTCAAGCAAGTAGTTAAATATTATGCAATTTAATTCTTGTTATTTAAATTCGTAAATTTATATTTATTGCAATAATTCCCATAAGGTAGGATCTACTCCACCTATTGGAGGAAATTTAATTTTGCACTTAAATTTATGCACTTTATAGTTTGAGATATTTCCAATGTAGTGGGTAATACCACGATTGGTGTGCATATTTTCAATGTGGTGGGTTATACTACACGATTGGTTATAACGAATCCTACCCGTATTAGTAGTTGATCAAATATTCTAATCATACTCTCAAGTAGTAGACGATGAGAATAAAATTACTTCCCATATATACCAATATTAATGGAGAAAATTGAGTAAGTGGTACTTGAAGTCACTATTGGATAAATAGATGAAACTAAAATGCTCAATAGATCCCATGTTGATAAATCAAAGATAATATATCACATGGAGAAATTATATGAAGTAATCTCATCATTGATATGAGATTGTATTAATATGAGAATAAAATGCTCTTGAAGAAGCATAATCACTAGATTTGTATTTGAATAAAGTCAATATGATATTATTATTACTCCGTAAGAAGACAAAACAAAATGGATGAACATATCGAGAATATCAAAAGATGGCATTAAACACTCTAAAATATAGAAATGCAAAAGAATATACATAATCAATCCATAAATGAGGGATGCGTCTCGAGAGTATAAATACTCGTAACTCCGCCACCATCAACATTAGGATTCATAATGAAATATTTAAAGGATCCGAATTTCTTTTCGCTTGACACCAAAGTGGTCTGTGGACGGACTGGCTTCCGCCATTCTTGAACATATGCATGAAATTTGATGAGTAGTTCATCAACAAGATTAGCAGTAAATAAGTATTTTCTCACAATGAGAAATAAACTTATTATTTACACCCCGATCTAGAAACGCTAGTAAGCTATCAAAGAAATTATTAATATTCAACAAACCTATTGGTTTGACATGAAAATTCCACTGCGCCAACGAGGCTATATTGAATATTTCCTCCGTGTCAGTGTTGTAGCTCTGAAGGACAATGAAAGCATCACTATTATTCATCATATACATCATGCAAGCCATGGATGGATTGCGCTTTGTAGCACCAACCTCGCCTGACCCATGGTAGAACTGCTCCAATTCGAGTATTAGATCCAACTAGATGGAAAGGTATTACACTCAAACTCTTATTCCCATGATTGTGCCATTATAAGTCTAGCTAAAAGTTTGTTGTTGGTTCCTCCCGTATAGTATATTGATTTCTTGTCTCCCTAACTCTTTTACAGTCGGTTTGCCATATCCACATATTGGATATGGCCTACCGCTAGATCCACCAAGAATACATACGTGTTTTTAATCATGAGGTAAAGGCCGACTTGTATGAGATGATTCTAAAATTCCATATCCATCTCTACTCCTATCTCTCTTTGCACTATACTTTTAATGTATGAACATGAGAGATATATGAATCCTCTATTTAAAGAAAAATTTTCAAACCAATAATTGAGTGCACTATTTACTTTTTGACAATATGAAAGAAAAAAATGCGTAAAATTTTTTAAGTGAAAATGACATATATCTCTGGTTTATGATTGAAAATAATATATATACATATATATATATATCTTAAAATCGAAAAACAATATTTACAATTACAAGAAAAATATTGATCTTCGTTATTACACCGAGCTTCTCTTATATTAATATGAGATAATTATTATACTAAAATTTTCTACTAAATTTACAAATGATCTTCTAAAGTAAGTTTTTCAAGATCAGTAACGCTGCTTGTTGATTTTTGAATTTGGCCCATAAGGCCATTAGCTCACCTTATGCAGTGTCCACTAGGATGTGTCTCAAGAGCCCGCTGAATATCATCCAAAGGCTCTTACTCAATCCATCCTTAATGAATGCTATTTATCTTCTCGATTTCCTGACAAGTACCCACAGATTTACATCGAGTGTCACATGTCCACCGTTAGCACATTTGTAGCATCCTCCTAATCTTTTTGCTCTCCATTTCTTTGAAAACTACTTTACCCATACCAGCATGTATTTAGAAGGAATTGAAACCTCACCAGATAATCTAACCTTTGCTTCAATCAAGCATCTGATATCTTGTGGGATACCCTTATTCATTAGCATCCTTAATCTTTCCAACTCACCTCGATAAATCCTTTTTAGGATTTTAATCGAGTGATGGATAGTATTTTCAAGATTTGAGAGCATATGATCCATTATAATGTATAGACCATTGTTATGATGAATTTTGCAATAATTTTGATGATTTATTTATAGAATAATACGACGCAGATGAAATAAGACTCCATTTTAAATAAATAAGATGAAGCGTAAGAGCTACGATTTCTAATTAAAAATAGCCGGATGTGATGTGATGGAGCCGTGAACTCGTGTTTGAATAGTGGTAGACAATAATGTCACCAAAAGATGATGGAATATGTCGGTGAATTATTTCTATGATAAATCATATTGAGCACTATACAGATATTTCAGTGAAATCGATATAAGAATTTCATCAACTAGAAGTTCAATAATACTGCTTGCAAAACCGATTGACCATCCCGGTTTAAATAATTATTGAAATCAATATTTCAAGTGAAGAATTAAAAGAATTCTTCAATGATTGTTCCTCGATAAATGATGAAATCATTACTAGCCAATATTGGGAATAAATCCCAAATATATCCTGAATAAAGGATGAGAAGTATGGGCCCACTTCATCCTACATGTGACTACTAGATATTATGATATGGATCCACTAGATAGTCACATGTGTATATGATTCGCAATTTGAAATTTACTAAATATTTGCTCACTGTATGAGCATGATTTTCATTTAATGATAAAGGTAGTAAATGTATATCCCAATACTTGAATAAATCCTCAAGGATTTGAGTATGCGATACAAGTGGGATATTATATGGCAAATTATTTAAAGTCCTCAAATAAATTGCCGATATCGAATAGAATGCAAACGGTCTAAATTCCCATATTAAGGTGAATGATGAGAACATATATGATTAAAATCATACCAATTGTATGAGTTTTGGTGTTCTAAATTTTCTCAAAGATGAGGGGGAGTATTAAAGGTTGAAAATAAATGCATCATGTTATATCCTCGAAATTGAAATACTGAACTTGAAGTTCAAAGATGCATGAAAAGGCTATGAACAATCACATATACATCACTTACGATGCTTTGATAAGTTAGCGCTGAAGCGCTGATATTTCCCCAAACATATATATCAAAGCAAATTATAAAAGATGGTCTTAATAACTTGGAGGCATATGCTCTTGAAGAGTATATAAACATAACTATATTGTATAATCCTACAAGAGGATTGATAATGAGATATCTCGATAAGTTATGTCGATATGGGGAAAGAAATGAAATTGAAATGTGTCGACACGATATGAAAATGTAGCGCTACATATGATCAATGATAATGAAAATATTGAGATATATTGAAGATGATAAATGGTGAATGTGAAATCCTTTACTTATGAGATGATGAGATGATGATGACTAGTGCTCAAGTTTAAAGATAAGCATGGTGGTCATTATATGTTGCATGCTCATGAAAGTTAAATTACCGATCGTGTGTAGTAAATCAAAAGGAAATTAAAGGATCGGATGAGCTAAACCTGTTTATGAGTACCCTAAAGGGTGAGCTAAGCCCCTGAGAATGAAATAACCTATTAAGTGAGTATTAAATGTTAAATGATATATTTTAAGTGTTACTTAGTTATGAAGGTTTACTTATATGTTTACATGTTTTTACGATGAATTTATATGCTTTAAATTGTGTGTTTGGAGACATGTGTTCATGGTGAATGTTTTGTAGTTGTGTATGAAAATTGATGCACTCTAAATGAACGAAGAGTATAAAATCAATGTATATGATACTCATACAAATGTATGAAAGATTTTGAAATGCTTGCAAAGATACTTGTATAAAATACGCGTTGCCTCTTTTTCCCTTGATCGAGGTTTTATCCCATTGGGTTTTCTTAGCAAGGTTTTTAATGAGGCAACTTTAAAGCGTATTCACATGAATAATGTACTCTTTTCCTTCATTAGGGTTTTTTCCCACCGGGTTTTTTCCTAATAAGGTTTTAACGAGGCATATTCATGGTATATTGAGAACAATAGGAGAAATTGATACGTGTATCTATTGGATCAAGTTATAATGGAGCTAATGCTTTAGATCCAAACGATGATGATATTGAAATCATTTACGTATAAAGATATCATTCTCAAGATATGAAATCAAAAGGAGCAAATTGTACTCTTTTTCCTTCGATCAAGTTTTTTCCCACTAGGTTTTCTTGACAAGGTTTTAACGAGGCAAAGACATGAATACTCCTATACCGGGTAGACATCGGGAGCAATGTTTTGATGAAGCGATATAACCACTCCAAACTATCCTACAATCGGTTTGGAAGTTTTTTCCCAGGTTTTTCTCCAAACAGTCTGAAGACATTTGTATTAATAGTCATTCAAGGGGGAGTGTTATGAATAATTGAGAATAATTTGGTGGTTATGAATTATGAGGAATAATTTGGTGGAGGAATAATTTGGTAAAAGATGTAATTATTATATGTGAATGACTATTATACCCTTGATGAAATTATGTAATTACGATTGTGCCATTCGAAGTTTTCCTATAAATAGGGTTTCAGTTATTAATGAAATTCATTCCTGAGAATTCGTTAGAATTCATTCTCTCTAAATTCTCTCTATTGTTTCTATAATTTTATAACAAGTGCTAATTAAAAACCTTTTAAAGATTAGTTATTTTAAAACACCCTGTGCAAAAAACAATCCATTTATATGTGTGCATAAAAAACACAAAAAGCTTGGATGTATCATGTATGAGAAATTTTGATTTTTAAATTTATGCTTAAATTCTTATTGTTATGGTAAACCATCTTTGTAACTTAGAGCATTGATCTAGCGGTACAATAAGATATCTAATGATGTGGTAAGTAGAATGAAAGATGAATAAAATTATAAAAGATATTTTTAGCGACCGGCACGTGGAGTGAATATGTGATATAGGCGCTAGTGCTCCCTTGACCACTTAGTGGGTAGGGAGAAATGCCCACATGGCGACGTGGCGCCCTAGGTCGCCGTGGGGGCGCCACTTCGCCCAATTTTTTTTTTTTTTTTGGAATCTACGTTAAGTAAGATAAATAATACATAACAATCCCCCTGATGGCGTAAGGCTCATGTAGGCCCCATATTTTTTCCCCCAAATTTTCCCTTGTGTGTGCATGCTCCATGCCCACTTAGTGGGCAGGGGAGCAAGACTGGTGACATAGGTGTAACTATATTATTAGTTTAGAAAGAGAATTAATGTAAAATGAAAAATAGAAACAGTGTCTAGTACATGATCACTCACATCTCAACAATGCACTAAACATTGTCTTATTTTTAAAAGGCGTTATGTAAACATTTTTTCCACGTAAAATCAATTTGAAAACTCACAACACCACTGAAGATGTTGTTAGATTCTATTTTTAGTAACTAGTAATAACAACGTGCAATGCACATCTCTTGGTTTCGAGGATCATTACTCTGCGTGTGTTTTTTTTTTTTTTTCATTTTTCCATTTTTTGATTTTACAGAATTAAGTTTCAAAATTTAATGTCAACTAAAGTTTATCATCTTTATATTCCACAATATATTTAATTATACTTAAAAATATGTAATTAGATTAAGAAAATTGTAAATAAAAAATAAATATATTTGTTTGACAGACAAAATTGATCTAAAACTAGAATATAAACATAATGGTAACTTATTAATTTTTTAATTCATGGATATAAATTATTAAATTTTAATCGAAAAAACCAGCTTGTATTAAACTTTGAATTGAGACCTTCAATTTGACATCAATTTGTGTATATTTGGATTTAATTACAACGGCATAAAGTTGCAATTTCTCTTCCTCATGCGTATCGGTGGTCAAATGAAAAGACTTTAAAAAAGAAAATAATGAGTTCATTAAAAATAAAATATAATTAATAAATTATTAATAAGGGTAAATTAATTTTAGAAATAAAATATAAGGACAAATTTAAAAATCAAAAGATTTTGTATAATCTCCATTTTTATACAGTGAGAAATACATTTATTGTACTAATTTTCCTTTTTTTTTGTACACTGTTTTAATGGGATTTCTCTCTTCGAATTACATGTTACAAATTGTATCAGAATATTCGATTTGGCACGAACAACAAAACATGGACCGCTAGCTCCTATCATATGTTTATGTACGATGTTTCCAGCGTTCAAATTTCTTAATAATATGTTACTTTAAAATTTTCTAATTTTCTGTTCTCTTTTCGTTGTCTGCAGCATTTCTTTTTATTTGTGTATATATACACACACACACACACACACATATATATATATATATATATGAAACGAAAATTTTACAAAATTATCAAACTACAAAAGAAGTTTAATTACAAGTTTCGGTCCCAGCTCTGCACCTACAAATGGAAAAAAATTATGGAGGCCTGGGTGAGACTCATCAAGGATGACAAGCATGTAGATTCATCTAACTTAACGTAGATAAAAAATAAATTTTTTTAAAAATTTACTTACCTACGTAGGCGTAGATATTTCTGTTCCCCACAATGGGGAACAGAGCCAACCGAGTTTAATTATTATATTTTTAGATCCTATGTGTCCATCTTTTTAGAAAGGGTCTAAATTGTTACTGATTTAAAAAATAAAAAAATAAAAAGAAAAAAGCTCATGAAGGAAATGTAATAAAATATTATAAAATGACTAAAAGCCAGAAGTGAGAAAATAATGGAAAAAGTTGAATTATTTTTACTTTTGCCAAATCTTGATTATACATTTATATACTTTGAATTTGCATCAACAAAACTTATACAACTTTAAAGTATTGATTGAATAAATTGACCTTTTTAGATGTCTATTCATTCCATAGCACAAGAATGTGATAGCAATAAACCATTTTAGGATAGCATTATTTGCGTTTTTACTTGATATGAAAGCTATTTTCATCATTCGTGTACAAAAAGCGTGTGAAAATTAAATGGAATGGGCTACACATTTTATTAAAATTTTCTTGAATGCGTGCATTTTTAACACTTTTAAATTACTTTTCAAGCACAAGTATTCCTTAAATATCAATTTTACTGAAAAAGTACTATTTAAATATCAATTTTACCGATAAAGTACTTTATTAGTAGCATTTACATAAACTGATTGTTTTTCTTATTTTATTTGTATATTGTTGCTTTAATATTGAGTAATAGTATTTTTGTTTATTAGTGTACTTTTATTTATTTTCCATACTCTTTCATTTCATAGCCCCAATAATTTTTAGATTCATCGAATAAAGTTAAACTAATTTTTTTTATTTAATTTTCTTTTTCAATAGATCCTGTAATCTATATGAAAAACAAACGAGCTAATATAATTGGACCTAAGAACATCCACAATGGATGCGTTAATACACATGTTAAGTGTCATATGTTAGTTAAAGTTTAAATTAATGTCTACAATGGATGTGTTTGCATATTGTCACAAGTTAAAATGTTTGTTAAATGTGGCTAATATTCTAACATGTGCAGTGATGACATATTTATCTTAAATGTCAATATTTTTTTACTTTATTATTTTCATTTTTTTCAAATTCAGCCAATAGTGTTGTTTTAACTATGGCATTTATGGGTTGGTATGGTCCATTGTATGTATGGACCAAGCTTTGTTTAGATAAAAATTAGTATATCTAGCAATCAAACAAAAGTAAATTTTAACATATATATGTGTTACTTAATATTTATTTTATTGCTTACGTGATTACTTAAATTTAATATATTCATTGTGGATGCTCTAAGGGATAACAACAAGAAGAAGAGAGCCTGCTAATACCATTAAAAGTTTAGGTGCCAATCATTTTACGCATTAATTTTAACTTAATTTTAAAATTCAAAATTTACATTCATTTTCAAATTGTCATTTTCATGTGAAGAAAGAAAGCAATGGCTATTTTATAGGAGTTTCTACATGTGGACGTGTTTTAGGATAAAGAGTTCATTAGGAAAAGTTCTTGCGCAAAAAAATTTTATCCAGCAAAAATCAGATTTTTGTGGTGTTTTATTTTAAAAAATGTTTATAAATAATAGTCTACACAAATTTTCAGATTACATCTTGTCCACAGATATTTTCCCGAATTATTTCGTCATCAATACAATACTTTATCTAATTTATAAACACAATTTATGAACTCAATTTATAGGATACATGGTAGGTTTTATTTGTCATATAAATCATCAAACTACAAAAGAGGTTTAATTATTACCGATTTTGTTCCGTTGCATTCTATGTGGTCCTCTTTATATAGGGTATAAAATTGTTACTAATAAAAAAAATTATATTTTTATACATGAGGGAAACTTAATAAAATATTTTGAAATGACTAAAAGCTAGAAGTGAGAAAATAAGCAAAAGTTGAATTAATTTTACTTTTGCCAAATCTTGATTATAGTTTGAAATTTTATCAATAAAACTTGTACAACTATAAAGTATTGATTGAATAAATTGAATTTTAGATATCTGTTCGTTCCATAGCTCAAGAATATGATAGTAATAAACCATTTTAGGGTTAGGGTAGCATTATTTGTGTTTCTATGAACTTGATATTTATTTATTAATAACTAGTAAAAGTAGATGTTAAATTATCAAAAATATTTATTTAATTTTGATTAAGTACTGCTAATTTTTGAAAAATTGAGTGATTTGTCAAAAAAAGTTCGAGCACTAAAGTGTAAACAAAGTGAAAGATTGAAAACCATTGACTAATTTACTTATAAAAAAATACAAAAGGATCATATGAGCATGGAAAATTAGAGCTTGTTCTTTCCAAAGCTTTCCAACAAAAAAATTTTTTCTCTCCTATTTTCAACTACACACATATTTTCTAATACAATATTAACCACACATTTTTTATGGAATATCGTACCCAACAAGTTACCAACCAAAAGAACAAGCTCTTAGTTGTCTATCTGAGTGAATGAAAATAATTTTTACTATGGCATTGTTATTCAAATTATAGTCGGAAATGAGGGGTAAAGTTCTATAACCACAATGGAAAAAAAATTTGTGGGCTCCATCAATTTCATTATTAGATAAAATATGTAATATTATTTATCTGATCCAATATAAATATTATATAAAAAAAATTTTGTGATAATGTGACGCCATCACAAGTCCTCGTATCGGCATAGATATGTATCTATATGGGGACCATCAAAACTTGGGAATGAATTTGAAAATTTTGGTACCAAACATGGGGTTGATTAGACGCTAACCCGATACGAGGGAAAATTAGGTATTCTCTTTTCCACCCATTGAAAATGTACCAGGCGACGTGTCATCTGCTCATCCCTCTCCCTCTCCACTGGAGTCGCATTTCCTCCTGGCCTCCGATCCTTTTCCGATTTCATGAAGTCCACCATTATTCCCGGAGCCACCAACTTCCTTCTGTAATAGCTATTATATTCCTCCATTCACGGTTCTCACTCGTCTTCTTCCACCAATATTCCAGTGCTTCCTTTTTCAATCGGAAGATCGTGCCAATTTAGACGTGATGAGGAAGAGCTCCGCCTCGGCGAGGCAGTTGCGGCGGGTGTCGCCGTTCGCTGCACTCCTCCTCCTCCTTACCCTGGCCTCAGCGGAAGAGTCCATTAGCCTCTCCGATGGTGGAATATTCGACGATTCCAAAGTTATCCTCGCTGCAGCGGAAGAGGTCATTAATCTCTCCGGTGGTGAAAAGTACGGGTACACCAGAATCTACGACATCACCAACAAAATTACTGCCGGCATGCCAGCTTGGGGCAGTGCTATCGGGTTGGCACTAGAGAAATTGCGATTCATCGACAATATTACCGGCGAGGTGTCTTACAAATTCTCCACTCACCTTGGAACCCACTCCGATGCCCCCAGTCATGTTTATAGCAACATGTCGGATGTGAACTCACTCAGTCTCGAAACTCTCAATGGTGAGATTTTAACTGATTCATGGAAACGAGAGATCAAATCGAGATCTGCATAAAATACGCTCGTTGTTGATTATGCTTTAATCTGTATAAACAGGTATGGCGTTGGTGGTGAATGCTCCTAGGAACAAGAATTTAACTGGTATTCATCTTTTAAATCATGTATTCTGATAGATTTTGTTCGAGATTATCATTATGCAGTTTCCTAATCAGCATTCGCGAATATATTTTTTCAATTTACCTAGAAGTTCAAAAGTTTAATTATATCATAAAGATCTATCGGAAAAAAGAAATTATCATCAACCAAGAACTCCTCAACAACAAAAAATTATGCATTTGTGATTATCCAAATAGGCAGTGATGGTCGGTGAACAATTGGAGTATTCTCCACTGATTATAGCGAAAAAATCAATTGAGATTTTTTTTTTTTTTTTTGGGGGAGGGAGGAGAATAAGTGGGGTATACGTAAACCAGAGTATTTTGTGCAACTGGGATTGGACTCGACCGTCTAAAGAAGCTGGTTCCACTCTGCCTTTACAGTCTAGAGAAAGAAACTGTTCTTACTTCTCAACAACTCTCTCTATCTTGATGAAAGGAATATCATCATACAGTTTTTGGTATTTTCTGACTTGCTCTCAGAGCATTATATGTGTTCAATGTTCTCAGCAGAATCTATTCACGTTTCTTGCATTTTCAGCTGAGGTTCTGGCGTCCATGAACATCCCTAAAGATGCAACCCGCGTGCTTTTTAAAACCGAAAACAGTTTCAGGTGATAATAGATCATTATGCTTAGCATTTAACTGATTTAAGTTCTGTGTGACTGTGTAGCAAGTGTTTGGTTGGAATGAAGTTTTTTGTTGATGAACATTGTCAAGCTGAGGGATTACATTTGAGGCTAATCAAATCACTAATATTTCAACATAGATCCTTGATTCCTTGTTACAGAGAGTAGTGGTGCTTGTAATGCCCTGGTATGTAATGTATTACACTCTTCGAAAGGACATTTTACGTGACAGAAGTTGTTTCATTTCAGGCGTTTAATGCATCAAACAGCTTTTTCCCGCGATTATGTTGGACTCACAACAGATGGGGCAGAGTGGTTGGTGAAAAATACTAATATCAAACTTCTTGGTGAGAAATATACAACATTTCCTCAACTTAGGCACACCACACATGTTTAGGTAATGATTTGTGGCTGATAGATGTTTTTGCTCCTATTTTGTAGGATTGGATTATCTCTCTGTCGCCGTTGAGAAAGATGCACTGAGGGTTCATCAAATTTTGCTGCACGGAGGGGTAAAATTTATATCTTCATCAATATTCTCACGAGATGGAAAAATTCTTGTGTATTTGCACCACGAACACCCCCCCCCCCCGGGGTCTCGACAATTGGGAAAAATGGAACCCCAAAGAAAAATTGATGCTAAAATGAGAATTTAGTGTATATTTGTTTGGCTAAGTGTTTCTTGGGGTAAAATTTATAAATATTGTTTTGATGTGGAAAATTCTCATGTATTTAATCTTCAAATCCAACCCCCCCCCTTCCCTGACAGAGGGGAAAAAGGAACCCCAAAGAGAATTTGATGCTAAACGAGGATTTAGCGTATATATGTCACCAAGTGTTTCTTTGGATGAGATTTATATGTACATGAATATTTTCACGATATGGAAAATTCTCATGTATTTGGTCCTCGATACCCGCTCTTGACAAGCGGGAGAAACGAACCCCCAGAGAGAAATTGATGCTGAACAAGAATTTAGTATGTATTGTTTTGGTAAGTGTTTCTTGGGGTAAAATTTATATCTTCATGAATATCGTTTCGATATGGAAAATTCCCATGTATTTGCTCCTAGAAACCCCGTCTTGACAAAAGGGAAGAAGGAACTCCAATTTAGCACATAGATGTTTTGCCAAGTGTTTCTTTATTCACTCCCTCTTAGCTTTTAATAGTTGATTTGATGATTGATAATGAAATTTCAGTAAGTTTGTGATGTCTTGCTATTACTCGCGAAAGCACATTTAAATTTATAGCCTTCAAGTTTTTTCATTATATTTCTAAATTGAAATTTTCTTTAGGATTTGATTCCTGTGGAAGCGTTGGATCTTGATGCAGTAACTGAAGGACATTACATGCTTCATTGCCTGCCTTTAAGGATCCCCGATGCAGACGGATCGCCCACAAGATGCATCCTGACGGACTGATAGCTCTCTCTATGTTAAATGTAACTTCTGAGTTTGTGCTGGTACATAATCAAGCGGGTTTAGTGTGTCATATTATGTTGACCGGTGTTTCGTTACTTGTGTGTATGTCAACATTAATCATCAAAGTAGCTATATGCCAATGACACGGTCAGTCTAGGGCAAGTCTCGAGATGTTAAGATCCTGATTTTTAACTCAGTTAATACGAGCGCCTTTATGAGTTTGAAGGTTTTTTGTATTTAATAATAATAATAATAATAATAATAATAATAATAATAATAATAATAATCATAAAGAAAAAGGAAAAGTTAAATTTATGATCTAGACTCTCCTCTAGATCGCTTAGCTTTAGGTCGACCCAATGAATGAATGTTGAGTGCATGTTAGCAATGAAATTTTTATGCATTTTTATAGATTTTTATGTGAAATCGGAGAGAAAATGAGTAGAATTGAATGGTGGATATCTGTATAGTATATATAGGTCCCACGAGATATAGAGATATGATTAGTTTGATCATATTTAAATTTGAAATTTGCTTGAGTAAAAATGGATAAAAATAATGGTTCCTTAAAAAGCACATAATTGAACTATGTTATGGATGTGATTGGTTTGATCATATTTAAATTTAAAAGAGAATGTGAAAAAATGGACAAAAATTGGTTCCCCAACGAGCACTCTATTGAGCTGTGCAAGGCTTGATTGAGTCATTGGCCAAGCCACTTAACCCAGGCTCGATTGACTTGTTGAGGCTAAAATAGAATGATTTTGGGTAAGGTGTATCAAACAAACCTGAATTGTTGAGATCATTTTACAAAGATTGGGGTGTTAGGATGTGTGCAAAAATGGATTTTTATGTGTTTTTATGTGATATAGGAGAGAGAATGAGTGGAGTTGAAGGTGAAGATTTGTGTTGTACAAATAGATCTCACCAGATATGTAGATATAGAATATGAGAGAGAATTAGTAGGGTTGAAAAAAATATATAAAAATATGTAAAAATATGTGAAAGAATACGCGCAGATTCCGGCGCTTCTGATTTCACATGACATCGGAAAAATAAAATTAATCCTACAATTATGAGCACGTGCGCTACATATTTGGCCTTAATGAATTTGTGGATAAAGCAAATCTTAGACTATGGAAATATCTCCGCCGCACGACTTGCGAAAATAATACATTTTCGGCGCTCGAACTGTATTAAAGTTTCAGCGTTTGACGTGAAGGCTATCCCTTGTTACCTTGTAGCAGGAGGGTCCACTTACTAACCTCTTCTTCTGCTACGTGACACAACGCACCATGTCAGCGCTATTAGTTTAACAAAGTTCCAACGCTAATAATGTATCATTTTTTATATAACTTGATCGTGATATATCTAATTGTGTATTTTCGGGTGATTGGCGCTAAAATATCAATCTAACTGGAAAAGATTGTATAAGTGCAAATAACATATTATTGACTGACACAATTAATAGAACATAATTAGTTGGTACAACCCAATTTTGGTCGCATAATGCACAAAGCTCCACACTCTATAAGAAGAGCAAGACAATCATTTCATCTCTCTTGTATCTAGTATGATATACCTTACTGAACCGAGATTTGTCGTTTTGAATAATGTTTTATTCTTATTTCATCTAATTAAAATAGACCACGTTATTGAATTAATATGGAGTATTTGTGATTTGATGGAGATCATTGAAAAATAATTTTTGAATTTTTGATTGAGAAGTAAAAAGGAATGCGTTAAGAATATAAAAAAATTGTCAAATTTATGTAATAAGTGATTGAAAATGATAGATAGAGAAAATGATTTTTGTTTTAAATTTATTAAATAAGCTCTTTACGCCTTGTTTTTATACACAATTAATTTCAAAAATTCAAATCTATTTTTTCCCTCATTTTTTTACTGTCCAAATATTGATTTAATAATTTATTATTTTTTAATATATCTCCTTTAAATTTCAATTACCAATTTTACACAAAATTCAAGAAAACAAAAATTAATCTATATATAACAATGCTTTAGTTGTGTATGAAACAAGGCTTTAGTTGTGTATGAAGTCACATTTCTTTCAATAAGATAACCAAAGGGACAATATTTGAGATAACCGACCACGACCCCAGAACTCAAAACAAGAACCACCCCACCAAGTAGGTATCTCTCCGTTAATTTGCTATTATATATATATATCTATTTTTTTTTGAATTATCCAGACTTAAAAATCCAAACTTGAAATAGAGTTTTATTAATAAGTAAAAGAATTACACATAGACGGAGGGGGACATATACTTTATCTCCCAAGATGTCTCTATACAAAGTAGAATAAGCATCTATGAAGTTTATGGAGAAGTACTACTTCTCAATTAATTTGTACATCTTAAAGTTATTTGATGATTACAATAATTTTTTTAACTCACGGAATAAGGGTGAAATAAAAAATTATTTGTATTATTTATTTTTCTATAAGAGTCTTAATCAACATGAAAAGCAAAATAACTTATATAGGTGGAATATGTACAGTGTATAATTAAAATTATCTAAAATGTAACACGACCTTGCAGAGTTTTGTGATAGGAAATTGTAAGATAATTGTCCATCTTTAACAAAACTTAAAGCCATGAGATTCTTTGCAAGTCTACAAAATTCCTTCAAATTCTCTCTATAATCCACAAAAATTCTTCAATCCCGTACCTAGGGTCGTTCCACGGTAATAAAGGGGTATGCCAGTAGATATTATTAACCGCAGTTACAACTAGGTAGCCTACCCAGCCCATATGAGTTCCACATATAGCCCATTAATGTGCTCACAAATTGAATCGGGCCCAAATTTGGACGCTGACTGCTTTCAGAACTCTTCAATCTCCCTCCAGTCCTACAAACCCTAACCCCTGCTATTGCGCTTACGAATTTCTCTGGTTCAATCTGGACATTTCTGGTAAGTTTTGTTATATATTGGACGCATATTTTGATGTTGATGATATTGAACGGGTTAATTGATTTCTATGATGAATTTCACGAGGTTAAAATGATAAAATCTCTCTTAAAAGGTAAACTCAAACAAGGAAAAGAGTGCAGGGAAATTACTGAAATTCAGGAAACGGAATGCGTGAAAGCAAATCTAATCTATATAATACCGAAACACCTTTTCTCCCGAAATAATTCTTCGAGTTGCAAACCTCGTCCAGCTTCCCGTCAATGTACCTTGCATAGAAAAGTCGAAATTGAGACGTCTGAGAGTACACTGGCATAATTACTGTGTTTATTTCGGTTAAATGAAAATGTTCGTGAGATGTTTCATATAGTCTTTAAGAATTGTTTAAACTTCAAAATTTTCATGCTTTTTTTCTGATTTGAGTTGGTAATGTAACTCAGTTTTGATTGATAGGATTACCCTTAAATTCGGCTATTTCCTGCAGGGATAAATATAATTGAGTAACTTCTATAATTCCTCAGAGTCAATTGCATGCATTTACTGATGTACTGGGTACAGGTTTCATAAGAGCAAAGTGGTTAGCCTTTCGCCCTTTCCTCATCAACAATTAAATTTTTTTTTTTTTTGGAATTGAACATCCCACTGCTTGAAAGCAGTATGCTAGTAATTATTCGGACTTTTTAATTTGACTTGCAGTTTTCTTTTTCTAGGATATAAAAGTTAAATATCTGAGTGCTGTATTGAAGTTCAGAGATGGGGAAGACTAGATCACAGTAAAATTCATTCAACAATTTGTTATTGCGGGAATATTTTTTGTTTTATTTATTTTAGTTTTATCTTTTGTTAGTTCCACATCAGATGGAGATGGAAAGACTCGGGCAGATCGAAAGTTCGACAAAAAGGTCCAATTTTATGAAAGTAAGTTTCTGACTTTGTTAAGCATTATATATTTTTAATTTCCGTTCTTATCTCCCCCCCCTCCTCTTTTTGGGGGTGCATGAGTGAAAGTAGTTGTATATATAACCTAAAACTAGAACTAGAATTAGTGAAATAATTTGTTTTGAGTGTTTATTTCCAATGATGTTCTGCATTAGATCTAAAAAGATCTATGTGTCTTTTTGGTTTTGTAGCTATCAGAAATGCTGTTGCTCAAAAATCTATTACTAAGGTATGAATCTTTTACCTTTTTCACTCTCCGCATACCAATGATGTAATCTCTTCATATTGATCTCTGAATGCTTGTGGTGGACTCAGAAAATTCCGTGTCATTAATTAAGCTTAGGTATTTTGAAGCTCTATTCTGGGGATAATTTCATATCTGGTTTGTGTTGAAATTTGGTTAGCGGCTAAGATCCTAATGGTGGTTTTTCCAAATTCTGTATTAGTTATTGCAAAAATACTTATTATAGGTTAATGAAATGTATTTCCAGTGTAGGTAGAGGTGTTGACTACTTCTGATGTTATCTATAATGAGTACAAGTTGGTAGCTGGGTAGATAAGGTTAGATATGAGAAAATGTGAGAAGGTTTTATGCCGATGATGATTTCTAGAATGTAATAAGAATATATCAGTTACAAATCATGCACTACCATGGTTGTAGTAACATCTTATTAGAATAATGTTGTTTATAAAGCATACATAGCAGTGGTGTTACTGCCAAATCTTATAATGATTTAAAATGCATCCCAACTTTGTTGGAGAATGTAGCAGTGGCAGAGTGGACTTGTGGACTCTTAATCAATACCACATACAAATAGCATTAGTCTGTGTGTAATGGCCGGCAGATTAATTTTAGGGATGTAGTTGTTTTTCTATCTTTTCTTTTCTCATAAGTGACTGGTGGTACCAGGAGAAGAAGCAACGGAAAAGGAGAAGGCAAAAGAAATTGAAGGCATATGATCTTTCCTCCCTCTCTGAATTTCTTCCAGAACTGAAGGCTCCCAAAGAGTCAAAACCTGCTGAATTTAAACTTAACAGTAAAACCAGAAATAATCTAGTGTAGGTATTCGATATAAGTCAATTAAGTATTGCCATTTTTTTCCTCTCTATGTCGTCCTTATCATCTTCATAACTGTTACTATCAGGTTGAAGGAGAGCAATCAGTTTAAGACAGTTATTAACAATCCAACTTTCCAATCAGATCCATTGGGTGCCATCTATCAACATTTGCAGAGTACTCAACCTGCCATGGATGAGAAACCTAAAATGAAGGTTAAGAAAACCGGAAAAAATAAATCAAAAGGAAAAAAGTCCAAAGCTTTAGCCGAGACTCAATCTATGGAGATTTGATTTTTGACAATCAATCTATGGATATTTGATTTTTGACAATCGACCTCAAATGGCTGCTTTTGGTAACTCTACTACCATACATTCTTCATTTTATGAGACTGTAGATTCTATTATAACATTTGGAGTCGATTTCAATATTTGTGGAAAACATGTTATTCTAGCATGAATGTTTTGTCCCCATACTTGTGTTCATGCTTGATCAACGTTCTCGACTACTCCGTCATGAACATAGGACACAAAGTTGTCTCTTGATCATTTTAATGATGTTATGGATTGGTATTTTGCAGCGTTATGCATTAGAACTTTCATTAAGCAGAAAGGTGGACATAGTCTCGGCTGTTGATTGGGCAAAAATTGAAAGAAGCCTGAGTCCTTTGTCTTCCACAAGATCCCGCAGCTCGAGTAGGGAGCTAAAATATTGGCCAACAATGGAGTTCCTTTTAAAAATGTTTTTTGTGTTGATGTGGAAATGTGCATATGGTTTGTTAAAAGTCTTTCAAGAAATACACATCTATGAATAACATTACATTTTTCAAGTTCCGTTTTATGTGCACACATTTCTCATGCTACATCACCTACTGCATCGTAGTATTTATTTTCTGTTGAATTCTTTTTACTTTTTTTTTTTTTGGTCACTTTTTGGTATGATGCATATGAAAAATTGTTTACAACTCTCGACGAGCTGTGGACAAATATTAGATGATAACAAAAATACAAAATAAAGTAAACCAATTACATTTGAACGAGTCAGGTAACGATGTCGGTACTATCAACTATGATCCCTGTTCTTTCTTCGGGTGTAAACTCTTTTACGCATTTTTTGTCCCCGAATTGGTATAATTGGGTATTTTCCATCCCATCGCTATCCTTATTCTTGTTACTAATTCTTGTGTCCTGAAATCATATGGTGCCTTGAGAGGCAAATCATATGTGATCAATTGCATATGTTGCTGGCCGCTGGCGTCATCAAATGGGGTTCTTATCCCTCTCCCACCCCTGCGGTTTAGGCCTTGTTTGATTGGGGGTTTAGTTGTTCTGTGTGGTATTTCGTATAAAAATGTGTGGTTAATATTATTTTGGAAAATGTGTGTATGATTGAAAATAAGTATATGATAATGAAATTACGCTAATTGCTAACACCAAATGTAACAGCGTAAGTATGCATTTGGCGCTTAGAAATAGAGAAGAACCACCCCACCCACCCCACCCCACCCCACCCCACCCCACTCCCACCCCACCCCACCAACCAATGTCGTCGGCAATGGGCATTCGGGGCCAAGATTTGGGGGTGGGGGAGTTTGGGTTTATTTTAAGATGACGTGACCAATAAAAAGAACGTGAATAAAACTGTGTCAAACTCAAAAGGTCCATGTAACTATGTAAGTGAATTATACACTTTGTCATAGTTTTATTGTGATTTCATTAGGTTTTATTTGTATGTAAATTATAGTTTTACAATAATTTTTGCCCCTTACAACATCGTCAAGAAATCAATGATAACTTTTGGGAGGGAGAGCTTATAAAATAAATATATTATCAAATCAATAATTTAAAATTGAACCAAATACTATTAATGTAAATGAGATGGTTTAGATTCGCGCGTGTAGTAACAATCTAAATTTGTTGTCAAGTTTCATGTTTACTTTAGTATGACTTGAATCTTATAGACCCTAGTAATTAATACAATGATCTATTTCTTGAGAAATATTGGTACATAATTTTCT
This sequence comes from Jasminum sambac, assembly GCA_018223645.1. NCBI lineage: Eukaryota > Viridiplantae > Streptophyta > Magnoliopsida > Lamiales > Oleaceae > Jasminum > Jasminum sambac. Next base: position 22,101,614 of record CP073648.1, on the reverse strand, counting down.
TAAAATTGATGGACTAAATGAAATTAATATTCTTGTAAACTTTTTTATTGCATCATAATAAATTATGAAATCAATAGCCAGTCACATTTACTGCACTATAAAAATATTAAGTATTACATTCAAATATATATATATTGAGTATTCTTACGTATTCATTCAAAAAAAAAAAGAAAGTATTCTTACGTATTAGATAAATGCACATTCTTAACCCAACCCCAGCCCAAACGTCAATGCGCTAACAAAACGAATTTAAAATCTAATGTAAGTTTAAAGTAAATAAGGAAAGTCTGACAGAAAATCTTGAATTAACGGTAAAATTTGTAAATACAACTGTAAACCTTGGGAATTATTTGAACAGAAACTTTCCTTGTTGGAACACAGGTATATACAAACAGCTACTTAATCCTCAAGAAAGATCTGATTCACTTTCCATATATACTCATGCTCTCAACGGTCATAACTCAAACCCTATATATACGTATTATTAAGGCCCTTTAATTAATTCAACGAAGATAGAATTTATTTGATCAGTTTGTGCAATTTGGGGCCTTGAAGTGAAATTGCAGAATTAAAGCGAACAAGAATTTGAGTTACCATTCTTCATCGATTGTGGAGCGATCATGAAGATCTTTTTATCCAATATTCTACTTCCTGTATTAATGCGTGAGGCTGGGATAGATGATCAAGAAATTAGAACTTTGAATAGACCTTCAAAAGTCGTCAATGGAGATCACGTGAAGTTGCGGTTTGAGAAGTTGCAGGATAATGATAAAGGGAATTGTTGTCTGGTTGGAGAGGATGATGAAGAAGATGACAGGTATTGGTTGGATGATCATGAACTTAAAGAAGATTCACCAGTCAATAAGAATGTTGAGAATGAACTTAAATTTGCATCTCTTGAAGATATAAAATTGAGGGAAAAGTGTCTCAAGAAACCAGTTGTTGTTGAACTAGGCGAAGACTTGGTTGAATTCAAAGAGCGTCAAAAGAGAAAGAGAAAATCATCTAACAAGAAGAAGATGAAGAAGATGAACAAAAGGATTCGCATTTACTGTCCAGGCCAAGATTATCAAGAAACCCCTTCACTGCCCCTGCAATTCAAGAATGCAATTCTTGTGCTTGCAGAGGGCAAAAATGTCTCCGAAGAAAAGTTGGTTATACAGAAGAGATTGTTTGGCGCTGATGTGGACAATTGTCAAGGTCGACTCACAGTCCCGGTGAACCAAATGAAAGAAGAGTTTCTTACTGACGAAGAGAAGATTATCTTGACAAAGTATGTGACGAAGGGACGAAAAGAGTCTATCAAAGTGAAGATAATCGAGCCGTTGCTTAAACAAGGAATTGTGGATTTGAGAAATTGGGAGTTGAAGAAATCATCAGGACGTTCGAGCACGTCGTATGTTTTGAATGGGACTTGGGGAGAAATTCGTAAAAGCAACAACCTCCAAGAAGGAGATGTGGTGCAACTATGGGCCTTTCGAGTTGATGAAGAATTGTGTTTTGCACTTGTCAAGCTATGATCATCATGCATGCATGTTTACTCTTAAGGAATTTTAATTTTGTCTCTATGATCATACTTGTGTTGATCAAGCTAGAATGTATTGCAGAACTATATATGCATTAGAACCTTAATTGTGGAGCCAAAACTTTTTGCCCATTGTTTCTTTTAGAAATTACTTTCTAATGTAATGTATGTTGAATGGTTAATTGAGAAATGAAAAGAGGCAACAATTATATTGTATTAATAACAACTTTCCTCGTCTAAAGATACAACAATGATGTAATACACCAATAAGGAACACAATCTAATCAATTCATGATGCAAAATTTTTCAAATATGCATCAGCCAACCATTTCCCCATTTTCACCTCAGCCTCAGTATTCAAATGAACCTTATCTTTATTCAACCCCAATCCAAACGAATCCACCTTCACAACATTAGCCATTTTAAACGCCTTTTGCTGTTTAATAATTTCATCTTTAAATGGACCATCAGATGATTCAATTATTACCTCAACAATTGGCAGAGATGGAGATTGAAGATCAGCTCGAATATCCTCGAACAACTTCCCCAAACGCACTTTGTACTCAATCGCATTTGCTAAAGATAATGTATCACTCTCACCTTGATACCACAGTACCGCCTTTATTTCACCACCGCCGCCAACTTCCGTGGCGGCTTTGGCTCTCTTGATCATGTTGTTGTACAGTTTGCCTCCTTTTTCCCACTCTTTGATTGAGGTTGCACCAACAGCGCAAGGGACAAGACCGATTACTCCGAGCTGGTGTTTCACGGTGTTGGCGAATGACATACCAGGCCCCACGCCGCATGCCTTGCCGAGGTCGATGTCGAAGTGGAGTGGATCACGTGCTACCTCCCAATTGAGTTGAGCGTTTAATCGGAAGACTTTGGATGGATCTGGAGTGTTTTCCGGTGGAACGACACCATTGATGATTGCTCCACGGCCGGCCATGTTGCTCTGCCCTGCGAGGATGAAGATCTGCTTCTTGGCTGTGATTCCACCACTTTTCTGTGCTCAAATCGAAAGCAGAAAGCTCAATTTAATTAATGAATAATGAATAATAATCAAATCAAAATCAGAATTACAATCTGGAGAGTAAATATGAAATGTTGTACAACAGGATTTACAAATTGAAAACAGAGAACCAATCGGAGAGCTCGATTTAATTAATGAATAATAATCATATCAAAATCAGAATCACGATCTGGGGAGTAAATCCAAAATGCTGTAAAATACGAATTATGAAATGAAAACAGAGAACTAACCGGGGAATTTTGCCCTAGCTTTCTGATGCCATGGACGAACTCGCCGGTGAGGTTGTAGAGTTTGGAGTAGCCGTCCTTTACACCATCAGCGACTTCTGTAAGGATGTCATCGTCGTGTGCGGCGGAGTGGTTGGCGAGGAGGAGGACGGCGAAGCATGGCGCCAGCCACCAGAGTGGTGGTGCGGCGGCGGTGGCGGAGTTCCTCATTGATGTTTAATTGTTTTGTATTTTTATTTTTGAAATGGAATCCTCTAATTCGGGGTGAATTCCCCGGGGAAACTTTCTGGCAATAGACGAGGAGATGAGATGGAGAGGAATGCATCCGGCGGGTTATGTAGGCGGAGAATTGGTTGTTCCGGTAATGGCGGGAGGTTCATCTCTTCCTGAAATTGCGATGGTTCACAGGATTTTTCTCCTTTGAACGCCATTTCTGCGATTTCCAACTAACAGTTAGTTCGGTATATTTCGATGAATTTAATGGCTCTGAAGTCCTCAATTTTTTGTTTATTAGAATTAGAATGTCCTATACTTTCCCAATGACATATTTTTATCCTATATGTTGGAAATGGAGATAATGTTGGTTACATAATTTTCCAGATATATTCGTACATGTGAATCTAGTCGTCTTCTTTTGGCTAGATAACATGAATTAGACCCCAATGCAAAATTAAAAATAAAAAGTAAATGAATTACACTTAGTAAAATAAGAAGATATAATATAGGATCTTAATCTGTGAAACATTGTCAAACCAATGTTTCACACATTAATGAAACATTACTTAATTAACTTATAATGTCATATTTGGGGGGTGTATTTGAAAAGTTTAATTTTATCTATTTTCACTTTTAAAATTACAATTCCTTAATTGTGTGAGAATTAGAACCAACTTATCTTTCTCATAGAGAGTAACAACTCTTGTCCATGCATCACTATATTTTTATTGATCGGCCTTGTTATATTCCTCGAGCTAGGAGAAAAAAATTCTCCAAGCGCAGGACTTTTTGGCTACCCCACTCTCAGGGGCCCCGCATTTAGGGGCCTAAGTGTGTGGGTGGGGCTGTACTGAGAAAACATTCTTCCAAATACAAGAACATATCGCTTGTTTTATTGAGAATATGTGTGTGCATAGTCGAATTTTCCATTTAAACAACGTAACGTAGCTCTTCAACAGCTTTCTTGTATTGCGCTAGTCTTAGTGAGTCCATAATAATGCCATGCATCCTCAAATAAGATGTAATATTTATTTTGACCAAGTTTACATATTTAATGACTCCAAGACAATCATAGAGATAAATATGTTGATTGTTAAACAAACTCAAAATAAATAAAATATTTAGAAAAGTGCATAACATTTGCTTTAACAATTACAAAGTTGTGACAAAATTATAATTAAGAACAAAGAGAAATGAACCTCACCGTGCAAATTAAAGAGATCATTTGCATGGAAGAAATAAAGCAAGAGCAAGGGAAAAGTGAATAATTTCATAAATTAATTTATCCAATGAAGTTTCTATATTTTTCTTGAATGGAGCCAAGAAAATGATCATAGGTATTGAAGACTACGAATTTTAAATTACTCAAGGGAATCCAACACCTATTCCACCACCACCACCTCCACCAATTCCACCACCAATTCCTCCATCGCCCACTCCAATTCCACCACCAACTCCACCTCCGAAACCTCCTCTCATTCCTCCGACATGGCCTTCAAAACCGCCACCAATTCCTCCTCCTACTCCTCCACCTCCAGGACCTATTCCTCCTCCCATCCCGCCACCAATACCACCGCTCATCCCTATACCCCCAGGACCTCCTAACGTTGGCTGATTGAAGGAGATTGTTTTCTCATCGTTTAAAGCAGCCTCTGAGCCAACCAGCTTTCTTGCTGTGGTGGTGCAAACAAGAACACCAAGGAAAGTCAAGAGAAAAAAATTCGAATTCATCTCAATTTTCTGGTTAAAAGATGTGCGTCTGATTGGATTGGTGAGACTTTAGGAGCCACAAAAGGGATTTTATAGTGACGTGAATCAATAGTTAATAATTTAATTACATTCTTCATGTGTAAACGGATTCCTAATTGTTAAACGTAGGAGTTTAATGAAAGTGTGTGTGCATGTAATTTATTACAGAGCTTTAAATGAAATTGTAATTGAAGTAGTAGAGTAGTTAGTTTAGCAACAATAATGTTCAAGAACGCTCGAGCGTTCTTTAATTAAGGGACATTCGGGCCATTTTGAGGGTCTGTTCGACCTCCATTTTGAAATCCAAGACCAGATCTAAAATCTACACGGGAGTTCCAGCAATTTTGAAAATTTTCCGGCGACATCGTATGGGCCCGTGGTAGCCGGTCAAACGTTTGGAAATATTTTTGCACGAGTTTGAAATCTACAAGCCTGAGTTTCGCAAAGCAATTAATGAAATCTGTAATTGATTTGGTGTTATGCATTGTTGATGCATTGAAGAGATGAAAGGATAACAAAGTTTAGTTTGATCTTGATCAATTTTTGATCAATTTTGTTTTATTAAAACTCGTAGTTTAGTTTAGTATATATTCTTCATGTGTCCGACTTCTACTATCTATCTTTTCTTCATGTGTCCGACTTCTATTGGTTCTCTTCTTTTTTTTTTTTGTTTTTTTATAATTTTATTTTTATATTTTTTAATGCCATACACCGCTGCAATAAATTGCAGTCGTGTAGGATTTAGAGCCAGCCTTTAATGAGGCAGCACCCGTGTGGCCAAAGTTAAAACCTTGAACCTTGGCCACGTGCATTTAAGGTGACTTTCTTTAATTATTTTTAGGTTTTTTCTCGCTTTTTTAAGTGGATGTTTTTCCTTTCTTTTTATTTAACAACAATAAATTAATTAATCGATAAATAGAAATTTTAATGTTTTAAATATCTTCAATATATATAAAATGATTAACTTTGACGTACAATGCTAACATACTAATTGGAGAAATGTCTAAAGTTTATTGTTTTGTGCACAAAAAAAGTGCATAATATTTAATGTTGTAATCTATATATTAATAAAATGAGATCAATTTCCCGCTTATTTTTTGATTTTTCTGAATAAAATAATTAATATAAAAATCCATTTTCCCGCTCAACAATTCTCCCATTATTTTATGATTTTTCTGATCATTCCCTCGCCCGTTATTCACAATTCACGCTCACATCTATCCCTAAAATCACGCGACCTCCAGCTCATCTGGTATCTCAACTCAATCACTAATTTACCGATCCATATCTCACTTTCCGTTCACAAATTCGCTCATCTATACAGCCAGCATCCCAATTTCGCTGAAATTCTATCACACGATTTCATAAATCTCTAGCCCCAATCTTCTTTCTTTTTTCAATTCCTCTAATTGATACACATGAATCTTTAGATCGGCAGAGTCATCGGCAAGCCACAATTCTTCTACAATCCGGCTCTCCACATTATACAAAGTAAACGTTCATTTTTTTTTCACGTATACGATGGATGTAGTTTCGACTAAATTTCTTTGTTTAACTTGTGCTATTTTTTCAGCAAAACAGAGTTTAAAATTTCTTCATAAGGCTGCTTAATCCTTTTTAACATAAGCATCAAAATCTTCCTCAATAAACCTGCAAACACCAGCTAATACTTAGCTACAAACAACTCATGACAATCGAATTTTTCAATAAATTATTCAGATAAGAACTGAAGAGAAATATTCCACCATTCTGCTTCTTTTTGCCTCATTAAAAGCTCTTCAACAACCTGCATATAACCATATGATTAAAGAAGATATCGGTACCAACTAATTTCTTCGTTAACTGTAGTTATAACAACAAAACCTTGTGTGTGTCACAAGTGCAGGTGTGTACTTGAGCTCTTAATTCATCGGCAAGCTTTCTCTGGCAATTCTCATCAGGTGCTTTCTTTCTATTTCTCAAGCATGCCATGAATTTACCAAATTTATCAATATAGGCATTTATTTTTTTATTGGGAACATGAAGCGATAATCTCTATCAGAGTTCTTCTCTCGATCTTTTCTCATACTTCTATAATTATGTCTTTAGAAGCTGTTTTGTATATAAATATATCATATATGTATCGGGTTTCCTATTCCCATATACATATCTTTAAGTTGATTGTGTCAATAAGCTCTTGCTGAACCTTATATCCTCATATATTCATTTTTTTAATCCGTCAAAGTTACTTCTTATTGATACGTAACTTTTCTTTCGTTTTTTTTCCTCTTTCTTTCTTTTTATTTTTTTTCTTGTGTTAGGTTTACCAACAATCTATTGCAGTTGTGTGTAAGTTGGACTGGCCTTATGGGAATGTGTTAATCCAAATTTTGAACGATTTTGATGACCCCAAGACCCAGTCGATGATCAAAGAAGAGGTGCATAAATGGCAAGGTGTCTATATTGTTTACCAAACACAGAGTGATTGGCTATTAAAGCACTATAATTTAATCATGGTTGGTTCATTATCTTGCAATATGATTGTTTACTTGGAGAACATCATGCTGCTTGATTTAGTGACTTGTGTTACACTGATATATCTAAAGTTGAATGGGCAATCTTTGCAGTAGATTATATCATGCAGTAGTACTTGCTACAACTTTGTTGGCATTATTTTCTTTTCCTTTTGGAGCATAGAATATTCGTCGTTCAGTCTCTTATTGCCTTATTGTGCCAACATGTGATACTCGAAGTTAATAAATTTACCCAAACGGTGCCATTTTGTTTAGTCGGGCACAAAAATGACATCGCATAGACGATTGTGCATCTGGATGCTCAATTTTCAATTCTCGCGGGTCTGACCTGACCCCATTCACATGCATACTTTAAGGAACTATTGGAGATGCGTCTCTATGTGTGACACTCGGGTGACAATAGATTCTAAATTATATATTGCATATATGTTTCCCCGCGCAACGCGCGGGTGAAAACACTAGTTATAAATAATGGTGGGTATGCATATCTTTATATTATAAAAAGAGGAGTGCCACCTAGGCACATTGCCATGTTGGCACTCCTTTTGTTAATTTTTTTTAAAAAACCTTCTTTTTAGAAACAAATATTAAATGCCATTTAATAATTTCATTTTCTTATTTAATTTATTTTTATTTCCATGTTTACTATTTTTTATTTATTTTTAAGTTGACACTCATTTATTATAAATATATATATATATATATATATATATATATAAAACTAATTCACAAACAAACACTAAATGTACCTTTAATAATTTTATTTTTCTAATTTAATTTAATTTATTTTTCTTATTTAGTGTGTATGTGTGTGTATATCTATATGTGTCTATATATATATATATATATATATATATATATTAATTTTTGAACTATGTATATAGTTGAAATGAACTAAATGTATGAATTACTGAAAATATAGCTTTATTTTTTGAAGTTCTAATTCAAAATATTAAATAATAAATATTTATTATTTATTTTTATCATATTAAAATTATTGTTTTTGATAGTTTTACTTGGTTACGTGAATTGGAATGCTAAAAAATAGTGGGTATTTTTTACTTTTTTATTTTTTAAAATCAATTAGTGAGTAGTTATAATTATAACTGGATTTATGTCAAATAATTTATTTATTTTTAATAAATAGTAATTTATTAATTTTTATATTATTATAATTATAATTAAAGTGCTATATTTGGCGAATGCCCCATTGGCAGTGCCAACATGACACATGATTTCTAATTTAAAAAGTTGATTGATATTTTTCGTTTTTAATACTGCTGATGTGATATGCTTGCTAATTGGATTTTGCATTTCAAGCATTTTGCCTTTTCTAAATATATAAAATTAAAAATAAAAAGTTTTTTATAAAATTAAAATACAATTTATGTAAATATAAAAAAAATGAATTATATAGATGCAGAAAATTTTCGCTATTACTACAATTTAAATTACATAAAATTAAGTATAATACTTCTTATACAATAAAGGTAAAATTAAGTAGCAATTACAGTTAAAGTTTACAGTGCATAACATCCATTTCAGAAAAAAAAGTGTTCAATATAAATTTAATATGTACCAACGATAAAGAAACGTTTTGATAATCAAAAAAATTTTATATATTCACTCCAATGATTAGTTTACAATTAATAAATCTTCACGAGCATTATTGTGTAATGCGATGCACTGTAATTGAAATTAAAGTTACACATTTTGATAAACTTCTTAATTATGCGACGCACATAAATTTTTTTAACTTACAATTGTGAATTTACTCCTTTTTTTTTGCATTGACTATATAAATATACAATATTATATATTTCAATAATTGTTTACGATTATACAATCTCCTATGCATAAATTACATCAATTATGTAATTCAATATTTATATTCAATATATATATAATGTTATATCAATTATTTATTGTGTATAAATTTAATTATTTCTGTGCATCGCACGGGCGTGATACTAGTATGCAATTATAACTATAATTATGATTATTTTAGTTAAAATATCAATATAATTTTGATTTTGATTTATTTATAAGATTTATTATTATAATTTGTGTTAAAAATAATTGTAATAGCTATACTTACTAGCTAGTTACTATAACACAATTTTCAATTTGAATTCCGACATTTCATTTTCTTAAACCAATATAATACACATAATAATGCTTACCCTAAATATTTTTAATGTTTTGTTCGATTCATATTTTGCATCATAATTTATTAAACAGTTTGCAATATGTTATGTTTCATATTGTTCTTTTATGGCAATATAAGAAATTTTTTAATTAAAGAGATGATAATTTTAAATTGTTGGTGTCGTATGCAATGTCTATGAACACATCTCAAGCAATTACTTTCATATGTTCGCATTTTCATTAAAAAAAACATTTTTAATGGTGCACAGTTATAATTTTTTAAAAATCTATATATATATATAAAACTAGGTCATTTTCCCGCTCATTCTACTTATTTTCTGAATTAAATAATTAATTAAAAAATCTCATTTATCCTATCTCCCGCTCATTGTTTTTTATTCTTTTTTCACCATGTAATAAAACCAGGTCATTTTCCCGCTCGTTTTACTTATTTTCTGAATTAAATAATTAATTAAAAAATCTCATTTATCCCATTTCCCGCTCATTGTTTTTTATTCTTTTTCCACCATGTAATTTTCTCTATTTGATTATAATAATAACACGCAGATAATCACAAATATCCCAAAATTTCACTACACCAACAAATCCCCTTTCCATTCTTAGCTTAATCCCATTCTCATTTCTGATTCACGCAGTGTTTTAATCCCCTAATTTTTTTAAAGCTACTTTTCTGAAGTGATATTCACGAATTGATATTGATAAATCTTTGATTACCTTATATTCATGAATTTCCTTCGTTACTTGGTTATCAACTTTGGCAACAACTCCTTTGTTTCATAGATTTCATATACATCCACGAATCCCGCTTCTCCTTGCAGATATGCCTTTTCGTGTGTTCAGACTTTTTTCAACAGCTTTTTCAAGCTTTTGAGGCACTCAAAATTGTCCCTTACTAACAAATTTTCATTCAATTCATTCATTACTAAGTTGTTGTTCTTATGTATATAATCGATTAATTTATAATATTGTTTTGTTTCTGCTTAAGTCATCTTCAATCGGGGCTCGGTTATTGTCTACAGTCGTTAGAAGGTTCTTTATTTTGTATTTGGAAGGATTTTTCTGAATGTTAAAAAATTCTTGAATTTCATCTATGCTGCGCGATCATATTTTCAATTTATTTGATGTTGTTTAATTTATGTGTTCTACTTCTTAGTTAGTTGAGGAAGTTTATCTGATGTTGTTTTTATGTTCTACTTCTTTGTCAGTTGACGAAATTTCTGCTTCGGGATCGATTTTCAATTATACTATTGTGATGTTTCTCTATTAGTTGCTATTACTTCCCTACCATAATTGTGCTTAATTATGTGATCGAAGCTTATCAGATGAGCTATTTGACAAGTTCTACGTTCCCTTCATTGACGAATTACAAGAATTGGATATTGATAATAAAGTCTATTCTTTTGTATGGCTTTCTAGCAACTTCTTTAAGGAACCTGTCTTTACCAGAAAATATAAGTTCCTACTGAAGCTTGAAAATATAAGGGGCGTGCATTATTTTAAGCCTTTATTCTTTAGTTTAAGTTTGGTTTTGAATTTGGTTTGCTGGATTGTGGCTTTACTTTAGTTGTCGTTTGCATTGATCATTTCGTTATTCCTCGAGACAAGAACTGTTTCAATTTAATTGCCATTTGATATTCTATTGATTCAAAACTTGCTCTTGATGTTTTATAGGAACTTTTTCTTGCTTTTGGTTTGGTTTTGCGGTGGAATGGTTTATTTGAGAAAACAACGCATTCAACTCAATTTAGATATTTACCATGTGAATTATTATTTTCTACTTTTGTTCACATGTAAAATGCTTATTGTAATTCTTATGGAAGACAATGCATTTTTTTAAACAAAAATTGTAATGCGTGTAATGGATGGATGTTATTTATAAAATCTTACTCGTTTCATGTGCATGTGTGTACCAGAGTTCTTTCGGACTTTTTCTCTCACACAGATTCTAAATTATAGTATTTTGGATATACGTCTCCCCGTGCAACGCACCGGTGAAAACACTAGTATATTTAATATGACATTGTTGACTTTCACGTATAATACTAATATTCTTGGAGCAATGTTCAAGTTTGTTGTTTTGTAAAATTTGAGTAATATTTAATGTTGTAATTATAAATAACAGAGGGTTGAGTGTACAAATATAATACAAGAGTTATTATTATAGTTTATGCTAAAAATTATTATAATAACTATAATTACTATAACACAATTTTGAGTTTGAATTCTCACCTTCGTTTTTTTTTTTAAACCAATACACATAATAATATTTACACTAAATAATATTTATAATGTTTTGTTTGACTTATGTTTTATGTTTCATGATCTATTAAACAATTTGGGATCTGTTATATTTCATGTTTATTATTTCATGTTGTTATGTTATACTAATATAAGAAATTTAATTATAGAGATGACAAATTAATATTTATGCTGCTTATATCTTTTTTTAAATAAAATTATGTATTATATACATTTGTGAGCACATGTTCTTATTTACTAACAACGAGTTAAATTTATTTTCATTGTAAAGATTAAATTGGATTAACTTTTTTATTAGTGGTAGATAAGCTTCTTGTCTATCTGAAAAAATAGAATACTAGAAAAATATTTTACTTAAAAAGTTAGATCTAAGTTTTGTTATTGTTTTTTTTTTTATTTAATTGCGATATCAAGAGTTACGAGTCGTGAGGGATTGAAAATAATGATATGTGATAAGAACGTGAACCTAACAAATACAACTACAAATATTGTATGTAAAGAAGTCTTTCAAAATTTGTGACATTTTTATAACAAATATAATTATATTATGTTTCTTTTATTTCATGATATAATTAGTTCAATTTAAACTTTGTTATTGTTAATTAACAGAAAAAAATTTGTATTTTTCAATTATAAATGCCTGTACATCGCATAGGTATAACACTAGTTGAGACAACAATCGACCAACAAGTTTTTTGTTTTCCTACAGGTTCATTTTCCTTTCTTCCAGGCCGAAAGTAATTTTTAATTTCTATTTTATCCTCATATATTTATTCTATAAACATTTTTTCCCCTGTTTTTCTCATTGTCCAAGACTTCTTATTTAAAGAAAACCTCATTCCAGCTTAATTCTAATGCTTACATCAACGAGTTGAATTATTTGAATCAATCAATTCAAGTAAGTAAAGTTATTTAAGTAGCTGATTATTCAAATTTGAACCATATTAAGTGCCTTCATTATCCACACACAAAAAAGGGTGAAAGTGATCTGCAGAGTACTTCACACTACTTTAAAACATTAAAAATAAACATCATCTTGAAAGCTGCAACTCAATTTTACAATTATGATCTTTTTAAAATGTAGACTTTCTTGTATTTAGGAAACTATTGAACACAATTGATGCCTCTCTTGAAGGTACGTATAAAGTTCAAAGCTGAATTCCAATTTAACCTATCTGGAAATGTCAATGCTAATCTAATGTCCATGTCTGTCTACAAGGACTCACTATTATTGTGCTGACGATAACTGGACATTAATCGCATCGATATCATCCAATACTGAATTGACAAAAATATTAGACATTCGATCTCTTTTTCATCACTCTAGTTTTTGTCGCTTGTGTCTACGTCATGCATAAATGACAAAGCAACTTCAATTAGTCCTTGTTTGTCACTGAATGCATGGTTGAAGATGAGTTTTTGAAAGATCTGAAAGAAGACTAGGACCCAAAATGGGCAAAATAAGCATCAGCTAACATTTGTCCCAACTGAACCTGAGCCTCCGTTGTCAGGTGGAGATTGTCTTCCTTGAGCTTCAACCCAATACCATCCACGCACACAACATTAGGGAGATCAATCCCCTTCTGAATTTCTCTAATTCTCTCCACAAATTCGCCTTTTACCAAACCAATTGCAACCTGCAATATCATGATGACGCTCAATAGTCAGTATATACCAAAGCCAAAGTGAATTACATATTTGCAATAGCCATTACAGAAAATCAACTCATTTTGTAATGGAAAGACATTTCACAATGCGGCCGCAGCTGTTTTGCACTCACTTATGCTGTGACACTTGTGTACATGTAATCCAACTGCATCTCGGGTTACTTGGGACAGCGTAAACCTAAACCAAGCAATAGGAAAATTGAACAGTCCAGATATGTTGTCTCATCTATTGGCCCCTTGGTTATCTCATCCAATTAAAAACAGTTGACGTCATTAAATCAATACACTTGCGTATGTGGATTATTTTGAGTGGATGAGACAACAAAGAGACAGAAAAGATTTGAACTCAAAAACTAAAACATTGACATGACTAGAATTATGCCTATGTTGATCAAATCCTAAGATGTTTTTTAAAGTTTGGTGCTATTCGCTCTTTGTTCATCATGAATGGGGACGAATAATTTAACATGGATTGCATTTCATCAAATGAGTAAGAGAATAAACTTCCATAATCGTAACAACTTATTAAGCAACAAGAACAACAAGGCCACGACATTGGTTGGGCTTCAAGAAGACACATCCATTCCAAGTAATCAAACTGATGAGCAAACGCAATGCAAGTTGCTGACAGAAAAGAGAATGTTCAATGCACTTTTAAGCAACCCTTCAATGTGATGTAACATATGTCCAACTTTAACTCTCGGGGATCTGTTGGGATTAAGCTAATATTCAAGTCGCCAATTCTATAAAGATGAAAAATTTTCTGCTCCTCCTAGAGTACCAAGTACTCGACACTTCAATTTACAGAACAGTTGGTCATGTACTAACAAGGGATCACAAGTGAGTAAAGAATATAGCCACATCAGCGATGGTTGACGTGAAGTACCAGTAAAAAGCAAGTTCAACTCATGATTGACTGTATTGAAGGATAGGATTTCAATTCTAGGGTTCTCTTCACAATCTCCATCCACACCTTCTTCTCAAATTCTCCGGTTCTCTCCAAATTCTTACTTTTCGGTCTAATTTTTGATCCCAATGAATTTTACCGTGATAGCATCTGCAGAAAAGCAGTATGATAGTAGATATGCAATGGCACATTTCACAGAGAGAAATGGATAGAATCGATTCCCAAGATTATAGCTATGTTTTTAGAGTATTATTCATCTAATCAGGAAAGCCAATATGAATTATTGATTACCAGGCTATTGGCATTGGCAAACTCTATTGCTAATTTTGATGTTATTCAAACTAATTCCCCAAACCCCAACCTTTAACCAAAAAGAGCAACATCTTCCAACAAATATGTTGTGACTTGTGAGTCCATAGAATTCAACCCAACGAATCACCATTTTGCTTGTTTTAAATTGCTATGGGATCTTTACCATGTAAAATAAGTGTGATGGTAAGAATGGTTTGTAAAATTTTTAGCAGATGGCAACAAGTTATCTTGAGTATCGACATTAAATAGCTCACGTTCTGGTGAATTAGGGCTATAAGACGACTCTAGTGGATTAGAAAAAATAAATTCCTGGAACAATTAATCCAAATGAACTAAAACAGATTGCAAATCTAAGTGCCGTTTTGTTGCTTGATACATGGGGTTTTGAGCTTAAAAACAGTGGGAATACCTGATGGAAGCAGCCGGAGAGCCAGAACCAGCGGAACTACCGGAGGGGTTATTGACTGGAACAGGGAGGCAGGCATTCAATAATACGGCGTAGTTTCACTTCCCGGTCCTCATCTTCAGGGTTGGGTGGGGTCGGCGTACACTCAACTAGATCAGTTGAAGAGGATGCCGGGGGCCGAGGAGGGAGCGCTTTCACCTGTCTGTCCGCCACAGAAACCACTTGCAATTCTCCTGCTCATAATTTCAACACTAACTTTCGTTTTTGCAGAATCGATTTTTTTTGGGGGGGTGGCCGGGAATTGTAGAAGCAAATTTGTCGATCTCTAGAAGTGCCGTGATCCTCCCCGGAAGGCAAGAGCATCTCCATTGCACCGCGTCTTCACATCCTGTATTTTTGCTACACGTCTTCACATGCTCTATGTTCGCTACGTGAAGGCGGGAGAGGTAGAGACGCAATGGTGAAAGTGATTTCGTATGTGTGTTGCACGAAATATACTCCTCCATTCTAATCCAAGATAGGCAACTATTCATATTTTTTGTCACCAAATTATAATTCAATTTCTTTATCGAATATATAATTTATTTTTCATGTGATTAAAATACCCTATTTAAGATAATTGGAATACTAAATATCAATATGGATATTTAAATCTCCCAAGATATTTAAACATATTCACACCTACTTTTGTGGTATTCAATATAGTAAAATTGGAAAAATATATGAATATCTTATAATTCTAAGGACATTTAAGATGTTTTCTTAATATGTGTGAAAAATGGTAGGTGCCTATCTTAGTGGGACGGATGAAGTATATAATTTGAAATTTGATTGCAGATTTTCCAACCCTCAAAAACACAGTAATGTTCTAATGCCCAGGCTTGGAAAAAAATTCGTGGGCTTCACACTGATCCCATCATCATGAGACAGTTATGTATTATTCATCTCAATCTAACGTAAGTACCAAAAAAATAAAAAATAAACAAAATTTCGCCGGATGATGTGCGCGCCCTATGAGGGCGCCACGTGGACGCGTGGGCATGCCAAGGTGTGGGTAGGTGATCACTAACGCCCTCAAACATTTTTGGGATAGGTCCTTAGCTGGCATGTATTTGCCTTATTAACCATGAATAAAATTAGAAATTTTAATATAAGTAAAAATATTTAGATATTTGAAAAAGAAAAATATTTAACTCATAAATTATAAGTCTGCGATAGATCACTTTCAATTCTTAATAGAGTAAACTGCAGAATATTTCAACCTTTCACCTTGTTTCTCACGTTCTCCAAATTTAATCTTCTTAATAAAACATGACTAAATGAATTCACTATTCACTTATATACTCAACATAGCCCCCTATTAACTCTTGCTTCATTCAAATAATAGCTACGACTAGCAGATTTTCTTTATCTGGATGCTTTATCCTCTGTGACAACATTCCTCCCTATTTCTCAGTGGCAAAACACCAAATCTAATGCCTAGAGAAGCTTCAGTTAGCAACAAAAAATTTGTGTAGCTGCATGAATAATCAATGAAAAATAAATCAGCCCCAATGTAACTACAACAATGATTTCAAGGATCCATACTAACTAAAACAATGTTACTTTCAAAAACAATCAATTCAATGAGAGTTTTTAACCATGCATATGGGCTAAAAAAAATAAGGGTTATTTTCGCATTACCCCCAATGTATTGAATTTGATACAATTCAAACCTCATTCTTTTTTTCCGTCCTCATGCCCCCCCAAACTATGAGAAATTATCGCCACAGGACCCCATTAACGTTTTCCATCCATTTGCTTTGTTGGGATCTTCTATTTTGTCTTCTTGTGGCCTTATTTTATCTTTTAATGAATGGATAAATTTGTCATAAATTATCACTGAAAATTTGGGGGTGTATTAATTTGGGGGTTGAAAGTGATTTCACATGTACGTTGCACGGAAATATATATCTAATATATAATTTAAAATTCGAGTGCAGATTTTCCAACCCTCAAACATTTTTGGGACAGCTCCTTAGCTGGCATGTATTTGCCTTATTAACCATGAATAAAATTAGAAATTTTAATATAAGTAAAAATATTTAGATATTTGAAAAAGAAAAATATTTAACTCATAAATTATAAGTCTGCGATAGATCACTTTCAATTCTTAATAGAGTAAACTGTAGAATATTTCAACCTTTCACCTTGTTTCTGATCACGTTCTCCAAATTTAATCTTCTTAATAAAACATGACTAAATGAATTCACTATTCACTTATATACTCAACATAGCCCCCTATTGACTCTTGCTTCATTCAAATAATAGCTACGACTAGCAGATTTTCTTTATCTGAATGCTTTATCCTCTGTAACAACATTCCTCCCTATTTCTCAGTGGCAAAACACCAAATGTAATGTCCAGAGAAGCTTCAGTTAGCAACAAAAAATTTGTGTAGCTGCATGAATAATCAATGAGAAATAAATCACCCACAATGTAACTACAACAATGATTTCAAGGATCAATACTAACTAAAACAATGTTACTTTCAAAACCAATCAATTCAATGAGAGTTTTTAACAATGCATATGGGTTAAAAAAATAAGGGTTATTTCCGCATTACCCCCTATCTATTGAATTTGATACAATTCAAACCTCATTATTTTTTCCATCCCCATACCCTCCAAACTATGAGAAATTATCGCCACAGAACCCCATTAACGTTTTCCATCCATTTGCTTCGTTAGAATCTTCTATTTTGTCTTCTTGGGGCCCTATTTTGTCTTTTAATGAAAGGATAAATTTGTCATAAATTATCACTGAAAATTTGGGGGGTGTAGTGAAACTGATACTTTGAGTCCTGTTATGAAAATACCAATAATTAACTTCAATTTAATCGTAAATTAGCTAAATTAATTTTAATTGGACTTTTTTTCAGTGTGTCGACTACGCTTTTAGTCAAAAATAATAATAGTAAATAGCTCAAATACTAAAAAAAATTTGGTGTGCGCTTGGTCCCAAATTTAAATTAAATTTTACATTTTATTTTTCTATGAATGCTTATTTCGTCAATAATTAATTTTATTGAATTAGTTTCATATTGGTTAAATAATTTTTATAATATATACCATAAGAAATAAATATATATAAATTAAGAAATGTAATTGATGCACCTAAATAAAATTTTATTAAAATCATATCACTGTAAAAAATTTACCGAATACAAAAATTAATCACAAAACATAAAAAATAAAATAAAATAAAAAATAACAAGACCATTCCCCCAAAAATACCACCGCTGTTATGACTTTCCAAAATTTTATTTAGCATTAGATACTCGCATATTTGATTTTAACCAATAGTTAATAATAAATGTAATTTTTGTACCTAAAGAAAATTTTATTAGGAATATATCGCTGTAAAAAATATACTGAACACAAAGAATTAATCACAAAAAGTAAAATAAAAAAGAACATAAAAAATAAACAAAATTAACCCTACCTCATTCCCACCCCAACCCACGCACCCTTACCCATCCCCGAAAACCCACCACATCCAGGGGAAACCGCCATCAAATCTCGGATCCGGTTGTTGACTAGTTTCGACCACTAGTTGTTGCTGTTGGTCGACTTTCGACCACCAGCAACTCACCAGATCTCGGATTTGGTGGCTCCACCAAATCTCGGATTTGGTGGTGGCAAATGCACCACCAGCTGGTGGTGGTGGTTTCGCCACCACCACCATCACCACTAGGGCACCACCTGTGGTGGTGGGGGTATAGGTGGGGTTGAGTTAATTTTTTTATTTTTTATTTTAATTTTTGTGATCAATTTTTTATCGTCAGTATATTTTTTACAGTGATATATTCTTAATAAAATTTTATTTAGATGCAATAATTACATTTATAATTAAGTTGCTTAAAATAAAAAATTTGCGTGCATCTAATGTTAAAGAAAATTTTGAAAAGACCATAGCAGCGGTGGTGTTTCAAGGGGATGGTTTTGTTATTTGTTATTTTATGTTTTGTGATTAATTCTTTATATTTGGTAAATGTTTTAGAGTAATATGTTCCCAATAAAATTTTATTTAGGTGCCTCAATTACATTTATTAATTTATATATATTTATTGTTTATGGTATATATTATAAAAACTATTTAACCAGCATAAAACTAATTCAATAAAATTAATTACAAACGAAATAAGTATCCATAGAAAACATAAAAAATAAAATTTAAGTTAAATTTGGGACCAAGCACACACCAAAATTTTTTGACCATTTGAGCTATTTTTTTATTATTATTTTGGACTAAAAAGCGCAGTCGACACATTGAAAAAAATCGAATTAAAATTTATTTAACTAATTTAGGATTAAATTAAAGTTAATTATTAGTATTTTCACAATAGGACCATAAAGTATCAGTTTCACTACACCCCCAATCTTTCAGTGATAATTTATTATAATTTTACCCTTTTAATCAAAGACAAAAAAGGCCATAAAAAGACAAAATAGAAGATTCTAATGGAGAGAATGGATGGAAAATATTAATGAGGTCCTGTGGTAATAATTTCTCATAGTTTCAAGGGGTAGAGAATGAAAAAAAGAATAGGGTTGGAATTGTATCAAATTCAATAGATTGTGGAGGGGGAGGGTAATGCGAAAATAACCCAATAAATAAAGCATTAACTTAATGCACAAAACGAGCATATTAGGCAAAATTAAAATAATTTTTTTATAAATTTATTTTCCTGTGAGAAAAGCAGAAAATTAAGAATGATAAAGGAAACCTCTGCAATTGCTACAGAATAATATTGTTTGTCATATGTGATAAAATTTACTAAAATTTTAGACACTTGTAACCCATCGCCATCAGTGTTATTATCGACATATTGTAGCAAAAGTTTGAGTGAATTCTTAGCCACAAAAGCTGAAGGCAATGTTCTAAACGGCTTCAAAAGGTGGCGCCTAGGCGCGGGGCATTTAAAAAACGCCTCGCATACTAGTTAGGCGGTCAAACTTAATTTAGGCAGTCAAACTTAATTTTGACCGCCTAGGCGTCGAAAGGCGCGCCTATGCGTGCATATGCGCACACCTTTTTGTTGGTTCTGCCATTATTAATAATACAAGTATCTTCTTGGGTAAATATGCACACGCCTTTTTCTTGACTAAATATAATAATCTTATAAATTGAAATCTATTAATAAGACAACTCAAAATCTTTTGAAAGAAGTCGACGGGGTAACTGGGTAAGGGTTTCTTAAGAGAAAGATGCGCCAAAAACTCCATTCTTTGCTCTGCATATTTGGCAGTGAAATTGCAAAATTGCCACCGGATAATTTCTCCTCTACACAGCTGCTAGACCAAACGACCTCTGTCTCCGTGAAAGAAGAAGTCGACAAGGTATTATTTTAATTTTTTTACTACCGGGATGATTGTCTTTGTGTGAAATTGTGCCATTCATTCAGTAATCAGTACAAAGCAACCAAAATAATCTATTGATTCTTACCACTTTGGGCTTGAACTCACACATAAGCAAATTTAGGCTTCAATAAGATGTTTATGGTGATAATATTTCTAGAATTTATGTATATAAAGTCCAATTGTGCGAATACATTGAAAACCTGGTTCTGTTTTACGTTGGTCATTGGAATACATATTGCTAATTATTTTTTGGTTATTGGGTTGATATAGGGTAATAGGGGTGTTAACTTTAGGCTCTTTTTTTTTTTTTTTGAAAATTTTTTTAGGAACTAATCATGGAGCAAAATAATTCTACTCCTGGAGATAATGAGTTGGAAAATATATCTGTGGATGTTGGATGGGAGACTGCAATTCTTGATGATCCTAATAACCATAATGATGTGAGATGTACATTGTGTGGGAAAGTTACAAAAGCTGGGATTAATAGGCATAAAATCCACATAGCAGGGATCAAAGGTAAGGGTGTTAGACCATGTCCTAAGGCAAATGAAGAACAAAAGAAAAAGTGTCGTGAAGCACCAAATCAAAACAAGTCTAAGAAGTTAGAGAAGATATTGAATGAGGCTAGGTTGAGGGGCGATGTTATTATGTCTTTACGTGAGGAAGAAGAAGATGAAATTTGTATTATTGAAGGAGGAAGTAAGAAAAGGCCTATTCATTTGGGTCCGATGGATAATTTTTCAAGATCAATCAATGTAATTGATGCATCTATGAGTGCAAGTAAGCAAGGAAAAAAAACAACAAAATATCAATGATTCCATTGCCAAAAAATGGTTGCTAGAAGTTCATCAATATTTGGCTAGGTGGATATATGAAGCTGGAATTCCTTTTAATGCCATTGATAATGATAGCTTCAAAATGTTTGCCGAAGCTCTTGGTCACTACAGTCCGGGTTACGCTCCTCATTCTCAATACCAATTGAGGGAACCACTTTTGAAAGGAGAGTTGGAAAGGACAAAAGAATTTCTTAAGAAGCAAGAAGAAGAGTGGAAAAGTAATGGATGTTCTATAATGATCGATGCATGGAGTGATGGGAAAAAGAGAAGTATAATGAATTTGTGTGTGAATTGTAAATTGGGAACCACATTTCTTTCTTCAAAAGATACCAAAGAAGATTCCCACACCGGCCAATACATATTTGAATATGTTGATGAGTGTATTAATGAGGTTGGAGGATAAAAAGTGGTTCAAATTGTAACCGACAATGCTTCCAACAATATGGCCACTGCGAATTTATTAATATTAAAGAGGCCTAAGATCTTTTGGACTTCATGTGCCACTCACACCTTGAACCTCGTGCTTGAAGCAATTTCCAAACTTCCTAGTTTCAAGGGGGTGATTAAAAAGGCGAAATCATTCACCATTTTTATATATGCACATCACAAGTCATTGGCATTAATGAGGAAGTTTACAAAAAGAGAGATAGTCCGACCCGGAGCCACTAGATTTGCATCATCTTTCTTGACATTACAAAGTTTGCTAGAGAAAAAGCAAGAGTTGAGAAATATGATGACTAGCAATGAATGGGATAGTACTAAATTGTCTAAGACCAAAAAGGGAAAAGAGGCATGTGATATCATTGTTCCTAATGAATTTTGGAACTCGGTGGAATTGTGTTTGAGAGTCTTCACTCCATTAGTGAAAGTTCTTAGACTTGTGGATGGAGATGAGAAGCCATCAATGGGCTTTGTATATGGAGAGCTACGAAGTGCCAAGGAAGAGATTAAAAAAACATTGAAGAAAGAAAGTGACTACATTCCTATTTTAAACATCATTGATTCAAGAAGTAAGGATAGACTTGATGGTCCACTTCATACAACGGGTTATCTTTTGAATCCATTTTATTTCTTCAAAAATCCAAGTATCAAAGATGATCAATTGCTAACAAATAATTTGATTACTTGTGTTGAGAAGTTCTTCCCCAATCAACAAATGCAACATCATGTGATAAATATTGAGTTGCAAAGGTACACTCAAAAAGAAGGTGCATTTGGAAGGAAACTAGCAACAAGTGGATGCGAGAATAATGGTTCGAGTTACAATCCGGGTCTGTTAACGATATTTTATTTCTTTATTCTAGTTAATATATGGTTCTAAATATATATATTGTAAGATTTTGTTTTGTATCTCTTCTTGTATTTACTAGTTAGTTGGTGGGATTTCTATGGAAATGAAACGCCAAATTTGAAATTCATGGCAAAGAGAATCCTTGGTTTGACTACTAGTTCATCCAGTTGTGAGAGAAATTGGAGTGCTTTTGAAGGAGTAAGTGCTAAATAGTTAATATGTATATGTTGTTGAATTAAAGTTATTACTTCGGTTGTAAACTAGTACTCTAGTAGTTATGTAAACTTTTTAATATGCTAAATCATTCCAACTTCTTTTATGTAGATACACACAAAGAAAAGGAATCGCCTTGATGCGACAAGGATGAAAAATCTAGTTTATGTTCAATTCAATGCAAGGTTGATGAATAAAAAGAAAAGGAAGGATAAATTAGAAGCTCTACTTGCTAATGATGCTAGTAATGCACAATCTTGGATTGTTGAGGGTTGTGATGATGATGACGAGATTGAGAATGATATGTCACGAGCCACTAGAGATGCTAGAAATTGCCATGGTGAAATAAGGGAGCCGGAGGAAGATTTTGAATCTGATGACGAGGAAGATGGCATGGAAGAAGAAGATATTGACTAGCTCACTTAGATTTTGACAAAGATTCGGACAATATTAACTTTTAGGCTATGCTTATAAGTCATATCTTATTTTGTTTAAATCCGATATGGTAGTAACTATTTTTGTTAAACATGAATATCGGATTGCGTCTATGTGGATCATATGATCATATCTTATTTTTTTAAAATTCGATGTAGTAGTACCTATTTTTTGTTAAACATGAGCATTAGATTGTATATATGTGTAATCTAATTGTAGAAATTGATTAGCATTTTGTTAACTATTTGTATTAGACTATATATGTTTGTTGGAAAATTGAAATGTATATTGATTTGTGCATGAAATTTTGTAAATACACATTTTTATACTTATTTATCACTTTAAAATAATTAAAATTAAAAAAAATTGAAAATGCCTTTTGACGCCTAAACTTCACCTAGGCACGCTTAGGCTTCAAGGCTTGAGGCTTGGCTTCGCCGCCTTGCCACGCCTCGCGCCTTTTAGAACCTTGGCTGAAGGCAAAGATCCACATCCCTTTGCAACAAAGAAGAATCTAAAACCCACAAAAATCATGTGAGCTACAATCACAACTACGTGTACATATTGTTATTTTTTTACTATTTTTGTGTTCTTATGTTAGTTCTCATATGGAAAGTCGACAACCTATGGAGACTACTACAACCGCGACAACTGGAAGTTCAAAGAAAAAATTGAGAACAATAAGTCTCTTTAATGGAATCAATCTGGGAAAACTGACATTTCTCGCACTAGTTGTCAAAGCTGGAACGACACCTGGAGATCAAAAGTATAAGCTAATCTACAGAGGAGGTTGTCATGGGCTGATAGGGTGTGCAATTCAATCTGCATATGTACGAGGATCAGTAATGGTTGACATTACTGTACCACCTTTAAAATAGGCGTATGGTAAAACCATCAGCTTTGAAGTACATACTAGATCATTGTTTGAGCGCTTAACACTAATGATAATGTATTCGGATACTTTCATCGCATTACCCAGGGATTTCAAAACTCTGGAACAGATCTTTTGTATAATTTCCTAGGCCGAGTTGAAATTACATTCTAAACTAATTGGTCTTTTAAACATTCAAAACCATTTCAACGGTTTATTGGCATTTCTCGAATTTTTAATTCATCAAAAGTTGATTTCTCCGAATGCACAAAAATTTGTTTTAATTGCACCATCAATGGAGAAATTATTGGAGAAATTAGAAGCTTATGTATCACAAATGCATGTAGAATTGCCTGTCATCAATTGACCAGAGGAATTACGCAAAAGGAGAAGAGATCCGAATGAATTGGATTTAGAGTTAAGGTTATGAATGTTGAATAGCTAACTTCAGATGGTAGAATACGGAGTTAACTCGAAACACATCAATGTTATGCTTTGTAATAAAAAAAACCTTGGATACTAATTTTTGTATCCCATCCAAAGCCGTTAAACTGATCTTTTTCAGTAGATCTTAAAGAACTATCTTCTTTGTCCTTCTTCTCTCACAATTTTTTTAGATACACCTTCAAGAACTGAATTTTCACTTCTCTCCATGGCACCTCCTCTACGTATTGTTGCTCTTCTGCAAGTACCGACTTTTTTTCTATGCCTACTAAGATCAGGATGCAAATTATTCAACTTGTTGATAAGTATGAATGTTCTCTTTGGAATGTGATCACTTTTTGGGGCAAGATCATCGAGTTCTATTCGCAAACGACGTGCTAAGTGCCTTAAATGTTGCTTCAAATGTGGAAAGCTATTGGAGGGACCTCATTGTACTATAAATCAAACTTATTCACAATATGAATCTATTGTTTTCTTCAAGGATGAACCGATTAGGTGTAGGGTCGAAAAGTCTATCAGGAAAAATAGTCAATTGGCAATAAGTGTGATAGAGTTTGATAATTTGTTTGACCAAAGGTAACACCTATTGGAAACCAAACTCGATGGCCTAACCATTGAACAACAACTTTTTAAGTGTGATCACTAAGCACCCATCCGATGATGTAAAAGTACGTCTCATTTACTTGAGAAGTGTCTAAGTTGGGCGTTATGCTATAAATGCTTTCCTATTTGTTGGTTCTTATAGGGCTGGTCTTTATTGAATGGTTAAAAGACCTTAGGGTGTGTTTGATTAGCCAAATTTTCCATGGAAAATGTCCCATCAAAGAAAATTTTTTCCCACTTAGTTGTTTGATTGCATCATTTTCCATGGAAAATATTTTCCATGGAAAACAATGTACAATCATTTTATGCATGAATTGGGCCTTTTCCATGGAAAAGAAAATCTTGCTCCCCCCCAAGAAATTATTTTCCTTGCAAGATGGCAAATGTTTTCTTTTCCACCCTTGCCAATCAAACACACCCTTAGCTTTAGGCGTTGCCTTCGAAACCTACAGTAAATGATTTGCGTGGTTTAATTTTAAAGATTTTTTTATGACCATGTCATTCTTCTTTGTCCATTCGGTCAGGACATGGAGGACCTTTTCACTAAGATTGATTGTCTAACTATCTTGTAGAGAGTAAGCTAATTCATTGATAGTTTCTTAGTGGAATCATGTCATTCATTTAATGTGAATACTACTGTAAGATGTTCGGAGGGTTATCAATTCCCACAGTCCTTTGTTCTTATTTTATTCAAAAAAAAAACAACAACCAAAAAAAATCATTTGTCATTTTTCTTGTTCTGTGCATATATTGATTGCAGGGTTTCTCACTTTTCATTTGTTGGACTGGTCACACAAGATACTAAATTTTAAGAACAAACACCACGTACGACTGGACTCATTGCCTGCCCAAGGAGAGTTCCTAATTCTTATCATTTTCATGCTTTATATCTACATTGAGGATAATATAAAAATTAAGTGTGGGGGAGGGGAATATTTGTGATACATTTGTGATTTTTTCTTTGTGATTGTTCTTTTTATAGTTTTGTATAAGATAACAACTTGTAAAAATATTTAAGCTCAAACTGCATGACTTAATTGAAATTAGGATCTCGAGTTAAAAAAAAAAAATCATTCATAGCAGGTTTATCTGTCTGAGCACTTTTTGAGGTGATTTTCCATCATTTTCTGGAAAAAATTGAAGGTTGAAAATGTTGGTAAAATTTTTGAAATTTTTTTAGACAATAGTAAACCAACTATTTTTCTATCCATTTCTCCTGCTCAAAGTAACTTGCAAATATCAATTATTAGCAAGATGGAGTCAAGATCGCAGGTCCCTATTTTCTGTGAATGTGTCTTTTGTTGACAGAGTTTAAAAAGTTTGGAAGGAACACTGACCTATGCTGAGAATATATTTTACTTTTATATTTTAAATAATGAGAGGGACCACAGGAAAGAGCTACCTGCCCTAGAGAGTGAAAGATCATCACCTTGAATGGGTGAGGAATGCTACCTCTAATTGAAAAAGATCAGTGTAAAAGCTACCCATGGGATAAAAACGAAAATAAAATTGCAAAACTCCAGTTTAATTCTTCTTTGTTAAAAAAAAAAAAAGTGTGAGAATAGATACATAAAAGAACTCAGTGGTTTGAAGTGCTCAATCGAACACTTTGAAAATCCTAGACTCATTGGTGATAAAACATGTATCACACTTTGTTTAACTTTGCAGTGCTAATAGTTGGTGATTTTTGGTGAACAGAGTAAGTTTAGGATCCATTGGTGCTATTGTAAAATAAGAGTGGAATCACAAGAGATGAAACAGATTTATTTGACTGTTTTGGGATAGGATTTGGAATGTTAACTTTAAATGCACATACTTACAAACCACTGTAAAAATAAAAAATAAAAAACTAGAGAGAATTTTTATAAAGCAAGTCACTATCTATAGTTGGATTTTAAATATTCAAATTGCTTACCTCATGTTGAACCAGTGTATTGTTTTGCGTTTTTTTAGACTTGTTATTCGAGGATGTATAACAGTCTAAGTGTGAGGGAGTTTGATAAGTGCTTGAAGAATACTTTAATAACTCACTAATAATGTTTGTTATTGTGTTATAATTGTTTTATAAATTTGTATTTATGTACTTTTATTTATTTTCATGTTTAAGGCTTAAGAAGAGTTGAAACAAGGTTAAATGTATAAACAAAACATGAAAATTGCAGATCAGCAAACTGAATTCACAAGGTAGCTTCAGTGTTTGGATCATAACTTGAGCTAGAAATATGGGATTAACCTGATTCTAGTGCCAAAAGAAAGATAATTGGATTATCTACAAATGTTATTTCTGGTCCAAATGTTATTTCTGGTCTCTTAGGCACAATTGATGGAAAAATGGATGAAAATTGGGTTTGAAGATAGTATCATGAACATCCAACATGTCTAGTGTCAACTTTCGGTGAAAATGCCGCAACTTGGCTTACAAAAATCCAATTATTGTGATTCTACTGCCAAAAGAAAGGTAACTTGATAACCTACAACTATTATTTTTGGTCCTAAAGACAAAAATAAACATTAAAGTAGTCAAAAGGCATGAGAAAGTAGAGTGAATGTGGAGGAATAGCTAGCACATGCATTATTGAAAGATTCCTTTAATGGTTATAAAAGGGTAAGGTCATTAAACCATTTCTAACTTGTAAAAACACTCTCCCATCGTTAATTCCTAGTGTTATATTTCATTCTAGTAGTATCCATCTTTTATCTAATTTTCTTTTGTATCTTATTTTGAGTAAAAGTGTGAAAAGTTGAAGTGTGAATAAAATTTTGGAGATTGCTTAAATATCCTTTTATATTCCGGCGAAAATATATTTGAAATGTATATTTTAGTTGAGAATATGATTGGCTAGACGTCTTGATCTAGTTCAAGGGGATGTCGATGTTCTAAGCTTGCTATCCTATTAACTTACAAGTGATGTTGTTTTTATTCTCTTATTCAAATTGGTTTATTTTTCTATTTTGTTTTTGATAATATGAATTTTAATTAGATTTAACCAATTGAGTTAAAATTCTATTATCAACTTATTAGAATTAAAATTTCAATCCGTAGTTGTTGATTTCTCTAATTCATACGTGACAACTAATGATCACATATCATTGGGAATAACAAACCCTATTATTAAACATTTAAACATTTCAAGCTGACTGAAATATTACTCTCTAAGTTTAACCTATTTTCCTAATTCTTAAAGCTAGCTTTTGCATTAAATCTAGATATCGGATTTCTAAGTTATCCAAAAGTCTATGGACTAATTGAAAAGCTGATCTTCAATTAGTTACACTTAAGGGAAAGTGGGGATAATAAAGATGTGCAATTTATTATCTCAGGGTTAAAGATTTGAATAGAAAATAGAACAAGTTATGATTAAATTTGATATGCAAGTGGAGGCTCGACTAAACCAAGAATTAGATGATTTCTCTCATTAGTAAAACCTTCTTAATTGTTATTTTATTTTGTATTTAATATCTATTCCTCATTTACTAAACCCCCCAATCATACTAGTTAGCATAAATCTACTAAATTAACGAACTGTTTCTGTGAGATCGATTCTTACTCACCACTACTATATTAATTTGTAGTTTTCAAAATCGAGTAAGGTAATTAATATTTGGTGTATCATGGCAACCATCATACCTGGTGCAAAATAAGGAATAATCCTTTCAAAATCCAATACTTTTAACATAAAGGACCAAGGTTTAGTTCTTTTCCTTTCTAAAGAAAATTTGGAGGAGATTTACCTTGAGAATCAAAGACCAATTCTTTAAACAATCCAAGATATTTAGTATCAAGGATTAATGGTTGGTCCTTTTACTTTTTAAAAAAGATTTGAAACATCATATTTTATTATGGCAATCAAGTACCGGACCTTTTACGATTCGAGGCATTGGGTGCCTAGTACCAAGGTTTAGCTCTTTTATTTTTAAAAAGGAAAATTTTTAGATCCTTTATTTTTTAAGGACTGACCCTTTCAAAAGTCCGAGGCATTTCGTGTCAAGGACTAAGGGCTTGGTTCTTCTTTTTTTTCAAAGAAAAATTTGGAGGCATCCCATTTTAAATCAAGGATTAATCATTTCACATGTCCAAATCGTTTTAGTGCTAGGGCCAAGATTTGTTTTCGGAAAGGATTTTGAACATTGGAGATTGAGAAATATGAGGCCGAATGATGGAGAGGCTGCAATAGAAATTCCTGGTTATCTATTAGCTCCTACTTTATCGGTTCATATTAAGTCTATAGTAGATAGCACGTACCCAAATTTACCTGACCGATGGGTGTTCCCCATCATACTTAAATGAGAGAGCCATTGTTGTCCCCACACTTGAAGATGTTAGCATGGTTTATGATTCCATGGTTGGTTTGAATGACTTCGAGATAAGTACCTATTACAGTTTTGATACCACGTGCAAGTCCGATGACTCTTACACTTATTTGCTTTGGAGATTCATACTCCTCCATTCTTGAATGGGATTAATTGCTCGGGGGTCCCCAATCATGTGTTAAAGTTGAGTTAAAGTTGAAGGTGGGTATTCTTATTATGTTGATATATAATACTGATTATGTATCTGGCTTATGTAATGGTACTCGACTTATAATCACGAGGCTTAGCGATCATGTAATAGCGGTGATGATGTTGAATGGGATAAACGCCGAAAAGGAATTCCTCATTCCTAGGTTAACATTAACTCCTTCTGATATAATGTTGCCATTCACTTTTCAGAGGAGAGAATTTCCTTTAATGGTTTGTTATGCTATGACCATCGATAAGGGCCAGGGACAAACGCTTACAAATGTTGAAGTTTTCTTGAGAAAGCCGGTCTTCATTCATAGATAGCCCTATGTTGCGGTCTCTCGTGTGACAAATATAAGGTTTGAAATTTGTGATATGCGATGATAAAGGTCCATCTACCAACACAACTACAAACGTCGTGTACAAAGAAGTCTTCACAAACTACCAACACAACTACAAATGTCATGTACAAAGAAGTCTTCGCAAATTTATAGTCCTGTTCATATTGATCTTGCCAAGTATGTAGTATACATTATTTTATTAGTTGCATACATTCTTTATAATTCTGTTGTGCTTATGTATTGATGTGGTTCTTTTATACTTATATATTTTTGGTGTTGTGCTATTATATTTGTCTAAGCATAACCTTTGTATTCGTTTGTTCTTGGAGTTATATTGGCAACCCAATTATTCTATCAACAAGGGAATCCATGAAGGTAACCCAATTTGCTTTCTCAATATTCAATTGTATTTTTTATTGGCAATGAAGAATTATATCTCAACATTGACAGTGTATCTACGATTTTTGATACTATTGAAAGGCATACAATGCCATGTCAATGAGGCATGCCGTGATGAATTATGTTGTATGAGAAATGATTTTATTGCTATCATTTATTTTTCAATAGAGAATTTTTTAATATTCGTGATTTGAAAACATTGATTGTATTTTGTGTTTATGTATTCGTTCTTATTTGAGGTAATATGGTATGTAACAATTACAGGGGAGACTATGTTCAAAATTTTTTTAGACATGTTTCATTGTTTTTTATAGCTTCGATTACGCCACTCAACTATAATTACTATTTCAATGCATTCAACAATGTGAATCAAATGAAAACACATCTCGGGTTGACAATTAGTCTATACCCAAAATCAATATAAGTTGGAAATTCGCTCCTATGCAATGCACGAGTGAAAAGGCTAGTATTTGAGAAAAGAGATATACGCATGCAAATTTGGAAAAAGGTAAGTCGATGTTTCATTGGGCTTGACTTAAGGCCAGATAGGAATCAATTTTTTATCAATTTTTATTAATTTTTAAATTTGAATTTAATTAAACCAATCACATTCATATATCTCGTGGGACTTACATGTCATACACAAATCTCTATAATTCAACTCTACTCATTCTCTCAAATTTGTCACATAAAAATATATAAAAGGTCATAAAAATTTCAATCCTAACATGGGCTTAATGTAAATAATTAAGGAGATTTGGAAGCAATGGAGATGAAGACGGGAAGATGGCAATGAATAATTGAGGAATCTTATCTGGACTACCATATATACAACACATTTAGCTAATCTATATATTAATAAAAAGACACCGATTTGGAAGGGAAATTTTCCACTCATTTATAGCCTTTTTTGAATTAGTTTTCATATTTTAAAACCTTCTTTATCCATTTGTTCCAAATTTCAAACTTTCTTTAACTATTTCATCGAATATTATTTTATTTAATCATTTAATTTTAGTTTTTCCTTATCTATTTAATTGAATAGGATTTTATTTAATTATTATTAAATTATTTCTTATGAAACATATTGTTTTGAATTTTCATGCACTAAATTTTGCCTTCTGTTTCAACTCTATTGTTTTAACCCCAAATTGATATAGTCCTAAATTGATATGGCATTTTTATTTTTATAATTTAAAAATTCACTCTTTTTTTCCTTAGGCATCGATATATATTTACACGCATTCCTAAATTCTAAAATTACCAAAAATTTGGTCAAATCTAGTGTTTCAAAAATCAAACTAGAAAAGGTAACAGATTGAGGGTCAAAAGGTCTAACAATGTCAAATTGAGGTCGAACCGGTTTTAATAAAAAAAATTAAAAATAAGTGAAAAATTTTATAAAATGGTCAGAACAAATTATTTTGTTAATTTCTACACATACATAGGTAAAAATAAAATTTTTAGAATTAGTTATTTTATATTTTATTCACTAAAATTAAGAGAAAATGTGAAAAGTTAGTCCCAGTTTGGATTCTTTAATTATGGAACATGGATTTGAATTTCTTAAACTAAATATTGAATCCCACATTGACTGCGCGGTGAAGGAAGTGAAGAAATGCTTTGTGAAATAGCTACTGCACTATGTATTGTATAATTTTTCATAGTGGGCTTGACTATATTATACATTGGGCCTTGAACAATTAAATATTTAAAGGGGAAAAGTTAATTTTTGTATGGGTCAGACTTTGAAGAACTAAAAAACCTGTACCCAACTCCGCAGTTTTGTGGTTTACCCTTTTTAAAGCCGGTTCCACGATGATTTGCGGTTGAACTGATAGTTTCAATTCGATTTTCTAAACATTGGACTCAAGTTTTTTATTCTAATCTCCCATGTAGATCATTTAAGAATCTACATGCTTTTCCTAAATTTGATTTAATTATTTTGATTATTTAAAAAAATTAATTATCTATCTATCTATCTATCTATCTATCTATCTATCTATCTATATCTATATATATAGAATTAGAACCTTTTTCTCATCTATTATTAATAATTTATTTATTTATTAGTTAATTATTGTGCTAATTAATTATACTTTTAACCCCTTTTTACAATTTTTTCCTGTAATATACTATTTTTTAGTCCATATAATTAGCAAGATATTATCATTCTTCATACTTTGTCTATTTGAGACAACTATCAACGGTAAAATTGTTTATATATTTTAATTTATATTGACCGTTAATTTCAAATTTTCAACAAACATTGAAGACTTGGCAATTGGAACTTCACATTAATATATGACAATTTAATTATTTTATTTTATTTAATGGTTTATTTGAAAATTTTTAAATAATTTAATGGGCAATTATATTTTCACAATAAATTTTTATTGACAAATGATATTCTATTTATTTCAAAGATTTAAAATATTTACATATTAGTCTAATTAGATCCTTGACTTTTTTCCCTTCAATTATTATTTTTAATCTTTAATGAATTATAAATTTGGTCCATACAAATCATTTTTGTCTAAAAAATTAATTAATTTAGATGTCAAGTTAATTATTTATCCATCATAATTTTAAATATTATAAAATATAATGGAGGTAAACTCTGAATATTTCTTTTTATTTAAATATCGCTTATACAATATTAAAATTAATTTTAATATTTATGAACAAAGTATATTAATTGCTAAAAATTACTAAATATAATAATGTAACAAAAAATTGAGAATATAATATTATTATTATAAACAATATTAAAGATCTTTTCATACAATTAAATTGTGGTGTACCCAATATATTTTATAACGTGAATATATATAATTAGCTTTTGTCGAGTTATTTAGCATTTTTTTGTTTACCTTGAATTATAAAACGTAATTATACTGTTTACACATGATTTGATTAATCATACTTAATTATTGTAAGATTTTATATCACTTATTATAAAGTTCAAATTACTACAATACTCATATTTTTCTTTTAGTTCCAAAAAAATAGTTTCTCTTTATAGTATCTTATATCATAACAACCAACAAGAGCCAAAGAACTATTTTTATTTAAGAGAAATTTATTAAATACATTGTGAAGTTTCGTGTATTTTTAATGTGTCTACAATTTATATACCATGTTTTGAGAAATTACATTTTAAATATTGCATTTCATTAATTCTTAACAAAATAAATCTTATGTTGAACGAAATTTCAAAAAAAATAATAAATAAATTTAAGACTAAATTACCCTTCTGTGACTAACAAATTACACCCCATATATTTTAGTATATAACACTCTATATATCATTATTCGTAAAAATATTAATTAACACTTATTTTATCAAAAATACTTTTGTTGTCTCTTTTATTGTAAAACATTTTCTTTAAAAGTTAGCTACATATGATGTTGATGCCGAAAATAGTAAGGACCACTTAAGTATCAACCGAGGATATTAGTAGCTAATAAGCCGTGATTAATAAAGTAAAAATAGATTAATGTTTATGGCCGAGCTCGAGCTTGGCACTGATTGCAGAGGATTTGTTGTGTGTCTTCTATTACAACCAAGTGCTCTATTTATAGTGTAAAATCCCATAGGTAGCCATAGGTCATCATGAGCAAACAGGACTAGCTCCAAAATTGGTGTAATGATTGCCTCTGCAGCATCTGCGCAACCGCTTGCATTTATGGTGATGGCCTCGGAACTTGCGCTCACGCCTTTCCATTAATGGTGATGAGGTCTTGTCAGCCATAGGCTTTGTCAAAGTGTCAGACAATATGTGGATTATCCTTGCTGTCAGCTACTGGAACGGTCGGGGCTTGTCGGGTATTTCTGCTGACCTGGGCCACTTACCGACTTGGGGATCAGTGGTGGCATTACTCTTCCTTGGGTTTTGGGCCAATCTTAGCCTTGTGGATCCGAGCTATGCCCGAATCCGACCTGACCTAACTCCCGCCATACTGACGCTAGCTATTCCAATCGTCCGACCTGGGCCTCAAACGCATCATCAAAGTGGCCCCCACGGCCAGGGGAACTTGAACTGGACTCGTAACGTAAAGCTGGGTGCCAACATATGATATATGAAATATTATAAGTAAATTGAAAATAAGGAATCGTTTTCACCGTTGTTGTCATCAGTTCTATCATTACCACTAAATTGAATTGCAATTTTCATAACAAATAATTTCATTGAATTTTGAGGTTTTCCTTTTTAAAGAAATAAACATGTAAATAAGTTTTTTTTAAAGGAAAAAATAAGTTGCAAAATAGCATCAAATTTCATGTACTATTAAACTTTATTTTTTCTTATTCATTTAATAAAATTATTTATGAAACATTATGAAAAAATTCATATTTTTATTATTGTATACATTTGAATAATTCTTTAACGGGGTTGATTTATAAACTCTCTAAGTAGTATTATAACAATCGAGAACAAATATTTTGTGTCTTTTTTTGTGAAAGTAAACAAATATTTGGTCAAGTGTGATTGAAAATCATACTTGGGAAAAATATATTTTCTCTTTACTCTCCGAACTAAGTGCAATACTTTCGTCAAATATGTTAGTATGAAATATTTATTTAATGTTCTAATTTCAGTGATGGATGCTATAAACATTATTAACTAAATTGATATCATACTTACATTAATTGATTTATATTAACTAAATTGACGGACGCTAGAAAAATTATTTAATTTTCTAATTTATGTGATAAGTAAATAAATATTTCAAGTGTATATTTAATGAATAAATATTAAATAAATTGAAAAGGAAATATATTCCTAAATTACCTATTTTGGAAATTACGTATTTAATAGGCAATTGGCTGTCTACTCAATCAATGATTGAAATCATGTGATTCAACTAGAATGTCTTAATTGTCTCTCGATTATATTAAATATCTATTTAGAATTGCATACATTGAATAAATATTAAAAATCAAAGTTACTTTAAATAATTTATTTTACACTGATTTTTGTCGATTGAGATTTTAAACAATATTTAAAGATCATCTATTATGCCGTCTATTTTAATTATTAATCACATATATTTCAATTTAGTTATCTTATCCAAATTAATTATTTGTGAGTTTTTAATATTTCTGAAAGTCATGATTTATTTTTTTCGTGTCCTATTCTTTTTGTTAAATCTCCTAGGTACTATTTGCACATATTGCTACATCATGTGCATTGTCCAAAGTCTTATGAAGAAATAAGAACGGTTGAGGGCAAAGTATATAATACTTTCAAGGAAGCGCGCTATGGTCAGAGTCTCTTAGATGATGACAAAGAATATGCTGTCATTGGGCTTGTGAACTGTCATTGAGAAATCTATTTGTCACTCAACTCATATCTGACTGGTTGGATATACCTGAGACATTGTGGGAGAAATGCTGGCAATATTTAACAAAAGATATTGAACACAAGCATCGGAATGCTCTGCACAACCCAGGTATTGTTGTTCACGATGATATGCTTACCCAGGTATTGTTGTTCACGATGATATGTTTTTGTCTTCCCATTATTTGCGTGCTTTGATTGTTTGCCTGTAATTTTCCAAGTATTAACTAACTATGGGATGTGCATTGCAGATTTATAGCTGACTGATGATCAGGTGAGAAGTTATACATTGGTTGAGATTGAGAAATTACTATGCCAAATGGGGAAAAGCCTTCGGGACTACGATTCGATGCCTTTTCCCGATAGTTTGTATTTCTTTGCCATAAACAACATTCTGATATACGATGAATTCGACTACAACAGGATGAATTGCCCGAGGAACATGCAAGGTTGCTATCCGATCTGATTGAGGAATAGAGCAGTGTTTATGACACCGTGACGAATGCTGTTCATGGTGATCAAGCTAAAGTTTTCTTTTTGTACGAATATGGCGGTATCGAGAAAACTTTTTTATGGAGGACTCTTTCGGCTGCATTTAGGTCTTAAAGAGAGATATTGCTTAATGCGGCATCCAGTGTAATAGCTTTTCTCCTTCCATTGCATAGAACTGCTCATTCACAGGTTTCTGTCCTGTTGAATATGCTGAAGATTCAATGTGCAACATCAAATAGGAAAGTCACGATGCAGGATTTTCCAGGTTTAGTAACCTTAGGGGTGTTGGGTTACCATTTGGTGGCAAAACTATTGTATTTGGTGGAGATTTTAGGCAAATACTTCTGGTTATACCCAATGAAACCAGCCCTGGCATCGTCAATGCAGCTCTCAACTCATCTTCTTTATGGGACCATTGCAGGATATTGAGACTTACGAGAATATGATGCTTCATAATCTTCCTGGAGATGAACACACTGATGAACTGAGGAAGTTCTCAGAATGGATTTCAAGCATTGGGAATGAGAGATTGGCTGGCCAAATAATGGTAAAGGATCCATTGAAATACCAAAGGATTTTCTGGTGCGTGGTTCTTCTAATCCAGCGAAAGCTATAGTAGATAACACATATCCCAATTTTTTGGCTGATGAGAAATGTCCTTCTTACTTGAATGGAGGGGCTATATTCGCTCCTACGCTCAAAGATGTAAGAATGGTGAACGATTATATGGTTAACATGAGTCATTCAGAATAGAAAACATATTACAGTTCTGATTTCACGTGTTGGATTTGTAGTTTGGAGGGTGATTTTCTTGGTGAAATTCACACCCCGGAGTTCTTGAATGGGATATCGTGTTCTAGAGTGCCGAATCATCTTTTAAAGTTGAAGGTCGGCATCCCGATCATGTTGATGCGTAATATTGATCACTCCGTTGGTTTTTGCAACAGTACCAGTCTTATAGTCACGCAACTTGGAAATCATATTATAAAGGAAAAGGTTCTATCTGGGATAAATGTTGGAAATGATTTTCTAATTCTTAGATTGAGTCTAGCCCCGTTTGATACACATCGATTAATTATGTGTCACGTGACAAGGAAGCCATGGTGAAAAAATTAGAACAAGTTGCCCATCGCGCTTTCAATACTAATGTATTTATGAATGTTACAGTACGCTATGTATTGTTCTCCAATATAATTGTGTGGATAGTACTTGAATGTTATTATTGTTCGATACTAATGTAAAATTATGTTTTTCATAGAAATTTTTGTATCTTTCTGTTTGTGTTGCTTGTTATAAAATTGCACTAATATTAATAGATTGGATTTACCCCAAATACAAGCGAAACTCTGTCGACTTTTTTCAAAAGAGTGTACATTATTCTCTTAAATTTTTTGATATTATTGATTATACCCAATGAATCCGCCAAATCTAATTAATGTAGTTAACTCCCCCGCGCTGCACGGGTGCTCCAGCACATTAAATTAAATAAGATAATAATTGTACTACCATATATATATATACCAGGGATTATTATAGTAAATAAGATAAGATTTAGGAGATTATTAATTTAGGATAATTAATCCTAATTAATTAATGTAATTAATTAAGGAGATTTGGAAGGAATGAAGATAAAGACGGACAGATAGCAATGAATAATTGAGGAATATTATCTGGACTACCATACATACAACACGTTTAGCTAATTAAATAAGATAATTGTACTACTATATATATATTCTCTAGGGATTGTTACAGTAAATAAGACAAGATTTAGGAGATTAAGTTAATTTAGGCTAATTAATCTGATTAATTAATGTAATTAATAAAGGAGATTTGGAATGAATGGAGATAAAGATGGGAAGATAACAATGACTAATTGAGGGATTATCTGATGCAGACTACCAGTGGTGATTTTTTTTTTTTTTAATTCTTATCCGGCCTACCATATATACAACAAGCAGGTTTGTTCCAGCACCAACAAAAGTTCCAGCACCAACAAAATTTTCCATACAACAAGTTTTGCTAATTAAATAAGATAATTTGGACTACCATATATATACCGCAGATTCTTATATAAAATAAGATAAGATTTAGGAGATTAGGTTAATTTAAGCTAATTAATCCAACTTAATGGATGGGTAGCCTACTGTCCTATGTGGTTCGACAAACCAATGAAATGCTTTCAATAATTAAATATACTTTTAGTTTTAAATCTCTCCTCCCTTTTTTTCTATATGTATTCATTCAACAATTCATTATGATACAATTAGAATAAGAATACAATTCATACTCTTAACCTTTCTACTTAAATGTTGCGTAACTAATAATATTGATTCATGATTGGGGTGTCCATTGGACCAATGAGGCATTGATTTACTAAGTTAACATATGAATATTTTGACACAAAAAATAAATGTTCCACGAAAAAAAAGTGCGAAGAAAGTAACAATAAGTCAGCAAATTCACCTTTACAATTTAAAAAATTGTGTTGACTATACCAAAAGGTATAAAAAAAATTAATGATACAAAAAAAATTATTAGTACGAAGAAATAATAATTATTTTACCAATTTATCGCAAATAATCTATCAAAGTCGGTCAATTTATATTTTAAATAATTTTATGCTTGTAAATAATAATAATTACAATACAAATTACAAATTAATCTAATGCAAAAAATTAAAAAGTTTATTAGACTTTTATAATTGTAACAAATTACGTAAATTAAAAAATTTAATCAACCATACAAAAAAAGTATAATTAATTTTCACAATAAACATATTAGTGTAAAAACTAAATGATCTAAACGCAAAAAAATTAATAGTGTGAAGAAAGTATGATCAATCAACGAATTTATCTTAATAGTTTAAAATATTGTATCGACTCGTACTACTGTTTAAAAAATTGATAATACAAAAAAAAAAAAATCTATTATTACGAAGAAACTTTAATTGTTTTTTCACACGAAGTGACTTTGACACTCTTTTGATTGGAACTATCTTCTATTACTGAAAAGCATTTTTCATGTAGGCACAAAAAATAAATGATTAAAGAAAAAAATTAAATAGTGCGAAGAAAGTACAATCGATCCACAAATTTACCTTTAGTATTAAAAAAAATCATGTTGTCTCATCCTAATAGTATAAAAATTAATAAAAAAAAAAGAGAAAATAATTTTCCAGTGTGAAGAAAGAAATAATTGTTTCAAAGTTGCCAAAAACAATCCATTGTATTGGGTCGATTAATATTTTAATTTATTTTATACTTGTAAACTGTAATAGTTCTATTAAAAATAATCTACTGGAAAAAATTATAAAGTATATTGGACTTTTGCAATTGTAATGAATTATGTAAACTAAAAATATTAATCAAACGTACAAAAGAAGTATAATTCACAGTAAACATATTGGCATAAAAACTAAATGATCCAAGGAAAAAATTAATAGTGTGAGAAAAGTACGATCAATCCACCGATTTATCTTAACAATTCAAAATATTGTATCGACTCCTATTAATTATTTAAAAAATTGATCATATAAAAAATTAAAAAAGAAAATACTTTAATAGTGTGAAGAAACTATATACAATTGTTTCTTCACAATAAGTGAGTTCAACACTCTCTTGATTGGAACTCTTTCACTACTTGAAAAACATTTTTCATTTGGGAACAAAAAATAAATGATCCAAGAGGAAAATTTAATCGCGTGAAGAAAGTATGATCAATCCATAAATTTATCCTTACTATTTTAAAAATTGTATCGTCTCAATCTAATGGTATAAAAAATGAATGAGAAAAAAGAGAGAGAGACAAAATAAGTTACCACTTTCAAGAAAGAATAGTTGTTGCAACAACTTACTAGAAGCACTCCATCGAATTGGGTTGATTCATATTTTAATTTATTGTATACTTGTAAAGAACAATAGTTGCATTATAAATTAATTTACTGAAAAAAATTATAAAGTATATTGGACTTTCCAATTGTAAAGAATTATGTGAACTAAAAATATAATCAATGGGCGTGTTGTCGCAGTACGCCAAAATTTATTTTATTTCCTTACTCGGTTTCAAAACTACAAATTAATGTAGAAGTGGTAAGTAAGGGTCGAATCCAAGAGGAACGGTGTTTGATCTAGTTGTTTTTATCAATTAATATAGAAAAGAGGGATTTTGTGAAGTTGAATGCAATTCGAAAATAAAATTACAAAATAAAAGAGATGAAAATGAAATAATTGAAGATATATCTAGTTCTCGGGTTCGGTTGTGTCAACATCTTGTGTTTATCTTTCCCATGCAACGTGTACTATCCCTTCTTCAATTTATTAACTCTCAATTAACCAAGAAGCTCTGATTAACGAATCCTTCCTTAAGTGTATTAAATTAAAGTGAGTTCTTTAACTTAACATCTAGCTATTGGATAATCCTAAACAAGTTCTTAGGATTTAATGCAATGCTAGTGTGAAATGAACAAAAAGAATGAGTTGAATTAGATGATCAATTTCACAAACTTGAATTAATACATCTAAGTTGATTTATTAACAAATATGCACGACATTTGTTTGCTACTGTGGATTGGAATCTAGTGATAATTACGGATCAAAAGTTCCAATCCTAGCACTTAACTTGAACTTAAAGATTAATTGATTCAATTAGCCAAAGTGAATGCAATAATCACATAAATTCAAAGCGGGTTTAAAAGCATAACAAATCAACAAATTGAAGTAGAGGAATAGATAAAAGCGTTAGCAAGAGTTAGAAAAGATAACAACATGATAATTGAACACAACGTCCCTCGAACTAGATAGAGAAGTCTAACTACTCATATATGCGGGTTAAATACTTATAGCAGCGTAACATGTGTATCACCTCTGCAATATATGATAGATTATCTTTCTCAAATATGAAAATAAAATAAGGAAAAGAAACTAGAGAAGAAATACTCCGTTAATCATATTCACGTAAAGTATCGTCGATTGATTTTTCGAACCTATATTTAGGTTCTTACTTCATGAATATGAAAAACTAAGAGCTTTCAAGCTACAACTAAGAACAAATGATGAAGAGAAATTTATTGAGGAGAAAGTTGGAGAGAATCACAAGCTAATTCTCTCTACAAGTTGTGTGATTCAAGCTTGGAAATGCCTCTATTTATAGGCAAAATATTACACCAAAAATATTAAAAAATCATAAAAGTCTTCCTTCATGAGTCTATTGTGGTGTGCTCAAGTTGTTTTATCTCTAAGAAGTCAGAAAATACCAAAAACACGTTTATGGTAGGTGGAGTCCATTGGTCAAAATCTGCGGTGGTGTCGGCGTGACTCAGTCGCCACTTGTGACTCGAGCCACGCGATCTCCCTAGTCACCTGTGAACAAGGAGGCCAGGGGCGATTCTGAGGGATGACTCGGACGGTTGTAGCGATCGAGGATGCTCGGGCGTGACTCGAGTCACTTGCGGCGACTGAGTCACCAGTCACCCAGATATTGCACATCCCTCAACTTTTGAATCTTGTTCATGTTGGTCCTTGACAAATTGCATTGTGGTCCTCCAAATTTTTGAAAAGTTTCACTTTGGTCCCCCTGACTTTTGAAAAGTTGCACTTTGGTCCCCAACATTTTGGAAGTGATGCTTTTAGTCATTTTTCTTCAAACGGCCATAACTTTCACTAGGAAACTCCGATTTGCGATCCGGAAAAAGTTTGGGAATCCTCTTTTGATGTTCTTCGACATTGGCACAAGAAAAATTGTAAAAACAACTTTTCATAAAATTGCATCGGAGGTCCTCCATCTTTGATTCGCTTGCCTTTTTGGTCCCGAGTTTCCGTTTTCATCCGATTTTCATCCATTTTGACTCCTTTTGATTCTTTGTGACCCTAAACACCACAATAAAGGAAAAACACATAAAACGGAACATATAACACTAATAAAACACACAAATACATAAAATAGAAGAGTTATTTAAGTGCTTTTCTAGCACTTATCAATCAACCATACAGAAGAAGCATAGAAGTATAATTAATTTTACAATAGATATATTGTCATAAAAATTAAATGATCCAAGGAAAAAAGTTAATAGTCTGAAAAAAGTATGATAAATCCACGGATTTACCTTAATAATTTAAAATATTGTGTTGATTTGTATTAATGACTTAAAAACTTGATCATATATATATATATATATATATATATATATATGTAACTTTATAGTGTGAAGAAACTAAATTGTTTCTTTATAATAAGTGAGCCCTAACACTCTTTTAATTGAAACTTTATTTCATTGGTGAAAAGTATTTCCTATATGGGTACAAAAAATAAACGATCCAAGACAAGAAAAATTAATAGTGCGAAAAAAATACGATAAATCAATGAACTTACCTTTAATATTTAAAAAATTGTATCTTATCAACCCAATGGTATAAAAAAATTAATGAAAAAAGAAAGCAATTTATCAGTATAGAGAAAGAATAATTATTTAAATAATTTACAGCAAACAATCCATCGAATTGGGTCAATTCATATTTTAATTTATTTTATACTTCTGAATAATAATATTGTATTGCAAATTAATCAATGTTATAAAAAAAAATTATAAAGTTTATTGGACTTTTGCAATTGTAACCAACTATATAAACTAAAAATATTAATCAACCATACAAAAGAAGTGTAATTAATTTTCACAATGAACATATTGGTATAAAAACTAAATGATCCAAGGAAAATAAATTTAAGAGTATGAAGAAAGTTCTATTAATCTGCGGATTTACCTTAACAATTTTAAAAATACAGTCAACGACACTTATGTAATCGCTATTCATTGTTTTGAAAAATGCTTTTTCTGATAATTTGTTGGTACGTTAATTAG
Source organism: Jasminum sambac (assembly GCA_018223645.1). NCBI lineage: Eukaryota > Viridiplantae > Streptophyta > Magnoliopsida > Lamiales > Oleaceae > Jasminum > Jasminum sambac. The sequence goes on along the minus strand of CP073648.1, from coordinate 22,058,603 downwards.
TAAAATGTCCTTATTGACAATCTTCATTGTAGTTTATATTGGGATTTGCATATTGGTCAAGAGCCATATATTCAATATCAAGAAAACATAGCCTAACAAAAGGCTTAACTTTTATTTTCTTTCCAGAAAAAACTTATTTAGCCAAAAAGAAATGAGAAATGAAGACTATCAATTCTTCTGATCAAGTCAAAATAACAAAAATTATGACAATGGATGAGAAATATAATTCAAATTCAATATAAACTGTTGAAATGCAGTAATAAACCCCGTTCTTAAAGCTCATTGACTACTAATTAAATCCAATAACAAAACCATCCAAACTAATAAAAAAATCCGTTTAAAAGATATAATTGTTGAAATGCAATATTAAAACCCGTTTTTATTAATTATTTCTATTAAAGGATATCTGCAACTTAAAAGATATAGATATAGATTAAATTAATTAAAAATATTGAATTAATGTTGCGCCTGAATGATTAGTTAAAAAAAATTAATGTTACATGTTTCTTTTAGTTTTTGTATACAAATTTGATGAATTGAAATTTTTTATCACACCAAAATAAAATCATAAAAACTTGCTAATTTTAACTAATTTTCATTTTTTAGCTAATTTTATTTTTGAAATTAATTAATTATTTCTAAAATTAAGTAAATGGATCGACCTAATCATGTTACAGGTTCCTTTGAAATTTTATGTAAAATTTTAATGACTTTAATTTTGCATTGCACAAAATCAATGTTTAGGAAACTGGAAACTAGATTGGACCGCCCGGTTAAATCATGAACGGATCCAAAATTCGGTCCGGTTATAGCTTAAATCAGACTATTAGAAAATCGATCAAAATCGATCAACAGACAAGTTCAACCAGTTTAACCCCTGATCCGGTAACGGTTCAATCGATTTTTTTATTTTTTTAATTAAAAACGGTTCAACCCCGGTTCGACGCGATTCAATTTTCTGACCATCGCCTTCACACAATAATTAAACATTAATGAAATTGTAAATTTTAATTAATTTTCTTTTCTTAAGAATTAATTTTCGTCTCGTAGTTAATTATTTATAAAAAGTCTCTTATTCTATATATAAATATAAATCTTTAGATTTAGATTAAAAAGATATAATAAAATAATATTTATAAATACTTATGCAAGGAAAAAATTTTATTTAATATTTAGCATTTAATACAAATAATAATTTATTAATTTTTTGTTATAGGATTGATTATTATGAATTAATAAAATAGGAAAAAAACCATACAGAAGATAAGTGAAATCAGTAGAGATTTGAAAAAATCTAATTTTCGTAATAATAGATTTAATATATATAATGGTTAGTTAATTGATTGTTGAAGATTAATTATTAATTATTAAAAAAAAAAAAGTCAAAAGACAAAAAATGATTTTATTTTAGATGGAAAACTAATTAATCTAATTAAAAATATGTTGAAATTTCCATGCTTTTCTATATATATAGATATAGATTTTATCATGAAAATTTATTTTTTCAATATTGTGTATATGTTAATAGTAGTATTAAAAATTTTCCTATTGTGCATATTAAAAATTGTAATAAAACTAATTTTTTATTTTATTAATTTTTTAGTTTATCATATTTAAAATAATTTTTAAATTATTCGGTTTTCTAATTTTTAATATGGTGCTCAGATTGATTCAATTTTTAAAAATATTTATTATATTTAACATATTTTTAAAATGTTTTATTTCAATGGCACGTGTTTTAATAATAATGCAACAAGAATTATGTCATTTAGAAAAACATTAAGAATCAAAAAAGATTAAAAAAATGTTTGACATTTTATCTAGTGTAAAAAATGTTAAAAATATTCAACCAGAAAGTTTGAACATTTTTAACATTAAAAAATCATTAAAAACTAAATAAAGCAACAAATTAAGTTATTAAAAATTAAGAAAAAGAAGAAAAATTTTAATTTTAAAATATGTAAAATATGTTATAATAAATTTTAATATTGAAATATATAAAAATGAGTGAGAGAGAGAGAGAGAGAGAATATGCAAAATAATAATAATAATAATAATAATAATAATAATAATAATAATAATAATATCATCGAGAAATAAGTTAATCTTATAATTAAAATAAATCCAATTGCACAAAATGAACAATTTAATGAAATATTTGACATCCAAATATTCCATTTTCAATCAAGTAAACATTTTTATCAAGTTGTTTACTTTTGTATCAATGAAATAAATAATGTTAAAATTTTTGTTAAAATATGCAAAATAAATTTAAAAACTCAAAAAAATTGAAAACTATATTAAAATTTAAAAACTAAATAAATTTAAAAATTATGTTATATATATGATAAATTTTAAAAAATTGCATAAAATAAAAAAATTAAGCTACTCCCTCCGTCCCATTTTGATAGGCATGATTTGACTTTCACACGGATTAAGAATTTGAAATTAATATTTATTGGAAAGGTAAATTTTACTTGTATATTTCTCAATATACCCTTATATTAAATATGACAACTTACTTTTATTAATAACCATGCATAATAAATAGGGGTTGATTAGGAAATGAAGAATTAAATTTATACCAATAAGGAAAGTAGCTTATATTTTGGGACGAATGAAAAAGGAAAACAAGCCTATCAAAATGGGACGTAGGGAGTATTAAAAATTCAAGACATGTAGAAAAATTTTCAAGTTAAAATATGCAAGCCAGAGAGAGAGAGTAATGGGTCGTTGAAAAAGAGATAAAGGCATTTAATGCTTTAATCCTAACTGTATTACCAAGTAGATTATTAAAAAGGTAAAAAGTTACGTTGGAAGCATTTTATTGGCTTACCCTACCGCCTAGGATGGTATGGGAGCCCTGCATGTGTGTTTCTCTTGGTTTAGTATTACGTAAGAAAATTTGGAAGAAGATAAGCAGATATTTCATTGGGCCTGACAAAATTTAGGCCATTATTTTAGGTAAATAAAATAAAAGTAGATTCATCTATATATATATATATATATATATATATATATTTTTAGGCCAGCTATATATATATATATAGCATTTTTTTTCAAATGTCAACTAGTAGGTATCATAAGATGCCAACATATTCCAAATGATCGACACGTATCCGCCCACCCCCCATGGTAGGGACAAGTGGTTTCCATCCAGAGCATCTTAAGATTGGATCATGAACCATAGATTTAGATATAGATTAGTTCCATCTATAGCTAAGCTTTGTTATTATTAACAAAATAAACAAGATTGGGTTTTTGAGAAGAAGATGTGCATGCAACGCACTGGTATAATTATTAGTATACCACACAAACCTCTACAGCTTAATTCATAAAAAAATTATTGTTTTCCACTAAAGAATTGTGGTTGTATTGCACATTTTCTTGCATGATAGACTTTTTTACCAACATCTATAAAATAGTTCTATACATATTAATTTCACAAATGTTCTCTCTCATCTTTTACTACCACTCATACGCAATTACTTTATATTTTTCAATATAGTTTTCCCAATTTTCAACCACGCGTCTAACACGTAGTTCGGATAAGAACAAGGCATGAATAGAAAACTTGATAAAGGACAATTGTCGTTTCTAATCTGTCTATATATACCTGCTATACAATTAGACTAATCTATCTATATCCACCCACCCACAACCTGATTGTGGGGGCAGATGGTATCCATCCAAGCATATTGGTATTAAATCATGAGCCATAGATAGAGATATAGATTAGTTTCATCTATAGCTAAGCGTTGTTACTATTAACAAAATAAGAAAATTGGGTTTTTAAGAGGAAGATGCGCACGCAACGCACTAGTATAATTATTAGTATACTACACAAATCTCTCCCACTTGATTTATAAAAAAATTATTCTTTTCGACTAAAGAATTGTGGTTATATTGCACGTTTTTCTTGCATGATAGACTTTTCTACCAACACCGATAAAACAGTTCTATACACATTAATTTCACCAACTTTTTCTCTATCATCATTTACTACCACTCATACTAATTACTTTATACTTTTTAATATAGTTTTCCCAATTTTCAACCACACATCTAACACGCAGTTCAAATAAGAACAAGGCTTGAATAGAAAACTTGATAAAGGACAATTATCGTTTCTAATTTGTCCATATATACCTACTACACAATTACACTAATCTGTCTATATCCACCCACCCACAACCTGATTGTGGGGGCAAGTGGTACCCATCCAAAGCATATTGGTATTAAATCATGAGCCATAGATATAGATATAGATATAGATTAGTTTCACCTATACCTAAGCGTTGTTAGTATTAACAAAATAAGAAAATTGGGTTTTGAAGAGGAAGATGGGCGCGCAACGCACCGGCATAGTTATTAGTATACTACACAGATCTCTATCATTTAATTCATAAAAAAATTATTCTTTTCCACTAAAGAATTGTGGTTATATTGCACATTTTTCTTGCATGATAAACTTTTTGAAAGTATATAGTTGTCTAAGTGATCTGATTCTCATGATCAGATGAGTCTGAGTTGTGTTCTGTTACTCAAATTTAACTAGTAATAGTTTACTGTTTAATGTGAAATACGTCTGCAAATTATTGTGACCTAAATGCGTCTACGTATGCCAGATGCGTCTGGATCGCGAATGCGGAAATTAACAGTAAGCAGTAAAGTAAACAGTAAGAACACATAACTTTTAACTTGGAAACCCAAACGGGAAAAACCACGTGCTCTTCGCCTACGAGCAAAACCTACCAACCAAATCCAATCAGTTTAAAACTTTACAACGGAAATCACAGGTAACAATTACACATAATTGATTGCAACATCTAAGAAATAAATGAAAGAACTCCCTGTTCGATCTTCCTTAGCATGTAATGCAAGTAGACGTCCCATCTCTCTTCGGTGATTCTTTGTAACCGCGTTCTCGCAATGAATCTACACCTCCCGTGTTGATTCCTTCAAGTTGTGGGCAGATCTATTGGTTGGAGGACTCCCTCCCGGAGATTTGAACCAAGATCTTCAATAATCAAGGTTGGTGTGCATAAAATTGATCAATTGGAGATTGAAAAATCCATGCACGGGTATGGAGAAGGAGACACGTTTCTCTAGGTTGATGGGGGACGAAATTTATGGCTCCAAACGTCTCTGCCAATCCTCCCTAGTGTGGTGTTTTAATACTACTTGGTTGTCTTGTCATCCAAGTAACCTAGTTTCCTTAAAACACCAATTGCTACAAAGACAAGGATAACTTATTAGTTGTATGAGATAAATCAAATAAGGTAATTATAAAATATGAAAAAATATAATTACCTTGTCTTGTATCAATTGTATATGGAATAAACAACTTACCATGTAGCTTGATACATTGAACCTGGATATGTTTCTCATAAGAATAAGGCTGGAATAGAAAATTTGATAAAGAACAATTACCGTTTCTAATAATCTGTCTATATATACCTCCTACACGTGCAATTACATTAAGGCTTAAGCACAGACACGTACACATATTGAAAGATTCGTCTGAGCAGATGGTATGAAGCTATCTAAGGCTTAAACACACACACATATATATATATATATGTTTTTTATTTTGTTGATGAACTAAAAAAAAAGTCATACTATATTATATTGTTGGTTTAATTTGTGCAGGCAGCAAGCATTTCACTCGGGCCATGGGGTGGTCCTGGCGGAAATTCATTTAGTTTTACAGTGCCAGAGGGACGTTGGATAAACCAGATAATTGTTCGTTATGGAGACACCATCGACTCCCTCTCTTTTAGAGATAGCAATGGCACGACGTACGGACGATTTGGCGGCAGTGGTGGCAGCGAAAGAACAGTAAGTATATATATATTAATATATATAGTCTTTAGGATAGCAAATCAAATGAAGCTATATTTATTTTTCTCTTCCTTATTATTTAGCCAAGCTAGCTAATATAGTCTATGATATGATGCAACTAATTATGTGTAGGTTCAGCTTCAGAATTCAGAACGTCTAACCTCCATAACTGGTACATATGGAGATTATGGACTAGCAGATGTGGTCAGATCTCTATCATTTCAAACTAATCTCAACACATATGGACCTTTTGGAAATACTGCTGGCACTTTTTTCTCCGTACCAATTCAAGGTGCGATCGTGAACGGATTTCATGGAAGAGGAGGCGGCTACATTGATGCCATTGGCTTCTTTGTCATACCTGCATAGTAGCGCTGACTTCTTATTGGAAGAAAAACAAAAATTAAGAATAAGAATGTGTTTCTCTTGTTTGCTGTAATATACGAATAAGAATGTGCTTCTGTTGTTTGCTCTATAAAGCACGAATAAGAATAAAAATGTATTTCTGTTGTTTGCAGTAATGCATTAATAAGAATAAAACTGTGTTTCTGTTGTCTGCTGCAAATAATGTACTTGGGCCTTGGATTCAACTCATTTCAATAACCTATTATTGACAAAACTTCAAAAAGGATCTGTTCCCCAAAAAAAAAAAAAAAAAAAACAATCGAGTGCATATTCTATGTAAAATATAATTACATAATATATATATATATTATTAGTATTACAATATTAATAATGAATTTTATAAATTTTTTATGTATACACACTAGTACATATGGTTTACAAATGGTTTATAATTTTTATTTTATAAAATTAGTGATAAATATTAATTACTCTAACATGGGTGGTTAATCTTTATTCGATTTCATAAGATTAACCTTCACATGGCAAAACGTCGGCTTAACTCTTATAAAAACGTCATCTTTTTAACAATACTAGCTGGAACACTCATGCGTTGCAGGGGAGCTAATTACATTAATTTATTTATCGGATTTATTAAATACAATCAGTAACATCAAAAAATTTAAGAGAAGAATGTACAATTTTTGTGACATTTTTGTAACGTACATAATTATATTATATTTCTTTTATTTCATGCTTTAATTAGTTCAATTTAAATTTTGTTATTGTTAATTAACAGAAAAAATTTTGTATTTTTTCAGTTATAAATGCCTATACACCGCACAGGTATACCAGTACTTGAGACCACAATCGACCAATGAATTTTGTCTTTTTCGACAGGTTCATTTATAACACTAGTTGAGACTAGTGGTGGGCATTTGGCCCGAAAACCCGTAGGGCCGAACCGACCCGAACCGGCCCGAATCGGTTTGGGTCGGTTTTCCGGGCCATCGGGTCGGTTTTCGGGTTGGCCCGAACCAACCCGAAAACCGATCGGTTGTCAGGAAATAAAAAAAAAAAGAAAGAAAAAATCCAAAATTTATGCCCAAAAACCCGAAACCCGAACCGATTGAAACCGACCCGAATCGGTTCGGGTCGGTTTCGGGCCGAGAAACCGGCTCGTCGGTTCGGTTTCGGGCCGGGACCCTTCAAACCGATTGGCATCGGGTCGGTTTTCGGGTCGGATCCAAACCCAACCCGCCGACCCGATGCCCAGCCCTAGTTGAGACAACAATTGACCAGCGAGATTTTTTCTTTTCCTACAGGTTCATTTATTCTATAAACTTTTTTTGCCCCTCTGTTTTTCTCATTGCCCAAGACTTCTTATTTAAAGAAAGCCTCATTCCAGCTTTATGGTGATAGGGAATAGATTATAATGATTTTTAAATATTTTTAATATAAAAGAGGAGAGAGAATGAGTGGAGTTGAGTGGTTGAGATTTATGGATGTAATGAGATATATGGATGTGATTGATTTAGGAGAGAGAAAAAAAATAGAAAAAAGTGTTTAAAACACTTTTAATTGGAAGCCTATCACACCTGAATAATGGTTATATCGGCGACTTGAACTATTTGAATCAACCAATTCCAGCAAGTAAAATTATGTAAGTAGCTGATTATTCAAATTTGAACCATATTAAGTGCCTTCGTTATCCACAAACAGAAAAAGGGTGAAAGTGATCTCCAGAGTTCTTCGTACTCTATTTTAAAACATTAAAAATAAATAACTTCTTGAAAGCTGAAACTCAATTTTGCAATTATGATCTTTTTAAGATGTAGAGTTTCTTGTATTGAGGAAACTATTGAACACAATTGATGCCCCTCTTGAAGGTACGTATAAAGTTCAAAGCTGAATTCCAATTTAACCTATCTGGAAATGTCAACGCTGATCTAATGTCCAGGTGTGTCTACATGGATACACTATTATTATTGTGCTCACGAAATACCTGGACATTAATCACCTTGATATCGTCCAATACTAAAGTGACAAACATTAGAGACATTATATCTCTGTTGTCGCTTGCGTCTATGTCATGGATAAATGACAAAACAACTTCAATTAGTCCTTGTTTGGTACTGAATACATGGTTGAAGGTGAGTTTTTAAAAGATCTGAAAGAAGACTAGGACCCAAAATGGGCAAAATAAGCCTCAGCCATCATACGTCCCAACTGAACCTGAGCCTCCGTAGTCAAGTGGAGATTGTCTTCCTTGAGCTTCAACCCAATGCCATCCACACACACAACATTAGGGAGATCAACCCCCTTCTGAATTTCTCTAATTCTCTCCACAAATTCGCCTTTTACCAATCCAATTGCAACCTGCAATATCATGATGACACTCAGTAATCCGTACATGCTATATACTAATGCCAAAGTGAATTACATATTTGCAATAGCCATTACAGAAAATCGACTCATTTTGTAATGGAAGACATTTCACAATGCAGCTGCGGCTGTTTTGCACTCACTTATGCTGTGACACTCACGTACACGTAATCCAACTGCATCTCGGGTTACTTGGGACAGTGTAAACCTAAACCAAGCAATAGGAAAATTGAACAGTCTAGATGTGCTGTCATATCTCTTGCCCCCTTGATTATCTCATCCAATTAAAAATAGTTCACGTCATTGAATCAATACACTTACTAGTGTATGTGGATTGTTCTGAGTGGATGAGACAACAAAGAGACGGAACAGATTTGAACTCAAAAACTAAAACATTGACAAGACTAGAATTATGCCTATGTTTATCAAATCCTAAGATGTTTTTTAAAGTTTGGTACTATTCGCTCTTTGCTCATCATGAATGGGGATGAATAATTGAACATGGATTGCATTTCATCAAATGAGTAAGAGAATAAACTTCCATAATACTGATAATAGTAACAACTTATTAAGCAACAAGAATAACAAGGCTACGACACTGGTTGGGCTTCAAGAAGACATCTCCATTCCAAGTAATCAAACAGATGAGCAAACGCAATGCAAGTTGTTGACAGAAAAGTGAATGCTCAATACAATTTTAAGCAACCCTTCAACGTGATGTAACATATGTACAACTTTAACTGTCAGGGATCTGTTGGAATTAGCTAATATTCAAGTCACCAATTCTATAAAGACGAAAAATTTTCTACTCCACCTAGAGTACCAAGGACTCGACACTCCAATTTACAGAGCAGTGGTCACGTACTAATAAGGGATCACAAGTAAGTAAAGAATATAGCCACATCAGTGATGGTTGACGTGAAGTACTAGTAAAAAGCAAGTTCAACTCATGATTGACTGTATTGAAGGATAGGATTTCAATTCCAGGGTTCTCTTCACAATCTCCATCCACACCTCCTCCTGAAATTCTCAGATTCTCTCCAAATTCTTACTTTTCTGTCTAATTTTTTCATCCCAATGAATTTTACCGTGATACCATCTGCAGAAAAGCAGTATGATAGTGGATATGTAATGGCATATTTCACAGAGAAATGGATAGAATCGATTCCCAAGATTCTAGCTATGTTTTTTTAGTATTATTCATCTAATCAGGAAAGCCAATATGGATTATTGATTACCAGGCTATTGGCATTGGCAAAATCTACTGCTAATTTTGATGTTATTCAAACTAATTTTGATGTTATTCAAACTAATTTTATACACAAACAATGTAAGTTGCAGCTCAATGCCTCAATTGCTCTTATTAGTTACTCGTTCAATTTTGATCAGAAAAGCATGATCAACTGACCTGAATCACTGGCAGAGAAGGCAAATTCAGATCAGCACGCACATTACGAATAAGTGTCTCCATATTCTCCTTATAACTCTCCGCATCCTGTTGCGTTAATGCATCACTCTCGCCCTGATACCACAACAGGGCCTTAATTTCACCGGTGCCGCCCTGCACGGCGGCCGCAGCTCTCCTCACCATGTTCTCGTACAGTGGAGCTCCCCGTCCCCACTCCTTGATCGCCGTCCCGCCTACAGCACACGGCACCAGACCGACGATTCCTACGCGCTCCTTCACTGCGTTTGCGAACGCCATGCCGGGACCCACTCCGCACGTTTTTTTGTCGTCGATATCGTGGTGGAGGGGCTCAGCCGCCGTCTCCCACTGCAGATCGGCGTTGAGGCGGTGGATTTTCGAAGGATCCGGTGAGCACTCCGGCGGAACAACGCCGTCCCAAATTTTCTGCTTGTCGACGCCACCGCGACCCGCCAGAGGCGGTCCTGTAATGAGGCGACTGAGTCGACCGCCTCAGGCCCGCCATTTTAGGGGCCCATTTTTATTCATTATACCCAGCGAATCATTGACGCTCTTTCTTTTCCGGCTACCAATTTTGAATCTAACCCAAATTTTGCCAATTTTAATAATAAGAGAACAATCAAGTATTCAATCCAAATTTTTAGTTCCATTTTTACTTTTTAACAATGTGTATTCAAATATTTATCTGCGATTTTGAATTAGTAGAGGCCATTTACAATTTCTTTAGAATAGTATTCTTGTATTAGTATTGGGTGGATTTGATCCGTCAGATTTCGAAATAATTGTTGAAATTTGTTTGACAAAGGACTTGTTTAATTCATTTGATCTGATTTTTAATCTTTTTCTTGGTATTTAGTGTAAAGCGATTACGATAGTGAATGTGAATGGCGGTTGAAGATGTCGAAACTAATAAAAATGAATTGGGAGGGAAAGATGAAGAGGAAGGAAAGATGAAGTTACGTTTGATCTTCTTTCTAAGTTTTTAGTTTAATACAGTGCGTTGGGTAAAAAAAAAATTTGCCGCTCAACCCCAAACCCCTTGCTTCTATAGTTCACGCCTTTTTCAAGATTTCGACCATCGCTAATCACAGTGACCGCCTCGCCCGCCATATTGCTTTGGCCTGATAGGATGAAGATTTGTCTTGTGGGGTGGGGATCATTTTTCTCTGTGGAACTGAGGAGCTCCATTGTTGGAGTTCAAACAGTAATTCTCGTTTAACCGAAAATTGGGAAGAAGGAAACTGTGACTAATGCGGTCCGTTACTGTGTCGGATTAAAGGAACAAATCGTTATCCAGAGGCCAAAAATGAACAACGGTCAAAAACTGATACAACGAATTTTATTTTATTTTATTTATTATTATTTTTTTTTTAAGAACCAACTTATAACTAGTACTAGTATACGGCTGGTTCTTGTGGTGGATCCGACCATCGGTGGGTCGAGGAGGAGGAGAAGGAGGCGTCTGCAAGTGGAGGAGCCGGCGATGTTGAAGACAACAAGTTCGGGAGAGGAGGAGCAGAGAGCAAGGTTGAAGAGGAGAAGCTGACACTGAGATTTAAGACAGAATGACCGACATGGGACATACATATCCTTTTTTTTCGTGAGTAGGAGATAAATCATCCCTCCGGTCGAGATTAAGATTTTAAGATTTTTTTCTTTACACTTCTTAATCAGCTTTGTAATCAGGCATCCTTCCCAGAGGTCAAGTTTTTGCCTATCATCACTCATCAAGTCCCTTTTTCCCATTGATAATATTCTTAAAATGAGAATTGAAAAGGCGATTTTGTATTAAAGTGGTAACAAACAAACTCTAACCGTCACACTTTCATCGCATATCAAAATAACTCAAATATTCAATCAAACATGTTAACTTAAGAGACCACATCAATGGTCAATAATTCAATGGTCTAGAACCCTAATCTTTTGTTTTTTGTCTTGAACATGCAAGCCCCTTTCTGCATGGAGAAACTCATCGTTAAGACCCAGTTAAAGTCACGACTTTAAAATTCTGTATACCGCACTGCCCATTTGGACAATACTTTACCTACATGCCCCAAGTCAGAGACATATCAACAATGAGTATTAAATTTGACCTTAAAATCTTAATTAAACCGTAGAGATGGGAAAAAGTTAAAAACAAAAATAAAAGACAAAAGGCTAATTGGTACTAATGCTGTAGTGCAGCTACATTAGCAATCAAACCAATCCTATCATGCATTCGCCATTCAACAACGGACGTCCATATTTTCTTCCGAACACCAAGAAACAAGTCAACCCTTTGTGAATCCACTCATTTTCCCCCCAATTGTTGTAAAGAAGATTGTCAAGGCAGTAGAATACAGCTTTAGAAAACTAAGACACATATTGCCCTTGCTATGTCTAATCAAGATTGCTCACTCTGACTCCTAGCACCAATCTATAGTTCAAGAGCATTAATCTAAAATCCATATCAATCATCTCTCAATTCAATTGTTTTCGGAGTCCCCATCTTCATCTCAAGATTGTTCTCCCTTCTGCTCCTCTACTGCTGCATTCAATTTGCTCTTCTTCTCTTGCTTCTTCTGTTTCTTCTTCTCTCTTTTAGCACGCTTTTTTGCCGTGCGCTCCTCTGCAGCTTTTAGTCTTCCCTCTGTTCTCTGTATGAATTCTGTTATTTCTTTCCTTTTCTGGTAATCAGCATCCATCCTTGCGAGCCGGTCTTGTTCTTTCCGTCTCATCTGCCGATACAGCAACCATGACCCATAAACAGTTAAATCATCATACCAGTAGGTAATCATAGATATAAGATTAAGAAACGAAACTTAATCTGATATAAGATGTACAGCAATTTGCTTTTTAGAACCTAACACTAGAAAATTGCCCATAATATCTAGAAGTTAACAGTTCGTTGAATCTCTGCCTTACACATTCAAAGAGGCTGCAAATTTAGTCCACTGTCTAGTATCAATTTAAATATAATGCGAAAACTATTACAGAGAGAGAGAGAGAACTCTGTCTTAACAAAGCAAATCCTGGAGGATGGCAGTTATTGGAAGGGGTCATAGGCCTAGTATTAATTATCAAAAAACTCGTGTTTTCGTTCTTCAACTGGGAACATGAATTGTTGACTTGGGTTTCCAAACTTGTGTTACATAATGATGCTAGCAGATAAATAAATAAAGATAACAAGCAAGCGCCAAATATACCCAACAGTGCTAAATGTATCTGCGCCGCAAAATTGTCGGGATCAAACTATTTGGAAGAGCACATAGACAAACTATCTTGGAGGTCCCACTGCGACCAAAAAATTGTAGCCACAAATGGTCCAAAGCTATGTGTCTCTACAGCACCAATGGCAGTTAGGATTCCCTTTCGCTTATGAGAGTAAAGCACTGATAATAACTGAGCAATATTGCAGGGCAGCCGAAAGATTGTGCAATTCACAACATGAACAGAGCATCATACCAGCAACTGCGTCATTAACAACTTATAGACAAACAAGGATATATACTCCAATATTGGGCATTGCAGAAAAAACCAAGTCACGGTCCTTTTAACACTCATAATTATTGATGGGTAGAAAGTTCAATTGTAGGAGTATATACCATGAGGAGGATCAACACTAGTACATGGTCGCAAGCTGACCGATTTTTGTCCTCTAAATCCAACTGCGAAATTTAATTGCCAAGTAAAGAAGTGGAATTGTCCATTGCTAGGGGGTAACAATTAGCAGCAACATGCCATATCAGGCATCAACATAAGACTCAAAATGATTGCATTTTACAGTCTCATCCCTGCGTGGATAATGGATCCATTGCTTCAAAGGTGTCTCACCCTCAGGTCTATGACTTGAGGTCTGCATGGTGCCAACCTGAGTCTTATGCATCTTTGGACATTAGATGTACAACTTGAAGAAGGGGGTATGAGGCTCTGAAGTCATGATCTGGCTGGTCAAGTTTTAGGTTTCAAACTCTAGTCGATTTGTTTACTGCTGCAGATCGGCTACTTTTAAGTTTTAACAAGACTAAAAGAACAAGGCCCTGTGGAAGTAGCGTGTTCTGTGTTTAATGTTTTCTCATAACTGGATTCCTATAATACTTCTAGGCTGCGGATATTTATACTTTGCAGTACATCCAAACAAATTGCCCACAAAGTTAGCAGTGATGTAACCATGGCAGAAGCGCTGCAACTTATTAGGCCTGATCGTGAATCCTTTTTACTATGTATTCCCATGGGATCGAGCCGCTTGCTGCGACAGAAGTTGCAAAACCTGTTATTAAAACTGTAATCATTCGACTTTTCTTCGTCAAAGTTATTTCCACTAAAAGAGTAAAAGCATCCCAGATTACCTTCCAATTGAAGAACCAAAAACATAACCCAATCTTCTTCAGATACAGTTTTCTCCCTATTCCCCAAATCCCAACCTTTAACCAAAAAGAGCAGCATCTTCCAACAAATATATTGTGAGTTGTGAGTCCATAGAATTCAACCCGATGAATCACCATATTGCTTGTTTTAAATTGCTATGGGATCTTTACCCTGTAAAATAAATATGATGGTCAGGAATGGTTTGTGAAATTGTTAGCAGATGGCAACAAGTTATCTCGAGTATGGAGTACAGACATTAAATAGCTCATGTTCAGGAGTTACTCATGTTCAGGTGAATTAGTACTATAAGACGACTCTAGTGGATTAGAAAAAATAAATTCCAGGAACAATTAATCCAAATGAACTAAAGCAGATTGCAAATCTAAGTGACGTTTTGTTGCTTGATACATGGCGTTTTGAGCTTAAAAACAGTGGGAATACCTGATGGAAGTCGCCGGAGCGCCGGAACCGGCGGAACTACCGGAGGTGTTATTGACTCGAACAGGGAGACATTCAATAATACGGCATAGTTTCACTTCAAGGTCATCATCTTCAGGTTTGGGTGGGGGCGGCGTATACTGAACTAGAGCGGTTGAAGAAGACGATGACAGGCGCCAAAGGTGGGAGCTCTTTCACCTATCTCTGCGCCAAAGAAACCACCTGCAAGTCTCCGGCTGCGACGGACGTCGGCCTATCGGATGACGACATGATAATTTCAACTCTAAATTTCGTTTTTGCAGAATCGATTTGGGGGAAAATTATAGATGCAAATTTAACGGGCTTGGGAAGCGCTGTTGTTAGGCGCCATTTGCAGGATCCGAACCCGGAAGGTAAGCAATTTAGGAAGGGTGAGGCTAAATGGCCAAGTGATCTTTACACCAACAAAATTAATCCTTACACCCACTTATTTTCCAAATTCCAATTTTATCCTTATTTATATAACAGGTGGGTGTGGGATGATTTTTGGAAGCTCGGCCGAGTCATAGGGAGCTCGGCCAAAGCTGGCGGAGCTCCATTTTGGGGCGCTCGGTCACCCTCGGCCGAGCTTCCAAAATTTTTTTTTATTTTAAATTTTAAAAATTGATAATGTAATTAATTAATATTTTGTTGATATTATTTTTTAATTTAGGGAAGGAACATGTGATGTATGAGTTGGATTGAACGGGACGAAATCGCACTTTATAGATTTAGTGTCCGAACTCGTTTTGGACAAATAATATACCGATTTGGGGTAGCTCGACGCCACGAGTCGAACTCATTCCTTTGGAATGAAGTATGATGGATTTTGGCCATCCGAGCGCGTTTAGGTAGCGAAATCCGCGTTTTTCTATTTTTTGAATAATTTAATTTTTTTCATTTATTTGTTTTAAATTTTATTTTATGGAAAAGTGATAAAATTAAATTAAAAACAAATAAATGAAAAAAAATTAAATTATTCAAAAAATAGAAAAACGCTAATTTCCCTGCCTAAACGCGTTCGGATGGCCAAAATCCATCGTACATCATCCCAAAGGAGTGAGTTCAACTTGTGGTGTCGAGCTACCCCAAATCGGTATATTATTTGTCCAAAACGGAGTTCGGACACTAAATCTATAAAGTGCGATTTCGTCCCGTTCGATCCAGCTCATACATCACATGTTCATTCCCTAAATTAAAAAATAATATCAACAAAATATTAATTAATAACATTATCAATTTTTAAATTTTAAAAAAAAAAAATTTTTTGGAAGCTCGGCCGTGGGTGGCCGAGCGTCCCATAATGGGGCTCGGCCAAGGATGGCCGCGCCCCATTTTGGGACGCTCGGCCACCCTCAGCCGAGCTTCCAAATATCACCCCCGCACCCATCGTATTTCGTATTAGAGGAGGGTAAAATTGATATTTAGAAAAAATGTGGGTGTAAAGATTAAAAGAGGTGGGTGTAAGTAGCGCTACTCATGGCCAATTCCTTAAGTACACCCAAAATAACGCGGCTATTCTAATCATGCCCTTCCTAACAAACCCAAAAAAAGAAAAAAAAAATATTACATGTTCCCCCAGGTGGAGCGAACACCCATTTATGTGTTTGCTGGAGCGAACATAGTAAAAAAAAAATAGCGGATGAAAAATTTTTGCTATTATTTTTTGTTCAAAAATGATTGCATTTAACACTAACCGGATAAAGCCAATTATTATATCATCAAAAAAATTTTGATTTTATTTTTAAATAATTATCTTCAACACTAACCGAATAAAGTCAATTACTATATCATCAAAAAAATTATCTACAACCACTTTGACGAGTAATTTCGAAAGTTTTTTGCAACCACTTTGACGATAAATTTCGAAATTTTTTTGATGATAAAGTAATTGATTTTCTCCCGTTAGTGTTGAAGATAATTATTTAAAGAGAAAATAGCATGGATGACCAAAAAAAAAGTTGTTAAATACTAGAATGTCATCCTAAAATTACATTAGCAAGACTAGCAGAATTTTAAATGCAGGACAAAAAGACCCCTAACCCTACATTACACGGATTCTAACCCATACGCCCCACCCCCACCCCACAAACCCCTCTCACCATGGTTCACCGACAATGGAGAACAAGAAGAGAACCACTTAAAGAGATCAATTAAAGAGATGAACTAGGAAAGAGCTAGAAGCATATTAACTCCTCCGATGGTCAAGCACCCAAAGAGACGCAAGAAAAATTCCACTTCACGAAAATAGAAGCAAACAAAGAGGTTCCCAGATCTGTTCTCGTTCTTCGGCGATAAAGTTCACACTAGATCGATTCACGTTCTGAGGCATTAGAGATTTCACCGATGAAATCAGCAAATGGGTTAAACGCTGGTTCTAGGGCATACTTTAAGAATTTCAGTTGGATTTGTATATATTCGTTCGATTACCGTTATATTTTGAGGTTCGAATTTTATAATTTGGACCATTAAAATTTGAATTTGTTCCTTTTTTTTTTTGAATAAAAATATGGATTTGTTCTTGTTGTTGTGGATTTGTGCTTATTTTTGCATCTGAACCATTTTAATCCGGATTTGTGGATGGAGAAATTGTTTGCATTTGGGAGATTTTGGGTGAATATGACATGGTCGGAAATGGCGAAGAGATGACAGGGATAAAAAATTGGTATGGTTGATCGGAAAATTGAAAGTTTGACCGGAGAAGATGACCGGACTTCACCCGAAGAAGATGGCCGGACTTTACCCGGAGAAGATGATCGGAAATGGAAAGAAATGGAGGGGGAGGAGAAAATGTAAAGGAGAAGATGGTCCGTCTCACCGGAGAAGACGACCGGAGTTAGTTAATTCGCGGGAGAAGATGACCGGAAAATGGAAGAAGGCGCCGGAGAAGATGATCGGAAAATAGAAGAAAGAAAGGGACTAAAGCGGAAAAATGAAAAAAGTTCAAGGGTGTCTTGGTCACATTCTATTTTTTGTTGCTAATCTTGCAAAATGAATTTTTTTTTGATTTTCTTACAATTACAATTCTAATCTTGTACATATATATGCTAATGCCTCTTATTTAAAAACAAAATCAAAAATTTTTTGATAGATTCAGTAATTGACTTTATCCGGTTAGTATTGAATGCAAGTATTTTTGAACAAAAAATAATAATAAAAAATTTTTCATCTGCCATTTTTTTTTAATTACTATGTTCGCTCCACATAGAGCGAACACGCATTTGCATGTTCGCTCCATATATGGAGCGGACATGTAATTTTTTTTTTTTTGTTTGTTAATAAGGGCATAATTGAAACGGCCACGTAATTTTGGGTGTACTTAGAGCATCTCCAACAGTCTCTTTATTTTTAAAGAGTATATTTCATTAAATATGGAGTATCTTTAAATTTAAAGTATGAAAATTTTTAAATACTTCAACAAGCTCTCTAATTTTAACTCTTTATTTTACTCTTTTCAAAAAAATTTATTATTTTATCTCAACTTTAATTAGTAATAATATGTTTAAATATTAATGACCAATAAAATTAATTGTGGATTACATTATTCAAGAAGTAGAACCTTGAAACTTGTAATCATTTAATTATAAAGAATGAGTTTGGCTCTTCAAATTTGGAGAGTCAAATTCACTCTCTAAATTAAATTGTTAATTTAAAGAGTTTGTTGAAGTAAAATTTTAAGACATAACTCTTTAAATTATAAAGAAACTTATGTTTAAAGAGTTTGTTGGAGATGCTCTTCAGAATTGGCCGTGTGTATTTAGCCTCACCCGTTCAGGCAGCCATGAATGATTTGACAATTCGCTAAAATTCTCTTTTTTATTTGCAGGCCAGCCGGTAGATTCTGTATTTGGGCTTCGCTCAGTGAACTTTATGGGCCATTAACACTTTCCAGGCCTAAACTTAAATGGGCCGATATAAGCTACATCTCACAGTGGGAAGAAGAAAGAGGAAAGAGAAAATTACACGCAGGCGAGAGAGAAAGAGGAACAAAATGGTGAAGGTGCTGCGAAATTGAGCAAATCCTTGATCCAGCGATTGAACAGAACGGAAACCCAATCGTGTTAATTGTCCAAGAGGTGAAGAAAGCGGAAGAAAGAGAAAAAGGATGTTGCCTACGTCATCATCAACAAAAGGGCGGGTGGGGTCTCATGCCCGACCCAATTCTCTCCTCCCTCAGTACCTCCGGAGAATAGTCAAGGTTCATTTCCTACTCAGACATGCTTGCGGAATGTGAAGTTGTTTATGATTCCATTGATTGCTTATAGATCTGAAAATGATCGCACTCCTAAAATCATTTGAAGATGTGGAATGATTCGCATCGCACTGCATTAATCAACTCGTTTGGACTTATGCATTTTGTTACCGAAGATGAATTGTAGCCCGATTAAGAGTAAATGTAGCTAGTTTTTATTTTTGTGTGATGAAGGATGAGAATTTTGTTGAGCGAATAAGGAAATGAATCCTAAATTCCCACAAGTTCTTCTGTCTCTTTCCATGTTCTATTTGAGATAATTTAGTTTAGTAATGGTGATATTCTGAAGAATTGATCTCTTGGGAGCTGGTGCTGTGGTAAAACTATCTAAACAACATTTTCTATAGACCAGTTGATTAAAGAGACCATTCTTCCAGCATTAATTATGAGATGGATGAGTTATACTGTTTCATTTTATTATTACTGGTTACATTACAAACATGTAGATTATGAATTGGGAACTTGTCAGTGTCCAAGTTGTCTTTGATCAGACTTCTGTTCAGCTGCCTGGATTTTCAATGTCACCTTGCATCAAATATGTCAAATTTTTTTTTTTTTAGTTTTGTTTTTCTAATTTTTCCATGATATGACCTTGTTTCCCTTGCTACATTATCCTCACGGCAAATGATTCTTAAAAATTAAATATGTTAAGTATCCTTGCTAATTCAGGCTTAGTTTTAATTAAGAGATTTGAGATTGCTGTGGTGTTATGAGATGTAAATTTGAAGTCCTTCACAGATAATTTCATAATATTTTGGGTTTCTCTTGTTTTTGGCGCTCTCACTCCACAAGGAAAAACTAAGAAAAACTCGTGAAATTTTCAGTTGGGACTCTGCTGGAGGTGTCAGTCTTCTAGTCGCAGCTTAAATGTAGTTTGATTAGGCGGTCTCTAAATATTGTCCCTTTTTTTTCTTTTCCCTGAAAGTTATAGACTTGCAAAATCAATTTGATTATGCAGCAATAAACTCCCTGCCCACCTGGTAATTAGTTTCAAGGAGTTTACATCTGCTAGCTGCTTAGTCTGACATGAATTTGTATAATGAGATGAAACTGGTTTTAAGTGCTTTTTTGGAAGGAGGAATATCTTTTCAAGTCTAATTTATTTAACATTCAAGTGGAAATACTGGAACTTTCAGCATCTTGGGAAAAATTTAAACATTCTGAGAGGCTGATGTTTGATGATGCAATCTGCGAGGCCAGAGACTGAAAAATGCTGGAAAGTTACTCGTTGAAATATAATTTTTGTGTATCATTGCAATTATGGAATCATTGAAGTTAGTCGATTGTCTTAAAATTGGTTTAATAATAATATATGATCAACAGAGTCCAGCAAACAAATGCAAAGTGTCTCTGCATTGACCATAGTTGACACAATCGGTGAATTGAATAGGTTTCAAAGCAAGTAATGACTTAGCAAAAAATTTAGATTCTTTCATTCAAGATGGTTCAAATCTTTTCAGGGATTTTATTTATTTATTTATTATTTTTTTCCCCATGATCTGATATGCACAAAATCGATGACTGTCTACTTTGGTTTAAAACTTGCTTTTATCTTTTTGGAACTTTGTAATTGTTAGAAGCATGATTAAATCATTGTGCTTCCTATTTCTAATGAATTTTTAAATTCATTGTTTTTCACTGTTTTGCTTATGTATGACATTCATTTCGTTTGGTTGGCTGCAGTGGCAACAAATGGACATCGAATACACTTTCTGGCAAATGCTTCACTTATGTACCTCACCAAAAGTGGTGTAAGTATCTGGCATTTACTGATTGTAGGTTGCGTGAGTTACTTTCTGACTTCACTGATTGAGAATTGGTTGGTCATCCAAGGTTTTGGAAAGAAAAAATTAATTGATTACAGAAGACTTCCGTCACACGAGAATCGGCTGCAAATTATCTTCATTTAGGTGTCTTTGGGTACACATTTATTTTGCTAAAAAAGTTAACTTTTTTTAGGTTGAATCGGGGGGCCTATGAGATGTATGAGATGCATGGATAATGATGAGTAGTGATTTAAGGTGTGGTGTTAACATTAAAGTTTGACTTTGATTGAGTAAGAGAAGTTAATTTTTAGAGGGGGGAAATGGTTAAAAGAAGTGCAGGGTCTCATCTCAATTTTTGGATTAAAAAAAAAAAAAAAAAAAAAAACCGCTATAGCACGCCACATGCTTGGCTAGGCCAAAATTTACATTTCTGCTCACTGTGCAAATTATAGCTGCCAGATACCAATTTACATGGTTTTATGGAAATGTTCATTTTGCTATGCTGCTTCTAATTTTGAATTCTGATTGGTTTACCGAACTGCATGACGCTGGTTATAGTATTAAAAAGCACCGATCAAGTTGTGTTGCTAGTATTTTTGATATTCCGGGTTAATTATATATATATATATATATATATATATATAGATGTTTTTGAGGTTCTGATTATATTTCTCCATGTCTCATGTATTACGAAATGGATGCAGATATCAACACACGAAGTACCACAAGCGTAAGTGTTCTTTATTCTTACCTGTCTTACTCCAGCTATCTAGTCAAGAGTAAATCATTTGTTGCCATATTCATAAGCCAAGGGCACTATGCTGTGCATTTTGGTATCGTCACAGTTGTAATCTTTTCACACTGGGATTTCTAACTAATTCCAACTGAAAATCCTGTTGACTCCAACATTATTTTGCAATATATGTTTCCTGAATAAATTTTTTAGCGTGCTAAGATTCTGGATGAACGCCACCAGACTTTCTGAGCAAATAAACTGCTTGCATCTTTTCATGTCTTACTTTAACCTTGAAGGTTTGCGTTTATTTGCTGGTTCAGTCACTTTGTTGAATGTGACCAGCTCTATTTTAAACCTCTCATTTGTTGCTTGAAGTATATTTGCATGATTGAAAATTTCAGGTGTGTTTCATCATCCACTTGTTACTTATCTTATGAGGTCTGCTTAGTTTGTTCTTGTATATCTAAGTTTCTACAAAGAACTAACTATGTGATAGATTTGCAGGTTTTTAATGAAAGGCATTAACAATTTTTCTCTATCTTCCTTAATTGCAGAAACAAAGAACCAGTGGGCACGCGATGATCCCGCTTTTGTTGTGATATGCAGCCTTCTCTTGGCAGTTTCTACAATAGCTTATTGTGCGGCGTTAGTGTCCTGAGCTTATTTTCTATGGTTAATTTAATGATATGGTTGTGACAAGAGTTAAAGGAAGTTTCTTTGGTTGATTGTTGTGCAACCAATAATATATGTTAGTTCATCAGTTGTGATACTCAGGATATCACATTTGGCTTTTTAGCATTGAATTGTATTTTGTTGGAAAACTTAAACATCATTTCCTTCTAGTCTGTGAGAAACGAATCATTTAACATTCTAAAGTATTTTCACACTGATGCCGATCTTTCCAACGATTTGCCATCTGCATTTGTTTCAGGTATGATCACAGTGTGGGACATGCTGTTTTTGTAGTTATTTTGGTACTGCTTTTTCATTTCCTTATAACTGGAGCAGTTTTGGCTACATTTTGCTGGTAAGGACAACTGCCTAAATTTATAAATCAATGAATGCTAACCATTTCAAGGACCCTTGTACAGATCTTGTAATGGTTTTATGGTTCAGGCCACAATTAGAGTTCCTTCTTCACTAGGATAAACTTCTAGGGTATAAGTGACAATTAAAGTTAAGTTTATCAATTATTAGGGGACAAAATGCTTGAAGGCCTTTTCCCAGACTCCCAGTGATAGGTTTGTCCCTCCGGGAGCCAAAGACATGCATTTGAAAATTCAGGTTAAAGTGCTTTGGTGTAATTCTATTGAATGTTTTGGAAGAAGTAAACTGATTTTTCAGATCACACACTTTGGAACTGCAAAGGAGGATATTGATCAGGGGGAATAAGTTCCATGGGTTTAATGGAAATCTCTTTTACCTAAGCTTTCAACTTCGTCTGATCCACAGTGGAGTAGATTTCCATTTTGTGTGATTATAATAGCGCTATTGACGCAACTCTCTAATATGATGACCTTATTTTTGTCTTCAACAAAATCACACATTGTTTGAAATTTACTGTTCATAAAAGGTGGTCTGATGGAAACCTAATGAAGCTTAAACTGCAGGTTCTTTACAAACAATTATCTTCGGGAAGAAGCTCCAAACAGCCATGTCGTAGAGCAAAGGGTAGAGTGGTAGGTTCACAGCTCTTCCCTTCTACTTTTTAATGTATGTGTTTTATTTGATAATCTTCTTGTTTATCGTGCATGGAGTTTCTTTCACTTGTTTGAAAGTCACACTTCTATTGTTGTTTATCAGATCCACATCAGAAGTTCTACTATCATAACTGGGGTTTCTTTGCTAACTTTTCTTTGTCCAATTTTCTGAAGGTTGTATGCATTTGATGTACATTGCAACTCTTTCTTCCCCATGTTTGTGTTGCTTTATGGTTAGTACGACGAGAAACAACTTATCTAATTGGACTAGTACCCTACGTATATGCTGAAATGCTGATGACATCATCATCTTCTTGGCAGTTGTGCATTATTTTCTATCACCTGTTCTGATAGCTCATGGTTTTGTTCCTGAATTGTTATCAAATTTGCTCTTCATGGTGGCCGTTTCCTACTATCATTACCTTAATTTTTTAGGCTATGATGGTAAGTAAATCTTACCCGAATGACCGGCCTTTCAATTTATTATTTAAATACGCATACCACAGGTTTTTAGAATTATGATGTGCCCTGTTTTCTCTGATCATTGGCGTTATGATTTCCTTTGGAAAAGGAAAGAAAAGTTCAATTGCTAAAATTTCCATCTATAACATTTTCTTCTCCTGTGGTGTTTTTTCTCCAATGATGCAGTCTTGCCCTTTTTGGAGAGAACAACTATATTTCTATATCCAATTGGCATCGTCATGGTCCTCTCTCCAATTTGTAAGTATCTCACTACCCGTTTTTAGTTACACATTTTCTTACTTTGCCTAGCATTTGAACATTTTGTCTTCCTTGCAGTGATATTGAGTGGCTTCAACCCATCAAGATATATCATGAACATGTACTTTAGTCGATTGCTATAGATGCAGCTGACCCTTCAGACTGAGCATGGTAAACGGAGATCCAAGTAAGAACACTCTAAACACGCGGATAGTAAATTGAGCTCGTTTTCTGGTTCTCTCTTCTAAGGAAAATGGATGTGTCATGGGGAAGCTTCAGAAGGTGTGATTAGGTCTTTTAGCCGCTGCAAATATTGTAATTGAATGGATGTGTTTTGGAGGGTTTTCATGGAGTCATTTATACGACCATCGTGTTTCTTAATTGTCGTATGCAAAATCACGACATGTACGAGGAAAAAGTTGTCTTGATTGTGTTGATCATAGTTAGACATATTATATCTGTCAAATGGCAGCATTTCTCAACTCAGAATTGTGAAAGCATTTTTGGTACTATTGGTTTAACCGATCTTGTCTATTTCTAACAACTGGTGTTAGCCACTTTCGCGCAATTTGGTCTCGTTAGAATTTCGATCTCCTAGCAATATGCCCCGTTTGAGATTATATAGCTATGTGTGGAACACTCTGGCACGCGGTAGTTAGACATTATAGCCACTTCAACAGGGGGCCCAATAATTGTGTGAATTGTTAGCAAGAGATCAAAAGTATGGTCTCTAATGTTGGTGGTGGGCATATTTATTGCCCACCCAATAGCGTGGTGGTCGTGGGAAATACTGATTCGTGATTTGTTGAAAGTTCAATAAGGTTTTCAAATACAAATTCTTGATTTGTTGAATGATTAGTCAGGAATTATGATCTCACAAACACTTGAATACGCACACACTGATCAAATTTCTTTGCATTCAATCTCAAAATTGTAGATGTCGGAAAAAACGAAACTCGGACTGTGGGGTTGAACCTTTTTTCCTTTTTCTTCTCCCTCCTTCAAAGAATTATTTCTAGTCTAAATAATGTTGAACTAAGGAAGCGTTGCAGTCGATATTTGATATGTCAATCGAAATTTAATCTTGATTGAGCTATGCAGACAAATTTTAGTTTTATATATACAGGGGACATTATCGTTTTTGTCTGTTTATTAGTATATGAATATTTATGTGTATATATTTTGTGTATACTTATATCAATCTTATTTCTCTATTGCATTTAACTTCACTTTCCAGGCATACAAGGGAAAAACAAAACAATTGATTAAAACTCACTCAATAATGTAACAACATACACCCATTCGATGTAAAAATACAAGAAAGAACACTTTTATTTGGTTTATGAGTTAAAGATAACTAGACTCGAGTGGTCATATCTGATCTCTCTACTTAGTGTCCAAGAAATTTGGAAATAGCTTTGCAGCTTGCATTTATGAATCAAGATTGGAGCCAGCGACATCGACTACAAATCGATATCTGACGTCATTCTTCTCCAACCTTTCAAAGGCAGTGTTGATGTAATCCATCTTGACAACTTCAATAGTTGAAGTAATCTCTTTCTCCTTGCAAAATTGAATCATTTCCTCAGACTCCTTCATGCTACCAATAAAGCTTCCCGTAATGCTTTTCCGACCTACATCCATTGATCCATTCATATTTTAGACCAACCATATTAAACAGTAAATAAATAAATATAGAAAATTTGTCATGATTCAGAGGACAAAAATGTTAAACTGAATAATTTGTGGACGAGAATGGCTGTCCCATATGATAGTTAAACCTCTTCATTGTCAACAAGTGAACTCCTATCACCAAGTAAAATGATTTTTTGCAACATGTTTATGTTTTGACTCAATGGGGTCATTTGCAAAACAACTATACTAATTGTACAATTAAGTGATGTGTCACAATTCTACGGAGTAACACTATCTTCTGATTTTATCATCACTCTACAATTATTATGACATATTACTGCACGCATCATGTACAAGCAGCCAGTCGAGATCTATTGCCCCAATTCCTATTCTCTACGTGAACTATTTTTATTAAATTAGACTGCCTAGAAAACACGAATTGTGATAGCAAATGTGAACTTTCCGACCCACTTTACATGTCTACATAACCGTCAAGTCATCTTTGTTATTGTTATTAAATAACAATTTTGATCCAGTGTTCAACTGAGTAGAATACTATCGTACCCGGTGCTCATGTAGCCGTACACTAATTTTATGGTGGTTAGATTTTCTTTATTATTATTATTTTTAAATACCGGTGTCTAAACCAGTGTGGGCCCACATAAAAATTGTATCAAATAGGTAAAAGAATGACGAGGACTAACCAAGCATAACCGTGGGGGTGACAAACTGCAGAGGAGTATTGATAACGCCCATCAAAATCAATTTCCCATCAACTTTCAAAAGAGAAAGGTAAGGCTCAAGAGGATGGAAAACTGGAACTGTGTCAATAATATAGTCTAGTGAGTCAACCAGTTCTTGCATCCGAGTTGAGTCCGAGCTGACCAGGTAATCATCTGCCCCGAGATTGTCCAATGCCTCCTCTCTTTTCTTGTTTGAAGAGCTTATTACACTAACATGGTGGCCCATGGCCTTTGCAATTTTCACTCCCATATGTCCAACTCCTCCAAGCCCTAAAATTCCCCCCCTAAGCCCACTCTTTTTAAGCCCAAAATGGTTTAATGGGCTGTATACTGTCACCCCTGCGCATAGTAGTGGCGCCGCCTGCTCCGCTGTCATGCCATCAGGGATTTTTACAACGAAGCTGTAAAAAGAGATAACAGTGCTGATTAAATTAGCAGTAAAATCAAATATATTCTTTTTTTTGTTGTTTGATGAAGTAATGATTACCATGAAGCAAGCATATGATAGACGGCCCCGAATAAAATTTTGGTGAAAATTTTGATTTACGAACTATCATTTTAGTGTATGTGTTTGGAAAAGATTGTAGAGAAAAGTAATATGTTATAACGTGTAGTTGAAAATTAATTAAAAGTTTTAAAGAAATATGAAAAAAGAGTCACATTAACGAAGTGAGTTATTGAAAATAAATTTGACAAAAATGATTTTTGAGAACCACCATGACAAACAAGCTGACGGATCCTATCTCATTAACTTTCATGTTCAATAAAAATATATCACATACACAACTAAGTGATCTATATGTACTTATTTTCATTGGACGGGACAGCCAATGAAATAGAATACAGAATAACCAATGGAATAGAATTTGAGACAGTAGACCTACGCCCCTCAATTTGACAATTTTCCTCTCCAAGTTTCGAACCCAGGTGAAACATTACCGACTCGACACGTGTCCAACTCTACTTGGGCCTAGAGTGGTCGATCCACTTAAACGTTGATGGTGGGGGAGGCCTTAATGGGCCCAAATTTTGTGTCATGCTTGTGTCTGACATGCGCTCGGACCAGCACATGTCCACCCAAAATTTTGGATTGGACCAGGGACCACTAATCCACCGTCCTCCAACTCTCATTTCATATCTTATCATTCAGGAATATTCCATTTCCATCGGTGGTTCCTAAAAATAAGGAACCATCAGTTTATTTGAGTCGATTCGACCGCGTTAAATTGGGGACCGGATCTGAAATCAGCCGTGCGGCCGGGAATTTTCAATTTTTAAAGCGACCGTGGCGCGTGACCAGGTCAAAGTTTTGGTGATGTTTTTGGGCCCAAAAACATCACCAAAACTTTAACCGGTGGTCACACGGCTACAGTCGCTGAAAAATTCGGAAAAATTCTCAGACTCCTCGCCGTGTTGATTTCAGATCCTGGCCTGATTTTGAAAGCGTCGAATCGACCAAATAAATTTCGGTGGTTCCTTATTTTTAGGAACCACCGATGGGAACTTAAAATTCCCACTTATCATCTCTTTTGCACTTTTAACTTTTTTATGATTGCTTATCAGCATGGACTTACTTTTGATTAACAACCATGGCACCAGCAAACCCTCCTTGAGTGGGCTTTCCATCAGTGTAGACATCATTGTAGGACCAAATCTTCTTGTTACAATACTGTTCAATCTCCGATTTGCACGGCCGGCAATCGCCACAACATCCGACGACGTACCCGACTCCGACTATATCTCCAGCCGTGAACTTTGTCACTCCGGATCCCACCTCCAATACCTCACCTACTACCTCATGACTACATAAGACAACACAAGAAATTAATTAATTACAATATCAGTTTACAATAAACTAGTGTTTTCACCCGCGCGTTGCACGGGGTGATATGTGCAATAAATTTTTAATTTTTAGTAATATTAGGAGTATAGTATTGTCAGTATTGTAAGAGTAATACTATCTATATGTTTGAAAATTGTTGTACCAAGACTTTTTTACGTCATTTTGTTCGCACTACTTCGTGGAGGATAAACGATCAATCAACTCTATGTTGTTTTTGTTTTCTGTAGCCGTGTTTACAAATTAGTCGTAGTATTATGAATTACATCAAATTTATTACTCATTGCAAAAAATTGAAATGAACAACCCATAAACCCCTTTACATGAAACTAATTAAGTCGAATAAATGGTATTGTGTTCGATTCTATTAAATGGGACGAATCTAAGGGTAGCATAACTTTAGAGCTTATATTTTTCTTTAAAATTATTCTACATTCTATTATATATAATTAAAAATTTAAGAGATATTAATTAGACACCTATGCGATAC
The DNA here is from genome assembly GCA_018223645.1 of Jasminum sambac. Classification (NCBI taxonomy): domain Eukaryota; kingdom Viridiplantae; phylum Streptophyta; class Magnoliopsida; order Lamiales; family Oleaceae; genus Jasminum; species Jasminum sambac. The sequence goes on along the minus strand of CP073648.1, from coordinate 22,029,921 downwards.
ATGATCGATAATAAATTTTTATATACGTGTGATGTACTGATCTTGATAATATTTTTTGTAATTTGACAATGAAAAATTTTGTAAATAAACAATTAGATAGAGATGATTGATATAAATGATTTGCAAAAGATTTAAAAATTATTAGATATACATGATTGATATTATTAGACAATTGTAAAAAGATGGACCTGGAGATATAGATGGATTATTATAAATTATTAAATAAATTATTGATTAAACGGTGTTGGCGGTGATTAATTAAAATAATAATAATTTTTTAATTCTAAAAAATTAAAATTTGAGCGGGAAAGTGTGCTCATTTTATTAATATATAGATATAATTAAAAATTTAAGAGATATTAATTAGACACCTATGCGATACATGGTACTGATAATAAATTTTTTGTATACTGTGTGATGTACAGTATTGATAATAATTTTTTTGTAATTTGACAATGAAAAATTTTTGTAAATAAACAATTAGATAGAGATGATTGATATAGATGATTTGCAAAAAGATTTAAAAATTATTAGATATGCATAATTGATATTATTAGATAATTGTAAAAAGATGGACTGGAGATATAGATGGATTATTATAAATTATTAAATAAATTATTGATTAAACGGTGTTGGCGGTGATTAATTAAAATAACAATAATTTTTTAATTCTGAAAAATTAAAGTTTGAGCGGGAAAGTGTACTCATTTTATTAATATATAGATATAATTAAAAATTTAAGAGATATTAATTAGACACCTATGCGATACATAAATCTTGATAATAAATTTTTATATACATGTGTGATGTATAGTCTTGATAATAATTTTTTGTAATTTAACAATGAAAAATTTTTGTAAATAAACAATTAGATAGAGATGATTGATATAGATGATTTGCAAAAAGATTTAAAAATTATTAGATATACATAATTGATATTATTAGATAATTGTAAAAGATGGACCTGGAGATATAGATGGATTATTATAAATTATTAAATAAATTATTGATTAAACGGTGTTGGCGGTGATTAATTAAAATAATAATAATTTTTTAATTCTGAAAAATTAAAATTTGAGCGGGAAAGTGTGCTCATTTTATTAATATATAGATATAGATAATAATAAATTGAAAAAGGCTAAGTTTGGAAATATGTTTGTGGCTTTAATGATTAAAGTTCATCACGAAATGACATATTAATTATTATATTACATTCCGAGAATTTTAGAAGTTATTGGGATTGTGACATCCAGAAAAATAAGCAACAGTGGTTCATGAGAGGAGAAGATGTAATTTTTGGATGATTTTTGTAAATAAGTTTTATGAATGAAAAAAAAATAGTAGTGACAAAAATGGTGGCAGTATTTGTGTATTTAACGAAATATATGAATAAAAAATAATTTAATTTGTGTCCCTCTCGTTTTATCGATATGTTTATAAAACTTTTTATAATCATGAAAAAAATAGTGAAAATGGTAAGCTAGAATGTTCGCTTTTCAAACTAACCATTTGTTTCTACGAATTGTTTCCACAATTCATTTGATAATAAGACCTATATCACTATATATAATACTCATTTTTTCACATCTAATTAAAATATCGCCAAATTATTGGATTGATACACTTAGTTGTTTGTGTGAATTGTCTTGATTTGATGCAACAGTCAACGAGAATAAGAACTGAGACAATATATCTAAATAAGCAATCTTGATAACAAGATTTCTATCTCTTTATCTAAATTTGATGTTTTGAAGCACTTTTTGTATCAACACAAATTTATTAAATTGAGGGTCCCGCAACCTCAGGCCGCCTGTGACCATTTCTATATTTCAAAACACGTTTTTTTTTTCCAAACTTTAAAAACACGTTTTCAATACCCTCCATAAGCGAATATGTAGCTTTGGTCTCATGTTCTATAACGGTAAGACTTCAATACTTCATCATTACAACCAGCTATAGATTAAGATAATTAAGTACCATTAAATATTACTACCTCCAACCCATAAATATAGTCCATTTCTATTTTTACAAAGATTAAGAAAAATACAATTAATGATATTGGAATTGTAAAATTCAAGATTATTTTCCTAATATGCCCTCACATTTATTAGATGCTTTATTTCAACTACTCTATTTTGATGATAATAATGTACATTAAATAAGAGTATAAAAGACAAATAATATTTTAACTACATCTTTAAAAGGAATGTAGCCTATATTTTGGGACGGACGAAAAATAAATAGTGGACTATATTTTTGGAATGGAGATAGTAATTCAATTAAAAGTGATAAAAAATTGCAATGTAATTGTAACGAAAGAATATAAATTGTACCATTCAAAAAAAAAAAAGAAAGAATATAAATTGTAATAAATGGCATACATACCCTGGAACCATGGGGTAATTGGAGATGCCAAGATCATTTTTGGACTGATGAACATCTGTATGGCAAATCCCACAGCAAAGCACTTTCACATACACATCTTCAGCCCCAGTGTTCCTGTCGGTAGTTCAATAATGTTCATGCATTAATAATTAATTAACCCAACTATATATAATCAACTCACTAATCCATTTTCATTAATTAATAATAATAATTAATCAATTACGCTGAAAATCAATAATAAATAAATAAATAAAATGAATCACTTGAAAATATGTGATTAATGAACCTGAGAGTGTATGTATAGGGTGAGAGAATCCCAGAAGGATCTCTTGCTGCCCATCCTGTTGTTTTTCTCTCCACTTCAAAACTTCCTATAGCTTTAACACTTTGAATTTTACTGCCACTACACTATTGAATGTATATATGTATCTTTATATCACCCTCTATATATATATATATATATATATATATATATATAATATCTGTCAATCTGTGGAGAGAAAGAGAAAGAGAGAGAGAGAGAGAGAATGTGTTAAGGATTTTGACAACTTACTAAATCGTACAATACAACTGGCATATGGTCCCTAAATCTAATGTAACGTTTCACAAAAATTGCAATGTATTGAAGTTGAAATATTGTAATTAATGAAATGAATAATAATTAGCATACACACAAGGTTCTAAAAGGCAGGCGTGTAGCACAGAAGCCTCCAGCTTTAGGCACAAGCGTCAAAGCGTTTTAATTTTTTCTTCATTTTTTTTAATTCTACAGTGATAAATAAGTATAAAAATGTATATTTACAAAATTTCATACACAAATCAACATACATTTCAATTTTCCAACAAACACATATAATCTAAAAAATTGTATACACAAATAGTTGATAAGATACTAATTAGATGCAAACTAAAAAATTTAAATAATATATCGCCATCTATATTAAACAACAAGAATGGAATTATTTGTATCATAAAAGAATGATTTGGCGTCTCCTTTCTTTAACCCATCATCTTCTTTATTTTTTGGAATCAAGATTCTTCTTTCGGAAGTTTTTGAATTATAATAAAATAAATTTGATTGGTAAAGTATTATGAGATATAACGCATTTATTGGATTTGTAGAATTAATGGCTTTTTAATTTTATCATAAATATTAATTTTTTGGCCAACCAAAAAAATAGCTTTATTTAAAAAAAAAAAAAAAAGAAGCTCGTTCAAGTAAAAGGCGCTCGCCTAGGCGCGCCTATGCTCGCCTAGGCGCACGCCTTTTCACGCTTTTTGCCACCAACACAGATTGACCGCTTTTTCACGCTTTAAGGGGTATGCGAGGCGTTTGAAACGCCTTCACGCTTAGTGCTTTAAAGCCTTTTACGCTTTTAGAGCATCGCATACACATACTAAATGTTAACGTGTAGCATGAATTTTCATCCATTAATATATGTATAATTATTATTATTTCTAGATTATTGAGTATAGTGCTAGATGTCTATAAATGTTGTTTATCTACACACAAATGATTATTATATTAATTTTAATTATTAACTTATACTTTCTTACGTAAAAATGAACATCATTTAGTAGTTAGGAGTACCGAGTGTTCGGTATTTTTAGAATATTAAAAAAAATTCCATCAATATTGTCTGTAAATGTAATAATAATCTTCTCACAAATATGATAGTGAATTCATTGCATAATAAATAAACGGCTTTAATTTATTATTAAACATAACCCTCTAAGATTTGCATATTATTATTGGGTCAAATGTCGTCTACTCGATCGTCTTATGTTTGAGTTGTGGGTGTGTGTTTGATATGACAAGATGGCAAAGAAAATATTTTTCATCTTACATGGAAAATATTTTCTCTAGGGGAGGTGAGAATTATTTTTCATGGAAAATAGGTTAAAACATACTTTAAGTGGTTGTACATGAAAAATTTTACAATTAAACAATTAACTTGAAGAATAATTTCTAAGATTTCATATTTTCTATAAAAAATCATGACAATTAAACACACCAAATTTAAACGATAATGGTATTTTCTTTAACTCCATTTAAGAATACTAAATCGCATGCTATTGCCTTATTTAATAATAGTCACAAGTATCTTTGGAAAAAAAATAATAATAATAATAGTCACAAGTAGGTGGTAGTGTAATGCTATTTTTCAATAGTCAGCGGCATTTAGAATTGTATGTGACTCATTATCATTACTTTAGTATTTGTAAATAGTTGATTTGTTTCATTAAACTTTATTTTGGACTAAGATTTATTAAAAAAAATCAATTAATTAATGTCATATATCATAAATAATGGATCATCATCATTTGTGAATAATATTCTCTAACATTTAATGAATCTAATGACTAACTACGGTAAATTTAATGAATGGTCATTAAATTATCAACATGTAACTAATAACTCATTAAACTTTGAAATGTAACTAAATAGCTACTGAACTTTATTTAATGTCAACTAATAATCACTATTTAACCCAATATTTAAATATATTTAAGAATTATTTGTATATGACTAATAACATTCTTCGTAGAGAAGTTAGATTAATTATTGGCAAAATAAATTCATCTATTGGAACTTAAATCAGAGAAAAACTAAATAAATTATCAGAAATACAACTGTCTAAAACAATACTTGTGTCGCATTTCTTATTGTTTATATAACTTTTCATTCTATTTGAGTGAGTTTTTTATACTAACAGTTGATCTAGTTGGTTATATGTATGATATAATCATTCAAATTGGTGCAATACGCTAATAGAATAAATATTAAGTTAACGAGTGATCGATAAATGACGTTAAGTAAAATTCAGTGAATATTTAGTTACATTTCAAAGTTCAGTGAGTAATTAGTTAACACTTGAAAGTTCAATGACCATTCATTAAATTTACCCCGACTAACTACTCATCCCAGTCCCATATTTATGATTATCTTTTCTTTTTTGGGTTGTTCTATATATATGGTCATTTTTAAATATTTTTTGAAATTTAATATTATTATTTAATACTCACTCTGTCCCACATTTAATATTATTTTTTATATTCATTTATAATTATAATCCACCTATATCCTTGAAAATATAAAATACTTTTGACTTTTATTCATTTAAGAAAGGGCATTACAAGAAGTTTGTTTGTAAAATTTAATATTTCAATATCATTCTTAATCTTTATGAAAAAAACAAAATAGATCATATATATGGGACGGGAGAGTAGTAAATATAGATTAGTTAATACTTAAATTGTTGATTTTTCTCAATTTAAATGGAGAATATATTTTTTCATTGGGCTAATACTACACGCACAGGAGTTTGCTGCGAGCTCAAAATGTGATAAGATAATATGGTCATTTCATCCTTGATGTTCTACTACTATAGACCTTGCAGTAAATATAATAATGCATATATCATTTTCCTTAACATAAATATTACAAATCAAGGTAATTAGGGGTTGTTTGATTGAGGATAGAAGTTATCCGTGCGGTATTCCGTGTAAAATGTGTGGTTAATATTATATTAAAAAGTGTGTATGTGGTTAAAAAGCGGAGAGAGAAGAATGTGGGATAAAAATTATTCTGAATAGAACAAGGCCTTGCAATTTTTGTTGTTTTACGGAAAAATTCATAAAGGACAAATGGACAATAGTTGTAAATGAAAAATTACTGAGTAATACAAATTAATTTTTAAATTTAAAAAAATGTGGAAGCATTGTGTTGGTCAACTGCTACGTCATAATTCTTCTTCATCATGCCCTTTGCATTTGTGTAGATTACAAAGGTTAGATTTTTCATATTGATGAAAATGTTCGAGTTATCTTGACAATGCTAAAATATTAGTGGCTTAGAGCAATTTTCTTTCAACTCATAGAGATTGAGAAGTCAATGAAGTTTGAAGACATCATGCCCTTTGCATTTGTGAAGATTACAAAGGTCAGATTTTTCATATTGATGAAAATGGTCGAGTTATCTTGATAATGCTAAAAAATTGGCTTAGCGCAATTTTCTTTCAACGCGTAGAGATCGAGAAGTCAATGAAGTTTGAAGAGTAATGATATGTTGCCAACTTTGCAACATATCATGCCAATACCCTCATTTGGGGAGTGAAGTCAGCTCTCTACCATCATATATTATTAAATCAGATTCAAAAATAAAAAGCGGTGGACGCGACACCTTAAGGCCACGCCACCCTGTTAATATAAGCTACCAACCTATTGGCAACTAATCAATAGCTTCGTTTGAAAAGGACCTCCTAGAATAATTGTTAGAGTGGATAATAATTATGGTAAGCATTATTAATTTATTAGTGGGAGATTTATCCCATTGACTTTTAAAAAGTAATCTAAAATCAAGTGGTGACTAATGTTGAAAGTCTCTAATTTAAATCCGTATTCGTTTATTATTCAATCAAAATTAAATATCAATATCAACATATGTTATATCACTATCCATTATTATTGATGTGTCTAGTTCCCATTACTATTATTACTATTTTATTTTTTAAATAGGACCCACTGCTACTTGACTCAAAAATATAATGTTTCACATAACAACACCAATAAAGTCCATACTATAAACAAGGAATCCAAACATTATTCCACAAGAGGTCTGTCACCACAACTACAAAAACTAATGTGGTAAGTTGTTGATTTGAAAGTCCTAACGTATATGCATTATGTAATGGGAACAATTGTTCAATTTGTTGAGGGAATCAACGGTATAGGAAATTAGGAATTAATTTACAAGTCTTTCATTACAACTACAAAAACTGCATAAGCAAAAAATGTTCAACGTTGATTATATCCCACTTGTTCTGATTTGAAAAATCTATCCCGATCCAAACCAAAACAAAGGGGGTTTCAAAATGGAGTTCCAAATTCTTAGAATTTTTAGGAATTTACAAACTTGACTCTGACCACATCTCACGTGGACTTGTCACATAAAACAATGAACAAGATATTGGTTTTTCTAAGTATTATTATTGATACAACTACATTCTGATATACTCAGGTCTTGTTCTATGGGTGATAAATTTTATTTTTTCGATTTACGTGTTGAATACGTGATTGAAATTTTGGAAAAATATATTAAATAATTGAATGAATAGTTGAAAACGAAGAGAGAAAAAAATTTGATAATTTTGATGTTTGATAGAACAAGGCTTTAAAATAGACTACAGATGCATCTTTGATTCTACCAAAAATATCTCGCCCCCAACTTTCTTGGAGAGAGTTGTATTTCTATAGCCCATTTTCTGAAAAATAGTGCTGCTATGCTACTTTGAAGGCCATAAAACATTCTTGAATCTATCATAATGCATAATTATAGCTTAAAGCCTAAAGGGTTCCAAGTTTCTTTGCAACAAACAAGCTGAACATAAATAAACGAACTCTAGAACTTACGCCTAGTTCAACAAGATTTTAAACCAGCAAGTCCCAACTTCTTTGCATGTGTGGAGGCAAATCAGCATCTAATGTGACACTTTCCACAGTTGTCGGATCAAAATCTGAATCTGGATTGTGACGTTGCAAAACCTGAGCAATATTAGGCAGCACCATCTGCTTACAGTGAAGATGAAGACCGAAATGCTTGTCAGAGATACTTCCATTCTCCAAATCAAGGCCAAAAGGATCCAGTTTTCTCTTGGAAATTTTTTCGTCTGGCTTGAAATCTGAATTTATGAGGATATGTTTTGATTTCTTATGGGCTTGCCACCCGTACTTGTAGTCTCCGACTATTGGTGTCCCCAATACTTCAGCGCAGTGGACGCGCAGCTATCAAGCGATGGCAAAAATCAATATGAGGAAGCAGATTAAAATTAAATTAAAAAAAAAAGAGCAAGCAAGAGAGAGAGAGAGACAAGGTTCCAGACATCTGAGAATCATGAAAGAATACAGGTTTAATCCAAACCTGATGCTTTCTTCCAGTGAATGGAGACAATTCAAGCCATGTGTAACCTGCAGTGTTATGCTCTATTAAGAACAATGAACATAATCCGCTGGTACTCATATGATATGACTCAAACCGTAGAAACTAAGAGCTTGTTTGATATCATTTTCAACCACACATTTCATAGATGTCACAGTTTATGAATACTGGGATACTTTTCAAGTACAAGTTCAAAAACCTCTGCCAAACAGAGTAACATAGCTTAAGGATCAAATGCCAACTGAAAATGTCTGCAGTGGAAACTGCTGAATGTCTGAAAGTAGTGGTCGAGAAATGACACTAGAATTTCTGAAAGCATTATAAACAAACCGCAGGATGAAGATGAAATCACTCGATACTCTGTCACAGCATGTTGTGCTGACGTGTGAAATTTGTCAACTACAGTAATTTTCTCAGATTTTCCATCATCAATCACCACCTATAAATTTTGCAACAACAACAGAAATAAGTAGAAGATACTAGTTGTTCAGGCTAAAGAAAAGTGAACCTTAAATGTATCCACTGAAATGCTTAGGTGCATCTGAGAACATCATAACTTCAAACCCCCCCCTTCATTTTTTGGCTTTTCTATTTTTAGAGGTAGTAAATAGCTTATGCACCTAATATACAAGTGTGCCTGGGAGAGAGAATTTGGAGAAATGATTTTTGTAAGTGTTGTTGAAAGGTAACAAGAAACTTTTCGAAATATGAAAAGGTTGTGACATCAATGAAAAATGAGCAGTTAAAGATAATGTTGGAGAAATTTGGTTTTTAGGAAAAGCTGTGAGAAACAACTACAAATATAGAGAAAAGTCATTAATGAGTCTATCCAGATCAATTTTGCATATTATTATAAATAGAAATGAGAGAAGTTTATGCAGATGACTTTACACACCATTATCCAAGAAATCTATTTAAGTGTCTTTTCTAATATTCATACACACTATACAAAAAGGGAAGGTTTTCAGAGGGCATGAAATAACCATTAGTCACGATGCTTGTAAAACTACCTTTAATAACTTCCAGGAAAGTAAAGAAACTTTTAGTAGAATGAACCACAAAATTTATGACTATGTTCAATTTGATGCTGAAATTGAGTCCAAGTAGTACAGTAGTCTGCTGACAAAGACTAAGCCTGATATTAGCGTCAAAGCTTGATATTCGTGTCGTCGCTGTCAGGGAGTTTCATGGTTTTCACAAAATGTAACAGATGAGAAATGGACAAAGTGCTCATAAAAAGTATTGTTTCTACCTTCTAAAACACTTCATGAACCCATTTTCTATAAATTTCTTTTGGATTTATGAGAATAAAAGCTAAAGAACTTATTTATGTTCAATTTGAAAATTTTCTGAGCTTACATTGGTTCAAATTTTAGAGCTTTTATAAGAAACTTGGGCATTAGCACATCAGAAAAGCTTCTATTGACAAATTTGCTGGAGAAAGAATATATGGAGCAACATATAAAATTATAAACAACTGTCGAAGCAAAACCTCTTGAGTTGATGATCATTCAAAAAAACTATTGCAAAGAAAGAAATACACCTTTCCTAATGGTACTGAGATTAATCCTTCGGCGCGTCTAGGAGATCCAACAACAAGTGCCCAATAGCGTTTTTGTAAGGATTTTTTACTGCCAAGGACCTTTAAGACAATAAAGGGCCAATCAGACATTAGTTTAAGCCTATAAGATGGGCCAGAGATCAACAGATTCGATGACTTGACTATGAGACTACCCACATTATCAAATGCTCCAGAAGTTTTCTCACGAAAGATTGAATGCAGAATGGTTGCACTTATTGCTGTTCTTCCCATCACTAATATCCCACTGCTGTCCCTGTCAAGCCTGTGTACCTAAAAAAGAGCAAGCTTGTCCACACCAATACAGACAAAGACAAGATTAAAGACCATGCTTAACACATATTCAACCGACAGAGAGTTAGAATGATTGGATTATAATAGCTTTCTCTAAGTGAAGCTGAGAAAAAGATCAGCATAGGAAAAATATATGGTAGTAGATATTACTTTAACCAGCTCATAAATCTTGTGACTTGGGAATCATGAAGACTATATGCTCAGTTCCACGACGCATTCAATTGGAAACAGGACCGATTTTTCATGAAAAGAGGGGCAAAAGGAAAGAAAAAAGAAAAATTGAAAATGCAAGAAACACCAAACCATCAGTAAACAAATTTTTACTGAAAGTCAATATACAGTTCCTATATTAAACTTGAAGAAATTTATAATGTTCATATACATACAGAGATACATAGCATATGCATATTCAGATGCAGCCTGCAGGTATTCAGGTAAGAACCTAAAGATGCAGCTCAGTGAGGACGTGAATAACCACCAATCCCAAACGTTCAACCTAGTTGAGCCTTTCTTTTGATTTCAATTATTAGTTATCAGAAAATTTCTCCAGATGATGCTATTCTGGTAACTTTCTATTTTGTTAGGAATTAGAATAATATTACTAGTGTCAAAAAACATAGACAATTAATGTTAGATATGTACTGATATGATAGCAATGATATTGAAATTCATCTCTACAATTTTCTGTCTTCTTCCTCTCCCACTCTCTTCTCTTACCCTTACACGTAAACTCATAGAACTTACCAGCCGAGGAATCTCCTTATATTCATATCGCAAATACTTGGCAGCCAGTTCGTCTAAACTTCTCTTTATCCCAATACCACCCTAAACATGGAATTCAAATAATGTGAACACAAAGAACCTACAACTCCATTCTCAAACTCATCAACAAAAGCTTATAAGCAACCTGTACTGGCAATCCAGGTGGTTTGTTGATCACAATTATTGCCAGATCCTGAAAAGTGTGCAAGGAAAATATACTTTTCAATTTTCATACAGCGGCAATACAACCTATAGAAAATTAAGAATCCAACTGCACATAAAAATGAAAATTTTTATAGAGATTAACACCTTATATAACTCAAGGCCACGGATAAATTTCATTTCTTCATTGCAGAGGTTCTGGTTCTCAGGTTTCGATGAGGAGGTCTTCACATCAACTGTTGTTGGAAGGAATATTTTATCGCCTATGCCCATCAGATCCTTAGCCCCTACCTTTAAAAAATACAAATTGTAGTAAAAACAGAGCGTGCATCAAAGGAGGGTAAAAAAAACCTTTCTGAAAAATGATATAAACAAGTAACATGAGAAATCACATTTACCCTTTTGAGTTGAGATGATCCAGTTTCTTCAGCTAAGCATTCTTTTCGAACCTGAATAAAAATGCAAAGAAAAGAAATAGATTGAACATATGCACATTGATGCGTAAATACAAGATTAAATCACCACTCTTCGGACTTCACTCAATTTCAAGTGCTGGCTGGTTTAATGAACAAACAAACAATCCGATAACAAATTAGACGTGTCAAATCTTGATATAAATTACTGATACATTTTATTTTACACCAATCAAGAGAAACACAGAGTGAATTGATCTCTTCCTCCTCCAAATTTTGCCATCATTTGGTAATAGTTAATCAACGATTTAATTTATAGAAACCAGCTGCCAATGAGTGAAAAAGTGAGTGGCTAGATAATATTTTCGTCCATTGAAATGTCTGCTTAAAAATGAATCGTATCAATCATCATTATTTATTAGTTTTCTTGTGATATTGTCCCAATTAAATCCACGGAATGCATTAGTTTTCAAAATTCAGAAATAGCGGGATTTTTTCCTTCTGAACAGTCAACAGACATATATTTGATCTCGTTTTAGAAATGAGCCAAGCCAACTGAGAACTACTCTCTGCTAGGCTCGAGCTCACTCTGTGTGAGTGTGTTTTAGAAAATGAACCTGTCTTAGGCGAAAGAGCTTATGAACAAGGGACCTGGGGAGTTGAGGGCAGCACTTAAGGATCCATTTAAGTGCCGTCACGTCATTGGTAACCACTCTGGCTTTGGTGTCCGATTGACGGCCAGCAAGTTCTTTTCCGATGGAAGAACCGTCGAAGGTAGGAGTGAACGCCGGTAGAGTGAGCCATTGGTTTTCCTTTTCCCCCTCGCTATTGTTTCCCCCGTCAGTATTAATGGTGGTAGCAGTACCATGATAATGTCGAAGCTGGTGTAATGCTGCGGTGACGGTAGTTTCGACGGCGGGAAGCCGCCACCGGAATTGACGGAGGAGAAATTGATCCGCCATGGTTAGGGTTTTGATATGGGTTTTGACTGTTTACAACCGGAGAAATATCAGCGAACTCGGATGACTTTCTAACGGTGGCACTATTGTTAGAAAGTCAAAATCAAAGTCAACAAATTTTTATACTTCATCCGTCCCAATTATATGATCCATTTTTCTTTTTTTGAGATATTCAATTATATGATCTACTTTTATATTCATTTATTATAATTATACTCTCATTTTATCTTTCCAATACTACTTTTAATACACACTATAAATTAAATAAGGGTATTCTTAGAAATTTGTTTGCATAATTATTATTTCTCATACTATTCTTAATTCGTGTGAAAATACAAAGTGTATCATATAATCGGGATGGAGGGAGGATATAGCAAAACCTCAATAAATTAATATTATTGGGATTAAACAAAAGTATTATTTTTACGAAGTTATTAATTTATCGATTAATTAATAATTTATTAATTTAATGAGTATTTTTATGTTTATATTGTAATTTGTGCATAATTTACAATTGGAATATATCATGCATAATAAAAATACGTTGGTTTCAATATTTAACAATATGTTGAAAATTTTAAATAATTATATTTCAAAATTATTTATCATTTATAGGGAACATAAAAAGTCAATTAGAGTTTTACTAATGTATAACCTCCATCTGATTCTTCACAAAGAAAAAGAAAAAACAAATTGAGTTTGGATTGATAGTAAAGAAAAAGCAAAAAACTTTGAATACATATTTTGTGAAAGAGATGAATTGAGAAAAAAGAATATTTGTTAATTTGAGTTATAGCTATGAAATTTAATGAATTTCAATAATTATTAATTTATATGTTCGTTGGCCCTTAAAGATTTCCAAAAAAATTATTATCTTACAAATTTAGCGAAGTTATTAATTTAGTATATATGCCCGAGTTGGGACCTGAGATTTTTATTATTTAATTGAGGTTATTAATTTATCGAACATTAATTTATCAATGTTTTACTATACTAAGGGAGATGTTCTGATACCCACTGTGGGTACTTTACGGTATCCACACTCTAGAAAAAATTTTCTATGGATCCCATTGGCCCCCACCATTAGGGAATAATTATGCATTATTCATCTAACTTAACGTAAGTATTAAAAAAAATTTTAATTTTTTTAACGCTGGCATGATGCCACGTCAGCGTGGGCACGACAATTATATTGCCAACGCTGGCAATAGAACGCCAGCGTATACACTAAGGCCATCTTCAACGCCAGCTTCAATTGCAGGGGAGCTATAGTGATCCGGCAGTAGAGAGATAGGAAGGAGAGAAAATAGTGGGACCCATACTTGTTTAAATTTTTATTTTTTAATCACTTTTATCTCAATTATTCCATTTTTTTCTCCACTTTTTCTTCATTGATACCCGTACCACGTCCAGATATAGACATCCGTCTAGAATTATTCTACTACTATTTTATTATTATTTTTGAATTTATCTCTATCTCTCTCATCTTTTTTATTTTTCCCTACATTTCATTCCATTCATTTTCCATTTACTTTATAATAAAATAATATTTCTCTTCCTATCTCTCTCCTCTCTCTCTACTGCCGGATCACTGTAGCTCCCCTGCAATTGAAGCTGGCGTTGAAGAAGTACTAGCACAAAAGATAGGGGTTTGACATTTTTTTACTAGGCATTGTATTTACCAAAAAAAATTTAATCACATTTTTCTTAAATTTTCATGTATTTTTTATTTTTTGAAAAAAAAAACCTTGTCTTGTATTTCAATTTTAATGCATTTGAATCACATTATTGTATCTATGCAATAATATTAATGTCTAATGTCTATTATTTTTCTTTGATAAGTGATTGAAAATTGCTTACGCGGCACAATTAATATTAGAAAATATCCGACGTATTGTCTAATTCTAGACATTGTTTTTGACATCTTTCACCTACAAGTTTCTTCCTTTATTTATTTATTTATTTTGGGTACAACAAGTTTCTCTCTTAAATATTATTATACTAATATTTTCTCCAAAGTCTTTATTGTAGAGATTCGGGTCAATTATTATAATTTAAAATATGTGTAAAATAAAAATTATAATAATATATTTTCTTTTTTTATGGTAAATAGCATAAGAAATAAAATAATAAAACCAAGAACTGGATCAGAAATAATGTGTGATATAACATCTTTAAGGGAGATGACGAAGCTATATAAAAGCACATTCGGTCAAAAAAGTATAAAAGCACATTATTTCATCCCCGTTTGGTTATAAATTTTTCCTTGATTTTGCGTGATTTAATGGGAGAGATATGGATGGGAGATTTAAAAAGATCACACACGATAATAACACGGATTGAAGGGATAATGAGTGATTCTGTCAAAAGATCAAGGGTGATAATAACGGCAAATTATGCATGGGTTGAAAATTAGATATTTGTGTTTGAGTTAGAAATATAAATAAAATATTATTTTTTAATTCTGAAAATTATAAGATTGAACGGGAAACTGACCTCATTTTATTAATATATAGATTGGAAAACTTTTCTAATACAATGTCAACTTCTTTGGCCACATAGACATGATAGTTGTTGTTGCATTCGAGATGATGTATAGTGAAAATAATAGGGGAATGTGTGAAAGAGATGCGAATTTTTTTTTAATACAAATGAAATTGGGGATCATAAGGGTGGGGTGGGGTGTCTCGAACCCGGAACAAACCAGTAAGAGGGTACCTTACCACTAGACCAAACCCTTTGGACCAAATTTAGACATGTACTCAACCCGAAATTGGCATTTTTCCATTTACTTGATCTAAAATTTTTATTAGCATGCCTTGACTTTTCTTTTCGGAAAATATTTATATAAATTTTTTATTTACAAAGTTAGAAATGGAAAATCAATTCAAACTCCAACAAAAAATGATTCAAATAAAAAAAAAAAGAATCGATTTATTGATCGATTCATAGGTCAATATATGTAGATAAAAAAAAAAAAAAAAACAAGTTGGAGTTTTATTTCCGCACTCCTCATTTTTTGGTTTTTTTTTTTTTCCTCCTCTTGGACTAAACTCAAAAGTTGATTTTAGTCAAGGCGGGGAGGTTTCCTCCACAAGCAAGAAAAGTGAAATATATGTATGTTCTCAAATACAAAAGCGCTCTCAAAGGTTTTTAAAATCTCCTCAAAATTTCAACCAAATCGTCAATTTTTCCCAAAAAGTCTTAATTCCTAATCACCATCAACCACCAGGTAATTTTTTTTTTTAATGATCGGATTCCATTATATAAAAGTGGTATACTAATTTTAATACTAATTTTTATATACATTCAAAAATATTAATTTGCCACATTGTTGCTTAATCAGATCCCTTTTCTGAGCTGTTATTTATTCGGCATAAATACAAAGCAAAAAGGATTATTTATTTTTGTAACACATTTTATTTGTCCAACAGTCCCATCTACCTACAAACATATATATAGTTTGATTTTTTTAAAAAAGTGTGATTAACACTGTTAAAAAAAGTAAATTTTACATTTGATTTTCAATTATACTCCTCCTACATTAAATGATAAAACAATATATTTATATTGATAACAATTGGTTACTATCCCCATCCCACAAAAATATGCCTAGTTTGACTTCCACATACTTTAATATATACTAACCCCATCCCACAAAAATATGCCTAATTTGACTTCCACATACTTTAATATATAGTAATTGACATTGCTTTATTTATTTTTGCAACACATTTTATTTGTCCAACATTCCCTTCTTCCTATAAACATATACATAGTTTGATGAAAAATTTAAAAAGTGTGATGAACACTGTTGAAAAAAAGTAAATTTTAGTTTTGATTTTCAAATATACTCCTCCTACATTAAATGATAAAACAATATATTTATATTGACACCATTGCATACTATTCCCATCCCACAAAAATATGTCTAGTTTGACTTCCACATACATTAATATATGGTAATTGACATTGTTATTAGATAAGTAAATTATAATTGCGCTTTTTAATATGTCTCTATAGTAATGACGATGATGGATTTTTATTAATAACAATGCACACTAAATAAAGTCGAATGAAAAATGAAGAAACTAAATATACACAAATATAGAAAGTGACATATATTCCCAGATAAATAAAATAGGAAAATAAGTCTATTTTTATGGGATTGAGAAAGTATATTAAATAAAGACATGATGGAAAAACGCTCTCGCTCTCCTACACACTCTTCCATGTACACATTCATACACACTCCGCTCAAAAATTCGTGTGGGGCATATAACCCCCGCCATTAGGGGGCAATTATGTATTAGTCATCTAACTTATCGTAGATTCCAAAAAAAAAATTTTAATTAAAAAAAATAAAAAAAAAAAAATTTTTAGATGACGTGGCGCTATCACGTGGCGTCACGTCATGGAGTATACACACTCTCCTACACACTAGTGTGTAGGAGAGCACCAGGCGATGGAAAATGAAGAAATTAATCACACAAATATGAAAAGTAACCTATATTTTAAAAGACTAAGTCTAGATTGGACAATTGAAATTGACATTATCAATTACTTGTGTGATGTGACATACTTTCATATGTTGAATGCGAAAATACTTATTTTTGGTATGACATCAGAAATTTACTTCTTTTATAACTATCATAGTTTGATACTGGTTATAATATTTTAAAAATTGGAATTTATTGATATCACACCTTTTAATTCTTTAGCATTATAATTTGATACTTTGGATATTTTATGATACTTTTCATTAAATGTTAAGTAATTGTTATTATTTTCTCATATTGAAGTAAAAATTATTTTTTAAAGAGAAAAAGTAAAAACCATTTTTAAAAATTCATTAATTAATTGCTTAATGCAATATGCATCTCCACATTGCTCAATAAAAAATGACACTTAAAAATCTCACTTAAAAATATTAATATAAAATATTTCTGCCTGAATTATTCATTTTTGAAACCGATAAACAATGAAAGTCAACATTTTTCTTTCTTTTTTTTTTTTTATTTAATGTTGGACAAATCAACATATCTTTTTGCAGCAGAGAGTATGTTTTACTGTTTTATAAGATGGAATTTGTCTAAATTCAGTCCAAATTTTGTGACCCGATTCATCGAACCTCCGTTGTCATATCCGTAATCAGTCGGCTAGTGCCCCGAGGTCTAAACATCGTACTCCCGCGCTGCTTTCTATTTTCCAAAGGAATCATATTTTCATTTCTACCCTTCCGAAAGCGCATAAGATCCTCCCTGGTTTTAAGTCATGGTCTCCTCAATTATCATCCAAGCTGTATAACTCTCAACGCTAGATCCTAATCTTCGCCGCCGCTCAGGAGATGGCTTCCGGCGAGTTCCGGCCACTGGACGAGAAGTTACTGGTGGAGTACGTGAAGGCCACTCCGGTATTGGCTGAGAAGCTGGGTAATCAGTTTGATAAGCTGGAAATCAAAGAAGTAGGCGATGGGAATCTCAACTTTGTTTTTATAGTTATTAGTCCCTCTGGCTCCTTCGTCATCAAACAGGTATTAAATAATTTAAATCAGCGCTTCCTCGCCGTCATTTGCGATTCGATCAACTCGCTAGACTAACATATTTGTTTCTCTTATTATTTGGCTATCTGAACCAGACAATATGTTGAAATTGGGAATTTAGGATGAAGAAATTTTAATCCATCTACCCACGGACCGGGGTACTTTATGAGGCTTTAGATTTAAGAAACGAAGGGGATACTATCAGTATCGTAGTTCCTGTAATTTCTTATAGAATGAGGGTTTCAATAATGTTGACATCCTATTTCTATCTTACTCTAGCAAAACTTCATTAGGAACCTGCGCCTAGTTGAAATTTTACTCAAACAGAGAAAATTGTTTACAAATCAGTTTGTTTAATCTATAGAACAACTTTGGAGTAGAACATCTTCAAAGGTGTGTTGAGCTTTAAGAACTTCTTTCACAGAGCTCAAATATCATTTCTCAATGACACCGAGGAAAAACTGTACTTTCGTTCCTTCTAAAACTAGTTTGTAAATTTTGGCAGGCTATTCCATATGTTCGCCTTATAGGGGAGTCATGGCCAATGGCGAAAGAACGTGCCTATTTTGAAGCGATGACACTAAGAGAGCAACGCCGCTTGTGTCCCGACCATGTTCCGGAGGTTTACCATTTTGACAGTTCAATGTGTTTAATTGGTATGCGGTACATCGAGCCTCCTCATATAATCCTAAGAAAGGGATTGGTTGCTGGGATTGAGTATCCGTTGCTCGCAGAACACATGTCGGACTATATGGCTAAAACTCTGTTCTATACTTCCCTACTGTATCTTACAACAACAGAGCATAAAAGTGCAGGTAAGCAATTTGAATGTTCTAGGTGCTGTTGGAAGTAGTCAGATTGTGTATCAAGTCATCAGGTACTGTTGGGAGTAAGAATATACCTCCCAGGTTAATTTCGCACGTTCATGGAGAAATCGATCCTCATTAGTGAATCGTAACAGTATTAAATGCTTGGATATGCATGTCTCATTTGTACCTCAATGCTTGTGCAGTTGCTAAATATTGTGGAAATGTGGAGTTATGCAGACTCACTGAGCAGGTTGTATTTTCTGACCCTTACAAAGTGTCTGAACATAGTCGTTGGACATCTCCGTATCTTGATTCTGATGCTGAAGCAGTTCGGACCGATAACATTTTGAAGCTTGAAATTGCTGAGCTAAAATCCAAGTAATATGCAATGTCAAATTTTGATTTTTTACACTGCAATTTCTTTGTTAATATTCAAAAAGATGGCAAATTTTTCCTTACATTTGTTTGCTGACCTTCCAGATTCTGTGAAAGAGCCCAAGCTCTTATACATTCTGATCTCCATACAAGTTCTGTCATGGTGACTAGAGATTCAACTCAAGTTATAGATCCAGAATTTGGTTTCTATGGGCCTATGGGATTTGATATAGGAGCTTTTGTTGGGAATTTGATTTTGGCTTACTTTGCACAAGATGGGCATGCTGTTGATGGGAATGACCGAAAGGTATATACTCACTCCACATTCCTTTTCGTCATTTCTGTTTTTCTGAGTTTCTAGATGTAATGCTTCCCCCATATATGTCTTCTCATGATACTTCTATACTTAACTGTATATTTAGTTTTCAGTATATGCAAGCAAGAATGCTTATTCATCCAGATTCAATAGCTTCTGGGTTGAAAAAGAATTTTTTTCTAATGCAGCCGTATAAAGTATGGATTTTGAAGAGTATAACAGAGACTTGGAACCTCTTCTACAAAAAGTTTACCGCTCTTTGGGACAAACACAAGGATGGCCCTGGAGAGGCCTATCTGCCAGCTATTTATAATAATCCAGATGTACGGTCTCTGGTAAAACAGAAGTACATGAAAGAGCTTTTTCACGACACTCTCGGATTTGGTGCTGCAAAAATGATAAGGTTAGGTTGGTGTGTTTGTTACTTTAGATCTTTAATAACTGAAACTGATGAACATAAATAAATAACTGATCTACAGGAGAATTGTTGGGGTGGCTCATGTGGAAGATTTTGAATCAGTCAAGGAGGCTAAAAAGCGAGCAGATTGTGAACGAAAAGCTCTTAATTTCGCCAAGAATCTTCTAAAGGAGAGAAGAAATTTCCAAGGCATTGGTGAAGTGGTTTCTGCAATGGAGCAACTAGATTCACAATAAGGTACCACACATTTCAGCATGTATGTATTTGTGCAGTGGAAGGCTTGTCCAAAAACCTAATATAGTGTGTGTGTGTGTGTGTGTGTGTATTTGCCAATTTTATGTATTATGTATACTCAAATAATGTGAAAAAGACATTGGGAAGGTTATATGATGAAGCACCTTACCAATAGGAAAAGTAAATATGGTCACCTAAATGTAAAGCATCATAAGGCGCGTATAAAATGATGCTAAAGAGCTCCATATTATATTCGAAATCTTATGTTGCAGTTTTCGATCTAATTCGTCATCCAGCTTTCTTTACATTGGTGAGCTAGTATATGACACCAAGAAGAGACACCTTTTTGTCGTGTCTTGCTGGCTTTGCAGCTTCAAATTTCCACGAAGCAAGAGAATCAAGTCACCATAGGGAGAAATTAGAGTTAAAGGCATGAACTAATTTGAGAAGCTTAAATTAATTAATACTTGAGCCAATGATATTCCTCTCTGTCTCCTCATAAAACTTAAAAGTACCAATATGAGTAAGTTTAAATTTGAAAATTATGGACAAAGCCAAGGGCAAAAACCTCCCATCTAACGTGTTCTAAGAGCATAAATTAAAAATTTTTCTGCAATGTATTAGCCAAGAGTTAACTATGGACATGATAATAACATCAACGACTCCAAAAGGATTGATTCAATTTGGCAAAAACAACGTTGATGTGTAAAGATTGATGTTTCTGCTTTGTCACACTTTACATTATTTGTACTTATACTTCATTCAATTTACGTTTACATCCGTTTAAAATACTCATAAAAACTCAAAACTTGACCTTACCCATTAATCAAGTTTTACATTTTCAAGAACATTGATAATGTCTACTAATGTGTGGAGAAAACTAGTAGGGCATGTCCTACCACAAAACCCTATTTTGTGGGTTGAGAACTCTATTTTGCAGTTTTAGAATCTCTATCATACATTGATCTCCAGTCCAGAATTATATCAAATGAACAGCAACATGTTATCTCTATTTAGGGTGAGGCTAATGCACCCCCAAATTTATTGAGTAGACACATATATCAAATTATTCTCATTTTGCCATTCATTTCTTTTTTTTTTTAAATAATTTTTTGGGTGTTTGACATGTGTAGGCCAAACAGCTACAAACCTTTAAAAAAAAACCAACAACAACAAACAAAACGAGAAGTTTTAATGGCAGCTTGAAGATAACGGTGAAGAAGCTACCATTAATAGCAGCTTCAAACTTGGAAAAGTTTTTTTTTTAAAGCTTTAATGGCAGCTTGAAGATAATGGTGAAGAAG
Source organism: Jasminum sambac (assembly GCA_018223645.1). NCBI lineage: Eukaryota > Viridiplantae > Streptophyta > Magnoliopsida > Lamiales > Oleaceae > Jasminum > Jasminum sambac. The sequence continues at coordinate 22,008,431 of CP073648.1, read as the reverse complement.
CTACCATTAATAGCAGCTTCAACCTTGGAAAAGGGTTTTTTTTCTTTTTTTTTTTTTTTGGGTGTTCGGCAAGCACAGGCCGAACACCTTTAAGCTACCATTAACAGTAGCTTGAAGAAGCTCAAGCGTCCAAGCTGCTGCCGAAATGGCTGAAATGGCAACTTGGAAGAAGCTGCCAAGAAGCTGCCATTAATGGTAGCTTCATCTTCTCCCCCCTTTTTTTGTGTTTTTTGTTTTTTGGTTGAAGGGCAAAATGGAAAGTTTGTGGAATGGGGGGTGCACTCAGCAAAAACTTTGGTGCATTCAACCTCACCCTTCTATTTATTCTTTTGAACAATTAATTTTTACTGACGATTATGTAATTAGGTATTCTAATGAACAACATAAAAAATACAAAATAACATAATTTATTATTAAATACTAGACAATTAAAACAAATATATTTTATTAACAAAAGATAATAGAATTTCAAAAAATTAATCACAAATGGAAATAAGGGTATGTTCTTTGTAGATTAAATTTAGTGTAGGATATGTGGTTGAAAATTAAAAATAGAGTATTAAAAAATCTAAAGTAATTATTAAATCAATGAATGAATGGTTAAAAATGATGAAAGAGAAAAAATAGATTTAATTTGATGAGATTTAATTTGAATAGAACATAATTTGAGAAGGGAAACTCCAAAAATGGAGTTCAACTATTCAACGCTGCATTTTGCAACTGCAAAATGCAATCCCATCGGGCATCATTGAACTATCTATATATGAGGCAAAATGTAGTCCGGTGGAAGATCTGCCCAGGGCATTTGTAATAGTTCTATTCTCAATGTCAACATTAAGTGGCAATGATGCGGGGATGAAAAAACTTACATGAAAGTATTTAGAACATCTTCAATTGCAATGTGAGTACTTAAAATTAACTGAAATGTCTACTAGAATAGACAATAGACATGGAAAACATTTTCCGATGGTTGATGATTGGTGACAATATACATGAAAAACATTTTTCGATGATTGATGATTATGACCAAGTCTTGCATATGTGGCAAAAGAAAAAAGAAATAGGCAATGTTAAAGGACCTTTTACATCCGGACATTGGCTCTCACATGGTGACTCAACCCACTATTACAATTTCTTATAAAAAAATATTGTTATAAGTTAATTGTAAGCCCATGTTAGGATTGAAGTTTTTACACATTTTTACACAATTTTATCAATTCTTTCTAAATTTAAATTTAATCAAACCAATCACATCCACATACACATATCTCATAGAAATTATATATACTACACAAATATCACATATTTAACTTCACTCATTCTCTCTCCCATTTCACATAAAAATCTATAAAAAATTCAATCCTAACATAGCTCAATACTTGAATGGTAGGAGTTGAAACAGTTTGATATGAAATACCACAAATACCCTACTTCTCTCTCACACACACACACAGAGTTGTACTCCAAACTTTTAAAACTGAGATTTACTGTGTTTTATAAGTATCATAATATGATACTTTTGAAGTATCACAATCTGATACTTTATTATTTGTATAATATGTACTGTATAAAATGTATCATTAAAAAAAAAAAAGATTCATAAAATATAAAGTATCATAATATGATACTTTCTGAGTCACCACCATCATTTACTATTGTCACCATTGCCGCCACCACTACCAAACAAGTTCAACAGACGTCGACGACGGTGGTGATGGTGGCGAGCAAAGGTGTTGACTTATAAAGTATCATACTATGATACTATCTCCACATTTCTTTTTAATTATCATAGTAAATCTCATTTTGTGATGTAATTGTAGTGGTAAGTGCATTTAATCCTTAATTTTAAAAATGAGAGAGAAATATGATGCATTAATTATGTAGAGGGTAGCGGGAATTGGGAACCATTTGAGATTATATTTGCACTTAAAACATCTCTTCCTTGAACATACCACAAGCTAGATTGCACAGCCGTTTATTGAATTGCCGCATATCCAAGAATATACATTAATCATTAGAGATGCTCTTATTATGGTACAATACCTAGAACAATGTCTTTTCTGAGAAACCATTCTATACATATATTTAATTCTTTCCTCTATTTTCTTCATATTTCAGCTCTATTTGAAATTGCTATTTTTCCTGGTCAAAAACAAAAGGAGAAGAAAGAGAGAAATTTCTGTCTTTAAAGAACACCTTGATGGTTCACTAATTTATAATAATAATTTCAATACACATGTATTTATAGTACCCATCTTCATTATTGACTAAACAACAGGAATGTTATGTTCCCATCGATGGGAACATAACATTCGTACTATCGGACCATTTTGATGGCTTATTCGATCTCCGTTTTGAAATTCGGGACCAGATCTGGAATCAGCACGGCGAGGGGGAATGCCAGGAATTTTCCGAATTTTTTTCGGTAACACCGTAGCCGCCGTGACCACCGGTCAAAATTTTGGTAATATTTTTGGCCCAAAAACATTGTGAAAAGTTTGACTGACAGTCACGGCGGCCACGGTGTCGCCGGAAATTCCTAAAACTCCCTCTCGCCGTGCTGATTCTAGATCTGATCCCGAATTTCAAAACAGAGATCTAATGAGCCATCAAAATGGCTCGAGCGTTCCTTAAATTGAGGAATACTCGAGGGGAACATAACATTTCCGGACTAAACAATATGCCAAATTAATTATGTAATTTAAAAGGGTAATTATCGCAGAACGTTCCTATTATTTTAGAAGACATATATAAATTAAATAAAATTTTTTTTATAAAAATATTGATATAAAAACTTTGCCTCTTAGATATGCATTTATTTTTCTCAAAATGGGATTGATTTACATCTTAAAATGATATTTGAATTTTTTCTACAATATATATATATTTTATTTTTCGTTACTGTATAGATTTTGTCTTTAGTTTTTAAAATATACAGATAAAATTGTCATTTTACAAGGCTGTGGAAAATGTTATGGACGTAAAGGGTGTTTAGTGCAAAGAAATGATAATTTGAGGATGGAAATGCCCAAGATTTTAAATGTAAAAATAATTTGCATAACATGAATGAAACATAAGAATATTTTGTGCCAATGTACTTCAAGACACTGGAGGAACCTTTGTTGCTGCTTTTTCCATTTACCAGCTCAGCTTCTTGGAGCCATTTGCTGCTGAAGCACTTGCACTTCTTGAGGTTCTCCGTTTCACTACTCATTCACATCTACATGTTTCTAAAATAGAGTGCGACACAGTTCAGGTGATTCAGGCTTTAAAGGCGGCAAATTCATTGGATGCAAGTGGCATATAATGAATGATATCGTATAGGATCTCCAGTCTATTAGGTATGGGTTGTGCTATCGTATTTCACGTGGAAATAACCATGTTGCCCATAATTGCGCGGCTATGCAATTGCAAGAAAATGTACTTTTTTCTGGAAAGATTGCCTGCCCATTGTAATTTCCTCTGTTATAGAGATTTGAGATAAATGAAATTACATGTATTTTCGTTCAGAGAAAATTGTCAATGTGGAATAATAGTCTAGCAGAGCCAAAATTATGAGGATTGCAGTTGCAAAAATTTGCGTTGAGCTTCACGTGGGGCCACAGGTGCTCCTTTTGGCGACTAACGATGCGTGGAAATTTCCTATAAATTGAGTTAGTTTCTATGGTATGTGACTTGGGTGGAAAATTTGAGAGCTTAGTAGTTAGAGTTTTATTTTTATTTTTTATTTTTAACGCTTTGGGTGTTATTCAAAGGGTAGAAACTAAGTGTGAGATAGTTTGATCTATTTTTCTGTGTAATATTTGGGGATTGGTTGAGTGAAATTCTATATGGTTGTAGTTTTATCATTATAGTGAAAAGTTTTGCAGTCTGAAATTTCTATTATTTTTATTTTTATATCCCGTTTATTTTCTCTAAATAAAGATCCCAAGGGCTTAAAATTAGGGAATTTGCGAGAATTTGCAAAAATTCCCAACAAGTAGTATCAGAGCATCAGGGTGGAGTGCAAACTAATATGGCAAGGTACGAAGTGGAGAAATTTGATGGAAGAATAAAGTTTGGCTTGTGACAAGTACAAGTCAAGGATGTCTTGATCCAGGCTGGACTACATAAAATTTTGAAGGAAAAACTAAACTCCAATTCTAACAAAGATCCTGTAAAATCAGTTGTTATCGGATCAGATAGTGGTATCGTCAAATCTGGGATGAGCAATGCAGATTGGGAAGAACTGAATTTGAAAGCCGCAAGCATAATACGTCTTTGTCTCACCAAAAAGGTCATTGCAAATGTTGATGGAATATCTTCTACGAATGAGCTCTAGGAGAAGCTTGAGGAACTCTATCAAACAAATAGTATTTCAAATCGATTGTATCTGAAGGAGCAATTTCATTCTTTGTGAATGAGTGAAGGTATGAAAATTTCAAATCATTTGAGTGCTCTCAACGACATTGTTTCTGACCTGGAGTCTATTGGAATAAAAATTTAAGATGAGGATAAAACAGTGCATCTCATCTGGTCTCTTCCATTGTCCTATGAGCATATAAAGCCGATTTTGATGTATAGGAAAGAAACTGTAAGTTTTTCAAAAGTTACAAATAAGTTCAGAAGAAAAGAGATTAGGTGAGAGAAATAATTTTTATGAAAATGCATTACCTATTGAAGAAAAGAGTAAGAAAGGGAACTCCAAAGAGTGTAATTTGTTGGAAATGTGGACTAATTTGTCACGTGAAGAAATATTCTCCAAAAGGTAGAGCAGATTCGACTAACTGTTGCTAGAAGATGGACAATCCATCTCTCCTGGTGGAGGACGGTGGATCTGTGCTATGAGTAAGATGGTTATCCTCATGGCATGCCGCTAATTGCCATGGTCAAATAATGTGTTCTTACTCGAGACTCAGCACAGTTGCACATGGGCATTTGCTTGACAGGATACAAAGTGTGCAGGTGTGTGGTGGTATTTTTAATGTCGATGGATGATGAGCTCTTTGGGTAGCTAAGTGAGAGGGTTGCACTATAAATTTTAGCAAGTTTTATTTCGATATTGAGTCAATGAAATCTTAGAATTAGTGATTAATTCTAAGTGGTTATACTCATATGGTGGAGTATGGGATTAATTGTCAAAGTGTCAAAGGTTTGCCGACTATTTCTCAGGTATTAGGGTCAAGAGTTAAAGAAGAGATGGTAAGATTTTGGCTCATTTTTGACAAGGTAGAAAAAAAGGCACAAGCAAATGTATTGTGTTCAAAAATAAAAAAAAATTCTTAGTTACGCAATATGTTCCAAGCTTTTGGGATTATTTGTATGGATTAGAATTTTATTTATTAAACTTTAAATAAGTTTTTAGTGACTCAAATTATGTGCATCTCACGGGTTGTTTGACAATAATGAATGCTGTTATTTTTTATTTGCTTGATATTGAGATATATATTCTATCAAAATTTTTATAGAATTCATTCATTACTTATATTAATTAAGTTTATTGCTAATCAATATTCGGTTTATTTTTTTATAGTACGATTCTAATACTATTAACATTTATCAAAATTCCCTATTTGTTCATAAATTAGTCTCCCGTGCAATGCACGGGTGAAACAACTAGTTATCTAAAAGAGCCAAAACTATGAGGATTGCAGTTGCAAGAATTTGAGTTAAGCTTCACATGGGATCATTTGAATTGTTTCCTACTTTCCTTAATTGAATTTGAAGTTGCAAGAGAAACAAATTTATTTGGAATTAATTAGGCTTTATGACTCCTAATGCAATTGAAATTGTTTCTCACGGGTGTTCCTTTTGCCAACTAACAAGTGGTGGACATTTCCGATAAATTGAGTTAGTTTCTCTTCTTTCAGGGTGTGTGATTTGGTAGGAAAAATTGAGAGCTTAGTCGTTATATAGTTTTTTTTTGTAATTTTTTGGGTGTTATTCAAATGGTAGAAAATTAGGTGTGAGATAGCTTGATTTTTTATTTTTTTTTTTTTTTTTGTAATACTTGGAGGTTAGGTGAGTGAAATTCTATATGATTGTAGTTTTATCATATAGTGAAAAGTTTTGACAGTTTGAAATTTCTCTTATTTTTATTTTTATTTTGATTTATTATCTCTAAACAAAGATCCTACGGGTACAAATTCCCGATAGTTAATTTCAAAGCTAAGAGCACGTCCATTGCAAACATGAATCGGGCATCCTACGTGGGGGAATGAGAGTGATACAAAAAAATTTGTGGGTCCTATATTTTCTTCTTTTTTTCTTACTTTCCCCACTTTTTCTCTACTTTTTTCCCATTTTTTCTCCATAAATTCCTATATCATTTCTACATTCCTACATTCACTTTCACATCGTCCGCTATTATTTTATTATTATTTTTTAATTTATTTCTACATCTCCCCTATTTTTTTACTTTTCATTTTCTTTTTCACTACGCATAATCTATTTCATTTTTAATTAAAATCATCATCTTCTCTCTATCTCTCTCCCTCACACTATCCTCCTAATCCAGATCTCTAATCAAGATGCTCTAAACAGAGAATTAGCCATTTTCTTTAGATTCAAAGTTCCTTTGTTATTCCCGTAATTATGGTCTCAATAGTTAGGGGATGTTTGATTGGGTATAAAGTTAATGTGTGCGGTATTCCGTGTAAAAATATGTGGTTAATATTATTTTGGGAAATGTATGTGTGATTGAAAATGAGTATGATGTATACGGAATTACGTGATGAGAAAGTTTTTACCAAATAGAACAAGGCCTCAATTCTCTCCAAATTTATGTCCCGATTCGTTGTACCTGCTCCGTTATCATGTTCGTCCCCTGTTTCGGTGCCCAAAAGTCTAAACACCATGCTCCACGCTCCATTCAATTTTCCAAAGGAATCATATTCTTCCATTTTTACCCTTCTCGATAGCACATAAAACCTCCACCCAGTCAGTGGTCTTCTCAATTATCCAAACTGTTTAACTCTGAACGCGAAATCCCAGTCTTCGTCGTCGCCGCCGCCCACCACCAATAGGAGATGGCTTCCGGCGAGTTCCGGCCACTGGACGAGAAGTTACTGTTGGAGTACGTGAAGGCAACTCCAGTATTGGCTGAGAAGTTGGGCAATCAGTTTGATAAGCTGGAAATCAAGGAAGTAGGCGATGGGAATCTCAACTACGTGTTTATTGTTATTAGCCCCTCTGGCTCCTTCGTCATCAAACAGGTAAGAATTCAGTGCTTTCTAGCCATTATTGCAATTCGATGATTCGCGAGAGTAACATATTTGTTTCGTTTCTTCTTCTTTTCTGTGAACCACATTTGGCATATTCATTTCTCATTTAAGCTTCAAGTTGGATCAAGAAGGGAAATTTGTTGAAAGTAAGGATGGACAATTTTATTGTGATTTGATTACGAGTCAGGATGAAGAAACTTAAACCAGCTACCCAGGGTACTTAATGAGTCTGTAGATTTAAGAAACGAAGGCAATACTAGCATTATTGGAGTTTATGTAATTTCTTATAGAGTGAGGATTTCAATAATGTTGACTTCCTATTTCAGTCTTACTCTAGCACAACTTCATTTAAACTGTACCTTTTGGAAGTTTTTATCAACCAGAGAATGCTATATAATTGTCAAATGCATTTACAAATCAGTTTGTCCAATATATAGAACAACTTCTAAATCAAGCACCTTAAAAACATAGAGGTCTGTTGTACTGAGATGTTGAGCTTTAAAAACTTCCTTCATCTCAAACTGGTTATAAACCTTCACAGGCTATTACTTACATTCGCTGTATCGGAGAGTCATGGCCAATGGCAAAAGAACGTGCCTATTTTGAAACAATAACACTAAAAGAGCATCGCCGCCTGTGTCCCGAACATGTTCCTGAGGTTTACCATTTTGATAGTACAATGTGTTTGATTGGTATGCGCTACATTGAGCCTCCTCATATAATCCTAAGAAAGGGATTGATTGCTGGGATTGAGTATCCGTTGCTCGCAGAGCACACATGTCGGACTATATGGCTAAAACTCTGTTCTACACTTCCCTTTTGTATCTTACAACAACAGAGCACAAAAATGCAGGTAAGCAATTCACAGTTCTTATACTAATAGTTCTGTACATTTACTGCCTCGAGCTTGTTGAGTAAAGCTTAAATGAGAACAAAGGCGATTTTTTGGAAGAATGTGGTCAAAGCATAGGAGATGTTATGGTGAATTGAAAATAACATTTTCTGAATTGAATTTTAGTGACGCTGTTAACGAGGCATTCATCACAATTTTTTTTTAAAATTTTTTTATCATTATCTAACTGTTATACTAGACTTAAACTGAACTAGAAGTTCCCATCAGAAAATTGTACTGGAGTGTTAGAGCAAAACCAATGCGGGGGGAAAATCCCAAATTTGGGTTTGGGTTTTTCCCCCATCTCACCCCAAATAATGTACCATTTGAAGGGCCATAAGCCCAGATTCAGGGGATTATTCTCCAAATTTGGGGCCAAACATGGCCCACAATACTTGCTTTTAGCCAATGATATAATGCCATGTTGACAAGAAAAAGTTACACTTTTCACCTTGGTGATGAATTCATTTTTTATTTTTGGAAATTAAGTTTCCTAGCAATTAATTAACATTAATTGGCTAACAACCAATTTAGATTAATTGATCAACAAATAATTGTTGGGAATTAATTAATTTAAAAAAAGATTGATGTTTTCTTAAGCTAAATGATTAAGGGTTAATGACAAACAATCGACATTCAAGCAATTTTTTTGGACTTATAGATGCACATATCAACGTCTATTTTGTTAACCATGTACATACCTAAATTTTCACTCTTATTTTTTTCCCCTTGAACATCATTTGAGAATAGGTTTTTTCCCCGTAGCTTTTTTTTGCTTAGGTTTTTTGCCCCACATTGGTTTTGCTAATGTGATATCATCGGCGGCACCCCCCCCAAAAAAAAGTTTCATGGCATTCACATGATGTCTTTTTGTAGTTAGCACCTTTGTCATTTTAGTCCTTGTTCTCTCATTATCTTCTCCTCCTCTTCATATTCGATATACATTCTATTCCCAGATTCCAATCCCTGCTACATGGAAGATATAATGATGACTGATGAGTTTCAGCTTGTACATCAAGTCCTATTGGATGACACAACATACCTTCTTCACTGATTTTGCATGTTCATGGACAAATTCATCCTCGTTAAAGAATCTTAACAATATTAGATGCTTGGTGGGAGATGTTTTGAGTAGATTGGTGAATAAGGTGTGTGATAAGGAAATTATAGAAGGTTTTAGAATAGGAAGAAACAGGGTGAGAGTCTCACATCTCCAATCGTTGATTATAGTATTTTTTTCTTGGAGAGATCAGTAGTGGGCATTAATTTAGATGAGGACAATATTGAAAGAATAGCCAACAGATTAGGTTGTGTCAAAGGGGCATGGCATTAAATTATCTTGGTCTCCCCTTGGGAGGAAATCCAAATGCTCAGTCGTTTTGGGATCCGGTGATTGAAAAAGTTGCAAGCAGATCAGAAGGGTGGCATAAAGGATCTTTGTCTAGGGGAGGGAAACTTCTTGTTCTCCAAGCAGTCTTGGGAAGTATTCCTACATTTTTTTTTTTTAATCAATTTTCAGAATGCCTAGGAAGGTGGTGAAAGTTATTGAAAGGATGATGAAGGAATTTTTTTGGGAAGGGAAAGGGGAGAATTCCAGTGGCCATTTGGTCAAATGGGAGATTGTTATGAAACTAAAACTATATTGGGGATTGGGAATAGGCAACCTAAATTTGAAAATTTTGGCTTTGTTAGGTAAGTGGTTATGGCAGTTTCCTATTAAATTGGATTCACTTTGGCATTCCATTATCTGTAGTCGATATGGCTTTCATTCAAACGGATGGGATGGTAACATTGAAGTTAGTTGAACTCCTTTGTGCACTATGGAAATTCATTGCAAGAGTACGGGATACTTTTGTATGGGATATTTTTGTGGAAAACACCAAACTTGTAGTGGGAGAGGGCGATAAAATCCACTTTTGGTTAGACAAGTGGATTGGTGATCTTACTCTTCAAGAGACTTCTCCCCGTTTATTTTGGTTATCCAATAGCAAAGACTTGGTCATATCCAATGTTGTTTCTTTCTCACATTCTTCAAGCCTGGTTTGGAATTTTGTGTTCTCTAGAAACTTTCATGATAGAGAGATTGTTGAATTCAATTCACTTTTAAACCTTCTTGAAACCACAAATCTTGACCTAATGAGCTCGGATAAACGCATATGGAAGGCGCAACTGTCGGGTATTTTTTCTTGTAAATCATTCTTGAATGGCATTTCTTGCCCCTTGTGCAATTCTTGTTTCCCACAATTCAATTTCGTTTGGAAGGTGGTGGTGCCCTAAAAAATAAAGGTCTTAGCTTGGTTGGTCTCTTTAAGGAAGGTTAACACTGTGACTTGTTGCAATCGAAAAGGCCTTTCCTCTACATCTCACCTTCATAGTGTATTATGTGTAAGAAGGCGGAGGAAAACATTGATCATGTTTTAATGCATTGTGAGATTGCTAGAGGTATTTGGAGTAGAATTTTGTGTTTATTTGGTGAGTTGGGTGCATTACCTAGAAGATGGGCTGAGTTGATATTTATTAAATGGTCATTTGGGAGAAAAAGAAAGCAAATAAAAGATATATAGAAGTTCTTTGTAATGGCAGCTGCATGGGCATTATGGTTAGAAAGGAATAGGAGAATTTTTGAGACAATTGAGCGATCAACAAAGGATATATGGGATAGCATCATATTTTTTATAGGTTTATGGGCAAGAGCAGCCGGGATCTTCAGTGGCTTAGAGAATTTTTTGTTTCAAATAGATCCTAGTAGTTCTTTATATACCATAGTTTCATGTAGGCATTAGTGTTTTTTCTTGGCTTCTGAATTTATTGTATGCTTTCACCGTTTGTTTTTCTGTGTGGATGACTCATCCACTCTCTTGGTGTTGTAATTTTTTATGATGTTATTATAAATAAAAAGCTTTGTTTCCTATATATGAAAAAAATGCTTGGATATGCATGTCTCATTGGTACCTCAATGCTTGTGCAGTTGCTAAATATTGTGGAAATGTGGAGTTATGCAGACTCACTGAGCAGGTTGTCTTTTCTGACCCTTACCAAGTGGCTGAACTTAATCATTGGACCTCTCCGTATCTTGATTCTGATGCTGAAGCAGTTCGGTGTGATAACATTTTGAAGCTTGAAATTGCTGAGCTAAAATCCAAGTAATCTGCAATGGCCATTCTTTAGACTGCGTTTTTTTTTTTTTTTTGCTAATATTTAAATAGATGTGGAATCTTTCCTTACATCTTTTTGGTAACCTTCCAGATTCTGTGAAAAAGCCCAAGCTCTCATACATGGTGATCTCCACACAGGTTCTCTCATGGTGACTGTAGATTCAACTCAAGTTATAGATCCGGAGTTCGGGTTTTACGGGCCAATGGGGTTTGATGTAGGAGCTTTTGTTGGGAATTTGATTTTAGCTTACTTTGCACAAGATGGGCATGCTGTTGATGGGAATGACAGAAAGGTGTATATACTCAGTCCACATTCCTTTTCATTGTCACCATTATTCTACCTATCTTGAGTTTTTAGACGTATGTCTTTGTCACTTTGTGGGTATATGTTTTTTCATTATACTTCTATACTTTTTCATACTTTTGTGTATATTTAGCTTCAGTCTATGTCAGCAAGAATACTTATACTCAATAACTCAATCAATAGCTTATGGGTTGAAAATGAATTTTTCTACTGCAGTCATATAAAGTATGGATTTTGAAGACTATAACAGACACTTGGAACCTCTTCGACAAAAAGTTTACTGCTCTTTGGGACAAACACAAGGATGGCCCTGGAGAGGCCTATCTTCCAGCTATTTATAACAATCCAGACGTACAGTCGCTGGTAAAACAGAAATACATGAAAGAGCTTTTCCACGACACTCTTGGATTTGGTGCTGCAAAAATGATAAGGTTAGATTCGCTTGTTGGTTGTCTTCTCCTATTTTTCTGTCATATATGTGTGAAGAGATTTGTGTTGGCCTAGAGTTTATATTGTAAGATTACTGTTGGTGCGTTTCGTCACTTTAGATCTTTAATAACCAAAGATAATGAACACAAATAACTGATTTGCAGGAGAATTGTTGGGATAGCTCATGTAGAAGATTTTGAGTCAATCAAAGAGGCCAAAAGAAGAGCAGATTGTGAACGAAAAGCTCTTAATTTCGCCAAGAATCTTCTGAAGGAGAGAAGAAATTTCCAAGGCATTGGTGAAGTGGTTTCTGCAATGGAGAAACTAGATTCACAATAAGTTAACCCACATTTTGGTATGTTTTAGTCTGTTGGGTTGAGAAATGAGATTTTATGAGTGCCGTATGAATTGACCAAGGCAGGATAAACTGTCTTTATTCGCAACTGTATTGTCCCTTACACAGTGGAAGGCTTGTCCCTTTTATTGTGGATTAGTGTGTGTTTACAATATGTTTGGCTATATTCAATAAACGCCTGTTGAGAGCAACAGTGTTTTTAGTTAAATTTGTATATATGTTTGGAATTTGTTGATTAAAAACAATTTTAAAAATAATAAACTTGTCTTTAATATATATATCAAAAATACTTTCTGAATTTACATCCAAACAATTAACTTTTTCACGGAACTCTATTGTTGAAGTAATACTATTAAAAGTTCTATAGTTAAAAACTCTACTCACAACAACAGTGCCAAAATAAACGCATAATCTACTTATATTATTGTCTTACATTGTGGGGATCGGATCGGGAGCTTACATTGCAAATGCATTACCTTACGTAATCATCAAACATAATCTTTAATCATTTCATCTTCAAAATTAATTTAGCATAGTGTGAGACTGAGCTATTGCCATAGTTGGCCTTGTGCTCCCAAAAATACCTCATCAACAGGTTTTCCTAACAACTGAAGAAAATAATCATCTTTACAGACATATCTCATTTTGTTGTTCAATGTAGCAGTAAACCCTTGTCTTAAACTGTCTGCAGTGGGTTGCTGAGACTCTAGAGCCTAGTTCAATGCTGCTCAAATTTCTGCTATTCGCCAGGAGCCATGGTTGTGAACCAGCTTCCTAGATCATAGTGGGTGAGTGAGTTTATGGGTTGAGAATAAACTTGAGGTTATTGGGGGTGGGGTTTGTGGGTTTTTGGATTATTTCATAATAATATAATTTTTATCTAATGAAAACCTAATTATTACAAGATTAACTAATACATATGAATTATAAAAACAACTCTCTAAACAATATGATTTAAATGATCCAAAATAGATTTCATGATGACCATAGTTAGAATCAAAATGTCATTTGCATTACAATTTAAAATTAAGGAGCAACGTTCACGGAGTTTGGCTATAAGTAGTTCCTTTCACCCATAACTTGCCGGGTTCTCCAGGGAATTTGGTGGAAACTAACTTGAAAATAAAGTTACAAATTGATAATTTGAAATGAATGAAGTCTATAAATTCCACATTTTCCCGACAAATTCACAACAACATCCATAATATTCAAATACCTTAACACTCTCCTACTAGAAACAATGGCTTCGACTCCCGATTGGAAGCTGAGTTTCATCGCAGCATTAGTGTTGGGGATTTGGATTTGTCAAACCACAGCTCGATCATTGAATGATGTATCAATGATGGAGAGACACGAGCAGTGGATGATACAATACGGACATGTGTACAATGATAATGCAGAAAAGGCAATGCGATTCAAAATATTCAAGGAGAATGTGGAGTACATCGAGTCTTTTATAAAGTAGGGACTCGACCTTACGAACTTGGCATCAATCGATTTGCTGATCTGACAAATGAGGAGTTTCAAGCGTCTCAGAATGGTTACAAAATGTCATCTTACAAAAAGTCACCTACAGCATCATTGTTTAGGTATGAAAATATTACTGCAGTCCCATCGAGCATTGATTGGAGAAAGAAGGGAGCTGTTACTGGTGTTAAGGATCAAGGTGAATGTGGTAAGTTAACTAACTATTCTACTGCTCATTCTTAATTTGTACTAATGTATTTTGGTTTTACCATTAAATTTGGTGTTTTTAGACTACCTATCTGCACAAAATTATAGGATGTTGTTGGGCATTCTCAGCTGTTGCAGCCACGGAAGGAATCAACCAGCTTTCGACAGGAAAATTGATTTCAATATTATCTGAACAAGAACTTGTGGATTGTGACACCAGTGAAGATATGGGATGCAATGGAGGTTTAATGGATAATGCATTCAAGTTTATCATAAAAAATCATGGCCTTACAACTGAATCAAACTACCCTTATGAGGGAACCGATGGCACCTGCAACAGCAATAAGGAATCCTCCCATGCTGCCAAAATTACAGGATATGAATATGTTCCAGCCAATAGCGAGTCTGCATTGGAAAAAGCTGTCGCAAAACAACCAGTATCCGTTGCCATTGACTCTAGTGGATCCGATTGCCGATTCTACTCAAGTGGAGTCTTCATTGGAGAATGTGGGACCAATCTAGACCATGGAGTTACAGCACTTGGTTATGGGAAAGCAAGTGATGGTACCAAGTATTGGTTGGTTAAGAATTTATGGACAACTAGCTGGGGTGACAATGGATACATTAGAATTCAAAAGGACATTGAAGCCGAGGAAGGGATATGTGGAATTGCCATGCAAGCATCTTATCCGACAGCTTAAAACGTTACGGAAGATCATATTCAAGTACAATATTGGACACGATATATTAGATACCATTAAAAAGAAACTAAAATCTAATCAATGATATACCAAATCAATCTTCTGTACAAAATGCATCTCAAATTGGATTCCTTTACTTTATGTTGTATATAATTGTGTCGATCTATTTCCTCGGGCATTTTATAAATGCCATATGTAAAAAGAAATTTTCAATTAATATATGCAAGATAATATTTGTATATATTATTTTCGTTAGAATTATTGTTTAACTCGGTTCAATCCAAGCAGGTGTCGCAGTTCTCACTTCTATCTACTTCCTGAGCATAATATTCATTTCAATAATTTGTAAGGTGAAAAAATTATTTATTTATTTATTTTCTTGAAAAAAAAAAATTATTTTCAACGTATGATGTAACGTCTTTGTGCGTGTGTTCTTCTACACATTTTTATACACTTTTTTCAACTCCACTTATTCTCTCTCCTATTTCATATCCACATATCTCGTAGACCTATATGTACTACATAAATCTCCACCATTCGATTCCACGCAATATTCTCACTCCAATATCACATAAAAACACATAAAAACTTGTTTTTATACGCATTCTAACACCCGCGTGTCTAGGAAATGTACGAGTGGTTGAAGCCCTTAATTTAATTGTACAGCTAGTTATAAACCAAACTGTAAAACTAGAAGTCTAGAATAACTCCACCAAACATTTGCTTCATGAAAATAAGCAACTTCACAAAAAAAGTTACCAAAAACATTACAAAATTTTCTTTGCTTGCTAGACTCCTACCGCTTCTATTTAGTTTCTAACTTTCTACACACAAAATCAAAACCTTTTACTAGCATTAGCTTCTTCTCCGATTCAACTATTTATCTGTGCTTCTCTTTCGGAGAAAAGGAGACATTGCACATCCAAAATTTGCGAAATGCAAACAAAAAGAAAGTAACTAATTTCGTCGTTTCAAAGCAACGTTGTCGAGCATAGCAGAAGATGACCACAGATCAGCTCCATTACAGTCAGCTACATGTAGTGTGAGCTTCAATGGCATTAGGCATAACCCTCGGCTTCTAAGATTGACCTTTCGTTTTTCATTACTTCCTTGGATTTCTTTGTTTTCCTGTACAATATGTGTATACACGAACCAATGTAATCGACCAAATATAACAAAGATGCAAGGTGCAAATTAAGGTTTGTATTTATCCGATGTTGTAAGTCAAGTAAACAATTGATGATACTGGAAATATATTGATCTTAAATATTGAGAAATAGTAGATGAGGTCAAGATTTGTTGTCTCATCTCATGTCTATGACTGTCTCATCTATTCAAAATCAAAAGACCACAACTAATTCTGTATGCAAAGTGTTTTTTATTGGACAGAATAATCAAAGAACCAAAAATTGAAACAGTAAATTTGAACTCAAAAGATCAAAAGTCACAAGTTTCTTATTTAAGAGCTTACAAGTTGCTTGAGATTCGGTTTCAACCATAAATTACACGAAAACCCATAAATTTGTTTTAAACTGCGGCCCTAAGTATAGTTCAACGATCACGCTGATTTTTCATACAAATAAGTCCATCAAACACCATCTTTATCTCCACATCTTATGCCCAAAGCACAGAAAAGCAATACCAAACAAAAAAAAAAACATTTTTTAACAATCACTAATTCCATTCATTTTCAATGTAGCTTGCCGCGAAAACTATTACATTTTTCCTTTGATCTTCATAAGGGTTTCATATTTCTTAACCTACAGTCTTAAAAGATCAATGCAAAGCAGCTACGAATGTGCGAATTTCAGATTGATAAATCTGATAAGAAATCAGAAGTTACTTACAGGCAGAGTGGAGGACGCAGGCTGCAAATATGGCGAAGAGAGAACCTGAACCTTATCCTGTAGAAACCTTATGTAACCCATTGCTTCATGTAGTACCGATGCCGTATCAGTCTGGGATTTCACATTAATAATTAATCCATTTTTCTTAAGAGTCATAATTAGTACTTAATCAACATAATTAACAACTTAATTAATCTAAGCATAATTATTTTGATTATCCGAAATGAAGGGGTGAAGAGATCAACCTTGCCAAATGGTGACACAAGTTGTTGCAATGCTGTGATTCTTTCTCCAAGCTTCTCTTTCTTCTTTCCCTGCATTGTATTACGCATCGACAAAGCAAAATAAATGAATAAGTACGCAAGACAAAAAAAAGTGTTCCAAAGTAGAATAATGTTATATATCAGCCCCCTTGATTGAATCAAGAATTATAAGGTATATATCGTGACAATGCGCCTTTCTTTTTTTTTTTTTACTAAGGTACAATGGCTCGATGAAGAGCTCGAGGGCGACGATATCTCAAAAAATCCCCGATAAAGGGAAAATCTACATTAAATCTTGAAAAATGATTCTTTTAAAAGAAAAAAAGGTACAATGGCTCTAATTTTAGAATGGCATAAGTATTTTTTGACAATTAATTGACAAATTTAATTAGTATTTGTTAACTCTGTAATCAACTATGTGCAACAAACATAACAATAAAGAAATGCATAGAGACAGATTGTCACATAGCCACTTATTAATTATCTTTTTTCCTAGTAAAATTCAACAAATACCGAGAAAAAAAAAAAAAAAGAAGAGGATTTTCATTAACACACTCAGGCAACCTAGCTACCCACGCCATTTCTTTTAAGGAAATACTACTAATATATACACAAAATAAAATATGTACACATAAATGTCCACATTATAATAAAAGTGGCCCAGATTGTTAGAGTCGATATATTTCAAGAATACTAGAGACCTTTTATTTTGTTCAAAATTACGCATTTAATTAATTAACATATAATTTGTGCTTAACTTTAACCTTTGCATGGCCGGTGACGGAAGAATTTTCCGATTTGGTCTTCTTGCAGTTCCCCGCCGGATTCTGCATTTCTTCACTACTCCTCCCGGCATTTCTCTTTCTCTACACAAAACAACATCAATCACATTAATTTAATAATTAAACCCATCAAAAATAAAAAATAAAAATAAAAAACAAAAACACACACACAAGCAATCATAAACAACAACATTGGACTTAGGAAGTGCGATAACGTTGGTGGCATTAGTCGAAGAAGCCGATGACGAGTGATCAGTAGTAGTAGTACTACTGCAAGTACCCACTCCACCTGATTTACACTCATTTCCATAATCACCAAACCTCAGAATCTTCGGCGAGTTAGAGGACGAGAAGAATGGCGAGAAATTGAAACACTCATCAGCTTCTTCAAGCTTTATAATCTCGTCATCATCTCCTAATAGCAGCTGTGAATATCTCCCTTCCGCCATTAATTAAAAGCTTTCTTTTTTCTGGGCTGTGTTTTATGGGAGTAAACAACCGAAGCTTGTACTTTCTTCTTCTTCTTTCCTAGTCTGCTCGGTATTAAATAGAGCTATACATACTTTTTTTTTTTTTTGTATCTATCTATCGGCATGAGAGAGAGAGTTTTAGAGAGAGAGAGAGAGAGGAGCTTTGGTAATGTCGTCAGAGTCAAACTTGAAAACACCCAAACATTGCCCAAGAAAACAGTGGTTTAGTCATCCAAAGCAAGGGAGGATCCGGCTCAGGAACCGAAACCCGAATCCGAAGAAAACGGATCCGGGGGGGAAGAGGGTTTTCAGGCGTGGCGGAAACTGAAACTCATGGCCAGTGAATCGAATCCATTCGTCGTCATGCATGTATAGCATGGCCCATGGATGTTACATGTGTTGTTTAGGATTCAAACATTTGGCATGGAAGCAGAGCCCACAATTGTAACGAATTGGGTAAAGCTTATACAGTAAAATGATGGCAACTTTACACTCCCACCAAAATTTCCATAATTCAAAAAACAGGTCGAATCAAGTGAGGTCTTGTTCTTTGTTAGCACAAATTTTATTTACTCGAATTGCAAATCAAATTTAGATCAAAATTGGTCGATCGCCTCATTAAAAATTGTCTGATGCATTATAAACTCCATGTCACAGATTACCACCCCATTACACACTCTATGTAATGCATTACAATATCATTTCACATAGTGTATAATGAGGTTGAAAATTAAGAAAATAGATTTATATATCTAAAAAAATAACTGAGTGATCGCCCACTCTTAAACTCAGCAATCGCACAAACGCCCAGATATTGACTCACGTCCTGATTTAAGTAAATATGTTAATCTCACTTGATTTTTGTAATGCAAATTTTTAAAACCTTACTTTGCCTAATTTGCTAAAAAAATGATATGACACGAGCACGTGGCCAATAACATGTATGAATGTGGAGTCTTACGTCCACGCACGCTATTAGGTGTATACCCAAGTCGGGCACCATATAATTAATTAAAAGTCATGTGTCGATATTTTATTAGATTGAAAAAATGAGCAACAAAATTAATAATAAAAAAGTTTTTTTAAAACATAATTAAATTAATCATCTCATCATTTAACTTGCTTAGTAGTATTAACAAATAACACATTATGTAAAATTTTGACTTAATTAACATGTGACTTCACACATCTATTGTGGGTACTCTTACCATGTAAAGTAGGGTTTTAAAATTTCCAACAAACTTTGGGTTCTCAAAGTTGATTATCAAATGAAGTTGTATTAAACAAAGGGTATAGGAGTTGTGGCAACTACCAAGATTAATGTAAGATAAGATAATAGTTGAGAGGGCGAAGGGACACGTGAGGTAATTAGAAAAATGAATTTACTGGAAAGCGTAGGAAATCTGCAATCCAACTGACATGAACACATCTTTCAAAAGTGCCATGGCAGACATCTTTGCTTCATCGTTTGCTGTGTTTTTCCAACACGCACCTCGTCCTTGTCGCAATTCAACATTTGACCCACCTTCTTTTACTAGTACTATTTACACATTACTCCCCCACTCTCACCTTTCTTTTTCGACCTTGTCCCCCGCCTGCCTAGTGCACTATTGAATGGTGGGTTTGATCAACAGTAAATTTTTCCCTCTTTTTATTTTCAAGTGGCTGTTTCACCCGTACGTTGCATGGGAGACAAAATTTTCAACTGATAACGATATTGATAGATATTAATAATATTAACATAAAATCTAAAAAAATAATTAAAATAAAGAATGAGTTACAACAATAAATTTAAATAATTTAACTTAAAACAATTCTATAAAAATTTCGAAAGAATTTCTTCTATATTTCGTACTAATCCATCCTGCAAATATGCAAGGAACAACTCACGAAAATCTATACAACTTAATTTACTATTGTCCATAGAATAGTAACTTAATTAGCATTCACACCCGAGCTTTGCACGGGATGATAATTTATAGCAGTGACTGTGATAATATATAATTTTTTGCTCATTGCAAGATTAATCCACTAATATAAATCCAAAATAAAATAACATTAAATATTATAGTTATCAAAATAACTCTACCAATATTAGTAGAGCTCATTGTTTTTTTTAAAAATTGTTTTACATTTTATTATATGCAATTATAAATTTTGGGAGATATTAATTATACATCAGTATGATGTACGTTATTATCAATTAATATGTAAATAATGATTTTTAAGTTTTAATTATGAAATATAATCAGTATAGATATATTATAAAAATAATAATGTAGTGAGTCATGTCCGACAGGCCCTAACACCCCGTTCCTGCCATATTGGGAAACACTTATCCTCATTCCAATCCATCCTTATTTACTCTAGGGAGAGCGAGGATAATATGAGAATTACAAACTTCCATTCCCCGTCCATGTCTCGCTAGAAAATTCTCATTCCCGTCCACATCCCATCATGATAGTTTAATTGAAGACTTTTATTTGGACATTTTATTTCTTCAATAAATACGTTCTAAATATACTAAACACGTGTATTAACATATTAGGTATAAAATTACTAATTTCACATATTCGGCATATTAAATATTGAATGATTTGATATAACATTTAAATTAATTTGGATAAGACAAATAAATTGAAATATATATGATTAATACTTAAAATATACAATCTATTTAATGATATTTAAAAATTTTTTAAAAAATCTCAATTGGAAAAATTCAATATAAAATAAATAATTTAAAGTAGTAGGATTTTTAATATCTATTTAGGAGATAGAAATTTAGATAAATATTTAACATAGTCGAAAGCCAATTAAAATATTCTAATTGAGTCATATAATTCCAATAATTGATTGAGTCGATAACCAAGCAAAAATTCTTAAATTTATTCCCTAGCGAAAGCGACATATTGAATCAAATAATTATTATATAATTATTAGTTCGAGTAGTGTCAAAATAAAAAATAATACGATTTGAAAACTTATTTTTAGAGCTTGTTACTTTTTAAAAAATATAAAAAATGAGAAGATCCTTTGAAACATCGCAACTGTACAAAAAGAAATATTAATATTTTGCCATCAAATATAACTCAAACGAAATATCATAGAAAATACAAAAACATATGAGAATTAAAAGAAAAGCATGTTTTGAAAAAAAATGATACTAAAAAGGTAAATAAAGTTAATTAGGGACTAATGATCAGTCGACTTACTTTACAATAAGATGTAACAACCCAATTCTAAGAATCCAAAATCTCATAGATGTTAACTTAATTTTATTTTAAAATACGTAAAAAGATAAATTAATTTTGTAAGCGCATTTTTCTTCCCCGTAACAATCTAATTAATTTTAATAATTTTTCATTTTTTGAAATAATTATGTTTCCCTCTTTTAGTAATTTAATTAATTTTGATTAATTTTCGTCTAATAAAACTCTCTCAATTTTCATCAAATGAAAATATATCCAATTAAATCTAAGAAATATAATTAATTGTAATATAACTAATTCTAATTAATTCTTATTTTTAGCTAATTATTTATAAAAATAATTTATTATTTTCAAATAATTTGTTTTTTAATCACAGTTTTAAGAATTGTATGAATCTAATTTTAAAGATATTTTATAATTAAAAAGATATCTTGCATGTCAAAAGATATCTTTCATTTTTTATAAAAAATCTAGTTAACCATGGTAATCTAATTAATTTTAATTACTATTTATTTATTAATTAATGCTATTTTTCTATTTTAGCAATACAATTGATTAATTTTCGTCCAATGAAACCATGTCAATTTTCGCCCATTAAAACCAAGTCCAATTAAATAATAACAGTATTATTAATTTTAATTAATAGTAATAGAATTTGTTTTAATTGATTTTCATTTTAACTAATTATTTATGAAAATAATTAGTTATTTATGAAAATAACCATTTTAATATTTACACTTTTAAAAATTGTATGGATCTAATTTTGAAGAAATCTTATAATTTAAAAGATATATTACAATTTAAAAGATTTTTTTAATTTTTTTAGGGAAAACCCAGATCAATTTAATGATTTTTTTGTTTTTAAAATTAATTATATTTCCCTTTAAGAATGTAATTAATTATTTTTTTTTGGGATCAATCTTTATCCACTGAACACTTGTACAACAAAATATTAGCAATGGAATTTATTGTTTTAATTAATTATTGTTTAAATAATTATAGTTAATTTTTTATTTAATTTAATTATTTCTAAAAAATTAATTCTTTCCAAAATAATTTGCTTCATAGCCATAATTCTAAGAATTGTATGAATCTAATTTTAAAAATATATTATAATTAAAAAGATATCCTAAAATTTAAAAGATATAGATATGGATTCACTTAATTAAAAAATCGATTAATGTTACAATTAAATAATTAATTAAACAAAATTGATGTTGCTTATTTATTTTAATTTTTATGTAAGCATTAAATGAATTGTAATTTTTTATCTCACCAAAATTAAATCTTAGCGAAATTGCTAATTTTAATTAATTTTCACTTAGTAGCTAATTATTATTTTTAAAAATAATAAATTCTTTCTAAAATTTATTAAAGGGTCCAAGCTAAGTTTTAAATTTTCATGTTACACATTTATTTTAATTTTATATAAAAATTTAATGAATTGTAATTTTTCATCACACAAAAATTAAATCTTACAGAAATTGGTAATTTTAATTAATTTTCATTCCGTAGCTAATTATTTATAAAAATGATTGATTGTTTCTGAAATTAATTATTAGGTCCAACCTAATTTTTAAATTTTTTAGTGTAAATTGGGAATCGTAGTGGTGGGATTTTGTCTCAAACTTGGGCCGACTGCCCATAAGTTTCTTTTAATTTTTGTGTAAAACTTTAACGAATTGTAATTTTGTATTGCAAAAAAAATTGAATCTTTATTTTAATTAATTTTTGTTTCTTAGCTAGTTATTTATAAATTAATTAATTATTTCTAAAATTAAGTAGGCTGATCTTATTTTTTTATTTTAATGTTAAACCTTTATTTGAATTTTTATATAAAAAATTAATCAATGGTAATTTTGTATGATATAAAAAATAAATCTTAGTGGAAATTGTTAAATTTAAATAATTTTATTTTTTTAAATATGAAAATTATGAAAAAACGATCAGTCAAAATTTCATTCTAATTCCTAGAATACCCTTATATTGTTCAAGACATAAACTTATAAATTGAAGAATTGAAAGAAAAAAAATTTGAAATTTACTGATTCAAAATAAAATTGAAATTTATCAAAAATATATAATATTTGTCGATTTTGTGTAATTATACGAGAAATTGTACTTAAATACTATATCAATATATAAATTATTATTTTGGAAAATTAAATATTTATTAGGAAAAACTTTATTTAGTTTTAAACATAAAATAAAGCTAGCTTTACCGTATATTCTCGAGATAAACAAATTGAAATATTATTTTTTATTTAATTTATTTTCAAAGTAAATCAAACATGGAATAGAATTAAAAGTTAAAACAATTTATACATCTCATTATATTTGAATTTTATGCACAAACATCAATTAAGTGTCTTTAAAATTATCAATTTATTTTTAGGTTGGACACTAATTTATATATTGTGGTAAATCTTAATTTTCAAAAAAAAAAAATTATATATTAATAGTACGATTATTTTAAAGCTCTCATCAAATCGAGTAAAATAGAATCACAAATTTTTTTTATATGTAGAAAATGAAAAAAAAGAGAGAAAATGATAGAGAGGGTATTTAGATGTTATGAGATTGGATAAAGTATTATAGAAATAATGAAATAAAATCTATATACATTAATATTAATATATTATGGAGGAGAAAAATAAAAAAAGTTGGATATGGATTAGAAAATAAAAATTAAAAAATAAAAAGAGAGTTTTTTTAAGTGGAAAGACAGATTTAAGACAAAAAAAATATAATAAGAAAAAATCATCATTTTCTATATATATATATATATATATATATTATTCTATATATAAATAGAAGATTATATTAGGCAAATTTAATAGGCGGAAAAAATTGAGGATGCATTTAGGCGGGAAAAAAAGCTCTTTATATATATATATATATATATATATATATATATATTATTCTATATATAAATAGAAGATTATATTAGGCAAATTTAATAGGCGGAAAAAATTGAGGATGCATTTAGGCGGGAAAAAAAACTCTTTATATATATATATAGATAATAATTCGTTGATTGATTTAGAGTTAGACACCTCTTTTTCATTTTTCATTGCTTATTTTTATCTTTACATCTTTTTTCTTATATTTCACTCAAATACCTACTTGAGCTCTTATTTCTTGAAAATTTGTTTTGTCGAAGAAAGCCTTCGATGCTCAAAGCATTCTTAAATTTAGCGCTTTTCCGTAAAGTTAAATGAGAAAAATAATTTTTACAAGAATTTATAGTTTTAAAAAATTAAAAATTTATGCAAACTATATATATATATATATTAAAGAGTTTATGAATAAAAGTGAAATGAGATAAAAGAAAAAGATTAAATCTTAAGAACTCTTAAGAACACAATTAATGTTGGATGAAAAAAACTCATTTGGGGGGTGGAATTCTCTAAAAATGGGGCTAAATTTAGCCTCATTTTCAGAGAATTCCCCCCCACTTTTAATGACCCACAAAATCATCTTGTCCGATTAAATCTTGCCAAGTGTTCTATATTTTTCTTTAATTATTTAATAAGTAGTATAAAAATACACATTATTAGAATTAAATAATAATAATAATTAAAAAATACAAGCATTAAATTATGTTTTACAGTGCTTGAAATGACATTGCATTTAATTTTTCTTTTTTTTTTTGACAAAACATTGTGTATTTAGTTAAAATATGGTAGAATTGTAAATTCTAACATGTTTGTCAAAAGCCAATTTGATTCAATATTCTACCGTGAATTCCAATAGTTTATGTAGACAAGAAAAAAGCATGACATTAATTCAAGCACAATTATTGGTACAAGAGTAAAATAATAATAATAATAATAATAATAATATGTAAAAATTGATATTATGCTTTAATTAAGATGGGGCAGAAAACCAAAAATCTATCCCCAAATTTTGCCCTAGATTTTTCCCTTTTACATTATTTCAGAATGATTTTTCCCCCAATTAACCTTGCTCTAAGTTTTACCAAGCAAGCTCTAATTGCTTGTTTGGTTAAAGAAAAAAAATTTAACTATCCCTTTTTATGTTTAACAAATATTATAATTTATACCTCTCACTATGCTTAAACTTCCAATAATTCTAGCTACTTGAACACATTAATTAACATGCTAATGGAGATAATTGTAATGCATCAAAATCTTGTGCACCAATGACTTTGTTTTTTTTTTTTTTTTGAATGAACCAATGACTTTGTTAATTATTGTAAAGTAACATTATCTTTTTACATATAATTTCAAAAAATTACTTTTCTTTCCGAAAAGAAAATTATCCTCCCAAATAAACATAACTCGCGAACTTATGCTACTTGTACAACTTTCGTTTACAACATTGTCAAGAAATAAGTGATGCAACAATATTCAGGTAGAATTTCACATCATTATCATCATACAAAATCTTGTCATTACACTTTTTTCTTTTTTTTTTTTAAAAATAACAAAGTACAAATTGATGAGACTTGAATCTGGGATCTGTATATTTTAGGACCTCAATCTTAGTCCACCTACCTAACTAAACTAAGCCTCATTGGCACCACTAAAAGAGTCTTTGAGGTTTGAGCCATGATCCACCTCATGGGCCAACGAATTGATGGGCTGCTTTTAGATTCCAGTACTCTGGACTCAATCCAACGGGACTAGTCCAGACTTTCTTGTCACCGTCTCCTCCAGCACTCCCCCCGTTCGCTTTTTTAAGCTGTAAAAACACCCGAAAGCACCTAAAAATTACAGAGCCAATTCAGCAGCTCAACTGAAATTGAATCTTGTAACATACTAAAATGCGCAAAGCACTAAGAGCCTACGCCGAAGTGCTAAGGTTGGTGAGGCGGCTGCCGGAGGACACGAGGCCTTACTATGCCAAATACGCCCGCGAGAACTTCGTTAATTACAGAGAGGTCGATCCGAGTGATGCCAATGCTGTTGAAGAGCTCCTTAATCGAACTTATACTCACTCCCTATGGGTCCTCAATAAGGTCAGCGATGGATATGAAACTGTTAATTATGTTCTAATGTTTGCTGTTCTTTTGTGCAATTGCGATATTTTTGGAAATTGCGTCTGATCTGTGGCTTATTGTGATGATGTGCAGTATTCGGTGGATGATTCTACTGCGAATAAGCTGAAGGAGATATGTGGCAATTGATGGTGAGTCCTGCACACGAAGTGTTTGTTTTTATTCCCAGTAAACTAATGGAGGCTGATCTGAGTTCTTTATGTATCCTTAAGGATTTTTTTTGGGAGATATTTTTCAAGAAGATATTTTTAGTTTTCAAATGTATGATTGAAAGGTATAAATCTTTCGAAAAATTATAAAACATAAAAAGTAAAAAAAATAAAGAATTATTACATCAATAAAATCGGGTCTTGAAAATGGTATTAGTGAAAGATAGTTTCGAAGTGTTTGTATCAAACAAGCTTTTGGTGTCGATGGATAAAGGGTGAATCACTTACCAACATGTTGGTGCCTTTATAGTCAGCGATTTAGTCGCCCTCCCTAAATAGAGGGGTTCGCACTCATGTTGAGTAATATAGGAACGTGGCGTGTTGTGCTTATTGGTAGGAGAACGGGAGTGATGGATGAAGATGGACTTGAAGTGCATTATTTTGATATCATGGCAATGGAGTTAATTCATCGACCATCGCCGTAGTTTCAATGAAATTTAGAGCAACACTGTTTTCTTACCTGAAATTTGGGGTAATGCAAAGAGCACCAAAATGCTCCTCTTTTGCATGTTTAACAAAATTTTACCTTCATTCATGTCCTTAATTCATTGGATAGATTAACCATCTCCAACCGTATATTCTATATTTGGGGTAGATTTTGTCCGAGATTTGAGGTAAGATTGAATCAAAACTCACAGTAATGATCTGGTACCCACAGTGAAAAAAAACCACCGACTCTTTTCCCACCATCAAGGGAGTATGTATTATTCATTTGATTCAATGTGGATATTCAAAAAATAAAAATAAAAAAATTATGGTGACGTGGCGCCACCATAAGTCCCCATGTGGGTGTGGGTACATACCCCACTTGGGGACTATCAAAAGACCTTTTTCTCTAAATTTAGAACAAAATCTACTTCAAATTTGGAGGAAATAGTTAGAGCTGTCTTCAAGCCAGCCGTAATCCTGCTCTGTTAACCAAGAGGCAAAATGAAAACATTAGAACATTGGTTGCATGGCCGGTATGTGACCCTCCCATGTTCAATTTTTCACGGGAAAATGAAAATTCAAGATTTCATCCATCAATCCCTATTCCCACGGTAGCTGGGACACATCACATGTGCAACCGAAACAACTGCCTATCAACAAATCAGACATTAACAGGAATGATTCGGTACACTCAGTACGGAACACCCGGATGGTTTTACAGGTCAAATTATGCCAAAAAACTTTGACTGGCCGCCACAGGTGTCGTCAGAAAATTTTTCAAATTATTAGAGCTCTGCCTTACCATGTTGAATTTGAATCTGATTTCAAATTTCAAAACGGAGATCGTACAGGCCTGTAAAACCACTCGGATATTCCATAACTACGAAACACCCAAGTGTTTTAGAACAATACCACAGACATTAAACATATTATAAAGAATGTCATTCCAATGCAATAAAATGCAAAGGATCCAATGCCAATATATTATCAACTTAAGTTGCTAACATGTTGGGCGATAATTGACACGTGGTCATCTCCCCCTAATGGTGGGGGTGGGGGACACGTATCAATTATCGGTCAATACGTCGACAACTTAAATTATCAATATATTGAGTACGATCGATCTGATGCGTGATCTTCACGATCATCAAAAATCATGTATCGGGTGACACTAATTACCATACGGTTATCGAACAAATCCGTATATTGGTATTTGATCATTATTATGCAACAAAAAGTCACTTTTCCGCAAATTGATGTCTAATAAAACGAAATTGATATTTCATTGGAGTTCACAGATATGTCACCTAAATGTAAAAGTCTTTATTATATTATTTTCAAAATGAGATTTTACTTCAACCATTTTCAACTCCGACACTTTTGAGTCATGTATTATTGCAAAAAGGTTTATTTTATTTCTACATAGCAACTCTATCGAAAGAAGAACTAAGGGTGTGTTTAATTGTACAAAAGTTTTCCTGAAAAACGAGTTTTTCAATTTTTTTTTCCAACTTCGGGTGTTTGATTGTTTTTTTTTCCAGGAAAACGTTTTCCAGCTTTCCTCGAAATTCGCACTATTCTTTGTTTTTTTTCCTTGAGGGGAGGTGGTTTTTGTTTTCTGGGAAAAGTTTGATACTTTTTTTCTTTTTTTTTTTTAATGCAAAATTTAATTTAACAATAAGATAAGGAAAATGATCAAATTTCATTAAAAAAACTCAAAAATAAGGAAAGTAACATCATTTTCCAACTTTCAAATTAACCCAATCAAACACCTACAGCTACCATTTCCCTAGAAAATCTTTTCCTGGAATTCATTTACCCGAAAAATATTTTCCTTCTAACCATTTTTCGGGTTTACAATTAAACACACCCTAATAGTGTGATTATATGTAGATAGGGGTAGATAATCCTCTGCTGCTCTTCAATCTAAAACATTGAGGGCATGGTTGATAAAAATGCTTCCAAAAAAAAAAGAAACATAAATTTTGAATTTGCGATTGAAAAGTAAAGAAAATGCATTAATAAATATGAAAAAATTTTATTATCACATTAATAAAATGTACTGTGAAAATTATAGAATTATGACTTTTTTAATAAAATGTGTGCTAATTGTTAAACAAGCTCTCACGCTATGTTTCATAGAGATTTTTGAAGTGTATTTTAAAATTTTAAATGATATATAAATTTTTAAAAAAATCATCAAATCGATCAAAAAACAAGAAATTCAAAATAATAGTTGGAAAATTGAATTTTTTCGGTGAGGCAGTAACAAACAAGCTGAACATCGGACACCCCAAATCATTCCCGAGATTTGGGACCCAGGTAATGGCAGTAGTGCCGGCCGCGTGCACTCAAGGCCACGGCTGGCATCTCTAAAGATCCACTGTGCCAACCGCCTTTTGGCTCATGGGCTGCTGCTCCGTTAACTTCTACAATATTTCCTTTTTGACAAAACGGAAAAACAAAGATCGCGTCTTGAGCTCCAAATTCAACACTTCAACTCTAGTTTTCTCCTAAGAAGCTTCGATGATACTTGTAAAAGTAAAGGCATTGTTCTTCTTTCTTCTTGTTGTACACTTCGGATTTTTGTCTGGATTTGATCACGGGGAAAAGCCCTTTACAGATAGGCCTCTTGAGGTTAGGTTTAACGAACCGGCCAAGCATTGGACCGATGCTCTCCCCATCGGCAATGGCCGACTCGGCGCCATGGTCTGGGGCGGAGTCGCCAATGAAACCATCAATCTCAACGGTAATTTTGATTAAGGCCATGTTTGGTACAGATTATTGGGTTTCTTTTTCTTGCTTTATTTACTTTACTAAACCTTCCGTAGCAATGTGGGTCTAATTATAATTTCGGATTGTATAATACTGATTAGTTGTTAATATTGAAGTTTGATTTCAACTGTGAACTGAGAAGTAGAAGTTAAATGAGCACTGGCATTGTAATTTTCTTGCACTCTTTTCACAGTAAACCAGACATGAGATAATCATAGTACAAGTGTAGGGTTTAGTATAATCCGAGTTTAAGGTTTCTCATTTTTTGCTCGGAACAGAGGACACTCTGTGGACAGGAACTCCAGGTGATTATACTGACCCTGGTTTTCTGCCCATACTCTCTGAGGTGAGAAAACTCATCGACGATGGCCAATATGCGGCGGCCACCACCGCGGCACTCAACTTGTCTGGAGAACCGTCCAATGTAAGCTTCTTAGTCACTTTCCTTGTCACTAGGTACATCACTTTGAACATGCCAATGTTGTTAATGAAACTAGAGATTCCCATGTTGTTTCTGTTTTGCACAATTTCTCAAAACACTTTTTAATATTTATCCATACACATTTTTCGCTAATCATTGATATTTTTCATTGAGACGAAGGTTTATCAGCTCCTAGGTGATATGAAGCTAGAGTTTGATGATTTAAGTGCCACGTATGACGAAGGGACGTATAAGAGCGTGTTGGATTTAGATACCGCAGTGGTAAAAGTCGAGTATTCTACTAATGAAGTACAATACGCGAGGGAGTGTTTTGTCTCCAATCCAGATCAAGTGATGGCAATAAAGATTTCCACTAACAAACCTGCAAATCTAAACTTTACCGTATACTTAGACAGCAAATTACATCATCACTCATACGTAAACAACAAAAGTCAAATCATCATGGACGGAAGTTGTCCCTGGTCGAAGGATACCTCCAAAAGTCTATGGAAACAACCCCCCTAAACTAAGAACACGGCCAACTTATAACCTTACCGGCAGTCCTCAAGGAATGCAATATTCAGCTGTTTTGGACTTGCAGATAAGTGATGGTGCCTGTAAAGTGTGTGTTCTTGACGGTCGAAAGCTTCGGGTCGAGCGTTGCACCTCAGCCGTTCTCCTCCTTGTCGCCACATCATCATTTGACGGGCCATTTACCAAGCCGGTGGATTCAAAATGGATCCTAAATCCTTCGTCGCTTAGCAAAATTGATGAAGTTAAAAGATTTTCGTATGATGATCTTTATGCACGTCATCTCGATGATTATCAAGCACTTTTTCATCGCGTCTCACTAAAGCTTTCAAAGAGCTCCAAGAATGTTGGGGAAAATGAGTTGAGAGAAAAGGTGGACAAGGCTGTTTCTACTGCACACAGAATTGAATCTTTTAAGTCAGATGAGGATCCATCTCTGGTTGAGCTTCTTTTCCAATATGGCCGGTATTTGTTGATTGCTTGTTCACGTCCTGGGACACAGGTAGCGAATCTACAGGGGATTTGGAACAATGATATAGAACCAGCATGGGAGTATGTTTTTTCAGTCATTTTCCTCCTTTAAAATGTGAGCTTGTTTGGTCAAGCTTAAATGAGCTTAAATTTTTCCAAACAAGCTCTATATAGCAAGTCTGCCCTCCATTTTATGTTAGTTGACATTTTCTTTGATGCCTAGAGATTTTATTTTTGTTCTCCTTTGTGCAGTGGTGCTCCTCACTTAAATATCAATCTTCAGATGAACTATTGGCCTTCTCTCTCTTGCAACCTTAATGAATGCCAAGAGCCTTTGTTCGACTATATCTCGTCTCTGTCAATTAACGGAAAGAAAACCGCGGAGGTAAGAATTCCTTTCTACTAATCACCAAACCCTAGGCCCTGTTTGTTTTAAATTTTTCCTACCTAAAAGTAAACTTCTAGAGCACCGATCACACATTTGAGATCTCTATTGATTATTCTCCACACAAAATTGAGTTTATCAGTTTATGCATATGTTGTACAGCCTTCATGTATTTAGTTGCAGTATGTTATAGGTGAACTATAATGCTAGCGGTTGGGTTGCACATCAAGTGTCTGATTTATGGGCAAAAACATCCCCGGATCGAGGTGAGGCCGTGTGGGCCCTATGGCAGATGGGTGGAGCATGGCTGTGTACTCATTTATGGGAGCATTATACTTATACAATGGACAAGGTAACAAACGCCATCTCCAATATGTATGTTATTGAGTATATACTCAAACTTCGATTTTATATTGATTGAATAGATAGTGCGGTTTATGTGTGCATATAGGGTTTTTTGAGAAATAAAGCATATCCATTAATGGAAGGATGTACTTCGTTTCTATTGGATTGGTTGATCGAAGGTCGTGATGGATTTCTTGAAACAAATCCCTCGACCTCCCCGGAGCATACTTTTATTGCTCCAGATGGTAAGCCCGCAAGCGTGAGCTACTCATCGACCATGGATATGGCAATCATTAATGAAGTTTTCTCGTCCATTGTTTCTGCTGCTGAGGTAGTTCTATCCCCTGGATTATTGAAATTTTTCGGTTTATTGATCTTCCTTTGTATATTAATTCAATGTTGGATTGAAGTGTAGGTTTTGGGGAAAAATGATGATGCTCTGATTGCAAGAGTTCGCAAAGCTCAACCTCATCTTCGTTTGACGAAAATAGCTAAGGATGGTTCCATCATGGAGTGGGTGGGTTTAGAACCTCCAATTTGGCTTCTTTTCTTTTTTTTTTTTTTCCTCCAGAGCTCGAATATGCCTCTAGGCGCTAAGATAAGGCCTACTAGACAGTTGTCCAAGACCCCATATGAAAAAGAGACGTTTAAGAATCAAATTTATAGGAGAAAAAAGTCTTCAATATCAAGTTTCGTCCAAGACCTCTTGAGGTTGACTGAGTCTAGAGGTTGCATTTTGAAATTTACACCTTATCGTCTTTATCATGGCAGGCAGAGGACTTTGAGGATCCCGAGGTGCATCACAGGCACGTCTCACACCTGTTCGGCCTATTCCCAGGACACACAATCACTCTTGAAAAGAATCCTGATCTATGTAAAGCAGCCAACCGTACACTATACAAACGAGGTTCTTATCTTTTGTGAGCTTTCAAGTTACAAGTTCATGTTACAAGTCATTTCATTTTTCCTATTTCTTCGAATGAAACAGGAGAAGAAGGTCCGGGGTGGTCGACTGTATGGAAAGCCGCTCTGTGGGCCCGTCTTCACGACAGCAATCATGCATATCAGATGATCAAGCATCTGTTCGATCTGGTAAACCCTGATCGCCAAAGTGATTATGAAGGAGGGCTTTACAGTAACCTTTTCACCGCACATCCCCCTTTTCAGATTGACGCAAACTTTGGGTAAACATTGTTGAACCGCTTGATCTAAAAGTTCAAACTATTAGATCGATTCTAATCAGGCCGTATTTGGAAACTACTTCATTTAAAACAACTTTCCAAACAAGCCCTTAGAAGATGCGCTAAACAACTGATTTTGTGGTTTGTTGTGCTAGATTTTCAGCAGCAATAGTGGAAATGCTCGTCCAAAGCACGGTGAAGGACTTGTACTTGCTTCCTGCTCTTCCGCGGGATAAATGGGCGAATGGTTGCGTTAAGGGGTTGAAAGCACGGGGTGGCGTTACAGTTAGTATTTGTTGGATTGGAGGAGAACTTGAAGAAGTTGGGATTTGGTCAGAAGATCAAGATACTGTCAAGAGTTTACATTACAGTGGAATCACTGCAACAGTGAATATTTCATTTGCCACAGTTTACACTTTTGATAAGCAGTTAAAATGCGTGAAGACTGAGGCTTTGAATTGAATCAATTGATTGCCCTTTTTTTAAAATAAAATATTAAATTATGATTTGGGTTTGATAACAAACTTAAATTTTAATGGTGTGTTTGATTGAGATTTTTGAGAAATTAATGTTTTACCGTCTGGTTAGAAAATTAAAATTTAAATTAAAAAAAAAAACACCATGATTTTTGTTCAACATTGTAGCGAATCAATTCTTCTGGTGGTTGGATGTGATATGAGACAATAAATACATTTGACACATTGTACCAAGACTATAAGGGTGTGTTTGATTGCACACGATGGAAAAGAAAATATTTTTCAACTTTCATGGAAAATTTTTTCTTGGGGGGGGAGATGGAATTTATTTGCCATGGAGAAGGACCAAAACATGCTTTAAATCATTGTACTTAGAAAATATTTGCCATGGAAAATTTACCAATCAAATAATCAAGTGAAATTTTTTTTTCTTGATGGGACATTTTTCATGAAAAATGGTGTCAATCAAACACACCCTAAATGCTTCGATGCAACGTCATTGTATGATAGTTACATAACTAGCCAGCACAAAATGACTAACGCGGGAATCCAAACACCCGTAAGACATGCGCATGTGAGCACCATAATACCAATTGACGTAAAACACATGGCAAAATAGACCAAAGGTCAATTATTGAATGAAAATGACACAGGCGTGACTGCAAATTTGGCGTCTCGCTATCATAGTATACCTTCGAAAAGGAAACAACAAATTCATCCAGACACAAGCTCTGGAATGTCCTATGATGAATTTCGATTGTCCAAGTTGATTAAGGCCTTGTTCCTTTGAAGGGTTCGCATATTTTCGTGTAAAATGTGTGATTAGTATTGTATTGAAAAATATGTGTATGGTTGAAAATGTGTGTAAATTGCACAGAAATACGCGAACTCGTGAAAAGAACAAGGCCTAAATGTAGAAAATACAGTTTCTAACTTTGACACTATTTATTTATTCATCAGTTGCCCTTTTATGTCTACTTTAAACTCATTTGTGGTGATGTTTACATTATTTTTTGAATTTTCCATGAATTACTAGTATTCTTCTTATATTTGAAAATTTCTTTCTTTCTTGTTTCAAATCTTATTTGTGTTGTGCACTTTTGTTACAATGCCCATTTACGGGTATGGCAAAATACCCATAAATAAGCAGATTTTATACACGTATTCTTCGTGATGGGGGAGGAAAAGCACCATAATTTGCTCATTTATGGATATTTTATTATGCCCAATTAGCCATTGGAGCGGGACTATTATGCTGTGTCGCTACTCACCGACGAAGGATCGGTGTTGTGTCACTTGCTATTCGATCGAGCTGAAAAACAACATTATTAATTTCTGATTATATAATTGAACCAAGAAGTCAAATGCTGAAGAATAAAGCACGTGGGAGAAATGAGAAATGTCATTATTTTACGACCTGTAGTTGGCAAGTTTAGCCCTCAACCAATCACAAGTGCCTCGGTGGGCCCTATCAATGCTTCTCCCATCTCTTAACAATTAATATCCACTATCATCCACTATATCAGCTTATCACATTCTTCAAACATTTTGATGGTTTTGATCCACCAAGAAAGAAGAATCATCAAGTTGTAATGATAATGAAAGGAATTGGTATCTTGTTCTTTCTATTTTTGTTACAATTTGTTCATGGGTATTGTAATGGGGAATAGCCAGTGGATGAAAAAGCCACTTGCAGATAAGGATATATGGAGATCGAGATTTGACGGAGAAGAGAACTCAAAGAATAGGCCTCTCGAGGTGAGGTTTAACGAGCCGGCTAAGCATTGGACTGATGCTCTTCCTATCGGAAATGGCCGACTTGGAGCTATGGTTTGGGGTGGTGTTGCCAATGAAACTATCAATCTCAATGGTAACTTTATCTATCGATATACCCTTACATGGAATGCATGTTATATTTGATAAGCATTATTATAAGGGTTTCATATTTTACTTTGTTTATACATGTATTATTCGAGGAGTTGAGATTTATTGTCCCGAAATTTGTCTGAAATAGCCGGTGAACCAAAATTCGAGACAATTTTAGGCAATGCACACTTATTTAAAAAGTTTGGCGGCCGAATTTTTATCCCGACCGAGGGTCGGTTTTCTCCCCCACTCACAAAAAAAAAAAAAAGAAATATCCATTCAATTTCCGTCACTCCGTCTTCAACCACCTTCTCCTCCTCAACCTCGCTCTCCTCTCCTCTCCTCTCCCAAACCAAACCGGCTCTCTTCAACATCGCCGCCTCCTTCTCCACCCGCCATCGCTAGCCATTCTCTTCCTCCACCTACCGACGGTCGGATCCACTGGAAGACACTGTGATATGCTAGTATTAGTACGTGAATAGCACTTGAACAATAACTAATATCAAAATGTCAACTTGCGTGTTATAGTATTTATCATTATAGTTGATGAATAATATACAAGATTTAGCAAGCCCTTTCCGTTCCCACCGGTGGTTTTTAAAAATAAAAACCATCGGGCCATTTTGGGGGTCGATTCGACGTTTTAAATCCCACCAGATCCTGGAATCAACACGGCGAGAGTGCGGGAATTTTCCGAATTTTTCCGCGATCAGTACCGTATGACCACGGTCAAAGTTTTGGTGATGTTTTTGGGCCTCCCGGATTTCAAAACGGGGGTCGAATCGACCCCCAAAATGGCTCGATGGTTTTTATTTTTAAAAACCACCGGTGGGAACGGAAAGGGCTTGCAAGATTTAGTGATCATTTTGTAATTTTTCGGGGATTTAGTGATCATTTTGTAATTTTTCGGGCTGAATAACTATTATTACCATATACCATATACCAAGTTAGATAATTTCGAAGTTACAGTTGCGAGCTTTCCTTTCTTTTCTTCATGGAACAGAGGACACACTTTGGACTGGATCACCTGGTAATTATACAAATCCTGGTGCTCTCCCAATATTATCTGAGGTCAGAAGACTTGTTGACGATGGCCAATATGCAGCAGCTACTACAGCAGCGGTCAATTTGTCGGGAGAACCATCCACTGTAAGCTTCTCCGTCACTAGGTATTAGTTTCAGATTGCATATGGATGTGGATCATTGCATTTATATACCCGTATGTTAGGGCTTTAAATTTAATGCGTATTATGAAATCTATTCAATTGGAAATCGCCAAAACAAATCCCTACTAGATCTGTTTATAAATCGAAATTCATTCACCCGTACTGTAAGTTGTTAATTGAAGATCTGCATTCAAGATTCAGTTTGAATTTCTATTTAGTTTTTACACTTTCTATTGAAATAAAGGTTTACCAGCTCCTGGGCGATATCAAGCTAGAGTTTGATGATTCTAATGCCACGTACGATGAAGGAACTTATAAGAGGGTGCTGGATTTAGACACTGCAACGGTTAAAGTGGAGTATTCTGCTAAGGGAGTACAATATGTAAGGGAATATTTTGCTTCAAATCCAGATCAAGTGATTGCGATGAGGATTTCTGGAAATAAACCAGCACATCTTAATTTTACTGTATACTTGGACAGTCAAATGAATCAGCATTCATATGTAAATGACAAAAATCAAATTATTATGGGCGAAAATTGTCCTCAACCAAAAGACAATGGAAATGTCAAACCTAAATTAAGAAGCATGCAAAGTTCTGGAGAAAGTTGCAATCCTCAAGTGATTCAATATTCAGCAGTTCTGGATTTGCAGATTAGTGATGGTGTGGGTTCAGTGAGTGTTATTGATGGCCGAAAGCTTCAAGTCGAGGGTTGCAACTCAGTCGTTATCCTTCTTGTTGCATCATCGTCATTTGATGGGCCTTTTACCAAACCTGTGGATTCAAAAAAGGATCCTAAATCCTCGTCAAAAAGTAAAATGGAATCGGTTAAAAGATTTTCATATGGTGAGCTTTATGCACGGCATGTTAATGACTACCAAGCACTTTTCCATAGGGTCTCACTGCAGCTCTCAAAGAGCTCAAGAGAAAACAGAGACGAGACCATTCCCACTGCACAGAGGGTCAAGTCTTTTAAAACCAATGAAGATCCTTCATTGGTTGAGCTTCTGTTCCAGTATGGTCGATATCTGCTAATTGCTTGTTCGCGTCCTGGGACTCAGGTTGCAAATCTGCAAGGGATCTGGAACAACTTTGTATATCCACCATGGGAGTATGTGTCTCTTCTGGTCATTTATCATGTGGCCTAAGATTTTGAAATTTTCTTCAATGCCTATAAATTTGACATTCTCGTTTCTCTCTTCTTCAGTGGTGCTCCTCACTTAAATATCAATCTTCAGATGAACTATTGGCCTTCACTCCCTTGCAATCTTAATGAATGCCAAGAGCCTTTGTTTGACTTTATCTCATCTCTGTCGATTAATGGAAAGAGAACTGCACGGGTAAGGACCGACTGACTATTTTGGTATGTTTGATATTAAATCTTTTCTAGAGTTCTAAAATGGACATGAATGTTGAAGAGGAATGTTATAGGTGTAATTTTTCTTACTTAATCTGGTACAATGCTGTCCAATCGAGCTTATCAGATATGCCAACACTGTTTCTCTACAGCCTTTATGTAGTTAATTGCAGTGTGTTACAGGTGAACTATAATGCAAGTGGTTGGGTAGCACATCAAGTGTCTGATATATGGGCAAAAACTTCACCGGATAGTGGTGAGGCCACATGGGCTTTATGGCAGATGGGTGGAGCATGGCTCTCTTTGCATTTGTGGGAGCATTACACTTATACAATGGACAAGGTAAAAATGTGTCAATGTTTATTTCTGTCAATAAATTAGCAAAAACGTCGTTCAATCTTCATTGATGAACTCTTTCTCAATTGATAAGAAACTCATTCCATGAATTAGGGACTATGTTGTTCTCCATGTCTATGTAAGGAATTGCTGGGGAATGGACTGTAAATTATTCTTAAAATCATTTTGTCGCTTTGGACAGTGTAACCTTGTACTTAGTCTTTGTTTTTGTTGAGTTGATAAGACAATTTAATCACACGAATACAACAATTTATCTTCTCTGGTTTGTAGTAGAATTGCTGATGGCTTGTTTACGTATGTAGGAATTTCTAAGAAATAAAGCATATCCCTTGCTGGAAGGTTGTACTTCATTCCTGTTGGACTGGTTGATTGAAGGCCGTGGAGGTTACCATGAAACAAATCCATCAACCTCCCCGGAGCATAATTTTATTGCTCCTGATGGCAAGCCAGCAAGTGTCAGCTACTCATCGACCATGGATATGGCAATCATTAATGAAGTTTTCTCTTCCATTATTTCTGCTGCAGAGGTAGATCTGGTCACTACTCACTAAATCATTGAAATTTTTTGATTTTGTTCATCTTACTTTGTTTTATGTCAATTCAACATTGAGTCGAATTGCAGATTTTGGGGAAAGAAGAAGATGCTCTGATAGCAAGAGTTCGCAAAGCTCAACCACGTCTTCGTCCAACCAGAATAGCAAAAGATGGTTCCATCATGGAGTGGGTGAGCTTAGAACTCGCAGTTATTTACTTAATTCTTTTTTTTGCTCCTCACGACCTCTAGTATGTTTGAGAGAATTGAATTGTAATATTAAATATTAATTGTCTCTTCATCATGGCAGGCAGAAGATTTTGAGGATCCAGACGTGCATCATAGGCATGTATCACATCTATTTGGCCTATTCCCAGGGCACACAATTACTACCGAAAAAACTCCCGATCTATGTAAAGCAGCAAATTACACCCTATACAAAAGAGGTTCATATTTCAAATGAGCTTGTATTTACAAGTTTGTGTTTGTGATTTGTCATAGTTTCAGTTTTCTTGTTGAGAGCTGCTCTTCTGAGCTTCATAAGTTGAACTTTCAATTTCTGGGGTGAATCTTGATGGCATCTTGGGTTGCATTTGGATGAAACAGGAGAAGAAGGTCCGGGGTGGTCGACTATGTGGAAAGCTGCTCTACGGGCACGTCTTCGGGATAGCGATCATGCATATCAGATGATCAAGCATTTGTTTGATCTGGTAAATCCTGACCACGAAAGTGATTATGAAGGGGGGCTTTACAGCAACCTTTTCACTGCACATCCCCCTTTTCAGATTGATGCAAACTTTGGGTAAGCATCTAACTCTCCGTGGATATTATAAAGGGGGGCGTAGTCACAAGTTTACTACCAACTAAGTCAACAATTGATTTTACTAGTCACAGTATAGAAAATATATATTTTTTAAAAATTGTTTGTATTCAAGCCACGAAAGGAGCCCACCCGCTAGCTCTGCCCAAGGCTTGTTTGGATTTTCATACTCCATAAAAACGTTTTTGTCTAAAAATATACAGAAATAAGTGGTGGAAATGATGTATTAATTTTTCACCCCATCGTTCCAGATTTTCTGCAGCGGTTGCTGAAATGCTCGTCCAGAGCACGGTGAAAGACTTGTTCCTACTTCCTGCTCTTCCACTGGATAAATGGACAAGTGGTTGCGTTAAAGGCTTGAAAGCTCGCGGTGGCATTACGGTTAGCATATGTTGGAGTGAAGGAGAACTTGATGAAGTTGCGATTTGGTCAGAAAATCAAAATAGTGTTAAGAGTTTACATTACAGAGTAATTACTACGACAGCAAATATATCAGCTGCTACAATTTACACTTTCGATAGGCAGTTAAAATGTGTGAAGATTCAGGCTCTGAATTGATTGCATTTTTATCTCAGAACAATAAATCCACAAAATTTTGTCTCAAAGAGAAAATGAGGTCCAAAATCTATTTGTTTAAAATTTTTGTCAAGGGCCTCACTCTTAGAATTTCTCTTGTATAATTTTTGTTTCCCATTTAAAATTTTAATTGGCGCTTAAAGACGCTTTGAAGGTGAAGAATTCTTTTTCTGATACATTATTTCACTTTTTTCAATAACAATTCTTACTTTTTAACCATTCAATTTCTTTTACAATATGAAATTCCTTTACAAAAGCAGTATTCTAAAAAATATAAAGCATGAGAAAACAACGAAGTCAAATTTCGAGTTTAAGTGGATATAAATAGGGGTGGGCATGTAAACCGCCCAAACCGACAAGCCTTGGGTCGGTTTGTGGTTTGGTTTTCCACCAAACCGCAAACTAATCGGGTTAAAAAAAACAGCCCGAAACCGTCAAACCAAACCGAACCGAATCAAGTCATCAGTTCAGTTCGGTTTAGGTGCAACCGATCCAAATCGTCGGTTCGGTTCGGTTTCGATCCAACAGAACTGAATTGCCAGTTTCGGTTCAATTTGAATTTTTTTCAAACCGACCCAAATCGAGTTGGTTTCGGTTTTGGTTTCAGGCCAAACCCGACCCGATCGGATCGGATCGGATCGGTGCCCACCCCAAACATAAACATATGCCACGCAAAGTAAAAGTGTGAAATGTGGAAATGACAAGGTGAAAAACTTAAACATTATTTAAAAGAGGTCAAAACGAGTTGTTTAGAATAAAGTACAAAGATGTCCAACAAATTCTAAACTAGATAATGAAATCCAACTTGGATGACGGAAGCGTGATGAACCCTACTTCCCCTCCTCGGCCCTGGGGTTATGAACCGGGGATTTTTCATGTTTTAATTATTTTTTAGCTTGAATTTTCTAACATTAATTTGGAGAGTTACATTATCGATAATCCAAATTGTAAAGCTGTAATGATAGGGTAAACCGGTAAAGTTGCTGAAAAAATCAGTTGAATGAGGAATAATATGTTCTTAAGCCTTCTTCCCTTTACATTAAATCTAATTTATTCGAATTTTGTGTTGTGATTGAAAATTAGAGAAAATATATTGAAAATATATAAATAAATTATCAAATCAATAGGAATGGTACACTCCCAACACTGAGACTTTGTTAAATTCCAATATTGATGCTGCTACTCAATAATAGAGGGCTGATAGGTAGACCCTGATGCTACGTGCCAATAAGGAACAGCCATCACATCAAAGTTTTAATGCTTAGAATGTATTATTTTCGATCAAATTAATACTTTAGTGGTTGAGAAGGATAAGAGAAAAAAAAATATTATATTGAAGTTGACGAAATTTAATGCCTAGAAAATTGAAATTGAAAATAAAAATAGAATAGAAATAAAACCAAATTTCCAATTATTCAAAAAATTTTCACTTTTTCCTACTTCTTTATATATTCGTTCTTTACTCTAAATCAATCACATCCACACATCACGTCACATCCACAAATCTCCACCATTAAATTCCACTCATTCTCTCTCCCCATTTATATTAAAAACCATTAAAAAACACTCTCAATCACCCATATTTACGTAATACTCCAAATAATTATGCCAATATTAAAAATGACCCCTGGAAGATTGCAACTTTGTAACACGGTCCTCGGACTTGTGACCATGTGTAGAGGCTAATCGCCAGAAAGGCAAAAACCCTCATCTCAAAACCCTAAATTCTGCAGAATTTGAACTCTTTGCTTGCACAAGACAACCAACACAGCAAAATGGCTTGGCGTGGTTCGGTTTCCAGATCTTTAATGTCCACCGCTAGGGCTGCTGCTTTCCGCTCTTCTCCGCCCGTCGCCACTGCCCGGCTCCGTCCTCCTCCTTTATCCGCCCCTCGCCGTTTCTTCTTCTCCAATCGCAGGTCTCAGATCTTAATTTTCAGCCCTCTTTCTGTGTTTTTTTTTTTTCCTTTTTATTCATTGCAGCCCTCCCTCTGTTTCTTACCCTTTAGCGGAACTAATTTTTCTTAGAAAATAGAACAATGATCCACTTTAGGATCTCTTAGATTCAAGGATTGGGTTTTTGAAGTGAAATTTTAAAGTGTCTTAAAAACTATCTGATTGTCATTTGTTGGCTTATTTTTTTGATTCATTTTCTCCGCAATTGTGAATAATGTTCTGAAGCCCAAATAATATTATCATCTCCTGTGTGAATTCCATCGCCTTTCAAGATTATTATGAGACATAAATCATTTTTCCTTTTCCCTTCTTGGGTTTATTGAGATAGCTGGAAAGCTTGCTCTCGTCACTATCACACATTTTTTTATTTGTCAATATAGGACACTGGGGGAGCTTGGATGCGTGCAGTCCCTACTGCCTCTGCATAATCTGGCTGGAGTTAGGCTGACATCTCACTTGGCAACCAATGTTCGAGCTTGCTGCGAGCTGTCCCATGGTACCTTCTGCCGTTCTTGTCAGGATCGCTAGTAGTTTCTTTGTGAGTCTTACACTGTCATTACTAGGAATGTCCTGCCTAGTGCCCATGAAGAAAAGAAAAACCTTAGAATTTAATCTTATGTTTTCCATTAGTGCATTGATTTTGTCTCAAGCTTTATGTCATTATGTGTGATATTCGTTGATGAGTTCATTCTGAGATTGTTGATGAGTTGAGGGGTGTGAAGTAATTGAATTTTTTATTAACTCATGAAAATTTGTTGATAAGAAAGAGTTGGGATATTGGGATTGATAGGGAGGACAGGGAAGGATGGGTGATGTCAGCAGCGCTTCCCGACACTCAAATGCAGGACCCTGATGCCACATTGTAGGTCGAACTTTTGTCCTCTTTTCCTGCATTTTGATCTAGTATAAACTTTCTTTGAGCTTAGGATAACAATCATTAACATTTGAGCTATTTCAATGCTGAATCAAGAATATATAATTCTAGTAAAGTTAAATTCTAGTATCACTGAGGAAACTTACGAATATCTTATTTCGTGTCATTGGGTGTATTTTATTCTAATGTTGCATATGTATGTATAAAGAAAATTATTGTTCTCACTAATGTGAAGAACTACTGTGCTTGAGATGTGTGTTTATGTGTAAACAATTTAATTTATAAATTGCTAGAAATATGTATTTAAAAAGTGAGTAATACATGTGGATCCAGTCGAATGTGTGTCTTAGAGTAGGTTGACCTTTGCAAGTGATATATTTTTTGCCGAACAAGGGTCATGTTGCATTTCCATCTTGAATTTTTTAAATACTACATTGAAACAATTGAATTAGAGCATGTTTGCATACTCTTATTAATTCATAGTTTCTCTTTTTAAGATTCAAATCTGATCGAACAAATCACATCCACATATCTTATACGGTTTACTTGTACTATTAAATCTCTACCATCCAACTCCACTCATTCTCTCTCTTCCTAGTCATAAAAATACATTAGTATGCAAACGCCCTATTAAGGTTCAAACAAAAATATAAGGGACCAAGGGAGAGATTAAGAAAGCATGGAGCTGATTTCTTTTCTTCTCCAGCTGAAATTTGAAGAAATCATGGGAATGATAACAATTGTATATAATACAAGAATCTACACTTTGTTTATTTGACCTTAACATATGTTTCTCTTGTGCTCTTCATATCCTTTGTTCCCATGTGTTTTTATACAACTTTGAATTTTTAAATTTCTACCGCGCTAACATGCATCTCGTAGAAAATATTACTAAGTTAAAGTTTCAAGTTTAATGGCTTCCTTTGTACTTGGTAGAAGTGTCTGTAACACATGGTAAGTTGTTTATTATCCCTGTAGAATGTGGAAATTAGCTGGTATCTTCTTGATTCATCAAGTCCTTATCTTCTCGTCCAGCTGGACATTTGGTGAATTCATGGACAGGAAATTGGAATTTTTACAATTGCTAGTAGTTGATCCTTTTCGTAAATTTCTGGGAAATTCATATAATCCCCTTTATTAACACGTGATAATGATATTATATTTACATAGTATGGGGCTACTTGAAGTAGGTTTTTATTTTTTTCAGTTTGGACTTCCAAAACTCAGTAAAAGGTTGATTTTTTTTTTTTTCTCAATTTTGTGAGCCTACATAATACATACACAGTCTTTACCAATTTTGTACAATAGCTTGCGTGGCTTATTTTTTAGCTTGAAAATTGATGAAGTCGACATATGACAAATATACAGATGATGCATGATTGTTTCTTTGGTCTGGGATGTGGAGTAGAATAATTTGGCTGATTCCATATGTGGTTTTACATCAAATATTCTGCACTTTTATCTTGTCTGATCTGGACTCTACATACTCTCACTATCCCGCTAAGATAGGTATACTTTGACTTTCACAGCAATTGAAAACTTATAATTAATATGGTTTGGAAAAGTAAATTTTAGTTGTATATTTCTAAACATAACCTATGGTAAAGTTGATAATTTAGTTTTATGAATAATGATGCATATTACTCACCAGTGCATTAGGAAATGAAGAAACTAAATACATACTAAACAAAGAAAGATGTCTA
This sequence comes from Jasminum sambac, assembly GCA_018223645.1. NCBI lineage: Eukaryota > Viridiplantae > Streptophyta > Magnoliopsida > Lamiales > Oleaceae > Jasminum > Jasminum sambac. Next base: position 21,963,694 of record CP073648.1, on the reverse strand, counting down.
TATTTTGGGATGATAACAAAGGGAAACAAGTCTAGGGTGCTTATTCTATATCTTCTTGGCTGTCAAAAAAGTAGTCAACATGCGTCCAACTTTGAGATTTTGTAGAATTTTAACTTTGAAGGTGTTACTCAACACATCCAATTATAGAATTTTAACCTTCTTAAGAGTCCGAGTGTCCCTGTTTTTTAGGTTTCAAGGACCTTGTTGTACTGGCGTTTTTATTAACACAGCATATAATTTCTTTGAGGACATTTTGTTCTTTTGGGAGTTAAATGGCTTTTACGTGCATGTTGTGCTCAAAAAACTTCCAACAGATTGACAAAATACTCGGCATATTTAAGTAAATCATTTCATCTCCTAGATATGTGGTTTTATGATGTAACCTACTTTTGTTGCTAATAATGCATATGATTAGTTAATTTTGTGGCAGGTACTTGAAATTCGTACATGGGCCAGCACACCTGGTGTGTGAAGATATGAGGTCTCCGCATGTAGGTCTATTTGATGGGAACATCCTGTTTGAACAGGAAAAATAATAGTCGTCCATTATTATGTCATCACTGACGGGACTCAAGAATCCTTACATATATTTTTTGAGGCATTTGTGGGACCTGAATCTTAAATCCTTACATTCATACTTTTGTCTATCGATGGAGTTTGTTTTGCATTGATCTTACTTAGAAATAATCAAGAACCATTGAGTGTGTCATAGTTTTTGGTCCCATACAACCTCCATTGAGAAAATCAATGGTAGATTTAGAACCAGCATGATGAGGCGAAGTTCCAGCAATTTAAAAAATTCTGGCAATGCTATTTGTTCAAAGTCGAAGTTAAATTTTTGGCCAAAATCTTTGACTTTGAACAAACATAGCATCAACGAAAAATTTTTCGAATTATTGGAGCTTCGCCTCGCCATGCTAGTTCTAGATCTGGTCTCGATTTTCTCAACAGAGATCGTATGGAACTGAAAAACCATTGAACATGCCATAACTTATGGTACACTCGATGGTTCTTGAACATTGCTCTAATCTTAGTATTAGTTGGAGTTTATTGATTTTTGCAGCATTTAAATGTTGCTTTTGCTGCCCTTTATGACACTGATGACGTTTCATGTTCGACTTTTGTTGTCGTTGGGGTAGAAAATTCCTAGACCGCATTGCCAGGTAATAAAATTTAATGTCATTTATCCAAAATCCCTGATCATTGAATATGCAGTAAAATACTTTGAGCATCTCTGACATAAAAATGTGCTCTTTGTATATGTGGCAAAACACATTGAAAGTAAATCGAAAAAATAAAAATGAATGACACAATGTTCATTGTGTAAATATATTGCTTGGGGAGATATATATTAAATTAATGGTGGAGGATGCCAACAGCAATATATTGCAGTAGGTCATATGTCATAAACACTTGAACACTTTTTAAGAAAAGTGTTAAACATTGTACTTTGAATATGCTTTCAAATCGGTGACTTAATATTAATTACTACAATTTTGATCCCTAAGGGGACTGGAGCAAGTTACAATGAGGCAAAAATCTTCTTTCTAAAGAGTTTCGAGCACTAGATCAAAATTGTTAATCACTAAAAATTTTCTAATATGCCAAGAAAACAAAGGATAATGGTGTCTACAAAATTCCTCATTTTTCAGCATCCAATAAATTTCAAAAAAAAAAAAAAAAAAGTCAGTACTCTTCGGGTATTGTGACCGAGCATCCATCACCCGCTATGTACTCACAAGGATTACGTTATATGGGTTACATTATTTATTGAAAAATGTTGTTGGGGCAAGTTGTTAGGTGGGTGTCACTCTGCCACATTCGAACTCTACTTGGGTACAATGTACATGATGGTGAATGATTGCCCCGGAAGGGGGGGGAGGGAGGGGTACTTGGGTACAATGTACATGATAGTGAAAGATTGCCGACGGGGGTAAAGTACGGTAGTAATGTGGTTTTATCGTGTATGATGATGACAAACAAGATTCTTGTTCCATCTTCAGCATGGTCCCTTTTCTATTGCCTTTAAATCTCAACTCAGTTTGAAAAGTTTTGAGGTGAAAGGTTGTGCAAAAGAGAAGGCCATTCGATATAAGCTAAGGACAAGTTAGGCAAATTTACTGTCCTTTTTCATATAACTCCAATTCCACCATCAACTCATCCAAAGTAGAGAATATGTAGCCCTCTCAGATTTAACCACCCCACCTAACTGGACAACCAGACAAAACTCACAAACATTTAAAATTGAAAACATCACTAAATATCAAGATGTATCTATTGCACAGCACGACTCATTAAAATTAAAGTGATGTGATGTATGAAAAAAGGGGAAAAATGATGTTACTAAATGTAATGATTGTAATTCACATATAAATCAAGCTGTATATATAGCACAGCACGACTCGTTAAAATTTCATCTGGGATCAGCAACTTAGGCAGACAATGATCAATAAATTTAATGCAAAGTTTTGTGGGTGCCTTCAACTGGCATGGTATCCTATGCTTATAATGGGGATCTAGTAAACAACAATCCATTACAAACGCTTTGTAATAGTGGTCTAATATAATATAATACCACAAAGGATCATTCATTACAAATTATCCACAAACTAAGAATAAATCCACCGCCAATTTGAATCATAAAGTAACATGCACTCTGAAATAGGGGCGTAATATAATTTGGACATATTTGAGATGCAGTAATATCGTACAAGTGAGAAATAAAATCATGATCTAGTCTTGATCTTGTCTAGTGCTTCTAAGTTCAGCCTACCAAACAAACCCACTTAAGTGTGAAAATAAGCAAAGAATAAAGTGGGATTTCTTTTGTGGGGTGATAAGATAATTGTGGACAACTTGACTACTCTTCTCTTCTTATCTTTACCTATAATAATAATAATAATAATAATAATATATGAAGAGTAAGACTTGGATCAAGTACAAAGGCTTTAATGCACTTCCACTGTACCCACTATATGCCAGAAAGATTAGACTAGAAAAGAAGCCCCAACATGAAGACACCCATGTAGATACTCATGTTCCCACAAAAGAACTAAGGAAAACTGGACATGATACCCCCCAAATCTTTTTTTCCCCTACTTTTTATCACCATTATTGCCCAGTCCGCAGACCCCACCACCACTTCGGTATTATTATTGTTCTGCATAAATGAAAGCTTCTCAATCACTCACATTTTTATCACTATTAATAGTAACACTGTAAGTTGAGGGGGAGGGGGGAGGGGAGGAATTGACGCAGGACAGAAGCAAAGGATTCAAGCGAAACCCTTAGTAGTAACCAATTCTTAGAATTCACCAAAGAACAGAGCAAAAACTCAAAGGAATTTTATTAATAACTGGATGCTTAAAACGGATTACAAGAGCCTTCTTTTATAGTAGAAGGAAAACCCTAACTCTTGCGGAAAAACAAAACTAATTAATGACTTAATTAAAAACCCATAATAAGGAAAATGAATCCGGGGTGCAAATTAAAAGACTAAAAAAAATAAAACGAAAATCCGAAATAATTCCGAAAATGGAAAAACGTTGATTTCACTGCCTAAACGTGCTCGGACGCCAAAATCCATCATACATCACCGCGAAACGGTATATTATTCACCCCAAACGAAGCTCGGACGCCAAATCTGCAAAGTGCAGTTTCATCCCTACCAATCCAATTCTTCTTCGATCCACTCAGCCATTTGATCTACATCAAAAACATACTTCCTTGGTGGGGCATACCTACCTCATATAAAGCCAAAATAGAAAATTGAAGATAAACAGTAAGAAGTAAAAATGTTATGGTGTATTTGATTGTAAAAGTTGAAAAAGGCAAAATTGAATTCCATATAAGGTGAAAGTGCAAACAAGCTTGAAGTTATTTTACTGTAACAAAGAATTTGAATTTCATTTCCAACTTCTCATCTAACACAAACTAGGAAAATTTTTATGAAAAATATTTTACTTTTTTTACCCAACCAAACATGCCCTTAGATCAAGAATAAGAGCACATATTCATTCATGAATAAGTGAAGAACAAAGATGAAGTGACCAGAGTGAAAAGAGAGAATATTAAACATAACCTAAATAACATTGTCATGGCAGTCAATCCAATCCAAACAAGTTGTAAGAGAGGAAAAGGGATTGTCGGACAATTATCGACCTCGTTTTCTTTAAACTAATCCAATAAAGAAGCCCTTAAAGTTGATGTGTTGTATCAAGATATATAAAGACGAAAAAAAAAAAAGAGAAGTGGGGAATCTAAAGCTTGACAAGGGCAAAGATGAAAGGTGACATAAGCTTTTATTACTTGGTGGGGACAATGAACAAACATATGATAAGTTCAAGATGTACAACATCACTTCTTCCCAATGTCAGCTTCAATTTATTCTATCCCTTTCTTATGGAGCCATTTTAAGAGTTGAATAAACAAGAATTCAACATAGTCTCTACCTCCAGCACCAAGAAAGGAGAAAAGGCTTTATCAGCTTATCAGACAAAAGAAAGAACACAAAGATGGAAACTGAGAAAAATACCAATCGTGCAGAATGGTTAGATTTAAGCCTTGGAAGGGATCATCATCATCATCCATCTCAAACACCAAAGAACTCAGAGTCACAATCAAAACCTGCTTCTTCTACAAAGGTTTTTTCTTGTAACTTCTGCTTGAGGAAATTTTACAGCTCACAAGCATTAGGGGGTCATCAAAATGCTCACAAAAGAGAAAGAGGTGCAGTAAGAAATTACCAGTGGCAAAGCAGGATGACAATGATGCCTCTACCTGTTAATGCTTCGATGATAAGATCACTTGGCGTCAGACCTCACTCCCTCATCCACAAAGCAGGGAGGCCTCAACTGGTTGGAGGAAGATTTCTTGAAGCTAACGCTGGATTTGGAATCCAATACCAGTCCACAGACCTGGATGAAACAGCAGATTTCATGTGGCCTGGAAGCTTTCGTTTGGGTTCACATCAACAAGAGCACAAATCACCAAGTCCAAATAAGCTTGACCTGAATCTCAAACTGTAATTAGCCCATTCGTGTTCATTATCCCGATTGGAAATCATTCATTATGTAATTCTGTTTAACCATGGAGCATTAGTAGGTACATAAATCCAAGAGAGTTGTGCTATCATAAATCAGGAGTAGATCCAGAAAGCTCTTTATAGTTTATTCATGATATAGGGCCTAAGACCTAAATTTACTTGCTGTCCTGTTTAGATGATTCTCATACCTAAGCACGAATAACAAAACTTAATACTCTTTTTCAGTCATGTTTATGCTTATTCAGTATTCGTCTTGTACGTTGGTTATCTGTCACCAGTAAGAGCATGCTTACTGCTAAAACCAGTCAAACCAAAGCTTTCTGTAAAATAGCTTTAAATAAGTCAAATTAAGTTAAATAAATTCAAACTAGCATAAGCATGAATCCAGAAGAAAGAAAGTATAAAGAATTGATACCAAAAATCATAATGCTTTATTCACCATAAAGATGTACAAGTGTTTCTACAGCACGATTGCAGTAACCTACACTAGAACTAGCCTTATTACCAGGCTTTTTACAAAAGCTTCAAATAAAGTGGACCTGAACTTTTTCATGCATTGCAAGGAAATCTAACGGACTTCAGCAATAATGAATCAGCATCTCTTCAGGTGAAATCAGTTCCACTTAGTTATTTTTGCAAATAAATTGCATGCTTCAAGAATTTTTTGTAGTTGACTCCATTTGAATGCCATCAATTTTCTTCATACCATGCCTCAAAATAACAAGCAGGAATTTCTGAGGGTGGACACAATGACGCAACTCTTCTAAGCTGTCATAAGTGAACAACAGAATATATATTGTAAATTAGATTGTTATCAGCTAAACACAACATTCCAGTTAAGGCAGTTTTAAAGGCTGTTTCACTACTGCAAAATTAGTGGTAGAAGGAAAAATGAGATACCTTGTGGTCCATATATTTCTCTCTTACTGCGCGTCCAAACCCCGTTCTTAGTTGCAGATTGTGGAGGATGAGCACACATTCCTTTAATTCAGACGGTTGTAAACCTGTGTATTTTCGCAGGGCCAAGTTCTGCAAGAAAAAAGTTCGACTCAAGATGCAACCGAAAAAAAAAACTGAAAAAAAAGGACTCGGCACATGATGCTGCTAGGTGTGAAGAACTTTCAATTGAACATATCATAACAATTGATAAAAATAATTTCGTTCATGGGATACTATCACTGTGTACAGAATAAAGAGCAGATTGTCTTACCCATGGGTGAAATTTTGGCTTGATTATCAATCTTGAAAGAAAGATAGCTGAAGCGGCAATTGTTGATGGAACGAAACGGAGACAATGATAATCCAGTAAACTTAGTTCAGCAATATAACAACACAGGAAGAAGAATTGCATTTTTGAGAACTGGATAACATGGATAATGCACAGTAAGAATAGAGTGAGAAATGAGAAAATTCAATGGATTGTAGTGTTAATGAGCCTCAGATTGTAAGCCCACCACAGGTTTTTCTTTAGCAGCACCGATAAAAATTCTGCAAGAAGATAAGCAACGGGAAAGTATATGTTTAACTGATTGTTTTATGCAAAAGGTATGTCATAAAATAAATAAATAATTAAACACAAATATTACAAAATATTTAAACCTGAGAAATGTCATTGTTGTGGGATCACCCATCTCAAAGTTTAAAAACTTCAGGACATCTCTTTCCATTTCCACAACCTGTAGTTTGACAAGGTAAAGATTTATCACCAATACAATATGACTTCAGCAAAAGTCAAACATTCATGAAGAAAACAAAACTCACCTCTTCTTTCGAGTATGTATTGTCTGTCATGTAGGCAAATTCTTCAACGTGAGGTGGACTGATTTCTTCATATTTTCTGCAGATACACAAAATGGCATATTAGGAAATATTAGATAGTGTTGCTACTAACTTCAGATACTATGTAGCGAAAATGCACAAATTTATAAGGGGGCCGTAAGCATACGCTGCAACAAGCATGCAAGCTACACCAAGAAGCTGAAGCTTATTCCTGTTCAAATCATGGGAAGACAGATATCTATCGATATATTTTACAGTGAGGTAAGAAGTCTCGGAAAGGAGATTGAATTCATCTGAAACCTCAACCAACCAATCAACCAGAGTCTCTCGCATTACTGGTGTTATATCTGTTTGAACCGTCTCCATGTAATTAGAAAACGGTCTCCTCCTCGTCTCTACCTATTATTACAAAATTTATCAGATAATTGCTCTGCATTAGATCATTTGAAACCTCAAACTAGGCAGACACAATTTAGTACTTGTTTACTCAGCTTCACTTTGATCCGAGGGAATGAACAACAGGTTAATCATTGAGCTATAATACGTAGGCACACCCAAAAAAATACTGATAATAAGATAAAAAGGAAAAGAACTTTGGGAACACAAAGTTTTGCAGTAAGGAATTATCAAAATCAATCAGTGTAATCAACAACTAGCGATAAAAGGCTGTCAGATTAACAGAAAATTTAAGATAAAAATCCTAAAACGAAATTCTAGCCAACCATAAAATCACATTAACAGACATGGGCAGTCACAAACCCCTGACATCAGAAACTAGTAAACGAAAACATGAAACAGAACAAAATCATATACTCCTAGAATCGATGGATAAACTACAGTTTAACTCCAAAGGTGAATACAAGCAGCTCCAAAATCAAAGATTAAATAAATTAACATGAAATGACAACAACGGAAGCTAATTAATACGATTACCTCTAGGGAGTGAAGATGACGATACATAAGAGGGGCCCTGCCATATTTTCCCGATTCATGAGTTTCAGGAGTAGCGCGGAAGTCAACATTCACATCAATATCAGTCTTCACTGTTTCATCGACCAACGAATGAACCTTCTCTTCGGGTTGAGCCACGGATACGGGTTTCGAGGATTTGCCCGGGCCAGAATTCCGAGTCAACCCGGCCGCGTCGGGGGAGAGGTTGGTGACGTCACCCAGCGCAACCCGCTTCTTTGATACGGAAAGCCCTTCCGCAGATCCACTGTGACGTTTCTTGGATGCTATTCTTCTGGTGGATACCCGATTTTCTTGATCATCCATTGAGGCTCTGTATTAGGGTTTTCCGAATGGGATAAGGTTTTAGAAGGTGAAGAAACTGCTTATCGTGTCACTATGCGTGTTAAAGAAAGCAAGTGGTTGAGAGGTGAGAGATTGGATGAATTTGATTCTTTCATGCCGCCATTACAATTTGAGAGGTGGAATGAATTTCATCTCCTTTCGTGTCACTGTGCGTGTTAAAGAAAGCAAGTGGTTAGTTGAGAGGAGAGAGATGGAATGAATTTGATCTTCCTTCATGCCGCCATTAACAATTTGAAAACCCAAAGAATTGGTACTTTCCCATATTTTTTAAAATTCAAACTTAGTCAAATAAATTACATTCTACTTAGGGTGAAACTAAAGGCACCCCCAAATATACTTAGCACACCTCATTATTAAGCACATCCTATAAAAAAATACAAAAAATTTAATATTATTAAACACACCCCAAATATATACCTATTTTACCCTTAGTATTTAAAAAAAAGAAAAAAACCCACCCATACCTTATTTACCCTATACACTCTATAATCAAAATTCACCCATTTTTTGAGTTCTATATTTCATAATAAATCATAAAAATGATATCTTTTCCACCAATATAAGTGTTCTCTAATCTTTTATTGTTTCAAAAATCTCATTTTGCTTCTTTTGTCGCACACATTCAAGTTTTTTCGTAACTGTTCGTTCATCCCTGGTTCGATGAACGTGCAACTGCTCGTTCATCCAACGTTGGATGAATGAACAACTTCCCATTCATTTAATGTTAGATGAACGACTAGTTGCTCATTCATCCAACGTTGGAACGACTAGATGCTCGTTCATCCAACTTTGGATGAACGATGAACTACTCGTTTATCCAATGTTGGATGAACCGTAGTAATTTAAACTTTTTATTTGTTGACAATGTATTTGAATTGTTGCGAGCTTACACTTTTTGTGTACCTTATAGGATTCACATACACAATCTACCAAGGCAAGTTCGTGTTAGACTGCCTAACACTTGTACCATTTTGATTGACAATTGACACTAATTTAGAACGTCATATGTGACCTAATTCAATTGGCTAGTAAACCAAGCGAAATAAAAAATAATCAACGATCCAAAATATAGTGATAAATGACATTTTATTCCGAACAAATGTAGAGCAATACAAGTAATGTATCATTCGAAACTAAATACAACATCATCAATTAACAACGTCTACGTCGTGTAGTTGGACCTACCAATGATTTGCCTCTGGACGAATGCCGCCCAGATGAACGAGATGTATTCGGATCACGTTGGACATGCCAACAAAATAAAAAGCTTAAATTACTACTGTTCATCCAACGTTGGAGGAACGGGAAGTTGCTCGTTCGTCCAATGTTGGATGAACGAGCAACTGCTGGTTCATCCAACATTGGATGAACCAGCAGTTGCATGTTCATCGAATCAGGGATGAACGAACAGTTACGAAAAAATTTGAATGTGTGCGAAAAAAGAAATAAAATGAGATTTTTTGAGACAATAAAGATTAGAGACCATTTATATTCGTGGAAAAGATATCATTTTCATGATTTATTATGAAATATAGAGCTCAAAAAATGAATGAACTTTGATTGTAGAATGTTTAGGATAAAAAGGTGTAGGTGTTGGGTGCGGTGGGGTGAGATAGGGTGGTGGAGTTTTTTTTTTTATAAAAATCTACAATACATGAAGGATATTTTGGCTATTTGTCAAGGGGGTATTTTTGTCCCAAAAAAAGATGGGGTGTGCTAAGTAAACCTAGGGGTGCGCTAAGTAAACCTAGGGGTGCTTTTAGTCCCACCCTTCTACTTATACTATTGGGATATATTTGATTGGATAAATTTTTTCAGAAAAAACTAATTTTTCCACTTTTTTTCAACTATTGTTCTATTTGATTGCATTTTTTTTTCAGAAAAATATTTTCTAACTCTTCTCGAAATTTGTTCTTTTCTTTATTTAAAAAAAATATTTTCCTTGTGGAGAGATAATTTTTATTTTGCGAAAAAAATTTACCTTTTTTTTAATGAACAATTTGCTTTAACCATAAATATAAAAAAAAGTTCAAATTTCATTAAAAAATAATAATAAGAAAAACAACACTATTTTCCAACCTACAAATTAATGTTTCAAACACTTACAATTACCATTTAACTGGAAAATCTTTTCCTGGAATTCATTTACTCGAAAAACATTTTCCTTCAAACTATTTTCCGACTTTGCAATCAAACATACTCTTAAATTTCTATTATTCAACTTCAGTCATTCTGTCTCTTCCTATTCATAAAAATACATCAAAATGTATATGTAAATACTCTCTTTACCGCACAGTCACACCTCTCCAGTTTCCCTTGATGTGGATAAAGTCACTTTGATGGCATGATCGGGTGCAGATGATTGTTACACGAAGAAGCACGAAGCCAAGAGCATCTCCAATCCTAAATGTCCATTTCATCTTAGTTTGGCATGCTATGTTATATAGACACAAAAAAAACTATAAGTCTAATTTCTCTCCCTTCACTATCTTTAGAGCATAATTAATGTTAGGTTCCCCCTTATTCAACTATAGCTCCAATAATTGATGAGAATCTCGTTGAAGCGATACCAACGAAACTCACAACGAGATTGGATATCGATCCCAGAAAAGTTAATTATCCGATTGAGATTGAAGAAACTCTACAATCCAATAACTCACGACCTAAGAACTGTAGATATATTAAATCTATAACCCAAGAAGATGCGAAATCCCGAACTGTAATGGTGTGAACGCCACAAAGGGGCCAATCAATTCCCTTTGATAAGTTCAAATTATTCAAAATTGAACAAGAATGTGAGAATAAATATTTTATCACAATTTGAAAAACTCACAAAACTTGGAATCTAATCGTTTTCAATGAAAATAATCCCTTAAATAGATAATAAGAAAACCCTAGATTATTGCTTGTAGGGAAAGAAATCTAGATTGTCTGAAATTCTAGAGATAATCTATATTATATATATATATATATATATATATAAAGACTTTTTTCCTGCCTTTGCACCCTTTCTTTTTTAACCTTTTTATTTTTTTATTCATTATATTTTCCTCTATATTCCTCCATATATGCTTTCTATCATTAATTTGCATCTTTCCTTTTTTAACTTTTTTATTTTTAACTCATCATTTTCCTCTATATTCATCTATATTATTTTATCATCAATTCTTTGTGCCACTAAATTCAGTAAACATACTCTTTTAAATTATTAATAGAAATTTTTGCATTAATAATTTGTTAATTTTTATTTCACAATTTTAAATCTTTTTAAACTTCACAAAATTTAACATTGTACAATTTAGTCCTAAATCTTTTTAAACTTCAAAATTCTAACTTTCAATTTAGTCCTAAATTTTTTAATTTTACAATTTCAACATTATTTTTGGAAGATTGGTGGAAATAATCCATAAATTGTACGGTTGCTGCGAAATTGACACGAAATAAAAAAAAATAGCGTGATATTAATTTCATCAAATTAATTAATTTGATACTAATTCATTTGGTCTATAATTAATTTCATCGAATTTATTTGACACCGATTAAATAATTTTTATCGACTATTTTCAACATAGTAGTATTTGATGGCATTAATATCACAATTTTTTAAATAAATTATTTAGAATTAAACACATGCACATTTTGATTTCAACCAACAGTTAATAATAAATGTAATCTATAAAATTTCAGTAGAAATATATCACTATAAAAAATAATTTGAATATAGAAAAATAATTAAATATAATTAAAACAAACTTAAAAAATCATAAAAAATATACAAAAACCCCAACCCCGCACCAGCCACACCAAACCCCACCTCTAACCAAATCCAACAACACCTACCCCACCAGCGATAATCCAAGTAGCTTTTCCCTGACTTTGTTGCCTATAAGCGAAGTCGTTGGCAGACGACAACCTACTAATTGTACAATTACTTGGTATAATCAGCTAATTGCTGATGGCACAACTTGCCGATTGTTGATCAGCAAATTCGAAGGAATGCCCATTAGAAGGAAAACATGTCGATCTGTTGGAATAACAAGCAATCTCAAGCCTAGAGGCTTTCCTCTGGTTGCTCGGCGACGAAATAGCTGCCATGTTCAGGATTTTTAATTTTTAATTTTAATTTTTGTTATTTTATTTTATTATTTCTTTATATTCGGTATAGGTTTTACAACGATAAATTTCTACTAAAATTTTATAGAGATAAAATAATTATATTTATTATTTCGTACCAATTTCTTAACAATCGCAAAATTTATGGTTATCTTTGCCAATTTTTCAAAAAAAATGTTGAAATTGTAAACGGAAAAAAAATTTAGGACTAAATTGTAAAATAAAGTTAAAATTGTAATGTTGAACAAGATTTAGAGCTAAATTGTACATTAATGTTAAAATTTGTGAATTTTAAAAGGATTTAAAATTGTGAAATAAAATATTATTTCAAGTTTTACCCCCAAGCTTTAGTGTAGAAGATGAGAAAAAGTTAATTTAATGCTGAATTGAATGGCATCGGTCAGTGGTGGGTCCGGTGACACTTAATCTAAAAATTGGAGGGTTCCACATTGAAAAAAGGGGATGTGATTGCAATTGTTACAAACTCGAAATATTTGGGGATTTTATGAAAATAACCTTTAATTATTTTTACAAATAATTTGCGAAGAAATAAAAAATAATTAAAATTACGAATTTCGTTAGGATTTAATTTTGGTGTGATACAAAATTTAAATTATTTAATTTTTTGGGTAGAAATTGAAAGAAACGTGTAACATTAAAATTAAAAAAGGTTGGATGCCTTAATTAATTTTAGATATAATTAATTATTTTAAAATAAAATTAATTAAAAAATAAATATTAATTAAAACTAAAAACTTCTGCCAAAATTTAATTTTTATGTGATAAAATAATAAATCAAAATTAATAAAATTAATTATATTGCTAAACAGTAAATAAATACCTAAATTATTAGATATTTACATGATGGAATTGTCCGAAATACAAGTGAAACTCTGTCAAAATTTTTACAAAATTTGACTATGTGTTACCTAAATCGTATAATGTTTTAGATTGTGGTGACTTTTTTGTAATCATTTTTAACACTATTAATGTTATTCTATTTATATTTTATGTGAATTCATTATCAATAGATATATCTCCCCGTGCCACGCATAGGGGTTACTGCTAGCAGTCAAAGTATACGATTAAACGATCACGATGGAACGTGTACGGGAATGAGAATTTTCTAACAGGACGGGGACAAGGAATAGGAGTCTCTATCCTGTTGCAATTCTTATATCATCTTCAGTCGGCCTCCATTAAATGAGGATGCGGTGGGTGTGAGGATGAGTGTTTCCAAGCGAGGATAATAATAGGGTATTAGAGTCTATATTCGCTACATTGTCATTTATATAATATATATGCATGTTAATTATATTTCATAATTAGATTTTAAAAATTTATTATTCACATATTCATTATTAGCATCGTGCATACGCACGGGGGTATAATTAATACATCTCAAAATTTGTAGTTGCATATAATAAAATGTAGAATGATATTAAAGAAAAAATCATTGGTTCTACGAAAGTTTAGATGAGCTGGGACTACGGTAAGTAGGCTTGCTTTATTATTGGAAATTCCACCATTAAGAGCAAGTTAGATTGATTATGTCTGACTTTTGATACTATATCTTCATATTTTTACAGGTTTGTCATATAAGGCTGTGAGCATTTGGGCATATTTGAAGTTTGAGATAAGAATGTATGTTATTATCGTATTATGATGCGTTTGACAATTAACATGAAGTTGATATTCTTGGGGAAACTTAGCGTTGAGGTTTAGATTTAACTGACTCAATTATGGTATTGATGGTGTTATTTTTAAATTATGTTTGCTATTTAGGAAAATTGTAAATCAAGTTTTTTTGTTGTTGTATATTTGTTATTTGCACATTTTACAGGAATGATTTGTACGATATATAAGGGAAACTCTGCTGAATTTTTTATAAAATTCTCTCATCACTTGTATTAATTTAGAAGTTTTGTGTGTTCACGAGTACTCGATTTATTATCTTGGTAGTGCTATTAACATAGTATTAATGTATATCCAACCATGAAATTATTGATATATTAGCCTCCCGTGCAACGCACGGGTGAAAAAAGCTAGTAGAGAATAATAAAATACCATAAAAAGACTCATAACAAAATTACTAAAAATAGAATATGGGAAAAATAAGAAAATTTTAGTAGAAATGCCTATGTGGTAAGGGGTGCCCACGTTTTAGCTCATGATTTCTTCTTTAAATAAACCGATGAAAGCATAACGTGCGCACGTCTTGAGCAAATATTTCTTCTAGATTATTCGTCTCTTGAGCTTCAAATCTCCTGTCAACGTCCGAGAATTTGATATTTGATTCTTTAATTAGCCAAATTAAAACATGATTTTGATCTTAAATAAACTCCCACTCTCGGATTGTATCAATAATGTTTGGGGGAAAATTTAGCTTCTCTTTTGTATTTTCCACACTCCATTTTCCCCTTTGCCTTTTTTCCTACGTTAATCACCTATTGGATGGAGCTCTTTGTCACCCACCGACCTAAAAAATGATATGTTGGTTTGATATGTTCGTCATTTCATCTTCAACGTTGGTGATTTCTCCCTTTCACGATCTCTGCTTCTCCTCCCCCAAACCTGCTTCTCCTACCATCTTCTCTTTCTCCGTTAGTGTCGATTGGATCCACCCCAAAGGAAAGCAATATACTAGTTAATTATGCTCTTACAGCATCCACTATGGAAGTGTTAAATTTAGCTAGCCACATAGATAAAAAAAAACATATTAATTGACATATCAACATGTCAAGTTTAATGTGCATTTTATATCTACAATAAACATAATAAATTAAGCCATGTGTCGATATTTTATGAAACTAAAAAAGTGAATAATAAAAGTAATAATAAAAAGTATCATCTACCCAGACACAAAAATACCGCATCACATGATAGATTTTAACAATTAAGAAAGTTAACTTGTGGAGAAAAAGATTCTTTTAACATGTCATTTAACATATACATTGTAGATAATAAATACAACATTTTACTAACTTATTCCACTAGTATTGTACTTTAATATATCCACTGTGGATACTCCTATTTCCTCACTTTTTCCCAGGGATGGAGTGAGAATTTATTATAGGACCCAATTAAACTTAAGAAGAAAAGTTTGTATGGAAGTTGGAAGGGAGTGGCCCCTTTCTTAGGGGTGTTCAAGGCCGTGCCCCCTTTTTTTCTTATAGAAATTATTTACAAAAATTACGATTTGCTAATTTTATTTTGCAAAGTAAAAGCACACTAATATGGTATAAAAATTTGATTTGATTGCTTTGGTGTATAATAATTCAAATTGATTTAATTCTCAAAATTAGTTATGTTTCATTTCTTATAACACTAACAATTTAATCCCGATTATCAAAAAATAATTTAACCCGCATAAACATCCACCGACATACTCATAATTATAGAAATCTTTCACAAAATATAATGTTCTAAAATATTATATACGCGAAGATAAAATCACCTAATTTTTTTAAATGTAGGATTATATAAAAATAAAATCTTTAAAATGAAAAATAGGTAAAAATTTTGAAATAAAAAAAATACCAAAACAATAGAGAGAGGGAACAATTGTTCAAGAGAAATAAGGACAAACTACAAAAAAACTATTATATACACAAAGATAATAGCATCTTTTCTAAAAAAACTAGCGTTTCTACCCGTGCGTTGCACGGGGAGATATATACACATATAATAAATTAGAATCCACATAAGGGGATAGCTGCAAAAGAATTTCTAAAATTTTCAGTACACTCTCGCCTATATTTTGTACAAATACATCTTGTTATAGTAAATAGCAGGACTAAAAACAAAAAAATTTCACATAATTTTATATTGTGTTGAAATATCTTATATTCAATAACATTCTAAAACCAATAAAATCTACTATTCTCCGCCACACAACCCAATTATAGAATGTATAAATGACATCAAATTCTGTAACAATTAAATAATCGTAGATACACTTGACCGACCACAGTATATCTAATAATTTCTATCACAGTTTTTTTACAGCAAACAATTGAGTTTCTTTCATATCCCTTCACTTCATTTACTAATCTAACCATTATGTATTTTGAAGTTATACCTCGGTAGTCGTCTTGTCCCTCCTGGCAGCCGTCTCGAATAATGTTTCATCCACTACCTGCAAATCGAATCAAAAATTAAAACAAAGCATAGTCAATTAACACAAGACAAATAAGAACCCGATGTAATTTTCTGACCAACTGAACGATAATCTTCTAAACACCGATTGCAATTTTTCAACAATCTCCTAAACAATTGCCCTCGTGGCAGCTGTCTCGAATAATGTTTCATCCACTACCTGCAAATCGAATAAAAAATTAAAACAAAGCATAGTCAATTAACACAAGACAAATAAGAACCCGATGTAATTTTCCGACCAACTGAACGATAATCTCCTAAACACCGGTTGCAATTTTTCAACAATCTCCTAAACAATTGCATAATAATAGTAATACCTACAGTGATGGCCAAATACTTGAACAATAGTGTATAAAGACCCCGATGCTTGTATATATATATATATATACACGCTAAAGAAGAAGCCGAGTTGGAAAAGACATTTAGAAGCGGTGAAACTCGTTGTCATAATTAAAAATTAATTTTTTAATTCAGAAAAATAGGTGAAAGTGGCGGGAAAATATCTTGATTTTATTAGCAAATCGAATCAAAAATTAAAATAAAGCATAGTCAATTAACACAAAACAAATAAGAACCCGATGTAATTTTCCGACCAACTGAATGATAATCTCCCAAACACCGGTTGCAATTTTTCAACAATCTCCTAAACAATTGTCCTCTTGGCAACCGTCTCGAATAATATTTCATCCATTACCTGCAAATCCAATCAAAAATTAAAACAAAGCATAGTCAATTAACACAAGACAAATAAGAACCCGATGTAATTTTCCGACCAACTGAATGATAATCTCCTAAACACCGGTTGCAATTTTTCAACAATCTCCTAAACAATTGCATAATAATAGTAATACCTGCAATGATAGCCAAATAATTGAACAATAGTGTATAAAGACCCGATGCGTGTATATATATATACACGCTAAAGAAGAAGCCGAGTTGGAAAAGACATGTAGAAGCCGTGAAACTCGTTGTCATAATTAAAAATTAATTTTTTAATTCAGAAAAATAGGTAAAAGTGGCGGAAAAATATCCTAATTTTATTAATATATAGATATAGATGTAGGATTATATAAAATAATTTTTTTTAATGAAAAATACCTAAAATTTTTGAAATAAAAAAGTACCAAAACAAGATAGAGTGGGAACAATTGCTTAAGAGAAATAAGAAAAAACTACGAAAAAAAAAGGCAAATGAAGGTACTGAGTCTCAAACCTAGACTCATGTGCTACCAAAAAGGTAGATTGCATACCTAGACATCCCACCTAACTACCATTTATGACAATTTTTGAACAATGAATTACTTATTCAATATCTGGACCTGACTATGCTAGTGTTAAAATACGTGTAAAAATAATTTTTATGGCGTTTTACGTGATATATAGGAGAAAGGATGAGTGAAATTGAATTATGGAGATTTGTGTAGTGTTGGTAAATCCCACAAAATATGTGGATGTAAAATATGAGAGAGAATAAGTGGAGTTAAGAAAAGTGTGTAAAAATGCGTAGAAGAACACCACAACTAGTATAGTTCAGTTCCTACATAGATCCGTCTCTGCTTTTTTCCCACTTTTTCTTTATCGCTTCTCGTGCCACCTTTATATTCCCACATTCAACTTTGCATCATCCATTATTATTTTTTACTTTATTTATTATGCCACTCTCTTCTTTTTTCTCCTTTCACTCTCTTTTTCCCTACGCTTCTTATTTTTTTCTCTTCAATTAAAATAATAATCTTTTCTCAATCTTTCTCGTCCACATCATCCTTCACATCTACTTTTGCAATGGATATGCTCTAAGTAAAAGGCAAAGGATCGTCCATGGAGGATCGGCAAAGCCGGTTTTAAGATGTGGAGACCTTAAGCGAAATCTCGCATGAGGCCCTTAATAAATAAAATCTTATCCCCAAAAAAAGTATATATACTAATTTCAAATAAAAGATTTTATTAAATAAAAAAAAAATTTAATTGCAATAATAATAATATAATATATCAAGATATTAAAATTGGACTCTCCCTAACTGAATAAATAATAACTTGACTTTTATTAAAACAAAAATCACCCTACTCATATAAATGTGCAAAATTTGCTGCCCTTATATTTTTTGGGGCCCTCAGCAACTGCTTAAATTGCTTAGACTCAGGACCATCTCTGATGATCAGCAACGGGCATAGCAGACAAACACATTGAGGCATTGACATTCTGGTCAAGGCAATACGTTCCAGACGACTTCACAATCGACCATTTAAGAAAACATTAATAACCATGCTAAAACTTTCAATAAAGATCATGATTCTAGAACTTTCAAGGAAATAGTTTTAGTGATAATCCTAAAATTCTCTATGTTTAAATATCATGTATACTAAAATTGTATAGATTAAGTGGAGAATTTTAGAGAGCGGATCATAATCGTCCATTAAGGTCTCCACCGTCCATTCCTCGGAGGCAGAAGTATAAATAGATGAGAGGTGTCATTTGAAACCATCAAGCAAGTGAAGTGAGAGTTCAAGAAAGGAAATTCTATAGGTAGAGTTTGTGAGTGGCATCAATGAAAGTGCCTGTGCGAGGACTAGTAAAGACTAGTAGTCACGTGTTGTGTTAAAATCTCTTATTTAGAGTGAATACAAGAGATTGTATTACATAATTCTTTTTCTTGATTGTCAGTTTCCCATTTATTTGGCATTTTAGTACTATGATATTGCGGTCGAAAGACTGCTTCGCTAATATTTGTTGGAATGAATCGAGGGACTAAGGCCATGGAGTCACCATTTGTACAATTTGAAATGCTTATTTTTTATCGCGTGTTGTTACATGAAGAAAGAGTGAATTTCAGTAGTGGTCACCCAAGTTACACAAAAATAATAACACAATCATTGAAGTTTTAAACTTCCAGTCGTGGTCACTAAAATTAAAATTACTTCCACCAATGATTACTAAAGGTCAAAATCATTCAAAATAAAAAAATGTAAATGAGCAAAGTGAAATTTTATAACAAAAATAAAATTAGAAGAAAAGTAAGTCTTGTTTCCATCCATTTAGCTGCCATTACCCCACTTGCTTATGCAACCAAGACTATAAAATTCGATCACCACTGCAGCCCTGTCCACTAAATTTTATACAAATTTTTACTCAGTTTCACACCAATTTCTGGTGGGGAAATACTCTGTTCTAGGGCCTTTCAGTTGAGTGATAGGATTGGATTTTTATGTAAAAGAGAAGAGAGAATGAATGGAATTGAATGATAGAGATTTGTGTAGTATACGTAGGTCCCACGAGATATGTGAATGTAATTGGTTTGACCAAAAGAAAGAACAAATACAAATGGATAAAAAGTGGGAAAATGTGAGAATATTTCAATCCTATCACCCTTAAGAATGGCTAAAACTACTGCCTCCAAACTTTCTCCATGTTGTTTGCATTTGAAATCTCTAAAATTTGAAGAACATGTTCCCATGTTAATGAAGGCAGATTGGATCTTATATTGTGTTTGTTTTCAAGATATTCGATTGACTCGAAGGACCTTCCACTCTCTATTTTCTTCACCTTTAAGCCAAGCCACGTAAAAACTACCAAGTTGGTATCTGGATGTGATTTAAGCATTCACGTTATAACTCAAAGTAGGCCGCGGTGATGGTGGCCATATAGAGGAAGGCGAGAGTTTCTTTGCAATTTTATTTTGAACAATTTCAACCCTCAGTAGTGGTTGGTAAAAGTAATTTAAGGGTGTGTTTGATTGGGAGAGTTTTCCATGAAAAAACCATTTTTCCTCCCTTTTTCATCTTTTCCAACTATTTGATTGCATTTTTTTCCTGAAAAACTTTTTCCAACTTTTTCTCGAAATCCGTTCTTTTCCTTATTTTAGTAGAAAACGCTTTCCATGGGGGACGTGATTTTTATTTTCCGGGAAAAGTTGCCTCTTTTTTTTGTTTGAATGGACAATTGACTTTAATCATAAAGATAAGGAAAATGATCAACTTTTATTTAAAAAAAATACAAAAATAAGGAAAACAACATTATTTTCCAACTTGCAAATTAATGCAATCAAACACCTACAACTACCATTTTTCCGAAAAATATTGTCCCAGAATTTATTTACCTAGAAAACATTTTCCTTTCAATCATTTTCCAACTTTACAATCAAACACATCCTAAAATTTAATGACTATAGGTGCAAGGTTAAAATTTCAGTGACTATTTTGTTATTTTTGTATAAGTCGAGTGACAGTTATTATATTAAGCCCCGAGGAAACGGTAAACGAAAATTAAAATGGTTTTATTCATTTTAAGAAAAATTTGTGCTATTTTAATTTGAAAAAATAACACCAATTGCAAAAATAGTCAAATTTATATCTATATATACTTATATATACTATACTACATATAAAAGTGTAAATGGGAGGGGAATTTTTTTAGACCATTACACCCCTACTATATTTTGATAATTCTTTCTTTGTGCTTTATTAATGCTTTAATCATTATCATTAATAATTATTTTTTAAGTTCTTTCATATTCTTTCATTAATAACATTTTGATAATATAATATAAAAATCATAATTTCGTAATTTCAATAATCTTGGCCTATTTTTTAGTAAACAATTGGCTTAGCGAAAAATAATTTATTAGAAGCGATATGGGATGCATTTTAATGTTTATCATCTTTGCAGTTTTTGTTTATTTAAGAAATGTGTTACGAAAATCAAAATTTTTTATTAAAAAATAATATTCAACATTTTGACGTTTCATTTATCTATGACGTGTTATATATTAATTTAGTAACGAATTGATGATTTTTAGCAGCACGAGCTGGAACATACAAAATATCAAATTGATTAAAGAACTATATAATAAATTTTTTTAAAATTTCATAAATATTTCTTAAACAAAAAAAATTTCTATAATATTATTTACACAAATATTTTACGATTATATACACCCTATATATAACTTCACCTAAACAAATAGTTTAAAATCACATGCAACGCACGAGTTCGCGAACTAATTTAACTAAATGGTTCATGGTTCATTAGAGAAAGAGGGCGACAATCCTAATTGCCCACTAAAAATAGCATTATTAAAACGTCAAGTATTTTGTAAGATGTGCTACTTTGTTGAGTTTTGTTTGGAAATGTGCCTGGACAGTTTATTCTCCATAATTATTTTAAAATTTAAACAATAGCTGTTTTTTCCTACTTTCTATGGATTTCTTTTTTTTATAAACACTTTCTATGTAAAAATTATGCCATTTCATTTTTCGTTTCCTTTTTATTTTCTTCCATATGTTTTCGAAGAAAATGAATGAAATCACACCAAAGAGAATTAATCTATACTACCTATAAAAGTGTAAAAGAGAGGAGAAACTTTTTTCTATAAAAGTGTAAAATAGAGAAGAAACTTTTTGGATCACTATACCCTTATTGAGTTTTTATAGTTCTTTTTTTGTCCTTTATTAATGATTTTTTATAATTCTTTAATTGTTCTCATTAATAAACATTTATTAATTATTTTTTTATAATGCTTTAATTGTTCTCATTAATAATTAAGTTATATGTCTTTCATATTCTTTCATTAATAACATTTTGACAATAATATAAAAATTATAATCTTCATAGTTTACATAGTTTTTATCTATTCTTTAATAAACAAATGGCCCAGCGAAAAATAATTTATTATTAAAATATATATGGTATGCATGTTAATATTCATTATGATCACATTTTTTGTTTGTTTAAAAGATATATTATGAAAATCCAATTTTCTTCATAGAAAAAGGATAATTTTATTTTTTGTTTGCTTAAAGAATATGTTATGAAAATCCAATTTTCTTTATAAAAAAATAATATTCAACATTCTGACATTTCGTTTATCTATCACGTGTCATACACTAATTTAAGGATGAATCTACGATTTTTAGTAGCATGTGTCGGAGTATGGAAAATATCAAATTGACAATACTATATGCATTAAAACAAAACCATAAAAATATATACATTTTGAATACTTTTCTTTTAAATTTTTACGGTTTTCAATTTTCTTTGAATTAGTATTATCTCTTACAATATTTTATACTTGTTATTATATTCTATATATTTTGACATGAGTACATTTATCCATTCAAATTCTACATTACGTGTGACTAAACTAATATCTTATATTATATTTTTTATTCTTTCATCCACATTAAACTAATTACTTCTATAAATATTTTGAACTAAACTAGTATAGCCTAAACTCTTAAAATAATATTTTCCTTTTGTAATTATTTTTGTTGTTTCATGTTATTATACTTCACGAATATATAATTATTAATTCCAAGTATACTACGATGTAAAAAAATGATGGACACATTAGCGTTTTAATTTATATGGTTATATTGTTCTTCTCTCTTTTGTTTGTGTTTTTTGTAATATAAATTGCTAAAATTTTAATAATTATGTAATTGCTCACAGATATTTCAATTACATCGGAAATATGAATATTTTTTTGGTAGTGTAATAATATTTATCTAGCATATATTATCACTATATTATTTAAAATTTTATCTAATATTGTTCTCACAAATATTTTAAAATCACATACACGCTATAAGGGTGATTGGAAGTGTTTTTTAATGGTTTTTAATATAAAGGAGGAGATAGAATGAGTGAAATTTAATGGTGGAGATTTGTAGATGTGACGTGATGTGTGGATGAGTGAAATTTAATGGTGGAGATTTGTGGATGTGACGTGATGTGTGGATGTGATTGATTTAGAATAAAGAAAGAATGTATAAAAAAGTAGAAAAAAATGGAAAAATTTTGAAAAATTAGATGCCAATCATGCTTATATATATGACATCACCTACATAAATAGTTTAAAATCGCATGCAACACACTTATTTGTACGCTATACTATAAATAAGACTCCATGATCATGTTAAGTTTTAATATAAAATAAAAAAAATATAATGTTAAGTTTTATATTAAAAATTTTATGGAGTACCCGGAGTTAATGCGACGCCATAAAATCTTTAATACCAAAAATCTTTGATATATATATATATATATATATATATATATATATATATAGACTCTATGAAATGTCCTGGAATTTTGTTTTTTTGATCGATTAATGTTAAACTTTTTAGTACTGATTCTGGACAATAAATTGCTAAGGCTCAGTTTGGTAATGTTGTAGCTTCTCAAATAAATAGCTTCTGTTGTTCTGGATAAAAAAAGCCGCAGGAAAAAACAATCAGTTTAGTATTTGATAAACTTTTGTAGTAAAATTGTTGTATGGTTCAAAAGTTATTTTTAAGTGTTTGGTAAATTTAACTATTTTATTACTGTGTTAGTTTATATTACTAAAAAGTACATGGATTTTAATAAATGTCTTTATTTATTAGTATATGGTATTCTTAAATTTTTTCTTTATGAAATAATATGTGGTATTATATAATACTTTTATAAAAATTGTGATATTAATATATTAAGTTACAATCATTTTCAAAAAATTAAATTACAAGATGACCAATAACACGAGATAACAAAAAAAATTTCCCTAAATAATGGAAACAATAATTATTTCAAATTAAATAAATAATAAAAAATTGAAAGAAAAAAAAAAGACAAACAAAGACAATGTACAATCATGTAAACCTACATTTCGTCCAAAGAAATGTATAATTCACCGACAAACCTAAAATAGTGATACATCGAGAAACCTCTATGTTTCTCTTAATACAAATTTTTCTTTTTAAAATTGTTTAAAGACTTTGCCCCTATTTCTTCATACATCAATTACATGATTTTTTTTTAGTACAAAATATTGGAAATCATAGGGGTGGAGTGTGGTATCTCAAACCCAATAAATGGTTGCTTTACCACTAGACCAAATTCTTTTGACATCAATTACATGAATTATTGGGTATAGAGAACACCATAATTCTAATTTTATACAACCGTTGAGAGGGAATCATATCATGCATTCCACCATTTGGATTTTAACCATAGTCACATTAGGCGTCGGACTACAAAGCCAGACAAAATCAATATATTTATAGAATTAATATATTAATATAGCCTTTTTCTTTAAAAAAAATTATATAATATCACATATTATTTTACAAAGAAATTAAAATTTTGACATCTCCAAATTTGCAAAGTAACATTTGCCGGCTAATTCTTCATTTTTAGGGTTAAACTAGTTTTCCTATCCGCGCGATGCATGGGAATAACTGATGTTCGTAATCCATGATTTTATTACACATTGAAAAAAATTCATAAAAGGAAAAACATTTATAAAGTGTTCATAAATTTGTCTAAAGTGAGCAATCGTGAAAATCACCAACGTTCGAAAATATATTTGAACATCACAGAACTCTTTAATGTCAATAACGTTGGAAAATATATTTGAAAATCACTAACTAATGTTCTTAATCCATGATTTTATATTTGAACATTATAGAACTGATTTTATAATTGAATTGTTTAATGTTAGTTGGTGCAAGAAAATGATTTCTCTAAAAAATATAAATTTAATAAAATTACATACGTCAATTGTCATAATGAATGATTCTAGAAGTTATAATCGAATAATAAATAAAGCAATTCTTAAAATATATAAATCACAAGAGTTGATTTATCTCAATTCTCTTATTTAGTTATTGGCCAACAAATTTAAAAAAGTAAGTGGGTAAAATTCTCCAACAAACTGTATCAATAACTGCATTTTGATATTATAATTTAATTATAAATGTACAAATATTTTTCACTAGAATTTTCACTTATTGTAATTCCCATATTGTAATAAAAATATAATAATTTATAATTCCTCACATATTGAATTAAATGCTCATTTCACTCCATTTAAGACACATTATAGGAATAAATATTTTAAATATGAATTTTTTTATATTTATAATTTAAAATTTGATAAAAAAAATTAAAAATAGAAATAGAAATAGAAATTATATGAACTATTTTGTAACCAATAATTATTTTTTTATTTGGTTAAATAGAAATTATTGGAGTAATCAATCAAATGGTAGTTTTGATTGGTTAAATTAATGCGTAAATCAAATTAATACACAAAGATAGGGTTCATTCAAATGGTAAGGGCACCATTACTTTGAGTAAGAAGTCGAGGTTCAAGTCTTTTAACACTATATCAATATTTAATAAAGAATATATGCATAATTGAGATTCGAATTGGAAAGAGATTCGAGAATGTCAGATTTTGACAAATGGCAAACTAATCGATGATGGATATACAACACAACAAAAATAGTTAATTCTGTCCCAAAAATCACTATTTCAATGCGCCTCTACTTTATAATATATATATAAATTTGACATTTTAATTATTTTTAATGGAAGAGTATTCAAAGCAGAAGCGCAAGCAGAAGCAGAAGCACGGATTCAAAATATATATATAGATTTTGGTATGCTAATTTTTTTTTTAATTGATTTTTGTAGCTTCTCCAATGATCCCTTTTCTTTTTTCTTCTTCTTCTTTTTTTTTTTTTTTTTGAAATTTACCGAACACTTGAATAAGCCGTGCTTCTCAAAAGAGCAGAAGCAGTGCCTCTAACGATGGTATCAAACAGAGCCTAAACGTGGTGGACAGTAAACTGCTAAACGTGGTGCACCGTATTATCAAACTGCTAATAAACTAATCATTATTCTTGGATCTGTTACAATTAATCTGCTATTAAACTACTCATCAATTCAACATGCTAGGTTTATTTCGTCTGTTACAAATACAGCCTAGACAAAGCTCATTATAGCATAAAAGTAACATGCAGAGAACTCATTCTTCATTTCTCAAAAGCAAGCGAGTGTGTCATAATTTGTTTGTAATCGCATCGTTTCATGGATTATTGCGTTGAATCGATAATAAGCTAGAGGGCACACTAGAAAATGAAAATCTGCTGTTTCCATAAATCGACTATGCGAGGATTCAAAAAGAGAAAATGCGACAGAAGGAAAAAGTAACGTAATTGTTGTTTTTGGGTTAATATCGCCTATTTCTAAAAGGTTGGGCCCTGCTCGGGGAGAAGAGAGAAAAAAAAAAAAAAAAAAAAAGTTTGGACATGAAAGTGTAAAGCACACAGGTAATTCAAGATTTCTAAGGCCGTGTTCTGTTCAACATTAAATCAACACAAATTTTGTCAATTTTTTCTCTTTCATCATTTATAATCACTCATTCAATTATTTAATATATTTTCCTCAAATTTCAACCACACATTCAACACGTATATCAAGAAAATTAACTTTATCACCAAAAGAACATATCCTAAATTGTACTGCTAAACGGTCCACCTAGATTTCTAGTGCATTCTCCGATCCTAGAGCTAGTTTATCTTTCTCAAGTTCAACCTCATTCGGTTTCTTCAAAAAAACTCCATTAACCTTCTTCATTTTCAAACTAACCTCAAAGACATTTTATCATACATTGGTTTCAAATCTTCATTATCATTAGATCCATTCCTTCTCCATGCCACAACATTTACACCCTCCCCAGAATTAGAGGAATATTTTCACTTGACTCAGCATCCGGAAGAGTGTATTAGGGATTCTTTTGAACTCTTCAAGAGATTCAACCCTGAAAATTACATGCATACCTTTATTGTTCCAATTACACTCAGCAAGTTAGGAAGTTGGTCTTTAGTACATAGTGTCACGGACTTAGAGTTTTCGCTAACTCCGTGCGGCCTTCACCCCTCGAACCACCACTGTGATTGCTAGTGAAGCAGCCTTCGACCCCTCGATGCACTACTAAAGTGCTAACTTAAGGGAAAACCGGCAAGTACACAAGTAGTAGAAATGTCTGACCCTTTGTATTAACTCCAAAGATGATTACAACAACTTGTAACTACTCGACCCCTCGAGCTCTCGTACAAGTGTTCCTCACAATCTCTACCTCTAGAGATCACTTACAACAATGCTCACTCAAGCTCTCACTCTTGAATCACTCTTCCCTTGGATGGCTACAAATGAAGGCCTAACATCTATTTATAGGCAACCACCATCACCTCCTTAGGAATGGACGGTGGAGATCAATCCTAATCAACGGCTATGATCGAGCCTCTAGAACATCCTAGACCTTCTAGACCATTCTATGAACTTCTATACATTTCCATACCTTTCTCCACTATATCAAGTATGTACATGAATGTTCTAGACTTGTCTACAATAAAGCCTACCTCTTGGAAGTCTCTAGAATGCCGACTTGTCTCGTCACTTCCCGCAACATTCTAGAAGCTTCCTTGAGTGCTCGACCATGGATCCTTCCGAACGCACTCGCTCGACCAAGTCCTCGTAACCTTCCTAATCTTCCATTAGCCTCAATGCCTCCTCGGATGATCTCGCCCGCGTCCATGATCGGCCCTTCATGTATGATCCCTTGCCTTCGTCCCTACGTGACTTAGGCGTCGTGCCCCGATCATGACTCCGTCCATGCCTTCCTTGCACGCCTCGTTCACCTTCACACCCATCCTTGCGCAAATGACTCGATCCATTGCTAGTCAAACTCGCGGGGCGTGACACTCTCCCCATTCAATGTCGCGACGCCCTCGTCGCGATGGGGCGTGATGCTCCATCACTTGTCTACATCCCCGAACTAGCTCGATCGTTCCCAAGTAGTATACGTCACAACGGCTCATTCCCTCAACGAGTTGCATGCCGGAGATCCTTACCCCACGCGTCTCCTCAACGATGGGAATCACCCTCGGCTTGTCTCCGTCGCGGACGAGCAACCTCATGCTCTCTGGACAGTGATGTCTTAGACTTCATCATGAAGTCTAGTCCCAATACGATGTTGTACCCATCCATGGGCACAACCGAGAAATCCACCAGCGTTTCCCCATGATCCTAAGCGTAGCATAACGCCTGAGCTACGCCGCCAAGTGGCCTCGCCTCTACAAGTTAATCGGTCTTGATCCACCGTTACCTCTTGTCACTACGAGACCCAACCTCTTTGCCTCGCCCTCGGACATGAAGTTGTGGGAGGCCCCGTGTCGACCAACGCCTTAATCTTCTTCCCATTGATGTGTCCTCGACAAACATCAACGCCGCTTTAGGTTGTATCTTTGGATCGGCCTCTCCGTGAGCATCCATCGTGTTGAGCACTTGCAATGCGCCTATTTGCTCAACTTCCTCGTTGCCTTGGTTGCGCTCCTTACTCGGCCTCCACAAGAGCCGAGTAGCTTTAACTTAGGCAATCCCCTCGCATGGCATGCGGTCCTTTACAATTAAAGCATCCACCCTTAGGCACGAAATTTCCCTTCTTCCCTTCGTAGTTCTTGGCCATTAGAGTGGTTTTCCTTCTCGCTTTTGGCGCCATCCCTACTTCATCTCCCCACCTTTACCATGGTCATCCCTCGGCTCCTTCCTCCTTAGGCCATCGTCTCGATAGTCCGATAGTGACTCGCTATTGCTATAGCCTCGCCCACACTCCTCGGACTCGTCGTAATTCCATCTTTGCCCAATGTTGGAGCCCATCCTCGGTAGAAGAGCAAGTCCTCATCCGTCATGCCCGGGATTTGAAGCATCAAAGTGGTGAACTCGTGCACGTAATCCCTCATCGAGGATTTTTGCCTCAACTCCCGCAACTTCTTTCGTGCCTCGTACACCACATTCTCTGGTAGAATTGACGCTTCAATTCATTCTTAAAATCCGCCACGATCGACTTGACACTTCCCACTCTCGATCTCACCATGCTTACAGCGCCACCACAATGCGCAATATCACTCCAAGTATAGGGTGGCGCTCTCACCTTGGTGGGTTCGTCGATGATGTTCATGCCCTCGAAGTACATCTCCATTTGCCACAGGAAATTCTCAACCTCCTTGGCGTCTCGCTTGCCGCTGTACTCCTTAGGCTTTGGATACTCGATCCTTGGCGCCATCACCGCTTGGCTAGATCCTCCACTAGCCATGGACCGCTTGTGCATCGCCAACTCCCGACGCACCTCCTCAACCACCTTGTTGAGTTGCCCTTGCATAACCGCCCACCGCATCCATTACCTTAGATTCCAACACAGGAACTCACTCCTCATTGAGTGTCGTTGTTCCTCACGCACTGCGGGCCTCAAGCACATTAAGATCAACCTCGTGAGCATCATGCTCATACTTAACTTGGCTCAATAGTTTCCGTGCAATACTTCTCAAGGTCGGCAAAGGATTTTTCCGTACCTTTGATGCGATCCGTCACCGTGGAGATAAACTCTTCAAGCGCCTCGTCTTGTGCCTCACTCCGGGTTCGGCTACGACTTCGCTCACGTCCTTTCTCCTTTGGTGGACTAGCATCACGACCACGGGTCTCCTCGACCGTGGTGTTGGATTCTTGGATGTCTCGGCTATGTGCACCTTTGTTCTTTGCCATCACTTCACTTGCGCTAGTAACACCCCGCACTTGGTTACCACTTGGCAAGCTACTAGTTCGGCAAACCTGCGCTCTGATACCTTGTATTACTCTACTACTTGTGTATTTGCGGTTTTCCCTTAAGTGAGCACTTTAGTAGTGCATCGAGGGGTCGAAGGCTGCTTCACTAGCAATCACAGTGGTGGTTCGAGGGGTGAAGGCCGCACGGAGTTAGCGAAAACTCTAAGTCCGTGACAATAGTGTGACATCAGGGCGACTCATAACATTATTTAGTCCATTTTTCTACAGTAACCCATACTCGTTCATCTGGAAATTTAACTCATTCCAACCTTCCAATACACATAATTATTATTACTCCCTCCGTCCCACCAAGATATGTCTAATTCGATTGCCACATAGTTTAAGAAATTGAAACTAATATCGTTAGAAAAGTAAATTTTTAATTGGATTTTCTCGAATATACACTTGCATTAAATATTGCTAAAATATTTTTATTAATAGCAATGCATAAAATAAGGCACAATAGGAAAAGGAAAGAAATTAAATGCAAACAAAATGAAAAGTGAACTCGATTTTTGGACGGACGAAAAGGAAATACAAGTTTATCTTTGTGGGACGGAAGAAGTATGAAACATAGGGAACAAGACACTTGGCTGACTAGCCGTAGCAATACAAAATATGGGTCAAAATCTAAATTAATAGGGTGTTAGGCAACCATTTTTTAATTTTTTACTACTTTTTACTACTTTTTTATTCATTCTTTCTTTACCCTAAATCAATCATATCCACATATCACATCACATCCATAAATCTCCACTATTTAACTCCACTCATTCTCTCTCCTTTTTTACATTAAAAATTTTTTAAAACCACTAAAAACCAACTCCTATCACCATTTAAGCTGAGTTTCACCCAACAACACTTACTAGAAGGTAAATAGGTTTTAACTATAGTTGCCAAAAATCAACTAGTGAAGTTAAACATGACAATTAATTATGTAGATGCCAAATAATGCCAATATATAAGAGAAATAAAACCACAAACACCAATGACAAGAGTGAAGAACTCTTCACAAGATTAAAAAACATAAAGAAAACTCCTCAGTCAAAAACTTACAAAATTACTTCAAACTCACTGAACGTTGGACTGACTCCCAGCCTTTAACACTTGAAAAACCTCTCCAATTCAAGAGTGTTTTCAACCATTTCTTTTTAGTCCAAAACGAATTCCTAATGGACCCAGACACTGAGTAAACTAATTAAACATCAGTCACAACTCAATGTTTAACTTTTGTTCACACAACTACCAAAGTATTTTAGACTCAGCACTCCTATAAGGTTAAGTTTTTAAGATGGAACCTCAATCCAAAACAGTCATGTTAGAGCCACAGTCCAGATTTAACCATTGCACGCACATTTAAGCACAAGACAACCTCAGTGCAGAAGTGATGCAATCCAAGTCTATCATGAGGTCAAATAAAAATTCCATAATTAGCTCTTAATGCAGTAATAGCGAGAAAAGACAGTCGAACATTGACCAATATGGATATCGCAAATTTTTAATGGATTAAACTATTCCTCCTAGTATGCTAACTTTTAGAATCGAACATGAGTTTCTAACACTACGTTACCACTTCAAAAAATTCAATTTCTTTAGTACTCAGTGTGACGAAACATTTATAGTATTCAATTTTTCTTAAACTAATTTTCAACACGCACATCACAACAATACATCAATTTTCACGTTTCCCCGTAAACTTCCTTACTTTTCGTCTCCCTCTATCAAACAAGCTGTTAAAACTTAAAAACATAAAAACACCACTGGTCCTCAATTATCAAGATGTAATTCTATAGGTTAAACATCAAAGACCACTGATTCTCAATTATCATGATGTAGTTCTATTCTTTACTGAAACTCCCAAGAATACAGAATTGCCTCATACAACAGATGTCTCAAATAAAGTGAATAGACCTTACCAGCATTAGCAGAACATTAGTGCCAATATTCATGCCTCTATATTCCGTAATGCAAATAAAAGCTTCACTTCACTGTGTGTTCTTTCTCGGTCTACCTCTTTTGCGAACGCCAGAAGATGGTGTATTGACTAACATGTTCTTCTCCTGGATTTGAGTATCTGGTGGCTGATCTGTCATAATTTTCCTCTTCAAAGAAAGGTCATCAATGTTGACATTTTCTTGATTCAAAGAAGTTCCTTGATTTGAAGTAGTTCCAGCCATCTTCAACTCCATTTGCGGTCTGTGGTTAAAGCTCCAACGAGTATTTTCAAACCATTTGGAAACCTGCATGAGAGATATCTAATGACATGAATATATTTCACGTTGCAGACACGAGGAATGTTTAAGTCGAGGAAAACTGTATGCACTGTGCACCTGCTGGGTAGTGATCTCTAATTCCTTTGCCAAATTTTCTTTCTCAGCTTGTTTGGGGTATTGATTTTTTCTGAAAGATTCAAGGAGCCTCTGCACAAACAAAGCAAATATCATCAGATATTACTCCAGGAACAAATAGCTAACCTGTAATATAGCTTGTTTCACAAAGTTTAAAAAATAATCACTCTTGCGTAGAGGTTGTTTGGTAGGGATTATTCAAAAAACCATTGATGTGAGAACTTTTTATACTTTTCAAACATTTTCTTTACTTCTCAACCACACATTCAAAAATCACTTTTTCTATGATCTCAAACATACCCTTAATCACTTTCAACCATGCATATCCCAAATTATTATTTCCACATTTCTATATATCCTTCTTTTTTTTTTTTTTTTTTTTTAAATCACAAAGTATCTCAAAAATGCTTTGTCATACGAGCTCTGAGAACGCAACTCTCAGAAGATACTACAATCAGATTTTATGCGTGGTTCCAAAGATTACACGAAATACACTGACACAAAGTCGTGCACTTTGAGCGGTCAAGATTTGTGAATCGCCTAGGAAAAAATGGCCATAAAAGATTATTCCCAATGGGTTACTAAAATTATTCAAGGCAATGCATAAACAAGAAGTACCTGGGTTACTGCTTCTCCAAGCCTTCTATTGGCTGATTTTTACGTTTGCAGAACCTGCACTTCCGCTTGGGTTGTCATCGTTGGCATCCATTTCGTTCTTTGCTGATGAAGTTTTCTCACGAGGCATCACGGCTGCTTTTCCGCGGTTAACTTTTCTTCTCTTCTGAGAAGGGACATCTTCAAAATCCTCATCACTTGATTCAGACGAAGAATTTCCATATGTTTCCTTTGAAATATATTACAGTTCAAGTCAACCAACGGAGAAAAAGAAAGAGAAGTAACAAACTACTGTTCTACAGTTCTAGAGAAACAGCATCAAGAAAGAAAATACGCAACAAGAGACAAAGCAAATATAGGTGCAGAAAATAGAGACACGTGAGATCCAAGCAGAAATTAATATCTAGAATAGCTTCAGGTATATTCTCCATGCAGTGTGTGTGTGAGAGAGATTAACGAATTCTCAAATTGTTTTCCTCGGCCTTAACTCACTGCAGATGGCACATCACAAATACAGCTAGTGCAACTTGGAGAAACGAAAGGTACTTGTAATTGGACAAATGAAATCATAGCCACAGCTAATCAAAAAGGTGGCCCATATCAAGTGCATGCATCAAAACTGAGACAACTTGCAATTTCCTATTAGGCCTGGTAGAGATATAACATTCAACACTTGACAAAAGACCTTGAGAAGCAAACACACGAAGCAGCTATCAACCAGATCCAGTGTTTGATTGTGTATGTACCAGTATTCAGCATTGCATGAATCACAACTGAGATGAATTTAGCAGTCACTTGAAGCAACCACTAAAGCAGATGAATCCAACAAAGATCTTCAATCCTTCTAATGGATCAAAACTATAATTAGCAACATAGATGGACTCATGGACTTCAGTTAAAGTGGTGCTTTCTTGCATTGATTTTTTTTTTTTTTTTTTGATAACTGAGGGTATCGGGGGGCCCCACCCCCCACTGATCCCACTGGGCTTTCTTGCATTGATTTCAAATTATGTTAATGCAGAAAAATCAAGATTGCCATAGCAAATCAAGCAAAGCCCAGAAGAATGGTTGACACTTAACAGCCGCAAACATGGATCAATATTATAATGGATAAATTGTAGGAAAATACAGTGCGGAACTGTAAAAGAAACTCACATCATTCAATTTTTTATAATCCAACCGTTCTACGTGCCTTTTGCCAGACACAGGTGTATCATTGTTCTTCAAAAGGTATGACAGCTCACTTCTTAGTGATTGCCCCGTCACTTTACCTTCTTTAGATTCTTCTCCATCAACACCACCAAGAATTGGCGAAATTCCAGATTCACCAGCATCATCAAGTAGAGCACCAAGATCCTCTGAGTCGGATGTGAAATCAGAACTTGAACTATGCTGATTCACCTCCTCATCTTGAACTGGAGCAGTAGGATCAAAATCATCATCTTCTGAATCATCAGAAGGAAGTCCAAGGTCCTGTTTCTTACTTAAAGAAGCTGCCAAATCATCAGATGCTGAGAAGTAATCAGAATCATCAGAACTTGACCCATCTTCAGATTTTTCACGACTTGATTCATCTCCAGAAGGGTTTAAAACTGTATCAGGCTTGTCAGGGTCATAGTCATCATCCTCAGAATCATCGGATGAAGAACCAAGATCATCATCCAGCTTCTTCCCTGATGCAGAAGCAGCAGCCTCTGGAAATATCTTCTGTAAATAACAGGAGGCATAATGAGCAGCTAAGAACAAATATTTAAGGATCCATTCTTTAAGAGGATAAGGACTAGACCTCCCAACTCTCGATCACAGAAAGAGTTGTTCCCTGGAAATCATTAAGATAACCAATGCAATCAACTTTACAATCACATCCAGGACAAAGCCAGCCTTCATCACCCGGAGGAACTGTATATAAAACACAAGAAGGGAATAACATTAGACCAACTGGTAACAGTAAACGACATTCAGGACACAAGTAATGAAAGCAAGCTAATTCAACTGAAAGCTTGGAATTACTGTCTTGTTTTAACAGGGGTGGTTTCAAACAAAACTGATGAAATCCGCGTTCACATGCACCGTCACAAAGAATAATATCATTATCAAGTGTCAAATCCTTGGAGCCACATTTCGAACAGAAAATCTGCAACAGAAAAAAGATGCTTAAACACTTTCGAATCCACTAAGTTATAGCCACAAAAATAAAAAGTTTCATGAGCAGTGTAATCAAGACTTGACTTTCCGAGGGAGATGAACAATGGGGCTCACTAGTTCTAGACTTAATTATTTGACTTTTTTCAGTCACCATGATTCTTTTGATAGCTATGATTCATTTCAGATTATTTACTTGTGGGCAAAATATACACATTCACGCCAGATGCAGCATCTGAATGGTTTCTCGAATTAAATACTAGAGTAAAGCAGTATGAAATGAAGCTGCCAAAAAACTGACTAGTTCACCAAAACAGAAGCATGAATCTGAAACAAATGGAAACATGCAAGGATTCAGCAGAGCATGGCATCACAGATTATGTAATTGGTTGAAGAATAGAAAATGAATAAATTTCAAGCGCCTAATAGTACTTGGAAATGATAAATGACATGTGAAAATACAAAGGATTATACTGATCACAAATAATGTTACACCTTGATTGGGAAAGAAAACTAAAGCGCAACCAGTTCAAATAAACACTTGTGTTGGTATAGATTTTCCAAGCGAAAAGTAAATTTCTTTCTTTTCTTTTTTTTTTTTTTGTTTGTTTGGGGGTGGGGGCAAGGAAATAAAGAATACGAAATCCCCGCAAGAATCATCAAAGAGAAGTCATTTTTTTCACAAGGCCCCTTCTCTCTCCTATCTCAACGTGTGAAAATTATTTATGAAACATCCATAGAGAGCAAGAGGACAGATGGATCCAAGAATCTGTCCAACTCCACATGCTAAATTCATGCACCACATGCGGGTTGCAGGACTGCATTGAACAGAGTGATGCCATCCAAACATCTAGATTAATGCATGTTATATAGAGTATATGATAATAAGGCACCTAACAAAAGGTAACTTCATACATCTTCACTGTCGATCTCTCCTTTAGCGTCAAACAAAGATGTAAGCTTTCCAACAGCAAGTGACAGATCAAGGTGTTGAAATAACTCCCTTATTCTCAATTTGTACTTTAAAATATGAGATTTCGCTCGCTGAAGCTCCTTCTCTGGCTTTAATTTTTCCAAGCTGCAAGAGTGAAATAATAATTACCCATCTTGATTAAAAATAAACCAAGGTAAATCGGCCAAATTCTTAAACATCGAATAAAATGGGTTAATACCGAGATCGAAAGCTTGTGTGATACACCTTCAAAATATAATTTTTCTCTGTCATCAATTTCAACAACTAATTACATTGATTTGATAACTATTTTATATATTTAACTTTTTCATGACTTCTCAACCACACATCCAAAAATCATTTTCCAATGATCTCTATCAATCAAACACTATATTGCCCGAGCACCAAAGTTATCGTTTCAATATCATTTAGGGGTGCTTAATACACCATCTAAGCTCAAACCACTAGATTACTGCATTTAACAGAACTTGAAAGGATGTATCTGTGAAACAATAGTGTAAACAATGATAAGAATTTTAACTTGGGCTGTCCAAAACCTCCACTGACCCTAGTTGAGATGCCATTAAGATAAGCTCCATTAATTTTCTTCGGACAAATGAAAATTGTCTAAATATACAGTTGAAATTGAAAATAAAGTGAACTATGAAATTAAAATTATGCATCTCATAGAGCAATACTATATAACAAAGCCCGTGCTATATATAGCCTAGTTGTCAATTAATTGTAATTAATTTATTTCCAATTTAAAGTGACCCCCCAAAATATCCGTCATTTGGAACATTAGAAAGCATCAGAAAATAGAAACTGTAGGGTAAAAAGATCTTCCATTTGCCCCATCTCCAAAAGTCCAAATAAATAGATGATATTCAGTTTAAAGATCTTGAGATAACCATTCTTGCCTTACAAGATTTGAATATTTCCAGCGTTTTCCTCATTTTCTTAAATAAACCAACACTGCTATAGATACGTACGAGTTGAGAACCACCACATTTATTACCATTAATTATCTCAATCCACCACTTAAACAACAACGTGATCATATCCGAAAATAAAAAGCAGAAATTCTACAAAATAACGCACTTATTTTGCAGACCATACAGACCTCTGTCCTTTCCATCCTTCAGCAGAGTAAGCGTCGATCAAGTTTTGATCATATCTTATCCGGTGCAATAGATACCTCAGATGGCTCCTTGTTCTTGAGAATTCGTCTCCTGAACTGTTGCTCATCTGCTTCTTTTTTCTGCCCCTCTTTTTCCGTTCTCCATTAGCATTGTCTTCAACCGCAGTGTCTTTCCGATCAGGAGATTTAGGTTTCTCTTGTAATTTTGAACGCTGAACCCGCCTACTGTTTGCTGAGCTCTTACCTCTTGTGCTCAACTGCTCAGGAGTTCCTTCTTCAGCCTTCGAGAGATTAGGATCAGCATTCACATCTTTTCCCATCACTATTGCTTGTGGAGAAAAAGTATTCACAGAAGCATGGCCACGGGGCATCTCAAAATAGCCAAGTGCAAGAACAACATCCATTGACTTATCTGTATGAGACCCTTCCAAGTTTTCAACGACAGACGATGTCGTTTCATTTTGCTCTGTGCTGAAATTCTGGGCAACATCTCCAACACTAGGTCCCACTTCTTTAAATTTGTTAGTGTTATCTTCCATTAAAGCTATTGTATTTTCAACAGTCTCATCTCTAGCCACTTGTTTCTGCTCTATTAGCTCACCTACCACTTTCCGGTGGGTACGATCCTCTGGCGTCAGGATTTCAGTATTAGAATTCTGGTTCAGAGCCTCAAAAATATCCAATCTTTGTAGCCCATTATGCTGGTGTTCGCTGCTTTTTACTTCTTTTATTTCTCTATTTTCAACATTCTGAAATTTCTGCCCCAATAAGTCATCATTGATGTTAGCAAAATGGAGCTCTTCCATTCCTTTAATTGTCGGTTTCTTCATGCCTGCTTCTCCTTCAATCTCACACTTAGAAGCCTGTCTCAGAACTTCAGAAGTTTCCAGTTTTGATTCTTGCGTCTCTACGTCTACCGATCCTGTGAGCAAATCATCAATCCTCTGACAATTCTGACCCAAACAGTGACGTTCTTCCATTCTTTCCACTGCAGGCTGCCTAGGGCTTGAAGCTACCTCAGCCTCAAACTTGAAATTCTGGCCTAGAAATTCAGAAACATTTAATTTGGATTCTTGAGTTCCTACTTCTGTCCATCCCGTTTGCAACTTATCAGTATCAGGACAACTCTGTCCCAATGAGTCAGTCCAATGAAGCTCTTCCCTTTCTTGAATCGGAGGTTGCTTAGGGCTAGCAGCTCTTTCAGTCTCGCAATTCTCTTCTTGTACTGTTACATCCATATTCACCGTCCCAGCCATACAAAAAGAAAAACACCAACTACCGGAAAAATAAATTCCAGCAGTAATCGCTGACCAAACTAAAACCTCAACTGCAGCAAATCTTCAACCAATAAACCACAAAAGTTCCATTTCCATTCACTCACATTGTCATCGAATTCTCCCATGTGGAAAAAGGTAATAACAAATGCTATCACTCTTCCTCTAATGCAAATTCCCAGACATTAACTGCTAACAATTAAAATAAAGCACAAACATCGAACCGCGAAATCTATTGTTACAACATTATTATTCAGCAAAGTAAAGCAAAATATGTGTGCACATACACGAATACATCTATGTACCTGAGGCCTGAGATCAAGTGTGGAAGTCGGTAAAAGCTACGTCCGTTTCAATTAAGTTAATGTTTCCATAGGAGCTGAAATTCAACGAGCGCAAAGGAAAATGAATGGCGGAGATTATTGGTGCTCTCGAGGAGAATCCTCGACGCCAATAAAATGTGAAAGGCGGTCTCTGTATGGTATGTGTGCGTCTATGTGTGTTTTTGCTATAACCCTCGAAATCAGGCGGTGCTCAACGTACAGCGTTGGCGAGAGAGAGAGAGGGAGGGGGAGGAGAGAGGAGAGAGAGGGGTGCTTTTGCATCCCGATACCTCCATTGCGTGAAGGTGATGATTAGACACTGATGGGCCTGAAAAATATTGGTCTGCTTCGTTGGACTGTCTCGTCCAGCCTGCTTACCCAATGGTCCATTGATCGGTTATTGGTACCAAAAAGGTGTAATTCCGGACACCTCAATTAGTCGCCTTGGCCCCACAAGATCGTCGTGAAGGATGAATCAGTCTTACGTGATCGAGATAGTGGAAACCACGTGCATGCGACCACCCCAAAGGAGTGAAAATCCCCACATCGCTAGTACGACTGAACTCTGGCTTTGCATCAACTCTGCACTACCCCGATCACGGAGCTTTGCCTGGGCTACCGGTTATTATTATTCGGAAATGTTCCTTTGCCCACTGTGGGCAACGTGAGGCAAAACTCACGCCAATATGACGCCACGTCATCGATTAAAATTTTTTTTTAGTATCTATGTTAAATTAGATGAATAATACATAACTGTTCTCTAAAGGTGGGGGATCTCACCCCGATCCCTATTAATTTTTTCCTAATGGACAACGTAAGCTATTCACAGTGGCTAGGTGATCATGACTGTATTATTATTACATTATTATTTGGGAAATGTGCAAATGATTCAAAAAAATTTTGTTAAGTGCATTTTTAGTTCAAAATAATAAAAAAAAAGTCATGCAAATGGTCCAAAAAAACTTTATTACAAAAATGGTCTAATTGGTCGATTTTCGTCCATTCTTTCCGTTATTTTGGTTCGAAACTAGTCCAATTGATACAAATGTTGATATTTTGTCATCTTCCTAATGGGCAAATTTATTGCACTATTAAGAAAAAAAAAAAGGATTTTGGCGCAAATGATCCCAAAAAAAAAGCGAGTTCGGTGCATTTTTAGTTCAAAATAAAAAACGTAGTTACATTAATCCAAAATTTTAATTAAATTATATAATTTTATATTTTATCTTTTTATATATATTTATTTGGTCCATAATTAATTTTATCGGATTAATTTGATACTAATAAATAATTTTTATCAAAAATTTTTAACATAATTACATTCGTTCGTATTAATATCATAACTTTCAAAAATTTTCTTTAGCATTAGAGAAGCGCACATTTTGATTTTAACTAACAGTTAATAGTAAATAGTAAATATAATTATTGTATTTACTTTAAATTTTTATTAGAAATATATCATTGTAAAAAATATATCAAACGCAAAAAAATAATAAAATAATATAAGAAATCAAAAATTAAAAAAGGGTCCCCACCCCTCCCACCAAAGAACCACAATCTTTGAGTAGTTACTAGCTTTTTGCTAAACAAGGATATTTACCATTTAAACTGAATTTCTCCACAAATTTCTGGAGCTCCGGTTTGCTCAAGTTGAAACAAACATGATTCCTGCTCTCAATCGTATCACTCTCTTGCAGAAGTAAAGACAGATTCGAATACTGGGTATTAAGCCCACAAAGCTTAAATTTACAATAACACATTGCAAATCCGACGAGCCCCCAAACTTCATCCCAAAGATTCCCCACAACAATTCAAACGAAAGGACATGAATCTATTGTCTCCTGACCTTTCGTGCAAAAACAAAACCCTCAATACTGAATTAGTAGTATTGCAATTCGGGTTAATCATTGGGTCAAAGGAAATGAATCAGTAGTAAATCATTATCACTGGTGGTTTTCGCCACTAGCAGCTGGTGGATGTCGAAAGCCACTAGCAGCTGGTGGTGTTCGAACACCACCAGATCTGGTTTAGGGGTTTTCGAAAACTACCAGCGAAAGTTGGTGGTTTTCGACAACCATGATAACCAGCCAAAATTAGTGGTTCTTTGGTGGGGTGGACGGTAGGTGGGTGGGAAGGAAGGTTTTTAATTTTTAAATTTTAAATTTTACTTTATTATTTCTTTGCATTCTTTATATTTTTTACATTCATATATTTCTAATAAAATTTTACGTAAGTAAAATAATTATATTTATTATTAATTGTTGGTTAAAATAAAAAAGTGTGCGTCTGTAATACTAATGAAAAATCTTCGAAAGTTATGATATTAATACGAACAAATACTATTGTGTTGAAAATTTTTGATAAAAATTATTTAATTAGTATCAAATTAATCCGGTAAAATTAATTATGGACCAAATAAATATATATAAAAAGATAAAAAGTAAAATTATACAATTTAGTTAAAATTTTGGACTATGTAACTACATTTTTTGTTTCTGACTAAAAACACAACATCCGAACCTTTTTTTTACCATTTGCACCAAAATTTCATTATTTTTATTTTTTTTAATGGTGTGACAAACTTGCCCCTTGGAAAGAGAATAAAATATCAATATTTGAACCAATTGGATCATTTTCGCACCAAAGTCACATGAAGAATGGACGGAAATGAGCCAATTGCACTAGTTTCACACCAAAATTTTTTTGGATCATTTGCACGACTTTTCTTTTTTTTTGACTCAAAACGCACTCAATAAATCTTTTTTTGGACCATTTGGCCAATTTCCCTGATTTTTTTATAATAATTTATTTACAAGTGTACTGTTGCTTCGCGGTGAAATGCGAGCGTGGGGATAATTTTTTCTCGCAAATCAAATAGACTATTGAAATTTTCAGTGAAAATCAGTAAGGCGGCCTTTTGAGGACGGTGGAGAAGACCTACATTTGATATTTTTTCCAGGCAGGGAATCCGTACACCATAAAAAACTGTGCTCAATAATATTAATTCGCTTGTAATTTTGAATCAATTAAAGTCATCTAGTGTATTAACTGAACTACTGAAGTCGTTAAACTTCTACAAGTGAAGTGTGCGCCTGTTGACTTCAAAATGTACTTTTCTATAGTCAAATTAAATCACGTTGTACATGAACATGCTCTATAAGATCCAGTATAAAGCCTTACCTCCAACTTTTTTTTCCACTTTTTTTAACTTTTTTCTCTCTTTTAAATCAATCACATCCACATATCTCATCACATCCACAAATCTCAACCACTCATTCTCTCTCCTTTTTTACATTAAAAATTATTAAAAACCATTATAATTTATTCTCATTCAGGCTTTATAACAAGGGAAATAAATGGAATAGGCTGAATAGGATTCTTATTTATTTCATACTAAAAACTGAATGGTATGGAATGCATTCATTTTCTTTGCATTGATATAATGGATAATGCAATTATAGAAATTGACCATGGAAGTGTGCTCTATAAAAACAATTGTCACGATTTCCCATATGGTCCAGTGACATTCGGATCACATTTGCTAGGTTGATGGTTTAATTCCCTTCCCCCACACTCTCCTTGTAATTCGAAAAAGAAAAAACTACATATGGGAAATTTTATTTCAACCACATTGAAAATCCTCTTTGAAGATTTGCACAACCATGCTCATAGTCCATAATTATTTCAATGTCAAAAAACCCGGCTTCTAGAAATAGTCGAACCATCTTGAAGTGCTGATGCTGAGTAAGACTTTTATCACCCTCTTTAACAGGGGTTATTTTAACCCCTGTTAAGAGGGTCAAGGTAGTAATTAGTAAAGGAATTTTGATCCACTTTTCTCTTTCTCTCTCGTCCCTTCCCCCCATTCTTTGTCTTATTAAATATTATATCACATTTCTTTTTAGTTAATTTTTAACTACAACTCCAAACAATAGAAAAAAATATTGGTTTTTTTTTATTCGACTCTTTAGAGCTTTGAAACGACAATAATATCAATAGATAAATTGTTGTTTTTAAAATTTTGAAATTTATTAGAAATATAGTAAATTAGTTCAACTTACACAAAAATTATAACTATTTGGTTTTTTTAAAGACATTACAATTAATATTAACATAAAATACTTTGAAAAATATTAATATATATAGATTAATTAATATAGACTAGTGAGATAAAGAAATTAGATTAAGAATTTGTTATGAAACTTAATTAATGTAAAATGACTTAATAATGAGATTATTATATAAAAAAAATTATTATGAGAAAACAGGTATCCCGCGAGAGATTATTAATTTAGACCAAAACTTAATACAAATCGCTTGTAAGCAGAAGAGAGATTAATTGGTTAAAAAAAGGGAAAGACTCAGATTACTATGAGAAAACAGTTATATACTCAACCCAATAAAATAAAAATATATATAAGTACAATACGAAATGAGATTATTATGACAAAACATTTATGTACTCATACAATAACTATTTTTTTCATAATAATGTATTTTTTATGTCATAATCTCATTTATTATGTCATTCTACATTAATTAAGTTTCATAATAAATTCTTTATCGAATTTCTTTATCTCATTATTCTATGTTAATAATTTTAGAAGTAGTCTGTATTAATTAATATTAATTGAAATATCTTCAAAAAAAAATCAAATAGTTGTAATTTATGTGTAAGTTTACTAGCTTAATATATTTACAATAAATTTTAAAATTTTAAAAGAGCAAAAT
Source organism: Jasminum sambac (assembly GCA_018223645.1). NCBI lineage: Eukaryota > Viridiplantae > Streptophyta > Magnoliopsida > Lamiales > Oleaceae > Jasminum > Jasminum sambac. The sequence goes on along the minus strand of CP073648.1, from coordinate 21,920,340 downwards.
GTATATGTTGATATTATGACCATTTTAAAGCTCTCAATGAGTCGAATAAAATAAAATCAAGAATTTATTATTATTATTTGGATTTATAGTAAAAAATTAACCAAAAAAATAATAGAATATTTAATGCGGGGGGCAGAGAGAAAGAGAGGGGGAGGGGGCGAGTTGGCTAAGAACGAGAGAGAAAGCAAGCCTGGTGGGTCAGATTTCCCTTAGTAATTGCTATTGTTAACCCTTTTAACTGGGGTTAAAGACAACCCCCGTTAAAGAGGGTGATAAAACTCTTACTGGCGGATGCCTATCTTGCACGAGTGATTTGTCCCATAATATGTCCAATTCTTCTACCCCGTCTCGAGAGCCGATAACTATTCATAGCTATTACCCTGATACCAAAGAAGAGTTCAATCCAATAATTTATTTCTATCCCAGTTGATCCCGATTCAATATTAGAAATATATTGATTTTTCACCAATAACTGAATACTTTTTTTTTTTTGTAAATATTGCATATTTGATTCCATCCATAAATTCAGAAAGTTTCCAGAACCATCGATGGTTCCGGATCTTATGGCACCATCGGGTTATTTTAATGGCCCGTTCGATATCCGTTTTAAAATCCGGGACCAGATCTAGAATTAGTACGGCGATAGGGAGTTCCAAGAATTTTTCGAATTTTTTCCGGCGATTTCGTAGCCGCAGTGACTGGTGGTCAAAGTTTTGATAATATTTTTGACCTAAAAATATTGTCAAAACTTTGACCGCTGGTCACAGCGGCTACGGAGTCGCCAGAAAAATTCAGAAAATTCCTGGAACTCCCCATCGCAGTACTGATTCTAGATTTGATCCCAGATTTCAAAACAGATATCGAACGAGCCATCACAATGACCCGATGATTCCTTAACTTAAAAACCCACCTATTGTGTTATAATCTTATGAATCCCAGTTTTTACGCTTGCCCCCAATAATCTATGTACTTGCACTGCCAAGTGACTCTCCAGTAACATATTCAACCCCTATCTAACACCACAATACAAGCAATCATCATTAAGTAGCTGATTACATTAGGTTACGGACACTTGACACTTCTATCGTGATCATTCGCATTTTAGTTCACCTAATATAACATTTTGCAAACAAATAGTCGTGTTTAGGGGATTGGTAAAATTTTTCTAGAAAAATGTCAAATTAAGGAAAAGATTTTTCTACTTTATTGTTTGATAGAAAAATTTTTGGAGGAAAATATTTTCCATGTACAACCATTTTATGCACAAATGAGCCATTTTTTATGGAAAATTTATTCAAAGTAGAATGTAGGAAAATATTTTCTATGTGATTTAAATGAAGGAAAATATTTTCTATGAATACAATCAAACACACCCTTAGTGTTACTCGAGCCTCCAAAACTTTTTTGAGTCCCAAGCCAATTGCTACTCAATTCATCTCCCATAATTACATAGATCTCGGTTACATTGGCTAACTCATTCAAGTACAAGTTCTATGTTTCAGTGACGACTGTAACATCTTCAGATTAAGTTACATTCCTAATTCCTAACTTGATAAACATTGCAATTGCACACTGCTTGTTTATTTAGAAATCTCTAGAATAAACTCTGCATGCTCCACTTTCGGTATTATAGTCCTTGCAAGTAGTCTTATTACATGTCGCTTGAGTTAAAAGAACAAAAATTGTGACAAACAACCACTTGGAGAAAGTAATCAAATATAGGATCAATTGGTGTTGCTAATTTAAATGATGTTACTCTTCTAATTTTAATTCATTCCTTTTTTTCGTTTTGGGTACTACTGAAGCACTAGAAGCCCTCATTTGAATAAGTAAATCTCCTTACTGGGATATTATAAACCCCCCGTTGGGGGCAGTAAGATAGTAGGAGGGAGTTAAACTTAATACATCTAACCTCGACTTGGAATCAAAACCAAGATGTCAAGCCTCATTGACCAAATTGTGGTATTTTTAAATGAAGTGAATTTCAATTGACAATAGAAAAAAAAAAAATGAACTTCAGTTGTGATCCTAAAAATATGGTATTTATGCATTTAACTCTCAAATACACAGTTGTCATCAAATACAAATTGGACCTCACGAGGTCTGTGTATATAGCCCCTTAAGTCTCGTTTAAGCTTGGACTTTTTTGCGAAGTGATTATCCAAAGTCCAAATACAAAACCCAGCTAATGTGGCTAGACCCTGTTTTAGAGTATCTCTAACAGTCTTTTTACTTTTAAAAAGTATATTTCATTAAATAAAAAAATATTTAAATTTAAAGTGTAAAAATTTTTAAATGCTTCAACAAACTCTCTAATTTTAACTCTTTAAAAAAAATTATTATTTTATCTCAATTTTAATTATCAATAATATTTTTAAGTACTAATGACCCATAGAATTAATTGTAGATTACATTATTCAAGAAGTATGACCTTAAAATTTGTAGTCATTCAATTATAAAAAATAAGTTTGGCTCTCCAAATTTGGAGAGTCAAACTCACTTTTTAAACTAAATTGTTAATTTAAAGAGTTTGTTGGAATAAAATTTTAGGACTTAACTCTCTAAATTATAAAAAGTCTTATATTTAAAGAGTGTGTTAGAGATGCTCTTACAAGCAACTAGAGTCCCGCTGGCTTGTTTTCCATTTCCCATGACCCTATGAGGAACAAGAATAACGATACTAATTGTGACTGATTGTTGGTAGTATTCAAGTGAAGCTAATTGAACTTTCACCTTAAATAATGTTTTAAATGTAAAATTTAAAATAGTAAATTAATTGATGTCATATTAACAAAAAAATATTACAATATATGATGAATAGTATTTTGTGTTGTGAATGTTGTTTACCAATCATCGATGATGCCTTTGTTATTTTATCATTTTAAAATTTATTTTTAATATATGATTTAAGATAGTAAAATAATCAGCGCTTGCTAGTTATATTTATAATAAAGAGCATTATAGGATAAGAATAATGATATTCACAATGACCACTTATCTATTATTAGTAATGTGATAATTAGTTTGACAGTAATTACTAATTAATTTGTCTTCTTAAATATTATCTTAAATGTGAGATTTAAGATACTAAATCAATTAAAGTCATGTCACTATTTATCTATCTTCACTGTTTATAAATAACTAGTATTTTCACCCGCACGTTGTGCGGGGAGACATATGCTAAAGATATAATTTAGAATCCGAGAGTCAGATTTTGTAACGACAATTTTTTTTGGGGGCGGATCCAAGTTGGCATGTATACATTTCGAATCTGCTCCTATTAGCGACGAATATAATTTGTTTAAATAATAAAAAGTTTAACATAAGTAAATATATTTGGACATTTAAAAACAAAAAATATTTGAATGTAGTTACTACCCAAGTCTATGTTTGAAATATAGTTCTGTAGATGTGATAAAAGGTAAATAAAAGTCATGAACATTGCCTAAAGGATGTCGAATGTGCATATAAGGATGATTCTTAATCGACTTAGGCCTTGTTTCTATCCAAAGATAAATTTTATCCCACACTATTCTCTCTCATCTTTTCAACCACATATACACTTTTTCAATATAATATTAACCACATATTTTACACTAAATACCTGCGGATAACTTTTATCCCCAATCAAACAACCCCTATAAGGCATATAAAGGTCTACCAATCATGGTCCAATGTTTGAGACTTGACAGAATATAGATAATACACCAAATGAAACATTAAGCCGTTTTCAATTCACATATTAAATCAATACAAGAATCCATTTCAATTTTACTAACTTTTTGAATCCTATCGCCTGTTTGGTTGTGCATAAGCATTGTGATCAAATCTTCAAACGAAGATCAATGGCTCAAGAGATATGATGCCCTTGTATAAGTACAGAGTATATGCAATAAAATCTCAAAGCATAACTTATATTATTATGATAATATACTTCATTTAAAATGAAAAACGATGGAGTCTAACATAATTAGTATTTTGCTTCATCAAGTCCTACGACGGAATTTATGGGCTATATCGAGCGTGTCTTCAATCTTCACACAGTTGAGATACACCAGTACAAATGGCTATCTTCGCTTCTTGACAACAAATTTATGCCTCCATCAACGTAGAAACAGAGAGACAAATTTGCAATTTTTGAGCAACCATGATATTCTTTGCCTTCTCACTATGCTCTCTACTGCAGCTTGGCCTCTTCATCGTTGTACTCTCTACAGTCTACACTCTATTCATGGATCAAGAAAAAAACCAAGAAAAAGACACCATAAACATGTAAAAAAATACTTTATTTGTGGATAAAGAAACTAACTTTCATTGATAATTTAATTCAATTATAATAAGAGAAAAAAATCCATCCTCTTTTAATTTTTATCAGATTTCCCTATATTTCGTACAAATCTATCATCTTCTAATTTGAGTCAAAATTTTATTTTTTTTAAAGAAATAAATGCATGGTAAAATTCGAGTTTTCCTCTTTTGTTTTTAAGTTGGTATGAAACCCTTTTTGATTAGGGCCGAATTTGAAAAATAAAAATCATATTTAATGTGTAGTTCTCGCGACTTTACTGGGTGAAAGAAGGTCGTTTAATGCGGCCATCACCCTTTCCTCACAATCAGAAAAGAAGAAAACAAAAGAAAAGAGCATATTAGCTTCTTCACAAGATTTTGTCAAAATAAAACATAATAATACAACTAAAATTTCGCAAATACAAGACACCAAAGACATAAATTTCTCAAAGAGCCTGCTTCTCCATGGTTAGTGAAATAAGGGCAATAGACAAAGCTTCCACTACAATTGTAATTTCTCCTTAGTATTTAGACCATTTCCTCGCAATCTGTAAAAGAAGAAAACAAAAGAAAAGAACATATTAGCTTCTTCAGAAGATTTTGTCAGAATAAAAAATAATAATACATCAGAATTGTGGAATTGTGGAATTTAGACCATAGGGTGATTTTTCTTTGCAGGAATTGTGGAATTGGGAGATTACGAGATTTTGTAGATCTCGACCCGAATTAGCTAAGGAAAGGAGGATTTGCTTAGGGGATTTGGGATTTCTGATGAGAGGAATCAGGGATTTCGTTTATCCTATTGATTTTTCCGCGTGAGAATAATATATTTAATATATTTAATTAATTCTGAAAAATTCTAAAATGAGCGGGAAAACCTTTGTGGTTTATTTATATATAGATATAGATAGATATTACATATTTTTATTATAAATCTACCATCAGCGATATGACAATTAATTGTCATTGATTTTTATTAATCTTTTTGGATGATATCTTAAATATACGATTTAAGATACTGTCAAAATGAGTCTAAATTAGAGTTGCTTTAGTTTGCATCTACTGATGAAATATTACCCTCGAGATGGATGCATGAATCATGTTGAGGTAGGGCGGCCGTTGACCATGGGTTGATCGGACCGTCAATAGTCATTGACTATTGATTGTCCGTGGCATTTAAGTAAATGATATTTAAAAATGTATTTAAAATACATGAATGTAACCAAATAAAGAAAAATCATATTATATATATATATGAAAATATAATCCAAAACAACCCAAAATAAGGACCACTGCTTATATACACAATTTGAGTTTTGATTGATAAAAATTGTGCAAAAATATATTAAAATGTCAAAACCAAACAAAAGAAGAAATCACAAATTACCCAATAAATAATAATAATCGTCTATTCAATTTCAATACTAAACTAATAGAAATTAGCTAAACTTTAAATAAAAATTAATCAACAAACTAAGCTAATTAACTAATCCCTATACGCCTGAAAAAAATTAACCAACGAATAACCCTGTAATAAATAAATTCAAACGTAATTTTAAGTTATACCTTAACTAAACCTAATTAATTTCATTATTTCAAACTTCAATTCAACTACAAATCAATAATGAAATGGGAGTGAAACAATCGTTCAAGCACCATCGATGGTGCTGTAGTTACGGCAACTGCAGCACCATTGATGACATTTTCGGAGCCGATTCGACCTCCGTTTTGAAAATCGGGACCAAATTTAGAATCAGCACGGTAAGGGGGAATTCCAACAATTTAAAAAATTTTCCGGCGACACCGTGGCTGCCCGATCAAAGTTTTGACAATAATTTTAGTCCAAAATGATTACCAAAACTTTGACTAGCCACCACGGCCCGCCACTGTCATCGGAAAATTTTCAATATTGCTAGAGTTTCCCATCACAGTGCTGATTCTAGATTTGATCCCGAATTTCGAAATGGTTAGATCGACCCCGAAAATGGCCCGATGATTCCTTAGTTAAGGAACCACTAAGAAACCATTGTTGGTTCTTCACACTCCTGCAACAATGAATACAAATGAATTTAGAGTAAGTTTTCTGTCTAATTCACCAAATCTATACATCATGGGTTTAATAGATTTGGCAATTTGGATAATTTTAGGCCCAGAAATATTTTTTAAACAGGCCCAAAAGACAAAAAAGAAACAGTATGGAAAAGGCCCATACCTTCTCCACTATTCAGAAACTAATAGACAGTGGTTCCGGTTACAAGTGACCAGCAAATGGAAGACTGGTAAGTGACTCCTGCAGATCCAACACGATCAATCGAGTCGACTCGTGGTTGATGAATCCGTCTCTCTTTACCTCAATCAAATAAATATTATATGTAAGGGTGGATGTAAGGGGCCTCACACGGGTACCCCCAAATTTAAAATTTTATATAGGAAAAAAATTTGTATACATAATTTTAGTCGAATTAAATTTCTTTATTTATTACATCCCCTCGTTAAAAATTCTAAATCGGCCATTGACCATATGCTCAGAGCATGTCTAGTAAGTAGTATAAGCATTGTTTTCAAATTTTTTCTTACAATTACTTTCAATTGGCATTCTATTGGAAAAACATAGTGCGTGAAAAGATAAATGTGAAATTGTGAAATTAACGCAAGCAATTCAATACCCATATGTGATCGGATGATCGATACATACCCCACTGTTGATAGGAGGACACATGCCCATATCCGACGTGGATACCAAATCAGTAGCCTTAAAATTAGAGTTAGTAAAGTAGTGTCCAGTGCTTGTGGGTAATAGATCATTAATATCTCAAAGCAAACTTTAATCTCACATTGGAAAACAAAGAAACATGGGGTGGAGTGGATGCTTTTTAAAAGGGATAGCTATCCCATATAGGAAAATTAAAAAAGTATGGACCAGTTTATAAATGGTTAATAATTTGTGAAGTGTAACTATTTGTTATATAGAGACTTCTCAATGGCCTATGCGCCTATTGGGGTTGCAAATCAAGAACCAATTTTCACATGGGCTTTGGGATTCGTGTGCGACCGTGACTTGCATACACAAATATCGAACTGAATTTGGCCACCAAGTGCAAGCTGATTTTTGCACAATTTTAATTTTCAATTTTCCTTTTGAATTCAAAATTAAATTCTGGAACTATCAAATTAATTCATTGTTACGGCAGAATGTACAAAAATTTATGTTGTAACTCCAAAATGCCTGAATTTATACCATCGGTATAAAGGTAGTTAGCTCAACCTTGCCTATATACTCTCCGGTCCTCTACAATCCACACACACAACAAACACACGAAACATTTCAATTTTTTCATTGGCCTCTATCCAATTCTTGCTTCCTTTCTGTCTTGGTGATCTTGTTTGTGCACTACATTGAGTTCGATTGCAAGGCTGCAATCAATCGTTATATCCTAAGAAACAAATGCTTGTGCATAGTGTGGTGAGTGCAAAACTTGCTTTAAAGGTGTTGTGTTTAACACAAGCCTCAATTATCAAACTATCGTTTTTCTAATTCTCAATGTGAAATTATGTATCATAGATTATTTTATATTATATACGAATCTATTTAGCACGCCATTTTTTACCAACACATTCTACATTATCAAGAAATTACTTTTTATGCTTTTTCATGATCTATTTTAACCCAAATTTGCCATTTGTCTTAAGACAATTAATTGTTTATATAGCATTAAGGGGGAAAAAAAAACAAAAGTAGTAAAACAAGCACTACAGCATGAATAACCATAAAGTGGCACGTGCTGCAATTATTTACTGTCTTCTCAAGGGAATGTTGAAACGAGAGTTTGATGAGGCTTCCTCGAAACCACCAAAAGGGCAAAAATACTACTCCTAGGCCCTAGCACTAATAATAATAATAATAAAAGGATTTAAATGGGATAGGGGAAAGCAAGAAGCTTCACTCGACCATTTAAATCCTTCATCCACTAATTCACCACTAATTCACCACTTCCAGCCATTAGTTTTGGTCAGTGAAAAGGAAAAAATGTCTTCCTTTTTCGAGGGTTGACTGGAGAAAGTTGAAAACAGGAAAATAACGTGACCAAAAACTTTTTTGTTCAAAGTATCTTGAAGTAAAATTGGAAACATTTGTGGTTAAAGTAGTTTTGATTTATTGTTTACAGAAGACAGTGTCTTCTGTTTTTGTCTCAGTATCATCCGCTTTATATACGTAAATTTTAAAATAAACTTTCTGCCGACATGATAGCATTTTCTATAATTAAAAAGCGATTAAAAAAATTCTGATTTTGAATGGTAAGATTATTGACATTGCCCATTGGAATGGAAATAGACATCTATCCCGTTAGCTAACTCTTTTTATCAATTTTACCACTTTTACTATTTTTTATCCATTCTTTCTTTACTCTAAATCAATCACATCCACATATCTCTCTCCACTCATTCTCTCTCCTCTTTTACATTAAGAATCTTTAAAAATCATTATAATTTATTTCTTATCACCCTTATCATCTTTTGTTTATAAATTCGAATAAAGTAGAATCATTCAATAGTCACAAAACATGTGCACCTGCTTTAACTCATTCCCACATGAGTATCATGCTTCACTTTTTAATTATATGGAATTGAAACAATATATGATAAATAATAAATAGTAGAGTTTTTGTTCAAAAAATATAAAAATAAAATAAATAGTAGAGTTTGATGACGTTCTCTTCAGTATGATGGTGTTGTGATCTAGTACAATCAGGACTGAATCTGAGAGTTTTGATGTCTGAGATTAACTTTAAAAATCTTAAATTTCGTTCCCTTTTTCTAGTTTGGTTCTTTTTATTTCTTTCTTTTTTTTTTTCTCCCCTAGCTTTGACCCATCTTGTCTTTTTTGCACGACTTTTTGAATTTTTTCCCTCTTTCTCTATTGTTTAGAAGACAGTGTCTTCTTTTTGTCTCAGTATCGTCCTCTTTATATAGGTAAATTTTAAAATAAACTTTCTGCTGACATGATACCATTTTCTATAATTAAAAGCCATGAAAAAAAATTCTAATTTTGAATGGTAAGATTATTGACAATGCCCATTGGAATGGAAATAGATATCTATCCCGTTAGTTAATCATTTTTACAACTTTTACTATTTTTTTATCAATTTTTTTTACTCTAAATCAATCACATCCATAAATTTACATCACTCAACTCCATTTATTCTCTCTTATTTTTACATTAAAGATCATTATAATTTATTTCCTATCACCCTTATCATCTTTCGTTTATAAATTCGAATAAAGTAGAATCATTCAATATTCATGAAACATGTGCACTTGCTTTAACTCGTTCCCACATGAGTATCATGCTTCACTTTTTAATTATATGGAATTGAAACAATATATGATAAATAATAAATAGTAGAGTTTGATGTCGTTCTCTATAGTATGATGGTGTTGTGATTTAGTACAATCAGAACTAAATCTGAGAGTTTTGACGTCTGAGATGAACTTTAAAAATCTCAAATTTCGTTCTCTTTTTATAATTTGGTCCTTTTTCTTTCTATTTTTTTCCCCTAGCTTTGACCCATCTTCTCTTTTTTGCACGACTTTTTGAATTTTTGACCCAAAATTTAAAATTTGCACCTCTATCTTATTTTGAAAAATATTGTTTTAGCACCTGATATACTAGCCTCCTTCACCTCAAAGGAGGACTGACTATGAATGTGGCATACAATTTGAGCTCAACGCAAGGAAACTCCATTCTCACTAATGTTAGAAGCTAGAATATTCGACTTATCCATTTCGATAAAGATTATTGTTTCGCATCGTAAACTACTTGTATAGTCTGAATAGAGATATCGCTTGTTTGCTATAACCTTAAACAAAATTAATCTTTAAATCGATTTAATACTTTTTTTTTTAATACTACCCTTTTTTTAAAAAACTTGTTAACCACATATTTAAAAACTATTAATTTTTTCAAAAAATCTCTATCAAACATAACCATAGCAATAACGACATGTCATTGTGGTGCAATATGCCACAGGAATCCATAATCTTGACTTTTATTTATCTATTTATTCTGCTCTATACTTTTATTTAGGTAATTCTTTACCGTCAGTCTCCAAATCATCCTTACAAATTTTACTACATGATGATACAGAGCATCTGTATGTGATTTTGTTTGGTCTAATGACTTTAAAAATATAATTATTTTTTTCTGAAAAGAGAAACACGCAATCAAAAGCGTGACAGCACAAGTCTTCAGGAAAGACTTTGACTACTTAAACAAATTAATTGAAATTAATTAGAACATCATAGGCAATCAGAAAACGTGCGTTTGAACCGTGGGACAGACAATCCAAACAGTGGATCTTCCTTAGCTCAATTTTTCAGTACACTCGGTGTACGAAATCATCTTAATTACCCGTCACTGTTTCACTGATCAAATCTTAAAAATAGAATAAATAATTAATTAATTAATTAATTAAAGTGATTAATATTTTCTTCTTTTTGGTTTTTTTTTTTTTTTTTTTTTTTTTTGTGAACAAAGGGTGGTTTTTTCTTGTTAAATTGTTTGTTTCATGTATCTGTCACAGGCTGGATTTTGTCATGGATGATCAAAGTTAGGAAAATTGTGAGAAATTACCTAATTGTCGGTTACAACATTAGACCTTGGACTTTATGGTTTGTTCTATTAATTAATCTAGTTTATAGCACAAGTGACATTGCGTATACCTATATTACACTTGCATATTTAGGATAATAATTAGATTTTAATTATAATGGTAACAAATTAAAATGTATCAAGTCTTTATGCTTTATTGTTACGTTGAGATGTATAATGAGATGGATTATTTATTTTTTATCCAACAGCTGAGAAAAATAAAATTTTGAAGTAAATTAATTCTACTGATAATAATTGCCCTCCAAGAGCACAAATTTAATATCTTTTTGAATCTAAGTTGTTAAAAAATCGGTTTGTCGCCATAAAAAAATAAATTCCAGTACATGAAAAATTATATTTCTCTGGATCCCTTAAATCTGCCCCTACTGAGTACTAATAATGAACTATTCATTAAACATCATAATAAAAGATGGTTGAAAATAAGATCTAATTAATTAATATATCTAAAATTGAGGGTTTGACTGGAAGATGTCGAAAATGAAAAAGTTTCTACAAATTTGCATTAACATAATTTTACATTACTCAATTCATATCATCTTTGTCTGCTATCATTTTTTTCATCACTAATTTGTCTATATATTTAAATAAAAATATTTTTGAAACGCTTTCAAAATAAGTCCTAATATGTATTTATCAAATATATGACAATATTATATTTCAACTATTTCTTATTTTCTCTAGATTGATTATATTTAGCCTCTAAAGTCTAGAAAGCATAATATACAAGCCAAACCAACATTTTTCACAACTTTTATGCTGTGTCAGTTTTGGGATTTGGAGACCCTTAAGCGACATTGTGCGATGATAAATATTTTTTCACTAAAAACTACATACACTAATTTCAAATAAAAACTTGTACTAAATAAAAACTTTCAAAATTATAGTAATGATAATATAAACTATCAAGATATTAGAATTAGACTGCCTCTAATTGAATAATTAACAATTTGATTTCTATTTTAAAAAAAAACACCATGCCCATATAGATTTGTAAATTTTGAGACTTTTTGGGGTTTTGGGGGTGGGGTGTCATGGGCGCGCATAAGCACTGATTAAGTTGCTTGGATCCAGCACCAATTATGCTTTTATGTGAAGAAGCTCTTATTTCGAAATTTCGTGGCATTGCAAGTCATGCCTAGTGGATAAGGTTAACATTATTGGCACCCTTAACGCCAAGACGACTCACCCTGCGCCCCAGACAACATGGACCCCCCGGCGTGTAAGGGCACCGGTCGGCCAGACGTGTCCAGTCCCAAGTCGGATTGACCTGGAATTGACTCACTAGAGAATATGTGGAGGGTCCCACCACTCGGCCGGCCCGCCTTAGTTTCCGCCAAGGGCCCAGTCGGCCCGAGCCGTGAGAGCTATTCCCATCGCTAATGTCCGACAGATGGTCCGAGGTCACCGCCATGGTGTGTGACTACCCGGCCGCTACGATGGCAACATGACAACCCACGCGTTCTCGACACCGACACCACCGGCACTGCGGTAACGGACCATCCTTTCCCCATTAATGCAACGACGGCTGCACCCAAGTTTCGAGGTCAACGCCTTAAATGCGAGACTGCCTGAAGTACAACAGACATCATCATTGCATCTATTCTGGAGCAGACCTAGCCGGCGCCATAATGACCTACTACCCTCCTATCAGATTGCACACTATAAATAGAACACTTAACATTCATTTGACACACGAGAAATCTCTGTAAACAAGAACTAGCTCGGACACTACACTTATATATTTTACTCCTTCAGTTACTACTACTCAAGTCCTGACACCCACCTCAGTTGATAAGTAATTAGTCCTTACTGATTTCGACATCAACAAACATCATATAAAGCTCATTTGGTAAAAGTGTGTTTCGAGAAAAGCTACCTTTTGAAATAAAAATGTATGATTAGAAAATAATAAAGTTTAGTAGTATTTACTTTATTGTGAGTTTGACAACAATCATTTCGTGAGACAAACATTATATCAAATGAAATTTGATGTCTTCTAGATTTTTCAAGTGCGGGGTATTTTTTTTTTTTTTTTTACATGTAATACGAACAGTGCTATACTCAAGAATAGGTTGAACAAACTGATACTTTGGGAGTTGGTGTGGTGGAGGGTACCACTCCTTTTAGTTTTTATTTTTTGTATAAATTAAAAATTAGACCAATTTCTTGCACTCAATTTTACTACACTGTTGTGATACACTTTACTAACAGCTAGTGAATTCTATTAGATTGATTTTTTTTTTAATTTTTATTTTTGTCGTCGCTCTAGTGATATAATATTAATTTCTAGTTGAATTTTCTTTTTTCTTTTTTTTTTGTTAAATCTCATATAATTGTTGCTTTTTGTAATTATTATTATGTTGTGTCAACGTAATGCAGATAATTGAATATTATCGAGCTCTAGTTTCAACTTGCAATTGAGAAAGAGAATTTTATCTGTAATTGACAGCACCAATTTATTGAATTCATTTTAAATCTTGTGGAGGTCAAGTCTGACCCGGAATACAAAAGACTAACACGCCACCTTCAAATTATAAACCCAATACATTTTCGATTAAATTTTTCACTCGCAACAAAAGAGTGCTACGCTGTTATTTTAAAAAAATTACAATCATGTGATTGTGTTTATGAATTTAAGGACGCACAAAAGAGTTGCTAGAATATATCTTATGTTGGAACAATTGAAGATATAAGGGGGTAACCTCTTGCACGTGATTGTGACATAATTTGATCAAACGTGATCAACTTGAAGTTTGGTCTTAACAATAGTTTGTCCTAACGCCGAATTTGCTTCGACATGCATAAAGGAAGAAGCCCTTTACATGTTCCATTCTTCCTTTTAGTCATTTAATTTGGTAGTTGTTGAAATGTCGAGATTTAGTGCAATACTATACTTTTCCATAAAAACATAAGCCATTGAATCCAAAAATTTTCCGAGGAAAAAAAAAAAAAAAAGATCGGTCTCGTTGTTTTCTGTATGCTGTTAATTATCGGAATATAATTTGTTTACGGATCATAATAATCAAATTTGTATATGTCAAAGTCGTCACGTTTGGTAATGTTTATTGATTTAAGGTTTCAGACAAAATTGTTCAACAGTAAATCCACTTCAAATTCACGTTTGTGCTGAAGAAGATTGTCGACAAACGATGCTGTTTAAATTCACGATTGTATTGAACAAGATGACGCGATGTAATCTTTTCTTTTTTGATATTAATTATTACCTAACATATGTACGTCACATGCCAAATAAGCAACCAACGTTACTTTGACAAAAATGTGAAGATGAATTTGTTTAGTTAATTGGAGTGTTTGAATTTAAGTGGAACAACTTGAACGTGCATGATGGAACACGTTAATAACGTATGTATTTTCACTTTGAATCGTATTCCTTTTTTAAAAAAAAAAAAAATTTATTTCTGTAATATATAATATAAAAATGTAGTAGGAGGAAAAACCATTCCAAGGAAAATTTTCTTTTTTAGTATTTTTTTTGCTAAATGTGAGTTATTTATAAATAGAGATTAATCCCCATTAAGCTAAATGACGTGGGCTTAATGAGTGCCTAAGAAATGTCTTGCATACAAAACTTGCCATTGAGAATTATCGATGACATGTTAAATTGGTTCAAAGTTGAAAATTTCTGATCATTTGTAACTTGCAGCGCGCAGTCGAACTTTTTCTGACGAATTTTATATTGTCATTTGAAAAAAAAAAATCAATTTTACATTTATTTTTTTATGTGATTTTACGAAGACTGGTTATAATTTGTTGTCATTTTCAGATGATAGAATGTGCCTTTGGAAAAATTGATAAGAGAAAACCTTATTTCCAGTTGTCATTGTTGATTGTACAAATCAGTAATTATACACTCCCAACACTGGAACCGGCAAGGATTACAATGCTTTCCAAATGACTAGACCTTAATTAGGGTTTGGGAATACCCGACATTAGTGTTGACTTTTGACCATATCTAACACTTTTTTCCATGTTTCTCATCAAATTTAGCGCCCAATTCATCATCTATATATTGAGTTGGAAAAACTCGATGTATTTCTAACGTGCTAGGTATGCAAACTCACAATTAGCCACCTACTAATAATAAGCTATAATAATTAATTCAATATTGTCCCTCTATGTGTAGGTAACTTGTGCAGATTAACTAGAATTCCAAATTGTGATATTCAAATGGTACAAAATCTTTTCCAAAGTGGGTAAAATGGTATTAATTTATTTATCCAATTGTATTGGACATTTTTTGCACGACATGTAGACTCTAACTACATAACCCACGTATCATTTATCAACAAGTTAAACGTTCCAATTATTACAAATAATAATAATAATAATAAATAACGCTAAATGCTACTATATATTCAAAAAAAAAAAAAAAACACACACACACACACACACAAAATGCTATTGTTTTGGTTAAATGAATCAATTTCTTTCTAAAGAACGCTTACGGAATTTCAAAGGAAGGAGTTTATGACGAGAGCAAGACGAAATTATTTCCATGTAATTGCGTAATTAAATCTTTAACAACCGTGATGTCCATATATATATATATTTTGAATGAGTCCATAAGTATTTTTTAGGCTAGCTACTCCAATCAAGGTCGATCCATGGACTTTCACACTCGAGACAAATTTTAAATTCTAAAATTTTGAATTCCAAAATTTTGTCTCTCTTTGTTAAATTTTGGCCAATCTTCTCTTTTCAAGTTCAACTTTTTGAATTTTCAACTCACAAATTTAAAATTTGAGCTCCTATTATTATTATTATTATTATTATTATTATTATTATTATTATTATTATTATTATTATTATTATTATTATTATTTTCCTTTTTTCCGTTTGAGGCACCAGAATTCTTCGTCTTAAAGTGGACCTACTTTGACTCGAACTCGCGTTCAGCTTACAGCCCTACAGCTTCAAATATGTTGGAACTAAAAACTCAAATCAATCAAACATGTAAATTAAAAATTAAGGACTTGCTTTCAAGATGGATATTCTTTGAGATTATTGAAGGTTTTATAAACCATGTTGCAAATTTAATTACACAGGTCGGTTGCATTATTAGGGCGGTTATTTAAAGTAATTAAATTAATAATCCCTCATTAATTAGTTGGTGACCGGTGCACGTTGCATGCGCAATTAAAAATCGATTTAAAAATTAAAAGATTCATAATCAGGTAGTTTCAAATTCTTATTATACTGTTAAGTACTAACTTTTTGCAGGCAGTACGTAACGGTCCTTTCGTTGTAATGAAATAATTAAATTATAATACCACTATACAATTGTAGTGACCAAAATTCCAATTATGATCAAGTACACCTTGCACAATTCCTTTGTTTTGTTGGGTGTTCTAAAAAAATGGACGGACCACCGCCCACGGATCTGAAAAAAGCTATAGATAAGGATCAAAATGTTGAATCGGGTCTAATCGAAGTCGAATCAGTTTTAATTAAATAATTTTCAAATTATTTTCATATTAATTTTTTCTTAAAAACTATTTTGTTAAAGAAAATTCCCACTTTTAATCAGTTTTTCCCGTACGAACTAGATAGGTGTTTCCCACCTGTTCACGGTTTTTCCCATTGAACCGACTGGTTTTGAAAAAATATTTATGTTATTCCAATGGCTAAAACATCATATGATAGTATCTTATGAATATACATGCAGTACCAATCAATACTGAAATATCACATACTTGCTGGTCTATAACTACAACATGCTGATCTGTTATTGTCTCGTACGAGGTACGGACTGGAAGGGGTTTAGAAACTAATTATATCTAACTTAAGTTTGTCTCGAGTGACGTTCTTGTGGGTATTAAAATAAGTAACTTACAGATGAAAAATAATAAGCACGCACAAGTTGTTCTGCAAATATTTTTCTAATTCAAACAACAATCTACGCCTGAGATCTGAGTGAAAGTTCAACAGAAATTCCAGGAACCGTGCAGGAAATAAGTAGCCATGTGATTGCCCTGTTTTATTACATCTTGCTTGGATCTGGTTTTACTGCCCGTTAAATTTCAACCGTGTGCCCCGCTGCCCAGTACTGTAATGGACCCTCTCCTATTTATTATTATTTATTTATTCAATTAATGAAACAACCCTACTTGGAAGTTGCACTGGTCAATGCCACTTAAAGAAATTACTGTAGAAATTAAATTTGCACAAAGCACAACTCAATAAGAACAATTAGAGAACGCCATCACAGCAAGGTTGACTGGGATATATTGACATTAATCGATATTTTGATGACACATGCCACAATAAGGCCCTTTTTGAGGGGGATAGAGGATAGTGTTTCACGAACGGGAGAAAGCACTATTCAGAATTCAAAAATAAAAGATTAACCAGAGATGCAAATTTTGAACTTTTACGTCCAAAATTTAAAACGTCAAAATTAAAAGAAGCACAAATAATAGGCCAAAAATTGAAATTTTAGATTTTTACAGTTTGTATTAAACAAACTTCTCGCGACTAGCTCTATCACGTGTCAATATCGCACAATCAACAACAACTAAGTATCACCATTAACCAATACTGAGATGTCACGTGACTGTATATTAATGAACAACTATTTGTAAATAACAACACACTATGAATAACGTACGTAATATATCACTAATGATGACAAAAACAGTACTCAAAAAAGTGGCACCTCCTTATTTGCTTGTACTGAGAAGCCTATTTACGCCACTTTAAGACTTGTAAATATAAAATTCTCTTCTAGAAATTGATCAATATTGGTAAGTAATAATATATTCATTAGTCAATAATCTTGTTTCTTTCGGCTCGTACTATACTATTTATGGGTGGTAAAAACATTGACCAATTGATTACATTGTGACTACTTAATCAAAAAGTTTAAGATCAGACGAATTTGAAGTGAATACAATACTTGTGTGCCACGTGAACATAAGATCAATGGTGTACAATTTTGATTTGAAGTCTTCTAATTGAATGTACAACAATCAAAAAGTTTAAGATCAGATGAATCTGAAGTGAATACTACTTGTGTGCCACGTGAATGTAAGATCAATGATGTACAATTTTGATTTGAAGTCTTCTAATTGAATGTACAACAATAAAAAAATTTAAGATCAGATGAATCTGAAGTGAATACAATACTTGTGTGCCACGTGAATGTAAGATCAATGGTGTACAATTTTAATTTGAAGTCTTCTAATTGAATGTACAACAATCAAAAAATTTAAGATCAGATGAATCTGAAATGAATACAATACTTGTGTGCCACGAGAATATAAGATCAATAGTGTACAATTTTGATTTGAAGTCTTCTAATTGAATGTACAACATATAGTTGAAGTGATAGAAATAAAAGGGCATGTATAACAGGTGGTTGTTTGTATGTATTCCGTATTTCTATTACGTAATGCTACAGACCACGTTTGTAACAGTGCAAACTGCCGAGTCCGCCGGCGGGCCATCGCAATCGTAGACCAACATTTTTACCAGAAAAGGGCAGAGTTGTTCCACAGCGAAAGCCAAAACACAGCCTGTAAATGCTGACCTGGAAATTTCATGGTCCCACATGTCCCTTGCCTTCCCGTCATGTAGACGTGTTGGGGCCCCACCTTGTCCCCTTAAGACCAAGCTTAAATCCATTTACAAGTTTGCCCTCAACCCCCTTTACCTTGCTGGAGTTTCTTTTTGTCGCGTGGACCCCACTATGATATCGGGCATGTGACGTCCCTAATCCCTACGCACCTTCCCAGCGGGGTCTCTATATAAGCCTATCTTCTTCTTCCACTTCTCACCATCTTCTCTTCTTCTTCTTCTTCCTCCTCCTCACACGAGCAACATTTTCTCTCTCTACAAAATTTTTTTAAATTTCAACCACAATATAAACACAAATAATTACATATTATACACACACACAAAAAAAAATGGCAGTTGATTCAATCTTGACATCTCCGTTGGGTCCTCCGGCTTGCGAAAAAGACGCGAAAAAGCTTCAATTCATCGAAGAAATGACCCGAAATGCTGATGCAGTTCAAGAAAATGTTTTAGCTGAAATTCTCTGCGGAAATTCTCAGACCGAATATCTCAAACATTTTAATCTTGATGGAGCTGTTGATCGTGAGACATTCAAATCAAAAATCCCAATTGTTACTTATGAAGATCTCCAGCCGTTGATTCAAAGAATCGCCCATGGCGATAAGTCTCCGATTTTATCAGCTCACCCAGTTTCTGAATTCCTCACCAGGTAATTAATCACTTATTCTATTAAAAATCACTTATAAGTAACTTATAATCATTTTCTGTAAAGTAATTGTATTTTGACTTTTATTTTTTTATTTTTGAAAATAACAGCTCTGGAACTTCAGCCGGTGAAAGAAAACTTATGCCGACGATCAAAGAAGAATTAGATCGTCGTCAGCTACTTTACAGTCTTCTCATGCCTGTTATGAATCTGTAAGTATCCGCAAAGCCAAACAGCTCCTTGTTTTTAATAATTATAATTATTTTTTATTTTTTTATTTTTTTTGTGAAAATCAAGGAAATAAGCAATGTCTGATCGGTGCATGTTTTTGCATGGAACAGGTACGTGAAGGGTTTGGACAAAGGCAAAGGATTATACTTCTTGTTCGTGAAATCCGAGACGAAGACTCCGGGCGGTCTACTGGCCCGGCCCGTTCTCACAAGCTATTACAAGAGTGAGCACTTCAAGACCCGGCCCTACGACCCGTACAACGTCTACACAAGCCCGAATGAAGCCATTCTCTGTGCTGACTCTTTCCAAAGTATGTACACACAAATGCTATGCGGGCTCTATGAACGTGAACAGGTTCTTCGGGTTGGGGCCGTTTTCGCTTCGGGCCTTCTCCGGGCCATCCGGTTCCTCCAGCTCAACTGGCCCCAACTGGCCCAAGATATAAAAACCGGATCACTTAACCCAAAGGTGACTGACCCGGCAATCCGGGAATGCATGACCGGGGTCATGAGACCCGACCCTGATTTGGCCGAGTTTATTGTGAAGGAGTGTGGGAAGGAGAATTTGGGAGAGAATTATCACTAGAATTTGGCCCAACACGAAGTATCTTGACGTCATTGTGACGGGAGCTATGGCCCAATATATCCCGACTCTTGATTACTATAGTGGTGGGTTGCCTAAAGCATGCACCATGTATGCATCTTCGGAGTGTTATTTTGGGCTTAATCTCAATCCCATGTGCAAGCCATCCGAAGTTTCATACACCATCATGCCAAACATGGCCTATTTCGAGTTCTTGCCACACGAACCCAACTCGGTCGGGCCCAATCGTGACTCGCCTCCCCAACTTGTCGATCTCGTGGATGTGGAAGTCGGTAAGGAGTATGAGCTTGTGATCACGACTTATGCTGGCTTGTATCGTTATAGAGTAGGTGATATCCTTAGAGTCACTGGATTCCATAACTCGGTGCCGCAGTTCCATTTTGTTAGACGTAAAAACGTTCTATTAAGTATCGACTCTGACAAGACTGACGAGTCCGAGCTTCAGAATGCAATCGAGAATGCTTCTGTTCTTCTACGCGAATTCAACACAAGTGTTGTAGAGTACACCAGTTATGCTGACACGAAAACAATTCCTGGTCATTATGTAATCTATTGGGAATTGCTTGTAAAAGACTTGGCTAACTCGCCCAGTAACGAAGTTTTAAACCAATGTTGTTTGGCGATGGAGGAGTCGCTCAACTCGGTGTACCGCCAGTGCAGAGTGGCCGACAACTCGATTGGGCCGCTAGAAATTCGGGTTGTGAAAAGTGGCACTTTTGAAGAGTTGATGGACTATGCAATTTCAAGGGGTGCTTCCATAAATCAATACAAGGTTCCAAGGTGTGTTAGCTTTACACCAATCATGGAACTTCTTGACTCTAGAGTCGTGTCAACACATTTTAGCCCAGCCGCACCGCATTGGACTCCAAACCGACGTCATTAGGTGAACTGTAATTTGTATGCCGTTTTGACTAATAAAGAAAAGTCAACGATGAGTTCTCGTTAGATGTTTTGTGTTTATGGATGATTAGGTAATGTGGATGTAAAGTAGATATGTAAGGACTGGTGGTAGGGAAATATTGTTATCCTGCGAAAAAAGGATGTGACATTTTCAGGTTTGTTCAATGAACTTCCCTTTTATCGTATTATTATTAGTTCTTCTTTTTGTTTCGTCCAAGGAACTGATATTATGAGATAGTTGACCAATTTCAATGACTTCTCTTCACATTCATAGCACTATAATGACAGAGGAACAACAACATTAACAAAAACCACAAAAATAGCTACTTTTTCGGCGTTGTTAGGCAATATGGGAAGACTTGGGGGATAGTACTTATCCAAATGCCTATAATTTCATTGACGGTCAATCAAGGTTGAGCGAAATTTAATAATGATGGCTCATCACTGAAGTTCAAAATTTGTTGGTAATTATATTCAAGATAAAAACAATTTTATGTAACCCTTAAGCGCAAAGATGACGCACACAGTGTTGCATACTAGCGCTGAGTGGACGTCAAGTACAATTTTTTTTTAAAACAAAATCATAAGACCGAAAAGGTTCAAGCACCTGTGCGGGGATGGATTTTTTTTTTTCCCGCACTAGTCACAGCCCCTTGAATGCTGTGGGGCCTGATGTGGGAGGGGGAGATAAACCCAATCCCCACTCGGGGACCAGATCTTTGCTCATCATAAGAAACAGTCATGATGCCTTACATTTCAAATAAGCATCCATACGTATGCGTGTGAGTGTTCTTAGCACTTAACATTGACATGTCGTGGCTGTGTCTTGTAGATCTAATAAAGTTTAAGAGTTATTGTCAACGAAAGTTTTAAATATACTTTAGTGATTAATTTTGAAATTTTGAAACTTCAATGACTAACAATTGTAATTTTGTTGAAACTTCTGCTATTGTTTTCGGAATCATCTCAAATTTAACAATAATGCATGCAATTATTGTTGAGAAATTTGGACTATGAATCTAAAAATATTTGCTATATTTTATTAAATTTTTTAATGGATAAATCATGGGAAAATTATGAACAAGAAGGGTCTAGGAGCAGCACGATCTAGTGCACCTGAATGTATTATAGTTATAGCACTCCCGGGCATTTTCCCATCACATACTATCTCGATCGGGATAATTAATTAGATCAGATCTAAAACTAGCATAGTGAGCCGAAACTCCAAAACTTTGACCTGTGACAAATACGGTCGCCGAAAAATTTTCTGAACTGTTGGAGCTTCATCTCACCGAACTGCTGGAGCATCGCCTCACCGAATTGCTAGATCCAATAAAGTGCTTGTTAGTGAAAGTTTTATGTATCCTTTAGTGACTAATTTTGAAATTTTGAAACTTCAGTGACTGTCAAGTTTAATTTCATTGAAACTTCTGCTATTGTATTTGGTATAATCTCAAATTTAACAATAATGCATGCAATTATGGTTGAGATATTTGGACTATGAATCTAAAAATATTTGCTATATTTTATTAAAAATTTTTTTATGGACAAATCATGGGAAAATTAAGAACAAGAAGGGTCTAGGAGCAGTAACTATTTAGTGCACCTGGACGTGCCATAGTTATGTTACTTTCAGGTATTTTCCATTCACATACGATGCCTGTTGGAAAAATATATTTGGCCTGCGGCAAACAGCGTCGTGAGAAAATTTTTCGAACTGTTAGAGCTTCGTCTTGCTGTATTGATTCTAAATCTGATATCGATTTTCCTAATAGAGATAGTATGTGATTGAAAAACACTCGGGAATGCCATAACTATGGCACACTCGGATGCACAAGACAAGACGATTGCTAGCTCCTGGAGATGGCTTAAAGTTTTAAAATATGAGTTAGATCTTGATTAAGCATGGTAGACCATATAGCATGTGACTGCAATAAATGCAAATTTTGTAATATTTCCATAAACATGAAAAATATGAAAAGTGAGAATTATACCATGATTGTGTTATCGTATGGAAATGAATATAATAAGAAAATGACAATTCAATTTTAATATATACATTACGGCCTTGTTCTTGAGGATAATTTTTATCCGTATGGTATTCCGTATAAATTGTGTGGTTAATATTATATTGAAAAATGTGTATTGTTGAAAATGTATATGTGATTATACGGAATACCATATCGGATAAAAATTATCCTCCAAAGAACAAAGGCCCATAATTACAATCATGTAACAGAAACCGATTATCAAGTTACAAATGGACATCTCGCTCTAGTAGTTTCCAAGAACTGCGTTTAATTTATGATGCAATACTATGCAATATAAATTGAGACCGTGTTTGTTTGTATAATTAAATGAGGTGTCAAAATTTTGTAGAGATGAGACATCACTATCATTCTATTATTTATATCTCTCTACATGATTGAGATTTGTGACACCTCATATAAGCACAATTAATTATTTAACTAATTTATATCCTCTAATTTAACACCTATCCCTAACAATCGAACCGTGTCTACTCATATAATATAAGAAATTTCTCGTAGTAGAGTATTGAATTATTTCTCGTAGTAGGGTATTGAATTATTTCAAATGAAAAAATACTGCTTATATATAGGACTATCAACAAGTAAACAACGGTTTTAATGCCTATCATATTTAATATATTTTAAACCAATTAGTATTAGTACTGACCATCTACACATAAGATATCATATTATTTAGTTCACCACAGATTTCACATGCGTGACTAACTTTTAGTGACATGAAAAAGAAAATTGACGCTCAACACCTATTCGTCAAGAGTACTAAAAAAATTAGCCGTACGAAACCGAAAATCTAAAACTATGTAATAATTAAAGATGTGAAGTTTTTGGAATAAATGTAAAATTGTCTCCTGCTTTGCACCGCTGACGAGACAACATTAATAGTGCCGACCACCTATGTTTAAGCCAAAATTCATTTGATCACCTTTCTTTTGTAATAAATTAAAGAGAACTGTGGAATGTTGTTTTTGTTAGATTTTGTGCATATTCATGAACCCAAAAAAGCCATCGTTGAAAAGGAATTGACAAAATTAGCATAGACGAAAACTGGACCATGCATGCATTGATTAGCTGAGAAAGCTGTCTACTAATTAACCGGCTAAGGAAGGCCATCTTTGGAAAATTCCTAATTATAAAAATTTATTTTGTTTATGTTGATTTAGGACAAATAACTGATTTAAACTAATTACTCTTTAATTATTAATGTAATGGGACAGAAAATTTTCAATTTTAGTAATCATGATCATCTTTGCACTCTTTCATGGGGACATAATTATAAAGAATGTTATTAGGGCGAAAACGAAATAAGAATAAAAATATATTTTCCTTATAAAAATGAAGGCTAGCTTATTCCTTTCGATGAGAAAATGCTAGTACTCCCAAGTGTTGATACTGAATAATTATACTGATCACTTGTATATGGGAGTCGCAATTAATTAACTAATTCAATTTTTTATATGTAAGTGATCAGTGTATATAACTTATGACAATGTTATATGTACACTCCTGTATATTACACGGTGTATAAGCTTTTTAAAAATAGATGAGAGGACAAAATAATTATTTTATTTCTTTGTGCAAGTGCAATGCATTAAGAACTATACAAAAAGTGTACATATAACATTCTCCTCAGTATCCAAGGGGTTTGGCCTAGTGATAAGGTATCCATTTACAGGTTTGTCCCTGATTCGGGTACCATACCCCACCCCTATGATCTCTAATTTGTATTAAAAAAAAAAATAACATTCGCCTTAGTATTCGACCTTCATCAAAATCAATAATTTCATTTTAATTTGTTGATCAGTAGAGGCTTTGTAATAACAACTATTAACTAGTAAGTGACGTTTGCGAGATAGCTTGGTAAATAGCCCATTAAGATACCAACACAGCCCACAAATACAGGTATTTGTTGGGAGGCCCCATAGGCCCAACAGTGCACGTGTGCGACCGACAGCCACCGACCCATGACCCAAACACGCTGCACTGAGAGCCGCAGCCCAAGCCACGGCACATGGCCTGCCCGTTGCGGCGGGCAGCCCCAATCCCATCGCCGTTCAACATCATTGACCCAAACACCCAATCCCAACTTCTGTTACTTCACGTGTACACAGATTCATTGGATAAATTCGTGGTTGTAGCAGTTACGGTTAGGGCCCATCGGAGAGAGGAGAGAGAAAAGATAGAGGAGAAGGTGGTGGTGGTTGTTAATGGCAACCTTCGCCTCCTTTCTCTCATGTTCTTCTCTTCCTAGTATACGACGCCGTTGCGTGATTTCACCAGCTCGACGTTTCTCTGTTGTTTATCCCAGTAGGAATTATATCAAATCTCGAAGTTTAGGAAACCCACTAGTTGCTTATTCAGCTGCTTCCCCCGGCAGTGAATTTGATTTCGGCGATAGAAATTCTCGGTCGAAGGTCAGAGTTTATATATGAATTACTGATCTCGTATCTTGATTTATTTTAATTTTTTAATTGTTTCCCTTATCATTCTGGTTTTTGGAACTCTTAAGATAGTTATAGGCGATAGGATTTTATTTTTTATGATTTTTTATGGATTTTAATATAAAAGAGGAGAGAGAATGAGTGGAGTTGAACGGTGGAGATTTATGTAATACATGTGGATCCCACGGGTTATGTGATTGATTTAGGATAAAGAAAGAATGAATAAAAATGGATAAAAAAGTTTTAAAAAGTGGAAAAAGTGGAAGCCTAACATGGGCTATTATTTTTCTTAGGAATTAGGATTAGGATTAGACTAGAGAAGGAACACGATGCAAATTCTTTGCTCGGCAGCAGAAAATGAACTCATCTTCGTTTAGTAAAATGTCAGAATTATACTTTCCTAGTGGCTGAGAGAAAGCTACATAGAAGATCAAATTGTGAACCTGGGGTGTATTTGAGGGAGATTTACATTTCAGTGTGTGTCTGAGAAGCAAAGCTGCAAAGATACGTAAAAAAATAAATCAAGTGAGTGTTTAAAAACGATAATTAGGAAAGTGATTTTTGTTTAAGTTGCAGTAAACAAGCTCTTATCTGAGTTGCTGTGAATGACTGAGAGCTAGGTGGGAGTAAAAGTTTGTGAATAAGGTAGACAGGAAAGGAAAGCAAAGAGGTGGTAGTCTGGTGCAAACCGATAGTGGCAATATTAATACCTTCACGTAATTTTATATTTTTCAGAAATCAGCTCTCTCAAATTTGATACAAGAGATAGAGCCTTTGGATGTGAGCCTCATTCAGAAAGATGTACCACCTACGACGATAGATGCCATGAAAAGGACCATTTCTGGAATGTTGGGCTTGCTTCCATCTGACCAATTTCAGGTGATGATTGAATCATTATGGGAACCACTCTCCAAGCTGTTGATTTCTTCAATGATGACCGGGTAGGTTCACTTTTATTAGCAGATACTACATAATTGTACTGACCAGGGGGGAAAATGAAAATTTTAAATTGAGCGAAGCTTAGGGAAGAAAATTAAATATGCTTGGAGGTGAGTGCTTACAATTTAGTTTCATATAGAACTCAGAATTATCCTCTGCTGTTAATTTTTTTATTTGTAATCTGAATACTCATTCAAAATTGTGAGAATACATAGAGATGTGTGAAAAGGTTATCTTGCATTCATAATACGAAGGCATATATATAATATTTACAATTGTTCTAATGGGCTAGGCCCACTACATCCTAATAACCTAATAACCACAATCAATACAATCTAACACTCCCCCTCAAGCTGGAGCATACAAATTGTAAGTTCCAAGCTTGTTACAAATATAGTTGACCCGAGAACCCCGAAAGTGCCTTAGTAAATATATCGACTAGTTGGTCATTTGATTTGACATGATTAGTAGCGATATCCCTGAAAGAATCTTCTCCTAATAAAATGACAGTCAATCTCAATGTGCTTAGTCCTCTCATGAAACACAGGATTAGAAGCTATGTGAAGAGCCGCTTGGTTATCACATATCAACTTCATTTGCCAGCACTCTATGAACCTCAGCTCTTGAAGTAATTGTTTCAACCATACAAGCTCGCAGGTAGCCTTAGCCATAGCTCGGTATTCGCCTCAGGACAAAGCAACCACGATCGCTTGCTCCTCCAAGACACTAAATTTCCCCCAACAAAGACGCAATATCCAGTGGTCGAGTGTCTATCGTGTGGGCTACCTGCCCAATCAGCATCTGAATATCCAATCACTTCAGTGTGTCCTTTGTCTTCATAAAGTAAACCTTTACCTGGCGCTTTCTTGATGTAACGCAGAACACGAATGGCGGCATCCCAATGACTGTCATACGGAGCACTTAGGAACTGGCTCAAAACACTCATGACGAATGAAATATCCGGACGAGTGACGGTGAGGTAGCTAAGTTTCCCAATGAGCCTCCGGTATCGACTAGGGTCTGATAAGGGCTCCCCCTGGCAAGGAAGAAGTTTGACATTCGGATCCATTGGGGTTTCTGCAGGTTTGCAGTTTGACATACCTGTCTCTTCCAGAATATCGAGGGCATACTTTCTTTGAGAAATAAGAACACCATGTTGGGACTGAGCAACTTCTATTCCCAAAAAGTACTTGAGTTTTCCCATATCTTTGGTCTCAAAGTGATGAAGCAAATGCTGCTTTAGCCTTCGTATGCCTTCCTGGTCATTCCGTGAATGACAATGGCATCAACATAAACAACCAAGTAGATGCAACAATCAGAAGATGAGTGGTAATAAAATACCGAATGATCAACTTCACTACGAGTCATGCCAAACTGCTGAACGACTGAACTAAAACGTCCAAACCAAGCCCGCGGAGATTGTTTCAATCCATAGAGAGAGCGCCGAAGGCGACATACCAGTCCAGACTCCCCCTGAGCAACAAACCCAAGTGGTTGCTCCATATAGACCTCTTCACGATCGCCATGAAGAAAGGCATTCTTAACATCCAACCGATAAAGAGGCCGTGACGCATGGCAAAGAATAGAGAGGAGGAGACGAACGGAGGACATCTTAGCAACCGGAGAAGGTATCACTATAATCAAGGCCGTAGATCCGGGTGTAGCCTTTCGCGAACAAGACGGGCTTTCAACCGGTCAATACCGCCATCGTGACCAACTTTGACCGTAAACCCAACGACAACCCACCAGATTTACCAGAGGAAGGGGACCAAATCCCATGTACGCATTATGCCAGACATCTCATCAACCATAGCCTGGCGCCACCCTGGATGCGAGAGAGCCTCAATGCAGATCTAGGTATGGAAAGAAGACAAGGGCGACACAAATGCACTATATGATGGAGACAAGCTGTAATCGACAAAATTATATATAGGATAAGGATTACGAGTAGAACGAGTACCTTTACGCTCCGCAATGGGACGATCCAAGTCAGGATCGGGATCTGGAGGTGCAACCGGAGTAGAAGGCGAATCCGACGGGCCAGAGGAAACAACGGGCTCGGGGGACGGACACGAGACAGGCTCAGGTGTCGGAGCAGAGGTGGACACACTGAGCGGGTCCCGTGGCGGCTCAGTGGCAGGCCGAGGTCGGCGATGGTAAGTGATTAGAGGAGGCGGTGAGTCGACAGTAGGTGCCACATGATCAAGAGAGGAGGTATCTTGTAAATGAGGCTCTATAGATGAGACATCGAGGAGAGGAGTACTATTGTCAGGGAGGACATCCGATAGATGGGAAGTACGTGTGACAGAAGGAAAGTAGGGTGTTGTCTCAAAGAAGGTGACATCTGCAGAAACAAGATAACGCTGAAGATCAGGAGAGAAACAGCGATAGCCCTTCTGCAACCGAGAGTAACCCAAAAAGACACACTTGAGTGCTTTAGCTTGTAACTTGTCCTTTCCAAGAGTAAGGTTATGGACAAAACAAGTGCACCCGAAGACACGAGGAGGGACAGAATATAGTGGCTGATTTGGGAACAATAGAAAATGAGGAACCTGATTCTGCAAAGTGGAAGAAGGCATGCGATTAATGAGATAGCATGCAGTAAGAACGGCATCCCCCCAAAAACGGAGTGGAACGTGAGAGTGTATAAGGAGGGTGCGTGTAGTTTCAATCAGGTGTCTATTTTTCCGCTCAGCCACTCCATTTTGCTGCGGAGTGTGGGCACAAGACGACTGATGTAAAATACCCTGCGAAGCCATAAACGATTGGAATTGTGTAGAGAAATACTCGCGTGCGTTATCACTTCGGAGAGTACGAATAGTAGTGCCAAATTGGGTTTTAATTTCAGAACAAAACGCTTGAAAGATGGAAAACAACTCGAAGCGATTTTCATTAAAAATAACCAAGTACAACGAGAGAAATCATCAACAAACGTAACAAAATAACTAAAACCCAAAGTGGGTGAATACCGACTAGGACCCCAAACATCCGAATGAACTAAAGCAAAAGGAGATTCTGCTTGTTTATTGACACGACTCGAAAAGGAACTACGAACATGTTTTCCTAACTGACATGACTCACACTCTAAAGTAGACAGGCGTGGAAGACTCGGCACCATCTTTTGTAGTTTGGATAGGCTAGGATGTCCCAAAGCGGTGATGATGAAGAATGGTAGATGGATCAGTAGCAGCACAGGTGATAGCCGATGATGGAGTAAGGTAGTATAGCCCGTGGCGTTCACGCCCTACTCCAATCGTTCTCCCAGTATTCCGATCCTGCACAAGAATGGAATTAGCCATAAAAACAATAGAATAAGGTAGGTTCTGACATAACTTGCTAATGATACAAGATTAAATGGACGAAATGTACAAAGCGAGCGAATCTAAAAATAATGACTCAAAGAGTTTGACTCGGCCAATGCCTTTAACCTTAGTTTGGGAACCATCGGCTAAGGTGACAGGGGATAGAACGCTCGAATAAGTAATAGTGGAAAATAGATTTCTATTACCAGACATGTGGTTTGTGGCACCGTAATCAAGCACCCAAGGGCCAAGAGGCGATGACTGTGTGATGCAGGCAACTGAGTTCTCGATGGGATCACCCGATGTGGCAGAGGATAATTGCTTGCTCTCCCGAAGTTTCAAGAGTTCGCATACTCGGCGTAAATGCATACACCTTTTGCTAGGCAAAGTATCAGCCAATGACCATACTGTGTGACATTGGCAACCTTAGGAGGTCGACCATGAAGCTGGTAACACCGATCTACTGTATGGCCAAGCTTGTGGCAATGAGAGCATTGAGGGCGACCGCGACCTCCACGACCTCCACGAGCACCCCTACCCTCCTCTCGATTAGAAACCCGAGAGGCAAGAATAGTGGAATCAATCGAGGGTAACAAAGGAGCCATCGGAGATGTTTGCCGCTGCAGAGATACTAGCAAGCTGTCTGGACAACTGTATCCATGGCTAACCCGAACTAGCAAGAATTTGATTCGAACGTAATCCACCAGGACGCACCGGCCTAATGCCAAAACCATAAAGAAAGTCCCACGCTCTTCTTGCTTTGCAACATCCTCGTAAAAGGGCATCATGTCATTAAATTCTGTCCGAAGAGTCTCGATTTGCCCAGATAAGTCCGCATATCTTGGTCTCTGCATAACTTTCTTCATATCCGACACCATCAGATAGAGACGATTTATATCATTCGAATAAAGCTTCTTCGCTCGCCAAACATCAAAACAAGAACGATATGCCCGATCTCGACCAACAAGAGTACGATCAATGGATCGCCATAGAAGATTACAAAGGAAAGCGTCAACCTGCTTTCCGCTTTGTTTATCTTTGGTAGCGATATCCTTAAGTTGCTTAACCAGATGGTCATCAACACCTTGACCAACGAACCACAATTCCACAGTTGAAGACCAGGTCATATAATTGGCTGATCCAGTCAATTTCTCCGCACAAATTGTGGGAGTAGACGAAAAAGTAAGCATAGATATATCCTTTGAGGTGTCAGAGTGAGCCGCCATTTGAATATTAGGCCAAAGAAAATAGACAACACCAAAAGACTACCAATATAACACCAAACGGGCAGAAAGCCACAAACAATCAGGTGATTGTAAGGAAACTCAGTCAAAAACGAAACAGACCGAGACCAATTTGAGATAACACCACAAACGGACTGAGATACGACTAAAATAACACCAGACGAAGGTCCAGCTGGTTGAGACGAGTCGACCGATGGAAGCCGGAGGTTCGCCGGAGATTCCACGCGCCGCCACGCGCCGACGGGACAGACTGCGCGCGTACTGTTCAGGCCGCGCGTGTGGGCGCGTGACTGGTCGGACGGCGATGATTTTCCGGCGGATGGAAGGCGACGACGAGACGAGTCGACTGATGTGGTCAATTTTGGGATCGGAGTTGTGGTCGAAGCGCAGATAGCCGGAAACAGTGCGGTGGCTAGGGTTTTTGTGTGGCGGCTAGGGTTTTAAAAGAAATAGGATGGTTGGAATGAAGCACAACCAATACCAAACGAAACCCTAGGTGTTTTCTCACTCGAGCTCTGATACCATGTGAGAATACATAGAGATGTGTGAAAAGGTTATCTTGCATTCATAATACGAAGGCATATATATAATATTTACAATTGTTCTAATGGGCTAGGCCCACTACATCCTAATAACCTAATAACCACAATCAATACAATCTAACAAAAATCAATATGTTCTCTGACATTTATATTTCGTCAATGCTAATGCACCAGAGATGTAAACTAGAGAATATATTGTGTATCCTCAGTGGATTGGAGACTCTCTCTCTGTTATTCTGAACCTGGTTTTTTACCAAGTGACAGAACACTAATCTTTTAACATGGGTTATCTGCACCTATGATGGCCAGAAAGGTACTTTGGATTGCATTTGTAGGAGAAACATTTAGGCTCTTCTTTAAAGAATTAGTTCATTAGATGTGGCAGGACTTTAAACTTCATAGTCTGAGATTAGGAGCTAACCAGCAGTTGCTCCATCACGCATTCATAGTTATTTGGAACCCCTTCGGGTTGCTATTTATTTGTGTGTGTGTGTGTGTGGGTGAGAGAGAGAGAGAGAGAGTGATGTGGTTGTTGGGGTTGGGGGTTTTTTTGGGGGATAGTTTTGGCTCATATATTTCCGTGACCCTTCATTTTGTTGCTTTCCCCGACCCAAAAATAAAATCATGGTGTAGAACTTGTATGGCCATATCAGCCTAGGATGGAGCCAGTCTCCGGCAGAGGGGATGCATGCTTGAATTTCAATCAGTTATCAGCTGGCTTATAGCATGTACATCTGTTCGTCTAGTACTAGGCTAGACTCTAGAGTAGGCTGATGTTCTCTTCTTTTTGTTCATTGTGGTGGAATGTGAAATAGGTTTGTCAAATCCCAAATTTGTTGGGTGACAAACAAATTGATTATGTATTTAAGTGAGCCTTGATATCTGTGATTCAAGGTTCTCTAACATTTTAAAATACTATGAGATAAGAAGATCGTGTAAATTGTTTTAGTGGTATATTCATGTGCAAGAGTCCTATTTGGAAACTTGATTCTGTGATTAAGGAGTTTAGCACAGTATTATGATCCTCGAACTACTGCAGTTACCACACGTTCTGTTTTTTTTTTTGTGTGCCACTTCTTTGTATGATTAGATGTTTGTGTATGTAACCTTTATGTTTAGATTCTCTCGATTCATCTGAACAAATATGAATCAAACTCAACTCTTCTTTGTTTCTAAGCTTACTCTCTAGTCAAATATTTCCATCATGCATTAATTCAATCAGGTCTAGTAGTGGGTAGTTGAAATTTGGAAATATGGAGTCTGGACATCAATGAAATATAAAGTTGAGAGGAAATTTCTTTATCTAACTTCGTATAGGGGACCGAAATGGGAGTGATAACTGGAAAAGATTTAGTAGAGCATTTCCTCTCACTCTGGAATAAGAGAACATCACGAGCTGTTGATACTTTCCAATGTACTGTATAGTCAGTTATGCTTTAACTTGTGGCTGCTGCATGACAGATCACTTGATGGTGTTTAACAATATCTATTTCATGCAGGTATACATTACAGAATGCCGAGTATAGGCTTTGCCTTGAGAAAAATCTTGAAATTTATGGAGGACACTGGGATAAACAACGAGATGAAGATCCTAAACTCAAAGGTGAAAGTTTGTTGCTTGATAATGATGGAGTAAGCAAAATTTTGAGACAAGACACTTTGCCACCATCAGACACTACCAATGAAGCTACATCCAAGATCTCAGATCTTGGGGAAATGTCTGTTGAAGCTCGAGAATATATATTGAAATTGCAATCTCATTTATCTTCTGTCAGAAAGGTGTGTTTTGTACTTTTGTACATCATGGGTATCTTAGATCTCTTTCATCATCATCTTTGGTCTTTGGTTGGCATTGCATTGTTAGCTTGACCAGGTTAGCTAAAAGCAGGTCATTTAATATTCAAATATCATTTAGGAGTGAGCATATATCAGGTGTTGTAAGTGTCACAACCACATGACTACTTTTCAAGGAATGGTATGATTTTAGACCTTGAGCCAGCCATCTTTGAACTACTTTTTCCCAAACTTCATTTTCAACCACACATTTTGCGGAAGTCATCAATTTCCACACTTTTCATCCTCACTCTCAAGGACTCAAACACCCATCCCAAACAGGCTCTGAAATAAGAGAACTAATAAAAAAGCTGAATATGGAAGCTGCCATATTGTGGAGCAAGATGCTGTGAATTGCGTATACTCCTGGGTTCCTGTATCAGAAGTTGAAATGTTACCTTGAGCAATCCCATGACTTAGATGGTGGTAGATTGCATTAAAACTGAGTTGACAGCGAAATTTTGTAGTTTATTTGTTCTTTTACATTCTCATATTTTACTAGTGGTAGTTTTTTCTCTTTCTGAAGGTCCATTTGTTTTTCATCTGCATCGTTGGTGCTGCTCATGGAGGTTTTGCTTTCATTTGTTGATTTTCAGTCCTTATTAGTTTCCGAATGTTAGTTGACCTTTTGACATATTTTATCCATTCTGCCTAATTAAGGAGCTCCATGAAGTTAAGAGAAAAAGTGCAGCTCTTCAGATGCAACAGTTTGTGGGCGAAGAAAAGAATGACCTGTTAGATTATTTAAGATCACTACAACCTGAAAAGGTATGTATCTATCTTGTTTATCTTTTGCCAAACAGTAATTTCTAACTTCACTAGGGAGAAAAATAGCTTCACATGGTGGTTAACTTTTATCAAATCTGCTTTTACTTCTGTTGAGCAGGTAGCCGAGCTCTCAGAACCAACATCTCCAGAGTTGAAGGATACAATACATTCAGTTGTACATGGTCTGTTGGCTACCCTTTCTCCTAAGATGCATTCAAAAGCACATGATCTCTCTGATGACCCTGCCGTAGGACCCACTACAGTTGGAACAGAAGAAGATTGCATTGATCTTTTCGAAAACACTTCTCTTCAGTTCCAGCCCCTTATTTCTTTGACTCGTGATTATCTGGCACGTCTCCTCTTTTGGTAAGATGACACATCCTCTTTATGTACTTCAAGAGTATGCATTACATCTGTATTTTTTTTTATGAAATTGATGGGATTCATGTGACGCAATTTATTTGGTGAAGGTGCATGTTGCTGGGACACTACCTTAGAGGCTTAGAATATAGGCTGGAGCTTATGGAACTTTTGTCCTTGCCTTGTGTGGAAGAGAATGGTAATTCTAGAGAATGAACAAGTTTCTTGACTAGTGCTATGGTTAAACCAGCATCACCTGTATGTATATACATGTTTGCTGTAATTAATCAGTTACTTGTTTTGAGAAACCAAATCTAATTATATTCCATCTCATGTGAAAATTTCAAAACTGTGCATTTGAAACACACCAAAATGGCATCAAATTTTAACCCTTAAAATCACATATAAGTCAAATCACTACATCCTCATTATAATATAAATACATCTCATGGACTTGAAAATACTTCCAAACAGGACTCAACATAATGTTACAACAGCATTCTCTGTGTCTATTCAGAGTCTGATGAGTATGAGCTTTGACGGACGCTCTTGGTTTTTCCTTTAGATTTAGAGGTACTGAGCGATGATTCACCCTCATAAACAATAACCCCTGACTTTGCTAGCCTCTCCTCAAGTATCTCGGTGCTGAAATCATCCCTTCCACCAAGCTCATCGAATCCAACCTAATTTGCATTTAGCAGACTATTAGATATGATAAACGTTTACGAGAGAAACTTTTAAACCCAAATGACTAATAATCATGTTTGATCATCTGCTGCTGCACGCAACTTACCACGTAATCATCCACTTTAGCATTTTTTATGAGGGCAAGGGTGGGAAGAACCACGATTTTGAGCTTCTCTGCCAAGTAGAGACTCTTCTCGGCATTGATTTTCACAAAGCGCGTTTCAATGTGCTCCTTTGCCAACATACTCAGGTGTTTGTCCATGACCTGCAATTTAGTTACATCAATTGGGATGAAGTTCAATTCCTAGAAGTTTAGAGTAAAAAACAGGACAACGAAATTCTTGCTTTAACAATGCCTGTTTAATGTTGTAGAAAACTCAGAATGTATAATAATACTCAGATCTCAGAATCCATTCGACCATGGTCTCTGGCAAATCAATTGTTAATGGATAAAATTGGTTTTACATTTAGTACAGCCTGCCCAACAAGAAGAGGGCCTATCGATTACATAGGTTATCCATCAAATATAGGTGGGAAAAGAAAGGGCATTGGCCTGTGGAGACAAATGAAATGCATGCGGATCTTTCAGCACAAAACGTGGTGTCTTATGGCTGGTAAAACCTTTGTCTTGCATAACTTCAACCTCATCCTCTAGTTTCCGTTAACAAATGTCAAACCATCAAACATCTTAATAGCCTAAACTGCAGGCTTCTATTCTACTAGTAAGAACCAGTTCCTTTAGTAGAAGATCAAATCATCAGACATCTTAATAACCTAAACAATTCGATTCTACTACTAATTGCATTCCTGATCAATGACAAAGTGCACTTCTTAACAGGAAACTGGAGATTGACACATATGATATATGGAAAAAGGCCTCGAGACAAATGCTCTGATAATCTTCACTTGCAAACAAACATCTAAGAATGTAACCATGGCCATGTCAAAGAGCTCTCTTCAACCAACGCAAAAGAGAATCGAAAATAAGAACTTCCCCTATAAAATCAGTAAAAATATTCTTGAAGGGAAAACAATCTTTGCAGCAAGGGCCAAGGAGCTGTTTAATCCCAATTGAAGAGGTTCACTTCGCATGGGATTAAGCTAATGCTACATAATATCACTTCATGAAAATCTGGACAGCCTAATGTTAGGTCATGAAAATCTGGACAGCCTAATGTTAAGTACAACGCATAAAATTAATCAAAACAGTTTCAACTTTCAATACAAACTCCACTTGAGTTGGAATCCATCAGCCACTAGATTTCTCCGAGGAGAGAACAAACAGCTACTATCATCAACCGATGATTCAAAAGCTAAAAATTGCCTTTTCAATAATTATTACAGATGCGAACATGTATATGGAGAAATGTATTAGGAATGTGTAAGAAGTATATACCTTGCAAGGCCAGATTTCACGGTAAAAATGGCACACGACGCGTTCACTGGCTTTGACAACGGAGAAAAATTCTTTTTCATTTGGGATCTCTGAGTACTCGCCGTGACCAAGGGCGATCCAGCTTCTCCGTTTCTCCGCCATTTTCTTCATCTGTTGCAATCGCCTCTCCCTCAACGCCTCCAGATCGTCAGGGTCTAGCCGATCTAGAGCCGAGATCTCATCATCAATCTTGTCCTCCACAGCCTTCGCCACCGTCAATAATTGCTTCTCCAATATCTGCATTTTTACATTACAATAATTAAATTACAAACAAACCAAAACTCATTCACGTAAATCAACAGAATTTGTGCCCATACCAATATTAATTGTATGCGTACCTCTTGAACTTTCGGATTTTCCATGATGAATTGCTAAAACAATTATCCAATTTTTGTTCAAAATTTTGAAATTGGAACAGGGAGAGATTTTCTTCGCACGAGTTCATATCTAGTAATTTCGTGTTTCTTTTGAATGCGACAGAAGAAATGGGCTTTGTTGTTAGTGGGCTAAAGCCACTGGAAATTGTGGGCGAGAAGCCCATATCGGAGAGAATGGGCTGTTTCTATTGGAGAGAATGTATATTTGCTTGAATTATGTGTTAGATTTGTGATTGAAAATTAGGAAAAATATAT
This sequence comes from Jasminum sambac, assembly GCA_018223645.1. NCBI lineage: Eukaryota > Viridiplantae > Streptophyta > Magnoliopsida > Lamiales > Oleaceae > Jasminum > Jasminum sambac. Next base: position 21,883,176 of record CP073648.1, on the reverse strand, counting down.
TAAAAAATATAAAATAATTATATGAGTGGTTGAAAATAATGAGAGAAAAATTAGTAAAAATCAGTGAAAATTGATAGTGTATAAAATAGGCCGTAATTTTTGTTTGTTCTTGTTTTGTTTTGTTTTTTGTTTTTTGTTTTTTTTTTTTTTTGTGAATGAGGACAATTATGGGTTACACCAATACAGGATACCTCACTTTTACTATCACAATTAAAATCTAGAAGAAATTTTCTAAAAATATGATTTTTGAGTTTGGTATTTCAAAGATTTAGTTGGGGTGTGTTTGATTGGAATTGGTTTTGCATGCAAATGTCAAATCGTGTAAAACATTTTACACTTTCGCTGTTTGATTGCAAGTTGTAAAAGGAAATGGTTTTACAAGGTACAACAGTTTTAAGCACGATTTCCACCAAAAGCATGAAAACGTTTTCTTAAGGGGGTAGGTGGTATTTCGTTTATCACGTAAACGTTTTCCCGCTTTTCTTTTGCAACCCGTCAATCAAACACACCTTTAAATAGACTTAATTGCAGAAATCATGTGTGACTCTGCGATCACGTGCATTTTACATGGCATGATCGCACATTGTAATCTTGGCGACATGCAGATTAACACAATGAGATTGGCTAAAATAATAATTTGGCTGAGCAGCTAGTTGAAATTTGGTCCAGATTTATTTATTTTTAAATATAATTTTTTATTTTTTGATTTGTACGCTGGGTGCGTAAGGCATTACACAAAGCGTTTAAGATATTACATAGTGTATAGCGGTGTTTTAATTACACAGTGTATAATCCATTACACAGAGTGTGTAATAGTGTTATGTAATGTGCTGCACAAATCATGTAATAGATGGGGTTGGGCTCCAACGAGGAACTGTATCTGGAGATATTGCAAATCTACAAAGAAATGGGTCTTATTCATCAGTCTTCATCACTTTTTAGGCATTTAAATTTGCATTTTATTAGTTTTTGGTAGTTCTTACCTTTTCCTTGGCATTTCCAAAGAAAAGGAGAGGCTTAAAAAAAAAGAAAAAAGAAAAAATCTACAAGACCATCCAGTTCAAACCTCGGCATTGCCCAGACTTCAGCGGGCCTCGCGCTTACGCAAAAAAATTGATTTAGCCTAATTTTGTATTTGGAGCATCTCCACTGCAACAACGTGGATTGAACATGATGTGAATATTTATAATTTATTTATTTTTAACAAAAATGAACAGAATGTAAGAGTGGGAGTGCATATCAGTAATATATTTCTGGAAAAGAAAAATCTTGAAACGATAAACATGGATAGAACCAACACATAATACTCATATCGTCAAAAATCAAACTGCTTGCTCCCAAACTTATAGAGACACAAATGCCACAATAGCTTAGCGTAAAATTATATGTATAAAACATGGTCATGAGTACTGTATATATATCATATAGATACAAGCATGGCAACTGCATGTCAGATTTTCTCTGGTCGAGCTTCTCTGCGTTGAACATTTTTGACTGTACACTGTTGAGTTAACCGCCCAGGCCATTGGAGATGAGAGAGTGGTGAGCGCAAGAATGTACTTTGTCATGGTGACTAGATGCCAGAAGATTAACCTACAAGTACACTGAACTTGTCACATATTACAGTGGAAAATTTACTTCTCATGACATGATGAATCTCTTACCTTTACAATTTCCGAATTTGAGCTTGGACGTATATAAGCTGCCAAAACACTCATGTTGAATTCCTGACGACAACACGACATGATTACGGATAAGAGAAATGATATCAAGAAACACATTTGTTTACTTAGTTATTTTATTTTATTTTTCTCTTATGCGAAATTTTGTTAAAAACAAAATGTGCAAATTTATCAACTTAACTCCAGCCATGCTTGTCTTTCTATTCTCATCAAATTCTCACCCTTTTACCCTTCAAAGTCTAAGTTTAATCCCAACAAGCAGCTTAGAACTACTACTAGCCACTAATATTCACACAATTCATTACCATATCACGACTGAAAAGTAACAAGTTCACTCAAGGACCGTCGAAAGTGTAAAAATTTGAAGTTCATCTAAGGAGAGAAATCAATTCTTGAACTTACTCTGAACGGATCTCCCCGCAAAGATTGCACAAACATTGATGTCCCTGAACTTTTACCCTGAAGAAACAACACCAAACAACTTTTGTCAGACTAAGGATGTGAAAAGCAAATTTTGTCTTGTATGCACGAGTGTATTTCAATTATCATTCTACATCCACCTATTCTTCTGATTTCTCATTTAGCAGTGTGCAACTTTAAATGCTTCCTTTAGTTGCTAAATACTGGTATACCTTCTCGTGCATGATTCCTTTTAAAATAAAATTATAGAAATGCAATGAAAATGATAAAAGTTGCAAAGTGTTCCTAAAATTGGGAAGGACCGGATTTCAGAATAATGCTCCTAAAATATTAGTTATTTTTGGACTGATTATCATACTTTTGCAACTATTCTTTTAAACATTAAGCAAGACGAAAGAATTTGTCTCTTAAAGTTGATAATGAAATACAGAGAAGCTAAACTGATAATGAAATAAAAAGAAGCTTCAGTATACCTCCAAAGACACATCCCTCAGCCGCCTCCCCGTACGAGCACAACATATTCGAACTGCATGTTCATCACAGCTTCCACTTATAACATAATCCCCTCCATTCATGTAGTAAGATCTAGTGTAGTTCTGAGAACTTCCAGTTGCAGCTATACCAAAGTCCAGATGGAGCCTTCCATCAACAGCCAATAGTTGTTTAACCTGGCAATAATACCCTATGTTCTTAATAAAGAATTAGTAATGATAATCCAAACTAACAAGTAACACGGAAGGTGGTTGATATACAACGGTCATGACAGTCAAACATGACATGATGATGGACCATGGCCCAAACAATTGCTGATTTAAATAAGTTGTTATTAAGGATAAGTGATGGTGAAAACTAGCCACAATGAGTACACGATTCAGACTAGTGTTTCCGTCTATCCGGGGTGTTTTGGAAGCTTGAAAGACAATGGTGGTTGACCACTATCTTTTATCCATATAAAAGAGACCCAAAAAATTTTGCAGTCTCTTGATTTCTAGTTTTGTTTGCTTTTTCAGATAAATTCTTTTACAGCATTGAACACTTCCAATCTTTGCCGCAACTGCTTTATTTGTTGACATCTCATAGGACATGTCTTCTGTATGACTGTGGTATTAGTCCACTGTTCACCTTCTAGTTCTGTTACCACGTGAAATTTGCCTGTAACTTTCTATTTTATTTCTGAGGATACGTTATATGAAATTCCTACACAATCCTAAGATTGGCTAACATCAAAGCTGACAATAAACATCCACACAAGTATTTTTGAGGAATTATCTATAAGGCCTTGTTCTTATAGCTAATGGTAAGCACCAATGACGTGGTATAATATGGATCATCTATGTTGCAAGGACACAGGCCAGGGGTCGGATACTGATAAATATCAAGAGCCAGGTCCTTCTCATTCTAAGGCCTTGTTCTCTCCATATTAAATTGTTTACTCAAATTTTGTATTGGGTGTGTGGTTGAGAATTTGAGAAGATGTATTAAAAAATCAATATATGCGAGGTTGAAAAGGATGAGAGAGCAAAGATAAATTTAATTTGATAAAATTTAGTGCGAGTAGAAGCAGCCCTAAAAATTAAGATACAGGGATACACTACAAAAGGACCAGAATTTTCAGTGCCTGTAAGGGGAATAAGTCCTACATTTTAAGACGTGTGTAAATTTATTTTTAAAATAGTTTTAGATAATCCTTAATCCAATTTTCACCAAAATATCTTTTATTTTCACTTGTATAGTGAAAAAAAAATGAAAAAGAGTAATTTTGCATTTGAAGTTGGAAGTTAAAGAGTAATTTCGCAATTGTCAAAATGTCAAGCTGGCCTAAAAATGAAAAAGGACCAGATGGATTTTTAAGTTTTACATATACCTTCTTGTTTTATACATATCGGCACTTATTATTCCCTCAACAAAAGTAGAGTGAAGCTGTCATATTACCATCCGACTTCCATTTTTCAACTTCCAAAGTTACCATGCATCTCCTTCTTACCGTCGCTACTGTGTCCACACTCAAACATGAAGGATCCAATCCATATTAAGAGCTTGTCTAATACAGCTTCTTGAAAAATCACTTTTTCTCCATCATCATTCTCAACCACAAATCCAAAAATCATTTTCTCAATAATCCACATCAAACGAACCCTAAGTGCCAGTATCCATGTCACGTCGTGCCGACCCACATATGGCACAATTCTTGGAAAGTCCAAGCAATATATACAATCATCCGAACATAGCAAATCTAATTCAACTCTCAAAACCCGTTTACATCTATAAATTAATGTCTCCTATCACTGGTTCTTAGTATAAACTAATCATGGCGATTAGGACACCATTTCTCCAATATCTCTTAAGCCGAATTTAGGACTTCTAACTCTAGATAAGAAATTACCTCATTATCAATGGCCGAAACAAGAAGATATTGATCATCTGGAGAAAAACAAACCATCACATTCCCTTGAGAGCTTGAAGCAGTATAACAAGGCTGGGTTGGTTTCTGTCTCAGATCCCACAACTTAACATCCTGATCAAATGATGAAGTGGCAAACAGAGACGGAGAATGGTTTGAAAACTTGACGACGTTAATGTGTTGACGATGCATATCAGCAAAAACCTGCAAGCGTCTTCCACTACCAATATCATATAAAGCAACATGTCTGGAGTATCCACTTGCAACAAATAGTTCATCTGTTGCATTGACATGAACAGATGTTAAATGATCAAACTCGTCAAAGGCAACAGGAATGCTGTGAGTGAGTCCACTAACTCTAGGCATAGCATCGTACAATCTAAGTGAACCATTATCCGAACCTGCAATGAGCTGAAATGTAAACACCAAGTGAGAGGCCAGCAGAGAGTAATTTGAAAAATAGAAAATAAACAAAATGAAGAAATCATCTCTCTTCAAATCAATAAAAGATCTTCACTGAAGACAAGCCTGTTTAACCTGCAACACATTATGCATTCAAGAGATGCAGACTTTTTATCACCCATTGATGCTAACAAAATTATATCCTAAAAGCACATCCCACTCCCTCCAAAAGAAAAAAAAAAAAAAAAAGGGAGCACACTGAACTGGACGCTGATTGGTATCAGTGATTAATTATACAGCCAATAGTGAACAGAATGGTAGAATTAACTAAGTGGACAGGCCTCGAATGAACAGGAAACAGCAACCCAGTTATAGGCTGAGTATACAAAAAAGTCAGGATGCAGCACTGAATTCCATCATTGTTACAACGTCCTGAAATTGTTGAGATTGGAATTAACAACTCTATATAGAGTTTGGTTCTGGATATAGTATGGTGATATATTAATGAATGCTAGAAAAACTCAAGATAAACCCAGAAATAGACAAAGATATCACTAATTAAAAGAAAAATATGTGCATGCGCTGAAATGAATCAGCATTTCTCATTGCAGATTAAATCTGCTTGCAATACCAAATGCTACAATTGTTGATAACTGTGATCATGCAGCATTCTGAAACTAATCATAGCACCATTAGCAAAAAATGATAAATAGATAGATATATCTCGAACCCATGTAAACCCTAGAAGACGTGCAAACGTTCTACTTTTGACACCAACTGCATATGTTTGTTTGTAAGCATTGAACAACCTGATGTCAAAGGTCAAGCTCAGGGGACTAAATGCATATTATTTGAATTTTGCTTTCCACACACACACTCACGTCGAGATAGGTTTCATTTTTTCCAATCAAAACTCAAGAAGTGGGCAATTAAATGAGTAGTGGTGAGACATAAAGATGTTTACCTACAGCAATACGATGTTAAAACAACTTAAAGTTTAAACTAGAACTATTAGAGACAGTGGCATGAATATCATTTCAATATACTCTTCAACACGAACGAAATGATATACCTTAGAAGGGTACTTTTTGAGCCAACATAATCCCAGCACACTATTCATAGCTCCAAGTGAAGGAAGGTAACTAACAATCTTCTCACTTTCATGGTTTACAACAACCACTTCACCATCCAACGTTCCAAAAGCCATAAGGCTCGAGTCAGATGGATGGTACTCAAACTGCCTTGGACGAAAGCTTCTCCTTTCATCTCTTGATACACCCAGAGAAACCGAAAGAGGGTGCAAGGTAGGCCAGGCAGAAGATCCCACTTTTGCAGCAGATAATGACCTGGAATATAAATATTGAGAGTTTCTCGATGCATAAAAGAACTTTTTCTTTGAGATGGGAGTACGAGTAGGGCTTGCTCTTACTTCACGCTTCTGTAGAATACTAACCACACTCTCTTTAGTATTCACATTGTATGGTAGGTATTCAAAATAGCGCCTGAAGATATCATTGGCTTTTTCACGGTCAACCTTTCGAATGTGCAAATTATCAAGAACTTGAAGGTTTGGTAATGAAGCTATCATGTAATCTCTGTAGTGTTTCTCATAACATATTGGTGATGGATGATGAGAAACGTATTTCTTTGGTGCAAAGTAAGACATGTGCCTACACTTGGATGATTGGGTAGAGAACTGATCTTCATCTTGCATGTCCAGTGTGCCAAAAGAGATCTGCTATGACAATGAAAAATCATAGAATGACGCATTCTAAATAAGCGATTCATGATGGCATAAAACGAGCCATCAGAAAATGAATCTTCTTCCTGACTCAGAACCATACAGAAAGCTTCTAGTGAGTTAACATCTTTTTATTATTATTATTTTTATTTTTTTATTGGGTGGGGGTGGGGGTGGGGGAAAGGGGCGGGGGAATAGTCATTTTGGTTGGAAGTATCCATTCTTGAACGCCAAGGAAAAGCAAGATCATAGTATTGTGCCCAATGTTATGCATGTTGGATTAGTTTGCGCAGACAACAAGAAACCATTTATACCTCATTATGCAGATCAACCAGCTCATTCCAACCAGGTGGTAAATCAGGCAACGGTTCCACCGAACCGAAGTCCTGACTCTGACCTGAAAAATCAACTTCACTGTCCTCTGAAGAATCTTCATTTGTGCTCCGTACATCATGATTTGCAGCATAATCATTTATATCTTCATCTTCTAAATTTGAGTTCAAATATGGAATCACTTCACTGTGGACTGATGGCAATTCAATGTGAAGGGCCGAGTCCCAATTACCCGAATCAATCCCGTCATTGACTTTATTCCAGGATGATACAGATGAGCTCCTGTATAGTAAACAATTTTGAAATCGAAGTTCAACAAGGGATGGATGTTTGGATAGTGCTGCACTAGTTGTCCACAGATTTGCAATTCTCGTCCCACATAAAGAAAGGGATTTCAAGTTTGGCATGCAGGCAAAACAATCCTCTCGGAAACTCGTAAGTGAAGCACTGAAATCCAGGTTAAGTACATTCATCCGAAGAAATTTCCCGACCATATTGAGCTTCCGAAAATGAGAGGACCTTAGGTTTAGCACTTGGCATGTTAAGCCGCGTTGAGAAAGATCCCTGAAAAAGAAATATCCAGGGTAATGAGTGCACAGATCTTGAATTATAAAATCAAATCTCATGGAAACACCGAAAAGCATGTAATCCAACATTAAGCAATTGTTTGTGGGAGATCCTTTTAAAATGAATTTTTTAATGCATGGTTAGAAAATAGGAAACAGCTACGGGTCCTATAGGATATGCATTTAAAACGTAGGAAAAAGTTGTGAGTTTAATGAAATGTGTGGTTGACATTATTGTTGCTGAAAAATTATGTTTAAGCAATCATTAACAAGCTCTAAAAGTATCTCCACGAGCACCAAAAGGAAACCTGATGTAGTAAATCATAACTAGTGTTGAAAAACTAGAAACTGGTAGCTCGTGACAATTTTACCATATTTTAGTAAGAAAGCACGTTGCTCCAAAGGTGCATTTGGAAAGTAACAACTGACATAAAAGCTCACAACTCACAATTCTCGCACAATAAACAATAAAAGTAAAAAAAAAAGGGTGCAGATTGACAGAGTAAAGAAAATATCCTTTTAAATGAGTTGCCCTAATGGCTAAAGGTTGATATTAGCATACAACGGAAAACCATCTATCTGGTTTAACAAAATTAGAATGAAAGCACTGCTCCCACATTGAAAACATAAGTTTGGATTCCAGGTTAAGGTATAGTAAGCAACCATGGTAACTTCAGAATAACAAATGGGCCATTAGTCAGATTATATAAAGCCCATTTAAATGTTCTACGAAGATACAAGATTCCAAAATTTTTGGTGCTAGCCACAAATCCTTCTTTCTTCTAAGAACTTAAAACTCACATGACTAACAGAGAAAAAAAAATAAAAAAAAATAATAATACATTCAAGTTCTCGGATTGTTATATGTGATATTATTCTACATGCAGATATAGTGAAGGCCTTCATTCAATTTGAAAGGTACATTGTCCGTTGAGAAAGTGGAAAGAAGCTTTCTCCATTACCAACAAGAAAATTGTGAATAATAATAACAATAATAATAATAATGAACACTAGAAAAATCATGTAGGCATAACCACGTACAGCAAGAAATCCTTCCCAAATGAGATGTCCCTGATATCAACAACTCGGAGCTTTTGGTTGACAGCACGCAGCAACTGCGATACATGCTCCCCACTCAATGCACATGAATATCTATTTATAATGTCAACTGCATCAATCTCTGAACAATCAATTTCCATTAAGAGATCACGAAGTGGGTAGACATCGACATCGTTCAAGTCATCCAATAAAACCACAAGGCTGGACACCTCATGACGCGCTTTCTTGAGGTTAGCCTGTATCACAAGACAGCTGGACTAGTCAAATATAATTTCTAATTTACATCAATGAAGAGGGACGACAATACAATGAAGGCAGAAAAACTGCAACACACTTCAAAAAGAAAAATAAAGGATGCACAATAATTTGAAGATTTCAGTTTCCATGCAGTGGAAGATTAGTGTTAAAACACACTGAATAGAAACCTTTTAAAGGCTCCAGAAACCTCGCAGCTAGAGAGAAACAATTTATACAGATACAGAGAAAATGGCATTTCTTAGGAAGACAACAAAACTGGCAGAAACGTATGACAATATGATTGATGTCAAGAATCTCATATTTAGTGTAATCAAGATGTCAATTAATGAAACACAGTTCACAGCTGCACATTTTGTTGTTATTCCTTTAACAAGTCTGCTAGCTCATCCCCATATGTTCGATTTGCTTTAAAAATGCAGAACACCAAAGACCAATAACCCATTGGGTGGGAAAGAATGACAAAGGTTATATTAAAATAAAAAAGGGATCCCATTATCTGTGCCATTAAACCAAGTTATTTTTCTCGATTTTAAATTCATGACTGTGGGAAGGATCATCGAGGACATTGTATGAATTATTAAAAGAAAAATATCAACAAGATCGGATCTGCCAGAGTGTTAGCAGACCAGACATCTCTGTCTTGTTACCAAGAGAAAAATTTAATTTTCGACCACTATAGAAGATAAATTAAAAGATTGCCATTTGAAAACATAAAAATGAGCCATTAACATCACAAGCAAAAATGGTACCAAGTGGAGCAAGTAAGTAGAATCAATGTTACCTAAAGAATACAAGGGGTATCAAATCAAGTCATCCAGATATCCAATCGCAAAATCTCCAGGGCAACAAGGAGAATATATAACGTACCCACTAGCCAAGTGTAACATACCATCACCCCAAAAAAAAAAAAAAAGAGTAAAAAACCATAAATTCATTTTAGTTAACCACCCCCCACCAAAAAAAGAACCTAGAAAAATTAAAATAAAAAGTGAAAGAAAAAAAGACAATCAAATTAAGTGGAGGTGTGTGATGAAATGTCCAACTTGATTTTATATTTTAGAATGTATTGCGACATCAATCCTTGGATTCCACCTCAGTTAATTTTGACAGTGAAGAGTTTCAATAATTGACAAGATAAGAATCTATGCCACATACTATGGTTATCTGACCAATCCTGTATAAGAAAGCAGCTGAAATTGACTGAATAAAAGTTATTCATAAATCCTTCTAAAGTTCCGCATTAGCTTCGATACTCCATACTGTAAGTCTGTAATTCCATAAAGACTCTAATGACACCAAAAATAGTTACACAATGAGAGTTACAATCACACCACAACAAATGCCACTGAAATAAATCAATAAATAAATAAATAAAATAAATAAACAAAGATGGATGAAAAACCTTAAATAATTCTGCCACTACTGCTTTATTTGGTAAAATTCCTTGCTCCTGGCAGGCTTCAAAGTACCTGAAAAAGGTGCGAACCATGTGGTATGCCATGTTTGTTTCAGCATAAATGTAAAAGAAAATCATTGTATGTTCTTTTAGAATTATTAACCACTTAATACGATTAGTGCCTATTGTAGTTTCACCAAAATAACACTAATGATGCACCTACTAGAACTCTTTTTTTGGACAGAATATGAAGCTACAATTGGATAACTAAAACTATAAAAATAGCAAAATTCAACGTTGCCTGATCTTCTCCTAATGATATGATCTTAATAATCCTTTGTGGCCTGATCTTAATAATCAATCAATAAAAAATATTATGTATCCAAATCCAACACATAGCTGGACAGGTAATTTCAACTATCAAGAATATTTGGCCACCTGTTTCCTGATCTTCTCCTAATGATATGATCTTAATAATCTTTTGTGATCTGATCTTAATAATCAATCGCTAAAAAAAATAAACCGGCACATAACTTAAGAATCACCTTAATTCCAGAAAAGTAAAATGAATTAAACAATGAAGTTAGGGTCGAAGTTTACCTTTTCTCTAAGGTGCCGATATCGACAGCCATAGAGACGTTTTATTGATTTCTGTCAGCTACTCAAGCATCAATATGTTTTGCACTCACTGGGCACATAAATTAGGCAACCGCCCTTTTTGTATTGGCTGAAAATTTCTTGCAAGCAACTTTGTCCCAGTATATTGCTAGGATCCAATTTCAAATTCAACGACACGACAACATCAGTGTACATGCTGCCATAACAAATTTGAGAATAAAATTAATGATTCAAAAAGAGATGAAGAAAGACTTTCCATCTCATTCAAGTCACAGAATTTATTAGATAGATCAATCATTAAATCATTAAATGAAACTTCTGCACAAAGGAGGAACTATCAAACAGTTTAACGCAGGCCAAGATGTTCTCCAAGTGAATTTAACTGCTATAGCATCCAAAGTTCACAATCTGGAAAAATTACTTTTAGCATAGATAGGATCAAGGAAAGGTGACGAACATGTCAGCTTTCGAGGAAGGGATACTTCCATTCAGGATCAACGCGGTAATGCTGCAACAATCATAGAATTTAAAACATCCTCTCAGAACCCAGCACTACACACACACTCACACATATTTAAGAGCGCGCACACAGGCATGCGCACACAGGCATACACTCACACAGACCCTGGGGCATCTCTCTTGTCTACGGTAGACTAGGATAGGCTATCAAAAGATTAGTCAAGTCAAGTATGCCATGGCATTTATCATTGTAAATCCAATCTAATTGAAATTAAAATAAACAAAAACCACGGCGAAATGTATCTGAAGAAAACCAGAAAATTGAGCATTTCCATTGACAAAGTGGGCATTTAAGGTAGAACTAGGTCAAAACATTCCAAGACTCTGCATTTTCGACTGTGTTGCATAATATCTTGAAGGAAAAACTCTATTTAAAAGCTAAGAGTGTGTGTAGTAGAGATTTTTGAGAAAATGGTTTGTTGAAATGTCGAGTGTTAAAAAAGATGAAAAGCGGTCAAATCAATGAAATGGGTGATTGAAACTGATATAGAAGAAAAATGATTTTTGAAATAATAGGCGTCAAACAACCTCTTAATCTTTGACACTTTACAGAAAACAAAAGAAATACTTGTCTTGTGTATGATAGAATCACGCACAATCATGCACATGACCTACAAAGTGATATTTTAACCAGATGAGAGTTGAAACAAGAGCGAGTGAATGTAGCTCAAATTGGCATAAATACTCAGTTTCCAGAGAGACTGAATTTAAAGTGGAACTGGAATGAGTAAGATGTGTTTCAGACAAAGATTGATTGTGGACTGAAGGTGTTAAGGTCCCATGGATCTAAAAGCATTCTAGTCAAAGGAAACTAACAAAGCTTGAATGTGGGTTCAAATGCTGCCATAAGGTCAACTTATGGCGGATAATAAGGGTGAGAGCTAAAGAGCTCTATAGCTAGGTATTGCATGTTCAGCAAACCAATAAAATATGCAGCGAATTCTTTTTTCCTTTCGGCTCCTCTCCATATTAGACAGTGCTTGATACTAGGATGAAGAAATGATAGTGCATATGTGCATGAAAGAAAACCCTTCTATGCTTAGCGATCAACAAATTACGATGTTGAGCTTCTTCTTTCTGTAAATAATCACATTAAAACCTGACCAGAAGACAAACACTGACAACGATTGACTAATAACATAAAAAGTATACTACAGTCAGATTTCTCGCTCACTAAGGTACTCTATAATTAAGCAGGGGAGTCCCGTAAACCTCTTTGAATATAAGAGGATCAAAGCCTTGCTTATCATAGGCAAAACCCAACCAAGAACAAAGGTTTAGCCATTTTTGATCTGATTGCCATAAAACTAAAAGAAAAACAGTTTTCATGCCGTAATTTGATATGACATTCTTTCGATGTTGTTGAGGATTAGGAAGTCCTATCTAACAAAATAATAATAACCCATTGAATGAAAATCAATTATTAGACCGAGCAAACCATACAAAAGGCTTCATCAAAACTCAAAAAGCATGGTGCAGAGAATTTTCAAACTCAACACAATCCACACAAGAAAGATCGGATCCAAAGAGAATAAGTACTTTCCGCCGGAAAGGTCGATTGGAACTTGGAAAGCAAAGAAGAGGTTACCTAAAAAGGATTCCTACTAAAAAAAAAAAAAAAAAAAGGCTATAAGCAAGATCCTCGTGCAGAAGAATGGACAAAAGAGTTTGGATACCTGATGTTTAGGCACAACGTTAAGAATATTTGCTCATTTTTTCAGCCGTAGATGAGTTTGTAGCAACGTGTCACGACCCGAAACTTTTTGGAAGATTCTAGAGAGAACTTGTTGGTAATACTGGTAGAATTCTCTATAAGACTTATTCTACGTCATTTATATAGATAATCTAAGGTAAAATATTGTAAATATCCTAGATATTTTTGTAGATGATAGTAAAGAATTCTAAAAGACGAATATAGGCCGTTACAGCGAGATAATCTCCAACATCCATTTGAGGAAATGGAAGTATAAATAGGGATAGGGAGTTTCATTTGTAATCATCCAAGAATTGTAAAACAATTAAGTTCTCTAAGGTTTCCTTCAAGACTCTCTTGTGAGTACTCTAACTTTCATGTATCCGTCTTTTCTTACTTAGCTTCCTTCGTCCAACGAATGCTTACTTGGTGTGGTTACCACAAGGAACGAAATTTGGGAGATGCTAAGGCCACACGCTACTTGGCGAAAACCACAAGTGCATGACAGATGGTGGAAATAAATAGCACAAAGAGACGAAAGTGCAGCAAACATGGGCCTATTGCACATAAATGTCCTGTCCCTCCAGATGAAGGTGATTAGTGATGAACATTGAGGTGAATTCTCATCAAACAGTGATGTAAAATAAAAGTAAACGGTGGGGTGGTAATTGGAGAACTGGGAGAAAAAAGATTTATTTTCTAACCAACTCACACTTACTATAATCAATGCATATGCCAACATCGACTCTAACAAGAAAAAATACAATAAAAATTGAAAAGATAAAATTTTATTTATTTATTTTTTTAATAAAAGGTAAAATTTTATTCACTACTTTCTCACACAGAAGAAAGCAACTTTTTCCACTTGAAAACAAAATTGTCAAACAAGCTCTGGGGAAAAAAAGGAAAAAGAAAGGGAAAAAAAAGATATACATTGTCTTAGCAATCACTCTCGTCTCTCCATTTCAATTGGTAAAATTAATAAATACTCACTAAATTTTCAATATAAAAGCCATTATTCATTGAACTTTAAAATAAAAATCATTGCTCGTTGAACTTTAAAATAAAAGTCATTACTCGTTGAACTTCCATTCGTGACCCCAATTCATCATTGTTCGCATTTTCATTTATTGAATTTGACAAAGAATGTTATGTGATGGGTGCATAATCAACATTCTTATTTCGCTCTTCAACTTGTTTGTGATCAATCCAAGAGAAAAAGACCGTGGTTGGCGCATTAGGAGCAGCTACGTGTATGCTTGCTCGCCATGTCATTACTATTTCGTGCGTGAAAGGTTGACCATCCTTTTCAACCGTCGCACATGTAACGGCCTTCCTAGTACGTTGTGCAATTTCGTATAAATAAAGGTACCAAAAACTTCCCCAAGTATTAGGGTGTGTTTGATTGCACAAAAGTTTTCCTGGAAAACGAGTTTTCCAGCCATTTTTTCCAACTTTGGGTGTTTGATTGGTTTTTTTTCCAGGAAGACGTTTTCCAGGTACAAGCGTTTAAAGCACAAAAATAATAGTTTTCCTGGAAAACTCAATCCAAGGAAAAGGTAGGAATTCGGTTTCCAGGAAAATGTTTTCCCAGAATTCCCTTAATCCTATCAAACACACCCTTAGTTCATTTCAAAAGATAGCCATTCCATTAAAGTACGAGTAATTTTAATATTCAAATATACAAAGTAGTCTTGTTAGAAACCATTACAAAAAGGAATTTACAATCATATTTGCCCAAAATCTTTGATTTCCCCTTATCCCGCACAACGACCGAGCTCAAGCACGAGAGGATTCCCTGCCATTTACTGGCTGTCCCCTACTACCGGCATCATTTAAACATAGAAACGAACACAAAATGAGTCACAAAGACTCAATAGGAAATAGATGCATATGCAATGCCTATCACATTCTCACCTAGGGCCCGTTGCGAATCATGTGTTTGGATTGGCGTCATTATATAATATTTGGTTAGGCTTATTATCGTCGTTGGGGTTTAGATCCCCCATTAGACCAATACATTATAACTGAGGCTTAGATCCCCTATATTGGTCGTTCAAAGCTTTCACGTATATGCAACACATGATAGGTAACCCTCGATCACAAACATATATCATAGATATACAAGCTATATCTCATAAGCCTTAGTCCAAATAACGTTCGTGGCATATTAAATTGGCATCTCAACCGCGACACATATAGCATATTATGATGTTAAGAGATACACAACATCACACATATCATGTCATGACAGAATAATCTCCTGCCCATTGCGTGGGCAGGATATCATGCCAACACATGGAAATTCGGGGGGAAAAAAATGTTCGGGGCTACAAGAGCCCCCCGCTATCAGGGGGCTGTTATGTATTATTCATCTTACTTAACGTAGATTCAAAAAAAAACAAATTTTTTGCGCGACGTGGCCCCCACGGCGCGCCACGTCGCGCTGTTGGTAGATCACCTGCCCACGCAGCGGGCAGGTGATCATTTACGCATGTCATGATGCTAAGAGTTACATAACCTACCATAAACTCTTTTGACATCAATACAAGTAAAGAAACCGAAATTTCATGCATAAATCATATATTTAAGGCCTACCCAAGCATATTTTTACCTTTTACTTAATAAATACATCTAAAACCTACCTCAATGTGGAAATAATCAAGTTAAGAAATGGATGGTTAGCTTCCTTTTCTCCTCTTCCTCTTCCCTTAGAAAACAAATATGGGTACACTCGATGATATGATTGGCTCTCCAATCCACAAGCACTTAGAAATTCTTAGGAAGGGTTTTGGGAAATCATTTGGGTGTTTGGGAATAGCTTGGGTCGAAAAATGGTGACAAAAACGAGTCCAAAAGGTTAAATACTTATCCCAACAGTTTCTGCCGACTTAAATTTACAGTCGTATCCTTCAAACTCAAGGCCGTAAATCCCACTTCTACGGCTGTAATATTACCATTTACGGTCGTAACCAAGTCTCTGACAATCTTCCACTTTTCCTTTATAGGTCCTATGGCCGTAACCTCAACTTTTGCTATTGTAACTTACAAACTTACGGCCGTATGACTACTTCTTATGGACGTAACTGACGTAACTATCCCATTGCAGCCGTAACTATAGATGGGTGTGGCCGTAACCAACTCTCTGTAACTTTGCACCTTTCTTTCGCTTCAGGGTTTACGATAGTAAATATACCTCATACAGCCGTAAAATAGACATTTACAGCCGTAAACCTAAAAATTACTGCCGAAAAGTCCAATATGCCGAACCTCTTATTTTCCAAACTAACTTATGAGGCCGTAATGATTCCCAACACATCCCATACCATAATAAACAAGTCATAAACATATTAATCACATATGAATCATGGTGAAGCTTAACCATATCATCATAAATCTTATAGGGAAGCGAACGGGGTATTACAGTACATATTTCAGGTCATTAGTCAAGAGTTGTATTGACAACAAGATAGGGGTGACTTCATATTATTTTTTAACTCACTTATCTTTGTTTGAGAGAAATCCTCATTGCGTAAACGTATGTGACGTACACCCACTTTTCCCCAAATTTCCATTTTTCCACCTCACCATTGATTAGGATTTTTTTTTTATTTTATGGATTCTGATTCATTTTGTGCATTAATAAGTTATATATAAAAAATATTTTATAGGAAAAAATTTTCTATCAATCACCAAAATTGAAAATTTTTTCTTCGCGACATTTTCTATGGAAAAACTAGTGAATCAAACACACCCTAATAGTTAGCCAACTTGGCATGAACAGAAATTACCATACGACAAGTTTCAAAAATTCTTTGAGCAATGGTTTCCATTTTGAAGTTTGATGACTAATAGTGTGTTCAGCTAAATTTTTATTTAATTAAAAAATAAATTTTGATGTTAAATGGTGGCGAGATCAGTGAAATGCATGTGCGGATAATAATAAATGTGTTGTGAAATGTGTATCTAATATTAATGTATACTTTTGACTAATTAAAAAATTAACTTTTAGATAGAAAATAGTTAAAACCAACAAAATCTAACCACTTCAGTGTTTAAAGTCAATACTATTAATGAACTTTTACCCTCTTGCAACCAATCTTCTTGTATATCTCTCTTCAATGCCGCTTGTTTGCTATGTCTTACAACAAAAATTATTTTCTAAGTTATCATTTTTAACTATTGAGTGGTTTTACAATTTTTTTTTATTTTCTAATAACTCTTTCGACTCCTTTACTTTTTACACTTTTTAAACCCACCTTAATTTTTCAATAACATTTACCAACATACTCCAAAGCAATGCACCCCAACATCGAAATCAACCCGGATGCCTCTATACCACAAGAGTCATGGCTTATTTTATTATCTTCTTGCAAGACAAATTATGTGTTTTCAGTATATTTAAATTTAAACGATAATGTTGTCGTTTCCGAAAAACATTATTGAAAATTTTGTGAGGTAGATGAAGGATGCCTATCTTTCGAGGCTGAGGACCTGTCATAGAAGAAAAAAACTTGAGTAAAAGTCAAGGATGTTTTCTACCATTTATCCTAAAATTTAATTTTAGGTAGAGAAATTTTAATACGGGCACAAAAACTTAACTTTTCCATGTTTTATAGTTATTTCTATTCTATTGGAAAAAAACTTTTGTTAATAAGAAAATGTTGGGAAATATAATAGATTTCCTCCCGAAACAGCACAGCGAAAAAACGCAAACAAACGCAGAACAATAAAAACAATACCAATGATTAACATGGCTCGATAGACATCTGATAACCACATGAGAAGAACACTTTTATTGATGAAAAACTATCTTATAATTTTTCCTCACCCTCTCAACTTCTCCACACAAACTCTTTCTCTTCTTAACAAAACTAGAGTAGTCAAAGGACAACATACGCAACACCCCCGTTCGTACCGTCTTCTTTCGATCTCTTTAATTTCCTTCAACCAACGATCGATGATGCAATTGACCATGACAGTCTAATCCTCAATTGCTATCCATGTGTAATTTGTCTCGACACCATGAGACCCTCACGCCACGTGCGTGCCCTAAGGCACACCCCACCCTTTCTCTCTCGCTCAACTTCTAGCACCCACAATTGGCACACAAAATTAGACAAGAGAAGACCAACACTATTTCTTCTCTTTTTAATTTTTCTCCCTACTCACCTTTTTAGGCATACATCAGAATTGGGGCTCATATCCATATTTATATATGAAAATTCCCCAAATCCTATTTGGAATTAGAATCTCTTTTCTTTCATAAGAAATCTCATAATCCTTATTTGAATTGGACTCATTTTCCTTCTTTGCTGTTTAAATATTCTAAATCGTATTCCCAACAGAAAATAATGGAAAACATGCATTGTCAAAAATTTAAGTCGTGAAAATTCAAGAGCATTTTCAATGCTTTCAATGAATCATAGCTTACATTGCAGATAAATGGATGGCCCGTTATTCTACATTGACCAAATAAAATACAGGGTGCGAAAGTTTCATTTCAATAGATTCCAGATACAATTTGACATTGTTGATTATGTCATGTTTAATTTATTATGTATACTCAAACCAATTAAAAACAAAAAATCAATAAATCATAGAGTCTCACATAATTTTTAGATGTAAACACAATACATCACAATGTCTATTTTACTCATATTAGCCGCACCTAATGCTTCAGGTATTATTATGCCACATTGAAAGAGCATTTTAATCGACATTGTCTATTTCCTCATTAGAGTCGTCAGTATCATTGCTCCAAATGAAACTTGTTTTAACTTTAGGGTAATCATTTTGCACCCTTCGTTTATTTATTTATTTATTTATTGCATTTTTAACTACTCATTTTATGGACTTATAACTCGTGTTATCCGTCTACGATTTTTCAACAAACCAATTCTCCCAAGAATTTTATGCATTTCCAAAAATACAAAAGCAAACAAGTTTTCCTTTTTTTTACTAAAAGAGCCAGAAAATGCCAAAATAAAATCGAAGGTTGCCTTTGATGGATATAATTGAAAATATGATTTATAAATATGTGATCAAGACATAAAAAAAAAAAAAGTATAAAATTGTCAACATACTTGAACAAGACCAGAATAGTGCTTACAATCTAAGTGTATCTTTTCGCCGATTCTTTCTAGGAAAGGTGTATTTCTTTCTTTGCAGTTATCTTTTTGAAATGATCATCAACTTTAGATTTTTGCTTCATCAGTTGTTCATATTCTTTTGCCCACTAGTTTGTCACTAGAAACTTTGGTAATGTATGACCCAATGGTGGAAAAAGGAAAAAGACACTTTAGTATTTTCTACTTATTTTTGTTACATTGCTTTTGCAAAATTTCTAGGTGACGATTAATGGTGGAAAATCTGAGAACATTATTGTAGTTGACAAATTTCATATGTCAGCACAACATGCTGCGAAGAAAAACTCATCAAGGAGTAGCAACGAGCTAGTTGAAAGTTGAAACCATGAGATTCGCATAAAACAAAAGCTATCGTCGAAGAAGAAATCTCGAATTTCATTAACTATTTAAGAATATGCCAAGGTACATTTTGATCTTGTTGTTTGGGTTTCATTAATTTTATTGATACTTGTTTTTCCGTTTCATTTTAGGATCAATTCACAAATAATTAAGTGTTCACATGTGGCTGGATGGTTAATATGTATCCCCTGATATTGGGGAGGGGGGCACGTGCCGATCATCCGACTATGTATGAGCACTGGATTGGGAGCCAATGTCAGTTATTGTATGCTTGCTCTAATTGTAATTTTTAGAAATATTTGAGACTACCTTGGCTTCACCAGTACAAATCAATTCTGAATATGAGTAAGATGGGAATCAATCTAATGAATTTTGGCAGGCATACCTGTACACAATGTTGTGATACAACGTTGGTTGCATACATTTGTTGATGGCATATATTTTCTAGTCTCACCAACAATTTGATGATTGGTTTAGTAATCCACTCTATCTTGAATGGTTAAGCGCAGAGCCAGCGCCGGTCCTGTGGTTTTGAGAGCCTGAGGCTATGCATAAATTTGACACCCTGGGCAGTAGCCGCCCCGATGCTACGAATTTTTGTTTTAATAGATTGCTAATTATTAGTTAACTTGTAAAAGGATCATATATATATATATATATATATATATAATTCCAAGATTTTCCTGAAAGAAAAATTCCAATTATAAAATCTTATGCAAAAGAAACAATACTTTTATAATAATAATAATAATAATAATAACAATCACGACCGAAAGAAATTTCTCTGTGAGATAAACTTGTAAAATATACGCCCGTCTTCACCAAACTTCACAGCCACAAAAAAACTACAAAATCTCTTCAGTTCTTCTTCATTTTCTTCTTGTTCTTCTCCAACTTTCGATCGATCTCACCGCAATAAAGCAATATAATAATAATAATAATAATAATAATAATAATAATAATAATAATAATATCAATATGCAATTCGCCAATTCCAATTGAATCTGCAAATCCAATTCATGCAATTATTGAAATAATCAAGGAATTAACTACAAGTGGACGAATTTCGTGTTTCAAACCCAAGAGTAATACTGTAGACTATGCAAACAAATTTCTTTATAATTTATGATTGAATTAAATTTAAATAGCAATGATGATTGATGAACAGACAAAGATTAACAACTCAACAGGGGATTAAGTTTAAGAATCAATAGAAATTGCAACTGAAATTTGCAACTTACCAAACCTAAAAAGGAACAGCGAAAACTGAAAATTAAAGTTATGCAACCTTGAATATTCTACTACAATTGAAACTTCCAACAGACAGCGGCTGGTGGGCGGTGACCGACTGCTGACTGGAGATGGCGACCGACGACGTCACAGAATCACAGCTCCCAAACGTAACTATGACGCAGAGACGGTGCCTGAGATAGAACAACGAATTGGCTTCGTTCTTTGAAAAAATAAATAATAAAAAATTGGATTGATTTTGGACTTGGCTGGCCCAAATAGCGCCCTGGCGCCTGTGGCAGTTGACTCAACTGCCTCAAAAGAGGACCGGCTCTGCGCATAGCCGGTCTTGCTTCAAGGGGAAGCAGGATGATGCCTCAGGGATGGGAAAAATTTCATTGAAAACAAGAGAAATAGGAGTGCAAATTTAAATTTTTAAATTGAAAATTCAAAAAAATAGAAAAAAAATAGTAAAAATTGGTTGAAACTAGCAAAGGGGGTTGGGAGGGGTGGGTCGGGTGAAATTTTTTATTCTTAAAGTTTGTCTCAGGTGTAAAAATTCTTAGAACCCGCGTTGGTTAAGCGACAAGAAAACGTAAGCAAAGGTGTGGTTGACTTTTTTTTTTTTTTTTTTGAATGAGAGAAGTAGTTGACTTGTTACATAATCATCTTTGCATTTTTTTATTGTTACTGAACAAATGTCGAAAAACAAAGGTTCTTATGAAAATCGAGATTTCCCTCAATTTCACAATACAACATTAATTATGGGAAAATGATATGTGCAGTGAGTGAGTTATGAAATGGTTTATGGAATGCGAGTATTTTTACTAAATTGCCCTTAAATGTTGTAATTTGAAATTTCAAAATATGGCATTTAAGGACAATTTGATAAAAATATTCATATTTCCTGAATTATTCCCTAATCCACTACCCGCATATATCCTTTTCGTTAATTTTTTTGAAAGAACACACACAACACAAGCACATATCATTTTTGTTAATTATATATTACATATTGTGCATATATGGTACATTAACGTGACTTTCCATTTAGTCTACACAACACAATTTCAAAAATAAAAAATAAAAATTTATTTCTCATCATTTTCAATTACACATACAATTACTTTTTATTTTTTAATATATACTATCTTCAATTTTCAACCATACAATCTACACGCAATTCTAATAAATAAAATTTATACCAAATTTATTGTGAATCAAATATACCCATAAAGTTATTTTAATGTAGTGCTATAAACAATGCCCTTAATATATTTAGCTGTTGTGTAAGGCTATGTGTTGCACTACCTTGAAATCATTATATTATTTGATTATTTTAATATGACTCTGTAATGAAATGATCAGCCATATATATCTCAAATTGCTTCCATGACATTTTCATCTTATTATTATTATTACTAGTCCTGACATTTTCATATTATTATTATTATTACTAGTCCTTTTCACCCGTACGTTGCACGGGAAGCTAATATATCAATAATTACATGTTTCGATATATAATAATTCTATATCAATAGTACCACCAAGATAATAAATCGACTATTTGTGATTGCGCTAAACTTAATAATTAAGATAGGTAATGAAAGAATCCGATAAAAATTTCGGTAGAGTTTTCCCTGTATATCGTACAAATCCTTCCTGTAAAATATTCAAGGAGCACCTCACTAAAATCCGCATAACTTAATTTATAATTTGCTTGAAAATCTCATAACTTAATTTACAATTCTCCTGAAAATCTCAACAATAAAAACAATTCAAAAATAACACCATCAATTATTGTCAACAACATAAACACAAAATAAATAATACAAACAACTCATATTTTTCTAAGAAATAATGAATGGACTTAAATATAAATCTCAACCGTAATTTTCTCCAAGAAAATCAAATTCCTATTAATCTACCTATGAATCGTAATAAGACAACAATATGTATTTTTTACGTAAACCTCTCGAACTTCGAAGTCCAGTTATATGAAAAATCTTTAGAAATATAAAATATAATACCATAGTTTAGATAGACTAAATTTAACTTACTCAAAGTGTAACTTTCGACAGCGAATACTATTTATAGATAAGAGTTGCATATCATTAATTTGTATAACTCTAGCAACTATCTCAACTGGATATTATCTTCAAACAATATAATAGTAGAAAACAAATAATATATAAGTACAGTAATTCACTTCTTATATCAACGTAGATGACATAAAGGGTTTGTGTAAAAAGTTAAATAAAGTAAACAACGTACCTCACATGATTAATAAATGTCAGACTATACATTACTAAAAACTTCTTTACACACGATATTCGTAGTAGCTTTTGTTGGATGACCATCGTCATAACAGAGCATAAACTTTAAACCCTACCTATTTGTCGCTTTGAAGTCCACAAGACATAGCTCGATAATGAATATGTAAACAATGATTTTTAAAATTTGTTTGTGAAATATAATTAATTTACAGATATATTATAGAAATGACAATATAGTGGGTACTCCAACACCCTATTTCTGTTCCGCTAGGAAATGTTTTTTATCATCACCACTCCCATCCTCATTTAATTGAAGGCGAGTGAGTATCATATAAAGATTGCAATTGGATGGGCTTCCCATTGGCCGCCGTGCCCCGCTAGAAAATTCACATCCCTTCCACTGCCTATCATGATTATATTGTTGAACAGAAGCTTTCATTTGTATTTTTTTAAATATAATTGATAATGACATCTAATTTATTTTATAAATATTTTCTAAACACACTAAACACATAAAACATATTCGGTGTAAACTTAGTAATTTAATATATTTGGTATATTAATATTCTGTTTAAACTCATCAATTTAGATTTTTACTTTAAATAATTTAAATTGTATAAGATTCTTAATGTGGTTGATAAAAAAATCTTATAGATTTTACATTTTCTTACTCAAATATTGAATGATTTGATATTAAATTTAAATTATTTTGGATAAAACAAATAAATTGAAATATATGTGATTAATAATTAAAACAAACAACTTGATTGATGATTTTAAAAGATTAAATAAAATCTAAAATAAAAAAATAAGTATAAAATAAATAATTTAAAGTAACCAGAATTCTCAATATTTATTTAAATGATAGAATGATAAATAAAAATATTTATCATAGTCGTGAGCCAATTAAAAATTTCTGATTGAGTTTCATAATTTCAATCATCGATAGAGTTAATAGCCAATTGTTTATTAAATCAGATATTTACAAAATGCGTAATTTAGATATTTACTTTTCTTCTTATTAAATCATTATTGAAAAATATGTAATTTAGGTATTTACTTATTTATCACTAAAATTAAACTTTTAAGTTAATATGAAACTAAATAATATAAGAGATGGAATCATTCAATCTATATATATCTGAAAATAAATTTTTTTGTTAAAATAAGAATTGTATTTTAAAAATATAATTTTGAAAGTAAATATTATCAAAATTGAATATATATTAATTACATTCAAACCAATAATTATCACCATACAGTTGACTAATACAATAAATTGATAAACTGATTTTTAATTAAAATAAACTATTTATTTATAAAAATATTATTATAAGATAAGGAATTCAAATTGATATGAAATAAATATGCTATAAAAATCAAAATCATAAATATGACTTGGATAATGTAATCGGAATATAATTACTTGTCTTTTTTAATTGGATTTTTTTGTGCTTTTAGCAAATTATCTTATCTGAGTGAGTTATTCAGTGATCGATTTCAGGTATTGCATGTAAATGTTATAAAATTTTTTATTTCTTCTACTTTTTTCTATAAAAAGTTTCAAGCTGGAGAGTTAAAACGATAACTTCCTTTTATTAGAATGATGACTTTCTTACACATGATTTTTGTCAAAAATATTAGCAATTAATATAAAAACTAAATTAAGAAGATATTTTATTTTTTTTAAATTAAGGTATTATGTTAACTAATTTTTAATATATATTAATTAATTTATATGAATAAAAAATTAATTTATATTTATGTAGAAAAATATTTTAGAAATCAAATATTCTTATTTTATTGGTTAAGCAATAAAATAAGTTTTTTTTTTTTAAAGCATAAACTATAGAGTATGTTTACACATGGAACATATGTGTACGTCTTAATGTATTATTTTTTATAAAAATTTCAACCGTTGAGATTCCCCACAAATGTGAACCAACGGGACATGAATGAGGTTGGTATTTCAACCCCTGAGATTCCTCACATTCTTTGCTTTGATAATCAAGTCCTACTTAGACAAATAAAAAAAATTCAATCATAAAAAGAGTTATTTTTTTAGTAAATTATGTAAATAATAAAAAAGGAAATTATGGAAAAGCGTACATTTATTTTTCAATTTGCTAAAATCAAGTGTTTTGTTTAGAATTTAAAAAATCACGTTTTCCAAAAATATGATTTTAAAGATATAGCTTATTATTATGCATCACATGAAGTATACCTAATGTAAAAATTTAGACTTTTATTTTGAAATAATATGTCGACTCAACCCAATGATATTTAAAAAATCATAATAAAAAATTTATCAATGCAAAAAAGTAAACGTGTTTGTTCACCATAAACAATTCAAATGAATGTAAATCAAATGGATATCAATTATCTTCTCTGATGTATTGGAATATCTCATTAGATGGAGATGCTAGCAATATGTCGTCCAACGCATGGGAATTATTTGGCTACTGAGGAAAAAAAAGTAAAATCAATCCACAAAGTTACCTTTGCAACTTAAAAAAAAAAAAAAAGTGGAGTCAGTTTAGTGGTTTAAAAAATTAATGATAGCAATGACAAAAAAAAAGAGGAAGAAAAAAATTTATTGGTAAGAGGGAACAATTGTTTCAACTATTTATGGCAGACAATTTATCGAATTCTTCAAATTCATACTTTAATTTATTTCATATAATTATAAACAAAAATAATTGGCCTCTTTTCAACCTAATGATCAACTTAGGAAGAAGAAGAAAACGACTATTCTAAAAAATAACTGTGTTAAATATAGTTGTAATAATAATAATAATAATAATAATAATAATAATAATAATAAATAAAAAATTGTATTATAAACTATTTGGATAAAAAATTGATGATACTCATGCAAAAAAAAAACTAATAGTTTGAAGAAAGTAAAATCAATCCACGAATTTGCCTTATAAATTAATCATGGCCAAAAAATGAGGAAAAAAGGTGAAAACGAAATTTTTTAGTGGAAATAATGAATAATTATTTCAACAATTTAACATAGACAATTCGTTGAATTCTTTCAAGTCATATTTTAATTTATTATCTATAATTGTTAGCAAAAATAATTGCATTGGAGATTAGATTAGGTAACAAATAAAAAAATATAATTAAATTAAAAAGAATATTAATTCTGAATATAATGATGGTCTATATAATAAAAAGAATATCATTAAAAAGGATAACGTCTATTTAAGGCAAAGATAATGTCTATTTTAGGAAAAATTCATTGGGAGGAAAAATATAATGATGTGGATTTAAAAATTAATTAAAAATTTCAGAAAAATGATATTTTGGAGGGAAAAAATGCTGATTATATATATATATAGATTATTATTATTATTATTATTATTCAACCCGATCGGTTCCTGTTGACAATTGTCAACCCGAAAATTGGCCCGACCTCGAGCTAACCCTACCCCCCCGACCTGAACCGACTCGAGTCAGTTTGGGTCGATTCGGGGTTGGCGGTCCAGATGTCACCCCTACTGTTGTTTGAACCATTGTATTTATAGGTTTGGAGTGCAATTGCATTTATGCATTGGGGTTTGCTAGATAGAAGTCAGTATATTCATTATAGCAATTAAATACAAGTTTACTTCAATATGTAGATTGTCACTCAATATCTATTTTATTATTTATGTGACTAATTAAATATAAAATATCCATTATGAATGCTCTAACAAGTTAAAATTAAATTGCGACCCCTGTTAGATCACACATCGGGCATTCAACTAGTGTCAATTCAATTCATAAGGTGAAGGTAAACCTCCCCTAGTGAACCGGTTTTCTAGGAGGAATTAGGCCCAATATCCTTACTTCACTTCAATTCCAACATGCTATCAGAGACAGACTCAATTTCGGTGTGGGGTGCCCCCAATATCGATTTGTCCACAGTCGTTGGGTATGGTCCACGCTGCGCGTGAGGGGGCGTGTTAGATCCCACATCGGGCATTCAACTGGTGTCAATTCAATTCATAAAATGAAGGTAAATTTCGCCTTAGTGAACCGGTTTTCTAGGAGGAGTTAGACCCAATATTCTTACTTCACTCCAATTCCAAAAGGCTAATTCAATACTTTACGTGCTGATAGCATCGATAATAAAATATAAATTATTACAAGCATTTATGTTCTGAACACTAAGGGTCGATTTATACATGGTCGTGGTGATTTCCTCTTCTATATTTATATATAAAATCTGTATAAAATAATAATTATCAGAAATTTAATTTTTATTATTTCTTCTTGTTGCTTTTATTGCATTAAATTAAATTAATTAGTATATTTTTATTATATTTGTTAAAAACTTAAAACGTATTATTTATTTAAAATTAAAATTTTAATTATATTATGACACCGAGTGTTATATGAGGAACAAAGATTTTCAAAACCCACCGATGTATTTTTAAATAAAGAACACTGTCTAAAATTATTACCAAAATTTTGATCCGCAGCCAAGGCCCGCCACGGCGTCACTAGAAAATTTTCAAAATTGATAGAACTTATTGATTTTAAATCTGATCCCAAATTTCAAAACGAAAGTCGAACGAACTTATACAAGGGAACTGAAAAGTTGATTTGCCATGGAATTCCTAATCCTTGTAGGATCCTTCTTCAGGCTATTGGAGTATGATTTATTTATAAACGCACATCATCCTTGATTCAACACAAACCACAAAGTGCTCGATCAAAACTATCAATCAAATAAGAAGAAGAAAACTGAGAAAATTGAATTGCTGCAAGCTTAAAAAGGAATTAATGGCTTCCAAGCTACCAGAAGACGTGATGACCGACGTACTTTCGAGACTCCCTGTGAAATCCCTTGTGCAGTTCAAGTGCGTATGTAAGGAATGGCGCAGTTTAATCTCATCCCCTTACTTCACCTCCTTGCACCTCAACCACTCTATTTCAAAACCCTCAAGTCATTCC
Organism: Jasminum sambac; assembly: GCA_018223645.1. Lineage (NCBI taxonomy): Eukaryota > Viridiplantae > Streptophyta > Magnoliopsida > Lamiales > Oleaceae > Jasminum > Jasminum sambac. Next base: position 21,855,147 of record CP073648.1, on the reverse strand, counting down.
ATCCTTGTTCATCTTCCCAAGGTAAGAAAATCCATCCCCTTTGATCCCCGGACTTTTTCTCCGCGCAAAAATGACTTGAATCTTTACTGTGCTTTTGGAGATGATATGGAGTTTGTGGGCTCAATTAATGGCTTGCTCTGTATATCTGGGCTTTCAGGTGGATGGGTGTGTTTGTGGAATCCTTCCACCAGAATGTTTAAGAAGATCGGAACTCGTATTAAAGGGCTTAGAGTTTCTAATTCGATGGGGTTTGGTTTTGATCCCATTGCTAATGATTACAAGGTAGTAGTAATTTATTCAAGAATTACACAGTTCCCAGCAGTAGTAAAAACAGGGCTCAAGGTGTGGTCTCCGAAATTAGATTACTGGAGGGACATCAAAGTTGATTCCATATTTATCCCTCGCAAGCATGCTTGTGATGTGATGGTGAACAGGTTTGCTTATTGGATTGGTAGAGATGAGGATGGGAGGATTCTAGTTGCTTCATTCAACATGATCACCGAGGTACTACAACTGATTCCCGTTCCAGTGCCTGATATTCATCCTGGGTACAAGCGTGGTTATCGTGGATTCATTTGGAAGGAAAGTTTTGCTTTGGCCAAATTTGATAAACGCGAACAACAGTATCAAGCTTGGACGATAGAGAATGATAGTCTTGGTTGGAGAAAGATGTTTACCTTTCAACTTGAGGGGAGATTTGGGGCTGCTCGTCTTTCTCTTTGCTACCCAATAAACCTTCAAAACGGAAAACTTGTATATGGAGCATCAACTAAGGACTTGATGCTTTACGACTTAGAAACCAAAAAAAGGAAGAGAGCTAAGAGAATAAAAGATTATGAGGTATCTGGAGCTCACTACTATGTGGAGAGCATGGTCGCCATCGAGGGGTTTAAACCCACCGTGGAACATGCAAAGAAGATGAAGAAGCGCAAGAGAATGTGAACTCTAGTGTTACAAGGAATCGGTATGTATCTTCAGAGTCATCAATTTGCCAAGTTATGAGCTTGAAGAGAAAATGTTTGAAATGTATGACAGAATAATTGTAATCATGTGTAGTGAAAATGGAGAAGAAAAGATTAAGGTCGAGTGCTTTGCAAATGTAAGTTTCACAAGATGATATTTGTAATTTGTTTGGCTGATTGAACATGTTATGAATTCACATTTTTCTTGCACAAATCCGACGCTGTATTTTGCATTTGTTCGGTTAGAAAGTTGAAAAATGATATTTGGCTGACCGGAGGAATTGGGCAGAGTTTGAATAATCAATACTGCTTTGGCATTTTGGACTAAATATGCTGTTGCATCAATCACACTGTGACTGTATACCTTCAATTCATTCATTCCCCTGAAAAGGTTGATATCTTTCTTGCTATGAGTATCAATATTGAAAATAGACAACAAGCGTCTTTTTACATTCATAGCTAGTAATAACTTAAGAAAAGATTCCTCAACATTGAGCAGACAAGTTATTCTCAGCATCTTTGATCTTGCCATCTGCTGATGCTTAACTGTATGAACCTCATAAGTGACTGACCAAGAAATTAGGATGCATGCACAAAGAGATATTATTACAGAATTTCAGGCCCTCGACTATAAAATCATTTGGTTTCTAAAACATGTAACCATGACCAAATTATTGACAAAGCACATTATTATATGTCAAAAGCATATATTGATACAAAGATTTCAACCTTTGTGTGAAAAACTTTTCCCAGCTTGGCCTTTCTTCTTCATTTGGCTGAAGAAGGTAGTTGCGGATACAAATAGCTGGCGCAACCAGCAAGATTTTAGTTTGTTTTCTCAACACCGTGAACCAGTTTCTACTAGATGATGACGTGGTCATGTTCTGAGAATTGAGAGCTACCGTTCCCACAAGTTATGTTCATTGGATTTTCATGCCATGCTACTCAATAAAGAATCATCTGCCTACCAGACAAATGTTCTTCAGAAACAACAACCTCCATGGCAATCAACTCAGAAAACATAAAACATCAAGAAATATATATATATATATATATATATATATATATATATTTCAATATATGGGACAAATTCATCCATAATAATATATGAAACTCCAGCGGGAACCCTTCCCGTTAATATCATGTATGCGAGTCCAAAATGTCAGTTTCAGCAAGAAAGCTCCAAGTAATGATATATCTATATTGCAAGACTCAAAACCCATAAAGCAGAAAGCTGAGATTCAGTTTGTGTTTCCCTGAAGCCGTCATATAATTCCTTAGCTGTTACATCTCTCACAGTAAAATTCAAGAGAATTTTTTTTTTGGTTACTTTAATAAACTTAGCAACTGATGATTTACAACATATAGAATCAAGAAAAGAAAAAGGGAGAGAAATCACATAATTTCTTCAAATGGGGATAGATAAATAAGTTAAAAATGTGAACCTACATTACATTCCTTTCTGTACTTTAAGCACCAGCACCAGCACAGCCTCAAGCAGAGTGCAAACAGAGGGAAATTTTGAATAGACTAAATGAAAAGGATTTGAAAACAGAGACTCGTGACAAGAATCTTAAAAGAGAGAACCTCGTAGAATCAGAAAGGAAAAGTCTGTTTGTAATCAAGGACTACCACCTTTGAACCATGTGACAATATTAACAGAAGTAACAAATTTCATACTCAAAAACGTGTTAAGGATACATTCTTATTGCAACCACTTGCTTCTGGGGACTTGTGATCTAGGATCTACCAAAGACCAGATATAACATGAGGAAACAATTAAATGGTGCACTAGTTAAGACCCTCAAGGCAAGTTACAAATTTTTTTCCCAATTGGTCAACAAAGTAACGGTATGTACGATATAAATTATTGAAAAAATAGATTTTAGATATATGTTTGAGGAGTAACGAAGAGGTATTAAATTTTAAAAAAAAATTATGGGTCCCACTATTAGCTCTGATGGACCTTTATACTAACTAATGATGCATATTAGGACTAGTGTTTTAAAAAAGCAACTTGGACTTCACCTGCTTAATGTGAGAACTTTCTGCAAAGGATGAGTTATATTGAGGGCTTATATTCCAACTTTAACTATTAATGGAAGTAGCCATGAATATCAATGTATTAAACAACATCATACTGCAGAAAGAAGATTGTCATTTGTTGGATAAGCTTCAATGGTCCAATTGTCCGAAGATACAAAATTTTCAGAAGATAAGTGATCCATAAATTTAAAAGAAAATCGGAAACCTACGCCCCAGATATTCATAGATACCATTCTATCATATCTACGGTTAAAGAAAGAGTCCCATAAAGGGGTAGATGGGTCTTTTACTACAAGGACACATTAGTTGCTAAAAGATTTATTCGGTCACAGTATTGATTACCACAAGACTTTTCCTCGAATAGCCATGGCCTTTAAGATAGTTACACATGACGAATGCGTTATTCAATGGTGCTCTAGATGACGTATGCATAGATGTACACAAACTACTTGGATTTGAGAAATATTATGGGCCTATGCATATTTGAAATGTTAACAAGTCCTATGGTGTTACACGGTAACAAAGCCAATCATTGCAATCATAAAATCGGGGAACCATTGAGACAGCAAATTTTACCTTCCAAGTGTAGAAAACCTTGGAGACTTTCTTTCAGGCTTTACAAAACTTGCTGAGACAGATTTCATTCTTGCATCTTGTTTTTTCAGATAACATAACAACCTTGCGGTCATAAATTTCTGAAATGAGGACGAACAGAATTTTAAGAAGACGGACATGAAAAAATAAAAAAAGAAAAAATAGACACGGCTGTGGAGGCAGTAACAAAAAAGAAAAGAAAAGAGAGGCCTTAAACTGTTATCATCCTTGAAATTATTTTGAGATGATAATGTGAATAAGGAAGCAATATTATTCTGATTGTGCAACCAAAAACAATGGTGCTCAAATTTCAATCTCATCATATATTAAATCTTTAGAAAAAGTTAGTTTAGCAAAAGTTGCACAAATTCAATTCTAATTATGCTCATCCCAATATTCAAAGGTGCAAGCCTTGAAGCACAGTTATCTCGATTTGGAAAAGGTAACATTTTGGATGAAAATATAAATTGCATGTTTTCAAGTAAACCAAGATAATAATCTCACAAGGTCATGCAAATGACGAGGAAAACAAAGGAAAACAAAGAATTACTTTCGTGTAATGCAAAACACATTATAAAGTAGTACGTAGCTGGCATGAGGTAGAGAAGGCACTGCCAAATCGTTAGTTCGTGTTTGTAGAAATAGAAAATACTTCCAAAGTTCCAAGGTAACTTAAAAATGAGAAATTTCTTATCTTGTAAGAATACACAAGAAGCAGGAAGCCACAAGAATACATGACCAGAAGAGGAAACCATGAGCAGAAGTTTTTAAAAATTACAAAGGGGTCTAGGGTTAAAGAAGAACAACACGAAGAACATTTTTCTTAGATGTCATGGAAAGTTTACATATAATGTGGAAAAGAATTTAGAGGATTACCGATGATAGAGATATTTCACATCGTTGAAAATGTACAGGTACGATAGGTCGAATGATGAGTTATATCTTTTGAGTAAAAAAGACACCGACATTAGAGAAGCACAAAACAATTTTAGTAAACATAAAAGAAAATCCAATAAACACTTAGTGATCAGAGACCAAAAATAGATCGAAGATTGGATGGAGGAATAGATCGAAGATTGGATGGAGGAGTAGATCAAAGATTGGATAGAGTATGCCAAATGCAACAGAAAAAGTCTTCGAGGAACAAATTCGCTAGAGAGAGAAGCCTCCAACACGGAGGAAGGCAATAGGTGGGGAATGAGTAAATGGGTCGGGTAAGGTCCGTGAGAAGGAAAATGTGTTGGATTAACTATTAGGTACATAAACGACGCCGTTTAAACATAAGTCAAAACAATTGAACCTCTGGCGTTGTTCTCCTTCGTCTTTTACTCAATTCAATGTGTTCTTGGTTTATGAAAGAGGACACATCATCCAACATATTCCACTTTTTGATTCAAAATCATCTATTGGGTTCAAACTGATGTAGAATGGAATCACATTTTGTCCACAAACAGTCAGTCTTTTGATGGGAAGCCATCGAGATTGTACAGCAAGGGTTGAAGATGGCTCCCCTTTCCAGTTACGAATGTTCTTCTCTGAAGCTATGGTCCAAATTCCATTTATTTGATGGATTTGAAATCTAGTAATTTAATTTTATAATATTTAGACCGTAACTTAGAAACGTTTGGTGGACAAGATGATGACGCCGACAAACCCTTCATTGTCTTGGGCAAATGGATCCTTTTTAGCCATTTGTCGAACTTTCCTTTGTTTCTCAATCATAATAGTCATCTCCTCTTAAACACTTATCGATTACTAAAATATGTTTCTTTATTTGTTGGAAAAAGGAACTTATCATTCTGGGCTTGCAAAAAGATCCAGGACATGACAGACGATTGCCTAGGTCTAACTAATACATGTGTTAAGTTGCATACATATTAAGCATGAAATTAGCTTCTACGGCGATGTAATTGGCCTGATCAATGCAAGAGAAGCTAAATAAATAAGTTCAAAATAACAAAGCACGGATCGTCGGATTGGTAAAAATTTCGCTCCATTTGGATCCAGTATCCGTCAAATATTCAATTTTATAATTAGATCATACAAATTTTTAGTTCTTTTCTTGATATTCTTTGTATTATTTTTACTAGCAAAGTACAACACCACTCATGACTACTAGTCCTCACTAGCTCTTGAACCAGTATTTTTGTTAAACAACCTCAAAAACTTTACTTCTAGATTTCAGTTGCTCGTTCTTGTGCTTGTTCTCTTGATCACTTGTTTGATCGTTACAAATGAGGCTCTCACCTATTTATACTACCACTTCCAAGGAATGAACGGTGAAGATTAACTTTAATGGATGGGCTAGATGGTCCCTCTAGAATTCTCTACATCTTCTACACTATTCCACTATGCAAGAAATTTACATGGAGCACTCTAGAAATTTTGCTAGGGCTATCTCCTTGAAGGCTCTATAGAATCCTGATCTTTGTTGCAAGCTTCCGCATGATTTTAGATGTTTCCTTCGAGTGCCTAATCGTGCAATCTTCCTGAACGTAATCCCTCGACTAGAACTGACAATCGTCCAGAATCTTCCCTAAGCCGCAATGTTGTCCGTGTAATTCTCGGTGATGCTCGTGACTGGTCTTCTGTGCACAAACTCTTGCATTTGTCCATCCATGACTTGAGCTTTGTGCTCAATCGATGCCTCGGTCTAACCATCTTGTGCAAGCCGTGCACCTCATTGTGCTCATCCTTGCAATGACTCAATCCCTCGTTAGCGAAATTTGCGGGGCGTGACATCATGTATCCCCAACTTAGAAAGGCAAGCTAGCTGTATTTGGGCCTCCATTTTCTTTTCCTTTTCGGACGGATTTCCTCTTTTCATTTTTCGACCCACTGTTTGATGACCCTTAGAATCAGGAAATTTGCCATGAATCATCAACATAGTAGTTATTACTTCATATACGCTGTAAATGAAGTATTTTCTCTGCACTGTACACAGGATCAAGTATTTTCCTTGTTTATCATATAAATTCTGCAGAAGAAAACAAAGAGCGGATTGTATGCACTCATAATTTACTATGTTTCGGTATAAACTTTGTGCTTATTTTTGCTTCTTTCGACCCGCCGTAATAGACCGAATCTGCAGAACTCCGCTGATGGCGGAATTGAAATTTGAAAAAGAACCTGATAAAAGCATAATGAAATATTTAAATTGGATGCAAAGCGAGGAGATTTTTGAATATAATCCCTCTTGCTTGCTGTAAAAATGCCATGACTAAATCGGAGATAGTGCAAGAAATGCAAAATCTGAAATGCTATAATCTGAAAATAACTATTATAGGAAATGCTAATGTACAGAAATGCAGGGGCGGCGACCTCAACTCCAACAATGGATTTGGAAGGAGAAAAAACCCGAATATTTTACACCTGCTGAGGGAGAAATTCAAAGGACAAAAAGGTTTAGAAAAGCGCTCAAGAAAACTACATAAATAGCATGTAGTGAGTGAAGAAAAAGAAACCGCGAACCTTCAAAAACGCAAGTGTCTATATGAACGAAATCTGTAGAGCGCAATCAATGGGTGCGATCTAGGGCAATATTTAGGAGTCAACAACACGGTGTCATTTTTGGGGCGACCAAAATGCACGAATTAAAACAAACGGCATATGCAGCTCCTCAAGGCTCATCTGCTTATGAACAGTATACCAATGATCCGATGGGGGGCAGGGGATACGTGTCAATCATCGGTTTATATGTGGGTATTTTAAACTACCCACACGTGAGCATCGGATCATTTCTCATGGATAGTAAACTTGAGGGTGAAAGTTTTATAATATAGTGTATGTATGTACAGGTGGACAAAAATTCAAACTAGAGAACTGCATTTCGAATTTTCTTCACAAAAGTTTTCCTTGAACATGTCGATGAATAATTATCGAGTGTTTTAACTAATTAAAATACTATGCAAGATTGCAACGTCGCCCAATTAGTTACAATTAGGTCACGTGTTTTCATGGGTCGTTACATGTAAAAATGAACCGGACCCGAAAAAAACGACCTGCCTAATTTTTTACAATATTGAAACTACAGAGAGTCTCAAATGAGGATGCATGTCCATGGCATATCACAATATAAAGTTTTTCTCAAACTAGAAAAAAATATTTTAGTACTGAGAGACTCAGTTCTGTTAACCAATATTAGCCACCTAATCGCAATTAAGTGAATAATGTAACCCGATAAGCAGTTTTAATTGACACAAGTACATATTCTAGAAATAATGACTTTGATATCTAATACAGATCAAAACACTAGCAACATCAAAGCACAATGGCATATCTAATGCAAGAACAACATCCAAACTATTAAAACACATCATACCTAAAGAGCAATCAAAGGACCCTCTTCTGCAACTTCTCACTGCAAATTACCTGCCCTTTTCAAAATTAATCCGTGATCTACCAGACGTTTCATAACCATCACGCATGGACCCTGCACCAGCCTTCAAAGTTCCTGCAGTACCAACTTTATCCATGGCCTTCTTCCCCTTCTTCACTTCTGTCAAAAACTGATCCAAACCAAATGGATCAGCTTCTTCAGCCTCTCTTTCAAACTCGACCGGCCTATCTCTTTGACCAGTTCTTTCAGATGTTCCCGTAAACGCCTTGTCAGGCTTAAAACGATCGGTTTTCATCAACTTGTCCATCTGCTCATCTGCACCTCCATACATCTCATCATCTGCATCCTTCTTTGGTCTGTACAGAGTATTCATGGTGGATTGAGCAGTGAATAAGCCCTTATCGTATATGTTGTAAGCATCATCAGTGGCAAAACCAGAGTCCATCCCTTTCTCCTGGTTGAACAATCTCTGGTCATACATAACTTCACCCCCTCGTCCAGCTCCAGCCGAGGCCATCCCAAGAGCAACTTTCTCACTAATATCACGATCTCTATCACGTGTAATTTTGCTCTTCTTCCCCATTGCAGCATCTTTGGCCTCTAGCCTTCTTTCCCTCTCTCTCTCACGACGCCTCTCCTCACGGATTTTCTCTCTCTGCAATCTCTCCTCTCTCTCCTCCTTTGTCTCCTTGGGCCCATCTCTAACACGTTCGTGATCAACGCTGATGTCATCATTGTTGACTGCACCCCTCTCGGATGGGATTTGTGGGGCAACACCAGTTCTCTCTGATCTTGCCTTTCTGGCCAACTCTCTTAGCTCCATCTCTTTCTTCTCCTTTTCTTTCATCATCATCTCCTTCTGAACCTTTGATCTCATTGCAACTGCCTCTCTGGCCTTCTGCTCTGCAACATACAAAGCCTCTGACAATTTAGCAAAATTATCATTAATTTGAACATCTTGAAGCCCTCGACCATCAGCAGCAAGGCGTTTGTCGAGAGGGATAGTGTACCCCTTAGGGTTCTTCCAGTTTGAAATACATGGTGGGATCTTCCAGTCTTGCTGATCCTTCACGGTCACTGGACGAGGTGGAGAATGCATAACCGGGACAGGTGGAGAGCCACTTGCCTTTGGGACGCGCTTGTGTTTAAACTTTGGTGGCTCCAAAGGGTCGACCGGCATTTCGACCATTCGGATAATTCTTTCCTTGGCTCCTGAGTTAAAAGCTGCTGACTGCTGTGATGGCTTGTACTTAATAAACTTAGAATCTGAAGACTGCGTTGGAACATTCTTTGGCTGCGCAGCACTTAACCTCACATTCACAATCTTCTCAAGTGCAGCCTTAGTCTCCTGTGTCGTCTCATCAATCACTTTCTGCTTTTCTTCATCATCTATCTCCTCTTCTTTCTGATCATCTTTCACAACTTTTGGGACAAGATCCCTATGCTGAGAATAAACAATCTTCTTGGCATTCTCATTCTGTCTCACAATCGCATCATATCTCACATTCCCGTGCTCATCCACTGTAACAGGCAAAGTCTTAGACCCGAGATTTTGAGACTTAGTCCTCCCCATACCCAGTGGGTACTGAGCATAGTGGATTTCTGGAAATGCTCCTCCATCGCCAAAGTCCTCTGGCTTTGAAGGTTTAAACCCAGCCCGTTTCAAGTACGGTGGCACCGGCTTGGGCTTGACTGTCTCGGATATTTCGGCCTCGGATGAGCTGTACCTTTGTTTAAACCAAGGATCATTGGAGTGGTCATAATGTGTAGATCCTGATGATTTTACTGGTGGAAGAAGGTCCTTTAGTGCCGCCATCGTTCTTTACTCACAATCTGCAAAAGTGAAAACAAAAATAAGAACACCATTAATTCCTCCCAGAAGATTTTCTCCAATCCAAAACATAATGATTCATTAATGGTTCTGTGATTGTCTTCAACTTTATCAAACGATACATGAACACAACAAGAGGCCTCTCTATTTGATTACAATGTAGGAATTGCTTGAACTAATCTCTTTTCAACCCCACTGATTGTGGATTTTATCATGCCATATTACGCTTATATTAAACTCAGCTAGTCGGCTTCCTTTCTTTCTATGCCACAGAAGCTTGCCCCAAATATTATGTAATTCAAATCTTCTTATTATTAATACACTCCGTTAATTTCCTTTTGCACTGAAACAACAACACCAAAAGAAATCTACTCTCTAGAGAATTACGTAACCATGAAAAAAAGAACCCAAATTGTTCGACAGAAATTTCAATTCATGGATAACACAGGTAAATAACTCCTTTGCAAATTGAAAGAACAAAAAAAAAAAAAAAAGAATTGTCAAATTATTAGAAAAAGAGGGCTTACCAGACGGCAATCGATGGGGATTATCTCGGCTGGAAGGTAGGGAGTGGATGCGACCAGTGATGTGGGCTGAACGACCACAGATCCCCAAAAGAATACGACGTCGTCTGGCTTGTCGATTGTTATCAGTTCCTGAGGTGGCCACTGATTATCTGATACGAACGAAAGAATCGGATTTGTTTTTTTAGGTAAACTTGCAGCAAATTTATGATTACGTGAGGAGGGAAGTGCGAGACCAGGAAGATCGAGGTTTGCGAGGTCAAATAAGGAGATTGGACTTCTGAAGTTAAATTGAAGACGGATAATTAGGGTTACTGGGAATCATTTATAATAATTTTAAAAAGTTTTTAATATAAACTATGGGAGAAAATGAGTGAAGTTGAGTGGTGGAGATTTATGGGTGTAATGAGATATGTGAATGTGATTGATTTAGGGTAAAGAATGAATGAATAAAGAAAGGGTAAAAAATACTAGTAAAATGTTGAAAAAGTGGTTGCCAAATGTATCCAAGTTTTTCAAAAGCTCAATTTAGTCCTTAGGATTTTAATTTTTGCAAAAGTGCCCATAACTAGTACTCATTCCGTCCCAGTGTACTTTATTTTTTTTATATGGATTAACAATACCATGGGGCAATTATACAAACAAATTTCGTAGAATACTCTCATTTAATTAGTAGTGTATATTAAAAATAATATTAAAAAAATATAATATAAGGGTATAGTTGTAAATGAATATAAAAGTGGACAAAATAAATAGAACATTCCAAAAAGAAAAAGTGAATCATATAATTAGGACGGAGGAAATATACCTTTTTTTTGGGTAGTAAAACTTTACCATAAAAGAAAATCTTCTAATAGAAAATAAAAAATTGAAAGAATTCTTTAATGAATCAAGAATAGTTATTTTTTTGAATAAAAAGTAAAGACACACAACCATTTCACTTTACAGAGTTATAGGGATAGAATGATAACTTGAACTTGAATCAAATATGCTACTAAAGATGTGTCTTCTTCGCTTGGACAAGCTCACTTCCTCATCAACAAGAGAGTCGATAAATGAACAAATAATTATAATGGTGGTTTGCCACTAAGGTCTTGTCCAGTTGGCAAGCCTGAGGTCACGTGATTCTTAGGCCATCTCCAATGGTGGCTTCAATTGCCTCCGTGTCAGTAGAGAGAGAGTAGAGTAAGATAGGAAGAAAAAAAAAGTTTAGAGCCCACGCTTGTTTTATTTTTTATTTTTTTAATTACTTTTATTTCAATTATCCTACTTTTTCTCCATTTTTTCTTCATAAATTCTCGTACTACATCTAGAAATAAATTCCTGTCCAGAATTCTTCCACGCAATATTATTATTATTTTTGAATTTATTTTTATCTCTCTCATCTTTTTCACTTTCTCTCTCTTTTTTCCCTACATTTCTTTCTATTTATTTTTAAATAAAATAATCATCTTTGTAATGACCCGCCCGAATTCGTCCCGGAAACGTATATGATTTCGTATGTAAATCCGTATGTGTCCCCGTATTTGATATGAAATGACATGATGATGTTTCGGCATGCTACACGTGTATGTGATACGTTCACGATATGCTTTGAGGTGTAGGATATGCCCCGGAATGCGAAACGGCCTTCGAAATGAGGAAAATGGGAAAATTCTGCAGAACCGGAATTATGGCCGTAAATGTCAGTATTACGGCCGTAAAAGTCAGATTACGGCCGTAAGGGTTCAGGTGTTACGGCCGTAAAAGGATGGTTACGGCCGTAAGGTATAATGGTTACGGCCGTAAATGGTGAACAGTGGATCTTGGTTCTACAAGAGGAAAGAAGAAGAAAGGAAGAAGAGGAAGGGAAGGAGAGGAACAAGAGGAAGCTTGTCTATGCTTGTTTGAGCTTCATTTATGGTGGGTAATGGTTGCTTTCTATGCTTTATGATGTATTTGCATGTTTATACTTGATTGAAACAAGAAATGGAATGGTTATGAAGCTTAGGGGCATGTTAGGATCTCTTGGCTTTGTTCTATGTTTATGATTTGAGATGTTGATGATATGTATGTGTCTATGTGGCTTGTATGATCCGTCATGCCATGTCTAGACGTTATTGGGCTATAAGTGAAAGAAACCTAGTTATTGGAAGATATATGCAACGAACAAGGGAAATGATAAGCATGGCGTTTATGTATGTTTACGTGGTTTAATGTGAAGTAATATATGTCCTATGTGATGAGGATATAATTGTGCTAAAGTGTGCTACGTGTACTTACGTGAACCAAAATGAATACGTATATCATATGTTGTAATGTTGTGACGTTATGTAAAGTAAAGTGCCAACATTCAGTGCATGAATATGTAATGTCTTGTGCTTGTGGTCACGATATAATCATGAAGCCTTGATTATGATACGTGTGAATAATGACGATGTGAAAGGTACAAGGCGTAAAGAGGTAATGTTTATGTAAACGTATCATGAGCATATGTGTGTGAATACAATTACCAATCATGTGTTTACATATGAATGTAAACTGGCCATATGGGGGATCTACGCCCCATAAAGACGTGGTCAGTCGGGGGATCTACGCCCCGTATGTAAAAGAAAAGCGGGTCTTCAGGGGATCTACGCCCTATAAAGAAAAGACCTAGCTAATGAATGAATGGCACCACGTATTCACATGATTTGTAATTGGAGCCCAAAGTAAACGTGTAACATGCATTGCATTGCATCTATTATCCACTGAGTTTTTATGACTCATTATGTGCGTGTGTGATATGTTTGACGTAGGTACTATGCGTGGAGAGTGGGCGAAGAGTCACTAGATGTCATGATGGGATGTGTGTCGAGGAATCAAAAGATCTTGCGGTACGTAATGAAAACCGAAACCCTAGCTTTACGTTATATGCTTGAAAGAAATGAATTTAGGGTTTCGTGTCTAAATGAATGACGGACGCGCGTCTAGTTCCATAATGATATGAATTGAAATGAAAAAAAACGAAATGAATGACGTGCACGGGCCCGAAGGTGGCCAATATTTTACGATACGTGCACGGCGCTCTCTGATATGACGTCATTTATGACGTATATGTATGTGGAACTGGATGGGGCGTTACAATCTTCATATCTCTCTCTACTTACATACAATGGCAATTAACATTGCCATTGGAGATGATCTTAGGGTTTTGATTTAAAAGGGTGAATGAGAGTAAATTAAAAGTGTTTTAAAGTAAAAGAGGAGAGAGAATGAGTGGAGGTGAGTGGTTGAGATTTGTGGATGTAATGAGATATGTGAATGTGATTGATTTAGGAGAGAGAAAAAAGTTGAAAAAAGTGGTAAAAATTGGTAAAATTAGAATCCATTCACCCTTTTAAGTCCCACAACTACAAATTGGTGGTCCTTTTCCCGCGAGTCTTGCAGATTTTTCAAGATTCTATTTGTTAGCTAAACAAAATTCTTGGGAAAGATGTTCAATAACGTCTTGATCCCGCTTACTAAATTTATCGGTTGTTAATTTCTCGAGTTAGTGTGAGATAGAGATAAGAATATTTCATCTTAACAATGAATGAAAGAAAAAAATCAAACTTAACTCTCGTCCTTCTTTTCTGACGGACCAATCATTCTATGAACAAATCTTGTCCCTCGTATTATTTATAGTTTTTTCATAGTTGTTTGTATTTTATTTGTTAGAAATGAAATTTAAATATACAATGTAGAAGATATAGATTTCTATACTATTTACATTTATTTTTATTTTAAAATTAATTGTACCTTTAATTTAAAAATAAAATAAAAATAAAAATAAAAATTATAAGGACGGTTTCATATTTATCCAATTTTATGGCTCTGAAGTTGTCATTTCCAGTAAAAGCAATGAAAACTAACAATTTTCATAACTTTTTTTAAAAAAAATACACACAATACATGTACACAAAGTACAGAGACCAAACAAGCTAATATTCAAAACTACGACAATTTTGAATGCCACAGTATCGAACATATACCACACATAAAAAGTATATTAATGTGATGATATTGGATATTATAATTGGATGCAGAGCCGTAGCTAGAATTTCTGAGGCCCAAAGCAAAATCTATATTTTGGGCCGTCTAATCATAATTCTTAGCAGATAAAACCTAAATATATAATATATAAATGAGCTAAAAGTTTAAAAACTCTAAAGTAACAATATGGCCACAAAAAAAAAGTGATTTAATAATTGAAAGTCAATAAGCCGATAAAACAGTAACAATTGGGTAAGAAGTGAGAAGACTAGATTTTCAATTTCGCTTTCTCCCTCTCATTTGTGGAATTCTCAGACTACAAACAAGAGTAAAATTGTGTTTGGTTTAACTTCAATTAGAGGCTCAATTTATAATGATAGAATCAAAGTTAATGAAAAACACTAATAATCAAAGTTAGTGAGAAAAACTAATAATCAACCATTCTGGGCCCCTCTCAAACTAGGGCCCAAAGCAAGTGTTTCATTTGCCTATGCCTAACTAGGGGTCTGATTGGATGGACAATAAATCTTCACTTGATTTCATATGACATACTTCAAAATCATAAAATAAATTCAATATAGTACAATTTGTTTATTGTCAACTATGACTGATTAAGCTTTCGTTCATTTTTTTAGATAAAGATTAACTTCGATTACAAGTCTAAATCAAATATTTATATCGATCATCATAGTCCCTATCCTTAACCCTAAAAATTAGAGGTGTGCTCCTTGTGTTTCAATTCTAAGTTTTGAGTTTTGAAAACATTCTCAATATGTTTTCAATCTCGTTTGTTTGACATAGTATTTTTAAAAAATTGAAAATACATTTAGTTTATTATTTTGAAAAATTATTTTTGAAAAACAAATTAGAAAATCCCTTCGATTTGAAATGTTTGAAAAATGATACATCAACTTATGTAGAATTCCCAATCTTTTCAAATTGTTCAATACGGCCTTGGTCTTCAACATACTACTACACCCTAGTCTCCATGGCTCCATCTTCCCCCTTTTAACCAATTCACCTATGAACCAAGATGGTGATTACCACTAGACATGTGGTGGTTCGTGTTGTATTATTGAGTGTTATTTAAATATGACAAGCCACTATCAAAGAATTTCAAGACATAAACCAAAGTAAGCAAAGAAAAAGGAAAATCGAACCGCTACAATAATCTCATTCAAAATAACTTCTCTCAATACAAAAGTCGAAGTCCCAACAAAAGAATCCAAATCAATGTATCATCAAGTACAAGACAAAAAAAAAAAAAGAGAGTGCATAATAGTAGGGACTAATAAGATAGCAATTATATATGTGGGAGTCTGAACTCAAAAGTAAAAATTGAGGGACTAGAATAGCAAGTACAGCAAAGCACTTCCAAAAACAAAGCTTCCAGCCATCGTCGCCATCCTCGAATCTGCTCCACTCTGCAAATCAGTTCAAATATTATAACATAATTTCTCGTAAAATGCCCTAAATGACTAGATCTAGAGGGCATTGCACCCTTGGCGCATGATAGTCAAGATACAGAAGTTGGAATCAAAGTGAGTAACATTGAGAGTGACAGAATGTACCTGATCTGTGGCGACTGGTGCAGGAGAAAGAGCCTGGAGACTCGGCCCCGGAGATCCGATCGGAGGAGTCGGAGGGCTCAGAGACGGAGATAGTGCTGGAGAAGTCACTGGAGCTGTAACTGGCACGGTCGCCGGCGGAGAAGCCAGTGGTGCCGGTGTGGGAGCAGCAGGTGGTGGAGGACTGGCAGGTGGTGGAGAGTTCACTGGAGGTGGACTAGCAGGTGGTGGTGAGCTCACTGGAGGTGGAGTTGCAACTGGTGGTGGGGAAGCAGGCGGTGTTGTAACTGGTGGCGGAGATTGAACCGCCGGAGGAGGTGATGAAGATGCCGGAGGTGGAGATGATGTTGGAGGAGGTGTAGTTGTTACTGGCGGTGGCGAGGATGCAGGAGGAGATTGCGGAGCTTGTGTATTCGGAGCCGGCGGAGCCTGTGTATTCGGAGCTGGTGGTGCCTGTGTATTCGGAGCTGGTGGTGCCTGTGTATTTGGAGCCGGCGGAGCCTGTGTATTTGGAGCCGGCGGAGCCTGTGTATTTGGAGCCGGCGGAGCTTGTGTATTTGGAGTTGGCGGAGCTTGGGTATTTGGAGTTGGCGGCGCCGGTGAAGATCCGGGAGCTTGACCGCCGACGCCGGCGACGACAATGCAGATCAAAGCCAATATCACCGCCGGATTTGTAGCCATTGTCGCACTAAAATGTAATGAGAAGGAGGTTTGAGGAGGAGGAACCGGAAGGATTGTTTATATAGGAATGTATAAAGCGGGTTTAAAGCTATAAAGAAGTTTTTGTATGGTAAGAAACCGTAGAGGAGTAAAAGGGCAGGTATCTACTCCCGTACCAGGTTGGAAGTTGTGACTACCAAATGCAAAAGCCTGTAGATCCATCGGCTACGTTGTTAGGTGGGCCCCACTTGCCTTCGTGATTTCATTTATTTATGACAACAGTTGAAAACAAATTTTTAACCATTAATACGATGATTAAGGTTAATTCCGAATGATGTTATTTCTTGGGTGAATTTCATATTGATCAAGGTAATTAATGATGATCCATCATTGTTTAAGCAAGTTTATAGCTACACAGTACATACTCTCTCGTTCTATAGACTACGGCCTTGTTCTATTCAACACAAATCTAATACAGATTTTTTTAAAATTTTCTCCTTCAGCATTTATAACCATTCATTCAATTATTTAATATATTTTTCTTAAAATTCAATTATATATTCAATACGTACATCATGAAAATTAATTTTATCACCAAAAGCACATACCCTACATATACAATTTTAATTGTAGAGATAATAGGTAGACAAAGATTATAATGGAAGTAATTTGAATGAAAAAAATGTATTTACAATGTTTATAGGATTATTGTGGTGATTCAACAATTATTGATTTAAGCGGGTGTCAAATAAATCGATGATTGCATAATTGCTACAATAGTTACGTAAACTATTATTATTTGTAAAAATAGCATAGTCCCATCTGAATATTATAATTATGAAATCTTCACTTAAAATTCGTATTAAATCTCTGCGTCTCGTATCATTTATGTATATTTTTTAATAGTACATATAGAATAATTTCTTGTTCTAAACCTACTCATT
The DNA here is from genome assembly GCA_018223645.1 of Jasminum sambac. NCBI lineage: Eukaryota > Viridiplantae > Streptophyta > Magnoliopsida > Lamiales > Oleaceae > Jasminum > Jasminum sambac. The sequence goes on along the minus strand of CP073648.1, from coordinate 21,837,686 downwards.
ATTCTTTGTTTGATGGTTTTGTTTGTTTGGTGTTGATAGTTATTGTTTGTCTGATGACTTTAGGAAGACTAATATCTTTTCAAGATTTGTAAATAAAAGCCATAAAATGTAAAAATTATTTAAAAATGAGAAACTTAAAAGTTATATTAAATTTGCCGTTCAAAATGAAACTTGTTGAGCGAATGAAATTTGAAGGAGAAGTTAGTTACGTAAGCATGATCAAATAAATACAAAGTAAAATTTATAAATTTTGGCCAGATCCATAAAATGTGGATAAAAATTTAAAAGTGTAAGCAAACGAACTTAAAATAAAATTTGACTAAATTATTAGCAGCAATTAGGCCCATCAAACACGTACAAAGCTCTTAGTAACTTCAAGTACTTCAATTTATATAGATTAGAAGAAGCCCCAAAACTATGGTAAGCTTCGAGTGACTTCAAAATGGAGCCATTTAAAATAGCAGTAATGATCTAGTGCACCTGGGTGTGCTATAATTATGATATTCCCGGGTATTTTCCGATCATATACGACATCCGTTGAAAAAATCAAAACTAGATCCAGAACCAACAAGGCGAGGCAAAACTCCAATAGTTCAAAAATTTTTACGACGATGCTGTTCGCCACCAGTCAAAATTTTTGCCACAGTCAATATTTTTGCCGCGGTTCGGATCACGTGTTTATCAAATGAAAACATATCATTTTATGTTTATAAATCAACATGAAACACTCATTTTTCTATGGTTTCCTGCAGTTTACTAATAACATAGAATCTGTATATACTTTAAAAAGTACAAATACAGATACTTACGGTTAGTATGTTGTAAGAATCTAGCACAAGTGGTTCATTTTAGAACTTACCATAATTCGTCCCACCAACCATGAAAAGATTTTGTACAATCAACTTATACATATATATATCAAATAACACAATTATTCAATTATTCAAATAAATATATCAAATAAAGACTAATACATTTTAAACTTGGTTGTTTTTATGCGAATTGACGGACTAACAACGTGAAATACAATCTAGACAATTACAAAATTGAACGTTTAATAACCATAGAAAGAATCCAAGTAAAACTAGCAACAATACTAACAATTGATAGCAAAATATCACAAAAGAACAAAACCGAAATCAACTTCTCTTTTCCAAATAAATGGTTAGCACTTAGCAACAAAAATTGCTCGATACCAAATAATGGACAAATTGACAGATCTCCTCATCTTTTAACATGGAAAATTTTCTAGTATCACTAAAACGTTATTCTCTCAGAATCAGATCAATTTTCGGCATAACAAGAACATATTTTTAGCGCATAGTGGTGTGAGTTTTCAAAAACACGAGAATTCATCATTAGGTTTCTCATATCCTTAAACGTACTCCCTCATCCACTCTCATACAATTTCACTTAAAACAAGGATTTGTACAAGTATTCACCTCTTTGTGGGTGGGATCCATCGCACGGGATCTACCTGCATGGGATAGTGGGGCAACCACCAACTGCAGTCCAGTGTAACTCATAGACAAGGTAAAATCACGTAATCACTATCTTCATTCCATTAGACGATCTAACATGCATAATAGTGGGTACCATTTTTTCTCCTTGCAAAAAATCAAATCATCTCTATGTAGAAACGTAGTTGTTTTCTTTTTACTCTTGTTAGCCGTACTGGCTCAACATGCGTGACTTAAAAGGAGGATCAAGACAGCTCAAAAATAATAATAATAGAGGAAGAAAGGCGAAAGAAAGTTGCCATCATAGCGAGCCTGCACAACAAACTAATGGGTCCAAATTAGTGATTAAAGGTGACACGTAATCGATTCCTAGGCTTGGTTTGCTTAATTGGTTTGAAAAGAAAAAAGCTCCACTCACACTGATCACTTGCTTGAAAACCAATTCATGCACCTTCCCTTTTCTCATCATTTCCCGTAACCAACCAATCATTCATTTCATTTCCACAAACAACACATCGTCAATGTAAAAGGGGGTGTGGTATTTATTTTTATCACTTCTAAATTTAATAGTTAAATACTGCTCTAACACGCCATTATATTTATAGGAGAGACATCGACAATAACACTTTTAATCTACTTTTTTTTGCACAATTAGACCGATTTGAGAATTTCACGGTTCAATGTAAATAGATTTTTTATTATGTTACCAATGGTTTTGAACAAGCGAGATGATCTCAGAAATAGACAAGGCAAATCTGGTGCTATAGGCCGACACAAAGGCAGACAGGTACTGCAGGGGCGACCCTAAGGTGTTGAGTTTCTTATACGAAATTTGATATTTAGGGTTTTTTTTCCCCTTTCTATGAGTTCACTGTTTGGGAGCTCTTTCCGTATCAAAAAAAGAAAAAGTTTAAATTGGGACTTTAGGCAGTTGCATGACCTCAAGACCGCTTCATGGGTCGTTGCTCCTTCAATGCTGATCCGATAGTTAGATTCTACATATTGTATTTACACAATTGAAGTTTCCTAGATTTTCATCATATGATATAGATCGACTGATAGTTTGTATAAAGAAGGGTGAGCAATTTGTTATTGTAAAGTTATGGAATCATCTGATCTAAAAGCTTAAGTTGATAGATCAGTTCCAATTTAGATTATTTAATAACTATCCTCAACACGCCCCTCACGTGTAGGCGGGATTTATTTTTCCGAAATAAAGCCTAACACATGCACAATTCATTTTAATTGGGTGGCGGTGGTATTCGAACTCAGGACCTCTGTCTGCTCTGATATCATATTAAAGTTATGGAACCATCTAATCTAAAAATTTAAACTGATAGATCGGTTCTAATTTAGATTATTTAATAACTATCCTCAACAATTACTAGCATTTTATTTTATTATTTTGAAATTAACATTCTCCAAGATGTATACATGAATAACACTTTAGTTGTCAATTTAATTGGTGCATGAAATCCAATGTAATTATAGCTTTTTTGTTGGTATTTCACATCACACATGCTCTTGCGTCTAATAACTTAATAATTAGCTTCTATGAATAAATATGTCCCATTTTCTAGTATTTTTAAACTCACGTCTACTCATTTTCATAACTTTTTGAATTTTTAATTAATTGCAGATGTAAAATTCATTTTCTGTACAAATCCAGAAATAAAACCGTAACTAATTAACCTTGTACGAATCAAATTCCCAATTGGCGTGGGTAGAAAGGGATAAAGACATTTGGGTCCAACAATCATTTGCGCCCGCTGATATTACCGTCTACCTTCCTAACGCTGTATTGCATTTTCTCATATAACAACTCTTTTCTATCATTTTCAAATTTTCACCTTTCATTTCTTTTTCTTTTTCGTCTTTTCTATATTTTTATTTTTATTTTTTAATACTAATCCAATCTACTTTACCTAGTTAACGTGTTGGATCTTTGTTTGGTTGAAATTTATAGAGATACATTAATGACATTAATTATTAATTATTGGTTCACATATGCACGTATCTAGTACTAAAAGAAATTTATCAAAAGCCATAATATTAACGTAAGTATGGGCTAAGATATGAAAAGTTTTGAGTAAAAATTGTTTAATTATGACCAAATTAGTTTGATAAATTTAAATGTGAGCCCAAATAAAAATATAGAAAATTAAAGTGCAAATCATGTGATTTATTGAAAAATGAGGATTAATTTGCACATGTTTAACAATTATGCATTCAATTGCAATTGATAGTTATTGATGATAAGGGTAATTTTCTCACAAAATAATTTACTAGTTAATGGTCAAATTAATAGTTTTTCTAACTCAAGGACATTCAACGTAACTTTTGAAAGATTAAAGACCTCGATTAGGAGTAGGCATTTCAAGTTCGATTTTCGGATATTGAACTACTTGGAACAGAACCACAAATTTTGATCTTATGAAAAATGGAACCGTTTGGTTCTTTTCGATTAAGATATCCACGTAGGTTTGGTTCAGGGTATTTTATATTTATTATTTTATTATCAAATTCTCATAAAAATATAAAGCATTGTCACAAATATGAGTGTATAATAGTGTAACGTTCAAATATTATACGTTATTTATTTTTATTTTTAGATATTTGTATTCTACATGTATTATTTTATTATCTATAAATTCAAAATTGATGCTGAAAGTATTTACATGATAATTAATTTACTAGAAAACATATGTGAAAATCGATATTTTTGGATTTTCGGTTCAATTTTCAGTTTCCTATTTTTCGGTTCCATTTCTTAATTTTTTTAAAGAGCCGCTTGATTTTGGTTTTTTCAGTTCAATTCCGGATTTCCGGTCCTATTCGTTCAGTGCCCTTTTTTTGTCCACCCCTAAACTTGATTATCAGACTTTAAAAATTTAAGACTGAGAGCTTGTTTGATTGGGTGTAAAGTTGATGTGCGCGGTATTCCGTGTAAAAATGTATGGTTAATATTATTTTGGGAAATATGTGTATGATTGAAAATGAGTATGAAATTATACGAAATTGCGTACGTATAAATTTATTGTGAAAAGAACAAGCCCTTAATGGCAACAATCCCAAGGGTAGAGACCCGTGATGAGTATTATGAATCCCTATTATCAAGGGCTTTTTGGTAAATGACCACGGAACAGAAAGAGGCGGGTTTTACTCGAGTCACTCGACGGTTTAGACGCCAATCCTTCCCCCACCGCCGCCTCATCTAGTCATCTTCGTTCAAATTCCAATGATTTGCAGTAATTTTCCAATTATTCTCAAAATATGGCGGTTTCCCTGGGTGCTTTGTCGAGCTTCTTGCCAAATCAAACCACGCTGTTAGTGAGAAGATCGTCCACTGTTACTCTGTTAGGCTAGCTCCTGCTAGTCTGCGCACAGTGAAACCAGTGACGCTGGTTGCCGCATCGAAGTCGGACGCGGAGAACAACAAGCGCGGTGGGAGGGGCGTAGTGGAACCGCTACGAGTAGCTCCGGAGCTGCAGGCGTTTCCTGGCGGCCTGTCCGAAATCACCGTTACTCAGGCCCTTCTAGAGATTTCGGTTTACTTTAAGCAAAACGGCCTTCTGGTTATCCGGTATATATACCTACATTCAGAAAATGCTTGTATAATTTACATTAAGCAACACGGCCTTGAGTTTTTCTTTGATTTAGGATATATTTCTTGGGTTTATTTTAAATCTAAAGTTTTCCTCCATGTATGTTGCTGTGTTGTGATTTGAGGTTTTTTTTTATCACTTCCCTGACGCTGTGATTTGGTTTCTGCATGTTTTCCCCCAATCTTCTTTGCTTTGTTTGGTTGCTTGTATTTTGTTTCTTAAGTCTGATTTTGAGTGAATTTCTGCAAGTTTTCCCCCAATCTTGTTGTTTAACACTTGGATTTAAAGTATAAGAAAATTGTTTTGAATCTCGATTACTATTTATGACTGAGGAATTGAGTTCTTCATGATTGAAAATTGCTCATGAGCTTATATTAGGTGCATTTATATATCATTTGTATTACACGATTGCTGAAGTTGATGCATTGTAGATAACGGAGATAAAGTTGAGAGGCAAACAAGTAGCTAATTTTGTAAGTGGGTTTATTGTGTTAATCTACATAGTTACATGGAGGTTAAGGGAGGAGATAGAAAATACGTTTTGTCAAAAGGAGATTTTGATTTGCATTTTATCGATTATGAAAACTTCCATCCCTAAGGTATGCCTATGGATGGTTCATAGCTTTTCTGCAGAAGTTTCTTCAAGCTGACACTGACTCTTTAATGTCATTTACTAGGTATTTTCCAAACTTGCTGCACCAATATTTAATGATTGTTTACACATTCATCAGCATTTCTGCAAGGAAGACTAGTACGCCGAGGCCCTAGTGTCATCTGTAAAATGATTACCCTCGGATTTTTATCTCATATGCAGGGTTTATTAGTGTTCATGTGAGCAATAAAGTACATGGGATCAATGTCATTTGATACTTGGAATATTTTGTGGTGCATTGGTATTTTGATCTCCTGAGCTCATAATGTTGACCGGTTGTCATGCTGATTTCCTTCTGCTTGCAAGCTTATTGCAAAACCTAATAAACTAAGAGCATGTTTGACAAAGACAATAAAAAACCACTTTTTCTTGTGCTCATTGTCACCCACATGTTTTATGTGCTTATAGGCTTATTGGAAAGCCTGCACCTTTTGATGATTCTTTAGCAGCATGATATATAGCACATGGCTGAAATCCAAGTGGTTGTTCTTCGTTTCGATTGGATATTGTCAAGCATGCTTGATATACAGTCAATATTATGATACCAAAACAAGATTATGTTCTCCATTTTCTTCCTTTAACTGCTGTGATGAAACTGACTTGACCTGAATGACCTCTCTTCTTTAGGATCCTGCGAAGGAGCATGTCATCATCTGTGATGAGAATCTGAAAGAAAATTTTGGAGGAAGGGATCGTTTTGACTTCATCCAGAATGCTGGCTTGATCAGTCCAACCAGTCAACTTGACTTCTTCCAAGGAGACCATTCGGTTTTGTAAACATGCCCGTTTCATGTTGGTTTATGATTTGACATAATAAGGAAATTTTAATTTCTTTTTTGTTTGACAAGCATGATGCTTTATTGTCAGGCTAATCTTAGTTTTTTCCCCTTAATTCGAGAAGAGGGATGTTGCTTCTATGATTTTGTCTGTGCAAATTTCTAGACATAACATTTCCCATTTCTCGTAAGTACAATAATTATAAGATTGGCAAAATTTTACAAAATTCTGTTCTTAATGTTAATTGATATAGATAAACACGTGCATGCACATCAATCAACATGATTATTAATGATGTTGCAAATTTTATCACATCAAGAGATCCGTTGATTGTATATTTTTTCCTCTATAATCATCACTCCAACAGAATTTGCTCACTAATCTCTCAGACACAGACACACACACACACACACACACACACACACACTCACGCACACAAGCCTTCCATTTCTGCAGCTAAAGATGAGCTGGTGGTGGGCTGGAGCCATTGGCGCTGCAAAGGTAAGTAACAACACATTCATCTACAAATATTTCCATTTGTACTTTCTATATATTTAACTGATCCAATGATTCCTCCAAACAGAAACGACTCGGCGAAGATGATGGCCCACGAAATCATCAAAGCGCGGCGCTAATAATCGGGGCGACCGGCATTGTCGGCAATAGCTTATCAGAGATCCTTCCCCTACCTGACACTCCCGGTGGGCCATGGAAGGTCTACGGGGTGGCCCGCCGCCCCCGAGCACCGTGGAGCGACTACAATCCGGTTAATTACATCCAATGTGACATATCAGATCGCAGCGAGACCAAATCAAAGCTCTCTGTTCTCACAGAAATCACCCACCTGTTCTATGTCACCTGGGCTAGCAGATCAACAGAGGAGGAAAATTGCCAAGTCAATGGGAAAATGTTTAGGAATGTTCTTAATGCATTGATACCCAATTGCCCTAATTTACAGCATATCTGTTTGCAGACTGGAAGGAAGCATTACACAGGACCTTTTGAATCCTATGGTAAAATCAAAACCCATGATACTCCTTACCATGAGGATTTACCCCGATTGAATTTCACGAATTTTTACTATACTCTCGAGGATATTTTGGTTGAGGAGGTAAAGACGAAGGAAGGATTGACACTGTCTGTTCATCGGCCGGGGAATATTTTTGGGTTTTGACCTCATAGCATGATGAATTTAGTGGGGACCCTTTGTGTGCATGCAGCCATTTGTAAGCATGAAGGAAAACCATTGAGATTTCTGGTTCTAAAGTTGCTTGGAATGGTTACTCTGATTGCTCTGATGCAGATTTGATTGCTAATCCTTATGCCAAGAACGAGGCGTTTAATGTGAGCAATGGTGATGTGTTTAAATGGAAGCATCTTTGGAAGGTGTTGACTGGTCAATTTGGGGTTGAATGTGGAGAGTACGAGGAGGGACAAAAACTGTCTTTGCAGAAACTAATGAAGAATAAAGGGCCCGTTTGGGATTTGATAGTGAAGGAGAATGGATTGACGAGTGTGAAGATTGAGGAAGTTGGTATTTGGTGGTTTGGAGATATTATTCTTTGGAATGAGTGCCCATTGGATACGATGAGCAAGAGCAAGGAGCATGGTTTTGTGGGATTTAGGAATTCGAAAAATTCGTTCATTTCTTGGATTGACAAAGTAAACGCAAGCAAGATCGTACCTTAATTTGATTTTTGCGCATGTTGGCATGTCTTGAAATGGAGAAAATACATTGATAAATGCTTGATCTTCTCACGAAGTCAAACGAGGTGTCTTGAAATGGAGAAAATACATTGATAAATGCCTGATCGTCTTACGAAGTCAAACGAGGCAGTTTCACAACAAAAACGAATGAAAAGGGTTTTGCTTTGAGAATAACTCTGTGATGGGATCTTTCGATCATGCATTTTGCAATTAAGATTGATTAAGAGATGATGATGATCAGATGATGAAAAGGAAGCAAGATTTGACCTTACTGAACACATGCATAATAGCTTCTAATGCAGTTGCCATAGTCTATCATACTTACAGAGCTTGTAATTAATCATTACATAGTCTATCATAATAGCTTCTAGGCCTGTAATTCTTAATTTGCATATCTTTTCCGGACTCGCAGCTTGTAATTCTTAATTTGCATATCCATTCTGGACTCGCAGTCTAGTGCAAACTGCTTGCACTAGATAGTGTATGAATCAAACATCTTGCTTGATGAAGTTTTGTCCTATAAATAGTATTTGCATTGTCATAGAGCCGATCTTTTCACTTTGTCAGAATTACACAGGAAAATGTCGATAGGGGCACAAGAAGATGCCAGTAGGGGCTCTTGCATAAATCAGGTCCTATGAATGAATCGACTTTCACACCAAACAAGGATTCCACTCATATCATTCTGCGAGGACTAAATCATCTTTAGTATTGTTAAGACTCTCCAAGAAAAGAACATAACATAACATAGTAGATTCTAGGATGATAAAGGTCATTATAACGTCTCAAAGTTATATTCATTCTTTAAATCCTTGGCTAGTTTAGTTACAACTATACCTCTACGACAATAAGGGCAGTCTCCACAACTGCGTATCCATGGATGCAAGCAGCAAGGATGAAACCTATGCTCACATGGTAGACAAATCAGCTCGTCTCCCTCACAGAAGCTCTCTAAGCATATGCTGCACTCCCTTGATGTTGCCAATGCCACCTCCTGGCCTTCGTCTGGGACACTGAATTTCTCCACGGGCAAATGGTTGAACATTTCTTGAGTGAGTCCAGGAGGTCTCTGGCATGTTTGTTGGTTTGTGGACATTAACCAGTCTATGGAAATTTCAGTTTCCCAATCTCCAACATCAATGAGATGAAAGTCGTCCCCGATTGGACAGTCACCTTGATGGGCTGCAGATGAACTCCTGTTGCTTCTCCTGTAATGAAAAAAGTGATGGGCACCAACAAATAGTGGCTTGAGATGTTCAATTAACATCGAAGTTTCAGGTTAAATAAAAAAAATTGAAACTAACACAAGCTCAGTTCTACACACTCCCGATCTGGCGCAAGCTGCTTGCACCACATTTGGTGCACGCAGCTGATATAGCGCAATTCATCTATACCGCATCAGCTGCTTCCAAACTTGCTGAGCATAGTTCAGGTTGCTCTACGCTACAAACAGCTTGCACCAGATGGAGAGTATAGTTGTATATATTATTTTTTCAGCCGATTATGAATTATCTGAAAAGTGGAGGAAGGAGGGGGAAAGAGGGTACTAACCTACTTCCATATGAAGTGACACCACTCAATCTTTGTAGAAGCCTTTCTCTTGCAAGTAATACAGCTCCGGGAAGCCTTCCATTTCCACTGAGCATCAGCCTATCTTGTAGATTGTTTCCATTTACCAACTGACTGGCATTTCTTGGTGCAATTTGGGGGGTACCTTGATCAAGTCGACTCGATTCACGTTCCTAAGCATGTCAGTGAAAAGGAATCAATTAGTAAAAACAATTGAGAGCAAACATGGGTCCTGCCCAATTCCATTTTCACAGTATAAAGAGATACAAAATGATAAAAACAGGCTATAGAATGAATGGATCTGTCCATCTAGTGTTCAGCAATATGGATAATCAAAGAAACGTAGTGCATGTCTGGTTGGCGATTAAATTATAAGTGATTATGAGTGGTCGTTTTGCCATTTTGTGAATAAAATGGGTACTGGTTGTCGAGTCTCAAAGAATAGGTAGATAAAAAGTATGATTGACTCAGAGGTGATTATAAAATAATCACCAACCAAAAATGCAACAGTTATCTACTTAAAACAACAAAAGATTTGGTGCCAATTTTGCATTGAAAAAGATTAGGAGCACTAGAAATTGATCAGCTTAAAAGATTAGAAAAACACACACATGTTCTCAACAAAGGACAAAATGGTTTAAACGGAAATAGGCCAATAACAATAATCATCACTTGAAACATTTAGGGTGTGTTTGATTGGTAAACATTTTCCCGGAAAATGTTAAATCAAGGAAATCATTTTCCAACTTGTGTGTTTGATTGCATTTGTTTTCCGGGAATTCGTTTTCCAGGTACAAGTCCTTAAAGCACAAAAACAATGATTTTCCTGGAAAACTCAATCCAAGAAAATGGTGGGAATCGATTTTCCGGGAATTCGTTTTCCGGGATTTCCTTTTCCTGGAATCCCATCAAACACACCCTTACTGAAAGTAAAAGAAAGAAACAGAAGATAAATTGTTTGAATCCTTCAAACAAAGATGAGTATCATCATATACTTGTCAGAAATAAATTAGAATAGTCAAGAAACTCTGCTTATAAACGAAAAGACCATATTCAATATTCCCAATGCATATTTTAAATGGTTACTATCCTTGGAGGATGAGACAGCAAAGAACAGATTACATTGAAAATGATAATGAGTTGATAAGAATGACACCAGTTATAGATACATTACCTGATAAATAATTGACAAGTTTTCTGGCACGTTTTACTAATGCAGAGAGAATGTAACTTTAGTTCACATCATTATCAAACTCCATTGAAAAAAAAAACAACTATAATCACAAAATCACACAATAATCTAATACAATATAATTATATAAATAAGGGAAATAAGTGATACGTCTTACTTGAGGTGGATAAGAGAAGCGGCGGAGAGGATGGCGTCCAGACTGATGCAAATGGCGGCGAAGTACATCACATCCCTCCAGGTCGAGCCTATCACGGCGAGTACTACTATTATGATGATGGTGAAGGTGGGGGTGGTCGGAATTCCGATTCCGGCGATAACTCCGATCGAGGTTAGAAGAAGAAGAATTTGATTCCAGGTCAAGGTCCAAGGAACTGGAATTCCGGCCAAAACGTGACCTCCGGGTGTAAAACAGTTCCGAAGCGCTCGTCATACAATACAAAAGCTAAAATTTCAAAGTAACTGATAAAAAATATACGGAAACAAATCTTTTCTCCTTATTAAATAAGGCGATTGATGTATGTCAATTTATGTACCGAGAATTGAGAAAAGTGCAGTAGAAAAGAAAAATTGCGATTGAGGTAGATGGAAATTTCAGTTGCGAGGAAATGCGGTGGGGAAGAAAAAGGGGAGAAAAGAGAGAGTAATGCCATAAATAAACATTGAATAAGATGTGATGGATATTTATGAGTTAGAGGCTTGTTCCGTGCACCCCCGTGCACCCCAGTGTGCCATAACTATAATACGCTCCGATGATTTTCTACTCATGTTCGATCTCCGATTTGAAATCCGAAATTGAATCTAGATTCATTATGACGAGATGGAGCTCCGGTAATTTTTTCAAAATTTTTGATACTGTTAGATGCCGTGGGGCCGGTCAAACGTTTTGATCAAATTTTAACTTAAAATTTGGCCAAAAGTTTAACCTACTTACTAAGATCCAACAAAGGCAAAATTTTGAAAAAATTATCTAATCTATCTCGTCGTCTTTGAATCTTGATCCTGGCCTCGAATTTCAAAACGAGATCGTATGGCAGAATCACCGGTGTGCCCGTGCATCAAACAATACCAGCAGATTCGGTGCCGTGTCAGACACCCGGTGATTTTCTAGTCCGTCGACCACCGATTTGAAATCTGAATCGAATCTAGATTCATTATGGCGAGATGGAGCTCGATAATTTGTCAAAATTTTTTGGATATCATGCCGTAGCCGATCAAACTTTTTGGCCAAAATTTAACTTAAAATTTGGCCAAAAGTTTAACCGGCCCCACGGCATCCAACAAAGGTCGCAAAATTTTGAAAAATTACCGAGTCTCCGTCTCATCGTCATTGAATTTAGATTTGATCTCGACTTCAAAGCGAGATCGATACCAAGAATCACCCGGTGTGTCAGAGTTACAGACACCCGTGCACCGGAACAATACCATTATGAGTTATGACTGTTTTGACTATTTATTGCACTTATTTGATGGTACAGAAATGTTCTCTAGCCAACAGTAACATGCCAGTAACATGCCGACACTTGAAATTTTTTTTTTGAAGATATTGACTTCAAAGACACCTCAGAAATGAGGGAGGGGGGCGGGGCGTGGGTTTTGGAGTTGTGGAGCCCACACCGATTCTCCCATCATAAAAAATAATCACGTATTATTTATCTTATAAATATTTTAAAAAACAAAAAAAAGACAATGATATGACGTCCTATAAAGATATCACGTCACTATATTGGCGACTTATACTGTAAATTTATTGGCAACAAAACATTCACATTTGCAGAAATGTTCTCTTGCCAACAGCAAAGGGTAATAGTCAAAGAATGATAGATGCTGTCTTTTATTTTTATTTTTATTTATTTTTTATTTTTTACTCTAGGGAATTGATATAAATTTTTATTTTACTCAAGACAAATTTTTGGATTGAACCTGTGTTCATGTGCCATTATTTATGCTTAAAAATTGATTAATTTTGAACTTTTTAGATAAATACTAGTGAGAATTACGAGACGTGTGGATAATAATGAGTGATGATGTGAAATGTGATTGATATTGATGCTTGATTTTGACTTTTAGTAGTATATAATTTTTAGACAAATGCCTTCGCAGTTGTTTGACAAAGTTAACTGCCATGATATCCACATTGCCTAACACATCGAGAAGTAAACTGCCATCGTATGCTAGTTGACGAGCACACCGAATCCCATTAGAATCGGCAACCACCACACATCTACATTCACCGACACACCGAATCCCTCCCGCATGGGCTTTAAACTAAATAAATACAACACATGTCTCTCTACTGAATAAATACAACGCACATCTCTCTACTGATTTTAAAACGCTTCCTCATTAAACTAAAAACAGAATTCAAAAATTTAAAAATGCTTTCTCAAATCTAAAAACACACAGCTAGACCTGGTCATGGTTCCGGTTCCAAACCAAAACAGTAGGTTTGGAACCGGTCAAAACGGGAACCGGAACCAACCGACGGCCAGTTCCGGTTCGGTTCCACTTTTTTGGAACCGGACCATATTTTTAAAAAAAAATCATTTTTTTCTTTTAATTCTTTTACTTCTTTTATTCATTAACTATAAATATCCCACATTCTTTCTATTTTTTTCACACCACAATTTTCAATCTCTCAAATATTAGTTATCATTCTTTGATTTCTTTCAAGTTTCAAGTTTCAATTCAAATTTCTACTTACAAATTATAAGTTACATTATTACAATCTTACAAATTTCTACATTTGCTTTTAAATTTCTACAATGTACAATTCCACATGTAATCTTTATATTTTCAATTCTTATTATTACACTTTCTAAGTTTCTATGTTATATTTTTATTTTATTATACTAAATTCAAACCTTATATTATGTTAACTTTAAAAAAAAAAATTGGTTAGGGTTAATTGGTGAAGGCCCTTTAAAAAAGAAAATGGGAACCGGCGGTTCGAATCGAAACCGCTAGTTCCAAAACCGAACCGGAACCGCCGGTTCCAAAACCATACTGTCTATGGTTTTGGTTCGGTTCCATTTTTCGAAACCGGGAACCTGCGGTTTCGAAACCGGAATCGCCAGTTCCGGGATCGTAGCCGGGTCTACACATAGCACACTTCTCTTCTCTCAACAAGCACACTCGCTAAATTCTCAACAAGCACTTCCTCACGTTAAATTCTGCACTTCCTCACGTTAAATTCTCTACTGATTCTACCGAAGTCAAAACTTCTGCTCCCACACAACCGATTGGAGACTACTTCTACCTCTCAATCCTATTGCAATTGGTTAGTGAGTCACTATCTTCTCTTTAATTATGTATGTGTCATTGTGTGTGTTATTCCCCTTTGGTATGCCTTTTTTATGGAGTTTGATAATTCAAAAGAATATATTTTTTATGTTCTTTACACAAAATTTATAGTTAGTTCCATTGTAATTTATCCTTTTCCCTTTTCTAAAATATTAGTAGGATACGTACACCACGAAAAGAAAAGCATATTATATTTACTGCTGATTTTTTCTCTAGACTAGATGGTAGATTTATTGATTCACTATACTCATCAGGTGGATTGGCCATAACACGAACTTACCATTTACCTTTAGTAATATTAATAATAAGTATAGGTGTAATTTCATGTTTGTTTTTAATATAATGTGTGAAATCCTTTTAGGCTAAGGGGTATTCATCAGTCCTACAGCTTTGAAAAGAAGTTGAGCTATTAAAAAACTTTATAAAACAATAAAATGTTGTGAAAAGGTTTTAAAAACTTGACGATCCATGAAACAAAATAAAAAATATGGAAAACAATAAGAAACTTTAACACCAAGGTTAATTTTCAATTAAATGTTGAGTTTAATTCTATTTTTAACTTGATATTTTATAACATTTAAAAACATTACTTTATCAAAAGCATTGGCGATCAAACATTACTCTTGTTTTTTTAAACTAGGATCTTAACTTTTATTAGTTGTCCCTTGATCCCTGAATCTATCTTTTGTATTAGTTTATCTAATGGTTCTTGTTCAAATCCTAATGTACAATGAGAAAGAGGTCTACTCTTGAATTTTTTTCAACCTGGAACAAGATGGTTCGAGGAAGACAACCTGCTCATGATGCTAATCAGGATGAGCAACGTGAGGACGATGTTCAGATCCGCCAACATATTGACTTGTTGGAACATGTTGCAGTTGGTAGTGTCGTTTCACACTGGCACGTGTTTGAATCACATGCCCGAAAATTTTGGGTCCTTACCCAAACTGATGATTCATCAAGTAAAAGGGATTGTGTTGCTCAAGAAGTTGTGCCAAGCAATCCCAATTGCATGGAAGAACCGACTTTAGTGATGGCATCTGCACATGAATACGCTGCCGAATCATATAATCAACGGGCACAAGGCCTTGCAATAATCGCCAGTGAAAGAAAGAGACAGTTGTGGGATAGCTGGGCACCAAAGGTCCCGAAACACTGGCCGAATCTCAACGTGTTGTTGGACCAACTCCCAGGCTGACCGAGCTGTGAATTGCCCACATATTTCATTTTATTTATTTATTTATTTTTATTTTTTATTTTTGAAGAAAGTTGCAAGTCTACAGAATCGTAAACCTGCTATGATACCAACTTGTAACGCCTTGAGATTTGAGATCCTAGGATGCCGCTTCATTGCTATCATGTCTGATTTTGAAAGTAAATTTTGCCGATACATACCCAACCTCACCCAAACTCACGGGCACGCGCCCGGTAGAACTCTACTGCTGATCACCACCATCATCGCCTTCGTTCGACGGCGACACCACCAGTAGGTGTCGATGAGATCGCTGGCAACATCATAGCCGCCGCTGACCTTTTCTTTTAGCTTCCTTCCATTTTTTCTCCTTTTTTCGCACAAAGAAGAAGCTGGGAGCAAAAGGCTCTTCCTATTGGTAATCATGGTGACCTATGATGTAGAAAAGATAATATATTCAAACTAGTCTTTTTGTAATATAGGTTAAAGGGATTTTAGAAGAACAGATTAAATTTCATTGAAATAATCAGCCATATATAAAGAGGCATTCCTACTCTACTCAGCGACCAACTCTAGGATAATTTACAATCACCAAGGTAAGTGCACCATACACACGGTATATAAGCACACCTAGCGCTGGGCATAAAACCCGCGAAACCGAGAACCCGACTCGACCCGCGCGTTTCGGGTCGGGTCGGGTCGGTTTTTTCCATTTTCGGGTTAGTTTTCGGTTTCAATTCACAAGAAACCGATGCGGGTTGTGTCGGGTTTCGGGTTAGATTAATTTGGATCGGGTAACCGACCTGACCCGACCCGCAGGAGATTAAAATTTAAAAAAAAAAAACCTTACTCAACACCCACTAAAACACCTCGGGAATTCCATATCACAAGTCACAACCCTAAATCAGATTTGGTCTCTCTTCTCAGCCGCCTCAATCGAATTCCCCTTTCGACCTTTCCCTCTCGTCGATTCATCGAGAAGGCGTCCACCCCACCGGACGTCCAAACCCACCACTATCCACCCTGGACGACGCCGTTTCACTCAGGTGACCATCCCTCGGCGAAGTTTACATCGTAGCCTCCGTCTCTCCTTGGATCTCAAAGCCACATAGCAACCACCGGCCCACCAGTAAGTACTAATTGCCGACGTCCACCCCACCACTATCCACCGGACGACGCGTTTCAGCTCCGATGACCATCCCCTCGCTGAGTTTGCATCGTAACCTCCGTCTCTCAGCTTCTTCTTCTCCTTGGAAACTTTCGAACTTGGAAATGGATTTAGGTCTGTTTCAATTTTTGTTTGATAATGTGATTTTTTTTGAATTTTTTTAGACTTCGGAAAAAGAAGTTTTGTTGGGAAGCTGTCAACTATGAAGTGTGGAGTTTTGATGTTATAGGATGTTTGGGTGTATCATGTATAGCAAGTATCCCTCTATCCTGCTCGGTTGATTAATCTGCTGTGTGAAAATTTCATTGATGTTGGATTTCTATCCTGGTTTGAGAAACTTGTTCGAGCATGGTTTCCTGGAAAAAAAAGACCCGAAACCAACCCGACCCGAGTCGGGCCAGTTCGGTTCAGGTTTACCAGCCGAATCGGTTCGATTTGGTGTATGGTTTGCCAACCCGATTGAACCCGGTTCGGTTACGGGTTGGGTCCAAACCCGACCCAACCCGAACCATGCCTACTCCTAAGCACACCCCCTTTTAGAACTTAATTGAGTGAGGGGAGAAATTAGAGAGAGAAAGAAAGAGTGTTGTTCTTTTCTCGTCTAGATTTTGTGGAGAAGTTGAGAGGATGAGGAAAAATTGTAAGAGAGTTTTTCTCATCAATAAAAATATTCTTCTCTCGTAGTTGTCAGCGGTCAGCTGAACCACGTTAGTTATTAGTGTTTTTATTGTTTTGCATTTGTTTGTGTTTTTCGCTGTGCTGTTCCCAAAAATATATATCTAATCTCAATAACATCAAAGGAAAAAAAATGAGAACCAAATAAGAAACCTAAACAATAATCTCATATCTTTGTCTTAAACATTAGAAATAAAATATAGACTTTGTGTTACACAAATAAAAGATGAAAATCATAGAATCACTTACAGCCCAGTAATGTTTTTTCATTGATATTTCATCCTCCTCTGTGTTTCTTGAAATTGTTCAGAGGATCTTCTCTAGATGTCCCTCTTGAAGCCTTTGTAAAAGTTGAATTCAGTGGAGGCTCATCAAATTCATCAAGAAATCTTTCAATTCTACTCCGTGAAAATACAATCCCACTATGTTTATCCCAATATTTCCCTAAAAAAATTCCGGAAATAATTAAAAAAATATCTAAAAATCCACCGAATTGTACAATTTGTAAGATTTTCAAAATTTGGCTGAGATTTTAGGGATTTGCAATTAAGTCAAGAAAGATTTTCAATTAAGAATTCTATTTTGTAGAAGTTAAAGTTGTCAAAATTATTCTATCAAATAAGGATTTGAGGGATTATGGAAGATTTGCAATGAGGATAAGATGATTCTGGTGAAGATTACTGTCTGTTGTGTTAATTGGGCGATTAGGGATTTGGGGATTTTGTGCTTAGTTGAAAATATAGGCTGGGTCGAGGCATGTACGATGAATAATATTACAATCTACATAATATGTATATAATAATAAATAATGATCCCATTAAAAAATAATAAATAATAATATAAAATATGAAATGAATATTCGACATATTAATGGTTACGATAATATAAGTGTTGTGGTAATAACATTTATTCTAAGAATTCAACGAGTAAAAATAGGAAAGTGAGAGTTGAATAGTAAAGTTATATGACAAAACCTAAATTAAAAATTTAGGAGCAGATTGATGTTTTTTTTTTTTAAACAGGGAAGGAGAAGTGTTTTATGTTAATGACAAATCATGAATTTTGTGAAAGTTAAGGAAAAATTGATGTATTTTATGTTTTTGTTACAGGGACAAGGCAAACCATTGTTTTGTGTAAAGGATACATTGAGATTTGTCCCATAAAAGATAAAATTCTTTGGAATTTGATCATTCATTCATGGGCCTAATTAAACACAATTTCTAATACTCATGGAAGCCCAATTTGCAAAGCTAGTAGTATTACCGTCGGGTATGGATTTTCCAACTCGGATCCGCGAGCACGTATGGTCGTATGGAATCAACGATGTTGGGTCAGTCGAGGTCTTCGACGTACAACTCAATGCGAATTGTAGAAATCACGTATGAAATCGAACCGTCGATGAGAAAAGTGTGCTGGTCCCCTACTTCAGCTACAGTTCGAGACCAATTATCACAGCACAAAGTACAACTGTATCATGCACTCAAATATCTCTGTCACACATGATCACAGCATGAAACAGTGAACTTGACTCCATTGTTGACTTGACTCCATTAGACTCTCTCACCCTCTCTCTCTCTCTCTCTCTCTCTACAACTTTACAACTCCACCATCTGTCTGCTTCTCTCTCTGGACTAGAAATGGCTTTTCCTTCTCTCTTCTCCTTCTTCCTCCCTCTCCTCCTCTCCTTCTCTTCCACATTCTCTGCCAGTATTGAAGGTAAAGATTTATATATATTTTTTGGTTTTTTTGTTAAAAAGGGGTTTTGAATTTTTAATTTTCAAAATAGACGACCCATCTGACAGATTTCTTGTGTTTTAATTTGAATTTGGATTTTAGGGAATGCTTTGCATAAATTGAGAACAAGGCTTTCTGATCCCAATAATGTTCTTCAGAGTTGGGATCCCACTCTTGTGAATCCTTGTACCTGGTTCCACGTAACTTGTGATTCCAACAACCATGTTCTTCGTTTGTAAGATAGATTCTTTCTTAATCCTATGTTGTTGTTCTTTTATGGTATTATCTTGTCTGTTGTTTAACACTAGTATTATTGTAATTATCCGTAGGGACTTGGGCAATTCTAACATTTCTGGAAGTTTAGGTTCAGAGCTTGGTGAACTCAAGCACCTGCAGTATTTGTAATCATCTTCTTAACTCAGATAATTTTCATTAAATATTCAAAATCTAGCTCAGTTCTTGAATCTTGTCTTGTGGGATATAAGGTAAACAAAAAAAATATGCATATATATTATATGGATTGTAGGGAACTTTACGGCAACAACATAGGAGGTGAAATCCCTAAGGGAGTTGGGAAAGTTGAAAAATCTAATTAGCTTGGATCTATATGGCAACAAATTTGAAGGGCCAATTCCCAAATCTATTGCTAAATTGAAGTCTCTTAGATTCTTGTGAGTATAAACCCATCCTGCGTTTGATGAATTATTTATGCACTATTCGATTCTTGAATTCTGTATTGATTCTATGTTTATGTGTAGACGGTTGAACAATAACAAGCTAACTGGATCGATTCCGAGGGAGCTAACAACACTATCAAACCTCAAGATCTTGTAAGTTCTCAGTTGTCTTAGCTGAAAATCTTTTTCACCTTAAATTTTTCTGGTAGCTTATGTTTGGAGATTTTAATGTTTGTAGTGATGTTTCAAACAATGACCTTTGTGGGACTATACCAGTCGATGGCCCTTTCGGAGGTTTTCCTATGGAAAGGTACCTAGGTTTGAGATTGGACTGAATTGAATAGTTAACGAGAATACCTTTATATGTTAATGATGATGATTTCATGCATCTTTTGTTTTATTTTTTCGCAGTTTTGACAACAACAGACTTAATGGGCCGGAGCTGAAGGGACTGGTGCCTTACGACTTTGGATGCTAGGTTAGGAGTCGACTTGCCTTTCGCTCTTCACTAGCTTAGTGATTTGCATATGAAATGGCATAAAATCACAACTAGTCAGCTTTATACATTGTTTTCTAGATGAACTTAAAACAATACCATGTACAAACTATCTATCATTTACAAACAAATGACGCCATGTAATTCTTATTATCTACAAAAATAAGGTTGTCTGAATGAGAACTTGCACCTTCATTTACAGATTGCATAAGCAGTAGTTGAGTGTTGATTTTGAAATCAGAGGTTCCCTTTCTAGCAATGCAAAAATATCTTGGGCCGATATTCTGTGCTCAAAACCCTTTGCAGGTGTAAAAAGATGTTCTTGATTTCCCCATTTTTCCACTGATCATCACACAAAACAGGAAAACGCCTCAACACACAGTCATTCACTGCCCCTAAGATTCAAGCGTGGGATAGACGCACCTTTTCTTAACGATTCTTGATGAATACCAGTTGTAGAATTTTTCTGTAAATTGACATTATTGATCTCAGTTGACCTATCATGGTTTGAACTTAAGCTAGTTTCCTTTTTCTTCGGCTCTGATTTGTCCATAAATTTCCACTTTAATGTGATGTCATTCCAGCCTACGGCTGCTCTGGCTGCTTCATTTGCAGAATGAAGCATCTTACCCACTGTCCTTTTAATTTCGTTCTCCTGAACAAGAACGATTTGAAGAGTGTGTCGGATCAATGTTATGTAATCGAGTTACTTCGGGACTGTAAACTTCTTTGTGGTGAAAATAGAGTCGAAAATCTAATCAAAAGAAAAGAAAAAAAAATTCTCATGACAACTTGACAGAAATTGAAGTAGAACTATCTTGAATATTGCTCAGAGATTACCTGGGAAGGTTCTGTACAATTTATGTCCTTGTTAGCTGCAATTTCTCCCCTGGACTGCATTATATGGAAGTATATATGAAGTGAATCACTTCCATATTCTCCTAGAGAACTCACTATATCTTCATTGAAATAACATAACAAGCTGCCATGAAAGGTTCTTGATTTTACCTCTTTGTCCCGCGTAATCACCTTCTTCCAAAGTTCATAGTTAGAAACGAGGAAACGAGGTTGAAATTCTGATGTCAACAACATTGATCGGCTTCTCCTCTACTGAAGAGTCAAAAGCTTTGTGAACGCAGATTGAACTCAACAATGTCATATCAGTATTAGTTCAATAAAAGCTACTCCCTCCATTCCGATTATATGGTCAACTTTTCCTTTTTGGGATGTTCCGTTTATTTGATCCATTTTTTCATTTACAATTATACCCTCATATTATATACACACTATTAATTAAATGAAAATATTCTAGGAAGTTTGTTTGCATAATTGTTATTTCCCATGCTATTTTTAATCCGTGTGAAAAAATAAAGTGGACCATATAATTAGGACAGAAGGAGTAGAAACTTATATTGACCTGTTTTGACATCTTGATCAAATTACGAATGAGTCCATGCAGTCTCTCCTCTACACACTGAAGAATTAATATAATGAGAACCCCATTAGTGCAACCAAACTCCCAAAAACAGATTATACCCAGTCATTTTCTCACCATTGATAAGCAATGCTCCACATCTTTACCTCTGCTCTCAATTCCAAAATTTGTCACTGTTACAGAGAAGAATAAAACAGTCAACCATAAGTTTACACAAAACTGAAAAATTGAAAACAAAAAAACAGGATGCAAACAAGAAGATGATCAAATCACGTGTATTTAACAGAACTGATTTTCTGCAGTTTTCTCTGTAGGGCACTTCTCTGCAAAATCATGGTGACTTCTTCTTGTGAGGGAACTGCTTTGCTACTTGTCCCAGCCCAGGAAAGCATCTTCTGTTCTTCTTTCTGGCAAAGAGGAATTATAAAAATAAACTGTTTAAACTTTCATATACGAAACATTACAGTGAATATGGATGAGCTCTACCTCTAAATCGACTCCAGCTATTGCAATTACATCATTGCTTAAATCGGTATTCTGTTGGAATTCATCCGCGGGCCTCTGTTTTTTCCTGTAAGTACAGAAGGATGGAATCTCAAGAAATAAATTATCGTTAATGGCTAAAGTTTTGAGCGAAAAATTGAAGAATATTATAACCTAGGTACAGATTCTTGCGTTTGCTCACGATCAGGTCGTCTCTTGGCAGACTTGGCCATAGAAGCTCTAGCAAGAATGAGAATCGAATGTAAATCAATTTGAAAATATAACTGGAATTCTAGGGTTTTCCAAAGGGGATTAATGGAATTGGAAGTACGAAGAAACTGAACGGAAAAGACTGAAGAAATATTTCAGATTCAGGAGTTCACAGAAACATTAAACCCTGGGGCTAATTCATTAATGTGAAATAAAAATAAATAAAAGACACTGAAAATTCTAGGGCTTTGAAAAGGATCGTCGTCCCTTAATATTTTGTATCTTAAAATTTTTGAATTTTATCATAAATTGTCAAGAAATGCATCATGAATGACAGAACCGACCTTATGATGAATTTTAGAGAATATGTTTGTGAGAAAGCTAGAAACGCAGCTTCAACGCTGCTTTATTTCAAAAAATGGCTGTATATAGGGATGTCACGGAGCATGGCGGGCTCCGATGATTTTTTTTTTGTTTTGTGGGGTGGGGTTTGTTTTTGTGGGGGCGCCGCGGGGGCGGGGTGGGCGGGGCTTAGCTCGTGGCTCACTTTAATTAGGCCAAATCATGCCTTCAAAATGGCAACCGAGCTACCTTCGGCTCAACTTGCAAAGTGCGGCAAGCTTTAGTGACCTAGCTTCAAAATAGAACAGTTCAGCTCATAAGAACCTGTATTTTATTGAGTATTTTACTAATTTTTTTTTTTTACTTTTTATCTGTCTCCAAGTTCAAGTGTAGTATAAATTTCACTTTTTTATTTGTTCAAGATAAAACAATCATTTATGTTCAAAATGTAAAAATTAAACATCAAATATTCACCAACAAATACGGGTATTATAGATTCTTCAATTTTTTGAAAAAGGAAATTGTTATTCAGTTCGAGTCGGTTCGGACTTGATCGGGACCGATAACAATCCTTGCGAACCTCATTTTCATAAAGTGAGCTTGACTCGGACTCCAAAAAAGCTTGCTAGCTATTGAATGGAGCCTAAATTTTGGGTTCAGGACTTGAATTCTGCTTAGCTCGTTGACGGAGCTACACATATTTTTCTGTATTTTATGTTTAAAAAGTGAAAAAAGGAAAAGATTGATGAGTTTTCTTGTGAATGAAGAGTTTTTAAAAAAACAAAGACATAAATAGATATACATTTCATATTTTTGTCCTTGTAGAGAAAATTTCAATGGACGTGAAATATAATATGACCGGGTATGTTGAAAGAGATTATTGGGAAAATGATTGGTTAGATGTATGATTGAGGAGGAAAAATATATATTATAAAATAAAAAAAATTATCAAATCGATATAATAAATGGTTGAAAATAATGAGAGATGTAAAAATTATTTTTTGTTTGAAGTTGTAGCTAACAAGCCCTTAAATAAGGTTTAAGTAAAAACAACTATTCCCTCCGTCCCGCAAAAATTGCCCACCAATTATTTTAACATATATTAAGAAAAATGATAGTTAATTAATTAAGTTAAAACATCAAATTTAATATTATTTTTCCATTTATACCCTTATGTATCATTAATTAATTGTTTGAACATATTTTCAATACATAAGTAGTTGAAGGTACATTAATTAGGGGTATTGGTGGAAATGAAAAATTAAATACATGTAAGTGCTATCTTTTTGCAACGAATAAAAATAGTACATTGAATTGTCCTGTAAAAGGGAGTGTACATATTCCAAGCAAGGCCATAGTTACATGATTCAAAATGGTAAAATAATACATAAATAGTACAAAATGAAGTCGTCCAAGGGATGTTCTACTCCATTTTTGAGACTCCCTCTGATGAAATATCAGAAACTTGCTCTGTACTCGATGACGAAACCTCAAAAAGAAGACTTTGTGAAGCTTCCTCTACTTCCCTTTCCACTTCTAACACAATCGGACGGCCTTCGACATCACTATCAGAGGGCAGCTTTGAGGGTTGTATAACCGTAGTACTAAAGCCGGCCCATTTTCTCTCCTTTGCATGAATTATGGTAGGGTAGAGAAGAGACCCTAGCACAATAACGGCCCCACTCACCATGCAAGTCTTTAGTGATGCCAAACACATGACTAGGACGAGCAACAACATGGGAGGTAGACAAAGCATCGTTGCCCCAAATGTTGTCACGGGAACTTTGTAAGGTCTATGCATGTCCGGTTTCTTGATTCTCAACTTAATGAAAGTGGCAAACTCGAGGAGCATTCCTATAGCGTATAGGAAGTTGAGGAATTCAATGATTTCTTGGAAACTCATCCAGGACAAAACAATTACGCCCGTCGCTGAACATAAAATGCTGAATGTTGGCGTCCCATACTTTGATCTGCAGGATTCGCATAAATCCCGTCATGCTAAGGATTATAAACACGCGTTTTTTGACAGATATATGTTCAACCAGCTGATGTGGCAATAGCAGTGTGCTAAGCGTGCCACATCAGCTGTTAGCCTGCTAGAACATAATCTGGCATAAACAGTATCTAAGTGCTACGTCCATATAGAAACTAGGATTACTTCATCAATCATCAATACTGCACTAACGAATTACGACATTACTATGCTATAAATGTCGAACCATCAAAGAAAAACAACTAACCTTGAAGCAAATATAGAAGGGAGCATCCCAATCTCACTCATTCCAAGAAGTTGAAACGCATCACTACTCATTTCAGCTTCAAACAATCCCATATTCGACAAAGCCGCTGCCGCTTGTATCCACCACTTCAGCCATGACCCACCGATCAACATCCCAACTTGAGCAAAATAACCATCACTCCACTCACTAGAATCTGTATCCGAACCTCCCGTCCCCGCAAGAAGAGGAACTAAATAAGAACAAACGACTAAAACTACAGCCCCAAACAGAGCCTTAGGGAAAGTCCTACTAGGGTTCTCAATCTCCCCTGCCATTGTGCTTGCACTATCCCAATAATTAAGATTCCAAAACAGGCTGTTGAAGTATCCTCTCCAGTTTACTTTCCTACGGTTCATAACAAGCCATCTTGTAGGCCTAATTCGTGGAATTGCAAGAATCGCTAATACAACAAAGGGGAAAAGCGAAAAACCAGCAAGCAAAACAGCTGAAAATCCAACAATATGAAGACCTCTATAGTTCATATAAGTCAACAAAACAGTAATCCCTAACAGAGCTGGAATTCGAGCAATCAAATTATCGAATACAGGAAATGAATGCTTCAAATAGTCGAGGAATAATACCGGGTAGAGAGCGTTATCCATAACCCCACTGATCCATTTCGCAAACCCTAATTGAAAACCCCAAAAGGGGCCAAAAGCTGAAGATATCCAGAGAACATAGCCGCCGTTCTCGGGGAAGCTAGTGGATAATTCAGCTGTAATTAGGGCTTCGGGGATGCTCCAGAAAAAGGGGAAAATTAGGAAACCTAACAGAGATAGTAGAGGTCCACCTCCAGCCTTGACTGAATCTTCAACGCCGAAAGGACCACCGGAGACCTCGTAGAAAATTAACGCGATTAACGGTAGAATTGAGAGTTTTGGATTTGGCTTTTGGGTTGATAATTGGTTGATTGCATCATTCACCATTCTCTCGTCGTCCATACGCAGACTAGACGAGAGAAGGTGAATGAAGGACCTCTTTGACTGGCTGAATCCAGATCTTTATCGGTATAATCGGTTGCTGTGAAGAATTATTTGCAAGATCCAAGAAATTTACAAATCGAAAGTGATGTTTGATATGGTGTAGGGCCTGTAGGCGTGGCCAACAACGAACGAGTCAACAGTGGAAGATTGTCTCAACTGTCAAACTGATACAGTTCGGTTCTGGTACCAGCCGGACGTGTCAGTCACGTGTCGACACGTGGGGTTTTCCCAAATCAAAGTTCGGGGTAAATTCCGGTAAGATTGAGGAAGTACGAGGACTGAAATGCAAATTCCCAAAACTTTTCGAAATTTCCCCATACCTAGATCATCCCCGACATTCTTCATTATTCACAGCCAAAAATTGGCTGAGCTCAACGCCAATACTGTTGGCTCATTCTTCCGGTGCCGAACCAATCCGCCTCCGCCGACTCATCCCTGCCGTCGGACAGCCGCCACTAATCAACTATGTCAAACATTGGAGTTTCAACTGAAGGAGACAAACGAAGGAGCCAAGATACGAAACAAAAAAGGCTTCCAATTCCCAGCATGTACACACCATAATTCAATCCAACCACTATAATTCACATCACAAAATTCAATCCAACCACCATAATTCACATCACAAAATCATTCTTAACTGACCTTAAGTCCAAGACAAATGAAGTGAATGAAGGCGGCGGCGGTGGACATCACTGAAGATTTCGAAACATGGTCCACCATCTGAAATGTAGAACTCATGCTGAAAGAAGAAACAGCGTGTACAAAGGCGGCGGCGATGGACGTCACTGTGGGGGTGTCAGCGATTCAACGGAGTCGAGAGTGGGGAATAGATCTCGGTGGAGGTTGGCCTTCGCTTCAAAGAACCAATGAATAGGGTTTGAGGTGTTGAGAACATTGAGAATCTTGTATCTTGCTCCATGAACATTTGAAATCTATTCAAAATTGGCACTAGGTGAAGGTTGGTTAAATGAAGTGACATGGCGCGTCAAGTGGGCGTTCCACGTCAGTGCTGGGAGAATAAGACTCTTTCAGCGCTAGCAAGAGAACAAACTCGTAAATTTTTAAAAAACTGGCCGCTGGAACATATTTTTTGTTCCAATGGTGACGTGTAAGTCACGTGGTGCCATATGACATTTTTTTTGTTGATTTTTTTCTTTTTTCTTTTTTTTTTTTGTCACATGCTGGATATGTCAATGCTAAAACATTAAACATGTTCTATCACTGGGAATTGAACAAACTCAATGATGTTTGGTGGTTAAATGATAGAGTATATTCGATGGCTAGTCTCCTATGAACCGTCTCATACTCTTTTATAGTAGATAAAAAAAATATACTTAACGAGGTACGTTGAGTCTTCATATATTATTTTAGTTCTTATTCCTTAAATTGTCTCATTTATTCAAAAGACTTTCGGCCGTAAATTATTTAAGTACAATAATTGGTGTAATTATCTATACTTTTTGAACAGAACATTTCTTTTTAGTAAAAAAATTTCACTTTAGCCGCCATGAGCCAGAGAAGACTCTTGGTTTCTTAAAGAGTAATTTTGGGGAACAGTCAAAATTGACATATTTTTAGTGATCTTTTGCGTTTTAAGATATGGCGTTGCTTATCTATTTAGGGCTTGTCTGATTCACATTAAAGGGGGGTGATATGATTGAACTTTTTATGATTTTTGATAGATTTTTTATATAAAAGAGGAGAGAGAATAAGTGGAATTAAATGGTAGAAATTAATATAGAAAATGTAGGTCCCACGAAATATGTGGATGTGATTGGTTTGAATAAAACAAAGAATGAATAAAAAAAGGGAAAAAATTGAATAAAATGGACGCTATCACCCTTTAAAATCGAAATTTCGAATTGTGTGTAAATTGGGGTTAAAAATAAGAGATGATTTATTAAAAATTATAAATTAATTGTCAAATCAATATATGTGATTGAAAATTATGAGAGAAAAAAATTGGAAAAATTTAAGGTGAATCAAACAAGGCTTTACTGCGAAGTAAACCATGAGTTGGCATGTCGGAAATGATCTCACACCATCGATGGTGCCATAGTTATGGCACCATCGATGGATTTCGAATGGTCGAAACGCGATTTTGATTAATGACGTGACCATTTTGCACTATTTTTGGCCAAAAATAGTGCCAAAATAAAAATAGTGGCACTATGGCCAAAATACAAACTGACGATGGTCACGCGCTCGGAAAAATTCGAAAAATTCATGAAACTCCCCATCGCCGTGCTGATTCCAGATCTGGTCCCAGATTTCAAAACGGAGGTCGTTTTGACCCCGAAAATGCCATCGATGGTGCCATAACTATGGCACCATCGCTGGTGCCTTATCGTTCCTGGTTTTCATGTGTTACACGAGTCAGTGTTACCTGGTTGCTATAAATTGGTACTTGAGATGCTTTTTTGGTTTGATCTAATTCTTAAATTTGCACTTCCACTTATTATAGGCACGATACTCAAGATTCTAAAAGGAGCGAAGTGTGAAAATGCGGTAACGTTAAGCTTCAAGGCTTGGAAGCCTACACGTAGAAAGATGTCTTCAAATTTTTTATTATTTTAATTATTCCAGAGCGATAAATAAGTTAAAAAAAACATATTTGATAGATTTTATACAAATTTTAATATATTTTTCAATTTTTATTAAAAACTACAAATATTTAGCAAAATACTATCAATTCTTACAATTAGACTATAAAATGAATACAAGTGAAAAATATTTTTTTAATATTTTGGCCCAACTTAAAAAGCAAGTACAAATAATCTTTAAAAAAAAAAACACACACACACACACACACACTTTGATCGAACTAAAAGGTTCGCTCATTTTCACGCCTATTCCTGCCTAGGCGCGCATTAGGCAGTCAAACTTTTTAGTTGACCGCCTTTCTACTATGCAAGGTTTTTTCCTCTCGCCTCACGCCTAGGCGGCGTCTTTTGCCGCCTTTTAGAACACGGATGACACTTCAATATTGATTTTTTTTTTTTAAGATCGGGGCAGGGGTAGAATTCGAGCTCGGGCGCGCTGCCCGACACATGAGCCGCGTTGTCGCTGTGCTACGAGCACGATCCCTCTTCAATATTGATTTTATATTAGAACATCTCCAATAAATTCTTTAAATACAAAATGTTGTTCTTTATTTTAAAGAGTCAAACGCTAAAATCTAGCTCTAATAGATTCTTTATTTTACTAACATTATTAAATAAAGAGGGAGTTTGACTCTCTAAATTTAGAGAGTCAAACCCACTCTCTATAATTTAATGGTCATAGATTTCATTGCCCTTTTCTTATCTAGCTTACAAACACTGCATTGCACACGATTATAATATATTTTTGTAAGTGAGGTAATATATAAAGTATACATGGTTGTAAGATATTTATGTGAATCACAATAGAGACAATTTTAAGCATCACAATGATAGTATGTGATAATCCAGTCTTAAAGAACTATTCATCTTATTGATGTAATTTAAATATCTATGAGCAATAATATAATTATTATAATTTTAACTAGTTGTATTACATAAAATGCAAACAGAAGAGAGGGTGGATGATAACCACATAAATTAGAACGCTAATCAATCAACCATCACTTTGTATTGTAGCATACTTGGAATAATTATACCGTCCTAAAGTATAACAATATGAAACAACAAAAATAATTACAACAACAAAAAAAATATATAAACTAGTTCTCACACCCGCGCGTTGCACGGGAGTAAAATTGTGTCAATTGAATGAAAAATAAAATATTTTACATATGATTTACAATTATTTTTAATTAATGGACTGTTTATATTGAAAATGTGTTATACATATCTTATAATTGAGTGTAAATTAATCAACAATACGTCAACTATTGTGCTATATCAAAAATTTATTTTCAATCCCAATTACATTTGAATAAAATGATTAATTATTTTACAAACACATTTATAAGTAGAACTAATAAAATTGAAATACAATACCATGTGAAAAAATATACACGCTACGTGTAGTTTGAAAATATTTAGAACAATTAAAAACAACAACAATAGCAGCAGCAACAACAGCAGCAGCAGCAACAACAATAGCAACAATAGCAATAACAACAATAACAACAACAACAACAAAAAATATAATAATAATAATAATAATAATAATAATAATATTTCAATGACAATACTTGCATAACAAAAATAAAATTACATATTTTCTTTGAAATACAAATATATTTTAATTGATTTTATCCATTTTCGGTAGATGTTATCCCATCATGATTTCCACAAATGGCAGAATTTTATCTTCCTATATAGAATAAATAATACATTAGAGAAAAGATGTATTAAATGAAGTAAATTATTTGACAAATAAAAATAATCACAAATGAACACAATGTACAACTGAAAATTAATTATTTTGAAAACGATATGAAGGCAATGTTGAATTGTTGAATTTAAAAATAAATGTAATTCAAAACAACCACATAAAGTACACTAACGATATTCAAAAAACAAAGAAGAAATGAGTCTTGTTTTTTCATAGATTGAGTAATTAGGGTGTAGTCTATGTAATATCCCGTCCGTTTATGCATGTGATTTACGATGTTATGTATGATCGTGAGGTGGTGAATATGTGTTTGGACCCTTGGTGACTTCGTGGTGATGCTATGTATGGTATTATGTCGAACGGCTTCTCCCGAGCGCTAATCTGGGCCGCTACAAAATTTCAGCAGATCGAAGCCACGCCGCACGCGATGGGTTACGGCCAGAATTATATGGTTACTACGTAAGTGAGATAGTTACGCTGCGTAAGTTTTGAAATGAGGAAATGTGCCAAAATTACAGAGTTAATTACTACGTAGATGACTTGTAGCTACTAGCAGATTATATGGGTTACTACTGTAAGGGGTTATATATTACTACCATTATTGAAGGGTGAGATGCATGGATTTACGAGACTTTATTACTTGGCCAGATAGCCTTGAGTACGGTCAGATCGTATGTTACTACCAGAAGATTCATGGGTTACTACGGTCAGAATTTGGGAGTTACTACCAGAACATATAGAGTTTACTGTAATTTTAAGCTCCAAGTAAACTGGATTGGGTTTTAACATCGCTAGCTTGGGGTTTTTCCATCATTTTCGACCCCCAACTCCCCAAAACCCTAGAGAAGAAGTTCAAGAGTGATTTTAAGACTTTGGCTTGGTATTTGGCTTGTGGATCATTGCTCCAATCCTAGTTACTATCTTGGAAGCAAGAGGAAGGAAGGAAGAGAAGAAGAAAGGGAGAAGAGGAATCATCCAACCAATCACCTAACTTGGTTTCTTGTTCTTTGAGGTAGGTTTGAGATAGAATATCCATGTAGGAGGTAAGTGGAGACATGAATGATCCTTAGATAGCTATGTATGCAAAGTTTCTTGGCTAATTTCCTAGTTTTGGTGAAGTAGGACATGGTTAGCTTGTTGGGGATTTTCAGTGGTTAGGTGCTTCAACCTTAGTTCATGATATGCTTATGTTGTTGCCAAATGCTATGCTATGAATGTCTCGGCCCATGTGTACTCATATGTCATGCGTGATCGATTGGATTGCCTATCATGTGTTGCGTTAATGTTATGTTTTGCCAAATATGGGGACCACGCCCCAACAAATGATACGCTTGGTCGAATGGGGGACCCTACGCCCCAATAACCGATAGTATGGCTCTCACGGGGACCTACGCCCGATGATGTTACGAGGTCGCCAAATGTTTAAATGGCGCCAATGCTAACACATGATTCGCAATGGGCCCTAAGTGATATGTGATGTTCATGTGCATTGTGTCTCTTCCATCGAGTCTTTATGACTGCGGGTGTTTTTTCTATGTTTTAGATGATGTCATGAGTAGGAGGCAAAGTCGAGGTGGCGCTGATCCTCTCACGCTGAGCTCGCCAACGTAGAAACGAAGGAAAAAGATTTTGGGGTCATGTGTATACAAAAGCACACTTTTGCAATCTCTTTTGTAATGTAACTTTTTGGAGCTATCACGCTAGATATATATGCAAATTATCGCTTTGAGGTTTTCGTAAAACGCTTGAAAATGTGTTAACCGGTGACGCGCCACGCAGTAACGCCTTCCTAGCAATGACGATCGGACGCATCAAGCGGTGTTACTAAAGAAGGGTATCGTGAGCAATTACTTCCTAATCTCCAAGACGCTGAAGGATTTCTATGCCCTCCAAGGTATTGTATATGTTATATGAGTTTGCATGAGATTGAGTTGCTTTACGTTCGCCTGGGATATGATGTTATGGGAGTTATATGTTAGGTTGGATAATCGATGCGGTGTTTTTCCTTTTGTCTTTCGATGATAGATGGCGATGATCGTGCGATACTATAGAGAGGCTTACGCGATTGGTTGAGCAAAGAATCGCAGATGATGCAACAGATGATGCAGACTAATAACCACAAGTGTTGGTGGTAGCAATACGGCTACTCTGAGGGGATAAGGCGAAGGAAGATCGAGATAGGGAGATAGGCTACAGATCGGTTCCACTCTGAACCCTCCATTTTGAGGATGCTAGGGACCCAATTGATGCCGAGAACTGCTCTGCACGATTGAGAGGATGTTTGAGTATGCACATATTCCCTAATCCGCAGGTGAACTGTGCCACTTTTATGCTTAGGGCTCGGCCGCTTGGTGGACTTGATCAAGAGGGAAGAGACGGCGGATGGTGCGATATGGGTAGTGACTTGGGTCGACTTTTGTGCGCTGGGCCAAGTATTTCTGAGGTCGCTGGAAAGAATGAGAAACCTAATGAGTTTATTCGGGCCAAACAGGGGAATATGACTGATGGCTTATGGGAAGAAGTTTGAGGAGTTGGCTCGCTTTGCCACTTACATGGTTGATACGCCAGTTTCAAGATAGCTCGGTTTGTTGGGCGGACCGAAACCAGTTGGCTCGTGATGCGCAGCTGTGAGCAGCCACCACGAGTTATGCGAGACATTGGAACGAGCTTATGTAGCCGAGAAGCGAAGCTAGAATTGTGCAAGCTCGCTTTTAGGTCGAGGCCAACCAATTCAGCGCTCAATCGACCCTGCTCGCCTAATCTGGCCAAGGTTCTTTCTACCGAAACCGGGACTGAGGGTTCCAACTTTCGGCCGAGGTGGGTTCACCATACAGTCCGAACTACAAGAGGCTCAAGTGGATACTACTTCTTCATCTCAATCTTCACAAGAAGGGACCGGTCTCCGCCCCCAACGCAGTTGCTCGACATGTGGGAAGGTTCATACGGCGATGTTATTTTGGTGACGGACGATGTTACGTGTGGGAAGGAAGGGCACATTGTCCTGAATTGCCCGAGGCGAAGAATCAAGCATCACACTCAGCGCTACGGCAGATTCGTATTTGCTATAGCTCAATCCGATGTTCTCGGAGAGAGTCGATGTGATTGCAGTGTACCGGCTTATATTTCTACTACTCCCGCGATATGCATTGTTTGATTCTCGCGCTACGCATTCATTTATATCCATGTCGTATGTCGCTCGGTTAGTAATGAGTCCGATACTTTACGGCCTCCTATGGATGTTCTTGACCTACGTTGAATCAGCAGGCCGTGTGGTATTATCCGTCTGTTATGGTGCAAGTTAGGGAGTGTGAGACGTTAGCTAATCTCATTGCCTTGGAAGTTAAAGATTTTGATGTTATTTTGAATGGATTGGCTAACGCATATGGCATAGTTTTGGATTGT
The DNA here is from genome assembly GCA_018223645.1 of Jasminum sambac. Lineage (NCBI taxonomy): Eukaryota > Viridiplantae > Streptophyta > Magnoliopsida > Lamiales > Oleaceae > Jasminum > Jasminum sambac. The sequence goes on along the minus strand of CP073648.1, from coordinate 21,804,025 downwards.
TCTAAGCGCTCTTAAGTTTCCGTGATGGTGAGGTTGTTTCATTCCCTAGGTTGGAACGGTCGACTAGGTTGTTATCTCCTCGATGAAGGCTCTGAAACTCATTGAGCATGGGTGTAGTGCATACGTGGTGAGGATGTATAGTATGGATACAAAGGAAGTGAAGACACCGCCATCGGTTCCAAAGTGGTATGTGAGTTTTCGATGTCTTCCGACGATCTTGAAGGGTTACCACTAACTCGAGAAGTAGAGTTCCCTATTGAAGTTGTACCGAACACTTCCGATCTCTAAGACTCAGATCGTATGGCTCCAGCCGAAGTTGAAAGAACTCCTAACGCAATTGGATGATTTGATGCGAAGGATTCATTCGACCGAGTACTTCGCCTGGGGGTGCTCCTGCCTTGTTTGTTAAGAAAAAGGATGGTTCGATGCGGCTTTGTATGGATAATAAGTTGAACAAGGTGACGATCAAGAATAAGTACCCGTTACCCTCAGACATGAGTTATTGGATCAACTTCGATTGGCTATGTACTCAAGATTGACTTTACGGTCCTGTATCATCAGTGAAGGTTAAGGACGATGACATTATAAGTCGGCGTTAGTACTGATATGGGCACTTTGAGTTTCGTTATGCCCTTTGAGTGACGTAATGCCCCGCAGCTTTTCATGGATCTCATGAATCGGTCTTCAAGCCGACGGACAAGTTTGTGATTGTCTTCATTGACGATATCTGATCTACTCCAAGACTCGAGAGGAGCACGAGCAAAGATCTTCTTGATTGTTTTACAAACACTTCGAGAAGAGAAGTTGTATGCGTAAGTTTTCAAGTGTGACTTTGGGTGGAACAAGTGGTGTTTCTTGGCATGTCGTGGGAAAAGAAGGCATTTCAGAGACCCTAGTAAGATTGATGCTATGATTCAGGGTCACAACCGACTACTCCCACCTAAGTACGTAGTTTTGTGGGTTTAGCAGTGATACTACCGTCGCTTTGTGAAGGATTTCGCTAAGCTCGCTGCCTCTTACCCACCTAACCCAAAGAATGTACCTTTTCGGTGGGACTGAATGAGTGAACGTAGTTTTCAGGAGTTGAAGACTCGCCTCACAACGGCACCTGTTAGCAGTAATCCCGATGGGCGTTGAAGTGTGTTTACGCTTTATAGTGATGCTTCTTATCAAGGACTCGGTTGTGTATTGATGCGCACGAGAAAGTGATTGCATATGCTTCCCGCCAACCAAGAGTTATGAGCGAAATTATCCCACGCACGATTTGGAGCTAGCCGCGATCGTGGTTTTGCGCTGAAGATTTGGAGGCACTATCTTTATGGGGTGAAATGTGAGATTTATACGGATCACAAGAGTTTGAAGTACTTCTTTACCCGTAAAGATCTCAACATGCGCCAACGCCGCTGGTTAGAGTTGGTGAAGGATTATGATTGTACGATTCAATACCATCCCTAGAAAGCCAATGTGGTAGCCGATGCTTTAAGTCTGAAAAGAGCCAAACGACGATTTCCCTCGAGAGTTGCAACGAGAGGTGGAGAAGTTAGATTTAGAAATCTTGAACAAGAAGAAGCTCGATTGGATGACTCTTCGATCGACGCTGTTGATCGGATTAAGGGATGGCCTGAAACCGATGATTGGGCAATCAAAAGGAAGAAACGACTCACCGAGAAGCCAAGACCGTAATATCAAGTGCCGAATGGATTCTCAAATACAAAGACCTGTATTATGTCCTGATGGCGATAGCTCCGACTGGAGATTTGTGACGAGGCACATATGACGCCAGATAATACTTCATCCCGCCCCACCAAGATGTATAGGAGATTCGGATGCTTTATTGGTGGCCCGAATGAAACGAGACATTTAACATTTGTGGCAAAGTGTTTGATTTGCCAACAAGTGAAAGCCGAACATCGAGACCAAAGAGAACTCTCCAACCACTTCCATTCCCGAATGGAAATGGAATGACATCACGATGGACTTCGTGAGTGGGTTTCCAATGACGAGTAAAGGGTGTGATGCTATATGGGTTATCGTCGATCGACTCACAAAATCGCCATTTCTTACCTATCAATATGACGCTTAAGATGGAGCTTAGCTCGACTCTATGTACAAGAGATTGTTCTACATGGCGTACCTACAATTACTTCTGATCGTGACCGAGGTACTTATCTCATTTCTCGAAGGAGTTGCAGCTGGTGTTAGGGACTAAATCAATTCAAGACGGCGCTTCATCCCCAACGGATGGACAATCTGAGAGGACGATCCAAACGTTAGAAGATATGCTACGCTCTTGTGCCTTGGAATTTTCACAGTTTGGGATCGTTACCTTCCGTTGATTGAATTTACAGACAACAACATACTTCCATTGGGATGCCCCGCATTTAAGCGCTGTATGGACTAAAGTGTAGGTCACTCACATTGGGACGAGATCGGGCGAGATGAAGGATATGCGGTCCGAATGATCCAAGATATGATTTCGGGTCGAGAAGATTAAAGGTCAATGAAAGCTTCACAGATCGCTAGTGTTATGTCGATACTACTGCCGCCCCTTGAATTCAAGTCGGGACAAAGGTCTTCATTCTGAATTTCCTCATCAAATCCGCTTCTTCGATTTGGTAAACGAGGGAAATTGACGCCCGATATTGTCTTATGAGATTCTTGAGAGAATCGGGAGGTTGTTATCTGGCTGCGCTTGCCCACGATATGGACCGTATCCATAATGTATTCCATATCTCGACTCTGAGAAAGTATCCGCCAGATCCATCTCATGTGTTACTGCATCCTCCACTTGACATTCAACCGGATTTGTATTTGAGGAGAAACCAAATGCAAATTATTGCTCGGAAGCGAAACAATATGCAGGCAAACAGATACCGCTGGTTCGTGGTCCTATGGAGGAGCGCAACCTGCGGAAGAAGAAACGTGGGAACGAAGATGATATGAGGAATCATTATCCTAACTCTTTACAAACAATTTCGGGACTAAATTTATTTAAGGGGGTAGATTGTAATATCCCGGCCCGCTTATGCATGTGATTTACGATGTTATGTATGATCGTGAGGTGGTGAATATGTGCTGGACCCTTGGTGACTTCGTGGTGATGCTATGTATGGTATTAAGTGTCGAACGGCCTCCGAGCGGCTAACCCGGGGCCGCTACAAAATTCTCGCAGATCGAGTTTACTACAGACGTTGATGGGGTTACTACCATATGGTTGGTTACTGTGGTGAGATAGTTACTACCGTAAGTTTTGAAATGAGGAAATGTGCCAAAATTTACGTGAGAGCTAATTACGGCCGTATGACTTGTAGCTACTACCGTATTATAGCATGGTTACTACTGTAGTGGTTATATATTACGTCGTAATTATTGAAGGGTGAGATGCATGGATTTAAGGAGACTTTATTACGGTCGATGTTCTTTGAGTACTGACGTCAGATCGTAAGGTTACGCCAGAAGATTCATGGGTTACTACCAGAATTTGGGAGTTACTCAGAAATATAGAGTTACTTCGCCACTTTAAGTCGCGAACCGCTGGATTGGGTTTTAACACGCTGGCTTGGGGTTTTTCCATCATTTTCGACCCCAACTCCCCAAAACCCTAGAGAAGAAGTTCAAGAGTGATTTTAAGACTTTGGCTTGGTATTCGCTTGTGGATCATTGCTCCAATCCTAGTTACTATCTTGGAAGCAAGAGGAAGGAAGGAAGAGAAGAAGAAAGGAGAAGAGGAATCATCCAACCAATCACCTAACTTGGTTTCTTGTTCTTGAGGTAGGTTTGAGATAGAATATCCATGTAGGAGGTAAGTGGAGACATGAATGATCCTTAGATAGCTATGTATGCAAGTTTTTTGGCTAATTTCCTAGTTTTGGTGAAGTAGGACATGGTTAGCTTGTTAGGGGATTTTCTGGGTTAGGTGCTTCCTAACCTTAGTTCATGATATGCTTATGTTGTTGCCAAATGCTATGCTATGAATGTCTCATTCATGTGTACTCATATGTCATGCGTGATTGGATTGGATTGCCTATCATGTGTTGGGCGTTAATGTTATGTTTTTCGCCAAATATGGGGACCCACGCCCAACAAATGATACGCCGGTTTCGAATGGGGACCTACGCCCAATAACCGGATAGTATGGCCTCACGGGGACCTACGCCCGGCGATGTTACGAGGTCGCCAAATGTTTAAAATGGCGCCAATGCTAACACATGATTCGCAATGGGCCCTAAGGCGATATGTGATGTTCATGTGCATTGTGTTCTTCCATCGAGTCTTTATGACTCACGGTGTTTTTTCTATGTTTTAGATGATGTCGCGAGTAGGAGGCAGTCGGAGGTGGCGCTGATCCTCTCACGCCAGTGAGCTCGCCAACGTGTAGAAACGGAAGGAAAAAGATTTTGGGGTCATGTGTATACAAAAGCACACTTTGCAATCTCTTTTGTAATGTAACTTTTGGAGCTATCACGTTAGATATATATATGCAAATTATCGTTTTGAGGTTTTCGTAAAACGTTTGAAAATGTGTTAGCTCGGTGACGTCACGCAGGTAACGCCCTTCCTAGTACGATGCCGCTGGACGTACTGGGGCGGGTGTTACAGTCTACCTTCCATCCTAGGACAAATTAGAAAACATATGTAACATTAAAAATATATTAAATATAGAGTAAAAAAAAAAGAAAGTTTATATATTGAAATGCTTACTTAATTTTCTCAAAATATTCACACTTCTAGTATATAAATGTTAGTTACAGTTTCATCGCAGTACCATCTACTATTAGTTATTACAAACTTGTAAATAGGTAATACGTAATGTATTACATTTAAAAATTTTCCATAAATGCGAAACTAATAATTGAAAAATAAATGTAATAAATAGTTTGTATGCACCATTTAAATGTTGAATTTGATAAATGAATAATATACCAGAATTGACCGATTCAAAATTGTTTGATAATATTTATTAAATCGAAAAGCTTGGTGTCATGTTAGAAGACATTTCATTTTAGCATCATTGAAAACAAATTAAAATTATAAAAAAAATGACATAATATATATTGTGAAACTATCTATTAAACGGTACTTTAAAAAGAATAGAGGATTAATGACATATTTTTTCATCTCGAAGACATAATTTCACAGAAATCAAAAACTCTATGTTATTACAAATATTTATTTTTCCAAATATATACATTCTGAGTATACTCTTTTATAATTTTTTAAGATCTTTATTTAATATAGTAAATTTTATTATTTGAAAGATTTTTAAGTAGATTTCATAATTGTTGAGGAGAAATGCCTGGACTAGGATTTTGTTGAAGATGATAGTATACCTAATTCGAGAAATTTATCACTGTTCATGTACATTCAACTATCGCCAGCACTAAACGCACCCTAAGGCAAGTGTCCATTCATATGTGTGAATTTTGTTAACCTTTAAGTTTGTATAAATGCATATGTCTTTATTTTTGTTAAGTTTCATCTTCTACAGTTTAGTAGTTCATCTTTAATCATTTTCACTAATTGTTTTATCTATTACCTATTTACCTTTAACCATTAATCTTTTATTTGCTTATTTGCATAATTCTATCACGAACCAATTACCTAATTCGATCAAATTATGACAATAATGTATTTGCAGTTTGATTTTTTTATATAGTTATCATTTTCTTTAAATGATAAATACTAATATAAACTCTTTTTGGTTTTATAAATAAAATTTAACAAGCATGACCCATGTCATCTAGTAGCATTTGGATTGGTCTCGCGTCCCTTAGGTTAATGGTTCAGCTCCCCCTCCTTATATCTTCTAATTCCAAATAAAATAAAATAAAAATAACTATCAAACAATATATATATATATATATATATATACAAAATTTTTGAATTATTTTCAATTGAAATCATTTGTTATTTATCTTTTAACCACTCTCAGTAGAAAAATAATTTTAAATAAGTAGATAATTATAACAATTTCATAATATACCAATTATTAGATATATAAATTTCAAAAATTTACCTTTGTTAAAAATAAATTATAATTCTCCTTCAAAAAAAAAATTTTAAACAATAATTTTTCCACTATTAATTAAAAAAACCATTTCATTGATAAAAATCATATTTTCGCGTTAAACCACAAATAACTTAACAAAGCATCTGTAATAATTTTAAATAAATGATTCATACAATAATTAGTTTTTTTAATTACTACCGTAATAGTTTGTACACATCAAAACATGTAAAAGTACTTTAATTAAGTTGATAATTTTATAAAATTTCATTAATAGCAACATTGTTAATTGTTTTAAATATCATTGGTGAGGAAATTTATAAATTAAGAGCAACATTTTTAATTTATTTTATTTAAATGGCGTAATCGTCATTAGTATAATTTCTTTTTCAAATAAGTTGTTGGTTTAACATGTATAATAATATAAATGATGATATTGCCCCTATTATATTGATGCTTTTAATAAAATTATAAAATGTTAAAAGTGTGTGTCTATATATTTAATTGAACAAATGTAAGTACTATAACAATGTTTAGTAATCTTATAATTTTTCTTTGAAACATTCAATAAATTTATAATTAATTAAGTTGTATGAGATATTGTTAAATTACTTTTATTGGTTAATCCACATTTCATTTAAATAATTTAAGCATTATAATAATTTAGATTTAAATTAATTTGTTAGAACTATTTACGTAATATAATAATATTAACCATGTAATGATTAATATAGATTAGTTGAATATCATAATTATTTTCTATTGAATATCATAAGTATTATAGTAATGTAATGTATAAATTCTAACTAATTGGGCATCATGACTGATAAAACTTAAATAACAAAACAATCAAACCAAACAAAAATAGTAATGGCGTGGCAGACATTTCAATTTTAACCATGTTCTTGAATGTGTTGATTTGCTAAATTGGAACAATTACCTAGAAAATAAAATTAAAATGAGACCCTATTAAAATAAAATAAAATAAAATGAGATCGATTTTGTTCACTCTCCTAAAAGAAGGGTGGACATTATCCTCCTTTACGAAGGTCAATTTGGAGGGTTAAAAATTTAAATAACTATTTTTTTTTGTTTCATATTATTTTACTCATTGAGAGCTTTAATATGAATACAATATTGATATATAATTTTTATTATTTTAAAAATTACTTATTTAACTATAAAATAGTAACTTATCACTAAAAATAAGTAACTTTTAAAATAGTAAAAAATATATATGAATATTGTACTCATATTAAAGCTCTCGATGAATAGAATAATATGGAACATAAAATTTTTAAAAATTTCAGTTCTTTAACATTGAAATTCACCCTCCAAAAGGAGGGTAATGTTAATCCTCATTTTTAGGAGTGTGAACAAAATTGTTTTCAATTAAACATGCTTTCACGTGCATAAATAATTGTAACCAATTTGGTGATAAGAAAAACTGTCAACATATGCACACGTGGCACTATTTGAATGGTTTAGCAAAATATAACAGATTTTTTATCCAATAACTGTTTTTCAATTGTAACTGCTTTATTAAAAACTAAAATTATATAATATATAGATTTCAAGAGTCCATTATGACATTTACGTTCGAATTATTTATATAAGTATTTAATTTAATAGGAATGAATGAATGACAAATATAATGCATATAAGCAATTCGTTTAGTCGCATACATTGTAGAATTTGAAGGGATAGTGTACCCATGTCAAAAGAGTAGAAAATAATTATTATTATAAAATATTATAAGAGAAATATTAATCCAAAGAAAAATGCAAACTGTTATAGATTAACAGGAAATTATTTAAAAATGTATATGTTTTTACCATCTTGTTTTAATGCATATATATATAATGTTTTCAATTTAACGCCCGACAATTATCGGAGATATTGGATTTTGTTAACTACATAACTATATAATAATACAAAATATAGTAGATTTTAGTATTTTATTTATTGCTCCTTACAATTAGTACATAACATGTTATAATTAAATGAAATGTCAGAATATCAAATTTTAATATTTTATTATGGAGAAAGATTTTTGTAGCATTTTAGAAAAATGCGATGATGAAAAATGGTTGGGAATTTGGCGCAAATGGTCCAGAAAAAATTAGGTTAGTGCACGTTTGGTCCCAAAAAAAAAAAGGTAGCGCAAATGGTCCAGAAAAAATTAGAAAGTTGCACGTTTGGTCCAATTGGATGATTTCCGTCCATTTTCTCCGTTAACTTTTTCAAATAGTGCTATTTTGTCATTTTGTGAACTCTAAATTGTTATGATAAATTGCATAAAAAGGCCACAACTTTTGAAAGTTATTAACCTAATTTAACGGAGAAAATGGACGGAAATCATCCAATTGGACCAAACGTGCAACTTTCTAATTTTTTCTGGACCATTTGCGCTACCTTTTTTTTTTGGGACCAAACGTGCACTAACCTAATTTTTTCTGGACCATTTGCGCCAAATTCCCAAAATGGTTTTAAAAAATGCATTCCATAGATTTTTTTAACAACTATTTTCCGCTAGGCCAAGTGTTTACTAATAAATTCGTAAAGACTATAGAATTTACAAAAGATTTCTTTATATTATAAAAAGAGAAGTGCCATGTTGGCAGCAGTGCCAACATGGCACTCATTAATATTTTTTTTAAAAATCATAAAAGTCAATTTTGTAGCTAAAAGAAAGAAAATTCTATTTTTGGAAATAAACTAACATTAATTAGTAGTTTTAAATAGGAAAATTCTTTAAATATAATTATTTTTTAATGAAACATAAATTTTTCATTAAATGTGATAAATAAAATTTAATAATAAAAAATTAGTTTTGGAAAAACTTTAAATGTAATTTCATTTTTCAAACTTCTAATCGAAAACATTAAATAATAAGTATTTTATTTATTTATTTTCACCATGTTAAAAAATTATAGTTTTAGATAGTTTTGATTTATAATGTGCATTGGATTATATAAATAGTAGATTATTCTTAAATCAAATAGTGCGTGCTAAAATTATAATTGAATTTGCACTGAATAATTTATTTATTTTTAAATAAAGAGTAATTTATGAATCTTTATCTTTATATTTTGAATTGTTATATTATCATATCATTAATCTTTATATTATAGTTTGTAAAGTGTCATGTAGGCAAAGATGCCAACGCGGTACACATTAAATATTTTTTTAAAAATTATAAAATTAGTTTTGGAAATAAACCAACATTCATTAGTAGTAATTAAAAATATAATTGAAAATAAACCAATATTTAAAACAAACATTTAATGAGAAAAATTTATTTTGGAAAGACTCTAAATATAAGTTCATTTTTAAAAGGTCTAATTCAAAATATTAAATAATAAATATTTTTTGTTTTTTATTTAATTTTATCGTGATAAAATTATAGGTTTTGATAGTTTTATTTGGTTACGTGAACTGGCCTGTTAAAAAAATAGTGGATATTTTTTTACTTTTTTCCTTTTTTAAATTAAATTGTGAGTGATTAAAATTATAGTTGCATTTATGTTGAATAATTTATTTATTTTTAAGTAAAATAGTAATATATTAATCCTTAAATTATTATAATTGAAGTGCCACTTTTGGCGAACGCCTTATTGGCAGTGCCAACATGACACATAGTTTCTAATTAAAAAAATTAATTGATATTTTTTCCTTTTTAATATGGTTGATGTGATATGCTCACTAATTGAATTTTGCATTGCACGTTTTTTGCCTTTTCTAAGTATATAAAATTAAAAATAAAAAGTTTTTCTTTCTACAATTAACATACACTTTACGTAAATGGAAAAAAATCAAATGAATTATGTAAATACGGAAAATTATCGGTATTATTACAAATTTAAGTTACTTAAAATTAACTATAATACTTCTTATACAATAGAGTTAAAATTAAAAATTAATTACAATTAATCACTAAAAGAACGCATAAAATCATAAAATTTAGAGTGCATAATGTCCATTTCATAAAGAATAGAGGTGTTCAATATAAATTTGATATGTACAAACCAAAAAGACACGTTTTCATAATCAAAGAATTTTTATATATGCATTCTCCATGGTTCGTTTACAATTAATTAATCTCCACGAGTATTATTGTGCATGCTATACAAGGCAATTAGAATTAAGGTTATACGTTTTGATAAATTTCTTAATTATGTGATACATATGAATTTTTATAATTTACAATTGTAAATTTACTCCATATTTTTTGCATTGATTATAATATACAATATTATAGATTTTAATAATTATTTACAATTATGCAATTAATCTCCTATGCATAAATTACATTAATTCTGTAATTTAACATTTATATTTATAATTTTATATCAATTATTTATCGTACATAAATTTAATTATTCCCGTACATCGCATGGCGTGATACTAGTTATTGTAAAAACTACTCCCTTATTCCTACAAATATGGCTTGTTTTCCTTTTTTAGATTTCCCAAATATCTAGCTTTCTTTCTATATTAAGAAATATTTAATAAAATAGTATCACAATAATTATTTTTTTATATAAGTAAAATAAAGAGTACAAATAATGAAATTGTTAGAGTAGACTAAAATTTTGAAAATATTATTTATCATGTGAAAAATGTCTTTTAAAAATAAAGAGCTGAAGGACAGTAGGAGATAATTTGGGCATTTGGACATTGTCTTTTTTTTTTTTTGAATGATTGGACATTGTCTATTAAGGGGAAAGAGAAAGATACATGAAAATCACTATTTATTTTCTCTTTTAAATTCTCTTTTAAATTTTCTTTAATTCTCTTCACTTTTTAATTCTCTTTAAATTTTTTATTTTTTAAAATCACTTTTTACTTATTTATTATCTTACTTTTTCATCACTTTTGCGCGCATCATTATTTCTCACTCTTTCTAAATGTAGACATTCGTCTAGATATCATTTATTATTATTTTTGAATTTATTTCTATCACTCTCTTTGTTTTCACTTTTTCCTATTTTTTTCCCTACACTTCTTTCTCTTTCTTTTCAAATAAAATAATCATCTTATGTCTATCTCTCTCGCTCCACATCATTTCCAATTCACACCAATGCATTGGAGATGTTATTAGCATCTTCAATGCCAACGACCAATTTGGTGTCCACCAGAGGAGAGAGAAAGACACTTTTTAGCACGGCTACCACATATTTCTCTCTCTTTTTTTAAAATCAATTTTATCACTTTTACCTCACTATTTTTCCATTTTTCTCTCAAATCCCGGGCAATGTCCACACATCCATATAGACATTTTATATGATTATCTTATAAATATTTTGAATTTATTTCTACCCCTCTTCTCTTTTTCTCTTTTTCCTCTCTTTTTCTTTATACTTCTTTTTACTTTTTTAATTAAAATAATTATCTTCCTATCTGTTTCTCTCCTCCAACCCACATCCACATCGACTCTTACATTAAAAATGGCCAGGCAATTGAGTGAATAAACAAGAGTGGTCTCTCGAGTCTCTTCGTGGCAAAACAACTGGCGTCCTTTTGTTGGACCCTCTTTTAAAGTTGGCAGCTAAGTGACACCTAACAAGCTATACAAAAGTCGCAAGGCCCGCTAAATCATATCTCAACGGGCCAGACCCTTTCATCCGGTGGCCCAGATTACACCCCATATTACAGGGACGTGGCATTAGCACGTGTGATTATAGCACAGCATGGAACGGCTAATCAACCTGCCCAAATGTACGGTCGTCTTATTCGGGCCTAAAGCTGCCCGTTGTGATGTACATACGTAGCATGTGATAGGATTTAAATTTTGCCTCTTTTTATCTATTACTAGTATTTTTTTCCGTACGTTTCACGGGGAGATTTATAACTAAGTTATAATTTAAAATATATGTAAAATAAAAATTATAATAACATATTTTCCTTTTTTCCATGGTAAAAAGATATAGATGAGAGATTTAAAAAGATCACACATGATAGTAACCCGGATTTGAGGGATAAGGAGTGATTCCATCAAAAGATCAGGGGTCACAATAACGGGAGATTATCCATGGGTTGAAAATTAAGTATTTGTGCTTGAAAATATAAATAAAATAGTATTTTTTAATTCGAAAAATTATCAGATTGAGCGGGAAACTGATCTCATTTTATACTCTTTTTATCTATTACTAGTATTTTCTTCCGTACGTTGCACGGGGAGATTTATAACTAAGTTATAATTTAAAATATGTGTAAAATAAAAATTATAATAACATATTTTCCTTTTTTCCATGGTAAAAAGATATAGATGAGAGATTTAAAAAAGATCACACATGATAGTAACCCGATTTGAGGGATAAGGAGTGATTCCATCAAAAGATCAGGGGTCACAATAACGGGAGATTATCCATGGGTTGAAAATTAAGTATTTGTGCTTGAGTTGGAAATATAAATAAAATAGTATTTTTTAATTCGAAAAATTATCAGATTGAGAGGGAAACTGATCTCATTTTATAGATATATAGATTTCTTTTAGTCAAATTAATTATATTTATATATCTCGATTTACATATATTATACAAATCTCTACTATTTAAATGCACTCATTTTCTCTCATCTTTTACATTAAAATCCATAAAAAAATTTATTAAAAAATATATCAAATCACCCCTATAATCAAATATATTATTTGAACTATATGACCCAATTTGATTGTAAAGTCTGTCAATAAGACGGAATTTGAGACAACAGAGATACATTCAAATGTCTTATTAACATGTTCAAATGTCTGGACCTTTTATTCGAGCCCAATACAGTCTGTTCATATTTCTCTTTTTGGCAAGTCCATTCAATTAAAATAGTTCGGTTATACACCCCCTTCAAAAAGGGAAAAAAAAAGTTCAGTTATACAGTCAAATGTACTAATTTAATTATATAACTTATTTTGATTGGAGTAGACAGTCAATAAAATAAATTTAGAACAACAAATATAAAGTATTTATAATCAGTGTTATTAACGCTTTTTCCTTTGGAACGAAGTTGAGACCTTATAACCTACGTGGTCGGTCCACCGACGAGACACAATGACTCAGTTGAATCACTTTGAAAATAGGCTAACTAATTACTTAGTTAACAAACCATCACTCATTGATGGATGTATTACTTTTGAACTAAATACAGATTAGAGTGTACTTTAAGTCACATGCTTCAAAATATTCCAACTACCATTCATGTTCATTTCTTAATTAAAACATCATCATAATAAGGGTCTAACTCCAAAGTCTACTTTTTTTTTTTTTAATTTAATTGCCTTTTAAATATAGTGATTAATTAATAGTTCATTAATCAGGACAATAAAATTAAATTAAAATAAAATATAAAGGGTGGTTTTCGTTTCATTGTTTGTCACTGTTATGCTTGCTGATTGTTGGTCCCCCCGTGACCCCGCCGCTTTCTACTAGAATTCACGGATTCAATTCAAGTCAATGAAGTCAATTTTTGAACTAAGCTTCTAGTTGAGCATCACAAGCTTCCGAATTGAGGCCACGTGGATCGATTTTGAGAGATTTATAATTATAAAAGTAATGTCGTCCAACTCTAGCAGATTATGAAATTCGGTGACGCTTTATAAGAAAGAGTTCAAGATGGAATAGAAGGTGAAATCGAACTGTTAGTTGCGATAGATGTATAGTTAAGAAAAAAAAAGGTATTAAAAAATAAGAAAAATTGTCAAAGCAATGTGGCGAATAATTGAAAATGATAATAGAGGAAAATTATTTTATTTTTTGTTTTTTCTAGGTTGTATCAAACAGTCTTGATATTGGAGTGCAAGTAGAGATGATGCTTAAATTCATTTATTCCTGATATTGGAGTACGAGTAGAGATGATGTGAAACTTCATTTATTTTGTTATATAATTAAATGAGCCAATTAGTCATATTTTATACTTTTTAAAGCATTGACAAAGACTTGCAAGAAAGCAAATTGTTTTTGCCACAAGCACACAAGTGCTCGAAGATGGCATGACTCTTGTTGTTACATTCTTCGTGATGAGATAAAAGAGGTCCACACCTTTTTGTTTTTGTTGTTTATTTAATTTCATTACTTTGATGTTGTTGTGTTGCCTCGCCAATTATAGAAATGATGACACGAGCCAAGGTCTATTATTTGAAGTTGCGTCATTTTGTTTGTCTTCTCTATTTAAAATAGTTCACATACACAATTAAATGTATTAATTCAAAGACGTAGTATGTTTTTATTTGGAAGAGATAGCAAAAAAGACCGGAATTGAGATGACAGACCTGAACTGTGAAGATTGTTGGGAATTTTCGGGGTCATATATCAAAGATACTAATGACTCCAAGCACGATTACAAGGCTATCTTTTAAGAGATGCTTTCAGACTAACGCTATTTCTATATAGAAATTCTCTCTCAAAATACAATGAAGTTATTCGTTTGATTCAAACTAGACTCATTTGATCAAACCAAAGAGAAACTCGAATTGTGAATCTGATGATGCCTTATGCAGATATGAATGTGTGATGGTGTTGATTTCGGATTGTTTGCAAACGACCAGAATCGATGTATTTATAATAGGTGGTTATGGAGGTTGTGAAGGGACGCGTTTCTTTGGAAGAGATGAGCCTCTTTCCCTTCAAATGATGCGTTATTTGTTAAAGAGGCGTGTCCCTTCAAGCAGGTGTGTCTGTTAATCCAACATAATTTTTCGCATAATAACCCTTCATCCAACAATTAAAAATTTCGTTTACCTTTCGGGGGCATTGCCCCCGAGCCCTATTTTGTTTTGGGGGGGGGGGGGGGGATGCCCCCTCGACCCCGACTTGACCAGGCAAGTCAATCCCCTTAAGGGGGCGATGCGCGTACGACCCCCGTCGCGAAGCGGCAAATATTAATCAAAACGGTAGAATCATTTGCAAAACGATCCAAAGGAAAATAAATTTGAGAAAATATCTAATAAAGATATCGTATTTGGCTTATGTACAAACTAGTGAATTGCTTTACCAATGTCGAACAAGTGGACGATAAGAACAACAACAATGGGGAATGACATACATAGATTCCCTATGTGCGTTGAAAGCAAGGGTGATTGTGATGGAATGCGACGGCGCATCCCATAAGCAGACTAAAACGCAAAGACCAAAATGAAAAAGGGCTTGGTGCCTCATTCCTTGCAAACGTTACAAGGCAAATTAGTCCTTACTTTTCAAGCCACTAAACTTTCCTCTAAAATTGCAATTTCTCCCACAAGAATTCATTACACTTTAGCTCCTAATTCCACCTTTCTTCATATTCTAAAATTACATTTATGGTAAGTCACCAAAGTTAAGATTCTACTTAAGGTACTTATCCTTTACACTATTTAGTTTCAAATGTAATTATTTCGATTTCTGAGATTTAATAACATATTTTTCTTTCTCGTACAATCATACGTGTTCATTTACGTAGAGAAACAAATTAAGATGTCACATATAATATTTATATATTGTAGTAATATTTTATGATTTTAGGTCTTTTTATATCAGCTTACATCCTTATTTGGGAGTGAAGAGGAATTTTGACCTCCAGGCTCCAACTTCAAAAGTTGGCATGTTGGTTGGTGTAAGTTTTCACTCTGTACTCTACTCAAGAATTAAGATATTCTTTGCTTAAAGTAGCAAGCGCGCATGCAATGAATAATAGAGGAGAAAGAATCGCCATAACAACTACTTTATAATAATAATAATAAGATAACAACTACTTTATTATTATTATTATTATTATTATTATTATTATTATTATTATTATTATTATTACTAGATAAATCAGAATTGCTATTTGTGTAATGATTTTGTATGCAGGGCAAAATTTATAAATCAACAATCTAGAAAAAATGAATAAACGTATTCAAATTACTTAAATTTTTGCATGTTTCAACTAAGCTCCGTATAAATGTCTACTCACTTGTCCATAATAAATTAATAATTTAGTAATTACGTTGGTATAAGCCATTTTCAACATTCTTTTATTAAATCAAGGTTATTAGATAAGTTGGATTTCTCAACTATTGGTATTGGAGTCAATCCGCAACCCCTAAAAATAGTTTAAACAAACTTTTTGATCAATCCAATGAATTTTATTCAATCAAAGGTATAAAGCTTGGGGTAAATTGTGTTATTTTTTTGGTTTATTCAATCAAAGTTATAAAAGCTTGGTATAAATTGTGTTCATTTTCTTGTTCTTGACCAACAAGGCTGTATGTCGAGAGGGTTCAATCGTCTCATGAAATACCGATTAACAAAACAAGATGATATTTCATTCACAAGTAATCAGTGTTGATTTATTTGACTTATTGAGTTTTAGCATTTAAAAAGTGCTAAAAACAAATAATAATAATTAACTATTTTTTGTTTTAGTAATGTGATCGCCCAATTGAGTCTCCTCATATATAAATGATCAATAGCGATTTATTTGAATTACTGAGTTTCAATGTGTTATGAGCGCAAATTTTTTTCCTGCACTTGGTTTTTATAGGTGATGTGATTGATTTGAATTATTGAACCTTAGCATTATTTCTACTCTACGTAATGTGATCTTCCAATTAAGTGATGCCTATATAATTCGTTGATCTAATTGAGATCACTCGACAAAGCACCTCATTGAAGAATTACAACACAATAAGATAATTTTTTTATCAGTGTGGCTGTCGTTTTAATTTTTTTTCTTTTTGATTAATTATTATTACAAAAGGATTATCGTGTAATTTTCGAAAGTAAGTACTCTTGAATAGGATTGGTCAATTAATTTAAAATATAAGAGGATTTCATTATTACTTGTCATAAGTGGTGTGGGGGCTCATTGGCTCAAAGGTGGAGTTTTTGAGAGTTGGGATAGCCCCATCAATCCCTACAAAATACCTATTTAAATCCATAAGTGGCTTAAGCAGTTAAACTAATAAAACTTCATCATAACTGTATTTTTTTGTCGATTAAAAAGGCTTGTCTGAGTGAGGTCACAAAAAGCAAAAATAAAATAAAAATCTATCTTAATGGAGAATATATCTCTTATTATTAGTATAAAATAATAATATCCCACCGGCGTTCAAGTCACTATTTAATTCTTACGATCTCACTCTGTACTAAAAAGGAAAATAAAATAAAATAAAATAAAATTACTAGTATTATTTTCATTAAATAAAATTTATTGAAAAAATGATTATGGATTAATTAAGCTAAAATTTTTTGATTATGGTTAGCGTAACGTCTTTTCAAAGTTCAACTAAACCCCAAAATTCACCCCCCACCCCACCCACGTCCCCCGAGTGAATGCACCAAAAACTCCGTGCAACCCTTCTCCCCCAAATCTCAATCTCTCTTTCGATTCAATTTTCGCCGGAAAATTCACAGAATTTCCTGGGCTTTTTCTCCCTTCAACCAAGCAGCATTGCCATTTCGATTTTTGTGAAGAAATTTTGAAAGAATGTGGAATCTCGCGACAACCCATTACGGTTTCTTAAGCTACAGTGGAATTTCCTGATCTTCGTTGCAGATTTAATGGCGACACGGAAAGGGACGTCTCTGTAAGTCTGTGAGTGGTGAATTTTGAAACAATTGTGTGTTTATGTGTGTTCTCCGCCGTGATGATGGTGGCTGCTGCATCTGGAGCAGCTTCAACAACTGACCCACAAAACCCAAAAGCAGGAGACGACAACCGTTCGAGAAGACCACCATTGTTGCCTTCTGAGAAAGATAACAGTAATGGAGTTTCAGGTATTACTTCCAAAAGGCCCAAATCGAGAATTGTCTCTTCAAGATACATGTCTCCTTCAACTTCGTCTTCAACCCCAAACGCGTCTTCTAGAAGGCACCCATCTCCGCTAGTTTCTAGAAACTCGACCCCGGTTTCAAACACCCCTTCTGCAAACCCAAGCAGGTCTGTTTCTGTGGACCGCCGGCGACCGGCTTCTGCAAGGCCGTTATCACTTGATCTCGATTCCAAAAATTACAATAACGCCACTGAGGTTTCTGCTGCCACTAAACTTCTAGTAACTTCTACTCGGAGATTATCTGTGTCATTTCAGGGTGAAGCTTTTTCTTTACCAGTTAGTAAGACTAAGGTTACCCCAACTTCGCCTAATTTGAGTAGTGTGAGAAAGGGCACGCCGGAGAGGCGGAGGAGTAGTACTCCGTCAAGAGTGAAAGCCGTTGACGGTGGAGGAGATCAAGTGGAAAACACTAAGCCTGTTGATCAGCATAGATGGCCCGCAAGAAACAGGCTAGTGAATCCATTATCAAGAAGTTTGGATATTGAGAAACCTAAGCTCACTGGATCTGATAAGGGTATTCAAGCATTACAACAGTCTATCATCAGTGAGGATAGGTTAAATCTTGATTTGGGAAATTCGGGAAATAATGATACATCGGATACAGATAGTGTATCTTCGGGTAGTACTTCAGGTGTTCAAGAATCGGGTGTGCCCGCCCTTGGACGTAATGGGCCTCGAGGAATGGTTGTTTCGGCTAGATTTTGGCAAGAAACTAATACCCGTCTAAGGAGATTGCAAGATCCTGGTTCACCTTTATCAACAAGTCCTTCATCCAAGCTAATTGCACCACCAAAGCTGAGAAAGTATCCTAGTGATGGTCCATTGTTGTCCCCAAGGATGATGTCATCACCTATTCGTGGTGGTATTAGGGCTGCGTCTCCAAGCAAGCTTAATGGGTCTGTTGGGTCATCTCCTTCACGGGGAATTAGTCCATCAAGGGTCAGAAATGCTGTTAGTACTATTAGTAATAATTTTAGTGAGACACCCTCTGTTCTTAGTTTCTCGGTTGATGTTAGGAGGGGAAAGGTTGGGGAGAACAGGATTTTTGATGCACACTTGTTGAGGCTTCTGTATAATCGACACCTGCAATGGCGGTTTGTGAATGCTAGAAGTGAAGCTGTCCTGCTGGTGCAAGAACACTGTGCAGAGGTGAGATGATTTTAGGACTTACAGTTAAGGATTTTTAAATTTTGGTAACAAAAACTGCGCTCTTAACATATGCAATACATAGAGGATAGCTGATTAACTGGCTGACCTGAATAAATGCCTTGTTTGAAATCTTGAACTATATAAGAGGAAGAGTGTGTTGATATATGCAAATGATCATAACAGAATTCATTACTTTTCTCTTGCATCATGTGATCTTTGAATATATTGTGCTTGGTGAAGTAGATAAAGGACATAATGTATTGGGAAAAAGTCTTGGCTCATGTTCGGGCAATGCCTAAAATTAACTTTCTAGGTTGAACTGTATAAGGGAATGTGGACGACGAGATGTGTGGATAATAATGAGCAATGGTATCAGATTTGTTGTTAATTTTGTATTTTGACTTTGACTTTGACTTTGACTGAATAGTAGCTGGTAAATTTTAGGTTAGAAAAAGTTAAAACAAGCACACACTTGGTTGTTGTAAGGATATTTGATCTGTGTTTGCTATGTGTGTGTGTGTGTGTTTTTTTTTCTTTTCATTTTTTCTGATAAATGGTTCATTCAAAAATTCAGTATTGCGAATCGTGAACGCATTTAGGCTTTTATATGTTCATTCCGTCAAGTAAATTCTTGATGCTTTTGGGACATATCTCTGAAGAACAAGTATTATACTGACCCGTCTGGCCAGGGGAATGTCAATAATTTGAAATTTTATGTTTTCCTATTTGATGCTTTCTTTGACACAAAATAATTATCGTATAATAAATCTTCAAGTTGTCTGATAATTTTTTTCTAAACTTGGCAAAGTAGACAGGCCCATATAATGCAGGATGGTGAATATGTATTAGTCGTGAACCTAAATGAGACATTATTCATATGGACTAATTGTGAACTCGTTAGCGTGCTAAGTTCAGGTGAGGTCGTGCAATTACTTTATGGGCTAATGGTTACTGTTTAGGGTTTGATTCTCTTGATTGTTTGAGGTGGAAGTAGATTTTCTTCTTGAGAATTGGTTGAAAAATGGTTCCAAAGTAGGAAAATTTACCAGTCCCTTAGAAGATCATGTTAAAAACAGATTCGGGAAAGTTGATTTTTAAAGGTACCTATACCAAACAAGGCCTTAGTTATGACAACTTACTTTACAATTTTGTATCTGTATCATCCTGTATAAGAGGTGACTTCTCGTCTTCTCTTGTCTTTACAGAAAGATCTATGGAATGCATGGATAACAATCTCGGATCTCCGACACTGTCACCAAAAAAAGACACAGATTGCAATTGCTCAGGCAAAAGTTAAGACTAGCCTCCATTCTCAAGGCTCAAGTAAGTTCTCTTCCTTTTTGTTGCTTTACATTGATGACCTCTAAACAAACATTCAGTCAGATGTTGGGGGGCTGTGGGTGAAACATTATATCTGAGGCAGTTTCTTGCTAGATGTGTTGGGAGACCATTTTTGTATTAACAAAAGGACCGAAAAAAATAATAATAATAACAACAATAAAAAATAACAAAAATTGGGGCCGGAGTGGGGTTGCCTAGCGTCAGTGCTGCATCAGCTTTGATCCAAAAGAACAATCATTGAAATCTCTGTCTTGACCTGTGAATTATTTAATGTCACTATAGTCTTGGTCTGGAATTGTTCTTATAGAGATTGAGGCCTATGCTGTTGAATGATCTATTTTTGAGAAATATGCCATACTGGAATCTAAGGACTAATCTAAAGTTGGCCGATGGTGTAGATGTCGTTTTTGGAAGATTGGGCCGCTTTGGACAAAGACCAGTCAATTTCTTTGCTTGGAGCTATCGAAGCTCTAAAGGCTAGCACTCTTCGTCTTCCAGTTGTTGGAGGAGCAGTTGTATGAATCTAACATTGTTCATTGCTAATGTAGTGTAAAATTAATTCTAAACAACAACGTTTGACAAAAATTGAGAATATCTTCAATTTTGACAGGCTGATGTTCAAAGCTTGAAAGACGCTATTAGTTCCACGGTTGACGTGATGCAGACAATGGCATCCTCAATTTGTTCGCTTCTTCCAAGGGTAATCTTGTCTAATTCTATTTATGCCGATCTCAAATTTGTGTGGTCATTTTGATTCTTAATCAGATCAAACAGCTTGTTGGAGCTTAACTGACTCTAATATCATATTGAGATGTGAGATTTCATCATAAAACGTTCGACATGTAAAGTGTAGTAGTCCAATTTGGCCTTATATATTGTTAATTTATTTTACAATCTTTCGATGTGGGATTGAGAACAATGTCAATCGTGTTTCAGGTCGAGGAAGTGAACTCATTGGTGACTCAACTTGCAGAAGTCATGGCTAAAGAGCGGGCTTTGCTTGAACAATGCACAGATTTTATATCCACGTCAGCAGCAATACAGGTATGATAGTATCTTTTTGGAGTCATGCTTGGTGTACAACTAGGCCCACAATTCTCTAATAGAGGGCTGGACCTCACGGGTACAAGGAGGATGAAAACGGTATTTTTCATGACCTTCTATTAAAGGATTGTGCACTTAATTGTACAGATTAGTTGTACACTTAACATTATTGGTATCTTTTTTCGTGGGGAATAATCTCCTCCCCATTGATTGGTGGGGGTTGGTGGCCCCACCGCCTCCCCACCAATCAGTGGGGGAGGCATCTCCACTGTGGGGACTGTGGGGACGAGATCAATTCCGGCCTTTTTTTTTTCTTCGTTCGTTTGGAGCCTTATTTACGGGTACCCACTCATTTTTGGACAAAACCTAACAGGTTAAAGAAACTAGTTTGAGAACGCATATGTTACAATGTAACTGTGTATCGCCGGCCTGACAAGCCCGGCCGTAGAACTGATCATATTTGACTGTCGACTCCAAATGCTAACACGACAAATTCGAGCCACCTTTTTGGCCCCACCGGAGGTAGCATTCACTGGATTTTTATATTTTTTAACACATCAATGCTTCTTCAGTATATTTCATTCTCACCAATTAGTTTTAAACACAGCCCCTCTTTCGTTTTCTTTTTCCTACTTTTTTTTCTGGTTGCAAGGAAAATGAAAAAACTGATGTAAATAATGTAATATCCTAGATTACACTGTTATTAACCAAGTTGTTGTTCTAATCTTAGTTCTAGTATTTTCTGATTCTGGATGTGTTTGTGTGTGTAATAGATACATGTGTGTGTTTTGTATGTAAAAAGACTGAAATAGCCATGGTGTTTTTCTCCTATGCATCTGTATATATGGTAATTATCCTTTCTTTTGAAGAAATGATCTCCTACCCCGATGTTGGTAGGATAAACATATACTACTAGATGATCATGTAAAGTGTTTGTTGTATCATCAAGGAATATGACTTATCTTACCTACGAGCAGGAGTTCATTTCTCTCTTCTTTTAAATGGTTGGTGAGCGATCTTATGCGTACACTTGCGCCATTATGGGGTCTATTGAAATGACAAAATAGTCATTTTACGTCCTGTATTATGCAAACCAACCACGACCCACCCCAACCCGACCACCCCCCCCCCCCTCCTCCCAAAAAAAAAAAAAAAAAAAAAAAAAACACACACCACCCGTCACATACCTGGTTGTGCAAACACTAAACAAACAAGACAAAAAAAGTCAAACAACTGAATGGGCATTGATTCGTGTCTGAAATTAACATGCTTCACTGTTTTCAAGTCAATGGTGGAGAGTTTATTGAATTCTCCAATATGAATTTGCTCTTTGGGATTTCCGTTTTTGCCCTTGGAGAGTGGGGAACGGAAAGGCAGGGTGAAAAGGTAATTTACCTAATGGCGGGTGGGCACTTTTGTCCGCATGAATTGCAGCATTACGCAGCGACTCAAAGCAGGTGGTTTATTATATTGGGCCCAACATTCGACCCAATTTGCCGCACTAATAAATAAATAAACAAAACAAATAAGATACTTGCAACTTGTCAAAAGTAGTCCATAGGGTCCCACTTTAACTGTTCTTTCTGCACGCCCGTTTTTCACAACTCCAAAAATTCATGCAATCATTTAAAACAGAAAAAATAAAACAAATTTATGGCCCATTGAGCTTTTACTTCTTGATGAAGAAGTCTCTTCGAAACCATTTTTAGGGTATGTTTGATTCACTATAAAGTTTGATTGAATTTTATTCACTTAATTTATGTGTAAATTGTGTGATTGAAAATTGAAAATAATAATATATTAAAAATATAAAATAATTATATTTGTGATTAAAAAAAAGAGAGAGAAATTATTCTGAAAATTTATTGTGAATCAAACATACGCTTAGGTAAATAAAATATATATTTAAAATTTTGTTTATTTAGGTTCGAATACCGTATCTTAACAAGTCGAGTCCGGCAAAGTTTGAACACACTCCCAAGACAAAAATTTCAAGGTCGGTTCGACTTGGAATAAAGTTAGAATTGAAGGTAATAAATACTTATTATTTTTCTCTCCAATTCATACTATTTAATCACGTGCAAAATAGGTTATGATTCAAACTTTAAAAACACTCTCATAATTGATGAAAATTTTTACATTATATTTCCAAGTCACAAATATCTTTTCAGACAGTCTCTGCAGTGGGGTAGTCAGGATTTTGAGGTTGCGGGGGGCGATCTGAAAATGATGGGGGTAGACTTGTGGGCTCGAGGGCAACCCGAATTTTTCTACAAATATAGGGCATTATGAAGTGCAATTTACTTATTAAATACTATCAAAGCACTAAATTTATACCAATTTACTTTTAATTGGATATGTACATATACAGAGCATCATATAAAATATTGTGATGATATTCCAAATAAATTAGTTATTTTTAAAATTAATTTGATAGATATTACCACATCGAATATTTTAATATTTAATTTAGTCTCACAAAATGATTATAGCATGCTTTTACCATTTCGTATATGAAATGAAGTTATATTATTACATAAATTAGTAAATAAAGAGTTGCACTGTCTTTACTTGGTTATAAATTCCAACTTAGTTACATTCTAGCAGAAATTGTTTGCGACTAAAAAAAATTAAATTACTTGAAGGCAAGTTAAAAAAATATATAATAATAATAAGAGTTGGAAAAGTATTGTTAAATCTTAGAGAGAGAGAGAGAGATAGAGAGAGAGTTTTAAAAAATACAATAATAATACATCTCCTAGTCCTAGAGTAAGAGTCGAACCAGAGACCTTTTTTTTTGGCATTAAAAGGAGGAGTAGGCATTTCATATGTCACTTCACCAAATGAAATCTATGTGAACATTTTTTGTTATTAAATTTATATATTTTATACATTATGCGAAACGACGCAGGGGCATCGTCGCAAGTGCGACTGCCTCCCCCTAGCTCCGTTCCTGAGTCTATGTTAATCAGTCAAATTGATTCTCAAGTTGACTAAGAAGAATTGAATATACATCGCACAAGTAGATATTCTATATAAATTGTTGTTCAGCAACCAATACGTTTCTATCCAAGTGACATAAAAACATATTTTTTCTACTTGACACAAATACATTAAATGTTAAAATAGCCAGCAGCACATTATGTGTGTAAATATTTACATGCTTTGCTTGTTTTGCACATACTTATAAGTTCGACTCAATCAATCTTTGTATTCGCAATTTTCATTCATCCAAACCTTAAAAGGTGGCAAAAGTTGCGTTTTATGGTTGGTTATTAGCAGAGGCAGAGGATGTGTTATTTGGGTGATTTAACAATAATAAAATCGGGCGTATTTATTTCTATGATTATGATTCTTTGTGAGGTAATGAGCTCATCAATTATTCATACTCCTATTATCTTGATTCAGTATGATGCAATCCAATATAAAAAGCACTAAATAATTGCGAATCAATGACGCTGTCACTACATATTTTAATTGTACTTTAGCAATATGAATTTTTCTAATTAATTAGTGATACGAATGCTTATAAACTTTAATCCCACCCCGGAATAATAAAATGGTTGCGGATAAGATTATTCGGTCAAGATTAAATTTAAAATATGCCCAAGATAATACATATCACAAAAAGCTATGTTTAAGTCCGTGTAACAAAGATGTACCACAGTAGATATAATATAGTAAATGACTATTTTGTCATTCCACGGTAATCTATAATAGTATACGATTGTAGAAACGTTCAAGTTCTCCTGGGAGCTATGGTACTCTCGGGGTGATTTTATTTACATATGATCTCATTTTGAAATTAAATCGATTTAGTTACAGCGAGGCAGTAAGACCAATGTGAAAAATTTTCCGACGAGACTGCGGCGGGCGGTCAAAGTTTATGCCCATAATTTGGCTCTTTGATTAGCCATCACCGGCTGTTACAGTGTCGTCGGAAAATTTTTCGAATTGCTAGAGCTCCGCCTCGTCATGCCGGACCTAAATCTGATCTCGAATTTCAAAACGAAAATCGTATGTGATCGAAAATCATTCCGAGAGTGCTTTTGAGAGCAATAGAACATGGTTGTATACGATAGTGTTACTATTGCATTTCCTACAAATTAATTTGCTTATAACAAGAGTTGATTTATTATTTTGATAATTAATAAGACATGTCATTGCGAACTTTCAATACTTTTTATTGTTAGTTAGTTATATCGCCAATTAATTGTCACATTACTACTGATGTATAACAAATGATAATTAATGATATTATTCTTTACTTACTAACGAGAAGATATTACACTGATGGATAGACGATGATAATTAATAATATCATTCTCGACTTACTTCTGTCGAAAAGATGTACATCAATATAATTATGTTTATTCCTCTAAATATTACTCATTTACTCTAATGTCTTTTGACAAAAAAAAAAAAAAAAAAAGATGCCGAAATTCAGACGCAAGGCAAATTACAACTCTGATCTCTCTGCGACAAGTTTCTTTCTCGATAGGGCGCCGGGGGGCCTAAAACGAGCCTGTTATGTAAATCAGGCATCTCCTTAAAATACAAGGATTAGGCCACTTATATAAGAGAGAATAAAGAGTAGGGTTAAAAACGAAAAAACCAAAACTTCAGAAAAAAAGTGTCAAAAGCTTCTTCGATTTTTGTCCATGTTGATTTTGTTGCAACTCTTGATTACACAGAAGACCACTCTCCAACGTCGTCGTATCAGACTCATCCGAAGGAGACGCCGGCCGCCGATCACCGACAGGCCGGTTTTTCCTCATTTTAGCCGGAAAACCCACCGTCAGACCAAGATTCAGGTCATTTTGCATGTCGTCAAAAACCTTCCTTTTAACCCTCAAGTTCAGATCTTTCGATCTGTACAAATCCGTGTTATAATCTTCAGACCCTTCGTCAGGCTCTGTAGCCTGGTTCAGCCCAGAAAATTCCGGCAACGGCCGCAAGACGCCGCCTCTCAGCACCGTCTCCACCGCCGACTGACACACGTGCCAGTTTCCGGTCGACAGCAAACCCACCGCTCCGTTCACTGGATTTATCGTTCTTCCACAAGCTTCGAATAATAAAGACTGGAATAAAGCTGCAAATCAAAATCAAGAACAAATTTAATTTCTACTATCAACGGGGGCCTTTATTAATTGTTTTTATGTATATTATTTTTTTGATGTGGGATATTAATCGGCAGAAATTAAACCTTAAAAAGAGCAAAACTTTAATTTCTTTCATCAATAGCGTACCTGGTCTTTGAGAATCAGGGACGGAAGAAAGAAAGGACATGAGACCGGCGCGGCCGAAGAACTTGGCAACAAAAACGGTGGCGTTGGCCTGAGCTTGTGGGCCATCGATCCCTTGTAAGCTTTGTCTGAGAATGCAATTTTCGTTGCAGCCTTTTCGAAGGATTCTACAGCCGTTGCAACTCATGATGATGATGGTGATTTCCTCAGGTGCATCAAAATTCAGATGATCAGATGAGAGAGAGAGAGAGAGAGAGAGAGTGTGTGTGTGTGATTCCGGGGGAGACTTGAAGGGAGTAGAAGGGTACTGATTTATAGAGGATGAAAAGGGGAGACCAGGAGAGGAAGACGGGGTGTTTGGGGGTGGGGTGGTGGTGGGGTGCCGGGGGAGGGGGTGGGCGTGGGGATGCGTGGGTGCATGTGATGTGGAGAAAAGTTGAGAATTATTTTAGCATTGGGGAGTAGGAGTGTGGTGTAGACTGTAGAGTAGTGAAGTAAACTATGGTTAGTGAGGCTTGTATTTTGATTTTTGAGAGGACTAAAAAGACCTCCTTTGAAACATATTTGTTAAAAGAACATCCCTCATGTTTTAATATTCACTGCACCGTCTCTTAAAAATGGAATTTTTCCTTCTCTTTTGAATTTTACCAAACAAGCTATTAATATATTGAAAGATGTTATATGCACTATTTCGTTTACTGGGAGATATACAACGTTAAATACATGAAGGATAGAGTGATGATTTTATCTCTCTCTCCTGTTGTCAGTGTACTGTAAATGGGATGGTACATGTAACATTATCCAAGTGTAACCTTCTTGATATTAATCCATCTTTATCTTACAAGAATACGTCCATTTATAGTACAAACCCGGGGCAATTATCATCTCAATAGGCATAATCTTTTTCATTATTTATTTATAACTACAAATCTTCTTTTGACAATCGACATTTATCACTTCATATTTAATGCAGCTGATGTGGAATCGACAAACATCGTTATCCATCATGTAGTCACCTCCTTTGATTGGGGTCGAACCAACTTCAATCAATGTAGTTTGGGCAAAGGATTGCATTGATGCCTTTTGGTCCCTTTCCTTGCTTCCACCTAAAGACTGACATTACTGATTTTTCTCAAGCAACAAAGTCAGCAACTCTGATCAAGCTTTGACCAAGCTCCTATGTCCGACTTGGCAGACCCAATCCGAAGTCATACTGTACGATTGGAAAAAATATCTCCACATTAGTTCTTTTCTTTTTCACATCAACTCGATCTATCAACATTTCTGTTTACTCTATAATTTAGTGATCGTTGACCTAATTCATTTAACAAGATTTATGTATTTATTTTTTGATTTTCCATAAATCGTTTTTCTTCCTAATCACACGGGTTTTAAAATTTTATTAAAAACAAAATTCGTTGAACAAGACCTATGTACTTAAGCAGAGTTTAGTGATTTCGAAAACCAAAAGGGCATATCTCTCGTTTTAAAACTTAACCATGGTTGGGAGTTTTCCTCAATGATTTTTATAATAGAGGCTGACTAGACATGGGAGTGGGTGGGGGGGTGGGCGTGGGTTGGTTAAGGGGGTGGTTCCAAAGTATTGGGCTTGAGCGGCTCCGTGTCTCCGCGAAGGAGGAGGTTCCTGCACCATTGGATTCTTCTCACCCTCCCTTTTTGCGCCCATTCTTTTTTCCAATCACACTGAATATATGCTCACCCCATTATTTTCATTTTTCCTTTTCCCTTTCTTTTTTTTTTTTTTTTGAATGAAACCTTTTCCCTTTCTTGGATTAAGGAATATAATTTTTTCTTCTCAACTTTTGTTATTTATTAATTTGTTCAAATTTTAACAAAAATAGACATGAGAGGACCACAATCAAGAATACATATCTAGAAAAACGGAAAACAAGCTAGACGTATAATTCACAAAAATGATATACGCAGGGGGTGAAATAGGGAATGATTTAGTCAATAAGGGTATTTTTATCGAATTATCCTTAAATACATCTAAAATATATCACATTTAAGGGTAGTTTGGT
Organism: Jasminum sambac; assembly: GCA_018223645.1. Lineage (NCBI taxonomy): Eukaryota > Viridiplantae > Streptophyta > Magnoliopsida > Lamiales > Oleaceae > Jasminum > Jasminum sambac. The sequence continues at coordinate 21,775,411 of CP073648.1, read as the reverse complement.
AAACTATACCCTTATTCTCTAAATCATTCACTAACCCACTCCTTCCACATATTATTTTTGGATAATTCACGTGTCATCAGCGAATAAAATAAAACGTTAATGTATTATTCATCGGCCAATCAAACAGGATTTATGAATAAGTGGAGTAAATATTTGGAGAAAATTTTACTATATTTTTGTGCAAGCAATGATATTTTGGCATCTCGTCCTTTCAACGTGATGTAAAGGTCTTCTCATTTTGGGACAGCATTTAGGTAAGATTCCTTCCTCTTGTGGTTTGTGATATATATACATATGACTCATCCTTCACTACATCATGTTATTAAAATCCCTCCACTTTACTTTTTTTTTTTGAATTTATATATAGCTTGTTCGACATTTCTCCTTTCTTTTTCCTTGTTACAAGTGAATTATTATTATTATTATTAGAAAATCTTCAGTATTCTAGGAATACAAAATACTTCTTAGTTCTAATCAATAAAGTTTATAAACATTGTCACATACAGATAACGGGCTAAAATTTAATAAATAACGTGATTCCATGCATAGATAGACAACGTTATTGACTAGAAATATCATACACAATACTCATACGTCTGAAATACTAAAATTTTTACCCTTCTTATCGTATGTTGATCATATGAAATATTACATACTTAGCATTATATTATCTTTCATTTCAACACATACATATATACTATATTAACCTTATGAAAACGTTTTCGTTAATCACAATCTATATATTAACGTTTTGTAGTTGAAGTTTCACTCTTGATAAGATTAGTTGTTTAAAAGTTGGCATATATGGTTATTCTTGTCATTTCCTTTGTAATTTTCTGATTGTCTCGATATATAAGGAACTTGTATATATACTGTCCACACGACTAAGGTAAATAAAGAATCTTTGTTCGTTATTTTCAAAATTATACAGTTCGTTCAATTTTTTTTTTTTTTTTTGGTACAATAGAACTTTTATAAAAAAAAAAAAAAAAAAGATGAAAACGAGGCTAGAGCTAGAGAGTAAAGACGAAAAAGATGTATCTATTGAAGTTAAAAGTTGCAAGTGTGGGCCTGTGGGGTACGTGGCATCTTAATCCATTTCGTGGCGTCTTTATCCAAAATGGACCACAAGGTGTAATGTAAATTCCAATACACAAATGATGTTTGTAGAGAATGGAAATCCAGCCCATTTTGGAATTTAGATTAATTATTATATTATTTATAAAATTATATATATTATATCATTTGGATGCATTGTTTGATGGTATTGGATTTCTAATCTCCAAATGTTTGGAAAGGACCACTGAGCACAGCTTGAGGTGATAATCAAATTGCTTAGCTAAGATTTGGAAAGGGACACTTTTGTCTTTTCGACTCATGCTTTCAAATTTGGCCTTCCATGGAATAAAGAGTCAAATGATGTTTGACACATTTCATAGAGCAATAAATCAATTTTCTTTCTTTTTCTTTTTAATTGGAAGAACATTTACCCAAAAAGAATTCCAAAGTGATGTAGTTAAAAATTGAATTGGAGACTTTTACATTTTATGAATAAAATTGTATTGAATTTTTAGTAACAACTCATATAACGAATATTCAGATTAAATAAATATTTTTAGTTCAAATATGAGATTAGAGCTTGTTCTTTTTATAATTATACAAGAAAAAAAAATTTCTCTTATCTTTTCAACCACACACACATTCTTCAATATAATATTAACCACACATTTCATACGGAATATCATGCACAAAAATTTACTTCCCAACCGAACAAACTCTTAATAAGCAATACAGTTTAGATCAACTAATATGATTTATTAGCAACTTTGATCTCATAACAAACATTGGTATTTGAAATTGAAATTTTAATAGAAAAAGATTATTAATGAACAATTTTTTGAAGAAAATAAGTCATTTAAAAGATTGGATTAAAGTATTGAATAATCATGATCTGTCTACTTGAACTCTTGTTGGCTTCCATAAAGCAAGGTCTTTGGAGTTGGGGAAGATTGAGTCTTGGAATCTCCTAGGAGATTTGGCGATTTTTTCAAAGTAAATCTTTTGTGGATAACCTTTCCATTTTTTTTTTTTTAATTCTTTTCTATCTATGATTCTAATAATCTTATGATAAGTCCATATGGCAACTTGGACTCTTGGAATTTGCCTTCTCCTATATAAATGTCGGTATTGGCAGTATCCTTTAGATCAAGTCTTGTTAGTTCTCAAATGCACATAACACATATTAACTACATAGTTCTATACAACACGACTTATGTTATAATAAATTTAAATTTATACAATACGATTTACTTTACAGTAAATTTAAACTCCCAAATCATTCTAAGCATGCAGAGCATGGTGGGCCCCACCATCCACATGCTTGGACAGACAATATGACTCTCGTCTGAACGAGTAGGAGATATCGATTCTCTAACATAACTACTAAATGACTTAACATCTGAATGATGTGATTCATATGAAATGCAATTGTAATCGAGTTTTACATGTAACTCATCAACAAAATAAAAATAATGTTTCTCATTGTAGAATGATTATCCACACTTGTCTATTATACGATGCAACGGCAAAGGTTATGTGCAATATTGTGTACCAAATACGTCTGAAAAATTGAAAATACTTTCATTGGCCGAAAAAACTGTCCCCACCTTCAATGTTTCGAAGAGACATTTTTCTTCTTGCATAAAAGAAGATAGTAACACAACTCCTCTAGAGATCATATTCTATATCTTCTCCTAGAGTGAGACCACTAGTTTCTTGACATGCTAATATTCTAGTAATATCATTTAAAGAGGAGAAAAGAGAACCCAAAACAAAAGAACAGCAAAATTACATCCTCTAAACTCTTTATCCTAATAAACCGAATGCCTCCCTCTTCTAACCAGAGTCGATTTAGCCTCATCCAAATTACCCAATCCAAGACTCTCCGAAGAATCAGATCCGCTATTCTCAGTCCCCTGTCCTGATTTGCTCGACCAGATTTTCAAAAATAATTTTTTCGACGTGATTAACCCTTTCATTTTACTAACACCAACCTTGTCTGAATTATTCTTATTATCTCCATTAATCCCCAGTCTTAAGGCAGCTACCTCACCTCTCAAGGCTTTAAGCTCTGCAACAGAAGCCACAGCATCCCATTCTTCATCTGCATTGGTTGTTGTTACTGACCTTGAGCTTCCATAAGAGGCACAGTTGAGGTCTTTAATGGCTTTAGGAAGGTCGGGCGTGCTACTGCCTGATGTTGCAGCTGCCCGGACTTGCTCAAAAAACAGAACTTGGACTACCACACGTAGAGGAAGCTGCTCATTTTGCACTGCATGCATGCATGCATCTGCTGAGAGTTTCTTGCAGTCGAACAACCAGCATATCTTCTTCCTCTCGCTCTTGCTAATCCCCGGGTGCACCTAAGCATAACGAAGGGTTTAGTTAATTATAGGTTCAGGAAATAGCCATTTTTCTCCCAAATGTGTAATGCTAGTTTTCAGGATTACAATTTACACATAGGAGTTATGCTCATGTCAGGTGTCAAGATACTGTAAAGTAAGGCCAAAGACGCCTCTATAATTATTATCTCACTTCATATGATTTTGACACATCAAGTGAGAGTAAGTGTAACTTTATGTGTAAACCAGTAATTTACAAGTAACATTACTCGTGAAGACTAAAAGACTTTAGTTAATTATATAGGTTCATGAAATCATGACTTTTTCCCTCAATGTGTAGATAGAGTAATGCTACTTCATACTTGTACATACAGGTTTGCACAAAGAGTTACACTCATGTCAAGAGGTGTGACAATACTATAAAGCAAAGCAACCTGTATTTACAAGTCATGTGAATACTAAAAGACTTTACCTTGAGATACATGTCAATTGCCCTGTAAAGGCCATCGTGTGAAGGTCGAGAAAAGCTAGAAACCATCTCTGCAATACCATTGAAAACCGAAATAGGTAGATTAGGATCCTTAGCAATCTCAGCAAGGTAACCATCAATTATCTTTGCCACCATGAGCTTTGAGGCTTCTGATAATAACATCCCTGGTGTTTCTGATTTCTTGAATCTCATTCTCATTTTCGGTATCAGATTTTGCATTACGATCTTGCATAGTGAATTCTTGGAGTATTTTCTGAACTATTTGGACATTATACATAGTTGACTCCTTCATGAGCTCGAATTAACAGGTCATTAGCAGAAGCCTCCTCTAACTGCTGCCCAATTCCTTTTACAAGTTCTTCCTTTACCATTTCTCCTGAATTGAGAGAAATCGCTGCTTTTAACAACTTCAGCAAGAAACCACATGAGACACTACCTTTTTCCACAGGCAAAAGGAACAAAATTGTATCCAATATCACCTGAAGCTTTGAAAAATCATTGCATTGCATAACACCCTTGCTAGACCCTGGCAGCTTTCTAGCAGCATAAGCTTTCAAAGCTTCCACAATCACTTCATTTGCTATTGTACCTTTGGTTTTAATGGCAACAATAACCCTCTTATATAACTCTATTTCAAGCTCAGATAAGTCCTCGACCCACCAATCACTTGGCACTATTCGGGTTCCTACGCCATTCCATCCTTGATCATTCCCATTTTCTTCAGATAATTTTTTTCTGTTATAGGTATAGGACCAGTCGACTAGGGAAACATCGACTGAGGCCTTAGAAGCAACAGCATCAATACAGCGGTTGATTAACTTAAGCTCCTCAGACAATGGCAATAGAGACTTTGTTGTCTGAAGAACTATTATAGAGTCCTTCCAGCTTCTGAAAATGCTTGAGTTTAGAAAAACGTCGACCTTGTAAATAAGGTTACCTTTTTCTATTGTCTCATGCATCTCTAGATACTCGGCTGCACAGCGTGCAGCAATGACGTTGTAAGCATTTAGGGTTACTGTCATTCCATAACAGAACTTGGCACATATTTCAAAGGCGGTGGGCCCTCCTGGAATGTCGTGAATGTAGATTTCATCACTGTTTTGTTCATCTGATGGAGAAACTAACCTCTGTAAATGGGCACTTTTTGACAGAAGAGGGAACTGCATTACCATTTTTAGCAGAAAGTCAGTATTGATGAATAAGATATACGCCTCCAAATATTATTTTCATTAATGCATCATGCTTCTTTCATGGATCTAAGTGCTTTTGTACTTTTCCTTCTACGAAAAATTACGTGGTTGAAAATGAAACTTGATCACTTGACTAGCATTCAAGTTAAATTTAAGCTTGATTAGACAAGCACTTGATCTATAAAGAGAGCTTTCTTGATCACATTCAGTTACTAGAGACTCCTCTCACTAAGTGCAACCCAGACATGGTCAATGAATCGAATTTACAACAGCTTGTATGGTTATATGAACAAAGTAATGATGATTGTACCTTGTGAAGATAAAATGTCACATCCCCTACATGAAGCACGAAGTCAGTTGCCAGTTCAGTCGCCACATATCTGTAAATGACAATTTATTCCAAAATTTTAACATCTTCAAGCAGTAGATAGTAGATACAAGTAAATAAATTATTCCATGAAAGAGTCAATTTGGTATGCCCTTTGGGCAAACCCAGTGTTCTAATGAGTATTGGTTGATCAACTGAAAATAAGTTTTTCCCAGAAACTTATAATACCATACTCTTGATGGCTCATGGCTGATATAGTAATTAGCATCATTGTAATTGTTATTCCACATGATTTACATTATTGAGTTTAATCTTCGTACAAACTGGAAGATTATTCATCAAATGGTTAATTTTCCACAAAGAACATTCAAAGATTTTGCCATAAAAAGACTCCGAAGAAATAGAGATACTGTGAAAACCAGTCAGAAGGTTAAAAATTTCAACATTTTTGGAAAGGCTGAAGCAAGTTCGCAAAATGCAAATCAAATGAAGCAAAGCAGAATACATTAAATGATAGAAAATTTACATTTAAACTGTCTAGTAAAAAGTAGTTGATCTTCTTAAAAGGTAAATTTTGAAGTATGGATGTTACCTAACTTTGTTCCCATCAGTTTGCAACGAATCAGGCTTGGATCCAAGTTTCATAAACTTCATCTCTGCAACTTAAAGGTTCACTTCTCTTCTTATACTTCAAGAAACTATACTTCTACTTTCTCAATCAATCAGATAAATACATATTGCCCCAGATTGTACTATGGACATTCTAAATGACCAAACAAAACTAAAATCGAGGAAAAGGGCCTTCGAAAATGGCGAACCTAAAACGAGTTCAGGTGTGGGGACCAAATTTCTGAATATAGTCAATTCTCACAACTTGAAAGGAAAGGTAATGGGATCTCGAAGAGGGAAGTAAGTTATAAGTATATATGCTTAGAACAAAGGAATCTTGACAACCAAGCAATTTCGATCAAGAGAGAGTGAGAAAGAGTGAAATGGGGTTTGTACAAGATTTTAGTTTAAACAAATGGTGGCTTCAATGGGAAGAGAACTGCAGAGGAGATTGTTCCCTCGGTTGACAGCAAAGCCCACCAATCCCGGACTAGCCTCGTCAGCCAAGGAGACAAACGAACAGACTCTTAACACTAAATTATTCACAAAACCATAGTAGTACAATCCCATTAGCACCAATCCGACTCCACCTCCACCACCCCCATCTCATTACTTTATCGTTCTTTCTCACTCACTCTGTTTCTTTACTCACTTTCTTTAATCATTTCTTCAGTACCAACGATCAATACAGACTCTATAGATATAGATTCAGATCACCTAACAGCGAAAAAAACCACCAATTGCTCTTAAAAGTTTCAATTTCCGGACCTAATAAACTATTAAGGAAATATATCAAACACATGGTGTGCAATAAATTTAGCAGTTTAAGTTCCAAAAACCTGCAACGGAAAGCAGCATCTCGATATCAGTTAAATCAACCACCAAACGGTAGACAAGAAGCATCCCCTTTATAGTTTTGCTAAAGCTGAAAGAGAATAAATGAGATCACACAGAACACCAGAATATCGACTAATCAAATGGCAATTTTATATAATTTTGATGCTCTCACTAATGACATCATCGAACAACAAAATCTGAAGAACAGAAAAGAAGCAGCACAGAAATCTAAAACCGTAATTAAAATTCGAACGAACACGTGAAGTGGCCATCATTACAATGCTGCAAAGATCATCGAATCACAGTAATATGCGTTTTTTCCTTTTTGATTTTGTGATTAACTTACATTTTAGCGAGAAATTTAGTCAACAGAGTTACGGACAGGACCCAAAACACACTCCCGATGTAAACTCCGACGAAACCCAATGCTTGATTTTCACATGAATCCACAAACCCGCATGCATATCGTGTGCACAACAGTGTGCCGAAGAGAAAATTACTTTGCGTGCGGAAATCAGGATTTAATTTGATTTTTTTTACCGATTTATTTATTTTTATCTTTTTCATTTTATTATTATTATTATATAATAATAATATTATTATTTTATTTAGTTTTTACCCTTTTACTTGGCTTAGCCCCCGGTTACCTACACTTGAATATGTAAAATAGCTGGCGATCCGTTACCAAGATGATTTTATGGTGCTAATATTTTCACGTGTTACATTTTCCCTGAATAGAGGGGACCCACACCCATATTGGACTAATATCTGAATGGATGCTGCTTGAACTTTCGAACCTGGTTCAGGTCTAGGAATCGGGTTAGGAGTGTGTATGGGTGTGACGTACCTTCTATCTTTAAAAAATGTAAAATTTCTAGAAATGCAATTAAAATAAATTAAAAATCATTTTTATAGTAGGAAAACAAATATGTCAAAATGATACTCGATAGGGGGAAAAAGATAAAATAAAAATAAAAATGTGACGTATATCTAACACAAGTCACATGGCCAATTGCGAGGTCCGCGTCGACACGCATGCATGTGTTGTGGGTGTGGTATAGTTCACACCACCTTGAAAGAGAGAATTTGCTGTTAACATTGATGGCTTAATTAATCAAAGTAATTAACATTGATGGATAGTCTAATCATCACGACAGTATGTCTTATAACTGTTAACACGTTGTTAAGTTCTTAATCACATAAATAAAGTGAAATTTGCATGCAAATTTTCATAACCCTAGGAGATCATCAGCTTGTCCAATTTAATAGAGATAGGACCACAAAATTTCTCTTTTGCCCTTTAGATCGAGATTGAAGTACAATGTGAGATATATGTGCCCTACTCTCGTGCTAGCACAAGGGCAGCAACTTCTTGAGTGAGACTCACTTAAACCTGTCTATGAGTTGAGCAGGCTCAATTTATTCGGACTTGATCTGATAGAAATATTGCTTCGACTCGATTTGTAGTTCATTAAATCAAGCTATAGATCGAACCGAGCCTTGAATTTATTGGCATGTACGCTCATGGGGTTAGTTTGAAATTTTTGGGGCATTAAACAAAATTTTATTTGGGTCCTATCAATACCTAAAATTATTTAAGAATGGAAAAATTAAGGTAGGTAGACGTTAATTTTTAATTTTCTTGAAAATACACGTATAAGTCAGCCAAAATTAATTTATAGAATTAGTAACTTAAAACATAAATAAAAGAAGCGGCATCTAAAGAAGTACATTAATTTAGGTTTTGTTATGAATAATAATTGAAGAATAATTATTTGGTGTTATGAATAATTGAGAATAATGTGGTGGTTATGAATTATGAGGAATAATTTGGTGGAGGAATAATTTGGTAAAAGATGTAATTATTATATGTGAATGACTATTATACCCTTGATGAAATTATGTAATTACGATTGTCTTGAATTCAAGTTTTCACTATAAATAGAGGGCAGTTATTAATGAAATTCATTCCTGAGAATTCCTTAGAATTCATTCTCTCTAAATTCTCTCTATTATTTTCATACTTTTATAACACGTTATCAGCACGAGTCTCTAACCCTTTGAGTAATATGAAAGAAGTATCTTTCTACATTGCATCTTATAGATGATCTTCAGATCGTAAACCTGATTATTACCAATGAATTAATTCATCCTCATCAATCCTAAATAACTCTCTCTTTGCAAATACATCATTGAAAATTCCATTTTGTTCATATTCCTCTCCCACAATTCCTCATTCTACACAACCTCGCTTCTGGAGATGTCTCAAATCCCAAAATTGGAAGTTAATGAAGTCAAAAGAATTTTCCGATCACGTAAATAGATTGCAAGTAAATCTCATCCATGGAATAATTAGAGAAATGGAAAAAGGTAAATCATATGATTTTATAATATAATAATATATTAAACTATAACATTCGCTTTATCGAGATATAAGGAGCATATATTATCAAAATCAAATTTTCGACTCCATTATACTCGATTTAACGAGAGCTTCGATTTGACACCAACATTGATAGGGTAATAACTCGTTTTGAAATATGTTATTATCAAACTTTCAAAATTTACAAATCAAGACACTAACTTTTGAAAAAGTTACAAAATAGTCCTTTGAATATTTTGATATTGATAAATTGAAGTAGAAAGGAGATAATTTTCCAATCGTAAAACATTGATAAAATATTTTTGACAATTTTACCTTATTTAATTGGAATGGACAATTTTACCCTTAGAAGGTAAAGCGGGCCAAATTTTGACGACAGTGAAAAATGGATAGAATATTCATGAAGAAATTCTAAATCCATTGATTATATAAAATGGCTTGAAGTCCATTTGAGTTAAAAGATCGAATATTATTTTAACTCTCAAGAGTTCAATTACATAATGTACTTATTCAGAAGGATAAGTGTCTTTCTTGTAGAAAGTAATGAGTATTTGTTACTGAAGAACAAATTTGCTCCCGTAAGAAGCGCCTCAATATTTAATTCTCGCACTTTATTTCTTTGCAATTTAATTCTTTGCAATACCTCCTACTTGATGATGGGTTCAACCGTCACTAAACGGAAGGTTTTATATATTTCTGCACTTTATATGTTAAGTGATGGGTAATACCTTCTACTAAGCAGATCCTACTCCTGAAGAAGTAGTTAAATATTATGCAATTTAATTCTTGCTATTTAAATTCGTAAATTTATATTTATTGCAATAATTCCCATAAGGTAGGTTCGACCACCTATTGGAGGAAATTTAATTTACGCAATTTAAATTTATGCACTTTATAGTTTGAGTATATTTCCAATGTGGTGGGTAATACCAATACCGATTGGTGTGCATATTTCCAATGTGGTGGGTAATACTACACGATTGGTTATAACGAATCCTACTCTAGAAGAAGTAGTTGATCAAATATTCTAATCATACTCTCGAAGTAGTAGACGATGAGAATAAAATTACTTCCCCATATATATCGAATATTAATGGAGAAAATTGAACAAGTGGTACTTGAAGTTACCATTGGATAAATAGATGAAAATAAAATACTCAATAGATCCCATGTTGATAAATCAAAGAAAATATATCGCATGGAGAGATTATATGAAGTAATCTCATCGATGATATGAGATTGTATTAATATGAGAATAAAATGCTCTTGAAGAAGCAAAATCACTAGATTTCTGTATTTGAATAAAGCCAATATGATATTATTATTATTACTCCAGAAGAAGTACAAAACAGCCGAAGTGGAATATATTGAGAATATCAAAAGATGGCATTAAACACTCGAAAATATAGAAATGCAAAAGAAAATACATCTTGAATCCATAAATGAGGATGCGTCTCGAGAGTATAAATACTCAGTAACTCTGCCACCATCAACATTAGGATTCATAATGAAATATTTAAAGGATCCGAATTTCTTTTTCGCTGACACCAAATGTCCAGGATCGGACTGACTGGCTTCACTGCATTCTTGAACATATGCATGAAATTTGATGAGTAGTTCATCAACGATCTAGCGAGATAAGTATTTTTCTCGTGAATGAGAGATAAACTTATTATTTACACCCTCGATCTAGAAACGCTAGTAAGCCATCAAAGAAATTATTAATATTCAACAAACCTATTGGTTTGACATGAAAGTTCCACTGCTGTACAACGAGGCTATATTGAATATTTCCTCCAAGGTGTGTTGTAGCCGCTGGAAGGACAATGAAAGCATCACTATTATTCATCATATACATCATGCGGTTGTGGATGGATTGCGCTTGTAGCCCCAACCTCTTTGGACCCATGGTAGAACTGGCTCCACCCGAGTATTAGATCCAACTAGATGAAAAGGTATTACACTCGAAACTCTTATTCCCCATGATGGTGCGACCATTATAAGTCTAGCTAAAAGTTTGTTGTTGGTTCCTCCATATAGTATATTGATTTCTTGTCTCCTAACTCTTTTTTAGTCGGTTTGCCATATCCACATATTGGATATGGCCTACCACTTAGATCCACCAAGAATACATACGGTTTTTAATCATGAGGTAAAGGCTGACTTGTATGAGATGATTCTAAAATCTCCATATCCATCTCTACTCCTATCTCTCTTTTTACACTATACTTTTAATGTATGAACATGAGAGATATATGAAACCCTCTATTTAAAGAAAAATTTTCAAACCAATAATTGAGTGCACTATTTACTTTTTGACAAATATGAAAGAGAAAATGGTAGAAAAATTTTAGTGAAATGACATATATCTGTCGGTGATTGAAAAATAATATATATATACATATATATATCTTAAAATTGAAAAACAATATTTACAATTACAAGAAAAACATTGATCTTCATTATTACACCGAGCTTTCTTACATAAATATGGGAAAATCATTATACTAAAATTTTCTACTAAATTTACAAACAGGATCTTCTAAAGTAAGTTTTTCAAGACTGTAACGCGTTTGTTGATCTTTGAATTTGGCCCATAAGGCCATTAGCTCACCTTGTACGTATCCACTAGGATGTGTCTCAAGAGCCTGTTGAATATCATCCAAAGGCTCCTTACTCAATCCATTCTTAATGAATGCTATTTTATCTTCTCGATTTCTGGACAAGTACCCCACAGATTTACATCGAGTGTCACATGTCCACCGAGCACACTTGTAGCATCCTCTTAATCTTTTTGCTCTCCGTTTCTTTGAAAAACTACTTTTACCCATACCAGGCATGTATTTAGAAGGAATTGAAACCTCACCAGATAATCGAACCTTTGCTTCAATCAAGCATCGGATATCTTGTGGGATACCCTTATTCATTAGCATCCTTAATCTTTCCAAATTACATCGATAAATCCTTTTTAGGATTTTGATCAGAGTGATGGATAGTATTTTCAAGATTTGAGAGCATATGATCCATTATAATGTATAGATCCTTGTTAGGATGAATTTTGCAATAATTTTGATGATTTATTTATAGAATAATACGATGCGTATGAAATAAGACTCGATTTTAAATAAATAATATGAGCGTAAGAGCTACGATTTGGAATTAAATAATAGCGGATGTGATGCGTATGAGTCAGAATCTCCGTGTTTGAACGATAGTAGACAATAATGTCACTAAAAGATGATGGAATATGCTCGGTGAATTGTTTCTATGATAAATCATATTGAGCACTATGAATACTAGTGAAATCGATATAAGAATTTCTTGAATTAGAAGTTCAATAATACTCGTTTGCAAACCTGACTGACCATCCGGTTTAAATAATTATTGAAATCAATATTTCAAGTGAAGAATTAAAAGAATTCTTCGATGATTGTTCTCGATAAATGATGAAATCATTACTAGCCAATATTGAAATAAATCCCAAATATATACGGAATAAAGGATGAGAAGTATGGGCCCACTTATCCTCCATGTTGACTACTAGATATTATGATATGGATCCACTAGGTAGTCACATGTGTATATGATTCGTAATTTGAAATTTATTTAAATATTTGCTCACTGATGAGCATGATTTCAGATTTAATGATAAAGCTAGTAAATGTATATCCCAATACTTGAATAAATCCTGAAGGATTTGAGTATGCTTGCATACAAGTGGGATATTATATGGCAAATTATTTAAAGTCCTCAAATAAATTGCCGATATCGAGAATAGAATGCAAACGGTCTAAATTCCCATATTAAATTTGAATGATGAGAACATATATGATTAAAATCATACCAATTTGTATGAGTTTTGGTGTTCTAAATTTTCTCGGCATGAGGGAGTATTAAATGTTGAAAATAATATGTGAAATGCATCATGTTATATCCTCGAAATTGAAATCTGAACTTGAAGTTCAAAGATGCATGAAAGGCTATGAACAAATACATATATCACTACGATGCTTTGATAAGTTAGCGCTGTAAGCGTTGATATTTCCCCAAACATATATATCAAAGCAAATTATAAAAGATGGTCTTAATAACGGAGGCATATGCTCTTGAAGAGTATATAGACATAACTATATTGTGTAATCCTACAAGAGGATTGATAATGAGATATCTCGATGAGTTATGTCGATATGGGGAAAGAAATGAAATTGAAATGTGTCGACACGATATGAAAATGTAGCGCTACATATGATCAATGATAATGAAAATATTGAGATATATTGAAGATGATAAATGGTGAATGTGAAATCCTTAACTTACGAGATGATGAGATGATGATGACTAGTGCTCAAGTTTAAAGATAAGCATGGTGGTCATTATATGTTGCATGCTCATGAAAGTTAAATTACCGATCGTGTGTGTAGTACCGAAAAGGAAATTAAAGGATCGGGTGAGCTAAGCCCGTGTTTATGAGTACCCTAAAGGGTGAGCTAAGCCCACAGGAATGAAATAACCTATTAAGTGAGTATTAAATGTTAAATGATATATTTTAAGTGTTAGTTAGTTATGAAGGTTTACTTATATGTTTACATGTTTTTACGATGAATTTATATGCTTTAAATTGTGTGTTTGGAGACATGTGTTCATGGTGAATGTTTTGTAGTTGTGTACGAAAATTGATGCACTCTAAATGAACGAAGAGTATAAAACCAATGTATATGATACTCATACAAATGTATGAAAGATTTTGAAATGCTTGCAGCATACTTGTATAAAATACGCGTTGCACTCTTTTTCCCTTGATCGAGGTTTTATCCCATTGGGTTTTCCTAGCAAGGTTTTTAATGAGGCAACTTTAAAGGCGTATTCACATGAATAATGTACTCTTTTCCTTCATTAGGTTTTTCCCACAGGGTTTTTCCTAATAAGGTTTTAACGAGGCATATTCATGGTATATTGAGAACGATAGGAGAAATTGATACAAAGTGTATCTATTGGATCAAGTTATAATGGAGCTAATGCTTTAGATCCAAACGATGATGATATTGAAATCATTTACCGTAAGTAAAGATATCGATTCTCAAGATATGAAATCAAACGGAGCAATTGTACTCTTTTTCCTTCGATCAAGTTTTTTCCCACTTTGGGTTTTCTTGACAAGGTTTTAACGAGGCGACGTGAATACTCATATGCGCCGATAGACATCGTGGGAGCAATGTTTTGATGAAGCGAGTATATAACCACTCCAAGCTATCCCGCAATCGGTTTGGAAGTTTTTTCCCACTGAGTTTTTCTCCAAACAGGTCCAGAAGACATTTGTATTAATAGTCATTCAAGGGGGAGTGTTATGAATAATAATTGAAGAATAATTATTTGGTGTTATGAATAATTGAGAATAATGTGGTGGTTATGAATTATGAGGAATAATTTGGTGGAGGAATAATTTGGTAAAAGATGTAATTATTATATGTGAATGACTATTATACCCTTGATGAAATTATGTAATTACGATTGTGCCATTCGAAGTTTTCCTATAAATAGGGCTTCAGTTATTAATGAAATTCATTCCTGAGAATTCCTTAGAATTCATTCTCTCTAAATTCTCTCTATTATTTTCATACTTTTATAACAGGTTTGAAATTAAAAAAAATATATATATCAATGTCATGCAATCGTGGGTTTTTTACACTATGCAATCGTGGGCAATGGCCTGGTGCATCCAAAGTTTGCCTTGAACGACTGCTCAAGAACGGCGTGGGCGATTGCCCAAGCCAAAAGCTACATTTTGTGACTTTTTTTGAAAAGAAGTCACAAATGAAGTTTAGAAGATAACATATAAAAATTTGCAAAAACAAAAGAGAAAAAGTCATCGTACACAAATTAAAAAGACCATAAATATATTTAAAAAGTGACAAATAGTTTAAAAATTCACGTTAAAAAGTCACAATAAGCTCCAAAAATCACGAATGAATTTAGAAAAAATCACACACAAAAAATCACAAATATGTGTGATTTGCGTCACAACTTTATGTATACACACGCACACTAGGGTGTTGTGCAAATATTTCGGTACCAGCTATATTCTCTTCCAGTGGCTCCCAACACCTTTGTCCCCCCGATTGCTGTGGGCCCATGCGGGAAAGGGGGGGTGTTCCTCTTGTAAGGTTTTAATTAAATATATAGGCTTATATATGTAATTATTGTGTATTAATTAAAGGCTATCATATTCGGTTAAGCCCGTTTAAAGTGATCTAATACGGTTTCGAATATTGGGCTTTTATGCATCAATTAAATTAAAGTATGAGCTTTATATGTGTAGATACTAGGCCCAGAGTTCCTAATTCTATGATGGACTGAATTAGGTTAACGGACCGTCATAAATATATATGGTTATGGTCCCCAGGTCACAAGGGGGTTGTTCATTCTTTTCTGACTCTCCATCATCAGAGAGAAATGTAGAACCGCTTGTTGATTTGGAAGATCAAAACCACGGGATTCCAATATCACAAGCACAATGGGTGATTCAGGTACGCTTCCGTATTGATTGTATCTATACTTGATAATCCAACACGATAGATCCGGGTTTATAGAGGAAATTAAATTCCTACAAGTGGTATCAGAGCTATAATCGTTGTTGGATTATTGGGAATAAAATTATGGCAATTAAAGTTGTTTTTCTCCTTCGTATTTGTACATACGATTTCATCTGGATGTGTGTGCCTTTCATGTATTCAGTAGACGTGTATGCGAAATTGATACACGCATGTTTATTGCCATATATATGAAATTGTCTGGATCTGGAATTGGGTTTTATGTGCACCGCCGACAGAATCAATGCTTGAATCTGGATATGTTAGGCTATACACGAACTGCAGTATGTATATATGTATGCATTAACTCCATAGCCAGTTCGAATTTGCATCCGTGTATGAATCTAGATATTGTGTATATATATATCAGTTGTATGTGAATCTGGACATTTAAGGCTATACGTGATTCAGTGTGTATATATGTATATCTTGCTCGTGGAATTGGTTTATGGATCCGAACGAACTCGCCTTTTCTTTTGGGATCGAGTTTTCCTTTTAAACTAAAAAAAAAAAAAGGGTATTGGGGTTGGGTCGTGTGGTGGTCGCTGCCGTAAATCGTCATGGAGGTTGTAGCGGCGGGAATCAGGAGTTAGCGACTAGGGTTTACGTCGATTCTGATCGCGAGGACCACGGGTGAAAATTAAGGCTCGAGGACCTCGATTACAATTTCCGCGTTTTTACCTTTATTGCAGTTCGAGTCCCTGAATTTTGTTGGTGCGCGTAAGTTGGTCCAGTCAATTCCCTTTAGGCGGTCTTGGTCCCTGCTCTTTCGAATATGTTGATTTCAGTCCCCCGCCGACTTCCGATTAAAGTCAGTTTTAGGTCCCAGTTTTAAAATAGTTAATTTGAGCCCTATAAGTTATAAGATTAATAATTCAGTCCCTAAAGTTTGGAAATTATTCCATTTTGGGCCTTTCAAGTTTTGAATCTTGCAATTAAAGTCCCCAAAGTTTTAAAATTAATTAAATTGGTCCTCAAAGTATGGAATTTTTTAATTTTTGGCCAATAAAGTTTCTAAAATTGCAATTCCAGGCCCCTAAAGTTTCAAAATTCTTAATTTTGACCCCCAAAGTTCTGAATTATTAACTTATTAGACCCTTAAAGTTCCCAAAAGGCCCATGTATGCAAAATTAATTATTTTCTTCTCAAATTTTGGTACTAAGGACTCTTTTGAAGAGGTATAGTATTCGAAAGTGAATTGATTGAAGCAACAAGTTGCCAAAGCAACCTCTATTGTGGAAATTAATCAACTTAGAATATTAAAAGGTATTTGTGTGTGTGTGTGATTAGTGCAAATATTGATCGCCCAAAGGAAGGTTAATATTTAGGTGAATTACATACACAGTAATATTGATAATCATGTGGCGATTATTTGGTTTAACGTGTGATCAATAAATCCGTCCAAAGATAGGTTTATTGATTGACATGTCATATTGCCAGTGTTTGATCACTACACCAAGAGTGCCACTTACAAATCGATATTTCTATCCAAAGATTAAATATTGATGTTGTGCTAGGCATCTTGTGATGGGCCCTACCAGCTTTGAAAATTATTATTTGCATACTAAACACCTTCATGTGAGCCATTCTAATTGTTCTCTATTTAGTTTCGTGTTACGCTTCTAATATCTCTCGCTAACATCAATTCCATTCCAATGCTCAATGGCACGAATTTCAAAGCATGGCAAGAGAACGTCTTGATTGTTCTCGAGTCATGGATCCGACCTTGCTTTGCTGGGTCGATCAACCCATCGTGCACTCAGCGATAAGAGTACCTCGATGAAAAGAGGGAGATGGAAAGGTGGGAACGATCGAACCGCATAAGTCTAATGGTCATGAAGCGTGCCATTCCGTAAGCATTTCGGGCACCATGTCCGATCGGTGATGACTAAGGGTTTCCTTGAGGATCTCGAGAAGAGGTTTGTCGAGAATGAAAAGGTGAAACCAAGACACTCTTGGCTAACCTTCTTCTTCATTTGGTTTGTTCTGAGGTCAATTTAACTTCGATTACCTAGACACACATGGTGGATTGATTCGTGCAACAACCCACATCGATTGTGTCTATGTGAAATTACCTGAGTTGCCGAAAACCAAGTGATGGTGAAAGATACATCTACGTTGGCGATGGCAAGACGGTGGAAGTAGAGGCAATAGGAAAATTTAGATTATTGTTAAGGACTGGATTTTATTTGGATCTTGATGAGACATTCATTGTGCCGCCTTTTAGACGAAATTTGATTTCTATTTCTGCTTTGGACAAATCCGGTTATTCTTGTTCATTTGGAAATGGAAAATTTAGTTTGTTTCTTGATTCAAAATTGGTTGGTTCCTGGTTCTCTGTCAGTTACGATAATCTTTATTTAATTGATACAATTGCCTCCTTTAATGAATCTTTGCATATAAGTACTCGAGGTGTAAAGCGTAAATTAACCTGTGAGAATTCGCCCTCATTGTGGCACAAGAGATTAGGTCACATCTCCAGACGGAGAATTGAGAGACTTGTGTCCGACCAAATTCTCGATTCCCTTGATTTTACAGATTTTGACATGTGTGTTAATTGCATAAAGGGAAAACAAACCACTAAACGGAGATATCAAACCAATAGGACTTCAGACGTCTTAGAACTTATACATACGGATATTTGTGGACCGTTCCCTACGGCTTCTTGGAATGGTCAACAATATTTCATAACGTTCATAGACGACTTTTCAAGATATGGCTATATCTATCTCATTCATGAAAAATCACAATCCTTGGACGTGTTCAAAATTTTAAAGTCGAAGTTGAGAACCAACTTAGCAAAGATTAAAAGCGTCGATCCGACAGTGGTGGTGAATACTATGGTAGATATGACGGTTCAGGTGAACAACGTCCAGGACCATTCGCTAAATTCCTAGAGGAATGCGGTATCGTCCCACAGTACACCATGCCTGGTTCACCCACTATGAATGGTGTTGCTGAGAGACGAAATAGAACGCTTAAGGATATGGTGAGGAGTATGATCACTCATTCTACCTTGCCACAATCACTCTGGGGAGAAGCATTAAAAACCGCAGCATATTTACTCAACAGAGTTCCAACTTAGGCAACTGATAAAACCCCATATGAGCTTTGGACGGGTAAGAAGCCTAGTTTGAAGCACTTACACATTTGGGGGTTTCCAGCTGAGGCAAGGCCTTACAGGCCAAATGAAAAGAAACTGGATGCAAGGACTGTTAGTTGCTATTTTATTGGATATTCTGAACGGTCCAGGGGCTACAAATTTTATGATCCCACAACTAAGTTAATTTTTGAGACAGGGAATGCTCGATTCTTTGAGGATGTTGAGTTTGCGGGGGGAGAAAGAGTTACGGACTTTGTCTTTGAGGAGGAATATATTGAAATTCCTCCAATTGCCATTGGCAATGATAAGGATCAGGTTCCTATCCCTGACGTTGTTCAAGAAGCAACTCCGGATCAAGACAATGTCATGGTATCTCCAGAAGAACAAACTCTACAACCTCAAGAACCCATGCCATTAAGAAGATCCACTAGAGAGAGGAGAAGTGCAATTTCAGATGATTATATTGCATTTCTCCAAGAACATGAGGTTGATGTTGGAGTGGTAGAAGATGATCCAATCAACTTCCGTCAAGCCATGGAAAGTTCTAACTCTCAAAAGTGACTCGATGCCATGAATGAAGAGATAAAGTCTATGAAAGACAATGACGTATGGGACCTCGTTCCATTGCCTGAAGGTGCGAAACCCATTGGTTGCAAATGGATATTTAAAACCAAGCGGGATTCGAAGGGCGATGTAGAGAGGTATAAGGCTCATCTTGTCGTGAAGGGCTTTACACGTAAAAGAAGGCATCGATTATAAAGAGACTTTCTTCTCCGGTTTCCTCGAAAAGACTCTTTCAGGGTTATAATGGCATTAGTGGCATATTTTGATCTTGAGTTACATCGGATGGATGTTAAGACAGTTTCTCAATGGTGACATTGATGAGACGATTTATATGATGCAACCAGAAAACTTTGTATCAGGTGATGCGAAGCAAATGGTTTGCAAATTAAAGAAATCCATCTATGGACTCAAGCAGGCGTCTCGACAATGGTATTACAAATTTCATCAAGTAATCACCTCATTCGGTTTTGAGATGAATCTGGCCGATGATTGTATATACCGCAAGTTCAGTGGGAGTAAGTGTATTTTTCTGGTTTTATATGTCGATGACATACTGCTTGCCAGCAATGATGTAGGCTTATTGCACGAAACCAAGAGATTTCTAGCAAAGCATTTCGAGATGAAAGATCTTGGTAACGCCTCTTTTGTATTAGGAATCCAGATACATCGAGATCGCTCTCGGGGTATTCTTGGATTATCACAAAAGAGCTACATCGAAAGGGTACTTAAAAGGTTTGGCATGCAGGATTGTAAACCAGGTGATGCCCCTGTGGCTAAAGGAGACAAGTTCGATTTAAGTCAATGCCCCAAAAATGACTTGGAAATTAAAGAGATGCGAAGATTCTTATTCATCGCCAGAGGGGAGTCCGATGTATGCTCAGTTTGTACGCGTCCATATTGCATACATTGTTGGGATGTTAGGGGAGGTATTAAAGTAACCCGAATGGATCATTGGAAAGCAACCAAACGGGTCATGCGGTACCCACAGAGAACAAAGGATTACATGCTCACGATAGGAGATCGGATCGCTTGGAGATCGTTGGTTATTACGACTCGATTTATTTGCCGATGCCAAGATAGTAGGAGATCCACTTCAAAGTTATATCTACCGCTTGCCGGAGGTGCTATCTCCTGGAAGAGTGCCAAGCGACATCGAGTAGCTACCTCCACCATGGAAGCGGAGTTTATAGCATGTTATGAGGCATCAAATCATGGGATATGGTCACAAATTTTGTCACCGGTGCGTGTTGTGGATAGTATCGAAAGACCACTTAAGTTATTTTGTGACAATAAATCTGCGATTGCTATATTCCAATAACAATAGGAGCTCAACGAAGTCAAAGCATATTGAGATCAAGTTCCTAGCTGTTAAAGAAAGAGTTCAGAGTGGACATGTGTCAATAGAGCACATTGGAACAAACTCCATGATTGCGGATCCGCTCACTAAGGGATTAACACCCAAGGTCTTTCACGAGCACACTGCTCATATGGGTGTGATGTCTCTTGAGGGTATATAGTTTCAGTGGGAGTCTGAGTATTTTGTGCTTTTCATATTAGACACATATACTGTCGTTTTGGATAAAGTTTATGGATACAGTTATTTCGGTTATAAAGTTAACGTCTTATTTTGTTGTTATCTCTGAACTCGTTTGAAACGATCTCACTAAGGTATAAAGGTGGACCAGCTTGGAAATAGGCATGTTTCAGATCACGTTGCATGAAATTTCCATGCTACACATCCATACTTGATCCATGTCGCTCAATTATATTGGTTTATGTGACCATTGATGGGTTCGCTTACCTATCTAAGTGTAACGAAGACCGCTTTGATCCTAAATTGATATAATTGATGGACCGGATTGTTTGGGGATGCATTCTGGTAATGATAGCAAAATTCGAATACTCATAAGGTTATACACAATTATAAGGTGACATATATAGCCCAAGTGGGAGATTGTAAGGTTTTAATTAAATATATGGGCTTATATATGTAATTATTGTGTATTAATTAAAGGCTATCATATTCGGTTAAGCCCGTTTAAAGTGATCTAATACGGTTTCAATATTGGGCTTTTATGCATCAATTAAATTAAAGTATGGGCTTTATATGTGTAGATATTTAGGCCCAGTAGTTCCTAATTCTATGATGGATCAATTAGGTTAACGGGCCGTCATAAATATATATGGTTATGGTCCCCAGGTCACAAGTGTGTTGTTCATTCTTTTCTGACTCTCCATCATCAGAGAGAAATATAGAACCGCTTGTTGATTTGGAAGATCAAAACCACGGGATTCCAATATCACAAGCACAATGGGTGATTCAGGTACGCTTCCGTATTGATTGTATCTATACTTGATAATCCAATACGATAGATCCGGGTTTATAGAGGAAATTAAATTCCTACACCTCTTTCACTAGAATCCCAGCAGCCGGGACGACAACGGTGCTCCTAGGGTGTTGTTTCAAAAGCGAACCTAAACAGTAAACATGGATATTAAACCTAATTATTGATTTATTTCCATGAAAGAAAGACAAAGAAAAACGACAAAAGCCCAAGTACCCAAGCCCAGGTACCACTGACGTTTTTGAGATCACGAAGCCCACTACTTAATTCACAAAAGAAATGTTAATTCGGCCATTTCGAATGCATACGAAAATTTGACAAAACTCTCGTACAAATAAGTTGAATTTGTAATCACGTCCATCATTGTCTCGCTATCTAGTCGATGTAAAACATGAGTATGTGTATATTATAGACTCTACACCAGTCTGATGTTTTGAATTGATAGAATATCATGTGAGTGCTTAATAGAAAAACACTGTTCTAGATGGATAAGTTCGAATTTCTTTGATGTGGCTTTTAAAGAAAAAAATTATTGTTATCTTTTTCTTAAAAATAAAAAAATAAAAATTGAGTTTGTCATTCATCCATAGAATTTGTTTGACAATATTAAAAGATAATTACTTTTACGCATTCTTCAAAAAATAATTATTTTTATGCTTTGAGTGCATGATACTACATGTACACAGTACACCAACCTTTATATACTCCCATGAGATGTTAGAATTTTATAAAGTGAGATGTCAATATTATTGGAAAATTTAAAATAAAATTCCCCATTTTCTTTTAATATGTCTGCATGATCTTTTTGTTTAGAGAATTCAATAGAGCCCAGAAAAATATAAGCAATATGACAAGAAAATTTACAAACTGTCAAAACTCTTCACTATATGAAAAATTATTACAATAATATAGTCTTTTCACTCACCCAATCCCCAATCCAAATATTAGGGAAAAATAACTAGAGCTTTACCACACCTAATTTTCTCCTCTTTGTACAAACCACAAAGAATTACAAAAAAAACTTTCCAGATGCTAGGCTCACAACTTTTCCCAAGATCTAGTCACCCACAAGTATTACAGAGAAAAATAGATCAAACCTTATCACATTCATCAATTGCTACTCTTTGTATTACCCAAAAGACCATAAAATTAGAGCGCTGAACTATTATTTTTCTTTCAACTTAAATTTATCACAAAAGAAGAGAAAACACATCAATGCATGGAAAAACAACACACCTGTACTTAGCGAAATAAGGAGAACTAAACTCCCAACTCAAATTTAGTTTAGAACTTTGACTTAGAATTCACTTTGAATTCCAATTGTATATTTTTCCTTTTTCCTTTTAAATTTATTTTTTACAATATTCTAATAAATATCATTGTTATTTCACTTCACAAGATTCTAACACTTCAGAATGATACAAATAGAGATTTCCACAAAGATATTGTAGCATTTCAAAATTATCTCACTAGCTAGTAAATATTTCAAAATTAATGCCGATGATACATGCATTTGGAGGTTACATAGTCAAATACTATAATCTTTTATATAGAAAAGGTGATTCCTCGCGACAAATCTATAACCAAATGCTGTTTAACTAACATGCTGTTATGAATAATAATTGAAGAATAATTATTAGGTGTTATGAATAATTGAGAATAATGTGGTGGTTATGAATTATGAGGAATAATTTGGTGGAGGAATAATTTGGTGGAGGAATAATTTGGTAAAAGATGTAATTATTATATGTGAATGACTATTATACCCTTGATGAAATTATGTAATTACGATTGTACCATTCGAAGTTTTCCTATAAATAGGGCTTCAGTTATTAATGAAATTCATTCCTGAGAATTCCTTAGAATTCATTCTCTCTAAATTCTCTCTATTATTTTCATACTTTTATAACACGTTATCAAAGACGTAGTCTCTGCAACTAATTAATATGAAGGGAATATGCTCTACAATTGCATCTTATAGATGATCTTCTGTATCAGAAACCTTAATATTAGTTAGATTATAAACTTCATCACTTTTCTTCTCATTCTTCCGATTTGATACTCAAATCGCTTTGGTCGATTCTATTGTTTTGGTATGCCGACAAGATTGGTTCATGGAAAACACATATCAACCCTTCCTTGTTGATAATGCACAGAGATTAACGTTGTTGCTTATGGAGAAGATGAATGTCTGTGGCTTGATTCAAAGGGAGCATTGAAATATCTATACAAATCAAATTGACATGAACGCAATGTTCTGCATCTTCTCGTAAGCAAAAACAATTTCGTGAGCACAAATATATATATATTATATTATATTATATTATATTATATTATATTATAATAATATATTAAACTATTACATTCGTTTTCTCAAGATATAAGGAGCATACATTATCAAAATTAAATTTTCGACTCCATTATACTCGATTTAACGAGCTTCGATTTGACAACCAATATTGATAGGGTAATAACTCGCTTTGAAATATGTTATTATCAAACTTTCAAAATTTACAAATCAAGACACCAACTTTTGAAATGTTACAAAATAGTCATTAAATATTTTGATATTGATAAATTGAAGTAGAAAGGAGATAATTTTCCAATCGTAAAACATTGATAAAATATTTTTGACAATTTTACCTTTACGAATTGGAATGGACAATTTTACCCTTAGGTAAAACCGACCTAATTTTGACGACGGTGAAAAATGGATAGAATATTCATGAAGAAATTCTAAATCCAGCTGATTATATAAAATGGCTTAAAGTCCATTTGAGTTAAAAGATCGAATATTATTTTAACTCCAAGAGTTCAATTACATAATGTACTTATTCTAGAAGGATAAGTGTGCTCTTGTAGAAGTAATGATTATTTGTTTCTAGAAGAACAAATTTGCTCCGTAGAAGCAGCTCAATATTTAATTCTCAAGCACTTTATTTATCGCAATTTAATTATCCTAATACCTCCTACTTGATGATTTGGGCTTCAACCGTCACTAAACTAAGGTTTTATATATTTCTGCACTTTATATGCTAAGTGATGGGTAATACCTTCTACTAAGGCATCCTACTCCTCAAGAAGTAGTTAAATATTATGCAATTTAATTCTTGCTATTTAAATTCGTGAAATTTATATTTATTGCAATAATTCCCATAAGGTAGGTTCGACCACCTATTGGAGGAAATTTAATTTACGCAATTTAAATTTATGCACTTTTATAGTTTGAGTATATTTCCAATGTGGTGGGTAATACCACACGATTGGTGTGCATATTTCCAATGTGGTGGGTAATACTACACGATTGGTTATAACGAATTCTACTCTTGAAGAAGTAGTTGATCAAATATTCTAATCATACTCTCGAAGTAGTAGACGATGAGAATAAAATTACTTCCCCATATATATCGAATATTAATGGAGAAAATTGAACAAGTGGTACTTAAAGTTACCATTGGATAAATAGATGAAAATAAAATGCTCAATAGATCTCATGTTGATAAATCAAAGAAAATATATCGCATGGAGAGATTATATGAAGTAATCTCATCGATGATATGAGATTGTATTAATATGATAATAAAATGCTCTTGAAGAAGCAAAATCACTAGATTTCTGTATTTGAATAAAGCCAATATGATATTATTATTATTACTCCGTAAGAAGTACAAAACAATTAAGTGGAATATATTGAGAATATCAAAAGATGGCATTAAACACTAAAATATAGAAATGCAAAAGAAAATACATATCAATCCATAAATGAGGATGCGTCTCGAGAGTATAAATACTCCGTGAACTCGCCACCATCAACATTAGGATTCATAATGAAATATTTAAAGGATCCGAATTTCTTTTTCGCTGACACCAAGTGTCCGCGACTGACGGACTGGGCTTCCATGATTCTTGAACATATGCATGAAATTTGATGAGTAGTTCATCAACAAAGATTAGCAGAGATAAGTATTTTTCTCATTGAATGAGAGATAAACTTATTATTTACACTCGATCTAGAAACGCTAGTAAGCCATCAAAGAAATTATTAATATTCAACAAACCTATTGGTTTGACATGAAAGTTCCATCGTACAACGAGGCTATATTGAATATTTCCTCCAAGTGTTGTAGCCGCTGGAAGGACAATGAAAGCATCACTATTATTCATCATATACATCATGCGCTTGTGGATGGATTGCGCTTGTAACACCAACCTCGCTGGACCCATGGTAGAACCGACTCCAATTCGAGTATTAGATCCAACTAGATGGAAAGGTATTACATTCAAACTCTTATTCCCCATGATTTGTGCGGCCATTATAAGTCTAGCTAAAAGTTTGTTGTTGGTTCCTCCGTGATAGTATATTGATTTCTTGTCTCCCTAACTCTTTATTTAGTTGGTTTGCCATATCCACATATTGGATATGGCCTACCAGCTTTAGATCCACCAAGAATACATACGGTTTTAATCAAGTGAGGTAAATGCCGACTTGTATGAGATGATTCTAAAATCTCCATATCCATCTCTACTCCTATCTCTTTTTTACACTATACTTTTAATGTATGAACATGAGAGATATATGAAACCCTCTATTTAAAGAAAAATTTTCAAACCAATAATTGAGTGCACTATTTACTTTTTGACAAATATGAAAGAGAAAATGGTAGAAAAATTTTAGTGAAATGACATATACATTGCTTATGATTGAAAATAATATATATATATACATATATATCTTAAAAATTAAAAACAATATTTACAATTACAAGAAAAACATTGATCTTCATTATTACACCGAGCTTTCTTACATAAATATGGAAAAATCATTATACTAAATTTTTCTACTAAATTTACAAACAGGATCTTCTAAAGTAAGTTTTTCAAGATCAGAATATGCTTGTTGATCTTTGAATTTGGCCCATAAGGCCATTAGCTCACCTTTGTACGTGTCCACTAGGATGTGTCTCAAGAGCCTGCTGAATATCATCCAAAGGCTCCTTACTCAATCCATCCTTAATGAATGCTATTTTATCTTCTCGATTTCTCTGGACAAGTACCCCATGATTTACATCAAGTGTCACATGTCCACCGAGCACACTTGTAGCATCCTCCTAATCTTTTTGCTCTCCGTTTCTTTGAAAAACTACTTTTACCCATACCAGGCATGTATTTAGAAGGAATTGAAACCTCACCAGATAATCGAACCTTTGCTTCAATCAAGCATCGGATATCTTGTGGGATACCCTTATTCATTAGCATCCTTAATCTTTCCAAATTTACCTCGATAAATCCTTTTTAGGATTTTAATCGGTAGTGATGGATAGTATTTTCGAAGATTTGAGAGCATATGATCCATTATAATGTATAGATCCTTGTTAGGATGAATTTTGCAATAATTTTGATGATTTATTTATAGAATAATACGACGCGTATGAAATAAGACTCGATTTTAAATAAATAATATGAAGCGTAAAGAGCTACGATTTCGAATTAAATAATAGGATGTGATGCGATGAGTCAGAATCTGTTTGAACAAAGAGTAGACAATAATGTCACTAAAAGATGATGGAATATGTCGGGTGAATTGTTTCTATGATAAATCATATTGAGCACTATACAGATACTAGTGAAATCGATATAAGAATTTACTGAACTAGAAGTTCAATAATACTCGTTTGCAAAACCGGACTGACCATCCCGGTTTAAATAATTATTGAAATCAATATTTCAAGTGAAGAATTAAAAGAATTCTTCGATGATTGTTCTCGATAAATGATGAAATCATTACTAGCCAATATTGGAAATAAATCCCAAATATATCTGGAATAAAGGATGAGAAGTATGGGCCCACTCATCCTCCATGTGGACTACTAGATATTATGATATGGATCCACTAGATAGTCACATGTGTATATGATTCGTAATTTGAAATTTACGAAATATTTGCTCACGGTATGAGCATGATTTCCAGATTTAATGATAAAGCTAGTAAATGTATATCCCAATGATTCGAATAAATCCCTGAAGGATTTGAGTATGCGCATACAAGTGGGATATTATATGGCAAATTATTTAAAGTCCTCAAATAAATTGCCGATATCGAGAATAGAATGCAAACGGTCTAAATTCCCATATTAAGGCTGAATGATGAGAACATATGTGATTAAAATCATACCAACTGTATGAATTTTGGTGTTCTAAATTTTCTCAGTATGAGGGGGAGTATTAAAGATTGAAAATGATATGTGAAATGCATCATGATATATCCTCAAAATTAAAATATGAACTTGAAGTTCAAAGATGCATAAAAGATGCTATGAACAATCACATATATCAGTTAAGATGCTTTGATAAGTTAGCACGCTGTAAGCGTTGATATTATGAGATTTCAAACATATATATCAAAGCAAATTATAAAAGATGGTCTTAATAGCGGAGGCATATGCTCTTGAAGAGTATATAGACATAACTATATTGTGTAATCCTACAAGAGGATTGATAATGAGATATCTCGATGAGTTATGTCGATATGGGGAAAGAAATGAAATTGAAATGTGTCGACACGATATGAAAATGTAGCGCTACATATGATCAATGATAATGAAAATATTGAGATATATTGAAGATGATAAATGGTTAATGTGAAATCCTCAACTTATGAGATGATGAGATGATGATGACTATTGCTCAAGTTTAAAGATAAGCATGGTGGTCATTATATGTTGCATGCTCATGAAAGTTAAATTATCGATCGTGTGTGTAGTGCAAAAGGAAATTAAAGGATCGGATGAGCTAAACCCAGATTTATGAGTACCCTAAAGGGTGAGCTAAGCCCCTGGGAATGAAATAACCTATTAAGTGAGTATTAAATGTTAAATGATATATTTTAAGTGTTAGTTAGTTATGAAGGTTTACTTATATGTTTACATGTTTTTACGATGAATTTATATGCTTTAAATTGTGTGTTTGGAGACATGTGTTCATGGTGAATGTTTTGTAGTTGTGTACGAAAATTGATGCACTCTAAATGAACGAAGAGTATAAAACCAATATATATGATACTCATACAAATGTATGAAAGATTTTGAAATGCTTGCAAAGATACTTGTATAAAATACGCGCTGCACTCTTTTTCCTTGACCGAGGTTTTATCCCATTGGGTTTTCCTAGCAAGGTTTTTAATGAGGCAACTTCAAAGGCGTATTCACATGAATAATGTACTCTTTTTCCTTCATTAGGTTTTTCCCACTCGGGTTTTTCCTAATAAGGTTTTAACGAGGCATATTCATGGTATATTGAGAACGATATGAGAAATTGATACAACAGTATCTATTGGATCAAGTTATAATGGAGCTAATGCTTTAGATCCAAACGATGATGATATTGAAATCATTTACCGTAAGTAAAGATATCAGTTCTCAAGATATGAAATCAAACTGAGTAAATTGCATTCTTTTTCCTTCGATCAAGTTTTTTCCCACCGGTTTTCTTGACAAGGTTTTAACGAGGCAAGACGTGAATACTCATATGCCACCGATAGAAATCGGGAGCAATGTTTTGATGAAGCAAAGATATAACCACTCCAAGCTATTCTCGCAATCGGTTTGGAAGTTTTTTCCCACTCTGGTTTTTCTCCAAACAGTCCCGTAAGACATTTGTATTAATAAATTCAAGTGGGAGTGTTATGAATAATAATTGAAGAATAATTATTAGGTGTTATGAATAATTGAGAATAATGTGGTGGTTATGAATTATGAGGAATAATTTGGTGGAGGAATAATTTGGTGGAGGAATAATTTGGTAAAAGATGTAATTATTATATGTGAATGACTATTATACCCTTTGATTTAAATTACGTGAATTACGATCAAGGCCATTCAAGTTTTCCCATAAATGCGCTTTCGCTTATTAACGAATTCATTCCCTAATTCCTTGTAATTCATTCTCTCTAAATTCTCTCTATTATTTTCATACTTTTATAACACATGCAATATTAACATGTACGTAAAATGCGCAATCAAAATAAATAAATAACTATTTATTAAGACAAACCAAAATGTCAAATGTTGTGTCATATTTTTAAATACTTTTTGCATATTAGCAATTGCCCTGGTTGTGATCATATCACTGACTCACGGGTTAGGTGGACTTCAAATACTTACAAGTTAAGTTAATTAAAATGTGAAAAAGACGTTGAAATTATACGCGAGTAAATTACATATTTGTCTTTCTTTATTCTATTTGATGCTGAATTATGAAATAAATTTTTTTTCTTCCATCTCACCGTGGGGTTTTTTTTTTTTTTTGTAAGTAAGAAAATTTGACTCAGAAACCTAGAAAAATGATTTTTTTCCAATATTTTTGGCTGAGATAAGTAATAAGCACTACACCAGTTCTCGCTGATTGTCACGGTTAAAAACCGTGACCCCGATGGTGGGTCACGGTTTTTAACCGTGACCATACGTTGCGCGTGACGCCACCGGGTCACGGTTAAAAACCGTGACAATAAAGTTGGGTCACGGTCCTAATCGAGCCATACACTGTGGCATCTGAACCGTGACTCGAATGGAGGGTCACGGTTTAAAACCGTGACCCCTTCATGAGGGGTCACGGTTAAAAACCGTGACCCAAAGGGGGCAACAGCAATAAAAAATAAAAATAAAAGAAAGAAAGATGTTACAGCTGAACGTATTTAACATATAAAAAGGAAACATTAAAGCTAACACAAGCTAACAAAAAATTTAATGCATTAGTGTACAACGATTAAAGATTCTCTATTAAATCAAATCAAAAACATACAATGAAGCATTCAAAAACAGTTTGATAGGCTCAATTGCAGCATACAAAGGCATCAACGCAGTCTCCCAACGTCTCTCTCAGACTCAAGCAGGGTGAGGACATCACCTTCCCTCACTGGTCCCTTCACATTCCTTATGGTGAAACGGTTTCGGTCATTGATAAACTTCACTTTCACTTGAGTAACTTGCCCACGAGAAGCCGTCTTGCCCATAATCTCCACCACAATAGCATGCTTGATTTGCAAATCCATTCTACAAAAGGATTTGATTCCGTAAACCTTTAGATGAATTATTAATAGAAAATAAAGCCAATAATTTTCAAGGTCGACATCATCTTAGCAATAGCAATGAAAGAAAATATTAAAGCATTAACAAAATATTTATAAATAGATAGAAAAGATTAATGAATCTCACAGAATACATGAACAAAATATTGTTTCACTTTGCTAAAAGAGAATTGTCACGACAACTGTTAGTTATTGTTCATTTATATTTCCACCGTGAATGTTTTATTGAGCAATTTCTAACAGCAACATGCATAAGGAATAACACCATCTGCATCTAATAAGCAACTAGTCAGTAGCAACAACTGATGCTACTGCTTATCAGTAGCAATTGCTGCTATTGCTCGATTGTCGCTAGCAAAGAAGAGGTAATGCTTGCCGCGCTAGCAAAGAAGAACAACCCTACTCCATCAAACATTTTGGTTTCTTCATTATTAGAAAACTCAGCAAAACCATGAAAAGATTTTGGTTTCTTCATTCTTCATTTTGGTGTAGAGTTTCTCAAAATGATTTGCATTTTACTTCTAAATTCAGCTTCATATCCATCCAAAGATTAACAATAAAATTAGATTTACTCATACGCAGGAGTCATACAAAGATCATTGAGAGATCATAAGAAAAAGAAAAAGACAACTAAAATGCACTGAACCAAAAGCAAGGATAGTATCAAGAACCTGAGAATTTACAAGAATGACACTTTAGAATTGACCCAAAACTTACTGAAGGCATCGCATTCAATACTTAATTTCTTCAATATCACATATTCCATAGTTCCTAATTACAATTTACATTTACAATTTGGTAAAGAAATCAAGCTAAACTAAATATGGCATAGAGTATTGAAGGATGCAAATTTACCTATAGGTGCAAAGGAATTCCTTAGTCGCTTTTTCTCCATGCAAAGTTCTTGCAGCTCCGAATCAACAACCCCCTATCTAATCCATATTACCAATAAAACAACCCTAAATCCAGCAACCAAGGCATTTGTAAAATTGAACAGGAAACTTTAATGCTCATAACACTCAAAACATTTAGAGCACTGAAAATAAAGCTGATTACCATGAAGAAATAAAAGTAAAATCAAGTTTCAAAATTACCAGTCATCCACTGAAAGGAAGGCCATCAATAATCCCAAAGTTTGGTTATTTTCAAGCTCTGAAGACCTTTCAACAATTGCATCGTTTTCCATATCTAAAGCAACAAAAAGATTTACATTTAAATCTCCTTGTTTCTCATTATCCATGAGATCTTTTCAAGTTGCTGCAAGATTAATTTTCGAAACCTTATTAGCCTGCAAGTCCAAAAGTGAGTCGTGGCTTGAACAGTACAATCAATTGCATACATTTCAATCATTATATTTACAAACTTTTTTAAAGAAAAATTACAGTCAAAAAATAGTTATTTGAAGATTGTTTTATAGAAATAATCAGCAATCACTTGAGATTGGACTCTCTAAAATTATAGAATATAAGTGGACCACAAAGAATAATTCAAATTTAAAAACCACAAAGGGAAGCACCAAAACAATTAGAACTGAACAAGTGCTTGTCCTAAGGAAAAATGGTTTCCAGATCCAGTATCATTTTTCTAGAGAATTCAACGAAGTCATTTAAGCTAATACGAAACTAGAGAATGATATTGGGAAAACAATATAAAATGTCAATTTTAAAATTTTCTCTGAAGAGAATTACAAATATTGATTTGATTATTTTAACTTATTTTTGGAATTATAAACACTACTAGTCATGGAGTAAGACACAGTATAATTAAGAAATCAAAATGCTTTAGATTGAAATCATCATTGACTTTTTCTTGGACAGTTTAAAAAGAAAAGATGACTCAACATATAGCGAAAGAGAAACAGCTACACGTTGTTATATATCAACATGCTCAAATTCATCATGGAAAATAAAAAATAAAAGAAAAAAGAAAAAAGGTAATACCAAACAAAAATGACCCCGCAAGACCCCAAGTTATTTATTATTATAAATTAATGGCCAAATAATCATTAGAATTCCAAATCCCAGACAATAATTAAGCCACATCAAAATATTGAGATTATACATGACAATGTTCACAGGCAATACTCATCTGTTTTCCTATATCTTCCATAATTATCATTCTTGAAAATGATTGTACCTGTAGGAAGATTCAGTTATAACCAAAAACTCATAACAAAATCATTAACAATAATTAATACCTCATCACATACCAATCGAGAAAGCGATCCAAGAGTTGTGGCACACTAAGAAGGTTAAAACATGTGTCCTTGTGACAGCCATTGGTTTCCCTTAAAACATATAATAAAAGAGTCACAGCCATTAGTTAATAGATCTCGAACTGAAGCACCAAAGCACAACTATTTCGAAATAGAAGCACAAAGACAACATACCAACTCGAAATCACTAACTATTTGACAAGAAACAACAACACCATCTTCGATTATATTCAAGCAACTCTGAAATTGGGGAAAATATTCAAACAAAGTTCAGAAACTATGGAGAAAAATCAAGGAGATCAATTATTACCTTCGAACGAAAACTGAATGCTCACGAGAGTCTCAAATGGATAGAGAAGATGATGAATATTTTGCAATTTCGGCACTGCTATGGGTTGAGCTTCCCGCTGGAGTCGGTGGCTAACGAAATCTCGGTGACAAACTGCGGTGGCGGTGGCGCGTGCAGTGGCGAGTGCGATGGAGGATGGAGATTTGGTGGAAGACTCGACGAAGTGTTAGGGCTTCTTTCAATTCGTGCCCTCTTCGTATGTGGGAGCTCGGTTTTGAGAAGAAAAGAAGGGGAAAGTCGAGATATCTGATGCCTTTACTTTTTTTTTTAATTTAAATTGGGGTCACGGTTTATAACCGTGACTCCGCAGTCACGGGAAATAACCGTGACCCCATTTAAAATATGCGCGACAATCAGCGCGTGTAGGGGTCACGGTTATTAACCGTGACTCCTTCAAAATTTTAAATGTTGACAATTTCGATATTTTGGTGTAGTGAAGAAAATAACGTTAGACAGCTAGCTAGTAAGGGCTTCGTTACTATAGCATAAAATAGAAATTATTTTTCCAATTATCATTTCCAATTACTTATTGAACTGATTTGACAATTTTTTAATTTTTTATATCATTTTTTTTAAATTTTCAATCACAAATTAAAAAAAAATTCAAAAATTTATATCAAACATATCCTAACCATATTTAACATACCCTTACTGCAGTTACTTAAAAGTAAACGCAATGATCAATGAGCCATCTCTTCTCGTTTTACGTTATCATGAATTGATTCCTTGCTTTATATCCGGTTCCCAAAGCCTGGACCGGTTCAATCGCCAGAGACCCAGTCAAACATTCTTCCTATCAATTAAAATTAAAAATTAGAAAATTATCAAATAGAGAAACAATTAGTAGTACTTAAGACCAAATAATTCTAATATATAAAATGTTAAAGCTATGTATTAATGAGTATGCATTGCATGCTTTTATTCTGTCAAGCAATAATTTTGGACCAAATTAAAAGATCCAAGTAGACTAATGCCAAGAGTGGTTAAATGATTACAATTAATTTAAATTAATTAACAACTTATTTGGCTGTGATCTACCATGGGGGTTCAAATTAAGTGATATAATATAGGGCTCACCTTACCTCGTTATTGCATATAACATAATGATGTACACTACTTGGATTATATTAATGCCATCATCAAAAGATTTACACGCAATGTTCGATGATTATTTTACCCTTATTTAATTTTAGTAACTTTTGTTACCTAATTCTATACAATAAATATTAGTCCCATAAACAAAACGTCAACACTCTATTATTTTGGTACGATTCCTTGAAAAATCGATCTACTTTGGTACCGAGTGCTGATAACGGACCGATTTGGTTCTAGTTCTCGTCCACAAAAGAATCAATGGTTGTTTTCATTTTCGATTTATTTTTCTAGGAATTAATAAAATATGATCAATATTTATTTATGTGTTTATGTTGAAAATAGTTGTCTCTGTAGCATTGTAAAGATTTGTCATAGAAAAAATTATATTAAAATTTTAATCTCATATTATGAAATTATTTATGAGAATTGACGAAAATCAATATTCTAACTTCCCGAATAAATTTTGATCTTATATATATGAAGTTTACAAGAGTTATAAAACTTTGTTTTATACTTGGAACAAAGTTTATTTATGTTATTATTATGTATAAGTTACAATCAATATATCGACTCTTCCAAGAAGGAAGAAAGAAAGAAAGAAAGAAAGAAAGAAAGAGAGAAAAGTACAATCATTGCATATCTAATACGAAAGAATCAAATGTAAGTTTAAACTTTAATATCACTTAAAACCGAATCGAATTAGAACCGGACTATTAAGCTTGGTTCTAATTCCATCTTGTAGTAGCAAAACCATCAGCTCTATTTAGCAAATTACCATTGGAACGTGGTTTAGTACTCCGGTTCTCTTTTATGCTTGCCTATTATCAAACATGTAAATCTTTTAGTAATGATATTTGTACAAAATGAAATTATGTTTATATGTTTACATGGACACGACTTATTATGTCCATTGTATGCATATGTCATTGCCATTCTATGATAACCATCATATTTAATATCAAAGTGACATGTATGATATAAGCACAATCGATGTATACAACATGAATTTATAAGACTAGTGGCATCATTGAATTTGGATGATCAATATAATTAAGCACATTGAATAAATTAACTAGTGGGTATTATTTTTATTTTACTAAAGTATTCTCACAACTCAACATGGTTTTGAAATAATATCTGTTCCAGCCTGCCTCAATAGACGATCCTCTTTTTCATCATACCGCCACTTTTTTTTTTCCCTTTCCTTTCCTTATTATTTATTTATTTATTTATATAAAGATGTTGATCATCAACATATATATAGAAAATTTTTGATTAATCCTCTTTAAAAGATATGAAAACTCCAGCACATAAATATAGTCCGGAAATTGAAAACAACAATTTGATTCACATCAAAATGAAATACATTTCAGCATCAGTGAACACAGAATCTCAAAATGACAAAATAAAAATAAAATAAGAATCCAAGCTTACACATGTAGTCAAATTGCAATAAAATTATATGATTTTTTTATTTAAAAAATTTTTAGAACCTTACATAAATATGGGAAATTAGGAAACTGTTTAATTTACTATGATTCAAACATCTGATCTACACCTTGTAACGCAAAAGGAAAAGATATAACGAATTAATATATTAACACTTATATTTTGTCATGATATTAACAATGAGAAATAAAAGAAATCAAAGGGAAAAAAAAATTGTGAAGGAAAAAGAGGATGTCCTTTTGCGCAATTTATGACATTTAAGAATGATAGTATTACACTATGGGCCAAATAAGTAGTTGCAAGAAGAAAGCCGCAATGATACCACTTGTAGAGTTGTTAGGGTATCGTGTATGTTCACGTAATTTTTTCAATTTTTTTTTTCAATTCACATTTGAATTTTAAATTAAATAGTGGTGAATCATGTATATATAATATATAATAATAATTAATAATAGCTAAATTTATGGTTAATAAATTTTAGACCAAAAAACATTAAAACAAACAAAGACTAAATATCTTATTGAAAGTATTTTTTTTTCTTTTTTTAGGGAACTATCTCAACCCGAAAACTCCAATCTGAGATAAATTTATTGAAAGATTTATTAATAGCAGATGAGTTTTGGTTCCATTTAAATGGTTATGATTTCAAGCTATTTGGATGTCAAAATATTTGTCAGATGACACCTTAACAATTTTTGATACTTTGCGGCTTAAAATTATAGCTACTTAAACGATTGACACAATAATTATGATCATTGGTTGCAATGATATTGATTGGTCATTAAAACTAAAGTTTTGTGGGGTAAATTTTTAAGTTTGTCAATAAAAATACATTGTTTAAGTGAAAATATACCCTCTCATTCAAAAGAGGAAAAAAAAAAGTGAAAATATTCCCATCTACCCAAATTTAGACACGTGAAAGTGTGTCGATGCGATATCAGCGTGACTTAATGGACCAACTTCATTTCTTGTTTAATCCCTTTTGACTTTTAACTAATGGTGGCTAAGCGCTGTCAAAACGAAATTCAAGGCAAAATAATTTGACGGAAGAACCTTTATTTATATTTAATTAAAACATAGTGTCCACCATAATTATGAAAACATCTTATGTAATCAAGTTTTAGTCCGAAAATAAAGAATATACACCGGGTTAGCATTAATTACTTACGTATTTTATATAAAATAGGAGAGAAAATGAGTGAAATTAAATAATAGATATTTATGATGATATAAATCACATAAGATATAATATTAACTATTTACAAATAAAGATTATCAATAATTAATGTATGTAGTTCTATTTGTTTTGATTGAACTGAACAATTTATAATTAAGATTTTGAATTGGAACAGATTAGAGAATTCAGAATTTTGAATTAATTAGCAGAGCAACTATATACGACCTCGTATACTAATTACTACACATAGTAGGTATATAGTCCTAATAAAATCTACAGCTAATGATTCAATTTTTATATTTTAGTTATTTTATTTGATCAAAATAATTTGAATGGAACAATGAAAAAGACATCATTTGAAATAACAAATTTGAAGTCTGAAAAATAGTAATTTTTCCCACTTGCTAAGAAGGTATTGAGGCTGCCTATGCAACTACTAATCCATTTGTCATTTATTTAAGAGATGATTTGTATATATATGTCATGTCCCTTTAAGTGTAGCACCCAAAGTGGAACATTAAGGTTTGAAGTATCAAAATTAATCACCAATGCCTTCTCTCAAAAGTGTTACTAAGGTAGCTTACCCTTACTACTCTCCTCCTCCACCATCACCACCTCCCCCATGCAACCCTCCTCCACCTCCTCCACCACCACCTCCATGCAATCCTCCACCTCCTCCGCCACCTCCTCCACCTCTGCCACCTGCATGCCCACCTCCTCCCCCTCCGGTCGCTCCATACTCACCACCATGTCACGGTCACCATTGTGGACATCATCATCATCCACCTAGTGCTTTACCCCCAACACCGGCACCTTCATCGCCACCTTATCCACCGAAAACACCACCCAGTGGCCCGGTTGTTCAACCACCTAAATCTTCAAAACCGCCAAAAGGCTCACCACCCGGCGGCCCAGTTCAACCACCTAAACATTCAAAACCACCAAAAGGCTCACCAAGTCCCGGCGGCCCAGTTCCACCACCCAAAAATGCAATACCACCAAAGGGCTCACCAAGTCCCGGCGGCCCAGTTCCACCACCCAACAATTCAAAACCACCAAAAGGCTCACCAACTCCCGGCGGCCCAGCTCACCCACCAAAGGGCTCACCAAGTCCCGGCGGCCCAGTTCACCCACCAAAGGGCTCACCAACTCCCGGCGGCCCAATTCCACCAAATAAACCCCAAACCCCAGCTTACCCACCCAACTCCTCCCACCCCCCAAGTCCAACCAAGCCTGGTGGGCCAGCGTACCCACCAGGACTGCCCTACACGCCGCCAAATGGGGGCCCACTTGCACCTTCACCAAACGGCCCCTTCTCGCCGCCGTCAAACAGTTCCATTGTTCCGCCGCCTCCTGGTGGTGGTGGCAACAACCACACTACCATAATTGCCGTTTGCGTTTCTCTTGGTGGTTTATTCTTCCTTGCATTCCTTGCAGTTGGCCTCTTTTGCATAGCCAAGAAGAAGAAGAAGCCTATCATGATTCCGGCGGCTGCAGCGGCTGAATCATCCCATCATTACGGCGGAGAAGCTGCCGCCGGCCATGCTCACGGTGGTGGAGAGATAAGTGGAGAAATGCATCCCCATCCTCATTCTTCAAGCTATGATCACTAGCACACTAAAAGAATGTGTGTCCACTAGTAATTAAAAAAATAATTTAAGATTTTATTTACTTTCATTGGACCATTATATGGATCTCATTGTTCATTACTTGGTTGATATATAGCATCAATGTCAACCAACCGGTGACCATAAAATGCATTTAACATTATTCTTATATTTTAATGTAATACAATTGTCGCTTATTTGTCTTGTTAGGTTGTGTTCTAGGAATTGAACCCATGTCTGTTTCTCGTTTTCTTGGAGACATAGATTTCATTTATATTTATTTGTATAGGATGTTTAATAAAGCCATTGTTGCATGGTTGTTTCTCTATCCAAGATTGTTTTGTGTGGATCAAATTTGGTTACAAAATAAAATACTTGTGGAAGTTAAATGACATATCTTCTTTGTTAATACTCTTCATAAATATTATTTTTGTTAAAATCTAACTCATCTACTAATGTACAATGATGATTGATCACTCCCATTATAGTTGGCAACATAAGGTGCCAACATCGTTTGGATTGGATGGTGCCACGTGCCCCCCTTTAGGGGTTGGGTGGGTTTTGGGCCAAGTGTAGGTAATCCGGACTATGTTGGCACCACAGTGCCAACATAGTTGGCAGCAGAATGCTAGGCGATGATTGATAGTGAATCTTTGACAACGTTGAATCGAAAGTACAAAATATTCTTAAAATGGAGTGGCAGCGTGCCGTAGATATAATGATTTGCAAGTATTTGTACAGGCCATGCTCAATGCTCTATAGAGATCTTGTCGTCACAATCAAAGAAAAGAAGTCCAACATTTTATCCACTTGCAAAAAGATCCTAGCTAGATAGAGAAATGTTTTAGATCTTTGTTTTGGTTAGGTGCTTGTCATCACTAGTGTTTGTTGTGAAGAAAAGTCTTGACAACGCCACCCATATGTTTAAATTGTTCAAATTATATTAATCATTAATGTGCGTTAAGTTTTTATCAATATTCACATTGAAAGAATGATATCAGTTTCTAATTAAAGATATGCACTTTACCAAATATTGTTGAACTCACAAACTAAAACACGGCTTGTTAAACAAAATTCTCAAAATACATGCATGCATTCTTGTAATAAGCTATACACCACATGCTTAATTATAAGGTTATAAGTTTGATTTTTCATGTCTTAGTACTTATCTTTTGCTTAAAAGACAAAAATCTTATC
The DNA here is from genome assembly GCA_018223645.1 of Jasminum sambac. NCBI lineage: Eukaryota > Viridiplantae > Streptophyta > Magnoliopsida > Lamiales > Oleaceae > Jasminum > Jasminum sambac. Next base: position 21,735,403 of record CP073648.1, on the reverse strand, counting down.
CTATTGATGCCCTTTAATTAGGGCTTTAATATAAAGAAGAAACTTTTGAAAACGAGAAGTGGGTTAGGTAAAGAATCATGTGGATGAAACATATTAAATTCTCTAAAATATGACCAAATATCTGTCATAAAATAATTTTAATGGATAAAGCATAAGTATGAGTCACTCTACGCTGCCTGCATGTGCATATATCCTACATATATTTGACTTTGGTTCATTTTAATTTGGATAGTAGTTCTTGATAGATAATCCCGAGACTCCAACCAGGCTTGTCAAACAAGCTCGGCTCGTCGAAAGCTTGTTCGAGCTCGGCTTGTCATTTAGTCGAGCCGCTTGCCCGAAGCTCGCAAGCCGAGCCGAGTGGCTTGCCAAATTGGTGTTCGGGCTCGAGCTCGGCGAGCCCGAGCTGGCTTGCGAGCCTTTTTGCCATGTCTAACTCCAACTACTAGTCTTCTCTAGGGGAAAATGGAAAGAAATTAAAAAAAAAAAAAGAACACTTAACAGTAATTTATTAATCTAATCAAAGACAATATTACATTATTTCATACGTACGTACATATGACAATGACCGATCAGCTAGAACAAAGATGATGGTCCTAATTTCTTTCTTTCATTTTTTTCTTTATGATCTCTACTTATGGGAAGTCTTAGAGCAATATATTATTAACATTAGGATAAAAAACCCAAATATCAATTTTTTCACTTTTGTTCAACTTCCATCAAATAATTTGAGTGGGAATAATTAATCTTAATTATTTTTGGGAATAATGTAGAGGTCAAATAGGGGGAATTGGGAATAATGACATTTTTAGGGGGAAAAAGGTAAAAAGTGACCAAATTTGGCCAAGAATTCACCCTTGATCTATCTTAGTTTTTATCCCATGCGTGAGTTTTCTCCCCCCACATTAAAAATGCTTTTAGGGCTTGGTTGACTAGCATTAAATTCAATCGAATTAAATTTGCATTTAGATGCATGATAGATGATTAGAGAAAATTTATTTAAAAGTATACTAAAAATTGTTAAATCTCTGTAGGAATGGTTGGGGATAATAAGATAGAGAAGCTAATAATAATAATAATAATAATAATAATAATAATAATAATAATAATAATAATAATAATAATATATTTGTTATAAAAGTATAGAAACAATAGAGAGAATTTAGAGAGAATGAATTCTAAGGAATTCTCAGGAATGAATTTCATTAATAACTGCAGCCCTATTTATAGGAAAACTTCGAATGGCACAATCGTAATTACATAATTTCATCAAGGGTATAATAGTCATTCACATATAATAATTACATCTTTTACCAAATTATTCCTCCACCAAATTATTCCTCCACCAAATTATTCCTCATAATTCATAACCACCAAATTATTCTCAATTATTCATAACACTCTTGAATGACTATTAATACAAATGTCTTCTGACTTGTTTGGAGAAAAACCAGGTGGGAAAAAACTTCCAAACCGATGCGATGGATAGCTTGGAGTGGTTATATATCGCTTCATCAAAACATTGCTCCCCACGATGTCTTCCAAAGATAGGAGTATTCATGTCTTTGCCTCGTTAAAACCTTGTCAAGAAAACCCAAAGTGGGAAAAACTTGATCGAAGGAAAAGAGTACTACTCAGCTTGATTTCATATCTTGAGAATCGATATATTTACTTACGGTAAATGATTTCAATATCATCATCGCTTGATCTAAAGCATTAGCTCCATTATAACTTGATCCAATAGATACACTGTATCAATTTCTCCTATCGTTTCAATATACCATGAATATGCCTCGTTAAAACCTTATTAGGAAAAACCCAAAGGGAAAAACCCTAATGAAGGAAAAAGAGTACATTATTCATGTGAATACGCTTTAAAGTTGCCTCATTAAAAACCTTGCTAGGAAAACCCAATGATAAAACCTCACCAAGGGAAAAAGAGTGCAACGCTGTATTTTATACAAGTATGTCAGTAAGCATTTCAAAATCTTTCATACATTTGTATGAGTATCATATACATTGATTTTATACTCTCGCTCATTTAGAGTGCATCAATTTTCTTACACAACTACAAAACATTCACCATGAACACATGTCTCCAAATACACAATTTTAAAACATATAAATTCATCGTAAAAACATGTAAACATATAAGTAAACCTTCATAACTAACTAACACTTAAAATATATCATTTAACATTTAATACTCACTTAATAGGTTATTTCATTCTCAGGGGCTTAGCTCCCCCTTTAGGGTACTTATAAACATGAGCTTTAGCTCACCCGATCCTTTAATTTCCTTTTCGGTACTACACACACGATCGGTAATTTAACTTTCATGAGCATGCAACATATAATGACCACCATGCTTATCTTTAAACTTGAGCAATAGTCATCATCATCTCATCATCTCATAAGTTAAGGATTTCACATTCACCATTTATCATCTTCAATATATCTCAATATTTTCATTATCATTGATCATATGTAGCGCTACATTTTCATATCGTGTCGACACTTTTCAATTTCTATTTCTTTCCCCATATCGATACATAACTTATCGAGATATCTCATTATCAATCCTCTTGTAGGATTACACAATATAGTTATGTCTATATACTCTTCAAGAGTATATGCCTCCGTTATTAAGACCATCTTTTATAATTTGCTTTGATATATATGTTTGGGGAAATCTCATAATATCAACGCTTCTCACATAACTTATCAAAACATCTTAATCTGATATATGTGATTGTTCATAGCATCTTTATGCATCTTTGAACTTCAAGTTCATATTTTAATTGTGAGGATATAACATGATGCATTTCACATATCATTTTCAATCTTTAATACTCCCCTCATGTCGAGAAAATTTAGAACACCAAAACTTATACAATGGTATGATTTTAATCATATATGTTCTCATCATTCAAACTTAATATGGGAATTTAGACCGCTTGCATTCTATTCTCGATATCGACAATTTATTTGAGGACTTTAAATAATTTGCAATATAATATCCCACTTGTATGCGCATACCAAATCCTTCAGGGATTTATTCAAGTATTGGGATATACATTTACTAGCTTTATCATTAAATCTGAAATCATGCTCATCCCAGAACAAATATTTCGTGAAATTTCAAATTACGAATCATATACACATGTGACTATCTAGTGGATCCATATCATAATATCTAAGAAATTCACATGTAGGATGAGTGGCCCATACTTCTCATCCTTTATTCCAAATATATTTGGGATTTATTCCAATATTGGCTAGTAATGATTTCATCATTTATCGAGAATAATCATTGAAGAATTCCTTTAAGTCTTCACTTGAAATATTGATTTCAATAATTATTTAAAGGGATGGTCGGTCAGGTTTTTGCAAACGAGTATTATTGAACTTCTAGTTCAAGAAATTCTTATATCGATTTCACTAGTATCCAGATAGTGCTCAATATGATTTATCATAGAAATAATTCACCGACATATTCCATCATCTTTGGTGACATTATTGTCTACTACCGCTCAAACACGGAGTTACACCATACGCATCACATCCGCTATTATTTAATTCAAATCGTAGCTCTTACGCTTCATATTATTTATTTAAAATCGCGCTTATTTCATACGCTGCTTGTATTATTCTATAAATAAATCATCAAAATTATTGCAAAATTCATCCTAACAAGGGTCTATACATTATAATGGATCATATGCTCTCAAATCTCGAAAATACTATCCATCACTACCGATCAAAATCCTAAAAAGGATTTATCGATGTAGTGGAAAGATTAAGGATGCTAATGAATAAGGGTATCCCACAAGATATCCGATGCTTGATTGAAGCAAAGGTTCGATTATCCGGTGAGGTTTCAATTCCTTCTAAATACATGCCTGGTATGGGTAAAAGTAGTTTTTCAAAGAAACGAGAGCAAAAAGATTAGGAGGATGCTACAAGTGTGCTCGGTGGACATGTGACACTCGATGTAAATCAGGTACTTGTCCGTAAATCGAGAAGATAAAATAGCATTCATTAAGGATGGATTGAGTAAGGAGCCTTTGGATGATATTCACTGCTCTTGAGACACATCCTAGTGGACACGCATAAGGTGAGCTAATGGCCTTATGGGCCAAATTCAAAGATCAACAAACGCTAAGTTCACATGTCTTGAAAAACTTACTTTAGAAGATCCTGTTTGTAAATTTAGTAGAAAATTTTAGTATAATAATTTTCTCATATTAATATAAGGAAGCTCGATGTAATAACGAAGATCAATGTTTTTCTTGTAATTGTAAATATTGTTTTTCGATTTTAAGATATATATATATATATATATGTATATATATATTATTTTTCAATCACCGACAGATATATGTCATTTTCACTTAAAAAAATTTTCTGCATTTTTTTTCTCTTTCATATTTGTCAAAAAGTAAATAGTGCACTCAATTATAGGTTTGAAAATTTTTCTTTAAATAGAGGGATTCATATATCTCTCATGTTCATACATTAAAAGTATAGTGCAAAAAGAGAGATAGGAGTAGAGATGGATATGGAGATTTTAGAATCATCTCATACAAGTCAGCTTTTACCTCGCCATATTAAAACCGTATGTATTCTTGGTGGATCTAAACTGGTAGGCCATATCCAATATGTGGATATGGTAAACCGACTCAGAAAAGAGTTAGGAGACAAGAAATCAATATACTATACGGAGGAACCAACAACAAACTTTTAGCTAGACTTATAATGGCCGCACAATCATGGGGAATAAGAGTTTCGAGTGTAATACCTTTCCATCTAGTTGGATCTAATACTCGAATTAGAGCCAGTTCTACCATGGGTCCAGCAGGGTTGGTGCTACAAGCGTTAATCCATCCACAAGCGCATGATGTATATGATGAATAATAGTGATGCTTTCATTGTCCTTCCAGCGGCTACAACACACCGGAGGAAATATTCAATATAGCCTCGTTGGCACGGTGGAATTTTCATGTCAAACCAATAGGTTTGTTGAATATTAATAATTTCTTTGATGGCTTACTAAGCGTTTCTAGATCGATTAGGTGTAAATAATAAGTTTATCTCTCATTCACGAGAAAATACTTATTTGCTAATCGCTGATGAACTACTCATCAAATTTCATGCATATGTTCAAGAATCGTGGAAGCCAGGTCAGTCAGGTCACCAGACCCGGGTGTCAAGCGAAAAAGAAATTCGGATCCTTTAAATATTTCATTATGAATCCTAATGTTGATGGTGGCGAGTTACAAGTATTTATACTCTCGACGCATCCCTCATTTATGGATTCAAGATGTATATTCTTTTGCATTTCTATATTTTCGAGTGTTTAATGCCATCTTTTGATATTCTCAATATGTTCCACTTCATGCTTTGTACTTCTTCCTGAGTAATAATAATAATATCATATTGGCTTTATTCAAATACAGTATATCTAGTGATTTTGCTTCTTCAAGAGCATTTTATTCTCATATTAATACAATCTCATATCATCGATGAGATTACTTCATATAAGCTTTCCATGCGATATATTTTCTTTGATTTATCAACATGGGATCTATTCAAGATTTTACTTTCGCTTCATTTATCCAATGGTAACTTCAAGTACCACTTGTTCAATTTTCTCCATTAATATTCGATATATATGGGGAAGTAATTTTATTCTCATCGTCTACTACTTGAGAGTATGATTAGAATATTTGATCAACTACTTCTTCCTGAGTAGGATTCGTTATAACCAATCGTGTAGTATAACCCACTACATTGGAAATATGCACACCAATCGTGGTGGTATTACCTACCACATTGAAATATACTCAAACTATAAAGTGCATAAATTTAAATTGCAGTAAATTAAATTTCCTCCAATAGGTGGTCGAACCTACCTTATGGGAATTATTGCAATAAATATAAATCTACGAATTTAAATAGCAAGAATTAGAATTGCATAATATTTAACTACTTCTTCAGAGTAGGTTCGCTAGTAGAAGGTATTACCCATCACTTAGCATATAAAGTGCAGAAATATATAAAACCTTCCGTTTAGTGACGGTTGAACCCATCATCAAGTAGGAGGTATTGCAAAGAATTAAATTGCATAGAAATAAAGTGCGAGAATTAAATATTGAATCATTTACTGCGAGCAAATTTGTTCTTCTAGAACAAATACTCATTACTTCTACAAGAGTACACTTATCCTTCTGAATAAGTACATTATGTAATTGAACTCTTCGGGAGTTAAAATAATATTCCGATCTTTTAACTCAAATGGACTTCAAGCCATTTTATATAATCAATGGATTTAGAATTTCTTCATAAATATTCTATCCATTTTTCACTGTCGTCAAAATTAGGTCGGTTTTACCCTAAGGGTAAAATTGTCCATTCCAATTCGTAAAGGTAAAATTGTCAAAAATATTTTATCAATGTTTTACGATTGGAAAATTATCTCCTTTCTACTTCAATTTATCAATATCAAAATATTCAAGGATTATTTTGTAACTTTTTCAAAAGTTAGTGTACTGATTTGTAAATTTTGAAAGTTTGATAATAACATATTTCAAAACGAGTTATTACCCTATCAATGTTGGTGTCAAATCGAAACTCTCGTTAAATCGAGTATAATGGAGTCTAGAAAATTTGATTTTGATAATGTATGCTCCTTATATCTCGATAAAACGAATGTTATAGTTTAATATATTATTATATTATAAAATCATATGATTTACCTTTTTCCCTTTCTCTAATTATTCCAATGGATGAGATTTACTTGCAATCCATTTACGTGATCGGAAAATTCTTTGGACTCATTCTTCCAATTTTGGGATTTGAGACATCTCAAGCGGAGTTGTGTAGAATGAGGAATTGTGGGAGAAGAATATGAACAAACGGGAATTTTCGATGATGTATTTGCAAAGAGAGAGTTATTTAGGATTGATGAGGATGAATTAATTCATTGGTAATAATCCAGTTTCTGATACAGAAGATCATCTATAAGATGCAACTGTAGAGCATACTTCTTTCATATTACTCAAAATGTTAGAGACTACGTCTTGATAACGTGTTATAAAAGTATAGAAACAATAGAGAGAATTTAGAGAGAATGAATTCTAAGGAATTCTCAAGAATGAATTTCATTAATAACTGAAGCCCTATTTATAGGAAAACTTCGAATGGCACAATCGTAATTACATAATTTCATCAAGGGTATAATAGTCATTCACATATAATAATTACATCTTTTACCAAATTATTCCTCCACCAAATTATTCCTCCACCAAATTATTCCTCATAATTCATAACCACCAAATTATTCTCAATTATTCATAACAATATTAAAAGTTGCTTGAGGTGGGAATCATTGTTTGGACTATTTTACCCTAACTACTTTTAATTAATTACAAAGATCCTTTTTTTTAAAAAAATTCCCTAACTAAATCTTAATAATACTATCTAATTAGTATACATTGAGCACATAGATACATGCATCCATGTTAAAAAATAACGAATCCATGTAGGTAATTCCAAAAGCTTATTGGGTATTGAAAATTGACTAATAGTTCAATGTGTTTTGCAAGTACTTAATTGGATTAACTCGAAAGGCCTTTATCCATGCACCAAATATAATTCATTCATGCACCTAATACAATGCTTTGTATCGGTCACAACATGCAATCAAATATTTTGTGTTTTCAAAAAATTTGAGTTAATATCTAATGTAATATGATGTAAAATTCAACTATTTAAACTCACTATCTCAAATCATTTCATTTTAGATAGCCATCATTTTGTCCATTACATATTATAGATATATTTTCAGATTTCATATTATGGAGCACAAAGTTATAAGAATTGATAGTCCTTGAATGTGATAGTAGCCCAAAAGGTTTCAAAGAAAATATATTACAATGATGAACAAAATTTTGATATTTTGAGGTTCATCTTAATTATTATATAGGCAACTTTTTGCTTTTTATAAATATAAATTTTGTCTTTGGTGTTGGACTATTTTTTGAATTTTCACTCGCTATTTCTCTCTTATATATATATATATATATATTTATTTATTTATTTATATATATATGTGGAACACCAAAACATTGAAGATGTTCACCCCAATTATTTTATTTCTCTAAGATTTGAAAATGTTCTCTCTCTAATATAGAAATTGACAACTACAAATTAGTGCAGACATTCAAACAAGAGGGGATAAGAAAAGGAAGAGCATGAAGTGCATCAATGCATTTTTCCTACAGTCTATTTCACCTCAAAATTTCCTATTGTTGACTTTATTGGTTACCTCAAAGTACAACTACATAAGATTTTACCGAGTAATTTTTGAGAATTTGTTCCAACAAATTAAGTTCCAATAACAACTTTCGTGGGAGAGAGCAATTGTATCTCTACATGAATATCACTATATTCATTCCATTAGTAGAGACTTCTTCCATGCATTGTTAAAATAGTTAGAAATCAAGAATTTGTGGATAACAATGAATTTCTAATACTTTTTATAATTTTTTATTTGTACTTTTCTCAAAATTTTATTTCGTTGAATGACATTTAAACGAAATAAAATTTTGTGTCCAATAACAACTTTGTGTCCAATAACAACTTTCGTGGGAGAGAGCAGTTGTATCTCCACATGAAGATTACTATATTCATTCCACTAGTAGAGACTTCTTCCATGCATTGTTAAAATAGTTAGAAATCAAGAATTTGTGGATAACAATGAATTTCTAATACTTTTTATAATTTTTTATTTGTACTTTTCTCAAAATTTTATTTCGCTTAATGACATTTAAATAATCAACTTTTTATCTTTTTTTATTTATATTGTGTGTATGAATTTTGACATTAATATTGATGCATTAATTTTGACATTAATATTGATGCTATGTACTTTTTTTTTGCGGACAATTAATAGCAACAAATTAAAAGTAAACTTCATATATAACTGCACATTTATGAACTATTGAATGCTTTTGTGAAGCATGACTTGATTATTGAGCTATGTTATACACTTGAAGGAGATAGTTTTGATCGAAAGCATTATAATTATATATATTAATACGAAAGACATTAACCAAATATACTGTAAGCTCAACAAGTTGAAAAGAATGAACCCGAATCTCTGATGGAAAGATTTGAAAAGATAGTGGTGGAAAGGAGAGAAGATATAGTGAAAGGAGTCAAAGAGATAAAACATCAAGTATATAAGAAAACGTGAATTTAGCTACTTCATAGAATTGCAAAATCATGAAAAAGCTAGAAAAGCATAAAGATTGATTCTCAAGGAAATTTTGTAAATAAAAAGATATTTTTAGTGAATTAAAACGCGAAACATGATAGTAGTACTTTTAAAAATTTACAAAATAATATGCACCGCACGTTAGCATCGGCTAGTTTAATATGAATCAAATGGGCTCATAAAATTTGTGTAGAAAGAGACAAATTTATGTATTTTTTTGCTCTGTATAGATATAAATTGGTCTAAGATCAAGAAATTTGTGCTCTCAGTTGTCTATAGCTACTATTTGATGAGGACAATCGATTCAAACAATTGAAAGTACCATATATACGCGACGTGTTTTGATTTTAATTGATACTGTAAGTGTGACCTGTCAATCTAGAAATTTTCTGAACATTCTCCGGTAGTGTTTAAATTTCAGACAGAGATCACAATAAATTCTCATATGTATAATGATGTTCAATTCATATCCAATAGCAAGTACACAACAAACATTACACACATGAAACATATATAATTTCCATGAACAATAGTACAACTTTTAGACATGGCTTTTAATGGCAGATCTGTAACCTGTTTGATCATCATAATATTTGGACCACAACATAACACCTCCATATTTCGTTGAACCCTTAATAGCTGGAAGCACAGTTGAAATTAAATCAGCCACAGGGATGAAGCCACTTCCAGCTGCTTCTGGAGCTGCTGGTAGCCCTAAGAATATCTTAGTCGCAGGAATCGACAAAATCCATTGTTTCCACAAATTTATAAAAGGCTAGTTTTCGATGCACCCCGATCCACGCATCGGGAAATGGGCATTGAGGGGCCGCGGTTAAGTACAGCTTTTAACCACGCCTGCTGTAGCTAGCAAGATACTTGGCAAGTTGGTTATAGTGTTGAGACGTTCCATTTTCAATATTGAAGCAAAGCCATAGTCAAAGTCCTTAAGACTCAAAGCCAATTCCTTTTTCGGGACCCTCTAATCATGGTTCTTAATATTTAAAACCTAAAAATTTAATATATCGACAAATAAGGAAGAAACTATAGTAAAATTAGATATGATTTAACTTTAATTATGGATCCAATTTGTAAGGATTATATGAAGTTGATGAGGGGGGGAGGGGGGAACAACCTTGCATTTTGTGCCCCTGTTGCACTTGGGCCCAAAGCGATTATTTGGTTGGCCTACGCCTAGCTACCGGCCTGTATTGAAGTCAATCCCTTCCAAAACTGCATTCCCTAGGGGACGAGAAGGCGATTTTCCTCCCAAGAAGTTGTTCGAAAGGCACGTCGCTAAATCTCTTGCCTCCAAGAAGTTGTTCGAAAGATACGTCGCTAAATCTCTTGCCTCCTGAGACGAGGCAAGGGTATACCCTCTGGCGCCTCCACCAATCGAAAGTATCACTTTGACCCTTTTCGCTTGACATGATTTTATATCGGAACTCGATCCAACGCATCCTTTTTTGTCTGGGTCACAGTGTCCAGCTCGATTCATCGCCGGTTTCTGACCGTTACCAAAAGTTGCAAGAAACGCGAGGATCACGTAATTGTAGTTGCCTGTAGCACAAGTGTCAGCTAGTGTCCATTCGTTCCCATTTTGTCCCCAGTATATGGCAATTCCTCCAGCCTCTGAATCTGCCACAAGGATTAACATTACTAGTGAAAGGAATATTGTTATCGACATTGATTTTCTCAGGGCCATTTGTGCTTTTACTATGATGTTTTGAGAAAATTATGTGATAAATCATTTCAGCGGCACTTACCTATTTAGAGGCAAAGGAAGTCTGGTGATTGTTATTACTTGCTTAAGTATATTCTTAATAGGAGTAATTAATTAGATAAAGGTTTTACTTTAAGAATATATTTCTGTTCTCTAGCAATTGTTTTGAATGCTATTAATGGTTTACCTTAAAAGTTTAGTTGTTTAAAATATTAACAAAGTAGCAATAATGTGTAAAAACCCACTTCTACTTTCCTACCTACACTGTGGTCAGGAGGGCATGCCCACACCCAAAATAAAAAATAAAAAATAAAAATTTGTGTAGCCCCCAATTTACCATCAGGGGCAATTATATATTATTCATCTGATCTAATGTAGATATTAAAAAAAAATTCTTTAAAACAAAATTTTGAATGATGTGGCGCTTGAGGCGCCACGTGAGTGTTGGCATGGTTTCGCCATTGCGTGGTAGCAGGAGAGAAGTGTGTAAAACCATAGACAAGATCCAACGAAGGGTTCAACTTACACAAACCATAGACTAGTTACTACTACTCAATTTTGTGAATCGATTTTTATTAAGCTTGAATCGAGAAAACATTGTGTTCATGTTATCATTTTTTTGAATAAATGTTCATGTTATCATATTTCATAGTTTTTTTTTTGGCCTCCCTTGAGAAGATAGTTGTTTTCTTTGTTATCCCTTCCAAATTGTAGGTTATTTATTGTGGTGCATGTTGACATATGTACACATTATAATGTCTTCATGCATGGTGTGTACTGCTTCAATTGGGTGCGATGACTTCGATGTGATAAACGGGTGAATTATTGGCCAAATTTGGTCATTTGTTACCTTTTTCCCCTAAAAATGTCATTATTCCCAATTCCCCCTATTTGACCTTTACATTATTTAACTCAAAGAGGAAAAATCCCAAAAATAAGATTATTCCCACCCACATTATTTGATGGAAGTTGAACAAAACTGAAAAAATTGAGTTCTAACATTAATAATATATTGCTCTAAGACTTCCCATAAATATAATAAAGAAACTAATGGGAAAGGAAATAAAAATAAATAAATAAATAAATAAATAAAGAAGAAAGAAATTAGGACCATCTTCTGGTAGTGTTGGGTCGGTTTTTTGGAGGAGAAAAACAACACAAAAGGTTTTAGCATCAAGGGGAGTCACGGACGACAGTGCCATTTCAATGATTTAGATGTGCATGGCTGGACCTAGTGCTAATTTATCCAATTATAGCGCTGGTGCTCTCCTACACACTAGTGTGTGGCAGTGCATTTACGCAAGACCTGTGATGGTGCCACGTCATCAATTTTTTTTTTTTTTTGGAATCTATGATAAAAGAGATTAATATATAACTGCTCTCTGATGGCGGTGAAGCTCATGTGCCCCCCCCCCCCTGGAATTTTTGAAGGAGAGTGTGCATAATTTCTCCTACACACTAGTGTGTAGGAGAGCAAAACTACCAATCATAGATTTAGATGTGAGATAATAGATTATCATGATATCACTCACTACGTTATAGAACAATTTTATAAATCTCCCTTATTGTTTTATAAAATTCATAGAAATTCACAACAACACATTATCATTTTTTTCATTCATCGCTTTGGTTTTTGATAAATCATACCATATTTAACTAATGTAACATAAAGCATCAACATTCAAAATCACATATTATTATCACAATGTTAGTATGTTCTAATAGTTTTTAGTAAAATTCAAATTGATTTTCTTTTTCTTTGTCACTCAATTTTTTGTAAATCATATTATTATATTTAATTTGAGCAAAATAAACAATAAATATTTGAAATGAGGTATTATCAAATTATTAATGAGTTGTAAAATAATTTTATAAAATTTTATCGGCACAAGAAATCAAAAAATATGCTATTGTACTTGCATGTTTTTATCTTATATTATTATTATTATTATTATTATTATTATTATTATTATTATTATTATTATTATTATTTTTTATTTTTGAATACAAGGTAAGAATCGTAGAGTCGGTAGTATCTCGAACCCTAGCCAAACGCCCAATTAGAGACTGCCATTTCCACTAGGCTATCCCCTTGGATTATGTTATTTTATTTTATTAACAATGTAGTTCGAATTTTTTGTTGCTTTGAAGAGGCCTGAATTAGGTTAATCCCAGCCCTTGAAGTATGTCCCGCTCCAAATAGGAAAGGAAAAAGAACCCTCACGCTACGGAATCCTCAGACCTCTCTGCTTTCTATTCAATCTCGAATTCGAATTCTGACACTATATAATTAGCACGTCAATACAGGTAATAATATATATGTATTATATTGGCGTGTAAGTTTTGGATTTTGCAGCGAGTGAATTGAATTGGGTGCGTAGTGGAATTAATGGGTAGGAACAACGGCAGTTCAGGTTAGGGGAGAAGGGAAAAGGAGTGGGATTCACAGAGGGAATTTGGAAGAACGGAGAGATTTGGGGAGAATTACAAGAATAGGGATAGGGATTCTATGGAAAAAGCTGGTAGGAGGCGAAAAAGGGATGATGATAGGAGGACAGAAGGGGTGTATATTCCGCCATTTAAGTTGGCTAGAATGATGAAGGAAATTGATGATAAGAGTAGTGTTGAATATCAGAGAATGACTTGGGAGGCATTGAGAAAGAGTATTAATGGATTGGTGAACAAAGTGAATTCGACCAACATTAAGAACATAATTCCCGAGTTGTTTGCCGAGAATCTGATACGTGGTAGAGGTCTGTTTTGTCGTTCATGTATGAAATCTCAGATGGCTTCACCTGAATTCTCTGATGTATTTGCAGCCTTGGTTGCCGTTGTCAATACCAGGTTCCCAGATGTTGGAGGTCTATTATCGAGGAGGATGATCTTGCAGTATCAGAGGGCTTACAAGCGAAATGACAAACTTCAACTGGTTGCTGCAGTCAGATTTATTGCACACTTGGTGAACCAGCAAGTAGTTGACGAGTTGATTGCTCTTGAGCTGCTAACATCTCTGCTTGAGAAACCCACAGATGACAGTGTTAGAGTGGCTGTTAGCTTTGTCACAGAATGTGGATCCATGCTTCAAGACCTCACTCCTCAAGGATTGGATGGTATTTTTGAGCGACTTCGTGCGATTCTTTATGAAGGAGATATAGACAAACGGGTTCAGTTCTTACTTGAAAGACTGTTTGCAGTACGAAAAGCCCAGTTTCATGGGCACCCGGCTGTTCGTCCAGAGTTGGATCTAGTGGAGCAGGAAGACTTGTTAACGCACAAAGTCTCACTTCTTGATCAGATAGATCCCGAGATTTGTTTAGATGTTTTCAAGCCAGATCCCCAGTTCTTGGAGAATGAGAAGCGATATGAACTACTCAAGAAGAACATACTAGGCGAAGAAGAATCTGAACATGATGAAGCAGATAATGATGAAGAATCTGATGACGAAGATGATGATGATGAATCACATATGGAAATAAAGGATGACACGATGACTAATTTGGTCAATCTTAGAAGAACTATCTACCTGACAATTATGAACAGTGTCGATTTTGAAGAAGCGGGACATAAACTGTTGAAAATCAATTTGGAGCCTGGAGAGGAAATGGAGCTATGCATTATGCTGCTGGAGTGTTGCTCTGAGGAGAAGATTTACAGGCGCTTTTATGCGCTCGTGGCTCAGCGCTTGTGCTTGATGAGCAAAGTCTATCAAGACAACTTCGAGAAATGCTTCCTTCAGCAGTATTCACTGATTCACAGGTTGGAGGTCGATAACATACGCAACGTGGCCAAGTTTTTTGCCCATTTGCTAGCCACAAATGCGTTAACTTGGCATATTCTGGCTTACCTTTGCCTAAACGAACAAGATACAACCTCCTCTTCACGAATTTTTATTAAGATTCTCTTCCAGGAATTGTGTGGGGAACTTGGAATACGTTTGCTGAATGAGCGTCTGAGCGACCCTAGGATGCAAGAGTCGTTTGAGTCTATATTTCCAAAGGACGATCTGAGGAACACTCGGTTTTCCATCAACTTCTTCACACAAATTGGTCTTGGTGGGATTACAGAGAACTTGCAAGAGTACCTCAAGAACATGCGACTTATTATGCAACAACACAAGCCATCAGATGATGATGAATCTGAAAGAGAGAGTGAGAGCGAAAGTGCTGATGATGGGCGGTCCAGAAAGAAGCTCAGATTATAAGCTCAGTATTTTTATTTTTGCATATGCACAGGAGCTATGTACATCTATGTTTGTCCATGAATTGGAATTTCTGTTGAACAATTTGGGTTCTATTATTCATGTTTAAGCACTTCTCTATCTATTGCTTCTTGTTAGTACATAGAGTAGATTTCTTATGATGTTATTGTTTCAGTACAAATGGAATTTAGCTAAGTTATTGATTGGAGATTTGAATCACATAATATTTGACGCATGCTGTTTAAGTTGATCATGGAGGTATGGAGATTTCGTTTCGTTACTGTTTAAGTTGAACCACTTGCTGGCAAAAGTTAATGTAGTTTATGTTCACTGTCTTGAAGCTAAATTTTCCATTTTTTGGTTGTTCGGGATAAAGCAACCACCTAAGAGTTGGAAGTGATTATTTGTTGGGACATTGGTATTAGGAGTACGCTGCTGTTGATTTTTACCTGTTTGCTGGTATGAAAATAGATTGGAGGTGGTTTTGTTTCAACGACCTCAAAGGCTTTTATGGATTCCTACGTGTTTGATATTTATTATGACTGAATTACTATATAACAGAAATATTCTCAAGGGTATTATCTATTAAATCTTCATGCACTCATTTTTTTGTCATTTAAAACTTCTGTGACATATAGTGGTGGATGAATAAATTGTATGTCAAGTTTTTCTAGCAGGGCTTTATCTGGTGCTAGTTGGAACAATCATGATCTCAAAGAATGACAAGACGCCCAAGTAGGACTTTGCACTCATTTCTTATCTTGCTTTTGTTCAATTATAATATAACTTTTCAGATGACTTAAATCATTAACACTGCTTATACAATTTAGAGTGATAGAAGATGGAAACCGAACGTTCCGTCTGCATGTGGGTTTTTTTTTTTTTTTTTTTTTTGGTGAATAATTCATAGACACCATAAATAATTCATTCAGCAATACTCTTCTGGATATTTCTAGACATTTACATTGACAATTCAGAATTGCCAAGCATTATACTGTTGGTTTATATTGTCATTTGCAGGTAACTGGGCTACTGAGTGGTGTTGCTTGGGCTGCTGTTTGGGTTATTTTATTGGGTTGGCCATGGCTGCCTTGTACATATATCTAGTACAAAAATATAAAATGTAAGCAAGTTTTAATGTGTATGATGAGTATTGGTTTTGTGCCTCAAAACTTCTTGGCTAAAGTTGGACTTGTGTAAATCTGGAGGGCAGACCTATCTGTAGGGGGTTGACCCTCAAAAGAAACAGTGTTTCTGTTGGATTTGTTGCCTGATCTTGGGTGATATAGGGCTTACTTGTGCCACTCATGGCGGTGGGCGTATCATGTAAGGGGATTCATGTCTTGGTGATATAGATTTGTTGCAGGTCTTCTATACTATTTGCTATGGCTCTTGGAAAAATGGTTACATCTCCCTACATCAAATCTTGATTTACGGCTTGTTTTGTTAGGATAATAAACTTCATTTATTTTCAAATGTTTCTTATTTTGATTTAAATGAATTAGAGAAATGAATCAATGACCTCGTATTAATACTTGTTATGAGGGAAAATTGTTGTGCAATTTTTTGATTTTGGGACTCTTGCAAGGTACAAACATGAACAACCGAACAACATCTTGACCATTTAGTATCTAACTAAGCTCTTTCTTAAACTTGCATACTAGGGTTGTGGTTGTCATTAATAAGACCCGGAGAAAAAAACCTCAAGGATGATGACTATCAAAAAGTTTGTCAGACATTTCAAAAACGAAAATTGAACTTCGTAAAAGTTCTAGCATACGTTAGCGTTTACCTTGAATGCTTGTTCTTCAAGGTTATCAGAGGAAATACATTTAATTAGTTGGCTGAAGTTATGATAATTAATTTGAATGAAATTGGGACATTCTATATCTAGGAGTTTTGTTATAAATTTCTTCTCCAGAATGGGGTTTAATGTTCCTCAGTTAATTATGTGATTGGATCATTTGAAATATTTTGACATTTTTGGATCTACTATTGAACCAGTGGCAATTTTTAAC
Organism: Jasminum sambac; assembly: GCA_018223645.1. Classification (NCBI taxonomy): domain Eukaryota; kingdom Viridiplantae; phylum Streptophyta; class Magnoliopsida; order Lamiales; family Oleaceae; genus Jasminum; species Jasminum sambac. Next base: position 21,718,187 of record CP073648.1, on the reverse strand, counting down.
AATTTTCTAACAACTACACGAGCAGTTTGTATGCTCTTGTATTTTTCTATCAGGTTGCATTGTCTGCTATATAGATTCGGAGATCTGTGCTATAATGGCATACCACATGCCTCTAAACAACCAAAATGAAGTTCTAAATCACGTTGATGAAGATCGTGCTCATTAAGACATTAATGAAACTCAAACATTGTGACGCAGGGATTCGTACACTGGAGTTTGAAGGTAGCTTTATATCTTGATTTTAGCGTGTCACAGGTTGTTGCTCTTGATTTTGTTCTGATCCCGTAATGATTGCTTCTTTTACATCCAACGAACTTTCAATCGTGATTGCATGTTTCATAATGTAGGTTGAGTCAGCATTAACTTGATATATTCAAATATCCTCAGTGCCCTGTTGTTTGATTTATAATTTGAAATAGGCATGACCTGATGTTACCTGTTTAAATAGTGTTTGACATCTCTCTCTAAGCTTTTTTTTTTGGAGTATTATATCAGCCTATAGATCCCAAGATGCATCTCTCTGAATCTCCCTATTTTTAGCATATATAAAATTGACCATAGAAAGCCAAACTATTTATCCAACTTCTAAGGAAAATTGACTGTCCAGTTTAATTTGTATGCTTGTTTGCGTGTTAGTATTTGCCTTCGAACCAGACATTTGAAATGAAGCAGGGCATTTGTTCAAGTATGCTGACACGCACACGCACACGCACAAATTATCGGAGTAAAGTTACTTCTGTTAGCTTAATTTCGGCACAAGTTTCAGCTTCTTTATTTATCTCTCATTCTGGAGTCTTTGTGAGGACAAAAATTTACTCCTTTACCCTTGGACATAATTGTTAAGAGGTTAAGTTACAGTGTTCGTGAATGTAATCTATGAGGTTTTTAACTGTTTTACTGTGGTGTCAAGCATGATGTTTGGTTTAATAGTCATTCCTCAAGGGCACAAACTTCACTTTTCTCAGGACTTACATTGTACGACTACTGATATCCTTTATTAATTTGCATTGTTACATGACGTGATGAAGGACCTGTTTGGTATATTTGGAGTCAAAAATGATTTTTTTTTACCTTTATTTTTAAGAACATGTGGTCGCAAATGATAGAATATAATGGCAGAAATGTATTGAGTTTCGCCTTGGGCTAGTTTTCATTGGACTTTAATTTCGCTTTTGAGTCTTTTCAAGTTAATACACAAAGACAATGTTCATCAGGTACAAATCTCAGCCATTGAATAGCCTATTAGACTCCAATACATCAAGGATGAATAGTCTTGGTCCTCGACAATATATGAAGTGTATATACCCTTGTTTGTTTTTCTTTGAAAAACAGGATTACAAAAATGGAAAAACCAACTTTTGTTGATCAATATATGGATGTATTTATGTATTGACAGAAAATCATGACTTTGAATTGCTGATCTTGAGATCAAGACCTATGTCCATGCCATTGTAGGCAAGGGGAGCATACATCCAAAGATCATCAGAACTCAAGAGCTGCAGTTTACAAGAAATCAAAAACCCCTTTAAGGATCTCTGTCGTAATCAAACAACAAAGAAAATATGCTGTAAAATGTGGTTTAATGATGAAAGAGGATCTTTGTTACCTTGATCTGGAGTTGCAAGAATTTCACATACTGGACAGCTTCTTCAAGCATTGTACTGATGTCAACCTATAACAAGGTTTGGTTCTCAGAATTCCATTTCTAGGATAGGATTTGGACATATGATAGTCTTATGATGTTACATTTATAAAGTGTGCTTACCTTAGTTCCGTTGGGGACGAGGTTCTGCAAGATTCTCAATCTCTCGTTTATTCTTTCTCTTCTTTTCTATAAGATTGGAAAAAGAAAAAATGATCATCGCTCAAAGATCAATTACTTCACACTGAAGAAATGATCAGGCTAGGTCGAGGGTAAGAATGTAGTTACCCTAGCATAGAGGCTTTGAGGATCAGTTGCCGATCCTCTGCTGGCTCGTGTTTTTCCACTTCCCTTTGAGCTTGTGCTTGAAGCCGCTCCTCCATTATGCTCGTGTGAAGCGTTAGATTCGTCTTCGGAGCAGTAGTCGCTTGAGGTTTGCATGTATAACATAGGATTACTGTAATCGTTGTCGTCGTCGTTGTTGTCTTGGTTTGCGACCTTCTTTTGTTTCATGCTTCTCTTGTTCTTGTGGACCTATAGTCAAAAGACGAAAATCAATTCTAAGTATTATTATCAACCCACGTCAAACTTATAAAACACATCAACATCAGATAATACAACAATATCATATCAGAGGGGAACAAATGTCTATGTCGGTATGGGTTATTAAGTCTATAGGACACATGTCTTTTTATAATCAATTCAACATCATCTAATGTTGAAATGTATCATGTAGGAGTAATATTCTTTCCCATGTGTGGAAAGGATAAAGCAAGCTCACTATTGATGTGATAATGTTACGTCATCATTTTTTTACATATAGTATGATGACATGACGGTGCTTGATACTCACCTGACAGTGCCTGTTTTATCCTCTCCATGAGGGAGAAGGACATTATTACATTACGTAGAGACAAAAAATTGAATTCTTAGTTGACTTTTATATTTACCTCTCTTGGGATCCGAGGTCTTTTCTTGGGCATCTCTAACTTATTGACTCTATCCTCCTTGCATGGTGGTGGCATTGGCATTGCAAGCTCCCTTCCAAGGTGAACATTTCCATTCGACTCATCAATGCCGTCATTGCTACCATCATGGTTCACAAGCTCGTCCCCTTTGATAGCATCGATACTGTCTCTACCTTCTATCGCCGTGTAATCAATTGACATCCAACTATTATTACCCCTGAAAACTTCATTAACGTCACCCGGGTAGTAGTAGCTTGCAAGATTTGTCGACGGAGAAAGATTGATGCTAGCATTAATACTTTCATCCGATGAGTACACATTTGAGGAAGTTGTGAATTTAGTTAACTCCTCTTGATTTGAGCAGTCACCAAGTAATTGTGCCATGAAATCAGCCTCTTCTGTGTACACTCCATAGAAGGACCCCCATTGATCTCCTTCAACCATTGCTCCTATAGTTTCCATTTGTTTCTATTTCTTCCGTACGCAAATATATATATGAAGAAAAGAGAAGATGGGTTTATTAGGGTTTTGATACTTGTTTGATCCTTGGAAAAATTTGAAGGGAACTTAGGTATTTATACGTAGGCATAAAAATGGTTCCTTTGTATTTTTGGATTTATTACTTTTTAAAATAGGGATCAATGGGACCAAGACAACTCAGAGAACTAATTTAGGCAATTATGGACAGAACTATGCAGCCTGTCCGAACCTTAAAAAAATGGATTTAAAAAATAAAAAATAAAAATCTCAAGATTAGAGGATTAATTTCCAATCATTGTAATTGAAAAAAATGTCCAATCATTGGATGTAGACATAAAGAATTAACTGCCAGAAGTTAGGATCAGATATGAAGAATAATCAGGAAACTGGTTAATTCTGAGGGTTTGAAGATAAGAGAATGACACCTGGCAACGTAGAGACGTGGGTGTCTTTTTCAATATACTAAGGAATTATTGTAAATTAAACTAATTAAATTGTTATAATTTGATAGAAGTCTCGTCCTCATGAAGAAAGACTGATCCCAACACACAAAATCTTCCAGCTTCGCTCCTGTCTCCATTGCTGTTTCAAAATTTCCTTTTCTTTCTTTCTTTATATATATATATATATATATATATATATAAAATTATATGCCCTAAAACCCTAAAATAGAAATCCTAGATCGACTTATGACCCTAGTGATTACGATATGATCAAGTCTCTTTTGCCTCTCTAAATGTTCTTTAAAGAAACCTATGCATGTTTAAATATTATAAAGGCTCCACAAATTTATCGAAATCACAAATCAGTTTTTATTTTTATGTAGACATACATTTTTCTTGATCAAATATTCACCACTCATTTAATTTATGAAACGCGCATCTTTGTGGCATCTAAACTAACATATGCGCACTCAAGTCTCAACAATTCTATGTGCTATTGGGGGAATAATGATGATGATAATCGTGAGCTAGCGAGAAGAAAAATCTTTTAAGAGGAGTCATTTTATCAGGTGATCCATTCCCATGCTCAATTAGCAAAGAGCACACAAACTCTCGAAAGCTCTTGCCTCTTGGGGTATTGCTTTATTTATCATCAACATGTCCCACTCACACAATTACACTATTGAGGCTGTATCTATTGCCTCATTTCACGTCATCATGTTCTTTTTTTGAGTGTAAACTGGGGATCGTAGGGGCAGGGTGGTGTCTCAAATTCGGGACAAATCGGTAAGAGGTATCTTTTTACTAGGTCAAACCCCATTGGACATCTTTTGTGTGCTATTCAATCAATATAATTAAATTTTTTGATTTTTTATAGTCAATAAAACCAAAAAAATAAAAAATAAAAAAATGAGACGTCACATTTACTCTAGACCATCTAACCACGATAATAGGTCAATGTAAGTCGTTAATATTATGAAAGCGGGCCGGTAGCACAAACGATAGTAATGTACTTGCTAATAAACTTTTAATATCACTCAATTAGATGTCTCTATTGATGGTCGATAGTAAATGGTTGTTGATGGTCAATGGTTTGACAATCAGTAGTTAACTAGCTCTCTAACTTAATGTAAATCGTGGATTTGTCCCCTAGATAGAGCTCTCTAATTTGAGTCTAGCCGTAAAATTTTGGATCACACTAAATGAGATTTCTAGCTACGCCACTGAAAATATATATGAAGTTTAATGTGTATTGAATGAGCCCTTATACTTTCTTTTAAGATTGCGATATTATTGGGGTTTATAATTGCAAGTAAATGAGAAAAAAAATAAAATAAAAATATATAAATAAAACATATGCTTAGACTGAAATATATGAATATATAGGAGATTCTTCAATACGCGTCCAAGAAATATTACTCAATTTCTAATTACATTATTCTAGTATTAATTTTTAGCATTAAAATTTAAAAATCAAACAAATGTCTATAAAATTTTGAATTTTATTGGAGCCGGCCAATGCACGTACCATCCAATTAATAAATATTGGTAAACTGAACAAGGAGATATAAATTAACTAAACATGCATATTTAATTTAATGCATAATAATATAATAATAAAAGTACAATTAATTTGGAAATTAAAAGAAGTGGAAAAAAATAAAAAATTAAAACCGCGAAAAACAGAGTTAGATATCTGCCTGGCGGGCGTACGTGACAGAATATTATAGGCAGCACGTTTGTAAGGCTGGTCTTCTTCTCATCAGTAATGATCACTTTCAATTTTGTTGTCTTAAATTAATTAATTAAATTGAATTTTTGAGGATATAACTGAAAACATTTTGGTCTAACTGTCCATGGCTCCACCATATGCTATCGTTGTTTTAAACTTTCGATTTGAACGCCCATGTTAGGATTCAAAATTTTATGCATTTTTACGTAAAATAGAAAATTGAGTAGAGTTAAACAGTGGGGGTTTATGTAATATCTCAAAATATATGTAAATATAATTGGTTCAATTAAATTCAATTTTGGAAGAAAATAAATTAAAACGCATAAAAATGAGGAAAATACGATATTTTTATATGTAAATATAAAAATTACGATATTAATGTGAACAGATGCTAGTGTATTGAAAATTTCTGATAAAAACTTTTTAATTGGTATCAAAGTAATTATGAACCAACTAAACATATATAAAAAAATTATTTGATATTTTAACTAAAATTTTGGACTAATTTATAGATTTTTCAAACTTGTGGATTCAATTAATGCAACTGTGATTTATTTACCCTAAGTGGAAAATTCCAAAATGCCTTCACATGGTCAACTAATGGCAAAAGTGGATGGAATCAGTCCAAAAGGACCAAACGCGCACCAATTTTTTTTTTTTTTTTTTTTTTGGGGACAAACCACCTTATCTTTTTTTTTTTTTTATTTCGGACCAATTCCATAGTAAATCTAATCTATTTGGATTATTTGCGCCAATTTTCCAAATGAAAACTAATGAATTGAAAAGTGAAAAATGAAATCCTATTTTGAAAAACATTATCGAATCGTTTGCTGTGGTTTGTTGTGAAAATTGACACAAAATGACTTCATTTTATGGGTTAAAATTTTTTTTTTTTAAAAAAACTTATGTTCTTTCTATCGTTGTTGTTAATTTATCACTTTTCCGGTCGTAGTTTGATTTGCATTTTCGTTTTAGCCCAGATATTTAGTATATTCCTATTCTGGGGTTGAATTTGAGCTATTTTAAAAAATTAATCGCAAAGGTTAGACTTGTATTATCTGGCATCATAAAGTTATTATTATTCATACTAGTAATTGCCCTTGTGCGATGTACGGGGATTTTATCGATAAAAATGATTTTTATAAGAATTTATAAAAGTTTTTTAATTATATGATTAAGTCAAAAGCAAAATCATAATATGCATAACATTTAAATATATGTATTGATCAGTCTTGCTCCCCTGCCCACTAAGTGGGCATGGAGCATGGCCACACAAGGGAAAATTTGGGGGAAAAAAATGTGGAGCTACAGCCTCGCCATCAGGGGGGCTACTATGTATTATTCATCTTATTTAATATAGATTCAAAAAAAAAATTTTTTTTGGGCGACGTGGTGCACCCACGGCGCGCCACGTCGTCATGTGGGCATGCTCCCTGCCCACTAAGTGGTCAGGGGAGCACTAGCGATGTATTGATATCGAAAGTGAAACTTTAAATATATATCTAAACTAGTTTTACCCACGTGCGATGCACGTGACGATTATAAATCGTGTATTTATATTTTAAAAAATTATAAAATAAGAAAATAAATTTTTGTGAGTATTTAATAAACATAAGAGGTATCTGTAATATTATAGATTTCAATAATCGTTGACATATTTTGATTCGAAATATTATTTTGTAAGAAAAGTACCATATCAATTGTCGAAATTGATGATTTTATGTAAGAATAGAATATTTGGGAATAAAAATTAGATAATCTGACTAAAAATGATAAAACTTATTTCAAATCGACTAAAAATAATTTTATAGTCAGCCTACACACTAATGGTGAGCCTTCACATACATATAAATGGCCAGATGTACATGTAGAGCGATTACAAATAAAACTCAAAAAGGATTATACAATATGCTAGATTTAGAAAAAAATAAATAAGTAAATATAACTCAGTAATGATAAAGAATATTTTTTTTCTTTTGGAAAAAAATACTACATCGCTCCACCTTTTCATTGTTTTTACTATTATGAAAAATTTAGGCGTACAAAAATTTACAATTTTATTCTCATATATAAAATATATGATCTAAATAGCAGGAACAAAACAAAAAGGAAAGAAATTTTCATTTAAAACTAAAACCACTTTTAAATTAAATAGTAATTTAATTCATTTGTTTTATTTCCATTTACATAACACACATTTTGATTTTAGAAAGGAAAACAACTCATATTTAATTTTATGTGTCTTAAAAAGGCAAAATGCAGCAATGCAGTTCAATTATTGAAGCAAATTATTTACTCTTTTCCTCATTGAGAAAACTCAATAGTATTAAAAAGGAAAACAATAATTAATTTTTAATTGAGGCAGGCATTGCTTTGCACAATAGATCATCATCAGCGTGATACTTTAATTATTATAGGCATATATTAAAGATAAACACGCTTTACTTTTAGAATTAAATTAAAATAATGAAATCAATTGTTTAAAAAAATTATTTTATTAAACAATTGAAATTTATTTTTCAAATAAGCGTGCCATAAAAATAGAAAAATCTTCCATTTTCTTTAACTTATCAAAACATGAATTGTGTAGAATTTATACCATAATGGTGTGTAATTTTGGAATTAAGTTACTAAAAAATGATGGACAATTAGTTTAATTACATTTCTTTGAACTACAATTAATTTAATTACAAATTTGCTTGATTAGTTTTTTTTTTTGTTTACAGATGTGTGAATTGAGCCTTTCTTAACATGGTAAAGTGTATAGTTGGCCCTTCAAGTTTTACAATATAGAGATTTGAAAGTTGAGATGTATATAAAATAATAACTAAAATGTAATATCCATGAATTAAAATGTATATAGAAACTAATAATTCTCATTTTATGAATTAAATTAATAGGTATTGTAAGTTGTAATTTTTATCTCTTATCACATTTACATAAATGCATGTAACACTAAATATAAAAGAACTAAAATAAAAAAATCAGAAATTAATTTGAAAAAAAAATACATATAAAAAGGGTAAAATACATATAAAACATAAAATAAAATAAAATAATATTAAATAAGGAAAGCAGCATAAATAAATAAGAACAATAATTAACCTCTAAAACTTATGCCAAACATGACACTGCCACCTAAGCACTTTGCTTAGGTGGCACTCCTCTTATTATAATATTAAGATAAGTTAAATTTTGAAAAACTTTTTTGAAAATCACATGTATATTGAATGGGTACTAATTAATAGTAGGCGTTATGTAAATTAAATATTTGAACATATTATAAATTAAATATAAAGTAATATGTTAGTAAGCCTAAAGTCCAAAATGAAAGGAACAATTAAAGTTAAAATTCATTTTGTTATCATTGAACCCCTAGTATACATTATTGGTAAAAACTATCCTTCTAGCATGTTAAAAATAAATTAAAAAATATTTTGTAATTAATTTTTAAATAAATAAAGATGCTTTTTTTTTCTAAAATAGAAAACCGCCAACGTGGCATTGTACCAAGTTGATACTATAATTCAAAAATTAAAATGTATATAAAAAAATTAATTTTCATTTTTAGAAATAATTCAATTGCCATTGTAGTTTGTAACAATTTCATATAACAATTTCATTAATGTTTGCATTTAGTTCATTTTCAATTATATACAAAATTCAAAACTTAAAATTTATATAAAAAATAAAATTTATATAAAAATAAAATAAGGAAAAAATACTAAATAAGCAAATAAAAATAAATTAAATAAGGAAAATAAAATAATAATAAAATGTATATTTAATGTTTGTTTCCAGGATTTTCTTTTTTTCAATTTTAAGTAAATACATGCCAACTTGGCACTGCCAACGTGACAGAATGCCTAATTACCACTTCAATTATTATAATATCAAGATTAAGACGGTTGAGTAAATTATTGAAATTGTAACAATGATTTATATTCAAAAGTTTTTCGCATACATATTAATTGCGGTTAACTTTTGTTTGATTGTAATAATGAATTCAAATATATAGAAGTACTAGACATTTTGAAGTTTGATTAAGGCTATGTTTGATAGATAATGTTGAAAAGTTAGCTTATAATTGAAAAGTTAGCTGATATAAATAGACAGGGGCGAAGTCAAGTGCATATGCAGTCTATTAGGCTAATAATTAATTTTTTTTTAAATTACGACTTTGAAAAAATATTTCAGCTTCATACCTTCTCTCTCTCTTCCTTCTTTTTAAATGTTTATAATTAGTTTCTTGTTTATTGAAAGGTGAATTGGTCTTTTTTATACCTCCTTAATGGAATTTTTTGTCAACAAAATAGGCTAATTATTTGCGTAACCTTGGAAGGAAGAAATTCGTTGGAAATTATAAAAGGTTATCCTATATAGACTATATGTACATTATTAATTATTATTACTATAATAATATTATATAAATATATGTTTCTGACAAAATTATATCTTTGAATTCATCATTTGATCATAATATTTTATGGGATCCTTACATCCATATTGCATGTTTACATGGTTGAAAAATATATCTAAATAAGTTATTACATATAAAATATTACTTGATTACATTATAAAATATTATTAAAATTAATTGAACATGTCTTCGTGGGGGAAAAAACTTGAAAATGTCTAGAAACCAACATCATCATTAACGATTTGAAAAACTGTCCATTTTCATCAAATGATTGCTTCTATTTTGTTATACTTCTACATATAGTCTTAAGACTCATAACGGGATTATAAACTACCATATGAGAGAAAATGAGTGAAGTTAAATAATTGAGATTTCTATATGTAATAAATTTAGAAAATGAATAAAAATTCCAATGAAGAAAATGTAAGTAATAAATTAAACATTTAGTGAATAAACCAACTATCTTCTGTTGTCAGCTTTGCTGGCAACCAGCAAGACCCAACCCCTTGCAATCAAGGGGGGCTTGTGAGTGCTGGATGCTAGCACTGCCGACAAGATAAAATTGCCAGCAAACAGCTATTTTCTATTGCCCGTAGTGTTGGCAACCAGTAAAACTCAGCACCCCAACCTCTCTGCAATCGGGGGGGAGGGGGGGTGGGTTGTGAGTGCTGGATGCCAGCACTGCTGGCAAGATAAAAATGCCAATGAATAAGCATAAATGCAAGTAATTAATAAATTGCCAAAAAGAGAAGAAAATTAATGTCCGTTAGAGATGGATATATGGATATAGCCATTAAGTAGCTCATTGTTTACAAATTAACGAACAAGAACGATTAATTAGTCGTAATCATCATGATGCGCTGATTTACAGTGCGTCTTTTTTTTTTTTTTTTAAATTATGAAACAAGATTACGAAAATGGAAATTAACCACTTGTTTTTACAGTGTCTGCGTGTGTTTATGTGTGTATTAATTCATAGAAAAATCAGGCTCCACTATGATGCCTTGAGTTTCCAGATGGTAATTTTGGGATATTGTCAATCTCAAGATCAAGTCCAATATCCTTTCCATTGTAGGCTATGGGTGCATGCATCCATAGATCATCAGAGCTCAAAAGCTGCACACAAATAACTTAAATTTGAATAAATCGATGAAACTTGATTGGTCGTAATTAAATAATTACATCATAACGAAGAATAATATTATTTATCAATAATATAAATGAACGAAACTTAACCATCAGGATTAGCCTGATGGCCAGAACCTCTCATGACTAGTAGGAGGTCCAAGGTTCGAACCCTATAAATATTATTAATAATATTGTATTTACACCCTATGTGGTGTTTATGGTTTGTACATCATTATGTGGTGGTTTGTTTGTTTCGTTTGTATCTGTTATTTAGTTGTCATATGGTGGTTATGGAGCTCTGGGATGCTCTCCCAAATTCGTTTTCCGTGAGCTCCGAGTTGAGATTGGAATGGATTGTGTTTCAAATGGTTTAATGATATATTCTGCTGTAATATGTCTAGCTTGCAATATACTATTCAGGAAAAAAAATGAACGAAACTTGATTGGTTGTAATTAAGAATAATACTGTTTAATTATCAGCCGTGCTGATTAAGTGAACATGTAAAGAAATAAAGTGCATTTATGTGTTACATACCCTGATTTGAAGTTGCAAAAATTTCACATATTGGACTGCTTCTTCAAGCATCGTGCTTATATCCACCTATCAAAATAAAGGACAATAATGTTAAGGAGATAATGCCAAAATATGTCCCATGATGATCCTTTCATTTTCAACTATAGATGCTTACCTTAGTTCCATTAGGGACAAGGTTTTGCAAGATTCTCAACCTCTCGTTTATTCTCTCTCTTCTTTTCTACAGGATAGGACAAAAATAAAAAATAAAAATAAAAATCATTATTTTTCTTTGAGTGAAAGAATTCAACCGATCGATCTTCAAGAAAATAGTAAATTAATTACATACCCTTGCATAGAGGCTTTGAGGATCCATCGCCGATCCCCTACTCGATTGTATCTTTGCACTTCCTTTCGAGTTAGAGCTCGAAGTCACTCCTTCATTCAGTTCGTGTGAAGCATTAGATTCATCCTCGGAGTGACAACTACTCGAGCTTTGCTTGTGTAGAACAACATTATTGTTGTTGTTATCATTGTCAGAATTTGACACCCTCTTCTTCTTCATGGCCCTCTTGTTCTTTTGGACCTGCATTTTGAGAATCATGATTGAAACATTAAACTTATGATCGACAAATTAATTTAATGTTTGACTCTGGCTGTGAAATTGTTTGCTACTCGACATTATAATGGATTGATGGACGTCAAGATCAGTCGAAGGAAGCTAAAATACAAGCACACGGGTTCATGGATCGCTTCATTGGTTGTTGTTCAAAGAAATTGGCGTAACTTTTGCATACGATGTCCATTTTGGGTCCATGACCCAAAACCGGAAAGCTCGCAAGAAGTTGGAGTTGACTCACAGCATTTCATCTTCGAAGAAGGATTTATTTGTGTTTCGAGAATGTTCAAGGGATCAAAACTGCAATTTTATATTTTACTCTAATTCATTTTATGTTTATTTTTAATAAGATCCAACCCAGGGTTGGGTTTGCTGGCCCAATAGGGTTTCTGCTTATTTGGGAGTTCAGTATATAGAGTTTTCATTTAGTTGCATTTTAATAAAGAACAATGCTAGTTTTTTGTTCATATTATTGCAATTCGTGTTATATTATTAAGGGTTGTAGGTGCGCCTACATCATGAATAAATTAAACTTTACTTTTCTTGTTTTTGAATAATTAATGTGCATGTTCACCTTACAAAGCATTTTATAGAAATCAAGAAGATATGTTTAGAGTATATCTGACAATGTATTGGTAAATGCATACTTATGAACAGAGTAATTGATCAGCAGTAAAAACTAAAAAATAGTCCGGAGAAAATGTGCACATGTGAAGAACAAAAGTAATTTGAGAAAATACGCAAGTGTTTACAAACATATATATGGTTACCTCTCCACCGATCCAAGGTCTTTTATTTGACATCTCTGACGAGTTGTTTCCTCTACCATCCTCCATGGCTAGTCGAGTCTCCTTCTCGAGCTTCAAACTTTTCGACTCTATACCGTTACTACTCATGATGCCCTCGTTCAAGAACTCATCCCCATACATTCCATCATTCACCATTGCTTGAACTCGAAAACCATCGTCCTTACCCTCTACCACACAATAATCAATCGACATCAAACTACTATTAGCTCCGAAAATCTGACTAGACTCGCTTTGATCGTAGCTTTGATCAGAAGTTGAAGACATTGGAAGAAGAATATTGCCATTGCCTCCACTGGTATTGCCATCTGATGAGTGCATCATTGGAGTTTCATCATCAACACCACTAGGAAGTGTACAGTTACTTAGCAACTCTGCCATGAAATCAGCTTCTTCCGAGTACATTTCATAGAATAAACTCCATTCTCCTTCCATTGTTTCTCCTGCAACTACACACAGTGAAGAATTAGGGGTTTTTTAGGGTTTTGTTTTCAATGATGGTTGAAGAATGTGGAGAATGTAGGGGAATATAATGAAGAATAGTATTTGTACATAGACGTCTACGGTTTTCGAATTAATCCATACCAAACCGTACAAAGAATAAAATACGTGATGCGATCGATGCATACAACTCAGAGTAGACTAATTTAATCAATTATGGAACCCTAAAATTTTTATTTATCTTAAGATTGAAATAAATCATTATAATAAATCTTCCAATCATTTAATCGAACCATATATAAAGGATTAACTGAGATTATACGAGGAGTTAATTAATCATGAGGAACTGGTTTTGGGGTTTGAATATAAAAGAATCACACATGGGAATCTAGAGACGTGGGGGTATTTTTAATTTCTAATATAAATAAATATTATTTAATAAATAAAAGTATCGTCATTATGAAGAAAGAGTGAACTTCATAGTTAATATACTAATTAATGTTAGATAATTTTTGGGTTTGCATGTGCTACTGCGGTTATAATTGGATTGCACTACTAGAATAAGACGTTTTAGGTCCATTCCAAAAGATATTACTTCAATTGCAGATAATTATTAGATAAAGAGAAAATCTGTTGCTATGGTCGGTAGCTGATAGCCAAATATCTGATCGATAAGATTCAAATCTTTGAATTGGTGGTTGAGGAGTGAAGTCCCAACCACCGCGCTAATCTTATTTCTTATTTACTTATTGCCTTTATAATATATTTGTATATTTTTTTTTGTAGTTTTCTAATTTAAAAATTAATTTAATTTTTTAATTAAAAATTATATTATTTAAGATTTTTATATTTTATATTATTCGCGTTCCATTGTTTTAAGTTTTTTCACTGTGAAATATAAATAACTATTGTTGATTTTCGTTGTTAATGTACCTTATTTTAGTAGTGTTAGATACTCAAATTTTCTGATAGGACACGAGCTTAGCGCTTTTCTCCATGTTTAAACACGATATTAATAATGAGTAAACAGTGTCAATCTCGTCACCAGCATCTAAATTAAGCGCCAATGGACAGAGTGACCCGCTCGCCCAGGAAAATTAGCTCTTTTTCGAAAGATGAGCTAATAAATATGCAAAATAATTTTACTTTTTGAGTTACTTTTATTATCTTTATGTTAATTCCACTCAGAAAATTAAAATAAATAAATAAACAAAAATAAAAAATTCCAATAATAATATTTTTTTTAATTGGTTAGCAAAAAGTCCCCACAATGAACACCCTAAATTGAGAGAACTAGCGACGTAATTAGAATTTTTCCGTTAGCTATTATTTGAGTTATTAACATGCATTAAATTTAGTTAGTATTTGATAGTGTGAATGTTACATCCACTTTATTTATTACAAACCATGTGTCGACTGTCTGTTAAACTAAAATGATGAGCAACGAAAATAACAACAAAAAAAGTATATTAGACACAAATTATACAATATTTAAAAAGTACGTTTAATACAATCATAAATGTTAAAAAATTAATCGAATGTTTAATATCATAAAATATAAAAAATAATTAAGTTATTTTCTTCTTTTACATAGATGAATCAAATATATGTAAACAATATGAAAGTGAAAAATTAAATTAAGAGTTTGTAAACTATTAAATGAAGAAAGTGTATAATTGTTATAGGACATTAATTAATATGAATTATTAAAAGTGGTGGGGGTATTTTTGTCCAAAAAAGTTTTCCTCCCCTTCCATATTTTTATATATATAAATATAATAATAATATTATAATAATAATAATAATAATAATAATAATAATAATAATAATAATAATAGTGAAAAGTTGTTGATAAGATAGATGATTGATATTGATATTTAATTTTAATTAATTTACCCTTGAGATGGGAATTAAGCCCTGGAGCAAAGATATCATAATTAATTAATTAGTTAATTAGGGGATTAGTTATAGCAGATTGCAGGGAGAAAGATTACGCGATAGGTCAACAGACAGATAGAATAAATTCATTGGTTAATTACATAAAATAGAAAATTATTTATTAATAAATTGGCTTAAGTTGCATATGTTTTTCACTAATTAATTAATTAATTGGTTCCTGCAGAATCCAACAGCTAAGCAAAGCAAATAAGCAAAATATAATAATGTTTAATGAACAACTCTCCTTCGATCCTGGTAAAATATAGGATATCATGCCCCAGGTAAGCATTTCTCGAATTCTTGAATATGTTTAGGATTTGGATAATTCAAATTGTATAGTTAGATGTACAATTACTTGAGATATGTTTATAATCTTAATGATTATAAAGTAGAATGACCACAGTAATGATGTCAATGTTTTATTATTGTGTAATCTCAAATAGTTGTACAATTAACATGGTCCTAATTAAGATTTTCATGTGTCCACGCACAACTTTATACAAATGAACATTTCGCATCTATGATCTATCATTCATATCTTCTCGAAGTATGCCCGTGTCATTTTCAAGTAATGATATATTTAAGATTTTCATATATATGTAGACAAATTGTGCGTATATGTAGCAAAATCTATATATTCATAACAATTGCACTGATCATCCATACATAAAGGGGTGTTGTATTATTTATGTGTTGTATTATGTAGGCAACCACAATTTATTGATTACTACTAGCTAGAACATTACCATACTGTGGCTCAGCAAATTTCTAGCTAGAAGGGAAATGATGCAGCACATATATTGGATTAATATTATTGCTCATTTATTCATTCTTTACTCTATTTTTATTATTTGTTTTGACCTAGCCAAAGGTTATTTTTGTCTTTATTCTAGCCAACCCTCGTATAAATAGGTATTTTCATGGCTTTGTTATTCAGTTTGGAAGACAGCAAACTCAAGACTCGTTTGAAATTCAAGAATAAGCACTAGTACAAAATGGACTTTAGGAATCGCCCCTTAGGTGGCGTTTTTTTTGAAAACGCCACCGGAAGTGTACTTGTCGAAGATAGGGTGGCGGTTGTGTATAAATCCGCCACCCTATGTTGAAGTTCGGGTGGCGGTTGTAAACACAACCGCCACCCTAAGTTGAGTAAAATTTTTTTTTAAAAAATTATATATTAAGGGTGGCGGTTGCAAACACAACCGCCACCCTAAGTTTGCACAAAATGAAAAAAAAATAATAATTATTGAGTTCGGGTGGCGGTTGTAAAAAAAACCTACATTGGCCACCCGAAGTTAAAAAATAAAAAAAAAAAAATATATAGGGTGGCCACCCGAACTGAAAATAAATAAAAAAACAAAAAAATTGAATTGGGTGGCGGTTGTAATGTGACAACCGCCACCATACATTGGTTTAGGGTGGCGGTTGTAACCCACCTCCTCCAACAAGAACCAGTACGTTGGCGAAACGAGCGAAAGGGAAGAAATTCAACGCCATTTCCACCATTGAGCTTCAAATTTGTCGTGGGTTGGAGTTACATTTGAAATAAGATTCTTCCCCTTGATGTATTTCTCCAAATTTCGAGTATTTTGCGGGATTTAACATGAGAAATTGTAGGTATTTTCTTGAAATCAATTTGGGGAATATTGGTTGTTGTTGAAGCACATTTGGAGAAAGCTCGTCCTCTCTATTAATTGGTGACATATTTTCGTTTTTTGAAGGTTAGAAAATATCATCCCCAAATTCTATTGTTAATTTGTTGCTATTAGATCTATTTTTTATTCAAATTTCCGTATATTATTTGTTGAAATGGATATATACTTAGGGTTTATATATATTTATTGAATTAGTGTATTATGATAGTTAGGTAGATTGGTTATTATTATGTGGGATTTAATGTATATGTATGTGGGATTTATATATAGTATGGTTGAATTAGATGTATTTATTTAGTTAGATTATTTAGTATTAGTTAATTAATAAGTGATAAGTAATTTTGGATGAATTAATAGTTAATATAGTTATTAAAATTATTATTTTACGGAATAATAATGGCTAGCTTTAATTTTTGGAAATGATCCTAATTTAGTCTTCTACATAGAGAAACTAATGTATACAATATTTATAAATTATGTTGAATTATATTTCAATATATAGTAAATAAATAAATATTACTTTTAAATACATATAATTTAGTAAAACAGTAGTTTGGGAATAATATTTCAAGAAAATTAAATAAGTTAATTTGGAATTAAATTTATATAAATATATTTTATTCATGAAATAAATATTATTTTTGGATATGTCCGTAATTTAATCTTCTACATATGATACAATAATGCATGCAATATTTATAAATTATATTGAACTATATATATGTCAATATGTTATAATAAATAAATAAATATTACTTTTATATAAATATAATTTTGTAATTAAAGTAGTAGTTTGAGGATAATATTTCAAGAAAATAAATTAGTTTGGAAATAAATTTATATAAATATATTTTTGCTTGGAAATAAATTTTATTGGATATGTCCAGTAAATTAATATTCTACATATGATACGATTGATGCATGCAATATTTATAAATTATATTGAACTATATATATGTCAATATGTTATAATAAATAAGTAAATATTGCTTTTACATAAATATAATTTAGTCAAATAGTAGTTTGGGAATAATATTTCGTAGTCATATGATCAATTATCATGGGAATAAAAGTATTATTTAATATCATTTTAGTATAGCCATTCTAATATTTTTGTGGTGTAAAACATCAAATTATCGAATTATTTCTCTATCCTTTCGTTATAACGGATCTTATTGTAGTACACCGCACTTTATTTGCATTGAGTTTAGAAAACCGTTTGAAGATAATCTTGTATGTCATTAACTGTGATCAAATTGTTGCACAGTTTAAGATGTACAAGATTATCTTTGAATTCTCCCAGTGGAGAGTTTGTCATCGATCTGCGTATGTCGAACTGTGTTAGATTTAATTTTTTGTGTGGACGGTTATGTATTTATGTGAATTTCAGTAGTATCCCCATTCGTTCTCCGGGTGTGGATTACGTTTTATGTGAATTACACACTTAGGAAACCTAAAGGGAGATGCTGCCGAAATTTACAATAAAATACAATGCCTGCTCTGCATAAAAATAACACGGTTTGAAAATTACGTAGAGATGACGAATGGTTTAGGGCCCGACCATTTTGATTAGATACGGAGTTATAAGGTTGATCTAGAACACTTCCATTATATTACATGCTTCATTAAAGAACAATGTCAAGATCATTATCTTTTATAATATAGCTACGGAGTTAATGTTATATAATAATAATTCTATAGGTTGTTCGAAATGGATCGGAGTTGGATGTATGGGAATCCTACTTCTCTTGAATATATAAAAGGAGTAATTGAGTTTTTGAAATGTGCCGAGGAGGATAAAATAAAGTATAACAAGGATAAGATTGTATGTCCCCTGTTCGCTTTGCAATAATACAATTGGTTTTGACACCGTTGCGGAAGTAAGAAACCATCTATTTAAAAACGGGTTTAAGATGTGTTACACATGTTGGTTTTGGCATGGTGAGAAAATAGTGTGTAGTACAAGCAGTGGTGGCACCGGTTCATACTTGCGTAATGAATATCTGGCAAAGGATGACGGTCATGCGAAAACGTAGAGATGAATGTGGAACACGATCGGTTGGATGAAATGTTACGTGATGTGCAAGATGACTTCATTGAGAGGTCACATGAGTTCGATAAACTGTTCGCAGATTCTGAAAAGCCTTTATATCCTGATTGTCTAAAATACAACAAATTATCAGCTGTGTTCAGTTTGTTACATTTGAAAGCGAAAAGTGTGTGGAGTGATCGAAGTTTCACTGACCTAGAGCTTTTAGTAGATATGCTTCCGATGACAATGAGTTGCCTAACTCAACGCATAAGGCAAAAAGATGTTATGCCCATTGGGTATGGAGATTGAGAAGATAGACGCTTATGCAAATGATTGTGTACTATATCGTAAAGAGTATCGGCAATTGCAAGTGTGTCCGAAGTGTGGGGTATCGAGGTATAAGAGAAGCAATCGCAACGGTAATGGCGGGGGGTAAGAATGGTTCTCCAGCTAAAGTGTTATGGTATTTGCCTGTGATTCCAAGATTTAAACGATTGTTTGCAAATGCAAACGATGCAGTAAAATTGTTGTGGCATGCAGCAGAGAGGAAAAAAGATGGTAAATTAAGACATCCTACTGATTCACCTGAATGGTGCAATTTCAACAGGAGATTTCGCTGTAATGACCCGCCCGAATTCGTCCCGGATATGGATATGATTTCGTATATACGCCCGTATATGACTCCGTATATGATATGAAATGACATGATGACGTTTCAGTATGACGTATATGTATATGATATGCTCACATTATGATTTGCAGTACGGGATATGCCTCGGGATGCGAAACGGCCTTCGAAAAGAGGAAAATGGGAAAATTCTGCAGAATCAGAATTACGGCCGTAAAGGTAAGGATTACGGCCGTAAAAGTCAAGTTACGGCCGTAATGGTTCAAGGTTACGGCCGTAATTGTCAGGTTACGGCCGTAAGGGTATAAGGTTACGGCCGTAAGTCAATAGTGAAGGTTAAAGGGCTGATCCTCTGCTGGTCGCGTGACCGGAAGCGCGGTCGCGTGTGTGCCGAGTTACGGCCGTAATTTAATGAGTTACGGCCGTAATTTTGGAATTTACGGCCGTAACAGGGAGATTTACGGCCGTAATTTTAAGTCGGCAGAAGTGTTATTTTAGAAGATTCTAGCCATTTCTTGGACATTTCTCACCCAAGCTCGGTTCTCATGACCCCAAAACCCCTCCAAGACTCCCAAGAACTCATGTAATCATCCTAAACTCCTTCTCTCATGCTCGTTATGGGTGTGGAGGCTATGAGTACAAAAAGAAAGAAGCAAGGAAAGGAAGAAGGAAAGAAAAGGGAAGGAAATGGGGAAGCTTGAATTCTCTTCATGCTTGATGTTCTTGGTGTATAAAGGTAGATATGGATGTTTTACATGTTTTATGTCATATATCTATGCTTATGAATGTCTGAATCAAGAATTGACCATGTTTATGCCATGTTTATGCTATGTATGAACATAGAAAGCATGTGTAGGATCCATTGGTTTGTCTTATGCTTATGATATGTTATGCTATGATACATGTGTGATTTATGATCCACGTGATCTTCGTGCCAAGTTCCATGAGTGAATTGGTTAGGACTTGAACGAATTATAGAGATTGTAATGTATAACTCATGAAATCTTCACGTGAAAAGCATGGCGTTAATGTGTGTTTTACGTGGTGACTATGATTCAACGTAAACCCTTACGTGTATATGGGTGATGATTATGATGTATGAAGTATAAGACCTCAACTACGTTCATGTATATGCAAGGGAACGAACGTGTTATATGCAATACATATGTGTTGAGGACAAGGTTATGCGTAGGATATTACATGTGTTTATTTATGCGTATACATTGAAGCATGATCATGCATGAAAAACGATGAATAGGGTTGCCTACCAAATGTTTATATAATGTTCGTCTCACAAAGGTTTGAGACAATTGGTCCAAATGGAGGTCCCACAAAGGACTGGGGTCTGGCCAATTAAAGTATGATTATATGTTACGACGCCAATATAAACATATGGTTCACAACGGGCCCACGATTATGAATATGTCATGCATTGCATCTATTATCTACTGAGTCTTTATGACTCATTACGTGTCTATGTTTATGTTCTATGAAGGTGATGTGATCGGGAGATGGCGAAAGGTCCTAATGACGTGATGTGGTGTGTGATTGGGAACGGGAATTGAAGATCCTGCGCTATGTAATGGACTCCAAAACCCTAGTAGGTTATACGTTTTCAATGTTTAGGGTTTCGGGTATGAATGTATGATTGACGTTCGTCTAGTTCCACTATGTATAAAAAGAAATGAAAACTCGTGCACAGGCCCGAGGGTGGCTTTATCTTTATACGTTATGTTTATGATGCGTGCACGGTACACTCTGATATGACGTCATTTATGACGTATATGTATGTGGAACTGGACGGGGCGTTATATTCGCGATTTCGGAAATGAAGATCGGAACCTCCGGTTAGGGTTATGCACAGATGGAATGAGTCCCCACGGCGATATGAGCAGTCGACATAGCACTTGGCCGGTGCTCTTGGTGATCTATAACCTCCCTCCATGGCTGTCCATGAAGCGTAAATACATGATGATGTCCTTGCTAATCTCAGGGCCAAAACAGCGGGGAAATGATATCGACGTGTATTTAAGTCCGTTAATAGATGATCTAAGAATGCTGTGGGATAAGGGTGTAGAGGTATTTGATGCTAATCGTCGAGAGAATTTCAATCTACATGCAATGCTATTCTGCACCATAAATGATCTCCATGCTTTTGGTAACTTATCGGGTTACACGATTAAGGGTGGTAAGGCATGTCCCGTGTGTGAAGATGCAACCTTTAGCCAGTATTTGGGTAATTGTAAGAAAAATGTGTACATTGATCATCGGGCTTTTCTTCCTAAAAATCATAAATATCGAAGAAATAAAGAGGATTTCAATGGGCAAACTGAGAATCGAGTCGCACGATTGCCGTTGTCTGGGGAAGAGGTGTTTGAAAAAGTTAAAGACATTTCAGTTCAATTTGGCAAGACTTCTAAGCCGACTAGAAAGAGTATATGGAAGAAGAGATCAATCTTCTTGGATTTACCATGGAAGTACTTAGAGGTGCGACATTGTATTGACTTCATGCACGTAGAGAAGAATATTTGTGATAGTATCATCGGGACGTTGTTAAACATTCCAGGAAAGACAAAAGATTCTCTCAGTGCTAGAAAAGACATGGTGGAATCGGGAATACGGCCAGAGCTAGCACCTATTGAAGAGTTGGGGAAGCGTCCATTCTTACCAGCAGCATGCTACACATTGTCTAAAAGGGAGAAACAAAAATTTTGTGAATGTTTGAAAGGTTTGAAGGTCCAATCCGGCTATTCATCAAACATCAGCCGATTGGTGTCGATGAAGGACTTGAAATTGGTTTGGATGAAATCTCACGATTGTCATGTTATGATGCAGCAGCTATTACCAATTGCCGTTCGAGGCATACTGCCCGAAAATGTGAGGCGTATAATTACACAACTTTGCTTTTTCTTCAATGCAATTTTCAGTAAGGTTATTGAGCCTGACGAGTTAGATAGATTGCAAGCAAACGTTGTTGTGACCCTCTGTCAGCTTGAAATGTATTTTCCACCATCTTTTTTTGATGTCATGGTGCATTTGGTTATTCACTTGGTTCGACAAATCAAGTTGTTAGGTCCGGTGTTTTTGCACAATATGTATCCGTTCGAACGGTTCATGGGTATCCTGAAGGGACATGTGAGAAATCGATTCAAACCCGAAGGTAGTATCATAGAAGGTTATGTTGCTGAAGAAGTCATTGAGTTTTGTACTGATTACCTAGCAAGAGTCGGACCCATTGGTATTCCTACATCTCGACATGAGGGAAGGCTCGAAGGTAAGGGTATTATTGGACGCAAGCCGATCGATCCTAGTGCTGAAAACTTAGCCAAAGCTCATCTTCTCGTCTTGCACCATCTTGTTGCGGTTCAACCATATTTCGATGAGCACAAAGCAGTGCTAAGAGTAGAGAATCCTTTAAAAGGGGAGAGGTGGTTGGTTAATGAACATAATCGTTGTTTTGCAAAATGGTTCAAAAATAAAGTAATGAACCAATTGACGCATATGCCGGAAATTGTTACAGAAGCGGTCAAGTGGTTGGCTTACGGGCATGCTTCGCGTGTTACCTCGTACCAGGGATATGATATTAACGGGTACACATTTTATACAAAAAGTCAAGATGATAAAAGTACGATGCAGAACAGTGGAGTCACACAAGTGGCAATATCCACTGATAATAGTACTGATACATACTACGGCGTGATTGAAGACATTTGGGAGCTTGATTATAAGGTATTTCAGATGTGTGTATTCCAGTGCAAATGGGTGGATAACGCACGGGATGTATTGAAAGATAAATTGGGTTTCACTAGGGTGGATTTTTCTCGAGTTGGAAGCCGTAATGACCCGTTCATACTTGCATCACAGGCTAAACAGGTGTTTTATGTTACTGATCCGGCCGATTCAAAGTGGTCAGTTGTTCTCCAAGGAAAGAGGCGTATTGTTGGTATCGGTGATGTGGTAGACGAAGATGAATATGACCATTGGGATGAAACGCCACCATTTTCTAGTGAAATACCTCAACTGGATCCCCAGGAGCACAATAGTGGAACAAATTACCTTCGTTCGGACCATCAGGAAGGAGAGTACGTGGAATGATAGGTAAATTACTATTTTTGTAAGTTCAACATTATTTCATTACTATTTAGTGGTAATAGCAATCCATTTGCAAGTAATATCTTATCTTTTGTTATAATTGTGATTATTAATGTTATTTTTTGTTAAAGTGTAGGGAGGCGACGAATTGTGGCAAATATGACGGATTCTTCATCCCCATCAGGTTCACCATATGCTACTAACAGCACAAGACGGAGCAGAGGGTTGACGACCATGTCGAAGTGGAAGGGCAAGAACATTCAGTTAACCGAAGAAGATTTCGATGATCTACTCCGGTCGAAGGGGCCGCATAGTACTTGGTTCTGTCATTACATTGGGGTAGTCGCGCGCTCCAAAGTAAATATAAATTATGGTAAATGGACAAAGGTGGAAAGCGGGTTGAAGAACACCATTTGGGAAGATATTAAGGTAATAAAAATATAAATTGAAATTTCAGTACGGTTGACACCACTTATATTAATGCTTAGTGACGCGTTTGTTTAATATTGCGTACATCGTGTAATTTGAAGGATGACACTTAAAAGACGGTTGTGTCACAAGTCGGATTACGGATGAGAAATTTCAAAAGCAAGCTCGTGCACTTGGATTCACGCAAAGAAACCAAGAATGACACGCCACCACAAGTGTATAACTTCATTACCGAGGAAGATTGGGAAGAATTCAAACAAACAAGAGTAAGGAATTTGTGTATACTCTAGTGATTACAATTAAATATTTAATAATTTTTCCCTTTTCCTATAAAAAAATATGTGTGTAGGGGCCACACTAGCATTGAATCCATCGTAATTCTCACTAATGGTATTATTATTAATTTATTGTAGGAGATTAGTGAGAAGGCGAAAGAAAGTCAATCGCATAACAAGTATCCCCATCACATGGGATCCGCAGGTTATGCAGGCATGAAGGAAGTGTGGGCGAAGAATGATCATCTTGGGCATTTATCATCATCTGGGTCTGTACCCGAAGAGATTTTGCAGAGTGATCGGTCATGGGATTACTTACGGGCAAGATTACAAGTGCGCCCTGATGGAACTGTTTTGTGCCCTGATACCATCCTGTAACGCCCGCTCTTAAAACATACGTATATAACCATCACGATAAGCAACGGAAGCTAAACAGCGTTACAAAACATTTCCTTTGTCCAAGCTCATGAGTACTTATTTACACATTTACATCAAAACATAAGCAAAATATATTAAATCATGGCCATTGGACACATGCAAAAGCGGCCTATACAGGATCAGGAGCTTCCTTTGGTTTCCCCTCCACGTCACGTTCTCGAGGATTCCCCTCCGTCCCCAAGTCCACGGTCTCGGCTCTGGTCACCTATCACATAACATAACACATCGTGAGCCACGAGGGCCCAGTGGGGAGCATAATCATATGCAATGCATGACATATTCGTAACCATGGGCCCGTTGCGAACCATATGTTTATATTGGCGCCGTTACGTACATTCATACTTTAATTGGCCAGACCTCAATCCTTTGTGGGACCTCCATTTGGGCCAATTGTCTCAGACCTTTGTGAGACGAACATTATATAAACATTTGGTTGGCAACCCTGTTCTTCGTTTTTTTTTTCATGCATGATCATGCTTCAATGTATACACATAAATAAACACATGTAATATCATATGCATATTGACATAAAATGGGTCCATAAACATCAAGATTCTACAAACCCCCAAGTTGAGTATCTATATGCTATACCAACCCTATAGTCATATCTACTCAACCAAAGCATTAACATCATTAATCCTACCTTACCACTTGCCTCTCTACCTATTTATTGCAAACCAACCAATATTAGGGCATGATCTTACCTCAAAACACTTTAAGTGCTCTACTACCCACCTTAGAAAGATAGGACCACCAAGGAAAAACTAGGTAGAGGATGGACTTGCTTGCTTCTTCACCTTGCTTCTTAAGGACTTGATTGATCTTCTATATCAACACTTGATCCAAGTATGATATGTGGATGGATTTCTAGAGATGGAGGACCTTCAAAATGTCTTAGATGTATGCTTGGCTCGAAAATGAGGGTAACCATCAAGAAAAGTGACTTTTTGACCAA
Source organism: Jasminum sambac (assembly GCA_018223645.1). NCBI lineage: Eukaryota > Viridiplantae > Streptophyta > Magnoliopsida > Lamiales > Oleaceae > Jasminum > Jasminum sambac. The sequence goes on along the minus strand of CP073648.1, from coordinate 21,692,552 downwards.
AAATCCATATCTGCCGACTTAAAATTACGGCCGTAAACCTCTCTGTTACGGCCGTAAATTCCAAAATTACGGCCGTAACTCAATAAATTACGGCCGTAACTAGGCACACGCGACCGCGCTTCCGGTCACGCGACCAGCAGAAAATCAGCCCTTTAACCATCATTCTTTACTTACGGCCGTAACCATAAGACTTACGGCCGTAACTACCACATTTACGGCCGTAAATACCAAAATTACGGCCGTAAATCCCAGTTTTTCTGCATTTCTCTTCCGGCTCATTCTTGGCGACCATACCTAGTTCCAACATACATGGGGCAACCCAAAACACCCATCAACACCATCTCACGACATATTCACATCATCACGACCCATTCCCAAAAACACAAACGATAAACATACGAAATCATATATAATCATGACGAGATTTTAGCGGGGCGTTACAGTGGTTATTGTGTCATGAAGAATATGCATGACATACTGATCGACTATGCTCAAGGTCATGAACTACACACGGTATGTTTATTATCATAAACTGTAGATTGTTAATTTAGGCATTCAGTACTTTATTAAAAATGTATATAACTTATTATCTTTCGTTTCACTCGCAGATACATAAAGTTGAAGAGTATTCCCAGAGCGATATCGATATCGTACGAGAACTTTGGGTTCAATTCTTCCGAGAGGTTATGAATTGAAATGATCATTTACATGTTTAATTATACTCATTTTACTTCGATTTTTATAATATTTTCGTGCACGGAATTTCATGTTAACTCTTACACTTGTAGTCATGTAACTATAACAACGAACTTTATTTAGAGTTTCGAATTAAGTTGTTGTATGTAGATCGAGTTGCATTGTGTAGCCTTTTGTAAGGTATTGTTAGCTCTAATTTGTTAACTAGTTGGATTTGTGTTCTTTGCGTTGTATATAGTATGAATGAGTGGATGTATTTGAGTTGTATGGATATATTTGGGTGATGAAATGGTTGGATTATGTGTTCAAAAATCGTATGAAATTACGCTTTTAATTACAAAAAGAAATTTTGAAAAAAAAAATTCATAAATGGTGGCGGTTGTATTATAACAACCGCCACCTAAATATTTTTTAAAAAAATTAAAAAACAAATTCGGGTGGCGGTTGTTTCGTCACAACCGCCACCCCAATTTAAAAAAAAAACATTTTTATACGGGTGGCGGTTGTTCAGTTACAACCGCCACCCAAATATTTAAAAAAAAAAAAAATCGGTTGGGTGGCGGTTGTTTCCTTACAACCGCCACCATTAATACTAATATTAAAATAAAAAAAAATTTCGGGTGGCGATTTTTTGGTTACAACCGCTACCCGAAATAAAAATACTTTAAAAAAAAAAACATTTGGTGGCTAGTTTTTTTAAAAAACAACCGCCACCCGACGTATAAATAGTGACGTTTTTTTAACCGACACCCATAATCATACTTTGGGTGTCGGGGCTTTGGGTGGCGGTCAAATAACCGCCACCCTTAATCCAAAACAACCGCCACCCTAAACCATTTTTGTACTAGTGAAGGTGCTAGTGATTGATTTGTGTTTGGTCCTTTGTTTGGACTCCATTGCTATTGTCATTATCAACTTCTCCCTTCGTCCGAAAACATTTCTAGTACTCTTAAAAACTATCAACTACTCAATATTCTAACCTACTAATCAGTGTTGATTACCTACTTATAAAAATTAAAATTAATTAAATAATGTGAACTCCTATAATAAGTCTGTGGTATTGGTTCTGGGTAATTGTCCACATTTAGTGGTATGAGAAAATTTCTAGATACTGTTATAACAATACCCCTTTGTTCTAATATCCGTGTAGAGTACGTTCCCTACAGAGGTAGCCCCCTGAAATTTTGGGGGAGAGGGGGGGGGGGATGGGGGCATAATTTTTTCCCCCTCTCTTGGGTATGAACCCGTCTCGGGTACTAGAACAAGAGTCTATAACAATATATATGTCAATTAATAAATCTCTGAAGAAAATATTAGTTCCGAAGTTGATATGGTGCACACTATGACACCATATCAATTGAATTGAAGTGCCACGACAATTCAAATACACTGTAATATCTAGGCAACCTAAAATATACCTCACCAGCTTCGATATTAGTCTAATATCTATATGCAACAATGTACTTGTCGGCCAACGAGTTAGAAGTTCCGAAGAAAATATATATGTCAATTAATAAATCTCTGAAGAAAATATTAGTTCCGAAGTTGATATGGTGCACACTATGACACCATATCAATTGAATTGAAGTGTCACGACAATTCAAATACACTGTAATATCTAGGCAACCTAAAATATACCTCACCAGCTTCAATATTAGTCTAATATCTATATGCAACAATGTACTTGTCGGCCAACGAGTTAGAAGTTAAAATTCGAAATTATGTAACACATCAATTGAATTAAAATGCCACAACAATTCCGAGACACTACAATAGCTAGGCACCCTAAAATATGCCTCATCAACTTCAATATTAATCTAATGTCTATATGCAACAATGTACTAGCTCGTCCACCAACGAGTTAGAAGTTAAAATTCAAAATTAAGAAAAATGATACATGAACTTTAAGTTAACTTACAGGAAAATCTGTTTTCATTAATGTAATAATATTTATGAATATAAAGATTTGAAATCTTAGTAGAAAGAGAAACACAAAGATCTGATTCCCACAATCAAACTACCTATGAGGCTATGACCCTCAGACTACCCCAAAAGGAAACAAAACCCACACACAAAAACAATAAATAAATAATAAAAATTAATAATAATAATAATAATAATAATAATTATTATTATTATTATTATTATTATTTTCCTAAAGGAACTTTGGTAGGTGGGACCCCAGAGGGAAAGTTCCAGGCAGAATAAATAAATTAAGAACCCTTTCATGCATACAAATGAGTGTTATGAATATACTGACACCAAAGATTCCGGCGATGTTTACTCTTCAAACACGCGTCCACTAAAATTATCCCATTTCTTACATTAATTATTTTACAAAATAATTTCTTTATTATTATTTTTTTTTTTGACACCAAAATAATTTCTTTATTTTAATCTAGAGCCGGCCAATGTACAATCTTCCTTACTAACTAGTTGAACTAGTTTTATAATGTTAAGAGTTTTAGGTGAAACTTAATGCTTTGAGTCTTTTATCTATGATCAGTTTGATGTTTAAAAATCTATTTTGTATTAAAAATAAATTATTAGATTACGAGCGCTAAGTGATAATCCAAATTGTCTAGTCTCGAAATGCAACCGCTTAACTAGCTCAAACAAAATTGGTAAATTAAATATATATTTTCGTAAATGGTGGAAAAAGAAAAAGAAAAAAAAAAAGAAATTATGAAAAATTTGACGCGATTTTTGTCTGTTGGGGGTAAGGAATATGATAGGCAGCCTTGCACGTTTGGGTGTTGGTTGCTTAAATTCCAATCAATATGAATTTTCCTTTTACTATTTCATTTGTTGCCCATGGGCAGATGAGCGACACGTGTCCCTCTTTGATGGGGGATAGGTGATGCCTATCAACCCATGTGTGGGTGCCCACATAAAAAATAGATGATGTCATTTTGATTTTTGGGCCAATTTTAACGTTCAACTCTTTTCGTTCTACTATTTGTTTAATGAGAAGTATGCCACTTGTTCATATGTCACTCCAATTCTCTAGAATTAAAGGGCTCAAAGTAGAAGTTCTTACTTTCTATCTTTTAGACCATAAATTGAGAAAATCAATCCAACGGAACAGTATCGACCATTCTAGCCCAAAGAAAACAACCAAGGCTAACAGGGACTTGATTCTTAGGATTTGCTAGTTGTCCGGTTGGATATCTTTTGGTGGTCTATAAAACAAGTTTTGATGGTAAGAATTCTCAATAGACGCAATAGTAGAGCAAAGTGACACTGTTCCCTTTGCAATGTCACGTGCACAACTGGGTGTACATACACGCCCCTCTAACAGAGATTTGTTGTTGAATTTCATGTTTTTTGAAGTATTTTTTTCCTTTTTTTTTTAAATAAATTATTTTTTCCAATTAAATAGTCTACATCATTAATTTTTATGTGCTAAAATGCATTAATGTGAAAATATAAGTTGTTTTGATTGGGAGAATAGACAAAGAAACAGAAAAAAATGAAATAAGGGTGTGTTTGATTGGAGGTTGGAAAATGACTTGGAATTCAAATTCTCACCCCTCCCCCAAAGAATTCAAATTCCTTGATTTTAAAGAAAATTTTTACTTTTTAACCTAAGATGGAACATAAATTCTAAAGAAAATAAAATGTGTTTGATTGAAAAATGAAAATTTTGGATGGAAAATATTTTCCACCCCATTTTCTATCCCCAATCAAACACACCCTAAGAGAAAAATAAAAATAAAAACTATGAAGATAACATATATGAATTCTCAAATGGAGATGAAACTTGGGAGACGGCAAGAGTGGATGTCTTCCCCCCTCCTTATCAAGAGCATCTTCATTGGGAATGTGAATTGGGGGGACGATGTGGAAGAGAGAGATAGAGAGAAGATAATTATTTTAATTGAAAAAAGAATAGAGTATGTATAGTAAAAAGAGAGGGAAAAGTAAAAATATATGAGAGGCGTAGAAACAAATTCAAAAATAATAAGAAAAAGTAGTAGAAGATGTGAAGTTCGATGTGGAAATATAGAAGTGGCACAAGAATTTATATAGAAAAATGAAAAAAGTGGGGGAAAATAAGAAAAAGAGAAGAAAATATGGGATTCACAATATTTTTTTTGTGTCCCCTCGGTTATAGGATAAGTTTCTTTTCTAATCTTTTCTTTTTTATACTTTTTTACCCTTTTACCTCTCACATGCCTCACACAAACTGATAAATGCACAAACTAAGTGCACTGATTTGATTCTCTCCCTCTCTTAACAACGCTCTCAACTCTCAGGATTAGATAGTAGAACCAATTGGCAAATCCTAAATCCCATTCTCTCTCTCTCTCTCTCTCTCTCTCTCAACTTATATAAAATTTAAGGGTATGTTTGATTCACAATAAATTTCAAAAAAAATTTCTCTTTCTTCATTTTCAACCACACATATAATTATTTTACATTTTTAATACATTATCTCCAATTTTCGATCACACAATCTATACGCAATTCGAATAAACAAATCTTACTCAAAATTTGCTATGGATCAAACATACCCTAATTCCTTTTCAAACATTTGCAATCAAACACACCCATAATACTTAATAGAAGTTCTAATGATTACAATCATATGCTTCGTGTACAGAAAATGCACGCATAGATACATGATGCAAATCTATTAATTTTTTCATACATCACATCATCTCAATCACTAATGGCCTCAAATTGCGGCATCAATTTCTGTACATATGCTTAGATGGACAAATGACAAATCATATGTCCGAATGACAATCCTTTTCTAAATACTGTTACCTCATTGACCTGCTCGGACTCGCCAACCTATGGTCGATTAAATTTCGTCCGATTAGTTTCAAAAGTGGCTTTTAATTTTTGAGAATTCCCTTGGCGAAAAAACACTTGACATATTTTAAATAAAAAAAAATGTATTGGTTGCCATTTTTTAATGATTAAATTAAATTAATTGACCATTGTCTAGAGGAGTGAGCAAATTTACTTTGTGTATGCCATGTTCCTCCCGTTATCGACACTCACGTTTCAACAAACAACAATAATAACGTTATTAAATATAGTAATCTTCCCTTTAATTAATCATATATATTAATCAATAATACAAGTCCAAGTATTGCTGTTCCCAATTTTCAGACAAATGCTAATTAAACAATTCTAGGAGAGAATAATAATAATAATAGAAATAATGTGTCATTTAAATGAATATTCAGTTTATTTTTCATCTTAATTATAATATTAAATATGTTGAATTTAAGATGTTAAATAAATTGGAATCATATCATTATCAATCGATCAATAAAAACCACAATGTACAACATTTTAATTACTTTGCGCATTTGTGAACTCTTTGTTGTTGAACTCAAACCACCATTTCCTATCAAGAGTTTGTTAATTTAGACAAATAAATATTGACTAGCGATTATTAGAGACCACCATTATATAAATCATGTGATCATTTAAGTGTAAACAATCAATGCTAATAAATATGTATAAATGAAAGTAAGTATTCTCGAAGTACCGAAATATTTTCTATTCCACATCACAATTGGTATTTAATTAACTAATTTGCATATATATATATATATATATATATATATATTACTCACTCTGTCCTGCAAAGATAATCCCAATTTTTATTTTCGTCGGTCCCAAAATATTGTCCTATTTCCATATTTAATTTTTTAATTTTCTTATATGCCCATATTTAATATGCATCGTTGTCAACGTATTAGAATTATTAAAGTGGAATAATGAATAAATGAAAGGTTATATTAGAAACTATATTCTAAAATATTACTTTTCCAAGGTCATTAATTAAAATATTTTAATTTTTGTGAAAATAAAAATAAAACTATCGCGGGATGGAGAGGATATTAATTTAAGGTAATTAAGGGAAAACGTCTTTACCTTTTAACAATACCATGTAAATCACTTCTTCCTTTAAGATCTTCATATTTTGATCTTCAAATAACTATTTGTTTACTCTCTATACATCGTTTACATTTATTTTCTTTTGAAAAGTATGATATAGCTGTTAAAAAAATAAAATGAAAAACGACAAGAAAGTAAAGTAAAGTTTTTTAAGATATTAATTAAAAAAATTTAGTCTCAAACATGTCTTTCATTTTTATAAACGAGATTCATATAATATTTGAGACCCTTTGCGTTATTAATATTTTTTTATTATTATTAGTTTTATTATTTTACTTTCTTCCTTTTACTTTTCAAATGATAAATAACAGGAAACTGATATACATGATGTTAAGGGTTAAAAAGGTTCTATTTAAAAATGAAAATACTAAGATCGTAAAAGTAGAATGATTTGGACAATACGACTGAAAGGTAAAAAATTTTTCACATCAATTACACAATTAACAATTATTGATATATATACTTCTAAGAAAAGAGAAATTATGCCAATACCTATTTGGTCTAGTGGCATTCAAATTGGTTTCGCATCCCTTAAGTCAAAGGTTTAATTCTCCTCCCATAAACTCTCCTTGCAATTAAATAAAAAAAGAGCAATTATAATACTACACATTTTTATTAATTTTTTTTTACGGGAACTACAACTTTTTATTGGCACACTAGATTTTAATTGTATGAAAAAGTTTTCAACTTTTTTTTATAACAACAATTACGCCATCAATTTTTTTTTTTTTTTTGGTTACATTTTAGTTATGCAATTAATTTTTAATAATTAACTTACTTTGTAAGTAAATATTAGTTTATCTCTAAATATTGTGTTAGCGTTGTTTGAAATTAAAAGTAATATTAATGTTTTATGGTTGTTATATTTTACATTATTTAAAATTATCATAAGTAGAAAATTAATTTGACTACTAAATAAATAAAAGTTTTATATATAAACTATTTATACAGACTAAATTTACAATTAGTGAAAGATTAAAAGTAATAGTTGACATGAAAAAAAGTTAAGAACGTAATTATATCAAGAAGTAAAACATGGAGAACCTTCAAAATAATTAGAACGTGATGTACTAAATAATATTCATAGTGTACATGAATATAATTAGGTCCAAGAAAGTCATAGATTTCCATATTTGTACAGTCAATATGTGCAACAACGATGCAGGTACCACGGTCTTTGAAGTTTAATATATACTCTATTTGTACTTTAGTCCCAAACTTTTTTTTTTATATCCCCTAATCTTTTGAAAAATAGAGTTATTAGTCCCTATTGGCTTGGTAAACCTGCAATAGTAGGTGATTATATCATTTTCATTTTCTATTTAATAAAATAAGGACAATTTAGCAATTTAATGTCTACTTTTACCATTTTATTAATATAATAAAGATTGACGAGCCTCATTTGCAATTTAAAATTTATTTTAAATATTGTATTCCATCCCCTATTTTATTCAAATTTTCAAGACAAACCCTAACATCTACCCTCCCCCCGAACTTACCCCACCTCAAAGCTCACCCCCACTACAACCCTCCCCTACCCCCCATACCACACACCAACCATGAAAACTAAAGGGAACCCACTTGGTTATTCATATAAAAGCAGGGCTTTCTCCCTAGTTTTAATACCAGAAAACCAGCGTGAGACACATCGATTTTCCAATGTGTTTACCATAGGCAAACCTCCAAATCACCCGTGTTTACCACGCAGTTTTCTTTCTTTTTTTAATGCTAAAAAAACCAATGTGAGACCGCTTGCACAATTTTCCCAACATTAAAACAAGGGAGACCCTTGTTTTTGCAATTTGTGTGGGGTGGCTAGGGTAAGTGAGAGTAGGTGCTAGTAATTGTGTTGGAATTTGAATAATATAGGAATTTACATGTAGTGTTTATATTAGATTTTAAATTGCAAATGAAGGTTTAGTCTTTATTTAATAATAATAAAATGGTAAAAATAGATGTTAAATTACACAATTACTCTTCTTTATTCAATAAAAAACTAAAAATGCCATAATAACTTGCTATTGTAGGTTAACCAGGCTGCTATGGACTAACGTGACTAATTTTTGAAAGATTGGAGTTGTGTGGCCAAAAAAAAAATTGGGAACCAAAGTGGAAATGTAGTGAAAGGTGAGAGACTATTGGCATAATTTATCTTTATAAAATAGTTTTTTTTTGTTAAATTATAGGTTTACAACTTAATGACTTGATCATGATTAGCACTATCCTAATTCAATAAGCCCTGCGGCTTTTCTTATCTTTTTCTGCTGGAGAGCCTGGTTTTGCCCTGTCCTTAACAATAGTAAAGAACTAACAACAATAGAACTTTGCTAATCATTCATTAATTGTTCGTTAGTAATGAATTAATATAGAATTACAATTGTACCTTGATTTAGGGCATACCCAATCTAAATCTTTGAAATAGTGTAACTATTACATCATCTTATTAATATAGTAGGATTCATTTCATCCACCAAATTGAATGGTATTGCATCAAATTTCATGGAGCATTGTTACAACACCAAAACGATGTCCCATTTTGGTACTCTCAATAGGAGGACTCTATGTTTCAATGTGGCCCAAAATGACTTCTGGATTGGAGATGATAATAAGTGTTGAGACTAGTGATTTCCTGATATTCATCGATTGCAAAATAAAATCCAAAAGAAAATTTCGATTATTCGATTTCAATTTAAGGAGACGTTGGGGGTAAACTGAATTTGTCCGTCTCATTTGTAGAGTGAAATTACTTAAAGAGGATCGCTACTCTAATATAGTGATTGGCATATATGTTGATATATACAAATTTAATAAGATCCTCTTTATTTATACATTCACGCATTACATCATCTCCAATGTCAACAATTACCATACTTCCACAGTTCCACATTATTATATGGCAACTTCTATCATTTTATTTTATATAATAATGTGTGTTATCCTCCTTATGTAAATAAGGGAGCGTTTGCCCCATTTCGACCTTCCCTGCCCCTTCTCTCTGAGAATATATACAAATCATTATCCAATAAATACTTGAAATTTGCATGGTTGAGCCCACAGTTTATCATAACTCGAAACTTTGTGGTGTTGTTATCAGCTGAAAACAACAAATATCTCTTACCACCTACAAAATAGTGGGTATCATTCCCAGAATATTTGAACTCATTCCGTTTTTATCTCCATATATGAAAAGCTTATTCTTCTCATTACTGATATGACACTCAAATATTGATTTTGAAAGGATAAAATTTCTCCACATATATCTCAACATGTAACGATCTTATTGATTTACTCGCGTCCAAATTTGGGCACCTTAATATACCTATATCTAATGTGACAACATACAACATCATATTTGCATGCCACCATATCAGATTTGGACACACTGACTAAGGTGCTCAAATTTGGATACTAAATGAAAACTATATATTAACAATGTAGAGAATAATGTCATTTTCACGTCGAGAGGAGAGTGTGCATCCAATGTAGCACCAACGTGAAAGAGAACAAATCTTTGACAATATAGAGTCGAAGCGGAGAGGAAATGCTTATTTGAAAAATGAAAGAATTTTATGACAAAACTTACTAACAAAATAAAAATTTAACTCAACACAAAAATGAACAAGAATTTCCTTTAATTCCAGTTTACATTCAAATAGAAGAAAGCAAAAAAACAAAGAAAAAACAAAAAGCAGAATCTAATGGAAAACAAAGTACGTAACATGTTTCTGTTACAAGAGAACTGATGAATTTCTACAACCACAAAAAGCTTTGTCAAGACTTCAACAGTCGCACATAATAACACTACTTTTTCTCCGCAAAAGATATCTTAATATCAAACAAAGTGGCCAGCAGATTAGTACATAGCAGTTCTATGCCATCTCCAAAACAAATGCCATAACCTTTCAATGTTGATCACTGCTGCTCATCGTCAGGAAACTCGTCCGACAGTCCTCGTTGGGCTAGTCGGTAATACAATATCCCCATCGTTGCCATGCAGGCCCTTCAAAAGAGTGGCAGTGTTAGTGCATTGAAGATTGAGCTAAGCCTCTGTTCTGCCTAAAAATCAAGTTCTCTACCAGTCATAGTCGAACATCAATATCAACTACACATTTCAGATCATTATTCATTATTATCCACACATCTCGTGCTCCCACCACTATTCGTCTAAAAAGTGAGTTTTGAGGTGGAAAAAGTTTGACGTGAACACATAAATGTCAAAATCCTATAAAGAAAGAGAAAAAGGACTTGGCAAAAGGAGGAAGAGATAGTACATGATGGCTATAATTAGGAGAAGTTTCCTTGGGTCCATCCTTGAAGACCTATGGTGCCTCGGACGACCTTCTGTCACATCATCGGCATTTGATGCATCTTTTCGTGGTGGTGCAGTAACTGGTAAAGTTGGCAATGCACTTGACCAGAACGGCAGCAATGACCTGAGAAACTTGTGGCGAAATGTACCTGTGACACATAGTCGATTAAGCTAGATACATGAAGAGTTGGGACAGATGAATCAGAAGCCACACATGTAAAATTTTACTATAAAGAATGGAGAAGGTTGTACAATATTTGATACATTTTATGGGTGGGAGTAAAGTGAGAAGGTTAAACGTGTAGTCTTTACAATAAATATTCTGAGATTTCATATATTTGGAATAGGATTAAGGCAAAAACAGAGGGTTAAAAACATTGCTAGTCACTGAACTTTTAGAAAGGTTTCATGCTAGTCACTGGACTTTGTTGTCCTCCATATTAGCCATTGAATGTATTCATCTCAAGTTGGTCCCCTCAACTTAAATATTTGTCTCAAATTGATCACTCTCTCCATGTCTATTAGTTTATACTGATGGACAGCTGACGTGCAATCTCACAGGCAAATAACTAGATTGCCACCTGCCCTGTTCAGTTGACTATAACTGAACATGGACACTGACAAACTTGAAATAAACATTAAAAAATACATTTTACTAGACATTTTCGAAAATGATTTTGAGCGTGTGGTCATAAAGTATAGTGATGGGTAGTGATGAATGTGTGTGCGAGAAATATCGAATTTTTTTTCGAAAATCTGAACTGAACTGGCTCCAATTTTACTGACAAATATGGAATAAAAATGAAGTTGAGTGATCAACATGAAATTTTGAAAAAGATTAGAGACCATAACTGGTGGTCAGGTGGTGCTTCCTTCACTCGCAATGATGCTTCGCAGTAGAACAGAAGAATGAACACACTTCACTCACCTCTGCGCACGTACTTTTTCTGGTTTGCATCTTCATCATCGGCATAATATGAAGCTTCAGAGCTTTGCCTTTCAAATTGAGCTCCAATCTTCCGTGTTGTTGCACCAGGCTGTCGGAGAAACTCACAGAAATAAATAAATTATCAAGTGAAAATTATGATTGTGTGCTCTAGATAGATAACAAATAACTCCTTACAGCAGGAGGGCTTAAGCTTTTCGGGTAACTGGGTTCATGATTCAGAAGGGATGATTTTTCTGAGTCAGGTCCATTTATTTCAATAATATCCATACTTGAAGGTTTAGCAGCAGTCACGCTAGAAGCTTCATCTTTTCCAACACTAGCAACAGCATGCGTAAGAGGGTCAGAGGCAAACGCAGGTGGTGGACTTCGGGACTCTGGTCCATGGAATGAAACGGGGTGGTTTCCAAACAAGTTTTTTTCGATACCAGTCTGCAGAGAGAGTAAATATCAACTTTTAGAGGTTGTCAATCTGAGTATGTGGCTATGTCGTACACTGCTTCAGGTACACCAAAAGCAAAGAGAAGAAACAAGAAAACATAGAAAGAAAAAAGAGTTAAAGGAAAGAACGGAAAGGCAGCCTAACGCATATGAGGCTCATAGTCATCATAACCACTGCCTTCTTTCCCTTGTTAAGTCCTTCACATCCAAAAGTCATGAGTGTAATCATTGTTTTACATAGCTAGGAATCTAGACAGCAGATATGGTTATAAATTTTATTTTATTATTATTTTTTTTTTTATAAGAAACCGGATATTTATTCACAAAAAACTGAAATAGCAGCATTTGTGAAAAAACAAATTCACAATAAATTCAATATTCACCACTGGGACAAGTAAAAGAGAGAAATAGCAGCATTTGAGAAAAATAAATATAATAGAAGCAGGGCATACAGATGGATGCCAACTTTATTTTTCATAAACCCCACATGATACATTATTTATTATAGAAAAAATAGAAAGATAGAACCTAACTAAGTTGAAAAAAATTCTGGGGGTCAAAACAGTAATAAGGTTCTCGCTTCTGAAGGGAGAGAAGTTTCTGGATAAAATATGTCACAGTTGTCCAAGTATTTTCAGGTGCTACCACATAAGTAATTTAAGTCATTCCAACAGTGTATTCATATCTGGCAAACATGATTCTGCAAAATTGTCATTTCTAGCAAGCATAACAGCACAGAATTTTCTTTTCAAAAAAAAAAAAAAAAACAGAAACAGCGCAGAATTCTACCTTAACTTTACAAGGAATGCTTCAGTATCAAGTTGAGAATAATGATAAAAGACATTCAACCGGATAATGACTACCAGCCACCTCATTTTAAGACTGGCAGGTAGTATGAGCTTACCCATTAATGACGGTTCATGGTTGCGGCGCTGGTAGGGAGCTCATAACAGAAAATGGGTTTACGAATACACGAACCACATTCATTCATGAAATGGACGATGAGAACAATTTGTAAAAGAAGCAAACATAGGCATAAAGTTCATGCTTCTCCAATGACTCAAAAGGCATTTTTACCAGTGCATATTAAACAAAATCATCAAAATACAGATACTAGAAAGCATTGCTATATTTCAACCAATATAAAGAAAACTGTTGTATATTAGTAGCCCATTGACCTCTTACCTGCAAAATTGCTTCTTTCAGCTTTGCATGAAGACGAGATCCTGAATCCTTTACACTTTTAGGAGGCCATATCTGTAAACGGTAAAGAATTGCCCATAACCATACGCATAACAATTTCCAAAATGATAATATAATAGTTTCAAAATCTGGTAATACAGATATATCAAGTATTTTGATCACACCATTGATGCAAGATATCTGTGTCAGAATGCAGAAATAAGTTATAGCCACAAGTATCTGCCGTTTATAATTTTAATTTTTATTTAACTGATAGACGGACACTTTATGATGCCACCAACTTTTGCAACATAAACTGATAAACAGCGAAATCTATTTGATGGAATGAAAACTCAGATGCCGTTATTACGTGCAACATAGATATGTAAAAGGGGAGACAACTCTAATTTAAAAAACTCGGTCTCAGATATCATTCAGCCAGAAAATATGGACAACATAATAATCTCAAAAAATTCAGTTACAAGCTAGGTCGAGCAAAAGGTATTGATGAGAGTCTTTCCTTGGAAGGATCGTTTACTAGCTTCTCATTTTGCATCTCCCTTGAGGAATTCTTTGTAACTTTTGGCCGGAAAGGGGTGGTCTACTACTTTGTTATCTACCTACGTGAATGGTGAACTAAATTCTATTGAAACCAATTACAAGACTTCCAAAGAAATAAAGTTGATTCATCTGCAATTAAAGTTGACAGTATTTTATAGCAAAGTCCGTCAAATTAACTTTAAAGGAGGTATAGCAGGAGAATCACAATACAGGAATATAATTCTCTGAAATGAAGCCTATCTCAACAATTTCAGCATCTCCAAGTCAAGCATTCTCAATATAATTCTGGATCGTATATTACGGAGGCATTTGTTAATCTAATTCTACTAATAGTTCATGTCTTATCGGCACAAACAATCTCTTAGCTATCAAACCTCTCGTCACTCCTTGTTAAGGGATGAACCCCACGCTGAATGATTATAAAATAACTAACAAACAAGTGTTTGGGCTACTTCTCTTAACAAGGTTGACTTTTTAAGATGGAATCCACATCTTAACAGTATTAGAGTCATTACACTCCAATGAGCTATCGGTCCGAGTAAAACTCAAAATGAGGATATGGATTTCAAGATTGCTCTACTCCAATGAGCCACCATCTTGTGGGGGCATATTAAGGGATGAATGCACAATGAAAGATTATAAAATAATTAATCAACATATAAATATGTGGACTACTCTTCTTAACAAAGACAAGACCCAAGTTTAATACCCCAAACACTCTAACCAATCGTCAAAACCTCCAGCTAAAATTCAGCATTAAATAATAGGTTGTTGCATCTCTAATTTTAGCTAAAAACTTAAGCATGCCCAATCAATTCAAAGTAATTCATTAAATTCAAACTCGTGTAAAGAGTAGCCAAATTCACAACAAATTGTTTGGATACCGAGAATGTGAGAAATTTTCCAATACTTCTTTCATATCCTAGACTAGATATGCAATTAAAAGGGTGTTAGCAACCCTTTTAAAAAAATTTTACCACTTTTTACCACTTTTTTATCCATTCTTTCTTTACCCTAAATCAATTATATCCACATATCACATCACATCCATAAATCTCCACCATTCAACTTCACTCGTTCTCTCTCCTCCTTTACATTAAAAACCTTTAAAAACCATTAAAAACTAACCCCTATCACCCTATAAAATGTATACAATTTGTTAGACTCAAGGGGAAAAACCAAATGATATCAAGATAGGGGTGGCAATCAAGCTAGACGGTTCGTAAAATCGTGTATTCGACTCGGTTCGGCTTGTCAAAAGTTCGGGTTTGGCTCATCAAAACACGGACTTGGACTTGGACCGAGCCGAAAAATTGGGACATTGACAGTTCGGGTTCCGCTCGTAAAGTTCGTTGACTGACTCGTGAGCTCGTCAAATTTTAATGCGTTGCAATTTTAAATTTTTAATTGAAAAACTATTTTCATTTTGACTCTTTTTTAGTTTTTTCATATTCACTTTTAATTACTTTTAATTAATTAATGTCGACTTTTAACTAACATGGAAGTCATGTTAATTAATTTAAGTTACTAAGTTAGTTAAGTAATTATTCAAAAAAAAAAATACTTAAGTAATTGAATATTTGAAATTGTAATTTAAAGACTACTCAGGTTCGGCTGGTGAGCCGGCTGAGCCGAGCCGAACCCGCGTAGGGTATTTGGACCACAAGCCGAGTCGCTCAGCTCAGCTCAACTCATTTGCCATCCCTATATCAAGGTAGTAACATAACTTTGAGGAAGTAGAACATACCGAAGTTGAACAGACTGGACACACATATCCAGCCGGAGCTGTGTTTGGTGGAAAACCTTTTATATGTGAAATCAGGCAACTCGTATGCACAACATCTATACAAAGAAATCGTGTCACATTGCAGAATGGTTAACATGGGAGCTGTAATAAGGTAAAAGTTGATGTAGAACGGGAATACATACGCAAGCAGCCAAGCCGAGTCGTTTGAGGGTCAGTCCCTTCAAGAACATCTTGACAACGGCAGCATTTTGGCGGCCAATCATACTCGCCATCGATCACCCATTCAGAGTATGTACGTACCTTAAATGGGATAAACCTTTACACTTGATAGGAGCTCATAATGTAGCATATAGTGTAGGATGTCAAAGGTGTGCGATTTATTATAAACCATACCACACATATCTGGTGCTCAGGAAAGCATATACATTCCCCACAAACGGGGACCTTGTGCACAAAACAGTATAGTTTCGTGGCCTGTAACCCAAAACCAGGTAGCATTCATTAGCTTCCAAGTTATGCAGCAAACTAATTCTAATTCTAAATATAGTAGTCCAAGCAAATAATTTTTGTGATTCGGTTTTATAAAGCATAAATCATATTCGCTCAAAGAAAATGGCATAGATAGCCAGACTGACAGTCTCCAATAACAATTAGATCGAAAAACATTTCTTTTCCATATAACTAATAACCTATCGGATCATAATTCTCCAACTAAAACAAATCCAAACTCGTGAATCAGCTAACAGTAACGGACATATCCTTGTTGAAGACATAAATTAAACTGAATTGAATATATCCTGGTATCAAATTAGAATCTCAAGCTCGATCTGATCTAGAATTAGCAAATGCATACACTCACACGCACTGACGCACTGAAACCAAAAACTAAAATAAAGAAATACACTCCGTGATCCAATACCTTGCGGCATTTACAGACGACCATCGCATTCACCGGCTGGCGACACTACAAATTCGAGATGGGAGATTTGTTGGAGGAGATACAGAATCGTCTAATTTCGGGGAAAATTATTTATAGGGTTTTTCTGATTTGGTACAAAAATCTACTGAACGGAAAAAGGGAAGGGGGATAGAAAAATTGAAAAAAAAAATGCAAATGCACAATGGCAGTTTCGCTTGTTCCGGTTCCGGGTTAACTATTGGGCCTGAGGTTCTTTGCGGGCCGACGATGCGGGAAGACTGTTCCATTTACAAGAAAGGAAATAGACAGAAATGGCACTATAAATAACATGCAACGATATTTAGCAATTTTCACTTTGTCATTTGCGGGGAAGTTTCAAAAATGTTTGATTTATCCTACGTTTAGTGTTACTCGCTATACATCCTTTATTATTTGAATATTTGAAGATGCCGTATGGTTAAAAAGTCATTTGTGATATATTTCAAAAAAAAAAAAAAGTCATTTGTGGAGTGATTCTATGGGAACATTTTTTATTGATATTTTTAAGTGATATGGTGATGTGGCGTTTTATCATTGGGGGATAAGGATGTGATATGAATATATATCACATTGGCATTATCATTATCACGCAATAAGAAAATGACACATTATAATATCAGTTAAAATTATCTATAAACAATGTTCCCATGGAATTATTCATTGAGAATATATTGATTGGAATCGTACAATTACTATAGTAGTAAAAGTGTCAGCAAGAATTTAATTTTTGAATGATGAGATTAGATTATAGAACTTAAAATTTCTGCAAAATTAATGAGAAGATTAATGAGTTTTTAGTATAATAGGACGGATCACCTTTGTTCCCCTACCCACTGTGAGTATGTCCACACCCCATGTGTCGCCTGTGAGGGCGCCACGTCATCCGGCAAAAATTTTTAAAAAATTTTTTTTTTGTATCTACGTTAGATGAGATGAATAATACATAACTACCCGGAGGATCCGTGTGGATCCCACGAATTTTTTTTGGGAGTGTGGGCATGCCAACAGTTGACATTGGAACAAAACTGTAGGACGGATAAGGGCCTTTGGGAGTGGTGAAAATAGATGTATATTTGTTTTTTATTCCCCTTACAGAGAAAACTCCATCGAAATAAAAGTGAAATTAACGAGGAGGAAGCATAATGCCAGCTAGGTGAATTATAAGCTTTAATTGACCAAGCAAATAATCTAAATTGATTAACTCATTAACATTTTATTTTGTACCATATCTACAAAACAAATTTTTCCCCTTTGCAAAATGTTTACACGTTAGAAATTCGTTTACAAACTATGCAATTTGTAGTTTGTACGTCTCTAAACTATTTTCCGTTTACACGCATTTCTCTACACTATTTGTTCACTACTTATCCATTTATAAATTATAATAAATTACGAACACTCGTTAAATATAATTTCGTTTACAAATTACTTTTCAAACAAACAATAACTTTACATTTGGAAATGAGTTTGTCTACCTCTGAATTAGTCAGTCAAGTATAATTATCTTTTATCTAAATATATATATATATCATATAAATTCAAGACTACTCGTTCTATGTGGTTATAGGCACATGTGAAAACAGACTGGTTTCATGTATCTCTTTGTTTTGACGTAGGATATACGGATAGAATTAAGTCAAAGTTGAATGACAATTATAAAAATTGATTCTTGAAAGTTTTCTCCAATATTGCTTGCTAAAATCACGAGAAGTTTCCCTGCTATTTAGGGATGGCAACTCGGCTCGTTTTCGAGCTCGGCTCGTGTTCAAATTCAACTGCTTGGGTTTGGCTCAAGCTCATCCGGCTCATGAGCCGAACCTGAGTAGTCCATGAATGGCTCGTGGACCTTTTTTTTTTTTTGAAAATTTTGATTAATTGATTATTATTTATTAGAATGATAAAAGAAGAAATATCTTTTTTTTTTTTTTAACAATTTCAAATTTTCAATTACTTAAGGAATTTTCTTTTTTGAATAATTACTTAAGTAACTTAGTAACTTAAGTTAATTAACATGACTCGTTAAAAGTGAACACGACAAATTTAGAAAAGAGTCGAAATGAAGATAGTTTTTCAATTAAAAAATTTAAAATTGCAACGCATTAAAATTTGACAAGCCCATGAGTCGGTCTACGAACTTTACAAGGTGAACATGAACTGCCCATTTCCCAAGATCTCAGCTCGGTCCAAGTCCTTATTTTGACAAGACGAACCCTAACTTTTGACGAATGAACCGAACCGAATATACAAGCTCACGAACTGTCCAACTCGATTGCCACCCTTAAATGCTATTAGATGCCTTGAGGTTACACTTGCCTAGTTGACTTTGACAATGGACACAACTGCAGTTGTTTGCTCGAACTTTGCACGAGTGGTTGGGAATAGTTTGTCAGTAATATCATGTGTAATTAATAGTGAATGACTAAAACAATTTCGGAACAATGACTCAAATAATTTTAACGTGGAGACTATGTCCATTGGAAAGTATAAATTTTGAATATATTTTTGACTTGTTGTGTTGGTAGTTAGCTGATTATAAATAAAATCCCTTCAAATTAAATCACTTTACTTGGTTGACCTCATATTTTTTGAATTATTAAATTTCTGTTTTATATAGATTTTTTTTTATATATATCACAACTAATAATGATCCGATGTCAACATGTGAGTTGATAATTGATACGTTTTCCTACACTCCCACCATCAGGGGTTGGTGGCAGCGTATCAATCATCGACCCAGATATTGGCACTACTTATGAACATCGGATCTTTGTGCATAACTCAAATTATTCATGTATTGATATAGGGTACCACAAGAAATATAAACTATGGCAATAAAAAATATTTACGAAAAAAAAATCTGACTATAGCAATGCCATAAAAGTTATTTCGAATAATGAAGTACATAGCAACAATGACACCATCTCCACACATTAGGCATTTAGCACAGACAATTGTAATCTTGAAATCGAAGGTTCGAATCACCCTTCAAACATCTCATAGAAATAGTGGATTAGATGTATGTGTGTGTACATAAGCATATCTGTTTACACCTTTTTTTTTTTTTTTTTGTCAATAGCAGATTAGATCACCCCACAATTGAGGAGGCAAAATTAAATTTAGCAATTTTTCTAATTTTATTACACAAGCGTATGATAAAAGTAGTGCATAAATTTCGGATTAATAGGGATGACTCCTTGTCTTTAAAAAAAAATATATATATATATATATATATATTGTTATAAAAGTATAGAAACAATAAAGAGAATTTAAAGAGAATGAATTCTAAGGAATTCTCAGGAATGAATTTCATTAATAACTGAAGCCCTATTTATAGGAAAACTTCGAATGGCACAATCGTAATTACATAATTTCATCAAGGGTATAATAGTCATTCACATATAATAATTACATCTTTTACCAAATTATTCCTCCACCAAATTATTCCTCATAATTCATAACCACCAAATTATTCTCAATTATTCATAACACCTAATAATTATTCTTCAATTATTATTCATAACACTCCCCCTTGAATGACTATTAATACAAATGTCTTCTGAACCTGTTTGGAGAAAAATCCAGTGGGAAAAAACTTCCAAACCGATTGCAGGATAGCTTGGAGTGGTTATATACTGCATCATCAAAACATTGCTCCCCCTGATGTCTATCAGCGGCATATGAGTATTCACGTGCTGCCTCGTTAAAACCTTGTCAAGAAAACCCAGTGGGAAAAAACTTGATCGAAGGAAAAAGAGTACAGCTGCTCCGTTTGATTTCATATCTTGAGAACTGATATCTTTACTTCTGGTAAATGATTTCAATATCATCATCGTTTGGATCTAAAGCATTAGCTCCATTATAACTTGATCCAATAGATACACTGTATCAATTTCTCATATCGTTCTCAATATACCATGAATATGCCTCGTTAAAACCTTATTAGGAAAAAACCCAGTGGGAAAAACCCTAATGAAGGAAAAGGAGTACATTATTCATGTGAATACGCCTTTAAAGTTGCCTCATTAAAAACCTTACTAGAAAAACCCAATGGGATAAAACCTCAGTTAAGGGAAAAAGAGTGCAACGCGTATTTTATACAAGTATGCTGCAAGCATTTCAAAATCTTTCATACATTTGTATGAGTATCATATAAATTGGTTTTATACTCTTCGTTCATTTAGAGTGCATCAATTTTCTTACACAACTACAAAACATTCACCATGAACACATGTCTCCAAACACACAATTTAAAGCATATAAATTCATAGTAAAAACATGTAAACATATAAGTAAACCTTCATAACTAACTAACACTTAAAATATATCATTTAACACTTAATACTCACTTAATAGGTTATTTCATTCCCGGGCTTAGCTCACCCTTTAGGGTACTCATAAACACTGGGTTTAGCTCATCCGATCCTTTAATTTCCTTTTTATTACACACACGATCGGTAATTTAACTTTCATGAGCATGCAACATATAATGACCACCATGCTTATCTTTAAACTTGAGCAATAGTCATCATCACCTCATCATCTCATAAGTTAAGGATTTCACATTCACCATTTATCATCTTCAATATATCTCAATATTTTCATTATCATTGATCATATGTAGCGCTACATTTTCATATCGTGTCGACACTTTTCAATTTCATTTCTTTTCCCATATCGACATAACTTATCGAGATATCTCATTATCAATCCTCTTGTAGGATTACACAATATAGTTATGTCTATATACTCTTCAAGAGCATATGCCTCCGTTATTAAGACCATCTTTTATAATTTGCTTTGATATATATGTTTGGGGAAATATCAACGCTTCTGGCGCGCTAACTTATCAAAGCATCGTAGCTGATATATGTGATTGTTCATGGCCTTTCATGCATCTTTGAACTTCAAGTTCGTATTTCAATTTCGAGGATATAACATGATGCATTTCACATATTATTTTCAACCTTTAATACTCCCCCTCATGCTAAGAAAATTTAGAACACCAAAACTCATACAGTTGGTATGATTTTAATCATATATGTTCTCATCATTCAGCCTTAATATGGGAATTTAGACCGTTTGCATTCTATTCTCGATATCGGCAATTTATTTGAGGACTTTAAATAATTTGCCATATAATATCTCACTTGTATGCGCATACTCAATCCTTCAGGGATTTATTCAAGTATTGGGATATACATTTACTAGCTTTATCATTAAATCTGGAAATCATGCTCATACCGTGAGCAAATATTTCGTAAATTTCAAATTTCGAATCATATACACATGTGACTATCTAGTGGATCCATATCATAATATCTAGTAGTCCACATGGAGGATGAGTGGGCCCATACTTCTCATCCTTTATTCCAGATATATTTGGGATTTATTCCCAATATTGGCTAGTAATGATTTCATCATTTATCGAGAACAATCATTGAAGAATTCCTTTAATTCTTCACTTGAAATATTGATTTCAATAATTATTTAAACCGGGATGGTCAGTCCGGTTTTGCAAACGAGTATTATTGAACTTCCAGCTCAAGAAATTCTTATATCGATTTCACTAAGATTCAGATAGTGCTCAATATGATTTATCATAGAAATAATTCACCGACATATTCCATCATCTTTTGGTGACATTATTGTCTACCACTATTCAAACACGGAGTTACAGCTCATACGCATCACATCCGGCTATTATTTAATTCCGAAATCGTAGCTCTTACGCTTCATATTATTTATTTAAAATCGGAGTCTTATTTCATACGCGTCGTATTATTCTATAAATAAATCATCAAAATTATTGCAAAATTCATCCTAACAAGGGTCTATACATTATAATGGATCATATGCTCTCAAATCTTCGAAAATACTATCCATCACTACCGATTAAAATCCTAAAAAGGATTTATCGAGGTAGGCTGGAAAGATTAAGGATGCTAATGAATAAGGGTATCCCACAAGATATCCGATGCTTGATTGAAGCAAAGGTTCGATTATCTGGTGAGGTTTCAATTCCTTCTAAATACATGCCTGGTATGGGTAAAAGTAGTTTTTCAAAGAAACGAGAGCAAAAAGATTAGGAGGATGCTACAAGTGTGCTCGGTGGACATGTGACACTCGATGTAAATCTATGGGGTACTTGTCCAGAAATCGAGAAGATAAAATAGCATTCATTAAGGATGGATTGAGTAAGGAGCCTTTGGATGATATTCAACAGGCTCTTGAGACACATCCTAGTGGACACGTACAAGGTGAGCTAATGGCCTTATGGGCCAAATTCAAAGATCAACAAATGCGTTACAGTCTTGAAAAACTTACTTTAGAAGATCCTGTTTGTAAATTTAGTAGAAAAATTTAGCATAATGATTTTCCCATATTTATGTAAGAAAGCTCGGTGTAATAACAAAGATCAATATATTTCTTTTATTTGTAAATATCGTTTTTCAATTTTAAGATATATATTATTTTTCAATCACTGACAGCTATATGTCATATCACTAAAGAAAAATTTCTGCCTTTTTCTCTTTCATATTTGTCAAAAAGTAAGTAGTGCACTCAATTATTAGTTTTAAAATTTTTCTTTAAATAGAGGATTCATATATCTCTCATGTTGAAAATATAGTGCAAAAGAGAGATAGGAGTAGAGATGGATGTGGAGATTTTAGAATCATCTCATACAAGTCGACTTTTACCTCGCCATATTAAAACCGTATGTATTCTTGGTGGATCTAATCGGTAGGCCATATCCAATATGTGGATATGGCAAACCAACTCGTAAAGAGTTAGGGAGACAAGAAATCAATATACTATACGGAGGAACCAACAACAAACTTTTAGCTAGACTTATAATGGCCGCACAATCATGGGGAATAAGAGTTTCAGTGTAATACCTTTCCATCTAGTTGGATCTAATACTCAATTGGAGCCGCTTCTACCATGGGTCCAAAGCAGATTGGTGCTACAAGCGCAATCCATCCATAACTGCATGATGTATATGATGAATAATAGTGATGCTTTCATTGTTCTTCCAGCGCTACAACACACCGGAGGAAATATTCAATATAACCTCGTTGCACGATTGGAACTTTCATGTCAAACCAATAGGTTTGTTGAATATTAATAATTTCTTTGATGGCTTACTAGCGTTTCTAGATCGAGTGTAAATAATAAGTTTATCTCTCATTCAATGAGAAAAATACTTATTTCTGCTAGTATCATTGATGAACTACTCATCAAATTTCATGCATATGTTCAAGAATATGTGGAAGCCAGTGTCCGTCGGTCACGGATCATCGTGTCAAGCGAAAAAGAAATTCGGATCCTTTAAATATTTCATTATGAATCCTAATGTTGATGGTGGCGAGTTACGAGTATTTATAATCTCAACGCATCCCTCATTTATGGATTCAAGATGTATATTCTTTGCATTTCTATATTTTCGAGTGTTTAATGCCATCTTTTGATATTCTCAATATGTTCCACTTCGATTTGCTTTGTACTTCTTCCGGAGTAATAATAATATCATATTGGCTTTATTCAAATACGTAAATCTAGTGATTAT
The DNA here is from genome assembly GCA_018223645.1 of Jasminum sambac. NCBI lineage: Eukaryota > Viridiplantae > Streptophyta > Magnoliopsida > Lamiales > Oleaceae > Jasminum > Jasminum sambac. The sequence continues at coordinate 21,668,223 of CP073648.1, read as the reverse complement.
GCTTCTTCAAGAGCATTTTATTCTCATATTAATACAATCTCATATCATCGATGAGATTACTTCATATAATTTCTCCATGCGATATATTATCTTTGATTTATCAACATGGGATCTATTGAGCATTTGATTTTCATCTATTTATCCAATGGTGACTTCAAGTACCACTTACTCAATTTTCTCCATTAATATTCGGTATATATGGGGAAGTAATTTTATTCTCATCGTCTACTACTTCGAGAGTATGATTAGAATATTTGATCAACTACTTCTTCTGGAGTAGGATTCGTTATAACCAATCGTGTAGTATAACCCACCACATTGGAAATATGCACACCAATCGTGTGGTATTACCCACCACATTGGAAATATACTCAAACTATAAAGTGCATAAATTTAAATTGCAGAAATTAAATTTCCTCCAATAGGTGGTCGAACCTACCTTATGGGAATTATTGCAATAAATATAAATCTACGGAATTTAAATAGTAAGAATTAAATTGCATAATATTTAACTACTTCTTCAGGAGTAGGATCTGCTTAGTAGAAGGTATTACCCATCACTTAGCATATAAAGTGCAGAAATATATAAAACCTTCCGTTTAGTGACGGTTTGAACCCATCATCAAGTAGGAGGTATTGCAGTAATTAAATTGCAGTAAATAAAGTGCGAGAATTAAATATTGAATCGCTTCTCTACGGGAGCAAATTTGTTCTTCTAGAACAAATACTCATTACTTCTACAAGAGCACACTTATCCTTCTAGAATAAGTACATTATGTAATTGAACTCTTCGGGAGTTAAAATAATATTCCGATCTTTTAACTCAAATGGACTTCAAGCCATTTTATATAATCAATGGATTTAGAATTTCTTCATGAATATTCTATCCATTTTTCACTCGTCAAAATTAGGTCGGTTTACCTAAGGGTAAAATTGTCCATTCCAATTAAATAAAGGTAAAATTGTCAAAAATATTTTATCAATGTTTTACGATTGGAAAATTATCTCCTTTCTACTTCAATTTATCAATATCAAAATATTCAAGGACTATTTTGTAACTTTTTCAAAAGTTAGTGTCTTGATTTGTAAATTTTGAAAGTTTGATAATAACATATTTCAAAACGAGTTATTACCCTGTCAATATTGGTGTCAAATCGAAGCTCTCGTTAAATCGAGTATAATGGAGTCGAGAAAATTTGATTTTGATAATGTATGCTCCTTATATCTCGATAAAAGCAGATGTTATAGTTTAATATATTATTATATTATAAAATCATATGATTTACCTTTTTCCTTTCTCTAATTATTCCATGGATGAGATTTACTTGCAATCCATTTACGTGATCGGAAAATTCTTTGGACTCCATTCTTCCAATTTTGGGATTTTACATCTCCGGCGGGTTGTGTAGAATGAGGAATTGTGGGAGAGGAATATGAACAAAGGAAGTTTGATGATGTATTTGCAAAGAGAGAGTTATTTAGGATTGATGAGGATGAATTAATTCATTCGTAATAATCCAGGTTCGATACTGAAGATCATCTATAAGATCTGTAGAAAGCATACTTCTTTCATATTACTCAAAGGGTTAGAGGCTCTCTTTGATAACGTGTTATAAAAGTATAAAGCAATAGAGAGAATTTAGAGAGAATGAATTCTAAGGAATTCTCGTGAATGAATTTCATTAATAATCTGAAGCGCTATTTATAGGAAAACTTGAATGGCACAATCGTAATTACATAATTTCATCAAGGTATAATAGTCATTCACATATAATAATTACATCTTTTACCAAATTATTCCTCCACCAAATTATTCCTCATAATTCATAACCACCAAATTATTCTCAATTATTCATAACACCTAATAATTATTCTTCAATTATTATTCATAACATATATATATATATATATATATATATCAATAATTTTCTAGTCATGAGGCGGATCATAGCTTCTGATCAGTGAGCGATTTTCTCCTCGTCAGGATTTCAGTTTGAAATCAGAAAATTTTGTTGGATTCATCACGGCGAGGCAGACTCCGGCAATTTGGAAAAAAATTTTGGACAGTGGCGGCCCGTGGTGACGGTCAAAGATCGATCAAAATTTTTGGTTAAAAATTAACCAAAACTTTGACTGATCTTTGACCGTCACCACGCCGCCACTGTCCAAAATTTTTTCTAAATTGCTGAGCTCGCCTCGCCCGATGAATCCAACAAAATTTTCGAATTTCAAACGGAGTTCGGACGAGGAGAATCACCGGACCGTAAGCTACGGTCCGCTTACGATGCCACGAACCTAACACTTCTGATATATATATATAGGAAGGAGAGGGATGACTCCATAGGTCATGGATAACCCTGCAGTGTATATTATTTTTATTATTTTATATATTTAAGAAAAGTGACTAGACTGATTCAAAAGAAAAAAGAAAGGTGACTAGACCATGCATTATCACCATCGCAATCATATTCTACTCAACATCATCCAATGTGCTTAATTAATTAATAGACTAAAGAATTTTCAACGTGAAGAAGCAAGAACCCGTCTTATCAAACAATGCATGATTATGTACTCAAATATAGTAGTACAATTTATTACTGAAAAATTCGGTTATTGTAATACAATAAATTCATGTCTCAAGTTATTACATGATAATAATAATTTTGATCTTACACATCTAATCATCTAATAGAATAATGTCATTACAATCATTCGTTAGATGATATATTTTATTTTATAATTTAAAATAATAATATTTATTATGATTATTTACCGATCATTGCTCATGTACAAATGAGCACTAGTACAAAAATGAGTTTACGTGGCGGTTGTTTTACACTTAGGGTGGCATTTTTTTGATCGCCACCCAAACCAACGACACCCAAAGTCGGCCAAAGGATGGCGGTTGAAAAAACGCCACCCAAAATAGACTTCGGGTGGCGGTTGTTAAAAACAACCGCCACCCTTTATTATTTTTTTTTTAAAAAAAAAAACTTAGGGTGGCGGTTGTTGAACACAACCGCCACCTTAAGTTTTTTTTTTTTTTTTTAAAGCACTTAGGGTGGCGGTTGTTGGACACAACCGCAACCCTAAATTTTAAAAAAAAAAAAAAAAAACACTTAGGGTGGCGGTTCTAGTGCAAAACCGCCACCCAAAGTCCACTTTTTTTTTTAATGATATGAGCGATGGAAAAGGCACGAAATAATTTTTATTCAAAACCAATCACATCCAATTACAACAAAATGAACAATATAAGAACAAAAACACAAAATTATAAGATGAAAAGCTAAAAATTGCGTTTTGAAGCCTTAGATGACCTCAGATCGGCCTGAAACATAGGGTCATAGCGATAGCGGTGAGTGTCGTAGATCTCGTCGCAACGATTCCGGAATGTACTCTTGGGCTGAAAACGGATATCGTATGCAAAAGTTATGGCCATTTAAAGTTTACATGCTCAAAAACTCGAAAAAATTTATATTAACAATTATACAAAAATAAACGAGATTTACATGACCAAAAGATCAAAGAAGCTTACCTTACTTAAATTATGGCACCAATTTGTGAAGAAATTGCACTTAAATCTGATTTCAAACCATGAATATTTGAAGAAATTTCGAAAAATTTTCAAAAGAAGGAAAACTCAGAAGCAGGAATACCAGATCTGATGAGTTGGTGGAATATTTAAAGGGAAATGGTGGCGGTTGTAGCAAAAAACCGCCACCCAAAAGTATTTTAATAATAAAAATAAACGGGTGGCGGTTGTTAGCTTACAACCGCCACCCTATGTACTAAAATTTTTTTTTTTTTAACGTTCGTTTAGGGTGGCGGTTGTGTTGTAACCGCCACCCTATGTACTAATTTTTTTTTTTTTTTTTACATTCATTTAGGGTGGCGGTTGTGTTAACAACCGCCACCCGAAACCAACTTAGGGTGGCGGTTGTTTTACACAACCGCCACCCGTTGTACTAATTTTTTTTTTTTTTTTTACGTTGGTTAAGGGTGGCGGTTGTTAACACAACCGCCACCCGTTGTTCTTTTTTTTTTTTTTTTTAATGTTGGTTTAGGGTGGCGGATTTTTGCTATAACCGCCACCCTTTCTTAATTCCGAGCATCAATGGTGGCGATTTCAATGAAAACGCCACCTAATGTCATTTGTGTATTAATGGAGTTGTCAGCAATTGATTTGTTATTTTAAATGTTAGATTTAAGATGATAGAATTGATGATGTGAAGGTTGTTGGCCTGATCCTTTGGGCTGCTTCGTTAAGTTTCTGTATTAGGGCCTTATTCCACTAGAGTTGTGTGACCCGATCCAGCCCAATTCTCCTAAGGCGGTTAACAGTGATGATCTCCTTTGTCCACGTGGCTTGATCCCGATGGCTGTGAGCTTGTTACATTAATTTATAAAGGTATTTTAATCCAAATTGGGATCATTCTAGCATTTTGTTGATCTCTTCGTCCTCTATCTGTGTTCTTGGCCGATATTTCATCTACCATTTGACAAACCTTCTTTCTTTTCTTACTTGCAGTGTATTTCTGAGTGAAATAGATTAGTAATCGAGTGGATTCTTTGAGTGACTACCTGTAGTGAGGAATTGGTGTATAGTTCCCGATCTGAGTAGATTCTAGAACTAGGGTTTCCTGTGTTTAGGGAGAATTTTTAGATTTAAAGTATTCTTGTGGAGCGAAGCCTTCGTGATTGTGTATTATCACCAGATTTGCTGTGCTAGTAGAATTTGAGTGACATGCACCTTGTGGAGTTCAATGGGGGGTGTAGAATATAGTGTATTCTAAACTCCATGGCCTAACGGCCAAATACAAATCTTTGTGTTCTTTCGTTTAATTTTTACAATTCTCATTTTATTTTGAGTTTAATTTCAGTGTAATCACTAGATCTGAGATTAACTTTTCGATCTTGGCCTAACAGATGACATCTCACTGACAGCTTATAAATAATATCATTTTACAGCTTATGTCATAAAAATTTTCTAAAAGAAATTTATTTTTTATCCTTTATATGCCAAAAGCAATAATTTATGAGTCCATGTCCCAGTCCATGGTGTTTAAAGTGTTACATCTAAAGAAAACACTAACATCATTAAGCTAATATATATTTAATTGTTTAGATATATATTGATTTATTAAACGAGATAATTTAACTGATAAAATTTGAGAATAAACCCAATAAATTATAAATTTAAATCAAGTGATTTGGCCTAAAAGTGATAATAGAATATCATGATGACATTTTCCTTGAACGAATTCTAGTTAGAAAGTCCATACTTTTATCCATGATGTCACGATGATAATCCAAGAAGTCACTAGTGAACGAATTAATTTGGCCAAAGGCCTAAACTTTTCTTACACACAAAGTCATCACAGAGCGTGGCTGGAATAATCTGGTGTGACGCACAATGTGGAATCGACACCACGTGTCTCAATTTTTATAGGTTGCCTTCGTGAGTCAGACACTCAGCGTTTACTTGTCGCAAACACTCAGGAAGCGCCAAATTCAGATGCAACTGACACGTGTCCTACTGTCGACGAGAATCCCGTTGCTCACCCGGTGCCAGACTCTTACGGAGTGTTTGCCTCGCGGTGAAGCTATCAATTTTTCCACGTCATCTGTGCAAAAAAATTTCGGCCCTTGCTCATGAAATTTTTAATAATAACAGCTAAAGCATTCATTTTTGTTTTCTTTCTACACGTATCACATATTTTTATATTTTTATTTTGATCCATATTTATACTCATTTATATTTGTAAAAAAATTTTGTGGGTTAATACAAAAGATATATATAGTCAGTCATGACTCATGATGTTGAGTGTCATATGCAAAATTTGATATTCGGTGCCTATGTTTTCTTTTTTCTTCTTTTTTATGAATTATTATTGCCCCGTTTGCTTCCTCTTTAAAAGTGTTTTAAATATTTTTTTCAACTTTTTTCTCTCTCATAAATCAATCACATTCACATATCTCATCATATCTACAAATCTCAACAACTCATTCTCTCTCCTCTTTTACATTAAAAACCTTTAAAAATCATTATATGTTTATTGCTCCTTTTTGTATTAACAAAAAGAATTTTAAAATGAGGTCCTAAGTCCAAGCCTCACTCTAAGAAAGGACCTACAAACCCAAAACTTTAAAAAGCCCAAAAAAAAATAAAAATGGAAGTAGTATCAAGATAATGACTATGTTTGGCAGACAAAACTGATAACCTATCTAATATCTAAAAAGTTAGCTGTATAAATAGAAGTATTTGATAAAACTAGTTAAAAAAAAAAACTAGCTTAGAAACACAAAATTTCACAAAAAGACATGTTTAAAATAATTTTTTTTAAAAAAATTAAAGAAGTTGAAAAAAAAAAGCCGAAAAGTTCAGGAACTTATTTGAAAAGCTTATGGAAAAAGTTTTTTGAGATAAGTTGTTAACTTTTCAAATAAGTTCTTCAACTAAGTGGAGATCATTTAAGTAAAAGAAATTTATATGATCTGCAAATAAGTCATAAGTCAGCTTATTTCACTTACCAAATATAAGAGCAATATAACTATATTGTGTGTTGTCTAGAATAAGTATTAATTAAAAAGTTAATTTTATAAATAAAAAATATTTTTACTCAGAGGACTTGGAAGTGTGTTAATCAACTATGAAGATTTCCCAAAGATACTTGCAAAATCATGCTTGTGATAACAACATTAAATGCAAAATATATTTGGTAAGTAAGTAATAAAAACTCGTGATTAAAGTCTCTTAATGAAAGCAGATTACCAAAATTAAACAGATACTCTACCAAATATTTACCCTCCACGCGTCCATCTTGTGGCACGTGTTTATTTCAACATTGAAAACTAGAAAAAGTGTTCAAGAAGAAGTCCTTTTTCAGCTGGTCCATCACCTACGCACCCCCACCCCCAAACCCTAACGCATCCAGTGACTTGAGTTAGTCATAAGAATATTCGTTAAATTAAAACCTTGCGTGCGCTAATTTTTAAAAAATTAAAAGTAACTTTCAAGATATAAATAAATTGTTCTTTCATATAATGGATAATTTAATGAAAATAGTACGATCGATACTAATGATGTCAATGAGTCGGGTAGATTTAGAAATTTTAATAATACACACTGTAATAAAAGAAGAAAAATAATTTAACTAAAATTATGTAAATAAAAAAAAATCCCATGTAAAGTTTTAAAGTTTTTCGGGCTGACATGAGCTATAATCCATGCCGGGCCATGCCTATTTGCTTCTCCGAGTAACTTTAGTAAGCTAGGATTTTAAGCGGGTTCAAGATTTGAGCCAAGCTATAAAAATGCCAACGGAGTCGGCTTCGGCTTAGCCGATAATCTATTTTACAATTTACAGAGAAATTCACTGTGAGATAATAATTATCAGGAAAAATACATTCAGAGGAAGTAAAAGTAAAAATTATACAAAACATATATATTCACCCTACTGAATTATATGTAGTGATTAATATTTAATTTAATTAAATAAATTATTAAGTATAATTGAGGGTGATAAATTTATACGAAGCAAAAATACAATTAATGGAATATATTTAAAATATATATAAAGATAAACCTGTAAAATACCAGAACCATGCTAGAAGTACACACATTTTTTGTGTGGTAAAAATAAAACACCACACACTAATAGGGGTATGGGCCCCCCCACATTCGGGGGGATATTTTGGTCTTTTCATATTTTGTGTATTAGCGTGTGGTAGTGGATTTGTGTGTACACCTAGAATTATTCAAAATACCATCACCGCCCCTCGCCACGCAACTGCCAACTCGCCTACCCTAACCTTATATATATACCACACACTTTTCTCAGTTCTTCACTGTCTTACTTCACAACTCCGCACTCTCTCGATCCCTCTCTATCTGCCTTTCCTCTCTCTCTCTCTCTCTCTCTCTCTCGAATCACTCCAGACCCTGAAATTTATCTTTTACCCATTATCGCGAACAATTGATGGCCCTTAAGGCTCTGATGAATTCACAGGCGGCGCCACATATTCCGCCGCCAGCGGCTCTCGGGTGTGAGGAGATTGACTCGAGTTGGACCAAAGGGAAGCGGACAAAGCGTCCTCGCTACGACGTCGTTTCGAGTCATACTGACGATGATGAATTTCTAGCCCATAGCCTCATGTTGCTCTCCCGCGGCGGCGACCTCCGCGAAGCCGCCGCCAACGGTAATTGCGCCACCGCTGAAATTAACATTGAAAACAAGCCTGATTTGACGGCTATTAAAGGAGAGAAGGAGGAGAAAATAGCGAAGTCTTCTTCTCCGCCGTCGACGGTGGAGGTTAAAAGTTCTTATAAGTGTAGTGTTTGTGGAAAAGCGTTTCCGTCGTATCAAGCGTTAGGTGGACACAAAGCAAGCCATGGAATTAGGAACTCATCCTCCACCGCCGCCGCCGCAACAAAAGACGGTCAAATCTCGCCGTCGAACTCCACAGTCACCGCCTCTAATACGACGCCGCTCAATCTAACCGGTAGACTCCACAAGTGCTCCATCTGCCACAAAGAGTTCCCCACCGGCCAAGCTTTGGGCGGACATAAACGATGCCACTACGAAGGCGTAATCGGCGGCGGTAATAAGAGCAGCATAACCTCCTCCGACGGCGGCACCGCCGCACGGAGCCAAAGCCAGAGCGGCGGCCATGAAGCGAGCAAAATCGTACGTCACTTCGACCTGAATATGCCGGCGTTGCCGGAAATTGGCCTGGAATTGGTTCTTTACCCACCGGAAGAGAAAAGTCAATGCGAAGACGAAGTAGAAAGTCCCATGCCCTTGTCCTCCAAGAAACCGCGTTTGTTTCATTGAACAGTATCACAGAAGGACTGATTAAAGAATATTATTATAATTACTTGATTTCTTTTTATTTTTATACTTTCTTTTATGAAAATATTATTGATTCACACTAGTAACTAGTAACTAGTAATTACTTAATTGATTTGATGTACAGAGCACAGATCATAGTAGGAGCTTTCTGTTAATCGATTCTTTTATTCATGGTGTTATGTTAAATAATCGAAATTGCCACATTTAATTTTGTGTTATTCCAATGTTCATGCGAGTAAATGTGTATAAATTCCAATTAATAGTCGAGATCTAATGTTTAAATTTATGTAGATCGCAGCTATTTTAATTTGATTGGAATAACCAAATGAATATATACTGTAGTATTAAAAATAATAATTTATCGATAGATATTGGGAAAAAATTTGAGTTACTATACAAAATTATAGAAAATTAAATTACTAGGAAATGGGTATAAACGTTGAATTTGTACAATTTGCAGCGTACCCAATTTGGATTACAATTGTAGCTAGGGGGAATTTCTCAAAGTCTTCACGCGGTCTTCAAGAAAGAACCAAATTAACACTTGTTGATGAATTAAAAATAAATAAATAAATAATTCTGGAATAATACTGAGTAATTTATTGGATGAAGCATCTTTTTAAACAAGTTTTTCGAATTGTTAATTGATTATTCCCACATTATCTGTATGTGAGAACACATGGCATGGAGAGTTAGGAAGGAAGTAATTGAAAGTTGAAACTTTTGGAGGAGTGCTAAGTTCTTACGTAAGAGAGATCTGATCTAAATAGTAGTTACTTTCACAACAAGTAATTCGGCAAGTCATCAACAATTTTCCCTCTTTTGCCTTTTTCCCCTAATAAACGAGGTGTACACCTCCGGGATAAAATGGTGTTTGGTATGGTTTTATACTAGAGAATTATTGTACACTTGTACTAATTAATTGTATATATCTAGCATTCTTTCCTTTTTTTTTTTTTTTTTTTTAGTGCGCGTGAGTGTGCCTGCGTGTAACCCAGCGGGGATTAGTTAGGTTTTTGTTGAAGCAATAGGAATGTTGATTTGTGGTTAAAAAAATTGAGATAAATCATGAACGTCTATGTTTTATTTTCATCAGAAATTATCTGTTGTCAATATATCATGCCAACAATCCCATTGTGTGTGTGGGGGATGTGGGACCCATGAGCGCTCCCGCGTCGGTGGCGATTATATATTATTAAATCTCACTTAACGCGTGGATTTAAAAAATTTCCGTTGACGTGGCACCTCACAAGGCCTTGCCACGTCACTATTGGCGATTTATCGCAATGTGTTAACAACAGATCATTGGCGTTATTTTCATAATCTGTGGCAAAAATCTTAGATATATAGGTTTATCCTTATTATGTGTGTATAGTGTCTCGTTAAATCAAAACAACAAGTATTATTCATTTACTACATATATCTTTCTTTATCCCTAGCAGTCCCATCAATCCACAAGTAGACCGAAATATATAAATTCAATGATGTGAGACGTTTTGATTGAACATGACAATCAAGAAAATAAAAGCCCGATTTTAAAAAATAATGAATAGCAAAAGCGTGATTTTAAAAAATCTGTGAATAAAAAGTAAATAATGTAGAAATATAAAAATTTAATATCCCCGCTCACACAGTGCAATGCCTCTATCTACGCGGGGATGGGTTCCATAGTGGGACCCACCCTACACAGAGAGTAGTGCAGTGCTCTCCTTGGATAGAATAGCATTTTCATAACAATGTGTACCCATGTAGGTATTCAATTCTTTTGGTCTAATCTGTAAGACGAATGGTGTTGTATTAAATTTGGATTTGTAGGAATTTTAATAAACTTAAATTGAATGACTTTCATGGAATATAATTGACTTTTATTAATTTTTGATAGACTTCTACGGATTTTCACAGAATCTATAAAAATTTTCAATGGATTTAGAATGATTTTTATTTCAAAACTTTTACTGGATTTCTTTAAAATTCATTTGATAATATAAATTTTCGTTTCATAAAATGAATATTATTAAATTTATTGAGTTACTTAGAACATCATTTAATTATTTTGTGAATTGCTACTTGTACAAATAAATTATCAATATACATAATAATAAATTACATTTCTCATGTCGATGCAATAGGTTTTAGAAGACAAATCTATATATATATAAAAGCAGCATTTTTTCCCTCCAAAACGCATTCCTAATTTTTTCCCTGATATTGAATTTGCCTAATATAAACTTCTATCTATATATAGAATAATTTATATATATAGAAAATAAGGTTTTTTTTTCTTATTATATTTTTTATTGTCGTAAACCCGTTTCCCCGCTTAAAATAAACTCACTTTTTATTTTTTCTTTCCTAATCCATATCCAACTCTCTTTTATTTTTTCCCTAATATATTAATATTAATGTATAGAGATTTTATTTAATTATTTCTATCATACTTTACCCCATCTCATAATATCTAAATATTCACTCTATCATTTCCTCTCTTTTTTTTCTACGTATAAAACATAACAATTTGTGATTCTATTTTGCTCGACTTGATGAGACCTTTAAAACAAGTATACTATCAATATATAAATTTTTATTTTTAAAAAAAATTAAAATTTACCTCAAATATATAAATTAGTACCCAACTTAAATATAAATTGATATTAATATAGATTAATAACTATTGATGCAATAAGATTAAAAAATTTTGATAATTTGTTACGACACTTAATTGATGTTTGTGCGTAAAATTCAAATATAATAAGATATTTCATTATTTTGCACTTTAACGTCCAAACTTCAATAACAAATTACAAATTTAATTTGTTACCTCATTAGCTTATGTTATTATTAGTTGTAATTTAATTTATTGGGAAAAGTATTATATATTTCTCTTTCAAATATTACAAATTTGAATTTTTGTTCAATTTTTTCTATCAAATCTTCAATTAATATACATTTATGTGTCGAACAATATAAAGGTGTTCCGAGAATTGGAATGAATTTTTAACTGATTTTTTCCATAATTTTGGTATTTAAAAATAAAATTATTTAAAATTAATAGTTTTTACTAAGATTTAATTTTTATGCCATAAAAAATTACCATTGATTAAATTTTTGGATAAAAATTCAAAATAAAGGTTTAACATTAAAATTAAAAAATAGGATCAGAAATAATTAATTATTTTTGTAAATAATTAACTAAGAAACAAAAAATAATTAAAATTAACAATCCTACTAAGATTCAATTTTTTTTACACTACAAAATTACGATTCATTAAAGTTTTACACAAAAATTAAAAAAAATTACCAGCAGCTGGCTAAAGTTTGAGACAAAATTCACCATTATGATCCCCAATGGGTACTAAAAAATTTAAAAATTAGGTTGGACCCAATAATTAATTTTAGAAACAATCAATTATTTTTATAAATAATAAGGTAAAGAACAAAAGTTAATTAAAATTAGCGATTTCTATAAAATTTAATTTTTTGTGTGATGAAAAATTAAAATTTATTAAATTTTTACATAAAAATTAAAATAAATATGTAACATGAAAATTAAAAACTTAGCTTGGGCCTTTTATTAATTTTACAAAGAATTTATTATTTTTAAAAATAATAATTAGCTAATGAATGAAAATTAATTAAAATTAGTGATTTCACTAAAATTTAATTTTGATGGGATAAAAAATTACAATTTATTTAATTTTTAAGTACAATATTAAAATAAATGTATAAGTTCAATTTATTGAATATATATTTATATCTTTTAAATTCCAAGATATCTTTTCAATTGTAAGATATTTTTTAAATTGGATTCATATAATTCTTAAAATTATGGCTATCAAACCAATTATTTTGGAACTAATTATTTCTTAGAAATAATTAAATTAAATACAAAAATTTACTATGATTATTTAAACTATTATTAATTAAAACAATAAATTCTATTGCCAATATTTAATTTAGCGAGACATGGGTTTAGTGGGCAAAGATTGATAAAAATTAATTACATTGTTAAAAGGAAAAATATAATTAATTTAAAAAATGCAAGAAATCATTAAATTGCTGGGGGGTTTTTTAAAAAATGAAAAAAAAAACCTTTAAATTGTAATATATCTTTTAAATTACAAGATTTTTTCAAAATTAAATTCATACAATTCTTAAAAGTGATGATATTAAAATAGTTATTTTATAAATAATTAATTCCTTTCATAAATAATTAGCTAAAAATAATAATTAGTTAAAACGAATTCTATTACAATTAATTAAAATTAATACTATTACAATTATAATTAATTAAAATTAATACTACTGTTAAGATTTAATTGGACTTGGTTTTAGTAGGTGAAAATTGACATGGCTTCGTTGGACGAAAATTAATAAAAATTAATTATATTTCCAAAACAGAAAAATGACATTAATTAAAAAATAAATAACGATTAAAATTAATTAGAATGCCATTGTAGACTAGATTTTTCCTAATTTTCCTAAAATAGAAACATAACTTTATTTCAAAAAAATGAAAAATAATTAAAATTAATTACATTGCTATATGAAAGAAAAATATGCTTACGAAATTAATTTATCTTTTTATGTATTTTAACATAAAGTTAAGTTAACACCTATAAGATTTTTTATTCTTAGAATTGGGGTATTACATCTTATTGTAAAGCAAGTCGGCCGATATTAAAATGATTATCACAGAAATAATGAATTCTTTTCATAAATAATTAGCTAAAAATAAAAATTAATTAAAAATAAATATATTACGATTAATTAAAATTAATAATATTGTTACAATTTAATTGGATTTGGTTTCAATTGGCAAAAATTGACACAATTTCGTTGGAAAAAAATTAATCAAAATTAATTATATTGTTAAAACCGAAATATAACATTAATGAAAAGATAAATAATAATTATAATTAGTTACATTTCCATGGTTGGCTAGATTTTCCCTACAAATGAAAGATATCTTTTTACATGCAAGATATCTTTTTAATTGTAAAATATCTTTAAAATTATATTCATACAATTCTTAAAATTGTGGTTAAAATACTAATTATTTAGAAATAATAAATTATTTCTATAAAGAATTAGCTAAAAACAAGATTTTATTAGAATTAATTATACTACAATTAATTAACGTCTATAAGATCTTGGATTCTTACAATTGGGGCATTATATCTTATTCTAAAGTAATTCGAGTGATCATTAGTCCCTAATTAACTTTATTTATTTTTTCAGTATCATTTTTTTTTGAAAATATGCTTTTTTTTCTCCTCATATGTTTTTGTACTTTCTATTATATTTCTTTTGAGTTGCAGTTGACGACAAAATACTAATATTTTTTTTGTATAATTACGGGTGTTTCAAAGGATCTGCTCCATTTTTTTTTCTTTTTTAAGTAACAAGCTCCAAAAATAGGTATTCAAATAGTAATGATTTTTTATTTTGATACTTCTCGAACCAACAATTATATAATAATTTTTGGTTTAGTATATCGCTTTCACTGGGGAATAAATCTAAGAATTCTTATTAAACAATTGGCTATCACCTCAATCAATTATTGAAATTATAAGACTCAATTAGAATATTTTAATTGGCTTTCAACTATATTAAATATTTATCTAAATTTCTGTCTCCTAAATAAATATTAAGAATCCTACTTACTTTAATTATTTATTTTATACTGAATTTTCCCTGTTGATGTTTTATTTTATTTTTAAGTATAATCAGTTAGAAGTATTAATCACATATATTTCAATTTATTTGTCTTATCCAAATTACTTTAAATGTTATATCAAATCATTCAATATTTAATATGTCGAATATGTTAAATTAGTAAGTCTATACCTAATATGTTAATATATGTGTTTAATATATTTAGAATGTATTTATTAAAGAAATAAAATGTCGAAACAAAAGTTTTTGATTAAACTATCAAGGTGGCGCATTGACACAGATGAGAATTTTCTAGCGGGGTGGGGACGGGGACGGAGACGGGGCATGGAAGTTTGTAATTCTTATATCATCTGCGTTCAGCCCAGAGTAAATGAGGATGGATCGGAACGAGGATAAGTATTTCCCAGCGTGGCAAGAACATTTTAGGGTATGTCGGACTGTACTGACTACATTGTTGTTTTTATAATATATCGTTATACTGATTATATTTCATAATTAAAATTTAAAAATCATTATTTACATATTAATTATTAATAACATACATCATACTGATGTATGATAATTAATATCTCTCAAAATTTATAATTGCATATAATAAAATGTAAAATAATTTTAAAGAAAAAATTATGAGCTTTTCGAATTTTATTAGAGTTATTTTAGTATGGTTATTTTAATAACTATAACATTTAATGTCATTTTATTTTGGGTTTATATAAGTAGATTAATCTTACAATGAGCAAAATGTAATCTACTATGATAATTGCTGCCACAAATTATCATCTCATGCAAAGTACAGGTGTAAATGCTAATTAAGTTACTATTCTATTGAGAATAGTAAATTAAGTTGTGTGAATTTTCGTGAGTTGCTCTTTACATATTTGTACGATGGATTAGTATGAAATATAGGGGAAATTCTATCGAAATTTTTATAGAATTGTTTCAAGTTAAATTCTTTAAGTTTATTGTTGTAACTCATTCTTTATTTTAATTATTTTTTAGATTTTATGTTAATATTATTAACATCTATCAATAACGTTATTAGTTGAAAATTTTATCCCCCGTGCAACGCACGAGTGAAACAGCTAGTAAATTGAATAAAGTAAAGAACTTTTTTTTAAAAATTAAATAATGAACTTTGATTCCCAAATATGCATTTAATTTTCTAAAAATAGGATTCTTTTGCATTTTAAAATTATAGCTGAGATTCTTCCTACAGTACATATTTGGTTTATTTTTTCTTTACTTTATTCATTTTTATTTTTACTTTTTAAAATTAGGACAAAATTGTCATTTTATAAGATTTTACAAGTGGAAATTGATGTAAAAGATGTTCAATGCAATGAAATTGTATATTTGAGGACGGAAATATCAAGAACTCAAGATTTTAGAAGTAAAGATAATTTACATTGCATAAGTGAAACACAGGGCGTTTTGGGCCAATTACCCAATCATTAAAGTGTACGCTAAAATGAAAATGAACTGCTGACGCAAAGAATCCATAAAGAAAGTTGATTTTAAGTTACTCCTTGAATCACTATTCAAAAAAAAGGTACTCTTTAAGCGTATGTTCTTCTACACATTTTTATATATTTTTTTCAACTTCATTTATTCTCTCACTTATTTCACATTCACATATCACGTGGGCAATTCTGATCTGGTACCATCACTTGCACCATAATACAAAACCATCATCCTATGTGGCAATGAGGTGGCGGCTGCAACATCCTTTTTTATTTGGAGAACAACAAGAGGTCAACAGCCGGTGCCGTTTTTAAATGTATGCTTGAACAGTAGGGACCCGTGTGCAAAAAGAAGAAACAAAAACCCCCCAAATTGAAATCTGAGTTCACATATCAGCCCTAATTGGAAAAGGAACTCACGAGCACCCGCTTCCTCTCTTCTCTGCCAAATCGACGTCGCCCTCCATCACCGCCGACCGCCACCGCCGACCACCGTGCCGTTGAAAACACATTACTTCGTTTGTCACGCAGCCTATAAATTCAAATAGGTACGTGACTTATGTCTTGGGTTTGAAACGGCATTCAGTTATTCTTCTTGCTTGCAGATCGAATTTCTTTGCTTTTAGCAAATTAGTTGTTACCTTAGGGAATTTCAGGCCACCACCTTAGTTCTATGTTGGGACCTACCTTTTTTTTTTTTTTTTTTCGAAATCTGAAATCTGAAAGGAAAAATTGTAGTTTTAGCAATGGTACCCAGCTGCTATTCTGACTTCGTGGTGCTCTTTTTTATTCCGTTTTAAACCTATGAGTCTCGTTTGATGGGTGTATATTGGTTAACCTCTACATGATTGGCATTTACTAGTTTCATTGATTCGTTGAGAAAAAGAAATTGAAGACCCGTTGCAGTCCGTATAACAGTTTGAGAAGAGCTCGTTTTCATATTATCTAACTTCAAGTTTGTTAATCCCGTCAAATTATTTATTTATTTCATTTTGGTTGTAATGTTTTCTCGTTTGCTACAGTTTTCGATCAACATAAGGGTGCAGTTGTCCCACCTTTAACATGCTACAACTCACTAGCGAGGCAATGCATGAGAAGTTGGATTGTGATGATAAATCCTCCCCGATGCTTCGTCCAAGAAGAAGAAGAGGACAAGAACGAAGACGAAGAACCAAATCAAACCATTCCAGGTTATAGGCATTCATCATATATTGGAAATTGTATCATTTATCAATTTTTTTGTATTTGTATGAACAGTAGTCAATGGCGAAACAAACAATTTTTGTATGAGCATTTGTATCAACATTTATTTAAGAAAAAGAATCCACTAATTTATTTTCTGTAGATATGTGGGGATTTTGTTAGTTTTTTTATCTACTCCAATTGGATTGATTGAGGTGGAACTTGAGTCGTGTTTTTATAATTTCCTAACTACGAATGGGAAAAGGAATTTGTTAAAACCCATATTGAAACTTTTGGTATGTTGCACTATCATTCCAAAGGAAAGTGGAACTGCTTATATGTACAACAAGGAATTTGTGTTGGAAAAAATGATATGTATAAATTGTCATCACTCTAACCCGAACATGAAGCTGATATATATATTTTTTTCTTTCCACAGTGACAGACTTAACAAAAGATGCTATCAGATACTTTCCCAATGTTCCATTCGATGATGTACCAACTGTTGGGAAAACATTTATTTCTTGGGAGGAGGCATTTGATTTCTACAATAATTATGCGAGAATAGCTGGGTTTAGCACTCGCAAGCACACTAGCAGCTTAAGTAAAGACGGTACGGGTTATCGATCGAGAACATTTACCTGCTCTAGACAAGGGAAGACTAACTTGAACTATCAAATGAAAGAGAAACATAAAAAACAGCGCTCTGGAGAACGAAAACGGGGACGTACAAGATGCCTTTGTTTGGCTAGCTTGACCGTGAAAAGGGTCAAAAATGGGAACACATGGACAAGCCAGATTTGTGGTTGAAGCATACCACCCACTTACCAGCCCAGTGGAAAGTTGGGTTTTGCCTTCCACGTTAAAGGTGACACCGGCTCAAAAGAGTCTTCTCGATCAGTTGTCACAGGCCAACATTCGCACATGCCAGCAGCTTCGGTTGTTCGAGGTCCAACATGGCGGTCCTTCTTCGGTTGGTTGTCAAGAACGGGATATTCGGAATGTGGAGAGAGATAAGAGGCGAGAGAAGTTGGGACATGATGCCGATACCCTTGTGAAATATTTTGAGTGCGAGAAAGAGGCAGATGAGAACTATTACTACAAAGATCGTAGACCGAGGAGGTCTTCGATCGCCGCTGGGTCGACTACCCTCACGAGTGCCTATGCATACTTCGGGTGATGTTGTCATGTCTTTGACACAACCTACAACACAAACACACATACTTCAGATGATTTTGGCTCCTTTTCAGGTGTAAACCACCACAGTGCACAGCCTTTCGATGCGGGTTGCTCAAGAATGAGGAAGGACTCATTCATCCTGGTTGTTCTCTCGCCTACGAGCCATGCCAACCGGAGTTCCCCCGAAAGTGATCATTACTGACCAGGATCTTGCAATTGGAGGGGCAATTGCTATGGTATCTTCTGTCCCTAACCATGATCTAACCATGATTAAATGCAAATTACAAAATTGTATGTGACGTGTATGCTAATGAATTGTTTGTTTTAGGTGTTCCCTCCGTCTGTGCATCGATTGTGCTTATGGCACATTGCAAACAAGTTTTCTGAGAAGCTAGGTCCAATGCTTTACTTGATTACTATGGTGTTCTATCGTGCATTGTCTACAAAATTTCTCCGAGACACCCGACGAGTTTGAGAAGAAATGGGATAATTTGATGAACACTACCCCATTGGGGACGAATGAATGGCTGCATAGCGTATATGCTATACGGGATCGATGGGTACCTGCTTATGTTAAACACTTGTTTGCGGCCGGGATGACGAGTAGTCAACGGATTGAGTCTCATCATTCATTCTTGAAAATATATGTGGTGAGAAAGAATTCACTTTCGGACTTCATGGTGCAGTTTAAACATGCACTGCGCCACCAGAGGCATTTGGAAGTGCATGCAGATCACATCGACAAATCACAAGTGCCTGTGTTATTGACCAATCATCATGTAGAGGACCAGATGCGGAGTGTGTACACAAAGACAATGTTTTTGCTATTCCAGGAAGAACTAGTACATAGCTCATCTTATGATTACGAGAAGATCTCTTCTACGGAAGATGCCAAAGTTTACCGGCTATCAAGGTTTGACGTGTCACAGATCGGGCACGACATGTCACTTGGAAAACTGGGTCTGATATCATCATCACCTGCAGCTGCAAACTTATGGAGTTTAGTGGATATTTGTGTCGCCACATAATCGTATGTCAGATAGGAAGGGATTAGGATCATACCTGATCATTACATTCTTAATAGGTGGGGTAAGCAGGCGAAATCAATTCCCGTGTTTGATTCCAATCCGCAAACTTTAGCTATAGAGTCATCTGATTCTGCCCGGCTGAAAATGATTACCGAATTTGTGAGCTTGGCGAATGATGTTTCTACATTCCCTGATGTTAGAATTTTGTCATGCAACGATTTAAAGAACTTAGAAGGCAAAGTATGGAGATGATGGCTAGAATGGGACCTGAATGCAAATAGCTTAAAGTGGTAATATTTTCTACCCTTGTTATCTTCTATTTGACATATCTAAGCTTACTTTCTAAATTTAGACATATGCATGCGTATATTTTAAATTTATGTATTTAAAATACATATGCAAATTTTATTGTATTTTATTTTTTTTTTGTTTGATGATTTTGCTATGTCAACTTCTATTTTAGTGCAACCAGAGGGCATGACTGTTGAGGAGGAGATGAGTATTCAAGACCCGGTGTTAGTGCGTGCCAAGGGCTCCAGTAAACGCCAAATCATCAAAGGAAAAGGCGATCAGCCAACTTGGAAGAAAGTGCAGACGTCGATGTCGTCGACCCGGTCATAATGCAAAAACTTGTCCCGAGAATAATCAAAGGTATGTCATACTCTTTCGCATAAAATTAACTAGTAATGTATTGTTGGTGTGAGAACATGCAGTGTTAGGAGATAGGATTTCAATGATTGGAGTGTGGATTACATATAAAATGCTAGTTTTTAGATAGTAATTATTATTTTTAAATTTCTTTTCAGAACAATGTTGCTCAACGAAGATTATCGTCCAGATATGTCGAATGTGAACGATGGGGATCGTGATGTGACAAGAGTTGATACGTTTATCTCCCAGGGGGCTGATAATTACTGTTTACCCATTCACAGTACCGGACGAAGATTTCTTGCAGTAGTCTTTTTATATTTTGGCAATATCTAAGCTAATGAACTTGTTATATGTCTTTTAATCGACAAGGAAACTAAGTATGCTTTCAAGTCATTTCGATTTCTATATCGTGTTGCAATATCTTAATAGAAACAGCCAGCATCTGTTGCATTCCCTTAGAAGATGACTAACTCAGGTAGGATTAATTTGTTCCAACTCATCCTATGTTATGCTGTTTACGGCTGCCTTCTTTGAATTTGTTAATCATATAAACATGAGTTCGCTTAGAGTAACACATGAGTTTCCTCGCATGGTTGAATGCCACCACCACCACTTCAACTTACATTGTTTGAATGCAAATTAACAAAAACATCATCCATTTCAAGGCATAGGAACTCAAATTCATTGAGTTAACATGTTTTGACAACATAGATAGAAACACTAACACAACAATACAACCCTGACAGTAAGGATACAACAACAAAAGACATTAGCAAGTTCACAAACTAAACTACAATATTGAACAACACGACGGTAGCTTGTCCAGCTTGTCCAACCTCTCAAGGTTGTCAAGTTTGTCCAATTTATCGAGTTTGTCGAGTTTCTCAGCAATGCGCGCAAGCAAGTAATGATCCTCAAAGCAAGCATTACTCGTTGTCTTCATTGAAATATGGGTACTTGATGCAGGCTCATGCTCAGTGGCTTGAATGTTACCCATCGCCTCGTCAACCCAAACGAATCCCGTGCACGGCATCCCATCCTATAGAAGGACAAGTACGCAAAAACTAGTAAAGCTGCCCCACCATTATTAGAATTATTCGAACGAAACACACTACTTAAAAATGAAAATATAACACGATTAAACTTATCTTTTACACATCATCAAATGAATGAATAAATAAATGGTATACTTAGCTATTTTAAACTTATCTTTTACCTTCATGTTCACACATCTCCAGAAATCACGATTGGGGTTGAGCTCGGTACGCGAAGTCTTAAGCACCATCGCTGCACCGCATCGACATCTTCGTGGCGGGTGCACGTTATTCGAACTTGAGGATGCCATTAGTAGAGTACCTACATAGAATGGTGTTAAATCTAAACTATTGACAATAGTATACACAATTGTTGGAATTCTAGTACCACAGTAAACAGGACAAGACACCAAAACATTGGATCTTTCAACAACTAACCCTTCTCCTTTTAATAACGATGACTGAATCCATAAACTGTTAAAGTGATTCCATATGATATATTAAAGATTTCCAACCAATCAATGAAACTAGTAAATGCCAAAGCAAGAGGTTAACCAAAATACACCCATCAATGAAACTCATAGGTTCACAGCCTAAACAAGTTAATATTTCAAAAGAAAAAAAAAAGAGGAAAACAAAGTCAGAAAACGCAACGGATCTTCAATTTCTTTTTCCCATTAACCAATATACACCCATCAAACGAGACTCATAGGTTTAAAACGGAATAAAAAAGAGCACCACGAAGTCAGAATAGCAAATGGTACCATTGTTAAACTACAATTTTTTCCTTTCGTATTTCGATTTCAAAAAAAAAAAAAGGTAGGTCCCAACACAGAACTAAGGTGGTGGCCTGAAATTCCCTAAGGTAACAACTAATTTGCTAAAAGCAAAGAAATTGACCGCAAGCAAGAATAATCAATGTCCGCTTCAAACCTAAGACATACAAGTCACGCATCTATTTGAATTTATAGGTAGGCGGACAAACGAAGTAATGTGTTTTCAACGGCACTGGTCGGCTGGCCGACTCGTGATGGAGGGCGACGCGATTTGGCAGAGAAGAGAGGAAGCGGTGCTCGTGAGTTCCTTTTCCAATTAGGGGCTGATATGTGAACTGCATTTCAATTTGGGGGTTTTTGTTTCTTCTTTTGCACACGTCCCTACTGCTCAAGCATACATTTAAAAACTAAGACCTAGCTGACCTCTTGTTGTTCTCCAAATAAAAAGGATGTTGCAGCCGCCACCTCATTGCCACATAGGATGATGGTTTTGTATTATGGTGCAAGTGATGGTACCAGATCAGAATTGATCACGTGGGACCTACCTGTATTACACAAATCTCCACCATTTGCTCGTATTCTTCTACATAATTTTACATATTTTTATACATTCTTTTTAACCCCACTAATTCTCTCTCCTATTTCACATCCACATATCTCGTGAGACCTACCTGTACTATAGAAATCTTCACCATTCAACTCCACTCATTCTCTCTCATATATCATATAAAAACATATAAAAATCTATTTTTACACACATCATAACACTCACTGAATCTCACTCATTTCCTGTCAAATATCACATAAAAACTTATTTTTACGCGCATCCTAACAACTGCTGAATCACAAGTGGCAAGTTGCCACAAAATCATCAAGCCATTTACTTATTTATTTATTTATTTTAATAAAATGCCTACATTCTCAAAGTTATCACGTCAAATGGTGAATTTGTGTCATGAATGCACGTCTTCTATCTTAATTTCTATTTCTTTGTCTATCATATTAAATGCAAATAATTTAAATTATTAAATTAATACAATTATTAGTTGTGTATGCAGTGCACTTTAATTGATCGGAACCTCTTAATTAAGTGACTGAAATTGAAATAGCAACGTAACTCTGGTCCAAAGAATTTCATTTGATTTTAAGTTACTCCTCGAATCACAAGTGTCAAGTTGCCGCAAAATCTTCAAGTCATTTACTTTATTTATTTTTCTAAAATTCCTATATCCTCAAAGT
Organism: Jasminum sambac; assembly: GCA_018223645.1. NCBI lineage: Eukaryota > Viridiplantae > Streptophyta > Magnoliopsida > Lamiales > Oleaceae > Jasminum > Jasminum sambac. Next base: position 21,645,146 of record CP073648.1, on the reverse strand, counting down.
TATCACATAAAATGGTGAATTTGTGTCACAAGTACTCCATATCTTCTGTTTCAATTTTCATCTCTTTAACTATCAAATTTAATCAAAATCTTTATTATTGAATTAATAAAATTGATTATATATATATATATATATATATATATATATATATATATAGACTATTTTAATTGAACAGTAAATCCGAAGCTGTCAAAATTGAGATGGCAGCGCTGGTTTCACTGTCCTTTAGCTATGCTCCACAGAGGTACTGAAACCACATGAGTAAGATCAAATAAGTGTGCCTTTTCTATCAAGCATCCTAAATATCTCCAAAGCAAAGTAACAAAAAAGGGCTATAACGTTTGCTGAAGTAAAAGAAACATCTTCTTTGCCCCACAAGCTAATAGGCAAAACTTGGAAGTTAACACTCAATGCCTAATATAAATCATGAACTATGCAACATTCCTATAAACACACAAACATATACAACCAAGAAATTCAGTTATGAAAATCTTATTCACCATCCTAGTTCTAGCATTGATCTCGCGTAAGTCTCATCAATACCCGTGCGACGAGAACGACCCCAACACGAGCACCTTTGTCTTTTGCAACACAACTTTGTCATACGAAAATCGAGCCAGGGATCTAGTTTCGCGCTTAAATCTCACCGAAAAGGTCATACAATTGGTCAACACAGCTAAAGGCATACCGAGGCTCGGTATTCCGGACTATGAGTGGTGGTCGGAGGCCCTTCACGGAGTATCCAACACAGGGCCCGGTGTGCATTTCAATGCCACAGTGCCCGGTGCTACTAGTTTTCCGCCGTCATTCTTTCGGCGGCAAGTTTCAACTCTTCGCTTTGGTATGTTATGGGACAAGTGGTGTCGACCGAGGCTCGAGCAATGTACAATGTGGGATTGGCTGGGTTGACTTTTTGGAGTCCTAATGTTAATGTTTTCCGCGATCCTAGGTGGGGCCGGGGGCAAGAGACTCCTGGGGAGGACCCACTTGTGGTTTCGCAATATGGCGTTAGTTATGTTCGGGGTTTGCAAGAAGTGGAAAATTCAAGTAGTGAAAGGCTTAAGGTTTCGACTTGTTGTAAGCATTATACGGCGTATGATCTCGATAATTGGAAAGGCGTTGATCGATTTCACTTCGATGCGAAGGTAGGCATATGTATCCCCCATGTTGTACAAGTGGATGTACAATATGACAACATCGTTAGTAGACTCATGACGCTTAGTGTAATGCAATTAGGGTAAGAATGGATTTTTAAGTTATCTACGTTTGCTTATTCTTATGTTTGTTAATCTCTAATTTCTCATTTTTAGGTAACACCGCAAGATTTGGAGGATACATTTCAACCACCATTTAGGAGTTGTGTAGAGGAGGGGCATGTGAGTAGTGTAATGTGTTCATACAACAGGGTGAATGGAGTACCCACTTGTGCTGATCCAAATCTTCTTAAAGGAGTAATCAGAGGGAAATGGGGCTTAGATGGGTAAATTTCTTTCCATTAAGTAAAGTCGAGCTCGACTAGTGTAAAAGATGCTCTTAATTTTGTGTGTGCACGTATAATGCTGCAATATAATTGTACAATGCAGATATATTGCCTCGGATTGCGACTCTATTGAGGTTTATTATGACTCAATTCATTATACTGCGACACCTGAAGATGCTGTTGCTGTTGCCCTTAAAGCAGGTATTCAAAAACAGTTTTCGTTTGGTTTGTTTGGAAACTAACTATGAATGACGAAATTATAATTTTAATTACACATTGTCATGTAGGTTTGAATATGAATTGCGGAGATTTTCTAAGCAAATATACGGAGAATGCTGTGAAATTAAGCAAGATTGATGAATCAACGGTAGATCAAGCCCTCATATACAACTACATAGTGCTAATGAGACTCGGCTACTTCGATGGAGACCCAAAAAAACTTCCGTTTGGACAATTGGGACCGTCCGATATATGCACCGAAGATCACAAATTGCTAGGTATTGAAGCAGCAAAGCAAGGGATAGTATTGCTAGAAAACAATGGGATCCTTCCTTTGTCCCAAAATGAGACAAAGAAATTTGCCATTATAGGTCCCAATGCTAATGCAACCTCAACAATGCTAAGTATATACGCTGGCGTACCGTGTGGTTTTACTACTCCGTTACAAGGATTGCTAAATTACGTGCCATCCATCACGTACGAGGCAGGATGCCTTGATGTTGCTTGCACCAATAACAGCCAAATCGAAGCCGCAACTAAGGCGGCAGCTGCGTCTGATGTTGTGATACTCGTGGTCGGGCTCGACCAGTCTATCGAGAGAGAAGGGCTCGATAGAGTGAACTTGACCTTGCCAGGATTTCAAGAGAAGCTCGTAAACGATGTCGCCAACTCAACTAATGGATCTGTCGTACTCGTCGTCATGTCATCAAGCCCTATCGACATTTCTTTCGTGAAAACATATAGTAACATCGGGGCGATTCTTTGGGTCGGTTATCCCGGTCAAGATGGAGGCTCTGCCATAGCTCAAGTCCTATTCGGAGACCATAATCCAGGTGGGAGGTCCCCTTTTACTTGGTACCCACAAGAATATGTAGATCAAGTGCCAATGAGTGACATGAACATGAGGGCTAATGCCTCAAGAAACTACCCCGGAAGAACCTACAAATTCTACAATGGAAAAGCCATTTATGAGTTTGGACATGGACTAAGCTACACAACATTTTCCAAATACGTAATGTCCGCACCTTCTACCATACTCATCAAGAAAAGACCATCTAATGATCCAATCAGCACTGTCTCTTCAAACTTGGACACTCAATCAAACGGTCGGGATATTGATGTCACATCAATCGATTGTAAGAACTTACAATTCAAGATGGTGATTGGGGTGAAAAATGACGGCGACATTGATGGGTCCCATGTTGTGCTCGTCTTCTGGAAGCCCGGAAACGCGCCAGGAGTGACCGGAACACCGAATATACAGCTGGCGGGATTCGAGAGGGTGGAGGTGAAGAGAAAGAAAAATCAGAGTGTTACATTGAAGTTGGATGTTTGCAAGGATTTGAGCATTGCAGATGCTAATGGGAAGAGGAAATTAATCACTGGACAGCATGCATTTGTAATTGGGTCTTCAAGTGAACGCCAAGTCAAGCATTATTTCAATATCAGGGTGGCAAATAATGATGAAGAAGGAGGTTTTATGCCTAGGTAATAGAATATTAGAATATGCATAACTACAATCATACTAATGATCTTATTACAACTATATTATTAATGTCCAAATCATGTTAATACAAAAAAAAAAAAAATTGATGCTTATTCTTTAACATAACTATGTATGTGTTGACTTTAATTACAGGCAACGATCTTTGTAATTGTCGATGAAATAACAATAACATTTCATGGAGGTTGAATAAAAGAGCAGAAACTTCTACGAGAATAATATTACTTATACCAACATCACTACTGAAAGATTTACATATAGTGTTCATCAGTTCATTGACTATGTTATCCTTACTTTTAGTAATCTTTGGAGTTCGTTGAATAAAGAACCCCTCCATCAACTATTTGTGACCTTGTTAGTGTAAATTTTATATACAAATAGCGTTACCATTCTACGTGATTATGAATATAGTGACGAACATTCCCACGTCTAAAAAAAATTCGCTTTGGTTCTTCCCATGCATGAAGATTGATTTTTCTGCTTCGCACCTTTTATGTTTTTGATAATTTTGTTCAACTTCAACTTTTAGTCACTTATACTTATAAAAACTCGAAATTTGACAGTTTCATCACCTTATTAGTGTATGTGTATTTATGAGTATTTATGAGTTTTGATGTGAAATAGGAGAGAGAATGAGTGGGATTGAGTGGTGGAGATTTATGTAGTACAGTGGATCCCAGAAAATATGTGAATATAATTGGTTTGACTTTTGATGTGAATGTGTTAAAATGTGTAAAAATTTGTTTAAAATTGTAGAAGAACCGGGACTATAGTCAAACTTTATGCTCTTCAACAATCCGGTAATTAGATGAGGAGATGATAAGATAATGATAATAGCTGGATTCATCATTAACGTATGTTTGGTCAAAACAGATGATTTCTAAATTGGATACTAAAAAAAAATGTGCTAGCTTGTGAAGGTCCGACTCTTTATTCCATTCAAATCAAGCCGCCCAATGTCAACTAGCAGACACTGCCAAAATTGTGCACTCCAACTGTGAAGTATTTATGTCAAAAATCTCAAAATAGTACCCAACTTATTACGCTGGTAACAAATTAACCCCTACTTTTGAAAATTGAACGGAATTAATCCTCAACATTTTATTATTATGCGATTGTCAAGAAAACATCAATTGCTTCACATTAGACATAGTAGCACCATAAGAAGATTATACGAATACTTTTCAAAATAATGCTATTTGTTGCCATATAAATGCATATTAGACTAAATTTTGCAGCGTTCATTTTTTAATTTCATATGAGAAGCAAAACAGTTAGAACCAAGTGCCAACAGCCAATACTAAAGTATTACTTACGATAGGTGTGGAGCCTAAAATGCGATTATTTCTAAATAAAATGTCCAAATTTTAGACATACAAAATTTGAGGTGCAAGAAGAAAAATAGAAAAGTTAAAACCATGTGTCAAATACTACACCACTTTGACAAAATTTCCTCCGGTTTTGATCTAATTTAAAATATTAAAACGCATTTTATCCACTCCTCACCTCAAGCATTGCCACTATAAATATTGAACGTCGCGTTTTTAAATTTTTCATACAAAACATTCAAGATTTTCGAAATTAAAGGATCCAAAAAATGGAAGGCTTAATCCCATTTCTCGTCCATGCAATCAAGAAACAGAGGCCACAACATGCATACCGGTGCCTCTCCGACAGCTCCAACCGTAGCTACCACCTCCTGTACGGCGGAGATCAGTCCATTGATGGCGGCTCCTCTCACCGGAGAACGCGCTCCGACTTTCAGAAGCCGCCGCAGGCTGCGGCGGCTGATTTGGACAGCTTGTTCAGCTGCACCAGAGCTTCCATGGCCTCTGCTTCAGAAGCGAATAGTGGGTTGAGACAGAGGGCCTTTGCTTCCGTCAATAATTACAAAATAAGTGGATAAAATGTTAGTTTACAATCGAAATGTTAGTTGATGTTATTTATTATGAATTTTGAGTGTAACATTTTAAAAAAAATGTTTACACCTGTGGGAGAAAAAATAATTGTATATTAAAGCAAAAATGTATTTGTTATTATATAGCATTGTGGTCATTTTAAAATGGTTGATTATATCTATGTTTTTGTATATTTTTATAATAAAATTAATTAATTAATTATAATAATACTATTCATTATCACTAATTATTATATCATACTGATGTAATAATTAGTTAGTGTTATATTTAATTTAACGTGATAAATCAATTAATGTTATATAATTTGAGATATAGAACTTAAATTTTCATAAATAAAATACAGTGTTGCAATTTACGAAAATTTTGGAAACTCGCTCAATGTTAGTCTTTTAATCAATAAATCAGATTGCACAAATCTCATCAAAAACATAACACGACATAGAAAATCTTGTTCCAAGATGGCGATAGAAATCTTAAATTAAAAATCTATGTAACGAAATTTACATAATTTGTAACCCATATTAATTTCAGATTACAGGAATCTGATTGGTCACATAAATCTTTGATGTATGGAATGGTCAATATAAAAGGATGCAAAGCTTGTCATAACCTTTTGAGCCAAAATTGGAAAACCCCCAAGCCCAAAATGGCTAAGTTCTCAACATCATGTCTATTTGAGATTTGCATCGTATCTCTAGTCATGACTGGTATGAATTTAACGAGATCAGATCTGTTATCTCAATTATTGTTTCATTGACTGTCTCATTCAATTAAAATAGTTGACACAGAGAAGGAGACAGAAACTGGGTCATCAAATCTGGGTTCGATACGAATTCAACTAATGATAATATTTATTTTAAAAATTATTTATATTATAATTCCTCATGAATTTTGTCTTTTTGTTTTGGTGAAGGTTGTTGGGCTACAGAATGGTGTGCGAAAGATTTCTTTTACCCGAACTGCTCTCTCACATATGACAAGACTACGTGCAATCCGATGTGTAAAAATATCTACGGGGGAAGGCTTGGTGGTTCAGGATGCTTCCTTGGATTTCCATATCCACAGTTTTACAAATATTGCAGATGCTTGTACAAATGTGATCCAGATGAACCAGCTCACACAATCCACAGGGCTATTCCTCCAAAGATGCCTTAATATTTTTTACATCTTTCCCTTTTTCATTTTTGGATCTTAATTAAAAATGGAAAAAAAAAAAGCTTCGAAATAAAAATTTTAGTTAGTTCATGTCAAGTATAGCTGAGTTGTGTAATGCATGGTTGAATACTTGAATTCAATGTCTTAAAAAAAATCATTTTCTATTTTCTAATTTCTAATATCCCACAAATACAAATATTCCGTATTTTTAATCGATCTGCACTAATTATCTATATATATATATATATATATATATATATATATATATAGGATCACAATTTAATGAATAATATTCTTGCATATATAAGTAGTCATGGAGCTGTATGAATCTAATACTTCATTTTTTATTTTTTGATTTTTTTCTTTTTCCCCATCTCTCTCTCATTTCATGTATTTAGGTGATTATGTGTAAAGAATTTGTGAATAATTGCTTGGACATCATAAGTACTAATCCAATAGTCCTTGGACTCATAGGGTTCACACACAAATGTTTGTCCAATTACTCTTTATGATAAATACTATTAGTTAATTTAATTTGTTAGATATATTTAATTTGAAAATATTTTTATATTTATGTTAATAGTGAAGGTAATTAATTCGAAATTATGAAAATATTTAGTGTATATAATTTTTTTTCTCTTCGTTAGGCACTTAGATTTGCTTAATTTAAATGGACATATTCGAAATTTATAATCCTATTAAAATTAAAGTATTATCAACCTTTTTATTTCAATAATATTAGTTAAAGAATTCTCCCGAATCCCGAAAAGCCGGGCGATCCCGCTTCCAACGTCTCACGCTAGAATTTTTTGGCCCCAATCTAATTAATTCATAGCTCCACCACTATATAAGTGGGATAATATTGATAAGGAGTACTAGAAAATTTTCTCATTTTTTGGATGAGTAATATATAAATATATAAATTGAATTAATTTTAGAATTACAAATATCTATTCATTGAGTTGATTATATAAACACACCCAAGGGGTCTCTTTGCTTTGCAATCTCTTCGATACTAATACTTACACAAATTACACAAATAAAAATATTAATTACATTACAGAACATCAGAAATTTTGACTTGTTTTAGCAAAGAACATGTGAATTGGAATATGTTTCTCCTGTGAAGCAGATGTTTTCTGCTTCTTCCTCGGACGAGTTTGGCTCATAACATTGTCCGCCTTCTGACTAAGCCTGCCAAAAGGTTTTACCATCAAAATTTGTCGACTACAAAGTAAAGGGACAGCGAAAGATAAGGGGTTGTTCTATTCACATTAAATTTCATCAAATTAAATGTATTTTTTCTCTTTCATCCTTTTCAATCACTCATACATTGATTTGATAATTTTTTTATATTATTTAATACCTAACTCCAATTTTCAACTGCACATCTAAAATTACTTTTAATACCTCTGTTCAAGCGTGAGATTCTGGTTCCCACCACTGGATTCCTCCTCTTGCAACTTTTCCGCCAGATGGAAATCTAAGTGTTCTTGTCGTTCCTCAACGAAGCTGGGAGGAAGCTCGGCCCCACATAATGAGCACTTGTAGTCGTCAATCCAAAACAATGGTCTGTTTGGATGGACTGAAGACCTCATCTCACCATTTTGCTCAAATCGCCGAGGAGAAGTATCTTTCTCCACCGGTCGAGAAGCTATATTAGAACATGGGTTCATTGCATTTGCCACTATATTTTGGTTGTCAATCTGTGGAACCACAAAGGATGTAAGAACACAGTTAAACAAACCAAAACAAAAGTCGGAACATTGAGAAAACAACAATATTAGGTTAAGCACCATACGGTATTGTCCAAATGATCAGTCTGGGGATAAAGATCTTGACTGGCTTCTTCCTCGTCAAGACCTAGTATGGAGCAACTGGGACTAGGTTCCCGCATTTCATGTGTATCCAGTAAACCAGAGGAATTGCATGCATCATTTGTGCCAACCGTGAAACTAGTCTCTTGGGCAATAGATAGAGTATCATCGTTAGTGTTTGTTTCGGATGGTGCTTGATCCCCCAGCTTTCTTCTAGAAGCCTCTCTTGTAACTATGAACTCGGAGAGAGTCTTTTGTTTAGGGTCGAGGGACGTGCTATTTTGGGACTCATTGAAATGAGACATTCGAAGTCCTGGTGAAAGAAAACAATCCTTCCGAGGCTAATTCTCTAGAACGGTGTTTTTGGTCTTAATTGATAGACATTTCACAAGAAAATGGCAATAAATCATGCATAGCGGTCTTACCCATTAATCTCAAAGATGCAGGAAGTTCAGCTTTAAGCAGCTTCGAAGCATGCTTCAGTATATCCTCATTTGAGCATATGTAGGTAGGTAACGTGACAGCCCGAGTTCTAACCTGGAGATTACAAAGTTAGAGGGATAAGAATGACACATCTCCTCTACCTCTCTCAAACACAGAAACACATTCACAAAGAAAGCAAAATAACAAGCAAATGAGGAGGACGGCGGGTTTGTGGGGCTTGGATGAGAGAAAATGGAGAAGATTTGAGAAGATGTAATTAAAAATGATGTCATCCCAGTTTTAGAAAGGAAAAGGAGAGGTAAATAGTACCTCAAATGATGCAGTCTTCAGTTTCAGCGTCAATGTTCTCCCCAGAAGACCTTCTTTCTTCATATCATCGGAAAGCATTTCAGCAAGATCCACTGCAACATGTCGTGTGGATTTATTTTAGAAAGCAAGACTCATCAAATTTACAATTAGAGAAAACAACTTCCAATTGTTCTTGATCTGACTCGACCACCACCAATCCACCATGCTCCAATTCCAATGTCACAATTCTAAAAGTTTTCATGCATCTAACTCAGGTCAGTATGAGTTAAATGATTATCGCATTAAGTCTTCATTCGTATTATTGTTAATGCAAACAAATTTAGGTTGCTTTTGTCATTATTGATATGCAGTGCTATAAAATTTGCAGTGACAATATAAAAACTTTTGTTCAAGATAAAAGACATGGCAAACTCCTAAAGCTCATCTGAATAACCCGTGGAAATGAATAATTAAAAATGAAAACTATATGATGCATTCTGGGTTCAGTTTTTATCCTCCAATGAAAAAATATTGAGATACACATTGTTCCATCAAAACCAATCACCCAGTAAACATTTGACTCAAATAAACAAGGAATCTAATACGGAGATCAAGTAATTGAGATGGTATACTAAGAGCTCCAAGCAAGACATTTAATCCATGAAAGCAAATTAAGCTAGCAACTGTGAGAAAGGAAATAGCTAAAATCATATATTTAAATATAACAAGAGATGCTAATAAGAGAAGCCACAACAAAACTCAAAAGGAGCAACATGATCAAAGGTAAAGTGCTACAACCTTGCAGAGTCGAGACGAGAAAATACGTAAACGAAGAGAAACCTTTTGCTAATTGAACATATCTAAGGGTGTGTTTGATTCAACAAATTTTTTCCAGGAAAACTCATTTTCCACCCTTAGCTGTTTGATTGCACTTTTTTTCTTGGAAAAGGTTTTCCAACTTTTTCTCGATTTTCGTTCTTTTCCTTATTTTGAAGGAAAACGTGTTCCTTGGGAGGCAGGTGGTTTTTGTTTTCCGGGAAAATTTTGGCTTTTTTTTCTTTTTTTTTTAATGGACAATTTACCTTAACTTTAAAAATAAGGAAAATGATCAAATTTCATTAAAAAAAACACAAAAATAAGGAAAATAATATCATTTTCCAACTTTCAAATTAATCAAATCAAACACCTACAACTACTATTTTCCCTGGAAAACCTTTTCCTGGAATTCATTTACCCGGAAAACGTTTTCTTTCCAACTATTTTCCGGGTCTGCAATCAAACACACCCTAACATATTCTCGTAAAATTATTTGATTCTTGTATCCCTATCCTAGCGTTGAATCTCCTTTAGATGTATAGAAATGAAGTACAAGAGTTCTTATTTAAAAATAAGAAGGAACTATGTTTAGAATCACCCAATGGAAACAAAAGGTTTTTGCTAATGGTGGAATCAATGAATTTTCATCAACACATACTTGACATCAATTAATATCATCCAATATCTATTAACAAAGAAACGATGATAAATTACCTAATTTCTTGTAAAGTAAAGCCTCGTCTTTGGTGGGTGAAAATGTTCTCTCATTACTTATACTTTTTCTCAATGTTGCGTGAGGTGTATCTGTTCTCCCAAGTCCCAAACCTACCGACAAGAAAAAATCTGCAATCAAGAGATAAGTGAATCAGTTCGATAGTACCTGAACAAATGTTTTATAAGCACAGAGGCAATGCGATGTAAAATAATCTCATTATTTGGAAACTTCATCTGTGCTTAATGGGCCTTTGAATAACACAGAGCAAAGAAGCAGCTGAAGAAGTGAAAGGTTTAGAATTGAGACAGAAGTCCCTATATAAAGGATATCCATAATAATTGATACATTCAGATTTCAACAGCCCCCTAACAGTTCGTCAATGTACAATCAATTTGTGTTAAAGACTTAAAGCCTTCAAGGAATAGCAAAAGAAGTTGTCAATGTCAATCCAAATCTGCAATTACCTGCCGAGGTAGGGGAAAACAATGCACAGATGGAGCTACTTTTTTGCAGCATTCCCTCACATGTTGTAATTTCAAAGACATCCTCAAGAATATTTTCAGTGACCTTGCCAATGCCACTTACCTGCAATTGGAGCTCTTGACTGTCAGAATACTGATAAGTTTATAAACCTGGACAAAATGTGAATTGTCATAATGGATAAACTGACAATCGTTGTTTGAAAGTTGGATTTTTGTCACTTCAAACACTGCTTAGGCTTCGAACTAACTTCCTCACTGGAAGTTATATCTATCATCTGCTCCCTTCAGAAAGCCATTTCTAGTCCTTTTGCAGGACTGTAATTATGTTTTTGGGGAAAAAAATGGTAGATCTTGAGGAAGGTGATTCTAAAATCCGGAAGCCTACCACAAGTAAACTCACAATATTAAATAACACTAAACTTATGTTGAAATGATGGTGCCAATGTCACTTGAAAGTATGACATGAATGACAATATAATCATATTAGTAAGTCATGTGCCTACAGCAACAAAATAAGCTCACAATTTCCAACAATAGTCAGTTTATTTTGAAATGGTTGTTGCCACAACATTTGAAAATAAGACGTCTTGAGATATGCACAGCCAGTTCATACATCTAAATATTGCACAGATGGTTGAAAGAAAGAATACACCACCACTACATTAGCAGCCATCATAGAAGTACCTTCCTTATAGGAAGTGAAGATATAAATGTCATGACAGCCATCCGATCATTTGGTAAAACGAATTGGCCGTTTGGTTTATTGATATCTGAACAGACCTGGGAAATGGGAAAATACGAAATCATATAGTATCCAAATAAATAATTAAATATGCATGTGTGTGTCATCAGTCCACTTAAGGTAAGCTCCCAAAAATACCTTAGCAAGCATGCGGTTTGGTGCAACCCCAGCACTGCATGTAAGCCCTGTCTCCTTGTGAATACTTTCTCTGAGCTCTTCAGCCACCTTTAAGAACCATAGCGACCAATAATTAGGGATGACATCAATCTCTAAATAAGATGAGGGGAAAAAATGTGATGGAACTAAAGAAAATGACAATAGGAGGCATCAGGTGAAATCTGGACAAGATCATAATTCATGTGTTGACATACTTCTCCACCAGTCATGCCCCTTTCGTTGCAGATACTTGTTACATCTAGGTATGCCTCATCCAAACTTGCAGCCAAGAAATTTGGGTCATATCTCATGAACACTGATTATGAGAATTGCATCAGATCATTAGGCGGACAGAATCGTAGATTTTGTTCAAGGGAAACACTAAAAAACAAGCACGCATCAGTTCTTACCTTTCCTTGTCAAATCACTATAATGATTGTACTTCTTAAAGTCAGTTGGAACAAGAATCAATTCTGGACATAATTTAAGAGCTATAAATCCAGGCATTGCCGCTCGAACCCCAAATTTTCTAGCCTGCAAAGAAGACAAAATCATGCCTCAACATAAGACAGAACTATAAAAGGTGAATCAACATGTGTCCACAACAACACAAGACGCAATATCTCTCAGAGAGAGGGGGAGGGAGAGTCATTCACTGCCGGTATTTTAACTCAGCCAGTCGATCAAACCTCATAATTAGCTGTGCAGATCATAGATGTGCTACCAACAGCCATTGGCCTGCCTTCTAGTGAAGGATTGGCCAATGTTTCAACAGCTGCATAAAAAGCATCCATATCCACATGTAGCCAGATCCTTGATAGATCACGTGTTGCTTCTAGTTCCACAATATTTTTATCAGCAACCTGTATATATTTATATGAAGCCAATTCCACCAGGTATTAAAAACCACCAGTGCTTGTTTGGGAGATATTTTCTGAAAATGTCTTCGAAAATGTGGTTCAAAAGTATAGAAGTGTTAATAAAAGAAAAGTTTTTGCCACAATTGAATGAGTTGTTTTAGAACTTGGCATCCAGCTGTGATTTGAGAACATGTAAACTGCATAAACCCAAAATGAAAAGTCACCCACACAGTAAAATAAGGACCAAGAATATAAATGTATTCGATGTTTCTTTGTCTAATTTCATGATAGCTTTGAAGTGATCCGTGCATTGATATTTATGGAGAAATTTGAATATTAAGCTAATTCATTCTTCGGCATCAGCATGAAGAATATGACACTTACACCAGGGTGGAGGACTGAGAACAGGGAGCCATTATACCATATACATCCTTAGATTGTTCTACTACAAACCTATGCACTAAAGCCATATATTCACACAATCATACCCTAGATTCCACTTGTGACATTTTTTCTTCTGTCTTGCTTCTAGCTTTCTACATTTCCGAACTTAATTGTCTCTTTTGAAATCAAAGAATTATGACCACCACTACTAAACAATCAACAACCACCCGGATCTTTCCCATCATATTCAAATTTGATTCTCAGTTAACAATTCTTAAGCCAACAAACCAGAGTGCACATCAAACAGGATATGCATTACAGCAATCAGAAAATAGCTTAAATTTATTAAGCATTTTTACCCCGCCTTTGTTCAAATAATCAAATGTACCTTCTGGTAATGGCTTATTTCAGCAGCACTGAGCTTCGAAAACTGTAAACGCATGTTCTCAATTTTCTGCTTCATATAAGCTTCCTTCTTTTCCTCATTTTCGAAATATTTAGACCCTTTGCTCATCTCATACACTATTCTCTGCACCCTCTCCTTGTCCACCTTCTCCATTCCTGATTACAGCACAATCCAGAAAACATAACGAGGGAAAAAAAAACAAACAAACAAACAAAGTAATCAAACTAGAAGAAACGAACCATAAACTTCTGAATTAAGTTCAATAAAGATAAAATTGCCACAATTACCTGCTTTGGCGTTAGTATAAACAGTGTGATACGATTGCCATGGCCGAGCTGGATCCGTCCCCGAAACCGATCTTTCATTTTCCATCTTAATTTTTTAATTTCAGTTAAATCCTCGGATTGTTTGGCGAGCGAGAATCGACAGATTGAAATTTGGGGGTAAATATACCGGAAGGGCCAGAAGTGAGAAGAACGCGCCAAATCGTACGCAGAAAGCCTTTGGTTGGGCCGGTGTAACTCTGGGTCCAATTAAATTGGACAAAGACTTGGCCCAAACACTTTTGTCCAAAATTTTTTTCTTTTAATTTATTATTATTATTATTATTATTATTATTATTATTATTTTTATTTTTAAAGACGTGTCCATAAAGTACTTATGACCTTTTTGGTAGGAGTCCACAATTAACCAAGCCATGTTTTTTTGCAAGATTTCACAACAAAATTTTTTTTTTCTCTCATCTTTTCAACCACAAACACATTTTTCAATAAAATATTAATCACATATTTTACACAGAATATGGTGCATGTTAAAATTATCTCCAAAAGAACAAGGCCTCAATTTCAAATCATGCAAATTCTTATACATAGGTAATCAATATTCACGTGGCTGCTCTTCTGCACATTGGTGTGTAGGAAAAGCATGCACACTCGATGATGTGGAGCCCTCATAAAGTGTCACGTCATCCAATTTTTTTAATATTTACGTTAGATCAGATGAATAATATATAGCTATTCCTCTGATGGTGAGGGATCAGTGGGCCCCCACAAATTTTTTTATCCGGAGTGTGCATGCTTCTCCTGCACATTAGTGTACAGGAGAGCAGATATATCAATATTCAATACCGGTTGATTAAAGTACCCATTATAACACGGTAAGGAATAATAAAATTTTTTTGAGGATATTAGGCTGGGCACCTATATTTTTAGCTTGTTTCAATTCCTGCCTATTTTATTTTGTTTTTTGAAAAATGGACGCAATCTATCTAAATATAACCAGACTTTTTTGAAAAGTATTTTTGCATTTTTTTTGGATATTTCAATAATTTCATTTTTATGGAATTAATTTTGCCATTATCTGTTTTAAATTTTTAAAATACTAGTGTTTCCACCCATACATTGCACGAGGAGACGTATGCTATAACTTGTGTAATAAAAATTCGAATTTGGTTAGCGTAGAACCGTAAATATTCAAAATTTTTAGTTAATGCAGTAATTTTGGATATGAAATTTCAAAAATCTTCAAAAAAAATAATTTATTTTGATTTGATATTATTATCTTATTATCACACATTGCTAGGATAAAATTGTATTTTTAATTATAAGATTATTAAATAATTTGACACAATAAGAATTGTAATTATCTTACTATCACATATTAATAGGAAAAAATTGTATTTTTAATTATAATATAATTAATAATTTGACACATTAAGAATTGAAACTCGATCCTTCAAAAAAAAGGGGAAAATATAATTGAAACTCGATTAGATTAATTAATTAACGAAATGAGAAAGAAAATCAAGATTGATGCATAAATCAAGATTGATGCATGATATATATAATAGCTTATAATATAAAATAAATTTCACTTTTGATATTTAAGAATATCTACGTATATATTGATGTTTATCTATTTTAAGGATGTGTGAATTAGAGAAACGGATAGTCCAAGAAAGATAAATATGAAAGAGATAAATTAAGATATGGATGAAATTAAACCTCCATGATAACAATCGAAATTTGGGGGAGTGATAGAGAGACGTGCATTAATTCCAATTGAGATTAGAGTGGAAATTAAGAGTTAAGAATAAGATAATATTTTTTTAATTCATAAAAATCAACGAATGAGCGGGAAAATGATCTCATTATATATATATATATATATATATATATAGATTTGTGGAATTAATTTTGACATTATCAGATTTTGTAGAATCTTTTTCAAAAAAATGCTTCTAACTATTAGTGATAGAAACACTATCACTCAAGGTCCCAATTTCATTAGGATTCCTCTTCTTCTTAACCTCTTCTATCATGTATGTCTCTCAAATTTGGGAACCTAATTTCACTGCACATTGAGCCATATTCTTATTCGCTATACAAATTCATCCTTTACACCAGTCTCGCAGTCTCATTGCAAACAATCAAGGTATTCCGTTTTGTCAGTTGTTGGGTAGGGACGTAAATTTACCTCATTGGAGCAATTCTAATTGAGCAAGCACTAAAATGATATTTTACATTATTTAAGCACTGAATTATTCCTTCATAAGCAGCTTGCTATTGTACTACAATAAAATGCTTGTTACTATTGTACTAAAATAAAATGCAATTGCAATATAAAACGCTATAACCATTGCCTTTGCTACTATGGTTTGTTACTCGGTGAGAAGTTACCCACATCAACTAAGAAGAAATCCACAACTATGGTGACATGGAAGCAAGAACTTGCCAATTTAACTATGTTTTTTAAACAAAAATTGGAGTAATTCTTCAAAATGATGCTAATGACTTTGGAATTGCATTTCAATATTCTTGTGAAAATTTGACGTATCCCTACCATCTAATAAATTTTATTCAATCATCTAAAGTGAAAAATAAAAAAGAATTCTTCCCCAACTTCCAAGATCATCCATTTCGTTCGGTAATATCTTCTATGTAACGTAGTTTGATTTGATAGGATAATTAAGGTCCCCGAGTTAATTGACTTAGTTTCTCTATTTTTGTATTGTGTTCAATGAAATTAGGATAAAGGTTACAAGATTACGTGCGATTTCATCTTATTTCGAATTGTTAGTTAACTTGATAAGTGTTAGAATTCTCAATTTCCTAGTTTCTAGTATCATAAATCATTGCTTTGATTGTGGTAACAAATTCCAGTGACACACTGCAATGTAATCCACAAAAATCACAGCACGGTATAATCTTGAAATTTGAATTTGAATTTCAATATAATCTAATCATTGTAAAAAAATCATTCCAGTGTAATTTTGAAATTTGAATTTCGTTTTTGGCACAGAGTGTAGTACCAAAATAAGGTTTTCCATTCAAGTACACTTCGATTGGACTATTATTGTATTCGTATGTTATTCGTTGCCACATGCTCGACACGTGTGATGCAGAGCCACGTGAACACACTATGTTACTAGCATATTGTAGGACCGTGAATACATATTGTTACCACAAGTTCTACAATTAATGGTTCTCGAACCAAGTTTGGCAGTGTTCATATCATAGTCACAACAAACTAAACAATACACACATGGTAGGGATAATTTAAACAAGTACATAACCCTTTTTAATCTTAGTAACAATGATCAATTACTTGGGTGAAACATGTATTTACAAATGCATATGTATGCACAACACATCGACACAAACACATGAAATTTACTCAGAAATTGTTAATCTAACATGTAATTTCTGAACATACCTCCAAACACATTCTTGTATCAAATGTCAATTACCACGTTCTTAAGACACCACATCATGTTGGCTTCAAATGACAATTACCATGTTCTTGTATCTAATATATTATATGTTAATATTCCAGTGTCATACTATGATTATGAAACCAGTCAAAACTTAATAAACCAACGATGTTATCGAGTATAAATTAAGTTCAAATGCAAGTTCATTTCTCCATGTATGGTCTCTCACTTATGGAACTAAAGACGAACTAAACAATTTAATTGTCTCCACAGTGATGAAACATAGGTAGTTACCAGATTGTGGAGTGTAATGCTTCATAGTTATTCTCTCTATTTTCTAGTTGTGGGATTGCTTTTGAGGAACGTGTATATATGATAATTATGATCAATTCTTTTATTTAGTTACTATTTTTTACGAACGGATAATCACAACATATTTGATTATGTTTTGTCATTTATCTCAAACATTATCTCATGAACAGATTTTGTAAATTGAAAATCTTTTTTGATTGGCTTTCACATGTTTCATCTTTGATTTTTACAATTACCGGTATCCATTTTTTTTTTTAAAAGGGATTATTTATATTATATTATTTTAGTTATTTTATTCTTTATTTTCTTTTTTTTTTCTGTCAAATATGGTTAAAGTGTGTTGTGACCATTTTTGCAACAATTTCGCCCATTGTTCAAAAATCACATAGAATCAGGTATTTTTGAAATGCCTTGTGAAACCATATCTTGTCACCAAAAGTTCCCAAATTTTTTCGGCTAATTGTTACTTAAAAATAAGCAGCCCCTAGATGCTTCAAAGACCGAGAGTAGAAGTGCAGTCAGACTTTTTTTTTTTTTTTTTGACATAGCAGTCAGACTTCTATTGCCCTAAAGTCTCCATTTTGCGTCCACAACAAACCACCCCCGCCCCTGCCCCCCACCCACAAAAAAACGAGGAAGGAGAACGAAAAAATGTAATCATTGATTTTATCAAAACCCCTCAAGTTTGCATGGCTGTTTGCACAGGATTTCATTCCTCAAAGATAAACTAATGAAAAGAAAACAGTTCATAAATATCATATTAAATAGAAATTCAGATAAATAAATGAACAATTAATTCTTAAAACACATTAATTTGTTTGTCAAGGGCAGTTATATATAAACTTGATCGTATCACTTTGTCACACACAATCTGGTTAAGCACATCAATGGAAAATGCAGAAGGGTAATAATATTCTTCTGTTATTTTTTTCCTTTCTTGTTCCTTCAGGTTAGTATATATGTTATCGTACGAATTATTAATTTTTTCAATACTCAATTTGAGTTTACAAAAATATATCTCTGTCATTGTTATCTAACTTTATATTTTGAATATTGTACAGTATACGCAGTAGATTATGATCATGGGTACACCCTCGAGGCAAGATAAATCCTTACATTAATTTTCTGTCGAAATTTTTTGTTAATCTTTAGATGTTGTAAATTAATGAATTTGAGACGAAATTTAATTAATTACGAGTTCAGTGTTTGGGGACGCCCCTAAAGCCTCAATACAATGGAGGAATTGTAGTGAACCCGGAATTTGAACTTGGATTAAAGGGCTGGAGAAGATTTGGAAATGGAACCATACATCACAGCACGTCCTCTGATGGCAACAAGTACATTGTTGCTTCTCAAAGAATTGTACCCTTTGACAGTTTGTCACAAAAATTCAACTTGGAAAAGGACAAATTGTACGCATTCTCCGGTATTTTTCTTTTCCTTTTTTTTTTTTTTTTTCATTTCATTATCAAAAACGAAAGAGCTAAAATCTTGTTCATTCACGACTTAAATTTGTGGGGGGTTTTTGTTGTTTTTACTAGCATGGTTGCAGGTAAGCAATGCAGAAGAAGCTTATGTTGCTGCAATGTTCAAGACGAACACCGAAATCAGAACTGCAGGATGGGTTATTGCTAGGCAGGGTTGTTGGACAATGCTTAAGGGTGGCTTTACGCTCTTTACTACTACTCCGATCGAATTCTATTTTGAGGTAATTATTTTTTAGGTAACATTGTCTAAT
This sequence comes from Jasminum sambac, assembly GCA_018223645.1. Lineage (NCBI taxonomy): Eukaryota > Viridiplantae > Streptophyta > Magnoliopsida > Lamiales > Oleaceae > Jasminum > Jasminum sambac. Next base: position 21,625,997 of record CP073648.1, on the reverse strand, counting down.
ATTGTTTATGTAACAGTATATCATTAATCATGTGGGGCCATGAAATTGTCAGATTGCCCTACATGGATAGTAATATGTTGTAATGAGATTGAAAGGTGAACTCGTCTTATTTTCAGACACAAAATACAACCATAGACATATGGGTAGATAGTGTTTCTCTACAACCATTTACCCAACAAGAATGGACGTTTCATCAATATCAAAACATTGAGAAGGTATGCGTTATTATCACTTGCTATCCTAATGCGTTCGATGGGATCTAAGTTTAACGAATGAAAAAGTGTTAATTTTGTAGACAAGGAAGAGCCAAGTGAAAATTCAAGTTATTGATGGCGATGATAATCCCATAGTGAATGCGAAAATCTCACTAAAACAGATAATACAGGCATTTCCATTCGGGAATGCAATGAGTGATGCCATATTAGACAACGAAGCCTACCAGTCTTGGTTCATCCCGAGGTTCAAGTACACGGTATTTGAGAACGAGATGAAGTGGTATTACACCGAGAAACATCCCCACGAGGAAAACTATTCTATCCCTGATAGAATGCTCAAATTTGCCCACGACCATAAAATTACAGTCCGTGGACACAATGTTCTCTGGGATGACCCCAGGTTAGTTCCTCCACCTCATCTAGAACTTTAAACTATTCAACACGTCAATCTGTAATTTTTATGAATTAGTTGATTTTAGGTACACGCCCACATGGGTTAAACAACTTCCAAAACACGATTTACAAGAGGCGACTGAGAGGAGGATAAATTCTCTCGTGAAACGATATGCAGGCAAGGTAATTCATTGGGATGTTATCAATGAAAATTTGCATTTCTCACAATATGAGGATAAAATGGGGAGAAATGCATCAGCTGTTTTCTTGGAAAAGGTCCACAAACTAGATGAAAATGCATTGCCATTTTTGAATGAGTTCAACACAATTGAGAGGCCTAAAGACCCTTCAGTCACAGCAGCTAAGTATTTGGACAAAATCAAACAGATTAGAACACAAGGTTACAATGGCCCTCTTGGAATTGGATTGGAAAGTCATTTTGCTATCCCAAATCTTCCTTATGTAAGAGCTTCGATTGATATGCTTGCTGCTACGCACTTGCCAATTTGGATTACGGAATTGGACGTCTTACCCGCGACAAATGAGGTAGTGTTAAGTATTTGATTTTAATACTCGTACAGACCATAGTGCTAATGAGAATCTATGCATCATACTAAAATATATAGATAATATTATGTTTTTCTCAAAGGAGTGTTGTTATTCAATAATGCCGATAGATTAATAGTTTAGGTTCATCATGCTAAAATGTGGATAAGATAATAATGTTTCTCATTTGAATACCATTACTCATAAACAGTGCTGATAGATCAGTGGTTACGAGGTGGCATCTGAGAATGCATTTCTGCTGAAGTAACGCTAAGTATTTCATTTATCATTCATCGAGACAAAATTGCTAACGAATCTATTGGTCATCTAAAATACTGATGAGATAATGTTTCTCAAATGAATACTACTGAAGTATTTTAAGTATCTGATTTTATTGCTCATTGAGATGAAAATGCTGACAAATCTATTCATTATACTAAATTATAGATAAGATAATGTTTCTCAAGTGAATATTTTTATTCATAAACAATATTGATACATCAACAGTTTCTAAGTGACGCCTTAGAATTGATCAGTGTTGTGGGACCTGTGTGAAATTAAATGCATGAGAGTATCATAGTACCAATCAACATAGTTATGCCACGCGCTGATGCTCCAATCAGTATTGCTGATGCTTATATTGAAAATGGTTTTTGCAGTCGATCTACTTAGAAGAGGTGATAAGAGAGCTCCACGCGCACCCTGCGGTACAAGGCATGCTACTATGGGCAGCATGGAAGCCCCCAAAGGGGTGCTATAAAATGTGTTTGACAGATAATAATTTCAAGAACTTGCCAACTGGTGATGTGGTTGACAAGATAATAAAGGAATGGAGACATGAGGGATTTGAAGGCACTACAGATTCTGATGGGTACTTCAAGACTTCATTGTTTCATGGAGTTTACAACGCTACAATCAGTCACTTTTCAAGAAAGAAATCAGAAAATTTTAACCAAGTGTTCGAGGTGAAGCCAACAATGGAAAATGAAAATCAGAAAACTATACGTTTCAGAGTCCATTTTGACTCTTGATGATCATTGTGTATATATATATAAGAAAGCTTTCATTAAGAATTAACATAATGTCAAAAGTATCAAAAAATTTCAAATCTCAGGTGCTAAGTTTGATAAAATATAATTAGCATATAGTAATAATAAAAAGTATAAAACGTAACTAAGCGGCATGATTAAACTTTTCAAGTAAGCAAAATCGAACTTCATATTTATGCAACAATTAAGAGAGGTCGCTGCAACCTTTTAATATTGTTGCACGATGTAATGTAGACACGAAAAAGAAATCCCTCCAAGCATTTTCAATGAATATGTTAATACGTACTGAAACACGAAAAATACAATATTTTCTTTTATCTCAACATTGAAAACAGACAATTGAAGAATGAAAACACAAAAAGGAGGCTTAACACCTTAGTCATTGATATTCTAGATTTGTATTTCATTTGTGTAGGCAATATATCTAGAGCAGCTCATAAAAGAGGCCCTTGCAAATAAGGGCGTACAAGGGAAAATATCATGGGCTGCATGGAGTCCACAAGGATGCTATAGAATGTGTTTAATAGATGACAATTTTGTCAACTTACCAACTGGACAAGTAGTTGACAAGGCGTAAATGGAGCCACAGATTCTAATGGTTTCTTCGAAACTTCCTTATTTCGTGGAGATTATGAAGCTCAAATATAATCAGTCATCCAACAATATTCTCCGAATCTTACAACATAATGAGGTTTAATGTTGCATCAATGGATGCATCAATGGAGAAAGCTAATGCAATGATGCATCTCAAGATGTATGAGGAGTCTGTAAATCTTAGTTAAAATGATATTTATGTCTGTAAATCTTAGTTAAAATGATATTTATGTTAATGTAATCTTCATTAAATACTCATATTTATTTTGCATGGTGATTATAAATTCTTAGTATGTATCTGGCGGGGGTGCTTGCACGACTGTAGCCCCATCGACCAAAAATAAATAAATAAATAAATACGAAAATCGAAGTTTTATATTAAATTTTTGTTATACATAATTTTAGTTGAATTAAATTTTTTTCTTTATTATAATATCTATCATTGAAAATTCTAGATCTGTCTCTCTACTCTGAGTAACATTTTTGAGATTTCAAACTAGCTAGCCTCACTTGTCTATCATTAAATTATCACAAAGATGGCCGGGGTTGCTAGCGGTGGTGGGTCGTTTCAATTTTATTTTACAAAAATTGTATCAGGTATAGATAATGTAATTAATCACTGAAAATCACTTTTGGGAAAATAGAAAAGCAAGTGAAAATTGTACCTGGGAAATGGAATTTTAGTTGGTACAGAAAGGAAAATCAGCTTAGTTTGTCTGACAAATAATTTGCCTGACATTTTTTTATTTTCTTAGTGATTTTACTTCGTGAAAATTAAAGAACATAAAAATTATAGAATAGAATGATTTTGTGCAAAATTTTATTACCTAGTGAAAAAATGCATATGTTTTAAATATTGTTCGAAATAAAAACAAGGAGAATGTGTCAAAACGAAAGTTTTGGAGAACTTTTGGACCTTAAGTCAAATGTATTGTTTTTAGGCCTTGTTCTTTTTATCACAAACTAGTATTTTCTCCCGTGCATTGCACGGGAAGATTTATGGCCAAGTTATAATTTAAAGTATGTGTAAAATAAAAATTATAATAACATTTTTTCATTTTTTTAATGGTAAAAAGATATGAATGGGAGATTTAAAAAAATCACACATGATAATAACCTGGATTTGAGGGATAAAGAGTGATTCTATCAAAAGATGAGGGATGATAAGTCGAGTTGGAAAAGACATGTAGAAGCGGTAAAACTCGTTGCCATAATTAAAATTTGATTTTTTAATTTAGAAAAATAGGTGAAAGTGGAGGAAAATGTTGCTGGTTTTATTAATATATAGATATAGATATAGATTTTATTAACTTTTTTTCCGTTATCATTTACAACCAGTAATTCAATTATTTAATATATTTTCTCCAAATTTTAACCACACATTCAACACGTAAATAAAAAAAATTAACTTTATCATCAATCAAATATATCCTTAATCTTCTTCCTTTTAAAAGGGCAATCCAATGTAAAACATTTTATACCCAAAATTACAATTCTATCCCTAGACAACTATACTGTCCTCAATTATTACTTTATACCTCAATTATTATCAGTGATAAATGTTTTGATAAAATAAAGAGTAACAATAACATTTTAAAAATATTTATACATGCATATTTAACGTTTTTTCTCGCAGTTATGATTTGTAGTGTGACTTTATCTTTTGCAATGTTTTAATTTCGGAGGTCTCAAATCATGTTGGATCGACGCTCTCAAAAAATAGCTTGTAATGATTAAGCTAAATGGCCACACAACAATGCTTAGAAATTATTAATTTCGTGTGATACACCCAATGTTTTTCACTATTACCAGTATCGTTATCTAAATCACTATAATTTCCTTATGAGTTTAATTAATGTCTTTTCGTATTTCATGTGATACACTCAATGGGCCACACAACAATGCTTAAAAATTATTAATATCATGTGATACACCCAATGTTTTCCACTATTACCAATATCGTTAACTAAATCATTGTAATTTCCTTATTAGTTTAATTAATGTCTTTTCGTATTGCAATTGCAATATAATAACTATATGTTCTTTTAATTTGGAATGACAATGACAATGTATCAGGTACAATTCGACTAACTCCAACACCCTGTTCATTCCCAGCTAAGAAACACTAAGCATCGTCCCACCACATTCTTATTTAATCGAAGTTGAGTGGGGATGATATAATTAACAATTGCAACAGGGTATGGACTCCCATTTCCTGTCCCCGCTCTGCTAGAATATTCTTATCCCCGTCCATGTCCCATCGTGATCGTTTAATCATAGACTTTTATTTGTACTTTATTGATATATATTAGTAACATTTAATTTTTTTCAATAGATATCTTCTAAATATACTAAACATGTATATTAACATATTTTGTATAAATTCATCAATTTAACATATTTGATATATTAACATATTTACTAAAACTCATTAATTTAGATATTTATTTTCAATAATTTAAATTATATAGGATTCTTAATGTGATTGATAAAAGAAAAACCTCATAGATTTTATGTTATTTTGATCAAATATGAAATTAAAGTTGAAATAATTAGATCATTAAGGGTGTGTTTGATTGCACACATTTACTCAGAAAACACCAACTTTTCCCTTCTTTTCCATCTTTTGGTCTGTTGCACTGCACAACTTTTGCCTGGAAAGATTTTTACATCTTTTGGAGTTTTCTTTGTTTTGAGGGCAAATGTTTTCTTGGGGAGGGGGGGAGCGTTTTGGTTTTCTCGAAAAGGTTTGCCCTTTTTTTTAATAGACAATTTGCTTTAACGACAAAGCTAAGTAAAATGATTAAATTTCATGAAAAAAATACGAACATAAGGAAAACAACAATATTTTCTAATTTACAAATTAATGCAATTAAACACCTACAACTACCATTTGTTATAATTTTCCTAGAAAATCTTTTCCTTGAAATTCACTTACCTGGAAATCGTTTTATTTCCAATCAAATTTCGACTTTACAATCAAACACACCCTAAATTAAAATGAAATGAAATGAAATGATATATGAGATGGAATCCAACCATCTATATGAAGCATTATCCCCTCCCTATATGGGGAGCTCCCCATGCCACATGTCAATTTCTTAAAAAAAAAAAAAGGTCCCTCTTGATCCCCCCTCCAATCAGGGGGGACATTTGGCATGGGGAACCTCCCCACATGAGAATGTGATCAAAATTGCCATCTATTTATACCTGAAAATAAAATTTTTAGTTCAAAACAGAATTGTACTTTAAAATATGAAATTGTTAAGTAAATCGTTAGCAAATTAACTATGAATTTATTAAAATTCAAGCCGACCATTATTGCTACAACAAATTGATAAACTTATGTTTAATTAAAATAAATGAATGATTTGTTTTAAGCAAATAAGTAAATGGCCATTAATTGTTTTAATCTTACTGAGATTTAGATTAATAACTTTATTCAATTTTGGCAAGCATTATGTGTGGATAGAATCACTGGGGCAAAATTATCAGAAATTCAAACTTTAATGTCCTTCAATAGAAGAGTATGAATAATGATATTTGTTATAATTGTTTATGGGTCATCGACAATGTGACAGCTAATTAACAATTGATAACGGGACTTAATATGACAAATCATATCACATTAGGTTTGATTCCCGATAAAGGGGAATCTTACTATCTCCTTTTAGGAGGATTTTAGTGCCCCTTTAAGGGGATTTAGTACCCCTAGAAAGGGATATAGTGCCCGATAAGGGATTATATTGTCATGATACGAGATTTTTTTGCGCAATATACTTTAATTTGTATTGTATCTATAAGTGTTTTACACTCCAATACGCAGATTGTCAAAAAAAAAAAAGAGAGAGAGAGAAGTATTTTATTTGAACATAATTATTGATGCAGTTGTAAATATAATTGTGATGTATCAAAATCTTGAAAACTAACATATATTCATCAATATTATCTCAATTCATAAGATTTAATATTTTATAAATTACGATATCAATCCGTATGTTCAAACAATATAACTCTTAACAAAAATACGTATCTCTTTAATTTTATTTCCAAATTGGAAGATACACCCATCTCTTTTAATCTATTTTTGCACGTAATTCTATCAATAATTGTATTTTTGAACATAGAAATTCTTCTATCGATCACAAACCTAATTGATTACTTCCAATTACGTAAAGATTATAAGCAAGTCTACTATATATTAAAAAGGTCATCATAGTGTCAATGATCATACCTTCAAGAGAAGCAAATTATCATCAACAATGGCGATAAAATTGACATCTTGTTTATTCAAATTTCTTTTTCTTGTTACTCTCTTTTGTGGTATTATATTCATTCAAAATTATTTATATTGAAAATACTATAAATTTAATTTTTATTATTGCTCATAAAGTTTTCATGGTTTATCTTCTATAGATTATGGAGTTTCAGTGGTCACTTATGATGATAAATTCATTCAAGAGGTGACCTAATTTCTCTCAACATTTTATTCACAAGAAAAAAAAATAAATGGGAAAAATTAATATTTTTGGACATGCTTTCTTCAGTGTATGGCAAACCCGGAGAAAGCTCAATATGGTGGAGGAATAGTTGTAAATCCAGAATTGAATAGCGGCTTAAAGGGTTGGACAACATTCGGGGGTGCTAAAGTACAACATCAGGAATCCGAGGATGGTAACAAATACATTGTAGCCTCCAACAGAAATAGAACATACGATTCTTTTACTCAGAAATTTAATTTGGAGAAAAACAAACTTTACGTATTTTCAGGTACGTATTTGTTGCTTTATTTATTATAACTTAATATCGTTCCAGAAGTATGATTAGTAACAATTTTATTTTATTATACCACGTTATAAATTTTAAGAGATAAAGCAGAGAGAGTTTATAAAATTATAATACTGTTCAATTATGTCTAATACTGCATATCAAATATGTCGATTATGTTGACCTGGTCAAACCTTCTTAGCTTGGTTACGGGTAAATCAAGGGAAGGCCCAAGTAGCTGCCATGCTGAAAACCGAAACGGGCTATGAAACTGTTGGATGGACCATGGCCCAAAAAGATTGTTGGTCCATGCTTAAGGGTGGCATTGCTGTAATTTCCACTGGCCCTACTCACCTATACTTTGAGGTAACAAAACTAGCTATATTCACCTAGGAAACCAGCACACGACACTCAATAAATCGAAGTTGATAACCTAGAGTACATGAGTACTAGAAATTTTTTCTTCCCTCTTTTGTCATTTTCAAAGTCATCTAGCGTTCCTATTTTTTAATGTTTTCAAATTTGATGTTTCAGGTTGAAGATACTTTAGTTGATATTATGGCAGATAGTATTTCGTTGCAACCATTTACCCTTGCAGAGTGGAAGTCACACCAAGATCAAAAAATTGAGAAGGTACAACCGCACAAGTATAGATTTTTTGTTAATTGCCCCACCATAGTACGTCTTACATTATCCACTATAAATACAGTGTCGTCACATGTTAAAACTTTTTATGAATTATGTGAATACATATGTGCTACGTGAGCTGTGAGCATTTGAACAGAACTGATAAAAGTATATATGTATTTATTGGATAATTTGTTAATGTGTTCATATATTATCTGATTTTATTCCAAACGAAACAAATATTTTCAGATACGCAAGAGCAAGGTCAAACTTCAAGTTGTTGATCAACAAGGCCAACCATTAGCCAATGCAAACATTTCCATCCAACAAAAAGTACCGCGATTCCCCTTTGGTTGCGCGATGAACCAGAATATCCTATCCAATCCTGCATACCAAAATTGGTTCCTACGTAGATTCAAGTACACAGTCTTCGAGAATGAACTTAAGTGGTACTCGACCGAATCTTCCCGTGGGAACATTAACTACAACATAGCCGATGCAATGATCAACTTTGCGGGATCACACAATATTCAAGTTAGAGGCCATAACATTTTTTGGGAGGACACGAGATTTCTTCCTAATTGGGTCCTAGGACTTTCACCAAACGACCTACGAATTGCTTCTCAACAAAGGATAACATCCGTTGCGAAGAGATACCGAGGGAAGTTGATTCACTGGGACGTTGTTAATGAAAATTTACATTTTTCGTTCTTTGAGTCGAAGCTTGGAGGGACCGCATCGGCTAATTTTTACAAGGTGGCAAATGTGCTTGATTTGCGAGCAACTCCGTTCTTGAATGACTATAACACAATTGAGGAAAGTAGAGATGGTCTAGCCTCGCCAGCTAAATATTTGCAAAAGATTAATCAATTGAGAGCACAAGGGTATACTGGTCCTTTGGGAATTGGATTGGAGGGTCATTTTCAATATGCAAATCTTCCTTACGTACGAGCTTCACTTGATCAACTTGCTTCGGCACGACTTCCCATTTGGATTACTGAATTGGACGTTCAATCTGGACCTAATCAGGTAATATTTATTTTCAACGAGTTTTCAATTTCTTAAAATACTGAATACTTGAATAAGATCTACCTTTTGATAGGGAGTAGTTTATAAAGGTTTTTAATGTAAAAGAGGAGAGAGAATGAGTGGAGGTGAGTGGTTGAGATCTGTGGATGTGATGAGATATGTGGATGTGATTGATTTAGGATAAAGAAATAATGAATAAAAAAGTGATAAAAAGTATTTAAAACATCTAAAAAGGGTTCGCTAACACGCTATAGTTCTATAGGTTTGTACCTTTGTATCTCTGAGTTCTAAAAATGCTGAATAATAGCTTCTACTTTCATAATTTAATTTTTTAAAAATTGAAAAAAACATTGTAAAGAAAATTTAAATCTTCTATTAGACTAACCAGGTAATATTTGTTTTCGGTTTTGAAAACAGTAAAAACTTGTTTGCTTTCATATTTTCAAAAACGTGTTTACAAATTCAAAGTAAAAGAAAAATAAAAGATCATAACAAATTTTTGTTGTTTCAATGTTTTCAGTGGATATGTCAAAACATTGAAAACACGAAAAATACACAATTTCCTTCTATCTCAACCTCAAATATAGAAAATTAACAACAAATTCAAAGCTTGAAAATAAAAGCTAAAATTAAAATGCAAAAAGATCGAATAATATCTTAGTCATTAATATTTAATACTCTACAAGATTGATATGTTATCAATGCTAGGATTGGGCTTGTTAGAACAGCTTACGTGATGCAAATCCAATCCCAACACATTACATCAGCGCTAGGACGATTTTTATTGCTCCAACACTGACAATATATCAATTTCATTGATACTCTATGTTCGTATTTTATTTGGGCAGGCAACATACTTAGAGCAGATTATAAGGGAGGCTCTTGCAAACAAGGCCGTACAAGGTCTAATAATATGGGCTGCATGGAGTCCACGAGGATGCTATAGAATGTGTTTAACAGATAACAATTTTGTCAACTTACCAACTGGACAGGTAGTCGACAAAATTTTGTCTCAAATGGGGCAAGGCGTAAATGGAACCACAGATTCTAACGGTTTCTTCGAAACTTCCCTATTTCATGGAGACTACGAAGCTCATATAAGCCATCCAACAATATTGTCACAATCTTACAATGTAACGAGGTTTAACGTGGCATCAATGGAGAATGTTAATGAAAAGATGCATCTCAAAATCTATGCATGAAGAGTATGTAAATAGTGTCAATGTAGTTTTCATTAACTAATCATATTTCTTTGGCACGTTGATTATAAACTCTCTCTCTCTCTCTCTCAATAAAATTAGTAGAGTCATGTTGGCAGTGCAAAAAAGAAAAATAAATAAAGAGAAAAAGCTCTGTCTCTCTCATTAATTAAATCTAACTATTAATAAAATTAGTAGAGTCATGTTGGCAGTGGCAGTGCCAGCTTGGCACATGGATTTTATTGCAAAAAAAGAAAAATAAATAAAGAAAAAGAGTGTTTCTTGGATGTATTTACTCTTCTAAGGGTGTGTTTGATTCAATATTTTTTTTTCAGGAAAACTCATTTTTCAACTTTTTTCCGCCTCTGCTGTTTGATTGCGTTTTTTCCTGGAAAATATTTTTCAACTTTTTCTCGATTTTCGTTCTTTTCCTTATTTTGAAGGAAAACGTTTTCCTTGAGGAGGTGGTTTTTATTTTCCGGGAAAAGTTTGGTTTTTTTTAATGGACAATTTATTTAAACCATAAAGATAAGGAAAATAATCAAATTTTATTAAAAAACATAAAAATAAGGAAAATAATATCATTTTCCAACTTCCAAATTAATCCAATCAAATACCTACAACTAGTATTTTCCCTGAAAAACATTTTCCTGGAATTTATTTATCCTGAAAATGTTTTCTTTCCAACTATTTTTCGGATTTGTAATCAAACACACTCTAAAGGAAAATTGTTCAGTCTTTAAAATTAATCTATAATTAAGATGAATTTAATATTGTAATAACTCCCATTCTTAGAAACAATGAAAGGAAATTCAAGCATTCAGCTATACTATAAAGGAAAATTCAAGCAACATCCATATTCTTGCTTGAAAGTCCAAATCAAGCTCGGAAAACATTGTAAAGATATTATAATCATCACTATGATTTACACAACGAATGGGAATATTCGGAGATACAACATCCCATATTCTTGCTTGAAAGTCACTGTTTTTCTTTTAAAAATATATATAATGAAATTAATGTCAATTACACAATTAGTGAAGGATAATTAGTATTTAGAATTACTCTGGTATTGTCGTATTGACAGGAGGTAATTACTGTAAATTAAATATAAAACATGTTGAGAAAGGAAAATCTTACCCATGCAACGTTGTTAATTATTCTACAAAAATTATTGCCACAGAAAAATTAGTAATGAGCTAAACTAAGCATAAAACGTGCATCAAAAAGGAAAGTCTTACCCATGCAAATTTGTTAATTATTTTGCAGAAATTATTGCCACAGAAAAATCAGTAATGGGCACTCCACCTATAGATATTCTATATAAATTTCTCAACATTGCACACAATATACAACCCACAATGCATAACATCACCAAAACTTAATATTCAACAATCTAGCTTCAACAATGTCAAACTAGCTTAGCTACTTGAAAGATGTTGATAACAGAAAGTCAAAATGGGGTATTAGAGTTTGCATTGCAAGGAAATGGTATTCGAATTTCATACAGGCTGATGGTAAGGTGGTAACGACTTTAGAGTTTGTCTTTGTAGATGAGAAGGTAAGATGAACTCTTAGACGTTTTGTTGTACTTTTGATGTTTTATATATCTTAGGCCTTGTTCTATTGGGGGTTTAGTTGTTCCGCGCGGTATTCCGTGTAAAAATATGTGATTAATATTATTTTGAAAAATGTGTGTGTGGTTGAAAATGAGTATGAGGTATACGGAATTGCGTGCGGATTTGGTGAACACCAAATAGAACAAGGCCTTAATGTTGTCTTTCTTTTAGCTTAGGGCACAAGGATTCAAGCATCGGTTCCTTCAACTTTGGTATCTAAATTTGAGAAACTCATGGGAAAGAATAGCTTTTATTGTACGATGCACTTCAATGTGGTGACAAATATGATTCCGTTTCTTACAGCAAAAAGCAACTGGAGATTGAAATTTATGAATTCGACATGAGTTTATTTGGAGCCTAAGATAAAGTTTCGACTAAGTGTATTTAATTTCAAACATATTGGTGTTGCCTCAAAAAATCTATCTATTGATACTAAGAAATTATTTGGTATAGTCTCTTATTTTCGTAAGTGTTATAAATTTTATTAATTTTTCTACCACAACATACTTTTTGACAATTAATTTTGCACATCTTTCAAATGTCATCGGCAAAATAGTTGACACAGATGATAGTCGACTCAAGAGATCGAAGTCACTCACATTGTCATTTAAGAGTTGGAGTATTCAATTATATAATAATTATTATTACTAATATTTACATTATTCAAGTATTTTATTTTTATCTTTTTGCTATTTACTATCTTTCATAGCTTTATTCAGATATGATTATTGGGTCCAAATTTATATCAATTTTTATTTATTTATTTTTTTAGGAAAAATTGTATCAAAGCAACTTTCTGGGAAAGCTATGTAGAGCAAGTTGTCAAGTGTCTTGCATGGGAAGACAAAAATTGTGTGATTATCACTGTAAAGGTGCAATGTTAGATTTAGAATTACTTGCCAAATGACAATCACATTGTGTGTTCGGACAAGCTGCTCCATGTTCATTTTATGTTCAACATCTTCACAGAGAAAAAAAATTAAAAAATATAATATTCAACATGTTATAAATAATTCAAAAGTTGGATGCATTATTGTGAATGAGTTGTGAATGACTATGAAATCATGTGAGGATGAAAATAATTCATGAATAATTGTACAACTTGATTGATAATTATGTGTAATATGACTCATCATTTTTGTTTTGATTCTACACTTCATGGTCTATAAATAGATCTCAATTCATGAATTGATGTATGAAGAAGAATGAAGAAAGTTCAATATATTTCCTCTCTCTTCTCTTGTAGCATTTAAGGTATTTTTTTACTTTGATTTTATAACACGTTATCAAAGACGTAGCCTCTACACTGTAGCTCACTCTTGTAGTAAAAGGAAATATGCTTTCTGATTAATCTTATAGATGACCTCTGTATCGTAAACCTAATTATTACAAGATAATCACGATTTTTTTTACAAGAAATTTTATTTTGTTATTGTTGTGCGCACGAGTACTAATTCAAATTTCAAAACAAAATATACTAGCTCATTTAAATTTTTGAAAATGTCGCTTGCAAAACTTGATTTTGTCGCTCTTGATATTTCTGGTGATAATTATTCATCATGGACACTTGATCTTTGAGATTCACTTGATCTCAAAAGGGTTAGGTGAAACAATAATCGAAGGAAATGAAAGATCCCAGCAGGATCGTGCAACAGCGTTAATTTTCCTTCGACGACACCTACATGCATCTCTGATGGTAGAATACCTCACGATCAAAGATCCATCTGTTCTGTGGAAAAATTTAAAGGACAGATTCGATCACCAAAGGGCTGTCGTCCTGCCCAAGGCCAGATATCAGTGGATGCACTTGCGCCTGCAAGATTTTAAATCTGTAAAAGATTACAATTCCGAATTATTCAGAATACGTTCTGAATTACTTTTCTGTGGTGAAGAAATTACTGAGCAAGATATGTTAGAAAAAACTTTTTCAACATTCCATGCCTCGAACGTGCTCCTGCAGCAGCAGTATCGAGAGCGTAGATTTCAAACGTGTCGAACTTGTATCTTGCTTATTAGTAGCGTAACAAAATAATGAACTACTCATGAAAAACCATGGGATACGCCCAACAGATCCACGGTGATACTAGAAACAAATGGAACTATATGGCACGAGGTAAATGCAACGTTAGGAAAAATAATTACGGCGTGGGCGTGGGCGTGGGCGTGGGCCACGTGGGCGTGGGCGTGGGCCCACGTGGACGTGGGCGTGGGCCGCGTGGCGTGGGCGAGGGTTTAGACGTGAATTCCAACATGATAATAGAAAAGCTCATTTACGATATAATGAGCGTAATCAAGAACATAATAGCGAGTTCAAATTTGGAAAAATAATGGAAATGATTCATTTGATAAAGGCAGTAATGACAGATGCTATCGATGTGGAATACACGGGCATTGGTCCCGTACATGTCGTACACCAAAGCATTTGGTGGACTTATATATAAACTCGACCAAGGGAAAAGAGAAAGGAAAAGAAAAAGTTGAAACCAATTTTCTTGATTGGGATGGCCAGTCAATGGAACTCATTTTGATACTCGACTTTTTCCCAGATCCTGAGATCATACAAACATTGGAAGTTTGATGGAAAATATCGATTAAATAATTCTCTAATGAAGTATTATTATATTTATGGTGTATTATGTGTGAAATATTTTTCTATAATGCTTTTGTGTGATAAGTGTGGAATTGTTATCTTTATATTTGTATTGTTATTTTCCATTAAGTGTTATATGTAATTGTTGTTTGTTAACTGGTATGAATTTTATATTTTAAATTTCTTTTGTAGACCATGACAAATTGCCAAGATATTTGCCTAGCTGATAGCGCAACTACGCATACTATTTTACAAGATAAGAAGTTTTTCTTGGATTTGACAATACGAGAAAATTATGTCTATACAATTTCTGGTGCATCAAATATTATTGAAGGCTCCGGTAGAGCTCGTATTATCTGCCAAATGATACACAATTGAATATAGATGATGCACTTTATTCTAGCAAATCCGTAAGAAATTTGCTTAGTTTTAAGGATATCCATAAAAATGGATATCACATTGAAACAATGGAAAAAATAATAAAGAATATCTTTACATAAACTCATTTCTATCTGGGCATAAGCAGATTAAAGAAAAACTTTCATCGCTTCCATCCGAATGTATTATACATTCATAAGAACGATTGAGTCTAACAACATCATAAAACCAAAATTTATTGACTCAAAGGTTCTTAAACTTTGGCATGATAGATTTGGGCACCCAGAACGACTATGATGCAACGAATAATTAAAAGCTCACATGGACATCCTTTTAAGAACCTTAAGACTATTTTACCAAATGAGTGTCCATGTGAAGCTTGTTCACAAGGTAAATTAGTCATCGACCCTCTAAAACAAAGGTAAATGTTGAATGGCCAACTTTTTCAAAAGAATTCAAGGTGATATTTGTGGACCTATACACCCACCTTGTAGACCATTTCGTTATTTTCTGTCTTAGTTGATGCATCTACTAGATGGTCACATGTTTGTCTACTTTCAACTAGAAACGATGCATTTGCTAAACTATTAGCCCAAATTATAAAATTGCGAGTTCATTTCCCTGATTATTCGATCTAGTCCATTCGATTTGATAATGCTGGTGAATTTAGATCAAAAGCATTTGATGATTATTGTACAACTATGGAAATTGAAGTTGAATATTACTGCTCATGTCCATACACAAAATGGATTGGCGAATCATTTATTAAACGCCTCCAATTTATTGCTAGGCCTATGCTTATGAGGTCAAAACTCCCAACTTCTACTTGGGGACATGCTATATTACATCTTTGCGGCATTGATACGTCTCGGACCAACCGCATATCATCAATACTCCCTTTACAATTAGCATTTGGTCAAGAACCTAATGTTTCTCATCTTCGAATTTTGGTTGTGAAGTACAGTACCAATTGCACCCCCACAAATAAGTATCAAAATGGGTCCCCAACGAAGGCTTGGAATTTATGTTGGGTTTAATTCACCGTCAATCATCAGTACCTAGAACCTTTAACAGTGATCTATTTAATGCATGCTTTAATGATTGTCATTTTAATGAAATGAATTTTCCAACACAGGGTACAAAACTACATCCTGAAAGAAAAATGAACTTTCCTGCAATGAGAAGACTCTAGCTCACTTTGATCCCCGAAGCAATAAATGTGAGAGAGAAATTGAAAATCTTATTCATTTGCAAAGAACTGCATATGAACTGCCTGATGCATTTGTGAATACAAGGAAAGTCACCAAGTCGCATATACCGGTAGAGAATACACCGGCAAAAATTGATGTCCCCAGACAACCTGCTGACAAATGAATCTAAAAATCGCCCGAGCGTGGTCGACCGATTGGTTCCAAGGATTACGTACCTAGAAAGAGAAGGGTACAAGACAAAAACCAACAAAAGAATACTGCAGAAGTAATGATAAAAACGATTGATCAATCAAATAAAATATTTAAAGTTCCAAGAGAACCAGAAGCATCCAAGAAGATTGAGGTTCCCGCAGAACCAGAAGTATTCGAAAACCATGAGATATCAATAGATTATTTACTATCTAATAACTTATGGGAGCAGGAAAGCACTGTTGTAGATGATATATTCTCCTTTAATGTTGCCGATAAAATTGTGCAAAGTGAGGATTCAACCACAATCATTAAAGATTGCCGAAATAGAAATGATTGGCCAAAATGGAAGGAAGCCATACAGTGAATTAAATTCTTTGTATAAACGCCAAGTATTCGGACACTGTAGTTCAAACACCAAAAATGTAATCCCTGTAGGATACAAATGGGTTTTTCGTAAGAAAGAGAAATGAGAAGAACGAAATTACAAGGTATAAAGCAAGGCTTGTAGCGCAAGGATTCTCTCAAAGACCAGGAATTGACTATGAAGAAACGTATTCTCCGTAATGGATGCTATTACTTTTAGATTTTTGATAAGTCCTGGTCAGAATGAAAAACTTGACATGCGTCTTATGGATGTAATGCGCATATTTATATGGTTCACTTGTGATGATATATATATGAGAATTCAGAAGGAATAAAAGTGCTGTAAGCACTTAGTGCATGCCCAAATAATGTGTTATCAATTAAATTGCAAAGATCACTATATGGTTTGAAGCAATCCTAAGAATGTGGTTCAATTGCTTAAGTAATTACACTCGTTAAAAAGGGGATACAAAAATGATGACATTTGTCCTTGTGTCTTCATAAAGAAAGCGGATCTTTGGATTTGCAATCATAGCAGTCTATGTTGATGATTTAAATCTCATTGGAACTCCTGAAGAGATTAATGAAGCGATGAAGTACTTGAAAACCGAATTTGAGATGAAAGATTTAGGCAAAACCAAATTTTGTCTAGGTTTCTGATTGAACATTTCCCGTAAGGAGTTTTTGTTCATCAATCTTCATATCTTTGAAAAAGGTTTTGAAACGATTTGGTATGGATAAAGCACACCCTCTAACATCACCTATGGTCGTTCGAACACTTGATGTTGAAAGGGACGCGTTCCGACCACCTGAAGATGGGGAAGAAATCCTTGGTCCAGAAGTACCGTATCTTAGTGCAATTGGAGCATTACATTATCTGACAAATTGCACTCGACCAGGACATAGCTTTTTCTCAGAAATCTCCTAGCAAGATATAGTCATACACCTACCAAAAGATATTGGAATGGTATTAAACACATTCTCCTTATCTAAGAGGTACGTCTGATTTAGGTTTATTTTATTCACATAATTCTCGATCTACTTTAGTTGGATATGCAGACGAGATACTTATCGGATCCCCATAAAGGCAAGTCCCAAACAGATATGTATTTCTGGCGTGGAGGAACTGCTATATCTTGGAAATCTACAAAACAAACTTTGAGCGCAACATCATCAAATAATGCTGAACTCATTGCAATTCATGAGACAAGTCGGGAATGTATGTGGTTAAGGAATATGACTCATCATATACAAACATCATGTGGGTTATCCTCAATAAAAGAAAAATCAACTGTATTGTATGAGGATAATGCAGCTTGCATCACACAACTCAACAAAGGTTACATCAAGGGAGATAGAACGAAGCATATCTCTCCAAAATTCTTTTATACACATGACCTTCAGAAAAGTGGTGAAATTGATGTTCAACAAATTCGCTCAATTGACAATTTAGCGGATTTGTTCACAAAGGCGTTACCAACATCAACCTTTAGAAAATTGGTGTACCAAATTGGCATGCGGCGACTTAAGGACCTTGAACAATGTCATTATGAGGGGAGTAGCTAGACTCTTTTCCTTCGATCAGGTTTTATCCCATTGGGTTTTCCTGACAAGGTTTTAATGAGGCAGCATATTTATACTCCTGTGGTGAACATCAGGGGAAGCGGTTGTACTCTTTTTCCTTCGATCAGGTTTTATCCCACTGGGTTTTCCTGACAAGGTTTTAACGAGGCAACACATGGGCACCCCACAATCAACTTTATTGTATAAATAGTCATTCAAGGGGGAGTGTTATAAATAATTCAAAAGTTGGATACATTATTGTGAATGAGTTGTGAATGACTATGAAATCATGTGAGGATGAAAATAATTCATGAATAATTGTACAACTTGATTGATAATTATGTGTAATATGACTCATCATTTTTGTTTTGATTCTACACTTGATGGTCTATAAATAGACCTCAATTCATGAATTGATGTATGAAGAAGAAGGAAGAAAGTTCAATATATTTCCTCTCTCTTCTCTTGTAGCATTTAAGGTATTTTTTTACTTTGATTTTATAACACAACAATAGATATATCTTTTTTCTTTCTAACTTAGATATAATTTTTTTGTATTTTTTAAAGGAGTACTCTAAAGTACCTTTTTAATATGTTTGAGAACTTTAATTTTGTGTGATTGTATGCTTTGCTATTTCTGCTATTGTAATTACCATGAGTTAAAGGTCTACTTTAACCTACAAAACAAGTGTAAAAGTGCAACAATAGATTTAAAATCACATGCCAAAAGACAATCACATTGTGTGTTCTAATCCATGCTCGTTCTCAGTTTGACATCTACCAAAATTTTTATTTTTTATTTTTATCAAAAATCCAGTATGTGACGTCAGATATATTTGCGTTCTTTCTAAATTAGATATAAACTAAAAAAGTAAAAATAAAGTAAAAGAGAGTACTGGCAACTATCCGCAAAACAGTCGACGAGCCAAAAGTACTGCCAAATTTTCATAAAATAGCCATTAATTGATTCAGAAGAGTCTCTCCATGGTTGTAGTTCCCACACCATGCAAACCGTCCCTCTTTTGATACCCTTGGCTGGTATCTCACAGTGTGGCACCCATTTTCCTCATTATGGAGTTCATCAATTTGCAGTGAGGTGTCTGATCTTTGTCCCATATCTGACACAAAACCCAATCGCCCACCACATTCCAAGTCTAAAGAAGAGATTTATCCAGTCTAAACCCATACATAATCCTAGAGGTCTTGTCACCAGGATATTTTCCCTTCTGAAATTCAAAAGTCCTACGAACTCCAAATGATGTACCATCCTCCATTGTGGTGATGGCTTTACCATATGCCATATCCAGGTGCCAATATCCACCACCTACAGCGGCGATTAAGATTCTATCATTTTCACGCTCTCTACTTCTTATCGTAGAGCAGAACCATTCTTTATCTTGTCAATCACCATGATCATCAGCAAGTTCATCCGGATTTATCTCGTATATATTGGTCATTATCATGTTGTCAATTACTAGAAAGCTGCCTTTGTCATCAATTCGGCCAACACGGTTGGATATGGAGCACAACAGAATCACATAGACCATTGGTGGACGAGTAAGATCAATTAAAGGATGTCCACAACTGACCTGAACATTGAACTCATCAATCAAATTGGTGGTGCTCAGTGTGGGAGCTTTGGCGAAATATTTAGATAAACTCGAAATACAGAGCTTCGGATGATCAGCCATGAAAAGAGGATTAGCAGTGAGATGGTTGCGGCTGAAAAATTTTATTTATAATTTTGTAATTAAATTCATATTTGGAAATCGAACACTAAATAAATTAATAAAATTCAAGATTTTTTATTTTAATTTCATTAGATAAAAGATGTATTAATTATTAAGAATATAATTTAGGAATTGATATATCACACAATTAATTAAATATCAAGCTAATTAAACCTGTTTGGATTGTAAAGATATTTATTTCGAAATTCATCTAAAAATAAAATTCTTAGCTTTTTTAGACAATAAAATCCCATATTAACCCCATAATGCATACCTAATACGAGGTTATAGTATACTTTTATAGTTCTAAGTAATCAACAGGATTATTTATAGTATTTTTCTTGCTTAAGTTTATACAATATAACAAAAATTTTCTATAATATTCAAAAATATAAATACAATAAAAAAACCAACAATGAATTTTTTGGTTTATTATTGATCTTTAATTTAGAACAACATGGATAAGATTAAAAAAAAGAATTTGGATTATTGGTTTTATCTTTAAATAAATCAAATTTTCCATTCATTTTTTAAATTCCATTTATAATTTTTTTATTAAATTCATATTTTTAATATAGAGATGAATATTTTTTCTTGAAACTAAACACTAAATAAATTAATAAAATTCATGAATTTTTTATTTTAATTTCTTTAGATAAAAGATATATTAATTATTAAGAATATAATTTAGGAATTAATGTATCACATAGTTAATTTTATGTCAAGTTAATTAAATCTTTTTTGGGTTTAAAAGTTCTCCAAAATAAAATTCTCAACTTTTCTCCAAAAGTTTAGCCAAATGAATAATTTTCTACACTATTAAAAGAAACAAATATTTCATATTAGATAGTATGAGGAAAGAGGGTGTTTGTTACTCTATAAAGCACTAATCATTAGATATCTAGAAGTTATATCTAATGGCTATTTGGGAAAATTGGTAACCGATTTTCCTTTAGTTTAATAATAATTTTTAGTTTTTTTAATTAATAATAATAAATGAAAATCACATACTGGTCCCATAATGTGTGCCTAAAGTGAGAAATGTGTGTGTTTAACTCATTTAATTGAGTCAAACACACATTTTAATTAATAATAAATGGCAATCCCATATTGGTCCCATAATTAGTGTTTGTGCAAGGCATGAGTGTTTGACCCACTTAATTGAAAATGTCTGTTTGACTCATTTAATTGAATTGAGTGAGGTATTTTGTTACGTTTAGGAAGACGAATGATCTATATATAAGGATATATATCAAAGAGTTGTTAATGGGTTATTAATGTATATATTAATATGCCATTTTGTAAACATCATTTTTAAGCCTTTTCATCCGAAAAAGCCTTTTTTTTTGCCTTTTAAAAAGGTTTTTGATTCTTAACAAACAAGAAATTTACTTTGTTCACAACAATTATATTATATGTTTGCTTTTTATTTATTTCTTAATTTCAAAAGGTGACACTTGATTAAAAAATTAAGAATCAAAAGGCCCACAAGCAATATAATGACAATCAACAAGAGTTAGGAGCAATTGCTTTCTAATGTTGACATTTATCTGAAGAGACTAATATTCAGCCACAGACAACTATATGTTGATTTGTGACAAGGGGTGGTAAATCGGAAAATTCAACAACGAATGTGGTGTTTAAAAAAGTATTTCAAAATTTAGAGTAAATTTTTTATTTATAATATTTATTTGGTTCATATTTTGCATGCCACCACATAATCTAACAAACTATGATCAACGATTTAAATGCACTTCCATCTAATGCGTATTATATTATAACAATTTTATTTTAATTGTAACACAATATTATTCAGCTATTTTTTTATATCTAATGTGACATACATTTTAAATATTTTATATTAATTGTTCAAAAATATATCTTTATCTTTATCATTACAATTATATTAATTTGTATCTATTGCATTTTACTTAAAAATATTTATTTTTTGTATATGTAAGACGTGCGCTTTTTAGAATGTTTTCATCCTGTGCAACGCACGGGTTGAATACTAGTAATTAATAATAACTATAAGTAATTATCATCATCATCGACACCAACTACCCATTCTTTCCAAAATTATGCTCCATCTATGCAAGAGTACTTCCCTCTCCCCAAATATGTCTCCATGATTTGTTTCACTTAATTAATGAATAGCTCATACCTATTCTTTGTGCAAGATTCTTGGCATCAAGATCAAATATTTGAAATTGATTTGTTATTATCATCTTTCCTGTCGATCCCCTTTTATATATAAACACAATTTCTGTGCTCTTCGCTCACTCCTGACTTGGTGGTAAAAAAAAAATCTTAAACTCTTTTAATTAATTGTGAATGTTCTTCCAGAGATGAGTAGACTCAACATGGCTGAAGATGGCAATTTCAACATAAACATGGAAAGGGACCAGCTCAGGATATGCCAACTTGGGCAGAGGGATTAGAGAAGGATGAAACGCTTGGAAATGGGATTTCTTTTTACAAGTTAGAAATGACTAAAATTCAGTTTGTTTCAAAACATGGACATTAGGTGAGCGTCTAATTTTTCCCGCGATAACCTTATGAGTAAATTTTTTAACTTGAATTATGTATCCTCTGAATGTCTGTACCTTTTTCATATATATATATATATATATCTAAGATATTCTCGCAAGGCGCATTATTACATGATTAAGATGGTATATATAAAATATTATTATAAAATAAGATAATATATTATTGTGAATATATATAATAAAAATAACGACACATATGTAATATTATAGATTTAATTTCAATATTGGTTTATAAATTTTGGTGTGAAATATTGTCTTTTAAGAAAAATATTATATCAATTACATAATTGATGATTTAAGGTAAGAACATAATATTTGAGAAAAAAATTTAGATAATATGCTTATTTAAACAAAACAATAATTTTAATAACACGTTTTATAAGTCATACATTGTTCAAATATATTTCCAATATGATTAACAATAATCTTATGGCTGGTTTACACAGACATATATAAACTTTATGAATGTTAAATTGAATTGGTACATTTAGCTTGAATTGATTTTTCACCGTTAGCTGATTTCATTCACCTTAATGTGGCGACTACAAAAAAGATGATCTTTTATTTTTTTTAAATATGTGAAAAGGTTCTTTTTTCTAAAATAGATTATCGCTACCAACCTGACATGACGCTAAGCTGACACTTCAACTATATAATTAATTTGAAAATTAAGATGTATATAAAATAACTAAAATGTAATATTCAAAAATTGAAATACAACACTAAATATAAAATAATTAAAAGAATTTATAAATTTATTCAAAAAATAGAATACATATAAAAAAGATAATGTACATATAAAAAAATGCTAAATAAGGAAAGCAGTATAAATGCAATTAGAAAAATAATTAATTCCTAAAACTAATGCCAAACATGGCATTGCCACCTAAGCACTTTGCCTAGGTGGCACTTGTCTTATTATTATATTAAGATATTTATGATATGGGAAATGCTAGACTACCATAATAAATGTCATAATTGTTAACATAATAGTAGTTGACATATTTAATAACCGTCCATCTAAAAGTGATGGAATTGTTGAAATTGTAGGACCATGCCACATATACATTATGTCAATATTATGGCATCTATTATGGTATTATAGCATGGTCCGATATGATATTGTTTGTGTTGGCCCCACCTTCGTCATGTCTATATGTGATTGGCATTGAAAATTTTATGTCTTGACACGTGGCTGACATGATATTATATGGTTAATCCATTCAATTACTTTGAACTTTTTCACTTGCAATCTTATTCTCATTTTTAGTGTTAACCACTGATTGGATAAGCCTAGTGTTCCATTCCACCCGGATGATTTTCTCTCTCATTCGGATTCTGTTTTGAAATCCAAAAATTTTATTGGATTCATCACGACGAGATGGAGCTCCAGCAATTCGGAAAAAAAATTTTGGACACCGTGACGGCCCGTGGCGACTGGTCAAAGATCAGTCAAAGTTTTTGGCCAATTTTTATTTTTTCAAATTGTTAGAGCTCCGTCTCATCGTAATGAATCCAACAAAATTTTCGGATTTCAATGAGGGATGAGTGGCTTATTCGACCAAAAACCATGCTTAAAAATGACGTCAATTCGTTTTTCGAGGTTTGTTGTTTCCTAATTAAACACTTCAACATTTATTCCAAGCTTTCGTTTTTCTGATATTAAAATTTCTTTGAAACCTTTAATCATGAAGATAACACAGTGTGTCAAAAATCAGTCGAGTTTTGCCCGAGGTTCGCATTTCTAAATTTACGATATCCAGACTTCCATGGAGCTTTTGTTTTTTTTTTTTGAATTATATATCCTTATTTGGTTTTGGAGGTCAACCCCATCAGCAAAGAGGAAATAAAATTGTCCAATTACAAGAAAGTGCCCATATTGATGGTCGATTTATTATCAGTTCTTAGTAACATTTTATATGCAAATCACATTCTTTTATTGCTTATGGACCTTTTTTTATTTATCATTTTTTTAGGGAATCTAGGAGATAAGTACATCAATATAGATATAAATCCTTTCCAAAAGATATTGCAATCAAACTGTTGGAGGCAAGCAATGTAGTCACTATTCGAGCTACAAAGATTGAGCCAATATTAATAACAATATATTTAGTTACATTTACTAGCAAACTTGGTTGTAAACTTATTTCATTTATTACATTAATTGCAAGATTCTTAAACATTTATGTCAATGTTTAACATTTAATAGTGTTCATGTAATTTTGAATTTATTAGCATTTTTTAGACTTAAAATACCAATCCATAAAAAAGGCCTTTCAAGATTTGAGTGAAATCAAACTATTGGCGAAGAAGATACTTTCCTAACGCTACTATACTGGGAGAAAGCTAAACTTGATCTAGCATTCTAACATGAAAAATTAGTTATTTAATTATTTAATAATAAGGTTGACTATTATTATAATTATTATTATTATTATTATTATTATTATTATTATTATTATCATCATCATCATCATCATCATCAAGAGAGGTCTCCTAGTGTCGAGCTCAGTCGTAACCTAGAAAATTCGTCATTGGTATAATTTATTTCAACAAGTGACAAAAGATTATTGTTTATAATGTTTACTACTTTCGTGTAATTGTTGTTAATTTAATCAAGTATTTAATGTCAATAATTTTCCGGATAATCTTCAATGTTAATAGTCTAATTTTTAACTAATTTAATATCTACTGTATCTTACAGGCCATGGTTATCTTTTGTAATTCGCCCCAAATCGAGATTATCAAAATTACTGTATCTTGCCATAATTATCTCATGCGATTCACTCCAAATCGAGATTATACAAATTAGATTATTAGTTATTGATTATTTTTAATTTCAACTTGAAATGCTAAATTAGATTATTAATTATCTCATGATGTTTTTCTATTATGCAATTGTTTATTCATATTTCTATATTTCTTATTAAATGGAAATGTGTGGCAATAATCTTAATCTTCCGATCCTTTTCTTCTATAGTTGTAATCTCTCTATATATTATTATTATTATTATTATTATTATTATTATTATTATTATTATTATTATTACTAGCTGTTTCACCCGTGCGTTGCACGGGAGACAAATTTTTTGAACTAATAATAGTATTGATAGATGTTAATAATATTAACCTAAAATGTAAAAAAATAATCAAAATAAAGAATGAGTTGCAACAATAAACTTAATTAATTTAATTCAAAACGATTCTATAAAAATTTCAATAGAGCTTTCCCTATACTTCATATTAATCCATTCTGTAAATATGCAAGATAAAACTCACGAAAATTCACACAACTTAATTTACTATTCTCTATAGAATAGTAACTTAATTAGCATTTATATTCGTGCTTTGCACGAAATGACAATTTGTAGCAGAGATTATAATGATATATCATATTTTACTCATTACAAGATTAATCTACTAATGTAAACTCAAAATAAAATAACATTAAATATTAGAGTTATCAAAATAACCATACTAAAATAATTCTACTAACATCGTAGATCTCATGGTTTTTTTCTTTAAAATTATTTTACATTCTATTGTATGCAATTATAAATTTTGGAAGATATAAATTGTACATTAGTGTGATGTACATTATTAACAATTAATACGTAAATAATGAATTTTAAATTTTAATTATGAAATATAATCAACATAGAAATATATTATAAAAATCATAATGTAATAAGTACAGTCCGACAGACCCTAACACTCTATTCCTGCCATACTGAGAAACACTTATCCTCGTTCCGGCCCATCTTCATTTACTCTAGACCGAGTGAGAATGATATAAGAATTACAATAGGATAGGAATTTCCATTTCCGTCCACACCCATAAGAAAATTCTCATCCCGTCTGACACATTGTGATGGTTTAATCGAAAAATTTTATCTATACTTTTTAATATATGTGTCATTGACATTTTATTTCTTCAATAAATATCTTCTAAATATACTAAACACGTATATTAACATATTAGGTATAAATTCACTAATTTAACATATTTGGCATATTCAATATTGAATGATTTGGTATAAAATTTAGATTAATTTGGATAAGATAAATAACTTGAAATATATATGATTAATACTTAAAATATACAACTTAATTGATGATACTTAAAAATTAAATAAAATCTTAACTGGCAAAATTCGATATAAAGTAAATAATTCAAAATAGGTAAGGTTCTTAAGCTTTATTTAGGAGATAAAAATTTAAATAAATGTTTAACATAGTCGAAAGCTAGTTAAAATACTCTAATTGGGTCGTATAATTTTAATAATTGATTGAGTCGATAGCCAATTATTTAGTAAGAATTCTTGGACTTAGTTCCTAGTGAAAGCGATGGATTGAACCAAAGAATTATTATATAAGTGTTTGTTCGATTAGTGTAAAAAAAAAAATCATTACGATTTGAAAACCTATTTTTGGAGCTTGTTACTCTAAGAAAAAAATTATAGATCCTTTGAAACACCCTTAATTATACAAAAAGAAATAGTAATATTTTGTCACCAACTGTAACTCAAAAGAAATATTATAAAAAATTCAAAAACATATGAGAATTAAAAGAAAAGCATGTTTGGAAAAAGAATGACACTAAAAAAGTAAATAAAGTTAATTAGGGACTAATAATCAGTCGATTTACTCTATAATGAGATATCACACTCCAATTTTATTTTGGAAGCGTATTTTTCTTCGCCGTAGCAATTTAATTAATTTTAATTTTTTTTTTTTTTTGAAATAATTATGTTTCCCCCTTTTAGCAATTTAATTAATTTTGATTAATTTTCATATAATAAAACTATCTCAATTTTCGTCCACTGAAAATATATCCAATTAAATCTAAGAAATATAATTAATTATAATTAATTGTAATATAATTAATTGTAATTAATTCTATTTTTTAGCTAATTATTTATACAAATAATTTATTATTGCTAAAATAATTAGTTTTTTAGCTATAGTTTTAAGAATTGTACGAATCTAATTTTAAAAATATTTTATAATTAAAAAGATATCATGGAAGATCAAAAGATGTCTTTCATTCTTTGGGAAAAATCTAGTCAACCATGGAAATCTAATTAACTTCAATTATTATTTATTTTTTAATTAATACTATTTTTATATTTTAGCAATATTTAATTTTGATTAATTTTCATCCAATAAAACCCTGTCAATTTTCGCCCATTGAAACCAAGTCCAATTAAATTGTAATAGTATTATTAATTTTAATTAATTGCAATATAATTAGTTTTATTAATTTTCATTTTTAATTGATTATTTATGAAAATAATTAATTATTTCTTAAATAATCATTTTAATTTCCACACTTTTAAGAATTGTATGAATCTAACTTTGATGAAATCTTGTACGTTAAAAAATATATTGCAATTTAAAAGACCTTTTTCGATTTTTAGCGAAAACCCATAGCAATCTAATGATTTTTTTATTTTTAAAATTAATTATATTTCCCTCTTTAACAATGTAATGAATTTTGATTAGTTTTGACAAAAGTACCAGATCGGTATTTTTTATTTTGGGGGTATTGTCACTTAGGTAGTAATACTTTTTTCGGGGACACTTAAGTCCATTTTTTAATTTATTTGACCACTTAGGTTCTTTCTGATGATTGGAGATTAGAAATTGAATAAAATATTATTTTTCTATTTGATTTTGATTAAAAATTAATTTTTTGTTTTTAAAATCATTTTACACTTTTTTTTTATTTTCTAATTCAATAATTCATTATTATTATTATTACACAAATAGTCTAAAAAAAGTATTTCAATTGCGCTTTTAGTATAAAATAGAAAACAAAATTGCTCAAATGATTCAAAATATTTTGTTACCCCTTTAGCATATTTGGACGGAATCCATCCAACACAGTAGCTTTTGTAATCGGTAATATAGTGTTAGTGGAAATATATCAAGGTAAAAAATATGCCGAATATAAAAACTTCATCGCGTTAATAGAAATACATCACATTAAAAATATACCGAATACAAAAAATTATCAAAACGCGCATATTTTGATATTAATCAATAGTTAATAATAATTGTAATTATTACACCTACATTAAATTTTATAATGAATATATCATCTTAAAAAATATATCAAATGTAAAGAAATAATAAAATAAAATAAAATAAAAATTGGAAAAAACCCCAACGCCACCCCACCCCACCCAACCCCCACCCCTACCATATTTCCTTATTACTCAACCGAGGCCTTCTCCCTCGGATTTCCAGGCACCGGCGAGGTTGCAGGCGCCCAGAAATCAGAGGGAATGCCCCTCGATCGAGTAATTGAGTGGGTTGTGAATCACGACCCATGGGTTGGATTCACCATCCATTTGGCTATTACGGGGGCCTCCCTCCTGGATGTATGGGCATCGGCAAGCTTGCCGCGGCGACGTTGATTGTGCCTAGAAATTTGGGGGAAGGTCACTGATCGAGTAATCAAGAAATGTGGTGGGGGTTGGGCGGGGTCAGTGAGGAGGAAGGGTTAGGTTTTTTGCCAAATTTTATTTTATTTCATTTTATTATTACTTTACATTTGGTATATTTTTTACGATGATATATTCCTTATAAAATTTAATGTATGTACAACAATTGTAATTATTATTAACTGTTGATTATTATCAAAATGTGTGCATTTTGATTATTTTATTTAATAATTTTTTGTATTCGGTATATTTTTTACTGTGGTCTATTTTTATTAACGCGATAAATATTTTGTATTCTGTATATTTTTTTACTGTGATATATTTCAACCTGATATTACCGATTACAAAAGCTATTATGTTGGATGGATTCCGTCTCAATGGACTAAACGGGAAACAAAATATTTTGAACCATTTGAGAAATTTTTTTCTAGTTTGCACTAAAACTGCAATTGGAACACTTTTTTTAGATTATTTGTGTGATAATAATAATAATAATAATAATAATAATAATAATAATAATAATAATAATACTGAATTATTGAATTAGAAAATAAAAACAGAGTAAAATGATTTAAAAAACAAGAAATTAATATTTTAATCAAAATCATAAGAAAAATAATATTTTATTCAATTTCTCATCTTCAGTTACCGGAAAAGACCAAAGTGGTCAAATAAATTAAAAAATGCACTAAAGTGTTGATGGAAAAAATCTTAATACCCAACAGGCAATACCCCCAAACAAAAAATACCTATCTGGCACTTTTTCTAATCTTTGTCCATTTAATTCATGTCCAACTAAATATTAGCCATAGAATTTATTATTTTAAATAATTATAGTACAAATAATTGTAGTTAATTTTTATGTTTAAGCTAATTATTTCTAAAAAAAATTAATTATTGCCAAAATAATTTGCTTGATAGCCATAATTTTTAGAATTATATAAATCTAATTTTAAAAAATATATAATAATTGAAGAGATGCCTTGGAATTTAAAAGATATCGATATAGATTCGGTTAATTAAAAAATTGATTAATGTTACAATTGAGTTATTAATTAAAAAAAATTGATGTTACACGTTTCTTTAAATTTTTATGTAAAAAGTAAATAAATTTTAATTTTTATCACACCAAAATTAAATCTAAGCGAAATTGCTAATTTTAATTAATTTTTATTTAGTAGCTAATTATTATTTTTAAAAATAATGATTTCTTTCTAAAATTAATTAAAGGTTCCAAGCTAAGCTTTAAATTTTCACGTTACACATTTAGTTTAATTTTTATGTAAAAATTTAAAGAATTGTAATTTTTCATCATACAAAAATTAAATCTTAGAGAAACTGCTAATTTTAATTAATTTTTATTTCTTAGCTAATTATTTATAAAAATGATTGATTGTTTCTAAAATTAATTAATGGGTACAACCAAATTTTTTAATTTTTTAATACAAATTGGGATTGTAGTGGTGGAAATTTATGTGCGGCAAATTTTAATTTTTAAAAAATAAAAAATTTATATATTGATAGTATACTTGTTCTAAAGCTCTCATCAAACCGAACAAAATCGAATCTTTTTTTTTTTTTGATTTATAGGTAGAAATGAAAAAATGAGAGAAAATGATAGCCATAGTATTTAGATATTATGAGATTGGATAAAGTAAGCTAGAAATAATCAAATAAAATTGATATACATTAATTAATATTAATATATTAGGAAACAAAAAAAGAGAGTTGGATATGGTTCGGAAATAAAAAAATAAAAAAAAAAGGAGTTTATTTTAAATGGGAAAATAGATTTAAGGCAATAAAAAATATAATAAGAAAAACCTCCATTTTCTATCGGATTGGCTCTGTTCCCCACAGTGGGAACAGAAGTTCATCACATGACGTGGCGCCACCTGGTGGCGCCACGTCAGCACGCAAAATTTTTTTTTTTAAAATTTTTTTTTTAATTTTTTTTTGGAATCTACATTAAGTTAGATGAATAATACATGCTTCTTTTTGATGGCGAAGTCTCACCCGACCTCCAAAATTTTTTTTCCCCATTTGTGGAGTGCAGTAAGGTACCCACAGTGAAATACCAACTGGACTCCATTTTCTATATATAAAAATTATTCTATATATAGATAAAAGATTATATTAGGCAAATTTAATAGGCGGGAAAATTTAATGAATTATTTAGGCGGGAAAAAATGCTCTTTTTATATATATATAGATTAGCCAGCAATAGAATTATTCATTTTTTTCTATTAAACCTTTAATTAACAAATTGGTTCAAAAATAATTCAACAATTGATGGATATTAATTTATATTTAAAAATTAAAAGTATTACTATTGTTTCATAAAAATTGCAAGATTTGGGTTTATTTTCCAATTTCATCAACATGTATAGACAAAAGAACTTACACAAAAAAAATGCAAACCTGAACTCATTTTGTGTATATAATTAACTAAATAACCTTTATGGTAGACACATTGATGGTTACTGCATTCAAATATTTTCACTACGAAATAAGGTAAAAATATTGGTGACAATAATAGTTATAATTAAAATCATTAATTCTTATTCAAAAGGAAAATCATTAATTAATTCCAATTATTAGAATCAAATAAATTCGTATAAGGATAAAGACGACAAAAATTATGATGATGAACAGCAATTGCGTTTGTAGTCCAACGGTTAGGATAATTGCCTTCCAAGCAATAGACCCGGGTTCGACTCCCGGCAAACGCATGTTTTCTGATTTTTTGTGGCTTCCTAGCTCTGCTGGTTTCTGTTTCTTGCGTTCTTCTTCCCACAGATTTGACCATCTGGGCTTTTATTTTTATTTTCTTTTTTTGAAAGTATTATTATTATTATTATTATTATTATTATTATTATTATTTGAAATGCATAAATTCTATTTTAATTGATATGTCATCTAATTTAAGAACTCACAAACCATTGAAGACCCTCTTACAATTTACACTCGAGTTGATAAAAAGTTCGAACTTAATTTTATTGTTTAATCACACTTTGCACTTTTCATAATAATAATAATAATAATAATAATAATGGTAATGTTTTGGAGGTAGAGGAAATACACCTCTAACGGTGCAGAAAGTTAGGAAACTAAGGTTAACCATTTTTTCCTTCCTTTTTCTTCCCCATAACTCAATGATTGTTCCCTCTCCTTCTTGTTTAGCCTATTAGCTTATTAATTGTTCCCATAAACACAATGGAAAAAGCACCTCAAATCATCAATATTATGAGCTTGTAGAGTGTTTCCACTTCATTCAAAGTAATGAGAAGACCGAGTAGAAAGCATCTCTTTAAGAGTTCGGAGAAAATATTTGAAAAACAGAATATTTAAAAGAGGATGAAAAATAAAATAGAAAGATTAGGGGCATTCCGAGAATTGACCTCGGACCTCTCGCACCCTAAGCGAGAAGAGAATCACACCACTAGACCAAATGCCGAAGTGCTGGCCCCAACTTTTTCTCCTAGTACTTATTTGCATAGCTGCTGCTTCTTTGGTTGTGCCTTTGCAACACTATTGACAAGATTAGTTGACACACACTTTGTACTGAGTGATAGTCTTGAAGTATCGAATAGACGACAATATCATCCCTGTTCATCATGAATATGTATAACTATAAATCCCCATAATTTGACCTGAGCGGTTTGAGAACTAGTATAGGAGAAGTTAATATCACTATCATTACAATTAGATTATCTGTAATTAATTTTTTCTTATTTACATGCTTGTCTATGATATGTCATTTTCAATTACGATTTAATTTGTCATATAGCTAGATAGAGTTGATATTTGTGAAACTAAGAGCTTGTTTGATTGGTGAGTTATTTGCTGTGCACGATATTCCGTATAAAATGTGTGGTTGATATTATATTGGAGAATGTGTGAGTGATTGAAAAGATGAGGGAGAAATTTTTTTTTTTCCTTTACCCTCCAACCGAACAAGCCAAAAGGAAGAATCTTCAATCTACTAAATAACGGTATTACAAAATGATTATAAATAGAGTGCAAATCCTAACTCATGAACCCTAGCCCTGACCCTAATAATCTAATTGACTTAACTACCCTTAACAAATAAGCTAAATGCCAATAATGTTATCTAACAATATTTTGAAAGGAAAATAAAATAAAATAAAAATGAGCAACATGATAATTTTTCACACTTAACAAAATATCCATTTGGGTTGTGAGTGAAATACTGGAAAAAGAAAATCAATCAACAAATAGGGCATTTGAAATGAAAATAAAATAAAATTGAGGAACATGATAATTTTTCACATTTGACAAAATATCCATTTGGGCTGAAATCAAACTACAAAAGGGGCATTCCGAGAATCGAACTCGGGACCTCTCGCACCCAAAGCGAGAATCATACCACTAGACCAAATGCCCAGGTGAAAGCACCCTTGGATATTTGCAAGGATATTGATGCTACAAGCTTTAGATAACTGCCTATTTAGTTTATATATTTATAGCATCAATAGTTATTATAGACCTATTAATCAGCCTTGTTAGTTTTGGGAACTCTTTGTGAATCTTATTGGCCAAATTACATCTTGTCAATATAATTTAATAAAATATATCTATATGATTCGCTTTTCTACTATATTTTATTTTCATGCATATATAACGCCATTTATAACCATTTGATAAACAAGCGCTTAGCTTTTGATTGTCAACCTACACGTTTGATCATGGGAACAACAATCAATTGCAACTCTAATGTCTATTTGTCTTCGTAGGTTTCAATTATGTGAGGCGATGAATCTTGTGAAACTTCTTTTTGTTTTAATTAAAGTTTGCTTCTTTATTTTAAATTCTTATCCGTTTTGATGAACGATACTTGATGACTGTTTACACGTGTTTGTGATTTATACCACTTCTACGACATTCGTTTTTTTTTTTTTTAAGACATTCATTATGAACTTGGCATGTGGTAATAAAATATAAGTGGTTATCCCTACAAACTCAATTTTCAAGCAGTTATCCCTTCTTGCACCCGTTCTTTTTTTTTTTTTTTAAGGTTCTAACCTCTTTTTTTAAGAGAACTACCACGGCTTGAAAATCCAAGCTCACGGTAGAAATTTTATTGAAAACTCAGATCCTAACTTTGATACTCCATTAATCAGTCTACAATTCCTTCAACACTGGAGCCATTTTGACTTCAATGATCTGCGTGAATTATATCTTTATTTTATGAATTTGCTACCTCAAAAATATCTTGTATTATTTTATGTGTGAACGACTATTTGCGTATTTGTTATTTATCTTTGTTTTGACGAACCTGTTGAGATTAGAAGCCATTTTTTTCACCAATTGAAATAAATATAACTAGATAATGCATCAAGATAGTTTATTATAGAGCAATTGCATTAAATAATAACAACAATAATAATTATAATAATAATAATAGAGCAATTGTATTAATTTTGGCCTAACACACCATGTTTCCAAGAAAAGGGATTAGACATTGTAAAAATGGGGCATTCCCATAATTGAACTCGGGACCTCTCGCAGACTCGCACCCTGAGTTTCAGCATATCAGTAGGCCAAATGCGGACTTTTGTCCCGGGTTCTACCAAGGAATCAATTTTAACTGGGCTGGACCAGAAAATTGACCACAACATACCAGCTAAGGATCTGTAGCCCAAAAGACAAAAGATTCATTGAAAAGGGGCATTCCGAGAATCGAACTCGGGACCTCTCGCACCCGAAGCGAGAATCATACCACTAGACCAAATGCCCTCCTGAGCCTGGAGGCTCTACATCCAATTCTAATATTGAGAAACTATTTCTCAACATCTACACTAATTTGTGAACAATCACGGACCAACGTGACAAGTAATATATTTCTGTAGAATAATATTGTGAAACAAGACTAAATATCAAGGTCAACCTTCGAATTTAAATGAGTATAAATGTATATTGTACAAAAATAAAAGTGTAAGAAAATTCAAAGTCTACAAAGTGATAAGGTCAAATTTCGAACTTAAAAGCTACTTAAGTAAGGTCAAACTTGCTGAAACAACAGCTTCCCATTTCCACACTCTATTAGTCGACGAATCTTCAAAAAGTTAAATCACATACTAGTATTAGCATATAAAAGAAGTAATCAGCTCATTCAAATAAAGCTGATAAGACGATATAATATACAGAGAATATCACTAGTTATACCTTTCTAAGAGCATCTCCAACGGCCTCTTTAAATGCAAGATGTTCTTTATTATAAAGAGAGAACGGGTAAAATTAAGCTCCAATAGACTCTTTATTTTAACATTTTAGAATAAAGAGAGGGTTTGACTGTTCAAATTTGGAGAGCCAAATTCACTCTCTATTATTTAATGTTCACAAGTTTCAATACTCTTTTATTGATTTTGCTAAATTACAACTAATTTTATTGGTCAAATACAACTAAAATTATAAATATTGATTAAAAATAAAAGAATTCAATAATTGCTTATTGATTTAAGCAAAATAAAGAGTATAAATAGAGAGCTTGTTGGAGTTAATTAAAATTTTTACTTTCTAAATCAAAATACACCCTCCATAATATGAAAGATACTCTTTAAAAATAAAGAGATTGCTGGAGATGCTCTTAGAGCATCTCCAACAAGTTCTTTAAATATGAGATTCTTTATAATTTAAAGAGTTAAGTTAAAAAATTTTACTCCAACAAGCTCTTTAAATTAACAATTTAGTTTAGAGAGTGAATTTAACTCTCCAAATTTGGAGAGCCAAACTCATTCTTTATAATTGAATGACTACAAGTTTTAAGATCCTACTTCTTGAACAATGTAATCAATCCACAATTAATTCTATTGGTCATTAATACTTTAAAAAATTATTATTAATTAAATTAGAGATAAAACAATAATTTTTCTTGAAAAGAGTAAAATAAAGAGTTAAAATTAGAGAGTTTGTTGGAGCATTTAAAAATTTTCGCACTTCAAATTTAAAGATGCTCTTTATTTAATGGAATATGCTCTTTAAAAATAGAGAGATTGTTGGAGATGCTCTAAGTCTCTCAAAATTCATAATTCTGGATTCTAAAGAAATCAAGCCAATGGATATACACATTTCCTGAAAATTCTTGAGGGAAAAAGCAGAAAAAGAGAATTATACGCACCACAACGTTTTCTCTTAAAAAAATTATTTGAGTGAAAATTCACCAACTTCCACATTTTATTACTAAAATTTTCAACAATTTCTATTCAACATTAATTCTTAAAACCGGAGTTACCCTTTTTGACTCACGTTAAATACATGATTTCGGGTAAGAAAATTGCTCATCCATCAATTTGATTGGCATTAAACATGATAGGAATCAATATTATTTAGTATTAAGAAGAAATACATAAGTGAATATTGAAACAGAAGGAACCCAGTCACAAATGGTGACAGAAGACAAGTGAGAAGAAGACGAAAATGAAATATGCGTCTAGCGCGTGGAGAAGCATTGTATTGAGTCTTCAACTTTTGCTACCAGCACTTCCTGATTTGAACATATTTATCGCTACAACTAATTATATCAAAGATAGTGTTCTCCACCCGCAAGTAGTGCAGGAGATAGAAGAAGAAATTCAAGGTGCTACAAGTTGTCAGCAAGTTCAGGCCATAGAAGCCATGCAACGGGCTCTAACACTAACATGGATATTTGTGTTCTCTGGAGAATCATTATCCCTTGATGTTATCTGTGTTCACGGTAAAACCGAGAACAGAGTTTACAGAGAATCCAAACACGGATAAATTACCGAAAGAACAGCTTTGCATTTGCTCCCCCTCTAGTAGTAGATGAATCTTCAGCAAAGTTAAATCACGTACAACAAAGTTATGTCTCTATCCATAACAAAAGTCATCAACACATTCAAACAACACTGATGAAACGATGCATACAATATACAGAAACACCACCAGTTATACTCAAGTCTCCCCAAAAATCTCAATTCTGGATTCTACACTACAATCAAGAAAATGAAACATGTACACATACCTAAATACATCACTGCAATTTTACCTTTACATTACAAAGGTTGATAGTCGAAGAAAAACACCGAAAAATAACCTATGAACATGCCTCTGAGCATTATCCATGCAGAAAACTCTCAATGGCTATTTCTTGGATCTTCTTTATTAGACATCGCGTTCTTCAGTTCTTGAGCTGCAAATATTAAGAGCTCCACCATCTCAAATCCAGCAGCAGAAACAAAATCTACCTTCTGAGAGTCGGGTTTTTTTGCAACACTGTCTACCTCTTCATCCTGATTATCACCATATGATTCATCACTCTCAGACGACCAACTCACGGGAAGAGAGCTGCCGAGGGCAGTCTTGATTAATTTTGCCTCCGTAATAATTTGGTCCACATCGTCTAAGAAGTTAATATTTGCACCCTCTGTTAAAGTCGACTCTTTTACCTGCAAGATCGATTTTCATCCAAAAAGTTCACTCGAAAGTCAAACAAGAATCAAAGGTAATCTCATTTGTGACTGTTTTTGGAATACTATCACCTTTGAAAGTGAAATACGAAGCTTGTGAATAAAAGTTGTAAGTTGATCCATACTTTCCAAGCTCTCTCTAAGAGTTGCATTTTCAATCTTCATCCTTGCAAAATCAATGTCATAATTTGACTTCTTACCAGCGAATTTTCCTTCGTGATTTACGTGCGCTTCGGCATGACTTCCATCAAAACCCACAACCCAGTTCTTTAAATAAGTTTTCTTCAGCAGGTTTTTAAATCTTCCATCTTTTTCCTGAATAGTCCTTACTTCTTCAGTTTCGACCATAGTTTTTCTTTTTCCCATGTCCTGACTTATCTTCCTGCATGCAATTATGTCCCATCAATCACTTAAGAGAGTAATAGATTTCTTAAAATGTTCAATAGAATCTTTCCAAGCAGTAGACAACAACATTAATAATAAGAAACAGAAGAAAACAGAAGAAGAGAGAGAGTATACTCTTGCAATATATGATATTCCTGCTTTAACTGAGCCAACTCCAGAAGGGCTTTTACTTTTTCATTCGTAACCTAAACAAACAAAGCACATTAAAACAATATAGGAATATAAAGGGTGTTAGGGAATCCATTTTAAAATTTTTTACCACTTTTTACTACTTTTTTATCCATTCTTTCTGTATCCTAAATCAATCACCTCTACATATCTCATCACATCCACAAATCTCCACCACTCACTCTCTCCTCTTTTACATTAAAATCCATTAAAAACCTTTATAAACTATTCCCCATCACCCTTATACTGTATCATAATTCCTCCAAAAAGAGAGTCCATGTGATGAAAAACAGACTGACGAGGATACGTTTATAGCGTTCACTCGGGCAGTGCCCTGACATGGATTTCATCAAACCCCCATCAATTTGAACTCAAGAGCTCCTGCTTATAAGGTACTTAAGTTAAACGTTGGTACCAATTAAGCACTGAGGACTAAGATTTTTGAAGGGTGTTACCAATTACTCGTGAAATTCAGTATGTTCATTTGCTCTAAATTTCTTTCCCCTTGTATTTCCAGTTCCCTTGCTCTTCTCGGCTCTCGCATATATTTGATGATGACAAGTGAAAGGTGCATGCAGAGGAATCTTTTCAACAATATTTCTCGGTGATATGAAATTTTTAATTGGCCTACGTGCGCATATGTTTTTACATTTTGGACTTTTCAATCATTGTTAGAGATTGGAATTTAAGTGACAGAGCCAATAAGAAATTACTTGCAGTAAATTTCTCTGGAGTTCCTCAACTTTCTTCTGTAGAGATGCATTTACATTCCTCTCTAGCAAATGCCTTTCTTCTTGTTGAGATAGAAGTAGCAAAGCTGCGACCTAAATATACCCGAAATGGATATCAGTGCCAAAGTATTTTTCAAATACTAAAACAATGGATGAGAGTTAGTAGGCAACCTTCTCTTGCAATGCTTGGGCAAGGGCTTCAGACGCATCACCAGTTCCTGTTGTAATTGTAGGTGAAAAGTCAGGGTCACTTCTCTGCAATATGTGAATAAAACATGCAAATCATTATGGGCCTTACATTATAAATAAAAAAATAAAAAAAAAAAAAAAAAGGAAGGATACTACTAAAGATAAGCAGATTGAGGCTGGGTGCCTGAGAGCTTCTAAAAACACCCGCACAGAGGGAGAGAGAGAAGATTCTCGCCTAAACATACCTTAGTGTTTGAATCTAGATCCAGACCAGTATTGGCATCATCTCTTATTTCACTTTCTTGCGAGTTTATATCTTCACGCGGAGAAGATTTTAAGTTCTGTTCTCCACTCATTTCAAGCTGCCTAATCTTCTCTTCAACCACATCAATAATCGATTTGAGCTCCGAATACCCTTCATCAAGTAAGTTTGTAATATTCAATCTGCACTGAGAATGATAATAGAGCAATGCCGATATCTCCTTCTTGATCTTCTTTTCCCAAGTAATCTACACCATTATCTTTCAAGTCAGTAATTAATAAATAAGCCACGAATACACTTTTCCAAGAGTAAATGGTTCTTACTTTGTCTTTCTCCAGCTCAGAAACTCTCTTCTTTAGATGAGTTTCAATATCCAGTCCCTAATCGCAAGATTGTGATTGAAACAAATTGGTAAAAAAGAAAAGAATAGTGCAGAACAAGTATGAGGTGGAAGAATCAGGAACTCACCAGTCGTAGCTTGTTTTGGAGGTTATCCACAGAGTTTCTCAGTGTCTCTACTTCTGCTTCAAGATCACTCTGTCTGAAGAAATGTTAATCATTTTGCTGATATACATAAAGGAACATAAAGTCCAGTACTTCAAGCACGACATCTAATGAAACTGCAGGAATAGTTCGTTGTGCCCTTGTAAAAGTTCATATGCATGTAATAGATATCTAATGCGGAATATTTCTTGTATTTTATCCTTGATTATTACATGTGAAGGAGTGTTTATACAAGACAAACCCTCGTGCTGAAACTTAATTATTATTCCCTCACTATCCTTGAATATCTATTTTAGTCCATACAAATTACTTTTACATTTCAACTCAGATACTAAATACTTAAATTGCACTTAAGATGTGCATGGATACGTGCTCTGAAACTCTAAACAATTTCAAATCATTTCAGGGCTGCAAACTGATAGAACTTCAAATCGATTTATGTATAAAATTGCTATATATTGATTGAAAACATGAAATATAATAACAACAGATTAATAGACAATTCAACTCAGATACTAAATACTTAAATTGCACTTAAGATGTGCATGGATACGTGCTCTGAAACTCTAAACAATTTCAAATCATTTCAGGGCTGCAAACTGATAGAACTTCAAATCGATTTATGTATAAAATTGCTATATATTGATTGAAAACATGAAATATAATAACAACAGATTAATAGACAATTCAAGAGGCCAATCTCCCTCCCAAATTTCTCCCAAAAGGGAACCTCTAACAAACTTTCATAACACTTAGCGCGTGTTAGTGTATATGTAAAAGTGGGTTTTTATGGATTTTTATGTGATATAGGAGAGATATTGAGTGGAGTTGAATGGTGGGGATTTGTGTAATACAGGTAGGTTCCACGAGATAAGTAGATGTGAAATAAGAGAGAATGAGTGTGGTTGAAAAGAATGTATAAAAATATGTAAAAACACATACACTAACGGGGGCTTAACTAAACACTCCACTGCCATATTTATAGTGTAATACACACTTATTTGTTAATTGCCCAAATTACCCTCAAATTTCCCATCAGAAACTGGAACAATGATGTTATTTGATAATCCTTTACTAAACATACTCATGGATCAGCAAATTGAAGGACTAAACTGAAGCACCATCACTAGAACATATCCAAAATTAAATTTAGTATTGCTGCTCCTACATTGAAGCCAAAAGCAAATAAGTCTTTATTTACCAGAACTTAGTCACTTACAATGTAGTTGGACGTGGAAGGTT
The DNA here is from genome assembly GCA_018223645.1 of Jasminum sambac. Lineage (NCBI taxonomy): Eukaryota > Viridiplantae > Streptophyta > Magnoliopsida > Lamiales > Oleaceae > Jasminum > Jasminum sambac. The sequence goes on along the minus strand of CP073648.1, from coordinate 21,584,980 downwards.
CGTCATCACTTTGGACGTTCCACATTTCAGGTGAATCAAGCAAGAGACACTCACATTTATCTTCCCAGCTTGTATCTGCAATATTCTTTATGCAATGTTGCCTGATGTCATAAAATTTATCTATAACCTGTCATCGCCAAAAAATTTCCCTCTGAGTACAAAAATAAATAATGAGTATAACTAGGAATCATCGATGACTTTTTGTTCTCGAACATCAATTTCAACCACCCATTTTGGCAATTTCAATATTTCATGTACAAGACAACTTTTTCATGTTTTGTGAACACTAATACTCCCAGAGGTTTTTCGATATTTTTATTATTAGTCCATATTCTCATTCTCCATGAAGACATGCTTTTCTTGACACATTATATGCAGTTTACGCAAAGTATATCCTAGTCAGAAGATTAAGGGTATGTTTGATAATGGATTGTTGAAAAATTAAATTTTAGATATGTGGTTGAGAAGTAAAGATGTCTTAAAAACTATTAAAAATTTTGTCAAATTAATGTATGAGTGGTTGAAAATGATGAGAAAGAAAAGGTAAATTAAATCTAAGGGGTATCAAACAAGCCCTAAAATCTCTCATCATATCAGTGCCCGTGGAGTCGTAGGTGTTCATGCTGAAATATGATATTTACCTCTTTGAATGTTTCATTCTGTCTTTCCTTGTTTTCTAGATCAATCCAAAGAGTGGCAGCTAGCCCTTTTTCTTCAGAAAGTTCAGAAGTCAGCTCTCCAATCCTATATCAGTAAAATTACACTTTTATCCACTGAACAAGCAAACCACCATGTTTCATTTTATGCAACAGAAGTCAGCATTAAATATTAAGTACTGTAAAATAAATAATAAAAAGAAAAATTGAAGTTAAAAAACATTCCTTGCTGACATAAGTGGAAAACGTCATTGTTATACTAAAACCTGGCATGGGCACACCCATAAACAAGAGACGGAAGAATAGAACACAGCTTTCAGCCCTAAAAACACTATTTAATACTCTTTTGACATAAGACCAAAGTTATCATCATCACAATTTTGACTCAGATCCATTGACAGGACTTGCGCATTGGACTGTTGGATAGAAACGAGGATTTTGATATGTTACTATATAATGATAATTTAGGTATAATAAGATCGAAATACCAATTACGATTAATAATTAGCAAAACAATAATTAGTGTCCCTTGGAGCAAGTTTGGCAAAAGGCATTATTTTTAGCGTGTAAATTGACATGATTGTGACTACATATACAGACGAACAATTTTGTCATCTCACACAAAAAAGGCAATGGAAGCCAACGATTACAATTAAAAGAATTACTTCTCTTCTTCAACTAGCTCCAACAAACATGCACTTAATAATTAGCTTCAAGTAAACCTTTACTTTCCCAAAAGCTAACTTTGAATAGTGGATGGGAGAACAAGATTTATTGATAATAATCAGTAGTGATTTGAGATGTATCATTGACATTAATTTTTTACTTTAACTAGAGGAGTCAATTTTTAGATAGAAAAAAGTTAAAGCGAACACTAGCAAGTTTCAAACTACTTATGAGGTTCTAAGATAGTAGTTTTGTCGAAAAAATTATTAAATAAAATGATGAGCGTTCAATATAGGAATAAAACATATTTGTTAGGTACAATAAAGGAGCCAGTGTATTCACAAAAGGTACATAATTTTATCAAATTAGCAAACGAGTAAGTCAGCTTCAAGTCTTCAACCTTGAGCCAACCACTGGCCACATTGATGAAAAATGACAAGTGTATGAGATTTTAAAGGTAATCCCGAGAGCTGACTATTTGAGGATCATAAACAAGAGAATGTTAAGAAGCAAAGTGCTTTGAAGTGCTAATGAGGACTGGAGTGAAGGAAGACACACCTAAATGAAAGTGAAAATAGGCACCTAGGCATGGAGCACTGTGGTACTCAATACATTAGAGCACAACGTTTTTATACATACACCTCGTCACGGCATATGATCTACCATTTGATAGATAATTGAACAAAAAGTTTAGGGCTTGTTTTATATATAACAATGTAGATTTACTCGAATGACATGTTAGATGTGTGGTTGAAAATTGGGGAAAATATATTAAAAATATAAAGTAATTGTATGAGTGGTCGAAAATAATGAGAGAGAAAAAGTCAGTGGAAGTTAGTGAAAATTTATAGTGTATAGAACAAGCCCTTAATGCTTTTTAAGGATCAGAATTCCAAGTATCCTTTAAAATTTGTACCTTGTCTTTCATTTTTTCTTGATCATGTATACAAGTCCAAGTGAAACTAAACTAGAAGATGAGATGCTCACCGCTAAATGGGAGACAATGTGCGAGAATAATAAAGTACAAAACTGTTACATTACATAACCTACCTTCTCTCTAATTCACTTAGCTGCCGCGATACAAGTTCCTCCTTCTCCTTAGATTTTTCAGCCTGTGTTATCGACCACAACAACAGAAATTAACGCATAAAAGAATACATAAATTTTGCACATCTCACAAATGGACAAAAAATGCTAAACATATGTCCAGCAGCCAAATTATAAATGGTTTATGCTATAGTAAAAGTCAAACATTACTTTCAACCACACATTCATAACTACTTATATATTTTCCACAAGTTTCATGGAACCCACAATTCCTCCCTGTGAACCTAGCATAGATGCGTCAGAGAGGCTTAAATCTCATGGAAATGCTTATAGCATGCAGCATCTTACAGAACAAAAATCTCATCCTCTCAGCAAGCGGATACAAATTAAGTGCTTGTTTGACAAAGCTTCTATTAAAAGAAAAGTTATTTTTCAGAGAATGTTGATGAAAAATAAGGAACTCCGTTGAAAAAACGTGAAAACTAATTTGTTAAAAAGTTGTGTCACACATGCACAAAGTTGATCTATGAATAGTGACAAGAAAGACATGGAAAAGAAAGTTAGTAAACCTCCATTATTGCATTATCTCGCTCAGCAAAGGCAGCAGCTACGCAACCTTGGAAAAATTTTAGCTGCTTCTCTGCCTCAATATTCTGGAGATAAAGCCAACACCAAACATGTCAACTAAAATACAACACAAAATTCTTTCAGAAATCATAAATCCAAGAAAATGAAATTGTTTCATCGAGATGGGAATCAGTGTAAAGCGAGCTACACAGAAGGGTCCCGGCAAACACAAGCATTTACACGCAAGGCGAGAGAGAGAGAGAGACCTTTGAGACTTCTGCACTATGTAGATCTGCTAGTCGGCCCTACGTACAAAGGGGGAGATCATATTACTATATTACCCTGTACGAATAATAGTAATAGACTATGCAATAGATGGCAGTAATTCTCACTTTGATATTATAAGCCTCTGATAGTTCTTCTTGAAGATTTTGATTTTCTCTTGTACAAGTAGCCAACTTCTTTTTCAAGTTTTCAATCTCCTGCTCCAACCCAGCTGTCCTATTTGGGATCAAATGCATTCTATTATTCTGGTGAAAAAGAGAACAATCATCCCTCCAATCCATACTCCCAGGACATGAAATGCGAGAGCATAGATGGAGAGAGTTGATAACCAATATTAACTTCACAAACAAAAAGTAACTTTCAACACCTTTGGAAATGCATTCGAGTTGCCACCCCAAGGTAGGCAGGTCCAGCTTGCTGCATGCACAATTGTTCAATATCTTTATGCAATTGATCACGTTCTGCAGAGAGATCGATGAAATAACACATGAACAACCAAAGCCTTGGCTACTTGAAATTTGATTCCAACACAAACAAATAATAAAATGCAGCACACTGTTGGACTAGGAAATAGGGTTCCAACAACAATCCTAATTAAGATTTACATAGACTGCATATGTTCCCCACCCCTCTCTTATCTCCCATTTAATCCCTTCAGCATTCGAGTTTGTGTATTTATCCTACATCCTGAATTCATGATGTCAACTCATTATTTAAAAGTAAGTGAACTTACATAGAATGGGGATGTAAAATGTCGCAGTGCCTCGTTAGTTTTTACATAAACAAAACTAGAAGACATCACAAGTCCATTGACCTCTATCTCCAAAAAAACAAAGAGTACTAACACAGGGAGCATTATACATAGTACTTTTCAGTTCCAACGAAACATACAGCCAATCAAAACAAACTCAGTGATTCTTAGGTAATTTCAAAAACCATTTCAAGAAACTCATTTTCAAAAGAAACCCTAATTTCCTCCAAATATCTATATGTAACAAGCACTATACGAATCACAAATAATAATAAACGGTAGCAGCATATAAAAAGACATTCTGAAACAACTGTAGTGATAAGATGTGTACCGTGTTCCAATTGTTGGATGCGTGCAATCAAGTTCTCATTGTCCACCAAATTAAGATCCATGGCTAGAAACAAAAACCCCACAGATAAATTTGCTCAATCCCATTAAGAAGCCAGAAGCAAATATTGACAGTTTTCTTATATAGCGATCAATAATATTCAGCAGTGACGGAGAATAATAATTACTCACTTATAACTAAAATTTGAGAATAAAAGAAGACAATAAATTCCAAGAAAAACCATAAAAGAACACAGCATGCTTCTAAGCTTCAACCAACCTTCTAGCACCAATTTCTCAAAATAAGTAAATAAATAAATAAAAATGAAAATTTTGTCGCATGTTTGAGTCGTTTACTGCGCGCTTTTAACATCCAAACTGTTCGATTACATTCAAATTAAGACAAACAAAATACATCTATGAAACTAATAAGAATTACAGATAAATCGGTTACCTGGCAATCGATTGGATATCTGTCTAGGAACTCTAGAACAGGATTATTTGCTGTGCAACTTTCGGGTCCATGGATTGTGTTTTTTCAGTAGTTTTTGTGAAAAAATCTTTTCTTTATTGGTTTTATTGTTCAAAATAGTTATTAGGACAAGATTTTAGTTAGAAATTTGCTGGACCAATTATTTTCTTCCAAGTGTCATAAATTATGGACAACAATTTTGTTAGTAAAATGAGTGAACATCACTCTCTTTTGTGGGTGATTTGAGGATAAAAAATTAAAAATTTTTAATTTTTTTGTTCCGTATTATTCTATTCGTTGAGAGCTTCAATATGAGTACAATTTTGATATATAATTTTTATTAATTTAAAAATTACTTGATAAGTTACTTATTTACCAATAAAATAAGTAATTTTAAAATAATAAAAATTATATATCAATATTATCTTAATATTAAAGTCTAAACGAATAAAATAATATGAAACCAAAAAAATTAATTTTTTAACCTCAAATCGACCCAAAAAAGAGGGTTGATGTTCGCTCTCTTTCAATAGGGTGAACAAATTTGTTCTCTAAAAAGGAAGGTGAACATTAACCTCATTTTGGAGGATCAATTTGAGAGGTAAATAATTGAAAATTTTAAATTTTTTTGTTCCATATTATTTTATTTATCGAAAGTTTAATATGAGTATAGTTTTGATGTATAAATTTTACTATTTTAAAAGTTACTCATTTTTTATTTTTAGCGATAAATTACTTATTTACCTGTAAAATAAGTAACTTTTGAAATAACAAAAATTATATATAGAAACTATTTTTTTAAGATCTCGATGAATAAAATAATATGAAACAAAAAAATTAATTTTAATTTTTTACCCACTTATATCGATCCTCCAAATTGATGATAATATTCATCCTTCTTTTTAGCATAGTGAATAAAATTGTTAACTAATAATAATTTATTTTTTAAAAAAATGTATTTATTTAATCCCCCAATGTGTGTATTTTTTTTATTTTTTTAAAGTACTATTTAAATCCCCATTGTTAAATTATGTTCAAATAAATTAAGAATATTTGTTTAATCTTTAAGTATAAGTTTCAAATTTTTTTCACTAATAAATGTTTAAATTAATTTTTTATTTGTTAACAATTTATCTCTTATTGTCAACTTATATTTATGCTTTTAGAATATTTGTATAATCTGAAATGAAAAAATTTAATATTTTTTCCACTAATATTTTTAGTACAGCAAAATTATACCTTTAAGTTTTAATTGAAATATTCTCAACATATCTTGAATTTGTACTTATTAAAGAAAGGAAATATTTTTTATTATATCTTTAATTTTTATTTAGGAGTAGAAAAATTTCCTAACATAACAAGATTATATCTTACATTTTTTTACTTTAAATATTTTTATTATATCTTTAATTTATACTTTAAGTATTTTTAATTATATCTTTAAATTTTTAGTGTGCAGTGAAGAAAAATTTCCTAGCGCAGCAAGATTTTCTTCATTTGTTAATTTTCTACAGCTCAAAAGGGATATCAATATTTTCTAATTAGTTTCTAAAAGTAGTAGAGAAATTTATTAGCAATTAGCATACATTGTATTCTACCTATAAATTAAAAATTACAAAGAATCACAATGATTTGATAAATATGTCAAAGAGGACTTACTTATTAAAACTATTACATATAAAACTATTACATAATAATTTTGATTTCTATGTTTCTTTTTGGTAGGATTAGACTTTTTTCTAGGTGAATGATATACATATTTAGGATATGAAAGACGTTGAGAGAGAAAATTTCCATTGTGTTGTATGTAAGGGCAAGTGGCCAGGAGCTTCCACTTAATTTAATGAGGATGTCTCCATTGTAAAGTGATTTACTATATAGTATGAATGAAAAAAGTAGTCACTGTACAGAAACTTCGAAGTCTATAACATGATGTTTTTATTTACGTCAACGATATGATAGATAGATTCTATTATTAATTATGGAAGGCTACAAATGAGTCCTCTAGATGAAGAGTATGAGTCCTCTAGATGAAGAGTATATCATTAGTTATTCACTAAATTTATTTTATTGTGTAATATATAGTCCGATTATGTTATGTTACTTTTATATTTGTTTCTACGCTGGTTATTTTTTTATTATTCTCATTTGTGCAATTACAATTTGTTTGATGATGAAGAAGCATCTTTGCCTCTTACATAAAGTGTCGTGCTACTTAGATGAATAATTTTATGAATCGGTTTGAAATTAGTTTATTGTGGTTATATTATTTCTTTATCGAGTTCAAAGTTTGAATGATATTGAATTGAAATTTTTATGTACATCATTTTCAATTATTATTTTCTATTCGCACAAAAAGTAAGTTTAATACAATATATATTATCGATTTACAAAAAATGTGGTAATGTGACGGTGATCGTGAGATAAGACTTTTGTTAATGCTAATATCTTTGAATTGTATACATTTGAGCTAAGTAATTATTATTTCAATAGTATTTAATTGATTATATATTTTATATTTTATGGATTTTTATTGTAAAATCTTTTTATAATTTAATCGAGGATAATAAGCCATAGATAAATTTATTGAATTATGAGTACAGTATAAAAATGAAAAACTTAAATTTTCTTTTCTATAATATTTCGTTATTATTAACATTATTTACATTTTATATTACGTAATGGTGTTATCGATTAAATACAACTGTCATTTGTTAAAAAAATTATTTTGCATTATTCTTTACCACAAAAATCAATCTAAATAAATTTTTTTTAGGTAAATCTATACAGCTTTACTCCCGTGCAACGCACGGGGGGGTGAAAACTAGTTCAATTAAACCCTCAATCATATGCATATTGTAAACTTAACCCTCTGGACAATTTTAATTGATGCCTGGATGTCTCTATTTAGGCCCCACTGACCTATCCAGCTATATTCAGTGGGGTGAGGCTAAAATGCAATCATGCCTTTAGTTAGGGGTTGTTTAATTGAGGATAAAAATTATCCGTACAGTATTTCGTATAAAATATATGGTTAATAGTATATTAAAAAATATGTATATGATTGAAAAATGAGAGAAAAGGGTGTGCGATAAAAATTATCTTAGATAGAAGAAGGCCTTAATATACATCCATATTTTTCAATTTTTTCCATTCTACCTCACACCCCCTTTCTTTTCTTTTCCCTTTCTTTTTTTATAATTATAGGCTCGGACTAAACATGCAGAACAAGCAAAGGTTTGTTCGGCCAGAACTGGCCGAACAGCCATAAAAAATAATAAAAATTTTTATTAGGTTTTTCTTCACGCTTGAAAAAAAAAACAACTTCTTCTCCAAGCTTGAAGAAGCTGCCATTAATGGCAGCTTCTGTTTGGAAAAAAGAAAAAAAAGTAATAGTAGCTTTTTCATCTTCTTCCCCATTTCTGATTTTTTTTTTTCTTTTTTGGGTTCGCTGTGAACATAGCGAACAAAAAAAAAAAAAAAGAAAAAAAATCAATTGGTGTATTTAGTATGGGTATATTGGTTTTTTTCCCTTTTTTTTTTAAATGAATGTACTCAGTAAAGGTATAGGTGCATTTAGCCTCACCCTCTTCTTTAGTGGCTAGATTATGGTTGTAGTCCCGACCTTTTATCTCTTTTGGTAATTCTATCCTCATACTCTCTTTCTTTTCCAAACCTAGCATCATTCAATATTCATTAATAGTCAAGGTCCCCGCTAAAGTTTGCGTTCAAAGATCACCATAATTTGGTATCTTTTTTTATTTTTCTTCTTTTTCCTAGAAGTTAATCATAAAACAATGTTTTTGTCCAGCAATCAATAACAACACTACCTAAAAACATATTAGTGATCAGAATCGTGCAAATGTTGTCATTGTAAAATTCGTGACAGCACAAATCCTACAGAAAAAGTTCGGAGATGTCGGAGTTGAACTTGAAATTAGATTTCAAATCACCACCCAATGACATCCAATGTATGATAAATCACTATCTCTCAACATCACAGTGGTTGATGATAGACAATAATAACTCATCAAACATGTCTTACCATTTATCTCACTGTGCTCTCAAAGTATAGTTTTTTAAAGTTTCACTTAGATGGTGCCGAATTTGATCTCATTCTAAAGTCTTGTTGTGTTCTTGAAGTTCTAAGAAACGGAGAGCTTTCCATCCCTGTGAATTGTATCATTCCAGAACTCAAAACTGATCCTGAGATTTGGAGATCATTAAGCGAAATCTTATAAGAAACCCTTGTTAAATAAATTTTTTCCCAAAAAAACCATATACACTAATTTCAATAAAAGCTTTTACTAAACAAAAAGTTTCAAAATAATAATAATAATAATTATTATTATTATTATTATTATTATTATAGTAACAACAACCAAAAGATTAGAATTAGACTCTCTAATAAAATAAATAATAATTTTACTTTTATTAAAAAAAAAATTTATTTGTCCATATAAACTTACAAATTTTGGCTAAACTGCTGCTTACACTCACGGTCACCGTGTCCGCCCGGACTCTCGTGTCCAACCAAAAACGCAGACAGCTAATGCATTCAATTTGATTCGATGAGATTCCATGATTGGTCTCTGATCCATAGGTCCATCATGTCAACTCTGCTCTTGGAGTGATCCTATAGTTCTTGTGCGGTGTAGATGATAGCATCAATCTATTAATTTTTATTTGTCTTCCTGCTACTGCATTTCGCTTTATGAAGATTCTATTTTCCATCTTATGCCATGTTAGCATAGTAGTTAAGGCGTTGTTCTATGGAAGATAAAGTTTCTTTTATCAATTTACGTATTGAATGTGCAGTTGAAATTTGAAAAGCATATCAAATAATTGAATGAGTGGTTGGAAATAAAGAGAGAGAAAAATTGATAATGTTTATATTTGATAGAACAAGGCCTAAAATACATTTTTTCTTCTATTTTTTAAAATTTAAATATGGTGAGATAAATCACATCCACATATCTCGTAGGGTTTACTTGTACTATTAAATCTCCACCATCTAACTCCACTAAGGGCTTGTTCTTTTCACCATGTAAATTGGTAGTATAAATTTACTTGAACGACGTGTTAAATATATGATTGAAAATTGAGGAAAATGTATTAAATAATATAAAGTAATTGTATAAGTGATTGAAAATAATAAAAGAGAAAAAGTTAATTGAAGTTAGTGAAGAAATGTTGGGAAAAAACAAGACTGATTCTCTCTCTTCCTACTCATAAAAATACATTATACTAGTAATTTTTTTGCTAACACCCTCTTAATGTACATTTGTGAGTGTTGCTTTTCAAGTCGAGATTTGTTGCCGTGTTTAATGGTTTTTAAAACTATGGTCAATTAAATTTCATGTTTAATGACAACGTAATTTATACGTTAATCTTATTCTAACAAACACATAAACTTATAAAGGAGATAAGAGGTGTGATTTTCACAAATAAATTAAAGGTAATTGAGCTAACTCTTTTTAGTGACATGTTGAAAGAATTCTAATTTAGATCCGACAATATTTTCAGAATATTTAAATTATTCTTCAATAAAAGCAACAAATATATAGTCCCTAACATACATTGCCTATTATAAGTTATGAATGAACTACACGATACTATTGTGTCAACCACAATTTTTTACTGATGAGTCAATAGGATGCATGGGCGACTTGTTGTGAGTGTAAGTTCTTTACTATGGGATTCACTAAAATAAAATAATAGATAATTTCTTATCTGTTAAGCATTGAATGATCACATACAATATGCACTGTAAGTTACGAATGAACTCCACAATACTATTGTGTCAACCACGATTTTTTACTATGCGTCAATAGCATACATGGGCAACTTGTGAGTGTAAGCATTGGTGGAGGTAGGGGTGTTCCCGGGAATACCCCTCGGTCCGTTCTTATTTTTTCATATTTATTATTTTAATTTTGATTTAGGTAATTTAATTTTTGTTAATCGTAAATAATTTCGACTATAGTATAATATTATAACTAATTAGAATTTAAAATTAAGGAAAAGAAATGTAAATTTTTATAGACAAATTTATGCAATAATAGCTTTGTTTCATTTACCAAATGGCAAAAGCACTTCATAATTACTTGTCGGAGGAAATTAAATATTACAATATTCGATGTGGCATTATGTATCAAATTAATTTATAAAATAACTAAATTATTTGGAATATCCTTACAATATTCTATAACCCACCCCCCGAACCTAGAAACCTGGCTACGCCACTGTTCTGTACTATGGGATTCCCTAAAGTAAAATAATAGATAATTTCTTATCTATTAAGCATTGAATGATCACATATGGTGCATACTATAAGTTATGAATGAACACCACGATACTATTGTGTCAACTACGATTTTTTACTATGCGTCAATAGCATGCATGGGCAACTTGTGAGTGTAAGCAATATTGGCGGAGGTAAGGGTGTTCCCGAGAATACCCCGGTTTCGTGGAATTTTATATTTTATTTTATTTTTTAATTTGTGGCCAATTTGGTTTTAATTATTGGTGGTTATATATAAGCCACATTTTTTATATATGCACCACTTTTTTTATTTTATCAACACTCCTTAATCTTTATTTAGTTGTTTAATCATATTTTTAACTTTTTTTCTTTACATTTGCAGTTTTAATGTCTTTGGAATCAATATATTTGATCTCTAAGATGACTCCTATTTAAATATTTTAGGTATTTACTTTTAATTGGTGAAAAATATTGATTTAAATTTTCGTACTTATTATGTTTTAAACTTACTTTTAAATACGAAAGGAAAATTATTTTTTTTCTCTTCACTTGATAACAAATAGACTAATTATATTAATGAATTGACAGTTAATAAAAAGAATGAGATGAAAAAAAAAGTTCAAAAATAATTTTAGTAATGACCTAAAATTAAGTACTATGTTGCAAATAAAAAGTGGTGTGAATATCAAAAAGGTGGTGTAAATTTTCTTCTATGCATACCCAAGTGAATCGGTCTGGCAGTCCACTGAGTGTAAGTTCTTTTACTACGGGATTCACTAAAGCAAAATGAGAGTCTCGTTCTATTGCCCATAGTGGGTATTATAATGGTACCCACAATACCTTGGATCAATAATATGTGTGGAAAAGTGTGGGCCCCAATCATGGGGCACGTATCATTGAGCCTTATTGTGGGTACTATAACGATACCCACTGTGGGTAACGGAACGTTAGCAAGTAAAATAATAGATAATTTCTTATCTATTAAGCATTGAATGACTTTTGCCCCATATCTTAGAGACGCTAACATTTCACCATGGCCTAGCAACATCACAACTAAAGAGAATGTGTTCTTTAGAAGAAACTGTGTGGGAAAATGTCATTTTACTAAAAAAAATTATTTCGATTGCAGACCGGTGCAGATGAGAAAATATGTCATTAAATAATGTCATTAAATAATAACAGATGAAGATAAATAAATAAATAAGATAATATACCAATGCTAGAATATGATACAAGTCAATAATATAAAGGAACTTATGTGTTAAGAAAAGCATAAAATACAACTCGGTCCATAGTATAAAATTTGCATGATACCTCGACCATGTCATACATAGTCAATAACTGGGTCGTAATCTATAATTATATTATAATTAGGAGTGGGCAAATAACCCGCAAACCGACGACCCGACCCGATCCAACCCGACCCGAGTCGGTTCGGATCGGGTTGGAACAGTGATCGGGTCGGTTTTCGGGTTGACAAATGTCAACCCGAAAACCGATCCGGTCGTCAAAAATAAATAAATAAATAAAATTTTTTTTTTGCGCAAGAATCAATCGACCGACCCGAACCGAACCGGTCGGGTCGGTTTCGCCCGCAAACCGAATCATGTTCGGTTTCGTTTTTTAAAACCGATTGAAATCGGGTCGGTTTCGGGTCGGGCCCGAACCCGACCCGACCGACCCGATGCCCACCCCTAATTATAATCTATAATTCCCGTCTCTTAAACTCCAAACTGTCACGATTTGGACTGCAAATTTTTCATTGAAATTGAAACTATTTATTTATTTATTTATATCATTAATTAAATATGAAAAATTAAATAGTTGTTCGGAATATTCGCCACTGCATTTGGAAATCATCGTTGGGATATATATGTGTAGACAAATATATAGCTGTTTTTTACATAATGATTATAAAATTTACAATCTGCAATGTTTAATTCTTTCCCTGTAGAAAAGAGTAGAATATTCGATTTTACATCCTATGACAAGTTGTTCAAGACAAAAGCAACTTCGAAAGACATCTTCCTTGTACAAGGCAGGCAGCAATATTAGCTAGACAACTAATTACTCGAACATTCGTGTTATTGTTATGTTTTGATTGAAATATATATATATATATTTAATAAAAATGTTTTATTGCTATCTTTTGATCCAAAAATATAATAATAAATGAAAAGTTCATAATGGTTGAAGTAGAGGCGGATTCAAAATTTTTTAGAATAAGTACTATCATCATTAGGGCAAAAAAAAAAAAAAAATGCAACTGAAAAATATAGAAATGTAGTAGAAACTTTTGTTACACTTGAAAAATAAAATTTGTTCATGATAAGATCGAGCTACAATCCTGTTTGGGCACTAATCAAGGACCTTATTGTGACATCCCCTATTGTCCCACATTCAGAAATATTTAAAAAGGAATACTCGATTTTTAAATTGACGAAGTTTATGTTATTTGTCTAGCAAGAAAGAAGCCAAATTTGAGGCAAAACAAGAATTGGTATACTATTGCCAAACATATTCCTAACTTCAAAGCTACATTGGTCAACACAATTGTGCCATCAATATTAGATTTTTCCTTTTTTTTCACTGAAATGGATAAGATTATTTGATTCTCTTCAATTAAGCTATGTAATTCTTAAAAATGGGATTCCAATAGAATAAGTAATCTCCAATGCAAGCATCAATTATCAATGTGAATTTTAGAAAGAGATTGACAAAAGAATTATGAGTGAGATCTACATTTTTTTCAATTTTCTATTTTTTAAATTACTTTTCTGTCATTTACCATATTTTTTCTCCATGAGTCCCCATGTCATGACGATATTGTCACCTCCATCCAAATATCTTCAACTATTATTTTATTATTATTTTTGAACTTATTTCTATCTCTCTTATTTTTCACTTTTTCCTCTCTTTTTTCCCTGCACTTCTTTCCATTAATCTTCAAATAAAATAATCATCTTCTCTCTATCTCTCTCTTCCATATTATTTGACACTCCACATTTGCATTGGCGATGGCAATGCCCAAGAAACATGATATAAAAATGTGACATCATCAAATCAACAATCCATTGGGGCGTGACAACATGTTTTAGAGTATAAAGCCACATTCAAAGTGATGATTTGATATCCACTATTGATACATACCCATGCTAGAAAAAAAAAATTATGGACCCCCATGGGCCCCTTATCATCAGGGGATACGTATCATTTATTTGACCAAACGTGGATACTTTTTAAAAAAAATTTATTTACAGATAACGTGACACCTTCATAGGGCGCCACGTCAGCATGGGCACCCGATCAAATCAAAGGCGGCCACATTCATCAATGTTGGATGATGCATAATGCCACTAACACATGCCAACTGCGTCCTTGAAACGCGTAAAATTGGTGGCTTATTTGGGGCAGGCGTATATAACATGCGAGGTCAAATTGTGGGCTCATCTGGGACAAAATAATAGGAAGATGGAAATCTACGTTCTCACCAAAACACCCAAATACACACACTTCGAGAATGAAATAATCATTTTATGCTCCTCATCGTTTTGTCGTTTTTGAGAGGACAATACACCTCACAACAATACACATTTAACATTAATCCTATTATACTCACTGCATAATCACCAACCGTAATGAAATTTCCTCCACAGTTTAGGGAAAATAAAACATACGTCTCCAGTAATTTTTTTTCCTACGATCGATTTTCACCGCCTAAAAGGCTATGTCCTAGCATGGATATTATCGTAGTTATTGTACTCACACTATCAGAGTAATGGTCAATCAATCTCAAAGATTGTTTGATTCAAGAGACAAAAAGACACTACACCCAGACAATAAACAAGCATAATCCTTACTGTTATACTCACAGTATCATAGTAGTGATCAATCAATCTCAGAGGTTTTCGATTCAGAAGACAGAGACATAAATCTACATATGGATAGCTCGAAACAAAATAACTAAGATTGACAACAGAACACCTATAAATGACAGTCACGTTCGCATTGGACGAAAAAAATTCAAACTATAAATCCAAGGTCCAAATTATTTTAAAGGGCAATAAGAACACAGACAAATAAGAATTGATGATCACTTTACATTCATGAAATTGGAGGGCAACGAAAGTAAATAGTCTTTAGCTTAATAAGAACAAGTCCCTCTTCGCAAGTCCTTCCTCGTCAAAAGCATGCATCCAGAAGACAACAGCAGCACAGAGCAGCCAAACTGCACAAAATGACATATATGTGGGTTTTAGTGTATGTGTATTTATGAATATTTATGAGTTTTGATGTGAAATAGAAGAGAGAATGAGTGGAATTGAGTGATGGAGATTTGTGTAGTACGGTGGGTCCCAGAAAATATGTAGATATAATTGGCTTGACTTTAGATAAGAATAAATTAAAATGTGTAAAAATTTGTTAAAAGTTGTAGAAGAACGGGAACGTTCAACATTTAAAGATAAGCAGCATTGTAGTATTTTGTCACACATTTATAAGATTATTAATTAAGAGATTTCTTTACAAATCTCCTAGTATAGGTGTGAAAAATAACAGCGAGACGTAAAAAGGCCTCGAGTGAACAATATATAATTCAAAGGGTAATTCCGGTATTTCAAGTTCCGAGTGCTTGTTTCAAATATTCCTCCTCATTTGGTCCATATCAAGCCGGGTCCCAGCAACCATCAAATTAGACGCACGATAACAACCGTGGGCCGGCTACTCAGTGCATTCGCCGTCAACAACACCAAACAAAAAAATCGGGGGAAAAAAAAAATCCAACTCAGATCTCCCAGATCTACATTCAGAAATAGCAAAATATCTATATCCCCAATCAAGTCCGCAAATATATGCACATATATAAACAATCTACATGGAAAAAAAATCCAATTATTGTTTCATATATGAGAAAACGTACCAGCCTTCCATGAATCCGACGTTACTGCTACTTTGCTGTTGAGGCGGCGGCGCAGCGTATTGGGGTGCGTATTGCTGCGGATAGCCCTGGGGTGGGTACCCTTGCTGCGGCGGGTATCCCGGCGGCGGATAAGCATCCTTCGGGTAACCTTCCGGTGGATAACCTGAAGATTTTATCAAAAGGTTAAAATCCAAAGGAATTCCATTAGATCGTATAAAGTCAACCGACAAAAACACAATTGAAATTCTGGTGACTTGCCTTGAGGAGGAGGAACGCCAACAGGTGGTTGATTCTGATTGTAGTAACTCATGATTCCTCTTCCTCGACCTTTTTGCTTGAAGGGTTGAATTTGGGTTGAAGAGAGAGTTTTGATCTGCGGCTAATTCTAGAGAGAGAGAGAGAATGGGAGAGAGAGAGGAGATGGTGAGATATCTATATATATATTAAAGAAGAGGTGAATACCGCACGGTTTTTATATAGTGGTTTTAGGACCCAATTAGTGGGTTTAGGACATAATTAGTTATTGAAATGGTGGTTTTTAACTAGGTAGTTTTGAGATTCGAACCTATGACCTATCATCAGAGTAATGATATCCTTATCATTTGAACCAACACAACTTTTTTGTTTTAATTTAATTGAAGCATGAATTTAAACTATTATAACTACCATTTGATTGATTGCTCTAACAATAAATTTGTATTTAACCAAATAATAAAATAATTGTTGGTTACAAAATAAGGCTTATTTCATAATTTAAATTGAATTTGATATTCAATAACATCTTTAATAAATTTATATCATTTACCAATTCTATCAATTAATTTTTAAATCTTATAATTTTAATTTATATTAATATTTTTGTGTGTTAGAATACTTTCAAAAGATTACTAACCATTTTTGTCTAAAAATCTCTATCTCTATCTCAGAATTTCTATGCCTATACATTCACCATTTCTCTCTGCAAACATCTTTGTTTCTATTTCTTTCTTGAAATATTTCAAATTTAGGCTAGAGTTTTTAATAGATCAGATAAAACATATATCTATAAGATTACCTCCGTCCCACAAAGACAGCTTTTTGACTTTCACATACTTTAAGAAATGATAATTAATATTATTTAAAAGTAAATTTTAGTTGTATTTTTCAAATATACCCTTGCATTAAATAATGCTAACTAATAACAATGTATATTAAATAAGCAGATAATTGAAAAATAGAAGAAATTAAATGCAAACAAAATAGAAAGTCGACATATATTTTGGGATCGACAAAAAATTGAATCTGGCATCTTTGTGGGACGAAGGTAGTATATGTAAAATAGATATGATTCTACTTTTGATATAAAATAATAGTTTTATATGTATAATATTATGAATGCACCAATAAATAAAAATCAGTATTGCCATGGGACGTCAAAAAGTCATTGTGTGCGAAATGGACAATTACAGCATATGAACAAGTCGTTCTCTTTTTTTTTTTTTTTTTTTATCAAGAAAACTGGTGTGGATCGTGCTGCTACATGTTCGCCAAATATCTTTTAAATGAATTATTATTCCATAAATAAGAAGATAGCAATCAGATTTGTTTTAGCTGTTTAAAATCGTTTATGTTTCATTGTTTCCTCAAATCTAGAGAAATTAAATGCGCATAAAATTTATTTCCAAAGCAGTCTTTGCATTCTTTGTTACGATTATCTTTTATATTTGCCAATTTATCATTTACCAATTTGACATGTAGAGTAATTGATTTCTTTTATTTATTTGACCATCTATTTGCTAAAATAGTTTTTTAGATGAATATAGTTTATTTATGATTAAATCTCATTATTTTATGTTTTTTTATTTCCAGTCAAACTATATTACACTTAATTGAAATATAAATTTAGATTATATATAGTTAATTGTTCAATTAAACCGCCACCCCTTCGATCAAAAAAATAAAATTTTTTTTTTTGAGATTGAATCCCAGAGGTCGCGGTGAAATAAGAAAATGATAGAGGCGGTAGCGCAATTGCAGGTTTTTTCAATGATTGCACATAGGCCTGCCAAGGCTTAGCCAAATTTTGAAGTAGTCTTGAAAATTATTTAGTAGTTAATTTCAGGGGAAAAAAAAAGGTTTTTAGTAAGGCTAAACTAAATTGGTGCTATTACTTAATTTTTATTGTTTGTTTAATAAGTGAATGATGAGTAAAGGAATGGAAACAAACTGTATAGCTTGTACTTCCTTTTTTTAAATTTTGGCGTAATAGATTTTGATTTTTGATCTTTCCTCTTTATGCGCTTATATCTTTGATTATTTTAAAAAGAAATATCGAATCAGATATTAATAATCGATATTCGACATCACAATTTTGATTTCGCTCAAAGATTTTCCTAAATTTTTAAAGTTGGGTTCTAAATGCAATATATTTTTGAGGATTTATTTCATTTTATACAAAATTTACATTGAGTTACTTTTAAAAAATATTTCAAGACTTATATTAAAATGTATAAAAAATTATTTTTCATACCACAAAAATCAATCTACACAAATTTTTTTTTAGATTTCACGCAAACTTACACGGTTTTACTCCCGTGCAACGCACGGGAGTGAAAACTAGTTTATAATTATAAGTGGGTGACAGGAGATATGGACAGGATAAACTTGGAGCAATCGTGTGAAAATTAGGACACACAATGCGAGTATATGAATTGTATCGGGAATTGGATGTTCAAAATTCCGAAAACGCTTTTACTATTGCGCGTTGAAAGCGCGTCTAGACTCTAGTGCACTCTTTGAACCTAACGGAAAGCTGGCTGGATGAATCATACCAACCGTTATGCATTTTGTTTTCTTTCAATAAAATTCAAATTATTACTATTACCTTTTTTATTTTTAATTTTTTTTGGCATCATTACTACTCCCTCCGTCCCACTAAGATAGGAAAGTATTCCTATTTTGTCCGTCCCAAATTATAGTCCAATTTCCTTATTGAATGTATAATTTATTTTCCATATACTAAAATACCCCTATTTAAGATAATTGGAATACTAAACATCAAGATAGATATTTCATCTCCCAAGATATTTAAACATATTCACACTACTTTTTAACCATTAAATATATGGGTAAAATTGGAAGAATATATGAATATCTTATAATTCCAAGAACATTTAAGATGTTTTCTTAATATGTGTGAAAAATGGTGGGTGCCTATCTTAGTGGGACGGAGGGAGTATGAAGCATCCGATTGATATCGTATTCCAATTTGATTCTGATAAGTCATACTACTTCAAAGTGTGTCATGGTGTGCACACGATCGGTTTTGATGTCTTCACACTCTCTCATCTTAATAATAAAACATGCAATGCCTTTCGCACGGATGACAAAAAATAATAATATATATTGTTAAAAAGGTAAATATTAATTTGTGTGTTTTATTTTATTTAATAATAATAATAATAATAATAATAATAATTATTATTATTATTATTTATTTTTTCCCTTTGACAACTCTAGTTTGGCTGCCAAATGGGGAGACGCCGAGATGGAAAATATTTGACGAAGCACCAAAAGAAGCCAGAGATATGGACGAAGGGAAGTAAGGCCTTGTTCGGTTGGGTAATAAATTGCTGTGCACGATATTCCGTACAAAATTTGTGGTTAATATTGTGTTGGAGAATGTGTGTGTGATTGAAAAGAGGAGAGAGAAAATTTTTTTGTTGTAAAATTGTGGAAAGAACATGCTCTAATATACGTTAGACAAAAAAGAACGCGAATCCTTATGGCTCAAGAGATCTATTGCATCTCAATTGTTTGATTTGATTTTTTAATAAGATCTACTTTGGACAGATGCTATGTTGATAGTGCCAAATTACTTTCGGTTTCAGAGACAACAATTTCAATTGATTGTACCATATAATATGACTATAAAAAAAATCAAGAGCAGTCACTTTCATAAGTCGGCATTTTTGTTGAAAAAGTCAGTATTCAATCATAGTAGTTATACGTGGCAATATCCAAAGTTACAATCTTTTGCAATATTAACTGTTATTATATGTAACAAACATGAAAAGTCAACGGACTTGACAATGAATATTGGTTTCAATGCATTATTTCAAAGTTTGTAATATTTACTTAGCTCAAATTTGAAACATATTTTATATTTATTGATTTCCGTTGTATAATAAATAGTTTTACCATTATTATAAGTAAATTATACTTTTTCCGTGCATCGCACGGAAAAAATTCTAGTACTCTTGGAGTATCGAACATTGGGTATTCCAAGTCAATGAGAACCATCCATTTACACATAGTGGGCCACATTATTTATTAAATAGTGGCCCTCTATGTGCATGTGGATAATTCTGATTGACCTATAGTACCGAATTCAGTACTCCAAGAGTACTAGAATTTTTTCCGCATCGCATGGGTGCAGCACTACCAATAGTAATAGTAACAGTAAAGATAAAGATATATATGTGTAATTTATATTTTTACTTGCTTACTTGAAGAGAGAATGTATTGTATATAAGGAAGTGATCTCGTTGTAGCGCTGAAACCATAACAAAACCTCAACCCTGGAACCAGAACATGGCCAATAGGATGTATATAAATCAGAAATTTTTTAGTACCATCGCTCGTACAATAATTGATACCACTGTTGGCATTAGAAAATTTTCCATATATAGATACAGTATCTTTAGTACAAACATAAGTGTTATCACGGTGATAGCATTACATTTTAATGTATTCATTTTTCAACATCATGAAATTAGGAAAAAATTCTAGTACTCTTGGAGTGCTAAATTCTGTACTCCAGGCCAATCAGAATTGTCCACATGCACACATAGAGGGCCATAATTTAATAAATAATGTGGCCCACTATGTGTAAATGGATGGTTCTCATTAGCTTGGAGTACCCAGTATTCGGTACTCCAAGAGTACTAAAATTTTTCCCATGAAATTATCCAATTTATTCATCTTTTCACAATATATATCTATTATAGATATAGATTCATAAAATTGATTATTAATTCCAGATAAATTAAAAACAAAATTGATTATTCATCCTCTGACAACCTTTTTGTCTTTCCTCGATTAATTCGACTTCTCATTAAAAAAACTAGCATTACTTAAAAATATTACACATATTTTCATCTTTCATGGTTACAAACTAATTATTGTTATGAATAATTGAGAATAATTTGGTGGTTATGAATTATGAGGAATAATTTGGTGGAGGAATAATTTGGTGGAGGAATAATTTGGTAAAAGATGTAATTATTATATGTGAATGACTATTATACCCTTGATGAAATTATGTAATTACGGTTGTACCATTCGAAGTTTTCCTATAAATAGGGCTTCAGTTATTAATGAAATTCATTCCTGAGAATTCATTCGAATTCATTCTCTCTAAATTCTCTCTATTGTTTTCATACTTTTATAACACGTTATCAGCACGAGTCTCTAGCCATTTGAGTAATATGAAGGGAGTATGCTCTACAGTTGCATCTTATAGATGATCTTCTGTATCAGAAACCGAATTATTATAAATAACCTAATCCATCTCCAATCAATACTTATCTTTCTTTTCTCTCTTATCTTTTTCCCACTTTCTCACGTCTCACTCTTTCTATCTTCTCAATCACTCACAGAAAACATTTATGCAGAGATAAAGAGTTGTGGGCAATTCAAGAATTGGCAAATGGAGGAAATACGTGCATGTTCAATTGCTTCTCCCTAAGAAAAATGAAAAGGTATATATATTATATTACTTTATAATATAATAATATATTAAACTATAATATTCGTTTTCTCGAGATATAAGGAGCATGCATTATCAAAATCAAATTTTCTCGACTCCATTATACTCGATTTAACGAGAGCTTCGATTTGACACCAACATTGATAGGGTAATAACTCGTTTTGAAATATGTTATTATCAAACTTTCAAAATTTACAAATAAGTACACCAACTTTTGAAAAAGTTACAAAATAGTCCTTGAACATTTTGATATTGATAAATTGAAATAGAAAGGAGATAATTTTCCAATCGTAAAATATTGATAAAATATTTTTGACAATTTTACCTTTACAATTGAATGGACAATTTTACCCTTAGGTAAAACCGACCTAATTTTGACGACAAGAAAAATGGATAGAATATTCATGAAGAAATTCTAAATCCATTGATTATATAAAATGGCTTGAAGTCCATTTGAGTTAAAAGATCGAAATATTAATGTAACTCCCAAGAGTTCAATTACATAATGTACTTATTCTGAAGGATAAGTGTGCTCTTGTAGAAGTAATGAGTATTTGTTCTAGAAGAACAAATCTGCTCCGTAGCTAGCTCAATATTTAATTCTCAGACTTTATTTACTGCAATTTAATTCTTGCAATACCTCCTACTTGATGATGGGTTCAACCGTCACTAAACGGAAGGTTTTATATATTTACACTTTATATGCTAAGTGATGGGTAATACCTTCCACTAAGCATCCTACTCCCAAGAAGTAGTTAAATATTATGCAATTTAATTCTTGCTATTTAAATTCCGTAAATTTATATTTATTGCAATAATTCCCATAAGGTAGGTTCGACCACCTATTGGAGGAAATTTAATTTCTGCAATTTAAATTTATGCACTTTATAGTTTGAGTATATTTCCAATGTGGTGGGTAATACCACACGATTGGTGTGCATATTTCCAATGTGGTGGATTATACTACACGATTGGTTATAACGAATCCTACTCCAGAAGAAGTAGTTGATCAAATATTCTAATCATACTCTCGAAGAAGTAGACGATGAGAATAAAATTACTTCTTTATATATACCGAATATTAATGGAGAAAATTGAGCAAGTGGTACTTGAAGTTACCATTGGATAAATAGACGAAAGTAAAGTGCTGAATAGATCCCATGTTAATAAATCAAAGAAAATATATCGCATGAAAAGCTTACATGAAGTAATCTCATCGATGATATGAGATTGTATTAATATGAGAATAAAATGCTCTTGAAGAAGCATAATCACTAGATTTCTGTATTTGAATAAAGCCAATATGATATTATTATTACTCCAGAAGAAGTACAAAACAGTCGAAGTGGAACATATTGAGAATATCAAAAGACGGCATTAAACACTCGAAAATATAGAAATGCAAAAGAATATACATCTTGAATCCATAAATGAGGGATGCGTCTCGAGAGTATAAATACTCCGTAACTCGCCACCATCAACATTAGGATTCATAATGAAATATTTAAAGGATCCGAATTTCTTTTTCGCTTGACACCGCGGTGATGTGACCCAAGCGGACTGGGCTTCCACAGATTCTTGAATATATGCATGAAATTTGATGAGTAGTTCATCAACATCTAAGCGAAATAAGTATTTTTCTCATTGAATGAGAGATAAACTTATTATTTACACCTGATCTAGAAACGCTAGTAAGCCATCAAAGAAATTATTAATATTCAACAAACCTATTGGTTTGACATGAAAATTCCATCAGTGCCAACGAGGCTATATTGAATATTTCCTCCAAGTGTTGTAGCCGCCTGGAAGGACAATGAAAGCATCACTATTATTCATCATATACATCATGCAGTTGTGGATGGATTGCGCTTGTAGCCCCAACCCTGCTGGACCCATGGTAGAACTGGCTCCAATTCGAGTATTAGATCCAACTAGATGGAAAGGTATTACGCTCGAAACTCTTATTCCCCATGATTGTGAGGCCATTATAAGTCTAGCTAAAAGTTTGTTGTTGGTTCCTCCGTATAGTATATTGATTTCTTGTCTCCCTAACTCTTTTACAAGTCGGTTTGCCATATCCACATATTGGATATGGCCTACCAGTTTAGATCCACCAATAATACATACGGTTTAATCTGGCAAGGTAAAGGCCGACTTGTATGAGATGATTCTAAAATCTCCATATCCATCTCTACTCCTATCTCTCTTTTGCACTATACTTTTAATGTATGAACATGAGAGATATATGAATCCCTCTATTTAAAGAAAAATTTTCAAACCAATAATTGAGTGCACTATTTACTTTTTGACAAATATGAAAGAGAAAAAGCAGAAATTTTTCTTTAGTGATATGACATATAGCTGTCAGTGATTGAAAAATAATATATATCTTAAAATTGAAAAACGATATTTACAAATAAAAGAAATATATTGATCTTTGTTATTACACCGAGCTTTCTTACATAAATATGGGAAAATCATTATGCTAAATTTTTCTACTAAATTTACAAACAGGATCTTCTAAAGTAAGTTTTTCAAGACTGTAACGCGTTTGTTGATCTTTGAATTTGGCCCATAAGGCCATTAGCTCACCTTGTACGTGTCCACTAGGATGTGTCTCAAGAGCCTGTTGAATATCATCCAAAAGCTCCTTACTCAATTCATCCTTAATGAATGCTATTTTATCTTCTCGATTTCTGGACAAGTACCCCACAGATTTACATCGAGTGTAACATGTCCACCGAGCACACTTGTAGCATCCTCCTAATCTTTTTGCTCTCCGTTTCTTTGAAAAACTACTTTTACCCATACCAGGCATGTATTTAGAAGGAATTGAAACCTCACCAGATAATCGAACCTTTGCTTCAATCAAGCATCGGATATCTTGTGGGATACCCTTATTCATTAGCATCCTTAATCTTTCCAAATTTACATCGATAAATCCTTTTTAGGATTTTGATCGGTAGTGATGGATAGTATTTTCGAAGATTTGAGAGCATATGATCCATTATAATGTATAAACCCTTGTTAGGATGAATTTTACAATAATTTTGATGATTTATTTATAGAATAATACGGCGTATGAAATAAGACTCGATTTTAAATAAATAATATGAAGCGTAAGAGCTACGATTTGAATTAAATAATAGCCAGGATGTGATGCGTATGAGTGTAACTCAGTGTTTGAACAAGAGTAGACAATAATGTCACCAAAAGATGATGGAATATGTCGGTGAATTGTTTCTATGATAAATCATATTGAGCACTATCTGTATACTAGTAAAATCGATATAAGAATTTCTTGAACTAGAAGTTCAATAATACTGCTTGCAAAACCGGATCGACCATCCCGGTTTAAATAATTATTGAAATCAATATTTCAAGTGAAGAATTAAAAGAATTCTTCAATGATTGTTCTCGATAAATGATGAAATCATTACTAGCCAATATTGGGAATAAATCCCAAATATATCCGAATAAAGGATGAGAAGTATGGGCCCACTCATCCTCCATGTGGACTACTAGATATTATGATATGGATCCACTAGATAGTCACATGTGTATATGATTCGTAATTTGAAATTTACGAAATATTTGCTCACTAGATGAGCATGATTTTCAGATTTAATGATAAAGCTAGTAAATGTATATCCCAATACTTGAATAAATCCCTTAAGGATTTGAGTATGCATACAAGTGGGATATTATATGGCAAATTATTTAAAGTCCTCAAATAAATTGCCGATATCGAGAATAGAATGCAAACGGTCTAAATTCCCATATTAAATTTGAATGATGAGAACATATATGATTAAAATCATACCAACTGTATGAGTTTTGGTGTTCTAAATTTTCAAAGATGAGGAGGAGTATTAAAGGTTGAAAATAATATGTGAAATGCATCATGTTATATCGTCGAAATTGAAATACGAACTTGAAGTTCAAAGATGCATGAAAGGCTATGAACAATCACATATATCAGCTACGATGCTTTGATAAGTTAGCACGCTAGAAGCATTGATATTTCCCCAATCATATATATCAAAGCAAATTATAAAAGATGGTCTTAATAACGGAGGCATATACTCTTGAAGAGTATATAGACATAACTATATTGTATAATCCTACAAGAGGATTGATAATGAGATATCTCGATAAGTTATGTCGATATGGGGAAAGAAATGAAATTGAAAAGTGTCGACACGATATGAAAATGTAGCGCTACATATGATCAATGATAATGAAAATATTGAGATATATTGAAGATGATAAATGGTGAATGTGAAATCCTTAACTTATGAGATGATTAGATGATGACGACTATTGCTCAAGTTTAAAGATAAACATGGTGGTCATTATATGTTGCATGCTCATGAAAGTTAAATTACCGATCGTGTGTGTAGTACCGAAAAGGAAATTAAAGGATCGGATGAGCTAAACCCGTGTTTATGAGTACCCTAAAGGGTGAGCTAAGCCCCTGGGAATGAAATAACCTATTAATTGAGTATTAAATGTTAAATGATATATTTTAAGTGTTAGTTAGTTATGAAGGTTTACTTATATGTTTACATGTTTTTACTATGAATTTATATGCTTTAAATTGTGTGTTTGGAGACATGTGTTCATGGTGAATGTTTTGTAGTTGTGTAAGAAAATTGATGCACTCTAAATGAACGAAGAGTATAAAATCAATGTATATGATACTCATACAAATGTATGAAAGATTTTGAAATGCTTGCAGCATACTTGTATAAAATACGCGTTGCACTCTTTTTCCCTTGACTGAGGTTTTATCCCATTGGGTTTTCCTAACAAGGTTTTTAATGAGGCAACTTTAAAGGCGTATTCACATGAATAATGTACTCTTTTTTCCTTCATTAGGGTTTTTCCCACTGGGTTTTTCCTAATAAGGTTTTAACGAGGCATATTCATGGTATATTGAGAACGATAGGAGAAATTGATACATGATATCTATTGGATCAAGTTATAATGGAGCTAATGCTTTAGATCCAAACGATGATGATATTGAAATCATTTACCGTAAGTAAAGATATCAGTTCTCAAGATATGAAATCGATCTGAGCATTGTACTCTTTTCCTTCGATCAAGTTTTTCCCACCGGGTTTTCTTGACAAGGTTTTAACGAGGCAAAGACGTGAATACTCATATGCCGATAGACATCGTGGGGAGCAATATTTTGATGAAGCGATATAACCACTCAAAGCTATCCTGCAATCGGTTTGGAAGTTTTTTCCCACTGGGTTTTTCTCCAAACAGTCAGGAAGACATTTGTATTAATAGTCATTCGAAGTGTTATGAATAATTGAGAATAATTTGGTGGTTATGAATTATGAGGAATAATTTGGTGGAGGAATAATTTGGTGGAGGAATAATTTGGTAAAAGATGTAATTATTATATGTGAATGACTATTATACCCTTGATGAAATTATGTAATTACGGTTGTACCATTCGAAGTTTTCCTATAAATAGGGCTTCAGTTATTAATGAAATTCATTCCTGAGAATTCATTCGAATTCATTCTCTCTAAATTCTCTCTATTGTTTTCATACTTTTATAACAATTATTAGTAGTGAATGAGCGAAAATTGAGATGGACTTGAGAGAGACGGGTCTTACATTTTTATTCATTTTCTATTAATTTTTTGTTTTTCAATCACTTTCTATTATATATGTCATTTTTTTGGTTTATAGCTCCATGTCATATCTAAAATCACATGTTTTTACTATTATTTATCATTATTTTTGAAATTTTTTGAATTTAATGTTATTTTTAAATTTTTTTTCTTCATAATTTTTCGTCTTTTTCACTTTCCCGGGGTTTTTTTATACGCTTCTTTTTCGAACTCTTCAATTAAAATAATAATTTATTCTCCCTATCATCTTCAATAGACACGGTCTGAAAATTTAGCTCTAAAGTTTCTTTAATTAATCTCCCACGGTATGCACTCAAATTCAAAATTGTCAACCCAAATTTTAAGTTTTCGTGGGCCCAGGAGTGCGTGTATCCGGGGAAAAAATGGTACGTTGACCAGTAGGTTGATAGGATTTTATTTTTAAAGATTTTTTAAATGAATTTTTTATGTCAAAAAAAAAAAAAAAGAATCAGTGAGGTTAAATAATAAAAATTTGTATAGTATATATAAGTTAATAAAATATATCAATGTGATTGATTTAATAAAAATAAAATAAAATAAAAATAAAATTTCAATCCTATCACCGTTAGACGGTTTTGTTCCGATACCCACTGTGGGTATGAACCCACGCCACGTGGCGCTACTACTCCTCCAAAAAATTTTTATTTATTTTTATTTTTTAAAATTTTTTTTGGTATCTACGTTAAGTTAGACGAATAATACATAACTGCCCCAGATAGTGGGGGCTCACCCAACCCTCTATAATTTTTTTTCCCACTTGTGAGTACCGTAACGTACCCACAAGTGGGTACCACAACATCACCGCACCCTTAGATTGTATTTGCACCAGTAATGTCCCTTGTTTCTTGTTTTATCAAGCATTCACGGGGCCAGGGGAGTGTGTGTGTGGGGAAAAGTTGGTATGTTGACGAGATTGTATTTCTACCAGTAATATCTTTGTTGTTTCTTGCTCTTTTAACAACCTTATTTTTTATCTTTTGTACAGCCGAAAAATTTTTAAAATATTGATATTGTTATAAAAGTATAGAAACAATAGAGAGAATTTAGAGAGAATGAATTCTAAGGAATTCTCAGGAATGAATTTCATTAATAACTGAAACCCTATTTATAGAAAAACTTCGAATGGCACAATCGTAATTACATAATTTCATCAAGGGTATAATAGTCATTCACATATAATAATTACATCTTTTACCAAATTATTCCTCCACCAAATTATTCATCCACCAAATTATTCCTCATAATTCATAACCACCAAATTATTCTCAATTATTCATAACACTTCAATTATTATTCATAACACTTCTTGAATGACTATTAATACAAATGTCTTCCTGACTGTTTGGAGAAAAACCCGGTGGAAAAAACTTCCAAACCGACAGGTGATAGCTTGGAGTGGTTATATAACGCTTCATCAAAACATTGCTCCCCGATGTCTTCCAAATGCAGATAGGAGTATTCATGTGTCGCCTCGTTAAAACCTTCACAAGAAAACCCGGGAAAAAACTTGATCGAAGGAAAAAGAGTACAATGCCTCGCTTGATTTCATATCTTGAGAATCGATATCTTTACTTCGTAAATGATTTCAATATCATCATCGTTTGGATCTAAAGCATTAGCTCCATTATAACTTGATCCAATAGATACACAGTATCAATTTCTCCTATCGTTCTCAATATACCATGAATATGCCTCGTTAAAACCTTATTAGGAAAACCCAAAGTGGGAAAAACCCTAATGAAGGAAAAAGAGTACATTATTCATGTGAATACGCTTTAAAGTTGCCTCATTAAAAACCTTGCTAGGAAAACCCAATGGGATAAAACCTCACTAAGGGAAAAAAGAGTGCAATGCGTATTTTATACAAGTATGCTGCAAGCATTTCAAAATCTTTCATACATTTGTATGAGTATCATATACATTGGTTTTATACTCTTTGTTCATTTAGAGTGCATCAATTTTCTTACACAACTACAAAACATTCACCATGAACACATGTCTCAAAACACACAATTTAAAGCATATAAATTCATCATAAAAACATGTAAACATATAAATAAACCTTCATAACTAACTAACATTTAAAATATATCATTTAACATTTAATACTCACTTAATAGGTTATTTCATTCCCAGGGGCTTAGTTCACCCTTTAGGGTACTCATAAACACTAGGTTTAGCTCATCCAATCCTTTAATTTCCTTTTCGGCACTACACACACGATCGGTAATTTAACTTTCATGAGCATGCAACATATAATGACCACCATGCTTATCTTTAAACTTGAGCATTAGTCATCATCATCTCATCATCTCATAAGTTAAGGATTTCACATTCACCATTTATCATCTTCAATATATCTCAATATTTTCATTATCATTGATCATATGTAGCGCTACATTTTCATATCATGTCGACACTTGTCAATTTCATTTCTTTCCCCATATCGACATAACTTATCGAGATATCTCAATATCAATCCTCTTGTAGGATTACACAATATAGTTATGTCTATATACTCTTCAAAGAGCATATGCCTCCGTTATTAAAACCATCTTTTATAATTTGCTTTGATATATATGTTTGGGGAAATATCAACGCTTCTGGCGCGCTAACTTATCAAAGCATCGTGGCTGATATATGTGATTGTTCATAGCCTTTCATGCATCTTTGAACTTCAAGTTCGTATTTCAATTTCGAGGATATAACATGATGCATTTATTTTCAACCTTTAATACTCCCCCTCATGCTGAGAAAATTTAGAACACCAAAACTCATACAGTTGGTATGATTTTAATCATATATGTTCTCATCATTCAGCCTTAATATGGGAATTTAGACCGTTTGCATTCTATTCTCGATATCGGCAATTTATTTGAGGACTTTAAATAATTTGCCATATAATATCCCACTTGTATGCGCATACTCAAATCCTTCTGTGATTTATTCAAGTATTGGGATATACATTTACTAGCTTTATCATTAAATCAAAATCATGCTCATACTGGTGAGCAAATATTTCAGAAATTTCAAATTACGAGATCATATACACATGTGACTATCTAGTGGATCCATATCATAATATCTAGTAGTCCACATGGAGGATGAGTGGGCCCATATTTCTCATCCTTTATTCCAGATATATTTGGGATTTATTCCCAATATTGGCTAGTAATGATTTCATCATTTATCGAGAACAATCATTGAAGAATTCTTTTAATTCTTCACTTGAAATATTGATTTCAATAATTATTTAAACCGGGATGGTCAGTCCGGTTTTGCAAACGAGTATTATTGAACTTCTAGTTCAGTAAATTCTTATATCGATTTCACTAGTATCTGTATAGTGCTCAACATGATTTATCATAGAAATAATTCACCGACATATTCCATCATCTTTTGGTGACATTATTGTCTACCACTATTCAAACACGGAGTTACAGCTCATACGCATCACATCCGGCTATTATTTAATTCCGAAATCGTAGCTCTTACGCTTCATATTATTTATTTAAAATCAAAGTCTTATTTCATACGCGTCGTATTATTCTATAAATAAATCATCAAAATTATTGCAAAATTCATCCTAACAAGGGTCTATACATTATAATGGATCATATGCTCTCAAATCTTCGAAAATACTATCCATCACTACCGATTAAAATCTTAAAAAGGATTTATCGATGTAGGCTGGAAAGATTAAGGATGCTAATGAATAAGGGTATCCCACAAGATATCCGATGCTTGATTGAAGCAAAGGTTCGATTATCTGGTGAGATTTCAATTCCCTCTAAATACATGCCTGGTATGGGTAAAAGTGGTTTTTCAAAGAAACTGGAGAGCAAAAGATTAGGAGGATGCTACAAGTGTGCTCGATGGACATGTGACACTCGATGTAAATCAGGGTACTTGTCCGTAAACCTAAAAGATAAAATAGCATTCATTAAGGATGGATTGAGTAAGGAGCCTTTGGATGATATTCAATGTGCTCTTGAGACACATCCTAGTGGACACGCATAAGGTGAGCTAATGGCTTTATGGGCCAAATTCAAAGATCAACAAACGCTACATACCTTGAAAAACTTACTTTAGAAGATCCCGTTTGTAAATTTAGTAGAAAAATTTAGCATAATGATTTTCCCATATTTATGTAAGAAAGCTCGGTGTAATAACAAAGATCAATATATTTCTTTTATTTGTAAATATCGTTTTTCAATTTTAAGATATATATATTATTTTTCAATCGCTGACAGCTATATGTCATATCACTAAAAACAATTTCTGCCATTTTTTTTTCTTTCATATTTGTCAAAAAGTAAATAGTGCACTCAATTATTGGTTTGAAAATTTTTCTTTAAATAGAGGGATTCATATATCTATCATTCATTCGTTGAAAGAGAAAGATAGAGGTGGAGATGGAGATGGAGATATCAAAATCATCTCATGTAAGTCAATCTTTACCTCGCCAGGTAAAAACTATATGTGTTCTTGGTGGCTCCAGACTAGTCGGTCATATCCAATATGTGGATATGGCAGACCAAATTGTAAGGGAGTTAGGGAAACAAAATATCAATATACTATATGGAGGAACCAACAACAAACTTTTAGCTAGACTTATAATGGCCGCACAATCATGGGGAATAAGAGTTTCGAGCGTAATACCTTTCCATCTAGTTGGATCTAATACTCGAATTGGAGCTAGTTCTACCATGGGTCCAGCAGGGTTGGGGCTACAAGCGCAATCCATCCACAACTGCATGATGTATATGATGAATAATAGTGATGCTTTCATTGTCCTTCCAGCGCTACAACACACCGGAGGAAATATTCAATATAGCCTCGCTGGGCACGGTGGAACTTTCATGTCAAACCAATAGGTTTGTTGAATATTAATAATTTCTTTGATGGCTTACTAGCGTTTCTAGATCGTGGTGTAAATAATAAGTTTATCTCTCATTCAACAGAAAATACTTATTTCGCTAGTATCTTTGATGAACTACTCATCAAATTTCATGCATATGTTCAAGAATCATGGAAGCCTGTGTCCGTCGATCACGCATCATCGGTGTCAAGTAAAAAGAAATTCGGATCCTTTAAATATTTCATTATGAATCCTAATGTTGATGGTGGCAGAGTTATGGAGTATTTATACTCTCGAGACGCATCCCTCATTTATGGATTCAGTATGTATATTTTTTTTGCATTTCTATATTTTCGAGTGTTTATTGCCATCTTTGATATTCTCAATATGTTCCACTTCGGCTGTTTTGTACTTCCTCTGGAGTAATAATAATATCATATTGGCTTTATTCAAATACAGATATCTAGTGATTTTGCTTCTTCAAGAGCATTTTATTCTCATATTAATACAATCTCATATCATCGATGAGATTACTTCATATAATCTCTCCATGCGATATATTTTCTTTGATTTATCAACATGGGATCTATTCAGCATTTTACTTTCGTCTATTTATCCAATGGTAACTTCAAGTACCACTTGCTCAATTTTCTCCATTCATATTTGGTATATATGAAGAAGTAATTTTATTCTCATCGTCTACTTCTTCGAGAGTATGATTAGAATATTTGATCAACTACTTCTTCTGGAGTAGGATTCGTTATAACCAATCGTGTAGTATAACCCACCACATTGGAAATATGCACACCAATCGTGTGGTATTACCCACCACATTGGAAATATACTCAAACTATAAAGTGCATAAATTTAAATTGCCGAAATTAAATTTCCTCCAATAGGTGGTCGAACCTACCTTATGGGAATTATTGCAATAAATATAAATCTACTAATTTAAATAGCAAGAATTAAATTGCATAATATTTAACTACTTCTTCAGGAGTAGGATCCGCTAGTAGAAGGTATTACCCATCACTTAGCATATAAAGTGCAGTAAATATATAAAACCTTCCGCTTAGTGACGGTTTGAACCCATCATCAAGTAGGAGGTATTGCATAATTAAATTGCAGTAAATAAAGTGAGAATTAAATATTGAATCGCTTTACGGGAGCAAATTTGTTCTTCTAGAACAAATACTCATTACTTACAAGAAAGCACACTTATCCTTCTAGAATAAGTACATTATGTAATTGAACTCTTCGGGAGTTACATTAATATTTCGATCTTTTAACTCAAATGGACTTCAAGCCATTTTATATAATCAATGGATTTAGAATTTCTTCATGAATATTCTATCCATTTTTCACTGTCGTCAAAATTAGGTCGGTTTTACCCTAAGGGTAAAATTGTCCATTCCAATTCGCAAAGGTAAAATTGTCAAAAATATTTTATCAATGTTTTACGATTGGAAAATTATCTCATTTCTACTTCAATTTATCAATATCAAAATATTCAATGACTATTTTGTAACTTTTTCAAAAGTTGGTGTACTGATTTGTAAATTTTGAAAGTTTGATAATAACATATTTCAAAACGAGTTATTACCCTATCAATGTTTGTGTCAAATCGAAGCTCTCGTTAAATCGAGTATAATGGAGTCGAGAAAATTTGATTTTGATAATGTATACTCCTTATATCTCGATAAAACGAATGTTATAGTTTAATATATTATTATATTATAAAATCATATGATTTACCTTTTTCCCTTTCTCTAATTATTCCATGGATGAGATTTACTTGCAATCCATTTACGTGATCGGAAAATTCTTTGGACTCCATTCTTCCAATTTTGGAATTTCAGGCATCTCCAAGCAGGTTGTGTAGAATGAGGAATTGTGGGAGAAGAATATGAACAAAAGGGAATTTTCAATGATGTATTTGCAAAGAGAGAGTTATTTAGGATTGATGAGGATGAATTAATTCATTGGTAATAATCCAGTTTCTGATACAGAAGATCATCTATAAGATTAACTGTAGAAAGATACTTCTTTCATATTACTCAAAGGGCTAGAGACTCTTGATAACGTGTTATAAAAGTATGTAAACAATAGAGAGAATTTAGAGAGAATGAATTCTAAGGAATTCTCAGGAATGAATTTCATTAATAACTGAAGCCCTATTTATAGGAAAACTTCGAATGGACAATCGTAATTACATAATTTCATCAAGGGTATAATAGTCATTCACATATAATAATTACATCTTTTACCAAATTATTCCTCCACCAAATTATTCCTCCACCAAATTATTCCTCATAATTCATAACCACCAAATTATTCTCAATTATTCATAACACTTCAATTATTATTCATAACAGATATCTAATTATGTATGGGTACGTAATCTGCACTAACTTGTCAGACAAAGAACATAACAAGAAAAGAAGGAAACTTGAAGTTGAAGTTGCTCTTTATTTTGCCGGGAAGAGAGAGAGAGAATTCTCGTTTTGGGTTGAGACCTCTTTCATACTGTACGATTTGTATACTGCAATTGTGGGGTAATTTTGACCTGCTAATCCTACACTCATAGATATAAGGTTTTGACAAATAGAAATAGAGCATTTTCCATAGTAAAAGCCATTTAGTCATTTCAGATTTATGGTAATATTCAAGTGTTATTGATGGTATCATAGGGCATTTGCTAGTTCCGTCCGACTTCTATTTTGAAATCCGAGATCAGATTTAGAATTACCATCTTGAGGGGGACCTCTAGCAATTTGAAAAAATTTCCCGCCACACCGTGGTGGTCGATCGAAGTTTGCCTATGTTTTGACCATGTTTTGGGCCAAACTTTGACTGGCCGCCATGATATCGCCGGAAATTTTTCCAAATTATTGGAATTCCCCCTTTTGCTAATTCTAAATCTGATTTCGGATTTCAAAATGAAGGTCTGACAAAGTTAGAAAATGCCTCTATGACACCGTACTTGGCACTAGTTCGTTGCTGTTCATATTTAATACAAATGACATCACGTCTAATAGTCGTAGGGGCGAAATCAGGAGTTTACAGTTCAATGTGCCAATAGTTAGTGTCTTAATTTATTCTCAATTTTAATCAAATAAATCACATTTATATATATCGTGGGACTTACATGTACTATACAAATCTTCATCATTCAACTCCACTAATTATTTCTCCTATTTCACATCAAAATCTATAAAAATTTACTCCCTAACATACGTTAATTTTATTAGGTCATATTATATTTTTTTCTCAACTTTCTTTTTATTTTTTTTAAATGGGGGGTGGGGTAGGGCCTAGTTTTGGCACACCCATAGCTACGCTCATGGGTTACATGCCCCTTTTTAGGGTCACCTCGATGGTCGTGGCCGACCAAATACAGTAGACGCCTCCTTCTTGGGTAACTCGATTCCAAGTTGTCTTGTATGGTCATGTCACTAGTTTAGGAGTGAGAATGTCATCTCCAACAAAAAAAAAAAAAAAAATTTGTCTGCAAACTTTTTCGCTCAAACTTTCTCCCTTATCGTCACACATTCTTCGAAAAGACAAATTTAATTTTGAAAAGACTACCAACCCAGTTAATAATAAGTTCCAAAAATTAGATCGCAACAGAAAATCTATATCATTTTCCAAGCCACCATCCCATGTTGCAAGAAAGTTCTCTTCCCAGTGTTAGGAGGAGAACTTTCTCTCCCAGCAGAGAGCCCCCCTGATTGCAGGGGCCTGTGGGAGGGAGGGCCTGTCTCAGCGCTGGGAGGATAAACTCCTCCCAGCGCCCTCCCATGTTGATGGTAAAATTCTGGTAGTCGCTCATATTGTATTAAAATGGAAAGTGTAGATTGTGTATGGTTGAACTTTTTGGGGTGCCTCAATTATCGATCCAACATTTTGGTCCATTTATTTGGATTGGACTTCTTTGTATTTTTGATGGGCTCCTTCTACTCAAACATCTTAATTTACTCAGCTCAATTTTGTGAGCCTCATATTCTTCATTTTGGACCATTAGGGGGTGTGGGGAGGAGTAAATGGAGTGCGTTTTAGTTTTTCTTGGAGATCAATTTTGATCGGTTATTATTAACTTGTAAAATTCATTCATTCATAATGGACTGGGTATAAATCAGATATTCAGATTTATCAGACGTTTAACGGGATTACAGCTGACTAGTTATTTTCTTGGTACCCTTTGGTGAGAAAACAAATGATGTTCGTCTTTTTTTTTTTAAATTTCCTGCCCAATTCATTGTGTGCGTTTTTGTGCTTGATCAACTTTAAAAAAGAAACACACTAAATATATACCATCAGTGACAACTTTGCTATAAATATAAATAAGCTTAGAAACAATATAAGTGACAGAAATTTATATTTCTAAACATCACATTACTTTGATATTCAACCATGTATAAAATAACTACATTGCCACTTATATAACTATTTTTACAGTTTATTTGTACAACCAACTTTTTCTATCAGTCAATGCTCATTTGCATAATGCACCATTTCAATGGGCGAGTGTGCATTATGCAAATGAGCATTCATCGATGGAAAAAGTTGGCTATACAAAATGTACAACTAAGGGGACCGATTCCAAAATGTAGTAAATATATAATTCTAAGTGTCCAATTCTCAATTTACATTACATTTTCATCATCAGATTTTAATTGTATATATATGAATGGTCCGTAAAATTTTCTCATTGTCGAATTTATACCCTCAATTTTTAAAATCATATCTTATCTCATTTCAAACTTTCTGTTGGTTATTAATGATGTGACATATTAATTAATGGGAGATTAAGAAATCAATGGGACGAAGACACTAGGGTCCCAAATTGTCACAACAAATATATTTATGAACTTTTTATTAATAATAATAATAATTTCAATACAAACAAAGGCTCTATTTATGAAGCTTGCTATTGCACCTTAGATTAAATTAGAAGTGTTGACAAATGCCACCTTTTCTATTCTGCTATTCGAACGGGGAGTTATAGGCAATGTGATGCCTCGAATAGGAATTTTTTTTTATGAGTTTGGTGTTTGAAAATTATTTTTGTATTAACCAAAAAATAAATAAATAAATAAATTGAGAGTTTTATGCGATTGTTCAAGTCGTTTAATTTTAGTGGTCAGCGATCAACTAATATTGAATCCTGCTACATATGAGCGTCAACGATTCTTATAAGGCAAGAATAAAAAAAAAAAAAAAAAAAACAAAGCTCCAAAACGGGTCTTATATTATTTTCTTGTGAAGAAACCTTCCCATCTTCCTCTTGTAAGTTGGTGAACTTCTCTTTGACATGTCCGTATGTGCATGTCTCTCTTTTCCAACCTAAAAGACCAACAATATTAGATATGGGTTAAGAAATAAACAAATTACACGAACAAGTAACTAATATTACTTTAAAAACATATATGGGTGGAGCAGGGATGATTAAGTCCCAGTATTGGAATTTTATTATAATTTTAGTACTAACTTAACGTATCGTATCGTTATTACTAATAATTGGGGCTGAACAGTCACGTAACAATAGAGAATAACGCTACGTTAAGTGCTAAGACTATAATAAAGTTGGTCGAGTGGAGTTTGGCGATTCAACCAAACTATAAAAACCGGATTGGCCCTGTTCCCCACTGTGGGGAACAAAAGCCAAATCCCATGCCGACGTGGCGCCACCAGGTGGCGCCACGTCGGCAAGTAAAAAAATATTTTTAAAAAATTAAAATTTTTTTTTTGAAATCTACGTTAAGTTAGATGAATAATACATAACTGTCCCTTAATGGCGGGGGATCTCACCCGACCTCCAAACTTTTTTTTTCCCGACTGTGGGTACCGTAATGTACCCACAGTGGGGAACAGAGCCTAACTGCTATAAAAACAATTGGTTTTTCACTTTTTACTGATTATGGAATTACCATTGAGTGAAAGAAGGAAATAAATCCTAACGCATCCTTCAACAGCTCTCTGCAAAATTCAACAAGAAAAATCAAGTTGTTGGCTTCCATTCTCATTTTCCAACTTCTAACCCACCCCACCATATCTTCTTCGTCTTTTAATAATCATTACTTTCATTTTTTAAATCAACTGTCAATTTTTCCGCATTCAGTATTAACCATAAAACTTGGAAATATGTTAAATGGAGCTCAAGCGTGCATGGGCTGAGTGTGAATTGGTATAGAGAAACTTCAATTTATCTGTAGCTCTCGTACTGTACTTCATGGAGAGAGAGAGAGAAAGAGAGATGACGGTGAAGAAGGTGGTGGATAAATCGGGGGCACAGCCAGTGAAGGTGGATAAATCGGGGGCACAGCCAGGGAAGATGGATAAATCGGGGGCACAGCCAGTGAAGGTGGATAAATCGGGGGCACAGCCAGTGAAGGTGGATAAATCGGGGCACAGCCAGTGAAGATGGATAAATTGGAGCCACACCCAGTGAAGGAGCAACTTCCCGGCGTAGATTACTGCCTTAATAGCAATCCTTCATGGGGTATTTAATATGTTCTTCACTGACTCATTTCGACATATGCATTGCATGTACTTTTTGTGATGATCCTTTGACTCTGTTTCATCTTCATACTCACAGTTCATAGCCTTTATGAGGAATGATGTTTTACTAAAATTTAGCTGACATTGATTACTTAATTAGTTATTATCAATCAAAGAGATGAACATTTGTTCTATAATTGGGGTTTGAAGTTTGAACAATAGATGAATGCAAACTGAAAATCAAGTTAGTTTGAACCCTTGGTTCAAAATTGGGATTCATTTGAAAGGCCCTTTCCCCTTTTACTGGAGATTTAGGACTTGTTTGATTCAATTTAAATTTAATTTACTTTTTCTGTCTCATCATTTTCAACTATTCATGCATTGATTCAACATTTTATTTATATATGTTTAACAAATTTGTTTACTTCTCACCACCAATCTAAAATTTAACACTGAACGGAGATAATTCCTGATGCAGCTGAAGCCATTATTCTGGGATTTCAGCACTACCTTGTAATGCTCGGGACTACCGTAATCATTGCAACCATCCTCGTCCCTTATATGGGAGGCAGTAATGTTAGTACATGTGAACCATTAGCGTGCTTTATATAAATATATACGTCAGTTAGTTTTTGAGTTGTAGAAAATATCTTGAAGAATTTGGAGTTTATATATGATCCTCTGTATCAGGTGGAGAAGGCTTTATTGATACAAACTATGCTCTTTGTTTCTGGGTTGAACACACTTATTCAAACATGGGTTGGGTCGCGGCTGCCGGTAGTGATAGGCGGTTCATTCAGATTCTTAATTCCATGTCTTTATGTTGCATTTGCTCAAAGATATTACGGATACCTCAATCCTATTGATGTTAGCTCTCAAAATACCCTTCTGATTTTCATATTCTGTTATATTTGAAGCTTGTATGTTGATAGCCTTGTTTATGCATTTAGTTGTTCACTCGTTTCTTTGTGTTTACATCTGAAGAGATTTAAAAACACAATGGGAGCAATACAAGGGGCTCTCCTGATTGCATCAATACTTCCCGTGATTCTTGGTTTTCTTGGGATATGGAGGATTGTTGTGAGGTAAGATAGTTGGCAAATTGGAAGATCAGTTTTACTTAATGATTTTATTTTTTATTATTATTTTTTTTCCCCTGATAATCTATGCCAAACAAACTCTAAAGTAGTTGTTCCTATTTTGTTTGGAAGTAACATCTCAATTCTATTGATCTAATAATGTAGGTTATTGAGCCCACTTTCTGCTGTTCCTCTGGTAACACTCGTAGGTCTCGGGTTGTACGAACAAGGTTTCCCACTGGTATATATGAGCACTTCCCATTGAACTTTCCTTCTGTAAACCACTTTAGTCTGCTTAGGAACATTATTTTCTGTTGATTTATGCTTGCAGCTAGCTGAATGCATTGAGATAGGCCTCCCAGAATTAATCATTTTAGTCATTCTATCTCAAGTAAGTCAACTTCTTTATTTTGATTTCATTTTGGGTAGTGCTCAATTTTACAGCTTGCTTAGTTTAGTTTAGCTTTTGTTTTCGTCTGTAAAAGAATTTTTAGAACTTGGCTTATGGCTGATAAACATCTATTTGCAGTTTGTGCCTCATATGTGGAAATCGAAGCTTCCCATTTACAATCGTTTCACCATCCTTATTTCGGTGGGAATAGTTTGGGCATACGCAGCCCTTCTTACTGCAGCTGGTGCATACAAAAATAAACCTCTGCAAACTCAGTTTAGTTGTAGAGTTGATCGCTCGGGACTTGTAAGTGGAGCATCATGGTAAGTTCTACTACAAACTTATTATCAGATTATCAAAGTAGATAGCGTAGATTGTTTGTTCATTTACCTTTTTAACCCACAGGATAAAATTTCCATACCCGTTTCAATGGGGTAAGCCGGATTTACATGTGGGAGAAGCTTTTGTAATGCTTGCGCGCTTTTGTCGCTGTTATTGAGGTTTGTATTTTTACACACAACTGTTTACTTTTTAACCACTCATTCTTCAAACATTCATCTTTTTCCTCAAACAAACACTTAAGTGTATTTTCATCATTGCTATGGCAGTCGACAGGTGCATTCATTGCAGCATCAAGATACTCTAGTGCCACATATGTACCACCTTCTGTTCTTAGTCGAGGCATTGCCTGGCTTGTAAGAGACACACTCGTAAAAAATCATTTTTTTTCTTTCGAGGACTTTATCCACTTTATAAACATCTTTTTTAACTACCTACCCCTTTTCCCTGGTTCGAGATGCAGGGGATAGGCATGCTTATTGATGGTTTGTATGGTTCAGCCGGTGGATCGACTGTATCAGTGTAATAATATTACTAGCTTTTCAATATCATATGATCTGTCAATTTATTCCTAGTCTGTGTACTCTAATTTGCTCTTGCTGTATATATAGTGAAAATATTGGACTTTTGGCATTGACACGAGTTGGAAGTCGAAGGGTGGTACAAATTTCAGCAATTTTCATGTTCTTCTTTTCAATCTTTGGTGGGTTATTCTACAGCACTCCACATATATGTTTTTAGATGATAACTTCCCAATGTCCTATAATTAATTTTATTGGCTCGAGTGCATTGATCTATGTTAATAAACAGGAAAATTTGGAGCTATTGTTGCATCCATTCCACTGCCAATTGTTGGAGCTTTGTATTGCGTCCTCTTCGCCCTTATGTGTATGTATGCCTTATTGCTGCGTATTTTGTAGAGTTAGATCAACAAAATGTTGCAGGATTGATTAGATCGTCACGCATTGGATTGGTAGAAGAAATTAGTGTGTTCTAGTAGGGAATTTTGCAGACAACTTAGTTACTGATTGAGTAGCTTATTCTCAAGGCTACAAAATTTTGAATTCATTTTGTGTTTTCAGTTTTGGAGGTGGAGAGGTGGAGAGAGACAATGGGGCGTTTTCTGCGTATTTTCAATATTTTTTCATATTTTAACCTTTAACTGACAACACTCAAGCGACTTTTTGTTGTTTTGAGTTTTCTTTACAAAATTTTTACCAAAATACATTTTCGAAGATATAAAAGTGAGCGAGCTTTCGGTGTTTTGGGAAACTGAAGCGTGTTGCTATCTGAATATATATTGCAGCTGCTGCTGGTCTTGGTTTACTTCAGTTCTGCAACCTCAACAGCTTTAGGACAAAGTTCATCATAGGCTTCTCATTCTTCATGGGTCTTTCGGTACCACAGTACTTCAACGACTACGTGTTGACTTCTGGTCATGGTCCCATTCACACAAAGGCCACGTGGGTACGTCTTATCATAAAATATTTTAACTATTTTTTTTCGTTCCTAACTATTAATCATGCTACAGTAACAATGGATCGATTGGATTCTATACTTGTTGACATAGTAGAGCATGAATCATGATCCCATTGTTCTCCCTAGCATGTCACTTTCGCATCAATGGTTGTCACACATATCTCGATTGTTATATTATCTGTTATGAGAAGTTAGCATTTTTCGTTGTGGATATGTTCATGCGAGCCGTAATTAGCATGATAAGTGAAAATTTAACTCATAAATTTTTTTGTGCAGTTTAACGAGGTAATGCTGGTTATATTCACATCCCCGGCCACAGTCGCAGGACTTATTGCAGTCTTCTTGGACCTTACTGTTGCACGCAAAGAACCCTCAACAAGGATAGATTGTGGGAGACATTGGTGGGCTAAATTCAAGTATTTTGGTAAAGATCCAAGAAGTGAAGAATTCTATTCTCTCCCCTTTGGCCTCACCAAGTACTTTCCTTCGGTTTAATTAGTCAAGTCGTCACATTATAGAATCATACCGATACAAGAATTCTAAAGAACTTACAATACAGAATCACGGGAGGATATTCGTTTTAAGAAAAGCTCAAAGGTATAAAGTAGATAGTATTATTAGCAATGCCAACCGTTTATAGTGAAATTGGTCATTTATATATAGGGTGTGAGGCATATATATGTATGAACTTCAATCAACATCTGAATAATCTTATATACTTTGAACGTATAAATAAGTGTAAATACAATGTCATGTCCATAATACAATAGCATTTCAACGAGATCGAAATTAATCGTTAAAAATAATCGAATTTAATTACGGATTTTATTTCATTTAAACAATTAGTCTGCTAATCTTGATCACTAGCACGAGCTGCTTATTGTTTAATCATACTTAAATTTTTTAAAGAGTAACAAATGAACTAGCTATAATGGATGTAAATTGAACCACCCAACAACCATGGGAGGACATTCTTTGATTGAGTACAAGCTTTGATTGAGTACATCGAGTGGTCTAACTGTCTAATCCAATTGCCACTTCTACCGAGGATAACCCGTTTTCGAAAGGAAACAACGAGTCCTATCACACTCATTGCAACACAGATGATTTGTGATTAATTTTTGTTATCTGGGCTTGGTTAGTAATGTAGACAAGAGCAGTTTTTGTTTCTAAAAGGGAAAATCGGTGCAAATAGTTCAAAAAAATGTACAATTGGCAAGTTTAGTCCGAAATAAATAAATGTAGCTTGATTGGCCCAAAAAAATTTTGAGGTGCTAATTTAGTCCAAATGGATGGAATCGTCAATTAAATTATTAACCAAAGTCAAAATATGCTATTTTATCCTTTTGTGATTGAGTGGGTATTTTTGTCAAAAACACTACGAAAAATTGCACAAAAGCTCCTAACATTTGTGGGTTCTTAAAA
The DNA here is from genome assembly GCA_018223645.1 of Jasminum sambac. Lineage (NCBI taxonomy): Eukaryota > Viridiplantae > Streptophyta > Magnoliopsida > Lamiales > Oleaceae > Jasminum > Jasminum sambac. The sequence continues at coordinate 21,541,527 of CP073648.1, read as the reverse complement.
TCAGGCCCTGAAGTTTTTAATTTAGTTACATTAGTCTAAAATTAATTTGAAATCGAAATTGTATTCGTCAAAACGCGAAATAAAACTGAAGTCGATCGTTTAGAAAACCTGAAACACAATTCTTGTTATTCAACCTCAACCTACCCACAGTATAGTTCGTAGTAATATTCTTTTTACTAAGTGGAGTGTGAATCTCTTTGTGAAGTTGGGCCGTTTCAGTTTCAGCTTTGCACAATTTGGAGCAATTGGGTCATCGTTCATATCATCCAAAGCTATAAAGAATATAAAGAGAGCCACCTGTCTACCATCGCAAGACATTGTTTAGGCTTAAATTCTGGAGCCGTATGACCCGCGCCCTGCAAGATATATACAAACACAACTTAACAGAGATTTCTTGTTTCTTGATTATTATTATTATTATAAATCTATACGACGAGAAAGAGCATAAAACAAAGTTTACATGCCTTTACTGTCGCGAATGTGAGATAGAAGTAATTCTTCTTGTACTTCCTTGTGTATCTACAAGATAAATATAAACGCAATTTTTAGATAAATTAATATCATCCAATCTATATGCGAGTGTGCAGCCCTGTTGTAATGTAAATCATATGCAACGACATAGACGATGGACACTATAAATTGTGTCCACCATAGATATTAGAATAGTTCTAAGTGGTCAGTGTGTGGACATGTAACCATAAAAAGAATTGGAAACGAACCCCGCAATTTGGCCGTCAACATTCCAAGGTCTCCAATCATCATCTACGGTAAGATTGAGGCTACGAATCCATTTTAAAGTAGCCATGTAAGGTACCATCATGTCATGATCACCACTAGAAAAAAACACAAATTAAAACAATTGAAAAATATCATACCAAATTAATCACATATTCTTGTAGTTACCCTTAGTTCAATGTTTGGCAAATGACAATGATGTCTCGAGAAACAACCACCATTAATATTAGTTGATGAATCAAATAAACCAAAAATTGTTTTAGTCACAATTACTATTTAACAAAGAAATGAATGGCTTACCTATAAACCAAAGCGTCATATGCTTTCTTGCTGAGGAGTTTATGATATTGAACGGCACTTTCTACATTCTGTTTGTAGGTCCTAGAGGATAAGGTGTCATCACATCTCATCCAATGTGTGATTGATCCCTAACAACCAAAATAAATAATAGATTATTGATTAAATAGTGTACTTATGAGTGGGGTTGTTAAGTTGTTTAATTAAATACGTTTTTGTTTAAATGAGTAGTTGAAAAATAAGTAGTACATAAGCTTCGGTAGAGGCAAATATGAGCTGGCGGTCGTGGCCCGGGATAGACGAAGCTAGCTCATCGTTACATCACTAAGGCCTTGTTTTTTTCACAATCTTACAACAAAAAATTTTTCTCTCCCCTATTTTCAACCACACATACATTTTTTAATATAATATTAATTATACATTTTAAACGGAATAGTGTGCATATCACTTTTGTTCCCAAAAGAACAAGGCCTAAGTGCCAGATAAATCAAATGCACAAAGTTTATAGAAATGTTTGTTATGATTGCCATTGAAAGATATGAGACTTGTCCCACAATAGGAAGTATGAACTTCAAATGTGTGATTTATAACCCTTCGGACACCCTTCTCTTAACAACTAGTTTTTGAGGGTGCGTTCTACCCAAAGGGTAGTAGCAATGTTTTTGCAGTACCTTTCTAATATGAAGAGCCTCTTGGACGGTCGGATCATTTCCCCAAACATGACATGATACAGAATTTTGACTCTACACAAAAGAAATTATGGTTAATCACACTCTTAACTTCAAAATGACATTAAATGTGTACAAAAAAAATAGAGGATGAAATTACGCGACACCATAGTCCATCTCTCGTGGATGGGAGGAGAAGTTGGTCATCCCATCGCAAATCATATGGTTTTGGTGCTATACGTTTACATTTTGGTTCCAAAATCTGTGCTTGGTTCACATTCTTGAGACACTGCAGTATTTGATCATTTCGCTATTGTTTATGCAAAAAAACTTACGGTAATGAGACATAAAATGATAAGTTTGAAAGGTTACCTCCTTGATCGGCTCAAGATCGTAAAGACATCGAAAATTCTTTGGATCAGGCTTGTAATATTTCCCACCATAGCTAATTTTTGTTGCCTGAAATTGTGTCATGTTATACAATTTCAGGCAATGTTTTAGCTACAAAAATATATCATTCCTATGTTAAAGGGAAGGATGATCCCCTCCCCATATGGGGAGCTCTCGATGCCACGGACATTTGGCATGGGGAGGGGATCAAAATTGATGTTGAAGGTGTGCCATTCTTTCTAGCTATCATCAAAATGATTGATTGAATCAAGTACCTCGAAATATTCATCTGCAATAAGAGCCATCCGGTGAGCATATGGAATTCGTTCATTAAAATCAATGTTCCGATCGGTTATTGGATTCCCAATAATGTATCCCTGTTCATTCTCGAAAGTACTCCCTTGTTACATTACATATAATAATAATAATAATAATAATAATAATAATAATAAACATTTTTGCATAATTTTCATATAAACGTCTTTACTCGTACTTGGAGTGATATTCTGGGCCGCATGCCTGCTTCGTTGCCTAATACCAGCAGGGCGTCAACATTCAACGGTCAAGAGTACTTAGCACTCAACACGTACATCAAGAGAGTACTATAAATTTTTTTCATATACACCTACATACCTTGTGATATTTCCAATGCAACCATAGGAACAAGTTTGCCTCCATAAGAGTCACCAGCAACATATAAGCGATTTTTCATAAACATAGGGTGATTCAATAACCACTGAATATCAAATATATATTGTTAACAAAATGACTCCAGAAAAAAAATGTGTGAACGGTAACACACCTATTCTTGAATATATCCATCTTTATAGTGTTAACGTTATAAGCACATTTGAGTACCTTACCTTTGCACATTAGTTTTACAAGGGTATTTCAATCCGCTCATTGCATTTTTTGTTTTAAGGGGCGCAATATATAGTTGGGGGTTGCTACTTAAGAATTTAACTTCCATTCGCTTCAATATTTCTATTTACAAAAATCGCACTTAGATTCCAAAATATAAATTAGGTACAGTACCTTTCTAAGAAAGGTGTCGTTGTCTTTTGCTGCTTTAGTGTCAGAAGAAGAATTGCCTTCCATTGTGTTTGCATAGGAAAATCCAGTACCAACGGGCGAGTCTATGAATATAATATTAGCAATCTGCAAATCATATGACTAAATTAGTGCGATGCCAAATGTCAAGATACATACATGATTGCTTTAAACAAGGTGCGAGATGTTTTTACCTTGGTCCATGAATATGGATTTAGGATAATAGATGGTAAGCTTCCATTAAAGTTTGCAACATCAAAAGTCAACGGACCTGCAAACAAACACAAAAAATTGGCATTGAATATTAAAATATTACTACATCCGTCCCAAAAATATAGTCTACTATTCTTTTTTTCTTCATCCCAAAATATAGGCCACATTCCTTTTAAAGATGTAATTAAAATATTAATTGTCTTTTATACCCTCATTTAATATATATTATTATCATCAAAATAGAGTAGTTGAAATAAAATATCTAATAAATGAAAGGGCATATTAGGAAAATAATCTTAAATTGTATTTTTCTAATACCATTAATTATATTTTTCTTAATCTGTATGAAGATAAGAAAATGACAATAATTTTGGGATGGAGGTAGTGGAAGAAAACTTAAATAGAAAGTTACAGTAATGTTGTTTGTACTAATGCCATTATTAAAAGGTGTACGGATAACTAGTGAATGACTAATTTACTTATGCTTCATCATTTGTTTTGACATATATCACTACCATAATAACGAGTTTCACCTATTAAGGAGTCAATTTTCATTTAATCTTGAAAATTATTGTACCCATATATTCATATACAGATCAATAAACAAGAAACAAATGATGAATCATAAAAATCGCACTAAGTGAGTCCATGACTAGTACTTTTTTTGGGGGCGGAGGGTAACTTTTCTAAATAAGATAAGACGAATGGTAACTTTAAAATTTACATATATTTGGACTCTTGGAAGAATTTCCATAGGTTAAAAATCACTTAAATGAATGACTTTTGTTAAAGAATTAAATTTTTTGCCTTGGAACTTTTTTTCTTTTTTCGTTGCCTTTCGATAAAACAACCCAAAAATAACTCTCTAACAACAAAATTTTTATTGTTAAAACCGAATTTCCTTTCGACAAAACAACCTAAAAATAATACTCTAACAACAAAATTTTTGTTGTTAAAACCGAATTTCTTGTAGTGAATGGAAGCTATCCGCTATGGTACAGAAAATGTCACATTCCACCTTTCACTTGAATTTTATCTATGTTGCTATTTTTTATTTATATTTTTATTTCACGCAGTTTAACGCTAGTGTCCAGGATTTTGCACTTCTTAAACATTTCTATTAGCTTTGTTAATTCATCCCTTTTTATTATTAATTAATTAAGGGGTGATGGGATTGCTTTTTTTTCCCCCCTTTTTTAATCATCAAAATTTTCACTTTTTTACCTATTTTTATCTATACTTTTTTTTAGTCAAACCAATTATATTTATATATATGGTGGGATCTATATATACTATACACAAATCTCTATCATTCAACTCTACTCATTCTACCTCTTCTTTTATATTAAAATCTATTAAAAAAATTATTAAAAAATTCAATCCTATCACCTTCTGAGTCCAGAATTTTTCTCACTAGCATTTGATCCTCAAAACTGTTCCAATAGTCACGTATATAATTCAGTATCTCTACAACCGTCTATAGTTTCATCATCTCAATTGCTAATTTACGCAACATTTTGAACATGAATACAGAGATACAATAACGACATATGTATAACATATTTAAACTATCGGGAAGAATTAAATGGAATTTTAAATTTTATTTTATTATTATTTTTTATTATGTCAAATACTAATAGAGTTTATCTTACAAGTCGTGTTTGCAAGGTTTTTAGTATCCGATGAATATCATAACTCAACACATTGGTGAATGATGGAATTTAGCCTAGAACCCCCTCCCCGTGTTGAACCTAGATATGATCTCGGATTTCAAAACGGAGGTTATATATGGTCGAAAATGCTAGCCCTAGCACTTGATCATTTTTGGGAATAGAATTGGAAAACCACTTCCGATCACAAAAGTTATGTTGGCCACTTCTTATCTTAATCTTAATATTATATCATAATAAAAGAAGATTTAATTGCGTGATCTACTATATCAGAACGCCAATGTTTCTAGACTACAACTTACAATTAAAAAAAAAAGGAAAATCTCATTTTGGAAATAAATATTAAATACACACATTATTATTTGTTTTCCTTATTTAATTTATTTTTGTTTTCTTTATTTAGTATAATATTTCCTTATTTTAATTTTTTATATAAATTTTAATTTTGAATTATTTTATGATAAAAACGAATTTAGTAAAATAATAATAAATTTAATCATAAATTATGTGTGTGAGAGAGAGAGAGTACCGATTTCATAAATGAGGCCAGTGAGACCAGAGCATCCGGGTCCACCGCTTAGCCACAACAGAAGTGGATCCTTATCCGGATCCCTTTCGGACTCGATGAAGTAATAGAATAACTGCACTTCTTCATTCTCTCCTATGCCGATGTATCTAATCATCCAAAATGCAAATCAGCACTACGAATTTTAATCCAGTTACTGCGGTTAACATATAATTCAGAAGAAAAAACCGACCCGGTTTCGAGTTTCACAGGCAGAGTACCCGAATAACCCGGAAGAGTCTCGACTTTGAATTGCGATGCTCCAGTGACGGAGTGGAGAAGGAGAAGAAGAAGAATGGCGTAAAACTGAAACCAGTCCATCATAATCAGAACAGAGATCGGTCTTTTACTGTTAGTTTCAAGTAAGCTGTAGGATGAAATTTATGGAGTTGGAAAAACTGAATTTTGATATTCTTCATCACTAATAAAAAAGTTCAGATGATACAAATGGGATAGATCCCCTTCATGTGCCACGTGTTTCCCCCTCATTGCAATGAGGGGGCATCAAGCCTCCTTCTCTCTCTAGAAAATTTGCTCTCCATTCTCTCTAAAAATTTTTTCCCTTTCAAGCTTTTCCTTGGGGTATGGCGGCAAAATCACCCGAACCACCTCCCCCGCCGCATCCGCCACCGACCGATGATGCCTCCACCTCCAAAACAACATCTCTTCTCTCTTTGCCCTTTTTTCAGTCTTGTTCTATATACAATAAATTTTATCAATTAAATTTTTTTTTAATTATTAAATATTAATTTAATAATTTATTTATATTTAATTATTAATTTATTTGGTATAGGATAAGGCCTCGTTCAGATTTTTTCATTTTTAGTCAAACATTGGGCCCATACAAGCTTGCCACCTGGTTCTTGCTTTTGCGTCCGTGAATGTGGGACCCTGAATTATTATCTGGTTTTACTTCTTTCGTTTTGGCAATTGTTCTGTGAACACTAATAATCTCTTCCATACATAGAGCTTATTCTCGGTTAATCCACAGTATCAATAAAGGGAGAACACTGCTTAACTCCAGCTACCGCTTAATTCCACCTAAGATCGATTTAATAAACGCGAATCGTAAAAATAATCGACGCTAAAATAAACACAAAATAAAACACCGAGATTTAACGTGGTTCGGTCAAACTACCTACGTCCACGGACCCACACTAATATATTTCACTATCACAAAAAGAGGAAAGATAAAAATACCACACTTTATTTTTCTCTACCTACAAAGCCGCTTTAACACTCCACTCACTTTATCCTCATGCAGTAGCTTCTACACCTGCCTCTCTCTCTACACAAGATTCTCTATTTTCTCTCTATCGACGCTTTTGTGATTCTTGTGGTGGTGTTTGAGGCAAAATGCGCTTCAATTTATAAAAGAACTATGGAAACCCAAAACGGACAACATCCACCTAATCCGCCTAAATTTCAAGGCTCATCTTCCATGCACACCAAGTAAATCCTACAAAATCTCCAACCTTCAACCACCTTCCTAATTGCTTTTTCTTCCACCGTCAAGATCGGAACAAAATTCCATATGTTCGCTTCCCTCGGTTACATCAATGAACCCGCAAATTTTCAAATATCGCGCACCAACCCATCAACAATTCTCCCACTGGGCAAGATCGATTTCAATCAATCTTCACAATCTAGCTTCCACCGATATCTCATTACGCAAAAAAATACGATGGCTGCCACCACCTCTATCTTCATCATAGGCATAATCGTTCGGAAAGATACCCAGCTTTTCTCATCGCTGGCATCATGTGGATTCTTCGTCAATCTTTTTCTTAAGCCTCAATACTCCATCTTCCAAAAGTAATCACGGTTGATAACGGTTCAATATGCTTTGCCTTGAATGAAACGCCGATTCTTTGCCGATGTATCGCACTGACTATCATCGCAGAAACATTCTTCTCCTGGTTGAAACCCACTCGCCAACAAACCTTGTAATCATATCATCTCTTTGCTAGCCTTTGCATCGCTTACGCACTTACTCAGTAGTTGATAACAAAACAATCTTCAGATCCGCGAATCCAACTAATCGCAGCTTGCACCAACTGAAGATATAACCTGTAGTACTTCTCTCCGCGATCTACCTCACAAGAAAATCGCATCTACGAAACCTCGTAGTTTCACTTCGCCGTTTAAAGCATAAGATTTATCAAGAGCTCTCCGTAGATATCTCAATATCCACTTTTACCGTCCCAATGCCGCTTCAGATTTGCCATATCTCGCCGCGAACTCCCATCGTGCATGAGCAATATCTGCTTCTGCAGACAAACCATTGGCATACATCAAACTTCCAAACGGCGAGGCATATGGAATTTTAGCCATGAAGTTTCTCTCCTTCTTGGTAGATCGCTGGATAGACGAATGATTCGCTAATGGCGTGGCCGACCGCTTTGCAGATCGCCATGTTGAACTTTGCAGATTTGATCAACATACTTGGTCATGACAACCGCAAACACCATTTTGCTGTCTACAAATTCTCATCCCTAGAATTTGCTTTGGCTTCTCCCAAGTCCTTCATTTCAAATTCCACCGAGAAGTTGCTTCTTTTCAACTTCTTGATCTCGCCATGTCCGAGCCTCAAGCTACTAATATGTCATCGATATAAAGTAGCAAAATGATATAATGACTCAACCGCTCAAGTAGCAACAATGGTCAGCATTACACTTCATGTAGTCATTTTCTCGCATAAATCCGCCAAATTTCTTGTATCACCGTTTCAGCGCTGCATTTAAGCCAGTATAGGCTCTTCTTCAATTTGCATACCGCCTTCTTTTCTTTTCACCGAGAAGCCTTCCAATTGTCGTGCATATAGATTTCCTCCTCTAAATCACTATGAAGGAAAGCGCTTTTACATCTAACCCGCCTTCCAAGTAGTTCTCCGCCGCAACAATGCTCAACATCGATCAATTGTTGTCACTTCACAACCTGAGAAAATCTGGTAGTCAATTCTTCTTTCGCCGAAACCTTTGACTACCAATCTCGCTGTATCTTTTTTCAACCATCATGTTCTCTTTGATTCAGTACACCCATTTATTAAGTTGAGAGTTTTTTACCTGGGCAACTCAGTTCCCTATGTCCGTTGGAGATGAGACTTTATCTCATCTTTCATTGCAAGCTCCCACTTAACAGAACTTCCCACCCGACATGCCTCGCCATAGCATTCGTGTTCACCGGCCACAAGTGAGCAACATGTAGTTCATGTACTGATTCGGAACATGAGGCCGACTTCCTCCAATGGGAATTGGAATTGAGCCGAGACTGGTGAATCAGCCTCCGAGACGCCTCTCGCTGGCAAACTCTTATCTGCTTGCTTACATACCGCTTCTTCCGCAGATCGTCCCGAACATATGTTGGATCGCTATTTGTTGTGTCATTGGATCAATCGCATTTCTTTCTCAGTACATCACCTTTTCATTGAATATGACATCCCGACTTCGATGAGCTTTTTGTTCTGGTCATCCCAAAGCTGCATTCGAACTCGCCTCCACCCTATCCAACGAAAATACACTTTAGTGATTTGGAGTCTAACTTACTCCTGGCATTATCACTAATGTGTGTACATACGCGACACAACCGAATACTTTCAAATGAGAAAGTTTCACTTCTTTCCCGGGCCCAAACTTCTTCCTAGATCCTCAGACTCCAATGGAACCGACGCACCCACAATTAATTAGGTATGCCGTCACGTTGACGCCTTCGCCAAAATCAAGCTGGGCACCCCCGCATGTATCCTCATGCTTCTAGCTCTTTCGCAACGCTCGATTCATGCGTTACGCAACTCCATTCATGCTATGGTGTTCCTGGCAACGCTTTCCAACTTGATACCATTTTGGTAACAAAATTTCTTGAACGCCAAATTTTCGTGACTTCCACCATTGTCAGATCTCAACTCTTTACTCTCAAACCGCCATTCTCCACCATGGCTTTCCACTTCTTGAACGCCTCAACACATCGGATTTGTGTCTCAAGAAGTAAACCCACACCTTTCTCGAGTGGTCATCAATGAAAGTCACGGCATGACTTTCCACCAATCGATGAAACTCTGGCTGACCCCACATCCTGTGGACAAGTTCAAGCTTCTCTTTCTTTAGAGTTCGCCACTTGTCTTGAAACTCACCCTGCTTCGCTCAAAACGCAACTTTCGCAAAAGTCTAAATCAATAGATCAAGCCCCTGGTAGTTTCCTTTGCATGCATGTACTTGAGCCCTTTCGACTCATATGCCCAAGTCTTTGTGCCATTGTGTTCAAGATCCTTGCTATCAAAGAATCGCAATTGTTATACACGCATTCGGCTGCAGGTATAGGGTACCACTATCCTTGCCACGCAAGGCGACATCATGACCCCTTGGTGATTTTCCAATTATCACCAGAGAAGCTTGTGTCACATCCTTCTCTCGACAACCGCTTGATTCGAGATCAAATTTTTCCTCAATTTTAATACGTCTCACGCCCTTCAATTTCCCATACGCATCCATTGACATTGATCTGCATTCTCCTATGCCCACCACGCAAGGATGATCGCCTCCTAGATATACTTCTCCTCAAGTTTTCCACATAATTTGGTAAAAGTGTCAATTTATGCGGCATGGAACGATGCTCCGTAGTCTATTACCCAATAGTCGGCCTTCCTCTCCATGGAGCATATCAAAGCATCACGTATTTCTTCTGGCCACGACATTGACCTCTGCCTTGTTCTCCGCTTCTTTGGAGTCGCCTCTACACCGATTTTTGTAGTGCCCAATCGACCGCAATTCCAACATTCAACAGACTTTGACTTGTTGGAATTTATGTGATTTGGATCTCGGCCCGCCATTCTTCGACGGTTCGCTCCACGCCCCGTCTCTCTGCTTGAACTCGCTTATCTACATTAAAAGCGTCCCGGTTGAAGTCAGATCCGACTGCCTCCGGACTCCTACCAAGATCATGCTCACAACGTCATCGAACTTCACTTTCGGACTTTCACGGCCGCCGAAAGCCATCGATGGTCAGGTGGATCGTGTTATTCCAAACTTCGTGCAATCGCCAAGAATTAATAGAGCTCGAACCTCATCACTAAAAGTGATTTCCACCGTGGTCAATTGGTCTACTACCTCATTGAATTCGCTGAGGTGTTCTCCAAATCTCCCTCGTCATTATCTCATATTGAACAATTTTGATCAAATGAACTTTATTTGCCGGCAGATTTACCGTTCATACATGCCGGATAGAGCCGCCATGAGACGCCGTTGTCTTTCATTTTTAATGTTGAAAGCGACCGACTTTGATAGGGTCAATCTAATTGCGCCGAGTGCTTTCGATCAAGCACCTCCCACTCGCCGCCTTTCTCGCCTTCCGCTTTTCTTCAACGGTTTATATAGGTCCTTCGATACAAATAGTCCTCCATTTGCATTTTCCAATATCAAAATTTTTGCCATCAAATTTATCAATTTTGGAAATTCTCTCGTCTGTCAGCCATTACTCCCACTCGAACAAAATGTGATTTTTCAGAAATCGCTTTCGATGTGGAAGATCACCACGCCGCAACCACAGAGCATACTAAGAATTTCAAGAGATATCACTAACTAAGCTCGATACCAATTGTTTAACTAAGGCCGCGAATTCCGCCAAGATCATGGGACGTAATAAATGCGAACGAGAAAATAATTGACGCTAAAATAAGCACAAAATAAAACACCGAGATTTAACGTGGTTCTGGCCAAACCGCCTACGCCCACGACCCACACCAATATATTTCACTATCACAAAAGAGGAGTACAAAAAATACCACACCCATTTTCTCTACCACGCAAAGGTTTTAACACTCCACTCACTTTTATCTCGCTCAGAAGCCTTCTACAATCAAGTTCTCTCTACACAAGATCTCTCTATTTTCTCTTTATTGATGTTTCTTGTGATTCTTGTGGTGGTGTTTGAGGGTGCAAAATGTGCCTCAATTTATAGGCAAACTTGAGGGGTAAAAATGGAAGAAAATTGGGACAACATCCACCTAATCCGTCTAAATTTGTGGCTTCATCTTCCATGCATTGACTAAGAAATCCTACAAAATCTCCAACTCTTCAACCACCTTCCTAATGGTCTTTTTTTCTTCCACCGTCAAGATTGAACAAAAAATTCCATATGTTTGCCTCCCTTTTTGACAATTGAACCTGCAAATTCTTCAAATATTGTGTGCCACCAACCCACTAACAAACACGTATACAATGGAGCCCATTTTTTGATAGTGTATTATACCTATCTGCTGATACATGACAGATGGGAAAAATATCTCCTCTCCACATGGGAAGGAGATCATTAGTGTTTCTGTGAAATGGACGCGCCATTACTTTTCGAGCGTTAAAACTTAAAGCTTCAACCATTTGTTTTTTCAAAATTACTTTTAATCTTTTGTCCGCACGCGGATATATTAGGATATTAATATAGATTATTTGCAAACTGTTATATTAATATGTAAATAGTTTAATATGTCCACGCGTAAGTATGTGATAGAAGGTATTCTTTTTATATGTCATTTGTTATTTTGTTTTTTAATTTTCTAGAAGAATACAAAGAGTATATTACGATAAAATGACAGTTTTACATGGAAAAAATTACCTTAAAATTAAATTTGATAAATGAAATAAGAATGGAGATGTTCAACAGCATAGATTTACATCAAAATCTATTGTAGGTAGACATTTAGACCATCCATAAGAATACCCCAAAGTTGGAATAAAATCCTAAATTTGGGATAAAATGTGCTCCAACCATACCCCAAATTTGCGGTTGGTGAATAGTGCTATCCCAGATTGAATAGTGTTACCCCTAATTTGGGATAACACTCCAAATCTCAAATTTTGGGTTAGTATTTTAATTACAATTATACCGCCGAAATAATAATAATAATAATAATAATAATAATAATAATAATAATAATGATAATAATAATAATAATAATACAAGAACAAATTTCGTCTTGTTCCCCACAAATAGGGGTCAGTTATGTAAAACCATACAAGAAAATCACGTCGGATTGTCAGTATAACTTTTGCTACGCCACGCATTCCTATCTAAGCTAATCACTCATCTATTCGCTAACGACTTATCTTTCATGGAATAATAATAATAATAATAATAATAATAATAATTATTATTATTATTATTATTATTATTATTATTATTATTATTATTGATGCCAAAAATGGTAATCATCACTACTGTTATGAATAATAATTGAAGAATAATTATTAGGTGTTATGAATAATTGAGAATAATGTGGTGGTTATGAATTATGAGGAATAATTTGGTGGAGGAATAATTTGGTGGATAATAATTTGGTAAAAGATGTAATTATTATATGTGAATGAATTATACCCTTGATGAAATTATGTAATTACGATTGTATCATTCAAGCTTTCCTATAAATAGGTCAGCTTATTAATGAAATTCATTCATGAGAATTCCTTAGAATTCATTCTCTAAATTCTCTCTATTGTTTCTATACTTTATAACACGTTATCAAAGACAGTTTCGTTGGAAAGACATGACAAGTATGCTTCACAAAGCATCTTATAGATGATCTTCTCAGATCGTAAACCTGGATTATTACAAATTGAAATACTCAATTTTCTACTTAAATCTTCTTCAAGCACTCAAGCATTTGTCTGCCTCATATTGGATTCGGCCGCCGATAAAGAAACATTTTTCTTTTCACAATAGTAAAAGTCATTCGATAATCTAAGCCACATTGAAGAATGATGAATACAAGATTGTAAAACTTGTTGTACAATCTTGTTTCTCCGCTGATTGAAATTAGAACACATGGATTTTGGAGGTAAAAATAATTGAAGAAAAGGTATGTATATTATTTTATAATATAATAATATATTAAACTATAACATCCGCTTTATCGAGATATAAGGAGCATACATTATCAAAATCAAATTTATCGACTCCATTATACTCGATTTAACGAGATCTTCGATTTGACACCAATATTGATAAGGTAAACTTTCAAAAATTTGTAAATCAAGACTTCAACTTTTTGAAAGTTTACAAAATAGTCCTGAATATTTTGATATTGATAAATCAAGTAGAAGGAGATAATTTTCCAAATCGTAAACATTGATAAAATATTTTTGACAATTTTACCTTTATTTAATTGAATGGACAATTTTACCCTTAGGTAAAACCTGACCTAATTTTGACGACAAGTGAAAAATGGATAGAATATTCATAAAGAAATTCTAAATCCATTGATTATATAAAATGGCTTGAAGTCCATTTGAGTTAAAAGATCGGAATATTATTTTAACTCCCAAGAGTTCAATTACATAATGTACTTATTCTACGATAATACAAGGTGCTCAGAAGAATGCAGATTGTTTCTAAGAACAAATTTGCTTCCTGTAGGTTAGCCAATATTTAATTCTCGCACTTTATTTACCTGTGAATTTAATTATCTGCAATACCTCCTACTTGATGATGGGTTCAACCGTCACTAAACGGAAGGTTTTATATATTTCGCACTTTATATGCTAAAGTAATACCTTCTACTACAGATCCTACTCTACAAGTAGTTAAACATTATGCACTTAATTCTTGCTATTTAAATTCGTGAATTTATATTTATTGCAATAATTCCATAGGTAGGTTCGACCACCTATTGGAGGAAATTTAATTTCTAATTTAAATTTACGCACTTTAGATTTCAGATATATTTCAATGTGGTGGGTAATACTACACTATCAAGTTATAACTAATCATACCTCCGTACAAAGTAGTTGATCAAATATTCTAATCCTACTCTCTTAAGAGATGATGAGAATAAAATTACTTCCATATATACCGAATATTAATGGAGAAAATTGGAGCAAGTGGTACTTTGTTACCATTGGATAAATAGATAAAAGTAAAATGCTCAATAGGTCCTATGTTGATAAATCAAAGAAAATATATTTATGGAGAGATTATATGAAGTAATCTCATCGATGATATGAGATTGTATTAATATGAGAATAAATGCTCTTGAAGAAGCATAATCACTAGATTGTGATTTGAATAAAGCCAATATGATATTATTATTACTCCGTAATAAGTACAAAACAATAAGTGGAACATATTGAGAATATTAAAGATGACAATAAACACTTAAAATATAGAAATACTAAAAGAAAATATATATTGAACCCATAAATGAGGAATGCGTCTCGAGAGTATAAATACTCCAGATCTCGCCACCCCAACATTCGGTTCATAATGAAAGATCCAAAGGATCTCTTTTTTCGCTTGACACCGATGATCTGACCTGGGGTTTCGGCTTCCGCATTTTTTGAACATATGATTGAATCTTGATGAGTAGATCAAGAATCAGATTAGAACAAGTATATTTCTCACGTAACGAAATAAATTTATGTTCTACACTCGATCTAGAAATGCTAGCAAACCATCGAAGAAATAATTAATATTTAATAAACCTAATGGTTTGGTATGAAAATTCCATCGAGCAAATGACGCTATATTGAATATTTCCTCCAAATATGTTATAGCCTCGAAGAACAATAAAAGCTTCACTATTGCTCATCATGTACATCAGCGTCATGGATGGATTGTGTTTGTAGCATCAATCCAGCTTGGACTAATGACATTTCTAACTCCAACTGACATCGCCCAATTCGATGAAAAGGTATTATACTTGGACACTCTTATCCCCCATAATTGTGCCATCGTAAGACTCCTTAATAGTTTGTTGTTAGTCCCTCCATATAGTATATTGATATTTTGTTTCCTAACTCCCTTATGTTGGTCCCATATCCACATATTGGATATGACCTACTAGTCCGGGAGCCACCAAGAACACATATAGTTTTTACCCCGAGGTAAAGATTGACTTACATGAGATGATTCGATATCTCCATCTCCATCTCCACCTCTATCTTTCTTTCAACGAATGAACGATAGATATATGAATCCTCTATTTAAAGAAAAATTTTCAAACCAATAATTGAGTGCACTATTTACTTTTTGACAAATATGAAAGAGAAAAATGCAGTAAAAAAAAAAAACAAGTGAAAATGACATATATCCGTTTTGATAGAAAATAAACGAAAAAAAATCGAAAATCGAAAAACGATATTTACAAATAAAAGAGAAAATATTGATATTCTATATTACATAAATTTGTCTTTTACATAAATATGGGAAAATCATTATACTAAGTTATTCTACTAAATTTACAAACTGGATCTTTTAAAGTAAGTATTTCAAGACTATAAAGTGCTTGTTGATCTTGAATTTCCCATAAGGCCATTAGCTCACCTGCACGCAGGTCCACTCAGATGTGTCTCAAGAGCCTGGTTGAATATCATCCAAAGGCTCCTTACTCAATCTATCCTTAATGAATGCTATTTTATCTTCGGCTCGGACAAGTACCCCACAGATTTACATCGAGTGTCACATGTCCACCGAGCACACTTGTAGCATCCTCCTAATCTTTTTTTGCTCTCCGCTTCTTTGAAAAACTACTTTTACCCATACGTGCATGTATTTAGAAGGAATTGAAACCTCACCAGATAATCGAACCTTTGCTTCAATCAAGCATCTGGATATCTTGTGGGATACCCTTATTCATTAGCATCCTTAATCTTTCCACCAATTTACAGATAAATCCTTTTTAGGATTTTGACTCCAGAGGTGATGGATAGTATTCAAGATTTGAGAGCATATGATCCATTATAATGTATAGACCCTTGTTAGGATGAATTTTGCAATAATTTTGATGATTTATTTATAGAATAATACGACGCGTATGAAATAAGACTCCATTTTAAATAAATAATAAGTGAAGCGTAAGAACTACGATTCTGAATTAAATAATAGCCTGATGTGATGCGATGAGCTTCAGAATTCGCGGTTTGAACAAGAGTAGACAACAGCGTCACCAAAAGATGATGGAATATGTCTGAATTGTTTCTATGATAAATCATGTTGAGCACTATACGTATACTAAAGTGAAATCGATATAAGAATTTATCTGAACTGTAAGCTCAATAATACTGCTTGCAAAACCTGATCACCATCAAGGTTTAAATAATTATTGAAATCAATATTTCAAGTGAAGAATTGGGGTGCAATTCTTCAATCGATTGTTCTATAAATGATGAAATCATTACTAGCCAATATTGGGAATAAATCCCAAATATATCCTAATAAAGGATGAGAAGTATGGGCCCATTCTATCCTCCATGTGCACTACTAGATATTATGATACATGATCCACTAGATAAATACATGTATACGATTCGTAATTTGAAATTTATTTAAATATTTGCTCACTTTATGAGCATGATTTCCAGATTTAATGATAAAGTTTAAATGTATATCCCTAACGATTTGAATAAATCCTCAAGGATTTGAGCATGCGATACAAGTGGGATATTATGTGGCAAATTATTTAAAGTCCTCAAATAAATTGTTTCGATATCGAGAATAGAATGCAAACTGCCTAAATTCCCATATTAAGGCCGAATGATTTGAGAACATATATGATTAAAATCATACCAACCTGATGAAGTTTGGTGTTCTAAATTTTCTCAAAGATGAGGGGGAGTATTAAAGGTTGAAAATAATATGTGAAATGCATCATGTTATATCCTGGAATTGAAAATACTAACTTGAAGTTCAAAGATGCATGAAAGGCTATGAACAATCACATATATCATCCATGATGCTTTGATAAGTTACACGCCTGTAGTTGATATTATGAGATTTCAAACATATATATCAAAGCAAATTATAAAAGATGGTCTTAATAACTATATGTCTTGAAGAGTATATAGACATAACTATATTGTGTAATCCTACAAGAGGATTGATAATGAGATATCTCGATAAGTTTATGTCGAGCATGGGAAAGAAATGAAATTGAAAAGTGTTTCGACACGATATGAAAATGTAGCGCTACATATGATCAATGATAATGAAAATATTGAGATATATTGAAGATGATAAATGGTGAATGTGAAATCCTTAACTTATGAGATGATGAGATGATGATGACTATTGCTCAAGTTTAAATATAAGCATGGTGGTCATTATATGTTGCATACTCATGAAAGTTAAATTACCGAATCGTGGTGTGTAGTACCGTAAAAGGAAATTAAATGATCTGATGAGCTAAACCCGTGTTTATGAGTACCCTAAAGGGTGAGCTAAGCCTCGGGAATGAAATAACCTATTAAGTGAGTATTAAATGTTAAAATGATATATTTTAAGTGTTAGTTAGTTATGAAGGTTTACTTATATGTTTACATGTTTTTACTATGAATTTATATGCTTAAATTGTGTGTTTGGAGACATGTGTTCATGGTGAATGTTTTGTAGTTGTGTAAGAAAATTGATGCACTCTAAATGAACGAAGAGTATAAAATCAATGTATATGATACTCATACAAATGTATGAAAGATTTTGAAATGCTTAAAAGATACTTGTATAAAATACGCTGCTGCACTCTTTTTCCCTTGACTGAGGTTTTATCCTATTGGATTTTCCCTAGTAAGTGTTTTTTAATGAGGCAACTTTAAAGGCGTATTCACATGAATAATGTACTTTTTTCCTTCGTTAGGTTTTTCCTAATCGGGTTTTTCCTAATAAGGTTTTTTAACGAGGCATATTCATGGTATATTGAGAACGAGTAGGAGAAATTGATACAAAGGTATCTATTGATCAAGTTATAATGGAGCTAATGCTTTAGATCCAAACGATGATGATATTGAAATCATTTACCGTAAGTAAAGATATCGGGCTTCAAGATATGAAATCAAACGAGCAACCAATTGCATCTTTTTCCTTCGATCAAGTTTTTTCCCACCGGGTTTTCTTGACAAGGTTTTAACGAGGCAAAGACGTGAATACTCATATACCACTGATAGACATCGTAGGAGCAATGTTTTGATGAAAGATATAACCACTCCAAGCCATCTCGCCCAATCGGTTTGGAAGTTTTTCCCACCGGGTTTTTCTCCAAATGCAGTCCGTAAGACATTTGTATTAATAGTCATTCAAGGGGGAGTGTTATGAATAATAATTGAAGAATAATTATTAGGTGTTATGAATAATTGAGAATAATGTGGTGGTTATGAATTATGAGGAATAATTTGGTGGAGGAATAATTTGGTGGAGGAATAATTTGGTAAAAGATGTAATTATTATATGTGAATGACTATTATACCCTTGATGAAATTATGTAATTACGATTGTGTCATTCGAAGTTTTCCTATAAATAGGGCTTCAGTTATTAATGAAATTCATTCATGAGAATTCCTTAGAATTCATTCTCTCTAAATTCTCTCTATTGTTTCTATACTTTTATAACAACTACCAACTTTTAAAGTGATTATTGACTAATGAGGAACATATCGGGAAAAACTATATATTGGCCGAGCTCGACCTGAGCTTGAATTACAGAGAGATTGTTCTATTTTCTACCGGGGTCATGACCCTATTTAAAGTACAATTTTCTTGGGCGGTAATAGGGCCATCATGACCTAATAGCCATATACCTGACTAGGTGTGATGATTGCCCTCGTAACTTGTGTTGCCGCCTTTTGCATTAATGGTGCTGACGATATGTCGGGTACAGGTGACATCAAATTGTCAGAAAGCACGTGGGATGACCTCGGTTGTCGGATCCCCACCTCGGCTATATCTTGTTGAGGAAGAGTTCAACTTGGAATGCATAATTGGCCCCATTCGACCAGAACCCACATCGGCATGATGTTAGCAAGATGACCGACCTGAGACTATGCCGGCTATCGACATAGTACTTTTCGAACTGACTCTCACCCCTTTCGCTGACGAGGCTCTTCGAATACTTTCCGGCCTGGCACCTTGCGGTCGAAATGCATACTACGTTCCCAGATTATCTAGGATTTTTCCACGTCAGTGGGGTGCCAAAAAATAATAATAATAATAATAATAATAATAATAATAATAATAATAAACATTGGGCAGCTTGCACACTCCATTTACATATAAGCCAATAAACTTCCATTAAAATCTTATTCATTTTATAGTAATGTAGATTAACGTCATTCAAGCAAAAGAAGTCAACCCATTGAGCGGAACAAACATCGGACTAAGACCCTTGTTATACAAAATTTAGTGTTCATATTTCCCCAAGAAATGAAATCCTATGATATGATATTATAAAGTGCTTGACATTGATTTCGTATATTAAATATTTCATCAGCTAAAAATTGAGAGAAAATAATTATATTTTATGCTAAGAAAGCTCATATTTATCATTGCCGACTAAATAACCTCTAAAGTGAAGCAGCTCAATATCAATCTGCCGTGGAAATTCTCACTCCTCCTTCACAAAACCAAAATATAGAAATTTTCCTAACAATTATCTTGAGAAAAGAACCAACAAAAAGAATAGAAGGCCAACAATAGATTTTTTTTTTTTTTTTTTTTTTTTACTTTTTTTTGTTTTTTTGAATGGGCCAACGACAGATTGTTAAAACGTACAACATATAACACAATGAAGCAAATTAACATAAAAAATCACCACATATAGTTAGTAGAGGCAAACAGTTTTAAACATTAATTAATTAACGAAAAAAATTAGTACACGCAGAGGAAAAGACAGGTTGTTTCCGGGACCATCGAAGCGTTAAAGTATCTTCACGGAGAGCTCAGCCATTTGATGGCACCCTCGATCTCAGTTTTGAAATTCGGGAGAATCAAGATGGCGAAGTGAGTTTCAGAATTTTCCGAATTTTTTTTGGCGACCCGTAGCGGCCATGACCGCCGGTCAAAATTTAACAATATTTTTTGGGCAAAAAATGTTGTTAAACTTTGACCTGGCCGGTCACACGCCAAGGTGTCGAAAAAATTCGAAAAATTCAGGAACTCACTCTCGTATCTTATTCAAATCCTGGTCTGATTTCAAATGGAGGTAACGGCCATCAAATAACAGCGCATTCCATAGTTAAAAGCATTTCGATAGTGCTTGAAATTCTTCCGAGGAAAAGAACCAAGACACTGGATAAAGTTAAAGTAAGATTAAAAAATAATTAAAAAAGGAGATATATATATATATATATATATATATATATACACACACACATCTCTTTCAATTCTCAAGCATGAATTCATATTTTCAGTGCAAAAATAAATTTGATCACAAAAAATATAAATCACTTAATTTTACATCAACATATCAATCACAATTATGGATTGGTTGCTTATTCTATGCTCTACGTGTACAAAATTACAAATAATATTGATAAATAGAAATAAAAACTGCATCAGAAAACAGGAAATTGATAAACAACCTTCTAATGAATAGTTGCATAATAGGAGCGACGTTGCTACTATTGTTCTATGAACACGAGTATGTCGCTGTTATTGCTCTATGGCATGAAACTATAGGGACGATCGTCACTCTAAAAGTCCTATTTTTTGTAGTGTTATATATCACTAATTGTTTGAAAATACTTTCAGTGCATAGGTAATTGAAGGTACACTAATTAGGGGTGTTGGTGGAAATGAAAAATTAAAGACGTGCTAAATGAGGTGAGTGAGTAATTTTTTTGGGACAAACAAAAATAGTATATTGGATTATCTTTTGTGGGACGGGGGCAGTATATGTATAATGAATATAATATTTGCAACTTAAAATTATGGAAAATTGGGGCAAATGATAAAAAAAAAAGTATGGTTATTGGGAATTTGGTTTGAAATAAAAAAAAAATAGCGCAATTGGTCCAAAACAAATAAAATTGGCGAATTTAGCCCAATAAGGAATTCGTAAAGTCTTGCAGTTAATTCGTTCAACTTTTGCTGTTTTGTCTTCTTTCCAATAGGCATTTTGGTCATTCAACTTACGAAATTTCCACAAATTGTCCCAACATTTGGGAATTATTACAATCAAGTTCTAAAATTTGAAATATGTCTACATTAGTTTAAAATTTTAGTTAAATTGCATAATTTTACCTTTTTTTATACATGTTTAGTAATTTGGTCCATAATTAATTTTATTCAATTAATTTGATACTAATTACATAGTTTTTGTCGAAAACTTAATCAATTATGCTATCTCTTTTTATTTTGGATCAAATTTGTAGTAACCATATGTTTTGTTTTATTTGCACCGACTTCCCTCAGTGAAACTAACAAGAATAATAAATGTACAGTAAGTATTGGCAATAAAATACTATCAACAAACTTTTCGCTGAAACAATTAGGGTGTGTTTGATTGGTAAACATTTTCCAGAAAAATGTCAAATCAAGGAAATCATTTTCCAACTTGTGTGTTTGATTGCAAATGTTTTCCGGGAATTCGTTTTCCAGGTACAAGTCCTTAAAGCACAAAAACAATGATTTTCCTGGAAAACTCAATCCAAGAAAATGGTGGGAATCGATTTTCCGGGAATTCGTTTTCCGGGAATTTGTTTTCCGGGAATCCTATCAAACACACCCTTAAATATTGACTATTACTGTGTCATTGTTACTTTAAACAAATGTGCTAATGATACCGAATTGTTTATTCCACATAATTCACGTGATGGTGTTTATAAAGAACATTCAAAAAAATTAAATAAATAATATAAAAAGAAAAATAGTATTATTGTTAGTGCTCAAATTCGACGGATGGACATCCACAACCTAACTCTGACAAAGAATTACTAATTCATTGTTACTTTAACGAACAGTGGCACTTGTGTGACGCATGGAAGAATGATTTGATAATTATTTACTTAATAATAAATCAAATAAAAATAATAACTAACATATAAGTGATAAATTTATAAAATAAAAGTGAAAGACAGTGAATAGTCCCTCCCTTCTCCCACCACACACACACACGAATTGTGTATAGACGCTTCTCCCTACGCACTTGAATCAACTTGTCTCCTTATAAATGGGCATGAAAAATCATGCTATACGGTCAAAGTGTTTACTTTTCAAGTTTGATTCATACAATACAATACATCATATTCTTTTTTTGTGTTCAATGAGGGTCACGCTTGAAACTTTATTGGATAGTCTCATTGCACAGTTACTTGTGCAGCTACTCATAAAACTATATGATATACTAGTTGGCACAATCCTGTAGAGTTATAATACAGAATGATGATGAGTTATTTCACAAAATTGCGATGCCTCACTTAATTGTACTTTAACATAAGCTAACTTAATTTGTGTTGCACCATGAATTTCTAATTGATGACATTTATGGATAACAATAAACATTCATTCATTGCCTGCTTTTAATGCTGGTAAAATTTGTACATTTACCACACTGTTTCACAAATTGTATCGCCAAAACACGTGTTTTTTACTTTTATTTTGTACTTCGCTAAATGTCTAAATAAAACTAAAGTCATGTAGGGAAACCTGAAACACAATCCTTCTTGCTAAACCCAGCAATCGTGAAGCTCGTAAGTTGGAACTGTTTCAGTTTTAGCTGTGCTCAGTCTGCAACACATGCCACAGTTCAAATCATCCAAAGCTATAAGGGATATAAAGAGAGCCACCGATCAATCATAGCAAGACATTGTTTAGGGTTATATTCAAGAGCTGTATGACCCGCACCCTGCAATATATAGACAACTTGACCTTTAAAGAGATTTCTTGTTTTTCGTTTAACCTTTACGATGAAAAAGAGTATAAAACAAACTTTACTTGCCTTTATTGTTATGAATGTGAGATAAAAATAATTCTTCTTGTACGTCCTTGTGTAGCTACAATAACAGAAAATATAAGTGCAAACTTTAGATAAGTTACTCTTTAATACCATCAAATCTATATGTGATCATAGAATCTCATTCATGTAGTGCTACATAGATGATGAACACCATATATTATGTTAATTTATAGTTAGTGTGCGTGTGTGCACGCGGATGTTGCCACACAAAAAAATTGGAAACTAACCCTGCAACTTGCCCGTCAACATTCCAAGGTCTCCAGTCATCATCTATGGTTAGATTGAGACTACGAATCCATTTTAAAGTACCCATGTAAGGTACCATCATGTCATGATCGTCACTGGAAACACAGAACAATTGAAAAATATCATACAAAATTAATTGTATACTCGTGTAGCTAGCCTTAGTTTAATGTTTGACCATGTCTTGTGAAACAACTGCTATAAATATCTTATTGGTGGATCAAATAAATGAAAAACAAATTAATTCTCAAAGAAATAAATGAATAGGACTTACTTATAAACTAAAGAGTCATATCCTATCTTGCTGAGAAGTTTATGATGTAGAATGACACTTTCCACATTCGCTTTGTAGGATAAGGTGTCATTGCATCTCTTCCAATGCGGTATTGATGCCTGGCAATCAAAATGAAAGATTACCAATTAATTAGTGTTGGTTTAGTAAGTGCTTCGATGCTTTTTTGTTTAAATGAGCGGTTGAAAAGTGAGTAGTACATGAACAGCGAAGAAATGGGAAATACGGAGTGTTTACAAGAGTTTCTCTTTTAACATAACTTGCCAAGCAAGCCCCCAATTTTAGTATTATTGTACTTATAGTACCTTTCTAATATGAAGGGCTTCTTGAACGACCGGATCATTTGCCCATGTTGCATATGCTCGAGTCTGCAAAAAAGGAAATCACAACTTGAAACACTACCCTTTCTACTTCTCAACAACATGATATACAAATAAGTAGGCGTCATGCTAGGTGTACAACAACCAAATTGTACTTAGGTGTACAACCCTCTAATAGGGAATGAATCCCACTAGTAAAAAAGAGGGTAAAAATAGTATTTTCTTCACCCTATGCTAGAGAGCTGTTAATCAAATTGTACAAATTTGTTGAACGCCTATCATTATTCTATAAATAGAGAATGAAATTACACGACATCCTAGTCCATCTCTTCTGGATGGGAGAAAGATGTGGGCGTCTGAATCATCTATTGTAAGGGCTTCATCCCGCCCGAAGTCATATGGTTTTGGTGCTATTAGTTTACATTTTGGCTCCAAAATCTGTGCTTTGTTCACATTCTTTGGACACTGCAATATTTGATAATTTAGCCAACATTTATGCTGGAAACTTATAATAATGAAACAAAATAAGTTCAAAAGGTCACCCCGTCGATTCGTTCAAGATCATAAAGACATTGAAAATTCTTAGGATCAGGTTCGTAATATTTCCCACCACAGCTTATTTTTGCGGCCTGAAATTGTATCATGTTATTATATCATTAAAACACTAATACACAATTGGCTTTAGGGGACGCCCATTAGTTGGCGTTTTTAATGAAAACGCCACCATTAGTGCTTGTACTGAAGAAAGGGTGGCAGTTGTGTTGAAATCCGCCACCCTATGGTATGGATAGGGTGGCGGTTGTACACACAACCGTCACCCGAAACCAACAAATTAAAAAAATAAATAAATAAAACATTTAGGATAGCAGTTGTCCACACAACCGCCACCATAAATCAACAAATAGAAATAAATAAATAAATAAAACATTTAGGGTGGCGGTTGTACACACAACCGCCACCCAAAACCAACAAATTAAAAAAAAAAACACTTAGGGTGGCGGTTGTACACACAACCGCCACCCTAAGTCAAAGAATTAAAATAAAAAAAGTTATTTAAACTTTGGGTGGCTGTCCCGTACTACAACTGTCACCCGTTTTTTTTTTATTATTATTAAAAATACTTTTGGGTGGCGATTTTTTGCTACAACCGCCACCCTTTCTCTTTAAATATTTCACCAACTCACCAGATAGCTATATTCCCGCTTCTTTCCTTCTTCTTTCGAAAATTTTTCATCTTATAATTTCATGTTTTTGTTCTTAGATTGTTCATTTTGTTGTAATTAGAGGCGATTGATTTTTAATAAAAATTATTTTGTTCTTAAATAAAAAATTATTTCGTTCTAATGCCGATCTGTGTTTTTCATTGCTCATATCTTAAAAAAAAAAACACTAGAACCGCCACCCTAAGTGTTAAAAAAAAAAAGGACTTAGGGTGGCGGTTGTTTCACCCTAAGTCTTTTTTGGGTGGCGTTTTTTCGACGGCCACCCTTTCGACGACTTTGGGTGTCGCCATTTTGGGTGGCGATCAAAAAATCGCCGCCCTAAACTTAAAACAACCACCACCTAAGTTTCTTTTTGTACTAGTGAAAGGCAACATTTTTAGCTACACACATAAAATTAGTAATATGTTGAAGGTGTGTCATTCTTTGTATCATCAAAATGATTGAGTTGAGAAGATTGCTACCTCGAAATATTCATCCGCAATAAGAGCCATCCAATGAGCATAGGGAATTCGTTCATTATACTCCATGTTTGGATCAGCGGCCATTGCATTCCCAATAATGTATCCCTGTTCGATCATTTTCGAAAGTACTATCTCGTTACATACAATAAGGCAAAATATAAATATACATATTTACATGGTTATTGTATAAACTGTTGAATACTTGGAGTGACATTCTGGGCTGTATGCCTGCTTCATTGCATGGCATCAACATTCAATGGTCAAGAGTGCTTAATATTGGTCATATTAAGAGTACTATTAATTTTTCCCCGTATATATATGTGTACACGTACCTTGTGATATTTCCAATGCGAGCATGGGAACGAGTTTGCCTCCATAAGAGTCACCAGCAATATATAAACGATTTTTCATAAACATGGGATGATTCAGCAACCACTGAATATTCAATACCTATTATCAGTACGACTACATGCACCAAAAAACATGTCAGCGATAACATGACTACTCTCGCATCCAACTTTAGAGTGGGTTTATAACAGCATTTGAGTACCTTGCTTTTGCATAGTACTAGTTTTCACTCCCGTGTGTTGCACGGGAGTAAAACCGTGTAAGTTTGCGTGAAATCTAAAAAAAAATTTATGTAGATTGATTTTTGTGGTATGAAAAATAATTTTTTATACATTTTAATATAAGTTTTGAAATATTTTTTAAAAGTAACTCAATGTAATTTTTGTATAAAATGAAATAAATCCTCAAAAATATATTGCATTTCGTTGCAACCCAACTTTAAAAAATTTAGGAAAATCTTTCAGAACGAAATACAAAAATTGACAGTGTCAAATATCGATTATTAATATACAGTTCGATATTTCTTTTTTAAAATAATCAAAGATATAAGCACTGCAAAAGGGAAAGATCAAAAGTCTGAAAATCTATTACGCCAAAAATTTTTAAAAAAAGGAAGTACCAGCTATACAGTTTGTTTCCATTCCTCTACTCATCATTCACTTATTAAACAAACAATAAAAATTAAGTAATAGCACCAATTTAGTCTAGCCTTACTAAAAACCTTTTTTTCCCCTGAAATTAACTACTAAATAATTTTCAAGACTACTTCAAAATTTGGCTAAGCCTCGGCAGGCCTATGTGCAATCATTGAAAAAACGACAATTGCACCGCCTATATATCATTTTTCTTGTTTCACCGCGACCTCTGGGATTCAATCTCAAAAAAAAAAAATTATTTTTTTGATCGAAGGGGTGGTGGTTTAATTGAACAATTAACTATATATAATCTAAATTTATATTTCAATTAAATGTAATATAGTTTGACTGGAAATAAACAAACATAAAATAATGACATTTAATCATAAATAAACTATTCATCTAAAAAACTATTTTAACAAATAGATGGTCAAATAAATAAAAGAAATCAATTACTCTACATGTCAAATTGGTAAATGATAAATTGGCAAATATAAAAGATAATCGTAACAAAGAATGCAAAGACTGCTTTGGAAATAAATTTTATGCGCATTCAATTTCTCTAGATTTGAGGAAACAATGAAACATAAACGATTTTAAACAGCTAAAACAAATCTGATTGTTATCTTCTTGTTTATGGAATAATAATTCCTTTAAAAGATATTTGGCGAACATGTAGCGTGCGATCCACACCCGGTTTTTCTTGATAAAAAAAAAAAGAGAACGACTTGTTCATATGCCATAATTGTCCATTTACGTACACGGACTTTTGGCGTCCCATGGCAACACAGATTTTTATTTATTCCGTGCATTCATAATATTATACATATAAAACTACTATTTTTATATCAAAAAGTAGAATCATATCTATTTTACATATACTACCTTCTGCTCCACAAAGATAGACTTGTATTCAATTTTTGTCGATCCCAAAATATATGTCACTTTCTATTTTGTTTGCATTTAATTTCTTTTATTTTCCAATTATACCCTTATTTAATATACATTGTTATTAGTTAGCATTATTTAATGTAAGGTATATTTGAAAAATACAACTAAAATTTATTTTCCAATAATATTAATTATCATTTCTTAAACTATGTGAAAGTCAAACCAAACCTATCTTTGTGGGAATGAGGTAGTACTATAGATATATGTTTATACAATCTATTAAAAACTCTAGCCTAAATTTGAAATATTTCAAGAAAGAAATAGAAACAAAGATGTTTGCAGAGAGAAATGGTGAATGTATAGACATAGAAATTTGAGATAGAGATAGAGATTTTTAGACAAAAATGGTTAGTAATCTTTTGAAAGTATTCTAACACACAAAAATATTAATATAAATTAAAATTATAAGATTTAAAAATTAATTGATAGAATTGGTAAATGATATAAATTTATTAAAGATGTTATTGAATATCAAATTCAATTTAAATTATGAAATAAGACTTATTTTGTAACCAACAATTATTTTATTATTTGGTTAAATACAAAATTATTGTTAGAGCAATCAATCAAATGGTAAGGATATCATTACTCTGATGATAGGTCATAGGTTCGAATTTCAAAACTACATCAATTTTTAATAAATATACCTAGTTAAAAACCACCATTTCAATAACTAATTATGTCCTAAAACCACTAATTGGGTCCTAAAACCACTATATAAAAACCGTGCGGTATTCACCTCTTCTTTAATATATATATAGATTTTTAAGTGGATATTCAACTCATCGCAATTTAATTGTAAGGGGTGGGAAACCCAGGAGAGGCGGTGGGGGTGGTTTGCTTCGTAAGAACTTAACTTCCATTCAATCTCTACTTACAAAAAGTGGAACTTATGATCCAAAATACAAATTATATACCTTTCTGAGGAAGGTGTAATGGTCTTTTGTTGCTTGGGTATCAGAAGAAGAATAGCCTTTCATTGTGTTTGCATACGAAAATCCAGTACCAACGGGCGAATCTACGAATATAATATTGGCAACCTGCATATCATATGAGTAAATTGGTGCAATGCTAAATGCCAAGATACATACATGATCACTTTAAACATGGTGCAAAATGTTTTTGACCTTGGTCCATGAATATGGATTTAGGATAATAGATGGTAAGCTTCCATCAAAATTTGCAACATCAAAAGCCAATGGACCTGCAAACAAGCACACGGTATTGGCATCGAATATTAAAATATTAGATGAAAAGTTAAATAAAAAGTTGCAATAATGCTATTTGTACTAATATCATTACTTGTTGGTAACGAAACATTACTACATTATCAAAAGGTTTATTGTTATGGCGTGTCATTGATTATAACAACGAATTTTACGTATTTGATGGTTAAATAGTCAAATTTTTTTCTTGGATTAGCGTACCCATGTCTGTACATCAAATAAATAAGAAATAAATGATGAATCATATAAAAACCACACTAATAAAACTAGTGAGTTTTTTTTTCTCCCTTCATCTGGCTGGTGGGGTGGGGTGGCAATCCCATCATAATTTGTACTATAGTTTGTATTCAGCTTGTATTTTTTAGGCGTTTGCAAACTTCCAGAAATATATTTTTAGGAATAAGAAGAGAGAGAATGACTAGAGTTTGATGGTGAAGATTTAATAGTACAGGTGGATCCTACGAGATATGTGTATGTGATTTGTTTTATTAAATTTAATAGATTGTTCTTATTTGAATGATGTTATTTATTTGAACTTGTGACGTATTTCTCGTGGTTCCGTGTCTCCTCCTTTATTATTTTATTTTATTATTTTCTGTTATTATTATTTATGGGAAGAGATTCAATTACAATCTAAAAGGCATCCTGCCCAGGTGAGGTAGCATGCTGTCTCATCCCTCTGCATGAATTGAACAACCAAGGAGAAAAAATTCCTACAATCTAGATATTCAAACACACAGACGTATAGATATTGAAGTTGTTTAGCAAAGTCATTTTAAGAAGTAAAGTGATTTATTTAAAGAATATGTTCAAAAGTAAAGAAATGTGACAATGAACGTTAGAGATCATTTTTCTGAATATATGCAGCTTAATATTGTGGTTAGAAAAATTAAAAACAAAACAACAAGCTCTAACATATACCTTTATTGTTATGTATTTTTGTCAATAACAATGCACATTAATATTAAATAAAGACATAATAAGAAAAATGAAGAAATTAAATGAACACAAAATAAAAAAAATGATCTGCAAAAGAATTAGAGAATTCGAATTAGAGAATTCGGTCTTTACAAGAAACGTCCTAATTCTGTTTATAATAATTGAAATTTTAATAAAAACCGGATATGTGTTAAAATCCCGGAATATTTGAGAAGTTGGGTGTATTTAGCAAAAAAGCGGTACAAATAGCCCCACCCTAAAAAACTGAAAAAGAAAATCTTATTAAAATTATGAAGAAACGTAAATTCACTCAGAGACTACACACAAACTTTCCTTTTGGAAGGAAAAAGAAAAAAAATTCTATTTTGGGCATCTAAAAAAAAAAATTACTTTTTATCTATTATATCTGTTTATAAGCATTTTTTTTAAAGGAAAACTATGTTAACCTATTTTATTGAAAAGAAATATGTACAAAGCCCTGGATATGAGGACGAAACCATACCTTCCATGGACCTAGGGGGCAAGTGTTACAACAAAAGGAATAAAAACCATCACTTGCCCCGGTCCCGATTCAATGCAACATGTGGGTATGTTATGGTGCCATATATGGTCAGATGGGTGCCACATGCCTCCCAACCATCAGGGGGGATACGTATCGTTGATCGGCCCACATGTGTGTTGAGATTTTCTCACTAATGGAACACCGAAGAATAGAAAGAACAGTCGAACACAAAAGAGAAGTGATTTTATTAGTAATAAATAATATAAATAAATAAATAAAATAAATGTATTAAATAATATCGAAACTTGATCACGTAATCGCTGTCCTCAAACAATATTTGCCGCCACTAGGATTGTTCAGTGTTTATGATATACATGGTAAATGGTTCGTAGGATTAAATCAAACCTCTAGTTTGGAAGAGATAAACACTTAATCTATTCCAAATGAACTTAAACACTTAAAACGAAGAAAAAGGAAATTATAGAAACTCAAAGTTGCTCATCAACTTATGATTTCACTTTGATCATGTTTCTATATGGTTTTCTCTTATTTTTGATTGATTTTTGAGTGGTAAATCCATCCTTTATCTATAGGGAACCAATAGGCATGAAGAATGGACGCATCCCTTGGCCACAGACCCTTCCAAACCGCCATTGTCTCTTCATGAGAGGTTGCACCAATTTGAACAAATATAAACGGTTTCATTATTCAAACACAAGCACAGTAGTTACTTGGCGGTTGAGGTGGTTGTTGGATGAAGGGGAATGAGTTTGAATCCTAATAGATGCGTCCTTTCATCATTTTTTCTTTTTATTTTCCTTTTATCATTTTAATTCCTTTCTTTTTTCACTTCTTACTTCATGTATAATTATTGGTCAATCAATAATTTTAACAATCTCCCACTTTGATCAATAATTATGTAACGACACTTGTGTGCAAGGTAATGATATCTTTCAATTTGAATCTAACCATAGTGTAATCTCTGCGAAGTATTATCGAGTTTCAGATAACATGATAGCTTTGAACCTGACAACTCTTGTGATAATACCCGCGAAGACACACACACAAATGCCACGTGTTTAGTTCCTCAATACTTAGTGCTTATAGGGCATTGCGCTCATCCTATTCGTTAAACTTTAAAGAGAGAAACTTCGACTCTCTATTGAGGCGGCACCACCCCAAAGTTTAACAAGGTAAAATCCTTCTAGCATCTTTGTTACCTTTAGAAGTACTTGTAAAACTGGATTTCGTTAAGAGTTTAAAACTTAATCCTCCGGTACGATAACAACCAACACTATATCGCAGGACATGGTCCTAATTTGAATTAAGTTGGTGTTGAAACAAACCACTTATCAAGTGACTTGTTCTTACCCTTTGAACCCGTGAACAGTACTGTTCGAGTAATGACAGGTAGGGTTGCTATCACTGGTGGTTTTTGAAATGAAGTTTCAACCATACCTTCTCTGATATTATAATTTGTAGTATTCACTTTACGTGAATTTATTACCCTCACTCTTTAGGTAATTTTATGAAAATTGATCATTTTTTCATAGTAAACTTATTACTCCACTCTTTAGGGTAATCTCTCGAGTTTGAACGTTCTCCTTTTATGGTTAAAGCATTACCCCACTATTTGGAGTATTTATGTCACTCAAAGGAAATAAAAGTATCAACTATAGTTTTCTACCAATGAAAACTTCAATTTTATTTATTCGTCAATGAATATAAAATGAATCTCAAATTTAATTTATTGTCACCTCAATGTGTACAATAAAATATTTCACAATATTGTTTAACGAATATTTTCTTCTCTATATTAACTCCTCATCGAGTTTAATATAAGAAATACATTTTATTGTCTCATCTATGAGAACAATAGGATATTATCACTTTATTAATTACCTCCACATTTTGGGATGATAATAATAATACGTTTAGGGATCATTCATATCGTTTTATAAACTTACAGATGTCTCAATCTGTAGGACTTAAATATGCAACTAAGTGAATTAAAACAAAACTGCAGTCACGGTCTCACACATAAAACATGCTATCAAAATTCAAAAAACTTATTTGCAAGCACATCCATATAAATCTTTATGTGTCACTATATTACTAGTCTATTTCTTACTCAAATTAGAACAAGTAAAATGTCATCAAAGAACACAGATGTAAGCACTCATATATCTTTTGTTCAAATTTAGATAGAAATCACTACTTTAGATTTCAATTCACAAAAAATATAATATATCCACTAATATATGAAACACATCCATTTATTTTTACCATTTAATAACCGAAACAATGCATGCCAAATATGACACGGAATTCCGATATTCCAAAACCAAAGATGCAATACACCATTTTCCTTTTTAACGGAACAACATGCATTTAGAGTATTCATATAAGTGCTGTAAATATTTTCTCATTCCATATACCATGATTATCACTTTAGATTATTTAGTTTACTCCACAAGACGAAATACATAGATATATGCTCATATTTCAGGTTTCCCAAATCACACGTAGCTCATAGTACCCGGTTTAAAAGCATCCATGATCCATGTCTTTCCGTTTGAAACACCGAAAATGCCTCACGAACTTTGATTTTCAATCCAATCATTCCAATGTAGCCGACGCAAATCTCCAATCTTCCAACAAATTTCCCTTGGTTTCTTCACTTGAATGAAGAAACATTTTCCTTTCTCAAGTACGCATGTTGCATTTTCACACGTTAACTTTATTGTCTCCTCATCGAGTACAATAATTAAATCTTATATATATATATATATATATATATATATGTATAAATTCCTTCTCGAATTTATTTTATGGAAACTTTATTGCAAACAATAACCACCATCGACAATTTAATTATAATTGTCATGTTATTTATATTATATAATCTAAATTGAAATAAGCAATACCCATCTAATCACGATAACTAGAACTCGTCAGCGGTAGTGACACAAGATTCAGGATCTGAATATGAAATGTTAATTACTTCTATCGAGTTGTCATCTGGTTGTATTTCCACTAGGTTCGGTACTTCTTCTTGAATCTGAAGCATATCTTGAAATTGGTCAATCCCATCAAGATATTGATATCCTTCCCACAAGTTTATGAGTGTTGCGCAAAACATCTCATAGTCAAAGTCTATTGCCGACAAATCACCGAAACCATCTTGTATTGATGCTATTTTGAAGTCTCGTAGGATTGTCTCTGCAATGGCGATCCGATTGCCATGGGTGAAGGAGTTTACCAAGTGATGTGCAGATTGCAAATTGTTCGTTTCATATCCCAAAGCGATGGCATTGTCACATGCTTGATTTATTTGTCAAAGTGTTCGGCAATCGACCAGTTTGGATCCACAAAAAATGTCTTTATAACGTTATCACTTCAAATGCTTGTGTCTCATCACACGATGATTTTGACGTACTAGCCATGGACGTCATGATTGTTCCGTTTGAACTTTCGTTCTCCCGAAAGCAACTAATATCGTTTGAGATTGTTGGGATTTTCTCACTAATGGAACACGGAAGAACAGAAACAACAATCGAACACAAAAGAGAAGTGATTTTATTAGTAATAAACAATATAAATAAATGAAATAAATATATTAAATAATACCGAAACTTGATCGCGTAATCGCTGTTCTCAAACGATATTTGCTGCCACTAGGATTGTTCAAGTGTTTATGATATACATGGCAAATGGTTCGTAGGATTAAATCAAGCCTCTAGTGTAACGGCCCGTCCGGAATCGGGCTGCAGGACCGTGATCCTTCCATTTCCCACACACATCCGCACACATCATTCTCGGTCGGATTCTCCACTCCCCACGTAACTGCATTGCAAACACATAAACGTACACGTAATGAGCCACGAGGACTCAGTGAGCAATAGATGCAATGCAATGCATGAATGCACGTGTGACATTCTTTTCTTCTTTTCTTTGGGCCCTAGTTGCGAATCATGTGAGTACGTCATCATAACATAACATTGGTCGTCTCCCAAAGGCTTGTCTCACTCTTTGGGGCGCCGTGGTCCATCGCCTAAAGGCTTGTCTCACTCTTTAGACCGCCCGTCACATCATATGGCCGTCCCCAAGGCTTGTCTCACTCTTGGGCGCCAAGCCGTCCCCCAAGGCTTGTCTCACTCTTGGGGCGCTACACAAGTCATAAACACATGATACGCAACTACATTCTTTCACATACGTCATGCTTCGTGTCATACATCATTCATGCTTCACCTTGTAATCATACTCATAACATTCTTGGGTATTACATAGCATACTTTCTCATGAACTTCGTCTTATCATTACATATCACATAACTTCATCATGTCATTGCATATAACATTACATTCATCATCACAACACGTCACGTAATCATTCACTTGGCCTTCGTTCACATTTCCTAACTTTCATGTCATTCTTGCATCATTACATGGTTTCAAGCATCACATATCTCATGTACTACTTCATATCTATCACATAACATCATTCAACATGCTAAGTTTATAATATAACATCATATACTTTCACATAAATGCACATATCAAACATATCAAAGCAATAACATGAAAATCATCTCATTCCCTATTCATAAACTCATAGAAAACATGCTATATCTCTAATCTTACTTAAGATACACCTATTACTCACCTAGTATAGAAGAAATCAAGCTCAAGAACCATAGATAACCCTCCTTCTTCTTCATCTCTTCTCTTTCTCTTCTTCCTCTCTTCTTGGAATCATAGGTTACATATGAATTACATGGACCATATGCTTGATATGGGAAGGTTAGGGAAGTAACATATGCTCATGAGGGTCTTGAGAGAGTTTTGGGAGCTTTGGAACCGAGTTTGGGTGTGCAAATGTCAAGAAATGGCGAGAAAGGTCTAGAAATACCATTCTGCCGACTTAAAATTACAGCCGTAACTTCCACATTTACGGCCGTAATCCCTTACTTACGGCTGTAACCCCATAACCTTACGGCCGTAACATGATTAATACGGCCGTATCATACCATCATATGGCCGTAATAATCTCTCTGAAACTTTTGGACATTTTCCACTGTTCACCATTTACTGGTCAGAATCTTAGACCCTTACGGTAGTAACACGACATTTACTGGTAGTAATCCTTACATTTCTGGTCGTAAGCTTCGGTCTCTTGAAATTTCCCGTTTTTATCATTTCGACGGCCGTTTCGACTCCCGACATGTCTCATACATTCCCAAACATTTCATGAACACATCATACACATATACATTATGTCGGGTCGACTTTGAGCGGGGCATTACATCTAGTTTGGAAGAGATAAACACTTAATCTATTCTAAATGAACTTAAACACTTATCATGAAGGAAAATGAAATGATAAAAACTCAAAGTTGCTCATCAACTTATGATTTCACTTTGACCTTGTTTCTATATGGTTTTCTCTTGTTTTTGATTGATTTTTGAGTGGTAAATCCGTCCTTTATATATAGGGAACCAATAGGCATGAAGAATGGATGCATCCCTTGGCCACAGACCCTTCCAAATCATTATGTCTCTTCGTGAGAGGTTGCACCGATTTGAATAAATAAAAACGATTTCATTATTCAAACATAAGCATAGTAGTTAATTGGTGGTTGAGGTGCTTGTTGGATGAAGGGGCATGAGCTTGAATCCTAATAGACGTGTCTTTCATCATTTTTTCTTTTTATTTTCCTTTTATCATTTTAATTCATTTCTTTTTTTACTTCATGTATAATTATTGATCAATCACTAATTTTCACAATGTGAGCACTTGATCAAAACCGCACTTGCCCCATTACAAAAGCCCCAAAAAAGCATAAATATTTAAAATAATTAGAGGATGAAGTGACCCAACCTAAAAGGATGTCTTACGGCGATGATGTGAGCATGTGCACATCCCTTGATAAGAGCCTGTACAAGAAGCGTATTTTGAAGGATAAATTTAAATGTTTAATATGCACAACAATCAGGGATCATTTTAGAAATTTGCACTCTTTAACAATGTATGTTTTACATTTTGGTTTGGTTTGAATCAACTTTTACTGTTTCTGAAGTTAATAATTAATTAATTGGTTTCTTCAGGCCAAGCATTATCTTGTAATAATAAATAAATATGCACAATAATGATATTTGAATATATGTTTTCAAAGGTAAATTTGAAAGTTCAATTCTTGTTTTACACTTTGTTTTATTAATTTGTTATATCCCTAGTGTTATCCAAACAGAAGTACCTATGTCGTAAAAACACCAACCAAACTCGAGCCACCCGATCCACCTATGTGCCAAATCAGAAGAGGGGCCTCTTTTGGCATATTTTCCGACTTGACGAACTAGTAAAATAGTTGTAGTTCATCATTTTCTCCAATACGTACAATGTATCTAGTAATATAATATTAATACAAAAATTATTATTTTATTTTATGAATGAAAAAAAGAGAGGATGAATTAGCTGAGTTTGTTGTGAGCTGTAAATGAGAATTAGTTGCTCGGCTTCAAGTTTGAAAGGTAGAGGACTGGGATAACCCGGGAGAGAGTTGAGAATGGACTGTGATAGTGCAAAATTGTTGAAGAAGAAGAAGTGAATGCGAAAACCATAGTAATGGAACATGCCAACACCACATGAGTCTTGACATGCATGTTGTATTGCTTCTTAATTATGACAAGCAGGGATGAAGCCAGGATTGGAACTAGGACCGAGCTGATTTGAGGGTTCGTGGGCAGCGCCCTCGACTTTTTTCCCCCTTTTTTTTACTATAAAGCTTTTTGTTTTCTTTTGGAAAACATTATCTAGAATCACGATCCCCTAAATTGATTTTGCAAAATAGTAGTAAACTAATACGAAATAAAAATTTGCATTTGATTGCTTTGGTATATAGTGATTTTAATTGATTGTTTACAAGATTGGTTTTACTCCCTAGTACATTGTTGGGCTTATAAAAAAATTGAACTAAATAACAATGTTCAGAAAACCGAACCGGTCAGTGAACCGGAGAAGCCAACGGTTCAAGGGTCAAACGGTCGAACCGGGGTCGAACCGTTTTTAATTAAAAAATATAGAAAATAAATTAAAACTAATAAATTTATAAAAATAATTTTAAAAAATTAGAAAAACCGGTTCAACCGGTTCAACCTGCCAGTTCAACACCGGTTCAACCAGTTGAACCGGTCATTTGACCGGTCTTGACCGGTTTTTCTAAAAACGGGTTTTTACAATAACCGGACCGGTTCGCGGTTGAACCGGTCGAACCGGCCGGTCCGGTCCGGTTTCCTAAACATTGCTAAATACTGGACCAAATTGAACTCTAAAAATGATCAAGCATAAAATTTATATATAGCAAAAAGTAGAAATTATTATTGTATATTATTATTCAAAATCATAATTGAATGACTTCAAATCATTAAAAATATTTAAAACTAATTTGCGTACAAATTGATGATCGTAGAGGTGTGATAATATCTTGAACTAGGTCAAATAGTGGTAAGAGAGTGTTTTCTCAAAACTAATTTTTGAGACAAGTCGAAGTAGCAATCTAAACCACATTGACATCTACACATATACTCATACTCAGAGCAAATTATTTATAAATATTAATGTTTTAAAATGTTCGATATTGTGTCAATATATATATGAAGATAATATCACACAAGATTTTTTTATTTAAGATGTATGATTATAAAAAACTAAATTTTCATAAAATAAAAAATACCAAAGTTTTTTAAAAGTACATAATAATTTATATAAAATTAAAAAAACTATGCAAGATGATGAGAATTTAATGTTGAAAAGATTTACAATGGTCTACAAAGTTCTTGATTGCTCTGCTTGTCTCACCAAGCGTGCACACACAAAAAAAAAAAAAAAAAGCTATGCAAAACGTAGCAAAAAAACCTGAAAAACACCTACTGGACGTTTTGAACCCATGACTTTTAGGTTACAAAACCACCTCACCAGCCAACTCAGCTAAACACATCCACTCTAAGTAATTGAACAAATTTATACTAATACTAAGCTTGCACCGAGCTAGAGCCGAGTCTAGCACACCTCTAGCTTCGTCCATGATGATAAGCTTTTATCAACTTTTTATACATTCAATACTATTATTAGTTATATCTATACCAACCCGGTGACTTCGTGAAACTAGACCAAACTAATAATAATAATAATAATAATAATAATAATAATAATAATAATAATAATAATAATAATAATAATAATAATAATTCTTGTTATATGTTTGGAGAAATTATTATTATTATTATTATTATTATTATTATTGGGTCTTGAGTAAGGAAACAGCCTTTTGTATAAATAGATGTGATAAATTTGTGGTCAATTAGAAGGTAATATGTTAAAAAATAGATTTGTGCAAAGTGTTTATCTATTAAACATTTTTTTTTTTTTTTTTTGAAAATCATTTGCACGGTTGGAGAGTATACTTATATGGTACAAAACTTGTTTGAAAAAGTTTCTTGGCGAAGAAAAGTGTGTTGTGAAAAATGTGTAATTAAAAATCAAGCAAATTAAAGAAACACAAGAAAAATAATATTTTATTATACAGTTTTTCGCCATTACCAGGGCTTATATGAGCCAGCTCGTTGGAGAACTTTATGTAATGGCCTCCGAATTGGAGCTGAATAGTTAAACAATCAATTTTTTTTTTTTTTTTTTTTTTTTTTTTTTTAATTTGGTTCACAGCCAAGTCCGCATTTACACCAAAAGAATACGCGCTTTGATCGACTAAGTCGAGTAGTCTAACTGTCTAATCCGATTGTCACTCCTACCGAGGATTTGAAATTATTAAAATTTTTTAACTGAATAGTTTATTAAATTTGTAGGATTTCACACGCAAGAAAATTTAAATAATTAACCTGTGAAATCCTTGCATCCCATGTATCCTGTATGCATGCATGGTCCAAATTTTATGGTACTAAAGAAAAATGATCTGTGAGGGTGTGACCTATCAATGCTATTGACGCCTGCAGATTTTTAGTGTTTCGTCTTTGAATTTTTCAATCCAAAATTCTTGTTGCTACCTAACAATTAATCGTAGAGGGAATGAACTCTATAACAATGACATTTAATTTACGGCTAACATCCAACGGCTATGTATTGCCAATAATAATTTTTCTTTTCTTTTCCTTTTGTATATATTATGAAAGTTTAGATTTGACGTCGGAATTG
This sequence comes from Jasminum sambac, assembly GCA_018223645.1. NCBI lineage: Eukaryota > Viridiplantae > Streptophyta > Magnoliopsida > Lamiales > Oleaceae > Jasminum > Jasminum sambac. Next base: position 21,501,892 of record CP073648.1, on the reverse strand, counting down.
AGACAAGTTATTATATATAACACATTTTCGAAAGGAAATAATGAGTCCTATCACAACTCATTGCAACACCGATGATTTGAGATTAATTTTTGTTAACTAAGTTTGGTTAGTATAGTAGACAAAAGCAGTTTTTTCTTTCTAAAAATCTTCAATGCAATTTTTGTCTATTATCTTTTCATGCAGCATTGATCTAGTGCTATCGATGACGCTAGAAAAATGTCATGTCGGTTTTGAGTTTTCTAGGGCTAGACGTCTTTTTATGTCAATTTTTGGTTGTTAACTCGTTTTCGTGATGTTTTAAGCCAAAATTTCCATGACTACTTCCATGTTCTTCGTATTAGATGAGGATCATGCTTGAAACTTTATCGGGTACTTTAGTTGCACAATTGCTTGTACAATTAGCACGAAGGTTCAAGCACCATATATGGTGTAGTAGTTACGGCACCATCGATGGCATTTTCGGGTCTGATTCGACATCCGTTTTGAAGTCCGAAACTATATCTTGAATCAACACGGCGAGGAGGAGATCCAACAATTTTGAAAATTTTTCGGCTGTAACGAACAAATTTCTCTATCGTATTAAAATAATACAATTAAAAGTTGTTACAAATTGAGTTTGATATTTTGTAGCGGATTGATTCCCTTGATTTGAGCGATCCTCTGATTAACGATCTGCAGTTGGAGACGAGGGGCCACGTGGCTTGATCCTACGCTCCAAAAGGACTTGATTGCTGACGGTGTGGATTTGTTGAAGAGCTTTGTTTTGACTCTTCAACTTTGAATTCGTCTTTGTGGAAGAGCTTTTATCTCCCGACGTTGATTTTGGCTTTAGTTTGATGCGGCCGGCTTTGTCGTGGATTTGAAGAACTGAAGAGATGTTTATATCTCTTCTTCTTCATTCCTTCTGACTTTAGCTTCGATTTTGGAGAAGCGAAGAGTATTTGTGCTCTTCTTCTCCTTTCTTCTCTTGTGTTTGGGCTCACGAAGCTTGGCTCTTACGTATCTTGACTCCTTGCTCTCCTCCCCTTGTTGGGGGTCCTCTGCAAAGAATTAGTGGCCTATTTATAGGCCAATGTTGGATAGCTTTACTATCAATTAGTACCTATCCATTTCATTTGAATAAGCATTATCACCATTCAATAATTATCCTACTCAATTTAAATGATTTATCAAATAAATTGGTTTAGAAAAGTAGGATGGGCCACATGGGCTTTTAAATTGAAATGTGGGCTTTAGATGGACATTTGGATTTCAATTGGCTTAATGGATTAATTAATTAAAATTAACCCGGCCCAAAACAATTTATTTGTTTTAAAATTTTTCTTGTCTACAAATGCCCCCTCAATATTTATCAATTTATTATTTAGTAAGTAAATTGGTAAATATTGAACTTTTGATTTTGAAACCTTTTTTTTCCTTTTTGAAATTTGATTTAATCTTGAATTTCATTTAAGATAAAAGGTTTTCGTTCTCCCTTTTTTTTTTTTTTCAACCTCGAATTTCACTTGCGATAAAGAAATTTTTTTTTTCCAAAATCTTGAATTTCGCCCAAGATTAAAACAATTCTCCAAATCTTGAATTTAGCTCAAGACAAAAAAGATTTTTTTCAATCTTGAATTTAGCTCAAGATAAAAAGATTTTTTTCAATCTTGAATTTAGCTCAAGATAAAAGATTTTTTTTTTCTTTTAATCCTTTTACCAAATGACAAGTCAAGACTTTGACTAGAAAGGGAAGACTATATGTGATATATCAACCACAATAATCTCCAATTCAAAGTCAAGATAAAGACAAACCAATGAATTTGATTTCCCATAGTTTACACAGTTATTCTGGATTCTTCATATTACCGAATAATGCCAAAAGCTTTGCATGTGGTGATCACTTGTAAACCCAACTTAATCACAGTGATCTTTAATTCGGACTTGGTCTTTATCACAATGACTTGGCTCTCAAAAGAATCCTTGATAAAATATGTCTCCTAACAATAAGAGAACTCCGATTCAAGTTAGACAGCTTCGTAAGACAAAACTCTTCTAATCAGATTTAAAGTTTGTCACACGGCCGGCTTCTTTTCTCTTCGGGAAATAAATAGAGAGTTAGGATTGGACCCATCTTCAAAGGAAGCTCTAACTAATTTAGTTCTTCACCGTCTGCTTATCCTCAAAGTCGGCTCAAGAACAGTGCATTCATCAACCTTGAATCCCCAGGTTTCGAAAACGTGACTCGAGAATTCGAAATAACCCCGTATTTCAACCTGTTTTTTTTTTCGGAACTCAAATATCAAATTATCCCTGTTGTCGGCCGTTGAAGTGTCGAGAATCTTAACCAAGGACTCCAATTCTCCATCTTCTTCCGTAGTAGCGGTCACACGGCACAATAGAAAGGCAACAACTCGAAAAGGATTTGTGTTTTCTCATTGCCGTCTTTTCGTCCATTCAGGCTTTTGAAATTGTTATACGAGAACTAAAAACAAATTGGTGCTTTACTCGTCTTCCTTAGCTCTATCATCTGCTTTTGGGACCTGCATAATCATCATACTTCATATGCTAGCAGCCGAGTAGAAAAGCAGTTTGACGGACCCCTTCATTTTCTAACACCTTTTTTTTTTCTTTTTCAGGTGCTTTTCCTGGCCGTGAAGTATTTTGTGGATCGCAAACTTTCCTCAAAGCAAACATTGATGGCTCTTGTTAGCTTAGACATCCACCTTCTCGAAGTCGGTTGCAAGAATCGTGCTATACATTCATCGATTTTGAGATGTCGCTTCGAACCGGCATTGATTTGGTTGTGTTTGAGACTTTGCTTTGAGTTCTCAAATTTGCATCCTCGACCAGTCCCATCTTCGGCCTTGGACTAGGTGTCGATAAGACGGAACTTAATCCTCACGCGTCAATTTAGTCGGTTCACTCCTGACATCCAAGGAAAACGAGAACAAGGTGAACGATCTCTTAGAGCTTAACATATGTTTTTTTCATCAATTGTGAAACATTGATTTTTGATTACTTAATGCTTTGCAGACTTTGTCCCTTTCATCCCCACTTTGCCTCCCTTTTTTTTTTTAATATACATGCAGGCACGTGGAGGGCCACCGTTTGACTTTGGCTTTAGACTTTCAAGCTCCATGTACTGCTGCCCTTTTCTCTCTTTTTTTTTTCAAATATTTTGGGGTATGAGCCTTCGACAGAATTTTTCCAGCTTTTTCTTCTTTTGGTGAACGGTCAATGTTGAAGGGTTCAAATGTTACATGACTTTCCAGCATCCTTCGGATTTTACAAATCTTCTTCAAAAGAAAATGTCACGTTATACTGCATCACAATTTCTATGATTGTCTATTTGCTTTTTCTTCCATTCTTTTTTTCTTATGTTTTTCTTGGTAGAGATACACGTATGCAATGCATGTATATATGGCATGAAATAGGGTGATTTGGAGCCACTATATTTGACTTTTCAACCCTTCTAAAACAAAAAATTAGAGTGATTTCCTTTGTTCTTTTTTTTCAAGCCATTGTTTCTGTCCCTTTTTTTCTTTTTTTTTCTTTTTTTTTTATTTCAACCCTCTCTTTTTTTTACCCTTTTTCTTTCTGTAACAATCACATCTAATAAAATCGTTCATTCTCTTTTTTTTTTTAGGGGTTTCAAGAGGTATAAAGAATCAAAGCTTGAAGATTTTGGTGTGCCCATCCTCACGAGCGTTTTTTTATACACTTGTGTGATAATTGAAGATTGAAGCGCTTAGGAGCTTGAAGATTTGGCGTGCCCATCCCCACAAGTGTTTTTGTACACTTGTGTGATAATTGAAAATTGGAGCAGCTTGGGAGCTTGAAGATTTGGCGTGCCCATCCTCACGAGTGTTTTTATACACTTGTGTGATAATTGAAGATTGGAGCAGCTTGGGAGCTTGAAGATTTGGTGTGCCCATCCTCACGAGTGTTTTTGTACACTTGTGTGATAATTGAGGATTGAAGCGCTTAGGAGCTTGAAGATTTGGCGTGCCCATCCTCACAAGTGTTTTTGTACACTTGTGTGATAATTGAAGATTGGAGCAGCTTGGGAGCTTGAAGATTTGGCGTGCCCATCCTCACGAGTGTTTTTGTACACTTGTGTGATAATTGAAGATTGGAGCAGCTTGGGAGCTTGAAGATTTGGTGTGCCCATCCTCACGAGTGTTTTTGTACACTTGTGTGATAATTAAAGATTGGAGCAGCTTGGGAGCTTGAAGATTTGGCGTGCCCATCCTCACGAGTATTTTTGTACACTTGTGTAATAATTGAAGATTGGAGTAGCTTGGGAGCTTGAAGATTTAGTGTGCCCATCCTCACCATTTATTGCGAGACTTCTTGAGCTATCCAAAGCATCAACAGGTTTGAAGATTTCCAAGTTTGGAGTATCTTCCACGTCACGAGTGTTTACATACATTTGTGTGATAAACTAGAGCTCGTTCGGACATTTGAAAGGCTTCTATTCGTTTAATAGCTTGAAGTAGCACTAAGGGATTTGTTGAAATTAAATTTTCCCTTCTCCTTGCTTATCGCTTTAATTTTTTTAACGACAAATTTCTCTCTATATATCTTTTTAGAGATATTCTGATGCCCCATTTTTTCTTAATTTGTAGAAATGGTGAAGTCAAAGTCCGCTAAAGTTTTGAATGTCGATGGCCACATCATCACTGAAGACGTGGAACAAGGTACACGGTGTCTCCGGTTTGAAGGAACGGATGTGAAGTACCATAACTCTTCTAATGCGAGAGGGGAGCTAAAATTTCGCATCCACGCAGGCAATGGCGCGTCTTTCTCCCCGTTAACCCGGATCGCTTGTCTTATTTGGACATGCCCATGCTTTCGAAGGATCGGGGCCCGCTACTTCTTCCAGGGCCGCCGCTCAAATATCCAAATACCCATTTCGTGCCTTCCACCTCACCATGCCCTCGACAAGGATCTTTGTTCCAACAATTGTGCTCAGAGCGAATATATGACAAAGAAGTCGGTGGGGAAGTGCTCTTACCACCAAGGGGAGATATCTTATCTGCGAGGTTTTTGGGAATGGTCTCTTTGGATCCAAAAACTGCTTAAAAAGAGACATATGTTAGATTTGCTTCAGCTATTGGCGCGGCAGCGAAAGATTATAGTCGCCCAGCTTCTGCCTACAAGGCTCTTTGCGAGGTGTGGTGCCCCGACACTAACACTTTTGTTACTGCCGATGGCGAAATTGGCATCTCCCTCTGGGACCTTCAGATTATCACTGGATTGGCAATTCGTGGTGAATACTATGAAGAAGTTGTTCCCAGCCTTTCTGACTTGAAGAATCTACCAAGGTCTTGCCAACAGCTTTTTGTTATTTTCTCCCATATCGCTGATAAGAAAGAATCTGATCGTGTCAGCTACCAAGAATGGATTAGCTTTTGGTTCCGAGAAACTGGTTGTGCTAGAAACCCACAATTACAAGATTCTTACAAGGCTGCAATGGCATTGAATCCACACAAAAGAAGAACTCATCGCCGATTACAGGAGATTAGAAGACCCGTGCTTGTAGATGAGCCCAAAGATCTGGAACTTCGAGACCATGGCCATTGGGATGATATGCCATTTCCACTGAATGCCGAAGATGAAGAGCAATTAGAGATAGCAGCTTATCTTTCGCTTTGGTTGTGTCGTTTTGTGTTCCCTTCAAAAGATGAATTTTTTCGGGTGGAAACCTTCAAAGCAGCTTCTTTGATGGCAAGCGGAGTCACTTACAGCTTGGTCCCTCCTATCTTGGCATGCATTTATAGGGGACTTACGCCAACCACGTACTGTCCACCAGGTTATGACATCGGCTCAATTGTCGATCCATTTCCAGGACACTTCTTTTACGCTTGGGCCGCAGTTTACTTCGTTAGAGGCCTTTACCATCGAAGTTGAGAGAAATTGTCGTTCCCGACCATCAAAGGCATCGCCGTACCCTTAATGCCTTGCAATCTTGGGAGATCGGGCCATTGGACTCTGCCGAGACTTGATTCGTGGGCGAATGGACTCCGTGATTTTTGTTGGAATCAGACTACTTTGCCTCGTCCAGGAGGTTTCAAGGATGATGGAGCAGTACCTGGAGAAGCAGCGGCTTTTATGATGAGCATCCGGGCCGGATTCATCTCTTACCGTCGAGGAAGCTCCGTTTGCGTTGTTGAAGCATACAATCCGCATAGGTTTGCAAGGCAGATGGGCTTCGAGCAGCAACTTCCAGGCTCACCGGGAAGGATAAAGTTTCAAGACACTGTAGTCCATGCGTACCAAGTTTGGTTGTCCTTAACCATGGAATCCAGTGGCTCCACATTTCACATTCCAAGAAGTTCGAGTGGCGCGCGACATGAAGCTGATAGAAAGTACTTTAAATGGTGGAGTGATGAAGTGTTACCAAGTTTATCAAAGATCCCGGTGCAAGTTTTACGTGCCGCAGAGGGCCCTATTTTCACTCCTGACCAAGGTGCTGCGAGACAGACAAGTAGGGATAAGGCCACCATCCCGAACTCTTCTCGTGTCGCGTCTGAAGAAAAGTCTAAGAAGAGAGAGTTGCGTCCCGAAGAGGAGAAACGCCCAAAGAAGATTAAACTTATAAGGTCGAAATCTAATGCCACCAAAGAACAAGGCTGGAGGCATCCAAAGTATCTTCAAGTGGGGCTGGAAGCCAACCTCCTCAACCAGCTGCAATAGGCCTGTCATCTGAAGATGAAAGTGACAATGTAGTTTTCCTTTTTGCTTTTTTTTTCTTTTTTAATTAATGGGAATCTCGACCTCCTCTTACATGCTTCATCCTCCCCTTTTAGGTCCTGATTTCTCAATTATCTCGTCGAAAGCGTCAAACTCATCCAGAAGAAGCCAATGTTACGCAAAGTGAGAAAGATGCCGAGGTGGCCGATTCCATAAGCAAGTATCCCGACAAAATGATCGTGGATGACGAAGATTCTGTCATATCTCCTTGGGCAATAAGAGCAGGCATGTCATATCTCTTTTTTTCTTTTACATTTCGTCACCTTTTCGCTCGTCTTCTTCTTGTAGGGTTCCCGCCAATTGAACAAGATTATATTACCAATTCCCAGGATCAACTCGATGAGAATCAGGATGCGAGGATTAGCGCACTCGACGGGATTGAAGGCGATGCTGACTCCCGAGCACCTCCGCGCAAGTCTCCTGGTCCCGCTGATAGGGATTGTTTGCCATCGACTGCCACTTATGACGAGGAAGTCAACTCAGAGCCTTGTAAAGCCAAGGATCCGAAAACTGGCAATCAGGTCACAACTGTGATGTCTTCAAAAGCTTTGGATGTTACTTCAACTTCTTTGGCACCTACCAAAGGAGCAGCTCCAGCTTGTTCTTTCATGGGAGGACCTCTCGCCCCGCTGACTGAAGATTCTCCATTTATGAAGGCCGTGCTTCGAGATGCCATGAACACTTCTCTTAAGAAGATTTTTGACGAGGCATTGAAAAGAGGATTTGTCCACCTTCGAGGGTGGTAGGAAGGGAGTGGCTCAATTATAGAGAACTTGATCGTCAACTCCTTTCGCGCAGACCCAGCACCTTTGATGCGCCGTATGGAAGAGTTCCTAAAAGAGGTGGACGACTATATCTTGGAAAGGACATACTGCATGGAATGCCCGACAGAGGAAGAGAAAGCTGCACAATTGAAAGCTTTGATAACTGAGGTCGAAGCTAAAGAGCGTGAATGCATGTCCCTAGAAGATCAGGTGGCCCAATTGACTGCTCAACTAGAAAATCTGCGCAATCAACTTGAAAAACAAGGTGGGATCTTGGAACCACTTAGGAGAACAAGAGAAGCTCTGGAACAGGCTCCAACAAGAGATGCCTCCCGCGTACAATCGGTTGACCAGAAGAGAAGGAGCCTTGAAGACCGTTTTTCACTGATTTTTGAGAATAGCTCTGCTTAGAATCAATTTTTCCTTAGGCTCTTTTTTTTCCTTCTTTGCTTTTGGGTTGTCATCACACTATTTTTTTTTCTTTTGTAATGACTCGGTGGTAAATAATATTCTTGATCATTTTAATTCATTGTCCTTCTTTTACTTGCACAGTACAATAATAAAAATTGTTTATTGATTTTTCGACTGAACTTGGATTTACAATGTTTTTATCCAAGCTGTCTATGTACCCTTTGAAGGGATCAAGTCTGACGTAGTTCCTTACAAATGGTTTCTCTTGGATTTGTTTGTTTTTTTTTTTATTTGTTTTGCCGTTCACAGTTTACCCTCTTGCGGGCCATGAGTGGCACAAATAATTTTCCAAAAAGCAGAACGAAGAATCAACAAACTCTACGCATAGAAGCGCTTAAGAAATTTTCCGTTGATTGGTCCAATCCGCAATCCATCTTTGTCCACTATCATGTATGCCCCATTACTGAAGACTTGATTGACAACGTACGGGCCATCCCACTTTGGTTGGAACTTGCACCCTGTTTTCCTTGTGATCACGATCGGTCTTCGTACTGAAAGCACTAGGTCACCAACTTGAAAAGACCTCAACCGTACTTTTTTGTTGAATGATTTGGCCATTCGTGCTTGGTAGCATTCTAGTTGAGTTTGAGCTTCCAATCTCTTCTCGTCCAAAGTTTCTAGTTCTTAAAGTCAAAGACGTGCATTTTCTTCTATGGTCAACCCTTCTTGGATTGCAATTCGCAGCGATGGAATCTGACACTCCAAGGGAAGTACAGCTTCAACTCCATACACCAATGCATACGGCGTGGCTTGAGTCGGAGTCCGAAAAGTTGTGCGATATGCCCACAATGTCTCGCCAATCCTTTCATGCCAATCCCTCTTGGATTTTGATACAACTTTCTTCAGCAAGTTGCATAGGGTCTTGTTGAAATCTTCTGCCAATCCATTTGTTGGTGCATGGTACATAGAGGAGTTGTGCTGTCTGAAGCCGAACTTTGCACACAAGTTACTTATGTGACTGTTGCAGAATGGCTTCCCATTGTCAGTGATGATACACCGAGGGACTCCATAGCGGTAAATGATTTGCCCCCGGATGAAGTCCACCATGTTTTCTTTCTTGACTTCTCTTAGTGGTATAGCTTCAGCCCACTTAGAGAAATAATCAGTTGCTGCAAGGATGTAAGAGTGCCCAGCTGAAGATTTTGGCGTTATAGGCCCAACTACGTCAAGTCCCCAGGCATCAAAAGGCCAAGATGCGACTGTTGGATGCAATGGTTCTGGCGGTTGGTGGATGAAATTTGCATGGATTTGGCAAGCTTCACACTTTTTCGCAAAATCCATGGAGTCTTGTACCATGGTCGGCCAATAGTACCCCATCTTTTTCACACGGAAGTGAATTTTTGGCCCCGATTGATGAGCGCCACATATTCCGGAGTGAGCTTCTTCCAACACACGTGCCGCTTCTTCATTGTTTAAGTATCGAAGGAAGACTCCATCAAACGATCGTCTATAGAGAACGTCTTTGAATAAGATGAAGCGGGGCGCACGCCTTCGGACTTAAGTCTTTCGTCGAGGGTCGTCCGGCAATTTCTGGTGTTGGAGGTAATCGATGAGTGGCCGTCTCCAATCATCTTTTTGTTCACCGTTAGTTTCTACGTTGTTGTTCTCTTGCAGATCTTCAGGAGATAGCAAAGGAATCACCCATCTTTGAACCATTGACACCCGGATGCAAGTCTTCATCCGATCGGCGGCGAGGCAGCCTAGGTTTGCTAAGGCGTCAGCTTCTCGATTTTCACTCCTTGGAACGAATTTGATCTTTATTGACTCGAATCGTTCCATGAGTGCTTGTGCATATCCGTGATATGGCTTCAAGTCCTTGTTCCGTACTTCGTATTCAGAGGCGAGTTGGTTTATTATCAATAGAGAGTCCCCATATACCTCCAAGTGTTGAATCTCCATATCCAACGCCGTCTCCAAACCGATGAGTAAGGCTTGATACTCGGCTACATTGTTTGAGCATGTCTCAGTCAAGGTGAAAGCGTGAGGCATCACTTGATTATCAGGAGTGATGAATACAACTCCACGCCTTGCCGCATTTCCTAGCTGCTCCATCGAAGAACAACCTCCATGCGGGCACAACCTCGGTGAAGATCACTTCCTCATCTGGAAAATCTTCAGGGAGCTTTCAATCCGCCGGGATTGGATGATCGGCAAGGAAATCTGCTAAGGCTTGTCCTCTTACCGCCTTTTGTGGAATGAACACTATGTCGAACTCCGACAGTAGAAGATCCCATTTCCCAATCCTTCCAGAAAAAATTGGCCTTGACATGATATATTTCAAGGGATCAATCTTTGAAACGAGGTGAACCGTGTGTGCCAACACGTAATGCCTCAACTTCTTTACTGCGAAGATCAGGGCCAAGCAGATCTTTTCAACTGGGGAGTATCTTAGTTCGGCTCCCACCAGTGTTCGACTGAGGTAGTAGAGCGCACTCTCTTTCCCATCGTCGTTGAGTTGTACGAGCAATGGCCCCAGTGAGTATTCTTGTGCAGCAACATAGAGAGTCAATGGCTTTCCAGGAATTGGAGCTGTAAGTACTGGCGGATGTAATAGATACTGTTTAATGCTCAAAGCTTTCTTTGCCTGGCTGTCCAATTCGAAGGGTGTGTTCTTCTTTACCAATTTATGGAATGGATGACAGCGCCCCGCCAAATTGGAAATGAACCTTCGAATGTAGGCGAGCTTTCCTTGGAGGCTTTTCAATTTCGTGCAAATTACTCGGATTACGGCATGTTGACTATAGCGTCTATCTTTGATTGATCTATCTCAATGTCACGATGTCGAACAATGAAGCCAAGGAACTTCCCGGAAGTGACTCCGAAAGCACACTTTAGCGGGTTCATCTTCAGCTGATAGCGCCGAAGTTTGTTGAAGATGTCCCTAAGGTCTTGCAAATGGTCGTCCCGTTTCTTTGTCTTGACAACGAGATCATCCACATAGCACTCGACCTATTTATGCATCATATCACCGAAGATTTTACGCATCGCCGTAAGTTGCTCCGCATTCTTCAATCCGAACGGCATCACCTTATAACAGTATATGCCTTTTGGAGTTCGGAATGCTGTAAGTTCTTCATCTTTTGGATTCATCCGAATTTGGTTGTAGCCAGAGAAGCCATCCATGAAGGAAAGGACTGCATATCCAGTTGTTGCGTCCACCATCAACTCTGTTATTGGGAGCGGAAAGTCATCCTTTGGGCAAGCTTTGTTCAAGTCTCTAAAGTCAACACAGATGCGTAGCTGACCATTCTTCTTGCGGACCGAAACGACATTGGCCATCCACATCGGGTACTTGACTTCGCGTATAAATCCTGCTTCAATCAATTTGTCAACCTCTGTTTCAATTTGAGGGACAAGCTCTGGACGAAACTTTCTTTGAGGTTGCTTAATCGGGCGTACTCCATGCTTAACTGCGAGATGGTGCACGACCACTTTAGGGCCGAGACCTGGCATTTCTTTGTAGGACCATGCAAACACATCCTTATATTCTTGAAGCAAGTAGAAGTATTTGGATTCTTCTTCTTCGTTCAGGAGAGCACTCACAAAGACTGGCTTTGGATCTTCCTCCGTTTCTAAGTTTAGCTGCTTCAAATCATCTACTGATGCTTTGTCCTCCTTCTTGAATGTTGGCGGAGCGGGTTGAGGCTCTTCGTGCGTGGGAGAATTCTCGGATTGAACTCGACCCGTAAGCTTCTTGAGCGTGATGTGATTAGACTACTACCTGGTTATCGATCTCATCGTTTTGAAGTTGTGGATGCCTCTTATTCCTCTGTCTCCTCCTAGATTTACGAGACTTGGAGCGTGGATTGGAGGTTTTGACTCAAGCCGGAGAAGGTCGATCTATGAGTTGACTCACCGAAGTCTCGTGCTCGTTCATCGGTGCGGCGGTGGTCGTGAACTTCACCACCCAACCTTTGAAACACGGATACCTTTTCTTTGGGCTCGACTATTGCCGATGGTCGTCCTGCGGTCTCGAAACACTAAGACCCTCACGTCCTCGTTACGGATTCTATCGAATCGATGGTCACCTTTGCTCCTCATATTCTTCTTGAGGACTTCGCAGATCTGGATCATGATGGGATTTGTGAAGCCTTCTTGATTTTGATGGGTTTCGGGATTCGATTATACCCCAACCCATACCTTCCTTCTCAAGGGCCGACGCCCATGGAAAGAATTGCATCAAGATCGCCCAATTTTGGGGTTCTCTGTTCCAAATCAGGCATTCTCCAACACTTCTTGGCCCGAGGGTTATACATGACCCTTGAAGATCTTCTTTGGTTCACCGCCACTTTCAACAGTTACGGGATTTGTTTTGATGGACCTGAGCCATGTTTCGAACTGGTTGATGTAGTTGTTGGGCCCTTTGAAATTTTAGAGCCCTTCATGAACTCCTTCACTAGCTCATGAGGCAGCAACAACTTTGGGATGCTAGGGATCGGGAAAGTTAACTCCTTCTAGGGGGTTGCTTCATGTTGCTTTCCTTTCGAGGATCCTTCCGGGTGCAGGTTTGACTTGCCAACCGGTAGTTGATGAGGTGGGATTACAACTTTGACTGTACCTTTGCCATCAGCCTCAGCGTTGGGAACTTCAGCTTTGTGATTGTCCTCAAGGTAGAACTTTGCGTCAGCAAAGTAGGACTCCTCGCCGAGAAATGGTTTTGTTTCGGCTGCAACACACTTAACTTCTCCGTCTTGGCTATACTTGAAGCATTGATGCCAAGTTGAAGGGACCACTCCAGTTTCGTGCAACCAAACACGTCCTAGGAAGCGGCCGTATGATGTTTTAAGGCGTCAATGACATGAAAGAGAGCGATGAAATCAACTCCCGATTTTCAACCTTAGCCGGACGGTACCCGTAGCGCTTTGACCTTTACGGTTGAACCCTTGGATCATGATATTGTTCTTCGCAAGATCCTGAGCACTTATCCCGATCCTCTTCATGGTTTGGATGGGCATTATGTTGATAGCCGATCCGCAATCGATCATGATGCGCCGCATTTTACATCCTCGAATGTAGCCACTGACGTACAATGGACGATTGTGTAGTCGAGAACCCAATTGTAGATCCTCATCACTGAAGGTGATAGCAGCCATGCAATCTCTTTGAGTAGCCAGCTTGGTGGGCCTGAAGATTTTCTCTTCGTACTCTTCAGGATCGATCAGAGCTGCAATCAGAGTCATACGATCATCGAATGGAAGTTGGAGCATCCCCACGAGACTTATGTCAGGAGAAATTTTGTTGAGACGAACAACGGTTTTCTCCAACTTGTCGCTTTGCTTTGAACTTTCCTCGACCTTTTCATTCTCCTTGGCCTTGAGCTTCCTGCTATCTTTGACATGCGTGACATATGAAGTCACAGGTTGATCTTTGAAATAACCTTTAGGAAAATAATTTCCTAAGGTTATCGGTTTGGGAAGAGTTGATGCAGCTGCAACTCCTAGAGTCGGTTTCTTTGATGTCACTCTATTTGTGGTGGGCTTCTTTCTTCGCTCGCTCGACTACTTCCTTTTCCCTTGTGGTTCTTTGCGACTGTTGGAGCGTAGCGTCCTTGGGATCTTTTGGCGCCATCTTGTAACGAGGGTCCATGCCCCTGTCCATCGTCCGCTGTTGTTTCTTCGACGGGTTGAACTTCTTTATTTGGCGCCCCTAGTGTTTGCCCTGCAACAGGCTTAAGAAATGAGGCTTTACCTTTTCTACTTGATTTTGGACATTTCTTCTTCTTACTCATGAAGGTGGACCAGTCATCGCCAACTTCATAGAATGAAGGACGATTGGGAGCACGAGGTTTGTCCATCTCTGGGTAGATGTATTCGGCGGTTACTTCTCCGTTGGCCCAAAACTCTACCAGTCTCGCTCCCTCCGGCAGTTGAGGTCCGAACTCAACTAGTTTCAGCGAAGGCGTCCCTGCATTTTGGATGGAATGACAATTCTTCCCGTGATCTGGGATAGGGATTGGGTCAAACGACCCGAACGAAACCATTGAGCGGTTGCGATGAGAGCTTTCGCCGGTTTCGAGCGTGATTTTATTTTCATTGCCCAAGCGGACAATGAGATCCTTCAGCACGAAGCACTTTTCCACGGGATGGCTGATGATCCGGTGGTACCTGCAATATTTTAGATGGTCAACCCGACCAACCTCATCCGGCCTTTTTGGCACCGGAAGTTCAATTATATTTTGCTCCAATAATTGATCCAGGATTCCGGAGACTTCAGAATCTGCGAAGGGGTACTCTTTTTCTTCGAGCTCCTTTAGGCTTGGGAGACTCTTCTTTTGAGTTAGCGCCTTGTTAGGCTTGAATTCTTGCTTTGGCCTTGGGGCCTGATTTGAATTTGGTTTCTTGAAGGTGATTTTCGCTGGAGTCGTGGAAATGACCATTGCTTCCTTTGATTTCGTTGGCCTGCTGTCTTTTTTGACTTCTTTCTTTAACTCCTTTTGCTTTCTCGGATCACTTGGCAGATAACTTCCATGCCTTGCGATCTGGATTTCGAGATCGCGTCTTTCGAGTAGCCAACTCCTCAAAGAATGTGGCATGTTGGCTTGGAGATTATCTGATAACCCCCAATGCATGCCTTGGACGCACATGTCAATGGATGAAGCTTCACTTATGCGCTCTTTGCAGCTGAGCACAAGATTTCTCCATCGTTCAATGTATTCCACCACCGGCTCCTCCTTGCCTTGTTTTGTCCTAGCAAATTCTGGGAGGCTGACCGTGCGCCTAGTGCTGTAGAAGCGAGTGAGAAACTCGCGTTCAAGTTGATCCCAACTGTCAATCGATCCAGCTGGGAGATCGGTGTACCATTTGAACGCTGCGCCTTTGAGAGAGCGGACGAACTGCTTCACCATCATGTCATTATATGTACCTGCATTATTGCAAGTTTCAATGAAATGAGCAATGTGTTGCTTCGGGTTGCCTTTACCATCGAAGCACTGAAATTTTGGAGGTTGATAGCCGAAGGGCATCCTCAATTCGTCAATTCGACGACTGTAGGGTTTTGCATACACTAGTGAAGATTGCGATGAACCACCGTATTGGGCACGGATGGTATCAGCAATCATGTGTTGCAGCTGCTGGACTGATAGAGAACCAACAGAGAACTGTGCGGAGTCCCGGAATGCGTTTTTTAGTATCATCCGGTCGTGCATGTCTTTCTTTTGCTCGTCTTCATGAGCTTCAGGACCTTTGCCTCTAGAGGAGCCTTCTTCGGGACCTCTGCTTTTGGAAGAGCCTTCATCCTTATAGCCATCTTCCTTCGCCGACTCCTTCATCTCCAACTTGTTCATGAGGGTGGCGATTTGAGCGTCTTTCTCTTCTAGAGACTTTGACAACTTTTCGATCGCCAAAGCCATTTGTTGGATTCTCTCATCTGAGTTAGAACCAGCTTCGGTGACAAACACATCCTCGAGCGACTCCTCAGAAGATGTGTAATCTCCCCATTTTCGAGGAGAGGCAGCTTTGACTGATCCGGCTTCAGACCCTTCATTTGAGGCAGAACTGGATCCAGGGTTTTTTTGGAAAAGAGGGTTCTCTTGGAAGAGTTTTGCTTTTCCTGGAGAACGGGAGGCAGCTTTCTTGAGGTTGAAGATTTTTCCCTTACCCCTCTTGGAGAACTTTCTCAATGGTGACACAAGTCGAGATCTTCTAGCCTTTGTCTTTGCTCTGGTGGCGTGGAGGAATTCAGCCAGCGTCTCCTTGAAGTTCGCCATGGTTTGCTTCACTTTTCCGTCAGTCATCATGTATGTTGAATTTGGAATTTGAGATTTGTTGTAGATCGAGAGATGAGAGGCAAGAGGGTCCCACTGGGCGTGCCAGAAATTTGTAACGAACAAATTTCTCTATCGTATTAAAATAATACAATTAAAAGTTGTTACAAATTGAGTTTGATATTTTGTAGCGGATTGACTCCCTTGATTTGAGCGATCCTCTGATTAACGATCTGCAGTTGGAGACGAGGGGCCACGTGGCTTGATCCTACGCTCCAAAAGGACTTGATTGCTGATGGTGTGGATTTGTTGAAGAGCTTTGTTTTGACTCTTCGACTTTGAATTCGTCTTTGCGGAAGAGCTTTTATCTCCCGACGTTGATTTTGGCTTTAGTTTGATGCGTCCGGCTTTGTCGTGGATTCGAAGAACTGAAGAGATGTTTATATCTCTTCTTCTTCCTTCCTTCCTGACTTTAGCTTGATTTTGGAGAACTGAAGAGTATTTGTGCTATTCTTCTCCTTTCTTCCTCTTGTGTTTGGCTCTGAACTTCTGCAGCTCTTCGCCTCTTGACTCCTTGCTCTCCTCCCCTTGTTGGGGGTCCTCTGCAAAGAATTAGTGGCCTATTTATAGGCCAATGTTGGATAGCTTTGCTATCAATTAGTACCTATCCATTTCATTTGAATAAGCATTATCACCATTCAATAATTATCCTACTCAATTTAAATGATTTATCAAATAAATTGGTTTAGAAAAGTAGGATGGGCCACATGGGCTTTTAAATTGAAATGTGGGCTTTAGATGGACATTTGGATTTCAATTGGCTTAATGGATTAATTAATTAAAATTAACCCGGCCCAAAACAATTTATTTGTTTTAAAATTTTTCATGTCTACACCGGCGACACCGTGGCGGCCGATGACGGCCGATCAAACTTTTAGCCATAATTTTTGGGCCAAAATTATGGTCAAAGTTTTAGTTGCACAATAAAATCGTGATGTCCAGCTTCACATAAACTATATAACGCATCACAATCTTATAGAGTGATAATAAAATCATGATGGATTGTTTCACATTATTATGACACCTCAGTTGGTGTAAATAATTCTACCTCATTTGTATTGCATCATGAATTAATTAACATATAATAACATTTAATTATGTATAAGAATAAATGTTGAATATATAATTTTATATACCAACATTTGCAATCGAAATTATATTCGTCAAAACACTAAGTAAAACTTAAGAGTCATTTAGAAAAACCAGAAACACAATTCTTGTTATCCAACCTACCCGTGGTAATAAAGTTCGTAGTACAATGCTTCTTAGTAAGTGGAGTGTGAATCTTTCTGGGAAGTTGAGCCGTTTGAGTTTTAGCATTGCTCAATCTATTACAATTGTTCCATGGATCATATCATCCAAATCTATAATGGATATAAAGAGAACCACCTGTCTACCATCGCAAGACATTCTTTAGGCTTAAATTCAGGAACCGTATGACCCGCGCCCTGCAAGATATATACAAACACAACTTTATAGAGATTTCTTGTTCTTGATTATTATTATTATTATTATTATAAACCTATACGACGAGAAAAAGCATAAAACAAAGTTTACATGCCTTTACTGTCGCGAATGTGAGATAGAAGTAATCCTTCTTGTACTTCCTTGTGTATCTACAAGATAAATATAAACGCAATTTTTAGATAAATTAATATCATCCAACCTACATGCGAGTGTGCAGCCCTGTTGTAATGTAAATCATATGCAACGACATAGACAACGGACGCTATAAATTGTGTCCACCATAGATATTAGAATAGTTCTAAGTGGTCAGTGTGTGGATATGTTGCCATAGAAAGAATTGGAAACGAACCCCGCAATTTGGCCGTCAATATTCCAGGGTCTCCAATCATCATCTATGGTAAGATTGAGGCTACGAATCCATTTTAAAGTAGCCATGTGAGGTACCATCATGTCATGATCACCACTAGAAAGAAAACACAAATTAAAACAATTGAAAAATATCAAACCAAATTAATCACATATTCTTGTAGTTACCCTTAGTTCAATGTTTGACAATAATGTCTCGAGAAACAACCACCGTTAATATTAGTTGATGAATCAAATAAACCAAAAATTGTTTTAGCCACAATTACTATTTAACAAAGAAATGAAAGGCTTACCTATAAACCAAAGCGTCATATGCATTCTTGCTGAGGAGTTTATGATATTGAACGGCACTTTCTACATTCTGTTTGTAGGTCCTAGAGGATAAGGTGTCCTCACATCTCATCCAATGTGTGATTGATCCCTAACAACCAAAATAAATAATATATTATTGATTAAATAGTGTACTTATGAGTGGGGTTGTTAAGTTGTTTAATTAAATACGTTTTTGTTTAAATGAGTAGTTGAAAAATTAGTACATAAGCTTCGGTAGAGGCAAATATGAGCTGGCGGTTGTGGCCCGCAATAGACGAAGCTAGCTCATCTTTACATCACTAAGGCCTTGTTTTTTTCACAATCTTACAACAAAAATTTTTTCTCTTCCCTCTTTTCAACTACACATATTTTTCAATACAATATTAACCACACATTTTAAATGGAATAACGTGCATATCACTTTTGTTCCCAAAAGAACAAGGCCTGAGTACTAGATAAATCAAATGTACGAAGTTTATAGAAATGTTTGTTATGATTGCCATTGAAAGATATGAGACTTGTCCTGCATAGGAAGTGTGGACTTCAAATGTGTGATTTATAACCCTTCGGACACCCTTCCCTGAACAACTAGTTTTTGAGGGTGAGTTCTACCCAACGGGTAGCAATGTTTTAGCAGTACCTTTCTAATATGAAGAGCTTCTTGGACGGTAGGATCATTTGCCCAAACATAAGATGATATAGAATTTTGATTCTACACAAAGGAAATTATGGTTAATCACGCTCTTAACTTCAAAATGACATTCAATGTGTAAAAAAAAAAAAAAAAACAGAGGATGAAATTACACGACACCATCGTCCATCTCTTGTGGATGGGAGGAGAAGTTGGTCATCCCATCGCAAATCATATGGTTTTGGTGCTAGACGTTTACATTTTGGTTCCAAAATGTGTGCTTGGTTCACATTCTTGAGACACTGCAGTATTTGATCATTTCACTATTGTTTATGCTAAAAACTTACAATAATGAGACATAAAATAGTAAGTTTGAAAGGTTACCTCCTTGATCGGCTCAAGATCGTAAAGACATTGAAAATTCTTTGGATCAGGCTTGTAATATTTCCCACCACAGCTAATTTTTGCTGCCTGAAATTGTGTCATGTTATACAATTTAAGGCAATGTTTTAGCTACAAGAATATATCATTCCTATGTTAAAGGTGTGCCATTCTTTCTAGCTATCATCAAAATGATTGATTGAATCAAGTACCTCGAAATATTCATCTGCAATAAGAGCCATCCGGTGAGCATATGGAATTTGCTCATTAAAATCAATGTTCGGATCGGTTATTGGATTCCCAATAATGTATCCCTGTTCATTCTCGAAAGTACTCCCTTGTTACATTACATATAATAATACTAGTAATAATAATAATAATAATAATAATAATAATAATAATAATAATAACATTTTTGCATAATTTTCATATAAACGTCTTTACTCGTACTTGGAGTGATATTCTGGGCTGCATGCCTGCTTCATTGCCTAACACCAGCAGGGCATCAACATTCGACGGTCAAGAGTACTTAGCACTCAACACGTACATCAGGAGATTAGTATAAAATTTTTTCATATACACCTACATACCTTGTGATATTTCCAATGCAACCATTGGAACAATTTTGCCTCCATAAGAGCCACCAGCAACATATAAGCGATTTTTCATAAAGATAGGGTGATTCAATAACCACTGAATATCAAATATATATTGTTAACAAACTTACTCCAAAAAAAAAATGTGTGAACTGTAACACACCTATTCTTGAATATATCCATCTTTATAGTGTTAACGTTATAAGCACATTTGAGTACCTTACCTTTGCACATTAGTTTTAATTTACAAGGGTATTCGATCCGCTCATTGCATTTTTGTTTAAGGGGCGCGATATATGGTAGGGGGTTGCTATTTAAGAATTTAACTTCCATTCTCTTCAATATTTCTATTTACAAAAATTGCACTTAGATTCCAAAATATAAATTAGGTACCTTTCTAAGAAAGGTGTAATTGTCTTTTGCTGCTTTAGTGTCCGAAGAAAAATTGCCTTCCATTGTGTTTGCATAGGAAAATCCAGTACCAGGCGAGTCTATGAATATAATATTAGCAATCTGCAAATCATATGACTAAATTAGTCCAATGCCAAATGTCAAGATACATACATGATTGAATAAATTAATGCAATGCTAAATGTCAAGATACATACGACATGATTGCTTTAAACAAGGTGCGAGATGTTCTTACCTTGGTCCATGAATATGGATTTAGGATAATAGATGGTAAGCTTCCATTAAAGTTTGCAACATCAAAAGTCAACGGACCTGCAAACAAACACCAAAAATTGGCATTGAATATTAAAATATTAGAAGAAAACTTAAATAGAAAGTTACAGTAATGTTGTTTGTACTAATGCCCTTATTAAAAGGTGTACGGATGACTAGTGAATGACTACTTTACTCATGCTTCATCATTTGTTTTGACATATATCACTATCATAATAACGAATTTCACCTATTAAAGAGTCAATTTTCTTTTAATCTTGAAAATTATTGTACCCATGTTTATATACAGATCAATAAATAAGAAACAAATGATGAATCATAAAAATCACACTAAGTGAGTCCATGACTAGTATTTTTTTTTTGGGGGGGTGTCGGATCCCTTTTTTTTTTTTTTCTCTGTTGAGGATAGTTTCTAAGATAATCTATACTCATAAGTAATCTAATTTATTGTGACATTGTTATTTATTTTAGGCTCATCAAGATGTATCCCTAGAGCCTCTGGTTGGAGTGACTTTGTAGCAGAGGAGATGCAGTTATAATCTAGGACGGTTGCTCTCCTTTCCATGTCGAGCAGCATGCTGTCCTATCCCACTGCATGTTTTGAACAAATGAGAAAATTTTCCTACAAAGTAGATTTTTTTCCCCGTTTTTTTAAAAAGAATATTTTAATGGTTGTTTAACAAAATCATTTCAAGAAGTAAAATGCTTTATTTAAAGAATGTGTTCAAACGTAAAGAAATGTAACAAAGAATGTAGAAATATTTTTTTTCTGAGAATGTGTAGTTTAAAAATATGGTTAGAAAAATTGATTAGAAAACAAGCTCTAACATATACCTTTATTTCGCCATGGTTTTAAGCACTAGTGTGTTGAGTCTCTATATCTTGTTTGCGTGAGTTATGTGTATTCTTTTAAAAATATATATATACACGTATATATACACATTCATTTTTGCTATTATCTTTCAATTAAGAATCCATTGAAGCAAATTTAGAAATGAGTTAAAAATAATAGTAGTGATATGGTCTCACAAAAGTACAGAAAATAAGTGATATTTAGAGACAATTACAAATAAAGCCAAAAGAAATGACAATAACTTTTCTGAATAAGAAGAACGGCAACTTTAAAATTTACATATATGTTTTCGTTGCCTTTCGACAAAACAACCCAAAAATAACTCTCTAACAACAAAATTTTTGTTGTTAAAACTGAATTTCCTTTCGACAAAACAACCTAAAAATAACACTCTAACGACAAAATTTTTGTTGTTAAAACCGAATTTCTTGTAGTGAATGGAAGCTATCCACTATGGTACAGAAAATGTCACATTCCACCTTTCACTTGAATTTTATCTACGTTGCTAGTTTTTATTTATATTTTTATTTCACGCAGTTTAACACTAGTGTCCAGGATTTTGCACTTCTTAAACATTTCTATTAGCTTTGTTAATTCATCCATTTTGATTATTAATTAATTAAGGGGTGATGGGATTGCTTTTTTTTTAATCATCAAGTTTTTCAATTTTTTTATCTATTTTAATCTATTCTTTCTTTTAGTCAAACTAATCATATTTATATATATCGTGGGATCTATATGTACTATACACAAATCTATATCATTTAACTCTACTCATTCCGCATCGTCTTTTATATTAAAATCTATATAAAAAAATTATAAAAAAATTCAATGCTATCACCCTCTAAGTCCAGGATTTTTCTCACTAGCATTTGATCCTCAAAACTGTTCCAATAGTCCACGCAATTCAGCATCTCTACAACCGTCTATAGTTTCATCATCTTAATTGCAAATTTACGCAACATTTTGAACATGAATACAGAGATACAATAACGACATATGTATAGTCTATTTAAACTATCGGGAAGAATTAAATGGAATTTTAAATTTTCTTTTATTATTTTTTTATTATGTCAAATACTAATATAGTTTATCTTACAAGTTGTGTTTGCAAGGTTTTTAGTATCCGATGAATATCACAACTCAATACATTGGTCAATGATGGAATTTAGCTTGAACCCCCCCTGTTGAACCTAGATATGATTTGGATTTCAAAACGGAGGTTATATGTGGCCGAAAATGCTAGCCCTAGCACTTGATCATTCTTGGGAATAGAGTTGGAAAACCACTTCTGATCACAAAAGATATGCTGGCCACTTCTTATCTTAATCTTAATATTATAATAAAGAAGTGCTAATTAGGCACTGCGCCATGTTGGCAATGTCAAGTTGGCACTCACAACTTTAAAAAAAAAAAAAAAAAAAATCTCATTTTGGAAACAAATATTAAATACACACATTATTATTTTGTTTTCCTTATTTAATTTATTTTTGTTTTCTTTATTTAGTATATCATTTCCTTATTTTAATTTTTATATAAATTTTAATTTTTGAATTATTTATATAATTGAAAATGAACCAAATGCATGAATTAATGAAATGTGATATGATGTTAAAGTTACAAATTACAATGGCAATTGAATTATTTTTAAAAAAGAGAATCGGCTTTTTATATATATAGATTTTAGTTTTTGAATATTACATTTTAATTTTTTTAATACATATTTTAGTTTCAATTACAGTGTCAACTTGGTACAATGCTAGGTTGACAACGATTTTCTATTTAAAGAATGTCATTTTTATTTATTTAAAAAAATTAAATAAGAAAAACATTTTTTCATTTACTTTACTATATTAAAATGGTAATTTTAGATAGTTTTAAGGGTAATGTGAATTGGGGGTTCAATGATTGCAAAATGAGTTTTGGCTTCAATTAATGGTGCTATTATTTTGGACGTTAGACTATTTAGGCATATTACTTTATAATAATTAATTTATAATATTTTCCAATATCCAATTTCGATAATATCTATTATTAATCAACACTAATTTAATAAACATGTGGTGCTTAAAAATGTTTTCAAATTTTAAATTCTTTAGGTATATTTTTAAGATTTCAATTTCGACATTCATACCTATGTAAATGTTATACATATTATGATTTCCTTTTTTACTTGGTCATATAATTTAAAAACTTTTACAAGTTCTTAACAAAATCACTTTTACGAATAAATTTCTCGTGTGACGCATGGGAAAATACTAGTTCTATATATAACCACTTACAAACATTATATCTATATACCATATAAAACAGGATTTGATTGGAAGTTGTAATTAAAAAAAAAAGGTAATTAATCCAAAAAGTTAGTTATTGCAATTAAATGCCAAATGTACAATTGGTTAATTTTGTCAATACATAGCAAAGAATAATAATTAATAATTAATTATTCGAGATGTTCCGCACACTTTGAAAATGGTTTGTTATGCTTTTTAATAGACATTTACTATCAGAAATAAGACTTTTAAGGGCGACTTATCGTCCCTATAGCCTCGTGTCTATAGACCTTTAGAAGCGATATAGCATACTTTTAGGAACAATATATTGTTATGTCGTCTCTAAAAATCCATGGATACGAGGCTACATGGACGACATGCCGCCTCGAAAGGTTCAATTTCTTATAATAATTTTAGTGGTTGAGATTACACATGCTTGTTGTTACACATGAATATTGAGTAAATTAATTTATTTTTCCCTTGCCATAACAATATATTATATAATATCACTATGAATATTACTATGATTTTATATTACTCTCAAAAATTTAATCACATAATCTTAACACCAATAAAACGTATAATTTACTACATAACCTGTTAATTATTTTGAATAACTTTTTAATTTATTATTTCTATTTCTATAGTTCAAACACTACAATAGTTGTTACGTCATAAAAAAACCATCTGATAATAATGCATAAAAAATGGTAAGTGTTGAATGCGGGAAATCCAATTAGAATGTACGTGATTGGGTTTTCATATTTGCTTGGAACGCACAAATACTTCCGAGTACATTTTTCGAACAGCATTTCTAATGTTCCCCCTTTTTTTTTATTTTTTAATTTCTAAGGAGAAAGATACAAAAAATAATGTGTATCTCATATTTTTTAGCTTTGTCAGAATTTTTATTTTTTAATTACTTTTCACACATTTATGCGACTTTTTCACTACTTTTGCATTATCATTTCCCATACTCATTCTATAAATAGACATCGATTTAGATATATTTCTCTATTATTTGTATTATTATTGTTTTTGAATTTATTTCTATATTTTTCATCTTTCTACTTTTCTCGCCCTTTTTTCCTACACGTCTCTCTTTTTCCTGCTTCAATTAAAATGATCACATTCTCTCACTCTCTATCCTACACATCCTCTCCAATTCACTCAATGTTTGTAGTTAGACATTCCTCTTGACAGTATCAAGCGTTTAATGTTTATATGTATACATATTTTTATTTTTATTTTTTTTACCATTTATCAAGAAATTTACTCTTAATATTGTTGCATTGGAAATACTCTAACAACTTACCAATTAAGTCATTCCATCTACTATGCCATAGTTCAAATCTGATGCAATGATTAAGATTTTCAAACTCCTGATGTGTGATCGGGATTCAAATCCCACCTCACCCTTATATTCCACCCTCGCCCAATGTACCCCGTGTTATAAATTTTTTTTTAAAGGAGGAAAAAGAGCAAAAATATAAAAAATTATTGCATTTCATGTTACCCAATCATTAATGACCTTTACACGCCACATTGCACGAAGAAAAGAGGGAAGCTGATTCTGGGGCCAACCTCGTGCGACACATGTAAGTGTCACTACATATGTAATTTTCGGAAGAGACAAAAAAATAATAATAATAAAAAAATTACTGCTCTTTGTGAAATTCAACATTTAGAAAGTGCTAAATCCGTCATTTTCATAACATTTATAATAATAGTTTACCAACGGGAAAAGGAAAAAGTTAAACTTGACATATAAAAATTACTTCTCCAAGGCTTTCTTCGCCAAACAAAAAAATATGATAAACCAAAGAAATATGCTATAGCGCGTGTTAGTGTATGTTTAAAAATAAATTTTTATGGGTTTTAATGTGATCTAAGAGAGAGAATGAGTGGAGTTGAATGGTGGAAATTTGTATAGTACAGGTAGATCCCACGAAATATATGAATGTGCAATAAGAGAGAGAATTAGTGGAATTGAAAAGAATATATACAAATTTATAAAAACTTTTAGGCTAAGAGGCGCTATTCACGGTCGTTTTGTCAATTGATTATGTCAGTATGATATTTTATGATAAAAACCAATTTAGTAAAATAATAATAAATTTAATCATAAATTGGGAGAGAGAAGAGAGAGAGAGTACCGATTTCATAAATGAGGCCAGTAAGACCAGAGCATCCGGGTCCACCGCTTAGCCAAAACAGAAGTGGATCCTTATCCGGATCCCTTTCGGACTCGATGAAGTAATAGAATAACTGCACTTCTTCATTCTCTCCTATGCCGATGTATCTAATCATCCAAAATGCAAATCAGCACTACGAATTTTAATCCAGTTACTGCCGTTAACATATAATTCAGAAGAAAAAACCTACCCGGTTTCGAGTTTCACAGGCAGAGTACCCGAATAACCCGGAAGAGTCTCGACTTTGAATTGCGATGCTGCAGTGACGGAGTGGAGAAGGAGAAGAAGAAGAATGGCGTAAAACTGAAACCAGTTCGTCATAATCAGAACAGAGATCGGTCTTTTACTGTTAGTTTCAAGTAAGCTGTAGGATGAAATTTATGGAGTTGGAAAAACTGAATTTTGATATTCTTCATCACTAATAAAAAAGCTCAGAAAGATACAAATGGAATCGCATACAAGTGATCCACGTGTTCCCTCCTTATTGGAGGGGGCCTGGGACCCTTATTTTAACCCCTCAACTCCAATCGAGGGGATAAATGGTGTGAGGAACCTCCTCATATGATGAGATGATTAATTCTCTGGAATCGCGCTGGCCACTTAATGATAATTGTCGTAATATCACGTGGAAACTCGTAACCCTGAAACGGACCCTTCCCTCTTTGTCCCTTTTTCAAGCTTGTTTTATATACAATAAATTTTATTAATTAGTTTTTTTTTATTTTTTAAATATTAATTTAATAATTTATTTATATTTTTTTAATATATTTTTTTTCAATTTTTAATCACACATCCGATATGAAGTTCAAGTAAACTTAATTTATTTTGTAGAATAAGGCGTCATTCAGTTTTTTTCCTTTTTAGTCAAACATTGGTCCCACACAAGCTTGCCACCTGGTTCTTGTTTTTGCGTATGTGAATGTGGGACCCCTGGGTCCGACATTTGGCATGAATGGATCCTTTTTTTCATTTTTTACCATTTTTTAATCACTTTTACCACTTTTTTTCAACTTTTTTCTCTCTCCTAAATCAATCACATCCACATATCTCATCACATCTACAAATCTCAACCACTCACCTCCACTCACTCTCTCTCTTTACTTTAAAATACTTTAAAACACTTTTAATTTACTCTCATTCACCCTTATTATTATCTGGTTTTACTTCTTTCTTTTTGGCTGTTGTTCTGTGAAATGAACGCGCCATTACTTTTGCGAGCGTTAAAACTTAAAGCTTCGACCATTTTTTTTTTTCAAAATCACTTTTGATCTTTTGTCTACATGCGGATATATTAGCATATTAATATAGACTATTTGCAAACTTTTATATTAATATGTGAACAATTTAATATGTCTATATATAAGTACGTGATGGAAAGTATTCTTTTTATATATCATTTGTTATTTTGTTTTTTAATTTTCTGGGAGAATACAAAGAGTATATTAAGATAAAATAGCAGTTTTACAAATTACAAGGAAAAAATTACCTTAAAATTAAATTTGATAAATGAAAAAAAAATGGAGATGTTCAACGGCATAGATTTACATCAAAATCTATTGTAGGTAGACATTTAGACTATCCATAAGAATACCCAAAGTTGGAATAAAATCCTAAATTTGGGATAAAATGTGCTCCAACCATACCCCAAATTTGAGGTTGGTGAATAGTGTTATCCCAGATTGAATAGTGTTACCCCTAATTTGGGATAACACTCCAAATCTCAAATTTTGGGTTAGTATTTTAATTACAATTATACCTCTGAAATAATAATAATAATAATAATAATAATAATAATAATAATAATAATAATAATAATAATAATACAACAACAAATTTAGTCTTGTTCCCCACGAATAGGGGTCGGTTATGTGAAACCATATGAGAAAATCACATCGAATGGTCAGTATGAATTTTGCTATGTCATGCATTCCTATCTAAGCTAGTTATCTATCTGCTTGCTTAATACACATGTCCTTATGAAGAAGAAGAAGAAGAAGAAGAAGAAGAAGAATAATAATAATAATAATAATAATAATAATAATAATAATAATAATAATAATAATAATAATAATCACCACTTAAGTACCAACTTTTAGAGTGATTATTGACTACTGAGGGACATATCGGGCAAAACTATAGATTGGCCGAGCTCACCATGAGCGTGTATTACAAAGAGATTGTTCTATTTTCTACCAGGGTCATGACCCCTATTTAAAGTACAATTTTCTTGGGTGGTTATAGGGCCATCATGACCTAACAGCCCTATACTTGACTAGGCGTGATGATTGCCCTTGTAACTTGTGTTGCCGCCTTTTGCATTAATGGTGCTGACGATATGTCATGTACAGTGACATCAAGCTATCAGAAGGCATGCGGGATGACCTCGGTTGTCGGATCCCTACCTCGGCTATATCTTGTTGAGGAAGTGTTCGACTTGGAATGCATAACTGGCCCCTTCCGACCTGAACCCACATTGGTATGACGTTAGCAGGATGACTGACCTGAGACTATGCCAGCCATCGACATAGTACTTTTCGAACTGACTCTCACCCTTTTTGCTGACGAGGCTCTTTGAATACTTTCCGACCTAGCACCCTATGGTCGAAATGCATACTACGTACTCGGATTATCTAGGGTTTTTCCACGTCAGCGGGGTGCTACCAAATAATAATAATAATAATAATAATAATAACAACAACATCAGGCAGTTAGCACACTCCATCACTACTAGAAAAAGAGACTTAGACATCTGTTATTAACTGATGTTAAAAAAAATCGATGTGTTAGTGGGTGATGTTAAAGATCTGAAACTATAGATGTCGGTTTTTAACCGATGTCTAAAATGATTATAAAAATCGCATTAATTATATAAACCGAAATCTTTACAGCAACAGACATCAAGTTTTAGCTGATGTTAAACACATAAGTAGAACCGATATCCTAACAATAGAACATGTCGCTTTCTAGCTGATGTTAAATGCATCAGTAGAACAGATGTCATTACTACATCACACATTAGTTAAGATTAGGTGTTAAACGAATAGAACTGATATCTCAAGCGCATTTATACATCATTTCTGTGATAGCTATCGAAAGCATTATGAAAACCTATCAAAAATCCAAAATTTGAGTACTAGAAAATTGCAACAAACATCTAAATACACAATATTCATAAATCCCGGTACTAAACAGCAATACAATCTGTTAAAAATTACAATTGACACCATATGGCAAGCTTTACATAAAAATGTTAACAATACACTCATACAAGCTGATAAGTACAATATTTTTTAACTTCCAAACTAAACAAAACTTGTGTGAGAACGATGGCATCTTATGCCAATTGACATCCTTCCTTTTCTTTATGCTCTCCTGTACACATTTTTATATACCTCTTTTTCCCATCATCTTTCTTTCAGCGTAAAGCTCTCTCCATCTGCATTTTTTATTATGTGCCTCGAACTCTAGTTTGCGATGGAGGATTTATATTTCCCGAGGCAAAAGTAAAAAAATAGTAGAACAGATATACAATCATTATAATTGAGGCAAAGAAATAGCAATAGAAAGCGAAACTACAACATTAGATAGACAAATATATGTTTATCTTTCACGAGTACAAAAAGCTATAAAATCCATAACCACAATGTGCCAATAGTTGCTACGAAATATCAGATAAAGAAAGAATTCCGAAACAAGGTGAGAGCACAAAGATTTTAAACCCAAAGATGTGAGAGACCACATGGTTAAAAAGTGGAACTGAAATGTATCATTTTTAGATAGTCATTCGTTTTAATGGAAAATGACCATCAGAAAATGATTATCTAATGGCAGGTTTCAAGCACTATTTAAAAACCACAGTGCACACAGGAAAGAGTAATGGTTCTAGTAGTGGCTTGCCTATAAAACTGCAAAATCATACCTTTTCATGTTCAAGTTCTTCCCTGAGTCTTTTCCTTTCATGCTAAAGTTCTTCGACCTTTTCAAAAGCCACCATGGGAATGAATAAATATTTTAATAGATAGTAGAATATAAAATAAGCAGCATGAAGCAATTACTTTCTAATTGCTGCTAAAAGCAAGCTACTGGAAACGAAGTTAAGCACTTAAGGCTCTAGCTGGGGAACTTCATTATCAGAAAAAGCCATATTTTGCTTGGTATCTTCCTATCATTGAAAGAAAATGATTACACTCCAATCAATATTAATTAATGGTTAGAATATAATGACATATGTACAGATCCATGACTCTAACTAAAGCTATGCAATAGATTGATAAAACTAAGAAGAAAACACATACAATAATTGATGTTATTGAAGCAAATAATCTAATTTAATAGAATAGGCAAAAGAAAGTACAAGAAGATAATTCATCTCTCATCTAGATTCATCCCCAGGTCAGATTCATCTCCTAATGAAATGGTTGAGCGAGCGGCAAAAACAATTGACCACAGAAGGGGCCAATAGCCTTCATCAATTAAGAGCAATTTGGAAATTATATGATTCTGAACAAAACCCAAAAAGAAATAAATGAATTTACAAAGCTAGTAAAATAAATTCAAAAAATGTAGTAGTAGCCTAATGGCCTTCATTTTCTTATCATTATTACTCAGTGATAACATTTCATTTATTTGTTTTTTTTAAAGTAGACATTAACATGCAATGAGTATAAAACCAGCTAATAAAAATGCAAAAGGCACTTGGAAATAGTTGCCTATGAGTTAAGGTTGAAACAAGGCCATGTCTATAGAATTACTACCCATATTAATGTAATGGTTAACTTGCACAATTGGAAGGAACTGTTAGTCACGTACAAAAAGTGCAAATAGGGCTTCATATAAGTACCGTTGGAAGGAACTCCCATTTATAGTACCAATGGTGTCCGCCTCACATGTTTGTTAAAGCCTCATTCTGAAAAAAAATTCATGGCTACGTCATCTGGAAATCATACAAAGAGTTCATGATGAAATTAGAAGTTTCAAATCGCTATAATTAAGACCTTTTGAGATTCATCTGGACTCAACTGGCATCACAAATTGAAAGATCACACAAGAAGGAGAAAATCTTATCATTGTTTTATCTCACTATTAATGATGCCCTATGATAAGGTGGTTTGTGGATATGACGGATCGTTCATCCACTGAGTAATAGGCCTATTCTCAACAATTCAGAAATTGCATAGGAAAATGCTTATGCAATTATTCTCGGTAACAATTGACAAGTTGTAAGAAAAGAACAAGCAAGAACATCAAAATTGTTAATGGTTAAAGCGCTCAACTATACCTTGGGAAATAATGAGGACAAACTAATGAGGACAATAGAAGATGAGCTTGGTGGATTCACATTATAAGAAATGAGACCCTGCATTTAAGAAATGTATCCATTCCTGCAATATGAGAGGATAAGAACTACCCTACCATTATGAAGTTGAAGTCAAAACTTAATATGTGTCCATTCAATATAGAAAAAGTAACACAAAGAAGACAGAAAAATCTCATTAATCTTTCATATACAGCAACCGGAATAGCCAAAACCAAAGTGGAACTTTCAAAATTAAAAGCAAAGCACAGAACCTCACTTACAACAAAAGATAGTTGAATGAAGCCTACCTAGCACCCACCTGAAAGGGAAAAGACGAAGATTTGGCTCCAACACAGTCCAATTTCATCCTGAGATGACCAGTGGCAGCTGAATTTGGGTTCCAAAATTTTCAAAAAATCTTATATATTTTTACTGCTGATTAACATGAGATGAAAACACTGTAGACCCCCAAACCGAGATAATGCAGAATGATTAATTTCTTAATTAATTGAGATAATGTTAATGATTGCTTTTAATTTTGAAGAGATCAACGGCTGTAATTAAACAGAATTCAAATTTAAACAAATCCGGGATTTGATTGCTTAAAATCAATCAGTAACGCTCCATTGGTTTGATATTTTGAAATTTTGCACCAATATTTTAAACTAAAACTATCAAAATTCTACTCCACTAAACAGAAATACTGAAAATGCAATTAAATATCCAAAATCTATAGAATTATTTCTAAAAGAGGCACATAGAATTAGAGCAATAATGCACAATAATGTCGCCAAATTTTTCAGAAAAATCGAGAATGAACGGAAAATTCTTAGGATTCAATTAGGACGACTGACCAATAATTTGCTGACGAGCGCTAAATTTCCGCTACAAGCAGCGAGGAAAAGAGCGGTGACCTCAGTCTTAAACTCGTCAAACTCAATGCGAACCTCAGTGGCATTTTCTCCGTTCAATACGAGCTCTATTTTTCTCTATTTTAAGCAAACTGTTCTGTTGAAATTAACGTCTACGAATGGATTCGAAATGAGGTCCAAAGCTAACTCTGAAGCAACGGAGCATCGATACACCGGAGTTAGGGCAAGACGAAGGCAATTCTATCATAGATCTAGGTCCTCCAACCTTGCAGCGGAATCTGAACGGAAAAGATGAGAATCAGAAAGAAAACATCTCAGATCTACATTATTAGGTAAAAAACAAGAAGTGACCTATGTTCCTTTGAAGATGAAGAGGTAGATCGACCTTGGTTGAGGTAGCAGGAGGCCGATTTGGAGGCTGAACGGAGCTGAGCACTGTAGCGGCGGGTGGCGTACCGTAGCTGGAGAGCTTTTTTTTGCTGAAAAGGTAAAAGAGACGACCCCTAATGAAAACCAAGAATAGAAATCGTAAGCAATTAGTAAGCCGGGTCAGATATATGGATGGGTCGGGAGGGTCCGCGGTTTTTAACAAAACTGACTATTAACATCGGTTGTTAACAAAACTGATGTTAAAAATTTACAATAAAAAGTTAAAAGTATATAATTATCATCAGTTGTTAATAAATACGATGTTAAAAACGTGTATAACACCATTATTTTTATGACTGATGTTAAAAATTTATTTTACATCAATTGCCAAAGCAACTGATGTAAATGGAGTGATGTCTAAGTTGATTTTTCTAGTAGTGCATTTACATATAAGCCAATAAACTTTCATTCTTATTCATTTTATAGTAATGCAGATTAACGTCATTCAAACAAAAGAAGTCAACCTATTGAGTGGAACAAACATAAGACTAAGACCCTTGTTATACAAATTTAGTTTTCATATTTCCCCAAGAAATGAAATCCATATCTCAAAATATGATATGATATTAGAAGTGCTCCATAAGTAATTCAACCCATAAATATAAAGTAAGCATCAACAGAACTTGACATTGATTTCGTAGATTAAATATTTCATCAGCTAAAAATTGAGAGAAGATAATTATATTTTATGCTAAGAAAGCTCATATTTATCATTGCCGACTAAATAACCTCTAAAGTGAAGCAGCTCAATATCAATCTGCCGTGGAAATTCTCACTCCTCCTTCACAAAACCAAAATATAGAAATTTTTCCTAACAATTATCTTGAGAAAAGAACCAACAAAAAGAATAGAAGGCCAACAATAGATTTTTTTTTTTACTTTTTTTGTTTTTTTGAATGGGCCAACAACAGATTGTTAAAACGTACAACATATAACAAAATGAAGCAAATTAACATAAAAATATCAGCACATATAGTTAGTAGAGGCAAACAGTTTTAAAAATTAATTAATTAACGAAAAAAATTAGTACACGCAGAGGAAAAGAACCAAGACATTGGAAAAAGTTAAAGTAAGATTAAAAAATAATTAAAAAAAGGAGATATATATATCTTAATATAATAATAGAGAGTCAACTAAAAGATGTTGGCACTCATTTAATTACTTAAAAGTAAAAAAGGAAAATCTTATTTTGAAAATAAATATTAAATACACACTTTATTATTTTATTTTTCTTATTTAATTTAATTTATTTTCTTTATTT
Organism: Jasminum sambac; assembly: GCA_018223645.1. Taxonomy (NCBI): domain Eukaryota; kingdom Viridiplantae; phylum Streptophyta; class Magnoliopsida; order Lamiales; family Oleaceae; genus Jasminum; species Jasminum sambac. The sequence goes on along the minus strand of CP073648.1, from coordinate 21,468,541 downwards.
AGTATTTTTCCTTATTTTAATTTTTTATATAAATTTTAATTTTTCAATTATGTATATAATTGAAACTAAACAAAAAAAATGCAAGCATTAATGAAAATGTGATATGATATTAAAGTTACAAACTGCAATATCAATTTGAATATTTTTAAAAATGATAATTAACTTTTTTTAATATACATTTTAATTTTTGAATATTATATTTTAATTTTTATATATTTTTAGTTTTGAATTATAGTGTTAACTTAATATAGTGCTAGGTTGGCAATGATTTGTTATTTAAAAAGTCATTTTCATTTATTTAAAAATGTAAATGAGAAAATCTTTTATTTACTTAATATACAAAATCTGCTCAATATTCATAATTCAATTTGAGCTAAATGTGATATAAAATCAATTCAATATTCACAAAATTTATATACGTATCTGTAGACCAATTATAAGATCATTGCTAATCGTATTTGAATAGTTATGTATGACTCATAAAATATAGTATTTAGTTTTTTTTCTTTGTTCAAAAAATATGTTATCGAAATTTTCCCAAAATCACCAATTACGATAATTGATATAATATTTTTTCTTATAAAATAATATTTCGCACCAAATTATTATCTTATTTTATAATATTATTTTATGTAAATATATCATTTTAATTATCCCGTGCAACGCACGGGGGTAATACTAGTATATATATACACACACATCTCTTTCAATTCTCAAGCATAAATTCATATTTTCAGTACAAAAATAAATTTGATCACAAAAAATATAAATCACTTAATTTTACATCAACATATCAATCACAATTATCGATTGGTTGCTTATTCTATGCCCTACGTGTACAAAATTACAAATAATATTGATAAATAGAAATAAAAACTGCATCAGAAAACGGGAGATTGATAAACAACCTTCTGATGAATTGTTGCATAATAAGAGCGACGTTGCTGCTATTATTCTATGAACACGAGTATGTCACTGCTATTACTTTATGGGCATGAAACTATAGGGATGCTATTACTCTATGGGCATGAAACTATAGGGGCGACTGTCGCCCCTAAAAGTCATATTTTTGGTAGTGTTATATATCACTAATTGTTTGAAAATACTTTCATTGCATAGGTAATTGAAGGTACACTAATTAGGGGTGTTGGTGGAAATGAAAAATTAAAGACGTGCTAAATGAGGTGAGTGAATAATTTTTTTGGGACGACCAAAAATAGTATATTGGATTATCTTTTATGGGGCGAAAGCAGTATATGTATAATGAATATAATATTTGCAACTTAAAATTATGGAAAATTGGGGCAAATGATAAAAAAAAAAGTATGGTTATTGGGAATTTGGTTTGAAATAAAAAAAAAGATAACGCAATTGGTCCCAAAAAAATAAAATTGGCGAATTTAGCCCAATAAAGAATTCGTAAAGTCTTGCAGTTAATTCGTTCAACTTTTGCTATTTTGTCTTCTTCTCAATAGGCATTTTGGTCATTCAACTTAGGAAATTTCTTCAAATTGTCCCAATCTTTGGGAATTATTACAATCAAGTTCCAAAATTTGAAACATGTATACATTAGTATAAAATTTTAGTTAAATTGCATAATTTTACCTTTTGTTTTTTTTATACATGTTTATTAATTTGGTCCATAATTAATTTTATTCAATTAATTTGATACTAATTAAATAGTTTTGGGCAAATGTCCATTAAATACAGCCCAGAGACCATCCTTGCCCACTAACTCGGGTCTATCTTTTTTTTTTCACCATTAACTACAACATTTTACAAATCATTTTACCAGCTACTTAATTACATATTTTTATGACATTTTTATCCTTTTTATAATATTGCCCTCATTTTTCATTAATTAGCCGATCTCTCCTGTCCTCTCCTCTCCTCCCTCTCTCTCTCTCGCTCTCACAGATTCACCCAAATCACAGATTAACTCTCTAGATCTCCCCACGATTCCAATTTGTTTTCCTCTTACTATTCTTGATCATCTGTAACTGCAAAAGATTTAAACTCACGTAGAAGCGGAGTAGCAGATCCAAAAGTGAAGCTTCCAGAAAAAGATTTGGAGGTAAAATTATCGACGGGCTTGTTATTGCAATTTTTGATGCTGTTTATTGCTATACTCGGGTCACAGGGAGAAGAGCATCAATGGTGGTAAATGGGCGTGTTGTCGCAGTACGCCAAAATTTATTTTATTTCCTTACTCAGTTTCAAAACTACAAATTAATGTAGAAGTGGTAAGTAAGGGTCGAACCCAAGAGGAACGGTGTTTAATCTAGTTGTTCTTATCAATTAATCTAGAAATGGGGGTTTTGTGAAGTTGGATGAAATTCGAAAATAAAATGACAAAATAAAATAGATGAAAATGAAACAATTGAAAATATATCTAGTTCTCGGGTTCTGTTGTGTCAACATCTTGTGTTTATCTTTCCCATGCAACATGTACTATCCCTTCTCCAATTTATCAACTCTCAATTAACCAAGAAGCTCTGATTAACGAATTCTTCCTTAAGTGTATTAAATTAAAGTGTGAGTTCTTTAACTTAACATCTAGCTATTGGATAATCCTAAACAAGTTCTTAGGATTTAATGCAATGCTAGTGTGAAATGAACAAGAAGAATGAGTTGAATTAGATGATCAATTTCACAAACTTGAATTAATACATCTAAGTTGATTTATTAACAAATATCACGACATTCGTTTGCTGTGGATTGGAATCTAGTGACAATTACGGATCAAAAGTTCCAATCCTAGCACATAACTTGAACTTAAAGATTAATTGATTCAATTGGCCAAAGTGAATGCAATAATCACATAAATTCAAAACGGGTTTAAAAGCATAACAAATCAACAAATTGAAGTAGAGGAATAGATAAAACGTTAGCAAAGAGTTAGAAAAGATAACAACATGATAATTGAACACAACGTCCCCCTCGAACTAGATAGAGAAGTCTAACTACTCATATTAGCGGGTATCACCACGCTATATGATAGATTATACTTCACTATCTCAAGTAATATATAAAAACTATAGAAATCACGTAAATAATGCTAAGAATTAAATAGAGAAGTCTAACTACTCATATGCGGTTAAATACTTATAACTAACGCCTGTATCACCTCTGCAATATATGAGAAATTATCTTTCTCAAACATGAAAAATAAAAGAAGAAAAGAAACTAGAGAAGAAATACTCCGTTAATCATATTCACGGCCGAAGTATCGTCGATTGATTTTTCGAACCTATATTTAGGTTCTTACTTCACTCAATATGAAAAACTAAGAGCTTTCAAGCTAGAACTAAGAACAAATGATGAAGAGAATTTTATTGAGGAGAAAGTTGGAGAGAATCACAAGCTAATTCTCTCTCTACAAGTTGTGTGATTCAAGCTTGGAAATGCCTCTATTTATAGGCAAAATATTACACCAAAAATATTAAAAATCATAAAAGTCTTCCTTCATGAGTCTATTGTGGTGTGCTCAGATTGTTTTATCTCTAAGAAGTCAAGAAAATACCAAAAAACACGTTTTATGGTAGGTGGAGTCCGCTGGTCAAAATCTGCAGCGGCGTCAGGCGTGACTCGAGTCACCGCGCGCGCTGACTCGAGTCACGCGCGATTCTGCCCAGTCACCGCGCGCGCGGAACGGGGAGGCCAGGGACGGTTGCAGGCGTGACTCGATCACTTGCGGCGGTGACTCGAGTCACTTGCGGCGCTGATCGAGCATGATCGGGCGTGACTCGAGTCACCTGCGGCGCTGACTCGATCACGTGCGGCGGTGACTCGAGTCACCCGAGTCACCCAGAAATTGCACACCAAGGCCCTCAACTTTTGAATGTTGTTCATTTGGGTCCTTCCAAAATTGCATTTTGGTCCTCCAACTTTCTGAAAAGTTTCACTTTGGTCCCCTGACTTTGGAAAAGTTGCACTTTGGTCCCCAACAGTTTTGGAAGTGACGCCTTTAGTCCTTTTTCTTCAAACGGCCATAACTTTCACTAGGAAACTCCGATTTGAGATCCGAAAAGAGTGTAGGAATCCTCTTTTGATGTTCTTCGACTTTAGCACAAGAAAAATTGTAAAAACAACTTTTCATAAAATTACATCGGAGGTCCTCCATCTTTGATTCGCTTGCCTTTTTGGTCCCGAGTTTCCGTTTTCATTCGATTTTCATCCATTTTTGACTCCTTTTTATTCTTTGTGACCCTAAACACCACAATAAAGGAAAAACACATAAAACGGAACATATAACATTAATAAAACACACAAACACGTAAAATAGAAGAGTTATTTAAGTGCTTTTCTAGCACTTATCAGTAAATGACTAACATATTTGTTGTTTGAGCGTTTGATTTCTTCTTCTTTAGTTCTCAAACTCCGATTTTTTGATATCTGTTTATTATAAAAGATACTAATAATAAACTATGATCAAATATTTTCGTTTTTAATTTAGTGATTGGGATTGTGCAGTTTGATTGAGTGATGTAATACAGAAATATGGTGATCTCATCATCTTGAACGAGGTAAATGGATAGCAAATTTGGAAGAAACAATGCAGCAAGAGAGAGCACAAGTCAACATGTGGATAGCGTCGGATGGTTTGATGTGGAGCCACATTTAATATTCAATTAAGCTTACTTAACATGTGGATCACAATTGACAAAATTAATTAATTCATCAGGTGGATTATAGTAGATGAAGCCAATTAACTTCCTTTGGACTTATTCATGTTGATGAGTTTTCTGTATGCTCTACATATAGTGTCTTTTGTGTAAACATTTATGCAAAGCATGTGCTTAGAGATTGTATGACTATCATTTAGAGATCTCTAGCTAGTTGTGGATAACAATGTTGTTTTTAATGAAGATCTTTATGTGTGAGCATTTGGAATTTGACATACAGGATCTAGACTTCGGATGGAAAATTATCATTCGTTGACTGGAGTTTGAATCTAAACAATTGTGCTCTAAATTGGGGATAGTTTAGCATAATTGATACAACAATTTTATTTATTTTTAATATATATATATATATATATATATTGAGATGTTTATTATTTAGAATATGAAATCACTTTTCTCCTATTTAAAATTATGGCATTTCTCGTCGATTGGCGGATGTAGTTGCGGATGGAGTTAAAATAACATTAAAATTATGGGGTTTAATGTTTTGGTTCTAATTACTAGGGTAGGTAATATTATTATCGGCATAGGTAATTTAATTATTGGGGTAAGTAATAATATTACCGAGGTGGGTAATAATATAACTGCATGGGCAATATTGTTACTGCAGTAGGTAATATTATTGAATTCTCTATGATGAAGAACATGCACTAATTCAATTGCACACTTTCTTTTTTCTTTTTTTTTAATCTCAGGTCAAGTGGTTGCTTCACAGCATTTATATTATTTCTGAAATGTTGCAATCTATTCAAAACAATCAATTTAAGTAGCCAGTTAGAGAAAATGCTTTTGATTCAATACTCGGGAGACATAGTTCCCCATTCTCAAGGGCAAACAGGGGAATTAATATTTTTGTTGTATTATTCAATACTGTAAAGAGGTAAGTCAGAAGCGAAAGAAGTGAGAAATTGAGTGGTGATTGAGATTACCTATGGTGGTAATCTATAGAGAGAAAGTCGAAGATGGGGGAAATGAAAAGTTAAATGGTGATTGAGAGAGTGTGCTAGAGATAGAAAGTCATGGAAGGGGGGAAGTGAGAAGCTGAATAGTGATTGAGATTACCGTTGTGGTAATCTAAAGAGAGAGAAATTCGGGGAAGGTGGAAGCAATAAGTTGAATGTTGCATGATCGAGATTAGCATTCAATCTAGAGAGAGGTTTTATATCCGGGGTGTGATTACTGGGGTGGGTAATATTAATATTGGGGTAGGTAATGCAGATTACCAGTCTAGGTAATATTATTACCGAGAGTGGTAATTTAAAGAGAGAAAATGAGAAGTTAAATGTTGAATATTGATAGAGATTATTTAGGGCGGTAATCTGGAGAGAGAAAGTATATAGAGAGAAAGTCAGAGATAGTAGAGGTGAGAAGTTGAATGTTGATATAGATTACTCGGGGCGGTAATCTGGAAAGAGAAAGTGCGTAGAGAGAGAATCGAAGACGGGAATGTTGATCGAGATTACCTAAGCTATAAACTGATTACCTGATGAGGTAATCTGGAGAGAGAAAGCCAGAGACGGGAGATGGAGATAGGGTCAATGTTGATTGAGATGGAATGGTGGCGGCCGGGAAATTTGGTTTGGTAGCGGTGGCGGTGAGGTGGTGGTGGCGGTGTGGTGGTGGTTGTGGTAGTAGTGGAATGGTGGTGGTGGTGGTGGTAGTGGTGGAGGGGTGGTGGTGGGAGTAGGGTGGGGTGGCGGTGGTAGCACCGCGACTTGGTGATGGAATGGTGGTGATGATGGTGGGGATGGTAGTGGTGGGGTGGTGGTGACAGGGTTGTGGTGGAATGCTAGTGGTGGTGGTGGGGTAGTGGTGGCACGTGGGATGGTGGTGATGGTAGTGGTGGTGGTGGGATGGGGGTATGGGTGGGAGTAGGGTGTGGTTAGTGGTTGTGGCGGCTGGCTTGGTGGTGGAATAGTGGTGATGGTTTGGTGGTGGGGTGATGGCGGCGGTGGGGTGGGGTCGGGTGGTGGAATGGTGGTGGTGGGCCACAGGATGGTGGTTGTGGGGTGGGGTCGGGGTGGTGGTGATGATGGTTGAGGATGGGGATGGTAGTGGAATGGTGGTAGGGTGGTGGTGGTTGTGGAGGGGTGGTTGTTGTGGTGGGAATAGGGTGGTGGTGGTGTTGGTGGCGGCAGATGATTTGGTTGTGGAATGGTGGTGGAGATGGGGTGGGGGTGGTGGTGTTTGGTTGTGGTGGTGGTGGTGGGGTGGGATGGTGGTGGGGGTGGGTGGTGGTGGTTGTGGAACGGTGGTGGGGGTGGGGTGGGGTTGGAGGTGGTGGCGGCGATTTTGGTGGTTATGGTGGTGGAATGGTGATGATAAAAAATTGGGGGCTAATGCGCAAACTTTGATAGTTGGATGCATTTTTGTACAATTTAGAGGATAGGGGACCTCTTGTGTAATTTGAAATTGTGTTTATTTTATTTTTATGAATTTTTTTATTATAGTGTCATTCTTGTAAATTTAGATATTTATTACTTTATTTTATTAGAGTGACATTGTTGTAAATTTGGATGTTTATTTTGTTAAAATAGCATTGTTGTAAATTTGTGATTTTTAAATTCTACTTTAGTCTTATTTTGTAAAAAATGAGTTAATGGTAAAAAAAGAGATGTACACGATTTAGTGGATAATTTTTCTCCATAAATGTAGTTATTGATCAAATGCCCAATAATTTTTGTCAAAAATTTGATCAATTATGCTATCTCTTTTCATTTCGGATCAAATTCGTATTAACCATATGTTTTGTTTTATTTGCACCGACTTCCCTGAGTGTAACTAACAAGAATAATAAAAGTACATTAAGTATTGGCCATAAAATACAATCAGCAAACTTTTCGCTGAAACAATTAAATATTGACTACTACTGTGTCATTGTTACTTTAAACAAAACAAATGTGCTAATGATACCGAATTGTTTATTCCACATAATTCACGTGATGGTGTTTATAAAGAACATTCAAAAAAATAAAAAATAAAAATAAATAAATAATATAAAAAGAAAAATAGTATTATTGTTAGTGCTCAAATTTGACGGATGGACATCCACAACCTAACTGTGACAAAGAATTACTAATTCATTATTACTTTACTAGCATTTGCACTACTGTGATGCATGGAAGAATGATTTGATAAGTATTTACTTAATAACAAATCAAATAAAAACAAAACTAACCTATAAGTGATAAATTTATAAAATAAAAGTGAAAGACAGTGAATAGTCCCCCCCCGGGGCGCCACAACACACACACGAATTGTGTATAGACGCTTCTCCCTACGCACTTGAATCAACTTGTCTCCTGATAAATGGGCATGAAAAATCATGTTGTACGATCAAAGTGTTTACTTTTGAAGTTTGATTCATACAATACAATACATTATATTCTTTTTTTGTGTTCGACGAGGGTCACACTTGAAACTTTATTGGATAGTCTCATTGCACAGTTACTTGTGCAGCTACTCATAAAACTATATGATATGTTAGTTGGCACAATCATGTAGAGTTATAATACAGAATGATGATGAGTTATTTCACAAAATTGCGATGCCTCACTTAATTGTACATTTAACATAAGCTAACTTAATTTGTGTTGCACCATGAATTTCTAATTGATGACATTTATGGATAACAATAAACATTCATTCATTGCCTGTTTTTAATGCTGGTAAAATTTGTACATTTACCACACTGTTTCACAAATTGTATCGCCAAAACATGCGTTTTTTTACTTTCATTTTTTACTTCGCTAAATGTGTAAATAAAGCTAAAGTCATGTCGCGAAACCTGAAACACAATCCTTCTTGCTAAACCTAGCAATCGTGAAGCTCGTAAGTTGGAGTTGTTTCAGTTTTAGCCGTGCTCGGTCCGCAACATGCCACCGTTCAAATCATCCAAAGCTATAAAGGATATAAAGAGAGCCACCGATCAATCATAGCAAGACATTGTTTAGGGTTATATTCAGGAGCTGTATGACCTGCACCCTGCAATATATAGACAACTTGACCTTTAAAGAGCTTTCTTGTTTTTCATTTAACCTTTACGCCGAAAAAGAGTACAAAACAAACTTTACTTGCCTTTATTGTTACGAATGTGAGATAAAAATAATCCTTCTTGTACTTCCTTGTGTAGCTACAATAATAGAAAATATAAATGCAAATTTTAGATAAGTTACTCTTTAATACCATCAAATCTATATGTGATCATACAATCTCATTCATGTGGTGCTACATAGATGATGAACACCATATATTATGTTAATTTATAGTTAGTGTGTGTGTGCGCACGCGGATGTTGCCACACAAAAAAAATGGAAACTAACCCTGCAACTTGCCCGTCAACATTCCAAGGTCTCCAGTCATCATCTATGGTTAGATTGAGACTACGAATCCATTTTAAAGTACCCATATAAGGTGCCATCATGTCATGATCGCCGCTGGAAAGAAAACACATAACAATTGAAAAATATCATACAAAATTAATTGTATACTCGTGTAGCTGGCCTTAGTTTAATGTTTGACCATGTCTTGTGAAACAACCGCTATAAATATCTTATTGATGGATCAAATAAACGAAAAACAAATTAATTCTCAAATGTTATGAATAATTGAGAATAATTTTGTGGTTATGAATTATGAGGAATAATTTGGTGGAGGAATAATTTGGTAAAAGATGTAATTATTATATGTGAATGACTATTATACCCTTGATGAAATTATGTAATTACGGTTGTACCATTCAAGCTTTTCCTATAAATAGAACTCAGCTTATTAATGAAATTCATTCCCGAGAATTCCTTAGAATTCATTCTCTCTAAATTCTCTATATTGTTTCTATACTTTATAACACGTTATCAAAGACGTAGTCTCTAACCATTTGAGTAATATGAAAGAAGTATGCTCTACGCTTCAGATCTTATAGATGATCTTCTCAGATCGTAAACTGGATTATTACCAATGAATTAATTCATCCTCATCAATCCTAAATAACTCTCTTTGCAAATACATCATTGAAAATTCCTTTGTTCATATTCATCTCCCACAATTCCTCATTCTACACAACCTCGCTTGAGATGTCTCAAATCCCAAAATTGGAAGAATGGAGTCCAAAGAATTTTCCGATCACGTAAATGGATTGCAAGTAAATCTCATCCATGGAATAATTAGAGAAAGGGAAAAAGGTAAATCATATGATTTTATAATATAATAATATATTAAACTATAACATTCGCTTTATCGAGATATAAGGAGCATACATTATCAAAATCAAATTTTCTCGACTCCATTATACTCGATTTAACGAGAGCTTCGATTTGACACCAATATTGACAGGTAATAACTCGTTTTGAAATATGTTATTATCAAACTTTCAAAATTTACAAATCGAAGACACTAACTTTTGAAAAAGTTACAAAATAGTTCTTGAATATTTTGATATTGATAAATTGAAGTAGAAAGGAGATAATTTTCAATCGTAAAACATTGATAAAATATTTTTGACAATTTTACCTTTATGATTGGAATGGACAATTTTACCCTTAGGGTAAACCGACCTAATTTTGACGACATTGAAAAATGGATAGAATATTCATGAAGAAATTCTAAATCCATTGATTATATAAAATGGCTTGAAATCCATTTGAGTTAAAAGATCGAAATATTAATGTAACTCCAAGAGTTCAATTACATAATGTACTTATTCTAGAAGGATAAATGTGCTCTTGTAGAAGTAATGAGTATTTGTTCTAGAAGAACAAATCGCTCCCGTAGAAGCCTTCAATATTTAATTCTCGCACTTTATTTAATGCAATTTAATTACTGCAATACCTCCTACTTGATGATGGGTTCAACCGCCACTAAACTAAGGTTTTATATATTTCGCACTTTATATGCTAAGTGATGGGTAATACCTTCTACTAGCTTGTATCCTACTCCTCAAGAAGTAGTTAAACATTATGCAATTTAATTCTTGCTATTTAAATTAGTAAATTTATATTTATTGCAATAATTCCCATAAGGTAGGTTCGACCACCTATTGGAGGAAATTTAATTTCTACAATTTAAATTTATGCACTTTATAGTTTGAGTATATTTCCAATGTGGTGGGTTATACTACACGATTGGTTATAATGAATCCTACTCCTGAAGAAGTAGTTGATCAAATATTCTAATCTTACTCTCGAAGAAGTAGACGATGAGAATAAAATTACTTCTCCATATATACCTAATATTAATGGAGAAAATTGAACAAGTGGTACTTGAAGTTACCATTGGATAAATAGATGAAAGTAAAATGCTCAATAGATCCCATGTTGATAAATCAAAGAAAATATATCGCATGGAAAGCTTATATGAAGTAATCTCATCGATGATATGAGATTGTATTAATATGAGAATAAAATGCTCTTGAAGAAGCAAAATCACTAGATATCTCAGATTTGAATAAAGCCAATATGATATTATTATTATTACTCCAGAAGTACAAAAACAAATGGAAGTGGAACATATTGAGAATATCAAAGATGGCAATAAACACTAAAATATAGAAATATGAAAAGAGAATATATGTATTGAACCCATAAATGAGGGATGCGTCTCGAGAGTATAAATACTCAGAACTCGCTACCCCAACATTCGGGTTCATAATGAAAGATCCAAAGGATCTCTTTTTCGCTGACACCGAATGATCTGTGACCGATAGGTTTCGGTTTCCATGATTTTTGAACATATGATTGAATCTTGATGAGTAGATCAAAGAATCAGTATTAGCGAAACAAGTATATTTCTCGTTGAACGAGAAATAAATTTATGTTCTACACCCTGATCTAGAAATGCTAGCAAACCATCGAAGAAATAATTAATATTCAACAAACCTATGGGTTTGGTATGAAAATTCCACTGTGCAAATGACGCTATATTGAATATTTCCTCCAACAAAGTGTTATAGCGCGCGGAAGAACAATAAAAGCATCACTATTGCTCATCATGTACATCGGCGATCGTGGATGGATTGTGTTTGTAGCATCAATCCAGCTTGGACTAATGACATTTCTAACTCCAATTCGACATCGCTTCCAATTAGATGAAAAGGTATTATACTTGACACTCTTATCCCCATGATTGTGCGCCATTGTAAGACTCCTTAATAGTTTGTTATTAGTCCCTCCATATAGTATATTGATATTTTGTTTCCTAACTCTCTTATAAGTTGGTCTGCCATATCCACATATTGGATATGACCTACTAGTCTGGAGCCACCAAGAACACATATAGTTTTTACCTGGCGAGGTAAAGATTGACTTACATGAGATGATTCTGATATCTCCATCTCTATCTCCACCTCTATCTCTCTCTTTCAACGAATGAATGATAGATATATGAATCCCTCTATTTAAAGATAAATTTTCAAACCAATAATTGATTGTACTATTTACTTTTTGACAAATATGAAAGAGAAAATGGCAAAAAAATTTTTTTAGTGAAATGACATATACCTGTCGGTGATTGAAAAATAATATATATATATATATATATCTTAAAATCGAAAAACAATATTTACAATTACAAGAAAAACATTGATCTTCGTTATTACAATCAACTTCCTTATATTAATATGAGAAAATTATTATACTAAAATTTTCTACTAAATTTACAAACAAGGATCTTCTAAAGTAAGTTTTTCAAGATCAGAACGCTGCTTGTTGATCTTTGAATTTGGCCCATAAGGCCATTAGCTCACCTTGCACGTGTCCACTAGGATGTGTCTCAAGAGCCTCGTTGAATATCATCCAAAGGCTCCTTACTCAATCCATCCTTAATGAATGCTATTTTATCTTCTCGATTTCGGACAAGTACCCCACAGATTTACATCGAGTGTCACATGTCCACCTGAGCACATTTGTAGCATCCTCCTAATCTTTTGCTCTCAGTTTCTTTGAAAAACTACTTTACCCATAACAGGTATGTATTTAGAAGGAATTGAAACCTCACCCGTATAATTCGAACCTTTGCTTCAATCAAGCATCGGATATCTTGTGGGATACCCTTATTCATTAGCATCCTTAATCTTTCCAAATTTACCTCGATAAATCCTTTTTAGGATTTTAATCGAGAGTGATGGATAGTATTTTCAAGATTTGAGAGCATATGATCCATTATAATGTATAGACCCTTGCTAGGATGAATTTTGCAATAATTTTGATGATTTATTTATAGAATAATACGACGCCAGATGAAATAAGACTCCGATTTTAAATAAATAATATGAAGCGTAAGAGCTACGATTTCGAATTAAATAATAGCCGGATGTGATCGTGAGAAATTTGTAACTCAGTGTTTGAATAGTGGTAGACAATAATGTCACTAAAAGATGATGGAATATGTCGGTGAATTGTTTCTATGATAAATCATATTGAGCAATATACGATACTAGTGAAATCGATATAAGAATTTCTCAACTAGAAGTTCAATAATACTCGTTTACAAACCGATTGACCATCGCGGTTTAAATAATTATTGAAATCAATATTTCAAGTGAAGAATTAAAGGAATTCTTCAATGATTGTTCTCGATAAATGATGAAATCATTACTAGCCAATATTGGAAATAAATCTCAAATATATCCTGGAATAAAGGATGAGAAATATGGGTCACTCATCCTCCATGTGGACTACTAGATATTATGATATGGATCCACTAGATAGTCACATGTGTATATGATTCGTAATTTGAAATTTATTTAAATATTTGCTCACTGTATGAGCATGATTTCAGATTTAATGATAAAGTTAGTAAATGTATATCCCAATACTTGAATAAATCCTCAAGGATTGAGTATGCGATACAAGTGGGATATTATATGGCAAATTATTTAAAGTCCTCAAATAAATTGCCGATATCGAGAATAGAATGCAAACGGTCTAAATTCTCATATTAAGGCTGAATGATGAGAACATATATGATTAAAATCATACCAACTGTATGAGTTTTGGTGTTCTAAATTTTCTCAAAGATGAGGGGAGTATTAAAGGTTGAAAATGATATGTGAAATGCATCATGTTATATCCTCACAATTAAAATATGAACTTGAAGTTCAAAGATGCATAAAAGATGCTATGAACAATCACATATATCGCTTAAGATGCTTTGATAAGTTAGCACGCTAAGCGTTGATATTATGAGATTTCCCAAACATATATATCAAAGCAAATTATAAAAGATGGTCTTAATAACGGAGGCATATGCTCTTGAAGAGTATATAGACATAACTATATTGTGTAATCCTACAAGAGGATTGATAATGAGATATCTCGATAAGTTATGTCGATATGGGGAAAGAAATGAAATTGAAAAGTGTCGACCACGATATGAAAATGTAGCGCTACATATGATCAATGATAATGAAAATATTGAGATATATTGAAGATGATAACTGGTGAATGTGAAATCCTTGATTTATGAGATGATGAGATGATGATGACTGATTGTTAAGTTTAAAGATAAGCATGGTGGTCATTATATGTTGCATGCTCATGAAAGTTAAATTACCGATCGTGTATGTAGTACCGAAAAGAAAATTAAAGGATCGGGTGAGCTAAGCTCGTGTTTATAAGTACCCTAAAGGGGGAGCTAAGCCCCTGGGAATGAAATAACCTATTAAGTGAGTATTAAATGTTAAATGATATATTTTAAGTGTTAGTTAGTTATGAAGGTTTACTTATATGTTTACATGTTTTTACGATGAATTTATATGTTTTAAAATTGTGTATTTGGAGACATGTGTTCATGGTGAATGTTTTGTAGTTGTGTAAGAAAATTGATGCACTCTAAATGAACGAAGAGTATAAAACCAATGTATATGATACTCATACAAATGTATGAAAGATTTTGAAATGCTTATAAAGATACTTGTATAAAATACGCATTGCACTCTTTTTCCCTCGATCGAGGTTTTATCCCATTGGGTTTTCCTAGCAAGGTTTTTAATGAGGCAACTTTAAAGGCGTATTCACATGAATAATGTACTTTTTCCTTCATTAGGGTTTTCCCAACCGGGTTTTTCCTAATAAGGTTTTAACGAGGCATATTCATGGTATATTGAGAACGATAGGAGAAATTGATACGTTGTATCTATTGGATCAAGTTATAATGGAGCTAATGCTTTAGATCCAAACGATGATGATATTGAAATCATTTACCGAAGTAAAGATATCGCTTCTCAAGATATGCAATCAAACTGAGCAAATTGTCAGACTCTTTTCCTTCGATCAAATTTTTCCCACCGGGTTTTCTTGACAAGGTTTTAACGAGCAAAGACATGAATACTCCTATATTGGAAGACATCGTGGGAGCAATGTTTTGATGAAGCGATATAACCACTCCAAGCTATCCCGCATCGGTTTGGAAGTTTTTTTCCCACGGGTTTTTCTCCAAACAAGTCAGGAAGACATTTGTATTAATAGTCATTCAAGGGAGTGTTATGAATAATTGAGAATAATTTGGTGGTTATGAATTATGAGGAATAATTTGGTGGAGGAATAATTTGGTAAAAGATGTAATTATTATATGTGAATGACTATTATACCCTTGATGAAATTATGTAATTACGGTTGTACCATTCGAAGTTTTCCTATAAATAGGGCTTCAGTTATTAATGAAATTCATTCCTGAGAATTCCTTAGAATTCATTCTCTCTAAATTCTCTCTATTGTTTCTATACTTTTATAACATCAAAGAAATAAATGAATAGGACTTACTTATAAACTAAAGAGTCATATCCTATCTTGCTGAGGAGTTTATGATGTTGAATGACACTTCCCACATTCGCTTTGTAGGATAAGGTGTCATTGCATCTCTTCCAATGCGGTATTGATCCCTGGCAATCAAAATGAAAGATTACCAATTAATTAGTGTTGGTTTAGTAAGTGCTTCTATGCTTTTTTGTTTGAATGAGCGGTTGAAAATTGAGTAGTACATGGGTAGCGAAGAAATGGGAAATACGGAGTGTTTACAAGAGTTTCTCTTTCAACATAACTTGCCAAACAAGCCCCCAATTTTAAGTATTATTGTACCTATAGTACCTTTTTAATATGAAGAGCTTCTTGAACGGTCGGATCATTTGCCCATGCATAAGATGTTGCATAAGCTTGAGTCTGCAAAAAGGGAGATCACAACTTGAAACACTACCCTTTCTACTTCACAACAATATGATCTACATATAAGTAGGAGTCATGCTAGGTGTACAACCCTCTAATAGGGGGTGAATCCTACCAGTAAAAGGAGGGTAAAATGGTATTTTCTTCACCCTATGTTAGAGAGCTGTAAATCAAATTGTACAAATTTGTTGAACGCCTAGCATTATTCTATAAATAGAGAACGAAATTACACGACATTCTAGTCCATCTCTTCTGGATGGGAGAAAGATGTGGTCGTCTGAATCATCTATCGTAAGGGCTTCATCCCGTCCGAAATCATATGGTTTTGGTGCTATTAGTTTACATTTTGGCTCCAAAATCTGTGCTTCGTTCACATTCTTTAGACAACTGCAGATTTGATAATTTAGCCAACATTTATGCTGGAAACTTATTATAATGAAACAAAATAAGTTCGAGAGGTCACCCCGTCGATTCGTTCAAGATCATAAAGACATTGAAAATTCTTAGGATCAGGTTCGTAATATTTCCCATCACAGCTTATTTTTGCGGCCTGAAATTGTATCATGTTCTTTTATCATTAAAAGACAACATTTTATCTACAGACATAAATCAGTAATATTTTGAAGGTGTGTCATTCTTTGTATCATCAAAATGATTGAGTTGAGAAGATTGCTACCTCGAAATATTCATCCGCAATAAGACCCATCCGATGAGCATATGGAATTCGTTCATTATACTCCATGTTTGGATCAGCCATTGCATTCCCAATAATGTATCCCTGCTCATTTTCGAAAGTACTCTCTCGTTACATACAATGAGGCAAAATATAAATATACATATTTGCATAGTTATCATCTAAACTGTGGAATACTTGGAGTGAGATTCTGGGCAGTATGCCTGCTTCATTGCCTGTATTAACAGCATGGCATCAGCATTCAATAGTCAAGAGTGCTTACTATTGGTCATATTAAGAGTAGTATTAATTTTTCCACGTATGTATATGTGTGCACGTACCTTGTGATATTTCCAATGCAAGCATAGGAACAAGTTTGCCTCCATAAGAGTCACCAGCAATATATAAGCGATTTTTCATAAACATGGGGTGATTCAGCAACCACTGAATATTCAATATCTATTATCAGCACGACTACATCAAAAAACATGTCAGCGATAACATGACTACTCTCGAATCCAACTTTATAGTGGGTTTATAACCGCATTTGAGTACCTTGCCTTTGCATAGTATTTTTAAGTGGATATTCAACTCATCGCAATTTAATTGTAAGGGGCGGGAAACCGGGCGCGGGGTGTGGGTGGTTTCGTAAGAACTTAACTTACATTCAATCTCTACCTTACAAAAAGTGGAACTTATAATCCAAAATACAAATTATATACCTTTCTAAGGAAAGTGTAATTGTCTTTTGTTGCTTGGGTATCAGAAGAAGAATAGCCTTTCGTTGTGTTTGCATACGAAAATCCAGTACCAACGGGCCAATCTACGAATATAATATTGGCAACCTGCATATCATATGAGTAAATTGTTGCAATGCTAAATGCCAAGATACATGCATGATCACTTTAAACATGGTGCAAAATGTTTTTGACCTTGGTCCATGAATATGGATTTAGGATAATTGATGGTAAGCTTCCATCAAAATTTGCAACATCAAAAGCCAATGGACCTGCAAACGAGCACACGGAATTGGCATCGAATATTAAAATATTAGATGAAAAGTTAAATAAAAAGTTGCAATAATGCTATTTGTACTGACATCATTACCAAAAGGTTTATTGTTGTGGTATGTCATTGATCATAACAACGAATTTTACGTATTTGATTGTTAAATAGTCAAAAAATTTTCTTGGATTAGCGTACCCACGTTTGTACATCAAATAAATAAGAAATAAATGATGAATCATATAAAACCCACACTGTTATGAATAATTGAGAATAATTTGGTGGTTATGAATTATGAGGAATAATTTGGTGGAGGAATAATTTGGTAAAAGATGTAATTATTATATGTGAATGACTATTATACCCTTGATGAAATTATGTAATTACGATTGTGCCATTCAGTTTTCCTATAAATAGAACTTCAGCTTATTAATGAAATTTATTCCCGAGAATTCCTTGTAATTCATTCTCTCTAAATTCTCTCTATTGTTTATTCTTTTATAACACGTTATCACGTAGCCTCTGTACCATTTGAGTAATATGAAGGAGTATCTTTACGATTGCTGATGATGACGAACCTCTGCACTTAAACCTTAATATTAGTCAGATTAATTGTCTCTAAAACTATGCTCACACAATTCTCTGGATCAAGATTCTCTCCTCTCAAAATCATCTTCATTTGAGAGATCTCCATTATTCTTCTTCCTCTTCTCTCACTATCTCGCTTCTCTTCTTCAAAGACGCAACATTCATAACTTTTCTCTCATCTCTAGTGTTTAATTATAGTTTAATAATATTATATTTTGGCTTAATGATGATTATTGCATTATGGGCAATTCAAGAATTAGCAAATGGACGAAATACTCATGTTCAATTGCTTCACAAAGAAAGCGGAAAAAGGTATATATATATATTATATTACTTTATAATATAATAATATATTAAACTATAATATTCGTTTTCTCGAGATAGAAGGAGCATACGTTATCAAAATCAAATTTTCTCGACTCCATTATACTCGATTTAACGAGGGCTTCGATTTGACACCAATATTAATAGGGTAATAACTCGTTGTTTGAAATATGTTATTATCAAACTTTCAAAATTTACAAATTAGTACACCAACTTTTGAAATGTTACAAAATAGTCATTAAATATTTTGATATTTATAAATGGAAGTGAAAAGGAGACGATTTTCCAATCGTATAATATTGATAGAATATGTTTGATAATTTAACCATTATGATTGGAATAGACAATTTTACCCTTATGACCTGTAAAAGGAAGGACCGACCTAATTTTGGCGACAATAAACAAAAATGGATAGAATATTCTAAGAAATTCTAAATCCATTAATTACGACCAAGTCCATTTGAGTTAATAGATCGAAATATTAATGTAACTCTCAAGAGTTCAATTACATAATGTACTTATTCTAGAAGGATAAGTGTGCTCTTGTAGAAGTAATGAGTATTTGTTCTAGAAGAACAAATCTGCTCCCGTAGAAGCGATTCAATATTTAATTCTCGCACTTTATTTACTTTGCAATTTAATTAATGCAATACCTCCTACTTGATGATGGGTTCAACCGTCACTAAACGGAAGGTTTTATATATTTACGACTTTATATGCTAAGTGATGGGTAATACCTTCTACTTTAGCGAGATCCTACTCTGAAGAAGTAGTTAAATATTATGCAATTTAATTCTTGCTATTTAAATTCGTAAATTTATATTTATTGCAATAATTCATAAGGTAGGTTCGACCACCTATTGGAGGAAATTTAATTTCTACAATTTAAATTTATGCACTTTATAGTTTGAGTATATTTCCAATGTGGTGGGTAATACCACACGATTGGTGTGCATATTTTCAATGTGGTGGGTTATACTACACGATTGGTTATAATCTAATCCTACTCCGTAAGAAGTAGTTGATCAAATATTCTAATCATACTCTCAAGTAGTAGACGATGAGAATAAAATTACTTCCATATATATCGAATATTAATGGAGAAAATTGAACAAGTGGTACTTGAAGTCACCATTGGATAAATAGATGAAAATAAAATGCTCAATAGATCCCATGTTGATAAATCAAAGAAAATATATCGCATGGAGAGATTATATGAAGTAATCTCATCGATGATATGAGATTGTATTAATATGAGAATAAAATGCTCTTGAAGAAGCAAAATCACTAGATTTACGTATTTGAATAAAGCCGATATGATATTATTATTACTCCGTAAGAAGTACAAAACAAATTAAGTGGAACATATTGAGAATATCAAAAGATGGCATTAAACACACGAAAATATAGAAATGCAAAAAGAAAATACATACTGAATCCATAAATGAGGGATGCGTCTCGAGAGTATAAATACTCCGTAACTCTGCCACCATCAATATTAGGATTCATAATGAAATATTTAAAGGATCCGAATTTCTTTTTCGCTTGACACCAGTGGTCTGTGACTGACGGACCTGGGCTTCCACAGATTCTTGAACATATGCATGAAATTTGATGAGTAGTTCATCAACAGTACTAGCAGAGATAAGTATTTTTCTCGCTGAATGAGAGATAAACTTATTATTTACACCCTGACCTAGAAACGCTAGTAAGCCATCAAAGAAATTATTAATATTCAATAAACCTATTGGTTTGACATGAAAGTTTCACTGTGCCAACGAGGCTATATTGAATATTTCCTCCAAGTGTTGTAGCGCGCCTGGAAGACAACGAAAGCATCACTATTATTCATCATATACATCATGCGGTTGTGGATGGATTGCGCTAGCCCCAACCTCTTTGGACCCATGGTAGAACTGCTCCAATTCGAGTATTAGATCCAACTAGATGAAAAGGTATTACACTCAAACTCTTATTCCCCATGATGGTGCGCCATTATAAGTCTAGCTAAAAGTTTGTTGTTGGTTCCTCCATATAGTATATTGATTTCTTGTCTCCTAACTCTTTTACAAGTCGGTTTGCCATATCCACATATTGGATATGGCCTACCGCTTTAGATCCACCAAGAATACATACGGTTTTTAATCAAGAGGTAAAGGTGACTTGTATGAGATGATTCTAAAATCTCCATATCCATCTCTACTCCTATCTCTTTTTACACTATACTTTTAATGTATGAACATGAGAGATATATGAATCCTCTATTTAAAGAAAAATTTTCAAACCAATAATTGAGTGCACTATTTACTTTTTGACAAATATGAAAGAGAAAAATGGTAAAAAAATTTTTAAGTGAAAATGACATATATCTGTTGGTTATTGAAAAATAATATATATATACATATATATATCTTAAAATCGAAAAACAATATTTACAATTACAAGAAAAACATTGATCTTCGTTATTACACCGAGCTTCCTTATATTAATATGAGAAAATTATTATACTAAAATTTTCTACTAAATTTACAAAGCAGGATCGTCTAAAGTAAGTTTTTCAAGATCTGTAACGCTGTTTGTTGATCTTTGAATTTGGCCCATAAGGCCATTAGCTCACCTTGCACGTGTCCACTAGGATGTGTCTCAAGAGCCTGTTGAATATCATCCAAAGGCTCCTTACTCAATCCATCTTTAATGAATGCTATTTTATCTTCTCGATTTACTGACAAGTACCCACATTTACATCGAGTGTCACATGTCCATCGAGCACACTTGTAGCATCCTCCTAATCTTTTGCTCTCCGCTTCTTTGAAAAACTACTTTTACCCATACCACCATGTATTTAGAAGGAATTGAAACCTCACCAGATAATCGAACCTTTGCTTCAATCAAGCATTGGATATCTTGTGGGATACCCTTATTCATTAGCATCCTTAATCTTTCCAGCCTACCTCGATAAATCCTTTTTAGGATTTTGATCGGTAGTGATGGATAGTATTTTCGAAGATTTGAGAGCATATGATCCATTAGAATGTATAAACCCTTGTTAGGATGAATTTTGCAATAATTTTGATGATTTATTTATAGAATAATCCGACGTGTATGAAATAAGACTACGATTTTAAATAAATAATATGAAGCGTAAGAGCTACGATTTGAATTAAATAATAGCCGGATATGATGCGTATGAGCCAGAACTCTGTTTGAACAAAGAGTAGACAATAATGTCACCAAAAATGATGGAATATGTCGGAATTGTTTCTATGATAAATCATGTTGAGCACTATCTGATACTAGTGAAATCGATATAAGAATTTCTTGAACTAGAAGTTCAATAATACTCAAGCAAACCGGATTGACCATCCCGGTTTAAATAATTATTGAAATCAATATTTCAAGTGAAGAATTAAAAGAATTCTTCAATGATTGTTCTCGATAAATGATGAAATCATTACTTGCCAATATTGGGAATAAATCCCAAATATATCCGGAATAAAGGATGAGAAATATGGGCCCACTCATCCTCCATGTGGACTACTAGATATTATGATATGGATCCACTAGATAGTCACATGTGTATATGATTCGTAATTTGAAATTTCTGAAATATTTGCTCACCATATGAGCATGATTTTGATTTAATGATAAAGCTAGTAAATGGATATCCCAATACTTGAATAAATCCTCGAAGGATTGAGTATGCATACAAGTGGGATATTATATGGCAAATTATTTAAAGTCCTCAAATAAATTGCCGATATCGAGAATAGAATGCAAACGGTCTAAATTCCCATATTAAGAATTTGAATGGCGAGAACATATATGATTAAAATCATACCAACTGTATGAGTTTTGGTGTTCTAAATTTTCTCAGCATGAGGGGGAGTATTAAAGGTTGAAAATAATATGTGTAATGCATCATGTTATATCCTCGCAATTGAAATACGAACTTGAAGTTCAAAGATGCATGAAAGGCTATGAACAATCACATATATCAACTACGATGCTTTGATAAGTTAGCACGCCAGAAGCGTTGATATTTCCCCAATCATATATATCAAAGCAAATTATAAAAGATGGTCTTAATAACGGAGGCATATGTTTTTGAAAAGTATATAGACATAACTATATTGTGTAATCCTAAAAGATGATTGATAAAGAGATATCTCGATAAGTTATGTCGATATGGGGAAAGAAATGAAATTGAAAAGTGTCGACACGGTATGAAAATGTAGCGCTACATATGATCAATGATAATGAAAATATTGAGATATATTGAAGATGATAAATGGTGAATGTGAAATCCTTAACTTATGAGATGATGAGATGATGATGACTAGTGCCCAAGTTTAAAGATAAGCATGGTAGTCATTATATGTTACATGCTCATGAAAGTTAAATTACCGATCCTGTGTGTAGTACCGAAAAGGAAATTAAAGGATCGGGTGAGCTAAACCCGTGTTTATGAGTACCCTAAAGGGTGAGCTAAGCCCCTGGGAATGAAATAACCTATTAAGTGAGTATTAAATGTTAAATGATATATTTTAAACGTTAGTTAGTTATGAAGGTTTACTTATATGTTCACATGTTTTTCTGATGAATTTATATGCTTTAAATTGTGTGTTTGGAGACATGTGTTCATGGTGAATGTTTTGTAGTTGTGTCTAAAATTGATGCACTCTAAATGAGCGAAGAGTATAAAACCAATGTATATGATACTCATACAAATGTATGAAAGATTTTGAAATGCTTAAAGATATTTGTATAAAATACGCGTTGCACTCTTTTTCCTCGAGGTTTTATCCCATTGGGTTTTCCTAGCAAGGTTTTTAATGAGGCAACTTTAAAGGCGTATTCACATGAATAATGTACTCTTTTTCCTTCATTAGGGTTTTTCCCATTGGGTTTTTCCTAATAAGGTTTTAACGAGGCATATTCATTGTATATTGAAACGATAGGAGAAATTGATACAAAGTGTATCTATTGGATCAAGTTATAATGGAGCTAATGCTTTAGATCCAAACGATGATGATATTGAAATCATTTACCGTAAGTAAAGATATCGATTCTCAAGATATGAAATCAAACGGAGAATGTACTTTTCCTTTCGATCGAAGTTTTTTCCCACTGGGTTTTTCTTGACAAGGTTTTAACGAGCGACATGAATACTCCTATCTGTTGGTAGACATCGAGGAGCAATGTTTTGATGAAGTTCAGATATAACCACTCCAAGCTATCCCGCAATCGGTTTGGAAGTTTTTTCCCATTGGGTTTTTCTCCAAAGCAGTCTAGAAGACATTTGTATTAATAGTCATTCAAGGGGGAGTGTTATGAATAATTGAGAATAATTTGGTGGTTATGAATTATGAGGAATAATTTGGTAAAAGATGTAATTATTATATGTGAATGACTATTATACCCTTGATGAAATTATGTAATTACGATTGTGCCATTCGAAGTTTTCCTATAAATAGGGCTTCAGTTATTAATGAAATTTATTCCTGAGAATTCCTTAGAATTCATTCTCTCTAAATTCTCTCTATTGTTTCTATTCTTTTATAACACACACTAATAAAACTCGTGAGTTTTTTTTTTTCCTCCCTTCATCTGGCTGGTTGGGTGGGGTGGCAATCCCATCATAATTTGTACTATAGTCTGTATCCAGCTTGTATTTTTTAGGTGTCTACAAACTTCCAAAAATGTATTTTTAGGAATAAGAAGAGAGAGACTGACTAGAGTTTGATGGTGAAGATTTAATAGTACAAGTGGATCCTCTGAGATATGTGTGTGTGATTTGTTTGATTAAATTTAATAGATTGTTCTTATTTGAATGATGTTATTTATCTGAACTTGAGATGTATTTCTGGCGGTCCCGTGCCTCCTCCTTTATTATTTTCTTTTACTAGTTTTCACTCCCATGCGTTGCACGGGAGTAAAACCGTGTAAGTTTGCGTGAAATCTAAAAAAAAAAATTGTGTAGATTGATTTTTGTGGTATGAAAAATAATTTTTTATACATTTTAATATAAGTTTTGAAATATTTTTAAAAGTAACTCAATGTAATTTTGTATAAATGAAATAAATCCTCAAAAATATATTGCATTTAGATTTGCAACCTAACTTTAAAAATTTAGGAAAATCTTTTCAGAATCTAAATACAAAATTGTGATTGTCAAATATCGATTATTAATATACTGATTCGATATTTCTTTTTAAAATAATCAAAGATATAAGCACTACAAAAGGGAAAGATCAAAAGTCTGAAAATCTATTACGCCAAAAAAAAAAAAAAAAAAAGGAAGTACCAAATATACAGCTTTGTTTCATTCCTCTACTCATCATTCACTTATTAAACAAACAATAAAAATTAAGTAATGGCACCAATTTAGTCTAGCCTTACTAAAAACCTTTTTTCCCGAAATTAACTACTAAATAATTTTCAAGACTACTTCAAAATTTGGTTGCGCCGGCGGCCTATGTGCAATCATTGAAAAAACCAAAGAATTGCACTACCGCCTCTATCATTTTCTTGTTTCACCGCGATCTCGATTCAATCTCAAAAAAAAAAAAATTATTTTTGATCGAAGGGGTGGTGGTTTAATTGAACAATTAACTATATATAATCTAAATTTATATTTCAATTAAGTGTAATATAGCTCCCGTTCTTTTACAACTTTTAACAAATTTTTACACATTTTATCACATTCACATCAAAAGTCAAACCAATTACATTCACATATTTTTTGGGACCCACTGTACTACATAAATCTTCACCACTCAATCCCACTCATTCTCTCTCTTATTTCACATCAAAACTCATAAATACACATACACTAACACCTTGATAGTTTGACTGGAAATAAACAAACATAAAATAATGACATTTAATCATAAATAAACTATTCATCTACAAAACTATTTTAGCAAATAGATGGTCAAATAAATAAAAGAAATTAATTATTCTACATGTCAAATTGGTAAATGATAAATTGGCAAATATAAAAGATAATCGTAACAAAGAATGCAAAGACTGCTTTGGAAATAAATTTTATGCGCATTCAATTTCTCTAGATTTGAGGAAACAATGAAACATAAACGATTTTAAACAGCTAAAACAAATATAATTGCTATCTTCTTATTTATGGAATAATAATTCCTTTAAAAGATATTTGGCGAACATGTAGCAGCACGATCCACACCAGTTTTCTTTATAAAAAAAAAAAAAAAAGAGAACGACTTGTTCATATGCCATAATTGTCCATTTCTGCACACAACGGACTTTTGACGTCCCATGGCAACACGGATTTTTATTTATTCCGTGCATTCATAATATTATACATATAAAACTACTATTTTATATCAAAAGTAGAATCATATCTATTTTACATATACTACCTTCGTCCCACAAAGATAGGCTTGTATTCAATTTTTGTCGGTCTCAAAATATATGTTACTTTCTATTTTGTTTGCATTTAATTTCTTCTATTTTCCAATTATACTCTTATTTAATATACATTGTTATTAGTTAGCATTATTTAATGCAATGGTATATTTGAAAAATACAACTAAAATTTACTTTTCCAATAATATTAATTATCATTTCTTAAACTATGTGAAAGTCAAACCAAGCCTATCTTTGTGGGACGGAGGTAGTCTTATAGATATATGTTTTATACAATCTATTAAAAACTCTAGCCTAAATTTGAAATATTTCAAGAAAGAAATAGAAACAAAGATGTTTGCAGAGAGAAATGGTGAATGTATAGACATAGAGAAATTTGCAGATAGAGATAGAGATTTTTAGACAAAAATGGTTAGTAATCTTTTGAAAGTATTCTAAGACACAAAAATATTAATATAAATTAAAATTATAAGATTTAAAAATTAATTGATAGAATTGGTAAATGATATAAATTTATTAAAGATGTTATTGAATATCAAATTCAATTTAAATTATGAAATAAGACTTGTTTTGTAACCAACAATTATTTTATTATTTGGTTAAATACAAAATTATTGTTAAAGCAATCAATCAAATGGTAGTTATAATAGTTTAAATTCATGCTTCAATTAAATTAAAACAAAAAAGTTTTGTTGGTTCAAATGGTAAGGATATCATTACTCTGATGATAGGTCATAGGTTCAAATCTCAAAACTACATCAATTTTTAATAAATATACCTGGTTAAAAACCACCATTTCAATAACTAATTATATCCTAAAACCACTAATTGGGTCATAAAACCACTATATAAAAACCGTGCGGTATTCACATCTTCTTTAATATATATATAGATTATTATTTATGGGAAGAGATTCAATTACAATCCAAAAGGCAACCTGCCAAGGTTAGGTAGCATATTGTCAATATGTTAAAATTTAAATAAGGGCAGTTTAGGAAATTTCATTGTATAATTCATTTTCCCAAAAACATTTTTAATTCTTGTGCAATACTAAATTGGACTTATATATTTGGGACGGACTGAGTATATCAAGTACCGTCTACCGATATATATACATTGAATTGAATATACAAATGCCCGAATATTCAAAGAATTAATGACTTACTAGGAACACGAATATTCCATTTTCTTTAGTTGATGACTTATTTAAGAATTAAGACCGAATATTCAGATAATAATTAACGAACTACTGGGAACACGAATATTTCATTTTCTTTAGTTGTTAACTTATGTAAGATTTTGAACACGAATACAAAGATACAAAGAATGACATATCTATTCTTATTAACTTATTTAACATTTAAACCATATATAGGAGAATTAAGCGGAATTTTAATTTTTTTCGTTTTCTTATTACGTTAAATACTAATACTATGGGAAAAAAAAACTTACCCCCGTTTGGCTCCTCTTTAAAAGTGTTTTAAACACTTTTTTCAACTTTTTCCTCTCTCCTAAATCATTCTCTCTCCTCTTTTGCATTAAAAACCTTTAAAAACCATTATAATCTATGAGTATATCTGACACTTTTTTAAAGCCTAATTTTCTTATTTTTTTAAATTTCTTTAAATACCAAGAGAATGTTTTTATTGATATTAAAAACTTACGCGGAGGGGGAGTAACACCAACTTCCTAAGAGCATCTCCAATGGGAGGTGTCCCATGGAGATGTGTGTTTAAGTGAGAGATAGAGAGATATTATTTTAATTGTAGAGGAATAGAAAGATGTGTAGATAAAAAAGAGAGGAAAAATGTAAAAGAGGAGAGAGGTATAAAGATATTCAAAAATAATAATAAAATAGTAATTGAAGATGTGAAGTTGGATGTTTAAATTTAGACATTACATGGGAAATGAGGAAGAAAAAGTGGAGAAAAAGTGAGTAAAATGAGAGAAAAGTGATTAAAAAATTGAAAATTGAAAAATTACGAGGCTCATACAAAATTTATGTGAGTGTATCCCTCTAAAATTAGATTTTTGGAAAGAAATATGGCATTGGAGATGCCCTGAGTAAATTACAAAATAAAGTCATTTAGGCCTCGTTCTATTTGGTGTTAACCAAATTCGCACGTAATTCCGTATACTTCATACTCATTTTCAACCACACACACATTTCTCAAAATAATATTAACCACACATTTTTACACGGAATACCGCGCGGAACAACTAAACCCCCAATCAAACAAGGCCTTAAATGATCTGCACATGGATTCACTTGATAATATAATATAGAAAAGGTTTTGAGTAAAGAATACTTTAAGAAAAATTTAACCCGTAACGTGTGGATTGTGAGGTGACGACGTAGATGAAAGAGATATACGCGCGTCTTTTTGCATATTTTGACATTTTTTTTAAATTTATTAATTCTCTTTTCTATTTCACATCTACATATTTCGTGGGATCTATCTGTATTATATAAATCTCTATAATTTAATTTCACTCATTCTTTCTTCTATATCATATAAAAACAGATAAAAATTTATTTTTATACACGTTCTAACACCCAGAACGGAAAAATAGAAAGAGAAAATGGGAAAAAAGTGAGTGTGTGTACCAATTTCATAAAAGAGGGCGGAGATAGCAGAGCAACCGGGTCCACCAGTTAGCCAAAGCAGAAGTGGATCCTTATCCGGATCCCTTTCGGACTCTGTGAAGTAATAGAATAACTGCACTTCTTCATTTTCTCCCACGCCTATGTATCTAATCATCCAAAACCAAAATCGTCACAACGCTTTTTAATCCAGTTACTGTGGTTAATAATATATAATAATTAAGAAGAAAAAACCGACCCGGTTTCGAGTTTGACAGGAAGAGTACCGGAATAACCCGGAAGAGTCTCGATGTTAAACCCCGATGCTGCAGTGATGGACTGGAGCTGAAGAAGAAGAAGAAGAAGAAGAAGAAAAAGACGCAGAAGAAGAGCGTAAAACTGAAACCAGGTCGTCATAAATCAGAACTGAGATTTGTCCTTTACTCTGCTCAGGATTGAAATTCAATACAGTTGATAGGATGAGAAAAGTTCAAAGAAGTACAAATTGAAGTTGGCAACCTAATGACAGGGACAATGCTATTACGTAATGACCGACGTTAGATGGCAAAAAAGATCATGTAAATGTTTCAACGTATACGATTTCTTAAATCACAAATTTATTGTTTTTCATGAAATGAAAAAATAAAAAATAAAAATAATGGAATTAAATTTTTCATTTTTTTTTGGTTTTTTTTTTTTTGTTGTGTTAATAATATAACTTTTTGTTTAGAACGGCGACAGATCGCGACAAGTAGATGAATAGGTGAACAAACTAACGAATGATCTCCGATCCTACAAAATTGCATGAAGTCAATGCTACGAAATAGTGGGCAAATTTTCCTCTTAAATGTAGTTAATATTGCTCAAATGCCATTTTTACGTTAGTACAAATAAGTTGAAAAACTAAAATTAATTTACTGAAGAAAATAACCGAAATTTTAGAAACAGATCCCCACTACACACACTTAAATTGTGTGTAGGCGCTTTACCCATGCACGCACTTGAATCGATCTGTCTCCTTATAAATGTGCACTAAAAGATCATGTTGTACGATTACTTTTCAATTCTTCTTCTTCTTCTTCTTCTTCTTCTTTTGATGTTAATTTGATTAGGATCATGCTTCAAATTTTATTGGATAACCTCATTATAAGATTACTTTGTACAGCTACTCATAAAATAATATGATGTATCTAATCCTGTAAAGTTATAATACAGAATGATGATGTGTAATTTCACAAAATTGCAACGCATCACTTAGTTGTACAACTAACATAGTCTAGCCTCATTTGTGTTGCTCCTGAATCGCTAATGACATTTATGGATGACAATAAACATTCATTTATTCCTTGTTTTTAATACTTGCAAAATTTGTATCTTTATTAAACTTGTTTCAGAAATTGTATTCCGAAAACACCCATGTTTGAATAAATCGTTATTCAAACCTAAAAAGGAATTGAACATTCATTATTTTGCTAAATTTCTAAATAAAACTAAAGTCATCTAGGAAAACCTGAAACACAATTCTTCTTGCTGAACCTAGCCATTGTGAAGTTGAACTGTTTAAGTTTTAGCTTTGCCCAATCTAGAGCAATTGCGCCACCGTTCAAATCATCCAAAGCTATAAGGGATACAAAGAAAGCCACCGATCAATCATTGCAAAACATTGTTTAGGTTTATATTCAGGAGTAGTATGACCCGCACCCTGCAATAAGTAGACAAACACGCCTTTAAAGAGATTTCTTGTTTTTCTTTTAATCTTTACGACAAGAAAGAGTATAAAACAAACTTTACTTGCCTTTATCGTTGCAAATGTGAGATAAAAGTAATTCTTCTTGTACTTCCTCGTGTATCTACCACATAAAATATAAATGCAATTTTTAGATAAGTTAATCTTTAATACCATCAAATCTATATGTGAGTATACAGCCTCATTCATTTAGTACTACATAGACAGTGAACACTATATATTATTTTTACCGTAGATATCGGAACAACTCTACGGGGTGTATGTGTGTGCATGTTACCAAACAAAAAATTGGAAACTAACCCTGCAACTTGGGCGTCAACATTCCAAGGTCTCCAGTCGTCATCTATGCTTAGATTGAGACTACGAATCCATTTTAAAGTTCCCATGTAAGGTGCCAACATGTCATGATCGCCACTGGAAAGAAAACACGGAACAATTGAAAAATGTCATGCAAAATTAATTATATACTCGTATAGTTTGCTTGCCCTGGTTTAATGTTTGACCATGTCTTGTGAAACAATTGCTGTAAATATCTTAATTGATGGATCAAATAAACTAGAACGGAATTAATTCCCAAAGAAATAAATTAATTGGACTTACTTAAAAACTAAAGAGTCATATCCTTTCTTGCTGAGGAGTTTATGATGTTGAACGACATTTTCTACATTCTCTTCGTACAATAAGCTGACATTGCATCTCATCCAAAGCGGCTTTGATCCCTGTCAATAAGAATAGAAGATTACCAATTAATTAGTGTTGGTTTATTAAGTGCTTAAAGGCATTTTTATTTAAATGAGGGGTTCAAAAGTGAAATAGTACATGAGAATGGAGAAGCAGAAAATGCAGTGTGTTTACAAGAGTTTCTTTTTTGTCGTAACTTGCCAAACAAGCCCGAGTTTCCAATATGATTGTATTTCTAGTACCTTTCTAACATGAAGAGCTTCTTGAACAGTTGGATCATTTGCCCATATAAAAGATGTTGCATAAGTGGCACTCTGCTCAAAAAATAAAAATAATTAATAATTAATAATAATAATAATAATAATAAATTTGAAACCACAACTTGAAACGCTACCCTATATAAGTAGGGGTCATGCTAGCTGTACTACCAATTTGTATAACTAGGGAGTAGAACTCTCTAATAGAGGTTGGACCCCACCAATAAAAATAAATTGGTATTTTCATAACCTCATGTTAGAGAGTCGTATACCTAATTGTACAAATTAATTGTATACCTAATTGTACAAATTAATTGTACGCCTAACATTATTCTATGAATAGAGGATGAAATTACACGACACCCTGGGAGAAAGAGGTGGTCGTTTGAACCATCTGCGATAAGGGCTTCACCCTGTCCGAAATCATATGGTTTTGGTGCTTGAGGTTTACAACGTGGCTCCAAAATCTGTTGCTCGTTCACATTCTTTAGACACTGCAGTGTTTGATCATTTAGCCAACATTTATGCCGGAAACTTATAATAATGAAACAAAATAAGTTCAAAAGGCCACCTCTTTGATTCGTTCAAGATCACAAAGACATTGAAAATTCTTAGGATCAGGTTCGTAATATTTCCCACCACAGCTTATTTTTGCGGCCTGAAATTGTATCATGTTATTATATCATTAAAAGGCAACATTTTAGCTACAGACATAAAATCAGTAATATGTTGAAGGTGTGTCATTCTTTGTATCATCAAAATGATTGAGTTGAGAAGATTGCTACCTCGAAATATTCGTCCGCAATAAGAGCCATCCGGTGAGCAAATGGAATTCGTTCATTGAAATCAATCTTTGGATCACCTAATCCACTCCCAATAATGTATCCCTGTTCGATCATTTTCAAAAGTATACTCTTGTTACATATGATAAGGAAAAATATAAAATAAATATGCATTTTTGCATAGTTATCATATAAACTGTGTATACTTGGAGTGATATTCTGGGCTGCATGCCTGCTTCATTGCCTGCATTAACAGCAGGACATTAACATTCAATAGTCAAGGGCACTTAGTACTGGTCATATCAAGAGTACTGTAAGTTTTTCCATATATATATATACACACATACCTTCTGATATTTCCAATGCAAGCATGGGAACAAGTTTGCCTCCATAAGATTCACCACCAACATAAAAGCGATTTTTCATAAACATGGGGTGATTTAACAACCACTGAATATTCAGTATATATTGTCAGCACGATTACCTCGAAAACATGTCAATGGTAACATGACTACTCTCCAATCCAACTTCATAGTGGGTTTATAAGCACATTTGAGTACCTTGTCTTTGCATAGTATTTTTAAATGGATATTCGACTCTTTGCAATTTAATTTTAAGGGGTGAAAAAAAAATTTTTTTTTTTGGGGGGGGGTTGGTTTGACTTGCTGCCTAAACTCAATTTCCATTCTTTTCAATCTCTACTTACAATCCAAAATACAAATTATATACCTTTCTAAGAAAGGTGTAATTGTCTTTCGCTGTTTTAGTATCAGAACAAGAATAGCCTTTCGTTGTGTTTGCATACGAAAATCCAGTACCAACGGGCGAATCTATGAATATAATATTGGCAACCTGCAAATCATATGACTAAATTAGTGCAATGCTAAATGTCAAGATACATAGATGATCACTTTAGACATGGTGCGAAATGTTTTTGACCTTGGTCCATGAATTTGGATTAAGGATAATCGGTGGTAAGCTTCCATCAAAATTTGCAAAATCAAAAGCCAATGGACCTGCAGACAAGAACACAAAATTTGGCATTGAATATCACTATATTAAAATCTTAGAAGAAAAGTTAAATAAGTAGTTAAAGTAATGCTATTTGTGCTAGCGTGATTATCAAAAGGTAAGTCGTTTTTCGTGATAGTAATAATATTGAGACAACTAATTAACATTAACATTATCAAAGTATGAAAAACCTCAAATTTTAGTGGGGGTCAAGGATCCCATTTGCCTGCACGTGTATCTGTCACCAAGGAGCTGAAGGAATAGAGCTACCGTTTTCTTCTCTCGCAACTTGTGAGAAATAACACAAATTTTACCTATTTGATTGTTAAACAGTCAAATTTTTAGCAACGTGAGAGGAACAATAAAAAATATACAACCAGGTGTACAACCCCTAATAAAAGGGTTGAACCCCACCAATACAGGGGTAAAAATGATGTTTTTCATTTCCCTCCATTAGAAGGTTGTACACTTAATTGTACATTTTTTGTTGTTTGTCTAACATTATCCCAAATTTTTATCTTGAGATTATGGTACCAATGTTTCATGCAATTTAACGTATTTGGCGTCCAAGATTTTTCACGCTTTAAAGATTTCTATTTAGAGATACTACAGTGTTGTGGCTTCATCCATTTTAATTATTAATTAATTAATTAAGTTGAGATTTTCATAAAATCAACAAATTTTTTACCCTCGAAAATCAAAATGTTCGAATTTTCTCATAACTAGTGAACACGAATTACATGGAGTTTTAGTTTTTGTTTCATTTTTTTAATCACTTGGTCCCGATTATATGGTCTATTTTTCATTTTCGAGATGGGGCAATTATATTCACACCACACACCTTTTTATAGATATACCACTTTTCAATTGCACCTTATTATTTTAGTTATATTTTTAACTTTTTCCTTTGCAATCTTAAACTTAATGTTTTATGAATTGACACATTTAATCTTAATTAGAGTTTGTTTTCAAATATTGCGTTAACTTGCTTTGAATTAGATAACAAATATTCATTTAAAGTGTTGTGTATATTATTTGTCTTCACTTATTCTGCAATTATGAAGGTCAAAAAAACATTTATATGATATTTTAATGAATTTAAAGAAATAATATATACAATCTAGTAGAAGGTTAATGAAAATATAGGGCCAAAAAAGTTGGAGAGTTAATCATAATTGTACCAACGATTGAGGACAAAGAATATAATTAGAAAGTGGTGTAAAAATTAAAAAAAATGTGGCATGAATATAGTTGCCCACGATTTCCATTTATTTGGTTCACTTTTATATTCATTTACAACTATACCCCAATTTTTTATATTTTTCAATACTACTTTTAACACACATTACTAATTAAATGAGGGTATTCTAGAAAGTTTGTTTACACAATTATCATTTTCCATGCTATTCTTAATCCCTGTGAAAAAACAAAGTAGAGAATATAATTGGGACGAATGGAGTATTAAGTTAAATTTTTTTTTTTTTTTTTTTTGTTTGCCAGTAGTATTAAGTTAAATATTAATGCTACTTATCTTATATTGTTATACCTTTTAATTTAAGGTTTTTGAGATTGGTGAGTATCTACTATTAGAGTCTAGACATAAAGGACAATCAGCAATGAGCCGGTGCCATCGATCGCACCCTACTTACGGTGCCCCGTACAATCTCTATTTTGAAATCCGAGACCAGATCTAAAATCAGCATGATGAAGGGGAGCTCCAGCAATTTGGAAAATTTTCAGGTGATACCACTAGTTCTCCATCAACTTGGAGAACACAGCGTGCTCCCTTAATGGCAAGAACAAGAGCCAAATCTCACCATTAAGGCCTTGTTCTATACACAATAACTTTCAACAATATAAATTTACTTTTTTCTTTCTCATCATTTTCAACCACTCAAACATTGATTTGATTATTCTGTTTATATTTGTTAATATATTTTCTTCAATTCTCAACCACACACACGACACAAAATTCGAGTAAACTATAGTCACTTTGAAAAGAACAAGGCCTAAACTAGTTCTCGCCATTAATGGAGAACCAGATCTAGTTCTCCATGTAGAGAACCACCGGATATGGTTCTCAAGTCTCCACAAGAAGACCCAAGTTCACTGGAATCTTTTGTTTGGAATGGAGTTTTGCCCGGAAAATTAAAATCCTGAAGAATGAGTGGCATTTTGGTCAGAAATGCAGAGTTTGGTTAGTCGCAAATGCGTGGACGATCAAAAATTGAAGGTTTGACTAGAGTTGAATTTTGTCGAAGAAGATGACCGAAACAAGAAAGAAGAAAATGTAGTAAGGCGAAAATGCAAGAAAGGCATTTTAGTCATGTCCATTTTTTATTGCTATTTTTCCTAAGTGAAACTTTTGCTGACTTTCATGCCGTTAAAACCTTAATTATTGTTATTGATACTATTGCCTCAAAAATTAAAATAAAATAAAATAAAAAGGAAATTGATAAGGTCGATTTTTTTTTTTTTTTATCGTGACTCTTTTCTCTCTTCATTCATTTTTCTACTTATTTTTCCGTCATCCATTCCAAACTCTTCTTCCTTAGTGTTTCATCAATTTTTTAAAAGAAATATTAGCAAGAAAATCACAAAATAATTATATAAATACGAGATCGCTATGATGCTTAGCATCGGGTACCCATGTCAAGTATAGGTGCGTATTCGAGTGTCAGATCTTTCATTCTAAAAAGTTACGGATATGATGACACGGCAAAAAAGTGTCCAAATTTTAGAAACAAGGTACACGAATTCATCTCATGAACTTAAAATTGACTTTCGAAATGTATATTTGGTAGTTTTGTGTGCATTCTTGGGTCATACAAAGCTCGTTCTCTTAATTTGAATGATATAAAGGATTTTCTTTTGCTTTAAAGGATCCGAAAAAGTTCTCATACCCTTATCTCATACTCGAGTGTCCGACACGGGTATTTCTTCAAAAGTGAAGAGTCGGAGCAACATAGCTAGATTGTCATGTTAATTTTATATTTGCAAGACTAGCAACATTATTAAAAAAAAATTAATGTACAGGGACAAAAATACCCCTAACACACCCACCCACAACCCTTGACCCACCCCACCCCACCCTTCTGGTTCTCCATGAGAGCTAGAAACTCCACAATGATGTTTCTGGTTCTCTAAGAGAACCTCGTTGGAGTACCTTATCTGGTTCAGCATCTCTAGTTTGCTGGAGATCAAGAAGAAAGAGTAGGAATTGCCAGGAAAAATCATGCAAAAGATGAATGGAGTTTTGGCCGATCGAAAATGGCATGGAGGATTGGAAACTCAAAGTTTGCCCGAAGAGAAGATTGAAGTTCACTGGAGATGAAGACCGGGGTTGGAAAAGATGACCCGAAAAGAAAAGAATGAAATGGAGTGGATGGAAAAATGAATTATTCAAGGGTATTTTGGTCGTACTCTATTTTTTCCTGCTAGTGTTGCAAAATCAAATTTTCTTTGACTTTATTATGCTATTGATATAAAATTTAATTGGTATAACTCAATTATGATATCGTTATAGATCAATTATGCCGATTCATATAGATTTTT
Organism: Jasminum sambac; assembly: GCA_018223645.1. NCBI lineage: Eukaryota > Viridiplantae > Streptophyta > Magnoliopsida > Lamiales > Oleaceae > Jasminum > Jasminum sambac. Next base: position 21,432,095 of record CP073648.1, on the reverse strand, counting down.
GGTAAAAGACTGAGATCTATTAGATATATAATATAACAATAGAAGTATTTGGCTTATGTTTTCATGCCTACGCGTTTTGCTCCATTTATTTATTATTATTTACTTTTTTACATTATTAGATTAGATTATTAGATATTAGATCTACATTAAGATATCATATCTACTAGTATCACGCCCGTGCGATGCACGGAAACAATTAAATTTATGTACGATAAATAATTAAAATAAAATTATAAATATGAATGTTGAATTACATAATTGATGTAATTTATGCATAGGAGATTACATAATTGTAAAAAATTATTAAAATCTATAATATTGTATATTATAGTCAATGCAAAAATTGTGGAGTAAATTCACAATTGTAAATTATAAAAATTCACGTGTATCGCATAATTAAGAAGTTTATCAAAACGTGTAACTTTAATTCTAATTACCGTGCCTAGCATTGCATAACAATACTCATGAAGATTAATTAATTGTAAATGAACCATTAGGAATGAATATATAAAAATTCTTTGATTATCAAAACGTGTCTTTCTCGTTGGTACATATTAAATTTATATTGAACACCTTTTTTCATTCTAAAATGGACATTACGCACTCTAAATTTTATGATTTTACGTGTTCTTTTAGTGATTAACTGTAATTACTACTTAATTTTAACTATATTATATAAGAAGTATTATGCTTAATTTTATGTAACTTAAATTTATAGTAACACCGACAATTTTCCTCATCTACATAATTCATTTAATTTCTTTTCATTTACATAAACTGTACGTTAATTGTAGAATGAAAAACTTTTTATTTGTAATTTTATATACTTAGAAAAGGTAAAAACTATGCAATACAAAATTCAGTTAGCGAGCATATCACATCAGTTGCACTAAAAATAAAAAATATCATTTAATTTTTTTAATTAGAAATAGTATGTCACGTTGGCACTGCCAATAGGGAGTTCACCAAATGTGACACTTCAAGTATAATAATATAAGGATTAATAAATTACTATTTTACGTAAAAATAAAGAAATTATTCTACATAAATCTAGTTTTAATTTTAACCAGTCACTATTTGATTTTAAAAAAGAAAAAAGTAAAACAATTTTCCTCATTCTCAATTTGTTATTTTATAATTTTTTTGGCCTGAGGGCATAACATTTTAATTTCATTGGTAAGATAAATAAATTTTTAATAAGGTTTCTATCTCAAAGGATGGGAGGAAACAATTTTTTTAAAAAAATCAGATTTATAGATAAATTTGAAATTTGAATAACTTAGGCCTTGTTAATTTTAGAATTACGCATAGATTATGTAGTTGAAAATGAAAGATAGTGTATTAAAAAAAATTAATTATATGTATGGCTAAAAATGAGGGGAGAGATAAATTTTTGAATTTTATGGTGAATCAAACAATAGGGGATGAAGCCAGGATTTCCTAATGGACCGAGTTGAAATTTAAGTGGGTGGAGTGCACTTTCTCGGGGTTTGGGGCAGCGCCCCCGAAATTTTTTTTTCCTATAAAGTTTATTCACAAAATATTATTGAAAATCACGATATGCTAAAATGATTTTGTAAAATAAAAGCAAAGTTATATGAAATAACGATTTGATTTGATTGCTTTGGTATATGATAATTTTGATTGATTTGATTTAAGAAATTAGTTTTTGTTTCGTATACAGCATTGTTGAAAGTGAAAAAAAAAAAAAGGACTAGCTAAATCGAGCTGAATAGAGAAAATTGTTGTGTCATATTACTTATCAAAATCATAAATTAATTGAGTTTTAAATCTTAAATAAAAATTATTTAAATCTAATTTCTACTTGAAGACTTAAAGATTTTTGAAAATATAAAATTAATATAAAAATAATTTTTAAAAATGAAAGATACCTTATAAAGTGTGAATTGTTTAAAAGTAGAAAACTTGAAATGCCATAAAAATGTCAAAAGAAAGGCCAAAGTACAAGCATCCAAAAGTAGAAAAGCCATGAAAATGCCAAAAAAGAAGCTAAAGGAACAGCATAAAGACTCAAACTCACGTGCATAAGGTGTAAATGCAGGGAGCTCACCAACTGAGCTAGAGCTCGGTCCAGCTCACTAATAGCTTCGTTAGTGCAAACAATGCTAGGTGTGTGTTAACGTATAAATTGAAAAATATTTTTATGAATAGGAATAGAGAGAATTAATGGAGTTGAATGGTGGAGATTAAAAAATACAATTGATATGTGAATGTGATTTATTTGATCAAATTTAAATTTAAAAAAAAGAATTAAAAATGATATGCCAACAAGCTTTCATACCAAGATAGTACAAAATCACGTGCCCCGCGTGCACTTTAACTAGTGCAAATGACAATTACAGATTAATATACTGAGCTACAAATAATAAATTTAATTATAAAATATCATCGAGAGGGAGAGAGAAAGAGAGAGTACCGATTTCGTAAACGAGGGTGGAGAGACCAGAGCAACCGGGGCCTCCGCTGATCCAAAACAGAAGCGGATCCTTATCCGGATCCCTCTCGGACTGGACGAAGTAATAGAATAACTGCACTTCTTCATTTTCTCCCACACCGATGTATCTAATCGTCCAAAATCAAAATTCAAAATTATCACAACGGCGTTTTATTTAATCTAAAGTATTCCAGAAATTGTTGAAGAAGAAAAACCCGACCGACCCGGTTTCGAGTTTGACAGGCAGAGTACCCGAATAGCCCGGAAGAGTCTCGATTTTGAATTGCGATGCTGCAGCGACGGAGTGGAGAAGAAGAAGAAGAAGAAGAATGGCGTAAAACTGAAACCAGTTCGTCATAATTAGAACAACAGAGAATAGAATTTGTCCTTTGGTGTGTTTCCAGTAAGCGCAAGAGTGAAATTAATACAGTTGGTAAGATTGTTGGGAAGAGAAACAGATACTCAAGTGACGGACTTGTGCATTAAATAATTTATTTTGAATGAAAAAGTTCAAAGTTCAAATTCAAGTACGCGAATTAATGCCAGGGTCGCGTAACGACAGACGTTAGCTGGCTAAACAGATCTTGTAAGGGTGTGATTGGTTGAATTTCATTTTGAATGGAAAATGTCAAGAAATTCAATTCCATATTTATTATTTAATGCACAAAATTTCACTCAGTTTTCATGGAAAATAAATTTCACCTCCATATAATAAGGCTTTGTTCTCCCCACGATTTTTTTTCACTAATTCCGACTAATTTTTATTAACTTTTTCTCTCTCATCATTTTCGACTATCCATTTCATTATTTTATATTTTAATATATTTTTTTCAATTTTCAACCACACATCCAATACGCAATTCGAGAAAATCAACAAAACACTCTAAAGAAGTAAAAGAACAAGGCCTAAAGTGAGAAACCAATTCTTTTCTACCTTACCCAATCAAACACACCTAAGGGGCGTTTTGTCTACTGTTTTAGGGCCGTTTTGTATATTCACAAATGTTAAAAATGCGTTTTATTTATTATTTTGGAAAATACATTTTCAAATCCGGTTTTCAAAATTTATATAAAACCACGAAAATGTCTTTTTAACTTTTTCAGCATTTTCTATGTTAAATGTCGAAGATAAGGAAACGATTTTCGAATTTAAACTTTACATTTAATACATTTGAGTCCCAAATTTTATTTTTTGTACATTTCAATCCCGACCACCACCAATCACCGCTAGAACAATTAAACCACCAGATCTGCTGGTACTCCACTTGAGAACCACCTGCGACCATCTGCGAAGGTGGAGAACCACCTTTGCAGGTGGTTATCAGTCGCCGGCGACTGCAAGAGAGAAAATGAAGGGATGGGGTGGGGGTTTGTGAAGATAAGGGCTTGGTTGAAAATTTTAAAAAGTTTTAGGGTTTTTTTGTAATTTTAACTATACAAATTGTATTTTTTAAAAAGTATAATCCAAACACGTGTTTTATTTTCTCTTCTCAAAAATAATTTTTCAAAACACATACCAAGGACATTTTTAATTTTCTCAAAACAATAATAAAAAACAGAAAACACCAAAGCATGTTCAAAAATGAAAATAGAAAATACAAGACAAACAGAACATCTCCTAAATGTTTCAAATTTATCAAAAGAAAGTTTACTCTCGCTAGTTTGATAGGGGGAGAAAACAAAATCACCAAAAATAATTCAATGTACGGTTACATTTCCGTAAAACCCAAATTTATTATTTTCCATGGAAAAAAATAAGAGGAATTGAATTTACTTTTTTTGCTTTGGTCATGTGAATAATACTATAACTTTTTGTTTCCTTGGAAATTTCTACTAAGAACTTCGATAAATCGCGACGAGTAGATGAATAGGTGAACAAACTATAATGGATAATGTCTGGTCCTAAAACACCGCATGAAGTCAATGCTGCGAAATGCAATGGAAAGTTTGCCCTATTTCGTCGCTCGATAAGCTTATAAGAACATTTCTTTATCTATTTTACCACAAATAAAGAATGTTACGTGGAAAAACTCATTTTGGATTGGAAAAAATTAAAGAGAGGCTATAATTGGGCCATCTTTTATATTTTCCACCATTTATTTGCCTCCCCTATTTTCGACTTTTCCTATACATTTTCCCCCGAACATTAATTATGTGCATCTGCAATGGCTTGGTGTCAAATTGCACTATAATAGTGTCAACACTACTATAGATATAAAAAATTTATTACATAAAACACATTTTCGAAAAAAATTTTAGGATTTGTAAAGAAAATTAGAAAACAACATTTTAACATTATCAACGCTTTCTATATTAAATATTAAAAATAAGGAAAAAGCGTTTTCAGATTTTAAACTTAACATCAATTACATTTAAGTTTCAGCGCTTTCTTATACACTTCAGTCCTCGATCACAGTATACCACCGCCAACCACCATTGGCTGCTACTAAATTAAGCTGAAAAGTTAAAATCGAGTGGTTAAATCACCGGATCTGATAGTTCGACCACTAGCAGGTGATCGAACCAGGTGGTCCACGACCACCAGTAAGTGGGTTTAAGCCACTGCGTAGGTAGTTAAACCACCAGCAAGTAGTTGCACCAAACGTGGTCGACAATGGGGAAGATGAGATGGGGTGGGATTTGGGGTGGGTGGAAAGTTGAAGATTGGGTCCTTTTTGAATAAAGTGAAAGGTTTACTTTTTATTTTCTCTTTTCAAAAATAATTTTTGAAAGTAACAAAACGAAAAGCATTTTCAATTTTCTCAAAACAAAAACGGAAAATAGAAAACACTAAAATGTTTTTGAAAATAAAAGCACAAAACAAATAGAACGATGCCCAATATTTTTCTTTAGTATCATTAATGTGATTACTTTTCACATTTTTAAATTTCTTCTTCCATCATTTGACAGTAGTTTTAGCAAATATTTGAAATAGCCTATCTTTAAAATTCATGTTCTTCTATTTAGGTGAAAGTCATTTATCAATATTAACCACACATATAACTAATCACTCTCTACACGTCTTCTATGATCCATCGCTATCAAACCTTCCCTATTCCCTGGTTCCATTCTACCACCTATATGTTAGCATAGTAAAATGCTCCACACGTGGACAAATGTCCAACACCTACCCCCTCTCCCCACCATAATAAAAAAAAAAAAAAAGAAAAGAAAAAATACATGTCGGACATCCACCTACATATAGACATAATTTTTTTACTAAAATGTCTAATTACAAATACCTAATACCAAAAATATCACAAAATAATATTAATGACCAAATTATTTAATTTTAATATATTTGGAATATAATACCCTCATTGTCTGCTCTCATCTCATTAATTATAGTTCATGTCTTGTCACTATCAACACAGTAAATATTTGTATTTTTTGTTTTCCAAAAACTTAGTTTATCCTCTCCAATTGTACTAGATGTATAGTTGAACTATCTAATAATTATCATCGAGACATTTCACATATCGAATATATGGACTATCTAAATGTTATATTCTCAATATACAAATCTAATACTTTGCAATTCTCAACAGTCTTCATCTAGACAAGTATAATCTTATTGATGGTTGATAGGTGCTTTAAAAGCACCTTAATAACTTTCTAATATCGCTCGTTATTGCTTGTTATTTGTTCTAGAAGTTTGCTCTTATGTTTCTTTGTTAAATTTTATGTTTAGGGTCGAGTTGGAGCTTTTTTTTTTTAATAAAAGGCTTTTTCATTCAATCAAATTGGTAAAATACAACGAAAACCACAGATTCAATACCGCTAAAAACCAAAGGTAGATTGAAGCCTCTAAAACAAAGTGACCGGAAAAACTCATACCTCCGGAGCTACAACGTTGACGCCTAAAGGTAGATTGAAGCCGCCGTGACTCGAACCAAAGGACCAATTCAAAGCACACGAACAAACAACACCGTAACAAGATGGTGAAAAGCCAAGCGCCGCACCAAAACGACGAAATCACAAAAAGACAAAGAAAAGCTTAAATCGCTGTGGATATACCACTTCTTGAAAAAACTATACACAAAGGAGAGAGGGGGTGATTTAAGGCCAAAAAAGCCAAAAAATCACCCCTATAGCGCAAGGAAAAGAAATGCAAGGGAGAACAGAGGAGAGAAGGGAGAGCTTCTGATGTTTTAGAGAGAGAGAGAGAGGTCAATATTCTATGGGGTCGAGTTGGAGCTTAAACGGATGAAAATGAGTCAAAAAGATCAAGAAAAATTGAAAGAAGTGGAACTGGGGTGGAAAGAGCAAAGAAACGAAGTTTGAGAATTCGTTTGATTAAAAGGAATGAATTTTTCATAAAGATACAAGTTGAATTGCGAAGTCACTATTTCTTGAGGAATTGTAGTCCTCTGAATAGAGTTTCCAATCCAATTTGAGTCGGCTCAGTCAGACATCGGAATAAAAAGTTATGGTCGAAATACTAAAGAGCGTTGTGTGCAGAGAGTGAGTTACGGCCGTAACTCCAATAGTTATGGCCATAACCCCCAAAACCCCAAATTTTTTATTAGACTTCTATGTTTGGTTAGTTTTTGGGGCTTCTTGTACATGAAATTTGGATCTATTGAAAGGCCTAATTGAACCTATAAATAGAGTAAGCCACACAATTGAGGGAGTTTCATATATCAATCATTAGAGAGAAACAAATGGAGAATTAAAGAAAAGAGATCCATTATTCAAGCTACAATGGAAGATTAAAATGAAGAACTTGAAGATCTCAACATAAAGATGATCAACTAATCTCCCTCTACCTAGTTTCGGGGATGTTGATGTCTAAACTGGTGTTTTCTATAACTTAGCACTTGTTTTCATTTTATCAAACGATTGTTGGATTATTTTGATGTTATTGATATGTGACAATAGATTTTAATTCAATTTGTGCACGTTGTGTTGAATTCTATTTGTCATATTGTTGGAATTAAGACTTCAATCCGTAATTATTGATCTATCTAATTCATTAGTAGCAACTAGAGATCGTGCATCTTTAGGGATAGTTCAACCTAGGTCAATCAAGTTGAACTTGTGAATTTGATACCTAGTTTAACTCGTTCTTCTAGATCTATTTACCAATTTCCGCATTAAACCTAAAGAGCTTATTTTGGGTTGTCCGGGAATTAAGAACTAATTAAAGAGCTTATTTTAATTGGTTACACTTAAGGAAGAATTGGGTAGTTAGAGCTTTTTAATTATCGCAGAGTTTATAATTGGGAGATAGAATTGAGACTTGTTGTGAGGAAATCACTGTAGGACTCAACCGAACCAAGAGCTAGGTGTTTCTTTTAATTGACACTTATCCATTTTATTGCTTTGCGTCTTTGTTTAGTATTAAATTCAATTGCAATCACAAACGTACGAAAATTTATTATTTGGTGCATCGCAGCACGCTACCAATGGTTCAGATCTTCTACCTTTATTTTAACACATAATTATGTGGATAGATATATTTAGACATAGATATGTCTAGAAAATGCACATGTTTACAAGATGATCTATCTGTAAAGTCTCATACCTTTTTCATTAACCACATACCTGAATCTCGAGGTGTTCTTGAGATGATCAGAACTCAGAGATTTAGTTATATTTGACCTGACAAGAAGATATTCTAAGTTCAATAGAAAAAGGGTATTTTAATCCAATTGCAAAAATTTTAGATATTTTATAAATATTTTTTATTTGAGATATATTTGAATTAATAAGTTTTATTTTAGATATTTTTGTCAATCCCTCTATAGATATTTTACTAAGCCTACAGAACGGATGGGAGAACAAAACCATCCTATTCCCATTTCGCTTTTCTTTTCCATCGGAAACAAAAATTGAAACGTGGCCAAAGTCCACACTTTAATTTGAGCAGTCAGAACAACCTGTCCTCCAATCCCAAATATAGCCCCCGTTAGTGTATGTGTATTTATGAGTATTTATGAGTTTTGATGTGAAATAGGAGAGAGAATGAGTGGGATTGAGTGGTGGAGATTTATGTAGTACAATGGGCCCCAGAAAATATGTGAATGTAATTGGTTTGACTTTTGATGTAATGTGTTAAAATGTGTAAAAATTTGTTAAAAGTTGTAAAAGAACGGGCTGTATCAACCATGCTACTCTTCCATACAAAGTTAATCCACACAAAATCCATACTCTAATAGGGTGTGGAACCACCCCCCACCCCCACCCCCAACACTTGCAGGGGATTATGTGGGTATTAGTTTATATATATTTATGAGTATTTATGAGTTTTGATGTATAATAGAAGAGAGAATAAGTGAAATTGAGTGGTGGAGATTTATATAGTATAGTAGATCCCAAAAAATATATAGATATAATTAGTTTGATTTTAGATGAGAATGAATTAAAATTAAAATGTGTAAAAATTTATTAAAAATTATAAAAAACGAGCGCATAATAATAATTTACCACACCTTTTATTAGGGTGTAAATTTTATGTGCTTTGACTTTGTGTGGAAGAATAGCATTATTCATACATTAATCCAATGGTTAAGAGCTTCCCTTGTCGTTATTCAAATTGTGTGTCATTTTGGATCTAGATTATATTCCTACCCAATCATTAAAGACCTTTATGGGTCACATTGCATGAAGAAAAGAAAAAAGCTGACTTTAGGGGTAACCTCGAGGCATGTCTGGTTGAAAGTTCACAGCGTGTTAGAAATTTAATTTAAAGTGGTTTAGACATAGAGTTAAAAATAAAAATAAAAATGTTATATAGAAAATTAAAATAATTATCAAATCAATTAAATAAATAATTGAAAATAAAAATCGATAAATTATTCTAATTTTAAAGACATTAAGCATGTTACATTCCAAAAAAAAAAGACATTAAGCATGTAAAAAACATACTCTTAATGTAATTTTCAAATAAAAATTACTATTTTAAAATGTGAATATTTTAAAAGTGCGAAATCTGTTTTTTTCCTAATATTTATAATAGTTTACCATGAAAATACTTAAACATCAATGATTACTTTGACCTGATTTAAAAATTACTTCCCAATTCCTCGCCAAACAAGATACAATAAACCAAGAAAAATGCTATATGTATGTACCAATATGTTTACTATAACTAGGGCCACTTAACGTGCATTGCAATATAAATTTGAAACTGGAAAACAATGTGGTTTATTTGTAGAATTAAGTGGGTGACAATGGCTGTACATTCTGTAATTCCATCGGCAAAGTATATACAAAATTATTGGAAATAGCATGATTTTAGTGGGCTTAGTCAGCCCTCATTAGATGATCAATATTTTGCCCAGAGGGAATTCTATGAGTCTTATATTTTACGGAACTTAAGTGACTTGCACGCATAATAAATGCTTAGTCATAGTAGAAATTACAAAAGTAATGTATATGACATTGTTAACTTAATTGTAAGGTATGTAATAGTGCCCACAGTTTTGTTAGCCTTTAGATTGTTATTGTAAACTTTAAAATTACAATGCAGTAAAAAGGTCAACGCACTGTAAAGAGACATGGTGTTAAATTATTGTTTCTACATCAGTAACTATAGTTACTATCAATTCTTTTGTACATAAATAGTGAAACGCAAAATCAAAATTATGCATGCCTTGAACCTGCTAGAGGAAGCGCCTACGAGTCTACGACTCTTACAAAATCCTAACCAAATTTATGAGTATTAACCAAAAAACACAATAAAATGCGGGAGATCAAATTCTTCAACATATCCACAAGTATATAAGTACAAAAATGGAAATTCTGAGAAATTTGAAAAAGTTCAGAGATTGCGTCATTCTACTTGCAAAAATGGGCAACAAACATTCTCACCTCTTTCTATTTCTTCCACTCTACCTCACCACCCAACACATATGTTCGAATCCTCAACGTTCTGCCTCTTTTTTTTTCTTCATCTTTCCCTTTTGATTCATATATGCCATCTTGATGTGGTTTTGATCTAAACACACATTTAACCTATCTTTCAATTATATGCAACGCAATCTACTTAACTTATGCATGATATTGAGATATTTGATTTTAATTGTCTAGTCTTTTCTAATATGGTAGTTTAGTCCTTAGTTTGGTATGGAAAATAGAGGAGGGACCAGTTTGCTAGTTTGATACATTTGGTTGTAAGTTTGTTTTTGTACTCTCTATCTCTTTGTGTGAGTGCACGATTGAAGGAATAGTGGAATAACAATTTTCCTATCTTCTCCATTATTTATCTTCATTCTTCATCTTCAAATTATATCTTCAACAATCAGTTTAGCTCTTGATTTTCACATGGTATCAGAGCGGGCGTGAAATTAGTAACCATCGCCCCTTTCTCTGATGGATTCACAAACGCTATCTCAATTTTCTGTTTCTAAATCTAGTTTTTCTTCTTTCTCGATTCAATTCCAAAAAAACAAAAATGATAAAGATACAAAGCTCAGTTCTCAGACTCGAAACTTCAATATATACTACCTCACCATTTCTCCATGGTAGAATAACACGCTTCTGCTGCTAAGAAGGTTTTGGTGCCGATTGTGGGGAATAGAGCCATTGGAGGCTGTGATGACTATCCTTGTGTTGTGGAGAGCAGATACTCATGCTTATCAAGGAGTTAGAATCGTATATGATGCTCTGGTTTTGAATTGCGTTGATTGTGCATACGATCTTATTTCGCTTCTGGAAAACATGAAGTGGCGGTGAAGTTATGCAATGCATTGGATTCATGGCATTATTATTAACTTGAAGATTAATTAAACCGATGGTTGTGGCCCTCTAATGTGGCTGCTGTTGGTAGTTAGTTTTACAACTATTGATTATGGAGTTGTAAGAGAGTTAATTTGGTTGATTATGTGAAGGTATTCAGCCTTGTGATATGGTTGATTATGTGATTTTTGATCAGTTGATGCGTATTTTGCCTGATAAGAGAATATTGAATTTTGGTGAATTTTGAGAAATTGGATATTGCTCATAATATGTTAAGTGGGAGATTTCCTACTTGGATAACTTATTGATCGGTGAGTTGCCAGTTTGATTAGTGTTGCCAGAGCGTGATGTTCTTGAAGATGGAGATAAGATCTACTTTTCGAACCTAGTTCGTTTGATGTGCCCTTGGATGGGATTCTTACTGTTAGCAAGGTGCTACAGTATTACTTATGGCCCGTTGTTGGGTGTGTTAGCTTATTGTCACTAATATTACTGAACTTGTCGGCTGATTGTAGCTGATTTGGCTCGTTGATCAAGTTTTGGTATTACAACCGTGGTGGAGGTTGTGATATGTGGAGGCACGGATTGTGCTTTGGCAATGATGTATGGAGCATGGATTGTGCTTTGATAATGACTTTGGCTCGCAGATGAGTTTGTTAGCGTATTAGCTAACTTTACTAGATTTTGTAAGTTTATGGTAACTAAATACTACTTGGCCCATGATTGGGTTTGTTGACCTATTTCTTGGTTGATTTGATTTGATGGCTTCCAAATTTGGAGTCATTTTTTGTAGGGATTACGATTTTCCCCTTTTAGGTCTCTCTTGTTCAAGTTGGGTTTGGTCGAACTGACCAAACTCCAACTTGAGGGGGGTATATTGAGATATTTGACTTTATTGTCTAGCCTTTTCTAATATGATAGTTTAGTCCTTAGTTTGGTATGGGAAATAGATGAGGGACCGGTTTGCTAGTTTGATACATTTGGTTGTAAGTTTCTTTTCGTACTCTCTATCTCTTTGTATGAGTGCACAATTGAAGGAATAGTGGAATAACAGTTTTCCTATCTTCTCCATTAGTTATCTTCATTCTTCATCTTCAAATTATATCTTCAACAATCAGTTTAGCTCTTGATTTTCATACATGCCCTAACAAATACCAATTGACAGGCGTCTAAAATAAATTAAGGTGTGTTTGATTGGGTTTTTTTCTTGGAAAAACCAATTTTTCCACAATTTTTCAGCTTTTGGTCTATTTGATTGCGTTTTTTTTCCAGGAAAATATTTTTCAACTTTTCTCGAAATCTGTTCTTTTCCTTGTTTTGATGGAAAACGTTTTCCTTGGGGGGAGGAAGTTTTTGGTTTCTTGGAAAAGTTTTCTTTTTTTTTTTTTTGAATGGACAATTTGCTTTAATCATAAAGATAAGGAAAATGACCAAATTTCATGAAAGAAAACACAAAAATAAGGAAAATAACATTATTTTCCAACTTGCAAATTATTACAATCAAACGCATACAATTACCATTTTACTTTAAAAACCTTTTTTCGGAATTCATTTACCAAGAAATAATTTTCCTTCCAAACGTTTCCAGCTTTCCAATCAAAGCAAAGGTGGAACCTATGGCTCATATCACACATTGATAAATGAAGGGATTTCTCTGTGGAAGCAAGCTAGTACAAGGATCAATTTGCTTTGTCATTATTGAGGCGTAGCTGGTACCTATTAACCTTACAAACCTCTTTCTCAATAAATAAATAAATAATCATATATTAATTCCAACTAATGTATTGATGTTACAATGAATACCTTTTGATACATCAAAATTAATAGCAAGTTCAATGCTCAAATCGTAAGCTTCTTCAACTATATTCCCCAGGTTCTACTTTAGAAGATCATAAAATGATGCATCAATGCACACCCCCAATTTCAACAAATGATCAACTGCCTAACCACATCAAGTTCTATTAATATGAGTCGTTGAAAATGCAGCAAAGAATATTACATAAAAACAAATTTTCTAATGCCTTCACACTCGTTTCCACTAACGAGGAGGTACACCAATTCTAAGAACATTGCACCATAGACCCTTGCACCCCCAAAGCACACCCATATAACCTCATCAGCAACCATCATATCATAAAAGAATGTAACTAATTTTCGCTAGACGAACACATGTACATTGAAGTAATTAAAAAAAAATCCAATCAAATAAACTTAGAACTCCAATATCCCATAAAATGTAAAATTGCAGCTTAACAACAATAAGTTGTCAAAACAGAGTAAATGAACATCAAACTAACTAATTGTAAATAGTCATCCCACACTTACTTGACAATGGTCCTCAATGAGTATAATTTGCTGCACATCATTGAATTTAATTATCTCCGGTGGGCATATAATAATATCCTTAAGATTAATATCTGCATTCAAGAACCCTTTAAATTCTGCAACAATTAACAAGGATGAATAACAACAAAAAGAGGAGAGAAAATATACAATATAATTGTTATAAAAGTATAGAAATAATAGAGAGAGTTTAGAGAGAATGAATTCTAAGGAATTCACAGGAATAAATTTCATTAATAACTGAAGCCCTATTTATAGGGAAACTTCGAATGGCACAATCGTAATTACATAATTTCATCAGGGACATAATAGTCATTCACATCATTAAAATATATATAAATTATTTCCTCGATTCCCTCGGGTGCGTTTTATATTCATAACACTCCCCCTTGAATGACTATTTGTTTGTCTTCTAGACTTGTTTGGAGAAAAACCCAATGAAACTTCCAAACTGATTGTAGGAAAGTTTAGAATGGTCATAAACTGTTTCGTCGAAATATTTCTCCCCCTGATGTCGATCACCAATATAGGAGTACGTGCTGCCTCGTTAAAACCTTGTCAAGAAAACCCAGTGGGAAAAAACTTGATCGAAGGAAAAAGAGTACAGTTACTCCATCTGATTTCATATCTTGAGGACCAATATCCTTATTTCTGGTAAAGGATTTCAATATCATCATTGTTTGGATCTAAAGCATTGTCTCTATTATAACTTGATCCAATATATACACTGTGTTGATTTCTCTTGTCGTCCTCAATATACCATGAATATGCCTCGTTAAAACCTTATTAGGAAAAACCCAGTGGGAAAAATCCTAATGAAGGAAAAAGAGTACATTATTCATGTGAATACGCCTTTAATGTTGCCTCATTAAAAACCTTGCTAGGAAAACCCAATGGGATAAAACCTCATCTAAGGGAAAAAGAGTGCAACGCGTATTTTATACAAGTATGCTGCAAGCATTTTAAAATCTTTCATAGATTTGTATGAGTATCATATACATTGGTTCATACTCTTCATTCATCTCCACGTGAATGAAATTTTAGATGTTATACAATATCATGTTATATTCAGTGCATATATGCAATCAACAGCTTCGATCTCATTTTCTCACTATATCGAGATAAATACCTAAATCTCTTCTGGAGATTTCATATTAGTTGAGATTGGTCGCCTCATTAAAAACCTTGTTTGAGAAAACCCTTTTGGGACAAAAACATCAATCAAGGAAAAGAGTACAGCATATGAATTTCTCAACAATATCAATGTAGATATTTTGAGCCGTTGCATGCACTGATACAATAATACATTTGAAATCTCTTCAAGAGTTTCATTCTCATTTCTCATTAAACCCGTGCATGAACACTTTAATCATAAGGGCATATATTTCAGTATCGGCATTTTCGATGGATTTTAATATCCTCACTATTATTGATAGTATGTAGCGCTATCTTTTCATAGTGTGTCGACACTTTCAATTTTATTTCTTTCCCCATATCGACATAACTTATCGAGATATCTCATTTATCAATCCTCTTGTAGGATTACACTATATAGTTATGTCTATATACTCTTCAAGAGTATATGCCTCAGTTATTAAGACCATCTTTAATAATTTGCTTGATATATATGATTGGGGAAATGTCATAATATCAACGCTTCAAGCGTGCTAACTTATCAAAGCATTTTAAGCGATATATGTGATTGTTCATAACATCTTTTATACATCTTTGAACTTGAGTTCATATTTTAATTGTGAGGATATAGTATGATGCATTTCACATATCATTTTCAAATTTTTAATACTCCCTCATGCTAAGAAAATTTAGAACACTAAAATTCATATATGTTCTTATCGTTCGACCTTAATATGAGAATTTATATAGTTTGCATTCTATTCTCGATATTGGCAATTTATTGGAGGACTTTAAATAATTTGCCACATAATATCCAACTTGTATGCATACTCAATCCTTCAGTGATTTATTCAAGTATTGGGATATACATTTACTAGCTTTATCATTAAATCTGAAATCATGCTCATACTGGTGAGCAAATATTTCAGAAATTTCAAATTACGAATCATATACACATGTGACTATCTAGTGGATCCATATCATAATATCTAGTAGTCCACATGGAGGATGAGTGGCCCATATTTCTCATCCTTTATTCCAGGATATATTTGGGATTTATTCTAATATTGGCTAGTAATGATTTCATCATTTATCGAGAACAATCATTGAAGAATTCTTTTAATTCTTCACTTGAAATATTGATTTCAATAATTATTTAAACCGGGATGGTCATCAGGTTACGCAAAACGAGTATTATTGAACTTTTAGTTCAAGAAATTCTTATATCGATTTCACTAGTATCCGTATAGTGCTCAACATGATTTATTACTTTCATCATATGTATAGCTCACCGACATATTCCATCATGTTTCGTAGCATTATTACACATCACTTTGTTCAGCGTGGAATCTTAGCACATACGCTTCAGGTTTCAATATCGTTCCAACGCAGAGCCTTACCTCATACGCTGCGTTTATAAATTATCCGGGCACTTTACAAAGATTCACCATAATAATGGTCCATATATAATAATGGATAATTTGCTCTCAAATCTTGAAAATACTATCCATCACTACTGATCAAAATCCTAAAAAGGATTTATCAAGTAGGCTTGAAAGGTTGAGGATGCTAATGAATAAGGGCATCCCAGAGATGTTCGATGTTTAATTGAAGCAAAGGTTCGATTATCTGGTGAGGTTTCGATTCCTTCTAAATACATGCCTGGTATGGGTAAAAGTAGTTTTTCAAAGAAACGGAGAGCAAAAAGATTAGGAGGATGCTACAAGTGTGCTCGGTGGACATGTGACACTCGATGTAAATCTGTGGGATACTTGTCCGAACCGAGAAGATAAAATAGCATTCATTAAAGATGGATTGAGTAAGGAGCCTTTGGATGATATTCAATGGCTCTTGAGACACATCCTAGTGGACACGTACAAGGTGAGCTAATGGCCTTATGGGCCAAATTCAAAGATCAACAAATGCGTTACAGTCTTGAAAAACTTACTTTAGAAGATCCTGTTTGTAAATTTAGTAGAAAAATTTAGTATAATGATTTTCCCATATTTATGTAAGAAAGCTTGGTGTAATAACAAAGATCAATATATTTCTTTTATTTGTAAATATCGTTTTCAATTTTAAGATATATATATGTATATATATATTATTTTTCAATCACCGCAGTATATGTCATGTCACTAAAATTTTTACGCTTTTTCTCTTTCATATTTGTCAAAAAGTAAATAGTGCAATCAATTATTAGTTTGAAATTTTCTTTAAATAAAAGGATTCGTGTCTCTCATGTTCATACGTTGAAAGTATAGTGCAAAAAGAGAGATAGGAGTAGAGATGGATATAGAGATTTTAAAATCATCTCATACAAGTCGACCTTTACCTCACTGATTAAAACCATATGTGTTCTTGGTGGCTCCAGACTAGTAGGTCATATCCAATATGTGGATATGGCCGACCAACTTGTAAGGGAGTTAGGAAAACAAAATATCAATATACTATATGGAGGGACTAATAACAAACTATTAAGGAGTCTTATGATGGCCGCACAATCATGGGGGATAAGAGTGTCAAGTGTAATACATTTTCATCGAATTGGAGGCAGTAATCGAATTGGAGTTAAAAATGTCATTAGTCCAGCTGGATTGATGCTAGAAACACAATCCATCCACGACTGCCTGATGTACATGATGAGCAATAGTGATGCTTTTATTGTTCTTCCAGGTGGCTATAACACGCTGGAAGAAATATTCAATATAGCGTCATTTGCACAGTGGAACTTTCATAACAAACCCATAGGTTTGTTGAATATTAATTATTTCTTTGATGGTTTGCTAGCTTTTCTAGATCAGGGTGTAGAACATAAATTTATTTCTCGTTCAGCGAGAAATATACTTGTTTCCGCTAATACGATTCTTTGATCTACTCATCAAGATTCAATCATATGTTCAAAAATCTATGGAAGCTGAAACCCGTCGGTCACAGACCATCGGTGTCAAGAGAAAAAGAGATCCTTTGGATCTTTCATTATGAACCCGAATGTTCGGGGTGGCAGAGTTACGGAGTATTTGTACTCTCGAGACGCATCCCTCATTTATGGGTTCAATATGTATTTTCTTTTCGCATATTTATTGCCATCTTTGATATTCTCAATATGTTCCACTGATTGCTTTGTACTTCTTTACGGAGTAATAATAATAATATCATATTGGCTTTATTCAAATACATAAATCTTAGTGATTATGCTTCTTCAAGAGCATTTTATTCTCATATTAATACAATCTCATATCATCGATGAGATTACTTCATATAATCTTTCCATGCGATATATTTTCTTTGATTTATCAACATGGGATCTATTGAGCATTTTACTTTCATCTATTTATTCAATGGTAACTTCAGTACCACTTACTCAATTTTCCCATCAATATTCAATAGGCGTGGAAAGTGAACATTCCTTTATTAAATGCTTCTTTAAGAGCATTTCTCATCATATCACAATATACTAATCTCATAATGAGATTTTTCACCACGATATATTTTCTTTCTCTTTTATCGCAATGGGATTCTTTGAGCAATTTCATTTCATCAATACATACAACTGTAAATTCTGGCATCACTTGCTCAAATCCCTTCTTTAATATCAATAGAATATTCATATTGAACATATATAAATCAGATTATCCAATTGTGGGGTTTAATCCAACCACATTTGTAATAAGTATTCTAAACGTGTGGTATAACCCATCACATTGAAAATATGCATACCAATCGTGTGATATAACTCACCACATTGGAAATATATCTGAAAATTTAAAGTGCGTAAATTGAAATTGCGAAATTAAATTTCCTCCAATAGGTGGTCGAACCTACCTTATGGGAATTATTGCAATAAATATAAATTTACGGAATTTAAATTGCGAGAATTAAAATGCATAATGATTAACTACTTCTTCAGGAGTAGGATCTGCTTTAGTAGAAGGTATCACCCATCACTTAGCATATAAATTGCATAAATATATAAAACCTTACATTCGAATGGTTGAACCCATCATCGGTAGGAGGTATTGCGAGTATTTAAATTGCAGTAAATAAAGTACGAGAATTAAATATTGAACTGCTTCTACGGGAGCAGATTTGTTCTTCTAGAACAAATTCTCATTACTTCTACAAGAGCTCACTTATCCTTTTAGAATAAGTATATTATGTATTTAAACTCTTAGAGTTAAAATAATATTCGATCTTTTAACTCAAATGGACTTCAGTCGTAATTAATGGATTTACAATTTCTTCTGAATATTCTATCCATTTTTGTTTATTGTCGTCAACGTAAACGGAGGTCGAACGATCGTCTCACGCCAATCTTTCTGTTTACGGCTGATCTTTGGCAAGTGCGTGGCATTACACATATTTCTTTATAAAATTTTAATAGTATAAGGATTAATACGTAAATATTCACAAGTCCAAGGACCCTTTTGTAACTTTTTCAAAAGTTGGGGTACTGATTTGTAAATTTTTGAAAGTTTACCTTATCAATATTGGTGTCAAATCGGAGATCTCGTTAAATCGAGTATAATGGAGTCGAGAAAATTTGATTTTGATAATGTATGCTCGTTATATCTCGAGAAAACGAATGTTATAGTTTAATATATTATTATATTATAAAATAATAATATATATACATTTCGTCTTTTCGATTTTCCTTCTGCCAATTAGTTTCTGTATTTACGGATTAGGAATTAAAGACATGAAGTAACACGGTGTGATTTGTGAGTACTTTCTGGTTTCAATTACAATTGAAGAGAAGATCGTGTAGGAGAAGTTTATTAAAAAAAAAAACAATTAGTTATTTGAGAAATGTTTAATCAGGTTTAAACGTCTGAGGAGGATCGTCGTTAGATCTGTTGTAAGCATCTCCCTTCTTATTACTCAGAGACTCGTCTTGATAACGTGTTATAAAAGTATAGAAATAATAGAGAGAGTTTAGAGAGAATGAATTCTAAGGAATTCACAGGAATAAATTTCATTAATAAGCTGCGCTGTTATAGGAAACTTGAATAAGACAATCGTAATTACATAATTTCATCAGGGACATAATAGTCATTCACATCATTAAAATATATATAAATTATTTCCTCGATTCCCTCGGGTGCGTTTTATATTCATAACAATAATAAATAAAACTTATCAAAGATTATAACAATTATCATGATCCATATGAGCAAGAAGCTTAGTTTCATATGTAAGCTACTTTCGGCGCAAAATAGAAAATAAATCTCAAAGAAATGTGTAGGGAATCACCCATATGTCTGACACAGTGCAAGTTTGTTACCCTTCAATATCTATTCGTAGGCTATGAAAACATCAAAAACAATCCACCAACCTTAAATTAAAACCGATAATGTTAATTAAAATTTTCAAGAAATTTTAAGAAAAAGGTACCTGTTGGAGTGTATCTTCGGAGGTGAGGGGAGAGAGAGAGAGAGATGGCCCAAAAAGAGAGTGCAATAAGGGTCGCCAAATTTGGATCACCAAAAGGATCCTGCAAACCGAAAACAGAACCAACATGAACCAATTATTTTACTTTTGCACACATAGTCAACTCAACATGATTTCATCTCAAAATTGAATCGACCCATCGAAGACACTCGATGAGGAGCAGATAGCACAACACAGCATGGATGGAGGAAGGTTGGAAGATAATGCAGCTATTCGCTAAACTACGAACGAAAATTAGGAAAGATCAGTTTTAATCGAGAAAACAGGGAACAACAAATTAAAGGGAGAAGTTTCAAACCCAATAAGTAGACCCAAATAACTCTTACGACATGGATCGGGGAAAATCCCTAAGCTCATAAACGGGTCTGGATACTTACCATAGACAAAAATGATGTTGTTATGTTTTGACTTTTGAGCCAAAATGACGGTGTTTTCGTTTCATAATTGCAATAGTAAATCCTCATTCACTCTTTTAAATAGTAAGGATATATATAGTTTCACTTGGTTATGAGTTGTATGTAATTTAAACTAGTCGATCGGTGGGTATGGTTGTTGATGGAGTCAAATATGGTGCTATTTTAGTATTTTGGTTCCGATTATCGAAGTAGGTAACATTATCACATTAGTATACAATACATATTAGAGGTCGCCCATTGAGTAGCGTTTATATTTAAAAAGGCCATTCAAAATTACTACTGGCATGATTGTAATTTATTGGTACATAAAGGGTGGCGGTTGTCACAAAAATCAGTCATCCAAAGCGAATATAAAATTAAAAAGGGATATTGGCGCAAATTATCCAAAATAATTGTCCCAACTGCGAGTTTAGTCTGAAAAAACAAAACGTATCTTGATTAGGCCAAAAAAAAATATGAGGTGCGAATTTGATCCTTTTGGATGTAATCCGTTCATTAAACCGTTAGTCAAAATCAAAATATATTATTTTGTCCTTTTGTGAAGGGGTATTTTTGTCAAAAAAATATTAGGGTAAATTGCACAAAAGGTCCTCACATTTGTGGGCTATTAAATTAGGTCCTAAAGTTTTTAATTTAGTTATATTAATCCAAAATTTTAAGTAAATTATATAATTTTATATTTTATCTTTTTTATAGGTGCAAATTTGGTCCATAATTGGTTTTATCGAATTAATTTAACACTAATCAGATAATTTTATCGAAAATCTTCAAGGTAGCAGCATTTGTTTAAGTTTTCTTTTGCATTAGATACCCACACATTTTGATTTTAACCAACATTCAACAATAAATATAATTAGTGTATCTTCGAAAAATTTTAGCAGCCGTGTACTACTATAAAAATAAAAATATAACAACATAAAAATAAAATACAGACCGACATATTTTGATTTTAACAAACAGTTATAAATGAGTTGTTATTCCTAAATAAAATTTTATTAGAAATATATCCCTTAAAAAAATATATCGAATGTAAAGAATTAATCAAATGAAAAAAAAAAAAAAAAAACCTACCAATCCCACGCAACCCACACGCATCCACCCACCCACGCCAACCCAAAGCAACCACCACCAGCTGCTATCGTGGCTTTCTGGTGGCAACCATCAGATCTGTTGGGATGGCGAAAGCCACCAGATCTACACCAGCTGTTGCTGGTGGTAGCGAAAGCCACCACCACCAGTGCTACCACCCGGCGGCGGCGGTGGTGGTTGTTTTGGGATGGGTGGGGTGGGGTGTGGGGTTTTTTTTAATTTTTTTTATTTGATTAATTCTTTATATTTGATATATATTTTTAAAAGGATATATTTCTAATAAAATTTTATTTAGGTACAACAATTCATTTATAATAACTGTTTGTTAAAATCAAAATGTGTCCGTCTGTATTTTATTTTTATATTCGCTATATTTTTATTTTTATAGGAGTATATGGCTATTAAAATTTTACGAAGATACATTAATTATATTTATTATTGAATGTTGGTTAAAATCACCATGGGTCTGTAACGGTGTCGTTGAAAATTTTTCAAATTGTTGGAACTCCTTCTCGGGGTGTTGATTCTAGATCTGATCCCGAATTTCAAAATGGAGGTCAGACGGGCCTCAAAATAACCCGAACGTTCCATAATTAAGGAACGCTGGATGGTTCCGGAACAATCCCCAACCTTATTCTTCAAAATGCGGTAACCACTCGAGAAAAAGTGAGATTCGCATGTAGCGATACAAGATTCTATCTGCCATAGCCCATAAAGTATGATTGTTTGGTTCTAGTTCTTGAATGAAGGATTTTAAATTTGTTGTAATTAAAAAATAACAAGGAAAATGCTACATATACATAATGGGTTACATATACACCTAGCATGGTCCAAATAACAAAGTAATATTGTTATTTCACAAGCACTAACTATCAATTCAGTTTTGATCCAATGCTCACATGTGGGCAAGATCGACGACACGTCCCCCCGATAGTTGGGGGGAATGTGGCACCCATTCGCCCACATGTGGACATCGTAGCATGTCCACATGTAGATATTGGATCGGGACCAATTATCAATCATTGATATGTAACATATTGAATCAAAGATGAGAGATAAACCAAGAGAAACAAACATACTCACCAATCCAATTAAGTGTATATTAAGTTATGCCTTAAAAAGAAATTATAGATACCATCACTTTTATCTTCTATATGTATGTACTGGTTTAATTTTTCTATTTAATAAACAATTTTATTTGTTGAGACAAAATCAAACTTTAATATTGATCGCGTGTTAAAACCCATATTCATTATTACTCTTACTTTTCAGAATCCCTTTCCCTGATGGTTGATTTTTTTTTAATATTTAATAAAGGCCTTTCACTACTGAACTTTTAATGTTAGGTATTTACAAATTAAAACTTTATCTTAACATATGCTATATTTCAATCACATCCTTACTCCACGTGAAGCCTAAAATAGTAACTCTTTAGGACATCTCCCACCATGAAACCCTATTTTGCAATCTTGGAACTTCATTTTTCAGGCCTTGTTCCATGCATGAGTTAGGAAATATTATATAGATTTATTCAAACGATATGTAAGATATGTGGTTGAAAATTGGGAAAAAAATATTAAAAAATATAAAGTAATTATATGAGTGGTTGAAAATGATAAGAGAGAAAAAGTTAGTGGGAGTTAATGGAATAATATTATTATGTATAGAACAAGCCCTCAATTTCAGAAATTCTACCCTCCATACCGACCTTCAATTCAAAACTCTAAAAATTACATCAAATAAATGGTGACATGTTATTTCGTTTTTTTACAATAGATTTATACAGATAATTATATAATAATTATGTTATAAGTATTCTAATTAATTAATTAAATTATATTGAGATGTCATTTTTTATATCGATAATAAAAAAGTTTTATTCAAAAGAACAACATAAAAATAAATTAAATACATTTTATTAACAAAAATAATAAAATTTCGCCAAGACCGATAATGTTGTCTGGTGGCATGTTGAATTACCTCCCTAACAATGCCTTGTAATTCAAAAACAATAAAATTTCAACAATGAACCATACACAAGTAAACATGAGAAGAGACGCAAATGAAAATAAATTTAACAAAATTGCACCTTATATAATAATTGGACAAAAAATGGAAAAAGCAGCAAAAATGGGATTCTATTGCTATAGTGGAACTCCCAGGGCTGCATTTTGCAACTGGAAAATTCAGTTCCATGGGAGCATCACCAGACTGTGCTCGAGGTAAAATGCAGTCTGACTGGCAAAATGCAGTCTGACTGGAGATGCCCTAATTGTGTTAGATTTCCTAGAAAATATTTTCCCACCTCCTACTTAAATTAAATTTTCATAAGAATGTCTCATTTGTGCATGAAAGGGTTGTACATGAAAAATATTTTTCATGAAAAGTTTTCATATCAAATAACAAAGTAAGAAAACTTTTTCCTTAATTTGAAATTTTTCTAGAAAATTTTTATCAATCAAACACAACCTCGTTCCATCCAAATTATAGAGGTCCATTTTCCCTTTTTAGTTGTCCTAAATACATATGAATATTTAGTTCTATACTCATGAGTATTTATTTTGTTAATTTTCCATTACATATATTTAATTTGCGAGATTGTTCAAGTGCACCCGGGTGCACCGGAGTTACGGTGCTCTCCTGGTATTTTCTAACTCCGTACACTTGGGTGCACCGTAGTTACGGTGCTCTCATAGTATTTTCTAACTCCGTCTGATCTCCGTTTTAAAATTCGAAATCAAATCTACAATTAACACAGTGAGGGGCAGCTCCAGCAATTTAAAAAATTTTCCTAGGACACCGTGGCCGCCGGTCAAAGTTTTGGCAATAATTTTGGCCTAAATTATGGTCAAATTTTGATCGGCGGCCACGGGCAGCCGTGGTATCCCCGGGAAATTTTTCTGATTACTGGAACTCCCCCTCGTTGTGTTGATTTTAGATCTAGTCTTAGATTTCAAAATGGAGATCATACGGGTTAGAAAATTCCCTGAGAGCACCGTAATTACGGTGCACCTGAGTGCACTAGAAAGGGGCTGATTTAATTTGCACACCGTTATTGTCATTTATTAGTTCCATCAATTTTTTATACTCAATCTATACACTATTTTAATGTTTATCAAAGATTAAGAAAAGCTATTTGACTAAAAAATAAAAAATAAAACTTGCATGTCAAAATGTAGCATAAAGTGTAAAGGTACTCAAGTCCAATACGATTTGTTCTGTGATGACTCCACTTTAGTTTATTCTCTCTTGAATCAAACAAATTTAACTATTATGTATCGAAGAGAAATAAGGAGACAAATAAAATGAATCTAGAAGAATAAACAAAGAAAATTATTTATATGATTTGGTTGTCTAATAACATTTTTAATCTATATCAAAGAAAAATAATTTTTTTTGAATGTAAAGAAAAGTATATTGTATTATATAATTAGCACTGAGAGAATAATAGAATACTTCAACTATTAAAATGTTAAACTAATCAAACTCAAGTGAAATGTGCTACAACAAACAAGAACCTGCTTCATGGGGATTATCCGAAAAATCTGTTTGCTTTAACATTATTTTAACTACTCATTAAATTAATTTAACAATTTTTTAATATCTTTCAAATACTTGCTTTAAAAAATATATCTTTTAAATATTTCTCTTTACTTCTCAATTATATAATAAAAATCATTTTTCTATTATTTATCAAACATACCCTAAATATATTATAGGAAAGTGGAACATGGAAAACAAATTTAAGAAGTGAAAGGGGTTTCAAATTATCGTTGTTAGACAAATGTGATTATCAACTCACGAAAAGGTTTACTTGATGCCCATTCTCCACTAATTTCGTGGTAGCCTGGTAGGTATATGTTCGATGTAGAGTTTTAAATACATATGGCCAAAAATTAAAGAACTATTATAAAAAAATTATCAAATTCATTGAATGAGTAATTGAAAATATTGGTTGATATAGTGGTATCAAGATGGACGGACCAGCATGACCAGGATCGGCCCACTCATTCTTTGCCCCGGACCGCAGGCCGCTACGGGTTGTTCATATCTTGACCCAGGCGGGCTGGGTCCAATGTCATGGGCCCGTGGCCCGTGAATATATTAAATTTAAAACAAAAAAATTGAATGTGCCAGAGAGCAAAAGTTGTGACAGAGAGCAGAGCAAAAGTTGCTCCCCGCCAGAAAAAAGTCAAGGCTGCAGCGTATTCAGCCTTTTAGGTTGAAATACGATGCAGCCTCTTTCACATAGAGGGGACGATAGTCACACAATTTTTTTTTTTGTTATTATTATAATATTAAATTTTGAAAATTAAAATTTAAAATCTAAATTTTGATTGATGTGGGCCAACTCATATAGGTCAACGGGTTGGTCGGGTTGTAACAAAAAAAATGCCGGGTTATTTAAAAGTGAATGGAAGATATGTAGGAAAATAAAGGGAAAAGTGAAAAAGATGAGAGAAATAGAAATAAATTTAAAAATAATAATAATATAATAGTGTGGAAGAATTCTATACGGGCATCTATTTCTAAACGTGATACGAGAATCTATGAAGAAAAAGTGAGATAATTGAAATAAAAGTGATTCAAAAAATAAAAAATAAAAAAATGCGGGCCCGACCTATCTTTTTTACTTCTTCTCTCTCTACAGCCCCTAGGTGCAATTGAAAGTGGCCATTGGAGATGGATTTAGAGCTTCTGAAATTCAACATCGTGAAGACTGGAGAGGAATTTTTTTTCCCCAATAAAATGTGGAATCGTAGGGATGAAATGGTATCTCGAACCCATACCAATCAAACCA
Organism: Jasminum sambac; assembly: GCA_018223645.1. Taxonomy (NCBI): domain Eukaryota; kingdom Viridiplantae; phylum Streptophyta; class Magnoliopsida; order Lamiales; family Oleaceae; genus Jasminum; species Jasminum sambac. The sequence continues at coordinate 21,405,724 of CP073648.1, read as the reverse complement.
CTAAAGGAGTGCCTTTTATATTAGCCCAACCCCTTTGAACTCAAGAGTTAATATCCTGATAAATGACCAAAAATACACATTGGACATATAAATACTTGATATTGTCAAGAACAATATTTAATTTTAGAGTGTCTACCATTAATTTAATATTATTCATCCAAAATCTCTACAAATATCTCTCTATTTTTATAAGAGTTTCCTAATAATATTTTACTACATGTACACTGTCAATATTATTGAATTAGGGATACTTTTTGCCATAGCGTTAGTCTTTTGCCACGTGTAATGTACACTGTAATATTATCCATCCAATCTCTACAATTATCTCTATTTTTATAAGAGTTTCCTAATAATATTTTACTACATATGCACTCTAAATATCATTGAATTAGGGATACTTTTTGCCATAGTGTTAAGTCTTTTGCCACGTATAACGTACACATAAAATATTGTTACATTAGAGATGGATAGTGGTTGCACGATAACGTGCCAATAGCAATTTTGTTCTACACCATATATATATGTGTGTATATATATATATATATATATATATATATATATAATTCCAACGTACAACATAGTCCCCGCTACGTGAGAACGACCACAAGTAAAAGCAAAGTTGGAAGAATATCAAAATCTAATACGAATGTTCAAAAACATATTTCAACCAACATGGTTTCCATTATTTGTTACCCGCAAAATTTACCTTTCGAGCATCTCTTGACTTGCAGACTCTAATAAGAAGAACTCTTTGCAAAGAAAAATCATCTCACTGGAGAAATAGCAGCGCCGCAAAATTTCTCAATATTCATTGTGGGACCAGGTGATCAACAGCAAAGAAATAAGTTCCGACAAGTACGAACGATGCAAGTCCAGAACGAGCCATCCGCAAAAATACACCATTCATCAGTAAGTTCCTATCTCTTGGGTGGATCCCCGTGAGTCTCTCAATCCCTTTTCCCGGTCTCTTCCATTTCAGCAATTTTCTCTCTAAGGATACAAACTGGAAGTGGGGGGAAAGAGGAGAGGGGGGGATCAACTTTCTTGATATAGATTTTCATTGAAAAATATCATATTGTCATTTTGAACAAGAAAATGTTACTCATTCACGAAAAAGGAAAATCCGAAGAAGCATCGGAGGCACATATGCTTACATGAAAAACCACTAATGCTTTCACTGTACCTTGGGGAGGACAATGCATTGTGATCGAGTTTTGGCAGTGTCAAAACTGTGAGAGGCAGCAGCAGCTATCGAACCAGAAAGTCCAGCAGCAAGACTGATGGCTACCGGAGATAATGGACCAATTTCTTCATCAGATCTGAAGACATTTTTTATATTATACATAAATAGAAAATAACAACTCTTTCAGCTATATTCAAAGCTAAATGGACAACAAAATGTTAAACACATATTCAAAAACTGACAAGTGAAAACCTGGGTATTGGATCCATTCCAACTGCTTTCCATTCCAGCATCACTCTCTGTAAAAACTGCCAGCTTGAAAAAAATATACCACCAAAAATGGAATCTCGGACCAATCCAGGCCTAAGGCCTCTCCATAGAGCCTCCCATCCTTCCAAACTGATGATATCTGATGGCCTTTTAACATTACTAACAGGTGGAGGTCTACCAGATCCTGTCATCATCCATGGATATTCTTTCAAGGCATCTATCGTATTCGCACGTTTAGTTGCCAGCGTCGACAAAAGGCCAATCGAGTTGCTCATTGTTCTCATGTCCAGTGAATACCCAGGCAGTAATCTTGCAATTAGAGGAACGACACTCGTTTCAGCAACGGATGGAGGTCGTGGAATGCGTGAAGCAGAGGACACCTGGGCACGAAGTTTAACAAGTTCAAATGGAGAGCTTACAAGAGACTCCACACTGCCAGCAGCAAGTCCTGCCATTAGAGCTTCGGAGACATGCACATAGTTGTCTTCACGACCATCTGATGACAAGAAGTGAGTGCACGGCATTAATTTCAGAATGGAACCAATGGGTGGTTAAGACAAAAGAAGACTGAAGTGGCAGATTATCATTACGACATTACCACAATGTTAAAAAATAATCGTTTTCTTTCGAAACATAAGTCCATTAGAGAAGAGCATCTGCATGCTTCTGGGAAAGAAAAAACAGAGGATCCTCCTCTGTATCCAATTACATCAAAACTTCGATAGCCACTATCAAATTGGCAATCAGCATAGGCAGTGGTCATAGCACCCTCATCTAACATCATGATTATTGACTTTTACACATAACTAATTTCAAGTCCAACACTTCATCAAAACTACTTGCACTATCATTACAATGCTCGAGCAATTCACAGCATTTTTAAAAATGTCAAAATCATTTCAATTTTTCTATTATGACAAAATTAATTTTGTTGCTGTTTCAACTTCCGAGTGACTGTAAACAACTATATTAACATATCGAGCCTCATCCATGATGAAATTTGGGTTTCGCTACACTTATCTCTTCTGAACACTGCTGAAACAATCAATCACATAAAAGAAACTGAAGGATACTTCACTTGGAATGTTAAATATCAGTCCAAGTTGACTTGACAAATGTTTGATTGTTCCTCAACATAATTATCGCTGCCCGAAAGATCGAAAACAACCATGCAGAACTCCATTATCGCTAGGATCACTTGCAGAAAATGACAATTAGTTGTTCTTCGAATTTGATAGTCACAAAATTGTACCCAAGCTCTGTAAACAGCTGAACCTCCCAAGGACAATTAGTTGTTCTTCGAATTTGATTCTCAGAAAATTGAATCCAAGCACTGTAAACTGCTGAACCTCCCTTTCACTTTTATCTTATTTGACAACTTGGCAATTGCTATTCATTCCATTTCCAACAAGATATTTGGGTGAAAAATAGAAATCAGGTCAACCTTTCTTCCAAAATTTGTCCAAGACATTCTGAGGAACCATCTCACCGCCCACTAAACATCTTTCACTAAAGAGATATTCCATGAATGAAAACATTTTCATATCATACGACCATATGAAAGGGGAGAGAGTCAAAGTTCAATTCTCAACGAATTGGACATACAATGACAATCACATTTGAGAGGTAACTCAATCAAGTTCAAACTCAAAACGAACTGGACATACCAAATTCAAGATTCAAAGAATATCAAAAGGTTCAAAAAAAATAATAATAATAAGGAAAAGAAAAACAATCATGAAGTCACTAGACAGTGATGACATATCTCAAGTGGACACTAACGACGTCCAAACAGAAAAGAAGATGAATAGTTTCTTTTGACCGGATGATTGACACAAGGCCGCTTGCCAGGAAGAAAATCAATTCCAACTTAAGCCAAGATCAAAACTTCACACTGATACCATGAAATCGACTGAGGAAAAATAATTTCTTGCTATTCAACATATGAATTGGTTACCTGTTTATACAAACTAGGAATCTCTAAACTAGGAAGATATTCTAATCTATAATTACGCCTTCTGAAGCTCTAATAATAATAATAATAAATAAAATAATAATAATAATAATGACACCTTGTATAATATAATTATGCATTCTATAGTACAACACAGTGTCAATAATTTTAGGGGAATAATTTATGTATCCCTTGGTTAGTGGTTGATATTTCCGCCCTCTCCACTACCACTCACTTAATCAACAAAGAATAATTTCAATTCCTCCCTAAATCTTCATAAACAACTTCACCACAAGATCTTATCTTACCAAGAAAGTGCTTCTCTATATGGAAAGCAGGAGTTCATAAATATAAGCCAAGAACATATAAAAAGACTGCACAAAAATAAATGAAACCATACCTTTGTAGAATGCTGTCAATATCTCGTAAACACCGAAGCGAACTCCCCAACCCAATGCTCTTCCAGTAATTAACCACCCAATACCACTATACAAACCTACAATATGTATAAAGCAAAACTCTGTAAAGATGAAGAATCAAATTTTATTTACCATTAATATTCTGATGCGCACAAGAAATCATAAACAAGAAGCAGAAGAAGATAAGGACGAGATATCACCAGAGTAAGTCAGTGAGAAACGAAAATAAAAACCTAGAAAGATATTGTCTCTCAAGGATCCAAAAAACCACTAAATACACATTTGAACTTCGTACGAAGTATTACATTTGTCTGTAATCAATTAAGTTAGAGCTATGCTTTCTTATGGATCCAACATACCAGTTATATGTCCATACCTTTGACATTTGATGACAACACTATATATTTTGTTTCAATTCCTAAGGACTAAGGATATGCTCCTAAAGCTTCCCGTTATCTAAGCTTACTAATTTGACAATTGAACAATCCTTTCAGTTTTGCATACATATGTGAATGCAGATAGATAAGCTATTGAACATAAAATACTAAATCCCTTCTCCAATTTTGATGCTGCTCAAAGTTGAGGTGCTCAACAGAAAATTGCAATCGCTGTCAATGCTCCAATTAGCCTCTTCACTGATTATTCCATTAAAAACTTAACAATTGTCATATACCTGAATATCCTGAGATAGCCCGGACTCTATCTAGAATTTGAGCGATAGATAATTGTCTTTGAGAACCAGAGCCGACCTGTTTTTTTGTATTCCATAGAGTTATACAAGTACATATTAATCTTGTATGTTGAGCAAACAAACAAAAATGATATTTGAGAACTTCATACCTGTATAAGAACTTTGAGAGTATCAAAGGGGTAAGAGAGAGCAGTGCCTAGTGCCACAGACCCTGCAGCAGAAATTGCATGGGTCGCAAATACATTGTTTTTCAACAGTTCATCCATCTGGAAAAATGACTTTCCTTACGCAATTGAAGTTGCAAAAGTTTGGTCATTAAATAACTTTCCTCATTATGAGAATGTGATTGACGTGCTAGATGCCCTTCCAACTCATATAGCTTGGAAGTCCTCGAAATTGCATTATCTTGGTGTCCGTAGCTCCCATTTTCAAATGTATGGAAGTATATAAACAATCCACTACAAGAGAAACACAAGATTTCATCAGAGTGGACTACTAGTAGTGTCAAAAGACAATGCAATTTCTTCTACTTCACAACCACAGTTTAGGTAGTTAATCAACGCAACAATTTTGATATTTCCCAATCAAAGCACAAGGGTGGGCATAAGTTGTTAATTATGTTGATATTGTAAGTGAGTATCCTGGAAAGGTAAGGTTACCACTCATTCCAATTGAGAGAGTAAATGCAAATGTATGAAAACACAAAGATACATGCATTGTACATGAAATGTGCATTTTGCCAAACATCTTTTTTGGGGATCATGTAGTGGCAAATTTTTGCAGCCACTCGATGAGTAAAATTCTACTGTAATTATATATGTGCAAACCAAAACAAAAGATAAAAAAATTGCACAGTGCTGTAAAGATGGTCCCGCTGAGTTTTTATAATGTGGGTAAAAGCTAAATTCTTTGGTATATGATCACATAATAGAACATAACCATTCAAAGAAGGGACAAAGCAAACAAACAAAAACTATTAAAATAACTAATGAGAATTTAGGTGCGAATTTGGTCCATTTGAATGGAATCCGTCCATTAAACCATTAGTCAAAAGTCAAACTTTACTATTTTTTCCTCTTCCCCAATGGTATTTTCGTCATTTGACTTAGAAAAAATTGCATAAATGGTCCTAAGGTTTGGAGGTTATTACAACCAGGTCCCAAAGTTTGAAATATGTATAAATTAGTCCAAATTTCATTAAATTGCATAATTTTACTTCTTATTTTGTCCATAATATTTATTTTGCCCATAATTAATTGTATCCAATTGATTTGATACTAATTAGATAGTTTTTATCGAAAATTTTCAATACAATAGCATTTGTTTCATATTAATATTCACACTTGCATTGACCGCACAACTTTTGAAAAGTTTGATTCGTACTAATTACAAACCAACAAATAAAAATATTAAAAAAAATTAACCAATAACTATAAATTAATGTAATTGTTATATCCCCATAAACTATAACTTGATATTAATGAAAACATACCGAATTTAATAAAAAAAATTTGTAGAAATAAAATAACATTTCTCTAAAAATAATTAAAAAAAAAAAAAAACCTAGCAGCAGCCACCCTCCCCTCCCCGGTCCCCCAACCCCTGAGAACTGGTGGTGGCAGTGGCGTAGCCAGGAATCATCATCAGTGTGGTCCAAAATTTTAAGAAAAGCGAAACTGTAATATAATTGAACTAGAGTATGTTCCAACTGTTCTTTATGGGTTTTCACACTTTGAACTCTATTTACAATTTTTTAACTATTGTTTTCAATTGGAATCCCAAGTCTAGAATTAGAGGGAAGTTTTGCAGCATCAAATTCTGCAAGCATATTGGAGCTCTTTCCAATTGTATTTGAGCTTTATTCAACTCCGATTGTGCTCTCCTCAACTCCATTTGAGCTCTCCGAAACTCTGTTGTGCCCTCCTTCACAATATTTTTTTAACGAGAACTCTTTTTTAATATATCTCTCCATAATCTAAAATATCCAACAAGAATTAATTCCAAGGATAAACCCAAAATCGAATTTCAACTTCAAGCATAAACTCATTTACAATATCAAACCAATTAACTAATATACAAATTAAGCTTCAAGTATAATTAATCGGTTTACTACTTACAATTTACAATTTACAATATCAAACTAAATACGTTTTCAAACATTAACCAGCTTCACAATATGGATTCCAACTGAATCAAATAATAGTCTTGAGAATTGTTCTATGGAATCCATCGCAAACTCACAGAATAAACAAACCACAAAAGCAAACTAATCTATGCCTATTGCATAATTTCCAATCAAATAGTTCAACTGGGGAAAAAGCAAAAAAAGTAATCACATAAGAATTATATTCAATAAAAGTTAATGATAGGAACAATTTCTGATAATTGTCGAATCTTATAATCAAGCTAAATTAACCAATAAACCAAATTCAATCCCAACTTCAACCACAATTTGCCATTTCATAGACCTTTTCACTTATTAAAAAAATTAGGGCTTTTCCACATTTAAACTTAGAAGAAAATTAGGACTTTTCTCATTAATTGGCTATTTAACTTATTTCAATTCACCAATTGGATATCTAATTTCCAACAATTACAAATGCATATTCAAACAATTATAAGTAGACATAGTATCATAGTAAATACAACAAAAATATGTAACACCCACCCCCCAAAAGCAACAAAAGCTTCTATTTTATTTCGAAAAAGATCTGCTAGCTTGTGGTCCTCTCAAATCCCATTTTTTCATCAATAGGCTCGAACGCAACTCTAACTCAAATCAGTCTAAAATTCTTTATTTCGGCTGCTGTAAGCTCCTTTATTGGAGGTTGGGAACTCAACCCTTTTCTTTTTATCATTGAATTCAAACTCAGTTAACCAAAAATTAGGGCCAAGTGCCTAAGTCGATAATCACTTACCGAGCAAAAATAGGCAATAGCAGCCGCTGGCTGCACTAGGGTCGAGGGAGGTCGCCGGTGAGAACTAAGGTCAAGGTCCGGCGAGAAGGAGAAGCCGACTAGCCGACAACAAGAGACGAGAGCAAAAGCCGAGAGAAGTCGAGAACGAGACGAGAGGGAGAGAAGTCGGCAAGATGCTAATGACTCTATGGACCTGGGTTCTCTGCCGTCTCTCATATTTGAAATGGGTTAAATTTTTTTTTTTTTTTAATTCAGTTTTTGGGCCAAAGACTTGTGGCCCAAAATTTCTTCCCCAAAATCCAGTGCGGTCCATGGACCGCACTGGCCCAAACGTGGCTCCGCCAGTGGGTGGTGGTCGAAACATCACCAGATCTGGTGCACCACCAAATCTGGTGGTGGTTGAAACACTGCCAGATCTGACTGCCAGATTTGGTAGTGTTTCGAACACCACTAGCCACTAGGGGAGGTGGTTCTTAGGGGTGGGGAATGGTTGCCGTAGTACTGCTTTGTTGGTTTTTTTTTTTTTTGAATTTAGTTTCTATTGTTATATTTTTTGGAAAGAAATATTATTTTATTTCTACGATTTTTTTTATTAAATTAGATATGCTTTCATTAATATGAAGTTAATAGGTTATGGCAATATAACAATTACATTAATTTCTAGTTATTGGTTAGTATTTTTTTTTTTTAATATTTTTAGGTCTTAGTTTGTAATTAATACGAAAGAAACTTTCCAAAAGTTATGTGGTCAATGCAAGTGTTAATATTAATACGAAACAAATACTATTGCATTGAAAATTTTCCACAAAACTATCTAATTAATATCAAATTAATTGGATACAATTAATTATCGACAAAATAAATATATATAAAAAATAAAAGGTAAAGTTATGCAATTTAATGAAATTTGGACTAATGTATTCATATTTCAAACTTTGGATCCTGATTGTAATAACATCCAAACCTTAGGACCACTTATGCTATTTTTTCTAAGTACCAAATGACGAAAATACCATTGGGGAAGATGATAAAATAGTAAAATTTGACTTTGACTAATGGTTTAATGAACTAATTCCATCCAAATGGCCCAAATTCACACCAAATTTTTTTTGACCATTCACGCGACATTTTTTTTATTTTGGACCGATCTCGCAGTTTGGCAACTTTTTTTTGGACTATTTGTGCCAATTTCTCATTTATTTTTAAAAATTTAATTTTCTAAATTAGGGCATGTTTAGTGTAATTAATCCCATTACAAGTCCATTGTTAAATACCATGCCCCGTCAAACTACAACTCATGCCTCCTTTAAGCGTTATTGGGCTACAGTTATAAACAATCATTTCTGTGTGAATGAGTGTCAGTTCCATAACGATTAAGCCGTGGTTTGATTAAGCTTCCATCATCCCTATTTGAGGAAGCGTAATCGTAACTCCTTTGGCGCCAGCATCTATCTATCAATTGGCGCAGTACTCCACTGTTTTCTTCATCGAAAATCCAAAGGTAGATAGTAATTAGTATCGTACTTATTACTGAATTTATTTATCTTCAAGAGTCGTTTCTAGATGGTAATCAATCTTCCTATGGTGTAACACCCCACATGCGTTTAGACCATGATTTAGGTGTTATTATATGATTTAGATCTACTTTTAGTGAACGAGATGAAAATGTGATATGAATGAAGTTTGTTATGAGTGATTTCATGAAGATTTGGAGGTTCATTGAGATTCAAAACTATACATCTTTGAAACGAGTTTGATTTTGAAGGTGACATCTTCTTGAGATTTGTAGCCCATTGAGTCTAGTTTCCAATAAGCTTTGAATCACCTCATTTGGACATCGGACGCAAAAGTTATGATCAAAACATTGAAGGTCGCCAGTGCAGAAAATTTTCAGCAGAAGTCATTACGGCCGTAATTAAAGGACATACGGCCATAATTTTATGTCGGCAAAGTGAGTTTTCTCGACTTTTCTTGATATTTTTGGGTATTTACTTCACTCTAATGTATCCCTAAGAGCCATAAGACCCCCAAGATCATGCCTAAACTCTCTCTAAGCTCCAAACCAAGAAATAAGTCCATGTAATCTATTTGTAACCTTGATTACAAAAGGAAATGAAGATGAAGGAAGGGGAGAAAAGGGAGGAAGAAGTAAGAATGGTACCCATGGATGTTGAGCTTGATTTCTTCAATATAAGGTGAGTAATAGTTGTATCTTATGTTATAGTATGAATATGGTATGTTGATAGTATGTTTTCATGAGTTTATATTCATGTTATGGCCTTGTTATGCTTGATGTATGAGCTATGTGAAGATATGTGATGATATGAGGTGAGTAATAGATGTAGTTCATGTTAATGCATAGAGATGGCATGTTTTCTATGAGTTTATGTATAGGAAATGAGCTTAAATTCATGTTATGGCTTTGATATGTTGAGTATGTGAATTCTATGAAACTATATGATGTTATATGAAAGTATATGATCTTATATTGTGAATTTAGCATGTTGAATGATGTTAGATGATAGATATGAAGTAGTACATGAAATATGTGATGATTGATACCATGTAATGATGCTAGAATGACATGAAAGCTAGGATAGATGAACGAATGCCAAGTGAATGATTACGTGAAGTACGTAACACGTTATGATGATGAATGGGATGTTATATGTAAGGATATGATATGTTCTATGATATGTAATGACAAGAAGAAGTTCATGAGAAAGTATGCTATGTAATGCCCAAGAATGTTATGATTACGATTACAAGGTGAAGTATGAATGATGTATGACACGAAGCATGACGTATGTGAAAGAATGTAGTTGCGTATCATGTGTTTATGACGAATGTAGCGCCCCAAGAGTAAAAGAACTTTTGGGGGACGGCTTATGATGTTACCGGCGGCCTAACGGGTAAAAGAACCCTTGGGTGACGGCCTATAATGTTATGGGCGGTTTAGGAGTAAAAGAACTCTTTAGACGACGGTCCCGGCGCCCCAAAGCGTAAAAGAACCTTTGGGGGACGGCCTATGATATGATGATGATAACGTATTCACATGATTCGCAACTAGGGCCCAAAGAAAGGAAGAAAAGAATGTTACACGTGCATTCATGCATTGCATTGCATCTATTGCTCACTGAGTCCTCATGACTCATTATGTGTACGTTTATGTGTTTATGATGCAGTTACGTGGAGAGTGGAGAATCCGACCGAGAATGATGTGTGCGGATGTGTGTGGGAAATGGAAGGATCACGGTCCTACAGTCCGATTCCGGACGGGTCATTACATATGGCAACAGTGATTTGGTTTTCAGAAAACATATTTCTTATTGTTGGTTACGGTTTTATCCCCGTCTCCATTGTAATCAACGAACTGCCTAGTCCAAAATCCAGTGCCAGTGCAGTCAACTGCCAGCACTCGACCTCGGGTGGCCTATACTTTTGTTTTGTTTTAAACTGTTATTTATAGAAATGATTTTATGAATGATGAATCTAAATGACTAAGATGTGGTTAATGCCTTGAGTGAGAGTGTTAGCTTGTGTACATATCAAATAAAAGGACACCCACGAGTCAGTGAAAACAACTCAAGCAATACAAAGCATCATCGCTCTAGTGATGCACCATCCCTGTGTACAAATTCCTTCAATTTCCTCTCCTCATAATACACCTCTCTCATCCTAACATTTTGAATATGATGAACATCATAATGTAATGCTTTATTCCTTGGCTTTATATTTACTCATTTCCCCTTTCGTTATTTTAATTTGGATCAGATTCATCATCAGGTGTGGGTTCATGTCGTGGCTGCTCCACCTGAATTGGGGTATTCGGGTGATCTTCATCATCCCACCTCAATTAAGTTGTGAAAAAATCATTTTGAGATGCAAACTCAATGTTTTTATCATGCAAACATGAAAAATCAGATTCTTTAAAGACAACAGATCTGCCTATTAACACTTTATAACCCTAGACTCTTTATCCCACACCTATACCTTTTAACCACCGTCAGGGTAGCCTATGAAGATGCATTTCTAAGACCTAGGATCTAATTTTGACTCAATTTGATGTATATATGCACTACGGCCAAAAACCTTCAAATGAGAATAACTGGAGCAAGTTTCACTCCAAATATGCTCAAGAATCATGACATTTAATGCACTGTTTCGACTTCTATTTAACAAATAATATGCAGTTCTTACTGCCTTACCCCAAAAAGTTTTTGGAAGTCCAGAATGTGAAAGCATGTACCTAGTTCTTTCCAAAAGTGTTTTATTGAACCTTTCAACAACCCCATTTTGCTGTGGTGTATGGGGACAGTTTGTGTCTATGAATGCCATTTTCAGTGGAAAAGGAATCACACTATGTATTGCAAAACTCTAATCCATTATTAGTCCTCAGAAACTTTATTTTCAAATTTTTCAGATTCTCAATCAGGCTTTTCCACTCTTTAAAAGCTGTAAAGCCACCATCTTTATATTTCAAAAGAATTACCCATGATTTTCTTGAGAAATCATCAACAATCAACAGAAAATACCTATATCTAGATGGTGTAGCAATAGGGGCTGGTCCCCACAGATCTGCATAAATATATTCTAAAACTTCTTCAGATTTGTGAGTACCTGTCCCAATTGGTGCTCTAGTGTGTTTTCCAAAAACACAATTTTCACAGAAATGTATGAACTGACTGCATTCTTTGTTAAGAAAACCATGTGACTTAACATATGCAACCCTTTTTCGATAAGATGTCCTAACTTCCTATGCAACAAAGTCGATGCACGAAGAGATGAAAGAAGTGTCACTAGAGACAAAGCCATTTCAAGTTTACCACATAAAGTATATAAATCATTTGATTTAGGAGTTGAAAAAACCAATTGGTTGTTTTTGAAAACATTTGTAAAACCACCTCGGATTGAGATATCAAAGCCCTCATCATCTAAGACACCAGTTGAAATCAAATTTCTTTTAAGATCCGGGACATATCTAGTATTGTTCAATACAAGCACATTACTGTTTTTCAATCTCAACTGAATTTTACCACTACCAAGCACATTACAACTCATGCCATTGTCAAGTTTAATAATATTCCTAGTTAAATCAGAAAAATCAGAAAATCGGTCCCCTTCAGGACAAACATGAAATGTATAGCCAGAATCAATGATGCATTTACTCACAGAATTCGCAGAAGACATAGTAAATACCATACCAACATTTGAAGGAGTATTATCGGCCACATTCACAGTGTTGGCTTGGGTTTGTGAGGCATTAGCTAAGTCTCGAACCCTCTTAAAGTACTCTTTAATGAAGTGGCCTGACTTTTTGCAATAGTGACAAGTTTTGACACTCTTATCATTGGTTTTGTCACTGTTTTTATCAGAATCCTTTCCCTATAGCTTCTTGTCTCTATTATTCTGATTTTGATGGTAATTCTGATTGTAGTGGTCATTCTAATTATCCTTTTTCTAATTCTGTCTCTTATTGTCCTTTTTGTTCTTCCCTTTATTAAAGTTCTAAACATTTAGGGCACCTTTATCCTCTGAGCCATGTATGATATCAATAGTAAGTTTCTGCCCACCATATTCTAAAGCATTCTTAATATCTCTATACTTCTCACTTAGACCATTCAACAAACACACAGCCTTTTGATCATCAGATAGGGTCTCACCACTATTCACCAAGTCAGTGGCAATTCTATTGAACCTATCCATATTTTGTTCCAAGTCACAAGTTGGATCGAACTTGAAGTTAAAGTACTATTTCCGGAAGCACTTATTGGGCGAGTAGTGGTCAACAAAAGGGTGTCAAGTTTTTTCCAAATTTCAGTAGCAAGTTGGGTCTCTCCTACTTGTCTCAACACAGAATCAGAAAGATGCAAATAGATAGTGCTCCAAGCAAGTTCATCAAATTCAACATGTTTATCTTTTTCAACAGTATCAGGCCAAGAATTGTCAAGGAGCTTTAGCACATTTCAATTGCATCAAAAAAGCTTTCATTTTATTTCACCAAAGGGTAAAATCCCCCTGACCAGTCCAAGTCACAATGTGAACTTTGGAAGTAGCCATAATCAGCAAACACAGCAGCAGTTTGATCACACATATTACACTTATGTCCCAAAGATGCAGAGTAACTCACAGATGGCTCAACACTTACAAGAATGAACATAGATTGTTCACAGAGGACACTGGTAATCACAAAGAAACATTGTACCCAAGAAAGAGTAGACCAAGTATATTCACAAAGAATCAAAGTTATCACAAAGGTATGCAACAGTTTCAAAAAGACAAATTCAGAATTACCAAAAAATTCAAAAATTAAAAGAAATGACATATTAGGATTCCCTAAACCGGCTTTCTTTACACTCTACCCTGTAGGATCCCAAGCCCCGGATTCTAGGATTTTCAATGAAACCCTAGACAGACGAGCAATAGGGAACGAGCTTCAATGGAGTGAGTAGGAAAGCAAAAGATTTCTCCGAAGAGAAACCTATAGACAGATTATACCTGAAGTTCGATTGAAGAAATTTCTTCAATCGAATGAGCCTTGACCAGTTTCTGACAATCGGCAGCTCTTCCTTATTGTAACTTCAATCGGGTGACTTTCCAACGGATTTCTGCTCTCGTACGTCTGAATAGCACCAAGCTTACCATAGATCTTTACTACGAAGGCCGTTAATACTCCGATTTTAAAAACCCTAACTAAAACGCTTTTCGATTGAAAATTAACACGGAACAGTTTCTTATTGATCAACGGGCGAGATTGTTTCTTGATTTCTTTATAACAAACACGGTGTTAGTTTGTTAAGACCGGGCTTGGACTTGCACTGGACTTCAGCACTCAGCACCCACTTGGCTCTTTTACTGGACTTTATGTATTAGGCTGCTGGAGATTGGATCATCGGCTTACCCTAAAAGAGGATGGAGAGGAATTTGTGCCGCTATGTGTGTCATCTCTTGCCGTGGGAGATTGGGACTTAATATGTAGGCACAAGTAGGAGCCATTGGTCATCATTGCAACTGTGACAAAATTGATGGTTGTCATTAGTGCAGCCATTACAAGATTGATGGTTCATTATATTGTCACTAGTGGTAGAAGTTTTATTTGAGTTTGTAATGAAAAATTCCCACAGCATGGCTTGCACTTTGCAGCTAATTTGTATACGTTGATCACGCTCACCCACGAATCCCAAAGCTCGTGTGGATATTGGTTCATGATTAATAATTCAATAATTGGTTATACTTTACAAAGTGTTAACCATATTTAAGTTGGTCTAGTTCTACTTCATTTTTCTATGCGGCATAGCTATTTAAGCTTTCCACGCAATGCCACTTTTTTTATTCTTAATTGTGAGATTGTACTCCCCTTTTAAAGTTCCTATCAAACATACACGTTGTATGACATTTTGTTGATGTCACTTGTATCATAGCCTTATTCTTCAAAATGTGGTGACCTCTCGAGAAAAGGTGAGATTAGCATATAGTGACACAAGATTCTACACTGCCATAACCCATAGAGTAGCTTGTTTGGCTTGAATGAAAGATTTTAAATTTGTTAGAACGAATACTTAAAAAGTAACAACGTAAAAAAAAGAAAAAAAAATTTGAAAGAACAAAACTATATGATATTTCACAATCCGATATAGAAATAACAAAATGATGACGTGTCACTTCACAAAATTGTGACGCCTCACTTGGTTGAACAACTAGCATAATTAATCTAACCTCATTTGTCTTGTGTCATGAATTGCTAATGATTTGCTGGATAACAATAAACATTATTCATTAATTCCTTGTTTTTAATACTTGCAAAATTTGAATAAATATTTATTTTGCTAAACACCTAAGTAAATCTAAAGTCATCAAAGAGAACCTTAAACACAGTCCTTCTTGCTAAACCTAGCCATAGTGAAGCTTGTTGCTAAGGGGGTGTGATTCTCCTGGGGATGTTGAGCTGTTTCAGTTTTAGCATTGCTCAATCTGGAGCAATTGTTCCATGGATCATATCATCCAAATCTATAATGGATATAAAGAGAGCCAACGGTCGACCATCGCAAGACATTGTTTACGTTTATATTCAGGAGCCGTATGACCTGCGCCCTGCAATATATATACAAACACATCTTTACATAGATCTCTTGTTTTTCTTTTGATCAATAAGATAAGAATGAGAAGACAAACTTTTCTTGCCTTTACTGTTACAAATGTGAGATAGAAGTAGTCCTTCTTGTACTTCATTGTGTATCTATCAAATAAAATATAAATGCAATTTTTAGAAAGGTTAATCTTTAATACCACCAAATCTATATGTCAGCATGTAGTCTCCTTCATATGTTGTCACATAGACAATAGACGCCTTAAATTATGTCTACCGTAGATATCAAAACAATTCTTTGGAGAGGA
Source organism: Jasminum sambac (assembly GCA_018223645.1). Classification (NCBI taxonomy): domain Eukaryota; kingdom Viridiplantae; phylum Streptophyta; class Magnoliopsida; order Lamiales; family Oleaceae; genus Jasminum; species Jasminum sambac. The sequence continues at coordinate 21,389,895 of CP073648.1, read as the reverse complement.
TAAAGAACGAAGAAACGAACCCCGCAACTTGGCCGTCAACATTCCACGGTCTCCAATTATCATCTATGGCCGATTCAGACTACGAATCCATTTTAAAGTACCCATATAAGGTATCACCATGTCATGATCGCCACTGGAAAAAAGAAGCATAAAACAATTGAAAAATATCATACAAAATTAGTTCCATATTTACGTAGTTGGCCTTAGTTTAATGTTTGACGATGTCTTCTGAAACAATGGCCGCAAATATCTTAGTTGATGGATCAAATAAACCAAAAACTGATTAAATCCCAAAGAAGAAAAGAATAGGACTTACCTATAAACTAAAGCGTCATATCCTTTCTTGCTAAGGAGTTTATGATGTTGAACGACACTTTCTACATTCTGTTCGTAGGATAAGGTGTCATTACATCTTCTCCAATATGGTTTTGATCCCTAGCCATCAAAATAAATGATTACCGAGTAATTAGTGTACTTAAAGAGTTTGTTAAATAAGTGTATGATAAGTTTTTGTTTGTTTAAATGAGCGGTAGAAAAGTGAGCAATACATGAGCAGTGGAGAAATAGGAAATACAATGTTTACAGTAGTTTCTCTTTAAACATAACTTGTTAAACAAGCCCTGAATCTTCAATATTATTGTATTTAAAGTACCTTTCTAATATGAAGAGCTTCTTGAACTGTAGGATCATTTGCCCATGCATAAGATGTTGCATAAGTAGGACTCTGCAAAAAAAGGGGAAAAGAAAAAGAAAAAAATGAAAAGAAAACCCAGCTTGAAATACCCTTTCTACTTCACGGCATGATATGCATATAAATAAAGGATGAAATTACACGACACCCTAGTCCATCTCTTCCGGACGGGAGGAAGAGGTGGTCGTCCGAATTATCTATCAGAACGGTTTGATCTTGCCCGAAATCATATGGTTTTGGTGCCATACGTTGACATTTTGGTTCCAAAATATGCCCTCGGTTCACATTCTTGAGACACCTGCAGATTTGATCATTTCGCTATTGTTTATGCTAAAAACTTATAATAATGAAACAAAAAATAAGTTTGAAAGCTTACCTCCTTGATCGGCTCAAGATCGTAAAGACATCGAAAATCCTTTGGATCTGGTTTGTAATATTTCCCACCACAGCTAATTTTTGCAGCCTGAAATTGTATCATGTTATACAATTAAAGGCAACATTTTAGCTTGAGGAATAAATTGTTAATATGCATAAGGGGTGTCATTCTTTGTATCATCAAAATGATTGAATCAAGAATAATGATATACCTCAAAATACTCATCTGCAATAAGACCCATCCGGTGAGCATATGGAATTCGTTCATTATAATCAATTTTCATATCGGTCAACGCATTCCCGATAATGTATCCCTGTTCATTTTCGAAAAAAGCACTCCCTTGTTATATATAATTAGGTGAAAATATACATTTTGGCGTAGTTATCATATAAACGGTGTACTCGTACTTGGAGGGATATTTTGGGCTGTATACCTGCTTCATTGCCTGCATTACCAGCAAGATATGTCAACCATTCAGTGGTGAAGAATACTTATTACACATCAAGCGTACTAAAAAATTTCCATATATACTTATGTACCTTGTGAGATTTCCAATGCCACCATGGGAACAAGTTTGCCTCCATAGGAGTCACCAGCAATATATAATCGATTTTTCATGAACATCGGGTGATTCAACAACCACTGAATATTTAATATATATTGTCAACACAATTACCTAGAAAAATAAAATCCAACTTTATAGTGCATTAGTGGGTTTATAAGCACATTTAACTTCCAATCTATTCAATTTCTATTTACAAAAATGGCAATCATAATCCAAATTAAAAATGACCCACCTTTCTAAGAAATGTGTAATTGTCTTTTGTTGCTTTAGCATCGGAAGAAGAGTAACCTTTCGTTGTGTTTGCATACGAAAAACCAGTACCAACGGGCCAATCCATGAATATAATATTGGCAACCTACAAATTATATGACTAAATCAGTGCAATGCTAAAAGTCAAGATACATATATGATCACTTTAAACATGGTGTGAGATGTTTTTGACCTTTGTCCATGAGTATGGATTTAGGATAATAGATGGTAAGCTTCCATTGAAATTTGCAAAATCAAAAGCCAATGGACCTGCAAACAAGCACGCAAAATTGGCATTGAATATTAAAATACGAGAAGAAAAGTTAAAAAAAAACAAAAAGAAGTTATAGCAATATTATTTGCACTGAAGTCATTCTCAAAAGGTTTACGGACAACGTAACTATTGAACCCTACCCATGCCTTTGATTACCCTTGTCCTGTGCTTGTGTGCAAATTACTAAATTTAACAAACAAATGTCATCGTATCACTATGGAAGTGTTAGCGTATGAATTAAAATATATTTTTATGAGCAGTTAGGAAGGGAGAGAATTAGTGGAGTTTGATGGTGGAGATTTAAAAGTACAGTTGATATCTGAATGTGATTTGTTTGAGCAAATTTAAATTTTGAAAAAAATGAATTAAAATGAGAAAGAATTTGAATGCTAGCAGGCTCTACAACACAACTAACATTATATAAGTATGAAAAACTCTCAAATTTTAGTGGGGCCAAGGACCCCACTTGCCTCTACCTCCATCTACTATCGAGGAGCTGTAGGGATTGGTCATAGGGCTGTTGCGTTCTTCTCTTTCGAGAATTACGTTATCAATCTCCAACTCATTGGATTTACATTTGTTTTAGCTTCTTGCCAACTTGGTACCTAATTATTATTTTGGCATGTCATTGATCAATGATCACAGTGACAAATTTTACCAATATTTGCAATGTTAAGAGTCAAATTCTTATCTTGAAATTATTGTAGCTATACTTATAGACCAAATGATTAAGAGTAAGAAACAAATGATGAATCATAAAAACCACACTAAGTCCACGATTAGTACTTTCTTTTCTTTTCTTTTTCTTTTTTTGACCTTTCTTCTCCCTCTCTCTCTCTCTCTCTTATTTTTTTATTTTTATTTTTTTATTTTTTGAGCCTCTACTCATTTACAACCCGTTCTTTTACAATTTTTAACAAATTTTTACAAATTTTAACACATTCACATCAAAAGTCAAACCAATTACATCCACATATTTTCTGGGACCCACTGTACTACATAAATCTCAACCACTCAATCCCACTCATTCTCTCTCATATTTCACATTAAAATTCATAAATACTCATAAATACACATACACTAACGGGAGCTTAATCTCTTATTATAACTTATCTTACTTTTGTTGTGAAGATAGGTTATTATCTAAACAATGTTATTTATTTGGACTCGAGATGTGAGCCTTCTCATTTTTCGTAAATTTATATTCCCTGGGTTCCATTTATATAGTTCTCTTTGCCTTTTTTTTTCTCCTTTGCTTTTTCACAAGGATTAAGAATTATTGGAAAAGTAAATTTTGTGAATTATGTCTTAATTTGTTCTTATTTAATAACTAATTTTTTAATTATTATTTACAAAAAAAAAATAAATAAATAAGGATATATCTGTAAAGTAATACAAAATAATTTGCGTAATATGAAAATAAAACTATATAACTGGAACAAATAAAAAAGAAAAGATGAACTACATAAATGGGATGGGGAGAGTAAGTAGTAGAGATGCAATTACAATCTAGGGCTCCTAATCTCGTTCCCTTCTTCCTAGCACATTATTGAACAAAGGAGAAAATATATATATATATATATATATATGTGTGTGTGTGTGTGTGTATATGTATATATATCCCCATATATCTATATGTATATATAAAGAATGTGTTCAAAACTTTTTTTGGAGGAGGGGGGGTGTTATGTAAATAGGCATCAAAGAACTTAGGGTGTGTTTAATTGCATAAAGTTTTCTGAAAAACGAGAGTTTTCCAACTTTTTTTCCAAATGTGTTTGATTAGTTTTTTTTTCAGGAAAACGTTTTCCAACTTTTCTCGAAATCCGTACTTTTCCTTGTTTTTTTTCCTTGGAGGGAGGTGGTTTTTGTTTTCCGAGAAAAGTTTGATACTTTTTTTCTTTTTTTTTTAATGGAAAATTTAATTTAACCATAAAGATAAGGAAAATGATCAAATTTCATTAAAAAAACTCAAAAATAAGGAAAATAATATAATTTTCCAATTTTCAAATTAACCCAATCAAACACCTACAACTACCATTTCCCTGGAAAATCTTTTCCCTGAATTCATTTACCCGAAAAACATTTTTCTTCTAACCATTTTCCGAGTTTACAATCAAACACACCCTTAGAAATAATATCTCTGACAATAAGTAGTCGAACAATTTGGTTAGATAAAAACCGTTACAAAACAACAACCTCTAACATACAAGTTCATTTCCACTATTCTCTTTCGATTAAGAATCCATTAAGCACACAGTCCTGAGCACTTACTCAAACAAGGGGGAAAAGGGTGTATATATATATATATATATATATATATATATATATATCACTAATGATCTCCTCCCCATATGGGGAGAAGATGTTCTCCCCATCTACCATATGTCAGCAGATGGGGAGATCACATCATCAGGAATTGGGCTCCACTGTTCATGTGTTCTCCCTATCTGCTTGAAATCAAAGAACTAAAATTCTGACGGGGAGAGATGGAAATTGGAATTCCGTGAAATTGAAATTCTAGTTCATTTTTTACCCTCCAAGAAACCAGTTTAGAGACTTCAAATGTTAAAGGTAAAAATGTAGGCGAACGATAGGGGAATAATGTTTAATTTGGCCGCTCTTTTAGGTTTTTTCAACTTTTTTGGAAATCTTTTGAAGTTTGCAAAATGGTCCAAAAGCAGCAATTGCATACAATTGAAATTACTTTGACAATCAACGAACGCACAAACTCTCTACAATCACACCTACCAAAAATTTATCCCCAATTTTCCCCTTGTACATTATTTGGCAACAACATTTTTTTCCCGTATTTTTGGGTTGGATTTGTCTTGTCTTTGTTGCCCTAAGATTAGAAATGCTCTTACAAGTTACAAGTTGCAACAACAGCAAATTTGAATAATTGAGAGCAAATTTTTACCCTTTGATAAATTTTCATAGGCTACAAATGGAGAGCATCCATCGTAGTACAACAAACACTTGAATAATTGACACTATTTTTCTTTTTTCTTTTTTTTTTTCAAATAATAAATGCAAGGAAGAATGTCGCATCCACCTTCGACGTGTCACAGGGGAAAACATATCAGCGGTGGGGCCTAATTCGTACTGACGTGTTTTCTTTATCTGCTGACACATAGTAGATGGGGAGAATAACTCCTTCCCATATAAGGAGGAGATCTTTATTGTAGCTAATGATTGTTAACTAGACATAAAGGCAATTTTCAATAGTTAACATTACTCAATGCCAACTTAGTTAGCACCTTTATGGTGCCAACTAGGTTCGGATCACTAACACATATCCACACACCCATCCACTCTATAATGGTAGGGGGCATGTGGCAGATGCCAACTAGTCGATTGGATCAAGACTCATATATAGATATGGTCAATTTCAACATTTATTGTGCAACAATATTCATAGAGAATTAAAACTTCACTCGATGACAGTTATGCTCTTCTACCCACAATGGTATATTACGATGCCTACGGTTCGGGAAAAAAATTCGTGGGGGCTTGTGGGGTCCCCCACCATGAGGAGGCAACTATGTATTATTCATTTGACCTAACGTAGATACCCAAAAAATTAGAAAAAAAAAAAAGAATTTTGATCGATGACGAAACGCCACGTCAGCGTGGGTTTGGGCTTATGTGGCCCACAGTGAGCAACAGATCGGCAGCCATAGAAAAGATCCTTTAAAGTAAAGAATACATGCTTTAAGAGAAAACTAAACTATTGTGCATCGTTATAATATTAGTTGCTGATGTTTTGTCATACTACACTAGTAACTACTATAAAAACTAGTATCATGCCTGTGCGATGCACGGGAACAATTAAATTTATGCACGATAAATAGTTGATATAAAATTATAAATATGAATGTTGAACTACATAATTTATGTAATTTGTGCATAGGAGATTGGACAATTATAAAAAATTATTAAAATCTATAATATTGTATATTATAGTCAATGCAAAATTATAAGTAAATTCACAATTGTAAATTATAAAAATTCACGCATATCGCATAATTAAGAAGTTTATCAAAGCGTGTAACTTTAATTCTAATTACCGTGCTCATAGCAATGCTCGTGAAGATTAATTAATTGTAAATGAACTATTGGGAATGAATATATAAAAATTCTTTGATTATCAAAAGCGTGTCTTTCTCGTTGGTACATATCAAATTTATATTGAACACCTTTTTTTTCTCGAAATGGACATTACACACTCTAAATTTTATGATTTTATGCGTTCTTTTAGTGATTAGCCGTAATTACTACTTAATTTTAGCTCTATTGTATAAGATGTATTATGCTTAATTTTATGTAACTTAAATTTGTAGTAATACCGACAATTTTCCTCATCTATATAATTCATTTGATTTCTTTTCATTTACATAAACTATATGCTAATTGTAAAATGAAAAACTTTTTATTTGTAATTTTATATACTTAGAAAAGGCAAAAAATATGCAATGCAAAATTCAGTTAGTGAGCATATCATATCAGAAGCATTAAAAACAAAAAATATCATTTATTTATTTTTAATTAGAAATAGTATGTCATGTTGGCTCTGCCGATAGGGTGTTCACCAAACGTGACACTTCAATTATAATAATATAAGAATTAATAAGTTAGTATTTTACTTAAAATAAATAAATTATTCTACATAAATCTAGTTATAATTTTAACCACTCACTATTTGATTTTCAAAAATAAAAAAATAAAAAATTCTCACTATTTTTTAATAGACCAATTCACGTAATCAAGCAAAACTATCAAAACCTACAATTTTATCACGATAAAATTAAATAAAAAATAAAAATTATTATTTAATATTTTGAATTATAACTTTAAAAAATGAAATTATATATAAAGTTTTCCAAAATAAATTTTTTCTCATTAGATGTTTGTTTTAGATATTGGTTATTCTTAGTTATATTTTTAATTACTACTAATTAATGTTGGTTTATTTCCAAAACTAATTTTATAATTTTCTTAAAATATTTAATGTATGCCACATTTGCATCTTTGCCTATGTGGCACTTCACAAATTATAATATAAGGATTAATGGGATGATAATATAACAATTCAAAGATAAAGATAAAGATTAATAAATTACTCTTTATTTAAAAATAATAAATTATTCAATGCAAATTCAATTATAATTTTAGACGTCTATTTTATTTAAGAATAATCCACTTTGTTTGAATAATCCAATACAAATTACAAATCAAAACTATCTAAAAGCGATAATATTTTTAATGCGGTGAAAATAAAATCCTTATTATTTAATGTTTTTAATTATAAATTTGAAAAATTAAATTACATTTAAAGTTTTTCGAAAACTATTTTTTTCTTATTAAATTTTATTTATCACATTTAATGATAAATTTATGTTTCATTAAAAAATAATTATATTTAGAGAATTTTCCATATTTAAATCTACCAATTAATATTGGTTTATTTCCAAAAATAGAATTTCTCTTTTTTTAACTATAAAATTTATTGTTATATATTTTTTAATATTAATGAGTGCCACGTTGGCACTACTGCTAACGTGGCACTCCAATTTTTATAATATAAAGATGTCACGTAACCATCTCATTTGTTATAGTGAATATGCAATTTAATTTTTTTTATCATTATTATTTTTTAAACGTACACGATACAATCGATTTCACACTTTATATTATCTTTAAGAAAAATAATTATAGTTGGCATGTCTATATTGACCGTAAGAGCCAAATTTGACCGGTCGGACCCAACAATATGTGACCACATTGTTTGGTATAAATTTTTCTAAAAAATTATTTTCTTTACAAAAAAAAAAGGGTATTATGCATGGAGACAGTCAGACAGAGAAGCAGGCAGCGTATATTTTAGAACCGATAACCATGATACGGCCTCTGTTCTGAATACTGGCCAATATAATAAAATATACTAAGCTAATAAAATAAAAAATTTAATTGAAAAATATCATCGATCGATCGATGGAGAGAGAGAGAGAGAGAAGATAGTACCTATTTCATAAACGAGGCCGGAGAGAGCAGAGCAACCGGGTCCACCGGTGAGCCAAAGCAGAAGCGGATCTTTATCCGGATCCCTTTCGGACTCTATGAAGTAATAGAATAGCTGGATTTCTTCATTTTCTCCCACGCCGATGTATCTAATCATCCAAAGTCAAAATCGTCACTACGATTTTTAATCCAGTTACTGTGGTTAATCTATAAGAAGAAAAAACCGACCCGGTTTCGAGTTTGACGGGCAGAGTACCCGAATAACCCGGAAGAGTCTCGATGTTAAACCGTGATGCTGCATTGATTGAGTGGAGCTGAAGAAGAAGAAGAAGAGCGTAAAACTGAAACCAGTTCATCATAATCAGAACTCAGATTTGTCGTTAGCTGTGTTCCCAGTAAGCATAGGGTTAAAATTAGAAAGGAAAAGTTGAAAGAAATACGAAAGGACTGACGAGGCAAATGGCAATGATAAGGACCATGCCGTTACGTCATGACCGACGTCAGTCAGCAAAATAAATTATGTATTGTTTTCAAATTTATCAAAAAACTTTGTTCGCTAGTGATGGTATTAAAATTTCAACGGAAAATAGTTCAACGTCCGCCGTAGGATTTCTTAAAACATAAATTTTAATGGAAAACAAAAATTCGAGGAATTGTGGGCTTGTTCTATACACAATATCGGAAATTTATTCAAATATTGTGTCAGACGCATAGTTGAAAATTGGAGAAAATATTTTATAAATGATTGAAAATAATGGAAGAGAAAAAGTTAGTAGAAGTAAGTGAAAATTTATTTTTCATAAAACAAGCCAACAATGATCAAGCATCATGTGCCGGGCATTTTCTGATCACATACGATCTCCATTGGAAAAATCGATACTAAATCTAGAATCAGCATGAAGAGGCGAAGCTTCAATAATTCGAAAACTTTTCCAGCGACACCATTTGTTCACAATCAATTTTTGAGCAAAAAACTTTGACTTTGAGCAAATGGTGTCGCCAGAAAATTTTTCGAACTGCTGGAATTTTGCCTTGCTATACGAGTTCTGGATCTAATCTCAATTTTTCCAACGGAGATCGTACGTGACCAGAAAACACCTGATTATAACACCACTGATGGTGCTTGATCATTACTATGTAGAACAAGCCCCGAATCTTTTTTCCTTTTTTGTTTTCATGTGAATAATAGAACTTTTTGTTTACTAGAATCTGCAGCCTTGCGACGCGCAATAAATTAGAATGATAATTATTTAGGGTGTCTTTGATCGATTGATTGCTTGGAAAAATTTTCTTAAAAACATTCCTTGATTTGCAATTGCCACCTAAGTTTTTCCGTTCCCTCGTTTTCCATGGAAAATAACTCTTTTTTCTTACATCAATCTGTTGTATTGTACATGAAAAATATTTTTCATGAAAAAATTTCCTATCTATCAAACACCAAAGTTGGAAAATTTTTCCCCGATTGATCATTTTCCTACAAGATCTAGTGAATCAAACACACCCTTAGTGTTTATAAATCGAAATAATGTTTGTACTCAAATCGATTTGTTCCCCATCTTTATCACAAATCGTAATCTTCAATTCACTACGATTTGTAACCATCATTTACACTAATCAAATAGAAATTTTAATATTAATATTTTAAATTATTGAGCACAAACATATAATTTTTTTTTTTATTTTCTTGTCACTAAATTATGTAAAAAATTAATATGGACAAATTTAATTTATTTCCAATTTATAAATTGGTGGGCATGCACGTATTTAAAAATTCTATTACAACCAAAATTTAACACTACTTCTATTTTTAATATTTTTTTAAAAAATCAAACTATAATATAAAATCAAACTTTTAATTGTATTCGGCCATGTAAAATTGAGATACATTGTCCTTCGAAAAAAAAAAATTGAGATACATTCAAGGCCATTTGGCGGTGTAGCGAGGCGTAAAAAACGAAATTAGATTTTCTACTCGTTTGGATTTGGAAACGCTGTCAGAGGCCTTGCATTTGGGCCATCTTGTTCCTTTCATGTTTACTCGCTACTTGCAGGAAGCCTTCAGGGTGCCCGTCATCATACAGCTAACCGATGACGAGAAGTGCATATTTAAGGATTTGACAGAGAGCCAGAGATTGGCGCATGATAGAGTAATAGGGAATAAATCATAATAGTTTTTAAAAATTTTTAATGTAAAAGAAGAGAGACAATGAGTGAAATTGAATGATGGAGATTTATTGATGTAATGAGATATGTGGATGTGATTGATTTAAGATTAAAAAAATGGATAAAAAAGTGATAAACAGTGGTAAAAAGAGTATGCTAATGGAGTAATAATCGCTTGTGGATTTGACATCTCGAAGCCATTTATATTCTCGGATTTTGATTACAAGAACATGGTCAAGATTGCGAAATGGGTGACATACAATCAGGCAGTTGGCATTTTTGGCTTCAGTGGTGAAAGTCGCATTGGGAAAGTTAGCATTCCACCTCTTCAGGCGGCACCTTCCTTCCCGAGTTCGTTTCCACATCTCTTCACAGGTCAAGATAATACTCGGTGCCTGATTCGTCGTGCCATTGACCAGGACCCTTACTTCCGAATGACGCGAGATGTTGCTCCTCCTCAGTTAGGATATCACAAGCCTGCTTTGATAGAATCATCACTCTTTCCTGCTGTCCAGGGGGGAAATTGAAAAATGAGTGCAAGTGAGTCCAAGTCAGCCATCTATGTGACTGATTCTGCGAAGGAGATAAAAGACAAGATAAACAACCATGCTTTCTCGCGTGGGCGGGAGTCAAGACTATCGAAAATCACACAAAGTATGGAGCAAACCTTGAGGTGGACATACCTACTAAATATCTTGGTTTTCTCCTGGAGGGCAACGATGAACTTGAGCATATCAGGACTGAGCATGGAGCTGGTTGAATGCCAACGGGTGAAGTGAAGAAGAGACTTACAGAAGTTCTAAATGAAATCATTGAAAGACATCGCACAGCCAGAGCTGCAATGACAGATGAGGCGGTGGATGCATTCATGGCAGTACGGCCACTTCCAAACATGTTCAACTAATTAACCTGAGTTCTGTGATTCAAGAAAGCTATATATATAGCATGCGTTTGGCAAAAGAATTTCGTGCATCATTTTTTTTTTTTCTTTTCTTTTTCCTGCAATACGGAGAGGAGAAGCAATTCTTGTGCTTACGCCAGTTGGCATAAAACATGAAAATAAGTCACGAAATGAACGAAATGTTAAAACAAGTCCTCTTCCACAACAGCATTACAAGTTGACTCCTACTTACGCCAATTATCCAATTTTTTAAATAATTGAAATTTTACGTGATCTAAAGTATCATAATTTGATAGTTTTCAATTTTTTCCCTTTGATAGTTAACTCCTACATGGACCATTTTTCCCTTTCTCCTTCACCGAAGTTGGTCCACAAAAGAACATAGACATTTCTTGGCATCAAAAATACTTTTCGTTCTTTTTATGATATCTTTGCGAAATGTCGGAGTAATATTCATTTCTTTTCCACTATGTGGCACAATCAGTCTTAACAAGTAAATAATCAGCACAATTAACCCGATAAAGCTCTACTAGAATAGCAACAGTCAACATTCATTTTCACCTCCAGCTAGCAATTCACATCACAAATTATTCTATTCAATTCAAGCAAATGGAGATTAACAGCAATAGCAAGATTTCAATTATGGACAAAAAGGGCTTGCCTTAAAACAAAGCTAGCTCCGGGTTACTTCCTGAGAGTCGGACCATAACATTAGAGTCGAGAGAAGTGCCATTGCAGCAGTTTCAACTCGTAGGCGGTGTGGCCCGAGACCAACAGCTTTTGCCCCAGCCTCCACAATGTCAGTCAATTCTTTCTTGGTGAAGTCTGTTACAGCAGTTACATCAACGTTTAAGTCAGATTTTCCAAATACAAAGATGAATTTGGCTAAAAATGTTGCATCATTAATGATTGAGGACAAACAGAATGTTGTCAAACAAGAAAATACTCAATGAACGCATTATTAATGTACAGAATGTTGTCAAACAAGAAAATACTCAATGAACGCATTATTAATGTTGTCTGTTTTTTGGGTTTTAAAAATGGAAATACTTTGTTGAGCTAATCAGATTATAGCAGTTATATATTTTATTTTCGGTAAGACACTATCTCAAGATATGTACAAAACAAAGTTTTTTTCTTCAGTACAAAAAAATAGGTGTGGCTTTGATCACATAGCCGGCCTCTATTCGTGTTAACTTTTTTAAAATCTACCCACTCAAAGTCAAACTTGAGTAATAAATACACATCTCAAAACTCCTTATTATTCACACATCTCCTAGTGTCGCCATTATCCAACCTAAAATATTAGTTTTCAGCAAAATAAAAATTTACTCAAACACAAACACTTAAAATTCCTCGCTTGTCTTGTTCTGTTCACATCAAATTTTATCAAATTAAATTTACTTTTTCTCTCATCCATTTAAACCACTCATACATTAATTCAACAATTTTAAAAAAAATTTTAATGCTTCTTCTTCAATTGTCAACCACACATCTAAAAATAAATTTAATTTTATCCAATTTAATGCAAATCAAACAAGCCCAGGATGAAATGGGGGGTCACACACATATCATCACTACTAACCTCCTTCTGGTCCTACTATCATTACTCCAGACTCTTCTTTTTGTAATGAATTCAAGGTGCTCAAAACAGGAGTAGCCTCCGCTACAGCCACAAAAGATAATTTTGACCGAGCAATCTAGACAATGAAGAATATAAGAATAAGGTTAGAATTACATAGGCTTTGGATTTTGCAAGTGACAAGGGTAATACATTCACTTACAATTGGTAGAAGCCCACTGACATCTATAGGAGGCTCCAAAATCATTTGATGTAAACGCTGGCCTATATCAAACATCATCATTCAACTAACAATCCAAATGGAAAACTGGAAATCATATTCATGAAATTCAACTGGTTCAATATGAAAAGATGTAAAGACGTAAAGATTAAAACAATTGACCACCAATTACATTGTTTAGCTGAAGCTAGAATGACTCGTTGCAATCTATCAACCCGGTTTTCTGATTTTGAATGAGACCGCTCAGTCAACAAAGGCGTTACACTATTGGCTCCCAGCTCCTGAAAATTAAACATTAATTGAAGGTAATAGAAGATATAACAAAACATAAGAATTTAGAAACGCAAAGTACCGTGCATTTCTCTACAAGCCAATCAGCCCGACCTCCCTTTAGAGTGCCTAAAGAGAACTAGTTATTCATCCCACCCGAGCTCACTGAACATGAGAATTTGCTTTATGAGAATAACTGAAACTACTTAAAACTCACCAAAAGCGGCGAAAACATGCCACTGTGTGGTCTGTGGATACACTAATTTTGGGTTCTCTAGTGCTTCAAATTCTACTCCTCGGCGATCAATCACCCCTATGCGTCCTTCAACTAAACTTCCCTTCCCATTAAATAGCTGTACCCTTGCAAATCAAAGCTTATGTTGAATAAGATTGTAAAAAATTTCAGATCTGTAGATGATTATACAGTAGAAACTTTTCAATCCACAACAACAACAACAAAAAACTCAGCCTTATTCCCTATATGGAACCATAACGAGAAATCACGATGGATCGCAACTATAAATTTTTCTACGCCACTCATTCCTATCCAATACTAGTTGCTCATCCACCTGCTTAACACAAAATTCTGTTCTGTGGTGATTTGGTTTGATTAATGTCTACCAACTGCAGAAGAACCCACCAACCCAACCGTGACAAACAACGTACACCGTCATACAGCTTTTGCAGGAGAAGATGAACTTAACTGGATGTCAAACCCTTTCTCTTGCATATTACATACCATTATGTCAAAACTTTAGCACCTCACTCTTATGTTTCTGAGTCTAACCGAGAACTCATGGTGACGTATCAAAGTCTTAACCATTACATACATTTCTAAGGAAATGTAGAGCCTCAGACTTTCGAATGGAACAATAAACTAAGCATTTGAGTATTTTAGCATACGTGACAAATATGTAATAACACCAGCAGGAAAAAATCGCAATTTTGATTATTTGAATACATTTTACTAAGTAGTTCATCCTGAATTAGTAAATCAGCAGAACAAAAGTTCCATACCTATCATCGATGTTCAACCGTAGAACTTTCGTCATGTGCCAGAATTCATCCCCTTCCACGCGCACAACCCCACCCTGCAAGTTAACACAAACACTTCAATAGCAACTTCAATTTCAATTAAACGCGTTTTAGACCGTTTTCATGAATACACATAAACAACGGAATTTACCTTGGAAGAAGGGAGATTTTCGGAGAAGAAGCGAGGGAAACCACCGCGGGACTGGTTGTAATCCGATGAGGTTGATGAAAATGGCCGGATATTCAAAGCACTCTTGTGCGACCGTAACAGCGAGAGGCCCAGTACGGGAATTACGCGGGGGTTGAAAATTAGGGTTCGCATCGGAAAACTCTATTATTCCGCTGGCGATGGGGGGAGAATACTGCCGGTAAATTTGGAAGGGTTTTTGCTAGTGGGTATCTCCTCCGTTTCGTCTTTCTCCAATTCTCTGGAGTGTGTTAAAATCGCTCGGAGTGAGGAGTTTGATTGATGGTAAATTACGCATTTACTCCCCGACCTTTACTCGCACTTGCACTCTCATCTCCAATCTTTTCTTTTAGCTAGCAGGGTCCCGACATTTAAAATATTGGCGCCATCTATTGAAAAGTCACTATTATACCGTCATTCATTTTTTCATTTTTTTTTTCTATTTAATTAATAAGTGAATTGTTATAAAAGTATAGAAATAATAGAGAGAATTTAGAGAGAATGAATTATAAGGAATTCACGAATGAATTTCATTAATAACCTGAAACTCCTATTTATAGGAAACCTTAAGACAATGGTAATTACATAATTTAAATCGAGGTATAATAGTCGTTCACAAATAAAATATAATAATTTATTTCACTTCCCTCATTAATTGTATTATATTAATATTATTATTATATTCATAACACTCCCTCGAATGACTATTAATACAAACGTCTTACAAAAACATTTGGAAAAAACCCAATTTGAAAAACTTCCAAACCGACGAAGGATAGCTTGGAGTGGTTATATCTTTGCTTACATCAAAACATTGCTCCCACGATATCTATCAATGGTATAAGAGTATTCACGTCTTTGCCGCTCGCTAAAACCTTGAAGAAACCCAGGTGGGAAAAACTTGATCAAGGAAAAAGAGTACAACTACTCCATCCGATTTCATATCTTGAGGACCGATATCTCCTTACTTACGGTAAAGGATTTCCATATCATCATTGTTTAGATCTAAAGCATTGTCTATTATAACTTGATCCAATAGATACACTGTATCGCATTTCTCTTGTTGTCCTCAATATATACCATGAATATGTTCGTTAAAACCTTATTAGGAAAAACCCAGTGGGGAAAAATCCTAATGAAGGAAAAAGAGTACATTATTCATGTGAATACGCCTTTAATGTTGCCTCATTAAAAACCTTGCTAGGAAAACCCAATGGGATAAAACCTCGAGGGAAAAAGAGTGCAACGCGTATTTTATACAAGTATGCCTTTAAGCATTTCAAAATATTTCATAGATTTGTATGAGTATCATATACATTGGTTCATACTCTTCATTCATTTCCACGTGAATGAAATTTTAGATGTTATACAATATCATGTTATATTTAGTGTATATATGCAATCAACGGCTTCATCTCATTTTCTCACTATATCGAGATATATACCTAAATCTCTTCCTAGATTTCATAGTAGTTGAGATTGGGCTGCCTCATTAAAAACCTTGTTTGAGAAAAACCCCGCTTTGGGATAAAAACATCAATCAAGGAAAGAGTCTGACATATGAATTTCTCAACAATATCAATGTAGATATTTTGAGCCGTGTGCATCTGACATACAATAATACATTTGAAACCTCTTCAAGAGTTTCATTCTCATTTCTCATTAAACCTGCATGAACACTTTAATCATAAGGGCATATATTTCAAAGATCGGCATTTTCGATGGATTTTAATATCCTCACTATTATTGATAGTATGTAGCGCTATCTTTTCATATGTGTCGACACTTTCAATTTTATTTCTTTCCCCATATCGACATAACTTATCGAGATATCTCATTATCAATCCTCTTGTAGGATTACACAATATAGTTATGTCTATATACTCTTCAAGAGTATATGCCTCCGTTATTAAGACCATCTTTAATAATTTGCTTCGATATATATGATTGGTGAAATCTCATAATATCAACGCTTTCGACGTCTTAACTTATCAAAGCATCTTAATCGATATATGTGATTGTTCATAGCATCTTTTATACATCTTTGAACTTCAAGTTCATATTTTAATTGTGAGGATATAGTATGATGCATTTCACATATCATTTTCAGCTTTAATACTCCCCCCCATGCTAAGAAAATTTAGAACACTAAAACTCATATATGTTCTCATCATTCAACCTTAATATGAGAATTTATATAGTTTGCATTCTATTCTCGATATTGGCAATTTATTGGAGGACTTTAAATAATTTGCCACATAATATCCCACTTATATGCGCATACTCAATCCTTCAGGGATTTATTCAAGTATTGGGATATATATTTACTAAGCTTTATCATTTAATTGGAAATCATGCTCATACCGTGAGCAAATATTGCGTAAATTTCAAATTACGAATCATATACACATGTGACTATCTAGTGGATCCATATCATAATATCTAGTAGTCCACATGGAGGATGAGTGGGCCCATATTTCTCATCCTTTATTCCAGATATATTTGGAATTTATTTCCAATATTGGCTAGTAATGATTTCATCATTTATCGAGAACAATCATTGAAGAATTCTTTTAATTCTTCACTTGAAATATTGATTTCAATAATTATTTAAACCTGATGGTCGTCAGGCTCAAACGAGTATTATTGAACTTTTAGTTCAGTAAATTTTTATATCGATTTCACTAGTATCTGTATAGTGCTCAACATGATTTATTACTTTCATCATATGTATAGCTCACCGACATATTCCATCATGTTTCGTAGCATTATTACATCACTGCTCAGCGTGGAATCTTAGCACATACGCTTCATGTTTCAATATCGTTCCAATGCGGAGCCTTACCTCATACAGCCGTTTATAAATTATCAGGGCATACGATTCACCATAATAATGGTTCATATATAATAATGGATAATTTGCTCTCAAATCTTCGAAAATACTATCCATCACTACAGATCAAAATCCTAAAAAGGATTTATCGAAATAGGCTTGAAAGGTTGAGGATGCTAATGAATAAGGGTATCCCACAAGATATCCGATGGTTGATTGAAGTAAAGGTTCGATTATCTGGTGAGGTTTCAATTCCTTCTAAATACATGCCTGGTATGGGTAAAAGTAGTTTTTCAAAGAAACGAGAGCAAAAGATTAGGAGGGTGCTACAAATGTGCTTCGGTGGACATGTGACACTTTCGATGTAAATATGTGGTGCGTGTCTACAACCGAAAAGATAAGATAGCATTCATTAAGGATGGATTGAGTAAGGCCTTTAGATGATATTCAACGTGCTCTTGAGACACATCCTAGTGGACACGCATACAAGGTAGTAGATGGCCTTATGGGCCAAATTCAAAGATGAACAATCACGTTATAGTCTTGAAAAACTTACTTTAGAAGATCACTGTTTGTAAATTTAGTAGAAAAATTTAGTATAATAATTTTCTCATATTAATGTAAGGAAGTTCGGTGTAATAACGAAGATCAATGTTTTTTCTTGTAATTGTAAATATTGTTTTTCAATTTTTAAGATATATATATGTATATATATATTATTTTTCAATCAATCGATAGGTATATGTCATTTCACTAAAATTTTTACTGCCTTTTTCTCTTTCATATTTGTCAAAAAGTAAATAGTACAATCAATTATTAGTTTGAAAATTTTTCTTTAAATAGAGTGATTCATATATCTCTATATTCATACATTAAAAGTATAGTAAAAAGAGAGATAGGAGTAGAGATGGATAATGGAGATTTTAGAATCATCTCATACAAGTCACCTTTACCTCGCTTGATTAAAAACCGTATGTATTCTTTGTGGATCTAAATTGGTAGGTCATATCCAATACGTGGATATGTGCAAACCGACCTAAATAGAGTTGGGAGACAAGAAATCAATATACTATATGGAGGAACCAACAACAAACTTTTAGCTAGACTTATTATGACCGCATCATCATGGGGAATAAGAGTTTTGAGTGTAATACCTTTCCATTTAGTTGGATCTAATACTCGAATTAGTCGGCTTCTACCATGGGTCCAAACAGGTTGGTGCTACAAGCGCAATCCATCCAATGGCGCATGATGTATATGATGAATAATAGTGATGCTTTCATTGTCCTTCCAGTGCTACAACACACTTTGGAGGAAATATTCAATATAGCCTCGCGGGTACGTTGGAATTTTCATGTCAAACCAATAGGTTTGTTGAATATTAACAATTTCTTTGATGGCTTACTAGCGTTCCTAGATCGTAGTGTAGATAATAAGTTTATCTCTCATTTAGCGAGAAAAATACTTATTTCTCGCTTAGTACATTGATGAACTACTTATCAAATTTCATGCATATGTTCAAGAATCGTTGGAAGCCAGTCAGTCCGCTTCACAGACCACTAGTGTCAAGCGAAAAGAAATTCGGATCCTTTAAATATCTCATTATGAACCTCGATGTTGAGGGTGGCAGACTATGCGAGTATTTATACTCTCAAACGCACCCTTCATTTATGAGTTCAATATGTATTTTCTTTTCGCATTTTTATATTTTTCGATGTCTATTGACATCTTGGATATTCTCAATATGTTCCACTTCTACTGCTTTTGTACTTCTTACGGAGTAATAATAATAATATCATATTGGCTTTATTCAAATACGTAAATCTAGTGATTATGCTTCTTCAAGAGTATTTTATTCTCATATTAATACAATCTCATATCATCGATGAGATTACTTCATATAATCTCTCCATCACGATATATTTTCTTTGATATATCAACATGGGATCTATTGAGCATTTTATTTATCCAATGGTAACTTTAGATGCCACTTACTCAATTTTCTCCATCAATATTCAATAGGCGTGGAAAGTGAACATTCCTTTATTAAATGCTTCTTTAAGAGCATTTCTCATCATATTACAATATACTAATCTCATAATGAGATTTTTTCACCAGTATATTTTCTTTCTCTTTTATTACAATGGAATTCTTTGAGCAATTTCATTTCATCAATACATACAACCAGTAATTCTCGCATCACTTGCTCAAATCCCTTCTTTAATATCAATAGAATATTCATATCGAACATATATAAATCGTTATCCAATTGTGGGGGTTTAATCCAACCACATTTGTAATAAGTATTCTAAAGCGTGTGGTATATCCCACCACATTGAAAATATTCATACCAATCGTGTGATATAACTCACCACATTGGAACTATATGAATTTAAAGTGCGTAAATTTAAATTGTAGAAATTAAATTTCCTCCAATAGGTGGTCAGACCTACCTTATGGAATTATTGTAATAAATATAAATTTACGAATTTAAATCGCGAAAATTAAATTGCATAACATTTAACTACTTCTTGAGTAGAGTCCGCTTAGTAGAAGGTATTACTCTTCACTTAGCATATAAAGTGCATAAATATATAAAATCTTTTTTAGTGATGGTTGAACCCATCATCGTGTAGGAGAATATTGCGATATTTAAATTGCAATAAATAAAGTGCGAGACTTAAATATCTATAGAATCAAATTTGTTCTAACTATTTCTTCAAAATATAATTATTGTCAAAGTAACAAACAGTAAATTGAAATATCTGCCGTCGCCAACCGCTACTACGCATTCTGGCGCATGTCGCAGCAAGTGACGCCACATATTTCTTTATAAAACATTAATACATACTTCTTTTGCCAGCCAATCGATTCTTGCGGGCGGCTTGATAAAGGTTGCCTGGCAAGTGCGCATAGCCGCACATATCTCTTTATAAAGTTTTGACATTATAAGCATTAATACGTAAATATTCACAAGTCTAAGGACCCTTTTGTAACTTTTTCAAAAGTTGGGGTACTTGATTTGTAAATTTTGAAAGTTTACCTTATCAATATTGATGTCGAATCGAAGATCTCGTTAAATCGAGAGTATAATGGAGTCGATAAAATTTGATTTTGATAATGTATGCTCGCTTTATATCTCGAGAAAACGAATGTTAGAGTTTAATATATTATTATATTATAAAATAATATTATATATATATACCTCCGTCCTCCACATCCTCAATATCGGCTGCAGCTTCTCGGCTTTTACATCCATATGTTTGACTCAAATTAAAGTGGCCGAATTCATCGATACTGCTGTTCGGATTATTTGCGTAAGGCGAAGAAAGAGAATTGATGTATAATTGTATAGGATTGATTATAATATAGAATTGAGATATTAGGAAGAATTAATTCATTGGTAATAATCCAATTTCTGATACGAAGATCATCTATAAGATTGTAGAAGTATACTCCTTCATATTACTCAGTTGGTTAGAAACTCGTCTTGATAACGCGTGTTATAAAAGTATAGAAATAATAGATAGAATTTGGAGAGAATGAATTATAAGGAATTCACGGGGAATGAATTTCATTAATAATCTGCTCTTTATAGGGAACTTGAATAAGCCTTTGATAAATCGTAATTACATAATTTCATCAAGGGTATAATAGTCATTACATAAATAAAATATAATAATTTATTTCCCTCACTTCCCTCATTAATTATATTATATTAATATTATTATTATATTCATAACATGAATGATATTTTGATAATTTTCTATTTAACCAATCTATATCTATATATATATATATATATATAGAATCTATATCTATATCTATATCTATATCTATATCTATATATATAGAAAAGCAAGGAAATTTCAGCCTATTTTTTAATTAGATTAATTAACTTTCTCCTAAAATAAAGTCATTTCTTGCCTTTTTATTTTTTTATTTTTTAATAATTAATAACTAATCTCCAACAATCAATTAACTAATCATTATCTATATTAAATTTTGTCCTCAACAAAATTAGATTTTTTCAAATCTCCACTGATTTGGACTTATCTTCTATCTGTTTTTTATCTTTTGATTTTTCATTTTTTATCAATTCATAATCAATCCTAACAAAAAAATTAATAAATTATTATTTATATTAAATATTATTTCTAAATTTTTTCCCTTACATAAGTATTGATAATTATTATTTTCTTATATCTTTTTAATCTAAATCTAAAAATTTATATTTATTATATATAGAATAAGAGACTTTTTATAAATAAGTAATTATGAGACGAAAATTAATTCTTAAGAAAATAAAATTAATTAAAATTAATAATTTCATTAATATTTGACTATTATGTTATACAAAATTAGCAATCATTAAATTTTACAAAAAATTAAAAGAAAAGTATAACATTAAAATTTAAAAATTTGATTCGATCTACTAAATAATTTTTTAAATAATTACTTATTTTTATCAATGTTTAGAAAATTGAAACTGGTCAGCAAATGGGAGAAGACAACAGTTCAAGGGTCAACCGGTTGAATTGGATCGAACCGGGGTCAAACTGTTTTTAATTTAAAAAATTAAAAAATAAATTAAAAACAAGAATAAACTGGTTGAATTGTTACCGGGTCAGCAGTTCAACCGGTTGAACTGGTCGAGTGATGGTTTTTGACCGATTTTCTAATAGTCCGATTTTTAGTTATAACCGGAATGGATTTTGAACCAGTTCATAGTTTAACCGGCCGGTCCATTTTAGTTTTTTAAACATTGATTTTTATAAATAATTAGTTAGGGAATGAAAATTAATCTGAATTAGCAATTTCGTTAAAATTTAATTTTTGTGTGATACAAAATTAAAAGTCATTAAACTTTTACATAAAAATTAAAATGAACTTGTAGCATGATTAGATCAGTCCGTTTACTTAATTTGAGAAATAATTAATTATTTTAAAAAATAAAATTAACTAAAAAATGAAAATTAATTAAAATTAGCAAGTTTTTACAATTTCATTTTGGTGTGATAAAAAATTACAATTCATCAAATTTGTACACAAAGACTAACAGAAACATGTAATATTAATTTTTTTTAATAACCATTCAGTTGTAACATTAATCCGATATTTTTAATTAATTGAATTTATATCTATATCTTTTAAATTGCAGATATCCTTTAGTGGAAATAATTAATGGAAACGTATTTTAATATTGCATTTCAACGGTTATATCTTTTAAACTTGTTTTAGATTACTTTGGATGGTTTTGTTATTGAATTTAATTAGTAATCAATCAACTTTGAGAACGGATTTTATTATTGCATTTCAACAATTTATATTGAATTTGAGTTATATTGCTCATCAATTTTTATGGTTTTTGTTATTTGGATTTGATTAGAAGAACTAACAGTCTCCATTTTTCGAATATTTCTTTTTGATGGATCAAGCTTTTTTTAGAAAGCAAACACAAGTTAAGTCTTTTGTTAGGTTATGTTTCTTCTTGATATTGAATATGTAGCTCTTGACCAATATTAAAATTCCATCATAAACTACAATAAAGATTGTCAATAAGGACATTTTATTGATTAACATACTAAAACAATGAACAACGATTACATGAGTGTCGTTAAAGGCATTTTTTTAAAATTGTTAAGGTAAATCCGTAGATTCATAGAACTTTCTTCATACTCTTAAACTTATTTTCTTTGGATCATTTAGTTTTTATGCTAATTTTTTAATTGTGAAAATTAATTATACTTTTTTTGTATGGTTGATTAATATTTTTAGTTTACATAATTGGATACAATTGCAAAAGTCCAATAAACTTTATAATTTGTTGTAAAGCTAATTAATTTGCAATGCAACTATTACTATTCAGAAGTATAAAATAAATTGAAATATGAATTGATCGAATTTAGTAGATTGTTTGGGGTAAATTGTTGAAATAATTATTCTTTCACTATACTGATAAATTGCTTTCTCTTTTTTTTTATTAATTTTTTTATACCATTGGGTTGACATGACACAATTTTTTAAATATTAAAGGTAAATTCATGGATTGATCGTATTTTTTGGCACTATTAATTTTTCTTATCTTGGATAGTTTATTTTTTATACCCATATGAAAAATACTTTTCAACAGTTGAACATAGTTTCAATAAAAAGAGTGCTGGACTCACTTATTACAAAGAAACAATTGTAGTTTCTTCGCACTAGAAAAGTTATATATATATATATATATATATATAATCAATTTTTTAAGTCATTAATACAAATCGACACAATATTTTAAATTATTAGGGTAAATCCGTGGATTTAAAATACTTTTTTCACACTACTAATTTTTTTCCTTCGGTCATTTAGTTTTTATGACAATATATTCATTGTGACAATTAATTATATTTCTATGCCTCTTTTTATTATTGATGATAATTTTAGTTCACATAATTCGTTACAATTGGAAAGTCCAATATAATTTATAATTTTTTCCAATAAATTAATTTGTAATGCAACTATTATTGTTTAAAAGTATAAAATAAATTAAAATATGAATCAACCCAATTCGATTGAGTGTTTCTAATAAGTTGTTGCAATAACTATTCTTCCTTCAAAGTGATAATTTCTTTTCCCTCTCTCTATTTTTTCTCATTCATTTCTTATACCATTAGGTTGAGACGATACAATTTTTATAATAGTAAGGGTAAATTTATAGATTGATCGTAT
Source organism: Jasminum sambac (assembly GCA_018223645.1). NCBI lineage: Eukaryota > Viridiplantae > Streptophyta > Magnoliopsida > Lamiales > Oleaceae > Jasminum > Jasminum sambac. Next base: position 21,365,814 of record CP073648.1, on the reverse strand, counting down.
TTTCTTCACACGATTAAATTTTCCTATTGGATCATTTATTTTACCCACATGGAAAATATTTTTCAATAGTGATAGAGTTCCAATTCAAAAAGTGTTTGGACTCACATTATTAAAGTTTTTATTTTTATTTTTTCATATAATCAATTTTTTAAACCATTATTAGGAGTCAATACAATATTTTGCATTGTTAAGGTAAGTCGGTGGATTGATCGTATTTCCCTCACACAATTAATTTTTTTCTTGGATCATTTGTTTTTTATGCCAATAAGGTCATTGTGAATTATACTTCTTTTGTATGGTTGATTAATTATTTTTAGTTCACATAATTTGTTGCAATTGTAAAAATCTAATATACTTTATAATTTTTTTAGTAGATTAATTTGTAATGCAATTATTACTTTTTACAAGTATAAAATAAATTAAAATATTAATTGACCAAATTCGATGGATTGTGTTTGGCAGCTTTCAAACAATTATTTCTTTCTTCACAGTGGTAAATTATTTTCTCTTTTTTAATTAATTTTTATACCATTAGGATGAGACAACATGATTTTTTAAATACTAAAGGTAAATCTGTAGATAGGTCGTACTTTCTTCTCACTATTAAATTTTTTTCTTGGATCATTTATTTTTTGTGCCTACATGAAAAATACTTTTCAGCAGCAGAAGATAGTTCCAATCAAAAAGTACGGAACTCACTTCGTGTGAAGAAACAATTATGGTTTCTTATTGTGTTTGTGTTCTTATATTTATTTAGGTATAATATTCCAATCATAAATTTGGTGGAGTTATACAAACTGATTATATTTACCATTTATGTATTAGCAGATCTCGTACCCATGTTGGAAAAAAATTCATGCAGGTCACATCGGCCCCCCACCATCAGGGGGTAGTTATGTATTATTCATCTAATCTAACGAAAATACTGAAAAAATGTTTTAAAACAAATTGCACGACGTAGGGCCCTTACGCATCGTGGCATGGGTACCGTCCCGACATGAGGAACAGAGTATTGGTGTATGCATTAGTGGCATTATATTTCAAAAAGGTAACTCAACGTACTTAATAGTCGAAAATTACACTTTTAGTGAGTTTTATTGATCATATTTGAAATATGATGTTATTTCTAATATTTTTATAGGTTTCTTATGCTAAAACGCCAGTGTTTGTGTAAAACTGATGTCAGAGATATTCCGATCATCTAAAATTTATTTATTATTTTAGTACAATTCAATTGTATAATAACATAGATTTTTATATTCTATGTGACAATTATGGATGTGACTTATATTTAAGTACATTCACCATTTTCGTGAAAACACGAAGATATTTCTATTTTTTGTCTTGTGTGTTGTTGTTCACTATTATTGATGGTGTTATGTTTGAATTGTTTTAATTGTTGATGTCTTTAAGAATATTGTAAATTAAATTTTGTGTTTTTTGGTGAGTTTTCCCCCAATTGGTTGCAGGATGAATTGGTACAAAATAAAAGGAAATTCTGTCGAAATTTTCCAATAATTATTTCATTAGTTACATTAATTAAGTTTATTGTTGTGACTTATTATTTATTTTATTTTTTTCGAGATCTTTTGTTAATACGACTTACACATATTGATACTGTTATTAGCTAAAATATTATGTCCCGTGCAACGCACGGGTGAAACAGCTAGTTTTATTAATAAAAAAAGGTTAGGTTCTTGTTTTATAATTTAAATGATAATGATAATATGAAGAATACATGCATACCATTCAAAACAAAAGATTGGTTAAGGGTTTGTTCTATACACATTAAATTTTTACTCACTTTTTCTATCTCGTTATTTTCAATTACTCATATAATTATTTTGTATTTTTCAATATATTTTTCCTAATTTTGCAACTGCACGTTTAACATGTCGTTTGAGTAAATCAAAATATCGCGGGGAGAACAAGGGCTATTATGTTTAAAAATCGCTTCAAGTTCACTCAAGATTTCTTCAAGTGTTTGTTAAGATTAGGAATAATACATTCTCACGTGATGCGTCTTGGCGCTGCCACGCAATAGTAGATGGTTAGTAAGTGAACCATGCTGCCACATGGTAGCAATGGATAGCCGTTACATCAAATGCATGTACCTTAATTAAATTCCCGCGTTGAGAATGTATCATTTTCATTGATAAGATAATCTAGTTCCCTCTTAACTCATGTTAGGAATGAAATTTTATGAATTTTAATTCATTTTCATTCAAATTCAAATTTGGTTAAACCAATCACATTTATATATATTATGGAACCTATTTATACTATACAAATCTCCATCATTCAGCTCCATCAATTCTCTTTTTATTTCACATAAAAATTTATAAAAATTTCCATCCTAACATGGGCTAAGAGTAAGGTGGAGATGGGCCTAACATTTTTTAAGCTAGCCCATTTTGATAGGAAGATACCACCTCGATTCACAAAATATATGATACCTAAATTTTGTTATTTTTTTTTCAATTTGATTGTTAGGTATTTGATCTTAATTAATTGCGGTCCTTATTTAAGTAGATAGCCATAAATTCTTGATTTATAATAATTTAATTTTACATTTTTATAATAATTTTCTATTATAATTTCAGCTAATGGTAAATATAGTTATTTGCGCTACTACTCAAGAAATGGTGTGGTTAAAGTAACATCATTCGTTTTATAAATAAATGTTCAGCTAAAATTGCAATTACAATTGTGCGTTTTTCTAATATTTAATTTTTATAATAAATTTATGAACTTAAAATTTATATATTGAAAATCTTTGACTAATAATTTTTATAAATATTTTTGACAATAAAAAAAAAATTGTGCATCACTCATGTGCTGCATTATTTTTTATGTTGGATGGTAACAAAATGCATTTTCTTAGTTGGTAACAAACTAATTCTATTATTTTTATTTCTATGCTTTCCTAAATAGTTATTAAATGGAGTGTAGTCTCGGTTTCGTTTAGTTGTAAATTGACACTAATTGTTATCTGCTAATGTTTAGTTATTATTTGAAGTTAAAAATGATAAACTTTAGTTAACATTAATTGTCACGTTTTAGTGATCATGTAAGTTTGCAAAAGAATAAAAACATAATAACGATTCTCGAAACCAAAAGATGTGCAATGCACATTGTTATCACTGGTATAGTTGAAAAGTAAGAAAAACTTATAAATTGGATACTAGCTTGAAGAGTTGATTTTTAAAAAAATTAATTGATAATTGATTCAGAAACCGTTAAAGATTCGTCATTTAGCCTGTATTCATTTAATTTTTTTCTCTTCGAAAACTAACTTCTATTATTAATCAAAATCAAATATCAATATCAATATCAACTACAAATTTCATTATTAATTTTTTTATTTACATATTTCAAGGTCTCTTCACTATTCAATTTTAAAAAATTAATTTTTACCAAAAAATAAAAATTTACCCAATCACACCAGCTGTGGTAAAAAATGAAATGAAAGATTTACCTTACATCATGAGACGCAATTATTTAGCAATTGACCGTTGTTAAATTAATGGGAGTCAAAAGGAATGCGGAACAAATATCATTCATCAAACCCACACCGCCGCCCAAAAAAAAACCAAATCATATCTTCCAATTGGGAGCTTGTCATAGCATCCAAGGGCTACAAGGAGATGTGTTTAAAGTACACACAAAATATATAGTAAAATGTCACACACTAATAAGGTATAGATCCCTCCACATTCAAGGGGTATTATGGTAATTTTATCATATCCTCTATTATAGTGTGACATTTATCCCACACATATTTGTGTGTACTCCAAGATTTTTTCCTTCAAGTTATAAACTTTCTAGGAAATGCCGTGATTTGGTTTCATTTTAATTGCACTGAAATTGTTTCCAAGTGGAGCCTAGCTAGTCATCCAAATTCCACCAAATTAGTGTTTGGACCAACTGTCAAAATTAATTATAAGCTGTTTATACTTCCATTAACAAACTATGCATAGCCGATTCTTGATTTTCATCAAAATTGTATCGAGTTGAGTCTTTTAAGCAAGAGACCAGTCGCAGGGTGTGATTCAAATACTTTTTTTTTTTTTTTTTGCTCTTTGGTTGAGAAAGACTCCTTTTCACATTTCATCATGATTCATAGTAGCTTTTCTCCGACAATATTACTTGTAACAAATCTTTGTACATAATAAAGATCATAGTGTTATAAAAGTATAGAAATGTATAATTTAGAGAGAGATGAATTCTAAGGAATTATAGGAATAAATTTAGACAATAAGCTGAAGCTCATTTATGAGAAACTTGAATCGCGTGATCGTGATTACATAATTTCATCAAGGGTATAATAGTCATTCACATATAATAATTACATCTTTTACCAAATTATTCATCCACCAAATTATTCCTCCACCAAATTATTAACCTCATAATTCATAACCACTACATTATTCTCAATTATTCATAACACCTAATAATTATTCTTCAATTATTATTCATAACACTCCCAGCCAATGACTATTAATACAAATGTCTCTGACTGCTTTTGGAGAAAAACCCAGGGTGGAAAAACTTGAAACCGAGGTTGTAGGATAGCTTGGGTGGTTTATATCTTCTTACTCAAAACATTGCTCTACGATGTCTATCACCGTATGAGTATTCACGTCTTCGTTAAAACCTTTGTCAAGAAAACCCAGTGGAAAAAACTTGATCGAAGGAAAAAGAGTACAATTGCCCGCTTGATTTCATATCTTGAGAACTGATATCTTTACTGCGGTAAATGATTTCAATATCATCATCGTTTGGATCTAAAGCATTAGCTCCATTATAACTTGATCCAATAGATACACTGTATCAATTTCTCCTATCGTTTCAATATACCATGAATATGCGTTAAAACCTTATTAGGGAAAAAACCCAAAAACCCTAATGAAGGAAAAGAGTACATTATTATTCATGTGAATACTGCCTTTAAAGTTGCTCTCATTAAAAACCTTGCTAGGAAAACCCAATGGGATAAAACCTCTCGAGGGAAAAGAGTGCAACGCGTATTTTATACAAGTATCTTTCGTAAGCATTTCAAAATCTTTCATACATTTGTATGAGTATCATATACATTGGTTTTATACTCTTCGTTCATTTAGAGTGCATCAATTTTTCTTACACAACTACAAAACATTCACCATGAACACATGTCTCCAAACACACAATTTAAAGCATATAAATTCATAGTAAAAACATGTAAACATATAAGTAAAACCTTCATAACTAACTAACACTTAAAAATATATCATTTAACATTTAATACTCACTTAATAGGTTATTTCATTCCAGGGGCTTAGCTCACCCTTTAGGGTACTCATAAACACGGTTTAGCTCATCCGATCCTTTAATTTCCTTTTACTTACTACACACGATCGGTAATTTAACTTTCATGAGCATGCAACATATAATGACCACCATGCTTATCTTTAAGCTTGAGGCAATAGTCATCATCATCTCATCATCTCATAAGTTAAGGATTTCACATTCACCATTTATCATCTTCAATATATCTCAATATTTTCATTATCATTGATCATATGTAGCGCTACATTTTCATATCATTAATAAACACTTTTCAATTTCATTTCTTTTCCCCATATCGACATAACTTATCGAGATATCTCTTTATCAATCCTCTTTAGGATTACACAATATAGTTATGTCTATATACTCTTCAAAAGTATATGCCTCCGTTATTAAGACCATCTTTTATAATTTGCTTTGATATATATGTTTGGGAAATATCAACGCTTTCTAGCGTATAACTTATCAAAGCATCGTAGGCGATATATGTGATTGTTCATAGCCTTTCATGCATCTTTGAACTTCAAGTTCTTATTTCAATTTCGAGGATATAACATGATGCATTTACATATTATTTTCAACCTTTAATACTCCTCATCTTTAGAAAATTTAGAACACCAAAACTCAATACAGGTTGGTATGATTTTAATCATATATGTTCTCATCATTCACCTTAATATCTGAGAATTTAGACCGCTTTGCATTCTATTCTCGATATCGGCAATTTATTTGAGAACTTTAAATAATTTGCCATATAATATCCCACTTGTATGTGTGTCTCAAATCCTTCAGGATTTATTCAAGTATTGGGATATACATTTACTAAGCTTTATCATTAAATCAAAATCATTGCTCATACTGGGATAAATATTTAGAATTTCAAATTACGAATCATATACACATGTGACTATCTAGTGGATCCATATCATAATATCTAGTAGTCCACATGAGGATGAGGACATCTTACATCATCTTTATTCCGTATATATTTGGGATTTATTCGATCAATTATTTAAGTAATGATTTCATCATTTATCGAGAACAATCATTGAAGAATTCTTTTAATTCTTCACTTGAAATATTGATTTCAATAATTATTTAAACTGGGATGGTCGTCAGGTTTTGCCAACAGTATTATTGAACTTACAGTTGATGAGAAATTTATATCGATTTCACTAGTATCTCAGATAGTGTGCTCAATATGATTTATCATAGAAACAATTCACCACATATTCCATCATCTTTTAGTGACATTATTGTCTACTACTGCTATTGAACAGATTCAAATTTCATAATGCATCACATCCATTATTATTTAATTCGAAATCGTACTCTCACGCTTCATATTATTTATTTAAAATCGGAGTCTTATTTCATACGCCGTCATATTATTCTATAAATAAATCATCAAAATTATTGCAAAATTCATCATAACAAAGGTCTATACATTATAATGGATCATATGGTCTCAAATCTTGAAAATACTATCCATCCTCATCATCAAAAATCCTAAAAGGATTTATCGATGTAAATTTGGAAAGATTAAGGATGCTAATGAATAAGGGTATCCCACAAGATATCCATACTTGATTGAAGCAAAGGTTCGATTATCGATGAGGTTTCAATTCACCTTCTAAATACATATGCTGGTATGGGTAAAAGTAGTTTTTCAAAGAAACGAGAGCAAAAGATTAGGAGGATGCTACAAGTGTGTCTTCGGTGGACATGTGACACTGATGTAAATCTGTGAAGTACTTGTCCGAGAAATCGAGAAGATAAAATAGCATTCATTAAGGATGGATTGAGTAAGGAGCCTTTGGATGATATTCAATGCAAATCTTGAGACACATCCTAGTGGACACGATACAAGGTGAGCTAATGGCCTTATGGGCCAAATTCAAAGATCAACAAAGCGTTCTGAGTCTTGAAAAACTTACTTTAGAAGATCCACTGTTGTAAATTTAGTAGAAAATTTTAGTATAATAATTTTCTCATATTAATATAAGGAAGCCTCTGTAATAACTTGAAGATCAATGTTTTTCTGTAATTGTAAATATTGTTTTTCGATTTTAAGATATATATATATATATATATATTATTTTTCAATCAATTGTATATTTCATTTTCACTTAAAATTTTTTTCTCATTTTTTCTCTTTCATATTTGTCAAAAAGTAAATAGTGCACTCCAATTATTGGTTTGAAAATTTTTCTTTAAATAGAGGGTTTCATATATCTCTCATGTTCATACATTAAAAGTATAGTGTAAAAGAGAGATAGGAGTAGAGATGGATATGGAGATTTAGAATCATCTCATACAAGTCGCCTCTACCTCACGATTAAAACCGTATGTATTCTTGGTGGATCTAATGGTAGCTGGGCCATATCCAATATGTGGATATGGCAAACCGAACTAAATAAGAGTTAGGGAGACAAGAAATCAATATACTATATGGAGGAACCAACAACAAACTTTTTTTAGCTAGACTTATAATGGCCGCACCATCATGGGGAATAAGAGTTTTGAGTGTAATACCTTTCATCTAGTTGGATCTAATACTCGAATTGGAGCCAGTTCACCATGGAGTCCAAAGCGGGGTTAGGCTATAAGCCCAATCCATCCACAATCGCATGATGTATATGATGAATAATAGTGATGCTTTCATTGTCCTTCCAGTGGCTACACACTGGAGGAAATATTCAATATAACCTCGTTGTACGATTGAACTTTCATGTCAAACCAATAGGTTTGTTGAATATTAATAATTTCTTTGATGGTTTACTAAGCGTTTCTAGATCAGGGTGTAAATAATAAGTTTATCTACCTCATTTGAGAAAAATACTTATCTCGCTAGTCTTGTTGATGAACTACTCATCAAATTTCATGCATATGCTCAAGAATCTGTGGAAGCTCAGGTCCGTCAGTCATAGACATTTGGTGTCAGCAAAAAGAAATTCAGATCCTTTAAATATTTCATTATGAATCCTAATGTTGATGGTGGCGAGTTACGGAGATTTATACTTCTCGACGCATCCGATATTTATGGATTCGATATGTATATTCTTTTTATATTTCTATATTTTCACAGTGTTTATTGCCATCTTTGATATTCTCAATATGTTCCACTTCTACTGCTTTGTACTTCTTCTCGGAGTAATAATAATAATATCATATTGGCTTTATTCAAATACAGATATCTAAATGATTTTCTTCTTCAAGAGCGTTTTATTCTCATATCATATCATTGATGAGATTACTTCATATAAACTTTCCATGCGATATATTTTCTTTGATTTATCAACATGGGATCTATTGAGCATTTTACTTTCATCTATTTATCCAATGGTAACTTCAAGTACCATGACTCAATTTTCTCCATTAATATTTGGTATATGGGAAAGTAATTTTATTCTCATCGCCTACTACTTGAGAGTATGATTAGAATATTTGATCAACTACTTATTCCTGGAGTAGGATTAGTTATAACCAATCAATGTGTAGTATAACTCACTATATTGAAAATATGCACACCAATCGTGGGTGGTATTACCCACCACATTGGAAATATACTCAAACTATAAAGTCTGTAAATTTAAATTATGAAATTAAATTTCCTCAATAGGTGGTCTAACCTACCTTATGGGAATTATTGCAATAAATATAAATTTACGAATTTAAATAGCAAGAATTAAATTGCATAATGTTTAACTACTTCTTCAGAGTAGGATTCCGCTTAGTAGAAGGTATTACCCATCACTAGCGTATAAAGTGCGTAAATATATAAAACCTTCCGCTTAGTGAGTTGAACCCATCATCAAGTAGGAGGTATTGCAAAGTAATTAAATTGCCAGAAATAAAGTCGAGAATTAAATATTGAAGCTTGCTTACGGAGCAAATTTATTCTTCTAGAACAAATACTCATTACTTCTACAAGAGCACATTTATCATTTTAGAATAAGTATATTATGTAATTAAACTCTTTAGAGTTAAAATAATATTCTGATCTTTTAACTCAAATGGACTTCAAGCCATTTATATAATCAATGGATTTAGAATTTCTTCATGAATATTCTATCCATTTTTCACTGTCAGTCAAAATTAGAGTCGGTTTTAATAAGGGTAAAATTGTCCATTCCAATTGTAAATGTAAAATTGTCAAAAATATTTTATCAATGTTTCTGATTGGAAAATTATCTCCTTTCTACTTCAATTTATCAATATCAAAATATTCAAGGATTATTTTGTAACTTTTTCAAAAGTTAGTGTCTTGATTTGTAAATTTTGAAAGTTTGATAATAACGTATTTCAAAGCGAGTTATTGCCCTATCAATGTTGGTGTGTCAAATCGTTCTCTCGCAAGGTATAATGGAGTCGAGAAAATTTGATTTTGATAATGTATACTCTTTATATCTCGACATAAAGCGAATCTTATAGTTTAATATATTATTATATTATAAAATCATATGATTTACCTTTTTTCCTTTCTCTCTAATTATTCCATGGATGAGGTTTACTTGCAATTTACATTGATCGGAAAAATTCTTTGACTCCATTCTTCCAATTTTGGGATTTTGCATCTCCAAATAGGTTGTAGAATGAGGATTGTCAGGAGAAGAATACAACAAAGGGAATTTTCATGATGTATTTCTGAAAGAGAGTTATTTAGGATTGATGAGGATTTAATTCATTGGAATAATCCAGTTCTGACGTCTGAAGATCATCTATAAGATCTGTTTAGTAAGATACTTATTTTCATATTACTCAAAGGTTAGAGACTCGTCTGATAACGATGTTACTAAAAGTATAAACAATAGAGAGAATTTAGAGAATGAATTTGGCTAATTTTAATAAATTTCGTTAATAATCGCGCTATTTATATGAAAACTTCGAATTCGCACAATCAGAATTACATAATTTCATCAAGGGTATAATAGTCATTCACATATAATAATTACATCTTTTACCAAATTATTCATCCACCAAATTATTCCTCATAATTCATAACCACCACATTATTCTCAATTATTCATAACACCTAATAATTATTCTTCAATTATTATTCATAACACATAGCCGTATCCTCGTATGTTTATTTTTTGCCACTAGGAGATAGGATTAGTGCTTTAATTACCTATGCATTATTACGCTGTAACAATAAATGAATGCAATACTTCAACGTTATCAAGAACACGCTATAAAACTTTAGAAATTCAACATATAACTAAGAGACAACAGCCCAAAAATCTTACACCAAAAGAAATACTTTTAGTATGCCGATCAAAATATATCTATATATTACATAGCATGACAACCAGTCGACTAAACTGGAAAATAATGCACAACTGAAATATCCTAATCTCCGGAATGAGAAAAAAAAAAAAAAAGGACTGAATTACGTCCAACACAAGTACAAATCTAGCGTACACGCATATATGCATCAACAATGATGTGATATTTGAAATATTAAACCATTGTTGATACATCAATGCTGTTTACAAACAATAATACTCAATTACTGTAATATGGTATACATGTATATATGTATAGCACATTAGAAAGAAAAAGGCAAAAGCCAAATCTATGGTTGCTTTTTCTGTGTATAGATATAATCAAGGTGAGCTTCAAGTGTTCTTCTCATCATGCATTCATCTTCTCCAACTCCATCACAACTCTTTTGATCCACATCTACCATATATTCTTCATTATTCTGATCAAATCAAGTCAAGAAAACAATCAATATATGGAATTCACAAATTACAAATAACTATTTAACGAGATTTATATACTGACCGTGTGACGAGTTTCTGCGGGGGTAACGTCGTGAAATGTTGGCATGGATCGACCGTGGGTATGTGACAAAGTTAGAAGTAAAAGAAGAGTTATTACACAAAGTGTGGTGGCCTTAGACATGTTTCTCCGGTGTGGTGACTTTAGTATGCAGAGTTGTAGGCTATGAATGGGGTGAGGAGGATAGGAAGGCATGAATTTATAGTGTTGAGAGATGAAGGGCAAATATGTCACTTCATATTTTCAGACGGTTAGAAATACCAAAAAAAAAAAAAAAAAAAACAAAAACTAAATAGAGTAAAAATAATTATGAAGGCCATCAATTTGGATAGCGAATTGATCATAAAGAAATATATAGTTGGCATTCTCTAGCCGTTGAATATTAGATGTGACCAAGAATTCTAGAAGATTTTTGGGGATGTGGTCAAAAGGGAAAACTATGCATCCGCTATTCTCCCTCTTCTTCTAGGGTTTTTTCAATTGTAAAAAAGTTGTTTAATAAATTAATAAAGAGATCTGAGTGAAAATTTGGAGCTTTTCATTAATTCTTTAAGATTTTAATATTTTATGTTTCAACTCAATGAATCTAAATTTTTACGATTTGTATGCGAATTAACAAGTGTTTGATACTTTGATATCTAATTTTTGGGAAAGTAACAAATAATTAGAAGCTGATCATGCATGTCACGATATTTATTCAGAATCAGCGAGGTTTAGATTGCACATTCCATTCACTTCATATGTCTCTTCAATTCCTACACTGATCGAGATCAATCACCTTCAAATTTAGTTCATGTTACTTGATGCTATTCAAAATATACGAATTAGTTTGACTTTGTTCTTTATCTTTGTAATCGTTTTATAATAAAATACGAAAAAATTCTACTGCCTTCTCGTGCTCGAGGTGGTGGGCCCACCAACCCATACACGCCTGGGGCGGGCAGGTAAAAATTTCCATGAAAATACATTAGGCTTGTGTCATCATGTTGAAGCAAAAAGTTTGCTTTATTAATTTAAAAGAAAAAAAGTTGGGTCATAATTGTAGGACAATTTTTCCATGATTCTATCCTATATGTTGTTCTATGCGGTCTTAAATCATTTTGTGGACCTTTTTTTTTTTTTTTGATTATTTTGTGGACCTTTAATTTGGAGCATGGGAGAAATAATTATGATGCATTGCAAAATGTAGGCGCGCTCCTAAAGACTCGATAAACATAATGAATCTAATCATATGTGCCACTATAGTTCACATCTAGTGGGATTTTCATTTTCATTTCTTTAATTTTTCACTTTGGTATGTTTTTAAATTTATGAAAGCGTATATGTTTTATTAGTGTGCATGTTTATTAAAATGGAATTTGTATTCATGATGAATAAGATTATCTTGTCTATTATAAGAAAATGATATTTTGTATTAGTTTTATTTTTAGTCAACATATAACACGTCTGTAGATTTGTTATGTAAATTGGTAGATAAGATACTCGTATAATTTGTTGTAAATAAGAGATCATATTCTTAGATTTGTACTTACAAGTTTCTTCGATTTCGTTTAAATGATACTTAGGTGAGAAGTTTGATTTTGTAGTTTTGTCATGCTTTACATAATTGTGCTTTGTTGAGTTCATGTTTAAATATGCTTAAACTCACAAAAGTTTAAAACTTGACTTATTATCTAATCACGTTTTGCACTTTGTAAAGCACTACTTTCTGTACGAGGATGCATCAACTATGAAGGAAGATAAAGATAATTTGGAAAAGGAAAAAAATAATATTAAACAAGAAAAACCCAACCTTCTAATTAAAATAATACGAATTCGTAAAACTTAATCTACTATAATATATATTAAGATGTTCTTAATTAAAACAATAGAATCTTTATCTATACTAAGATTTTTGTGCAAGGTGCTGCGAGTAATGAAAAGTATGTACGTATGGAAGAGTTGACCCTATGGATATAAATAAGTAGTAATGGTAGGGTTGGTTTGAAAATGAAAAGTGAGAACGTATAGATGGAAAAGTATAGGCATGACATTTTTGCAATAAATATGTGAAAGAAGCTTCCTTGGTTAGAATTTTATATAGACAACCGTATGGTTAAGGAAATGACATAGTCGAGTATATCCTGTGGTTTTCGATCAATTGCCCACAAATGGTTTTTCTTCACATCAATGCTTTCATTAATTTTGTATCACATGTACGGTTGGATGTATTTCACACAATCTTGAGCGTCCTTGCATACATCGGTGTTGTTGGTATTTCGAGTTCAACTAGTTCACACTGTAACTTGCTCGCTAGCTGGGTTACAAATCAATTAGGTAACAAGTAGTCACAAAAATTGCTCAATCTATAACAAATTTGATAAGCTTTCATAATGATAGTTGCAAGAAATAAGGGCGGTCCTGTAGTTTGCCGGGCATGAGGCGAACTTTTAAAAATGAGCCCCATTTATTTATTTATTTTCATAAAGTTAACATAAAGCGAACACACGAGACTTAACTAGAGCCACAATAAAATTAGTCAAACACACAGTAATGATCCAAAAGAATATAAAAAACTCAATTAGAGCGCTAACATCGAAACACAAGTGCCAAGTTGGCGAGTCACTACTCTCTCTTTTTTTTTTTTTTTCGGTTTGCACCTGTTCCATTCTTTTTCTATTTTTTTCCTCCCATTTTTTCTTTTATTAAACGTGAAATAAACATTGCTAAAAATGGACCTAAATTTCTCAAACAAAAAATCGGCATAAAAGTTTAGGTTAAATACTTGAATTGTTCTCGTGTTATTCTTAAAATTGGGCTTAAAATTTTGGGTTGAATTCAAAATTGGATCCTTCAATTAAAAAAAAAAAAGTATAATACAGAACTGGACCTCAGATATAACGGATTAAAATAGACCCCCAAAAGGTCGGACCTAAGGCGACCACCTCATCCGCATCATGACAAGACCGCCTCTATGCAAGATACACATATGGAATCTTATCGAAATAGGTTTTATCACAAATTTTAATTGGGCGTCATTATCATTGTGCAAAAAGATTTTTAAAAAAAATATCGTGATGTTATGATTAACACAGATAGCTTCGCTAGAAAATGAAATTTTTAGTTTTTTAGCTATGATATTTTTTATTCAAAAAAAAGCTATGATATTTTTGAATTAAAAATATTGTAACTTTGTAAGATAATTACTTTCTACAATGGGTTACATATATCTCAATGTTCAACGATCTTACCTTCTATAAACAAATAAAGTAAATAATGGTTTTTGTTCACAAAAAAAAAAAAAAAAAGGAAAACGAAAAAAAATTTTATCCCTAAAAAGGGAGATTTGGTAAATAAATTATGAACTATAAACACTTCAAGTAACGAAACGAGGGAAAAAATCATTGAAGAATGCACACGCCCAAATAAAAGTTAATTAAGTAGAAATTTAGAATGTCCTTCGTTTTCTTAAAGCATAGATTTTTACAAGCAACACCGTCATATCAGTTGATAAATTTGTTAACAATTTAGAGAATTCAAAACATTGATTATACTATGAACATTTGTTTTGAAAATTCTAAATTAGAGGATAATTAAAATTTTAATAAAAGTAAGATATTTGTGAGGTGTCTCATTTGTGAGTAATGTCATCAAACAAGCACTTATTTGATAAGTTGTTCCCACCAACCTCCTCCTCCTCCTCCGACGACGACGACGACGACGAGTTTAGTGGCATGTACAAGTTAAAATTGAAATTTCATATATGAGATTAATTTCTGTCAATTCTTCTAGTACTCTTACAAAAGGTCGTTGGACCCGGACGACAAATTTCTTGACGCCATCATACGTTAGTTATCACCAATGCATTGTAAGTCTTCTGGTAATTTCATCGGCCGTTCTAGATTTCTACACGAGTCTTACATTTTCCTTGTTTAAATTAATTAATTAATTAATGATGAATCTTGACGGGCAAAATTATCATTTTTATATATGTTATAAATACATTTTTAAATTAAAAATTAATTTTTATTCTCGCAATTATAAAACTTTCGCTAAAGATGCATTGGATTAAAGCATATAATTTTAATAAAAATAAGATATTTGTGAGGTGTCTCATTGGTGAGTAATGTCATCAAACAAGCACTTATTTGATAAGTTGTTCCCTCCCCGCCCTCCCCTCCTCCTCTTGAGTTTAGTGGCATGTACAAGTCAAAATTGAAATTTCATATGTGACATTAATTTCTATCAATTCTTCTAGTACTCTTACGAAAGGTCATTGGACCCGCACGACAAATTTCTTGACCCCATCATCATATGTTAGTTATCACCGATGTATTGTAAAAGTCTTCCGGTAATTTCATCGGCCATTCTAGATTTCTACACGAGTCTTACATTTTCCCTGTTTAAATAAATTAATTAATGATGAATCTTGAAGTGGAAAATTATCATTTTATATGTATATAATTGATCTCCATCGAGGCAATATGTGACACTGGAGATGCTTTAAAAATTAAACTTTGTCTCAAATAAAATCACCATCATCCTTAACACGTTTCGTATGAGAATGAAACATTGAATTATGTGACCCAACAAAAAATTCAAATCTAGAAGTTATTACTGATAATAAAAAATTCATTTGAGATAAATAAATGTAGCAAAAATTCATTTGAGAGAAGTCATGCATTGCCCTTCAAGCTTTGAGTCACTTCAAGGGACACACGTGGGCAATTGCATTCAGAGGAGGAATTACATCTAACATCTCTACTAGAAATTTGTCAACCCAGAAGGCCAGAAAGCCTAATTGTCAAGTTATGGCAGCTAGAGTTGCGCGTAAATCAGCTGTTTTTAAGAAATAGCGACAGTGTTCTCAATTGAAATGAAATAAATGCAACTAAAAGTAATAGACGTGAACAAAGTAAATTCAAATTATACCCTTATGTAGAATGTCCCATGTAATGTAAGTATTGAGTACGTGTTTAATGGTACTAAATTGACAGAATGTGACAGTAGGGATGAGTTTCTCACCAAAAAATAAAAGGCGTGGATGAATTGTACAATATCGCTTAAAAGTAGTCAATTATCCAATATAATAATGGATCACACCATCCACTACTGAGCACACCCCGAAAATATCTACTTTCTCCCAAAATACCCTCCCAATTTACTTTTTAAAAAAATAAATTTTGTTCGGCCGGACATGGCTGAACGGCTTCAAAGCTATTCGGCCATGGTTGGCTGAACAAAGCTGGAAAAAAAATCAGCGAGATTTTGCTCCCATTTTCGATTATTTCCGAAAATGGAAGCCAAAAAAGGGGGAGCACTTTAAAAGTATCACAATATGATATTTTATAATTTTTATGATACTTCATAAAATATAAAGTATCATTGTGATCTTATCTCATTTCTTGCCAAAATCACATGCCCTAACTAGCCTCTGTGGTGGTCACGGCAAATGGTTTCAGAAGCGATTACGAAGTAAGTGGTGGTACTTGTGATCTTCAGTGGTGGTCGTGTTGATTAGGTTCTGGGGCAAAATCCAAGTATGATGGGTGGACTTGCGCGTTCCGGGGCAGCGCCGCCTCCCAAATTTTTTTTATACAAATATAAGATATTGTAAGGTGCAATTTACTTATTAAATATTGTCAAGTGTACAAATTACACCAAATTAATGTCAAAATTAAATGCGTCTATATATATCAAAAAAATTATACATATTATGATGTGCTTTTACAATTTTGTAAATGAAACAAAGTGATTATTGCATAAATTTATGTATAAAAAGTTATATTTCTTTTCCTTGATTTTAAATTCTAATTAGTTATAATGTTATATTATAGTTAGAAATTATTTCATGATTAACAAAAATTAAATTACCTAAATTAGAATTAAAATAATAAATATGAAATGATAAGAATTGGAAAAGTATTGTTAAATATAAGATTTGAGAGAGAGAAAGATTTTTGTATTAAAAATTAATGATAAAAGATTTGCAAAAGAGTGAAGGAGAGAGATTGTTTCTTTTGAAAAATAATAGCACAAAACTTGCCCATGAGAGGAGTTGAACTTGGGCCTATCTATCTAAATGGAGTAAAAAACACACACTTCACCATTCCAGCGATCAGAACCTATGTGCTGAGTGTGCACTTTAAGTTTATATATTTTATCTTCTGAAAATGTCGCAGGGACAAGCCTTCAAACAACCGCCAACGTCGGGGGGCGACGGCCCCTGTAGCTCCGCCAATGACTGGTGGTGGCAACTCGGTAGTTCAAAGTATCATATTGTGATATTTGGGAATGGTAGTATTTTTCTTCTCCTCCTCCTCCTTTTCCCTTTTTTTTTTTTTTTTGGTAGTAAAATTCAATTTAGGAATGTAATTGTGGTGTTTAGTGCATTTATTCATTTAACAAAACTAGTTGACCCATTTATCATCATTTGATATTTCAATATTTATAAATGGATCTTTGCAGTTTTGCAAAGTCTTAGTCTTAACTTTAATAAAATAAGACAAAGTCAAGTTATTTGGAAAATTAATCCTACATTCTTGGTTCTGCGAGATTGTGTTGTGCAGGTCGCAAAGTTCGACCACGGGATTATACGACATAAATATAGGGAAAAAAATATTCATGCCATGCAATCGCATGGCACAAATTGTTTTTTCAATTTTTCTAAAAACTACTAATAACTAACAAAGACACAAGCTGGTGGTCGAAATTTCATTTGGAGATGTGAAAAACATATATCATGGGTCCAATGCCAACAGTTGACATGCCCACACTCCGGAAAAAAAAAAATCGTGAGTCACACACTGTAAGTCGAGAAACGATTATGTATTATTTATCTCATATCACGTAGATAAAAAATTTTAAAAATTTTTTTTTCATCAGATGGCGTGGCGCCCTGTGAGGGCACCATGTGGGGGCGTGGGCATGCCAACTGTTGGTAGGTGACCAAAGGCGCCAATGCCAATTTTATGACCAAAACAATGAAAACTCAATTCCCATAATTATACACATTATGTAATGCATTATTATACAACCATTACACGACCATTACTCACTCTTTAATTAACATCAATTACACATTGTGTAATACACAACACGACAATTACACTCCATGTAATACATCATGCAACCATTACAGAGTGTGTAGTGTAATGTATTATACAACCATTAGACATCACAATTTTGAAAATTTATTATGTAACATTAAAATGAACTTAAAATTGAAAATAATTATTTAGGACAAAATTGAATTAATTATAGATATCATTTCCAGACTTAAATGAAATGACGTTTAAAAGTAGGAATTTGGAAAAAGTAAATATTATAAAATGGAAAAAGTAAATATTATAAAAAAATTTAATATTTGAAACTATTTTACGGATGATATGCTTATATTTTGCTCCCATTTGTTAGGCAGTATTAAAGTTCTCATTGAGCTATTTGATTTGAGATCTACATTAAATATTTTTCGAGTTTTTACGATTATCGGAAGGATAAAATTACATGGAAATTTTTAATTTATATATGTTTAAAAAAAATTGAATAGTTTTTGGGGAAAACTATATGTGTATTACTATATGCTTAAATTTAACAACTTTTATATGTACACCAGATTTTTCACACTGTGATTATTTAAATATATAACATTAAAAATAAAATGAGTGAATAAATAAAATTTACTTTGAAAAGGAAGGTTGAATATCAAATTTTGAAATAGTAAAAGTTTATTGGACTTAAATTGAAATTACTTAGAAAATTTTGAAACTTTGCTTTCAATGTTAAAATGAACTCAAATTGGAAATAATTATTTTGGTTCAAATTGAATTAAATTAAAAACTTATAGATATCATTTCCGAACTTAAATGAAATGACATTTAAAAGTAGGATATTTGGGAAAAGTAGAGGCTTTTTGGCGTAAGAAGAACCTAACATTTTAGATTGTTGCATGTTAAGGACATGTCTTTTCTTTTCTTTTTTTGTGCATTTTGGTTTTCAACCTAACTTTTTTTACGAAATCGAGACTTTTTAGGCCAAAAAGACAATAATATCTTTTATTTATATTAAATTAAATAAACAATATTTACAATTGAATATATAACATTTCGATTAGCACAAATTAGTCCTCATCTTCAATACATTCCCCACCAACACCCAATGCCACCATCGGTGAACTCCGACGAGCTCAAACAACCAACAGCTAGTGGTTCAAAAACCACCAACCATCTGTTGGTGGTTCGACTGGTGGTTGGAATCTCGTTAGAGTTCACCGATGGTGGTGTCGGGGTGGTGATGGAAATGAGTGTGTTAAAGATGAAGACTGGTTCGTGCTTATCGAAATGTTATATACTCAATTATAAATATTGTTTATTTAATTTAATTTAATGGAAATAGAAAGGTATTATTATCTCTTTGAGCTAAAAAATCCTAATTTCGTAAGAAAATATTAGGTTGATTACCAAAATGTAAAGAAAAAACGAGAGTTCCCTAAAGCGTAGCAACCTAAAATGTTAGGCCCTTCTTATGCCAACAAGTCGTAGTTAAATAAAGCAATACTTAATGAGTACTTTATTCTATATGTTAATAAAATTGAAAAATAAACCTAAGTTTTGTAATTTTTACAATATAATAATTTTAATTTTTTAATAGAGAAATGCTGATCAATTTTCAAACCATCTTATCATAGAACCAATTTATGAATCAAGTGTTTCAATAGTTGTACTACGGATTGATTCAACTCTATTTCCAAATTTCACAGTTAAATAATAAAATAAAATTAAAATCAACGTTAACTGATTAATTAATTTATTATTGTTAAAATAAATTAATTAATCGATGAATGAAGGCTTTAATTCTTAATTAACAATTAGTGTTATTGTCTGCATTTTAAATTGACTTAACCAATTTAAAAATTTTAGAAAATACAAACCAAATAAATTTAGAAGTATTTCAAAAAAAAAAAAAAATTAAAAATGCCAGACCCCTTAGCCATGCATTTCATGCACGACACCTTTTCTGTAGTGCAAGAGAATAATGCACCAATATATGAAACAAAAAAGACATAAGTTTGGGATGGAAACTTTTGATAAAAACATTTGGTCAGTGGGTTCTACTTTTATATATAGCACTCATGATCCATTACCCACATGTGCCTCGATAGGTGACATTTGCCTATCCACCATCAAAGGAGTGTCCACTGTTAGGCGTTCATATACATGCACAAATATACTGCAAGTATATGGGCCGTACAAGTAATAAAGTAGACTTGAAGAGTCCGGATATCGATCCTACAGGGATTCATATTAAGTAACTAATTCTAGCGCGAAGAAGAATTATACAAAGGAAACACACGATAAAAAGAAAGAAAACGACTAAACTACGATAAGAAAGCAAGTAAACAAATACATAAAAAATGGGCATTAATGGAGATAAAACTCGGATAAATAGATAATCGGGATTCATGATTTCACTCAATACTAGCCTCCTTAATTTGTTGTTGAACTTAACATATTATCAATCTTCGATGTTAGATTCAATTTTCCTTATATAGCAACATCTTCTCACGAATGTCAAGCTATCCTTAATCAATTGGTTCAACCTATTGCATCTATTTGTTGATGTGTTACCATTCAACCGCATAGGGTCAGTGAAAACAACTCAATGGATCGTGATTAGCGGTATACCTATATCCTATACAAAAACCTAGTGTGCATGCTATTTGGTTTAACAAGTGCACTCTCATCTCTAGAATCCTACACTCATCACAAATTCACACACTTGGTGATCAAGTAAGCATGTGTAGCAAGCTCAATAACAAACACACATGAAATAAATAATCCAATACAAATCAATGTCAATAAGTCAAATGGATTAACTAAACATATATTAAGATCAATAAAAAAAATCCCAACTTACAATATTTAGCCCATAACGAAGATAAAACAAGACATTAATACATTTACAATACAAATGGAATGGAAAATGGAATCAACAAGGACAAGGATAAGAAATCCCCCTTTGAAGAGCTAAGCCTTGGTTCTTCCACTTTCACCCATCATCTTCTCTTGATTCTTCATCATTCTTTCAAAGTGATGCTCCCCAATCACACCCCTAAACTAAAGAAAATAATAAGCGAAGATAAGAAACAAAAAAAGAGAGAAGAAAAAGAGAAACCCTAGCTAAGCTAAAACTAAAGATGAAGTTAGAATTTTTTGGGGTTGAAAGGGTGTGTAAAGGGCCCCAAATTCGTGTAAAGTCATTCCCAAAAAGCAGCTCAATCGAGTGAAAATGAGGGAGAGAAAATAGAGAAAAACACGAAAAATCCGAGAATGCTAATGCTGATAAAATTACAGCCTTATGGCCGTATTTCCCCACTTACGGCCGCATCTTTACTTTATATGGCCGTATAAAACTTTCCATGAAAATTGTCATTTCTACTATTTTGAGTTACGACCATATCTATAGTGGTTACGGTCGTAATTGTGTATTTATAGCCATACAATGGCTTCTTACGGTCATACCGTAATTGCATACAGAATGCTCTCTTCTTCTGAAATGTTACACTTTCGGTCCCTGATCTTCGTCTAGTCATATCTTTTGATCCGGAACTCGGAATTGTGATCCATAAAAAGGGTCGTACTCCACTTTCCTTGTTCTTGCATATGAGCTCAAGAAACACGGCTGAGAAGATCTTCACAGATACTACACCGAAGTCCTTCAACTTTGGAATTGATGCGTTTCAGTCCCCAACTTCGAATTTCTTAATTCTTTGAGTCCTTTTCCTCCTTTAGCCTTATTCTCATCGACAATGAGGAATAGTACCTATAAACGCAATAATTTACACAAATATAAGTGAAAGTCTGCTCCAAATGAAACGTAAAGAGACATAAATAAGTGTGCAAAATACACACTTATCATCCACTTGTGGACATGTATCACCAATTAGGGCACATATGGGCAATGGATCTTTTGCGAAATTAGGGGAACACTTGAGACGTATTTCTTTTCTTTTTTTCCTTTAAAATTAAAGTGCTAATCCTGGAAGATATATTTTAGTAATTACTTTTGTCATGCTCATTTTCAAATGTGCATTCTACAAAAATATTTTTTAAGTCTCACCATAAATTTCTTTCCCTTTTGAGGTGGGAATTGATTTTTAATAGAACTAGTATTTCCCCCATGCGATCCACGAGACGATTAAGATAGCTTATTTAGATTAAAAAAAATAAATAGAATGCAAAAACTAAAAATATATATGTAATATTATAGATTTCAATAATGGTTTAAAAATTTTGATTCGAACCATTATCTTGTAAGAAAAAAAAAAATATCATATTAGTTATTATAATTGATATTGTACTTTATGATTTTAGGTAATAACAAAATATTTGAGATTAAAATTTAGATAATACTTATTTGAGCAAAAAGAAATGCTCCTATTAAAATTTTTGCGAAAATTTTTATCTTCAACGTCATTCAAGTAGTTAAGTCACACGGTATTTTTGAATTCGGATTCTTGAATATTAGGTTTTGAAGAAGTTTTGCGATGTGAATTGTATATTGTATGAAATGATAAGATCTCCATATAAAATATTTAAGAGTGAAACTTTACACATTAATTTTTTAGATACAAAAATTTGTGCCAAATAATTGAGAAAAAAATTTAAAACATCACTAATGTATGCAATGCTAAATATATAAAAAAAAATGATTTTTGATACTTGTAATCTTTTTTTAACAGGAAAATGAAGCCATAATTATATGATAATTTTAACAATTATTTTTTAACTAGATTGTGACATGATGAAATGGGACATAAAAGCTATCATTTTCTATTTATTTTGTAATTAATCAATAATTCATTATAAATTTAATTATTTAACCACTCACTATTTGAGTTTAAAATATTACCAACTACTTAAACCGCTCAATGCACATTACTCATGAAAACTATTTAAAATTATCCTTTTAACGTGGTAAACATAAAAAATAGGCTTTTATATAAATTTTTAAATATTTAAAAATATTTTTATTCTAAAATAAAAAACCACTGCCTCCGTGATACTATGCAAAGTTAGTACTTCAATTTTTGTTAATAAAAAGAAGACACACACACACACACACACACACATATATATATATATATCTTCTTTTTATTAACAAAAATTGAAAATGTAATTAAAATTTATATAGAAAATATTAATTCTCATTTCCTGAGTTAATTTAATACGTACTGTAAATTATAACTTTGATCTCTTATCACATTTTTATTTATACATGCAACACTAAATATAAAAAAATTAAAAAATTATACAAATTAATTCAAAATTAGAATACATGTAAAAAAATACATATAAAAAAGTAAAATAAGGAAAACGATAACAAATAAGAAAAGTGGAATAAATTAAATAACAAAAATAATTAATTTTTAAAAACCAATGCCAAACATGGCATTGCCACCTAGGCAAAGTGCCTAGGTGACTCTTCTAATTTTATACTACCTCCGTCCCATAAATATAGTTCACTTCCAATTTCACAAAGATTAAGAAAAATACAATTAATAATGTTGGAAAAGTAAAACTTAAACTTTATTTCCTAATATGCCATTTTATTTATTGGATATTTTATTTCAACTAATATATTTTGGTGATAATAAGGTATATTAAATGAAGGCATATAAGATAATTAATATTTTAACAACGTCTTTAAAAGGAATATTGTCTATATTTTGGGACGGACGAAAAAGAAATAATGAATTATATTTATGGGACGGAGGTAGTATATAGTTAGATAGTGGAAAAAAACACATGCAAAGCACATTGATTAATATTTTTGTATTTATTCGTATTTATTAGAGTTGACCATGACAAACCACGCTAACATAGTAAATACAAAAATATTAATCCAAAAAAAACTATCGTCTTCTTTCATGAAATACAAAAATATTAATCCAAAAAAACTATCATCTTCTTCTACTGTGATTGTGTCTGCTTATAAATTCAAGTTCCATCCCTTAATCCCTCGCCTTCTTCCTTAGCTGCCGATCGACAACTATAAATTCAAATTTTATTTAGGTAGAATAATTTATTTATAACTATTTTTTAAAATTAAGATGTGCGCGTATGTATTTTATTTTATTTTTATATTCGTTATATTTTTTTTATAGTAGTACACGCTTACTAAAATTTTATGAAGATATAGTAATTATATTTATTGTTAACGGTTAATTAAAATCAAAATGTGCGCTTATCTAATGCAAAAGAAAATGTAAACAAATGCTAATGCGTAGAAGATTTTTGGTAAAATTATGTAATTAGTGTCAAATTAATTCGATAAAATTGATTATGAACAAACGCATATAAAATTTTAGATCATTTGAGCAATTTTTTTCTATTTTGCACTAAAAGCACAATCGACACACTTTTTTGGACTATTTATGTTGTAGTAGTAGTAATAATAATAATAATAATAATAATAATAATAATAATAATTAGAAAATGAAAAAAACGGAAAATGAATAAAAAATTGGATATTAATATTTTAATGGTGGTTAAACAGTAAAATTAATATTTTATTCATTTAATATACTCCGGCCACTGAAAAGTACCTAAATGCGCAAATAAATTAGAAAAATGACCTAAGTGTCGCCAGTGATATTCTTAATATCTAAGTGGCATTCTAGCCAAACAAAAAATACACATTTGGTAGTCTTCCTCTTATTTATATTTTTTTATTTTTAAATTGTTATGTCCCTCATTATATCCACTTAGCATTTTTCATATTAATTTTTTGGAAATGTCGCTTGAAGTCTTGACTCTTGAATATACAATATAACATGCTGATAGATAAAATACATATATGTATTGATGTCTTATTCTTTTCTTTCAGATCACATTATCTTTAAAATCAATAAGAAGTAAACTTTTGCATCATTTTTGTTATTTTAGGTGTCTTTTCCTTTTTATTCAACTGTTTTTCGTTTTACAAGAGTTCTGATTTTATTTGAAGAAAATTTGTGAAAATGAGGATTAAAATGTAAATTTTGAAACAATAAGTCCTCAACTGTCCAAAGTAGGGTATGTTGAGGAGATCTCTGAAAGAACCATTCTCTCCTTAAAATGGTAGGTCGGTACGCACCCCCAACTGACTGAAACTTCACGCATTTTGTTTGATGTTGTCGACACACTGATCTTCACAATACCCAAGAACCAATTTCTTGCTCCTCTGTAACGCAATGAAGCTGAGATTAAGATCCATCAATTCGAAAGAAACCATCAAAATTGAGGTCCCAATTTCGTGTAATCTCCTTCAACTCAAACAAATCCTATCACAAACCCTAGCCAGTTCTCCCCCTCCTGCGTCGATTCGCCTCTCTCTTAATCGAACGGACGAGCTCCAACCGACGTCACCTGACGACGAAGGCTTACTCCAGTCCCTCGGAATCACCTCTGGGGACCTTATTTTCTTCACCATCGAAGATACTTCTGTTCAGCCAACTCAAATTCCCGAACTTTCCGTGAATTTACACTCACAATCTGTTCGTAATCATATCCCTGAGCCCGTTGAGAGTTCAAATTCCCAGGTAACCCCGGTTACTGATTCCAATTTTGTCAATGAGGATCCTCGAAGTTCCGAAAACGCCCTTGTTGAAGCCGAGAAATCTGAGGCTATCAATTCTGGTACTGGAAAAAGAAAAGCCCTAGATACGAGTTCCCAGATGGGGGAAGCAATGGATTACATGGAGGTTGATGATGATAGCAACGATGGGTTCGTCGAGGATACTGTTGAGAAGTCTTTCTCTGTACCAGGGTTTTTAAGGAAAGTGTTTACAGAAGAATTGGGTGGTGACAGTGGCCGTAATCACGAACTGATAGCTATAGCCATTCACGCAGTTCTGTTGGAGTCGGGTTTTGTCCGGTTTGATGTGAATTCGAATCAGCAAATCAATAGTTTCCAATTTGGGGCTGAGTGGCCATCGCCTTCTTTCAGGCTGTCGTTGTTTTACACACTCCCAGAGATAGTTAGCAGTGCTGGAGATAATCCAATTGATTGTGTGGTGCTTAAATTTCAGAGTTTAGGAAAATTCATCAATGTTTATGGCTCATTAGCTAATGGGGCAAGGCAATGTAACACACACTTGGTGCAATTAAACGAAGATAAATTAGTCCCCTTTTTGAATGTTGTGTGGGCAAATTGTGGCTTAACAGAGAATATCAGTGGAAGTGATGGTGATTTTCTGGGTACATCGCCAGAGAGAGGTGTTTACATTTTGGAGGTCTGTAAAGGATAATCTTGCATTGCCATTGTTGATGGACATATGCGAAAAGACTGGTTTTGAACTTCCACCCTGCTTTATGCGATTGCCGACTGAGCTTAAGTTGAAAATCTTGGAGTTGATACCTGGTGAAGATGTAGCTAAAGTGAGTTGTGTGTGCTCAGAGTTGCAGTATTTGGCATCTAGTGATGACTTATGGAAACTGAAATTTACCGAGCAATTTGGAGTCGAGGGAGTTCAGCATTTGGCTTCAATGAATGATTTGCGGAAACTGAAAGATGCAGAGCAGATAGGTGCTGAGGGAGTGGAGGCACGTGGTGGTTGGAAAAAGGCATTTGTGAGGACTTGGAAAAACAGGAAGATTGGTGCTAGTAGGAGATTAGAAAGGCCGAGGCCTCCTTATTCATATATGATCCCGTGGGTCCCACGAATTAGAGGTGGACCCCACGATATCAACCCTTTCTGTGAGGATCGTAGGTGGATGGTGCCAGGAAGGAGAAATGTTTTGCCGCCCTGCAATCTTGGAGGACCTAATCGCATGAGTTTCATTTAGTGGTGAATGAATGCCACAAGTTTGATATCGTAGAGCCATATGTAGATACAAGTTATGCTGTGAGTTCCTTTTCTTTTTCAGTTCTGGTCCAAGGATATGAGTTTTCGGTTGTGATTATGCTTTGATATAATAAAATGTTCTAGTGTTCGTATATGTTTGTCATAATATCCGATGCTATGTCACTAGATCTTAATGGTAGCTTATTTTCTGCTTATTGCAATTTGAAATCTACTTATTTGTTATCAACTTCATGTGCTTAGTTTTAGGCTGTCACTTGCCAGGATGATCACTAACTTGGCTGCAATGTTCAATTTGATTAGAGAGAGATGAAATTGTTTCTAGTGATGGTTATTGTGATACAATTATTATGTGATGGAAATGTTAATGGCGTCGTTCTTGTTTAAGTATATTGGTGACACTGGCATGCGTTGGGAGATAATTTTGCAGTATACTCCATGTTAAGTGAGACGAATGTTTTGCTTTGGCATAATGAGATATGCTTTTTATATTATCGAGTTTTCACCTCCTTTGCATCCCTTACATGATGAGCAGTTTTCTGTGAAAGTGACGGATTTTGGAGAAATTTTCTTGTTTCCATTTTGTTTGTGGCTATAGCTAGATGCGCGATATATTTTTCTAGAATGTGAATCTGGTTGCACAAAATGTACTCGAGTTCCTTGGATTTGGTCATGCAGCAATCGGTATGAGATGGGAGATAGCTTTGCAGTATAATTCATCTTAAGTTGCATTGTAAATGAAGGTTTTGCTTTGACATGATGAGATATGCTATTTGTTTCATATATATATTATGGAGTCATCATCTGCCCCTTGAGCTATAGCTGTGTGTTATTCGAGCTCGCCTTATTAATAGGTTGTATTTCTATTGAATAAAGCGTAGAGTACACACAAATCCATCACCACATAATTACCACACACTAATACACAAAATGCGAACGGATCATAATGACCCCTTGAAAGTGGGGGGCCCACACCCAATTAGAGTGTGGTAAGGGTGTGGTAATGGATTGTGTGTACCTCAAGAAGTTCCCATTTCTATTTCCTTTGTCCTTGTCTAACTTTACTCCAAAATCCAAATTAGTCTTGCTTTCTCCGTCCTATTTGTATGTAGGTTGGAGTTCTTTAGTTCTTTTTTCCTCGTCCTATCGATCGAGTCATGTTTCTACATTTAGTCCTAATATTCTTACATTAATTGCTTTACTTCCAAGGATTATGTAGACTCATTAAGGGCTTGTTCTTTCCACTACAATTTTTCACTAATTTTCATTAATTTTTTTGTTTCATTATTTTTAACCATTCATATAATTGTTTTACATTTTTCATAATTTTCAACGACATATCTAATACGTTTTTGGAGCAGAGTTACATTTTCAAAAAATTCTTGACAAAGAACAAGCTCTAAATAAGAGATATTTACCTTGCGCCTGCGCGAGGCCGGGTGGTGTTGGATATTTTGCTTTGTTAAACAGGAATCACTACGTGTGGAAGCTGGACCACCATCACCGATGCACGACAATGCTTCCGATGCCATAAAATTGTGATTGAATTCTAATATCACAACCATTGCAATAGTAAATTAATAACCTTTCGAAGATAATAAAATTAAAATTATTGGATTATGTCAACTGTACAATTAAGTAATTATACCTATAGGTTGGATTGGGAACTATTTCATAGTTACAAACATAATTAAACATAATTGTACAATTAGAACTATCGAAAATCTTTGAGTTCCAACTCCGGTTACTATACACAAATTAATAATCCTGCTAAGATAATAATATGTTTAGGGTGATAGGGGTTAATTTTTAATGGTTTTTAATATGAAAGATGAGAGAGAATGAATGGAATTGAATGGTGGAAATTTGTGGATGTGACGAGATGTGTGATTATCCTCCTCGATCCCGCAAAGATAGTCTCATTTTCCTTTTTTGTTTGTCTCAAATTATAGTCCCATTTTCTTAATTAATTTGTTAGTTGTCCTTTAGAGCAACTACAATGCAACACTCTAAAATACTGAGTTTAGCACTACAAAAATCAGTTTTTCCCTCTATTTTCTGAGTTTAATACCACAGCTACAAATATGTCACATCGAATGAATAGTATTTATTATTTTCATTATTTTAGATACTAATTGATTTTAATAATAGATTTTGGCACTAATTTAACTAATTAAATAGCTTTTGGAGTAAAATTCACTATTAAATGCGTAAAATATTTTATTTATTGAAATGCAACACACCACAGTACACACGAAATATAAAAATACAACCATAATTAAAAAAAAGAGAACATAAATGAGAGAACAACACACCATCAATTGCTAGCAATACTTAGAATATGTTGGATATATTTCTTTAATTATTGAATTGAGTACTCTTCCACAAATGTTCAATTAAGGCATTTGGTGCAAAGTGAGCCTCTTTGTCACTGATCTTTGGAGGCGACCCATGTACTCATTGAAGCAGTATTTTCATCATCACCAACTCAACTTGAGGGCTAGGGCGTATCTACCCATTCTTGAATTGGAGCTTCCAACATCACGTTCATCCTCTACGATCATGTTGTGCATTATAATACATCGCTCATGATATCGTGCAAACGCGTTTTCCCAAAATCGTGATGGACTGACCGACCACTGTGCAAATCTAGATTGCAAAACTCAGAATGCTCGTTAGACATCCTTTCTACAACTCTCTTGTCGCATTGCGAAATATTGTTCTTTTTTTCGGCGTGGCTCATGGATTGTTTGACAAAGTGGCCCACTTGAATTATATGCTCATCGGCTAGGTAATATCCCATATTGTATTCACGATCCTTGTATAGCATGAGAATTAGCGGGTGGTCTGCAATACCTTTGGCGGTTGAAATAGTTTAGATTTATCCGACACATTAATGTCATTATTTGAACCGGCATGCCAAAGTTTGTGTGCCATATCCAAAGATCATAATCTGCGACAACCTCTAGGATAATTATCAGCGCTCCATACTGCTGAATATTGGCACACTTTGTTGGACAATTTTCCATCTCCAATGCATACAATCCAAACTTCTAGCATTCCGGGAATCACGTTGTTCACCAATGTGCAAAAGTCGTGCTACATCGTCATGATTTGGTGATCTCAAATATCGACTCCCAAAAACCTCCACAATTGCCGACAAAACTTCTTCAAACTTTGAATTCTTTGTGGACTCACCTATTTTAACATATTCATCATGGCATCTGCGGGGAACACCATATGCAAGCATTGAAATCGTGATTATCTTTTGTATGGAAGACATACTAGTCGAAGCCAAGTGCATCCTTTTTGCGAAAGTATTTGTCATGGGATTCCCTGACTTCCACAATGCGTAAAAATAATGGCCTAGACATGCAGCGCCTCTGAAACATCGCATCATTATAGTGTGCATTCTCGGAAAAGTAGTCGTTCCACAATCGGAATGAGCACCCTCGCGATCCGCGATAAATGACTTCTCGTGGTGTATGAGATCCCCCAGTGCCGCGTGGGACTCCTTGTTGTTCTAGCAAGTGCGTTAAAGGATGGTATTATTATTATCTGATGAATGGCGGCATCTTGGCGGGCTTCAATATCTTCAAGCTCATTACGCAAAGCTGCGATTGAATTCGATGATATCAAAGTTGTAATTGTTAGAAGGACCACCATTGTTGGAATTCATTATATCAATGAATAAACTTCTTTGCTAATATCTAAATGGATATGAAGGTGAAGAATGGTTCTATGAATCATTTTGTCTCAACATAACTACCTACCTTATATAAGTGAAAATGCAAATATCTCAATTTTTGCGTGTAATAGTCAAAGCAGTTGATCAGATTGCATTCATTCTGACTATTGGATGGGATTTACGTTATCTTATCCTAACAAGCCTCATCGATTTATGCACTTTGACCAATACATCTCATCATATAATATATCTCGATTTGAGTGAAATGATCAAAACCATTAATCGAGTCACTTTAATTCTGACAGTGGATGAGATTTCCATGTCTATTGTAATCTCCACGATCTGAGTGAAATTGACTAGCCTTGATGAACCACCAACTTTCAATAGCTCAAGCCTCTTTTGTTGAGTTATAATTTAATGTATTGTCCTAGTAAATTGAAATCTCCTCGTTTCAAGTAAAGCGCCACTATCTTTCAATAGAAACGCCTTTATTTTTTTACCATTAGATTTTGATATAAGTATCTTATCATGAGATATCATATCTCGTCTGAGTGAAATGATCAAAAATGTTGATCAAATAGCTTTAATTCACAATTTGCCAAGTCTTTTCATCCTATCATCTCGGTTTATGTAAATTGGCCACATCTTATGCTACTAGCTTTTATAAATTCCATCCCTTTCACTTTTCTCATCAAATACCACTTTCTTGGAAAGAACTCTATCTCTAAAATACATCATGAGTTCAAGCAAGCGGGGTTCAACTTCTCTCTGAAGAAGATATGCATCTAAGCGTGTGTGGCTTGAAATTTCCCAAAACTTAGATAATAGGCGTAATCCCAATCCGGTGGCGCTTTTGGAGTCGTATGAAGGAATATAACTCATCCGCGACCGCACTTGAGCAATCGGCCTTTAAGATCATTGAAGCGGTTGGGGTGTTATAAGAGCGCTATTATGAAACTACGGGCTGTATCGATCAAGTGGAGGATCTAAATCAAGTGGAGCAAATGATCGGGGACATTGTAAAAATGTCTACCTTATGTTCTACTTTATAACTTGTAGTTGATAAATGCTAACAATTTTTGTTGTTTTGTAGTTTTGACCAGTGCAAAATTTTGATGATGCAAAGCGGCCTTCAAAAAGGCTTTAGGTTTGACCATGTTTGGCGATTCTTAGGCGTCAAAAATTTGGAAAGATGTTGAAGTGGATTTTCCACGATGCGAAACACATTATATCCAGTCGAAGGATTACATGTAGGCGGCACTTCTTGGATTCTCAAGCATCGACTCTTCTTTGGATTGTCTTCCTTTCTATTGACATTAGAAGGTAGTCAAGTGGTAGTTCAAGCGGCGACCAATTGGGGTTAAAAAGGCAAAGGCAAAAAGAAAAAGTGAAGGAGAGTGTTCAAAGGTAATTCTTGATCTTGTTAGGGGACAACAAGAGTGCGGCGGCTATTACTAAAGGAACGATGATAGGATACAAAATCATAAGATAGCGAATATCGTCGGATAAGCCTTGATTCTAGCAAGAGATGTAGAGCGATATTTTAGATCTAGAATTGAAAAATTTGCATGGAACAACAAAATTAACTTCGTAAGCAGCGCCAACAGAGAGCGAACAACAAAACCGCATATCCTTATGGAGATTTCTTTCTTTGATCTCGGAGAGCTGAGGGCCGACCTACCTCCTTTTAAGGTCCTTCTTTTCCACCGAGTTGCTCGTGATTTTTAGTTTTCATTCGATCGAATGTTGTTGTTTGCGTGTTTAACTTGTTGTGTTTATCGTCTTCTATACAAGTTGATCTTTGATTGTACTTTTCATTTAGTTAAATGTTGATGTTCTCGTTTTGTTAGTGTTCTTTTTGTACCATACAAGTAATAAAATTAATGTATTGCTTTGGTTAGTTTTCCTAAAAATTTTATCAATCCCGGATCAATAATTAATTCTATCCAAAACTTTATATTTAGTCAGCGACTACATATTTATTGTAACGTTTAACAAAGAAAAATATTTTAATGCCAAATGAAATAAAGCTATTTTCATCACATTGATACATTTAAACAAATATTTGACAACCAATCGTGCCATTTCTCAAATATAACTATATTAGTTCCAAAATATTTTAAGAAATTACACAAATAATTAAATTAAATAAGATAATATTACACCAATTAATTTAAATATAATAACACTAATTAAATACAAAGGGACACAAAGGAATAAAAGATTTCTAATACAATGTCAAGGCATAATTGGAATAAAAAGTGGGACATAATATTTGCCGTGTGTATTACTCTGATGACCCGCCAAATTTGGACGATGTCCTGTAAAGTCCATCAAAATTTGTCGGGTTCTGTTTGCATTGGGAAACCAGAACCACCTTTGGCCAGTTATAATTTCTTAGGTTTAGAGGGAAGGCCTATGATTCTTTCTTATGTCACTTATTTAATGTATATCGTTATTAACATATAAGATCAATTAAAGTGGAATAATAAATAATTGAAAGGGTACATTAAGTAAAATACTCATAAATATTACTTTTTCAAGAATATTAATTGTTCGTTCTTAATTTTTGTAAAAATAAAAGTGGGACTATCTTTACGGGACGGATGGAGTAATTGATTTGCGATAAAAAAATGAATAAAAAAATGATAAAAAATTGTAAAAAGTTAAAAAACCAGGATTCCTATCACCCTTGTTTTTGGCATATCCTTTTAGCGTAAATAAATACATGAAAGTATGAAACATTGATCACCACCGAAGCGAGTTTCTCCCCACACTGGCAGAAAAAAAGATCGTATACATCCCGATGTCAGTAAGTCAGTCTTCAACGCCTTCTTCTTCATCTCGCTCCTCTCTTCTGCCTCTCCCTCTCTCGCTTTCGCCCTCTCTGCTCTCCATTTTCCTTCTCTGGTCCTCCTCTTCCCTCTCCTCTCCTCTCCTCTCCTCCTTCCACCGCCCTCAAGCTCCACCCGTCCACCGCCGCCACCAACGGTGCTGCCGCCGCTTCGCGAGGAACACCGGTGAAAATGGTATGCTAGTTATATTATAATTGCTTTAATATGTAAAAAAGTAAAATAGAATAAAAAATACATGTATGGCTACTTCGAATAATTGTAGAGGGGTGCTAAATACACCCACAGAATTAATCCTTACACCCACATACTCCACTCATTTTTGTGGGTGTAAGGATTAATTTTGTGGGTGGATTTAGCACCCCTCATAATTGTATGCTACATTGCTACCAGAGCCCTGTTTTTTTCTCCATCGTGTAAATTGGCCATTAAATTATACAATATTCGATTTTCAATCCACGGAACATCTGCCAGTCCTGAGCAGCAACCAAACCAGCACTACGAAGTACGAAGTCGTTTAGCTCCCCACCTCCGCCGTAAACCATGGCGGCGACGGCCGTCACTCTCCAACACTTTCCTCTCTCCACTTCGTCTCCAAAAACATCCCATTCTCACATCTTGATTCCTGCCGTTCTCCGATTTCAGCACTACCTCTCCACCGCTCCTTGTCGTCTTCAGGTCAAACTCTTTCTTTGGTTTATAGAAGTTTTTGCCCGACGATGATTAATAATTAGCCTTTTTATTATTGTACAGGAAGGTCAGTGTTCGATTTATAATTTGCGAACATGGGGAGTCAATTCTCGAAGCGGCGTAGTGATGGGGGATTATGGGTATATAGAGGATGATGATGAGGAAGATGAAGAGGACGAAGAAGAGGAAGATAGGAGTTTGGATCTTTTGATTAGGTTTGTAGAGAATATTTTCAGAAAGGTCTCTAGAAAAGCACGTAAAGCCGTTCGATCTGTTCTCCCTGTCCCCATTTCCACCCAATTGGTAAGGCTACTTTGTCAACCATCCCCAGTTTGAAATTCTGCTGATTAATTCAACTTTTGGAGGCCACTTCTTTTCTTTTGAGTGTTCAGTCCTGAATTCATATAATTAAGTATAGAAGAATGTCGCCTCATAATATTTTGAATGTCGCCTCATAATATTTTGATTTTGATTTTGATTTTTCTTATTGGTATAAGATCTTGATAATTGGTATTAGTTCTATTATAAGGGATTTTTGCTTTATAAAATCTGCTTTCCCCGTCTTTACTTTATCTCCGACTTACGTTAATTTGCTGCTTCATTTTGAAGATTGTTAAAATGCTTACCTTTACTCAGTGGCCTTGCAATTTCACCTAAAGATAGAGAAGACTTCCCTGGTTCGTCAGTACGATTTTGGCCTTGCAAGAAGTATGTTAGTTTCTTACGCCGTGGCCCTGTTTTGGTTAGTGACTATTTTCTTTCACTTCTTCATGCGTAGGTTGGATTTGCTGTCAACGGAGTAATAATTCTAACATTTTTGTGGGTTCTGAAGGCATTCTTACAGGTAATCATGTATTTCATGGTGAATTTACGTCCTTCCAAGAAAATGTTCCATTCTGTTTATACTGCAGAATTGAGTCTGTTAAGATCCAACTTTAAATAAGCAATGAGATTTTACAAATTCCGAATGATCATCATGAGGTTCTTCCATTATATTTAATTGATTCCTTATCTGCGGATTTTGTGATCTCGGCTAGAATCATACTTATCTGGAAGACGTCATAAATATTCATAAGAGCACTATTAGTGTTGGGGGGAATATGTAAGGGGGACAATGAGGGCGGGAAAATGTGAAAGAGGTGCCACATTTGGCTCCTTTTACATTTTTACCCCAAAATTTGGGTTTTCCCACCTCTATTTTGTCCAACATTATTTAGGGATAGTGGAACAAGGGTGGAAAAACCCAGATTTGGGGTTTTCCACCCAAAATTAATGTTGCTCTAACTCATAAGTGACTCCCTTTGGCCATGGTATTGTGTTTTGGACAGAAAGGTATGAGGCCAAGATCTGTCACCTATTGATTCATGTGTAATAAAGCTGCTCAATGTGATTTTTGGAGCTCATGTAGATTGTGATTTGCTCTACTACTAGTTGATTCTTGAGATGCTAACATAAAGATCAGCTAAAGAACTTAGACCTATAGTTAATGGATATATTCAGTGCTTCAACCCTTTCTAAACTCTATGATGTGGAGCTCTTTTAGCCTTTGCTTTAAGAGCTTACAAACTGTTTCTTTTCTAGACCAGATTGGTTCATTTGTTCTGTTCCCTTAATTCCGCGCTACATTTCGTTCCAGGTAATTTGCACCCTTGGGAGTGCAGTGTTTGTAAGCATATTACTTATTCGCGGGATATGGACTGGGATAGCTTACTTCCAAGAAACCTGTATTCACAGAGCAGATGATGATGAGCCCCGTGCATGGAATATAGCACACAACCTGCCATTTGATCTATTTTCTTTGCAGAGCTCTTTCATTTGATCGGACCACAGAAAAGTTTGCACTGCGGTTGTGATTTGGATATTTATACGCCATAGTGTATGTGTACGTGGGCCACAATGTACTAGGTCTTTACTAAGGAAGATGTCAAGTATTCTATTTGTGTTTCTCTTGTCACATTTTTGGTCCATGTCTGGCAAATTCCCATTGGGGGTGTCCTTTGTGGTTTTACAGCACATGGGTAATAGAATCAAGCACAAATAGTTGCTCACATTTGATGTCCCAATTCCATTCTCAACACTTAGCATATGCAACCGATAATTACTCGGTCTGTTTTTGGATGACAGAGACAAGAAGACAAGAATCAAGACACTGTATTTAGACTCTCTCTCGTCTAATGAGAGGCGTATTCATGAATGTTTGGGAAGTGATTGTACTAATAAGGTTATTAATGTTTTGGAAGTTCTTGAACTTGTCAAGTGACTTTTAAGCTACTGGTTTTCCGTAGTCATGATCGGTTGCCCACATGTAGTGCCTACCAGTGGCGGATCCAAGGATTCAAAGTTAGGGGATCATCTCTAGTGGGGAAAATTTTTTTAGGCAAGGGCGGAGGGCTAATTGACATAGTATAATAAAATTGATCTTCAAGAAGCATCAAATTTTAAAATAAAATGAACCTCTAACAAAATACCAACTATAAAATAACACACTTCGTAATTTATCAAATATAAATAATTTTAATTTATAAAATTGAAACGTGAAACAATCGGGTAATTTATTACATTATAACTAAATTTTCTTAATCTTAAAATTATGAATTTGAAAGGATTAAAATATTATTTTATTAGGATTAAGGTATTATTTTATTTTTTTAATTAACAAAAAATTTCATTTTCCTGGGGGTGGCGGTCATGTACCCCCCAAGGACCACCCCCGGTCCGCCATTGGTGCCTACATATGGTTTGATGACAGACAAATGTCCCCCAATTGTGAGGAGGACACATGTTGATTATCTAATCACATGTGGGCATTATGAGATATGGGAACCGGATTATTTTCCTGGTTTTACATAGTATGTGAACGATGGGTGGATGGTAGCTATTGAAGTGACTGGGCTAGTTAAATGGATAATGCCCAAAAGAATGAGAAAACCTTGATTTCGAAGAAAAAGAGAACAAAACAATAGAAAAAGCAGTACTCAAAAGTATGGAATGCAATTTTAGGATATTAGTTAATAGTTAATAACGATGACCAATAAGGAGTTATAGTAAATATCATTATTCATGATGAGAATATATTTTTTTACACATCAATCATTTAAAAATATTAATATTCGTAAAATTTGTATATGACTATTTGTATATTTTGTACAACCAGTTACTTTATTTTGAAAAAAACGATGACTATACTTTTTTTTTTCTTTTTTGGAAAGGGATGACCATACTTTTATGTTGGGGTTTGTTATAATACATAATCTTGTATGAGAAGTTGTACGAAATGATAAAGTTTGGATGATTTTATACTTCTAGACATCAAATTATTCAAAAAATCAACCGCCGTTAAATACCCACCTCAATTTTCATATATCTTTTTGGAGTCATGTTCTCCTACTCA
This sequence comes from Jasminum sambac, assembly GCA_018223645.1. Lineage (NCBI taxonomy): Eukaryota > Viridiplantae > Streptophyta > Magnoliopsida > Lamiales > Oleaceae > Jasminum > Jasminum sambac. Next base: position 21,328,255 of record CP073648.1, on the reverse strand, counting down.
TTGTTGGTAATTTATATTGTCCACAATGGGAGAGAAAAATTCGTGAGGCACATCGATTCACGCGTCAGTGGCTTGATTATGTATTATTAAATCGACTTAACGTGAATCTTAAAAATTTATTTAAAAGAAATTTTTTTATGACATGGCGCCCTTGGGAAGGCGTCACATGACGTGGGTACCTTCCACGTGGGGAGGTCAACGTTTTCCTACCTTTTTGTACATGATATTTTTCTACAAATACCATTTTGTTTTTATTTTAACGAAATTTCATGTATTTCCTTTCTTTCCTCTGAGGGGATGAAAACCGGGTCCCCTAATGTCATCAAATGCGAGTATGCTAGATAGAAATTCTTGAAAATTTTAGATGTGTAGTTAAGTGAAAAAATAAGATAAAATATAAAATAAAATGATTTTTTTTTTTGCGGGTTTGGTGGGGGGTGGGGTTGGATATAAATTGTATCAAATCTTTGATGTTACTCAAGCACCAAATAATTGGGCCAAGCCATATGGGCCCAATCCAACCACCCTTCAGCATCTGCCATCGGTTTTATCGCTCCCCCACTCTTTCCCACTATAAATACACAAACGCAAACCATTTCTCTTCACCAAAAGGCGTCTTGATAAACGCCAAATATTCAAATATATACTCTCTAATTTTCCTCCGATTTTAAATCTTTTTTGTTTGATAATTTTCGGTCGAAAATGAGACACTGCATCTCCGTTCACATTGGCCAGGCCGGTATCCAGGTCGGAAATGCGTGCTGGGAACTGTATTGCTCCAGCATGGCATTCAGGTAACATTCGCTCCCCATAGTTAGATGATTAGATCTATGTACCATTATCCTTTACACGTGTTCGTTTACATGTAAATGTATATTTCAAAAGAGTTGATTGAATTAATCTGTTAACTATGAAATTTGAATATGGAAATGTCGGAATGGAATTGATTTTACGGATTTGGTTACCGTAATCTGTGTTCCGCGATGAATCTGTGTTAGATTCGTTCTGCATTGGTTGAATGATTTATTTCATATCAGATCAAAGTAAAGCTTATTGAATTTGCTTAGATCTTAGATCTGAAAATGATTCAGTGTTTTCTCGTTTCTGTTGAATACTAAAATTATTTCCAAGTTCGGGGAGAAGAATATTGCCGCTGTTGATATTGTCATGCTAGATATGTAAAATTTGATATGAAATGTTGTGATGCATTGTGACATCTCCAATGGCGGTAACTCTACTGTAGTGAATTTTTGCAACATTCATTTAAAATTATGGTTTTGGATCAGATGTGTGATAATTTTATAGAATGTGCTTAGATCTTGTTATGGTATAAGGTTTCTGTTGACAGGTGGCCCTTGTTTTTTAAGGATTCAGTAATTTCCTCTTAACAAATTTATCTATGAAACTTGGAAAAAAAGAGAAGCTGATTTTATCTCTTTTCCCCAGGCACATTAGCTAAATCTGTTGACTGTTTCACGTCAAATATGCAGGTCTTCTTTGTGTCTCAATGGTTCTGATGTTTTAGTTCTGTTATTTTTCTCACAATGCTTGTCAATCAAAGAAAAAATCAAGGAAGTCCTTGTGTATTCTTAGCACTATTGGACATTGACAAATATGGTTTTTTGTTATTAGAATGTGCAGTATGGTCCCAAATGTTCATATTGTTAGAGCACCAAAAAAAATCTGATATGTTTACTGGACATTATGTACTGAGTCAAGTAAAAGATTCGTTTCCTAATTATGTGCATTACAATACTATCTAGAAATTAAGCGTTCAATGCCTGCTTTCTCTTGAACAGCCTGATGGACAGATGCCAAGTGACAAGACTATCGGAGGTGGTGATGATGCATTCAACACTTTTTCAGTGAAACCGGTGCTGGAAAGCATGTTCCACGTGCTGTCTTTGTGGATCTTGAACCTACTGTGATTGATGAGGTCAGGACTGGAACCTTCCGTCAGCTATTCCACCCGGAGCAGCTCATCAGTGGCAAGGAAGATGCTGCCAACAATTTTGCCCGTGGACACTACATGAGTAAATTACATCTCACACGCTTTCTTCTGGATAGTAATTATATTACCATAATCAAATAGTTATATGTATCCTAACAACTTGACTTCAAAATTCTTATTTCTCCAGTTGGAAAAGAGATTGTTGACCTGTGCCTGGACCGTATCAGAAAGCTGGCTGACAATTGCACTGCACTGCAAGGGTTTCTTGTGTTTAATGCTGTTGGTGGAGGCACAGGTTCGGGATTGGGCTCCCTGCTCCTTGAGCGCCTCTCTGTTGACTATGGAAAGAAGTCAAAGCTTGGCTTCACTATCTATCCTTCCCCACAGGTCTCCACATCTGTAGTGGAGCCCTACAACAGTGTCCTCTCCACCCATTCCTTGCTCGAACACACTGATGTTGCTGTACTTCTTGACAATGAGGCCATTTACGACATTTGTAGACGCTCTCTTGACATTGAAAGGCCCGCCTACACCAACCTTAACTGCCTCGTCTCTCTCAGGTAGGCGATATTGATATTGCATACATATTTGGCCAGTCATTGCTTATGCTTAGAGTTTTGATTTATTTTAATTTTGCTCTTAGGTGATTTCTTCACTGACTGCGTCATTGAGGTTTGATGGAGCCCTAAATGTGGATGTCACTGAATTCCAAACCAACTTAGTTCCTTACCCCAGAATCCACTTCATGCTTTCCTCCGATGGTCCTGTCATCGCAGCCGAGAAAGCATACCACGAGCAACTCTCGGTTGCTGAAATCACCAACAGTGCCTTTGAGCCCTCGTCAATGATGGCCAAGTGTGATCCTCGCCATGGCAAATACATGGCGTGCTGTTTGATGTACCGTGGTGACGTGGTCCCCAAGGACGTCAACGCAGCTGTTGCCACCATTAAGACTAAGCGCACCATCCAGTTTGTGGACTGATGCCCCACTGGTTTCAAGTGTGGGATAAACTACCAGCCACCAACTGTCGTCCCAGGTGGTGATCTAGCTAGGGTGCAGAGAGCTGTGTGCATGATTTCCAACTCAACCAGCGTGGCTGAAGTGTTCTCACGCATTGATCATAAATTTGATCTTATGTATGCAAAGAGGGCTTTTGTTCACTGGTATGTGGGCGAGGGAATGGAGGAAGGTGAATTCTCTGATGCTCGGGAGGATCTTGCTGCTTTAGAGAAGGATTATGAAGAGGTTGGCACTGAGGGGACTGAGGATGGTGGTGATGAACAAAAGTTGGTGAATCAATGTATGAGTGGTTTAAACGGATGAGAAAAAAAGTAAATTTAGTTTGATAAAATTTGATGTGAATAGAACAAGGCAAGCAAAGAAATTTAAGCGTTTGTGTTTGAGTAAAATTTTATTTTGCTAAAAACTAATATTTTAGGTTGGATAGTGGCGACACTACGAGATGTGTGAAGAATAACGAGTTTTGAGATGTGTATTTATTACTCAAGTTTAACTTTGAGTGAGTAGTTTTTAAAAAAGTTAACACGAACAGAGGAGAGGCTGGCTATGTAATCAATGCCACGCCAGTTTGTCTGTACTGAAGAAAAATGCTTTGTTTTGTACATATCTCGAGATATTATCTTACCAAAAATAAAAAATATAACTGCTATAATCTAATTATTATTCTCAACAAAGTATTTGCATTTTGGAAACCCGAAAAACAGACAACATTAATAATGCGTTCATTGAGTATTTTCTTATTTGACAACATTTTGTTTGTCATCGATCATTAATCATGCAACATTTAAGATGAACATTTAAGATGAATTGGAAGAATATATGAATATCTTATAATTCCAAGAACATTTAAGATGTTTTCTTAATATGTGTGAAAAATGGTGGGTGCCTATCTTAGTGGGACGGATGGAGTAAATTCATCTTTGTATTTGGAAAATCTGACTCTAATGTTAATATAACTGCTGTAACAGACTTCACCAAGAAAGAATCGACTGACATTGTGGAGGCTGGGGCAAAAGCTGTTGGTCTCGGGCCACACCGCCTACGGGTTGAAACGGCTACAGTGGCACTTCTGTCGACTCTAATGTTATGGTCCGACTCTCAGGAAGTAACCCGGAGCTAGCTTTGTTTTCAGGCAAGCCCTTTTTGTCCGTAATTGAAATCTTGCTAATTTTGCTTGAATTGAATAGAATAATTTAATTTGTGATGTGAATTGCTAGGTGGAGGTAAAAACGAATATTACTTTGATACACAGAGTTAACACAGAGGTAAAAACGAATTGCTAGGTGGAGGGAAAAGCAATGAATATTACTTTGACATTTCTCGAAGATATCATAAAATGAATGGAAAGTATTTTTGACGCCAAGAAATGTCTATGTTCTTTTGTCGACCAACTTTGGTGAAGGAGAAAGGGAAAAAATGGTCCATATATGTAGGAGTCAACTATCAAAGGGAAAAAATTGAAAACCGTCAAATTATGATACTTTCATCACGTAAAATTTCAATTATTTAAAAAATTTGACTAATTGGCGTAAGGAGTTATGGAAGAGGACTTGTTTTAACATTTTGTTCATTTCAGGAATTATTCTCACGTTTCATGTCAACTGGCGTAAGCACAAGAATTGCTTCTCCTCTCCATGTCATCATAAGCTAAAAAGCCCCAAATTGCAGTGGAAAATTATGATGATAATGTAATTAAAAAAAAAAAAAAAATTGATGCATGAAATTTTTTTGCCAACGCATGGTATATATACAACTTTCTTGAAATACAGAACTCGAGTTAATTAGTTGAACATGTTTGGAAGTGGCGGTACTGCCATGAATTCATCTACCATCTCATCTGTAACTAAACCATGTGGGACAGACGGGTATTTTTTAATATACATCTCTCATTTTTAACCACACGCAATTCTAACACTTTCCACTAATGGTGAATTGAACATGACCTTATTATTATTATTGCAAGCAATCTAATTATAAAATCAAAGGATGTGTTTGATTGTTTTCCTAAAAATTAATTTTTTTTATTTGGATTTTCTAGAAAATGTTTTTTTTTACTTTCATTTTGGATTGGATTTTTTAGAAAAATAGTCTATTTTGTGCATAAAAGAATTGTATGTAAAAAATATTTTTCATAACAAAATTTCTTATCAAATATTAAAATAGAAAAACTTTATCTTCAATTTAATATTTTCCTAAAAAAATTTAGTGTATCAAAAAGAGCGTTGCTACAAAACATTCCTATACATAAACAAATTTGTTGTCAAATTAAGATTCTACTATTTCCTCGTCTGTGTCGAAATGCCCATATTCTCCAGATCCGTTGTCACAACTCACTCGCGCATCAAAAACCGACTCTTCCTCCTGCTTTTCACCTTCCTCTCGTTCTGCCGCTTCTTCCACCTCAACCACCGTGACCCCGTCCTTACCCCCATATCGTCCCCCACTACCACCTCCGCCTCCGTCTCCACTTCTCCTCCTCCCTCATCACTTTCCGTTCACAACCTCCTCTTCTGCATCGCCTCCTCCTCCTCCTCCTCCGTCTCCCGCCGCACCCCATACATCCGTCTCTGGTACGATTCCATTTCTTATCTCAACACCACCTTCCTCTTCCTCGACCGGCCCGCTGCTGAACCGGCAAATCCTTCTTCATTTCCCCCAATTGTCATCTCCTCCAAATCCTCGCCCAATCTCCACCCCGGTTACCGAATTGCCCTAATCGTGAAGGACGCTGTTGCCCTCGACATCCCAAATATCCACTGGTACATTTTCGGTGACGACGATACAATATTTTTGACCTAGAATTTAGTAACAACTCTGTCCAAGTACGATCATAATCACTGGTACTACGTTGGGTATGGCTCCGAGAGTTTCAAGCAGTAAGGATCGATGTCTTTCAACGATTTCATTTATAACTTCCGTAAGTCTCTTCTTCATTTCAACCGTCAGCATTCGACCTGCAGCTCCATACTCCGTCCTGATATGTTCAAGTTCATCCAGGAAAAAACCAAGATATTTAATAGGTATGTCCAACTCAAGATTTGCTCCATACTTTGTGTGATTTTCGATGGAGTCTATCCCACCACAGAAAGCATGGTTGTTTATCTTGTCTTAATTTTATCTCCTTCGCGGAATCAGTCAAATAGATGGCTGACTTGGGCTCACTGGGACTCATTTTTCCATTTTCCCCTTGGAGAGCAGGAAAGAATGATGACTCTATCAAAGCAGGCTTCTGATATCCTTACTGAGGATCGGAGGAGCACCATCTCGTGCTGCCGCAAGCCGAGGAGCGACATCTCACGTCATTCTTAAGTAAGGGTCTTGGTCATTCTGATATTCTTTTTTCCAGTGGCGATCATGACATGGTGATGCCTTATATGGGTACTTACATGGATTCGTAAATGACAATTGGAGACCTTGGAATGTTGATGACCAAGTTACAGGGTTCGTTTCTTAATTCTTTGTATGATAGATAACATGCACACCCACCCACCAGCCCAAACTCTTGATATCTACGGTAGATATAATTTATGATGTCTATCGTCTAAGTAACAACATATGAATGAGACTCATATAGATTTTGGTGGTATTAAAGATTAACTTATCTAAAAATTGCATTTATATTTTATCTGGTAGATACTATCTTACATTTGTAACAGTAAAGGAAGTAAATTAAAGTTTGTCTTATGCTCATTCTTATTGTAGACATCAAAAGAAAAACAATAGATCTATGTAAAGATGTGTTTGTATATCTATTGCAGGGCGTGGGTCATACGGCTTCTGAATTTAAACCTAAACAATGTCATGCAATGGTCGACCGGTGGCTCTCTTTATATCCATTATGGATTTGGATGATATGAACCATAGCACAATTGCTCCAGATTGAGCAATGCTAAAGCTGAAACAGCTCAACATCCCTAAGAGACTCACATTCCACTTAGCAACAAGCTTCACTGTGGCCAGGTTTAGCAAGAAGAACTGTCTTTAACGTTTTTTTAGATGACTTTAGTTTTATTTAGGTATTTAGCAAAATAAATGTTGATTCAAATTTTACAAGTATTAAAAACAAGGAATTAACCTCAAGAGGGGGCGTAGCAGTTAGGGCTGGTATGAGAATTGTGGTTAGATGCACGTACATCTCAGGTTCGATTCCCCGAGGCGTCAAGCTCGCTTGTATTTCCTTCTTGGGGTGACTGGGGCGTCTAACCGTCGAAGCACAAGGGCCTCGTGGGATTAGTGGTGGGTGGGGTCCCCTACCCTCAATTATTATTCTTATCGAGCAAATCATTAGCAATTCATGACACAACACAAATGAGGTTAGATTATGCTAGTTGTTCAGCCAAGTGAGACGTCACAAATTTGTGACGTGACACATCATCATTTTATTATCTTTTTACAGGATTGTGAAATCCCATATAGTTTTATGAGTAGTTGTAGAAATAATTGTGCAATGAGATTATCCAATAAAGTTTCAAACATGATCCTAATCATCAAACACGAAGAAAGAACATGACGTATTGTATTGAATGAGTCAGACTTGAAAAGTAAACGCTTTTGATATCAATAAGTTGGACACAGATTGATTCAAATGGGAAAGAAAATGGAAATATTGAATAGTATGAATTTGGAGTAAAATTTATAGTTGATTGTTGGAGTATAAAAGGTAAAATACTATAGCAATTATTCTGTTTTGGAGAAAAATTTAGAAGAATTGTACTTCTATGTTGGAGATGCTCTAAACTAGGGATTTTTTTTTAGTATTTGTGTTCAATTCGATGCTCATATTGTTACATTTGTGCATAAGTTGTAATAATTCAATAAATAACGTGGCTCTTTATGTGGTGTTGACAATGCGTATATATTGGCCTAAAATACTAGAAATTTCCCCTTAGCTAGAGAGAATAGAACTGTAAAATAATGTTGTTCTTTGGAATGGTTCTACTTCTGCTTCTAATGAGAGTTGTTCAAGTGGCATTCACTGGAAGCTTTCTTGAATAGTGGTAAAGAAAGAAGAAAAAGCCACCATAGCATGGTAAGATGCCCCACAGGAATGGGACAAGTAAATTGACAAATATTCAAAAATATGAACAAATTCCATAATCCAAAATGTGCCAAGTGATATTCTTGTAGAGAACTTTTTCCCTATAAATTATCAAAGACTTTTCTACTTGGAAATGTGTGTTAGGATACAAATTTATGTGAAATAGGAGAGAGAATGAGTGAGGTTAAATAGTGAAAATTTGTGGAGTACATGCAAGTCCTACTAGATATCTGGATATGATTGATTTGACCAAATTCAAATTTAAAAAAATTAATATGGTGGGATTTAGAATGATCTAAAGTGCGGATATTCCACATTTGGTCACGACAACCAAGTCACGTAATTCAGAAAGCAGGGCACCGATGCAGGCATATAGCTTGTCGCAGCACTGCGAAAATAATTTTTATTTTAATAAGATTGCAATGAATATAAAATTACGACAACCACGTCACCATGTGTGGCGGCAATGGTTGCATTGGCAGTGGCCCACCAACACAGTCCCGTCTTTCGTCCAATTGTTTTCGCTTTCGGGCCGATTCCAATTTGAGAATGTGATTTTTTTAATATTTTTTTGGGCTTATTTCGGGTTTGAATTAGGTCATTGATGGATTGGATAAGTTTATACTTGGTCACTCGATTCAATTTAAAAATGAAATTAATTAGTCCAGGTTGTTTTACTGGACTAGACAATCTTCCTCCTTATAAAAGTGGTGACACGGGAAAATATTTTTTGGATGCGTCTATCCCTATATCCTTTTTATTGTATCAATAATGCGGTTTACTTTTTCAATAGAATTATTAGTTTAATTCATGAAATATAAAAATTCTAAAAATTATATTAAACTATAATTGAATTATACCTATACAAATACAACAAAGAATAAATCATTTAAAAACTAAAAATTATGTTCGCAACCTAATTCTAAATAGTAGAGGATGAGACTTTAAAGTTTCTAACTTTTTCATCTAAGAATTACACGATATTATTAACTATGTACACATTACATTATTCATTCTTCAAAATATACATCAAATTTGGAGCATAATAATAATATAAAATAAATTTGAGTATCATATAAAGATCAATTTGGCTCATAAATAAAATTTTTATATATAGCGAATCAGATAAAAAAATATATTAATAAGAATGTCATATGGTGACATTTAATATCATCATTATACAAATCAATTATGACTGATAGGCTGTATATAAAAATCAAACTAAACACTTGATCGATAAATATATCATTTTTCAAGCTTCTTGCACTGATATAACTCATAATTAATAAATATGAGTAACGCTGGTGCTCCCCTGACCACTTAGTGGGCAGGGAGCATGCCCACATGACGACGTGGCGTGCCGTGGGAGCGCCACGTCGTCCAAAAAAATTAAAAAAAAAATTTTTTTTTTTGAATCTATATTAAGTAAGATGAATAATACATAACAGCCTCCTGATGGCGGGGGGCTCATATAGGCCCCACATTTTTCCCCCAAATTTTGGCATGTGTGGGCATGCTTCATGCCCACTTAGTGGGCAGGGGAGCATGAGCCATATGAGTAACTTCACTTAAGTGTTTTGTCACAAAAAAAAAAAAAACCAGGTTCAATATATGTATTTCTATTTAGATTAAAATTAAAATTATAACTTCTGCTAAATCACATTTAAAACTGTGTCAAAATCAAACCAGGCGTATTTTGTGGGAGGTAGGGACCAGGAGTCTACGAAAACGAAAACAAATTCTGAAGGTCAAAGCAAAGCAGTTACAAGTTAGACTCCTTCCTTGCTTATAAAAACGTAAATAGCAATCAATTACGAGAGGCAGAACAGAATGGCGGAATCGGTGATTGAATTCGGTGCTCCAAACATTTGCAGTTTAAGGAGGTCGTTGTTGCAACCGTACTCTCTATCTGCCCGCACCAATTTTACTGTTGGTACGATTCGCTCACCAACTTCTTCTTCGTCGATTAACCTGAGGGTTAACTCCTTCCCAAATTTGCTAAAGAAAAGCAATTTAACCACATACGCTGTGGGTATGTTACTTTCCTCTTTCCCTTGGTAGCATATCAATTCTTTTTTTTTTTTTTTTTAATTTAATGCGTGTGCTATATCGTCCTCGTGAAAAATCTAATTTTCCGTCGGTGAGGTTATGTGCTTTTTGTATCTATAGATCCGATCGTAAAGAGTGATTTTATTTTTTCTCTGATGCAGTGACTTTATTTATTCTTGCATTGATTAATTGTTTTCTTAAATGTTTAATTATAAATTTCGAAACTTGTGATTTTGAGTTAGTTGTTTGTTTTATGAAGCGAAAAAAGCTGCAGAATCTTTCCCTGATGATATTGAACGGGACAAATTGAATATTGATATGGACAAATTCAATACCCGGGAACGGGGTGGTAGGTTGAGACCGACTTATGTGCCTTCTGTGGATGATTTGCCTGCCTGGGGAGTTGCTTCTGATTATGGTTTTAGCCGAGAAATGGAAGACACAGTTGTCACTATTCCTCGCTTTCGAATACTTCCTGTACTTGCTGAACATAGACATCGTTTTGGAAGGGATCCCCCAACTCATATGACAGCCCCGTTTTTCGGAGTCTTCGATGGCCATGGAGGTTCTCGGGTATCTTCATTTGTCCAAAAAAAAGGGGGGTTTCTTAAACCAACATAGTTGACAAAAGGTACATGGTTGCAATGAACGGTTGTGTTTCTAACGGTCCTTTTTTTTTTTTTTTTTAGGTTGCAAAATATTGTCAAGATCACATTCATTCTGCATTGGCAAAGGAGTTGGAAGCCAATACAAGTAGTGAGGACATCGACATCTGTGAAGAAGAATGGAGAAGAGCATTGACAAAATCTTTTCTCAAGGTTGATGGTGAGGTTGGAGAAAGAGCTGGAGTTGAACCTAAAATTGTTGGATCAACTGCTCTTGTTGCTATTGTTGGTCCGTGGTACATTGTAGTTGCTAATTGTGGTGATTCAAGGGCAGTGCTAAAGCGTGAAAGAGAAACCATACCACTATCAGTGGATCATAAAGTAAGAATGAATATAAATGTAATCGATATACTGCCTGTTAACCTATAAATTTTTACACATTTTTATTCATTCTCCATTTTGGTCAAACTAATCACATTCACATATCTCGTGGTCGTGGGACCTACCTGTACTATACAAATCTCCACCATTGAATTCCATAAAAATCTATTTTTACACATATGCTAACACGCGCATAATCTCAGAGCATGGTTGGTGGTATGATTAGGCATGAATATTGGCTTGTTTCACTTCTTTAAATATTGTTTTATTTTGTACAAGAATGGGTGATTGCTATATGGTAGAAGGGGAATGTACGAGCAAAACTAAAGGAGAAAACCAATTTTGTCAACTATGCATAATAAATATACGATCCAATATTGTGTAACAACATAAATGATGTCTTTGTTGAGTTGTAGTTAATTTCATTTGCTTCCATCCATTAGAGTGCCCGGGAAGATGAATATGCAAGAATTGAAGCAGCTTGTGGCGAGGTAATACAAGGGAATACTGGCTATGGTGATTACAAGGTCCTTGCAAAATCTGATGATGATAGTTTGAGCGATAGTTTGAGCAACAAACTTGCATTATCTCGGGCAATTGGTATGCACTCAGTGCTCCTCAGTAAATATTATTATTATTTTTTATTATTTTTATTATTTTATTGTTTCTACCTCTTTAATTTCACATGACTCAAAAGTTTGTCTTCCTGTTTTACTGTTCTCATATATCTATGTATTTTATATTTATTAAATTTATTACAAGGATAGACATTGTAATGGAAGTAGTTACTAATTGTGTTAAGTGATTTGCTGGTAAAATGAATCTTGTCATGGATGCAACTATGTCCATAGTGACTTGCGCGCAGAACAATTGACGACCCATTACGTTGGGATATTTTTACAATAAGGGCATTTTGGTATTTTGACCACATAAAACGGTCATTTTTGATTCGCAGTATAAATAAATTATATTGTTGGGTGTGGCAGGAGTTAGACATCGGAAACCATGGGTTATCCCGTATCCTGATGTAATGGTGATCCCCCGAACGGTACGAGATATATGCCTTATTCTGGCTAGTGATGGTTTGTGGGATGTGATGACAACCGAGGAGGCTGGTGAGATGGCTTATATTCGGTTGATGGACTGGTATGCACAATATTGTTACAAACTTCCCGTAGTAAGACATGATGGACATGATCCTGCTGTTCAAGCTGTTGCTGATCACTTAATATATTGTGCTCGTGAAAGAGGAAGCACAGGTGACATTAGTGTCGTCGTCGTTGATTTGGGAAGCTGGCCCTACTCCGGTGTGCCTACCTACAAGTGAATAACCTTAATTGGGACCTCGGCTTTTGGCATAAGTTAAATGTGTTGCTTTCAACTTGTAACTGGTTGGCTTTGACCTTCCATTAATTTTATTTATTTATTTTTTTTTTGAAAATCCATTTTCCTGATCCTAATGAGCAGATTGATATCTTGTTGCAAAACCAAGTTTTGTTTCTTAAGCTTTATTTTTCGGAGCAGTGCTATTTATCTATTTTCATTTAACATTGGGATGAGCATATGATTATGAATGCATTGAGGTGTTGATAAAGAATATTCATATATGTGAGTTGCGTACCCATTGAAACCAGCAAGATTCATAGTACTCAATTGTTTCCCCTTGGAACTACACCAACAAGATTCCCTTTTTCCCACCATTGTAATTGTAATGTAATTGTTAGCCATAATATTGGAACCTTTCTTTGTTGGATCTTCAGCTTGTTGCCTCAAGTTGCTTTAATTTCTCCCTGAAAATCTCCTCTCTGTAACACACTTGTTCACCAGCAAAATCTTCATCTCCTTCTTCAGGAGCCTTCATAATGAGTTTAATGTTGTTTTTATCCTCCTTGATGATGCTGTTATTAACCTTTTGTTTCTAATTATGGATACTCATGCACTCATGTTTTGTTGCTCTGCCTCAAATTCACCTGGTAAAAAAAAAAAAAAAAAAGGATCAAGGCTTTTTTAATTGGTTTACACATGGAAGCAGTAAAATTAGACACACATACAGAGACGGTGGGAGCCTTGAGTTTCTTCACTTTCTGCTTGCACACATCAGTGTATGTTCACTCTGAGAACACGTCTGCAACATAAACGTATATAGCTGTACTGTGCATACATAAACGTATATAATGACACGGTAATATATGTATACATAGTTTTGTTGTGATGAACACATATGCCTGGATGTAGTGTTGTGATGGATCGGGTTCGGATCGGATCCCAAATTCAAATCCAAATTAATCACCCCGATCCAAATCCAAATCCAAATACAAATTCATCGGATCGGATTCAGATCGGATCGGATCAAGAAAAAAAATCCAAATACGATCCATATTGGTATAGGTTTTTATAAAAAAAATTAAAAATAATAAAATTAAAATTAAAAAAATAAAAAATAAAAAATCAATTCGGATCGGCCTAATCCAAATTCAAATCCAAATCCGTTTCGGATCGGCCGATCCACGGATCAATGATCCTCGGATCGTCGGATCGGCAAAAAATTGCTTCATTCGGATTGGGTATCCATCGGATTTGGATCGGATCGGATTTTTTTGCCATCACTACCTGGATGATTGGATCTTTAGGAGCTTGACGTCTTCGTCTTTAGTCATTTCCTTGGCGCTGTTTGGGTTGTAAGATCTGCTACAAAAGGAAATACCAACCCCTTTGGGACCATTTTCAGTATTTTGGTTCATATACAACTCCATTTTTGTAAACTCATCTCCATCCCATTACATCAATTTTTACACCAAATCTATTTCCATTGTTATATTTTTATGTTTCAATTATTTTTTTATTGGAATGCATTATTTTAGCTTATACTTTACTATTAATTTAAAATAATAAATTATTTTATTTCATTTTTTACAATTAATTTACAATATTTTGACTACTTTAACGATATCTTGAAAGTCAGACAACAAATAATAATAATAATAATAATAATAATAATAATAATAATAATAATAAACAATTGTAAGATTGTACATTAATATCACATTTGAAACACCGAGGATCGAAATCGAGAAACATGTATGACCACACTGAAAACAGAATTACATAAACAAGAAAAAGTAATTTGATTAACAATTTTCTTATATTTTCCAAAATAATGTGTAAAAATAGATTTTCCAAAAAAAAAAAAAAGGAAAAAAAGAAAAAGGTAAATGGAGATGGATGGCAATTTGGTAAATAAAAGTCATTGAATTGATAAACGGGTGTTAAATAGTACTGTTCAACGCTCCGCTCCATCTTGGTCTAAGAAAATGGGACATTCTGGTGTATTTGGGTGAGAGAGAGAGAGAGAGAGAGAGAGTGTGTGTGATTCTGTGATGACTATATATTTGTGTGTTGGCTCTGATTCTCAAAATGATATGATTTGTTTTAACGCTAAATATGTGAAAGAAATAATAAATACAAAAGACAGTGACAAGCCAGACTTGTAGGCCTGTCCTATTTCTTAACATGCTCTGTCCTTTACACCATTACTTTTGTCTGATATATGCACACACACCTTACATGGAGAAAAGCAAAACGACATTTCTCCGCCTACGTACATATACATCGGTACATTAATTATTACTCCATCCATCCATCCAAATTATATATATTTATTAATTTTTTTCTGAAAAGTTAAAAAAAATTATTAGAAAAATAAATTTTATAATTAATTTCTTTATATACCCTCATTTAATAAACACTATTAGTAAAAAAATAATGGTTATTCCTAAGTAAATTAAATAAAATTATTTTGATAAATGAACAAAAAAATATTTATTAATATAAAAACAAGATTATATATTTGGAATATCCGGAAATTAAAAAAAAAGCCTATGTAAAGAAAATGTTTTCTTGAAAAGTAGTAAAACACTGAAAATAATAATAAAAAATTATTTCAGCAATTTAATAAAGAAAAATGCCAAGTAATTCCAGTGGTCTAGGTATGCGGCATTGAGTGATACGTGGACTTAAAAAGCATGCACATTGCCACGGCTGTATTTTATGGGACCCATACGTATTATACAAATCCCAACCATTAATTTAAAAAAAAAATTCAAATTTGGTGACTAACACCCATTTAACTTATATCATTTGTCACAATTCACATAGACAGGCAGGTGGTGTTATATAGCGTTACTCTTAGAGCATCTCCAATGGGGAATGTCTTTTGTGAGTGTGTGTTTAAGAGAGAGATTGAGAGAAAATAATTATTTTAATTAGAGAAGAATGGAAAGATACATAGATAAAAAATAGGGAAATGTGAAAAAGATGAAAGGGATAGAAAGAAATTTAAAAAATAAATAAAATAATAGTAAAAGATATGAAATTGGATGTGAGAATTTGGACATGGCACTGGAAACGATGCAAAAAAACGTGGAGAGAAAAATGAGTAAAGAGTAATTAAAAAAATTGAAAAACTGTGGGCCCCATTTTAAAAAATTGCCTCTCTCTCTCTCTCTCTCATCTAAACGTGACACCCTATTGAAGATGCCCTTATGGCCTCATACAAATGGAACTCATAAATAGGAGAACAGTTATATTTTTAATTGATCTGTCAGTTCAAAAAATGGGGCCACTGGATGGGGATCCATTCTATTGTTTTATTTTGATCCCAATTTGATCATAACCTAGTGAAAATTATAACAAGAAGGTAAAATTGTCTACATATCTGACCCTCAATGGTATGGTATCTATATCTATATATAAATAAAAACAGCTTTTTTTCCCTCCTAAACGCATCCTTAAATTTTCCCGCCTATTAAGTTTTCTTAATATAAACTTCTATCTATATATAGAATAATTTATATATTATATATTATATATGGAAAATGAGGCTTTTTTTATTATATTTTTCATTACCGTAAATTCGTTTTCCCATTGAAAACAAACTTTCTTTTTATTTTTTCTTTCCTAATCCATATCCAACTCTCTTTTATTTTTCCCTAATATATTAATATTAATGTATATAGATTTTATTTAATTATTTCCACCATATTTTACCCAATCTCATAATATTTAAATACCCTCTCTATCATTTCCTCTACTTTTTTTCATTTTCTACATATAAAAAATAATAATTTGTTATTCTATTTTACTCGACTTGATGAGAGCTTTAAAACAAATATACTATCAATATATAAATTTTTATTTTTTAAAAAATTAAAATTTACCGCAAATATATAAATTAGTGTCCAACTTAAATATAAATTGATATTAATATAAATTAATGACTACGGATGTAATAAGATTAAAAAATTTTGATAATTTGTTACGATACTTAATTGATGTTTGTGCGTAAAATTCAAATCTAATGAGATGTCTCATTATATTTGCACTTTAACATCCAAACTTCAATGAAAAATTACAAATTAATTTTTTACCTCATTCGCTTTGGTTATTATCAGTTGTAATTTAATTTACCTGGACAAATATTATATATTTATCTTTCAAATATTACAAATTTCAATTTATTTTTATTTTTTCTTTCAAATATTCAATTTATAGGTTTATGTATTTAACAATATAAGGGTGTTGCAAGAATTGGAATGAATTTTTAACTGATCATTTTTTCATAATTTTCGTATTTAAAAAAATTATTTAAAAGTAACAATTTTCACTAAGAATTTACTTTTATGCCACACAAAATTACCATTGATTAAATTTTTACACAAAAGTTCAAATAAAGGTTTAACATTAAAATCAAAAAATAAGATCAGAACCGTTACTTAATTAATTTTAGAAATAATTAACTATTTTTATAAATAATTAGCTAAGAAATAAAAATTAATTAAAATTAATAATCTCGCTAAGATTCAATTTTTTTTTTGCAATACAAAATTACGATTCATTAAAATTTTACGCAAAAATAATAAAAACTTACTAGCAGTTGGCCTGAGTTTGAGACAAAATTCCACCACTACGATCCCCAATTTATACTAAAAAATTAAAAATTAGGTTGGACCCAATAATTAATTTTAGAAACAATCAATCATTTTTATAAATAATTAGCTAAAGAGTAAAAGTAAATTAAAATTAACAATTTCTATAAAATTTAATTTTTTGTGTGATGAAAAATTACAATTCATTAAATTTTTACATAAAAATTAAAATAAATGTGTAACATGAAAATTTAAAACTTAGCTTGGACCCTTTTATTGATTTTAGAAACAATTTATTATTTTCAAAAATAATAATTAGCTAACAAATGAAAATTAATTAAAATAATAAATTCTATTGTCAATATTTAGCTAGACACGGGTTTAGTGGATAAAGATTAATCAAGATTAATTAAATTGTTAAAGGGGAAAATATAATTGATTTTAAAAATAAAAAATCATTAAATTGCTGCGGCCTTTCCCTGAAAAATGAAAAAAATCGTTTAAATTGTAATATATCTTTTAAATTATAAGATTTCTTCAAAATTAAATTGATACAATTCTTAAAAGTGATGATATTAAAATGGTTATTTTAGAAAAAAATTAATTATTTTCATAAATAATTAGCTAAAAAATAATTAATTAAATATAATTCTATTACAATTAATTAAAATTAATGATACTGTTACGATTTAATCGGACTTGGTTTCAAAGGGCGAAAATTGACATGGTTTCGTTGGATCAAAATTAATTAAAATTAATTATATTACTAAAACAGAAAAATAGCATTAATTAAAAAATAAATAACAATTAAAATTAATTAGATTGCGATGGTTGACTAGATTTTTCCTAATTTTCCTAGAAAATGAAAGATATCTTTTGACATGCAGGATATCTTGTGAATTATAAAATATCTTTAAAATTAGATTCATTCAATTCTTAAAAATGCGACTCAAAAACTAATTATTTAGAGATAATAAATTATTTTTATAAATAATTAGCTAAAACAAGAATTGAGTATATTACAATTAATTATATTTTTTATATTTAATTAGGTATATTTTAAGTGGCGAAAATTGAGATAGTTTTATTAGACGAAAATTAATCAAAATTAATTAGATTGCTACAGGGGAACATAAATTGATTGCTAAAAGGGGGAACATAAATATTTCAAAAAATAAAAAATAATTAAAATTAATTAGATTGCTACAAGGAAGAAAAATGTGCTTGCAAAATTAATTTACTTTTTTACGTATTTTAAAATAAAGTTAAGTCAACACCTTAATTTCCCTAAAGTAAGTCGACCGATATTATAATGATTATTATAGAAATAATTAATTTTTTTCTTAAATAATTAGCTAAAAATAAAAATTAATTTAAAATAATTCTATTACAATTAACTAAAATTAATAACACTTTACAATTTAATTATACTTGGTTTCAATGGGCAAAAATTGACAAAATTTCATTGGACGAAAATTGATCAAAATTAATTATATTGCTAAAACAGAAACATAACGTTAATGAAAAATAAATAATAATTAGAATTAGTTAGATTTCCATGGTTGATTAGATTTTCCCTAAAAAATGAAAGACATCTTTTTACATGCAAGATATCTTTTTAATTATAAAATGTCTTTAAAATTATATTCATAGAATTCTTAAAATTGCGGTTAAAACACTAATTATTTAGAAATAATAAATTATTTCCATAAATAATTAGGTAAAAACAAGAATTAATTACAATTAATTATATTATAATTAATTACAATTAATTACATTTCTTAGATTTTATTGTATATATTTTCATTGGCCAAAAATTGAGATAGTCTTATTAGATGAAAATTAATCAAAATTAATTAAATTGTTAAATATGGGGAAACATAATTATTTCAAAAAATAAAAAATAATTGAAATTAATTAGATTATTACGTGAAATAAAAATGTGCTTATGAAATTAATTTTTTTTAAGTATTTTAAAATAAAGTTAAGTTAACACCTATAAAATTTTAGATTCTTAGAATTGAGGTCTTACATCTTATTGTAAAATAATTCGAGTGATAATCAGTCCCTAATAAACTTTATTTACTTTTTCTGTGTCATTTTTTAAAACATGCTTTTGTTTTTATTCTCATATGTTTTTATATTTTCTATGACATTTCTTTTTGAATTCTGATTGGTGGCAAAACATTAATACTTTTTTCAGATAATTACAGGTATTTCAAAGAATCTGCTCCTTTTTTATTTTTCTTTTTTTAAAGTAACAAACTCCAAAAATAGGTATTCAAATAGTAATGATTTTTTATTTTGACACTACTCGAACCAAAAATTATATAATAATGCTTTGGCTCAATCTATCGCTTTCGCTAGGGCATAAGTTTAAGAATTCTTATTAAACAATTGGCTATCGACTCAATCAATTATTGGAATTATATGACTCAATTAGAATATTTTAATTGGCTTTCGACTATGTTAAATATTTATCTAAGTTTCTATCTACTTAATAAATATTAAGAATCCTACCTACTTTGAATTATTTATTTTATACCTAATTTTCCCTGTTGATATTTTATTTTATTTTTAAGTATAATAGTTTAGATTGTATATTTTAAGTATTAATCCTATATATTTCAATTTATTTGTTTTATCCAAATTAATTTAAATGTTATATCAAATCATTCAATATTTCATATGCTGAATATGTTAAATTTGTAAGTTTATACCTAATATATTAATATATGTGTTTAATATATTTAGAAGGTATTTATTAAATAAATAAAATATCAAAACAAAAATCTTGGATTAAACGATCATAATAGGGCGTGGACGGGAATGAAAATTTTCTAGTAGGGCGGGACAAGGTCCGGAACGGGGACGGGGAATGGAAGTTTGTAATTCTTATATTTCATAATTAAAATTAATTTAAAAATCATTATTTACATATTAATTGTTAATAATGTACATCACACTCAAGTATAATAATTAATATCTCTCAAAATTTAAAATTGCATATAATAAAATGTAAAATAATTTTAAAGAAAAAACAATAAGCTCTACGAATGTTAGAAGAGTTATTTTGGAATAGTTATTTTGATAACTATAACATTTAATGGTATTTTATTTTGGGTTTAAATTAGTAGATTAATCTTGCAATGAGCAAAATGTAATATATTACCATGATCGCTGCCACGAATTATCATTCCGTGGAAAGCATGCACTACTAATTTTGTGGACAGTAGGTACATTTATAAGTGATTCAAATAATTTGATTAGGGACATAAATTATACTTAAAGTGCCCCTAAAAGAATGAGGGACATATTAGTGAAATGTCCCTATAAATCGTGTCTCTAATATTAATCAGGGACGCTTAGAACACTAAAAATGTCCCTAATAATATATATGCCATGTAGGATAAAAATCTTATTAGGAACACTTAATTATATGTCTCAGTTAATTTTAAAGAATAGGGACATTTAAAGGTGAGTCACTTAATTTAAATCAAATTCAACATGTGTTTTAAATTTAAACTAATAGGGACACTTAAGAAATGTCCCTTTAAATTTAAAATAATAGAGACATTTACAAATATCCTATTAAATTGAAATAATAGGGACATTTAAAATTACCCCTATTCAATTTAAAACAATAGGAACAATTAATACATATTAATCTACCTGGATTTTTTTTTTTTTTGGTTTTAAATGCATTAAAAATAAAGTTTACACATATTGCCACAGACATATATAAATATTAAACTAAATAGAAGTAAATTTTACAAAATAAACATATAAATTCCATTCGAAACTCAATCATCTTTCAAGAATGTATAATCCAACATAATTGCAAATGAAATAGAATGTCACCTATATACAGTAGATAATAATAATATAAACAATTTCTTAATAGCATTCAACATTCCTAAAAAACGAATAATAACACCAATATATGATGATCTTAATAATCACGATCATTTCTCTTATCCGAATGCATGAATCGTTGTATAAGATCTGGGTCATTGAGCATCGCTGTGAACTCTCATTAGGATGGTACCCCGTGTACAAAGGTTGACGGTACTGTTGAGGATAGTAGAATTGGAATGACGGAGGATAAAGGTAAAGCGGAGGCTGTGAATATAGAGCAAATAGTTGTATTATTATGAGAAGTAAATTAATAAATAATGCATGTGAGAAAAATAGTTAATAAAATACCTACCATTATTTCCAGAGGTACCATTCCGATGCATATCATCATCAGAAGAGCTATCATCTTCGTATTGAGAATGTTGAGAGCTACTCATCTAAACAAGCATTTTAAAAAAGGACAAGCAAACTTGTAAAAATAAATGAAACGCCAATCAAAGTTAGTTGCTACTCGTCTATATTAATCTAATCAAAGCATTACATATCAAAAATTTGTGCAAAAGTAAAACCAAGAAAGATAAAAAAAAATGGAGTAAAAAGCTTACAAGTGAAACGAACAGCTTGTATAATCGAGCTACATTCACAACTGCTTCTTTCCAATTTCATTATCAACTATAGAATTTTTAAACCCACACTTCCTCGTAATAAAAGCAATTCTTACCTCCAAGACCGAACAAGTACACAAGCAGCATAATGTTCAACACCGATAGAAAGTTAAACATTGACTTCTCATTTGCATACTTGAATTCTAATCATGGACAACAAATTTAGACTTCGAATAAATGAAATTGATCAAATCTATTATATCGATCATGCATGACCATCCACTAATCTATTTGTGTTCTTTTAACTTTTTATTTTTCTAGTTACAATTTAACTTGTACTAAATGAGATAAGCTAAACTTAAACATCAAACATATATCTCAAACAACTCCTAATTATCATGACCTAGCTTGTGGTGTACACCACTAATCAACTTAAAAAACTTAGTTTTTAGCGCGGAGTTAGTATGACTAACTGGTATACTACTTTCTCCCAGGGGATCCGGCCGTAGATTATTTTTATAATTGAATGGAAGTAAATATACCAAGTAGATAAGAATTACTAAATCCAAAGGTAATATAGTTATTCATCCGACGTCCGTAAATTTACTCAAACCTCTCGTAATCAAAATTCCAGCCTTAACAACCTCAACATGGTTGCAAAAATTGTGTACTCATTACACTCTTACCGTTTTTGTTTTCCGCTGTGAACCAACTATTCCATTTTTAGCTACCGCGTTCTTTGCCTTTACAGTGATTCCATTTCGACTATCTACTTTCTTCCTCTTTAACTTTCCTTGCTCCCGCAATCTACGTCAGTGTTCAACATTAAGCTTTTTTCAATAGATTTTTGAGAAGAATAGGATGAGGATATTTTGCAAAATAGATGATAAAGGCTTTTTTCCTGAAAGAATAAATGAGAAAGTTAAACATATTGATGAGTTGATTAAAGTGGTGTCAATTGAATTGAATGGATGAGAAGCAATGGACGTGAATCATGAATCAAAAATGTGGCTAGAGACACTAGTCAATAGAAGTGTTGATGCTAGTGCAAATTTGAAACCTAGCGGAAGAGGTTGAATTAAAATCAGTTGGCATCACCTACTTTACCTACCTTACCATGTGGCTTTTTTCACATGGTTTTGGGATATACATGTACCTTTCAGTTCAATGAAAATTTGCCGTGAACATTAATATGCATTACAAAAATTAGCATATATGGCTTATCATGAGGTACGTTACACACATAAGTTATATAGGACATTCTGTGATTAGCATGTTTAGCATTTAGGATGGTCTGATCTCATTCATTATGCATGATAAAATAGAGAGATGACGAACCTATACTGCCTTCGTTAGGTCGCAAGCAACTAAAGGTGGAGACATTATGCTAACTCCAGATTTATAGGTCCTAGTAACCTTATCACTATTCCCGACTCCTTCGTGGTAATACAACCTGCTAAAAATCGACTTCACACACATTAAAATGTGAACTATTATATGTAACCAAGCAATGTTGCAGAAACAAAGCAACAAAATCACACTGCAAAAATTTCAGCTTCTGGAGAACAATTTAGAAAAACCGATTTAAAATAGTAAATGAAATCGTAAAATTATGAAATTCGTACCGGAGATAGGAAACTCATTTAGGTTTAGCATATTCAAAAAAAAGCTCATTATAAGCATGTTCGGGCCACCAAAAGGTTTTTATACTGACCCTAAATCTGTTCTCTGTTTGCCCTGTCACACTTTACAAAAAAATTCACAAAAATTCGTAGAGGACTCCGAATAATGCCAAACCAATTCTAAATGGTAGAAGACTCATAATAGGTTGTTCCAAAACTTGAATCATTGAGAAATCTAGCCTAGAGGACCAGTTATGGACGCTTGAAGTCGGGGTAATGAATCTGCCCAAACTGGGCAGATTCATTACTTAGTTGAAATTCATCAATTTCATTGAGGAAATCTATCGAACAACTTCATTGCACCCATAATTCATACAATAAACTCAATCATAAACATAAATTCAAATCTTCATTATTAACTCTTAGCAATCACACATTGCATATAACACAAAGAAACAAAATCAAACTGCAAAAGTTTCAGCTTCTGCAGCACAATTTAGAAAAATCGATTTAAAATAGTAAATGAAATCGTAAAACTATGAAATTGCATCGAGATAGGAAACTCATTTAGGTTTAACATACTCAAAAAATAGCTCATTATAAGCATGTTTGGGCCACCAAAAGGTTTTTATACTGACCCTAAATCTGTCATTTAATCATTCATCACCCATTCAATTTTCTTCATAATTTGAAATAGATATTACAATAATAAACCACTGTTAATTGCTAAACATTACAACATTACAAAAATCCACAACCCAATAATGAAAAATAAAAAAAAAATCCAATTAAACCCGTGCATCATCATCTAGCTTAAAAGGCTAACCTGCAAATCTACAAAGTTGAAAGTTCCAACTTCCAAACAAATGAAACAATGACACAATTATTAAATGATTTAATTCAATTAATCAATAATCATTAACCATAAATCTAATTACTAAATTAGATATAAAAAATTAGGGTTGTTTCTCAAAATACAAATATTAAACATCTTACATAATTAAATAACAAGGGAAGAGTAATCGAATTAACTCACTTTGAATTTTGAAGAATCGAAGTCAAAAAGCCAAAAAAGGAGATGCAATTGGACCGTGGATGAGCTCACGAGCAGACGCAGTTGACTGTGGAGTCGAGTGGACCGTGGTGCCGCCGTGCCAGAGAGCCCGCGATTGGTCTGAGTAGCGTCGCCGATTCGCCAATCAGTAGCATACTAGCATAGACACAGAGAGAGCACCAGAGACTAAGAGAGTAGAGAGGAAACGAGAGAGCCAGTTAGCGAGAAAGAAATTAGAGAACGAAGAAGGTTCGGTTGTTATTGTTACTTTTGGACTTCAAAAATTTTTGTGGGCCAAGTTTTGTTGGGCTTCAGAATTTTGAGTGAGTCCAAATT
Organism: Jasminum sambac; assembly: GCA_018223645.1. Taxonomy (NCBI): domain Eukaryota; kingdom Viridiplantae; phylum Streptophyta; class Magnoliopsida; order Lamiales; family Oleaceae; genus Jasminum; species Jasminum sambac. Next base: position 21,303,811 of record CP073648.1, on the reverse strand, counting down.
ATAATTAGGGATTGATGGAATTATTAGGGACATAATTTTTAACTCCTAATCATAAGAGTTGACAAGTAAGCCGAAGTAACAAAATAGGGACGTTTTTATTTGCCTTAATTAATACTAATAGAGACAAAATAAATTTTTGTCTCTAATTAAATATTAGGAACATTTTTATTTGTCTTACCTAATATTAATAGAGACATAACCTATTTTTGACTCTAATTATTTATTAATAGGGACATATGAAATATTTTGTCCCTATTTCAATGTCCCTAATACTCACAAATTTAGTAGTGATGGGTGTAAATGCTAATTAAGTTACTATTCTATGGAGAATAGTAAATTAAATTGTGTGAATTTTCGTGAGTTGTTCCTTACATATTTGCGCGATAGATTAGTACAAAATATAGGGAAAATTCTATCGAAATTTTTATAGAATTGTTTCAAGTTAAATTCTTTAAGTTTATTATTGTAATTCATTCTTTATTTTAATTATTTTTTAGATTTTATGTTAATATTATTAACATCTATCAATGACATTATTGGTTGAAAAATTTGTCCCCCGTGCAACGCACGGGTGAAACAACTAGTGATTATTAATTAAAGAGTAAATTTCACATACGGTCGGAGTTAGATGCTACATTCAATTAATTAAGAGAGCGGGCGAGTTAAGTGATGAAGATGTCATTCAGGTCCCTTTTTTATTTTCCCGCGAGTTCTCAAAAACTTGAATATATTTATTTTGCACTTGTCCAACACGGCAGATAGGTTTTATCAACAAGCTCTATATAACCTTGGTTAGCTTAACTAATAGTACTGTAATTGTTCTTTAACTCAATCATATATAGAGCACCTTCTTCTAACAATCTAAGCTGACTTTTCCTTACTTAGTAATCAAGTTGGTTTCTTCTTCTTCTTTTTTTTTTTTTTTTTTGAACAAACATTTACAAGACAACTTAATATCTCTTTATAAACTTTTCAAGACAACTATACAAGCGACATATAAATTATCCGACGAAATTTCGAAGCCATTTGGTAGTTTTATCATGCAAAGTTTGCATACAAATTATAATGTATTTTTAGAAGGAAGAGAGAATGAGTGGAGTTGGATGGTATTTAATAGTGCAAGTAGACCCTACGAGATATGTGGATATGGTTTGTTTGGCCTAAATTTAAATTTTAAAGAGTAGGAGAAATAATGAATTAATATATGTATGCAACATGCAAACGGGCCTCAATTACGCATCCATACTAGTGTTGGCAATGGATCGGGTTCGGATCGAATCGGCCTAATCCAAATTCTAATCCAAATCAATCACCCCAATCCAAATCCAAATCCAAATTCAAATTCCTCGGATCGGATTCGAATCAGATTGGATCGGATCGGATCGGATCAAGAAAAAAATCCAAATACGATCCATATTGGCATAGGTTTTTATAAAAAAATAAAAAATAATAAAAATAAAATTTTAAAAATAAAAAATCAATTCGGATCGGATCGGATCGGATCAGGCTTCATCCGATCCAAATCCAAATCCGTTTCGGATCGACAAAAAATTACTCCATTCGGATTGGGTATCCATCGAATTTGGATCGGATCGGATTTTTCTGCCATCACTAATCCATACTAACCAACTGACTGACCTGACTTGGTTTGAGTTGGTTAAGTTTTCAAGTTGGAAATTTCCAACCCGATTTTACAAAACTAAAAACATAAAAATTAAATATGCACATTTTTGTTGGTTACCCGACAAACCAATTAATTAACCAGAACCGGTGTCCAGCTCTAGCAACAAGTCACTCTATCATAATGGCGGATCTAGAAATTTAAGTCGCACGGGCTGGTATATACAAAATATTAAATCGATCAAAATTTTATACAATTTTTTCGAATTTTTCTACACTAAATTTCCAGATTTTTTTTGGCCCGCAAGGGCTAAAGCCCGTGCGAGCCCGGGCCTAGATCCGCCCTTGCTCTATCATGGAGAAAGAAGACACACTACATGTACATATATAAGAAAAGTACTTATATATGTGGTCACTGGTCATGTTGACATGTCATGAGTCTCATTTTATTAATTTGTGAAATGTCAATAAAAGATTACAAATGCACCATCATCAGAAGATTGTATAAAATTAAATGATGGGAATAGAAAATTTCAAAGATAATTTTATCTTAGGTTGAAATTTCAATTCAAAATATAAAATTTATTATTACCTATATTTCAAAAGACACACAGATATATATATATATATATATATATATATATATATATACCTGTGTGCATGATCGATATGGATGCCACATCCAAATATATATACATAGTAATAATGTTCTCCTCATATATTATGTGTCAACAATTGAACATTTTTGCAAAATAAAAATTGGACCACATTGCTGATATGTTAAAAGTTTAATTTATTAACACATAACATGTGGGGATAATACGGATTGGCTCTAGTGCCCACTGTTTAAATTTTTAAATTTTTTTTATTTCTACGCTAAATTAGATGAATAATACATAATCGCTTCTAATTCAAGTGCTCACCCTACTCCATGATTTTTTTTTCCCAATTGTAGTGCAGTGAAGATACCCACAATGATAGATCTAGAGCCTCACCCGGGGATGATAACCCATCCCCATATGAGGAGGACAACATTAGTCATATAAAATGGATGCATAAGAGAAAATATAATCACCCAGGCCGGTACACTGCACCGTATATCACAGTTCAGAGCACACTGCGCACCTGGATTTGCAGTGCACTACACCAGCATGGCAGCATGTACGTACGCTATCAGCACAGTTTGTTTGGGAAAATACAAATTCTCATTTAAGTAATTGCACCTGCCATTATTTTCCAACTTCATCGCCAAGTTTCCCAACAAATTTAAATTAGTTTCTTTACTAAATTAATTTTAATTTTAAATTTTTTATTTTTTTGAACAAACATTTACAAGACAACTTAATATCTCTCTTTATAAGCTTTTTTTTAACGTATAAACTTTTCAAGACAACTACGAGCGACATATAAATTATCCGAGAAATAAAATTTCGAAGCCATTTAGTAGTTTTATCATGCAAACACAGTACTTTGGATGTTTGCAAACAAAATTTAATGTATTTTTATGAGTAGGAAGAGAGAGAATGAATGGATGAGTTGGATGGTGGAAATTTAATAGTGCAAGTGGACCCTACGAGATATGTAGGTGTGATTTGTTTGAACAAATTTTAATTTCAAAAAGTAGGAAATTAAAAAGAATGAATTAATATAAGTATGCAAACATGCTTGTTGAAACGGGAATATTATTCCCTCAATTATGCATTCATACTAACGAATTGACTGACCTGGCTCGGTTTGAGTTGGTTAAGTTAATTTTTAAGCTGGAAATTTCCAACCCGATTCTACAAAATTAGAAACACACAAAAAAATGCACATTTTTATTGGTTACCCGACAAACCAATTAACCAGAACCGATGGCGAGCTCTAGCTAGCAACAAGTTATTCTATCACGGAGAAAGAATTAAGACACGCGCGCTACATAAGAAAACTTAATTATGTGGTCACTGGTCATGTTGACATGTCATGCATGAGTCTAATTTGTGAAATGTCAATATAAGATTACAAATGCACCACACCACCATCAGAAGATTGTATAAAATGATGGGGAATTAATAGAAAATTTGGAAGATATATAATTTTATCTAAGTTTGAAATTTCAATTCAAAAAATAAAATTTATTATAATCTATATTTCGAAAGACACACACACACATATATATATATATATATATATATATATATATGTGCATGTGCATGATAGATATGGATGCCACATGCAAATATATATACATAGATGCATAAGAGAAAATATAATCACCCAGGCCGGTACACTACACCATATCAGAGCACAGTGCGCACCTACCCTGTATTTGCAGTGCACGACACCAGCATGCATATATATGTACCCTATCACCACAATTTCATCGCCAAGTTTTGCATTCCTTTTGCCTATAGAAACTTTCTCTCTCTCTCTCTTATTTCTTCAACTTCGTGCCAAATCTGATTTGAGGCTCATTTTCCGGAGGTAATCAATCTGCATTAAAGATTTTTTATCTGTTTTTTTATGGTTTAATTTTTGTGATCTGAGATTTTTAACAAGTTTATAGCTAGGATTGGGTGAGGGGTTTGTTTGTTTGTTCCATAGCTTCTATAGATTTTTTTTTTTATGGTTTCATTTTTGTGACCTGAGATTTTTAACAAGTTCATATGATTGGGTGAGGGGTTTGTTTGTTCCCTAGCTTCAGATCGATGCGGGATTCCAGTTTTTATTTGTTTTTGTGAAATACAGGTTACGGGTGAAGAAGGAGGTATATTTGGGCCTTCTTTTATATCTTTGATACCCAAGCCTAGTTAACTATTTGTTGCCTACTTTTCTTCTATGATTTTTGGCCCTAGTTCAGCTGGTTTAATCTTTTTTGTCTAGTTTTGTCAACTTTTTTGTATATATGGAGTAATAAAATTGTTTTGTACTAATAATGTATTTGACAGGGAATTAATATGGATGCTATTGCGTTTCGTGTTCCGTGTCTTAATGGCCCTGGAGTAGCTTGCAAAGGGCGCAATTTTAACAATTTTCCCCGTGGGATTTTTTCATATCCCAAGTTGATGGCGACAAGGCAACTTAAAAAATTCAGCTAGTATATATACCTCGATCGCTAGCCTCTTTCTTTTTTTTTTTCTTTTTTTTTTTTGTTTTTAATGTGTACATCTTGTTGTTTATATATAAATGCATATGATAGTCATTTTCGCATGAATTTATGCATAACAATTGAAACAAGAGAACGCAATATATATATAGATATTTGTGATTTATTTTTTTCCAAATTACAGTGGTATTGGAAGCAAAAGTTTCACTGTCCCAAGGGCGCATCAAGGTGACATGTTTGAAGACAATCAGGTGACATATATATATATATATGCCTAGCTACTTGTCACTTTATATATTTTATCCCCTTTTTTTTTTTTTAATTTCCCCTAAATCTCATATATATAATAATACTATTAATTAAATCAAATGTGATATATACAGATAAAAGTATTCTCTGCCCGGCCAAGATATTATGGTAGCTACAGATGACTGGTCGTCAGAGATAATTGGGGATGGAGCTAGTGGGCCAATCTTTAGAGGAATTATCGACGGTCGCCCAGTAGCCATCAAATCATTTCATGTGGACAACACTCAATTTCAGGGGGAAAAAACTGTTCTGAGTGAATTAAAGCCGCATCCAAATATCATTGAGATGATTGGGATAAGCGATGAGTGTGGGTGCTTGGTGTTTGAGCTGATGGAGGGAGGGAGCTTAGAGAGTAGTCTGTTTATATATAGAAGATTTGAACTTGGTGATGCCGTGGGAGATCGATGAGATTAAATGTTGCCCCATGAAATGGCTACTGGGCTTACAATTCTTCACCGGGCCGGGTACGTCCATATGGATGTCAAGCCAGGGAACATCCTCTTTAGTGCCGATAGCAAATGCAAGATTTCGGATTTTGGTGCTGCCATTCCGATATCACATGCAGGTTTTTTAATTGCAATTTACCCTGATATCTGTTGTGATCCCATTTTCCAAAATTGATTGATCAAATGGATCGGATAATATATAATGGTTTCAAATCGAGTTGATTTTTGTATTTGTAGCTAGGATATGCATGTGTTGTCTTGCTAGTTTATGTATGAGTTTCTTTATAAGTCATTCGAGTTTTAGCATTTTTGTAAAAATTGGAATGTAATATATATAGCTAGCTAGTCGCCGTTAGATTATGAAATTAAGGATGATACGATTTTAATTTATTCATATCCGTTGATCTTATGTTGTATATACGTCTGGGTGGATCGGAGTAGATGATTATGTATGCATGTTAAATGACTCTGGTGGGCTAGATTTTTTGTGGGTTACTTTGCCATGTTTAGTGTGTGCATATATGTGACCATCAATTATACATCGATTATCGATCGATCGTTATCTTGGTCTTATGTTCTCACTCGGCTTCTCTGATTTGCATGCACACAGGATACTTTAAGACATGGACATGGAAGAATTTTTGCCCATCCTTGGAGGAACTTAATGATCGATCGAGCTGTGCTTTTCAACTTGTAACTGGTTGGCGTTGACCTTTATTCAGAGTTTGTGTTCATTTTTTTAATTAAATCCATGCATTTTCCTGGGACTATTTTAGGATCTAGCTGCTTGCACAATTATGACCCTGTTTTCTTGTTCTACTTTGTCAAAAACCAAGTGAACTATCATTTCTGGTTTGTTTGTTTTGTTTCTGAAGATTTATCTTTATCATTATTGTTCGTAGTGCTAGCTATTTATCTTGCCTTTTTTTTTAATTTTATTTTAACTTAACATTGGGATAATATAACTATGAACGCATTCATGAGATGTTCATAAAGAATTAATAATGCCAATGTCATTGAGTGATATATATACGAAGTTAAAAAGGCATATACACATATTGGGCCGAAATGAAATCAGTTGTCCCCTTTTCCTGTACCCCTTGCTGTTCACCCAATAACATGATGACATGTATTTTTTTTTTTTTTTTTATGATTTCATAAAATACTAATATGTAAATTTTTAAACACATGTCATCATGTTATTGGGTGAACAGTAAGGGGGATAGTAAAAGGGGACAGCTGATTTCATTTCTATTGGGCCTGCCATCGCATACACGCCTGATCGAAGCGGGCAGGTAAAAATTTGCATGAAAATACATTAGGCTTGTGTCATCAAGTTGAAGCAAAAAGTTTGATTTATTTAAAACAAAAAAAGTTGGGTCATAATATTAGGACAAATTTTCCATGATTCTATCCTATATATGTTGATCTATGCGGTCTTAAATCATTTTGTGGACCTTTAATTTGGAGCATCGGAGAAATTATTATGATGCATTGCAATTTGCAAAATAATTATGTAGGCGCCTAAAGACTTAATTGATAAACATAACGAATCTAATCATATGTACGTGCCACTATAGTTCACATCCAGTGGGATTTTCATTTTCATTTCTTTTTTCACTTTGGTGTGATTTTAAATTTAAGAAAGTATTTATGTTTTATTATTGTGTTTATTAAGATGGAATTCTTATTATATTCATGCTGAATAAGATTATCTTGTCTATCATAATTAAGAAAATGATATTTTGTATGAGTTTTATTTTTAGTCAACGTGTTATATTTATGTAGATTTGTAATGTAAAATAGTAGATAAGATACTCGTATAATTTGTTGTAAATAAGAGATCATATTCTTATTAATATTGTACTAACAAGTTTCTTCGATTTTGTTTAAATGATATTTAGGTGCAAGGTTTGATTTTGCAGTTTTGTCATGCTTTACACAAGCTTGTACTTCACTGAGCTTATGTTATGCTTAAACTCACAAAAGTTTAGAACTTGATCGACTTGCCACTTGTAACCTAATCACGTTTTCACTTAGGTAAACCACAACTTCGATACTTTCGGTTCTAGAATGCATCAACTATGAAGGAAGATAATTTGGAAGAAATTAAAATTAAAATTAAAAAAAAAAAAAGAATGAAATATAAGAAGAGGGAGATAGCAGATGCACAGTTTTCTTTTTTGACCAGATCCCAAAAAATCTTCTAGAATTCTTGGTCATATCTACAATATTCAACGGTTAAAGAAGGCCAGCTATATATGTTTCTTTATGATTAATTCGCCATCCAAATTGATGGCCTCCATAATTATTTTTACTATATTTAGCCTTTTTGGGTATATATAAGGAGGTAATGGGTGATCCCTAATGTCTATTATATACTTAGTGAAATTTATCTGATTAATTAGATCATAACGAGGTAACAACTAACAAGTTCAAGTATTTGATTAATCGCACCTCGCTATCGGTCTCTTCCTTAAAATTAAGAGTCAGCCTCTTGTTGCAATTTTGATGAAAACAAAGAATCGATTATGCTTAGTTTGCTATGGAAGTGTAAACTGCTTATAACTAATTTTGACAGTTGGACCAAATACTTATTTGGTGGTATTGGGTTGAATATATAGCTAGGCTCCACTTGGAGATAATTTGAGTACAAAATGAAACCAAATTATGGGCATTTCCATAAAGTTTGTAACTTGTAGCCCTTTGATATATATATGCAATCACAAGCTCCCTATTGGAAAATGTGATTTGTTTGGTGGGTAATGAATGATATTTGTTCCCCCATTCCTTTTGACTCTCATTAATTTAACAACGGTCAATTACTAAATAATTGCGTCTCGTGATGTAAGGTAAATCTCAACTTCATTTTTGCCTTATGTAGTGTGATCGGGGTTTTTTTTTTTTTTTTTTATTAAAACTTACATTTTTTAAATTGACTAGTGAAGAGACCTTGAAATGTGTAAATAACAAAGAATAGTAACAAAATGTATAGCTGATATTGATATTTGACTTTGATTAATAAGAGAAGTTAATTTTCGAAGAGAAAAAATTAAACGATTAATCTTTAAAGGTTTTTTACTCAATTAACTTTTTTTAAAATAAACTCTCGAAGTTGGTATCCAATTGGTAAGGATGCGTTCTGTTTGCCATTTTCAACCCGTTTTCTATTTTCAAAACGCCAAAACGCCGCTCGCTCATTGTTTTCGAAAATACGCTAAGTCGCTTTCAAGATTTGTATAGAAAACACTTAAACGCCTTTGTTTTCAAAATACGCTGTCGTTTCAAGATTTGTATAAAACACGAAAAACGCCTTTTAACGCTTTCAGTTTTACGTTAAATGTTGAAACAAGGAAAACGCGTTTTGATTTTAAACTTTACATTTATTACATTTTAAAAAATTATAAACCAAACACATTTTCTATTTTCTCTTCTCAAAAATAATTTTTTCAAAACAACAAACCAAACGCATTTTCAATTTTCTGAAAACAGCAATTGAAAATAGAAAACACCAAAATATTTTCGAAAACGAAAATAGAAAATAAAAAATAAACAGAACGCCCCCTAAGTTTTTCTCACTTTTCAACAGTACGAGTGATAACAACGTGCATTGCACATTAACTTTTTCTTGCTTTTCTTACTCTTCAAGTTGTTTTTATGGTTTAAAATTGTATCAAACAAACCCTTAACTGTAGCTTATTTTCTGCTTATTGAAATGGGAAATCTACTTATCACCCTCTTGTGCCTACTGCTTAGTCTGAGGCTGTTAGGATGAGTACTAGGCCTACTGGAACTGTTCTACCTTTTTCTAGGACATCTGTTTTCTCTTTTAATTTCGGCACAAATTCTTAAAGCGCATTTTCAGCCAGATTTCTCTATTTTTCTTAGTATTGTTGTATTGAAGATGCTTTTATTGTTGAGCATTTGCAATATTGGATGTGTTTGTGTGGCGTTTGAAACGAGTCTTACTATAGGCTGCATTTTTATTATTATTATTTTTTTCTTTTTTCTTGTTTACCTTATGTGCCAAGTTTTGCTTCTTCCGTCCAATTTTTATTGGTTGAATTTGTATAGTTTGCACAAATAAGGTCATTTAAATAGGACGAAGAGAGTATATGTAGTGAAATTTTATTGGTTAACTAAATGTATGAGGTATAAAATATAACTAGTTTTCACTCCCGTGTGTTGCACGGGAGTAAAACCGTGTAAGTTTGCGTGAAATCTAAAAAAAAATTTGTGTAGATTGGTTTTTGTGGTATGAAAAATAATTTTTTATACATTTTAATATAAGTCTTGAAATATTTTTTAAAAGTAACTCAATGTAATTTTTGTATAAAATGAAATAAATCTCAAAAATATATTGCATTTCGCAACCTAACTTTAAAAATTTAGGAAAATCTTTCGTAATCTAAATACAAAAATTGACAGTGTCAAATATCGATTATTAATATACAGTTCGATATTTCTTTTTTAAAATAATCAAAGATATAAGCACTGCAAAAGGGAAAGATCAAAAGTCTGAAAATCTATTACGCCAAAAATTTTTAAAAAAAGGAAGTACTAGCTATACAGTTTGTTTCCATTCCTCTACTCATCATTCACTTATTAAACAAACAATAAAAATTAAGTAATAGCACCAATTTAGTCTAACCTTACTAAAACCCTTTTTTTTTTCCCCCTGAAATTAACTACTAAATAATTTTCAAGACTACTTCAAAATTTGGCTAAGCCTCGGCAGGCTTATGTGCAATCATTGAAAAACTAAAGAATTGCGCTACCGCCTCTATCATTTTCTTGTTTCACCGCGACCTCTGAGATTCAATCTCAAAAAAAAAAATTTTATTTTTTTGATCGAAGGGGTGGTGGTTTAATTGAACAATTAACTATATATAATCTAAATTTATATTTCAATTAAGTGTAATATAGTTTGACTGGAAATAAACAAACATAAAATAATGACATTTAATCATAAATAAACTATTCATCTAAAAAACTATTTTAGCAAATAGATGGTCAAATAATAAATAAAAGAAATTAATTATTCTACATGTCAAATTGGTAAATGATAAATTGGCAAATATAAAAGATAATCGTGAATAAAGAATGCAAAAGCTGCTTTGGAAATAAATTTTATGCATTCAATTTCTCTAGATTTGAGGAAACAATGAAACATAAACGATTTTAAACAGATAAAACAAATCTAATTGCTATCTTCTTATTTATGGAATAATAATTCATTTAAAAGATATTTGGCGAACATGTAGCAAAGACGATCCACACCGCTTTTCTTGATAAAAAAAAAAAGAAACGACTTGTTCATATGCCATAATTGTCCATTTCTCGCACACAACTGACTTTTTGACGTCCCATGGCAACACTGATTTTTATTTATTCCGTGCATTCATAATATTATACATATAAAACTACTATTTTATATCAAAAGTAGAATCATATCTATTTTACATATACTACCTTCGTCCCACAAAGATATAGATTCAATTTTTTGTCGGTCCCAAAATATATGTCACTTTCTATTTTGTTTGCATTTAATTTCTTCTATTTTCCAATTATACCCTTATTTAATATACATTGTTATTAGTTAGCATTATTTAATGCAAGGGTATATTTGAAAAAATACAATTAAAATTTACTTTTCCAATAATATTAATTATCATTTCTTAAACTATGTGAAAGTCAAACCAAGCCTATCTTTGTGTGTGAGGTAGTACTATAGATATATGTTTTATACAATCTATTAAAAACTCTAGCCTAAATTTGAAATATTTCAAGAAAGAAATAGAAACAAAGATGTTTGCAAAGAGAAATGGTGAATGTATAGACATAGAGAAATTTGCAGATAGAGATAGAGATTTTTAGACAAAAATGGTTAGTAATCTTTTGAAAGTATTCTAACACACAAAAATATTAATATAAATTAAAATTATAAGATTTAAAAATTAATTGATAGAATTGGTAAATGATATAAATTTATTAAAGATGTTATTGAATATCAAATTCAATTTAAATTATGAAATAAGACTTATTTTGTAACCAACAATTATTTTATTATTTGGTTAAATACAAAATTATTGTTAGAGCAATCAATCAAATGGTAGTTATAATAGTTTAAATTCATGCTTCAATTAAATTAAAACAAAAAAGTTGTGTTAGTTCAAATGGTAAGGATATCATTACTCTGATGATAGGTCATAGGTTCGAATCTCAAAACTATATCAATTTTTAATAAATATACCTAGTTAAAAACCACCATTTCAATAACTAATTATGTCCTAAAACCACTAATTGGGTCCTAAAACCACTATATAAAAACCGTGCGGTATGAGAGTCGCTTAGTTAAATTTGGTTTTGTTTGGTTAAAGAAGGCCGTCACATATAAAACCATCAAAGAAAAAAACCAAAACACAATATAGAAGGTGTTAGCATCCAAAAGAAAATGTATTTTTTTCAAATTTCAAATTTGGTCAAACAAATCACATCCATATATCTTCCAACTCATTAAATCTCCACCATCCAACTCCACTCATTCTCTCTCTTCCTACTCATAAAAATACATTAAAACTCATCCGCTAACACCCTCTATAGTCATTCTATTTGTATTTTTATTTCTTTGTATAACATGAGACACCTCACAACAAACAATGGTGCATATATACTAGTACTAGATCAATGGGAGGAGGTGCATCGGTGGGATGTGAATTGCCACTGCCCTGTCTTGATTCTAATGCCGCAGTCGTCACGCTGAAAGAAATACTTCATCCGTCGCAATTTGATAGATTTGTTTTTATTTTTAATTTATCCCAAATTATAGACAAATTTTTATATTGGGAATCTACTTTATATTTGATTTGATTTAAATACTCATATTTGTTAAGTAGGTGAATAGTGTATTTTCTTTATATGAAATTATTTTAGAAAGATTTTAGAAAAAATTTATATTCCCAACAATAATAATTGTGTTTCTTAATTTGTATGAAAAAACAAACAAGTCTATCAATTTAGGACTAAAAGAATAGTAAAATCTCGATAAATAAATGTTTGATGAATTAATAGTCTTACTGAAATAAGAAAATTTTTATAGCTCAAGTAATACGTAACGCAAATAAACGATCCTGTCATATACATGAGAAAGCAACATTACATTTTTGTTTAAAAAAAAAAAAAAAAAAATCTTTCCAACATCAACAATTTCATCGTGTAATTGCCTAATTGGCCGTTAATTTCATCGTATCCAATTTTTAATCCGCTGCCGTCTGCAAGTCCATTTCGAGCAGCAAGAATACCAGCGCTGCTGAGTCGTTTACCTCCTCACCTCCGCCGTAAACCATGGCGGCGACAGCCGTCACTCTCCAACACTTCTCTTTCTTCACCTTATCTCCAAAAAAATCCCATTCTCACATCTCAATTCCCGCTGTTCTTCGATTTCAGCACTGCCGCTCCACCGCTAGTCTTCAGGTCAAACTCTTTCTTCGACATATAGAAGTTTTTGCACGACGATGATTTGTAATTAGCCTTTTATTATTGTACAGGAAGGTCAGTGTTCGATTTATGATTCGCGAATATGGGGCTTCAATCCTCGAAGCGGCGTAGTGATGGGGGATTACGGCTATATAGAGGATGATGATGATGAGGAAGATGAAGAGGAGGAAGAGGAAGATAGGAGTTTGGATCTTTTTATTAGGTTTGTAGAGAATATTTTCAGAAAGGTCTCCAGAAAAGCACGTAAAGCCGTTCGATCTGTTCTCCCTGTCCCCATTTCCACCCAATTGGTAAGGCTACTTTGTCAACTCCATCCCCAGTTTGAAATTCTGCAGATTAATTCAACTTTTGGAGGCTACTTCTTTTGTGTCTTCAGTCCTGAATTCATATAACTAAGTATAGAAGAATGTGGCCTAATAATATTTTGATTTTGATTTTTCTTATTGGTATAAGATCTTTATAATTGGTATTAGTTCTATTATAAGGGATTTTTCTTTATAAAATCTGCTTTCCCCATCTTTACTTTGCTGCTTCATTTTGAAGATTGTTAAAATGCTTTAAAATGCTTACCTTTACTCAGTGGCATTGCAATATCACTTAAAGATAGAGCAGACTTCCCTTGTTCATCAGTATGATTTTGGCCTTGCAAGAAGTATGATAATTTCTGACCGCATGGCCCGTTTTGGTTAGTGATTAATTTCTTTCACTTCTTTATGCGTAGGTTGCATTTGCTGTCAACGGAGTAATAATTCTAACGTTTTTGTGGATTCTGAAGGCATTCTTACAGGTAATCATGTATTTCAGTGTGAATTTACCTCCTTCCAAGAAAATGTTCCTTTCTGTTTATACTGCAGAATTGAGACTGTTAAGATCCAACTTTAAATAAGCAATGAGATTTTACAAATTCCTCATGATCGTCAAGAGGTTCTTCCGTTATATTTAGTTGATTCCTTATCTGCGGATTTCATGATCTCGGCTGGAATCATACTTATCTGGAAGACTTCATAAATATTCATAAGAGCACTATTAGCCGGGGGCCTAGAAAATGTGAAAGAGGTGCCACATTTGGCCCCTTTTACATTTTTACCCCAAAATTTGGGTTTTCCCATCTACATTTTGTCCAACATTATTTAGGGGTAGTGGAACGAGGGTGGAAAAACCCAGATTTGGGGTTTGCCACCCAACATTAATATTTCTCTAACTCATAAGTAACTCTCTTTGGCCATGGTATTGTGTTTTGGACAAAAAGGTATGAGGCCAAGATCTATCACCTATTGATTCATGTGTAATAAAGCTGCTCGATGTGATTTTTGGAGCTGATGTAGATTGTGATTTGCCCTACTACTGGTTGATTCTTGAGATGCTAACATAAAGATCAGCTAAACAACGTTAGACCTATAGTTAATGGATATATTCAGTGCTTCAACCCTTTCTAAACTCTATGATGTGGAGCTCTGGTAGCCTTTGCTTTAAGAGCTTAAGAACTATTTCTTTTCTAGACTAGATTGTTCATTTGTTCGAGTCCATTAATTCCTCTCACATTTCATTCCAGGTAATTTGCACCCTTGGGAGTGCAGTGTTTGTGAGCATATTACTTATTCGCGGGATATGGACTGGGATAGCTTACTTCCAAGAAAACCGTATTCACAGAGCAGATGATGATGAGCCCCATGCATGGAATGGCACACAACCTGCCATTTGATCTATTTTCTTTGCAGAGCTCTTTCATTTGATCATACCACAGAAAAGTTTGCATTGCGGTTGTGATTTGGATATTTATACGCCATAGTGTACGTGTACGTGGACCACAATATACTAGCTCTTTACTAAGCAAGATGCCATATCATTGAGTATTCTAATTGTGTTTCTCTTGTCACATTTTTGGTCCATGTCTTGCGAATTCCTATTGGGGGTGTCCTCAGTGGTTTTACAGCACATGGGAAATAGAATCAAGCACAAATAGTTGCTCACATTTGATGTCCCAATTCCATTCTCAACACTTAGCATATGCAACCAAAAATTACTCGGTCTGTTTTTGGATGACACCGACAAGAAGACAAGAATCAAGACTGTATTTGGACTCTTCTCTCTTCTAATGGGATGCGTATCTATTAATGTTTGGGAAGTGATTGTACTAATAAGGCTGTCAATGTTTTGGAAGTCCTTGAACTTGTCAAGTGACTTTTCAAGTGATTGCTTATTTTTGCCTAATATTTTGCTAAAAGTGGAGTGTAGTGGTGGGGACCACGAAATGTATGGATAATAATGAGTGATGATGTGAAATGTGTGGTTGATATTGATGTTTGACTTTGACTTTTAGTAATATGTGATTTTTAGGTGAAAAAAAGTGGGAACGAACACACGCTGAACTAGTTAAATAGATAATGCAAAAGCAAAAGAGTGAGAAAACCTTGATTTGAAAGAAAATGAGAACAAACCAATAGGAAAAGCAGTACTTGAAAAGCATGGAATGCAAGGCAGAGTTCCCGGGGTGATTTCGAGCCCCATATGATCTTCGTTTTGAAATTCAAGATCAGATCTAGATTTAGCACACCAAGGCAGAGTTCCAGTAATTCGGAAAATTTTCCGGCGACACCCGTGGCGGCGGTGGTGGCGGGACTGGTGGGTCAAAGTTTTGGTCATAATTTTGGCCCAAATTATGACCAAAATTTTGACCGGCCACCACGGCTGCCACAGGTGTGGCCGGAAAATTTTCCGAATTCTTGGAGCTCCGCCTCATTGTGCTAAATCTAGATCTGATATTGGATTTTAAAACGGAGATCGTATGTGCCCGTAAATCACTTCGGGAGTGCCATGACTACGACATTCCCGCTAGTTTTTTAACATTACCAATAAGGTACTAGTTAATATCGATAAACTGGTACATCAACAATGACCAATAACTAATCATAGTAAATATCATTATCCTTGATGGGAGTTATTTTTTACACAGCAATCATTTAAAATATTAATATTTATAAAATTTTCATATAACTGTTTGTATTTTTTGTACAACTAGCATTTTTATTTTGAAAAAGAGGATGACCAAACTTCATTTTGGGGTTTGGCACAATACAAAATCTTATGCAAGAAGCTGTATGAATTGGCAAGGTGGGCTGATTTTATTCTTCTAGACATCAAATCATTCAAAAAATCAACCACTGTTTAATACCCACCTCACTTTCCATATGCTTTTTCTACATGGTTTTGACTTTTTTCTACAAATACCATTTTCTTTTTATTTTAACGAAATTTCATGTATTTCCTTTTCTTTCCTCTAAGGGGATAAAAATGGAGTCCCCCAATATCATCAAATGAGAGTATGTTAGATAGAAATTATTGAAAAGAGTAAAATTTCAAATTATTGAAAAGAGTAAAATTTCAGACGTGTAGTTGAGAAGTAAAAATAAAAATAAAATAAAAATGATTTTTTGTTTTGTTTTGTTTGTTTGTTTTTTTGTTTTTTTTTTTTTGATATATACTGTATCAAATCTTTGATGTTACTCAATTACCAAATAATTGGGCCAAGCTAGTTGGTATCTGGGCCCAATCCAACGAACCATCTGCCATCGATTTTATCGCTCCCCCACTTTTTCCACTATAAATTCACAAACGCAAACCATTTCTCGTCACCAAAAGGCGTCTTGATAAACGCCAAATATTCAAATATATTCTCTCTAATTTTCCTCCGACTCTCAATCTTTTTCGTTTAATTTTCGGTCGAAAATGAGAGAGTGCATCTCCGTTCACATTGGCCAGGCCGGTATCCAGGTCGGAAATGCGTGCTGGGAACTGTATTGCCTCGAGCATGGCATTCAGGTAACATTCGCTCCTCATAGTTAGATCTATGTACCATGATCCTTTACACGTGTTCGTTTACATGTAAATGTATATTTTTCAAAAGAGTTGATTGAATTAATTTGTTATCTATGAAATTTGAATATCGAAATGTCGGAATGGAATTGATTTGACGGATTTGGTTACCGTAATCTATGTTCCGCGAGGAATCTGCGTTAGAATCGTTCTGCATTGGTTGAATGATTTATTTCATATCAAATCAAAATAAAGCTTATTGAATTTGCTTAGATCTGACAATGATTCAGTGTTTTCTCGTTTCTGTTGAATAGTAAAATTATTCCCAAGTTTGGGGAGAAGAATATTGCCATCGTTGATGTTGTCATGCAAGATATGTAAAATTTGATATGAAATATCTTGATGCATTGTGACATCTCCAATGGCGGTAACTCTACTGTAGTGAATTTTTGCAACATGCACTTAATAATATGGTTTTGGATCAGATTTGTGATAATTTTATAGAATGTGCTTAGATCTGGTTATGGTATAAGGTTTCTGTTGACAGGTGGGCCTTTTTTAAGGACATGGTAATTTCCTCTTAAACAATTGTTGGAAAAAAATAAAAGCTGATTTTATTTCTTTTCCCTCAAGCCAAAAATATTGACTGTTTCACGTCAAATATGCAGGTCTTCTTTGTTTCTCAAAAGGGTCAATGGTTCTGATGTTTTAGTTCTGTTATTTTTGTCACAATGCTTATCGACCAAAGAAAAAATCAAAGAAGTCCTTGTGCTATTGTTAACACTATTGGACATTGAGAAATATGGTTTCTTGTTATCAGAATGTGCAGTATGGTCCCAAATGTTCATATTATTAGAGCATCAAAAAAAATCTGATGTGTTTGCTGGACATTGTGTACTGAGTCAAGTAAAAGATTCATTTCTCTATTATGTGCATTACAATACTATCTAGAAATTAAGCGTTCAACGCCTGCTTTCTCTTGAACAGCCTGATGGACAGATGCCAAGTGACAAGACTATCGGAGGTGGTGATGATGCTTTCAACACCTTTTTCAGTGAAACTGGTGCTGGAAAGCACGTTCCACGTGCAGTCTTTGTGGATCTTGAACCTACTGTGATTGATGAGGTCAGGACTGGAACCTTCCGTCAGCTATTCCACCCGGAGCAGCTCATCAGTGGCAAGGAAGATGCTGCCAACAATTTTGCCCGTGGACACTACACAAGTAAAATTACATCTGACACTCATGCTCCTCTGGATAGTGGTTATATTACTATAATCAAATATTTGTTTAGTGTTCTAACTACTTGAATTCGAAATTTTTATCTGCGCAGTTGGAAAAGAGATTGTTGACCTGTGCTTGGACCGTATCAGAAAGCTGGCTGACAATTGCACTGGACTACAAGGGTTTCTCGTCTTTAACGCTGTTGGTGGAGGCACTGGTTCGGGATTGGGTTCCCTGCTCCTTGAGCGCCTTTCTGTTGACTATGGAAAGAAGTCAAAGCTTGGCTTCACTGTCTATCCTTCCCCACAGGTCTCCACATCTGTAGTGGAGCCCTACAACAGTGTCCTCTCTACCCACTCCTTGCTTGAACACACGGATGTCGCTGTACTTCTTGACAATGAGGCCATTTACGACATTTGTAGGCGCTCTCTTGACATTGAAAGGCCCACCTACACAAACCTTAATCGCCTTGTCTCTCAGGTGTGATATATGGACATTTGCATACGAGTTTGCCAGTCATTGCTTATACGTTGAGTTTTGATTTATTTTAATCTTCCTCTTAGGTGATCTCTTCACTGACTGCTTCACTAAGGTTTGATGGTGCTCTAAACGTGGATGTCACTGAATTCCAAACCAACTTAGTTCCATACCCCAGAATCCACTTCATGCTTTCCTCCTACGCTCCTGTCATCTCAGCCGAGAAAGCATACCACGAGCAACTTTCGGTTGCTGAAATCACCAACAGTGCCTTCGAGCCCTCCTCAATGATGGCCAAGTGTGATCCTCGCCATGGAAAATACATGGCCTGCTGCTTGATGTACCGTGGTGACGTTGTCCCCAAGGATGTCAACGCAGCTGTTGCCACCATCAAGACTAAGCGCACCATCCAGTTTGTGGACTGGTGCCCCACTGGTTTCAAGTGTGGGATAAACTACCAGCCACCAACTGTCGTCCCAGGTGGTGATCTGGCCAGTGTGCAGAGAGCTGTGTGCATGATTTCCAATTCAACCAGCGTGGCTGAGGTGTTCTCACGCATTGATCATAAATTTGATCTTATGTATGCTAAGAGGGCTTTTGTTCATTGGTATGTGGGTGAAGGAATGGAGGAAGGTGAATTCTCTGAGGCTCGTGAGGACCTTGCTGCGTTAGAGAAGGATTATGAAGAGGTTGGTGCTGAGGGAACTGAGGATGATGGTGACGAAGGGGATGAGTACTAATGTGTTTTGGTCTATGTTAGATATATGAGAGAGTGTGGTTTATGGCATTTTTTTTCTACTGATTTGTTGCTGCGAATGTTTGAGAACATATGTATGTAGGTTTGACTCGCATGTGTTTCCTTCTTGGAGAAAATAAATATAGATTGATATGATTGTTGACTTGTTGATTTGTTTGATGAGTTGCATATGTTGGCTCTCATACAAGAGGTGACATAATAAGATCGAGCTAATGATAGCTGGTATTCATGAGTGTTGGTGCATCTCAAACCCATAGCAAACAGACTCCTTATCAGTTGGTAGTTTGCTCAAACGTCTATTGTTGTTGCTATGTACTTTTAGTTTATGCACTCTATTAAAGAGTATATGAAGAGAGAAAAGGTGACGCAAAGTAAGGGTGCCATATGTATGGCCGCTGGAGAAGAGTGGATGGGTCGCCATAAAATTAAACTACTTATGTGGACCAGGTTTTGGCATTATATTGAAATATACAGCCAAATATCTTAAAAAGAAAGACCCATGGATTCCATGGGTTCGAGGCTATCAAACTCAATCCCCATATGGATTTATTAACACCAAGTGAATTTGAAGTGACTTTATGCATTAGGATCCACTCTTTCCCCAGTATGGTGCAAGAGCGCATGTAGCCTTCCTCCGACTTAGGAAGCATCCAAAGTTTGATCTCACCACGATTGATTGATATTCCACACCATAATATGTCATAACTTGACCTGGAATAGGACAAGTTGTTGGTCAATATCTCAATAGGTGGTTGTTCAATAAACTGCATATGGTTGTTGATATTTGGATCATACAAGGCAAAACTAAATATATACCACACACACCCAATGAGTGAATGATGTGGAACACAAATCAAATACTGGACACCACGAACGCAGAGCACAACCTATCCACATCACTAAAGTTATTTTCTTTTTTTTTTTAAAGAACACACAATACACGCACACAAAGTACAGTGAATTTGGATTTCTCAATATGCGTTCAAAATTAATTAGAAGGGTCTGAAGGATTGGAAAGATTTGGGATTTCTTGTTCAACTTGTTAATAATAATCAGGTCCTGAAATGATAATACAATGAAATTGACATGTAATTGCATGAGATTTAAAGGCGGATATATCCAATGGGGAAAGGCACGGAATGTACGTGGTGTGGATTTAAAGAATATCGAAATTTTACGTAGTTCAATACTTTTTCTTTATTACAATCTGTGAAGGTGAAATTTTTCGATAAAACGAAAGTTATACCGACGGCACATTAATATTGTAAAATTACAAGTTGTAATTAATTAAAACTTAAATTTGGCAACAATAGCTGACCAGAAATAAGACAATCAAAATTGGAAAAAGCAAATCTTAGTACTACAAAATTTTACTCAGACAACAATCAAGCCAAAATGTCTTTTACGCGGTGGAGACGGTGCTCCAGCCGGAGCCATCGCCGGCGCTGCCACCTGTTCGTCGATTCTTTCTTGATATCTGTAACGCCAAACGAAACTCGGCATTCTGTCGATATGCCCATAGTTGAACCAAATCACCTTCTTCGAACTGATTCGCTTTTACCATTTTATACCATTCCCTTTTCAGCACAAACATATCAAGACTTGCCCACACCGTTAACTGCAAGTTGTAGTAATCACCCTTGGGATCAATAGTCACAACTTCAACACCTTGTCCGCCTGTAGCTTCATGTCTCTCAACTTCTGTCAAAAAATCCAACAATTTCTGGGGATTACGAGAAAGAAAGATCCGGTTTAGGTATGGTTGAGTGTCGGAAGTTGTGAGCCGCTTTTGGAACAAGAAAACTGGCTGAGTCCCTCCACTGGATTGTATATGCTCCAAGATTGCAGGAGAAAGTAATGGTGGCTCTTGATGATATTGATGATGATGCTTTGAATTATCATCTTCTTTGTATAATCTTGATTTTGCATTACTGGGTTTAGGGTTTCTCCTCTTCTTAACCCCACTGGGTCCCGCAGATTGGTCGATGATAACTCGAAAGGGTTTCTCAAGATTAGGGTTTGATGATGATTGAGGATGAAGCAGTTCTTGATGATGATGATGATGATGGTGCTCCGAGTTATCATCATCTTGTTCGTATAATCTTGATTTTCCGTTACTGGGCTTTGAGTATCTCGTCTTCTTAACCCCACTGGGTCCCGCAGATTGGTCGATGATAACTCGAAGATTAGGGTTTGATGATGATTGAGGATGAAGCAGTTCCTGATGATGATGATGATTCGGGTAATCTTGTCCGTGTAATCTTGATTTTCCGTTACTGGGTTTTGATCTTCTCTTCTTCGGAACACCACTGGGTCCCACAGATTGGTCGATGATTACTCGAAAGGGTTTCTCTTTTTCAAGAAGCTGAAGATTTGGGTTTGAAGATGAATTGGGGTTTTTGTCTGTTTGGAGGGAATTAGGGTTAACATTCTCGTCAATCGATATGCAAACTCCAAACAACACTAGTTTTTGGTGGGTTTGTGGTTGTGAGGGATGAGGAACTGATGGTGAATCTGTAGGGTTTTTGTGTTCTTTAAAATCATCATCGGATAGGCTGAGGGACAACGTCTTCTTTGCCCTCTTGTTTGCCGGAATATTCTCCTTCCGATCGTAATCGTCAAGTTCTAAACTCAATGAAACTCTCTCCTTCATTGCTCTCAGTCTCTCTCTCTCTCTATCTTGTTTACAGTAATTTCCTTTTGTGTGCGCGGAATATATATGAAGGGAAGGTCAGATAGGTCATTATATATAAGGAATCGAATTAATTCTAACACTGATAGGAAATAGGAAAGAAAAGAAACTTATAATCCAAGTAGAATATATAAAAAGCCGGATGTGTTTCCTTAATTAACATTATGTATCTTTATAATGAGCCGACAAATTTTTGAGTTTACTGCGGTAATTTCTGGCCATAGATTTTCGCATTTTCAATTTTTGATGCATAGATAGGATGACCAACGGATAATTTCTTAAAAAAAAAAAAAAATCAAATACATAACATGAATTTTCAATTATTGTTATGTGTTGCAATTTAGGACATTGGTGCTAAATTACTAATAATAAATGGTATTTTTTCAGTACAAAGTGGTGATCGTAGTGGTTGGATGATGACTTGAATTCAGCTCAAATATACTAGGGTGTGTTTGATTCACTTTTTTTCCAGGAAAAAGTTATTTTCCAGTTTTTTTCTTTGGTTCGCTGTTTGATTGCCCTTTGTTTTCTCGGAAAATATTTTTCAGCTTTTCTTGAAATTCGCACATTTTTTTGTTTTGGAGGAACAAGTTTTCTTTTTGGGGGAGGTGGTTTTTGTTTTCCGGGAAAAGTTTATCTCTTTTTTATTTTTATTTTTTTATGGACAATTTGCTTTAACCATAAAAGCATCTCCAACTTTCAAATTAATCCAATCAAACACATACAACTACCATTTTTCCTGAAAAACCTTTTTCCGGAAAATCTTTTCCTTCCAACTATTTTTCGGCTTTGCAATCAAGCACACTCTTAGTTAGGAGTGTTTTTTCCACTACGATAAGAGCATCTCCATTGCTAAACTTTTACACGTCCTTTATTTTTGCCTATGTGAAGGAGAAATAGAAACACATAAAAAAATTATGGGTCTCATATTTTCTTCTCTTTTTCTCAGTTTTCTCCACTTTTGTGCATAAATTCCTGTGCCACCTTCTACATCTAGAAACCCACCTTCACATCCTCTACTATTATTTTATCATCATTTTGAATTTATTTCTTCATCTCTCCTGTTTTTTTACTTTTCCTTCTATTTTTCAATACCCATCCTGTACTCTCTTTTCAATTAAAATAATCATCTTCTCTCTATTTATCTCCTCAACATCATCCCTTAACATCACATTGCAATGGAAATGCTCTATGCCTCAAATGGTACTTAAAAATTATCTTTATTATTGATTAAATTAAATAATTATTTGCTTCATTAATTTCAATGAGGATTCGTTATGTTAATTACTTTTTTTTTATGGTACCATGTTAATTACTAGTTAAAAGTTATTTTTACTTCATGGTAGTAACAAAAGAGGAAAATTGGCTTGTATTGATGATAAAGGAAAAATTTTATTTCTTGATCAGCTCAAACACAAAAAATCAAATTTTATGTAAATTACAACAATCGAGAGTAGATCTATCAAAACATAGATGATGAGATTGTTGCAAATTTTGGTGGTTTTCGGGGTTTTTCCTTTTCTTTTTTTTGTTTCCAAGGCTTCTTTAGTAATCAGAATTGCTATAAACATATTCCACAAATATTTTGGATTCCTCATTTTTTTTCCTTAAATAATTAGTTGCGAAAGACCCAGACATGGCATTTGTTTTTCGGGGTCACAAGTTTAGCCTTCGGTCAATAGTTGAACACTTGAACTTGCTGGTTAATTCCTAATTTTAGTATTTTACAATTTACACTCACGATTACTTTTAATATACAATAAAACAATAGTAATTTTTGGTAAAATAGTAATTAAATTTAACTAGAAGACAAATAAAATTATTAAAGTAAAGAAAATTTCTAAAAATATTAATGCATAAAACTTTGAGTTACAAAAATGCATTGCATTAAGAGAGTTTACAAGAGGAAATAAATGTAAATGAAGTTTAGTCCAAATAAGGAGTATGCGTAAAAATGAAAATGTCAAAATTTTAAAAGTATGCTTGATTAGCAGAAAATGGATGAAATGTATGGAGTTTTGTGCTAATTAACCCTAAAGTAACTACACATATTACTCATTATCATCTACGTACTAACTCTGATAGTAATATTCACCACTATCTAAGCTAAAACTTTAACTTTAAACAAAATAAAAGTTGTACCCAAACATGGCTTAATATTTTGAAATCAATTACAATCTTGCTTTTCAGGTCTGCTTTACCCAAACGCACCTTAATATTTTGAAATCAATTACAATGTCGTAATTAGAACTGAAAAGCAAAATCTAAAATTACAAATTTTTTTTTTAAAGATAATTAATCAACACAACACATCCAGAATGTCTTTCAGGAGGTAGAGACGGTACTTGGGCCGGAGCCATCGTCGGCGCTGCCACCTCCTCGTCGGTCCTTTCTTGAGATCTTCAAAGCCAAACGGAACCTGGAATCTTGCCGATAGCCCCAAAGTTGAACCAAGTCACCTTCTTCCAACAGATTCGCTTTTACCAATTTAAACCATTCAGTTTTCAGAACTAACATCCGAAGACTCCTCCACCATCTTAACTTCAAATTGAAGTAATCGCCTTTGGGATCAATGGTGACAACCTCAAGATCGCGTTCTCTGTGGACTTCATGCCTTTCAAATTCTGTCAAGAAATTCATCATTTCTCGCATAACAGTATCCGTTCTACGAGAAAGAAAGAGCCGGTTTTGGTCCTGTCTAGTGTCAGAACCGGTGAGCCGTTTTTGGAACAAGAAAACCGGTCGAGTACCTCCATTGGATTGTATGTGCTCCAAGATTGCAGGAGAAAGCAGTTCTTGATGATGATGATGATGATGATGATGATCTTGTTCGTATAATCTTGATTTTCCATTACTGGGTTTTGATTTACTCTGCTTCTGAACACCACTGGGTACCGCAGATTGGTCAAAGGTAACTCGAGAGGGTTTTTCAAGATTAGGGTTTGAGAATGATTGGGGTTTTTCCAGATTTTGGGTTTGAGTAGAATTAGGATGCAGCAGTTCTTGATGATGATGATGATGGTGTGAGTTAGTACCTTGTTCGTATAATCTTGATTGTCCTTTACTAGGGATTGATATACTCTTCTTCTGAACACCACTGGGTCCCGCATCTTGGTCGAAGATAATCCGAAAGGGTTTTTCAAGATTTGGGTTTGAAGATGATTGAGTCTGTTTGTTGGTTCGGGGAGAATTAGGATTAACATTCTCGTCAATCGGTATGTAAACACCAAACAATCGTAGTTTTTTGTGGGAATGAGGTTGTGGAGGATAAGGAACTGATGACTCTGTACGGTGGTCGGAGAGGCTGAGGGAAACCATCTTGGCTTTCTTGTGCGCCGGAATATTCTCCTTCCGATTGTAATCATAAAGTCCTAAACTCAACAAATCTCTCTTTTTCTTCATCTTGTTCGCCAGAACCTCCTTACGATCATAATCTTCGAGTTCTAAACTCAAGGAATTTCGCTTCTTCTTCTCCCTCTTGTTCGCGGGAATATTCTCCTTACGATCGTAATCATCGAGTTCTAAACTCAATGAATCTCTCCTCTTCATTGCTCTTAGTTTCTCTCTTTATCTAGTTATTTCTCTCTCTATAAAAAGGAATTCTGTTTTTGTGTGTAGAAGGTGAAACGGAGATGATTCATGCTTTATATAAGTGTACTTGTATGTGCATGCTATAATGGAATTCCAAATCCTAATGGAAAAAGGAAAATACAATTAAGGAAAGTTATAATCCTACTAGTAGATATATGTCAAAATTTACCTTATTTATCCAACAGAAGATTACACTTTACAGATTAGTTCCCTTAATTTTGAGTTTATTGAGGTAATTAATTTCATAGTTGGATTAATTTTCCATATCTTAACTTTGACCAAATAAAAGGAAAGTTTCATTATCACTAACACATGGCACCCCACCAATCGGGGGGAGGGGGGGCATGTGTGTTTTGTGGGCATGATATCCTCCCCACTGTGGGGAGGAGATCATTTCCCCACTAACGGGTAGTTTCTGATTAATAGAGTGAACATAGAATTGCGGTCTCGGATGTGTTAGAAATTAATTAATGGGTTGGAAAGACTACAAAGATCTCGGAAGCCTAGATAGATATAGATATATAGATATATATATATATATATATATATTTGGTGTTTGAGGGCGGAGGAGGAGGGGGAATGGGAAAGATATTGATTTCGTTTATGCTTTAAATTTCAAATCGTATAGTATTCAAAAACTATATATATTCATGAATACTTTGAATAGTTACTTTCTCCTTTTATATATATACGAGTGTTAATTAGTTGCGCTAATTAGTTGTTTTACTTGGTAAAGTTGAATTTTACTTCATAGTAAAAGAAAAATGAAAATAAAAATTACTTGGTATTGATGATTTTTGTGGAAAACTTTTATTTATTTTTTCAAAGTTTCAAACACAAATATCAAGTTTTTTATTAATTAGGACTATGACATACAAATTGAAAGAAATGTGTCAAAACTTTAAGAATATAAAAACAATTGTTTTAATTTTATTCTGCTGCTTTTGATTCATTTTGTGTATCTAAGATTATTAAGAACATTAGTATATTCATGATGCTCAATTTTTTTATTTATGGAAAATTTTTGGGTTATTTTAATTAAGTTACGGACTTCTTTTGATTTTAGAATTCCATGTATTTTGAAAATATTTTGGATTGTTCTTTTTTTCTTTACAATTAGTTGCCAATGAATATTATAATTTTTATTTTATTAGAATTATCACTAGATTGTTTCAAATTAAGTATCACATTTTTATGAAATCATATATGGTTTTGAAAAGTATCGAATTTTAATTTGATACTTCAGTAACATAACAAGATATTAATTTGGACTTAATAAAAATCTAAAATTTACAGGCATTTCTTTTAAATAAAATGATCATCTTATATGGTGCACAAACTCTTAACCCCATTATTAAATTAAATTAAATAGATGGCTTTCCACGTTGACATAAGGCCATGATAACTAGTGGCCACAACATGACAAGAACTACTAGATTTGATATATGTTATACAATGTGCCGCTTGACATCCTCTACGTGAAACTATTTATTTGTCGTTTGAAATGATAATTAGTAGTACAAGTTTGTTTATATATATATATATATGATTAGAAATTTTTTTGTTATCTTCATCTTTGTTTAGCGCCTGTTAGCCTATAAGTTTTTATAAATTTTTATACATTCTTTTCAACTCCATTAATTCTTTCTCCTATTTCACATCCACATATCTCATGGGACCTACATGTACTACATAAATCTCTACCATTCAACTTCACTCATTCTCTTTCCTATATCACATCAAAATCTATAAAAATCTATTTTTACACATATACGAACACTGACTTACAACTTGCTGGAGGAAATTACAAAATAATATGAATAAGTGCATAATGAATTGACATATATAGAAAAACTTCATTTCATTTTACTTATAAAATGACGAAATTTAAGTTCATCTTTGCTATTAGACTTTTCATAGAAAGAGTATAGAAAAAGAAAAAAAAATATTAGTAAGGGCAATCTGTCATCATCAAATGTTAGTAAGCTGGTCTGTCATCATCAAATGTTAGTAAGCTAAGCAGTTATAGTTCTAATTCAAACCAGGTATAAAAATAACATAAGGGCAATCTAGTCTTCTCCCTAATAAATTTGATTCCACTGAACTATACAATGCTACCAAATGGAAATTTAGAAATTAGAACCCCAGCAATGTGTGTAGAGAACCAAAAAACTATTACCTCCGTCACAAAATTATAGCAATTTTCTTATTTTCACACAGATTAAAAAAAATACAATTAATGGTATCGAAAAAGTATAATTCAAGATTATTTTCCTAATATACCCTCTTATTTATTAGATATTTTATTTCAATTACGTTATTTTGATAATATCAATGTATATTAAATGAGGGCATAAAAGACATGTAATATTTTAACTACATCTTTAAAAAGAATGTGACCTATATTTTGGGACAGACGAAAAATAAATAGTGAACTATATTTTTGGGAGGGAGGTAGTAGTATTTAGGATTAAACCACTACATGTGAGACATTCTTTAGAAAAAGTATTGAACAGTTCATGTTTCAACACACATTTTTCAAAGCCACCGTTTCACTACTCATTTTCTCACTTCAGAAAATGTTTCTGAAAACCACGTACATTGCAAGTCATATCAAATATTCGAAGCTAAAACTTGAATCTATGGAATCTGCAATCTAGAATTCATAGCTCAATTTATGTAGAGAATCATCTCAGACTGCCATTTAAGTTAGAGCAATAGAACAGATAATAACAAGTTTGACATGGATCTCAATAATACTACGGATTAACCAATAGAACATGACTAGCTATATATGAGAGTACTTAATGCAAATTAAAGAGTATACGAAGAAAGAAAAGGTGACTCAAAGTAAGGGCGCCATCTATATCCCAGGTTGAGATTAGCAGATGGTTTGTGATAACATTGAACAACTTCTACGGATCGGCTCTCCACATTATATTGACATATCCATTCACCTTTCCTGAAAATAACGACCAATGGATTCCATGGGTTCAAGGCTATGAAAATCAATCCGAATGTATTAATGCCAAGCGAATTTGAAGCGACTTTATGCATTAGGGTCCACTCTTCCCCTCGTATGGTGCGAAAACGCATGTAGCCTTTCTCCAACTTAGGAAGCATCCAAAGTTTGACGTCATTGTCAGTTGATATCTCCCCGCACCATAATACGTCATCACTCGACCTTGAATAAGATAAGTCGAACGTCATTATTTCAATAGGTGGCTGTTCAATAAACTGCAGATGGAACTTCCTGATATTCGGATCATACAAGGCAATGTATTTCATTCTTGGCGGGCCCCACCAGTGAATCACGCCATTGGTTACAATGGTATTATCATATAATAACCCCAAAGGAATTTCATCCGTGGCTTTAAGCACTGATTTGATCCACGTCCCTGTCTTGGAGGAATATGTTTGGATCTTCAATTTGTCGTCCATTACATAGGCCTCAACGGGCCAGCAAGCCCACACAACCTTGTAACTAATGGCTAGGTGATTTGCGTTTTCTTCACAGACCAACCCAATCGACGTGTTCTCGCGTTCATTGAGAATGTCAGGAAATGGCAAAGAGACACACTTTTTAGTTAAAGGATTGAAGACATAATAAAACATGGGATGGTGACCGCATAGGATGAGGCCATTAGAAGAACAAATGAAGAAACCATATTTTTGGTATGAAACCTATTTCTTGGTCTGAGACGGACAGGACTTTGGTCGGAGGTTCCCAATTCACGTCTGTCACCGGGAAGAAAGCCAACAATCGACCAGAAGGAGATGACCACAATTTTTTCCTTCTGTCGGCATAGCTGTGGAGAAAGACGGGATCTTGAATGGTTTTATTCCAACTCTTGGATACACATCTGAATCTGAGCACACATTTTGGAGGCAATCGAACTAATATCTCCACCAACATATCCCCCTGTATAATACCCATTAGAGCAATTATATTGGAAAATTTAGAATAGAGCAGATTTAATTCATAAGATGAAAGGGAGACGATGCATGAAATTCATAAAGAGAGGCAATGAGATGCAAAATAGAGAGGGAAGAGTAAAGAAGGAAGGAGAACCGAATTTGGGAGAAAAATATTATATATGACTACATTTATCTCATTGAGTACAAGCATATATAGTACAAGACTCTTAACCCTAATACTTGATCACACGAGTTCTAATCTACTAAGGAATGTAGTCCTCTAATAAGTAATATACAGAGTATAAAACTGTATGTAGTAAATAATATGGAAACAAAAATATGTGCAAAATATATTTCAATCTTTATCCTTAATTACTCCTCTCAAGATGAAGAGTCCGATCTTGTACGTGCACCCTCTTTGACGGGGTTATTATATTAACTCAATTAAGAGGGTAAAAGGGTCTTTTGAGGGTAATAATAATAGTAATAATGAGCTTTGGAAGATGATTGATGGCAGTAGCTTGGGTAATTTGGACAGAGAGAAATCATATAATTTGGAGCGTTCTTTTGTGGACATTTGGGATAGCATCATATTCTTCATAGGATTATGGGCGAGAGATTCTTCGTAGGATTATGGGCGAGAGCTGCCCAGATTTTCAATGACCTTGAGAACTACTTATTCGGCTTTTACCCCATTAGCTCTCTGCGTACTATTGTTTCATGCATCACCTAGTTCTCCTAGTTCTGGTTGTTAGACTTGTACATATATATTTTCTCTTGTTATCTCATAGGTGGATGGCTTGTCCACTCTTTATGTTGTATTTCCTTTGAAGTTTTTGTTATTAATAAAAGTTCTGTTTCTTATTATTTAAAAAAAAAAAAAAAAAAAACCTTACAACTTGCAGGAAACTACAAAGTAATCCGAATAAATACATAATGTATAGAAATATCAAAAAACTTCAATTCATTTTAATTCATCTTTGCTAATATCAGACTTCCACAGAAAGTGTGGAAAACAAAAAACATAAATACGCAATTACTCGTATCTAAGAGAATGATAACGGTGTACACGAATGTGCTTTACCACAGTCACTGTAGACGAGGAGCTGCTTCATAAATCTTCTGTTCTTCAAGTAATGTGTAAGGATCAATGTATGGGGGTGGACTAACGGGAGTTTTACTAGCATCATGAATAAAATCTGATCCAAAATACTGCACGAGAAGATAAAATAAAATAAAATACTGATATCAGCTAATAAATCCAGAAAAATGGAGGCATATAACTTTTAGCCTACTTTGTTATCATAAAATCTTAGTAAGCTAAGTAATTAAACCAGGTGTAGAACGTAAAAAAGTAAGGGTCCCTTTCATTTCTTTACTATTTTATTACACAAGCTAGTCTTCTTGCTAATAAATTTGAAGCCACTAAAGTATATTTTTAGTACAATGCAACTAAATAGAACTTCAAAACCTCAGCAATGTATGTAGGGAACCAAAAAGTATATGATTAAACTACTACCTAACAGTAAAAAAAATGAGACAATAACGATATACTTTATCATTGCACAAAGATAGACTTGCTTTCTTTATTCATCAATTTCGTACTTATTTTGTTAGGGGTATATCTAATTTCTTAGTTTTTTAATATGCTTCTATTTAATGTGCATTGTTATTAATCAAATCATTTAATGTCGGACATGTTTAGAAAAATGTAAGTAAATCTTAATCAGTAGAAATTAGCCTATTGTTGTGGGATAGAGGGACTGCTAGAAACCACATTATTCCATTTTGAAAATGGCATTCAGACATAAAATCAAGACATTGGCCATAAAAAAGCAGAGAAAATGAGCTCACCAGATAAAGGGCAGAGGAGAATGCAAAGGTTACAAGAATCAACGGCCAAAACCCCCAAAAAAAAGTTCCTCCAAGGGTAAGCAAAACTCTAGCCCGTGGAATCAAACCCTGGTAACAAAAAAATACGTAAACGAGTGTGGATACCATTATAAAATAAATGAAGACGCAGCCTTCTAACTATAAGCACAAGTTTACTTAAAAAATAAGCACAAGAAATGAAACAGAACGACACTGCATGAAAACCCATAGCTTATTTGGAATTAAATTTTCTAAGTATCTAGTTAATGAAATGAAAAGACAGGGAAGATTTGTGCACCTCAAGGCCTTCACTATTCAATGACATAGATGTTTCCCTTTGATTAGAGAGGTTTCTTTCATAGTCAGTCATTACTCCATTTCTTGTTGATGAAGCCCAACCTCCGTCTTCTTCCCTCAATTTCGTATCATCATCTCCCTCTATGTTCCTGATTTTCTCTTCAAGCAATGAATCTGGAGTCATCCCTCGTCTCCTTAGTTCCTTCATAAACAAAGACTCAGGAGGCTCTTCACCTGATAATATATAGCAACAGGAAACTGGCAAATTTAGTTGAACTAACAACCGATTTGAATAGACATATTAATTAAAAGCAACAAAAGGAATTATACGTGTCTCAGAATATCTGGTTATTGACCTGCGATTCTAAATGAACTTACACTGTGCAAAATGTTCTTTGGAGCAACTAACTTAAATTCTAGAGCTTGTTTTACAAAGATTAAAAAGTAATCACTTTTCTTACACCTCTTCAATGAAACATTCTGTAGGGAAAAAAAAAAATAGAAAAATTATATTTGTGTTTCTCCATAACATTTCCATCAACTTGTCTCCTAAAAACAATGTCTTTTTATTACGATATGGTAGAGAATCTGCACAGAGAAACTACGCAAATTACGGGCTTCTTTTCCTATCCCATGGATCAGATCAGTAAAGATCTTGACAGGTTATGCACTTAGCTAGACAAACAAACTGCGGTCAAGTTCCAACTTTATGTAAGCTTCAATGCCCATTAAAGAGGCAAGTGACTGGACTCAGGGCGTCTTGGGGGCAATATGTTTCTTGAACTGTTCATGTTTCAGTACAATTTCCAAATCCCTCTTATCCATACACGTTTTTAAAAACCAGTTTCGTACTCATTTTTCACCTTTTATAAAAAATTTCTTAAAAACCACATTGCAGAACATATCAAATTCAAATACTTCAGAAACAGGAATTGCCCCTAAAACAGAGAGGAAAAGATTGCAGGAGAAGCCTAATACCAGGACATCAAGTCACTTGGACTGTAAACATGAAATAATTATGGTTCTCAAGTTTAACTTCTTATTTTTTGATTGAAGGGAGAGGGACTGGTGAAGCTAAAATTTCAACATAATCAATCTGCAATCTAGATTTCATATCACATTAAAAGTAAAAAAGTCAATTTATGTAAGAGAATCATCAAAACTACCATTTAAGTTAAGAGTGAGAGATAGAACAGGTAGGTAGCAAGGTTGAGATGGATATCAGTAGTATTAGAGAGTAAACAATATAGGATCAGTTAAAACATTACATTTCCTGATCCATTCTGAACAAGCACAATAAATCAAAATCTTCATTCACTTCTGCACGTCATACTCAATCCTAATTCCTAGGAGAGCATCTTACTTGTGCATCCATAAATTTAACAACTAACAAACAAAAACTTAAAAAATTAAACATCGACTCACCGCTGCTTCCGTTATCACTTTCTCTAAGTTTACAGGAAACTGATAACCTCCGTTTATTATGAACCGATCTGGAATTTTGAAACCGAAAATTCCTTTTTAGATACGCCCTGGCGATGAATTTCGAGCGGAAACAGCTCAATTTCACGCGCGAATTCGCTGCGCTAGATTTCGGTAGCTGAAGAGAAGTCATTTGCAATTTCTAGAGATTAAACCGTTTGGTTTGATGTGAATTATGATGACTGGCAGTTGATTAATAAATTCTCAGCTAAAGTAAATAAAGAGTGACCAAAAGAGTTTCTTCAATGAATACCGAGAGACGGGGAGAGAGACGGAAGGTGCAAGTTACTCCATTTGGTAGGACATACGTGGCTGCAGTGCAACTGTACGAATATACTCGTGGATCCGGATCTCGACCTGAATATATCGAGTAAACATTGTGTCTCAAATTCATTTAGAATAATGCTAATTCATTTTATATTTATACTTAGTATACCGCTACTTCTCGCGGTGGTGTCCGAACAGAGTTTGATGGAGGAGGTGACGGTGTGGAGGAGGTTGAAAAAGGAGAGAAAGTGGTTGGATTTGCAGAGAAAGAAGTGGAAGAAGGAAGAAGAAACCGGGTGAAGACGGAAGGACAAATGAAAACGGAACGCAGACAAGTGCTTGTTTTGGTCCTTTAAGTAGCGGAGAAAACTTCACTTCGTTCGGTGATAAGTTATACAGTTATATATGTCACATTTTTATTATATATATATATATATATATATATATATATATATATAGCAATAAGGTAAATAAAGTATTTTAAAGAGAACTTACTATTATACAGTGGAGGTATGGGCTGAACCTTGTACAGGGCCCCGAACTGAAGCTTTTTTTAACAAGAACTACTGTAAGGATCAAGAAAAATAAAAGCTCGTAACTGGAAGGAATTTGCTAGGTTAGGGAAAAGGAAATTTAGAAGGCCATGATATTGGAAAATGCAAATTTGTATTATTGGATGTTTTTTTTTCCGGATGATTTACAACTGACTCTCGACCCCTTTATATACAAGTTGCGCGGGGTAGATAGTGGAAATAAAAAAGTAAGGCGGTGTGCCACACTAATTACAAGAGAGGACACGTATGTACAATTTAGACATGACTCACTATCCAAATAATTACAAAAGACAAGTGACTAAGCCTATATTTACAGTAACTAAACACTGTATCTGAACATCTGTCCCTCTTCTAGAAGCTCTAGAAATCTCTATGTGTATCTGGAATTGGGCTATCGTTTTCTTCTACACTGTCCATGGCTATGGCTTCGTATGTACTGCTTTCTGTATCTTCGTTATGTATGTACTGTGGATCTAATTTATGACCTTCACCACTGAAAGGAAGACACATATGCCAATTATGGGTTGCCCATACTTGAACATTCCATTCAAAATGTCCTTCGGGGCAGGTAAAAGCTGTCCAAGGTTTCAACCATGCTTCTAATTTTAACTGATGATAACCAGATTTTAAATCAAATTTACTAAAAATCTTTTTATCTTGTATTAATCTAATTAAACTATCTTTATTCGGAATATTATGCGCATCATCTTCTGTGTTATCATTTAATCTTTTATAATTATAGACTATTCTAACTTTTCCTCTAGCAATTTCTACATGATTTCTTCCTATAAAAGCTGCTGTTCTATGCAGGCTCTCGGATTTTCTTATTAAATTCTGTTTTAGCATTTCATCTATCTGCTTTTTAAATTCTTCTTTATCTAAAGGATCATAGTCTATATTAGTTGTTACTATTTTAAGTCTGGGTTTTTAATTTTCATTTTGGCTGTACAGTCTACTTTATTCTTTGTGATGTCATCTCCTATAAATCCTAATTTTTCTAATTTTTGAATGATAGGATAATTTATACTTTTTGTTATATCGACTCCTTTTTCTAAATCTAAAGCTAAATATTGTCCTAGAAGTTTAAGAGTATCATTTTCTATATGAATACTGTTAGTATGATTATTCAAAGTTTTGAAAAAATCTAAATTACCAATCTCACCACGCTTCTGCAATAACTCTGATTTTTTGATATAATTAGCAGTAGGAAAATTATGGACATGTTTATTTATTGTTGTAGAATTTTTAGAAATAGTAATACTACCATTCAAATTACATATAAAATTTAAGCCTAATAAGAATTCTTCAGATTGTGTTTGTTGTGGAGCAATATTAACTTGTGGGAGTGTATATTTACTACTAAAATTGTCTGAGACGTCTAAAAATTGAATGCCTGGAGAGTCTAAATAATGTGTTAAAGCCATTGTTCTATTTTCTACCGTTTTTGTTATTATTTTATAAGGTAATGGTTTATGATATTTAAGAGGTACTAATTTATAACTAATTAAGCTCTTTGTACTTCCTGTGTCTAAAATTGCTGTTAAATCCTTATAGTCATTATTTGTAAACCACAATCTACATTGTAATGTTATTAAAGTTGTTATAGGTTGTTTTATGATAAAATTTTCTTCTGGTTGTGTCATTTCTGCTAATTTATTAATTTCAATGTCTTCTATCATTTTCTCTTTTCCTTTAGACATTTCTAATTTATCTAATCTTACCTTTATTAATTCGATTTCTAATTCATGTCTCTGTAAACGTTCTTTATAAAAATCATTATCTATATTTTGTTTTTTCTTTACAATTCCTTCGAGTTCTGTTGTAATATTAAAATGTTTCTGTAAACAAATAAAACATATTTCTTCAAAACATCTATTACACTGAAATCTTCTGTCTATAGCTGGATAATAATGACAAATATAACATTTAACATGATTATTTCCTCTATTTTTAATCCATTCATGTTCACATTCATTTCGCATATAAGTATATGTTATTTTTGATGTATCTTCTATGTCACTGACAATACTATATATTGATTCAGTATCACTATTATTATTTACATCTTCTATTTCATAATCTTCTAGTTCTTCAACTAAATTGGTTTTTTCTATTTTTTTTCCTTTATTGGGACATCTATTTGCTAAATGACTCGTATCTCCACAAATAAAACAAGAACATCTTCTATTTTTAGGTTTTTTAACATATTTATCTGTATTTTTCTTATTTTTACTATATGTTGTACTTTTCCTAAGTGTCTTCTTTTTCTTAGGTTTATCATAATATCCATAAGCCTGTGGTGTATAAATAAGCTGTTTTACAAAATGCCCAAGCTTGTCTTTTAATTTGTTCTTGTAATGTTGCTTCTTTACATTTTTCTTCTAATTTGGTAAAAACAAAAGTAATTCGTGGTCTTATTCCTAAATTTGGTATTTGACCATTAAGCTATTTCCATTCCTCATGAATTATTCGACCTAAATCTCTTGGGAGTTTAACAAAATATTTATCACATAATTCATCTTCCATAACTTTTCCTGTTTGTGATAATAGTCTAGCAAAATCTGTACTAAATTCTTTAATATATTTAAAATCTTTAATACTTAATTGTTCTAAATTTCTAATAGCTGTATCTTGAATAAAAGTATTCTGTTTTGCTGGATCAACTCCTAATAATAGAATTCTAATTTGACTTGTAAAGTTTTATGGATTATCACCTAAGGCTTTAATCATATTTATTTCATCAAGGATTTTTCGCCTTTTACTTTGCCATAATCCTAACGCTGTTGGTCCTAATGTTGTTTCTAAATATGAAAACATATATATATCGGATATATATATATATATGAAACAAATGTGCATCTACTCCTCGGAAAAATTTCTAATGTCAATGAGAACTATCTATGTATATTGAAATTTGATACAATTTTAGGGTTGAAATTTTATTACAGTTCTAGCACTTAACGTGGTGCTAGCCCCTACCATTACATGGCTATCTAGCTCCATTTATTAATCCCCTACTACAGCGTTGTAGCAGCAGGACGCGTCACGTCAATACTGAAATTATAAAAAAGTTTTAGAATTGAGACTAAAAAAAGTTATACAATAATTCAATAAATAATATAGTCCCTATGTATAGTTAACACTTCTTATTGACCGCAAGTACCGAATGTTTAGTATTTTAAGAGTACTAGAGATTTTTACTCATTCATTGGATCAATGAAAAGTGAACATGTCAACACATTGTTTAAAAACATCAACTAATAATGTCTAATTAAATTCTGCCAATTAATCAAGATCAAATTTGAAAAATAATTGTATTTTAAATCATTATGTATTATTATTTGTTACATCTCCTCCTTTCCACTAATATTCAAACTAAAATTAATGTTATAAAAATAAAAATTACACTACCATTTAGTATACGTGTTCAGATAAATTTTTATTTCACTAAAAATTAACATCTTAGGTTCAATAATGACAATGACTATAAGATACATAAATAATATAGTGTCATAGTGATTTTTTTTTGGTCACTGTAAGTGTGATATTATTGAGTGTAAACAACCCAAAGGTTAACTGTCTAGTAATTAAAATAACAAATAAAAAAATAAAGTGCTTAGACAACCTTCAATAACTATATTGATCCAATGACTTGGGGATGCCCCTATACCTCACAGGCTGCCCACGATCGACGGTAAGATCGTGGAGATGTCTCAACCTCCGTGATGCCCCAACCGACATAGCCCAACTCGTAGCTTCAGACGAGACCGCATCATCTCTTATAGACGATGACTTTCTTGGGAGAGCATGGTATAATATCCCTCCCGGAGTCTTCAGTAGTAGACTATTTGAACCAATAGCTGACTTCAAACTGTTTTTTTCTCCTCTCTTTCGTATTAAATTTTGCATTTATGTTACTGTTGTAAACGAGAGAATTTTCATCTCAATTCCCATTTTTGAATTTATTACAAATGGTCATATTTATAGAAAAATATTGGGCCACATCATATTACAAATATTGATCTGGTACATAATGATCATTCATACAACAAAACATAATCATTTCTATTAAAACACCTTTCGGTGCTTTTATCTCTTACTTTTCCTACTTTTATCCTTTTCTTTTATCTTTTACAACACCCCCTTGAATGATTATTTACACAATTTTTTTTTAATCTTGGAGAAAAATCCAGTGGGAGGAAAACTTTCAAATTGATTGTAGGAGAGCTTAAGTGATCATATATTACTTCAGGAAAATCTTGTAGGACAAAATCTGAACGAAGAGAAAAAGATAAGTTGATCCCCCTGATGACGACCATTCTTATAGGAATATTCATGCACTGTCTCGTTAAAACCTTGTCAAGAAAATTCAATGGGATAAAAATTGATCGAAGGAAAAAAAAATGCAGGTACTCCATTTGATTTTGTATTTTGAGGACTGATACATTCACTTCTGGTGAATGATTTTGAGATTATCATTTGACTTCAAATAATGTCTTCATTATTAACTGACCCAATAGATTCATTGGGTCGATTTCTCTTGTAATCCCCAATAAATCATGAATATGTCTCATTAAAATCTTATTAAGAAAAATTCAGTGGGAAAAATCTTAGGGAAGGAAAAAGAGTATATTATTCATGTGGATACGCCATAAAGGTTGCCTTGTTAAAAACCTCATTAGGAAAATTCAATGGGATAAAATCTTAGCCAAGGAAAAAAGAATGCAACACGTATTTTGTACAAGTGTGCTTCAAGTGTATCAAAAGCCTTCAGGTATTTATATAAGCATTATATTTATCACTGTGTCATATTCAGTGCTCATTTGCAATTGACAATTTCGATATCACATTCTCACTGTATCGAGATATATAAATATATATATATCTCTCCAAATCTCCTCTCGAAATTTTCTATTAGTTATGATTAAGTTGCATCATTAAAAACCTTATTTAGGAAAAACCTTTTTGGATAAAAACCTCAAACAAGGAAAAAACTATAGCGTACAAATTTTCCTTCACAATAATATCATTGTTTTGAGCCATTGCAAATATCGCTATCTGGAATCTCTTCAAGAGTTATGGTTTCATTTTTTCTTATTAAGCCCGTACATTAATACTTCTATTATAAGAGTATCTATTTCAATATCCTTATTATCATTGGTCGTATGTAACGCTACATTTTCATAATGTGTCGATATTTTTCAATTTTATTTCTTTCCCCATAACGTTATAACTTATCGAAATATCTCATTATCGATTCTCTTTTAGGATTACAAAATATAATTGAGTCTATATACTCTTCAAGAGTGTATGGTTCCTTTATTAATACCATCTTTTATCATTTGCTTTAATATACATATTTGGGGAACTTTTATTTAAATAATATACATGTTTCGAGTTTGCTAATTTAGCAAAATATATGTAGTTGGTATATGAGATCGTTATAGCGCCTGAATGGGAGCAACTTTTTCCACATTTTAATGACTTAAAAAGATTTTAAACAGTGAATTGGGAGGAAACAATGGCCCACATCTCATAAAAGTTCACCACCCACCCGAGTACCACACCTACCCACCTGCAAGGCTGCATCTTCGTGTCTCCTTTTCTCTCAGCTTTATTCACCTTTATTCTCTCAGCAGTCTCCTTTTATTTTCCTCATCTTCAATTATCTTCATCATACTTCAGAGCTGCGTCTTCCATAGCTTGAGGAAGCCCACAATCGCCGACCATCTTCTTCTTCACCTCACCTTCCACAACCGTTCGGAAGCCCCACAAACGACGAACTGAAGCGCCGCTCACGACGTAGCTCCGCCGATCTCTTTATCCACCACAGACAAGGATCTGTAGTTCGATCACAGTGCCCAGAAGCCACAAACAAAGATTTGAATAGACTGCCACATCGCACTTCCACCGCCGGCCACAGACGAGGATCTGTAGTTCCACCACCACCTACCGACATTGCAGCGCCGGTGACATCTGTCCTAAAATTCCCCTGGCTGCAGGTATCCATATTTTTCTACACCTCTTTACATTTCTCTCTTCCTATCTGTTCTAATTGTTTAGTCATTACAATTGCAAATTTTTTTTTCCTTTTTTGGTTTCTTGTCATGTAACTCGATTCATGATTCAACAATGACATGTTGAAAAAACGACACCCTTAATTGAAAGAATGAGCATTGTACAACTTTCCAGTCATGTTCTCAGGTAGATTAGTTCTCCCTGAAATGTGAAATAATTTTGTTTCCCCTGCAGTTTCCCCTTCCTCTTACTGTGGATATTTTGCCTCTGAGAAACTAAATCATCAAAAAATGGTGATCATTTACTCATTTTCTATTGGTGTGTGCTGTGTACATGAAGTAACTGTGAAACACCATTTACTTATGCTTTTTTCGTCAATAATATTATTATGTCTTCACAGTATAAATTTGTATTCCGTTGAGAATGACATGTAAGCATGCTTCTGATCTCTTTAGTTGCATTTGTGGTCATCGTGTAAATTAATGGATGCTTTGGATTCTTAATTCTCATTTTGACCAAAATTCCCATTTCATTTGTGCATTGGTATATATGTACAACTGGTTTTTCGAACTCCATTTTGCCAAAACTTAATCCCGTTGTATTTAGTACCAATAACATACAACACCTATTGAAGCGCACAGTTGTAATAGTTACTGTCAATACGGTAAAAACTTTATGCAGTTTGTTGGTTCAAGATGGACGCATACATCTTTGTTGAGTTGTTGAAATGTAGAAATAAGAATACAGATTGCATTTGGCTCAAACTTGTATTGCATATCCTACAATAATTGGTTATTTCGCTTCACTTATCATCATGTTTACTTATTACAGAATGCAAAACCCGTACAACCAGCCTCGAAGGCAGTCCCCCAGGAGTAAAAGCAAGGTTGCAGTAGCGCCTACACATGCTCCGCGAGCTCGATGGACCCCACGTGCTAAGAGACACTATATGGAAGCATACCACGCTCAGATCATCGCGGGGAACACGATGAATGGGCAAAATACCCTATGCAATGAGGGTTGGCGAAATTTCCTTAAAGATCTTAACGAGAGGATGGAAGGGGATTACACAACGACCATGGTTAAGAATGCATACCAAACCTTGAAGAAAGAGTACATGTTCGTCAAACATCTTATGCGCGATCTAACAGGCGGTGGGCTAGGATCGAAAGGCAACCTTGAGATGGACGACGAGTGGTGGGAAGCCAAAGACGCTGTAAGTCATCGACGAAATCCTTTTACAGTTATTTGGTTTTCAATTATGATTGGCATTAATTAATTCACCACTTTCTTAGCTCCATGCATGGTATCGCTAATTAATAAATGACTTGTTAAGTAGGCCAGGTAAAATGGGGATACAACCATCCGCAAATTGACATCTCTTGTTTTTAAGCTTTGTTTGGCGGGTGCATTGTATGTATATTTACACTCATGTACTAAATGAGTTGACTAGTGTTATCCTCAAAATGTTGGCCCATGAAATGCCATTTGAGTTCATTCTTGTAGGTTACTTCAAAAAGGCTAGCAAGTTCCACAACCTCAACCTAATCCCGTACCGTGATTTGGGACCGGCAATATTTGAAGGAAAGTGTGCCAGCGGCGACTTCGCAACTGCCCCAAACACGTACAGCAACACACTTTACGCGGGTGGTGACGACATTAATGACTCCGATCCAGACCACAATGAAGGAAGCGGGGAAAGTGGGGACGCTTTGCTTGACGCGCCCCCACAAATGTTGAACGTTCCTAACATTACTGGGAGCAACGGGTCATCTGGAAAACGCAAAAGCCTCATTATGGGACAGAGCAGCCCGATTACTTCATGTCGTCGCCGATTAGAAGGTTGTGACTTTTCGTTGGGGTCAATGCAGACTACGGGATATTCAAATGGGAAAACTACTGCCACAACTGCCGATGGGATCCCGTCTATCAGAGAAAGCATGTTCCTCATACGGAACCTCGAGGAGACCGATCTGAAGTTACATACCTATGCATGCAAGCTCATCAAAGATCCGGCGAACCGGGAGATGTTGGCCGGTTTCACAACTGATAATCCGATGAGGGCATGGCTTCAAGCATGCAAAGATGAGGGGTAGAGGCTATCCAGTTGGGAATTAGCATGTGGCCAGCATGATACATCGAGCAATCTATAATGTTTTCCTATGTAATCGGCTATCTACTCAGGCTGTGTGTTTTAGGTTTTGTTCAAATAATACTGTTGGATGGTTTCTAAGTATTCATATATTTTATGTGCCTGATTGTGACTTATGAGTGCATATGTTGACGTGTGAACTTTTAGAATGGCGAACGTAGTTTTTACAATCGCTCCTTGCCATCTCTTACGCTGTTTCGAACGTAGTTTTCATTGTTTACAAACAAAAAAAAATTACAAAGAATTGATCCAACGTTTTTTGAAATTTTAGATTGATGTGCACCTTGTTTAGTCGGCAAATTCATATAATAGGCATGGGGAGTTCATTTTTGAGGTTGACATCAAATTGTAAGGAATTTGTTTACTAACTTGATAACACAAAATAATTATAATTGATCAAATAACGTTTTATTTATATGTGGGATTTATTATTGTTGATTATGAAAATAAGTAAACTGGCTTCTAATTGTATTTCATTTTATTTTTTGTTTCAATCAATTATTCTTTAAATTATCATCTCCTAAATTGTCCACCAATAATAAGGGTGTAGATTACCAAATTAATCATCATTTGATTGTGAATGTGGATAAGTTTTATTAGAAAATGAGATGAGTAATGAAACTTTGGATTAAGCCAATAATTTTGAAGTCCTAAATTTCATATCTGCATATCTACATATTTAATTGGTATTTTCACCTTTCTCGCTATCACGAGTATAAGATGAATATAATGTGTATAAATTGTATTATTCATTTCACTTTGGGTTTTGTTTTTAAATATATTTTTATTTTACCTTGAACGTCGTAGTTCGATATTTAGCCCAACACGAATCAATTTTTCACGTATGCAATGTTTAGAATTTGTCAATAACAACATCGGTTATGAGTTTTGAGACAAATTTAAGAGAATGTTTAAGAAAATTTCTTTTTTTGTTTTTCTTACATGTCTTTCATTTTCAATGTATAAAAATGTGTGTATACAAGACAACACGAATGAGGAAATCAATTGCCAAATGTCCCCTACTAAGTCTTTGATAAGTGCTAGAAAAGCATTTAAATAACTCTTCTATTTTACGTATTTGTGTGTTTTATTAATGTTATATGTTCCGTTTTATGTGTTTTTCCTTTATTGTGGTGTTTAGGGTCATAAAGAATCGAAAGGAGTCAAAAAGGATGAAAATCGAATGAAAACGGAAACTCGGGACCAAAAAGGCAAGCGAATCAAAGATGGAGGACCTCCGATGTAATTTTATGAAAAGTTATTTTTACAATTTTTCTTGTGCTAAAGTCGAAGAACATCAAAAGAGGATTCCTACACTCTTTTCGGATCGCAAATCGGAGTTTCCTAGTGAAAGTTATGGCCGTTTGAAGAAAAAGGACTAAAAGCGTCACTTCCAAAACTGTTGGGGACCAAAGCGTCACTTTTCAAAAGTCTGGGGACCAAAGTGAAACTTGTCAAAAAGTTGAGGACCAAAATGCAATTTCGCAAGGACCAAAATGAACAACATTCAAAAGTTGAGGGACTTGGTGTGCAATTTCTGGGTGACTCGGGTGACTCGAGTCACCGCCGCACGTGATCGAGTCAGCGCCGCAAGTGACTCGAGTCACGCCCGATCATGCTCGATCAGCGCCGCAAGTGACTCGAGTCACCGCCGCAAGTGATCGAGTCACGCCTGCAACCGTCCCTGGCCTCCCCGTTCCGCGCGCGCGGTGACTAGGCAGAATCGCGCGTGACTCGAGTCAGCGCGCGGTGACTCGAGTCACGCCTGACACCGCTGCAGATTTTGACCAGCGGACTCCACCTACCATAAAACGTATTTTTTGGTATTTTCTTGACTTCTTAGAGATAAAACAATCTGAGCACACCACAATAGACTCATGAAGGAAGACTTTTATGATTTTTTAATATTTTTTTGGTGTAATATTTTGCCCCCTATAAATAGAGGCATTTCCAAGCTTGAATCACACAACTTGTAGAGAAGAATTGGCTTGTGATTCTCTCTAACTTTCTCCTCAATAAAATTCTCTTCATCATTAGTTCTTAGTTCTGGCAAGCTCTTAGTTTCTCATATTCAGTGGAAGAAAAACCTAAATTTAGGTTAGATTAATCAATCAGCGATTCTTGACCGAGAATATGATTAGCGAAGCATTTCTTCGCTAGTTTCTCTCTTTCTTTTATTTTTTCTTGTTTGAGAAATCTAATTTCTCATATATTGTGGAAGTAATACAAGGCGAACACTCGCTAAAAGTATTTAACCCATATATATGAGTGATTAAACTTCTCTATTTATTTCTTAGCATTTATTTTCTTGTTTCTATAGTTTGTATATATTACTTGAGATAGTGAAGTATAATCTATCATATAGCAGTGGTGATACCGCTAATATGAGTAGTTAGACTTCTCTATCTGAATTCGAGGGGGCGTTGTGTTCAATTATCATGTTG
The DNA here is from genome assembly GCA_018223645.1 of Jasminum sambac. Taxonomy (NCBI): domain Eukaryota; kingdom Viridiplantae; phylum Streptophyta; class Magnoliopsida; order Lamiales; family Oleaceae; genus Jasminum; species Jasminum sambac. The sequence continues at coordinate 21,259,298 of CP073648.1, read as the reverse complement.
TTATCTTTTCTAACTCTTTGCTAACGTTTTCTCTATTCCTCTACTTCAATTTGTTGATTTGTTATGCTTTTAAACCCGTTTGAATTTATGTGATTATTGCATTCACTTTGGCCAATTGAATCAATTAATCTTTAAGTTCAAGTTATGTGCTAGGATTGGAACTTTTGATCCGTAATTGTCACTAGATTCCAATCCCGCAGTAGCAAAGCGAATGTCGTGCATATTTGTTAATAAATCAACTTAGATGTATTAATTCAAGTTTGTGAGATTAATCATCTAATTCAACTCATTCTTCTTGTTCATTTCACACTAGCATTGCATTAAATCCTAAGAACTTGTTTAGGATTATCCAATAGCTAGATGTTAAGTTAAAGAACTCACTTTAATTTAATACACTTAAGGAAGAATTCATTAATCGAGCTTCTTGGTTAATTGAGAGTTGATAAATTGAAGAAGGAATAAGTAACACGTCTGCATGGGAAAGATAAACACAAGATGTTGACACAACCCAGAACCCGAGAACTAGATATATCTTCAATTGTTGCATTTTCATCTCTTTTATTTTGTCATTTTATTTTCCAATTGCATTCAACTTCACAAAACCCCCCTTTTCTATATTAATTGATAAAAACAACTAGATCAAACACCGTTCTCTTGGGGTTCGACCCTTACTTACCACTTCTACATTAATTTGTAGTTTTAAAACCGAGTAAGGAAATAAAATAAATTTTGGCGTACTACGACAACACGCCCAGTCTTCCATGCATGAGGCCCCCCAATAATTTTTGGATTGTTGACTAACTGACCTTGCTAAATCTCTGCAAAAAATATTTGGGCATGTATATGTTTGGAAGCATGTACAAATTGATTAACAAAAAAGGATAGAAAAAAACAAAGACATGGTGAGTAATATACAGGACACAGCTATTATATAAATCAGAACTTTGAAGCATGCCCATGCACTTTCATCCATTCTTCCACGAAATACACTATTTACCCGTTCTGTGATAGACGCTGCAGTGCAATAATATGGATCAACAAATGCAGATTCTCTTTCATGAATTGCTATCGATCGATGCTACCAACTGTCAATGGGTAGAATTTTGTCATGTCGCAATTAGTGTTATAGTAGATTTAGTTAGGCCGTTCATTGTATCTCCATCTACTAATGGTAAAAGATCGGGGGTGACGTTGGTACGAAGAGCCTTAGATCAACCATTGATATGCTACACTTTATTCGAATGTGTCCAGAAGTTTTCAAACACTTTGCTTCATGCTTGTCTAACGATTATGGTTTAGCCCGAACACGGGAAGTTAAACAAAATGAACAGGTAGCAATTTTCCTGTTTACGGTTGCACATGGAGCTTCACAACGGCTTGTGGCCGCTATTTTTGATCTTTCCCAATGGACAGTTAACGATCATTTCCACCGCTTGCTTTGTAGCATTACATATCTCAACAGTGTGATAATTCAATCGCATCCTGCTTATAGGTCTAGCGATGGTTTCCATAAACCGAGCAACCCACGGCACCGGCCTTTCAGGGTACATTTATGGAAAACAAAAAAATATATTTTCCTTTATGGCATATGAAATTGTGTCAAAAGTCTAGAGTTAACGGTGAACAAGTCGAATGAAGTTTATATGGTACTAATAACAACAACAATAAGTGTGCCACACAATGGTATGCACTGTGTGCGTTTGTGGAGACTCTCTGCTCTGAAATAACGAGTTTTTTTGTACTATATGTAGGACTGCATTGGAGCAATAGACGGGACCCACGTGGAATGTGTTCCCCCGCATAACAACAAGGATGCATACTATAACCGAAAGGGATACGCGTAGCAAAACGTGTTGGCAATATGTGATTTCAACCTTTGTTTTGTTTTCGCATCCCCCGGATGGGAAGGCTCTATGCATGACAGTCGTGTTTTACGCGAATGTTTAGAAAGATACAGTGACTCTTTCCCCCATCCGAGGAGAAATAAGTACTATCTTGTGGACCAAGGATATCCACACAAAACAAGTTACATGGGACCATACAGGGGGAAAGACGTTCGATACCATTTCCGGTTGTTCGACAATGCAACATCGCAGTATGCTCGACGCCCGAGGAATCCAGAGGAAGCATTCAACTACCTCCATTCGTCTTGTAGAAATGTCATCGAGCGCACTTTCGGGGTTTGGAAGGCTCGATTTGCAATACTACAACTCATGCCTTCGTATCCCATGAAAGTGCAGGTTGACATTGTAATGGCAACAATGGCAATACACAACTTCCTACGAATTAACCAGTCCAATAACGCAGTATTTAATGCAGCGTGCGAACACCAACACACCGCATTTGAGACGGACGATTCAGAGCCACATGCGTTTGACGAGACGGAAAGTAGTTCTCGTAGGGGTGCACAGGAGGCGTGGGAGCAACGACGTACAAGCATATTGGTGGAGATTCTTAACGAAAACTAGACTAAAGTATTGCTCAGGAGCCATGGAGAAAGCGAAAGTATACAATTCGCAGTAAAAGCGCAAAATGAATGTACTTTTCTTTGTTGTTTCATGTGTCATCGTAGTATTGCTTGCGTTGCCAATTGGTTGTGTTTGTTAGCGAATAAATTTTTTTAATGAATTTTATGAAAAGATGGCATCTTTGTTCGTATCTTTTTTTTTTAATTTAACTATTTCTGAAAAAAGAATCTGATGTTTGTTTTTTCGGTAAACAATTTATCTATATGCGAAGAGGACTAAACATTTTCACCTTTTACCATTCACCACAGTGTTTGCATACGTCGACGACACAAAATCGTTATGTTTCTGTGCAAATTATTTGTTGTATGAATAAAGAAACATTAAAAATGTGTCTACTTTTCGTTAATCTACTACTGAAATTATGTGTAGTAAATTTTTGATCGTACATATTAAAGAAGGCAAAAATTTTTGTCATAAAAAAGAAAAAGAGGTCATTGCGAAAAAAAATTTTCTCAACAATCGTAACACATAAATATTCTACGAATAGTGAATGAAAATACCCCACATAAACGTCCCCAATTCCAGTTGGACGTTCCCGCTTTACATTCTCCAGATGATGGCCCACAATAATCTCAAATTGTTTGGCCATGTGAATCCTACACTAACTGGGTCCCTCAATAGGTTGAAATCGGTTGGGGGTAGGGTTTTCACACGCCGCCGCAATTGTTGACAAATCCAGCTCCCAAACTTTGGCTTTTTTCTACAGAATAAAACTTTTTAATGTGGAAAAAGTTGCTCCCATTCAGGCGCATAATCTTTCGTGCATTCTTGAATTTCAAATTTATTTTTCAATCATTATGCATTTCATATATCATTTCCAACAATTAACACTCCCCCTCATACTAAGAACCAAACCCAATACAATTTGTATGATTTTCATCATATATATTCTCAGTATTTAGCCTTAATAAGGGAATTTATTCAATCTGTATTTTGTTCTCGATATTAGAAAGTCGATTGTAGGACTTTAAATATTTTTCTAATTATATCCCACTCCTATGTGCATATCCAATCATTTACTGTCTCATTCAAATTATTGAGATATATATATTTACTAGCTTTATCATTGGATCTAAAACTCATGCTCATATTGTGAGCAAATCATTTCATAAATTTTCAATTACACATATAACTGTATAGTTGATCCATATCATATTATCTAGTAGTCCGCATGAAGGGTGAGTGGGCCCACATATCTCATCCCTTATATATGTTCTAGATATATTTGAAATTTATTCTCAATATTAACTAGTAATTATTTCATTATTTAGCGAGAACAATTATTTTAAGGATTTTTCCGGTTCCTAATTTCAATAAATTATTTACATCAATCGAATCGGGATCCATATAGTGCTCAATATGATTTATTACTTTCATCATATGCATAACTCACAAATATATCTCATCATCTTTCGGTGGCACTATTATACATTACTGTTCAAACGTGGAATTTTAGCCCATACGTTTCATGTTACAGTAGTGTTCAAAAGCAGAATCGTACCTCATACGCGTTTATAAATCACCCGGACACTTATAATATTCACTCAAATAAAGATCCATACATTATAATGTATAATGTGGTCTCAAATTTTTAAAAATACTATCCATCACTATCGATCAAGATCCTAAAAAGAATTTATCGAGGTAAGCTCGAAAGGTTAGGAATGCTAATAAATAAGGACATCCCACAAGATATCGGATGGTTGATTGAAGTACGGGTTCGATTATCTAGTGAGGTTTCAATTCCCTCTAAATACATGCTTGGCATGGGTAAAAGTAGTTTTTCAAAGAAACGGAGAGTAAAAAGGTTAGGAGGATGCTACAAGTGTATTCGGTGGACATGTGATACTCGATGTAAATCTGTTGGACACTTGTGCAGAATTGAGAAGATAAAATAGCATTCATTAAGGATGAATTGAGTAAGGAGTTTTTAGATGATATTCAGCATGCTCTTGAGATATATCTTAGTGAACACATGCAAGGTGAGCTTATGGCCTTATGGGCCAAATTCAAAGATGAACAAGTACGTTATAATCTCGAAAAACTTACTTTAAAAGATCATATTTGTAAATTTAGTAGAAACACTTAGTATTATGACTTTCCCACATTGATGCAAGGTAAATCGGTTTAGATCAATGTGTTTTTGATAGTTGTAAATATCATTTTTCGATTTTTAAAATTTTTGTACACATATATATGTATATATATTTCCATCACCAGTAAGTGTATGTCATTTCACTTAAATTTTTTCATTGTTCTCTTTTTTTCATATTGTCAAAAGTAAATAGTGAAATTACTTATTAGTTTATCTTTAAATAGAGAGATTCAAGTATCCTTCATTCATACGTTGAAAGTTTTGTCAAAAAGAGAGATAAAGATGGAGATGGAGATTTTATAATCATCTCACGTAAGTCAATCTTCACCTTAATAGATTAAAATTATATGTGTTCTTGGTGGATCTAGATTAGTAGGTCATAATATATATATGGATATGGCAAACTAACTTGTAAGAAAATTAGGGAGACAAAACATCAATATACTGTATGGAGGGACCAACAACAAATTTTTAAGGAGTCTTACAATGACCGCAAAATTATGGGGGATAAAAGTGTCAAGTGTAATATTTTTTTCATCGAACTGGAGTTAGTAATCGAATTTGAGTCAGTACTGTCATGGGTTCAACTGGACTGATGCTACAAATGCAATCTATTCAGGACTGCATGATGTACATAATAAATAATAGTGATACTTTTATTACTCTTTCATACGACTATAATACGCTGGAGGAAATATTCAATATAGCGTCATGGGCATAGTAGAATTTTTATACCAAACAAATAGGTTTGTTGAATATTAATTATTTCTTTGATAGCTTATTAGCGTTTTTAAATTAAGGTGTTGATAATAAGTTTATTTTTCATTCTGCAAGAAAAATATTTATTTCTGTCAGTACAATTGCTGAGCTACTCATAAAAATTCAATCATATATTCAATAGTTTGTAGAAGTTCAAACCCATCGATCACAAACCATCGGTGTCAAGCGAAAAAGAAACTCGAATCCTTTAGATCTCTCTTTATGAACCATGATACTAAGGGTGATATAGTTACGGAGTATTTATACTCTCGAGACACATTCTTTCTTTACGCGTTTAATATGTATTTTCTTTTCGTATTTCTATATTTTCAAGTGTTTATTGCCACCTTTTGATATCCTCAATATGTTCCACTTCAACTGTTTTGTGCTTCTTTTGAGGCACCAATACTGAAATCATATTGGCATTATTCAAATATAGAAGTTTATTGCACCATTAGTATAACATTTGTGACATGTGCCTCTTCAATATTATTTTCTTATCATATAAATAGGACATCAGAGTACCAATGAGATTATTTTAGTATTAATACGATTCGTCCATACTATTTATTTCTTTAATTTATCAGCATGGAATTTATTGAGCAATTTTCTTTTATTGAACTATCTGGTGGTAGCTGTTAGTACCACTTGCTGGATATCTCCAGTAATATTTAATAAATGTGGAGAACAAACTTTTCTTTATCAACTACTTCTTTAAGAGCATTTCTCATCATATCGATATATCACAATACACTAATCTCATAATGAATTTTTCATCATGGTATATTTTCTTCCTCTTTCATTACCATGGGATTCTTTGAGCAACTTTATTTTATCAATAGATATAGTGGTAAATTCCTGCTTCACTTACTCAAATTCCTTCGTTAATATCAATATAACATTCTTATCGAATATATATAACTCGGTTACTTTTATTTAGTACCAATCGTGGGGTTTAATCCAACCACATTAGTACTATGTATTCCAAATTTGTGATATAACCCACCACATTGAAAATATTCACTCCAATCGTGTGGTATAACCCACCACATTGGAAGTATAAAGTGCATAAATTTAAATTGTAGAAATTAAATTCTCCCCAATAGGTGGTAGAATCTACCATATAAAAATTATCGCAATAAATATAAGTTTAAATTCCAACAGGCGGTATAACCAACCATATGAAAATTATAGTAATAAATGTAAATTAAATTCCAATAGGTGGTAGAACCTACCATCTAAAAATTATCGTAATAAATATAAATTTAAATCTTGAGAATTAAATTGCATAATAATTAATTACTTCTTTAGAAGTACACATGTCCTTCACTGTCCGTAAGAGTAAAATTATCCATTCCAGTCCGCAAAGGTAAAATTATCCATTACAGTCATTTCCCAAAATATAATTATTATGTTTTTCATTTCCACTGATTTTACTTCTATTTTTTTTAGAATTAAAATAATATGGTCTTAATCTTAATTCATTGTTAATTACTCATTTGTTTTTACTTGCACAAATTGCTGAATAATTGGGAATTATTTCATGCGTCCTTATTACTTTACTATTTAGCAATTAAGATGATGAATTCGAAAAAAAAAATTACCTGACATCCGAATCGGGTAGATAATTATTCGACCTGATATCAGTATCACCATGCTTCTCTTCAACCTTAGCAACGGACGAGAATGTCAGCTACAATTTTCATGCTGAAATGCACTTTGAGTGGACCCCCATAGACATCATCATCAAGCATTTCATTTTCGGTGATGGCTAGAGTGTAGATTCTTGGGAAATTGAAAAATCATAATGAGATAAACTTAATACATGTATTAGCACATGTGATTACAATTCTGAAACAATTATAAATTTGCCACTGTTTATACGAGCCAATCCTCATCTTCAAATAAATTCGATCTACCGAGGAATTATGAAAATTGAAGAAGCTTCATCCTCACGTAGAAGTCTCTGCTTCTATAAGATGATTTTGTGCAAAAAAATATTTAGTTTTCTGATTCCCTTTTAAAGCTGTGAATTAAGAAATTAAGAAAGGGATTAAAATAAACCTTTCTAGGTTTGGTTTTTAGGCAGAGATGGTGAAATGATTGAAAACTGAAAAGAATGGGCTTCTTGAGAGAGAGAGAGAGCGAAAGAGAGAGAAATTTTGCACAAATCTACAAGAGTTTAACTATAGAATTGAATAAGGGAATAGAACGATAACAAATTTATTGAGAAAAATAGTAGAATTATCGTGCTGATAACGTGTTATAAACGAGAGTTTTCATCTCAATTCACATTTTTGAATTTATTACAAATGACCCGCATTTATAGAAAAATATTAGGACACATCATATTATAAATATTGATCTAATACATAATACTCATTCATACAATAAAACATAATCATTTCTATTAACACCCCTTTCGGTGCTTTTCCCTCTTTACTTTTCTTACTTTTTTTCTCTTTTACAACAGTTACCCCTTTTTTCTTTTTTCTTTTTTGGGTGTGTGGGGAGAGGGGAGAGGCGGGGGTGGTGTTGTGGTTTCCAAGAATACAAGAAATGCCTTCGCATAGTTGATAGGTCATCACCGAACAGAGATTTTCTAAGACTGCGAAAAACCAAAATACAAGATATGTCGTATCGACAATAAAAATGATATGAAAAACCCAAAATTCACACACAAACACGCCTCTTTCTGATTTCTGTACAATATAAACAACATATTATATTATACAAGACTAAATCAAATTCCCAGTTCATATCTTACAATGGATTTGGCTGCAGCCAATATCTTTCGTCAATCTACAGAATATATATACATACTATCAATTGCACTCCATCAACGAGGCAATGTTATCCTAAAATAATGTCCTATTGCCATGGGGGTCAATCCAGGAATATCTCATTACTTGAGTATATAAGCACTTGTAAATTGGAATAATGAAAAAGAAGAGAGTATAAAGAGATGTTTTCATACGCTAACGGTTCCCAGTTGAGGGCTGTACACGGGGCAGTGAGATCTCCAATTTACCAGAAGGGACACCATCTGAAACAAGAGAAACAGCCATGTTAAGCATTTATCAACGTAAACGTTTATTTTGCCAAAAACCAAAGGTGATTAGCAGTGTGCCACATGGATATCATTGAGTATGTGTGATATTTGGCATTAAGCGGGTGGTAACAGTTAATTTTTAAATCGTCCAGCCTAACCAGCAAGACGAATGCATCAATATAATACATCCGGCTACGCCCCATATTGGCATAAAAACAATTTCAAAAAATAATATTCATAATCTCATTTGTAGGGTCTTGATCCAGCACTCACAGACCTGCTGCTGCATACGAAACTTGCAGCAGCTCTCACTACTTACATGAAACCACACGTGGTTTCATCATGCCATGTAAGCCACGTAGTTTCATCGTGCCAATTCAGCTGCAGGTTTCTTATACAGCATCCGCGCGGGTATTGAATCAAACCCGCTCATTTGCATGCCCAAGTTTGGATAACTTAAAACCACCAAATAGATATGAGAATCATACCCAACATAGTTTTGGCACAAATTCTCATGTGATGTTGCCTGAAGAATAAGCTTCTGCACTTGTAACTTGACGGATAAACCATGGTCAGCTTCGCGAGAGTCGCCAGAAATAAGGGTATTATGGTCAAGAGAATGTTGAATGGTGCTAGATGGCAATGAAGCACATGAAGAGAAATCACGCCCAGTCAGTTTGTTGCTCATTCGAGCCATAACAACCACTGCTCGTTCATTCAAAACCTCATTAGCATCGCCCAGTTGATTCACAGCCTACAACAGATCATCAAAACTGTAAAGCCCCAGGGGACGAGAGAGCACTATTTGGAGACTTCTAAATTGATCTGGATGTTAGGAAAAAAATAGTACCTGAAGGAGCTCTCTTTCCCGAGCGCCTCGTTGTGGTTGAAGTAGCTCCCCATTTGGCGCTGACTCCTCATTATTAACAACGGTTGGCACATGCATGCTTGCAAGAGTAGACATTTGAGGGACTTCATTGAAGTTGAAAAGACGCCAGTTTATCAAGGGATCATGCACAAATGCCTGGAAAAAAAATGAGTATATATATATATATATATATCAATTATAAAATTGATGCAGAGTATAACATTTTCATTGCTCCATGATATTAGAATATAACTGTTATAACAAGTGCGTGTTTGGAAGAAATAATAAAAAAATAAAATAAAATTGTATAGCGACATTTTAAAAGGTTGCCACACTAGTGAAGAGAATCGTTGAAAATGATGCTGAAGCAAAAGTTATTTTGGTTGAAAATGATATGGGACATCCTTAAGATATGTAAGAGCAGATTATTCAGACCATACCTCCATCATGGCCATAACACTGTGTCTATTTGTGCGCAGAACCTGCATGACACTTTCACACGTCGAGCGGAAATTTCCTTCAATACCACTGACTTCCATAGCTTTAACAAGCATTCTAGTAAGCCGAAAGGGGACCTATATCAAACAGCATTTTTGTTATTTCATCAAAATTGTAAAACACAATAACAGGTGGAAGATTGTTTCAATGATATTATTGGTTTACTTCTAAAGTGATAAAGTACCTTTTCAGGGAATTTCTCTCTGTTCATTGATGCTTCAAAGCAATCTCCAAAGTCAATATGCAATATCTTCCCACTGACAAACATCATCATGCAAGAATAAAAATTGAAATCTTGATAATGACCAATTACATGTTGACGTGCTAAAGTACCTAGAACGATGCAGCATGAGGTTACTTGGATGTCGATCACCCAAGCCAAGCAAGTAACCAACCTGAAAAAGGTGAAGCTAATATATCAAAAAAAATTTCTCAATGGTAAGTCGATATGTTCTATATTGTGTACACCCAGTTTCCACTTGAGAACAAACAGTCACTGAGACAATGACTAGAACATATTAAGAGATCGACGAGCCATATCAAATTTACATTACGACACACAGAGAGAAGGATACAGCCAGATGCACCCAGCAGCCAGCAGGTGAAATGAAAGGTGGATTTATTTTGCGAACCAATTAGTTAATGTTGTCTCAAATGCCTAAAGAGTTTGTAAAGCTTCCCTTACAGTACAAAGAACAGAAAGACAAATGAATGGAAGTTGACCCTTTGACAAGTTTTCTATGTTCTCATCACCGATTCGATAGAGGGAAAATCTGATAATATACAAACGGGCATCTCGGCGCCTCTGCTAATTTGGCTGGGTTCAGTTCAGCTTTTGGCACCTACTCTCTCTCTCTCTCTCTCTCTCTCTCTCACACACACACACACACAAAGCAGCTTTTGAATGATGGCAAAATAGTTGTCACCGTCACGAACGACAGACAAAAGGGGGAAGGAAGATTAACCTATTGTTTATGGCAACAACTCTCTGATTTTAGCATCTATTGCTGAATCAAATCTAAAGGATCAATATATTGTAACAGACTTGTGAACTAAAACATCCATAATACAGCAGCAATAAATGAGGAACATATGCTAATTGCACAAGCAAAATACTATTGGCAGCATGCTGAGAACAGGCTCAACTATTAGAAAGGGATACATTTAGAATAGAAGAGTGCATCTGGTGCAAGGACGCACCTACTGTTACATGTATATTTATTAGAATAGGCCCATTGTATTTATTAGCATAGGCCCATTGTAAAATAGAATAGGCCCATCATAAATTAAGAATATTAGGGTTATAAGTTGTATTTGTAATTCTATTTAAAGGGGACAGAAGAGCTCAATGGAGAAGAGCGAATTAATTGAGAAAATCATTATATTGATTTATTGTCATGGTATCAGAGCCATGTTCTAGGCGTTGATTGATTTTACGATCGTTATTTGGTCAAAAGCTTCATATCGTATATTAGCCATATCCTAGGGATATTGTTCAGCGTGTTTACTGTTCATGGGAGTACTGTTCATTTATATTACTGTCCATCGCGATACTGTCCATCGTGATACTGTTCACCGAGGTACTATTCATCGCGATTACTGTTCATCACCAAGGCACTGTCCATTGAGCACTATTCACCCGTTTAACTGTTCATGCACACTTTTCGTCTCGGTTTCACATAGTGAGTTTGTCTTTCGATACCATCTCTTGTTTCTGGTATTTCTGGTGCGATATTTGAGAGGATTTCACTCGTGTATTTGGTCTTGTGGTTCCACTTGTTTCATTGATTTTGTGGTCAAGTTCAACAATTAAAGTGTTTAGTTTGAATAATGGCCGAAAACAAAATTTCTATTATTCGTTTTAACGGAAAGAATTACAGTGTTTGGGAATTTCAATTCTCAATGTATGTTAAAGGAAAAGATCTGTGGGGTCACTTAGATGGTACTACGAAGACCCCTACAAATGCTAAGGAGCGTGCTCAGTGGGTGACTAAAGATGCACAAATTATAACTTGGTTGCTTGGTTCGATTGAACCTCATATGATAAATGATCTCCGACCTTTTGCAACATCAAATGAGATGTGGGATTATATTCGACGCGTCTATTATTAGGATAATACTGCCAGGAAATATCAGCTTGAGTTAGATATTTCTAGTTATCGATAAGGCAATCTTACTATTCAGTAGTATTATTCTGGATTTCGAAATCTTTGGAGTGAATATTCTGGAATTGTTTCTTCTGCAGTTTCACAGGAGGCATTAGAATCATTAAAGAAAATTCATGATGACAGTCAGAGGGATCAATTTTTGATGAAGCTTCGCCCAGAATTTGAGACTGCACGTGCTGGGTTAATCAATCGCAATCCTATTCCATCTTTAGATACTTGCTTAAGTGAATTATTGCGTGAAGAATAACGTTTAGCAACTCAAATAAGTCTTAATCATTATTCTGCCTCGACTGAGCTGATGAATGTTGCATACGAGTCTCAAGCAAAAGGAAAAACTAACGCACAGATACAATGCTATCGCTATAAGGAGTTTGGGCACATTGCAAAGCACTGCACAAAGAAATTCTGTAATTACTGTAAGAAAGATGGGCATCTCATCAAAGATTGTCGAATTCGGCCCCAAAATAGACAAGGACAAAATTCTAATTCTACCATTCAGTCTAATCTTGCGGATGTTACTCCTTTACATACTCCGAACCAGCCTGTTCCACCTAACTCTCCATCTATTTTGACTCCCGAAATGGTCCAACAAATGATTGTCTCCGCCTTATCTGCAATTAGTATCCAAGGTATGAATCATTCTCATACTTCTCCTTGGTTGGTTGATTCAGCAGCTTCAAATCATATGATCGGAAATCCTACTGTCTTACGTGATATTCGTAAGTATACGGGCAATCAGCTTATTCAAATAGCAAATGGTAGTGCACTTCCTATCACTGCCATTGGGTCTCTTGGAGACACTTTTGATAATATTCTCGTTTCACCAAAGTTATCTTCAAATTTAATTTCTGTTGGACAATTGGTGGATAATAATTGTGAAATTCATTTTGATCGTAATGGTTGTTGTGTGCATGATCAAACATCGGGGAAGGTGATCGCGAATGGGCCTAAAGTTGGACGTCTATTTCCTACTTGATTTTCTAATTACATTAATTTTAATTTCAATTCAGTAGGTTGTTCTGCTATTATTAGCGATAGTGATGTTTGGCATAAGAAATTAGGCCATCCAAATAAAGTTGTTTTATCTCATCTTGTCAAGACTGGTTATTTGGGAAATAAAATTTCATTTTCTGATATATCTTTTGATTGCACTACTTGTAAATTGGGTAAAAGTAAGTGTTTACCATATCCTACTCATGGGAGTCGTGCTTCCGCATGTTTTGAGATTATGCATACAGATGTCTGGGGTATTAGTCCTCTTACTTCACATGCTCAATATAAGTATTTTGTTACTTTTATTGATGATTACAGTAGTTTCACTTGGATATATTTTCTTCGCTCTAAATTTGAAGTGTTTTCCAAATTTTAAGAATTTCTTGCACTTGTTCAAACTCAATTTTCTGCTCATATTAAGATCTTACGATCTGATTCCGAGGAAATACATGTCTATTGAGTTTCACCAGTTTCTCAAATCTAAGGGAATTTTGTCTCAAAGATCTTGTCCACATTCTTCCCAACAAAATGGAGTAACCAAACGTAAGAATCGTCACCTTTTAGATATGGTTCGTACTCTATTGCTTGAATCTTCAGTCCCTTCACGTTTTTTGGTGGAAGCCCTGTCTACGTCGGTCTATTTGATTAATCGATTGTCTTCTCAGGCTCTTCAATTTGACTCTCCATATTATCGTCTATTTGGTGTCATCCCTGACTATAATTCTCTTCGTATTTTTGGTTGTGTCTGCTTCGTTCACTTGCCTCCTCTGAGAAAGAAACAAACTCACACAAGCCGCAAGGTGTGCTTTTCTTGAATCTGATCCTTCTCATAAAGGTTATATATGTTATGATTCTACTGCCAATAAACTTCGCATTTCTCGAAACATTGTTTTCTTTGAAAATCAATATTTCTTCCAGTCCTATATTTCTCCACCATGTGAGATTGCTTCGCTTCATACGGTCGATCATGATACATCCACAGTAGATCGTTGGAAAGGAATAGTGTATCAAAGACGTCCTCCTCGAGTACCGACGCCCCTTCCAGATCCTGAACCGATGTCTGATTCTGTTCCACTTGCACCACGGAGGACTTCTCGTATATCCCGGCCACCTGATACGTATGGATTCTCTCACGCTAATCAGGCTACTACGGATACCATTGTTATTCCTAAGTCATATTCACAAAAAGCTGATCAAGCTTGTTGGCAACAAGCTATGGATGAGGAACTTCAAGCACTTCTGGAGAACCATACTTGGGATATTGTACCTCGCCCTGAAGGAGTCAAACTCATTGGTTGTAAGTGGATATATACGGTTAAACTCCGGTCTGATGGAACTATTGACAGATACAAAGCTCGGTTGGTAGCACTTGGCAATTGCCAAGAATATGGGCTTGACTATGATGAGACTTTCGCTCCAGTTGCCAAAATGACTACTGTTCGGACTGTTATAGCTGTCTCTACCTCTCAGGGTTGGCCTTTACACCAGATGAATGTAAAGAATGCCTTTTTACACGGGGATTTGAAGGAGGAGATTTATATGGCGCCACCCCCTGGGTTATTTCTTAATCAATCTACTGCAGTTTGTCGTTTGCGACGTTCATTATACGGGTTAAAACAGGCACCCCGTGCCTAGTTTGAGAAATTTCGTGCTACCCTCCTTGGGTTCCACTTCACTCAGAGCCAGTATGATTCATCTCTCTTTCTTAAAAAGACTGCTGCTGGGATTGTGGTCCTATTGATCTATGTGGATGATATTGTTATCACTGGATCTGACGCTCAGTCGATTAGAGCACTACAACATCATCTTCAGTCTTTTTTCCACATGAAAGATCTTGGTCCACTCCATTACTTTCTTGGCCTTGAAGTTCTCTCTTCTTCCACTGGTACTCTCTTGCATCAATACAAATATACTCAAGATATTCTCACATTGGCCGGTCTCCAATCAGCGAATTCAGTTCTTACACCAATGGAGGTTAATTTAAAGCTTTGCCAAGACGATGGTGAATTGTTATCTGATCTGTTGTTATATCGGCAAATTGTTGGGAGTTTGAATTATTTGACAATTACACGCCCAGACATTTCTTTTGTCGTCCAGCAGGTCAGTTTTATGAAGGCCCCTCGACAGCCACATTTAGCAGCAGTTCGACGTATTCTTCGTTATCTTAAGGGCACCTCTGGTCGCGGATTATTTTTCCCTAAGAAGAATCCACTAAGTTTGGTGGGCTATAGTGATGCAGATTGGGCTGGTTGTACGGATACCCGTAGGTCTATTACAGAGTGATGCATGTTTCTGGGAGATGCACTTATCTCTTGGAAAAGTAAGAATCAAAAACGGGTTTCTAGATCCTCTACGGAATCAGAGTATCGTGCCATGTCCTTAGCTTGTTCAGAGATTGTGTGGATTCGTGGTTTATTAGGCGAGCTTGGTATTCCTCAGTTTTCTCCTACTCCACTGCATGCAGATAACACTAGTGCTATTCAAATTGCAGAAAATCCTGTTTTCCATGAGCGTACTAAACATATTGAAATCGATTGTCATTCTATTCGTGAGGCATTCAATCGACGTGTGATCGATCTTCCTCACATTCCCACAGAATTGCAAACAGCCGATATCTTCACCAAGGCTTTATCTCGTCATCGTCATCAGTTCTTGGTAGACAAATTGATGCTCTCGGAACCTCCGCATCAATTTGAGGGGGGATGTTACATGTATATTTATTAGAATAGGCCCATTGTATTTATTAGCATAGGCCCATTGTAAAATAAAATAGGCCCATTATAAATTAGGAATATTAGGGTTATAAGTTGTATTTATAATTCTATTTAAAGGGGGCATAAGAGCTCAATGGAGGAGAGCGAATTAATTGAGAAAATCAGTATATTGATTTATTGTCACCTACTCCCCCTCCCGCCTTCTACCACCAGTTTGAAAATGAACATTGGAAATAAAAAATACAGACTGCACCAAATGTAAGAAGGAACATTACCATACTCATGACGGCTAAACTTCTCGTGTAGTTTGTCCTCCTATCCAGCCAGACCTCTGAAGTGCGACTCTTTAACCAGAGAACCTGATAAGAGTTTAAAAACCATATTCAGAAAAAAAGAGTAAACATATTAATGCACACATACATACAAGCATCAAATAATGCCTACCCTTGCAAGATCATTGCCTTCTGTATTTTGTAGAGCATACTCAAACACCTCCACCTTTGCTATAAGAGGCAAATGATCATAATCCGGAGCAAAACTGAGCATTAGCTTATGCTCTTGGTTTAGGGTGATCTACAATAGCAGAAACAGGCATTCACAATCAGAACATGCATCTGCCTCATAAAAACAATCAATCTCCCTGGATGGCGGGCTTCATACGAACCTTTCTAGCATCCCTATACTCTCTGATGAGATGGTGCAAAGTGTCACAATTTGGAACCCATCCTATCAGTCCGCTGTTCGGAGAAAGTGGAATCACAGCATATCTTTGAATAGAGAGATCTTTTTCTGACGTTTTCCTAGAGTTCTCCAGCAAAGTATTAACTAAACCAAACAACTGACAAAGAATTGAACGTCAGACATCATCAACATGGTTGACAACTGATGAGAAAGAAATAAGTATTTTTTTTTTAATTGGTTTTGAGCGAAGGGCAGAAAGCACTTCAGCATGATGTAACAGAACAGAACACCATTAAAAACAAAAAAAAAAAATGTCCCGCGAGAGAAGAAAAAACCTGCATGACGCGTTCATCTTGTCGCAAATCTTCATGCCCCTTCAGCAAGAAAGTATAATCTTCTCCATCACTCCCAAGAATTGTCAACTTCCGAGGTCGCTGTTTTGATGTGATGACAGAAAGCTGGGGTGCAAACGATGCAATTGTCACCACCGGTGAATCTGGGGAAACAAAGATATATGTCACAGGTGACGCCAATTCAGATGACACTTCTCCTTTAATATTTTCAATCACGAGTTCAACTATACCTGCTATATAGGTTCCAGGAACGGCCAGTTCTAAATCTCGACATTCCAACAGTTCTGGGGAAACAGACTGTTTTCCACAGAAATATTTAATTAATATTTTCAACTATAACACATACCAACAACACAAATTTTTATTTTTCTTTTCCTTGCCTGCAAATCCAGGGTGGTGAGAGTTTGAAGCTGCTTATCAATCCGCCTGAATACATGGTAATAGAGATCCCAAGCCTGGTCAGAAAATTTTGACAATTCATTTAAGGAGTTGAGGCATGCTCTGAGAACCAAAATCACTCGAAGCAGAATAGAAGTCCAGTGGAAACACATTGCTTTGCAGTCAAATCCTCCGAAATGATGAACATACTCTAGCACCAAGTCCAAGCATACTAGTTCAAATGCTATATGTAATTTAAGGAGATATTTCATTGAATATATTAAGTTGTTGGGGTAAACTATAAGTAAGTATAGAACCACCAATATGATAATACTGACGGGTTCCAATCACATATGGGACATAATGAAGTACTCAGGCAGCAAATATAAATTACCCCAAAATAGAAAAGCACATGATGAGAAACTAAAACCTTTCGTCACAGGGATGAGAAATGTCTAAGAAAGAGAATAAAAGTATATTCAAATGCGAGTTGGTAGTGTATATGAAGTTATGAACTAGAAACGCAGTGCATCATCATTATACCTTCTCAAGCAAATGGATCCGTAAACTTCTATTTTCATACCAATAATGGAAAAGCAGTATTCAATGGTACCAAATTCAAGAACAATATTAAATGATGAATTCAGTAACAAAAGTGTTCCCTCACGTACAAATAAACAAAAAATTGAAGAAAAGAAACACCCCCGAAACACACCCCCCCCCCCCAGAAAAACAAACCACATTTTCTTGAACAAGGCTTGCCCATATTTAATTCATATAACCAATTTTGAGTTCCATCAACTCCTGAAGGTGGAGAAGAAAAAGTCAATTCATAAAGGAGATGTCTCGTATCTTTCTTTACTTCCATTCCTTTTCCTCATCCTTACAATTTATTTACAAGCCAAGGTGAGGAAACTCTAATGTTGCTACATCTATTACTGATAATTAGGGCAGTCAAACCTGTGGATGCAAGACATCATCAAACCGTACCCTGCTAAACTTTGCGATCTCTAAACTACAAAGGTAGTGAAACTGGTGAGAAGATCTTGTCTAGGAATTTAAAGAATGGCTCAGATAGTCATACTAGCAATTATCTACGTGCACTAAAATTAGCTTTATCAGATATCGGAGGCTTTTCCACACTTAGTATATTGAGATTCCCGGCCATCAACTTCTATAATTCTTTAGTCTTCCAGGTCAATTTCTACTTTTATTCATCTTGAGACGCAGTCTAGAAGGACTTGCAATCTACCAAATAAAGTCAATGCAATTATCAGAATTTCTTACAGACAAAATACCTGAGTAAGTTCAGCATCTTTTCCAGTTCTTCTATATTTCGCACAGCATTCGTAGGCCTCCAACAATTCATGGCGATATGCCTGAAGCACATGAAGGTTCTTAATAATATATTAACTTAATCGATATGTATCAGATGAAGGTTATGAAGAACATTTCTCGGCTTAGCTGAAAGAAAGCAAATAATTAGTTATAATAATCTAACAAGTACTAATCCCTGTAAAGAAATTAACAATCATGAGAACAGATTAACCACTATTAAACATTCTCTGCTACTATTTGACAATAACAGAGATGATACATATCCGAGCCTTTGGGGAAGCAAAGGACCACCTGAATAAAGGCTTTTTCTTTTATAGTGGTGTTGTTCCTCATTGCTCCTTCCTCAAGCAATTCATGCAAAGGCTCTAAAACCTTCAGCATCCCCTCAATGTTATGTTCCCCAAAATATAAGCGGCTTGCCTCTTCCAATGCCTCATGCCACAGCTCATGCCAAAGTATTGCAACTCTTATCAATTCTTTAGACACGAGTTGAGCCTTGAAAACAGAAGTTAAATAATCAGTTAATTGCACAAATGAAGCCGAAACAAGTCACCATCATTAGTTTTTTCACCTGATCCACGAGTTTACCACTATGCCGTTTAACTTTATCGACCACTTCATGAGCCGCAGCTCGGCGTAAATTGCTAATCGATTTGCATGCCACAAGCAGAGGGTACATAAGAGCCTGCACAAGAAATGTAGATATCATCAGTTTTTCCATCTGATCCTCATAATCTTAAAGGTTTACTTCATATTCTCCACTTAAAATAGAACAGCTTGATGATCTCCAACTTATTACGTAACTCTTCAGTCAGTTGAAGAGATTGATTGCATTAAAGAAAAAACACCTTGTAGAGCTTGTTTTATTTTCTAAGAAGTGATTCATCCAGAAAACACTGTGCACCGTCCTACCAGACCTTGTTTTGTTTTCTAAGTGATTCTTTGAAGAACAAATTGTTTAAAAAAGAGTTCGGAGAAATGTGAAAAACAATCATTTTTTCAAAATACGTCGTTGAAACTAAAGACTTGTTTAAACCAAAAATCATTTTTCTCCTCCATCATTTTCCACCACTCATTACATCGATTTGACAATTTTTTTAATATTTTCTAACACATTTTCTTTACTTAATCACACAACTAAAAGTCATTGTTTCAATAATCTCTATCAAACATACCCCAAGTAAAATAAAATTTGATTGTTAAAAAGTTTTGTCAAACAAGTGCTCAGATAAAACAAAAGTTTAACCACTCTCTAAATTATTTAGCAGTGAACTATACCCTATTCATTTCAAGAGAACGTATGTCAGAAAAATGTTTTCCTAGTACTATTAAACAACCAGAGCTTTGTCATTCTCCATAAGTTTTTTACTGGTGACTATTAGACTTTTGCCAAGCAAATCACATTACTTTCTCTATTGCATGCACATATTCAGAAATTATGTCTCCGACTCTCCGTTCCTTTTTCTTTTTTCGAAGGGAAAAAAAGGGAAAAAAAAAACTTAAACTACAGATACCAAATAAGTAGGTATGGAGGAAATCTAGTATTGGATCTTTTCTCCAAAGAGATGCATGCGAACATAAAACTTCAGTATCATGGATGAATTTAATTCATATCATAAAGATTGTTGACAAAGTAATCCATTCAATTCCAATGTGAATTTAACTAGGGTTATTGATCCTTAAAATCTCTAAAATTCCTATATCTCTTGTTCATCAATGAATAAGAGAAAAATTGTACACTCTACAATTCTTGAAGTCCAGATGTATAAGAAATGTAATTACTACTTTCTCACCCTTCTTGCTTCAGGATACTGTGCCATGTATGTAAGAGAACGGCGGGGATTACTTTCTCAATGAATAAATCACTAATTTTCACCACCGGTGGGGATTACTTTCAAAGTCTCTGACCATCAAAAGATTTGTTTA
The DNA here is from genome assembly GCA_018223645.1 of Jasminum sambac. Taxonomy (NCBI): domain Eukaryota; kingdom Viridiplantae; phylum Streptophyta; class Magnoliopsida; order Lamiales; family Oleaceae; genus Jasminum; species Jasminum sambac. The sequence continues at coordinate 21,238,947 of CP073648.1, read as the reverse complement.
TTTTACCATTTAACTACAACTGGAGTTGTAAATAACCTTTTACACCCAGACAAACATGCAACAAGACTCTTACTAATAACATTTCCATTTTCCCCAATCAAAGGAATCTAGGTTCACAACACATAAAATCAAACCTGTGGATGACTCTGGCCAATCCGTACTAACAACGACTGTATTAGTTCCCTGACAGCATGGTTATTTGAATGTATCCTAGCAATTATCTGAGGCAAAACAACCAACCAAGTGTTGATATTAACAAGGGAAAATCCTCTCTGTAATGCCATTTGAACCTCTAAAGTAGCTCCATAGTTGAACCACAAAGTGAGGAGACGTAAAATATCCTGCAATCAAGATGATACATGACAAAATAAGAACAGATATAAACTAAGTTGCCAGTGAGGCCCATAGAAAAACAGATAAACAAAATCATGTTTTCGAAAATTGTTCGAAGCTTAAGCCTCGAGGCTCGCCTCCAATCGAGGCACATACATAATGCCTCAAGACGTCTCAATTTGAGGCTTTTTCTGAGAGGCTTACGCGTCAGTTAAAAAAGGGGCACGCCTTAAGGCGTGGGATTCTCCATTCCGAAGTTTTTTGCCCATTTAAAAACTTATACTTGAAAGCAAGGCCCATTAGGCTTCTTTAAACAACTACGGCTACTTAAAAAGGCTGCCAAAGGCCTAAAAAACGAGTAAAAACTATAAGCCTTGTCGTCTTCCCTCTCAACTCTCAAGTCTCACGTACAACAAGAAGAAGAAACTATCAGTCTCCTCTGTTCAAACTTCAAACTTCAAACAATTGCACAACAGCAAAGTTCTAAAATCCCTTTTATTTTATAATAGACTGCTAGTTTTTTATCTTTTTTTTTTTTTAACTATGGGCAGCATTAGCAAATTGTCCTATTGGCTATTGCAGACGAAGACTAATTATTTGCTACTTTAGATTTCTTGTTTTTTCTATCTTATTGATTTGAATGAATGTTTTGGATGTGTTATAGTTTGGTACTTTGCTTAGATTTTAGTTTTCTGATTGTTTGTTGAGGCTTACGCCCCGCCTCATAGAAAAAGGCCTCGAAACCCATTTACGCCTGTAAAAACCATGGACAAATCATTTAACGTGTAAAAGATTTAAGATATATTAACCAGTAGAGAAATGCCAGAACTACCAGTGACAGTGTCCCAAACTGACCCAAGTCCATAGTGATATTTTTGACTAGTCAACAGTAGTAAAAGTGTACAAACTCAATACTAAGTGTCGGAAATGTTGAAAAAGTAGCTGACTACATTTATATAGGACGTGATTTTATGCTTCGAAGTGTTACCTGTAAACTATCATCCACTCCTTTGGCATGCGCAGCACAAGCTATGGAGTGAAAATATCCAGTGACTGCCGCAACGACAAACTGTCCAGCAATATCGGAGAAACCTCTCAGTGTGTAATGAGACATCACTGCAGTATTAAAAAGGGCCCATGTATGCCAAGCTTTTGCCCACTTTGTTGCACAGTGAGTAGCACTTCGAAATGCATTAAGAATTTCTGAAATCGGACAATAAATCAAGAGAAAAACTTGTATTATGTCAAATTCTGTGGCTCCAGCATCTATCAAATCTCTAGCCTCTCTTTCTTCGCTTTTCTTTCTACAACCATTTTTCAGGAGGGATGTATTGAGTTTGATTTATTACCTTCAATAGAATCATCATCCAAACCGGAGAAAGTGCCCACTGCCAAGTTCCTAGTTTAAGATATACTTTAGCAAGCAGAGGTACATTGGAACTACCCAATAAGCTAGACTGTGAAGCTTGTTGAAAATCTGGATTTCTTGGGAGGTCTATAGCCAAATCCTACAGGCAGAAATTTCAGATATAATTAGCACGTACAAGTGAGCAACTGTCCTTGAATGCGCTTACAGCTAAGAAAATTTAAAGCCCACCTGCAGTCTAGCGAAGGATTCTTTCCGCCCATGATCCTCTCCAAGTGACCATTGGTATTTCAAATAAGCTAGAATTACTCGAGGGTCCCCATGATACCGTACAGTTTCAGGAGTTGTTTCTGGATCAAACTATAGTAGCCAAAAAAAGCCAAGCCATTAAATGAGAGCATAAAATGTCTGCATGATTACGCTGATATGCATCTCAAACCTGTAAAAGCTTAATTAAAGTTGATCTAGCTTGACTAAGTCTGCCACTTATGCGGCACAGAGAGGCAAATTTGATCCACGTCTCTGCATCTTCAGTTGGTGGTAGAACAAGAGACCTGACTGCCAACAGTGCTTGCCATACCTGTAAATATGAGATTTCAAACACTACAAAAGTAGAATGACAAAAACATAATAGCAAGTTCTAAGGGGAAGCAAAATGTAGGCAAAAGTGGAGAATCAGTAGATGATGATGACGGGAATGAATATCAACTACGCATTAATAAAAAAGATAGGCCAGCCAACTTTTTTTTTGAAAAAGAAACCGATCTTATTACTAAAAAAATATGGAGTACAAATACAAATAAGACATAAAAGCAATAGAAGTGATCCTATCAGTTACAACAAAATGACTCCTATTACAGAAAACTTATACCCAACTCTACCCAACTCTACAACCATACTATTGCTCGTTAACATATTAGCCTATTAGAATCCCAAGAAGTCAATTCCAGGAACTGCAGACTGTCAGTCTTTCTACTGTGACCCATAAAAGCTAACAATTTATCAGAGTAACAACAAACAGGCCAATATGAGGCACTACTATACCACATCTGACATTACAATACCGTAAACACAGTAATACAAGCTAATAACTCTAGAAATCGAACGCAAAACAAGAGCATGATTAACTCAACAAGAACATGACACATCTGGGAAAAAGGGCTCTTCTACGTTTCATTTCCTCAAAGAATGCAAGCACCAAACACTTAAATAATAAAACAGCCATCGACTGATTGTGATGGACGTCATCTGACAACTAAGTATAGTCAAACAATTTTGTAGACAGATTGCAGGCTCTCTCACCACTACGTCTTGAGTTTGAATCCTGTTTCTCATCCCACATAGCATTAAATAAGATAAAAGTTTTTTCCAAAAAAATAAATAAATAAATAAACAACAACAACAACAACAAGATAAAGTTTCAAGTATTAGACCAATGCTCTTTAATGTTTTCCAGATATGACGAGCAGGTATTGTTCATCAAAATGCAACTTGTTTTTATTCTCTTCTACAAACTACTAAAACTACAAAGGACTAACAATTGATTAGCATATAACTATCTGAAAGTTATTTCACCAGTCAACTGACAGATTTTTTAAAAGAAAATGAATGAGACTAAAAACATCCAAGTGAAACTTTACCTCAACATTCCGCTTCGTTCCTTTTATTCGTTCATTCCACATATTGCGAATAAGAGACCTTCGGCCCTCAGCAATTGTGTTTCCCACAGGAAGAGTACAATAATCAATTACCTATTCAAATATGCAGAAGAAATTTTTCACAAGAATATAAATGCTCCCAGCTTTTAGTGTGACTCCAGTTCTAACAGCAAGACAAAGTAGATTTTTTTTTTTTTTTTTTATAAGAAGCAGAAAATTTTATTATCAGCAAGACAAAGTAGAATTTGTAACTCCATACCTCCTCCAATTCTGATAGTTGCTGAACACGGACCATATTGGTATATGCACGTTCATAACTTTCAAGAACCTAGAAAGTGGCAAATTTTAGAGATCATTTTTTAGAAAGAATTAAATACAAATTATAATAGTTTCGACGATGTAATCGGGTCAATTTCGATGTATTTAGGAGCTTAACAGTTCCATTGCATTAGTTACTTCACTTTTTCTTAGAATATTGGGCCTAACTCCTCCTATGAAAACCGGCTTGCAAAGGGAGGATTACCCTCACCTTATTAATGGATCTTATACATCTAATAACCCGATGTGGGACTCTAACACGCCCACTGACGCACCGCGTGGACCATGCCAAACAAATGTAGATAAACCGATATTAGGGGCTCCCAACATCACAATTAGGCCTAGCTTTGATACCATTTTAAAATATTGGGCCTGACTCTTAACAAAACCGACTTATTAGGGGAGGATTACTCTCACCTTATTAATCGGATTTTATACATCTCATAACCCGATGTGGAAATGTAACACTTTTAAAGTCAACCGAATTCAGTGTACCATAACAAATGATGCAGTGAAACAAACCAGAATACTGTCAACAGCTGGGGACAGCTTGCAGGGGAAAATTGCTACACAAGGAAAACCACTGTTATTCTAGTTCCATAACATTACAATTTCAGCCATATTGAAAAGGAAACCAATAAACCAAAGACAAATAAAGACAAAACTGTAAGCATCACACCCAAAGCCATGGAAAACCACACAGGTATTGGTGCATCTCATAACTAAAAGCATGCCAATTAATGAGAGATCTATGATTCTTTAAAGATAATACACCAACATCCACAAGCTCCAAATTATCTCCAAATCATGTTAGGACAAAGACTACTAACAAAGAACAAACCAAAATGACATCTAACTCGCAAACCCTCTAACCTAACTTATCAAATATAAATTATGAAAGTGAAATTAAATGCTATTGCAACTGTCAAATCGTATCAATATACTGCAGTTGCAGCACCACTTTGTTGTCACACTTGATATAGCAGCATATGCTCTTTTTGGTATAGATTTCAGCACCACTTCCAGACTAAGCCCCTTATAACCATTATACTATATATCAAGTGAGGAGTAAACCACACGGAAAGAGGAGATGTATCATTTAATGTGTCATACAAGGCACAACAGCACATGTAAAAGAACAATATATGATATTTTTGAAAGCAGTCGGGCCCAAAATTGATTTTAAATTTGCCCTTTCTGAATCTCTGTATGAAGATGGGAAAACATAAGTTGGCAGTACCAATGCTAGTATGCTAGTACTACTGATATTACTTAAATTTTAAATGTTTCGAGGCCAACTTTAAACTGTTGTAAGCCAGTACCATTGCACTAAGACAGATTGAAGGAGGAAGAATGTAAAGGCACAAGAATCTGCTATGCTGATATGATAAGCACATGCATACAATTCGTTGTCAGCTCCAGGACAATATTTCTTTCATTTACCACTGTTCCAAAATAACAATGATTAAAGGGGTGTGAGTAACTAACCAATGCAGCCAGCTCGGTGGCCAGACATTTTCTTGCTCTCTCAACATATTCACGCGCTTCATCATACTAGAGTCCAAAGAAGAATAATAAGGACAAGATATTAATTTAGCACTTTAAATGAACAATAAAACATGCTGACGGACACCTTTCCGCGGCGAACTAACAGTACAGCCCTGAAAAATGTCCCATTACTACTCCCATCACCAGTAGCAGCAGTATTTCCCAAAACCCGAAGTTTGGTTTCATCTCCATCATCAAGTCGAGAAACATATTCTGCCATCTGATCCCACTCACCCATGTTCCATGCAGCACTAGCAGCCTGGGAAAGAACATCAGACACTTGATGAATAAACGAATGAATTTAAACATCTCTTGGTCCACAAACATCTCCTCTACATGTGGAATGGCCTTTCAAAATCAAAGGCATTGTGAAAAAATGTGAACACTCTAATAGACTGCAGTAACAAAGAAAAAATGGTATGCTAGTTATATATTGTGTATTAAGTGAATAGCACCTACTTTCAAGTTTCAACTGCTATTCACCCAATATATTCAGTGTTGCAATCATTTATTGAGTTAAAATAAATGAATCTAAGTGTGTGTTTGTGTATACTTTTTCTTGCCTAAAAGTCAGCTACAAGTTAACTTTTTGGATAAATAGTGGTGGGGACCATGAGATGTGTGGATAATATTGAGTGATGATATGAGATGTATGGTTGATATTGATGTTTGACTTTTAACTTTTAGTAGTAGGTCATTTTTAGGTAGAAAAAAATTAACACGAACACACGCTAAATGTACTAAGGAAACCAAGGGTAGCATATTTATCATAACTCCAATCAACTATTATCTCAAAGCCAAAAACAAACCATTGGTGCCATTTCCAGTCGAGCAGCTGGCTCAGCAGGAGTCCAGTATTCCTTGCACAGATTATTAAGCTCTTCCCACCTGGCAAGGGCAGCTAGGCATCTCATCCGCCCTAAAAGAAGCACAAACATGCAAGATTTAAACTAACATTTCTGAGGACCAAAAGTTTATTATTAGGGAACTAAAGCATGCGTACAAATATTGGCTTAGCAAATACTACTAATGACCCCCCAGCACTTGACAACAAGGTGTCAGACCATCCACCCCCAATTAGGAAAAAGAAAAGAAAATATGGATAAAGACAGTGCTACCTTATGTTGAAACTTTAACACTGCGCTACTCTAATGAAACTCCTGTTATAATTGCTTAGCATAGTTGAATTTCATATTACATACAGATCGAAACGCCAGTTTTTAGCTTTTATAAAATGCCATGGCACATCTTTTTTTTTTTTTTTTCAGTTTTAAAGGTAGGTACATTTTATCCCTGAAGATTTTTGACATTTTATTGTAATATTAAGCCTTTTTCTGTGGGCCCATTCACTGTAAATAGACTTGTTTATATTGTTTTGTTCTTTTCTTTTTTATAGTTTCTGGCTTTGCAATATTTTCAATCTTCTAAAAATTTTACAATTTAATTGTTTTAGCTTCACATGTAAGTGAAAAAAAATAAAATCAATAAAATTAAATTAAAAAAGTATTTATAAAATTAAATAAATAAATAAAAAGAACTAAATACAAACCTAAAAACACTTGCCCACAATCCCGCATCCAAAATTTGGGCACTTTTCAATCGTGTCCCGTTATCCTAGATTTCAGAAGAACAAGGATCCGACACATCGATACATATGTTGATATGCACTCGAGTCTAGCATTTTAGGCTTTTTCAACATCAATCAAAATAATTACCTTGCTCAATGAATGCAAGGAGATAGAGGAACAGCATTCCAAAATTATAATAAAGTGATGTGAACATTAGAAGCAACTGGTAAAAATGGAAGTTCTAATCTACATTCCCCAAGAATGAATCAGTTTGGTCTTGAAATTGTTGAGAGGAACAAAAACATCAAGTAAATTGAACTTAATAAAGTAAAGCATAACACTATTCACATCAGACCCAGTGTGAATAGAGATACAAACCTAGAGTTGCATCCAAAGCAAGATGTGGAGTCGATGCTTGAGAGGCTTTGGCAGTGTAAGCTCTGAGAGCATCATCCCACCGCTGGAGTTTTTCATACCTTGAAGCGGCAGTTTACATGAGTGACAATATCCCATTTGAAAGAGGTATATGGTAAAAAGGGTTTCCAAATGTACCAAATCGCATGCATTTCAGAATTTTAAACTTGGGAAGGTGACGGTAGAATGATTAAGAGATAGAGAGGTACCATGATTCCTTCAGTTGAACTCCCAAATGTTGTTGAGCATAGGTTAATATCCCAACCGCAGCCTAAATGCAGATGGATAAACAGTTAGTGACTTGAATTGGTTTGCAACTAAGTCTGAGCATGTGAAGCATGTGTGCATGCAATAAAAGTAATGAACGACCTCGTGTTGATGCAATTGATTATTTATATGAATAAGTGCTTCGACTACAGCAACAGGATTGGCTTCCATCCTATTTGAACGTAAGCCTTCAAATTCCATCTCTTTGTAATGCAGAGCCTTCGCAAAAGCGCGACACTGAAAAAAGTGTAGTTCACGAGTAAAAAGATTTTGTGGTAGCATAGATGCATAGTTGTCAGTAGATTTTGCCTTGGGGAGAAACCAACCTTTTCTGCAAGAGCACCAAGTAGACGGATATCTATAGGAAGGGGTCTTTCATCATGTTCCATAAACTCAGCCTGGAAATTAATTTTGCATGGTGATCAGCATATTCAAATTAACATTTTCAGTTTTACTTTCATGTAAGCCAATCGTAAAGTTAAAACAACTTTCCCATCAAATTTTATACAGTGCCATGATGGATCTCCTTGCCATATGTACACAGTGATCTTTTCCAATCCCAAAAATAAATAAATAAATAAATAAAAATACTCTTTGTTTGGCCCCTAGTTTCCAAAATAGTTTGAATTCAAATTTATGCCTGATGTAGTCATCTCTACCCACAAGCACAAAAGAATAAACCTTTTTAACCAATAAATTTTATATAAAAGCCCCAACAGCTGAACTAGCACAGCTAGCAGTTTTCTGAAAGGCCATACAAGTTGGAAGTGTGGAAGTGTGGAAGTGTATAGAATTCTCCAATTAATGTTAAAAAAATGAAAAGACATACCAAGTTCAGAAGTGTCGCAAGTATTTCAGGAGGTATGTTCGGGGAGGAAAATGCCATTTCCAAACTCCGTACCACCTGCCTCTGACTAGACTCATGCAGATGAGACCAACAGCTAACAAAACCTGCTGCAAACAATTCCCTACCAACAAACGGCTGCAAAAGCACAATATTAAAAGCATGATATAGGAAAACTATTCTTTCCTTTTGGATAGGGATTGATCTGTTTGCTGGAGAGGACAGGATTGGATGAAGGTGGAAAAAAAGATAAATGTCAGAAATCCTGTTATATTTACATACCTGAAGTTGTGCAAGTTTAGCACAAGTTCTTAGGGCCGGGGAAGGTGATTCTTTAAGAAGCTCAATGCTAAAATGTCTCATCCACTCTGCCCAATCCTCTTTGGTACTGCGCTGAGAAGCCTCTCCAGCAGTTCGTAACCGAACATCATTAACCTGTATGAAAATTTCAGTAGTTAATTCGAGCTTGTTTGATACAAATTCAATCAAATTTAATTTTTCTCTTTCATCATTTTCAACCACTCATTCATTGATTTGACAATTTTTTTTTTTTTATTCTCCAATATAATACACTTTCTGTAAATCTCAACCACACATCTAAAAATGATTTTTTCAATAATCCCTATCAAACATACCCTTAATAGTCCAGAACACTTCTTTCTTTCTTTTATAAGAAAAGGAAAAAGAAATGAACACAAAAACACACCCAGCAATAGATCAAGCTCAATCATTTTCAATGTCTGAACCATAGTAACCAAAAGAGAGAAAGAGAAAGAAAAAGAACTAGAGTAACAATATCCACTCCATCTACAGCAGTTAAACTTTTCAACAGTTTTTATTTTAATTAATAATAATAATAATAATAATAAGAAGAAGAAGAAGAATTCACACAAGAAGTTAAATACTCTTGAAATTAAGATCGGGAGTGGAACACTACTAAAAATTCCAGCATAGCCGAGGTACAAGACTGCTTTATCAGAGTACATCCTAATGAAGCATCATAGACAAATATTCTCATTTACTTGATGATATTAAAAACTCCAGAAAGGGGTCCTGACCTTGGTTATAGGGACAGGATCCTGCGCTTTGATCAGTTAAGTGGTATCCATAAGAACAGATAAGCAACTGACTAAAATACTGCCATGGTAAAGCATTCCGTGTCCATTGACTCAAACATCTTATAATCATAATTAATGGAACACTTTCGTGGGAAAGTCCAAATAGGCTCGTATTCATTAACACTTTTAAAATACCTTATGAGTTTTATGTTGTTTAAAGTACCTGATGAGTCTTATGTTGTTTCTGCATGTCAGTTCGACCTTCCGGATGATCATTCTCGGTATCACTTAAAGGGTCACTAATAACCTCCACAGGAAGACGCCGACTTAACCTTTGAGCAGCTGTACTCCCCGAGCTTAACGGCTTCCTTTTCTGCAAGCGACCTTGAATTTCTTCGAATTCCTTGTGCTGGTAGGAAAAGCATGCACATGAAGATCATTTCTTAGTAGAGAGTTTTAACATATAGAAATGAATGTGAACATATCAAGACAAAGTTATACTCTAAGACGGTGCTTCAACAAAAGCTTATGGATGGATGGGATGAAAATAGCGAAGTCCTCCCCAAGAGCATGAGCTAAACAGCATAACGCATCGACAGCATCCGTTCTAAGCTCACCACTCATTCTGCAAAACAGATACCATGTTATACTGTTAGAAGTTGGGACATCTCTACCTACATATCTTAAAAGTTCTTTCTGGTTAAATAAGTGACTCCCTCTTTTCTACCTACAGATGATTTGTTGCTATGCTCAAGGGGCATGCTTTAGGGCATAAATTTGTCATAAGAATGAAAATGCAATACATTGCCATCCCCAAACATTTTTCAAAAGCTATGAGAATAATGGAACTCCCTCTGTTTTCCTTTCGCATTGTCGGAACTCCCTCTGTTTTCCTTTCGCATTGTCAGAACTCCCTGTGTTTTCCTTTCACATTGTCATTTCAGGATTGGTAAGTTTAGCTGCATCCTAGTCTAAAAGCCTACTCATTAAGTGTTGGGGATTTGGAGGCATTGGTACTGTCAAATGACAAAATTTTGACCATACTAAATACGTCAAATTTTTTTACCAAGCGGTGAAATAATCTTAGCGCAGCAAATGACCTCATTTAAGCCTCAATGCCTCCATTAAAATGAGTTGCCCATATTTCAGCTTTGATGAGAGAAAAACCAAATCCTACTTACACAAGAGGGAAGTGTTGATGAGGAGTATGCTGACGATAATATTTAAGAATCTATTCGATGGTATTTAACAACTTAAGGTTAAAAGGAGCAGGCACAATAAGAGTTTGTGGAACTGTGGAAGTTTACCATCTTATGATCACAATTCACAAATTGACAGGTAGATAATATCCATGATCATAAATTGACATTAACATCTGAGCACTTTCGGGGAAGGATTGCATTCTTAGTTTGTTCGTAGATAAGGCAGATTGCCACATCTTGAAATATGTACCGCATGCTAACCAAGTGTTAACAGTCTGATTTCGTCTCACATTCTTCTGTTTTCACTTTTTTTTTTTTTAATAGGAAACTGCGAATTTTATTAAAACAAAAAAATAAAAAATTACAACAGATACAAACAAAAAGTGGATGAGTCATCCACTCAAAGGAAGCAAAAGCTAGAGAAGAAGCACTTTACGCAATAAAAAAACACATGCCCTCTCGATTATGTGCATCTTGCCTTCTAATAATTAAATTTGTTTGAACAAAAGATATTGTTATAATCTATGAATGGAAAAGGAACTTCTCTTATGCACACTTGAATATGTAGTTGCTTTTGTCCATTGTGTGGAAATGTAAAAGAGCAAACAGTGTCCAGACAGCTGACCACATTTGCACTATCAAAAATATACTGGTAATCACTCATCAACGTCCCCAGAGAAAATTGACCCAGCACTGGTCAATTCTTTTAGGTGCAAGGAAATGGAAAAGACAGTTTGCGGTGTCCACGATCATGCTCAAAAGGGAGGAGATTTTTGTTATTTAAAGTGAGTTTCAATAGGCATTTGTGTTGAGGATAAACCATAAAGAGAGAAATCTGACCCATCCAATACAAGCTTCAGGTGATGCACCAGAGCTGATATGTGACCTGTAACCTGGTGAATATAGAACAGAAAGTGATGGGCGGTTTTTAATGTATGTTCCGAATTCCTTGTAATCATATAATAACTAAAACGAACTTCAGTGCTGACCTGCACGCGAGGAATTAACTTTGTCAGGGTTATAATAGCAGCGCGCCGCACGTCCACTGAAGCATCCACTTTAAACAATCGAATAAGTGCAGGAAGAAGTAGATGCATATGTTCATCCAATGTCCCTGCAGTTTTCAAGCTTAGAGATGTCAAGTCATGTAAATAAGATATTCCACCCGTCCAATAAAAATAGGCTTATTCTAGTTTCACACTCATTAAGAAATTATCATCAACATTGTCAGAAAAGTAAAACTTACTTGCACTTTTTCAAATATACCCCTACATATTTTAATTTGGTTAATAAGAACGGACATTAACCAGGGCCATATTCAGAAATAAAGAAACTGCATACATCCTCAGCTAGGCAAGTGAACTATAATTTGGGCAAATAAAAAAGAGCAAGCTTGTCTTTATCGAACGGAGGTAGTAGTAACTGCATCCAGAATGACCAAACAACAAATACTAACCACCAAAAACTTCAAGAGTGTGGAGAATATCAATGACATAAGTGTAGTCATTGAACCGCTCGGCATCATTCAGGACTTGAATGCAGGATGGAAGGATGGTAGGAAGATGAGCCCTAAATTCATCATTGAGAGCCAAGCAAAGTTGCTCAAGCAGATGCAGAATCTAATGACACAGGATTGAAAAAGTCAAACTCAAAAAACTCAAAAATGCATCAGTTGGCTGCATAACAGTTAGTCCATGTTGTACCAAACAAAACTCATTACCGGAGATCCATGGGCAGGTCGGTTAGCAGTAGGCGGACTGAAGGATGACCATAACTCTGCTATCAAACAAAACAACTCTGGGAGATACTTGCGGATGTGCTGTACGTGCACAATGGTCATACATAAAGGATCTCAGATGAATGTCAAACAACATGACAAAACAAGAAACCATCTTAAGATGTATGCACCTGGCGCACAATAGAAACCAAAGTTCCGAGCTTCCATGTAATGTACTCCTTAAGCCCATCATCACAAGTACGAACCGTATGAAAGAGATCGGGCAAAACCTGAACATGGGAAGAGAACAGAACCAAATTTCATTCAGAAAAGGAACATTAATGGGCATCTAAATTCTCGGCATGTAGACGACATTCAAAATTTAAGATTATTAGAAGCAAACCTGTGGAAATAATCGAAATAAAATTGATATTGTAAATATTTGAGTTTCCTTTTGTATTTAGAGTACTTATGGTTTAGATTTCCTTATATTGTTGGTAGGTATATTTTTGGTAGGATTCTTATGCTCTTTAGGTTTCTTTGTACTCTATATATACAGGTTTGGTGTAGAAGAATAATATACAGAAAATGATTCCCCCTGTCTCATGTCTTTAAAACCCTACATAAAATTTCACGCTCCAAGTCCGAGTATAATCTAAACAATAATATCAAACATCAGAAATGAGGCACGTCTTCTCAAACTTTGATTTTTGTCCATCGATGTTCAGGAGCTCCAGGCCATTATCATCCCAGTAGGTGAGAAATTTGCTGGAGCTCTTTAAAAAAGAATTTGGAGATAGAAGAAACTATTGTAAGGAATGGAAAACTTGTTTGATTGAAACAAAAGGTTAGATGAGCGGAAGAAGATTGTGTACTTCATCTCACCCAGCTAATGGCGTAATCATTGTCGTTGATATGGATGGTACCTGGAATAACCGGAGAGCCAAGAGATATGACCTCCAAAGAATTCAGGGACATAACAGGACATACATATAATAGACTTATCTTTTGTACAGATCCATAAAATGGCAATTAATAATTTTAGCCCAGATTCATTTAATACAAGAATGTATCAGATGCATAATTCCATTTTTTTTTATTTATCATCCTCTTTTTTACTCCTACGACCTTGGTCCTATGTCTTCCCATCTTCTCAAGTCACCAAAAGAGACTACACAATGTACACTTCTCTCACAACACACAGGCATCCTTTATTTTATATGGTTCACTTCAGAACTTAGAATATTCAAGCCCTAGCATCAGAAATTATGAAATTAAGTAGAAGCAACTGCATGTTTACCATGATAGCATGTAAAACATAAACTTACCTTGGGCAGGTAAGGAACACAGCCAAGGCCCATTGACTAACCTCGCAGAAGAAATTTTTTTTCAAAAAAGTTAAAATCCATTAATGATAGCATAAATGATCATAAGAAAGCATTACACTAAAAGAAGTGCAGGAGAAACAAAGAGGAAGCACTCTGAGAATAATTGCTAACGAACAACAAAAATCGCAAATATAAGGAGATTATTCCAAAAATGGAACTAACCTTGAAAATGAACATAAGAGATCCAACCACCTTTTGGTGGTAACTAGACAGTGAAGGATCTCTAAGAATCCGCATGAGAGAACTTATAGCAACCTGATATAAAACGAGGTTAAAGAAGCATGAAGTAGGTTCTTTGATTTCAAATTCAAGTCACACTACTAGCCAAATAAGTTATTGTTCAGATTCAAGCTCACTGTGGAATAATAATCTTCCGACGTAGCAAAAGATGGCCAAAGATCCATAGGTAGTTCATCCATTGACCGAATGTGTTGACCCGGATCATTGGCTGCGCGAGAAACTTCGCCATGGGACCCTGGCAAGCTTAGTTGATTGCGCTTCTGCATGTGGGGGTCTAAGGCACCCATTATCCCAAGAACCTAAAAATACCAGCATAATTCAAAAGAGGCTATTCAAAAGAAAATCTAACTCATCAGTTGATGTCAGCTACCTTAAGAACTTCACGTCTGGTAGACCATGCCAGCTCACTATTAAGCAGTTTCAAAAGTAACCCAAGCAATTGTGGGTACTCATTATATGGAGTTATAACATATCTGTGAAACCATCCAACAGAAGCTGTCAACAATTCTGACTTCAAAGAGTTATAATAATCAGATGATAGTCTGTACAAGAATTTCTTTTTTTGATAAGAAACACGACTTATATTAATGATAACAGCCAAAGACATGTTACAACACAAAGGGTGGATGAGCCTTCCACCCAGCACAATCAAAACAATACTCTCTAAACGGATTACATGCCAAAAACCATAAACTTCTAACTACTGGAATTAATATCATAAAGGGAGCTGTAGGGATTAAGTCGAAACATGTAGCTCTCCAAGTCACTAAATGTCCCCGCAACTTTGGCCCATAGGCTAGTGAAGAAAATGATGTTGTCCCAAATATCTTCCAATGACCGCTCCAAATTTTCAAAGATCCTCCAATTCCTCTCTATCCAAATTGCCAATGTTGTTGCCATAACAATCAGTTTCCACAATTCCTCCTTCTATTTCCCATTACCCCCAAAAGACCATTTCATGAGGATCAAGTTCGCCCATCTGTAGCGTAACGGACTCCATACACCAAACATGTACAATATTTTGTTTCAGATCCTTTTAGCGCACTCTCCATGGATAAGAATATGATCAATGGTCTCATTCTCCTCCTTGCACATTATACAATAAGATGGCGAAATGCATAAGAAAGGCCTTTTCAATTGCAACACCTCGCAAGTGTCAACCTTTCCCAAATAAACCAGCCACGCAAACACTTTTACCTTCATAGTTACCACCCCTTTCCAAGTGGATTGGAATTGAGGAAAGTAGGAGTCACATGATGGTTGACAAAGGATTTCCAAGAAGGCCTTACATGAGAAAGAGCCTAAAGGGTGGCCGCACCAGATTCTTTTGTCCGGGGTGAGTGGGTCAATTTTAGTGTTTTCAATTGTATACAATAACGTGGTAAGATCATCGATGTCTCCATCGTTAAGGTTTCCAGTGAATTGAAGGTTCCAAATCGGCTTTGAATGGGAAGGATGGGAAACTACATTGCTTATGGTCGAGTTTTTATTGCTTGACAATCGGAAAAGGCACGGGTACAACTCTTGGAACGTATTATCACTTATCCATTTGTCTAGCCAAAATCTGATTTTATCACCTTTACCCACTACAAGTTCGGTATTTTCCATGAAAGTATCACAATCTCTTGCAATGGACTTCCATGGTGCCCAGAGAGTGGAGTTAACTTGAAAGTTTGTAGCCCATCTGTTTGACTAGAGGCCATATCGACTGAGAATTATGGTGTGCCAAAGTGAGTCCTGTTACATAGAAAACCGCCAAAGCCATATGCCCAACATTGCCAAGTTCTTTAGATGTAAGTTTCCTATCCCTAACCCACCATATTGTTTTGGTTTTGTAACAATGTTCCATTTAACCAAATGATCACTCTGATTCTCACCTCTACCTTCCCAAAAAAAGTCCCTCATCATCTTCTCAATCAACTTGACCACCTTTATAACCAAATGATCACTCTGTACAAGAATTTCTTAAAACCATAGAAAGCTTCTAGAGAAGAGTGGCCTTAAATGAAAATCAGGGCAGTCATGCCTCTTTCTATTGTAAAAAAAACTATATATCAGAGTCAAAGAGTTGCACAATTCTTTAACAATGACGTCACATCAATCTCCAACACTCACGGATTCAAGACAGCACCAGAGTATGTTCCCCAAGTTGTTTATACACACAGTAAATGAGTGTTGAAAAGTTGTTTAGGAAAATGTGCATAGAAAATAAGTACGTTTGGAAATGTGGACGTGTTAAGAGAAGGAAAAGGAGAAACAGGTGGTAAAACATTTGATAAGGAATAGTTATAAGGGGGAAAGATTTAAAACATAAAAAAAACTCATACCCTGTGCTTTGTACGACTTGACCTAGAGTCGTAACAGCCACTTCACGTTTTGCAGCAGCAGCTCCATCCAATAATGCTTCAACAATCATTGGCATAAGTTCTGAAATGTACTGCCGCATGGCAAAGCCACCCTGAACATAGAAACAAAGAGGAGAGTGAACATCAAACACTTAAATTCCATTTTCTCGAGCACGAAAAAGAATATGGTTAACTCCATGGGGAAATCCACAGGTTAATCCAGCAAAGTATTATACATCCACTAATATTCCACTAGTTAAAAAGAAGTTGGTGTTTAAGATGTAACTGGCCCAAAGTTATGCACCCTTGGAGAGAGATAGGACCGTCGATCACTTTATGTGCTTGGTTTTAGAGATTTTTTGGAAGAAGACTTTTGAAAGCGTGGTCAAAAGTATAAAGTCAATTAAAATGGTAAATGTATACTGAAAACCGTCACTTGAATAGGGGGTATGGTAAAAAAAAGTGATTCTTTAAAATGCTGAAGCAAAAAGCTCAAAAATTGGAGGGCGAAGAAGTGGAATGGTAAAAAAAAGTGATTCTTTAAAATGCTGAAGCAAAAAGCTCAAAAATTGGAGGGCGAAGAAGTGGAAAACTGTGAGAGATACTCGTCTGCTTTTATAATTAAACAAAGTTGTGGTAGTCAAACTATGGCAGCTACTTTGGAGGAGGAAAAATGTTTAAAATCCTAATGTTTAAAATCCTGTCTCCCCAGTACTGCACCGATCTCATAAACTCACGTACAGAAAACATAATAAAGCGAAAAAAGTAAAAATCCCAGATTATAGGTACAGTTGATGATAAAAGGCAACTCTGTGTAGATAATGAAGTGCCTAATAGTTTTATCCAGTAGACTGGGCTTCAAACTACCGGAAGGCAATGAAACAGTGTATATTTATTGAAATAACTTAGCAAATAATGTGCTAAGCATGGAGCACAAGTGTCGCATACATCACACACACACAAAAATGAAGAAAAAAATCCAAGTACATTTATTATAAATCCAAATCTGTTTCAAGAGCCAAACAAAGATAAAACAAAAACTCATATTTAGATTACAAATAAGACAGGGTTAAAAACTGTGTAAATTGAAGTACCAAAATAAAGATTAAGTCAATTAACAAACTGATAAAGAGCACATTAAACAATCAAGTATACAAAATAAATAAATAAAATAAAATTTCATCTAGAGACACCCACCACTCTGGCAAGATCTCCAACAGTTACAAGGACTCCAGTTATAATGCCATTATTAGCATTCACCCCAGTTCCTTCAGAGAGTTTTGCAATAAGGGCCTGAAATGTTGGACAGCCACATGAGTTAGAGGGAAAGACTCAACAAAACCATGAGCACAGAAATAAATGCTGAACCTTGTGTACTGGAGCAATGTATGGGATTATTAGTCTCTCACAGTTACGAATCAAGCAACCCAATAGCTTTGCACTTTCTTCTCTACATTTGCTATCTGAACTGCTAACCCACAAAGTGATGTCAATAAATATATTCTAAGAAAAAAAAGAAGGATAAAGCAGCACCACAGTATCATCACATAAGAAAAAAGTTCTGCAGAAGGATGCGACATTCAAGTTTTTATACAGCACCTTTGTTTTAGATAAGTTAACAACTGAATCAGATGGCGTCGCAATGCTGGAAGAACATATGCTGGATTTTTTTCAGATAGCCTTCCAGCAACAGAAATTGCTAATTCCCGAACTTCATAATCCTACAACAAGCAATAGTGAGAGTGATAAAGTGCACAAGTTGTACCAGGAAAGCGAAAATGAGATTTGGAAATCCCTCTAGAAAATAAATTGTAGACCTAAAAAAATTGAAGAGGTTATATAATAAGTCAAATATGCACAAACTTGGTGTCTGACATTTTATGAGACGTTGAAACTTATGCAACCAGTTATGCTCGAAGGCAGGAAGGAAGAAGGGAAGGAGGAGGGGGGGTGGGGGGGTGTGAGTGAATAAAGAGATACTGCCATGTTATGGCTCGTATTACAAAACGAGAACCTGATGGCCATATCTGCTATTTCACTTTTCTAACCAAACTTTACATAAATTGGGTATGTTTTCTTTCTTTTTTTTCCCTGATTGTTCCTTGTTTTTGTAGTAAATTACCTAATTATTTCTTCACGATTTCAATCTTAACTTTTGTGGTATTTTATCTTTCATTAGCAATAGAATGGCTGACCCCACTCGACTTGAGCCCCCTTCCAGAACATCGGTTTCAAAAGGTAGTTATATGACTAAATTCTACAAAAATACCGTTCAAAGACTCAATCTTCCATTATTAACCACTCCAAAGGACATTACTCAAGTAACTGCATATATTTTGCAAAGGTGTTATTTGCGGATCATCGAACTTGGACAATAAGAAATCTGAAACTCATAACTGAAAACCAAACTTAAGACTGACAAGGAATAAACTGTCAACCAAATCCTAAGATTCCGATAACAGCTTTTGAAACTCCTTTCTTCAAAAGATACTCCTCTGGCATCATGCACAGTTTAGCACTTCAATAAAATAAACACATAACAAAATTATACATGGATAATGGACCTCCCTACTTCCCAGACCCCGAATAGAAATACCTCATCATTCAAGGCGGCAAAGATAGCAGTCAAGCTATCGGCCTGCGCCAGAAAATCATCAAATCCTCCATTCTCGTGCAAAGAGGAGAATATAGATTGTCGAACAGTAACATCAGCATCAGCCACCGCTGCAATAAGAAGTTTCTCCACAATCTGCACCAAAGGAAGCAAGCCACCCTGACAAATCAGTGCAATATTTTTTGAAGGGGTTGTCTACTCTTTAGCTAAATATGCAGCATCAAGCAAAGAGGGGTAGAAGCCCAAACAGAAAACCGACATCTTTGCTTAAGAAGAGAGGAAACTAGAATCAATATAAGCAATAGCCAGGTTGTGAGTGCTGCAACATAGTGTATCATGTTAACTCCGGGATCAAAACAACAAAACTTTGCATGTACACACCGGATATAAAATAGTAGACCAGAAGCCAAATTTTATTAAGCAAAAATCTGTGTTCGAAAGGATTAGAATCTAATCTTGTACAAGTTATTTAAAGCAAACCTCCTCAACAAGACGGCGTCGCTTTCCACCAGCACGACTAGTCCTACTAGAACTGAACGGTGCACAAGAGGCCCCTGACAAGGAACTTGCCACTAATTTACAGCAACACAAAGCAGCATCTTTGCGTGTGGCTCCATCATCATCTTCCAGATATACAACAACAGACTCCCTTGCAAACTCGAGAAGATCATGGCCCTAATATAGTAGAAACCACATCTTAATTGACAAGAAAACAAAGCTGCAAAGTAGATAATTCAAGATGGATATACCTTAAAATTGAACCGGGCAAGAGTTTGTAAAGCAAGTTGAACCGGAGCAGAACCACCAAGATCTAATAATTGTAGGGTGGCAGTTAAGCTGTTAGCCCGGGTAATACCAACTGTTGACCTGGACTGAACATGATGGTGTCTCGAAAGAACTGTCGAAATGCATTCAAGCAACCGTTCTTGAATTGTTGGAAGCAAAGATGGGATGCTGAAGCAAAAAAACAATATATTGAGGTTAAAGATCCTGAAAATGCAAATGCACAAAGGACATACAATAAAGTTCTTTCCCAAGCACCTTAAGGTTATTTGTTCAAGGGTCTCCACCAAAGTGAAGGATAAACCAGCAGAAAACATTGCATCCAAGAGACTACGGACATAAGGCTCCATAGCTGGGCCCATTGCTTTTGCAATATTTCCAACACAAGCCAAAGCCTCAAGAGATGGTCTTCCTCTACGAGGTGCAATCTACAAATAAGGCAGCTACTTTCAGAAGAATAATTTATAGTAGACAGATGCAAACAATCGCAGAAGTTCGACCGTGCAAACATCGCAATCAAAAAGAAACCTAGTAGCATACCGCATCACGCAAGTGAGATGTTATTGTCGGCAAATAGTTGATGAGTTCACCATCCAAAGCACCAGCCATTTCCCCAAGAGCAATGAACCCACTAGCAGATTCGGCGGGTATTTTAAGAACGTGAAGTATATGTTTCATGCAAATCTGTAGAGGGGAAGGTAATAAGCCAGAGAGTGTAGCAACCAATTTAAGATTAAAATATAACATCCCAGCTTAAAGAATAAATGATTTGAGAAAAACATAAACTGAATCTCACAGACCGTCAGATAGTTTGTCACAAAACGGTCACGAAGGAAGTGGGCAATTCGAGGAAGCAAAGAAGTTATGCTGAGACGAACAAGCCGGTCTCTGTGCTCTAGATATCGAAGGACAATTTCTGCAACTTCTCTGTATCTTGACATCATAAATTCACCTGTGTTCCTGATCAGTATCAACAAATCGCTGGTTAAGTATAAAGCATTAAGACAAAATTTATGGGTGTGCTAGAAGTAGGATGCACAAAATTTGCATAATGCAGGTGTATCTGCTAAGCTTCAGTTCACTGTTCGAAGACAGCATATAGTTACCACGTGAAATGAACTTGTGAGTTTCAATACTTAATATCTTATACTGGTATTCCACTTCAAATTCAGTGGTGCCAATAAGGCTAAATCCAAGCAACAAAATTAAGGCTATGGAACTGAAAGGTTCAAGTCCTTGAATACTCAACTTCGACCAATATGGGAACCTAGAAAGATGCAGAGGGAAGGATGGAACAAAGTGCCCATTTGATGTAGCATTTTTGAGAAGTGATTCTGCAAGAAATGATTTCTCAGGAGGGTTATAAAGTAGAGATCGAATCATGGGTCAACGTGAAAAATGAAATTTTTTTTTATTACGATGTGAGGTTGAAAATCAGGAAATAAAAATGATTGCCACAAATGCTGGATCAAACAACTAAATTGTCACATACAAACTCCAAAGAGCCCTTAAAGAGGGATACAAAATAAGGGTATGTTCAATGGAGATTATTGAAAAAATATGTTTAAATGTATGGTTGAGAAGTAGACTGAGTGTATTAAAAATTAAAAAATATAAGAAAATTGTCAAATCATATAATGAATGGTTGTAAACAACGAGAGAGAAATGATTTTTAGTTTAAAGTTGTATCCAATAAGCCCTAGATTTATGAGCAAAGCTTGAATTAGATTGACAAAATATTGAAACAAGATCATAGATTGTGAGTCTAATTAACCTAAGAGCCTCAAGGCTCGTTCTATAGAAGATGTTGTTGATTTATGTTGATTTACTCGAATGACGTGCTAGATGTGTGGTTAAAAATTAAGGAAAATATATTAAAAAATGTAAAATAATTGTATGAGTGGTTGAAAGTGATGAGAGAGAAAAAGTCAATCAAAGTTAGTGGAAAAAGATGGTGTATAGAACAAGCCCTCAATGTACCTCAGCAGTTCTCCTACTGCCAGTAGAGAACCATGTATGCTATGAACAGGAGCATTTTTGCCCAATCCATCTTGTGTCGCCTCAAACATACGATAATACCTGAAAACAACAAGTTTAAGCAAAATGATGTCCAAGAGAAGAAGTGCCTGATGGGAATTCGTGCATGATGAGCAAAGCAACAAACAATATTAACCAGAGCATAGTACATAAATATCCTTTAAGTCAAAATCCCTAGAACAACATAGCCAATCAGTCTTCCAGGCTAGATACCAATCAGATGCAGGAACAGGATCATTAGGATCAGTACAATAGTGATCTGATATTTGATATTTAACATCCATCGCGTTTAAGCTACTAGTTGAATTTTATTTAAAAAAGATTGCCAAAATGCAATTTTGTTGAGATCTCTAAGTCCCCAAGCAATCCCTTGTTCTAAATTTTGTCCCCAACCCTCACCCCACCTCCGCGGTTGGAGGAAAAAAATTATTAACTTACAATCTTAGGCAGAGGAAACACACAGCACTGAACACAAATAATAATTTGACTTGGCTCAACAATACCCAACAGTACTTCTATTAGATAAGAAAACCATCCAACAGTACTTTTGTCCCCAACCCTCACCCCACCCCCACAGTTCGAGGAAAAAATTACTAATCCACAATCTTAAGCAACGGAAACACACAAGCACAAAAGACAAAAATAATAATTTAGCTTGGCTCAACTGATACCCAACAGTATTTTTATTAGATAAGAAAACCTTCCATACAATGTTCCTCAGCAACTCAATTTCTCCTAAACAAAACTAGATCAAACAACGCATGCAGCACCAAACTCTACTGTTTTCTTCTCATACACCCTGCAACTTTACAATATCTTTAAACCCTCAATTGCGTGTCATTTTACTTTCCACAAATTAGTATCACTTTTATAGTTGTCCTGCATGCCAGACGAAGTTTCATTCTCTAACCGTGTGCAATCCATCATGAAAATCAACATGACAATAGAACACCTAACACAGCCACTAAAACACAGCACGCACTTTCATGGTTGCCCTTGTTTCTCTGGAAGACAGCATCCCTTTTCTTCTTCAATGTAATTGCACATTTTCAGCTGAGGCTTTAAACGAAGCCCAAGTAGGATCAAACTTCGATCAACCAATTGATATATCTAGCCTATATCATTGGTTGCCCTATTGCTACAAGCTCCTTTCAGGTTCACTATTCAACAGATGCCCAAATAAATGCCAAAACAACAATGCCACCAATAATCTTTAAGTAATTGTCCTGTGTCTTGAATAGTTGATGTGAGTCAATTACCCGACAATCCCAACAGCCACAACCTTGTTTCCCTTCCGCCACTTCTAAGAACCCAGTCCACTATCTCACCAGTTACATTTATTCAATTCCGAAGTTTATTGGATACCATGACAGAAGTATCTGGGGTAGGGCTTGTTCGGTAAAGGTTAAATAAGAAAATTGATTTTTGGGAAAATATGTGGTCAAAAAGAAAGAAATGTGATGGAGAAACGTGATATTTTTTTTTTTTTAAAAGAAGAATGTGTGGTTGCAAACCCAACCCCCCCACCCCCGGGGGGCGCACACACAATAAACACACCTTGAGACTAACCTCAAGTGAAAATCGTCCAATCTTGAAGAGCCCAAAAGACAACCAATTTTTTATATGCCACAGTCAGCTAAAATCAGACAAGATGACCTTGCATTACACAAGGAACCTTCTTGTTACAGATTCCTTGAAAATCCGTCAAAATATTTCAAGCTTTTGGGAAATCTAGAGGTTTGCAATTTTACATGCCAAAATCTGATAGCACTGAAGTTTCATCCTACACACACACACACAAAAAAACAAAACCTAAAAAAAAAAAAAAAACCCAAAATCTGACACTTAAATTCAATTGTTTACACCAAAGTCGTCTCTCTTCTTGGGTTCATACTCGGGGCAGAAAATACAACCATAAACCAAATGATAATTCCAGATTCATAGTAAAATCACCAACTAGATCTTCAGCTACCTAAACTCTCCTCCCATCCACAGTGTTACCACCCGTCAAGACCTTCCTGTTAAGGTAAAGCAACTCACTCATTAAATTGTTCCCCATACTGCTAACAACTATTTCACAGAAAATCCCTTCCCCCTCTCCCCTTTCTCTTTCCTTTTTGTTTAATCCCTGTAGTGTTCCAACTCATTTGCCATTTTCCTCAGTGAAGGTCAATCCAGCTTGAGAGTTAATTCCTCCACACTGATTAGCAGAAAATGAACATTTCTTAACTCTCCTGACTCTCTCCTAAACAGAAAACTAGATAAGTATTTAGGTTGTTCACATCAAGAGTGATCATTGATCAGGATTCAAATTAGTTTAAAAGCTAGTCAATCTTAACTTCTTCCCAACCACATATTCCCCACACCCACCCCCACCCCCAAAAAAGACAATAATAATAATAACAATAATATAATAATAATAATAATAACAACAACATTGTCCCCTCACATTCTTTTTTTAAAAAAAGTCACTGCTCAAAAATTGATTTTCTCTCGACCTCCATCAAATGGTAAGAAAAGAAAGAAAAAATAAACGAAAAACATGTCTAAAACTAGAGTGGCACTCCGAAAAATCTTAGAGAGGTGAGCACAGGTGTGTCAAAGTAATGAGCAGTCACATGTCTGCATAAAGTTGTTTCTTCCAAGGTAAAACAGAACTAACATGTAAGCTAAACTTACCATTGGACACGCCAACGAGTCTCACGCTTCTCAATAACCCGCAAACAAGCACGCAATGCCTCCACAGCTCGCTCTCGAACATCCAGCTTTGGATCCCTCAGTGCAACCCAGATAGCATCTACAAACTCAGGCACGTGAACATTGAAAACCGTTGAAGCATTCTCAGCCATTTCCTACAACCATGATTAAGGACGGTTTTAAAAAAATTAAAATAAAATAAAAATATATGATAGTCCTACAAAATGAGTTTCCCTAGACTCACGACCTACGAATATATGAATCGTGGGGGAAGGGACGGCTGAGGCCTGAGGAAATACCTAAACTTGCTTGTGAGCATCAGCAATAAAAGAGCTTAGGGATTCAGAATATGTAAAAATTAAGCATATACAACCAGCACATAGAAATAGAACACATTTCCCCCAAAATGATACCATTGTTTAACTTGGCAGATTCCCATGCAGTTTCATCGCTTCAAAACTTTTCTAATGCTCTCAACTAATAATGGCAGTCCGAAGAGTAACCATGAACTTACTTTTAATATCAGAACAGCAGCAAAACGGCGGTATTCAATTCTATCACCCTGAAGCCATTCCAAGGCAAGTTTCACCTGCATATACGCGTTAAATGCTTGTAAAAATCCAAGGTAATCATGCTTAAAATTACAGAAAGTTCTCAACATACCAGGCATTCGACTTCATCAGCAGTCATTGCCCCACCAGCTCTGGCCAAGTGACCCAAAACTTTACTTGCGAGCACCAAAATTTCAGGATCACGCTTTGCCTCAAAAGAAGTTCGCATGTAATTTGCAATTTTAGCAACCTTTACAGCATTTTCCCCGACTGTAACATCAATTAGCTCGTCGATAGCCCTCAGAGCACCCATATTTTCAGTGACTTCATTGCTTTCTAATAGACTAGTAATGCGATCATACAGCTGATCCATGAAACGGGAAAATGCTTCCCCACTAAGATCACGAGCATGTTCCTCTACATGCCTTCTCAATGCTAGCGCAGCCCCATCCTACAAACAGGATAAGCCCAAAAAACACTAGTGAATCACTGGTCGAAACAGATCAATACCTCAAGCACCACTTTCTAATTAAGTTAACTTTCTTGATAAAGTTGCAGGCTTGGGATTCTATAGCTGCCCCTACAATTTTCCGAGTTTTAGGAATACAAAAATATACTTACTAACAAAACTTCAGAATTCTTGTCACTTAAACATTTCATCATCATCAAGAAATAAAAGTCGGACTAGGTAACAGAAATTTGCACAAAACTCAAATTAAAACCTACAACCAACCTTAGGATTGCGGGTGCAGAGGTCAGCAAGAACGCGATTAAGAGCATCGAGGTTCCCGGCGCCGGAGGCGGCAGCCGGAGGAATAAACCGAAGAGAGTGTGTTGTTGTAGCCAGTGCCATGATTAAAATAAATGCTTCAGTAATCACAGTTACTCAAAACCCTAGACAGGGTTTGGTATTCATCGAAGAATCTGTAATTAATACAGAATCAAGAACTGGGATGGAAATCTAACATCACACAGAATTAATTATTACACATCTACGGGAGGATAGATGAAAACGGGGAATTCAGCAGAGCGAGATTTACGAGAGTGAAAGAAATCTCCCAGTTTTATGTACTCCAATATTTTTCCATCTTGCAGTAGTTTGAGTGGCATATTTTCCATGTTGGCCGTTCCAAATTATAGACAAATTAAATATTAACTTATTAATAAATACACTTATATACGGAGAATGCATTTTAGGAAAATTAGAGAAACAATTTACATTTACAATTAAAATAATTATATATTTTATTAATATGTGTGAAAATATAAATACATCTGTCAAAATACCTCAATCTATTTCTTTTTTCATTTTTTCACATTTTCACTTTTGTAGAGCTTGTTTGGTAGGTCATACAAAAACTCTTGTATACCATTATTTTTAATCACTAATAATTATACTGATTTGATAATTATATATTTTTATATATATTATCTTCACTCATACATCTACAAGCCAATTGTTCTACAATTTCTTTTTTTCTTGACCAAATTTTTTCTATAATTTCTATCGAACATTTTTCTATTTTTCCTTTCTTTCTTTCCCTTTTTGGTTTTTTTTTTTTGTCAATCACTTTCCTTTAGAGAAACATTGCAATTATTATAAATAGAAAAAAGAAAATTTATTTTAAACCTCTCCGACAATGACATGGTACTTCAATTTTTACATAATTTTAAAATTCATTAAAATTATTGGAAAAAAAGACATTATTGAATTGCTCTTTGATAAAATGATGATATGCAAGTTTAGTTAATAATAACAATGCACATAAAAAATGTGCGATTAAGTAATTAAAAATATGATTAGGGACAGTCCCGGTAAAATACACGAACAAGTAATAAAAGCAAATATATTTTTGTGGGTGAGGAAATATAATAAAATATATTTTTGTGGGTGAGGAAATATAACATGGAGACAAGAACTCTTTTTTTCAACCTTGTTTTTATTTTTCAATCACACAGTGTTTCGAAAATCTATGCAAACAAGCAGTACAATAGTTTTCAAATATGAAAATTATATTTGTCGAGCAAATCCCTTGACTTGCACATCTTTTCAATTTCAACATTTGAACTATTATCCAAACCCATTGTTTCTTCAATAGGTGCAGCCAAATACACCCCATGTTTTTCCCCCAAACAAAATTATTCCATTCTTACCACTCTCGACAAAAAAATTAAAAACAAAAGAAAAAAAGACAAAGAACTAGTCGATGGCGGTCACTACCAACAGGTGGTCGAAACCACCTATTTCGACCCTGTTGGTTGTTCTGCCCTAGTCAAACTTGGGGCTATTCGGTCAGCAATGACCGAAAAGCACTTTGGCAATTCGACCACTGCTAGGCGCACACACAAAAAAGTGGTAAAATTGGAATGATATTTTGTTTGGGGGTGTATTTAAAAAAAATGGAGATGCATTTAGCTCCACCGTTCTTCAACCTCCCAAACATCTTAACTTTCAAATTCTTCAATTTTATTTTATTCTTGACGTTTGAGTGCATGCAAATTAGTCCCTAATCCCCGTGTATTTTATTCAACATAACTGTTATTTGAATCTAGTATCAACAACTAATTATTTATTCGACTGGAGATCACGTTTATTAACTGTGTCTACTCAAGGTAGCAATGAATGTATTGATTTGGCAAAGCATATTGATGATGTGGGAAGCTTTACATTCTTATTTTACCTTATTTTTAATTATTTAAGAATAAAAATGTTAGTTATATGGAAATTATCAATGATAAATTAGGTCCTAGTACTTTCAAAACGTATTAAATAGATATTTTACCAAACATCAAACTGCATTTTTCACATGCCATTTTCACAACCATAATCAATGAGATATTGTTTGATTATATGCCACGTGACTATATGGCACTAATAAGGAAAATCACACTTTATAAGGTATAAAAAAATATGGTGATGAGTTACAAGAGCGAACTCTTAATGTATATATATAGGACTCAAATTTCTCACACTGAAACATGCACATCTCTCGGTGGTTGTTGAGGGCTCCAATTGTAGCTATGGCGAGAAAGAGTCGAGGACGCCAAAAGATAGAAATGACAAGAATGTCAAAAGAAAGCAATCTTCTCGTCACCTTCTCAAAGCGTCGCTCTGGCCTTTTCAAAAAGGCAAGCGAGCTTTGCACACTATGCGGTGCTGATATAGCCATTATAGTGTTTTCTCCAGGCAAGAAGGTGTTCTCTTTCGGTCACCCTAGTGTTGAGTCAATCGTAGATCGTTTCATGATGAGAAATCCTTCCCCTGCCTGCTCTAGCACTATTCAGCTCGTAGAGGCTCATCGTAATGCTAGCGTGAGGGATCTCAACATGCAACTCACCAATATGCTTGGCCAATTGGAAGTGTCCAAGAAATGCGGTGAAGAGTTGACCAAGATTAGGAAGGCGAGCCAAGGGGCGTGTTGGTGGGAGGCGCCAGTTGAGGAGTTCCGATTAGAAGAGCTTGAGCAATTGAAGGCTGTAATGGAGGAGTTGAAGAGGAATGTGGCTAATCAAGCCGAGAGGTTGATTTTAGAGGCATCAAACTCTTTGCAAGCCTCGAGTTCTAGGGAAAATATGGGGGTTGATGTTGATGTTAAGATACCCAGTCTAGGACTTCCGATGACTAATCATGGATATCAATTTGGTGGATATGGTCGTCCATTCTTTTAATTAAAAACAACAGAATTATATTCAACACTCCTGATCTATCAACTGATGACCAATGTATTATTTAGTTAATGGTGGCCCATTCCATACTTGAAGGTGGCAATATATTAAGTCTTTCATGGTTCAAGAATACTCAGTAAAACTTTTTTCCTAATGTTATATTGTCATGGTGGTTTGAATTGCAACAATATGTCGTGCCTTTTTTTTCAATATGTTTTTTATTTAGAATTTTATCACACGAGATATATGCAAAATAGATGAAACATTTTATTGTCTAAAACTATTTGAAATAAGACTTTTGTATCATTTCGATTATTAACTTTTGTTTTATCTTTTCTCGTAAATTTGATTATTGAATTTTAGAGAACATGTTATTATTGTCATGAAAATTTGTACCAATACTGTTTGTATCTTATGTTTTAAAAAGTTTGTCAAAACTTTGCCTAAATGCGAAAAGTTTGATCTTGCAATCTAGCTGATGCTTACATTTCAATTGTTCGTAGGCTCAATTGTTTAGGCTAAAAGGATACTTGAAAATTGAGATTGACGGATAATCACATGACTTTATATTTTCCTGATATTGCTCATATCCATGGGGATGGTATTTTAACAAAATTTGAACTACGACATGGGATTCTCTCCTGGATTACATTCTATCAGGGTTGACATCCATCGTAGAACCTACAACTCCTTCATTTTATTGATAATGATGAATGAACATTGAAATAAAGTTCACAAGCTAGAAAGGGAGGCAAGCAAGCAAATAGATTCGAAGGTGCTCTACAATCATGCCAATGTATACTATGCTAAGAATATAAGTTGTCTCATTTCATTGATGAATCAAAGATATATTGTTTTGGGTGTGTTTGATTGAAAGTATTAAATTAATTGGAAAAGGTTTTCCAACTTATAGCCATGAGAAAATATTTTCCAAGAAAACAAGGTTAAAAATGCTACTTTTTGTCTTACATGGAAAATATTTTCCATATTCTATATTGCAATCAAATACTACAGAAGAAAATTTTGGATGAAAAATATTTTCCAACTACATTTTCCATCCTCAATCAAATACACCCTTCATTTCATTTCATATTTCTTTAATTGTTCGCTAATCACAACAATTCACATACAATAATAATTTTGGATATGAGTTGTTATGATTCGATTAGGATAATCAATGAGATAGAAGACAAAATAACAAATTTGAACTCAATTGATGCCAAAGAAAAACTAAATTAAAATAATAATATTACTATATACATGTTAATTAACACGGCTCACACCATTAAAAAAATGTGTATGACGCGAGATAGAATTGTTGAAATTAATTGGATTATTGTCTAATAATTCTGTAATAATGCTACTCATAGTGGATTTACATATTAAGCATTTTAAAAAATTTACTCGATTTTGACTACAAGGAAAAGGAAATAAAATTTGAAGATATCTAAACTTAGCTACATAGAATGTTATAATATAACGGTTACGCTCACTATGAAGGACATTATTGTTATGTAGTAATTCTTTTGTGAAGGGAAGCAAATTACATAGCCGGTTGAACTACTTTAATTGCTCAAATTCCGTCTCATTTTGGAGATATAATACTGTAATTGCACAGCGGTATATAATATGATCAATTGTAATGGGTTCCATCATCAATTACAAGAGGTAATTATTAATTATTTTGACTTATCATGGTACCATATGTGGCGTTACTAATAATTAACATTATAGCCAGCACCCAAAGTATGTAAGTTTATGTTACAACATGAGGAAATAAATCATTAATTTTTACATTTTCTATATTACTATCTAATAAATAACGAGTTAGACGTTTCAGCTTTGCAATAACTTCCCTTCAATTATCAAATTATAAAAGTTGGGTGACCATGTAAAAATATTATACCAATTTATGTCACAATATGCAAAAATTTTTGGGACTCACAAAAGTTAGACGAACAATATACCATGCGTACATCAAGAAGGTAATACTATTATCAAATGGTTTACACATTATTCCAATGCACTAAAGCAAATGATAAAATGGTCAATTGAACGATGTCGTAAACTTTTCAATATTAATGGTGTTACCAATAGTATTAAAATTGACTTTATATGTATGTGTAAATAGTAAGTAATATATATTGAATGTGCCAACTAAGAGAACATTACATGCATTAAACAATTAAGATTTTTATCTCCAAAATCAGGTGATAAGAAATTAAATTGAATTCATGCAATCCCTATAAATTGATCAAGTTTCTTCCCAAAGTTTCTTCATATCACAAAATCTCAAAGGCAAATCAAGCATTTCCCAACATCCCTTCATAGAATCAAATACATTTTTCATCAGCATGGCCAAGAAACCTAGCTTGGGGCGTCAAAAGATCAAATTGGCAAAAATCCAGATAAAAAATCATTTGCAAGTTACTTTTTCCAAACGACGATCAGGGCTTTTCAAGAAAGCTAGCGAACTCTGCACACTTTGCGGTGTTGAGATTGCCGTTGTAGTCTTCTCTCCTGCTGGAAAAGTGTTCTCTTTTGGTCACCCTAATGTGGACTCCATTATCGAAAGGTTCTTAGCAAAAAACCCTACTCCAAATCCCAATTCTTTCCATATTCTTGAGGCACATAGGAATGCTAGTGTTTGCGAACTCAATTTACACCTTGGACAAATTCTTAATAAGTTAGATATAGCAATCAAGAGGGGTGAGACTTTGGATCATATGAAGAAAAGTAATCAAACAAATCGTCAATGGTGGGAAGGCCCGGTCGAAAGGCTAGGATTACACGAGCTTGAACAATTAAGAGATGCAATGGAAGAGTTGAAGAGAAATGTGACTACTCAAGGTAATAATATCATGTCAATAGCGGGTAATCCGCCAACGTTTTTTGCCTCAACTGGGACCGGAGTTTTCGATCAATATGAGAGTAAGCCAAATCTTGATCAAGTGTTTGTGGGTTCAAGTAGTGGCCTGGTTAGTGCTAATAATTTTGGATTTTGTCAAGGATTTTAATTCTGATGCATATTTTCTCTCTAGTTGGATTAATGCTAGTTTTAGGCTAGGACCTCACTAGCTTTTATTTGAGATTAAATCATTAAATGTAATACTTTTCAGTTAACCTTTGCTAAATAATAAAGTAATTATTGCTTACGTTTGAATGTTGAACCGAACCAAACATCAATGTTGGAATGCTACTTTATCTTATATACAGTTCATAAGATGATGCTGGCCAAGTATTTCAATTAGTATATGAAATGTTGCTTATGGAATTTCCTTTTCATAGTACGTAAATACTCCGTGCGTCTTTTATGTATGTATATTTTGTTAGTTATCCCAATTATATATGTATATATGTATATTTCCTATTCATTTAACCATTATCCTCTTATTTAGTTTGCACCTATTAAAGTGATTTGATAGTTTCAATAAACTTGTTGTATTTTTTACTATTTCAATAGAAATTTTAATCCATGTAAAAAATAAAAGAGATACATATAATTCAGATGGAGGGAGTTATCCATGATATTAATTTTGTCCAAAAACATGGCAAATGGTCAAGTGCCACTTGTGGACACTTTAGAGTTTCCACATGTGATTGGATAAGCGACATATAAGCGGATGGGCGCCACCTGCCCCTCACCATCAGTGGGGACACGTGTCACTCGTCGACCCATATGTGTGCGTCCTAATATATGTGTCATTTCTTGGTACTTAATATTAACTAATATATTACTCAGTTTAATCATCTGTCTCAAAATATAGGTTGCTTTTCATTCACTTAATATGTATAATTTCTTTGTATGACGAGAGCCGCGAGACAACTTTAACCAATATCCAAGGAACTTAGCAAAAATAGTCTCTTAAATCGTAACTTTCAAAGAAAAACATACCCGAAGGCTTGAAAGAATTATTTCAAGAGTATCGTTTAATTGTAGCAAGAGCTCAAAAAATTGGAAAATAAAATTGCTAATTAAATAGTGGTGAAGTGTAAATTTTGACAAAATACAAACAGTTGAAATGAAATTATCCAACAGAAATAATCAAACATGTGCTTTAGACATATATCACATGGATATCTCTATCTCCATATTATAAATCTTGTAGTGCCAATTAGGCACTGAGCCACGTTAACAGTGCCAAGCTGACACTAGAATTCAAAAAAGTAAAAAAAAAAAGTCATTTTTAAGATGTAGCTGAATTTCTACACGTTGTTTCAATTATATAAGGAAAGAATGGGCCATTACTGTATGTGCATTATTCTGATTTGCAATTAAGCATTTTCAGTATTAAAAAAAAACCTTAAAATATTAATTTTTATTTTCCTTTTTTTTGTACCTTTAAGCTTCTCAAAACCGAAACAATGAGTCAATTATACATTAAATTGATTCTGCACTGCAAGGTTTGGACTAAGACGAGCTGTATATAAATGGAATAGCTGCAATTGTATTAATTTGGTACAATAAAGTGCATTATTACTGCACGTGATTAATGCTATCGAAATTACATTTTTTATTGAATGATTGAATTAAAGCATGCCATTAATTAATTTATTTATGCTATCTAAACGGATGTTATAAATTTTTATGCTAGCAAATAAGGAACACATTGGAATTTCATTTCCCAACAATAGATGTAGCAAATCTTTACTCATTCTACTCAAAGCAAAATGTCTTCTTGCCGTGCTATCTGAAAGATGTAGACGCCAAGAAATCTAAATGGGGAATGCGAATGTGCATAGCCAAAAAGTGGCTACCAACTTTTACTCAAAACGATGGGAAGCATGTCACTACATGTTTCGGCTTGATGGTCATATGGATTGGCCCAGTAGTTTAATTGAAATTCAAGGACTTATTTGAAATCTAATACAATAAATTTTAAATTAGTTAATTAAAAGGGGTTTTTTTTTTATGTTCAAGATAATTGTAACTAAGCTTGGTTTCACTTTCTTAATGCTTGGTTGATCATAACGAGTTTATTTTACTTTCAAAAAATAAAATGATGAATTAATTAATAGTTTGATAATAATAGAAGTTTAATTGAATTAAAGAAATTAGTTCTTTTATTCAAAATAAATAAATAAATAAATTAGTTCTATTGAACCATTCATAAGTTTAAAATTGTTGAAGGAGATCTATTTAATTAAATTAGTTGATAATAGTTAGTTGATTTAAATTTTGAACATCTTTTTTTTCTTGAAATAATAGTTAGTTGATTTAAATTTTGAATATCATAAGAGGGTTATTTATGAAATTCTTATACTATTTTCTATAATGAAAAAAATAATAGCATTAAAATGTATAAAATATTTATTTTGTAAAACAAAAACAAATATCAAGTTATTAGAAATGGAAATTCAAATAATAAGACTAGAATGTATAAAATATCATGTTTTGCAATGTTGGGAGTATTTGTTAGATAACATTTTAAACATGCGTAGCAATATTTTGGCCCATGAATATTATGTTCACAATCCCCAACAAGATATAATAGAAAGTGGTCTATATTTTGAGACGAATGAAAAAGAAAAATAAATCTATCTTTGTGGGATGGAGGGAGTATCTAATTATTAGGAAATCGTGTCACATTGATATAAACTACGTTGTTCATTAACATCCACCTTTAGACAATTATATCTATTTCTGAAAATATTTATTTAATTCGAACACTGTTTAAAATACAACTCAAACATGACCTATTACTTAAATATTCTAAAAATCGAAAAAAAAATGAGTAAAATTATTGGATTATGAATAGATAAAAAAACATCAACAAATGCCTAAATATTGAAAGTGATGCATGATTTTTTAATATGCAAACTTTAATAAAGAATATATACATCATAGAATTGAGAAATTTTGAGAAAAGATAAACGATTTTATATCATTTTTTACAGAAGATGTTTTAGAGAAAATTTGATGAGCTTCTTTTCGATGTAGTGTATCTACGAAAAATTTTATGAGCTTCTTTTCGACAATATATGTTTTCTAAATTTCTCAAATTTTAA
This sequence comes from Jasminum sambac, assembly GCA_018223645.1. Lineage (NCBI taxonomy): Eukaryota > Viridiplantae > Streptophyta > Magnoliopsida > Lamiales > Oleaceae > Jasminum > Jasminum sambac. The sequence continues at coordinate 21,204,324 of CP073648.1, read as the reverse complement.
ATTAATAATGTTTTGAATATAATTAAAATATAGTCAAACAGATATATGTAATAATCACTTTTTTTTTTTTTAAGAATTATGTGGCCAATGAAGAGTATCGAGGAGGAAAATTGAACCCTAAATTTAGGAGGTAAGAAACGGACCTAAATACAGCTAGACCATATGAATCTTGACTGGAAGAAATATATTTTACTCGTAACCATGGGAGACGTAGCTGTTCGAAAGCTTACAAGTTTCAACAATCCTAAAGATACTGGAGTATAAATTATTGCCTTATTATTGAAGTGAAATGAATTAAGATGGACGCAGGTGGTTAGTTTACACTCAACACAATCCGCTATACACAGAGATAAGAATACAAAATAGTAAAAATGTGACAATGTGTAGGGATGTCAACGGGTCGGGTTCGGGTCGGGTCAACCATTTCCATTTCCGCCCCGCGAATTAAATTCCGACCCAAACCCGCCCCGTGACCCACACAAGTAATCGTGGCGCTGGAAAGTTTCGGGTCAGATCCGCATTTACTCAGGTCAAGCTTGACCCAGCCTATTTATTGACCCTTTTTTTTAACACTCCTCCATACTTGATAGAGATAGAAATTCTCCAAACTTTAAAATATTATTAACTAGACTAAATAAGTAAATGGCTAATAACTTTCAATTATTCAATACTAAATTACTAATTTAACTAGTAACTACTAACTACTTAAATATAAAACGAAATTCATCCACAAATAACCACAATCTATAAAATACATACGAAATGCCAATCACGCATTCACACAATGATACAAACAAACATTTCACATGGTTGAACACTAATACTTCAATAAGCTATTACAATCCAAACATCACAATTCACTAAGTCTGAAGAAGAATAAAATAAGGGGAAACATTAAGAAAGGAATATTATTTAAAGATACACAAACAAACATTTCCAATAAGCTACGCTTACTTGTGTGTTGTACCCAATCGATGTTCGATTGCTCGCTTTAGAAAAAAAAAAGGGAGAGAGATTGAATATTACTATAACAATAGTTATGGAAATTAAAAACTTTTCAATAAATAATGATGAATCAAGAATTGAAGAGAATTACCCCATCCTCCTCAATATCCTCTACATTGAATTTTGAGAGAAATCCAAAATCTCGAATCATCCTTATCACCCATAATATAAACTAGTTAACTTGTTTAACTAACAATCAAATAAGTTAAGAAACTTTCAATACGAATGTTATGAAATGTGAAATGATATGTTTTTCATAGTTCATACCTTGAATTTCAGACCACAACCAATCCTGAGTACACATTAGAGCTTCTAATGTGTTAGGATGAAGACGATTTCTGTGTGGACTCACAAATAAATCCACACCCGTCTTGAAGGCGAACTACGATGCTCTACAAGATATTGGGATAGCCAAAACATCTCTTGCAATTTTGGACAAAGTCGGATATTTGATTGTATTTATTTTCCACCATGTCAATATATCAAAATCATCGGCATGAGGTAATATAGCTTCCTCTAAAAATCATCGGCTCATTATTTTCATTGCCACGACCACCGCTTTGAAACAAATCTCTCAAACGCATCCACGTATTTCTTCCGTGGTGTAGCAGCTTGGTTGCTCATCCCAAGCGAAAACTAAAGAAGTCAAATGAAAAATGTAAACAAAAAGAACAAAGAAACAAAAGTTGTAAAATGTAAAGTAAGAAACCCGAGAATCAAGTGGTAGAAGACTTAGGTTGCGCTCGCTCGATTCTCGCCTAGTCTCATACTCTTTCACCAATCTCCGACAAAAAGTCACGTAGTTTTTCAATCTCATCTAAAGCTCTATCACGGAAAATCATAGGATAATAGCACTCAACCAATCTCATCTTATATCTTGGGTCAAGCAGTTTGCTGGCGCCAAAACGCCATGAATTTCACTCCAATATTTGTTAAATTTTTCAATCATACCAGTTGCCATCATCCTGAATTTCCACATACGGAGAATCACGCCATTCATATAAGGACAACTTAATTTCGCAAACATTGGGAAAGAATAGATTTGCAGTTGGATATTTTGTTCCTGAAAATAACTCAGTGACAGTGTAAAAAACCTCCAACCTGCAACAAAGTTCTTTTGCCAAGTCCCAATCATCATCAGTAGGCAAACACTTATACTGTCGCTCTCTATTCTTAATAAGAGGAAAAACTTCTCTGCTCCAAAGCTATTTGAAGCATCAAGTAGGTTGAGTTCCACCTAGTTTTACAATCAACCACTAATTTCTTCCGGCAAGTTACTTTAAAACTACGTACAAATCCTCAAACTTTTCCCACCTCTTTGGTGTTGCCGTCCAATAGACAACACTATCACGAATGTTTTCAATACTTTTCTCAATTACCTCTAAACCTTCTTTCACAATAATATTTAAAATATGAGCACAACAAGATATGGAAATATTCACCATTCAATGGAAGATTATGACAACGAATCATGCTTTTCACATAACCAATCATGGCATCATTTGTAGTACAGTTATCTACGCTAAAGTTGATAAATTACTATCAATATTCCAATCCATTAGGCAACTCACCAAAACTTCCAAAGAACTTCAAGTATGTGGGCAGGCACATATATAAACCTGAAAATGTCAAAAAAGAGAATAATTACTCCATTAATCTAATAACAATTATACAACCATTTAAATATGAAAAGCAAATGGTTTAATTTTTAAAAATTAATATACCTCATTACGCTTGTTGTGGAGTTTCCAAGATTCATCGATATAATGACTCGTGAATCACCATGAATCCCTTTTTGGTTGGAGGATGTCCACATGTCCGTGGTGATACAAAATTCGACTCTCATTCATCTCCATCATATTCATTACTTTCAATTTCTCCAAATCATACATTCGCAAAATGTCATTCCTAATAGTATTTCGACTTGGCACCTTAAACAATGGTTGAGCATCGCCATAAAGTCTCGAAAACCAATGTGCTCCACCATACAACTTGGTACTCGTGCAAAATAATCATTCTTACTAATTTTTTCCTGCACCTTTCATTATCAAAATTATATGTGCCCATTGTGACGGTGTCTGCTAACATTTTTAGAGAAATTCAACACGCCTTTGTCGAAAGTACCCTCTTCCTTTAAAATCACACCTCTTTAAATGATTACGCAAATGGTTGTACCATTTTTTGTATCTCCGCTAATTTTGCTTGCAATATTTACATTCAGCCTTCCATTCACCACTAATTAACAATCTTTCATAGTGCTCCCAAACTTCAAGTTAATTTTCTCTTTACCAATAGTTTGTTGGCTACGTTCCTCAAGCTCATCACATAGATCAATGGAGTTGAATTTACCTCATTTGGAACGCCTTGGGAATCAGATGGAGTTCCTTCACGAGCAGTCCTTGTTGCCTAGTACTACCAACGCTAGGTAATGGTGTGGACCGTGGAAGATTTTCGACATCTAAAGAGAATAGAGAGATAAAAATAATTAAAATGATTATACCTATAACCTATTGAGTGTAATGAATTGGAGTCTTTTACCTATTAAATTTTACCAACGGATAAAATGTGAAGAAAAAATAATAATAATAATAATAATAATAATAATAATAATAATAATAATAATAATATAAAGCAAGCAAGAAAGAAAGAGCTAGCGCCTAGCGTAGAATTGACACAACTTTTTTCTTGTCTTTCAAGAACGAAGAATCGAAGAGGCCATAAAAAGAAAAGAAACAAAAACACCAAAAAAGTAGAAAAGTATAACTAAAAAATTTTTCAGAAAGTATATATTTAATATTAACATTTTTGCACATAGTTGACTAATAATTCCTTGGAATTTGGTAATTTGATGTAACAAGGACTAGATTTGCTATCGAATTCTGCAGGTTATCTGTTACCGAGTGAAGACTAGAGTTGCTTAGTCGTGCGTCAGGTGGTCCTATGGTCATTCGTCGATTGGTCACCGGATTTGCAAAGGCCGATTAGGGAGTAAAGACCGCCCATTGAGTGAGGGAGTGATTAGCAAAGGCCGATTAGGGAATAGGATTTAGCCATTTAGGGTTGGGCGCTTCTCTGCCTCGTGAATTGTGAATTGAATCTGAATCTAGATTCAATTGTGAATTGTGGATGAAAGGATGGGTATTAAATTTTTAATTGGGCTAATTGGGCTAATGGGCTTCAATTTTGGCGGCTAGAATGGTCGGGTCTACACCGACGATTCCGCCATTGGCTACCGCTATAACCCGGAACCGACCCGTCGACCCATGGGTCGTAAAAATCTGACCCATTCGGGGCGGGTCGCCGGCGGGTTTGGGTCGGGTCGGGTCATTTTGCCATCCCTAACAATGTGTCTATTGTTGGAGAAAGCTTCCAGAGTCTTTACGGCTAAGTGATTCATTTTGATTGGTTCAAAAAATATCAAGTGTTGGTACAGATGCTTTCAACGATTGTTATGTGTGATATTGCCTTTTTAACACCCATCTATGATTTGGCCTATATTTTATCAGTTGACGTCCGGATTTAAACCACGAGGCAATTGTTAGAGATAATGCTCTTAAAATATTGTATTTGTTATAAAACTATAGAAATAATAGAGAGAGTTTAGAGAGAATGAATTCCAAGGTAATGAATTTCATTAATAATCAGCCCTATTTATAGGAAAACTTCGAATGGTATAATCGTAATTACATAATTTCATCAGGGACATAATAGTCATTCACATAAATAAAATATAATACATTATTCCCTCGGGTGCCTCATTCTTGGATTATTATATTCATAACACTCCCCCTTGAATGACTATTAATACAAATGTCTTTTAAACTTGTTTGGAGAAAAACCCAGTGGGAAAAAATTTTCAAACCGATTGCAGGATAGCTTGGAGTGGTTATATACTGCTTCATCAAAACATTGCTCCCCCTGATGTCTATCAGTGGTATAGGAGTATTCACGTGCTGCCTCGTTAAAACCTTGTCAAGAAAACCCAGTGGGAAAAAACTTGATCGAAGGAAAAAGAGTACAGCTACTCCATCTGATTTCATATCTTAAGGACGGATATCCTTACTTCTGGTAAAGGATTTCAATATCATCATTGTTTGGATCTAAAGCATTATCTCTATTATAACTTGATCCAATAGATACACTGTGTCGATTTCTCTTGTTGTCCTCAATATACCATGAATATGCCTCGTTAAAACCTTATTAGGAAAAACCCAGTAGGAAAAACCCTAATGAAAGAAAAAGAGTACAATATTCATGTGAATACGCCATTAAAGTTGCCTCATTAAAAACCTTGTTAGGAAAACCCAGTGGGATAAAACTTCAGTCAAGGGAAAAAGAGTGCAACACGTATTTTATACAAGTATGCTTCAAGCATTTCAAAATCTTTCATGGATTTATATAAGTATCATATACATTAGTTGATACGCTTCATTCATTTCCACGTGAATGAAATTTAGATATTACATAATATCATGTTTTATTCAGTGCTTATATGCAATCAACAGCTTCGATCTCATTTTCTCACTATATCGAGATATATACCTAAATCTCTTATGGAGATTTCATATTAGTTGAGATTGGGCTGCCTCATTAAAAACCTTGTTTGAGAAAAACCCTTTTGGGACAAAAACATCAATCAAGGAAAAGAATACAGCATATGAATTTCTCAACAATATTAATGTAGATATTTTGAACCGTTGCATGCACTGATACAATAATACATTTGAAACCTCTTCAAGAGTTTCATTCTCATTTCTCATTAAGCCCGTGCATGAACACTTTAATCATAAGGGCATATATTTTAGCATCGGTATTTTCCGATGGATTTCAATATCCGCACTATCATATGTAGCGCTATCTTTTCATACTGTGTCGACACTTTCAATCTTATTTCTTTCCCCATATCGACATAACTTATCGAGATATCTCATTATCAATCCTCTTCTAGGATTACACAATATAGTTATGTCTATATACTCTTCAAGAGCATATGCCTCCGTTATTAAGACCATCTTTTATAATTTGCTTTGATATATATGATTGGGGAAATCTCATAATATCAACGCTCCTGGCGTGCTAACTTATCAAAGCATCTTAACTGATATATGTGATTGTTCATAGCATCTTTTATGCATCTTTGAACTTCAAGTTCATATTTTAATTGTGAGGATATAGTATGATACATTTCACATATCATTTTCAGCCTTTAATACTCCCCCTCATGCTAATAAAATTTAGAACACTAAAACTCATATATGTTCTCATCATTCAGCCTTAATATGGGAATTTATATAGTTTGCATTCTATTCTCGATATTGGCAATTTATTGGAGGATTTTAAATAATTTGCCACATAATATCCCACTTGTATGCGCATAATCAAATCCTTCAGGGATTTATTCAAACCATTGGGATATATGTATTTACTAGCTTTATCATTAAATATGGAAATCATGCTCATACCGTGAGCAAATCATTTCGTAATCTTTCAATTACGAATCATATACACATGTGACTATCTAATGGATCCATATCATAATATCTAGTAGTCCACATAGAGGATGAGTGGGCCCATATTTCTCATCCTTTATTCCAGATATATTTGGGATTTATTCCCAATATTGGCTAGTAATGATTTCATCATTTATCGAGAACAATCATTGAAGAATTCTTTTAATTCTTCACTTGAAATATTGATTTCAGTAATTATTTAAACCGGGATGGTTAGTCCGGTTTTGCAAACGAGTATTATTGAACTTCTAGTTTAGTAAATTCTTATATCGATTTCACTAGTATCTGTATAGTGCTCAGCATGATTTATCATAGAAACAATTCACCGACATATTCCATCATCTTTTGGTGACATTATTGTCTACTACTGTTCAAACACGGAGTTACAGCTCATACGCATCACATATGGTTACTGTTCAACTGTGGAGTCTTAGCTCTTACGCTTTACAGAGTCGTCACTCATACGCCTCATATTATTTTATAAATAGATCGTCAAAATTATTGCAAAATTCATCATAACAAGGGTCTATACATTATAATGGATCATATGCTCTCAAATCTTCGAAAATACTATCCATCACTACCGATCAAAATCCTAAAAAGGATTTATCGAAATAGGTTTGAAAGGTTGAGGATGCTAATGAATAATGGTATCCCACAAGATATCCGATGGTTGATTGAAGTAAAGGTTCGATTATCTGGTGAGGTTTCGATTCCTTCTAAATACATGTCTGGTATGGGTAAAAGTAGTTTTTCAAAGAAATGGAGAGCAAAAAGATTAGAAGGGTGCTACAAATGTGCTCGGTGGACATGTGACACTCGATGTAAATCTGTGGGGTACGTGTCCAGTAACCGAGAAGATAAGATAGCATTCATTAAGGATGGATTGAGTAATGAGTCATTGGATGATATTCAACTGACTCTTGAGACACATCCTAGTGGATACGTGCATCGTGAGCTTATGGCCTTATGGGCCCAATTTAAAGATGAACGAGCACATAATAGTTTAGAAAAACTTATTTCAAAAGATCCTGTCTGTAAATTTAGTAGAAAAATTTAGTATAATAATTTTCTCATATTAATAATATAAGGAAGCTCGGTGTAATAACTAAGATCAATGTTTTTCTTGTAATTGTAAATATTGTTTTTCAATTTTTAAGATATATATATGTATATATATATATATTATTTTTTAATCACCGACAGGTATATGTCATTTCACTAAAATTTTTCTGCCATTTTCTCTTTCATATTTGTCAAAAAGTAAATAGTACAATCAATTATTGGTTTGAAAATTTATCTTTAAATAGAGGGATTCGTGTCTCTCATGTTCATACATTGAAAGTATAGTGCAAAAAGAGAGATAGGAGTAGAGATGGATATGGAGATTTTAGAATCATCTCATACAAGTCAGCCTTTACCTCACCAGATTAAAACCGTATGTATTCTTGGTGGATCTAAACTGGTAGGCCATATCCAATATGTGGATATGGCAAACCAACTCGTAAAAGAGTTAGGGAGACAAAAAATCAATATACTATATGGAGGAACCAACAACAAACTTTTAACTATACTTATAATGGCCGCACCATCATGGGGAATAAAAGTTTCGAGTGTAATACCTTTCCATCGAGTTGAATCTAATACTCGAATTGGATCTAGTTCTACCATGGGTTCAGCTGGGTTGGTGCTACAAGCGCAATCCATCCACAACTGCATGATATATATGATGAACAATAGTGATGCTTTCATTGTCCTTCCAGCGCTATAACACACTGGAGGAAATATTCAATATAACATCATAGACACAGTGGAACTTTCATACCAAACCAATAGGTTTGTTGAATACCAATTGTTTCTTTGATGACTTACTAGCGTTTCTAGATCAGGGTATAAATAATAAGTTTATCTCTCATTCAGCGAGAAAAATACTTATTTCTGCAGTACTGTTAATAAACTACTCATCAAATTTCATGCATATGTTCAAGAATGCAGGAAGCCTGTGTCTCGTCACATGACCACTAGTGTCAAGCGAAAAAGAAATTCGGATCCTTTAAATATCTCATTATGAACCCTGATGTTGGGGGTGGCAGAGTTACGGAGTATTTATACTCTCGAAACGCACCCTTCCTTTATGGGTTCAATATGTATTTTCTTTTCGCATTTCTGTATTTTCTTTTCGCATTTCTATATTTTCTAGTGTTTATTGCCATCTTTGATATTCTCAATATGTTCCACTTCGGCTATTTTGTACTTCTTCTGGAGTAATAATAATAATATCATATTGGCTTTATTCAAATACAGAAATCTAGTGATTATGTTTCTTCAATAGCATTTTATTCTCATAGTAATACAATCTCATATCATTGATAAGATTACTTCATATAATCTCTCAATGCGATATATTTTCTTTGATTTATCAACATGGGATCTATTGAGCATTTTATTTTCATCTATTTATCCAATGGTAACTTCAGGTACCACTTACTCAATTTTTCTCCATTAATATTCGGTAAATATGGAGAATAAATTTTATTCTTATTATCTACTTCTTCAAGAGTAGGATTAGAATGTTTGATCAACTACTTCTTCTGGAGTAGGATTCGTTATAACCAATCGTGTAGTATAACCCACCACATTGGAAATATGCACACCAATCGTGTGGTATTGCCCACCACATTGGAAATATACTCAAACTATAAAGTGCAAAAATTTAAATTGTAGAAATTAGATTCTCCCCAATAGGTGGTTGAACCTCCCACATGGAAATTATCGCAATAAATATAAATTTACGGAATTTAAATTGCGAGAATTAAAATGCATAATGATTAACTACTTCTTCAGGAGTAGGATCTGCTTAGTAGAAGGTATTACCCATCACTTAGCATATAAATTGCGTAAATATATAAAACCTTCTGTTTAGTGATGGTTGAACCCATCATCAGGTAGGAGGTGTTGCAGTATTTAAATTGCAGAAATAAAGTGCGAGAATTAAATATTGAACTACTTCTATGAGAGCAGATTTGTTCTTCTAGAATAAATACTCATTACATCTACAAGAGCACACTTATCCTTTTAGAACAAGTATATTATGTAATTAAACTCTTCGGGAGTTAAAATAATATTCCGATCTTTTAATTCAAATGGATTTCAAGCCATTTTATATAATCAATGGATTAGAATTTATTCATGAATATTCTATCCATTTTTCACTGTCGTCAAAATTATGTCGGGTTTACCCTAAGGGTAAAATTGTCCATTCCAATTCGCAAATGTAAAATTGTCAAAAATATTTTATCAATATTTTACGATTGGAAAATTATCTTCTTTCTACTTCAATTTATCAATATCAAAATGTTCAAGGACTATTTTGTAACTTTTTTAAAAGTTGGGGTACTGATTTACAAATTTTTGAAAGTTTACCTTATCAATATTGGTGTCAAATCGAAGATCTCGTTAAATCGAGTATAATGGAGTCGAGAAAATTTGATTTTGATAATGTATGCTTCTTATATCTCGATAAAACGAATGTTATAGTTTAATATATTATTATATTTATAAAATAATATAATATATATACCTTTCCATCCTTTTCTAATATATATACCTTTCCGTCCTTTTCTGATTTTCCTTCACAATTCGTTTTTCGCATATTTCGGATTAGGAATTAAAGACATGAAGTAACGCGGTGTGATTTGTGAGTACTTTCTGGTTTCAATTACAATTGAAGAGAAGATGCGTGTAGGAGAAGTTTATTAAAAAGCAATTCGTTAATTGAGAAGTGTTTAATCCGGTTTTGATACAGATGATCATCGTTAGATGCAACTGTAGAGCATACTCCCTTCATATTACTCAGTTGGTTAGAAACTCGTGCTGGTAACGTGTTATAAAACTATAGAAATAACAGAGAGAGTTTAGAGAAAATGAATTCTAAGAAATGAATTTCATTAATAACTGAACCCCTATTTATAGGAAAACTTCGAATGGTATAATCGTAATTACATAATTTCATCACGAATATAATAGTCATTCACATAAATAAAATATAATACATTATTCCATCGGGTGCCTCATTCTTGGATTATTATATTCATAACAGTATTTATATTTTATTTTGAAAATTAATAAATACGGTGTTTATTTTTGAATACATTAACATACTGTTGCAATTCTTTTTTCTTAATCATAAATATCATAAAATAAAACCTCTAATTTATTGAATATAATCATATCATAATCTTAATATATAAGAGTTATATACAAGAGGATTAAATATGTGATGAAATTAATTAAAACATGAGATCTTTAATTAAAGCGTCGTTAATGTGGCCCATGAACATTGTGAATGTGACCGTCTTATCCGAACTGTCGATACGAGACATCTAAATAGATGTGCTAATATATAATGAGATTATACAGGATTTGGATCAATTTAATTTGACATTTCATAATAAATTTCATTATTTTCGTGAAATTTAAATTAAATCATAAAAATGATCATATGTGGATAGATCTTAACCTGAAGTGAATACAGATTCATGTTTGTTCCAATGTGCTTTCTAATTTGCTAGTTTAAGTTTGCAATTGAGCATTTACAACACTAGTATTTTAGATTTTCATTTGAAATAAATAATTGGGAATATAAATTCGTACGTAAACATGGAGTCCTACGGGAAGTAGAAAGATGATTCCCTCATTTATAAATTCTAGAACTGAGTGTTCGGCCCGACTAATTTATAATCATATTCTAAATCGAACCACTTACTAGCGAATTAATGGTAAATGATGATAAAATGTAATCGAAGAGGTAAATGGAAAATTACTTGCCTAATTACGAATTGTCTATGGATGATTAATCCATATACAACGATTATATCAATGGACTACTCAATTTCTTAGATTAAGATATTTTATAATTATAAGAAGAATGTAATTCCATATTTTTAGTAGAGTAATAATGGAATTAATAAGTTGGACAAATTAATTAAAGAGTTTAATTATTTATCCTAATTTATCAAAGCTTCTAATTATAGATGCATGGTCCCCAGTGAGACTTCCAAATTAATGAAGGACCTAAAATGCAATTTAAGAAATCCTAAAAGAGTATGAAAAATAATTTCCATGACTTTAAGGGCTTGGAAATAAATATAATTAAATATGAGATATTAGTTATAACTGATTATAATTATGAGATATCTATAAATATTAATAATATAAAAAAGATATTGGGAATGTCTAAAAGATATTATTTAACATGACAAATATGAGTTATAATAGGATTTGATTCTATCTTTTAGAGGTTGGATCATGAATAAGATTAGGGATATCCTACAATTATAAATAGCGATCACCAGGCAGTGCAAAATAGATTGCACAATTTGGTCCCCCTCCCATAGGGATGGCAAAACAACCCGAAAAACCCGAAAACCGTGGGTACCCGAACCGAACGGGTCGAAAAAACCCGAACCGACGGATCGGTGGGTCGGATATGGTTTTCGATAGTAAAACCCGAGACGGATATGGTTCGGATATGGATTTTAGCGTCATACCCGAACCCGAACCGAATACCCGAATATATATATTTTTCCTAAAAAAAAAAATAAAATTAATAAAATGAAAAATTAATTTTCAAGTGTTGTGTTAGTGTGCATTCTAAATTGTATCAATGAGACTTAAGTATTAACTATATTTGTGAATTGTGAACATGTTGGTTAAAGTTCTATTTACAAAAAAAAAAAAAAAAAAAAAATCGGGTAAACGGGTACCCATTCGGGTATAAAAGCCGACCCGAACGGATACCCGAACCGAACCGACCCGAATTACCCACGGTTCGGTTCGGGTATGGATTCGGGTTTGGCGTCGCGGTTCGGGTTCGGGTATGGCCGACCCGACCCGAACCCGACCCATTGCCATCGCTACCCTCCCAGGTAGTGATGGCAGAAAAATCCGATTCGACCCAAATTCGGTTGATATCTGATCCGAATTGAGCAATTTTTTGCCGATCCCAAGATCCGTGGATCGGCCGATCCGAAACAGATTTTGATTTGGATTTGGATCGGCCTGATCTGATCCGAATTGATTTTCTATTTTTATTATTTTTTATTTTTTTATAAAAACCTATACCAATATGGATCATATTTGAATTTTTTTCTTGATCTGATCTGATCTGATCCGATCCGAATCCAATCCGAGGAATTTGGATTTGGATTTGGATTTGGATTAGGCCGATCCGATCGAAACCCTATCCCTTGCCAACACTACTCCCAGGCAGATCATATAAATTCTTTACTCTCCCAATATTGAGTTTTCATGATCTTAATTTATAGTATAAGTTCCCACCCGAATCAGTGAGCCCACTCTTTGTTTTCATGAGTTGAAAATAACGTAGAGAAGTAATTAAGAATTTCAGTTTTGTGTTTTGAGTACCCACACACTGAGGTCGATTGGGAGGATAGTGTTGGAAAGTCATGGTTTCTACTAAATCGGATTACACACAAAGGAAGAAATACTACTAAAGGTTAGTTTGCAAAATTCCCTTTTAGATCTATTAGTTTATATACATTGTTGGTTTATATTCATATGGCCGATTCAAGATTTGTGAAAATTTTTATTAAATCGCTTCCGTTATTGCTTGATTTGATCCGACAATTGAAAATTTTTAAATGCTGGAATCGTTCTGGTAACACCAGCATTTGCAATAGCAATCGTACAAATGGCATGCTACATATTTTTAGCGTGTCCGGATTTTTTTGCCAAAATCCAAATGTGGTAGAATTTTCAAGTTAAAGTTTCCATTTTGCCCCCAATTTACCCTTTTTAATTGTATACTCTATATCACAGGTTCTAGGGTTTTTACAGACGAAATTTCAGTCAAAAATTCTGGCGACCACCATAGAATTGCATAATACAGATCTGGAACCAGATACGGATCTACTTGAGAACCGAGTTTAGTTTTGCGATCCTCTAATTACAAAATACAAATACAAGTTGCAAATAATTATTTCTACAACTTGCGAATGGTTTCCCCAATTATAGATCCAGCGAAGACATCGAATGGTCCCCAATTGATCTTTTCCATTATTTCCAGCATCGAAGAAGAAGATAGAGCTCTATCCCATCCGGTGATTGAATGGCCGGTGACATTCTCTACTACTAGGTTTGTGATGTTGTCGGTAATTGTTTTTTTACCATATCTTGCTATTGGTTTTGTGATGATGTAGGTAATAGATCTGAATGGAGAATTCTCCGTTGGTGCACGAAGAGGTTTGAACCCCAGGGATGATGAACTTCGTGCAAGCCAATAATCGCCGGAGATGGTTGGTCTGGATCTAGATTATTATAGATTTGGATTTGTAAATGATTTTAATTTCTGTGAATGGCCAAAGATCTAGATTTTGGTAGTGTTGGAGATGGTGATCGCCATTTATGGTTGTAGATTTTTTTTTCTCACTGAAACATCTCATCGATCTGTGTTGCAGATTTTTTTTTTCGAAAATTTTTCTTATAGCATGAAAACTTCATCCCGAAGTTGGAGAGGATGACTGGAGTCACAGCCGAAGTTGGACATGATGACCGGGAACAACGAGGTTCATAAACATGTTTTAAAGATTTTGGGAGGAAATTTAGTCTTACCATTTTAAAATAGCTGCCATATTTGACCTTTTGGAATGTAATGTGTTAGGACCATGCTACAACACCATAATAAATACCATAATGATTGACATAATGGATATGTGGCATGATCCTACAATTTCAACCACTCCATCACTTTTAGATGGACGGTTATTAAATATGCCAACAACCATTATGTCAACCATTATGATATTCATTATGGTAGTCTAGCATTTCCCAATGTGTTAATGTATATGTAAAAATAGATTTTTATGTGATATAAGAGAGAGAATGAGTGGAGTTGAATTGTAAAAATTTGTATAGTATAGATAGGTCCCAAGAAATATATGGATGTGAAATAAGAGAGAGAATGAGTGGGGTTGAAAAAAATATATAAAATATGTAAAACACATTCACTAACGGGGGCTCAATTAACATGTTTTGGATTCTATTTTTGTACCCTGCCATTGATGGACTTATCTCTTAAATTATTCAGTTAAATTCAAATTTTATTAATCACACATCTTGAATGTTTGCTATTTTTTATCCATAAATCAAGTGATCTTCATCGTGATTCAACTTAAATAATTAGCTTTTAATAAAATAAAAGTCTAGCTACCTTAAAAATAATAATAATAAAAAAAGTCTACCCACGACAAGTTAAATTGGATCGACAATGCTCAGAGTAGTATTGCATCGACAATGCTCAAAGTAGTATTGCATCTTTGGCTTGGCTTGAGAATATCACTAGTCTTACAAGTGGCATTAAGTGATATGGAATAAACTCATCATCCTATGGACTTGTTCTTTACACAACAGTTTTCCACTAATTTTTATTAATTTTTTTCTCTCATAATTTTCAATCACTCATACAACTATTTTATATTTTTTAATACATTTCCCCAATTTTCAATCATATATTTAATATGTCATTCGAGTAAATCTATAATCCAAGATAGTGTAAAGAGCAGGCCCATACATATACAACATAGACCAATGCTAGGAATTGTTTAAAATATATTCCCCATGTATCATACTTGTGTATTCCACATATCAATTAACACTAATTATTTATGCATAGCATATCAATTAAAATTAATTAATTGTGACATTTTATGAATAAATGACTGATGTTTCTTGATTGAAAATATCAATTATTCAGTATATTGAAAGTGACAACTTTTTTTTTAATCACAAATATGTGGAATTTTCTCTATGAGAAAGAAAATGGCCAATGTACTTGTGTTTTCAGTTTCTTCAAAAATGTCTCATTCCAAAAAAAAACACTATATTCTCGTTAATTTTGCAAAATAATTATTTCCTAAAAAGAAATTTTATCCCAAAAAATGGTATACTAAGAACATTTCTAATATTGGGTTCGAACAGTTAAATTAAAAAAAGAACATTTCTAATGTTAATGGTAAAATATAGTAGAAAAAAGGGAAAGAGAGAAATGGGGGTGGAAAAAGTTAAAGAATTTGGCATCTTCTTTAGGTTTTCCCACCCCACAAGTACTAAAATATGGATTTCTATTTGGTTTTGTAGGAAAGAGGGTTTGGATCTTTACCTCCAAAATTAGAAATACTCTAATAATTCTGAATAATGTTATTCATAAGGACATACTCCATTCATCCCATATATATACTCCACATTTTCTTTTTGGATTGTTTCACATATATACTCCCCATTCTATATTTAGTCTGATTTTTTATATTTATTTATAATTATACTCTATCTATATTATTGAAAATATAAATATATTTATGACTCATATATTTATTTAAATAAGAGTATTAAAAGAAATTTATTTATAAATTTTCTTTTCCAATATTATTCTTGATCTTTGGCCCTGTTCTATACATATTAAAATTTCACTAACTTTTTTATCTCTCATCATTTTCGACCACTCATATAATTACTTTATATTTTCTTCAATTTTCAATCATACATCTAATACGTACTTCGAGTAAATTTACTTTAATGTGGAGAGAATAAGGCATTTGTGTAAAAACAAAAATGTATTATATACGTGGGATGGACGGAGTATTTGATACTCCCATCGTCCCATAAATATAGGTTTGTTTTCCTTTTTGGGATATCCCAAATATATAATCTTATTTTTATACTAAAAAATATTTTTTTGTTTATTTATCAAAATAATATTATTTAATTTGCTTAATTATAATCATTATTTTTCAATATCATTCATTAAATAGGGGTAGATTAGCAAATTGGTTATAAAATTTACTTTTTCAATAATTTTTTTTTAATTTTTGTAAAAAAATTAACAAATTTATATATTACTTGGAACGG
The DNA here is from genome assembly GCA_018223645.1 of Jasminum sambac. Lineage (NCBI taxonomy): Eukaryota > Viridiplantae > Streptophyta > Magnoliopsida > Lamiales > Oleaceae > Jasminum > Jasminum sambac. The sequence goes on along the minus strand of CP073648.1, from coordinate 21,187,885 downwards.
AGGTAGTATGATGTACATTAAATAATACTATATAAAAAAAAACCTAAATTATTAATGGGTTATTTTCACATTACCTCCCCAAACTATCGGTTTTGTTACAATTCCAACCCCATTCTTTTTTTTCCACCTCCTACCCCCAAACTATGAGAAATTATCGCCACAGGACCCCATTAACGTTTTCCATCCATTTCTACCATTAAATCACCATATTTTGTCTTTTTGTGGTCCTTTTTTGTCTTGTAGTGAATGGGTAAAATTGTCGTAAATTATCACTGAAAGATTGGGGGCTTGTAGTGACACTAATACTTTGGGGTCCTATTGTGAAAATACTAATAATTTAATTTTAAATTAGTTAAATTAATTTTAATTTGATTTTTTCCAGCGTGTCGACTGCGCTTCTAATCCAAAATAATAATAATAATAAAGTAGTTCAAACGGGTCAAAAAATTTAGTGTGCGTTTGGTTCCAAATTTTAATTAAATTTTATATTTTATATGGATGCTTATTTCGTCCGTAATTAATTTTATTGAATTAGTTTCATACTGGTTAAATAGTTTTTATAATATATACCGTAAGTAATAAATATATATAAATTAATAAAATAGAATTGTTGTATCTAAATAAAATTTTATTAGGAATATATTACAGTAAAAAATATACCGAACACAAAGAATTAATTACAAAAAGTAAAATAAAAAATAAAATAAAAATAAAAAAATTAACCCCACCCTACCCCACCCCCAAAGACGCACCACCACCAGGAGGGTGGTGGTGGTGGTAATGGTGGTGAAACCACCACCAGCTGGTGGTGGTTTCACCACCACCACCACCAGATCTCGGATCTGGTGGAGCCACCAGATCCGAGATCCGTGAGCATGCTCTTGGTCGACCGATTCTTTGGTTGTGCAGTCGACCACCAAAGACTCTTTGGTGGTTTCGATTGGTTGAAGCCACCAGCTGCTCCCTAGATCTCGGATCTGGTGGTTCCACCAGATCCGAGATCTGGTGGTGGTGGCGGCAAAACCACCACCAGCTGGTGGTGGTTTCGCCACCATTACCACCACCACCAGGGTGGTGGTGGTGGGTCTTTGGGGGTGGGGGTGGGGTTAATTTTTTTTTTTATTTTTGAGTTTTTTGATTTTACTTTTTGTGATTAATTCTTTGTGTTCGGTATATTTTTTACAGTGATATATTTGCAATAAAATTTTATTTAGGTACAACAACTACATTTGTTATTAACTATTGCTTAAAATCAAAATATGCATGTATCTAATGCTAAAGAAAATTTTCGAAAGACCATAGCAAAGGTAGAGTTTTCGGGGTAAAGGTTTTTTGTTATTTTTTATTTTCTTTTTTATTTTACTTTTTGTGATTAATTCTTTATATTTGATAAATTTTTTACAGTGATATATTCCTAATAAAATTTTATTTAGGTACATCTAATACATTTATTAATTTATATATATTTATTGTTTAGGGTATATATTGTAAAATCTATTTAACCAATACGAAATTAATTTAATAAAATTAATTACAGACGAAATAAACATCCAGATAAAAAATAAAAGGTAAAATTTAATTAAAATTTAGGACCAACCGCACACCAAAATTTTTTGACCATTTGAGCTACTTCTTTATTATTATTTTGGACTAAAAGCGCAATCGACACACTGGAAAGCACAGTCGAATTAAAATTAATTTAAGTAATTTAGGATTCATTTAAAGTTAATTATTGGTATTTTCACAACAGCACCCCAAACTATCAATTTCACAGAACCCTCCAAACTTTTAATGATAATTTAAGACCATTGTACCCTTTTGATATAAGATAAAAAAGGACCACAAAAACAAAATGGGGTGATTTAACGGTAGAAATGGATGAAAAACGTTAATGAGGTCCTGTGGCGATAATTTCTCATAATTTGGGGGGGTAGGAGGTGGAAAAAAAAGAATGAGGTGGGAATTATAACAAAACCGATAGTTTGGGGGTAATGTGAAAATAACCCCATTATTAATTAACTGATTTACTGCTACTAGTGCTACCCGTGTGAGCACTATTTTATTACTAGTATATTATATGCTATAAATGCTCCGGTGGGCCACCCTTGCAGTGATAAAGACGGAACCGGACAGACTAGAACCGAATCGCATCAGCATTTGAGCCGATATAGCTATTTAAACGAGAAGTATTCTGTCCTTTAGCTATTTACGAGTGAAGCAAGCTGGTATAATCTACAATAGAGTAGAAGCGTTTTTGTGTTTGAATGGCGGAGTATGAATGTTGCCAAACGCAGTTTTTCATTCAAATTCTTGTTGTTGTATTGCTCGTACTTTTTGCCGGCTTGATGTCGGGGCTCACTTTGGGACTCATGTCTCTTAGCCTTGTCGATCTTGAAGTTCTTGCCAAATCAGGAACTCCCAGGGATAAAAAATATGCTGGTATGATTTTTCTCTACAATTATGTTTTTCCTGTTCGGTTAAATTGGGAGAAAAGGGGACAAAAAGTGCCAATTGTCAATTGATCTTGAGGCAGTTACTATTTCACCTCAATGCTCTGGTTTTTTGTTCTGTGTTATATTTGTTTATTGTTTTACTATTTACCGTTCAATGGAGTTTTTGTGAGGAATTTTACTGATTTTGAAAGGATATTAAGTGAGGACATCAAAATTATTTCTGTTTCGTAAATGGATGTGATCTGTTTACTGCTGGTGAGAATGTAAATAAATGGATGTTGGTAAATGAAGAAACACAATGAGCCTACTGGAACTTGCTGGCAGCAATAAGGCTATCACATATGATCATCATTGAGAGCTTTCATTGATTTATATTACTTTGAGTAAATTGATAATTAAAATTGAATTTGGGAGGTGGACTTGGAAATGGCAATGCTAGGGGCATGGTTAAGAAAGTTGTCGAACTGATGAATTGGCTCTCCATTATACGTGATACTTCTTTTGGATATAATTTAATAATTGTGAATACTACTTGAGCAGTTTATCTGTAAAATTCTAATTTTATTGCAGTGAAGATATTACCAGTGGTCAAGAATCAGCATTTACTGCTCTGCACACTGCTCATCTGCAATGCTGCCGCAATGGAGGTATACAAACTTGAGATTTTATTCTTAAACAGAGGCCTTAAATCATATCAGAGATGATATAATATTCTTCATTCTTTTACTTGCAGGCCCTTCCTATATTTCTTGATAGTCTAGTTACAGCTTGGGGTGCCATCCTCATATCCGTGACATTAATTCTACTGTTTGGTGAAGTAAGGAAAATATGTAGAGTAACTGGCATTTTTCATAACTACACATGAACATGCTGCTAATACTTTTTTCCATTTTTCTTTCTCGAATTTAATTTTGGAGAATTTTGATTGAGGGTGGATACCATAAACAAGAAACCTAGTTGGAAGTTAGCATTGAATCTTTTGAGGAATGTGAAGATTTTTGAAGAAATATGTGGCTGAGTAGTTGACCAGCTGTTTAGCTATTTTAAGCTATATGAGACAAGCACCCCTTGTGGTGATTTCAACTTAGTCTTTAGCTAAAAAATTACTTCGCTTAAACTCGAATTTCAACCATATGTTCAAACTATTAGTCACTATCGTCCACACATTTTATAGCTATCACTATTGTTCAAGGTTCAAAATAAAAATTTAACTTTGAAGCATCCCCCCTTGCACACCGTTAGTGATTGGATTTGATAAATCAATAAATTACCCTGCCTACTTCATTTTCCAGCAAGAATCAACTCATATCATTAAAGATGTCAAATTGGGAAAAACAGTTCAAAAAGGCAAGCAAGGTGGCTATGCGTATAGTTCGACTATCATAATTTCCGGCAAAAAAAAAAAAAAAGTTTCTGAAGAATATATATATATATATATATTTTTTTTTAAATTTTTTCCCACTCTTTATTTTAATCTTTTTTATTTATTAGTTATCTCTGAAATTCTACTGGAGTGTGTGAAGCCAAATGAAAATCTGTGTTTCCTGTGATGATTTGATAGTATCATGATGTTTTGGCTAGAGAGACTGTGTGGGTTTTGACCCAGTTGTTCTGATCTTTACAAATTGTAAAATTAATTGAAGAACTAATATACATCAACTGACTGCTGTGAATGCATTAACAGATCATACCACAGTCTGTCTGCACTAGATATGGACTTGCCATTGGTGCTACTGTGGCCCCAGTCGTTCGCATTTTAGTCTGGATCTGTTTTCCAGTTGCTTATCCGATAAGCAAGGTACACCTTCTAGTGTAAATATTGTGTTCCATGGTTCAACAGTTCAGAGATGTTACTGGGAGAATATTTGCCGGTTATTGACTTGCAGTATTCCTGTGATATACAGCTACTAGACCTACTGCTTGGTCACCGGCATAGAGCTCTGTTTCGTCGTGCTGAGTTGAAAACCCTAGTTAGTTTGCATGGCAATGAGGTATGGCTGAGATATAGCTTTTGACTTATGTAGAGGTTTTCTGAAGGTGTCTTTGTTCCTTATATCATGGAGCAATATGACAGTTGAAACTTTGTTCTCTGGGATTTTAATTTCTTTGCTGATTCTCTAATTTCTTTGCTTCTTTTAAACAGGCTGGTAAGGGTGGAGAACTGACTCATGATGAGACGACTATTATTGCCGGGGCACTTGAACTCTCTGAGAAAACAGCTAGTGATGCCATGACTCCTATTTCTGAAACTTTTGCCATTGACATAAATGCGAAGCTTGACAGGTATTTGGTATGCAAAATGCAACCAGCTTGAACTCAATTTTGAAATGTTTATGTAGTTTGATTTGGTATTGTACAGGTCCTTGATGAATCTAATTCTGGAAAAAGGACATAGCAGAGTACCAGTCTACTATGAGCAACCTACAAACATTATTGGACTTATTCTGGTACTTGAGTTCATTTCTTGGGAGCTACCTCCAGTGAATGATTTTTTTTTTGTTTCAATCATACATATTGCTTTATCTAATGCATGGGTGCATTTCTCAAGTAGACTACAGATCTCTTTTGCTGAGCAACTTCACTTATTTGGTCTATCTATTTTCACAATCCATTTTTCATCAAATTAAATTTTAACCATGTGTTCGGTAGGAATCATAAGTTTTTTTTATAATGTTCAACTACTTTTCAACCACTTCTCCCAAAAAATCAATTTCTACTTCTAAGAGCATCTCCAATGGGGGACGTCTTTCATAGATGTGTGTGTAAGAGAGAGAGAGAGAGAATGATTATTTTAATTAGAAAGAAAGAGGAGAGGGATAGAAAGACATTGAAAAATAATAATAAAATAGTAGTAGAAGATGTGAAGTTGGATGTGAGAATTTGGACATTATGGAATAAGAGAATGATTTTATTAATGCTTGATAATCATACATCTTTACAATAACCAGAATATATACAATTGCTGGTGAACAAGAAAAAGGAAAGAAAATCAGGAAAAAAAGGAAAGAAAAAACAGAATAAAATCCCTGCTAATCTGCCTAATTACTACAACATGATTTCAGGGATTTGTTATAATTATATACCAAAATATTTTGACTATTTCTACACTCCCTCTCAAGTTGAATCATAAATGTTAATCATATCCAACTTGCCAATGAAATTGTCAAAATTTTGTTGTGGAAGTCCTTTGGTGAAGATATCTGCTGTCTGTTCTTCTGTGGGCACGTAAGTTATGCAAACTTGTCCACTTTCAACTTTTTCCTTGATGAAGTGTCTATCCACTTCTACATGCTTGGTCCTATTGTGCTGAACTGGATTCAGAGAGATGCTAATGGCAGCTTTATTATCACAAAAGAACTTGATTGGATGGTCAAGTTCCCCATGCAACTCCTCTAAAAGTTTCCTCAACCAAAGTCCTTCACAAATCCCATGGGCTACTGCTCGAAATTCGGCTTCGGCACTACTTCGAGCCACCACATTCTGTTTCTTACTCCTCCAAGTTACTAAATTTCCCCACACAAATGTACAATATCCAGTTGTCGACTTCCGATCCTCTATTGATCCAGCCCAGTCTGCATCAGTGAACACTTCTATTCTGCGTCTTTCATCCTTTTTAAAAAAAAGTCCTCTGCCAGGAGAACCCTTAAGATATCTGAGAATTCTATGAACTGCTTCAAGATGAACTTCCTTAGGTGCATGCATATGTTGACTGACGACACTAACTGCGAATGCAATGTCGGGTCTAGTATGTGAAAGATATATCAATTTTCCGGCCAATCTTTGATAACTTTCTTTCTCGACTGATTTTTCACAATTCTCCATTTTCTTCCTGACTTCAATAGGAGTGTCACTCGGTTTACATCCAAGCATCCCCGTCTCAGTTAGAAGGTCGAGAACATACTTTCGTTGTGAAATGCTAATACCTTTTCTCGACCTAGCAACTTCCATGCCTAGGAAGTAGCGCATTTGGCCAAGGTCTTTTACCTCAAACTCGGTTGCTAGAACCTTTTTTAACCTTTCTATTTCATCGAGATTATCTCCAGTGAGTATTATGTCATCTACATACACAATCAGTATTGTCTTTAGACCATTGTCAGTTTGTCGAAAGAACATAGGGTGTGTTTGATTGCAAAGCCGGAAAATGGTTAGAAGGAAAACGTTTTCCGGGTAAATGAATTCCGGGAAAAGGTTTTCCAGGGAAATGGTAATTGTAGGTGTTTGATTGGGTTAATTTGAAAGTTGGAAAATGATGTTATTTTCCTTATTTTTGAGGTTTTTTTTAATAAAATTTGATCATTTTCCTTATCTTTATTGTTAAAATAAATTGTCTATTAAAAAAAAAGGAAAAAAAGTGCCAAATTTTTCCCGGAAAACAAAAACCACCTCCACCCCAAGGAAAACATTTTCCTCCAAAACAAGGAAAAGAACGAAAATCGAGAAAAAGCTGGAAAACGTTTTCCAGGAAAAAAAGTGCAATCAAACAGCCAAGGATGGAAAAAAAAGCCGGAAAATGAGTTTTCCTGGAAAAAATTGGTTGAATCAAACACACCCATAGTGTTATCTGATTGCCCTTGTTTGTATCCCTGACCCTTTATGACCTTTGCAAATCGCTCAAACCATGCTCGTGGTGATTGTTTTAGGCCATAAAGGGATTTCTTAAGTTTGCAAACCTTATTCTCTTCTCCCTTTCGACTGAATCCAGGAGGAATTTTCATAAACACTTCTTCTTCTAATCTGCCATTGAGGAATGCATTCTTTATATCAAGTTGCTGTAGTGGCCAATCTAAATTTGCTGCCAATGATAGGAGAACTCGAACGGTATTGAGCTTTGCCACTGGTGCAAATGTTTCAGTATAGTCAATGCCGTAAGTCTGAGCAAATCCTTTAGCAACGAGGCGAGCCTTGTATCGCTCAACTGATCCATCAGCTTTGTACTTTACAGCAAAAACCCATTTGCAACCGACAACTCTCTTTCCTTTAGGCAAATCTATCACATCCCATGTTCCATTCTTTTCCAAGGCCCACATTTCTTCCATTACAGCGGTTCTCCACTTATGATCACTCAATGCCTCATGAATATCTCTTGGAACTTCTGTTTCATCAAGGTTAGAAGTGAAAGTATGGAATGCATGTGAAAGTTTTTTATAGGATACAAATTTGGAAATAGGATGGAGAGTACATGATCGGGTTGGTTTTCTCAGTGCAATTGGTAAATCATCAACATTGGGTCGCTGAGAATTACCTTTGTCAGATGGAGACTCATGGTTTATTGGAGCTATCACCGGGTCAGACTCATTTGGTGCTTCAGATATGAGATCCCTGTGCTTTGGTTTCGGCCTCCGTGAGTATACACGTATCTCCTTGTTTCCTTCTTTCACAGTATCTCCCCCTGAGTTCAAGTTCTCTTCTATTACTGGCACATTAAGATGAGATGGTATGGTTGTAGGATTGGGGATAGTTGGGGTGATTGGATTGGTTTGTGGAAAGAAAAGATTATAATTAAACGTCCTATCCCAATCTTCACTCAAGTTCTTTCGCTGAATAGTGGATGTTTTAAAGTAAGGTTGTGTCTCAACGAATGTGACATCAAGGCTAACAAACATTTTTCGTGTGGAAGGATCATAGCATCTATAACCCTTTTGAGTAGGGGAATAACCAATGAAGACACATTTGACAGCTCTATGATCGAGTTTACCTCGGTTGTTTGGATGAATATGGACGAAAGTAGTACATCCAAATACTTTAAGGGAGAGATCGGAGAAAAGACGGGAGTTTGGAAAAGACTGTTTGAGTTTTTCGATAGGGGTGGAAAAGGAGAGAACCCGACTTGGCATGCGATTGATAAGATATGCTGAGGTTAATATAGCATCCCCCCAAAAGGATTTGGGCATATTCGTGGTGAACATCAAGGCTCGAGCAACCTCTAAGAGGTGTCTGTTTTTGCGTTCAGCCACCCCATTTTGTTGAGGAGTATAGGCACAAGTGCTTTGATGAATGATTCCATGACGCTCGAGATATTTGCCTAAGACGTTGTTGAAATACTCGGTGCCATTATCGGTCCTCAAAATTTGAATTTGTGTTTGGAATTGAGTTTGAATCAGTGTGTGGAAATTGATGAATATATTGTGAACATCTGATTTGTCTTTGAGGAGATAGACCCAACAAACACGAGTGTGATCATCAATGAATGTTACAAACCATTTTGTACTAGTACGATTTGGGATACGAGAGGGTCCCCATAGGTCACTGTGAATAATAGTAAATGGTTTAGAGGGTTTATATTGACTTCTCGAGAAAGAAGTACGGTGGTGTTTTGCTAATTCACAAAATTCACATCAGAATCAAATGTTTCTTTATTGGAAAAAATAGACGGAATAAATCGCTTTAGATATGGAAAGTTTGGATGTCCCATCCTAAAATGCCATAACATAATTTTGCCATCTTTAGGAATAGAAGCTGAGCTACAATTCACAACCTGATATTGTGTACTCACGTCGGCTTCCTCAAAGTAGTAGAGTCCCTCACATTCTTTAGCACTGCCAATCGTCTTCCCCGATGATAGGTCCTGAAAGACACAAGAGGATGGCAAGAAATTAGCAGAGCATTTGGAATGTTTTGTTAATTGGCTCACAGATAACAAATTACACGATAGTTTTGGGACGTGAAGAACAAATTCAAGAGTTATGAATTCAGACAGTCTAATATTTCCTTTTCCTGCAACAGGTGAGAGGGTACCATCGGCAATTTTAACTTTCATATTTCCACTACACGGTGAATATGATGAGAAGTGATGATGAGAGGCAGTCATATGATCAGAGGCCCCTGAATCGATAATCCAAGGGATTTTTATTTTCGATGTAGTTTTTAAGGCTGTTAAATAATTACCTCTGTGAGCAAGAGAGCCGGATGAAATGTATGAAGAAGACTGACCAGAATTTTTAAAATTCGCGAACATTGTATAGAGTTGCTCCATTTGTTCGGCATTGAATGCTCCTTGAGGAATAGGACTGTCTCCCTTTGGCATCTCAATAGAATTATCCACAGCAGCTTGATACCCATGATTCTTATTATTTTGTCTCTGTTTCCATTCTGCCGGTTTACCATGAAGTACCCAACATGTATCTTTTGTGTGGCCATTTTTTCGACAGTGATCACACCAAGGACGCCTCTTTTGTTGATTTGGGCCGATATTAGTTTGAGGCCCACGTGAGGTATAGGCTGCTCCACCTTGGCCGTTTGATTCATTGGACTTATTATTTTCACGGCCCATTAAAGCAGACCCATCAAGCCCACGCGACCCATTAAACTCACATGACCCGTCTCCTTTCATCATCACTTTCCTCCTCTGCTCTTCACGACGCACCTCTGCGAAAACTTCACGAGTAGATGGGAGAGGTCGTCGGCCAAGAATACGACCCCGTACGTCATCGAGTTCGTGGTTGAGGCCAGCGAGAAACTCAAAGACACGCTCTGATTCGAGTTTCTTTCGATACTGAGCACTGTCCTTAGGGCATTCCCATTCTTCTTCACTGCTGAGATCGAGCTCTTGCCATAACGCCACCATCTCCATGTAATAATCAGTAGCATCCCTCTCTCCTTGCTTCATCTGCCATAGTCTTGTTTTCAGTTCGAAGATCTGAGAGAAATCCTCTTTGTCAGAATAGGTCTGGTGAACAGCGTCCCAGACATCTTTGGCTCTGATACCATGTTGAAATTGAAGTGAAGTAAGGATATTGAGCCTAACTCCTCCTAGAAAACCGGTTCACTAGGGGAGGTTTACCTTCACCTTATGAATTGAATTGACACCAGTTGAATGCCCGATAGGGGAGGTTTACCTTCACCTTATGAATTGAATTGACACCAGTTGAATGCCCGATGTGGGATCTAACACGCCCCCTCACGCGCAGCGTGGACCATACCCAACGACTGTGGACAAATCGATATTGGGGGCACCCCACACCGAAATTGGGCCTGACTCTGATACCATATGGAATAAGAGAATGATTTTATTAATGCTTGATAATCATACATCTTTACAATAACCAGAATATATACAATTGCTGGTGAACAAGAAAAAGGAAAGAAAATCAGGAAAAAAAGGAAAGAAAAAACTGAATAAAATCCCTGCTAATCTGCCTAATTACTACAACATGATTTCAGGGATTTGTTATAATTATATACCAAAATATTTTGACTATTTCTACAGACATAACACTGGAAACGATGCAGAAAAAGTGGGTAAAAATTGAGAAAAATGAGTAAAAAGTGATTTAAAAAAATAAAAAATTGAATTGTGGGTCCCATTTAAAAAAATTGTCTCTCTCTCTCTCTCTCGTAAATTGCACATCTAACGCGGACACTCCCATTGGAGCTGTCCTAACTAATTTAGGCCAAACAAGCTCTTAATGATTGCTAATTTTAAGTTCTATTGTAACGCTATTTTCTATTAATATAAAGTTTGTTTGTTTAAATTTTTTTATTTTTATTTTTTATTTTTTATTTTTTATTTTTTTATTTATTTATTTTTTTAAGTTCTGTGCTGAACTTGAACATTTTTTTTTTTGGGTGTCTTGTCTTCCTAATTATAGTTTGTGCTTATACCATACCACGTCAAAAAAGTGTCTAGAATATATTATTGGTGATCTTGCTTGAACCAATCCTACTCTGGTTGAGGATGCCGATCCATCCTCATACTTATGCCACTGAGTTTTTCCCTTCAATAAATTCTGTTTTCACCATAGATTCAGATCAACATGCAAGATAGATGTCATTGTTTTGATTAATCAGTTTTATTTTTCTTTATGTATTTGTTACTATGTAGGCTAAGAACTTGTTAACCATCCATCCAGAAGATGAAGTCCCAGTGAAGAGTGTCACGATTCGTAAAATTCCAAGGTATCCTTGCCAGTCTATTTTTACTTTTGATTTCATCACAATACTCTCACACATTACAGTTTTCAGCTATTAGGCATTTCTACATGTACCTGTACTCGGGCACTTAGCATGTGTTTGTGTACAATTTTTTTTTTTACCTAAAAATCATATACTACTAAAAGTCAAAGTGAAACATTAATATCAACCACACATTTTACTCATCACTCATTATTATCCACACATCTCGTGGTTCCTACCACTATCTATTCCCAAAAGTTCATTTTTAGTCAATTTTCAGACAAAAAAAAGTGTACACGAACACATGCTTAGTCATGAATAGATTCTGAGACTTGAAACTGATTGTCTGTCCATGTACTTTTGATTTTGCTTGCTTTCTTTATCCTGATGAATTTTTGCAAATATTACATATGAGCTTTGCTGGTTTGTGGATATTCCTTTCAAACTCTTATGTGTTTCTGTGATTTACATCTTAGGGTTACTGAAACTTTGCCTTTATATGACATCTTGAATGAGTTCCAAAAGGGGCACAGCCACATGGCTGTTGTTGTAAGACAGTCTAATAACAAGGCAACAGAACTGCCAGCTAGCACAATACCCATAGACCGGTAAATTTTTTTGGCAAACTGATAGCTTTACGATATAATAGGTGCTTTGTGTTGCCAATGATTTCCTTGTGTGGGGCGTGTATTTGTAGATACGGTCAAGGATGTGAGAGTAGACATTGATGGTGAAAAGCCCATAGAGAAGAGTGTAAAGACCAAAAGACCACTGCAGAAATGGAAGAGTTTCCCAAATAATGGAAACAATTCCTTCAAGGGTACACCTAGGAGCAAGAAGTGGACCAAAAACATGTATGCAGACATTCTACAAATGGATGAAAATCCTCTGCCAACACTCCATGAAGAAGAAGCAGTGGGCATAATAACCATGGAAGATGTCATTGAAGAGCTTTTGCAGGTGAAGTCAATATCTCTTAGTAGTCATCTTAGGCCTTGTTCTTTGGAGTGTTTTGTTGATTTACATGAATTGCGTGTTGGACGTGTGGTTGAAAATTGAGAAAAATGTATTAAAAAATATAAAGTAATTAAATGGATGATTGAAAATGATGAGAGAGAAAAAGTTAATGGAAGTTAGTGGGAGTTAGCGGAAAAAGATAGTGGGGAGAACAATGCCTTAATGATCTAGTGTGTGTGTGTGTGTGACTAAATTTTTATATTTTCTTAAAAATGAACTTTTTAGGTTGAGTGATAGAAACCACTAGATGTGTACATAAAGAATGATTAGTAATTTGGGATGTGTTAACTATTGATGTTTTACGTTGATAATTTTTAGGTAGAAAATAGTCGAAATGAACACGAGCATATATCCGTCTCAACCGGCTGTCTATTTTTGAACTTTTTACTTTACAACCTTCCACTTCAAGAATGCTGTATATCTGATGCGAGTTTTTGCCTGTTGCAGGAGGAAATCTTTGACGAAACTGATCATCACATCGAAGATTCATGATATTGGTTCATTGATGTCCCATTGTATGTATGGTTAAATACTAGCAACTATGTATGTAAATGCCAGTAAATTAGGGTGTATTTGTACTACAGAAAGTTTTGATGTTGCCTATATGTAAACGCTTGTTGCTGGACAGGATACAGTATTAAGGTCGGCAAAATGCTGTCATTAGATGATTGCGAGGACATTGTTCATTAACTAAATTGGTCAATGAAAATATCACTCAAAGATCTTACCAAACCATTAGATTTTATACGACCTATATGTCCACAAGTTTCTGTCCAAAGAGCCGCAATTAAAGGTAACACCAGCTTCAAAATAAATAAGCTAGAATATAGCCATCTTCTTGGCTATGGATACACGTTAGTACAGAAGGGATTTCGAACATTTACAAGACCTATTTGCTAGTTTGTGCACTCAATGGGATTTAAAGACGTGTAAAAAACCAAAACAAAAACCACACTAAAAGCTTTTCCAGATTAAAATTACTAGAAAACTAGACAACTTTCTAGTTCAGTTCTATGCTCTCAAGACATCTGCTTTGCAAGTTGACTTATAATGCCCCGTCTGATTGCATCTACTACAGTGGACGGTATGCTTCTCGCGGTGAACATCCTCAACGCACATTCGCTTTTTCTCAGGTCGCCCAGGTGGCCGACGAACTTTAGGAGGTCGAACTATCCTTATTTCATCATCCATTGTGGTTTCACCTTCCTTCTTCCACTCAATCTTCTCAGGTATAGGATGTATCTCTTCTGCATATGCTTGACAATAACTAGCAAGAGTAAAACACCTTTCAGTGAAGGCATAAACATCATTTTTAGATGAGACGAGGGCTGCAATAGCATGTGAGCACGGTATACCATACAACTGCCAATCCCAACAAGAACAAGTACGTGTTCCTATGTTTACAATGTCTGATCGCTCTGTTGACAGAACCTCAAACTCTACTTCGTCTGATCTAAGGACTTGATACTTAGAAGCACTGTTCATTGCCTCAATCATATGCTTCTCAGCAGATGGAGCAAGCATGGTAAACCATGACTTACATTTCGCACGCCTTTCATCGAATACTATCATTAATTTACTGTGTATTTGCTCAATCACTTGGATTATGGGCAACTCACGTGCTTCAAGAATCCATTGGTTAAATTCGTCTATATTTGAAGTGAGATGACCATATCGTGACCCTTCAAAATATATCAGCGCCCAACGAGAAGATGGATATTGTTGAAGCCAGTTTGCTGCTTCTGAAGAAACTTCTCGGATTTCAGCCATGGTTTCTTTGAACCTGATAGCTGAAGTGGCATATGCAGCTTTCCAGAGAAGTTGGATGAGTCTTGGATTCTTGAACTCTTTACCAATACAATCACTCAAGTGCTTCATACAAACTGATTGAATAGAATTAGGGAATTTCCTTTTCACAGCATCGGTTATACTCTTTTGTCCATTCGATAAAAATGTTAGACGAGGCATCATCTCTGTATTCATTTCGAGTGCCATCTGCAACTCCGACAAGAACCAAATCCAACTGTCATCATTTTCAACATCAACAACGCCAAATGCAAGTGGAAATAGTCCACCATCAGGATCAACCGACGTGGCTGCAAGTAATGTTCCTAAGTACTTGCTTTTAAGCTGAATTCCACCAACACCAACTATTGGCAGGCATCCATTTAAAAATCCATATATAGAAGCATAAAAGGAAACAAAGAGACGTTGAAACTGATTATCTGTATGAGCGGTAAACACCTCAGCAATGCTTCCAGGGTTAGTCTTTTTAATCTGCTCACAATATGCAGGGAGGAGGCAGTATCCTTCTTCAGACGAGCCATATATGGCTTGAAGGCCACGCTCTTTGGCTCGCCATGCCTGCTTGTATGGTATAGTGATCCCATATTGTTTATATATGTCATGTAAAATATCTTTTGGCTTGTAGTTTACGTTATCACGTAATCGTTCTTCTATAAAATTCACAATCCAGTCCACAGAAGCTTGATGGTGCCCATTATGAGCATTTCTCCCACAGGTATGTGTTCCTTCGAGGCTCCTTACAGTGAAAGTTGGGGCATTAGGAAGCTTCACAGCTCGTATGCGCCATGGACAACCTTCTGCGGCACATTTTGCAATATAACGGATTAGATCACTTTTCACAATCCGAAGCTCAAAGTGTTGTGCAATAGCAGCTTCTTTAATTGCATTGCGGAATGCCTTTACATCAGGAAACTCCTGCCCCACAGTAAAACTATGCTCCTCCATCCCAGAGAACAATAATTAATGCAACCATGAAAACCTCATCTTACAGATTCAAGCTGCTACACAATTAGCTTCTCCAAAGTACATGTACCCCAATCCTCAACTTATGAACTTCAATCATCAACAACAATTGACAGTACAAACTCTACAGTGAAATAAGAAAGTGGGAATACTTGTCACTCTGTTTGCAGAACCGACAGATGAAGTATTGTTTCTTCACAGTAATTAACATTGTCATGTCATTAACGCAATCAAAAAACTTAACTTACTGATTCAAGATGCTACACAATATGGTTCTTCAAAACACTTGTGACTCAATGACTGAGTTCTGGAGTTCATCATCAAGAAGAACTGATGGTTGATATCCTAATTGAATTAACACAAACAGAACTATCAGAAAATGCACAGAATCATCAATAGAACAGCTGTAGCTTCTTTGTGACAATAGGGTGATTGAGTATAAATCTTCATGTGAATAACTATGTACGAAATAACAATAAGATGCTACTTATACATCTCCCTGCGAAGATGGTCAAGTGGCTACCAAAGAGATTAACAAGCTCTATAGTTCATATTTCATCAACACTCATTTCTGGTAGGAGACATCTTCAACCACTCATTTCTATAAGATGCACATTCTCCCAAAAAGTTCAGCTCTCACCTTCAAAATTCTACACCAAACAAGCACTTGTATCAAGGAGAAGACAATTACCACTGGGATACAATGAACTACATCAAATATACATCTTGAAACAGCGAGATTTCCAAAGAAATAGAATTTTGTCATCTAAAAACCAATATACCAAAATTTTCTTAAAATGTGACTCGTTTTGACAGTCTAACTGGTGCAAGTGTCAAATTTGTAAACCGCCCAGAGGAGAAGAAAAACAACCGGGGAGGGATATTGCACTGATTACGCTTGAGACGAGGATTAAACGACAACCCAGAGATAAATATTCCTAGGAAAATGAAGTCGTTGTTGCGACAGGAAGATCGATGACCATCAAGGAACAAGAGCTCTCGAAAATAAATGAATATATTAAACAATAAATCAGACAGTACCTACCTTCGAAGTTCGGCGATGGAGAGAAAAATCGAATGGAAATCACCACAACGCTTGATGGATATACTGGTGCCATGGCCCATCGGTGACTGATGAATATGCGCTCCTTTCCGCTCTCATTCACACTGAACTGGGTTGCAGTCGGATGAGCAAAGCATTTAAGACCGATTTAAGACCGGACTCCAAATGGGATTGCAATCCAATTTACGGATTGTAATCCAATTTCCAGATGAGTCCCAAGCAACTAACCCTAATCTCAATATATATGTGTTCCTCACCACATTACATTGATTTGATTGATTATATATTTTTAAATATTATTTCTATATTTTTTTAATACAATTTGACAAATATAAAAAATTATTAAATTAAATTACGGCAATGCAAAATAGTGAACGGTTGAAAGTAACAAAATAAATCTTGTTATAAAAGATGTAAACAATAGAGACTTTAGAACGAATTCCAAATAATTTACCGTGAATGAATTTCATTAATAATCGAGCGCATTTATGCGAAAATTTAATTAAGACAATCGTAATTACATAATTTCATCAAGGGTATAATAGTCATTCACATATAATAATTACATCTTTTACCAAATTATTCCTCCACCAAATTATTCTTCATAATTCATAACCACCACATTATTCTCAATTATTCATAACACCTAATAATTATTCTTCAATTATTATTCATAACACTCCCTCAACGACTATTAATACAAATGTTCCTGACTGCTTTGGAGAAAAACCCACTTGGGAAAAAACTTCAAACCGATTGCAGGATAGCTTGAGCGTGGTATATGCTTCATCAAAACATCGCTTCCCGATGTCTCCCGGCAGATACGAAGATTCACGTACGCTCGTTAAAACCTTGTCAAAGAAAACCTGGAAAAAACTTGATCAAGGAAAAAGAGTATACCGGGCCCGTTGATTTCATATCTTGAGAACTCGATATCTTTACTTCGTGAAATGATTTGATATCATCATCGCTTGATCTAAAGCATTAGCTCCATTATAACTTGATCCAATAGATACACCGTGATCAATTTCTCATCGTTTCTCAATATACCTTAATATGCCTCAAAAACCTTATGTAGGAAAACCCATTAGGAAAAACCCTAATGAAGGAAAAAGAGGTACGATTCATGTGAATACACCTTTAAAGTTGCCTTCATTAAAAACCTTTGCTAAAAAACCTAATTGGGATAAAACCTCGCCAAGGGAAAAGAGTGCAACGCTGTGATTTTATACAAGTATCTGCAGTAAGCATTTCAAAATCTTTCATACATTTGTATGAGTATCATATACATTGGTTTTATACTCTTCGCTCATTTAGAGTGCATCAATTTTCTTACACAACTACAAAACATTCACCATGAACACATGTCTCCAAACACACAATTTAAAGCATATAAATTCATAGTAAAACATGTAAACATATAAGTAAACCTTCATAACTAGCTAACACTTAAAATATATCATTTAACATTTAATACTCACTTAATAGGTTATTTCATTCCCGGGCTTAGCTCACCCTTTAGGGTACTCATAAACACTAGTTTAGCTCATCCGATCCTTAAATTTCTTTTTGGTACTACACACACGATTTGCATTTAACTTTCATGACTGTAGCATGCAATATAATGACCACCATGCTTATCTTTAAACTTGAGCAATAGTCATCATCCATCTCATCATCTCATAAGTTAAGATTTCTACATTCACCATTCTATCATCTTCAATATATCTCAATATTTTCATTATCATTGATCATATGTAGCGCCACATTTTCATATCGTGTCGACACTTTTCAATTTCATTTCTTTCCCCATATCGACATAACTTATCGAGATATCTCTTTATCAATCCTCTTTAGGATTACACAATATAGTTATGTCTATATATTCTTCAAGAGTATATGCCTCCGTTATTAAGACCATCTTTTATAATTTGCTTTGATATATATGTTTGGGGAAATATCAACGCTTCTAGCGTCATAACTTATCAAAGCATCGTAGCTGATACATGTGATTGTTCATAGCCTTTCATGCATCTTTGAACTTCAAGTTAGTATTTCAATTTAGAGGATATAACATGATGCATTTCACATATTATTTTCAACCTTTAATACTCCCCTCGCCGAGAAAATTTAGAACACCAAACTCATATAGTTGGTATGATTTTAATCATATATGTTCTCATCATTCAAATTTTTAATATGGGAATTTAGACCGCTTGCATTCTATTATCGATATCGGCAATTTATTTGAGGACTTTAAATAATTTGCCATATAATATCCCACTTGTATGCATACCAAATCCTTCAGAAGATTTATTCAAATCATTGGGATATATATATATTTACTAGGCTTTTATCATTAAATCTGAAAATCATGCTCATACTGTGAGCAAATATTTCAAATTTCAAATTACTAATCATATACACATGTGACTATCTAGTGATCCATATCATAATATCTAGTAGTCCACATGGAGGATGAGGGCCCATACTTCTCATCCTTTATTCCGATATATTTGGGATTTATTCCCAATATTGGCTAGTAATGATTTATCATTTATCGGAACAATCATTGAAGAATTCTTTTAATTTTTCACTTGAAATATTGATTTCAATAATTATTTAAACCGATGGTCAATCGCTTTGCAAACGAAAATTATTGAACTTCTAGTTCAAGAAATTCTTATATCGATTTCACTAGTATCTCAGAGATAGTGCTCAATATGATTTATCATAGAAATCATTCACCGACATATTCCATCATCTTTGGTGACATTATTGTCTACTACTGCTCAAACACAGTTACACTCATACGCATCACATCCGGCTATTATTTAATTCGAAATCGTAGTTTTACGCCATATTATTTATTTAAAATCTGAGTCTTATTTCATACGCGCATTATTATTCTATAAATAAATCATCAAAATTATTGCAAAATTCATCCTAACAAGGATCTATACATTATAATGGATCATATGCTCTCAAATCTTCGAAAATACTATCCATCACTACCGATCAAAATCCTAAGAAGGATTTATCGATGTAGGCCGGAAAGATTAAGAATGCTAATGAATAGGGTATCCCCACAAGATATCCGATGCTTGATTGAAGCAAAGGTTCGATTATCCGTGAGGTTTCACCTTTGTAAATACATGCCCTGGGTATGGGTAAAGTAGTTTTTCAAAGAAACGAGAGAGCAAAAGATTAGGAGGATGCTACAAGTGTGCTCTGTGGACATGTGACACTGATGTAAATCGTGGGGTACTTGTCCAAATCGAGAAGATAAAATAGCATTCATTAAGGATGGATTGAGTAAAGGAGCCTTTGGATGATATTCAACAGCTCTTGAGACACATCCTAGTGGACACGCATACAGAGCTAATGGCCTTATGGGCCAAATTCAAAGATCAACAAACGCTTACAGTCTTGAAAAACTTACTTTAGAAGATCCTCGCTTTGTAAATTTAGTAGAAAATTTTAACATAATGATTTTCCCATATTTATGTAAGAAAGCTCTGTAATAACAAAGATCAATATATTTCTTGTAATTGTAAATATTGTTTTTCGATTTTAAGATATATATATATATATGTATATATATATTATTTTTCAATCGTAACCATGATATATGTCATTTTCACTTAAAAAATTTTCTCAGATTTTTTTCTCTTTCATATTTGTCAAAAAGTAAATAGTGCACTCATTATTGGTTTGAAAATTTTTCTTTAAATAGAGGGGATTCATATATCTCTCATGTTCATACATTAAAAGTATAGTGCAAAAAGAGATATAGGAGTAGAGATGGATATGGAGATTTTAGAATCATCTCATACAAGTCAGCCTTACCTCGCCATATTAAAAACCGTATGTATTCTTGGTGGATCTAAAGCAGGCCATATCCAATATGTGGATATGGCAAACCGATTTGTAAAAGAGCAGGAGACAAGAAATCAATATACTATACGGAGGAACCAACAATAAACTTTTAGCTAGACTTATAATGGCCGCACAATCATGGGGAATAAGAGTTTGGCGTAATACCTTTCCATCTAGTTGGATCTAATACTCGACTGGAGCCGCTTTCTACCATGGAGTCCAGAGGTTGGGGCTACAAGCAATCCATCCACAATCGCATGATGTATATGATGAATAATAGTGATGCTTTCATTGTCCTTCCAGTAGCTACAACACATCGGAGGAAATATTCAATATAGCCTCGTTGCACAATGGAATTTTCATGTCAAACCAATAGGTTTGTTGAATATTAATAATTCTTTGATGGCTTACTGGCTGCTTTAGATCGTGTAAATAATAAGTTTATCTCTCATTCAAATTGAAAATACTTATTTCGCTAGCATCTTGTTGATGAACTACTCATCAAATTTCATGCATATGTTCAAGAATCAGGAAGCCTGTGTCCGTCGGTCACGGACCAGCGGTGTCGCTAAAAGAAATTGATCCTTTAAATATTTCATTATGAATTCTAATGTTGATGGTGGCGAGTTACTGGAGTATTTATACTCTCGAGACGCATCCTCATTTATGGATTCAGTATGTATATTCTTTTTGCATTTTTATATTTTCGAGTGTTTAATGCCATCTTTTGATATTCTCAATATGTTCCACTTCTGTTTGTACTTCTTCCTGAGTAATAATAATAATATCATATTGGCTTTATTCAAATACAGCATATCTAGTGATTTTGCTTCTTCAAGAGCATTTTATTCTCATATTAATACAATCTCATATCATCGATGAGATTACTTCATATAAGCTTTCCATGCGATATATTTTCTTTGATTTATCAACATAGGATCTATTCAAAGATTTTACTTTCGTCTATTTATCCAATGGTAACTTCAAGTACCACTTACTCAATTTTCTCCATTAATATTCAGTATATATGGGGAAGTAATTTTATTCTCATCGTCTACTACTTCGAGAGTATGATTAGAATATTTGATCAACTACTTCTTCTGGAGTAAGATTCGTTATAACCAATCGTGTAGTATAACTCACCATATTGAAAATATGCACACCAATCGTGTGGTATTACCCACCACATTGGAAATATACTCAAACTATAAAGTGTGATCGGCGTTTATACACACGCACAAATTGAACCGCAAGTGCACGGGCCGTAATCAAGTAATAAAGTGGGACTCGGTTAAGAGTCCGGATATCGATCCCACGAGGAATGGTGTTTATAGTTAAGTTACTTGTTTTAGCGCAAAAACACAAATAAAGAAAGGAAGAACAACTAACCTAATCTATACTACGAATGCAATAAAGGAAAGCAAGTAAAATGGTCATGATAGGGAATGAAACTTGGGCCAAGAGATAGTTGGGAATCATGAGTTCATTCAACCGTAGCTCAATCAAATCATCGTCTAACCAATACAATGCTCGCTCTTCTATGTTAGACCCGACCTCCTCATATAGGTAGCTCCGCCTCGCATGTCAAACTACCCTAATCAATTGATTCAACCTACTACATCTCTCGTTTGATTGAAGATCAATCAATTGCATTAGGTTTCGTGGAGAGTAAGCTCAAAGTGGTCACCTAGGGTTAGAGGTATATTTCTATCCTCTACAAGAACCTAGTAGCGTTGTTTCCACGGTCCAAAATGTTCTCTTCTCTCAAGAATAACACAAATTGCAAATACATAAATTCTTGATCAACTCAATCATGGAAATAGCCCAAAAACAACCACACAAGAGATAAGGCAAACAACTTCAAAACAATAAACATTTCATTGAGTAAAACTAGGTTAAATTCATCAATCATCCCAACTTATACAATATTTAGTTCATATGAAGGAATAATCAATACAATACAAGTAAAAGAAATAAAGAAACAAGATTTGTGGATTAGAATCCCCCTTTTTGGTTGATTCCTCCATCTTGATGTCTTCACCTCTTCCACCATCTCCTCTTCTTGATTCCTTCATCATCTACTCCAAGTAATCACCCCCAAATCACACCCCTAACTACAACTAACCTAAAAGAAAGGAGGGAGAAGAGAAGAAAGGGAGAAGAAAAGAAACAAGGAAACCTAAGCTAAAACCTAAACTAAAGAGTGAAGATATATGATGATATCAATTGGGGATGAAAAAGGGTGTATAAATGCCCCAAATTCATGTACAAATGATCCCCAAAAGGTCCCCAAGTCGAGAGAAAAGAAGGGAGAAAATCGGCCAAAACAGGGGAAATCCGAAATTGCTGGTTCTGGTGTTTTTACGGCCGTATTTTCCACTTTTACGGCCGTATTTTCCCCTTTTACGGCCGTACATTTACTTGTACGGCCGTAATTAGCTCTCTGCATGGAATTGGCCAGTTTTCTGAGAAATTACGGCCGTAAAATTATAGGTTACGGCCGTAACAATATGAATTACGGCCGTACAAATACGAGTTACGGCCGTACACATTTTCTGCACGCGCAGGCTTCAGTATTTTGGCCATAACTCTTGATCCCGATATCCGATTGAGCCGATTCAAGTTGCGTTGGAGACTAGACTCGATGATCTACAACTCTCTAGTTGATCATGTTTTCCAAATCAACTCGCATCTATATCAAAAATGCTCATCTTCCTCGGATTTCTTCTCACTTTTCGTCATTGATCTTCGTTTGGCCATATCTTTTGATCTGGAACTCGGAATTGTGATCTGTAAAAAGCGTTGGACTCCATATTCCGTGTTCTTCCATGTGAGCTCAAGACTCTCGGCCGAGAAGATCTTCACATATTTGCACCCGAAGCCCTCCAACTTTGGAATAGTTGCATTTTAGTCCCCGACTTCGGATTTTTCGACACTTTTAGTCAATTTTTCCTTCTTTAGGCCTCGTTTCCTCCACAATGAGGAATAGTACCTATAAACACAATAAATACACATATATAAGTAGATATCCGGCCCAAATGAATGTAAAAAGATATAAATAAGTGTGCAAAATACACACTTATCACACCCCCACACTTGAATTCTTGCTAGTCCCGAGCAAGACTATCCACAACATACACGCATAACGAGACAAAAAGGAATTAGAAAGCAAAGAAAACAAAAATAAGAAAGCAAAGGAAAAAGAAAATAAAACAAAAGGAACAAGAAAACAAATTCTCAAGTAAAAGTTTAAGTTAACTCACAATTTACACTACACAAAAATATTTTAACTCATCCACTTTATGTAGGTGTGTCAAATCATCAATTGGATTCAAAAAGTGTATGGTTGGCAACCCAACCCACTGTGGTCAAATATATACGTTCTCTCTCGTGATCACACCTTGCTCATTTTCTCTCGAATCCACCCGGTGATCATTTAAGGGTTGCTCATATCACTCATTTCTTTTTCGACTCAAATGTGGGTAAATTGCACCGGCAAAATCAATAGTTTAGTAACGAGATGATTCTCCCTAGTTTTGAATGCTCCAAATGACAAGCTTCTACTAGGCAATTCAAACCAACTAGCTATCTAAATCCATGATCCTCACAACCTCTCACACATTTTTTTCTTTTTGTTTCTTTTTTTTTTATTGCTTCTCCAATGCAAATAGAAAACACCCCCAACAATAATGCTTTCTTACCAACCCATGTAACGAGTTTAGCTCAGACTTTGAGCTCGTCCACTCAGGCACCGTATAGAATAATTCTCAAGAACTTAATAACTCGAGTTGATAAGGCAAGAGAATGGTGGCGCAAAAACTTGCAAGTGAAAAAAGCCAAAACTTTTTCTTTCTTTTTTTTTTTCTTTTTTTTCCTTTTTATAACTCTCTTTATTCCACATGGATAGATTTCAGCAAATGGTCATTACTTAGTTTCTACTGGCAACCAAAGACACTCCACACAAGAAATATGCACGGAATCATCACTTTACCAAACAAATCCTCCACCGCTCATCTCAACCCCTCACTAAGGTAGAAGTGATTCAAAATGGTTGGCAATGGGAAGTATTTAAGCTCTACACTCAACCAAACCAACAACTTCTAAATCCAATCAGCAATGAGTCACAACCTCCAAATGGATAAGCAATTTTAAATGAGCACAGTAGCATACTTTGTGAGTTAAAATCAATTTAAACTTTAGAAAAACTCACAAATACACAACAAACACACAAAGAACTCACAAACACACAAACATATAAACATAAACACAAACACCTAACAACAAACTAAACACTAACTACAACAAACACAAAGAATAACAATAAACAAACACACAACACCAAACTAACTAGCACACAAACAAAAACAAACTAACTAACTAAACAAACACACACTAACACAAGCTAACATAAACAAGCACACAAGCAACAACAAACACAACAAACACCAACATACAAACATACATAGACATATACTCCCAAATGTAGAAGAACAAAGTAAAGGGATAACGGAACTTCCCGGTTAAGCTCTTGACTTTTAGTGTCCATTTTATAGCGCAAAGGACCAATGAAGTCACCCCACACACTTGTGACAATGCCTCTCTTGGATTGATAGCTTCGCCAAATCACAAAGGCAATGCGTCAACGACTCTTGGGCCAAGGAGTGTCCTACGAGATCACAAGACAAGAGTGACATGAGAAATAAATTTCCCAAGTGCAACAACAATGTCAAACTACTCAACTCCACACTAGTTGTTCCATACTCCTTAACAACAAAGCTCAAAGAAGATTTAAATATTAAGCATCAAATGAGAAGTAGGAATTGAAACAACTTTCAATGGAAATTCAAAGAGAAATGGTGGGATGAGTAATTTTCAACCACAATAACAACTTCACTAAACTCAACTCTGAAATTAATTGTTCTAAACTCCACAATTGTAAAACTCAATGAAGATATGAAAAGTTTAAGCATCAAGAATGATTTTGGAGTTAAAAACAATTTCTTCCATAAAACTTAATGAGATGAGATTTTGTAAAGTGTTGAGGAATGGGGCACTAAAGATAACTAGGCACAAACGCACCCTACTTGGAATGAAAAGTAAATAAGTTGGGAGAGAATGCATAAGTGGCTCAATTAAGGCTCACAATACGAGTGTGGCTCTCATGCATTCCAAAATGATAACATAAGCCAACTATAGAAAGCAATAAAAAGCACAAAACAAATGTAAGTAAAGGGAAAGAAATTGCTTGTTTAATGTCATTAGCTTGACACAAAAGAATGTAGCATGGATTGCTTGTCAATCCACAAAAATGTGGCTTTGGAGTTCTTCCCACATTGGCTAAGTGGGGCGTCTCTTCGTGGTGTGCTCACAACACACCAAAGCCATATTCCCTTATCAAAGTCTCTCGACTTCATCACATCCGGCTCGAACTTGACATTGTATATCTCAATTTCTTTCCTCGCCAATGATGAAATCCATGGGAGTTACTTCAACAAGCCCCAAGCTTTTCACCTCTTCATCCACATCAAACTCTTTCAACTTCTTGTTCTTTGCGGGGTATGATTTCTCAAGAGATTTCACCTGCTCCAATTCATTAGAGAAGAGTGAATGATGTCTTTGAAGGAATGATTCAAACTCGCCTCCACCTCCACCTTATCTACCTCATCAAGCGCCTTTTCACACATTCCCAGCTGACTCCTCCAAACGAGCTTAGTTAGTTGGCCAACTTGGTTTACCAATTTCTCCATAGAGGCACCAATGCGCATTTGATACCTCAATTGTTGATCGGCCAATCTAGCAATAGCCTCTTCCCAACCCGGCTTTGTCTCTTGCGGCTCTTGACATTGAGTGTTTTGTATAGGAGCCACTTGTTCGGGTGGGTGCAATAATGAGTCAAAACGGATCAATGGCCGCGTGAAGCTTGGATGATTGGCATCACAAATCTCACAATTGGAGGAAGGAAGATGTTGCTCCCATTGTAATTGACAAATGAATAATTGGCCGGCCGGTTGAGTGGTTTGATCCGGATATGTATATGTATATTCCATTGGGCAATAACTTCCAAATAGTATGTCTCCCTCATCATCTTCAAGACTATGCAAAAATGGAGAACCACACCGCCATTTGGAGCAAAGAAATGAGGGAAGAAATAAACTATACAGAAATGGAAAATAAAACTAGAACAAAGCAAACTCAACACAAACAAACCATTCCCCGGCAACGGCGCCAAAAACTTGATCGGCGTTTATCTACCCAACTTTAGCGCCAACAATTAATATTCTTTGGTCCCCGGCAGCGGCGCCAAAAACTTGATCGGCGTTTATACACACGCACAAATTGAACCGCAAGTGCACGGGCCGTAATCAAGTAATAAAGTGGGACTCGGTTAAGAGTCCGGATATCGATCCCACGAGGAATGGTGTTTATAGTTAAGTTACTTGTTTTAGCGCAAAAACACAAATAAAGAAAGGAAGAACAACTAACCTAATCTATACTACGAATGCAATAAAGGAAAGCAAGTAAAATGGTCATGATAGGGAATGAAACTTGGGCCAAGAGATAGTTGGGAATCATGAGTTCATTCAACCGTAGCCTCAATCAAATCATCGCCTAACCAATACAATGCTCGCTCTTCTATGTTAGACCCGACCTCCTCATATAGGTAGCTCCGCCTTCAGCATGTCAAACTACCCTAATCAATTGATTCAACCTACTACATCTCTGTGTTGATTGAAGATCAATCAATTGCATTAGGTTTACGTGAGAGTAGCTCAAAGGGTCACCTAGGTTAGAGGTATATTTCTATCTCTACAAGAACCGAGGGCGGTTGTTTCCACGGTCCAAAATGTGCCCCTTCTCTCAAGAATAACACAAATTGCAAATACATAAATTCGGTGATCAACCAATCATGGAAATAGCCCAAACAACCACACAAGAGATAAGGCAAACAACTTCAAAACAATAAACATTTCATTGAGTAAAACTAGGTTAAATTCATCAATCATCCCAACTTATACAATATTTAGTTCATATGAAGGAATAATCAATACAATACAAGTAAAAGAAATAAAGAAACAAGATTTGTGGATTAGAATCCCCTTTTGGTTGATTCCTCCATCTTGATGTCTTCACCTCTTCCACCATCTCCCTCTTCTTGATTCCTTCATCATCTACTCCAAGTAATCACCCCAAATCACACCCCTAACTACAACTAACCTAAAAGAAAGGAGGGAGAAGAGAAGAAAGGGAGAAGAAAAGAAACAAGGAAACCTAAGCTAAAACCTAAACTAAAGAGTGAAGATATATGATGATATCAATTGGGGATGAAAAAGGGTGTATAAATGCCCCAAATTCATGTACAAATGATCCCCAAAAAGGTCCCAAGTCGAGAAAAGAAGGAGAAAATCGCCAAACAGGGAAATCCAAATTGCTGGTTCCTGTTTTTCTGGTCAGTATTTTCCCTTTTACGGCCGAGTATTTTCACGCCGTACATTTACTTATGCACGGCCGTAATTAGCTCTCTGCATGGAATTGGCCAGTTTTCTGAGAAATTACGGCCGTAAAATTATAGGTTACGGCCGTAACAATATGAATTACGGCCGTACAAATACGAGTTACGGCCGTACACATTTTCTGCACGCGCAGGCTTCAGTATTTTGGCCATAACTCTTGATCCCGATATCCGATTGAGCCGATTCAAGTTGCGTTGGAGACTAGACTCGATGATCTACAACTCTCTAGTTGATCATGTTTTCCAAATCAACTCGCATCTATATCAAAAATGCTCATCTTCCTCGGATTTCTTCTCACTTTTCGCTATTGATCGCTTGGCCATATCTTTTGATCCTAACTTGAATTGTGATCTGTAAAAAGCGTTGGACTCCATATTCCGTGGTTCTTCCATGTGAGCTCAAGACTCTCGCCGAGAAGATCTTCACATATTTGCACCAAGCCCTCCAACTTTGGAATAGTTGCATTTTAGTCCCCGACTTCGGATTTTTCGACACTTTTAGTCAATTTTTCCTTCTTTAGGCCTCGTTTCCTCCACAATGAGGAATAGTACCTATAAACACAATAAATACACATATATAAGTAGATATCCGCTCCAAATGAATGTAAAAAGATATAAATAAGTGTGCAAAATACACACTTATCAAAGTGCATAAATTTAAATTTGCAGAAATTAAATTTCCTCCAATAGGTGGTCGAACCTACCTTATGGGAATTATTGCAATAAATATAAATTTACGGAATTTAAATAGCAAGAATTAAATTGCATAATGTTTAACTACTTCTTCAGGAGTAGGATCTGCTTAGTAGAAGTATTACCCATCACTTAGCATATAAAGTGCAGAGTAAATATATAAAACCTTCCGCTTAGTGACTGCTGAACCCATCATCAAGTAGGAGGTATTGCAATAATTAAATTATAAATAAAGTCTGAAATTAAATATTGATCGCTTCTACGTGGAGCAAATTTGTTCTTCTGAACAAATACTCATTACTTCTACAAGAGCATTTATCCTTTTTAGAATAAGTATATTATGTAATTAAACTCTTCGGGAGTTAAAATAATATTCGATCTTTTTAACTCAAATGGACTTCAAGCCATTTTGTATAATCAATGGATTTAGAATTTCTTCATGAATATTCTATCCATTTTTCCTTGTCGTCAAAAATTAGGTCGGTTTTACCCTAAGGGTAAAATTGTCAATTCCAATTGTAAAGGTAAAATTGTCAAAAATATTTTATCAATATTTTACTTATTGAAAATTATCTCCTTTCTATTTCAATTTATCAATATCAAAATGTTCAAGGACTATTTTGTAACTTTTTCAAAAGTTGGTGTATCGATTGTAAATTTTGAAAGTTTGATAATAACATATTTCAAACGAAGTTATTACCCTATCAATGTTGGTGTCAAATCGAAGCTCTCGTTAAATCGAGTATAATGGAGTCGAGAAAATTTGATTTTGATAATGTATACTCCTTATATCTCGATAAAACGAATCTTATAGTTTAATATATTATTATATTATAAAATCATAATGATTTACCTTTTTCCCTTTCTCTAATTATTCCATGGATGATTTACTTGCAATCCATTTACGTGATCTAAAATTCTTTGGGACTCCATTCTTCCAATTTTGGGATTTCAGACATCTCAAATAGGTTGTGTAGAATGGCGAATTGTGGGAGAAGAATATAAGCAAAATAATTTTCAAATGATGTATTTGAAAGAGAGTTATTTAGGATTGATGAGGATGAATTAATTCATTAGTAATAATCCAGCTGATACATGAAGATCATCTATAGATGCAATCATAGAAACATACTTCTTTTCATATTACTCAAAGGGTTAGAGACTACAATGATAACGTGTTATAAAAGTATAAAAACAATAGAGAGAAATTTAGAGAGAATGAATTTAAGGAATTCTCGGTGAATGAATTTCATTAATAATCAAGCTCTATTTATAAGAAAATTTGAATGTACGCAATCGTAATTACATAATTCATCAAGGTATAATAGTCATTCACATATAATAATTACATCTTTTACCAAATTATTCCTCCACCAAATTATTCCTCCACCAAATTATTCCTCATAATTCATAACCACCACATTATTCTCAATTATTCATAACACCTAATAATTATTCTTCAATTATTATTCATAACAAATCTTATATACATGGTGGACCATTCACATTTTAAAATTTTCCAAGCACACCTCATCCGGAAAATTCAAAAAATTGGAAATTGCTAAATACAACCCACATACTTACCAATTCTAAATCTCCCAAAAAAAAAAAAAAAAAAAACCCCTACACACTCCCATTCCAAGCTGGACGAGAATAATCTCATGCATAGCATACAAGGCCGGTGTAAACCCATCTCAAAAGCGAGCTCAGCAATTTCGGCTAATTTATCTCTATTTCTTTGGATAATTTCTTATTTGGCTTGGTTTTAGTTTTGCTCATTTTTGTGTCTTTGTTGAGCTAATTTTCGAAATTAGAGTTGATTGTTGTCATAGCATATGAACAATGGTTTTTTTCCTTTTTCCCCATTTGCTTTAAAATTGGCCAATTTGCGCAAAGTTGACAACAGCCAGTGGGTTGTTTGCCCAACTAGGGCCGAACAGCCGCTCGATCATAGTTGGTTGAATAGCCTCGAGGCTGTTTGGCTGACCCTGGTTGAACATCCTTAAGGTTGTTCGGCTTGGCCTAGATGAACAACCTTGTTCGACCAACATTGGCTGAACGGAGCTCCCAAAAAATTGACCAATATTGTCGGGAATGCAATTGTTTTGGAAAAGAAAGGATAGAAACCACTTACATTTTGATTGAAGAACACGTTTTCATGATTCGTTGTGACTATAAAGCTATAATTTGGGGCGCATTTAAAAAATTAAATAAGAAATAGTATAAGAAGGTGGGGTGGGGTGCAAGTGGGGTGAATTTTTTTTTTTTTTTTTGCAGAGGATATTTTTGTCATTTTAATTTGGGGCAATTTTGTCCAAATATAAATAGGGTGTGCCTAAAAAATTTTGGGGCGTGAATAGTTCTAACCATATATATATAAAAGCTTGGTATTTTCTTCATCTAATTTATTTAATATTATAATAGATATTAAATGTAGTTTCTTTTAATATTTTTCAGTTTAATGTAAGGAAATAGCGGGTAGACCAATTAAAAGAACGCATTTCCGTTAAGTTTCAAGCCTACCTAATACCTACTACTAGACCAGCATTTCTGTTAAGTTTCAAGCCTTTGCCGCGTAAGGCCATCTCCAATTGCAATGGCAATGTCAATTGCCATTCATTTCTTGTAGAGAGCGATAGATAGGAAGAAAAAAAAGTGAGGCTCACTTTTTTTAGTTACTTTTATTTTATTTATCCAACTTTTTTTTCACAATTTCCCGTACCACGTCTAGAAATAGATGCTTCTCTAAAATTCTCCTGCTACTATTTTATTATTATTTTTGAATTTATTTCTATTTTTATCATTATTTTCAATTTTTCCTTTTTTTTTACACTTCTTTCCATTCATTTTTAAATAAAATAATCATTTTCTCTCTATTTCTATCATCAACATCATTCCCAGTTCACAATTTTTATTGGAGATAGCCTAAGTGTGCCTTTGAAAACCATGTTTATACTCTATTATCTTACCATGCGTGCATTTAAGTAAACTCTTATTTTGCAGGAAAAAAAATCAAATGTATTTTTAATATCATGTGCTTGTTCAATAAAATTATTTTCACATTCATTTATTATTTATTGATTTATTTTTAAACTCTTACTTCTAACCGCACGAACCAAAAATTATTATTGTCCATGTTTCCCACAAATTTCGAACTGCCAAAAATGTGACGCTGTCCAACAGCTCCAAGTCCACCATTCCTAAAGCAGAGACACTAATTTCTATGGCGTACGAGACCCTAAAGAATTCTTACTGATACGAAGGATAAATAAAGAGGGATAAAAAGAAAGCATAGAAATTTAAAAGAAAAATTTACGAAATAGTCAAGATTTTAAATCTAAATTACTAGATAATCAACCCTTAATTATAATTTACAGAAATGTCAATTTTTTCTGAATGATATAACAATAATACTTTCGCAACGATTTCAAGATCGCTATATTCCACAACAAAATCGTTATCGGTAAGTCCATAACAATAGTTTACAGAAATGTCAAGCTTTTCTGAATGATATGATAAAAATACCCTCGCAACGATTTCAAGATCTTTACATCCCGCAACAAAATCGTTATAGGCAAGAACATAATGATATAAAAGTTGGCATTCTTGTAAATATTAATTAGTGTATGATAAATCAGTAATTAAAATTGGGAAAATTGACAATTAAGTAAATCTTTCAATTTAAAATCCATACATTAGTTTGTATGGCGTCCGAGAACCCTAAAGAATTCATCAAATCGGTTATGTTCTCAACATCGGCTAATCAAACCAGAAATCAAAATACTAAATCTAGCACTCTTGCCATGCAATTAGCAATCATTTAAAATCATTTAGTTTCAGATTAATCAATATGGCACATAACAGCTTTTTCCCCGTACTCATATTTCATCTTCCTCAAAGAGATCCCGTTCGGGAAAATCACCAACCTGAGAAATTTTCAAATCATTTCAATGATCAATGACAACTATTGAGAACGAACTTCAAAAGCGCGAAAAAAAAAAAAAAATCTAGCAACACAATACATATAAGCTAATATCTTCAAGAAGTTAAATGACAAGGTTTTTTTATGTAAATATTTATTGTAACAGCCTGTACAGGTAATTACAATGTCTTTGCGTACAAACCTTCACTTTGTCTGGTCTGACCATTGCCCCGTGAAGAGGAGGGCAATCAAAATAACGTTTTCCTTTCACCCTGTGCAAGAAAGCTGTATAACTTAAAAGCTGCATACAAGTATTAATGAACAATCAAACTTTTTAAGTTGAAGATCACATACATGCCGTCATGTTTTCCCAGAGGTTCATCGTACTGAACTCCAACCCAAAAACCAGGAGGAAGAGTTTCTGCTAGCCCTACAAATTTGACGACCCCTCTCTTCTCCCCAGATTCAACTTCACATCTATCGCCCACCTGTACAGTAAGGAATAGCAGATTGCAATCGTTATTAACGAATTTATATGAACCAGAAAAGAAATGCATGCTAATTAAATTTGGAGAACATTAATTAAATTTGGAGAGACACGTACATTAATTATATTTGGAGAGACGTAGTGTCTGACCATTAAAAAGGATATAGAATGCACAACGTAAGTTACATATAAAGATCTTGTTTGCATTCAAGCTTTTTTCTGGATCTGTGGCACCATTATTAAGGAAAAACACATTTTCAGCGCAAATTAGAATTAACATCAATGTATAATTCATAATGTCACGTCTGAGGAGTTATTTGTTTTACCAAAGAAAAAAAAAACACTCAATAATTCAGTGTATATTTATCAATATGTTTTTTGAAAGAAATACCAGTTTATAAACACTTTATGCCCGCACATTTTGTCCAAGCCACATTTTGACACACATTTACCAATGTTTACCTTGCCAGATATATACTTTATAACTTGCAGTTTATATCTCGGTTAATGAATATTGAACAGGCTTCATTGTGGTGTATGACTATACCAGTAACACGAGACTAGAAAACACACAAATATTGCAAAGCTAAAAAGTTAATTATCCAGAGGCTAGTATGCCATCAGCAGCCAATACGCAAGCTTAACACCTAGAAAAGCTATCATAACACACAGGGATGTTGCAGAAAATTTCCATATGCACGTATTAGAAGTAAGTAAATAGAAAATGAACAAGAAAGAGATCAAGTTAACAAACCTTTATATTTGCACAAACATCCTCCATGAAGTTGTCTGAAATCTGTCGGGGGAAAACAGAAGATACAAGTCAAAGAAATCAAAACTGTCCTACAACCAGAGAGAGAGAGAGGTGCTTAGATTGACAAATATTGTTTATGTGAAATAAGTTGCATACTTCAAAAGAATGCAAAAGATCTGCCATAGCAAGAAGCTTAGCCTTATTCTAAACAAACATGGATAGGCTACATGAATTCTTTCCTTACTGTACATGTTATTCACTAGAGTTATGCCTGAGAGGTCAGGTTCCAAAGCGTAAATTCTCAAAACAACAGAATATAAAAAGAAAACAAAATGAATAATAAATTTAAAGGGGGAAAAAGAGCAGAAGAAAGAGAAAAGAGCAACATGAATGATATATTTGTATTGGAGGACAAGGGAGACTTGCGAACCAACAAAGAGCTTATCAGGCTAATAAAATGGAGCTCGGCAAGGGAAATCAAAATATTCCAAAGACACTGAAGAGATATTTACTTTAGAATCGTGATCGGAAGGATGTTGATGTCCCAATTTTTCCTTGAACTTTCTGAAAGTACCTGGAACACAAATTACAAAATGACTTGTCAGTCAAATCAGGTTAAGTTTTATTTCCTCAAAAGGTAAGAACCTAAGCAAGAACAATATGTAAGATGTAATTACTAACACCAGTGAAAATTGAATTGGCAGCTACAAATTCAGGCTACATATTTGTCTAAGTCATTTTACTAAAATAAGGATAGATGGTACTACAGAACCCAAACCTCAGATTTTATAATGTTCAGTCTGTTCTTTTTTTTTTTCCTCCTATAAGATAGACAACGAATGCATTACTCATCACTATTCTCACAAAAGAAGTTGCCAAACTCTCAAACACAACAAATAAACTCAATCCCCAGGGTATCTTTACTTAGCAAAAAGAAATGAAGGAAACAAAAACTAAGACCAAAAAAATTACCGTCACGTTTCTCATATGCCTCTTCAGAAATTTTGTATTTCTCAACAAGTGAGGTGTCTTCCAGCCAACCACCAGAGGTCACTGATGACGGATCCAGATCAATAATGTGCAGTCGGAAACTACAGTAGGAGATACGATGGATCCAAACTAGTTAAAGAATTACTGTCAAATCAAGTTGTAGGTAATCATGGCCACTTAAATCACCATATGACAATATAACCATAAATCCATAAAACTTCCAAAATTTGTCAGTTATAAATAAATGAATGTCGTAAGATGAACAAAGGAGGTAACAAAATCTAGACAAGTTACACCAAAACCCACAGTAACATAAGAATATTTACCACAGCAACCTTCTGTAGAAATAATTTTGAAGGAAAAATCATTCAACTTTAGAGCTTGTTTGGTAGTCTTGTTCAAAAATCATTTTCCTTCACCATCAATTTCAACCACTCATTATATTAATTTAACAACTTTTTTATATTTTCTTAAATCTTTTCTATACTACTCAACCACGTATCCAAAAATCATTCTTTCAATAATTTCTATCAAACAAGCCCTTAGTGGTGCGTTCTGTAGACATAATATTTTGAACATGTTCACAAAAAGGGGGAGGATTTAACATGAAGCAGGCCCCTGAACTGACCCGTCCTGTGGGGAATAAAAACCAAGGGGTCTCGTGTCATTGCCTACATCTGCAACTTTAGCACCGGTATCATCATAAAGCTCAAGGGACATTGAATTGACCGAGGTGCCACATTTCTTCCACAGCTTTTCTTTTACAGCTTCAACAGTCATCTGACAAGAAAATCAAGCTCATGTGTCAGCTCCATCATAAGTAAGCCAGCCCATTTGTGCAACACACCTCAAATGGTCATGACAGAAGAGCCACATCAAATCCAATCAATACATTTACAATATGTGAAACATATTTCTTATGACTCATGTTACTTGGACTTTGTTTACCATGTTGTGCCCATGACAAGCTTCATCTTGACATGACCCATGATATGTAAAATTTTAGCACCTGGCACAATTTCCAAGCACCAAACCACAAATACACTTTTTTTTTTTACAATAAAAGTAATCAACCATACATTTGTACCATTCCTAGTTATAATGCATAATATTTTTTTTATATCCATATTTGCCTTGTTTCGTATAGAACATATCCAAATATTCTATAGTAAGCTTACTAATGCAGCAAATAATATGCATGTGTACTCAACTATCAAAATCAGGATCTAAAATTAATTTGTGGTGACTGGTGACATCATTTCTCGTGAATTTGATGGTTAACATGTTTGATACTTCGATTTATGAAGAAAACAGCATACTCCAACTACATGCTTTTTCCCCATAACATTTTTTCTCAAACATCACTTCAACCCCTCATTTTGTTGATGTGGTAGCTTTTTCATTTTCTAAAAAAGTTCTTTTCACTTTTCAACCACACATTGAAAAATCATTTTCTCCAATATCTTTCCCAAACAAACACTTAACTGTGTGATATTTGCATGAGTTTAATGCAAAGGAGATGTCAAAATATTATTAAACTAGAATAGAAAATGAAGTCCACCTGCAGAGAGAATCTGATGTCAGCAGCAAAACTTTTGATGTTAGCATGGGTAACACGTAAAAGAACTGATACATCGCCTTGTATTTGTAACCGAGAATCCATATCCTTCTGTCGCCCAGCTGGAGAAAGACGAACTACAATGGAAAAACCAAAGAGAAAGGAAGATGAAGACCAAAAGAAATTTAAAGGATTAACTAACATCAGACTGTTGGTAATGCTAACATCAGACTGTTGGTAATGACATCGTTTTCATTAAATATAGTTAGACAAATGTTTATTGCAGTATAAACATACTTATTCTGTGAATAAACTTCAATAATTCAGCCTTCCCTCCAATTAAATCAGAAAACCAGCATTACAAACAAACGGGTGGAGCAAAAGAACTCGGTATGAGAAGACATATCAATTGTCACTCAACTCAACCAAATTCATCCAACTATTATCATTTTCCGCCAAACTCCATTAATATGTTTTGACATCTCTATTCATCACAAACCCATATTGTTGTCAATTGGCGAAATACTCAGGACTACAAAATTTCATTAAATTTGTGTAATAAGTTAGAATAAATTCGAAAAGTTAAAAAATAAAAATAAAAAACTGTTTATAGTTTTGCAGCAAAATATTTGAATTAGTTATAACTAAAAGTTAGTTAAGTTTATTAGATTTAGAAAGAGAGATTAGTAAAACTTCAAGTATCCAAATTATACAAGACACTGAAATCATCCACGAACGAGAAATAAAATTGTAACAGATTGTAGGAAAAGTGGAAGCACATAATGAAACAGAGGGGGTACAGATATTGAGGGAAAAACCACAAAATTGTACTAGTCCCGAGTAAAAGTGAGAACTAGGAGGGTCTTCAATGTACTATGACCAGCAGCCACCGGCATCCAAATTAACACAAACAGATTACCAAATCATGCACAGAACCATCAACAGAACAGGTGTAGGTTCTTCAGGCGATAGGATGATTGATTATAAATGTTCATGTACATAACTGTGTACAAAATAACAATAAATGTTACCTACGCATCTGCCTCTAAGATGGCCAAAGTGGATACCAAAGAGATGAAGAGACTTTTTAGCAGTAGCAGATCGGAGTTTATGTAAGGTCGAACTGAAGTAAGAATTTTTTTCATATAATGAAGCTTATACATAACCAAAAGGAAAGGGGAAAAAAGGGGATTCATTAAATCGTACTATTTATCAAAATTGTAACCGGCGAGGTTTCTAAGTACAAAATTCATTTATAATGCAGCCTTTATCGCCATAAATATTATCAAACAAACAGTGAGAAAGTAATTCTCTATATTATCACAAATTGCAGCTGTAGAGTCTTCAGATATTCCATCACTCAAAATACTCACTCAGTAGAGATGAGGTTCCACGTTCTGTGCAATAACGATAGTCAACAATAAATAGTTTTGCTTTCTTACCAGATTCCATATTCAGTTCCAAAATTCGGGGGGAAAAACTAATAGAAGTTGAATCATTTAAGTTTGATCTGTGATTATCTGTGAAGAAAAAGAAAAGTAACGTAAATTCAAAAAATCATTTCACATGCTCAATTCTCAACTTCAATTCTATATTTATCTACCATCCACAAATCCTCAATCCTCAAGACATCAATTTTCCATTCCCAGCACACATCAATCTCGATCCTCGACACATGTCAATTCCATTTTTCATTTTTCGATATTCCATTTCCGGTTTCAAACTTTAATTACTTCAATTCAAAAATTAGAGAAAACTGTGAACTGTCATTTCCATTTTCCCATTTACTCATTTTCCCCACGCACAAGGAAAAAAAAGTATAACCATTACTCATCAAGCAGCATCCAACTAAGCTAATACTGCAAAAAAGCCGAAATCGAACTTACGAGGAAGAGTGCAGGAGAACTGGAACTTTTAGTTTGGGAGATCGGAGAACCGGAGAAATGAGATTCTCCAACACTTGTATTCGGGTTTTGGTGTTTTGGTCCAACACTAAATGGGTGTGGGCTAATGATATTGGGCTTGGGTTATGAATTCGGAAAGGAAATGTGCGCTCTTTGGTAGTTGGACAGAACTCTGACCATTTGGGCCGAGCTGAACGGATTGCCCTCAGTGGGTATTGGACTTGGACTGCTCACCGGTGATTGCCGCTGCTGTTTGGTTCATATTTCTACAAGACTCATTTTTCTATACCACTTCTTCCCGATAAAATCTTATTTAGTATTGATTTTCTTATTCTATTTTTTCTATATACATTTAATTTAATTGTTTACATAAATTTTAATTTTTGAATATATATATATATATATATATATATATATATATATATAGAGACACACACACAATTGTGAGCCTCCAAAAGGCCCACATTTGCATGCTAAAAAAATGTTCTTTTTTTTTTTAATACTCCACAATTAAAATTACTGTGAATAATTAGTGGAATAATATAATCACCAACAATAGGTTCACATTTTCCACTCAAACAACTGTATAGTACGTATAACCACCTAAACTTGTCAAATTTGCCACCATCAAAAGTCAAAACCCACCCCCGAAAAAATTATATTATCATAGAGGGTGGATATGGATATGTTTATCGGTTTTCACAATAAATAAATTTTTTTGTTAAATAAGTGTTTTAGGATATAAATGATACAGTTTTTTTTAAAAGAAATAATTTCTAAACATATAATTAAAAAGTGAGAAAAAATAACATAAAAATTAAAAAATTATCAACTCAATCAATAAGTGGCTTAAAATGAGAAATGAAAATTTGATTTCTATTTAAAGTTATAGCAAAAAAACTTTTAATTATTTATTTAATTCATGTGCATCGCACGGGAGTAATGCTAGTAGTAAGAAAAGTAAAATGACTTTCAAGCGCCTGAGATTTTCGTTTGGAGTCGGGAACTTACATTGGGACCTAATGAAACTTTAGGGCTGATCTGATTTGGTTAATTAGCCACATGTTTTTATTTATGCTATCTTCACCACAGTAGTTATTTGTTACCCGATAATTTTAATTTTTTTACATATACACACAAAAAATCTTATATATTTTCTTTCTCCATCTTTATTATTTGTACTACAACGTTTCAAAATTTTCTTTTATTTTCTTAGTTTTCTTTATTTGTCATCTCTAATAAATTTGGGAATTAATTCTATTTCGATAATGAATTGCAGAAAATAAAAATATTTAATTGAACCAAATTTTTGGTTTTTAGTTTAAGAATGCACTACATATGTAACGGGAAAGCACTTCATTTCACTGTTGCTTGTTAACATTTGCCCAAGATGTTACATATCACAAGTTGATCGAGATGGAATAATTTTCTTGGATAGCCTAAAAGAGAGAGAGAATAAAAGGGATATATATATATATATATATATATATATATATATGTTTTATTGTTTATAGTATTCATTTGTGTGTAATACAAGTATACGCATTAATTGCTTTCAAATAAATTACAATTCCATGACAAAAAATGAATGGCTGAGTTGAATGCTTGTTAATGTAGCGGGGGAGTTCTGTAGTAGGCTGGTATTGTAGCTGGGAAGAACATTTGTCTAGGTCCCTCTGCCCTTATAATCGGAAAAATAATACCAGCGGCACCCTACAAACAAGAAACATAGTCGATCAAAATGTGTACACTAACACTAAGCGTGTGTTCGTTTTTACTTATTTTCATCTAAAAATTACCTACTACTAAAAGTCAAAGTCAAACATCAATATCAACCACACATTTCACATCATCATTCATTATTATCCACACATCTCGTGGTCCCCGCCACTACACTTCACTTTTAGCAAATTTTTAGACAAAAATAGGTACACACGAACACACGCTAAATAAACCAGAGAGAAAAAAATAAAAAAAAAATAAAACCTATTTTTCAAGATAGATACTTACAGAAAGTAGTCTAACACCTAACCAAAATCTTTGGGGCGAAGGATATGGGAGTAATAAGCGACCAACACCAAAGACAGCAACCCCAAAAAAGTGGACGACGAGGTTCGATGGGCTAGGGTTTAGACCCGAAAGTAAAGCAATTGGACCATTAGAGAAAACACCTCCAATGCTCAAGTAATCGAAACACGCTTGACGCATTTCTTGCCTTGCTTCATCAGGCGAAGCGCAGAACACCTTATACAGTGCACCCGCCAGCGTATTTATTGTAGACGCCACAGGCTGCAAAAGAAGATTCAACTTCTCAAGTTGTTTGAAAATTGAATATACAATTTTGTTTAATTTACAGATCAAGTGATGTGTCACAATCATGTTGAGTGACATCTCACTGCTATTGTAATACCGTTTCATAGAACAGTGACCATCACGTGATTGTAAATTAAGTACTTGTAAACATAAAATTATTCATCGTTTATTGAGGTACATACAACACGAGACTTACCTTTCTAATGGTGTAAAAGGATTCAAGATACTTGCAAAGAGTAGATGCGTCATTTAAGTCACCTATAGGTCTAAGAAGATCGCGTAGTAGAACAATATCTGACAGTGCCACAGTCATTCCTCCCCCAGTTAATGGATGTCGCATGTTGAAGGCATCCCCTAGTAGAATGGCGCCTGGGGTGGGTTGAGGGTTTGCGGGCATGCTTCTATTTGGCATTGTTCTCATCTTTCCTTTGTCCACTGCTGCGACAAACGCGTCATATAATTCAGAAGGAACCTGAAACATATATTTAGTAGTTAGTTGAAAACGCACATGCATATCAAGAACTAGATTCATTACGACGAGACCGATCTCCGGTAATTTTTTCAAAATTTTTGCGACACTGTTGGATGCCGTGGGGCCGGTCAAACTTTTTGGCCAAATTTTAGGGATCGCAAAAATTTTGAAAAAATTACCGGAGATCCGTCTCATCGTAATGAATCTAGATCTGGTCCCGGATTTCAAATCGGATGTCGAATGAGGCTAGAAAACACCTTGGGAGCGCCATAATTACGGCGCACCCGCTGGTGTTTGAGCATTACCATCAAGCAATATAGTGTTATTTGTTAGCCATGCACACATGCATGTGCGTTAGTTGAAAACGAACGCACATGCATAGTGTTATTTGTTAGCCATTAGATAGTTGCCAACTAGCACATAGATTGCCAATAATATTGTAACAAGTACGTGTTTATAAATAACATAATATTTCAATGTTATCCTAAATATAAAATGAATTAGGGCATACTTGTGGAGCCACCGTGGTCTTCAAATAATTAGCCATTTCTCCATTAGCAATGGAAGGCAGCTTTTGTCCAGGGACATCGACCAAGCAACGAATTTCAGTGGTACTGATTGGATAAAGTAAGATGGGGGAAGGGTCAGCCAAAACGACATGCCCATGATTCGCATATGGGAGGTCGCAATTTTCGAGGACCAAACCAACAAAGTGTGAAGGAACGTCCACCTATATCATTTAATTAAACACTTCAATCTTAGAGCATCTCCAATGCAAATTTAATTTGATGCAACAATGACATGTGACAACATGATCACGATGGGAGGTATTTAATTACCTTGGGAGTACAAAGAGAGCGTCTTAAGTTTGAAAAACACCCGTCGCACACGATGGTGAGAGGAGCATATGCCATTCTTTCTTCGCCATTCTTAGTCTTGTATTGTACTCCTTTGACAGTTCCATTTTCTTCGATTAAGGATGTTACCGTCCCTTGTTCTAGTCTCACACTGAGCCATCAGCCATAACAATTGAAGTAACATCAGTAAGAAAATTGTAATTTTACAATTGACATGTAATATATAAGATAAGAACATCTCACATCAATGTTAAAATATTGTTATTCACGAGCAATATTGATTCATCGGTGATTATATGACATTTTAAAAATGACGTACTTTGGAAGAGTTGAAGCCTTCTCTCTCATTCTTTGTATAAAACGACCATTGTGAAAGCTTCTTCCAGAAACATCTGAGTGAAATTTCTCGAGAGGATAAGACACCTTCGAACTTTTACCGTCCTTGTAAAGAGCGTAACCATAAACTCGTTGAGCATCAATGTCATCCAAACAATCTGCAAATACCAAAATGTACTAATTATTATTAATAATAAAAAATCAAGAACTAATTGCAAAAAAATTAGTGAAAAGAGCGAAAATTTGGTACCGACTAATCAATCAATGTACGTGTACAACAAACTAAATGTTGACCTACCTTCGAGACCTAACTCAATCAATTTCAAGTACCCTCCTGGTTGTAAAAGTTCGCCAACAATTCGATCCGGCTCGGACAAGTCTCTTTCTATCACATGAACACTTCGTCCTTCCTGCATTTAGTACACACACCGAAGATGCATAATTTTCCTTTTAACGATAATTTTTTTGACGTGAAAAGGTTAAGTTTGAGTTATTTCCTCAAAAAAGTGGTGCCTGGTAGAGTTGTAAGGCAGGCAAAAATAAAAAAATAAAAAAATGATGATAACAATAATAGTTGATGAGCCATTGAAAAATATGAAAAGACACAAAATTTGCTCGGAATGAACTTCATGGGAAATTATGATCGATTCTGAAAGTAAGCAAACTAATAAATCAATTGATTAATAATAATAATAATAATAACAATAATAATAATGATAATCAGAATAATAATAATGAGTGATTTGAAAAAGTTACAAAATGTGCTCGGAATGAACTTCAGGTGTGTTTGATTGATGGTTGGAAATTATTTTTATCCAAAATTTTATTTTGTGGCGTTTGATTGCAATAAGGAAATGGAAAACATTTTCCATATATAAGGAAAAAATAGAAAATTTCCTTAGTTTGAAAATAAGGAAAATGTTTTCTTATGGGTAGAAGTAAGAAAATATTTTACATAAAAATATTTTCCAGTTCCACTTTTTTTCTCCAATTAAACGCACCCTTCATGGGAAATTATGATTGATTCTGAAAGGAAGCAAACTAATACAATCAATTATTCTATTATGCTCCCTTGCTATCCGGTGTCATTTCATCTTTCCATCTCTTTCTTTCGACATCAACTTGTATCTACGAAATACAATGAAATATGCAAAACAGCGTTCTAAATTGATCATGAAATGAATTTTCAAATATTACCATTACTTTTAATCATTCACCAGAAATATTCAAGTGGCACTCAACACCCTCACCACTCTTAGTCAACTAGAACTAATAACCTACATCTAAGTTAATTGCATTATTTATTAAATTGACCTCTATTAGTGGATGATTATAACACTTAGTACGTAACACAACTTCAATTCAGAACCGCGAGTAATTCTTGTGATAATCATCTACGAAACATATAAGTTGATATCCATCAACATGAAATTTTGTTATGTATGCACCAATTATATATGAGAACAACATATATGCAATC
Organism: Jasminum sambac; assembly: GCA_018223645.1. Taxonomy (NCBI): domain Eukaryota; kingdom Viridiplantae; phylum Streptophyta; class Magnoliopsida; order Lamiales; family Oleaceae; genus Jasminum; species Jasminum sambac. Next base: position 21,144,536 of record CP073648.1, on the reverse strand, counting down.
GTTTGATCGAACATATGCCGAGCTAAAAGCATAAAGAGTATCGTAGTCGTACCTTTCCAAGAGTGTAAGCTAGAGCAGCGCCAGCAACTCCAGCACCGACAATTATGAAGTCTTTGTTTCCATCGATCTCCGGTCGATGCTCACTGTTAGTCGAGGTGTTAATAAATCCATTTTTACGAACAAAATGTGAAGTGGTATTCTTTGTGTTTCTTCTCAAATAGTTTGACAAAACAAAGCCTAGTAAAACCCAATAAAGAAACAACATAGAAGCAATGAAGCCACCAATAATATAACGATCGATCACCACCATCTTTAGTTTCTATATATTGATAAGACAAAATGATCAAGGTTTCAAGAATTGGTTGCTATTTCCTTTCCCTAGGCTTTGTGTTGTTTCAAAAACTTGTAACGACGCCTTTATATAGGCAAAACCGAAATTGGTCCCAAAGCGTGTTTGATATGTGAAAGTTGGGCATGGCCCACTATTGTGATATTTCTCTATAAAAATCATTTTTTTTTCCTGCGAATTGTAATTCCCAAGTTAATTAAAAGCATTAATTTTCATTCTTAATTAATTAATTAATTACTCTTGGAGAAAAGTATTTTCGTTTTGATTAAGTGTATGATTTCATTGAATTTTAATTCCAATCACTAATTTCAAAAATATTTTGCAACATCAATTTTTTAAGTCCCAAGACCCGTCCTCTTAACCGTAAATCTAGAATCTAATTATTCTTACCAATATCGTTATGGTGAAATACGCTCATTGACTATTGATTATTAAGGCTTGAATTTCATTTTAAAAAGTTAACTTATTAAAAAAAAATAACTCAAATATTTATATATTGATTTATTATTTTATATTTTTTTGGTGTGAGATTTCATTAATAAATAAATAAGTGAGCTATTAGACTGAAAGCAACTATTTTTATTTGGTAGCAATCCACTTATTTGAGAATGGGAGTGAGCCCTCACACGTAACTAGCGAATGAAATGGTCAAAATGGAATTGAAGTCAATATTCCTATTTGCATTGCAACTCAACAAATATATAAGCTAATGTAAATTTTAATTTGTATGGGATTAAAAAAGTAGATATTATATTTCATAAGAGGTCAATCATAAAATAATGTCTACGTTTAAACTCCAAGAAAGGAATCCAATAAAAAATATCCACTATATACAATATATAATAAATAAATAAATGAAATAGGTAGTATACCGAATATATATTTGACTTATATATGTTAACATATTTGTTCTATTCTGAGATTTTCATGATCAGAATGGGTTTGGTTCACACTAGAGGTGTCGGTTTCACAATTGAGTAATGATACATCAAACCCTCCATCTAAATACTTATACTAATTACACAAATTATATGAAGTGTTAGAATCTTGTAAAATACGTAGAATATTATTATTATTATTATTATTATTATTATTATTATTATTATTAATAATTACTTCACTTGCTTAGCGATCAGCTGCCAATAGGGGTGACGTGGCGCTCTCACGTGCCACGTCACCATCCAAAAATTTAAAAAAAAAATTTAGTATTTACGTCAAGTGAGATGAATAATACATAACTGTGCCATGATGGTGGGGGACTCATGTGGGCCCTACGATTTTTTTCCCAAAAATGGGAGTGTTGGCATGTTTGGCAACGGAACATTACTATACTTCATTTTACTAAATTTCGACCCCACATGAATATAACTAAATGTGTAAGAGCGAGTATATATGTCATAATTGTGAGATTTATTTGATTTTGCTACGATATATATATATAAATAATTTTAATATTTGAAGGTGATATATAGCCAACCTTATTGGTGGCCCTTAATTATGTTTGTAAACAATAATGGATCGGACCCAATTGATTTGTCACAATTCTTGTTATGAATTGTGAATTATCTGGTAAGCTTTATTTCAAAGAAGAAATGATTAATTAGCCAATAAATCTCGACTCAAGTTGGGCAAAAGTTGTTTCCACGATATTGGACGTATATCTAAAGAAAAATACTGTGCAAAAAGTAGGATGAATATAATATTTCGGAGTGAAAAGAAATGTCCAAGATAATTAGTTTATTTTATTTTATTTTTTAAATGACAAACGGACATATTTTGCTCGAATAATGATATTCCAAATTGACATTTTGTAAGTGAGCCTCGTAGATTTAACCTTCTGAAAGGAAAATCTTTGGGAGAAAATTCTATTCAGTTAAAAAAATTTAATTTATGTGATGAGCAAGGGTATTGATTATTCAATTAATTTAAATTCAAATGGTAAAATTTTATTGTATATTAGAGGTTATTAAATTGATAGACATCGTCACGTCAGCATACTCAATAAGAGGACTCGTAAAGAATTGGGATTCATTTTTTATAATTTTTAACTAAAAGTTTCCATTGTTAAATTAAAATTAAATCTTTAATTTTAGCTTTATATATATTTAAAATAATAATGACTAATTATCATATCCACATTTTTTCATTATCACCATTATCAAGTTTAAAAAACAAAAAGATAAGAAAAATAAAAATTAATCTCACATACTCAACATCAGGAATGATCAAGCACCAACTTTGGTGCCGTAATTACGGCACCAACGATTGTATTTTCGGGGCTGATCCGACATTCGTTTTGAAATCCGAGATCAGATCTGGAATCATCACGGCGATGGGGAGTTCAGGAATTTTTTGAAAATTTTCCGGCGACGCCGTGGCCGTCGTGGCCACCGGTCAAAGTTTTGGCACTATTTTGGATTCTGGAACTTCCCATCGCCGTGCTGATTCCAGATCTGGTCCTGAATTTCAAAACGGAGGTCGGATCGACCCCGAAAATGTAATCGTTGATGTCGTAATTACGGCACCAACATTGGTGCCTGATCATTTCTGTACTCAACATATACCCCTTTCCTTAACAATGTGCCAAGTCCTCTTTTCAAAAAAAAAAGCAATATGCCAAGTCCACGCCTTGACTTTCCGGTCAACATAATATCTAAGCGATAGACCTAAAAGATTATGTGAATTAACGAAAGTAAATGACTGATAAATCTCCACATTTCGAGTCAAGAAATATTATTGCAAAAATGATATATGCAAGGATTGAGTTAGGAAATGAGTTATGGAATGAAGGTATTTGTAACAAAATGCCCTTAAATGTTAGATTTTGAAATTTCATTTAAGGACAATTTGGTAAAAAAAAATCACATTCCGTAAACCCTTTCTTAAACTCGCTCCTACCCATACAAATGCTCATATTATTATAATATCACTTCAAATCTTGATAAACGAAATGGCCAAGTGTGTAGGTGAATAAGGATAATGCTAGTTGTACACACAACTAGCATACTATATAAATACCACTCTAATAGAGTATGGTATAAAATTACAATTCTATCCCCTGAATGTTGGGGGATCCACACTTTATTAGAGTGTGACATTTGTATGGCATGCTAGTTATGTGTACTTCTAGCATTGGCCTGTGAATAAATTGTGAAAAAGTTTGATTAAGGAAGTCTTGGCATTAATGAGAAGCTTCAAAAGAAAGGAAGTCATTTTAGATGAAAGATATGTTCTAACACTAATGATCACATGGGGAGGAATTATTCTCCCCATCTACCATACGGTAGCAGATAGGGGGAATACATCATCAGGAACTGGATCCCATTATTGATGTATTCTCCCCATCTGTTGACACATGGGAGATGGGGAGAATAACTCATCTCCACATGGGAAGGAGATCATTAGTGTATGTTTTAAATCAAAAAACTTGTTTTATGTAAATGCTTTAAATTATGCAATTTTGTTTTGACATACACGATGACTACAATTTGTAGTGCACGACATCCTAGTAACATATCACTCTGCATGGGGAGTTTTTGGAGTGATCGATGATCCTGATTGTTTCATACAGACAATAGTATGCTATCGCATAGGTAATATTACATACATTGTGTCCACAGTAGAGATTTAAATGGTTGTTACTAAGGCCTTGCTCTTTTGATTACAAAGTTACATGCACGTAATTTCGTGTCATCACACATATATTTGCAACCACACATATATTTTTCAATACAATATTAACCACACGTTTTACACAAAATTGCATGCATATCAATTTTATCACTAATCAAACGTATCCTAAAGTTAGATATCATAAAAAGGATTGATTATTAAGACGTGTTCAACAACTGAAGTTTTATGTTGAGAGTATTTAAACATTTATAATATGTTATGATTCGGGTACGTTAAAGTGTTTAAATTCGGAACGGAATTAAAATTATGTATAATTGTATTGGTAACAATAAATAATAAATATAAATAGTATTAAATTAAATAGAATTAAAACTTTAATTACGCGGGTTAGCACTCGGCACATTCGAGATTTAATAAGTCATAAAATTAGGTTGGGGGGTAGTCAATTAATGTAGTTGTTGGCCACCGAGTATATTGACCATAAATAGCAAGTGGGCATTCAATTGTGGGCAAAGCCCAACCCAAGTTATTGCGTATTGGACTTAAGTGTGTGTGTATTCACACGTGACTAGTTTTTACTCGGTAATCTCCATTCCAAAGGTACGCTAGTTTGCATGTTTTACGTCTATCTGACACTTTTCTTTCGCATAGTACACTAGCTTAAGATTGAATCTAATGTTGCTACTTAGTAATGCTTTACGGTTTTTGGAATATTATTTCAACAATTATTTTCGGATACCCATTATGGGTATTTTATGGTATTTGCAGTTGGAAAAAAAATTTATAGAGATCAGGTGATGCCCCACACTATTAGAGGGTAGTTATATATTATTCATCCAACTTAACGTAGATAGCAAAATTTAAAAAAAAAAATTTGGGTTGATGATGTGGCACCACCAGAAGGCCTCACATGGTGTGGGTACCAAACTCATGCCCGTCCGATCATTTCTAACCTTGTTTGTTGTCTAATAATGATAGATATACTGGCGTTCTATTGCCAACGTTGGCAACATAATTGCCGTGCCCACACCGACATGACGCCACGTCAGCGTTAATTTTTTTTAGTACATACGTTAAATAAGATGAATAATACATAACTATTCCTGATGATGGGGGTTCTGTGGAATCCACACATTTTTTTTCGAAGCATGAGCACCATAAGGTGCCCAGAGCAGACATCAGAACATCACCTATGATAGATATATTTATCGGTTTCAAAATATAGATTATTTTTTTTTACTCTAGATATATATTTGATTTCTTCATTTTTAATTTATGGTTGTTTAATATCCGTTATTGTCGATAAAAACAAACTATTCCTTTTAAATGTCGGTGCACGTTAAAGTACAAATAAAATATTTTTTTAATAACATAATTACTCCTTATTAATCGTGACACTGATTTATGTGTTTCTAAATATCAACTTAAAAATATTATAACTGTTATGAATAATAATTGAAGAATAATTATTAGGTGTTATGAATAATTGAGAATAATGTGGTGGTTATGAATTATGAGGAATAATTTGGTGGAGGAATAATTTGGTGGAGGAATAATTTGGTAAAAGATGTAATTATTATATGTGAATGACTATTATACCCTTGATGAAATTATGTAATTACAGTTTATCATTCAAGCTTTTCCTATAAATAGAGCTCAGCTATTAATGAAATTCATTCCAGAATTCCTTAATTCATTCTTCTAAATTCTCTCTATTGTTTCTATACTTTTATAACACGTTATCAAAGACGCAGTCTCTAGCCATTTGAGTAATAAGAAGGAGTATGCTTACAGTTGCATCTAACGATGATCTTCTCAGATTTAAACCTAATTATTATTATTTGGAACACTATTAACAAATATACAAATTTCCCAAACTCCGAACATGATTCTCACACTTTCGTGTCGCCCTCAAACGACTCCTCTTTTTCCACTAAACCCTTCGCAAATATTATAAACATCCTTGATCCTTTTTCACCAAATTTAATTTTAGGTCTCTGAGAATAAAAATATGATACCAGGCAAGAGAATTGAAGCTATGAACCTCAACTCCCTATTAAACCTAGAACAATCACTCCAAGAACTTCACAATTTGAAATCCAATTAAATTATGGAGTCTCCACCGTCGAGTTGATTTTTCCTTCATCTTGTGATAATAAATGTTTTGTGCACTAATTACCAAGATTCCATGTGGATTTTTAACTTTGGGAGATGGTGAGCAAAAGCAAGAAGAAAACACTAATCGAAATGGACAAAGGTAAAAATATATATATGTATATATACATTACTTTAGAATATAATAATATATTAAACTATAACATTCGCTTTTCTCGAGATATAAGGATCATACATTATCAAAATCAAATTTTCTCGACTCCATTATACTCGATTTAATCTAGATCTTCGATTTCACACCAATATTGATAAGGTAAACTTTCAAAATTTACAAATCAAGACTTCAACTTTTGAAAAAGTTACAAAATAGTCCTTGAATATTTTGATATTGATAAATTGAAGTAGAAAGGAGATAATTTTTCAATCAGAAACATTGATAAAATATTTTTGACAATTTTACCTTTGCGAATTGAATGGACAATTTTACCCTTAGGGTAAAACCGACTCTAATTTTGACGACGGTGAAAAATGGATCAAATATTCATGAAGAAATTCTAAATCCATTGATTATATAAAAATGACTTGAAGTCCATTTGGGTTAATAGATCGAAATATTAATGTAACTCTCAAGAGTTCAATTACATAATGTACTTATTCTAGAAGGATAAGTATGCTCTTGTAAGTAATGAGTATTTGTTCTAGAAGAACAAATCGCACTCCCGCAGAAGCGGTAGCTCAATATTTAATTCTCGCACTTTATTTATCGCAATTTAATTACCGCAATACCTCCTACTTGATGATGGGTTCAACCGTCACTAAACGGAAGGTTTTATATATTTCGCACTTTATATGCTAAGTGATGGGTAATACCTTCTACGGCATCCTACTCCGTAAGAAGTAGTTAATCATTATGCATTTTAATTCTCGCAATTTAAATTCCGTAATTTATATTTATTGCAATAATTCCCATAAGGTAGGTTCGACCACCTATTGGAGGAAATTTAATTTCTGCAATTTAAATTTACGCACTTTAGATTTCAGACATATTTCCAATGTGGTGGGTAATACTACACGATTGGTTATAACTAATCCTACTCCGTAAGAAGTAGTTGATCAAACATTCTAATCCTACTCTTGAAGAAGTAGACAATAAGAATAAAATTTATTCTCCATATTTACCTAATATTAATGGAGAAAAATTGAGTAAGTGGTAAATTTGAGGTTACCATTGGATAAATAGATGAAAGTAAAATGCTCAATAGATCCCATGTTGATAAATCAAAGAAAATATATCGCATGGAGAGATTATATGAAGTAATATCATCGATGATATGAGATTGTATTAATATGAGAATAAAATGCTCTTGAAGAAGCATAATCACTAGATTTTGTATTTGAATAAAGCCAATATGATATTATTATTACTCCGTAAGAAGTACAAACAAATAAGTGGAACATATTGAGAATATCAAAGATGACAATAAACACTAAAATATAGAAATACGAAAAGAAAATATATATTGAACCCATAAATGAGGATGCGTCTCGAGAGTATAAATACTCAGAACTCCGCCACCAGAACATTCGGGTTCATAATGAAAGATCCAAAGGATCTCTTTTTCGCTTGACACCGATGATCTGCAGGACCGATGGGTTTTAGCTTCCATGATTTTTGAACATATGATTGAATCTTGATGAGTAGATCAAAGAATCAGATAGCAGAACAAGTATATTTCTCATTGAACGAGAAATAAATTTATGTTCTACACCCGATCTAGAAATGCTAGCAAACCATCAAGAAATAATTAATATTTAACAAACCTATGGGTTTGGTATGAAAATTCCAATCGTGCAAATGACGCTATATTGAATATTTCCTCCAAATGCGTTATAGCCGCTGGAAGAACAATAAAAGCATCACTATTGCTCATCATGTACATCGTGCAGTCATGGATGGATTGTGTTTGTAGCATCAATCCAGTTGGACTAATGACATTTCTAACTCCAATTCGACATCGCCTCCAATTCGATGAAAATGTATTATACTTGACACTCTTATCCCCATAATTGTGCGGCCATCGTGAAGACTCCTTAATAGTTTGTTATTAGTCCCTCCATATAGTATATTGATATTTTGTTTCCCTAACTCTCTTATAAGTTGGTCCCATATCCACATATTGGATATGACCTACTAGTCCTGGAGCCACCAAGAACACATATAGTTTTTACCTGGCAAGTAGGTAAAGATTGACTTACATGAGATGATTCTGATATCTCCATCTCTATCTCCACCTCTATCTCTCTCTTTCAACGAATGAATGATAGATATATGAATCCTCTATTTAAAGATAAATTTTCAAACCAATAATTGATTGTACTATTTACTTTTGACAAATATGAAAGAGAAAAAAAGGCGTAAAATTTTTTAGTGATATGACATATAAAGTCAGAGATTGAAAAATAATATATATATCTTTAAATTGAAAACGATATTTACAAATAAAAGAAATATATTGATCTTTGTTATTACACCGAGCTTTCTTACATAAATATGAGAAAATTATTGTACTAAAATTTTCTACTAAATTTACAAACAGGATCTTCTAAAGTAAGTTTTTCAAGACTGTAACGCGTTTGTTGATCTTTGAATTTGGCCCATAAGGCCATTAGCTCACCTTGCACGTGTCCACTAGGATGTGTCTCAAGAGCCTGTTGAATATCATCCAAAGGCTCCTTACTCAATCCATCCTTAATGAATGCTATTTTATCTTCTGTTTCGTACAAGTACCCCACATTTACATCGAGTGTCACATGTCCACCGAGCACACTTGTAGCATCCTCCTAATCTTTTTGCTCTCCGTTTCTTTGAAAAACTACTTTTACCCATGCCAGGCATGTATTTAGAGGGAATTGAAACCTCACCAGATAATCGAACCTTTGCTTCAATCAAGCATCGGATATCTTGTGGGATACCCTTATTCATTAGCATCTTTAATCTTTCCAAATTACATAGATAAATCCTTTTTAGGATTTTGACTCAGAGTGATGGATAGTATTTTCAAGATTTGAGAGCATATGATCCATTATAATGTATAGACCCTTGTTAGGATGAATTTTGTAATAATTTTGATGATTTATTTATAGAATAATACGACGTATGAAATAAGACTCGATTTTAAATAAATAATATGAAGCGTAAGAGCTACGATTTCGAATTAAATAATAGCCGGATGTGATGCGTATGAGTGTAGCTGCAGTGTTTGAACAAGGGTAGACAATAATGTCACCAAAAGATGATGGAATATGTCGGTGAATTATTTCTATGATAAATCATGTTGAGCACTATACGCATACTAGTGAAATCGATATAAGAATTTCTTCAACTAGAAGTTCAATAATACTGCTTTGCAATACCTGATCGACCATCCCGGTTTAAATAATTATTGAAATCAATATTTCAAGTGAAGAATTAAAGGAATTCTTCAATGATTGTTCTCGATAAATGATGAAATCATTACTAGCCAATATTGGGAATAAATCCCAAATATATCCGAATGAAGGATGAGAAGTATGGGCCCATTTCATCCTCCATGTGAACTACTAGATATTATGATATGGATCCACTAGATAGTCACATGTGTATATGATTCGTAATTTGAAATTTATTTAAATATTTGCTCACTGGAGATGAGCATGATTTCCAGATTTAATGATAAAGCTAGTAAATGTATATCCCAATACTTGAATAAATCCTCAAGGATTTGAGTATGCATACAAATTAAGGATATTAGATGGCAAATTATTTAAAGTCCTCAAATAAATTGCCGATATCGAGAATAGAATGCAAACGGTCTAAATTCCCATATTAAGGTCGAATGATGAGAACATATATGATTAAAATCATACCAACTGTATGAGTTTTGGTGTTCTAAATTTTCTCAGCATGAGGGAAGTATTAAAGGTTGAAAATAAATGCATCATGTTATATCCTCAAATTGAAATACTGAACTTGAAGTTCAAAGATGCATGAAAGGCTATGAACAATCACATATATCACTACGATGCTTTGATAAGTTAGCGCTGTAAGCGTTGATATTTCCCCAAACATATATATCAAAGCAAATTATAAAAGATGGTCTTAATAATGAGGCATATGCTCTTGAAGAGTATATAGACATAACTATATTGTGTAATCCTACAAGAGGATTGATAATGAGATATCTCGATAAGTTATGTCGATATGGGGAAAGAAATGAAATTGAAAAGTGTCGACACGATATGAAAATGTAGCGCTACATATGATCAATGATAATGAAAATATTGAGATATATTGAAGATGATAAATGGTGAATGTGAAATCCTTAACTTATGAGATGATGAGATGATGATGATTAATGCTCAAGTTTAAAGATAAGCATGGTGGTCATTATATGTTGCATGCTCATGAAAGTTAAATTACCGATCGTGTGTGTGTGAAAATCAAAAGGAAATTAAAGGATCGGATGAGCTAAACCCGTGTTTATGAGTACCCTAAAGGGTGAGCTAAGCCCCTGAGAATGAAATAACCTATTAAGTGAGTATTAAATGTTAAATGATATATTTTAAGTGTTAGTTAGTTATGAAGGTTTACTTATATGTTTACATGTTTTTACTATAAATTTATATGCTTTAAATTGTGTGTTTGGAGACATGTGTTCATGGTGAATGTTTTGTAGTTGTGTAAGAAAATTGATGCACTCTAAATGAACGAAGAGTATAAAACCAATGTATATGATACTCATACAAATGTATGAAAGATTTTGAAATGCTTAAAAGATACTTGTATAAAAATACACGTTGCACTCTTTTTCCCTTGACTGAGGTTTTATCCCATTGGGTTTTCCTAGCAAGGTTTTTAATGAGGCAACTTTAAAGGCGTATTCACATGAATAATGTACTCTTTTTCCTTCATTAGGTTTTTCCCACTGGGTTTTTCCTAATAAGGTTTTAACGAGGCATATTCATGGTATATTGAGAACGATAGGAGAAATTGATACAAATGTATCTATTGGATCAAGTTATAATGGAGCTAATGCTTTAGATCCAAACGATGATGATATTGAAATCATTTACCGTAAGTAAAGATATCGGTTCTCAAGATATGAAATCAAACTGAGCAAATTGCACTCTTTTCCTTCGATCAAGTTTTTTCCCACTGGGTTTTCTTGACAAGGTTTTAACGAGGCAACACGTGAATACTCATATGCCGCTGATAGACATCAGGGGGAGCAATGTTTTGATGAAGTAGTATATAACCACTCCAAGCTATCCTGCAATCGGTTTGGAAGTTTTTTCCCACTGGGTTTTTCTCCAAACAGGTCCAGAAGACATTTGTATTAATGGTCATTCAAGGGGGAGTGTTATGAATAATAATTGAAGAATAATTATTAGGTGTTATGAATAATTGAGAATAATGTGGGTGTTATGAATTATGAGGAATAATTTGGTGGAGGAATAATTTGGTGGAGGAATAATTTGGTAAAAGATGTAATTATTATATGTGAATGACTATTATACCCTTGATGAAATTATGTAATTACGATTGTACCATTCGAAGTTTTCCTATAAATAGGGCTTCAGTTATTAATGAAATTCATTCCTGAGAATTCCTTAGAATTCATTCTCTCTAAATTCTCTCTATTGTTTCTATACTTTTATAACAATAACGTCAAATATCAATTTAAAATTATTCACGAAAGTTGTATGAGTTTTTAAGATTAATTATCTTCGGTTGGTAACAATCCACAATTTTAAACAAGTTGGAGATTTAATATCTCACTTTTGAAAGTGCAGGACCTAAAACCATAATAAAGGGGTTCAAAAACTAATTGGCCTTTATTAAAAAAAAAAAAAACCCCAAGCAACTAATGGGTCTCAAGTCTAGTGCCAAGGAATAAAGCCCAAACCGAATCATAGCCCAAAAGCTTGAAATTCCAAAATTACGATTGGATTTCTTTTTAGGGTGGTTATATTGACATCACGAATTTTATTAACTATATCACCTATTAATTAGGTTTAACATTCTTTATCTTCATAAGTTTTTGCATTTAGATGCTCGACCTTTTTTGCGATCATAATTTTATATATGACTCTTTAATAATTATCACATCTTGTATGAATAATAGTTTTCTTCTAAAAATTTCGTTAAAAATACTCGTATATATTTTAAATAAGCAAAAGAACTACAAATTTAAAAGTATAAGTGTGTGTTGTTTTATAATTTTAAACTTCACTAATTAAATTTTTTTGAATAAAAGTCATCATTATGAACAAGAAGTTCCAATTAATAAAAAGTCAAACAAAATAATGCAATAAAAAATGTTATGGGCATAATATCATAAATATTAAAATTAAGGATTTTTAGTAGGATACTAGCTGTTTCACCCGTACGTTGTACGGGAGACAAAATTTTTAACTGATAACAATATTAATAGATGTTAATAATATTAACATAAAATCTAAAAAATAATTAAAATAAAGATTGAGTTACAACAATAAACTTAATTAATTTAACTTTAAACAATTCGATAAAAATTTCGAAAGAGTTTCTTTTATATTTCGTACTAATCCATCCTACCAATATGAAAGGAATAACTTACGAAAATCCACACAACTTAATTTACTATTCTCCATAGAATAGCAACTTAATTAGCATTTATACTCGTGCTTTGCACGAGATGATAATTTGTAGCAGCGATTGTAATAATATATAATATTTTGCTCATTGCAAGATTAATATACTAATATAAATCCAAAATAAAATTACCTTAAATATTATAATTATCAAAATAACTCTACTAACATTAGTAGAGCTCATTGTTTTTCTTTAAAATTATTTTATATTTTATTATATGCAATTATAAAATTTGAGAGATATTAATTAAACTTTTAATACAAAATTATTCCCCTAGACAAAATTAAACATCAGTATGATGTACGTTATTAACAATTAATTTGTAAATAATGATTTTTAAGTTTTAATTATGAAATATAATCAGTATAGAGATATATTATAAAAATAACAATGTAGTGAGTAATGTCCGACAGACCCTAACACCCCGTTCCTACCATGCCGGGAAACACTTATCCTCATTCCGGCCCATCCTCATTTATTCTAGGGCAAGCAAGGATGATATGAGAATTACAAACTTCCATTCCCCGTTAGAAAATTCTCATCTCCGTCCACACCCCATCGTGATGGTTTAATTGAAGACTTTTATTTCGATATTTCATTTCATCAATAAATACCTTCTAAATATACTAAACACGTTTATTAATATATTAGGTATAAACTTACTAATTTAACATATTTTGCATATTAAATATTGAATGATTTGATATAACATTTAAATTAATTTGGATAAGACAAATAAATTGAAATATATATGATTAATACTTAAAATGTACAATCTATTTGATGATATTTAGAAATTAAATAAAATCTCAACTGCCAAAATTCGATATAAAATAAATAATTTAAAGTATGCGGGATTTTTAATATTTATTTAGGAAATAGAAACTTAGATAAATATTTCACATGGTTGAAAGCCAGTTAAAATATTCTAATTGAGTCATATAATTTCAATAATTGATTGAGTCGACAACCAATTATTTAGCAATAATTCTTGGACTTATTCCCTAGCGAAAGAGACATATTAAACCAAAGAATTATCATATAATTATTGGTTCGAGTAGTACAAAAAAAAAATAATACTATTTGAAAACCTATTTTTTGAGCTTGTTACTTAAAAAAAAAATGAGTAGATTCTTTGAAACACCCGTAACTATGCAAAAAGAAATATTAATGTTTTGTCATCAATTGTAACTCAAAAGAAATATCATAGAAAATACAAAATCACATGAGAATCAATAGAAAAGCATGTTTTGAAAAAAGCATGATATTGGAAAAAGTAAATAAAGTTAATTATGGACTAATGATCAGTCGACTTACTTTGCCATAAGATGTAACACCCCAATTCTAAGAATCCAGAATCTTATAGGTGTTAACTTAATTTTATTTTAAAATACGTTAAAAAATAACTTAATTTCGTAAGCATATTTTTCTTCCCCGTAGAAATTTAATTAATTTTAATAATTTTTTTATTTTTTGAAATAATTATATTTCCCCTCTTTCAGTAATTTAATTAATTTTGATTCAGTAATTTAATTAATTTTCGTCTAATAAAACTCTCACAATTTTCATCAAATGAAAATATATCCAATTAAATCTAATAAATATAATTAATTGTAATATAATTAATTCTAACTAATTCTTGTTTTTAGCTAATTATTTATAAAAATAATTTATTATTTCAAAATAATTTATTTTTTAACCACAGTTTTAAGAATTGTATGAATCTAATTTTAAAGATATTTTATAAATAAAAAGATATCTTGCATATCAAAAGATGTCTTTCATTTTTTAAGAAAAATCTAGCTAACCACGGTAATCTAATTAATTTTAATTATTATTTATTTTTTAATTAATATTATTTTTCTATTTTAACAATACAATAGATTAATTTTCGTCGAAACCATGTCAATTTTCGGCCATTGAAACCAAGTCCAATTAAATAATAATAGTAGTACTAATTTTAATTAATGGTATAAGAATTCGTTTTAATTGATTTTCGTTTTAGCTAATTATTTATGAAAATAATTAATTATTTCTGAAATTACCATTTTAATATTTACACTTTTGAGAATTGTATAAATCTAATTTTAAAGAAATCTTATAATTTAAAAGATATAATACAATTAATTTTTTTTTTAATTTTTTAGGGAAAACCCGCTTCAATTTAACATTTTTTTAAATTAATTATATTTTCCCCTTTAAGAATGTAATTAATTTGAATCAATAGTTATCCACTGGACACATGTGTAGCAAAATGTTAGCAATGGAATTTATTATTTTAAATAATTATATTTAATTTTTTATTTAATTTAATTATTTCTAAAAAAATTAATTATTTCCAAAATAATTTGCTTCATAGCCATAATTTTAAGAATTATATGAATCTAATTTTAACAATATCTTAT
The DNA here is from genome assembly GCA_018223645.1 of Jasminum sambac. NCBI lineage: Eukaryota > Viridiplantae > Streptophyta > Magnoliopsida > Lamiales > Oleaceae > Jasminum > Jasminum sambac. Next base: position 21,129,361 of record CP073648.1, on the reverse strand, counting down.
AATTGAAAAGATATCTTGAAATTTAAAAGATATAGATATAGATTCAATTAATTAAAAAATCGATTAATATTACAATTGAATGATTAATTAAACAAAATAGATGTTGCATGTTTCTTTTAATTTTTATGCAAACATTAAATGAATTATAATTTTTTATCCCACAAAACTTAAATCTTCGAAAAATAGCTAATTTTAATTAATTTTTATTTATTAGCTAATTATTATTTTAAAAAATAATAAATTCATTTTAAAATTAATTAAAGGGTCCAAGTTAAGTTTTAAATTTTCATGTAACACATTTATTTTAATTTTTATGTAAAATTTTAATGAATTGTAATTTTTCATCACACAACAATTAAATCTTACAAAAATTGGCAATTTTAATTAATTTTTGTTCCTTAGCTAATTATTTATAAAAATAATTGATTGTTTCTAAAATTAATTGTTGAGTCCAACCTAATTTTTAAATTTTTTAGTACAAATTCGGAATCGTAGTGGTAGGATTTTGTCTCAAACTCGGGCCAACTACCAGTAAGTTTTTTTTATTTTTGTATAAAACTTTAATGAATCTTAATTTTGTTTTTCAAAAAAATTGAATCTTAGTTTTAAATAGTTTTATTTTTTTAAATACGAAAATTATGAAAAAAAATCAGTCAAAAATTCATTCTAATTTCTAGAACACCCGTATATTGTTCAAGACATAAACTTATAAATTGAAGATTTGAAAGAAAAAATAAGAAAATTTGAAATTTACTGATTCAAAATAAAATTGAAATTTATCACAAATATATAATATTTGTCGATTTCGTGTAATTACACGAGAAATTGTATTTAAGTACTATATTAATATATAAATTATTATTTTGGCAAGTTAACTATTTTTTAGGAAAAAAATTATCTAGTTTTAAATATAAAATAAAGCTAGCTTTACCATATATTTGCGAGATAAACAAATTGAAGCATTATTTTTTATTTAATTTATTTTCAAGGTAAATTAAACATGGAATAGAATTAAAAGTTAAAACAATTTATATATTTCATTTCATTATATTTGAATTTTACACACGAATATCCATTAATTATCGTAGCAAATTATTAATTTATATTTAAGTTGGACACTAATTTATATATTTGTGGTAAATTTTAATTTTTCAAAAAATAAAAATTTATGTATTAATAGCATACTTATTTTAAAGCTCTCATCAAGTCGAGTAAAATAGAATCACAATTTTTTTTATAGGTAGAAAATGAAAAAAAAAAGAGAGAAAATGATAGAGAAAGTATTTAGATGTGATGAGATTAGATAAAGTAGGGTAGAAATAATAAAATAATATCTATATACATTAATATTAATATATTATTAGGAAGGGAAAAAATGAAGAAAGTTCGATATGGATTCGAAAATAAAAAATAAAAAATAAAAAATAAAAAGAGATTTTTTTTAATGGAAAGACGGATTTAACACAATAAAAAATATAATAAGAAAAAATCATCATTTTCTATAAATATATAAATTATTCTATATATAGATAGAAGATTATATTAGGAAAGTTTAATAGGCGAGAAAAATTGAGGATGCATTTAGGAGTGAAAAAAAGCTACTTTTATATATATATAGATAATTGTGGTGTATTTAGAACAAACCTAACTATAATATGAATATATTTCCCGTTCTTCTTATTACCAAACTTCATCCAGGATTGCAACGGCTAGTTGCAGACAGTCCCTACTTTTAAACATCGCAACGTTCCACTTACATTCTACACCCCATTTGTTCAACAAAAATTCGGAAAAATAATTAAATTAATTTACTAATCAATAAAATGGAAGAACATCAAGAAGAATACCAATCATTTTCGTTCGAAAATGGAGATTCCAGTGAAGCCATTAACGTTGGAGATGAAGGTGGAGAAGACGAGCAATTTTACGAGAAAATCGAAGCGCCAAAGTTCGTTGATTTCACTGCACCAGATCATTTCTGCCCCGATGATCGCTACTGGTTCTGTGTTCGAGCCGGTTAGTGTCATAGCTTTTGTGTTAATTTGGAGTCGCTTTTTTCATTGACGAATAAGATCTGGAATCATAGTTGTATAATTGCTTATTTTCGGTTTTATTTTGATTTAAATTGTTATGGAGGATTTTGAAATCGAAAAAAATAAGAATTATGCAACAAATCTATGAAAAAGTAAGGGATTTATGCTTATTCAATTTGAAACTGGGTAGAACCGTAGAACACGAGAAAAATGAGTAATTATCTTCGCCGAGAAAAGCTATGATCTCAGGTTCAAAGCATTAATGTTGTTTTTACAGGAAGCTCAAAATGTGTTTGATAGTATTCTTCATCCAGTTTATGCAATTACTGTAATACCTCTTTGCAAATGGTGATTCAGGATGTGACCAAAAACACGAGGAGGAAATGGACTCCGAAGAAATCTACAAGAACTTTGTTCTTCGGGTTAGTAATTATTTTTAATTCCTTCTACTCAAATGGTAGTTTTGGCATTAATCCTATGTTTCCCTCGACCGGTTTAATCATATAGGTAATGGCAGCAAGGAGTCCTAATGTAAAACTTCGAAGAACATTGAACCGAAATGCTTCAAGGTAATATTAACCGTATATGATTTTACCAGAATTTCGCATTTAGCACATGCTTATGTCTCTGATAAACTGACTATTTTCCTCAGAACACTGAATAAATGTCCCCATTCAGCTCCTCCGAAATCATCGAAGTCTAGATTATCATCAAGATTAGCAGTAATTTCATCAATCTCTCAGACGATTGTCAATGAAAAACCAAACGTTGTTAGGCAAATTCTAAAGCCCGAGGTTACCCCAAAGAGCAAGACGAGGCCTGTTGCTGCTAAGTATCTTACAACTCCGAGGAACAAAAATTGTGTCCCAAATTGTAATTCCTTTTGTAGTGTTCAAAATGTGAAACCAAACACGATTGAATCCTCAAAACCCGTTCGTTGCAAAGACTTTGGTCTTTCACTCCCCCAAGAAAGGTGTCAGGGTAAAGACTTCTGTAGAATTGCATTCGCCTGTGAAAAATTATGTGAAGGGATGAAAAGGCTTGAAAATACTAGTCAGAAGAAACCTTTCTTAGGGTATTCCAGGAAGTCAGTGAAAAATTTGGAGAGTAATTGTGAGCATGCATGCTCTCAAGCTCAAGTCAAGCAAGAAACTGAATCTGTAAGATCGGTGAGAAGTAAGAGCAAAGTGCTGTTGTCGAAACAATGTGCCATGAAGGAAGATTGCCACGGTGATTTGGGTGTTGATGTAAAAATGAGTAATTTGGAGGATGCCCCACAAAGGGAAGAAAACCGTTTGCCAAATGCAGAAGAGAGGCTCTTAGAGGGAAATGCTAACTCCATTTTTTCTGAGAAACCAGATCGACAGGAGAATGATGGTCGTAAGAAAAATGAACTGAAATTAGGTTCAAAAAATAGAAAACACGCTAAAGACAAACCAGTTGAGGCTGAGCACAATTCTTCCAAGGGAGTTATAAACGAGAACAAGCCAGTCGAAAGTGATGACAAAGAAAACTCTGTGGCTTTTGATGAGAACAGGTTTGAGAACTCGGTTTTTCCGGGTGTGCTTTCTTGAGATTATTTCTTCATCCCAATTCTCTATCCTCCTTTTTTTTTTTTTTTTGAAGTTGTAAATTATATTAGTTAAATTTGCTGGCAGAGGTGACACACACAAGCAGAATGGAACCAAGATTAAAAAGGTTTCTTTTCATTTCATTTATCATCTTCCATTCGCGGTTTCCTCTGCTTTATGCAAGTGTCAGTTACTTATACATCTCAAATGTTTAGGTTGCTAAGGTTGCTCCAGCACTAGAAAATCCGCTGCAGGATAACGTTGCCCTAGTGTTGAAGTTGCAGAAGCCGAAGCCGACGACCCCCGAGCCTTTTAGGCTAAGAACTGAAGTAAATATTCGTCCAATCATTAAAATAATAACTTCACCATATTTCTTTTCTATTTGGTAGTGATTTAATTCGCTTTGACTTGCAGGAAAGAAAGATGCATAAGGAAGCTAACTTAGAGAGGAAAATTAAGTTTCAACCTCCTCAGGACGAAATCGCAACTTCAACAATTTTATCTGAAAAGTTACCGATAAAGGAAGTAAATAACGAGGTAATTAACTCATTTTTATGTATACTTTGGGCCAACAGGAGATATATTTTTCAACAGATGTTTACATTATGTGAGCACTCACGAAAACTTGATTTAGCAGAAAGAGAGCAAGATGATGGTTGTTCAAGAAAGAGAGACAACAGCAGCCACTAGAACGCCTCAGAGGCGTTGTGTTTCAAACCACCAAGAGCAAACACCCCCACAAAACAATGCAACTCAAAGGTTAGAGAAGTTTAGGAAAATGACATCTCCTCTGAAGCAACATTCTATTCGGCCTCAAGGGTAAGCGCCATGAAATTCTGTGTACCCTTAACTTTAAGAATGTTCCTTTCGGGTTACAAAGAAATTAGCAGCTCGGTTTTACAGGCGTGATTTAACAAGAAAGGAAATGCATGGATCAAAACTGGAAGTGATTCGTGAGAAAACAGAGAACTTGGCTGGCAATGTAAGAAGGCCTGTAACCATAGGAAAGGAGCCTAACTTCCATTGTACTCGTGTACCTAGGAATTTCAGTAGGAACAACCTTACATAGTTGATTGTCATCACCTGGCCTTGGATTTTGTTCAATTGTTTATTGAATTTGTAAGTGTTTCTTCTTCTTCTTCTTGTTTGTCACTGTCCATTCTGTATTATCCAATTTTCATGGCTTATTCTTTCGGAAATATCTTGTCGAGACATCAACAAGTTGTAACAATATATGACGCTAATGAATTTTTGTGATTCATTCAGCAGTTATTGTTAATTTTTTTCTACCTAAAAATTATCTTTTATGTATTGCATGGTGCCCCACTACCATTCAACTTAAAAAGTCAAAAAAAAAAAAAAAAAAAAAAGGAGTATGCCACAACATACTATCAGTCAATTCTGATTCAGGTATTGCAATTCTTTAGCATCTTTATGTTGTCTCAAGTAATTTCATTGTACAATTTATCACAATGATGTATCGACTCAGTATACATATAATGTATAAGCGCTGGATGGCTATAAATGAAGATCAAAAGAGAAACAAGATAAGAACAAACCAATCACATTTCCCCTCAACTTCATCAAGAATACTTCACAAGAAATCATAAAGTAAATGGGTCTGGCGGTGGGTATGCAATCTGTGTCTTCGACATGGTCATGTTCCCCGTGAGCACGCTCGGAGAAATAGTATCCTCTCCAATCACAGGATTGACCTGCACCACTCTCTCCGGCACAACCTTGTCACCCTCAACCTTTGCCAACACTTCGAAATGCATCCTCACAATCTCGGCTTCCGTTCTCCATTCCGGGAAGCCAGCTAAGTCAAGCTCATCTCCCTTCAAGAGCTTCTTCTCCACTCCAAAACCTATCTTCATGAACGTCTGAGCTGACACGTCAGCCTTCAACAGCTTAAACGAGCCCTCAGTGTCTGCTTTCGGGCCCAGCACGGACGATAGCAAAGCCTCAAAACCAAGCAAGTTAGGGTTTGAACCATCTATCGATGTTAGAGGCCACAATGTGGTGAAGCGATCGGGTGTGAGAAGTGAAGTGGCTTCTTGAAGATCAAGGGTGGATATTGTATCGGGTTGTATGGGTTTCCTTTTTGGTGCTGATGATAGCTCGACTAGGCCAGGTGCAAGAAGCCTGAGCTTCAGCTTGTTGCTCGAAGTGGGAGATGAGGGTGTAGGGGATGTTAGAGACGATGGGCCAACTATGCGAAGTGAAAGGAGGGGCCCCGTTTGGGTACGGGAAGCATGACGGAGACGCTCGGCTAATGTTAGAAGACCAGACGCGAAATTGTTGTGAGTCCGATTTAGAGGAAGTGGAAACTCGACTGGGTGGCGTAGGCTGACTGACCTGGCGCCCTTAACAGTGACAACAGCGCCATCTGCTAAGATCACTTTCTTCAGCACACCGGCATCCACATCATGCTACATGTCATTGGAGAACAACAAAATGAATCAGCATCGAAGAAATGTGGAGACCTATAAGCATATATGTGGCTACTACTTTCTTTAATTCTTCCAAGAAATATGACAAACAAGTTTTAATCCAAACACATTTTTCAAAACCACTTTAGTACTCATTTTTAAAGAATACTCTATGACAAGTATTCTTTTTTCCCCAAAAATGACCCATAATAAAACTTAAAAATCTCAACTTTTATTCAACTACCAAGAGTTCCCCTTCATCACCCCCATAACCACTTATCCTGCAGATTGGAGATTAAACTTTCTAGCTTCTTCTCAACAGATTTGTCACATTACAGACCTCACTTTCAAACTGGTGTATACCCTAAGCCAAGTATAAACTCCACATAAGCTTCCTCCAACTTTGCTCTAGGTCTAGTAATCAGCACTGAAAGCACAAAATTCAAAATGCTTTGTTTAACAATTTTCTTGCAAAAATCAACTTCTACTGCTCAATCAAAATCAAACTTCAATATTAACAAAATTTCTCAAATAATTGCTCATTACTATCAGATGAACTCACCGGCAATGAAATTCTCATATCTTTGGCATCTTGAATCCATATCTCCATTGGACCAGCCAACTGGAATGGAGCCAAAACCGGCATCTGATCCTCCAATCTCTCCTTCTCCACCAGTCCGTTACCTGAATTCTCTGTACGAAAAATGGGCAAATCGACATATTCCCATCTGTTAACGTCCTCCAAAAGCTTAACTGGCAGAATTTTATTATCGATTTCGACATCAAATTCATATGCCACAGACTTTCCAACTAAGGCATCTCTTAAATCAAACCCCGAGATTTTAAATTCATCCGCTTGGAAACCTAATCCCTTCACAATTGCTTCCTTCAAATCCTGTAATCAACATTCGAAGGCAAGCAATAATAGCATATCAATTTTAGAGGATTGATTAAAGCGTCCGTTTCCGATAGGGCAAAAAAAATTGTAGAAAAATTGGGAATAATTTAGCGAAATTGAGAGATTTTGGAAATAATCAAGTGATGAAAAATTGAATGCTTACAGATATTGCTTTAGGGTATGGGGGATTGATCTCTTGCGAAGCGAACGAAGGTGTCGATAAGGAAAACTGAAACGCAATCAGAATCAAACATAACCCTGCAAATGAATACAGATTCCGTAACCGCAATGCCATTGATTTTACGAACAGAGATGAAATCCTCGGTTCCAAAAAGAAAAGGTTCGATTATTTGATTAATTGTGCTTCTTCGTTTTTTGCTTTTTAGCAGCGGAGACAAATCGATAAAATATTGGGAAATTGCAAGAAGAATGGAGATGATTCTGGAAATTGTGGTCGGGATGATGACGTGGATTGAAATGGACGAATGGGAGTGGAGAAGATCTTCTGACGTGTCGATTTCCTTGGAATGGGACCCATTTATTTCCCATGTTTCGCGCATGATGTTCAGGGAGGAGATACGGCGTCGTATGATGCGGAAAGGAAAATGTTCAGAATTAAAAACATTGGCGTCGCCCGGACTCGAACCGGAGACCTTCAGTGTGTTAGACTGACGTGATAACCAACTACACCACGACACCTTGGCAGTTCAAGGAGAGGATTATCTATTAATCAATAGGAAATAATTAATGTGAAAGATTGTGTTCATTTTTATTTATTTATTTATTATTTTATATATATATATATATATATAGGAAAAGTGACTTTCGAAAAACATATATTCAGTGAACAAGTGAGTGTTTGTTTGGTAGAGAATAATATTTTTGAGTGTGTTGTTAAAACTTAAAATGTTGTGGGAAATTGTGACACTATGTTTATAAAATAGATGATTTTTTGTCATTTTTTTAATCAAAAAATAGAGAGATTTTCACACAAGTTAAATACTTATTTTGTCATTTTGACACAAGTTAAATACTTATTAAGTTTTGATAAAAATGATTTTGAAGGAACAGATATGAAAAAATTGAAATTCCAACAAATAGATGCAGTGTCACTATCTGGAAGTATTTATTGATTTAAACCTATATGTTTCGAGAATGAATATTGCCGTTTCTAATAGCACTTTTTTTTGGTCTTTTTTTTTTAAATAACCGTTTTTGGTAGCTTAAGATAGTAGTTTAAGCACTAATCACGACATCATATCTTAATATTTGTTTAATTAAGTTTGCAAATTATATATGAAACTGAGTTGCATCTTTTGTATTTAACTAGATCATAAAAGAAATTTCTCCATCTTTGGTTCATATGCGATATATCTTTGGCGCTAATGATCCAATACCAACATATTGGCAGTATAAGCTGTGAACAGGGTGACGTGGCGTCCTCATAGGGCGCCACGTCAACTGCAAAAAATTTTTAAAATTTTTTTTAATATCTCCATTCAAATGAATAATACATAACTATCTCCTGATGGTTGGGGCTCACACACATGTAGCCCCACATTTTTCCCCCAAAAATAAGAGCGTTGGCATGATCTCCTAACAACAGTTCCTACCAACACTGTTCCTACCAACAGTTCCTACCAACACTGTTGGTAGGAGATCATGAACGATATCTCAGGTTCATAGTTTGTTTGCACTGCACAAGTATCAATTCACTTCACAATATTTATAAATATTCCGGCATAAAGCAAACATACATTTGTCTTCATTTTTTGCAAGAAACCATTATTTTTTCTACATCATCAAAAAATTGCATCAATCTTCTTATTTGTTTTTACAGAAATTCAAAGTTTCAACTCTCCCCCGCTTAATAAATTCTTGCTGCCACATGTTCTACTACTATAGTAGTACTTGCACGATTTTGTCACGAATTTTTTTTAAGTAATATTATTACCGATTCTTTATACCCAAAAAAAAAAAAAAAAAAAATCCTCCTACAATTGAATTCCACAACAAAAAGGATATACTAGTATGGACCGTGCTTGACTTCCACACAATTTTCACACCCTAATAAGCGTGTGGGCCCCTCACTTTCAAGGGGGTAGAATGGTAAAAATCCACACTCTATTAGGGTGTGAATATTGTGTGGACACATAATTGTATTGAAGAGAAGCTTTATCCTATTAGTATTTCATAGTACTCATGAAAATTATTTTCTTAGGTTGATCAGCTGCTTAGCTTGTAATAGAAATGTTGCATGCATAATAAGTAAGTGGAAATGACTTAAACTAATGACAAGTGGAATCAAAAAGAAAATCTTTAATTGTCCACAGGCCACAGTAGTTGATATTTAAAAAAATAAAAAGAAAACATTAAAAAAAAAGATGAGCTAATCTAATCATTTCTCGATACGAATGCATTATAATAATGTACTAATCACATTATTGAAGTATAAGTTTGAGATGCTGTATCCTAAAACTGCATAAACAAGAAGATTTAGAAAGATCACATTCTGTTGCATGTTATAAAAGTATGAAAACAATAGAGAGAATTTAGAGAGAATGAATTCGAATGAATTCTCAGGAATTGAATTTCATTAATAATCAAGCTCTATTTATGGAAAACTTCGAATGCATAAACTGTAATTACATAATTTCATCAAGGGTATAATAGTCATTCACATATAATAATTACATCTTTTACCAAATTATTCCTCCACCAAATTATTCCTCCACCAAATTATTCCTCATAATTCATAACCACCACATTATTCTCAATTATTCATAACACCTAATAATTATTCTTCAATTATTATTCATAACACTTTCGAACGACTATTAATACAAATGTCTTCCTGACCTGCTTTGGAGAAAAACCCAAATGGGAAAAAAACTTCCAAACCGATTGCAGGATAGCTTGGAGTGGTTATATAACGCTTCATCAAAACATTGCTCCCCCGATGTCTATCACCAGATATGAGTATTCATGTGTCGCTCGTTAAAACCTTGTCAAGAAAAACCCAGTGGGAAAAAACTTGATCGAAGGAAAAAGAGTACAAACTCCGCTTGATTTCATATCTTGAGAATCGATATATTTACTCGTAAATGATTTCAATATCATCATCGCTTTGGATCTAAAGCATTAGCTCCATTATAACTTGATCCAATAGATACATCAGATCAATTTCTCCTATCGTTTCAATATACCATGAATATGCCTCGTTAAAACCTTATTAGGAAAAACCCAAAGGGGAAAAACCCTAATGAAGGAAAAAGAGTACATTATTCATGTGAATACGCTTAAAGTTGCCTCATTAAAAACCTTGCTAGGAAACCCAATGGGATAAAACCTCACTAAGGGAAAAAGAGTGCAACGCGTATTTTATACAAGTATGTCGCAAGCATTTCAAAATCTTTCATACATTTGTATGAGTATCATATACATTGATTTTATACTCTTCTGCTCATTTAGAGTGCATCAATTTTCTTACACAACTACAAAACATTCACCATGAACACATGTCTCCAAATACACAATTTAAAGCATATAAATTCATTGTAAAAACATGTAAACATATAAGTAAACCTTCATAACTAACTAACATTTAAAATATATCATTTAACATTTAATACTCACTTAATAGGTTATTTCATTCCTGTGGACTTAGCTCACCCTTTAGGGTACTCATAAACACGGGTTTAGCTCATCCGATCCTTTAATTTCCTTTTCGGTACTACACACACGATCGGTAATTTAACTTTCATGAGCATGCAACATATAATGACCACCATGCTTATCTTTAAACTTGAGCAATAGTCATCATCACCTCATCATCTCATAAGTTAAGGATTTCACATTCACCATTTATCATCTTCAATATATCTCAATATTTTCATTATCATTGATCATATGTAGCGCTACATTTTCATATCGTGTCGACACTTTTCAATTTCATTTCTTTCCCCATATCGACATAACTTATCGAGATATCTCATTATCAATCCTCTTGTAGGATTGCACAATATAGTTATGTCTATATACTCTTCAAGAGCATATGCCTCCGTTATTAAGACCATCTTTTATAATTTGCTTTGATATATATGTTTGGGGAAATATCAACGCTTTCCGCGCTTAACTTATCAAAGCATCGTAGTGATATATGTGATTGTTCATAGCCTTTCATGCATCTTTGAACTTCAAGTTCGTATTTCAATTTCGAGGATATAACATGATGCATTTATTTTCAACCTTTAATACTCCCCCTCATGCTGAGAAAATTTAGAACACCAAAACTCATACAGTTGGTATGATTTTAATCATATATGTTCTCATCATTCAGCCTTAATATGAGAATTTAGACCGTTTGCATTCTATTCTCGATATCGGCAATTTATTTGAGGACTTTAAATAATTTGCCATATAATATCCCACTTGTATGCGCATACTCAAATCCTTCAGGGATTTATTCAAGTATTGGGATATACATTTACTAGCTTTATCATTAAATCTGAAAATCATGCTCATATCAGGAGCAAATATTTCAGAAATTTCAAATTACTTAATCATATACACATGTGACTATCTAGTGGATCCATATCATAATATCTAGTAGTCCACATGTAGGATGAGTGGGCCCATACTTCTCATCCTTTATTCCAAATATATTTGGGATTTATTCCCAATATTGGCTAGTAATGATTTCATCATTTATCGAGAACAATCATTGAAGAATTCCTTTAATTCTTCACTTGAAATATTGATTTCAATAATTATTTAAACCGGGATGGTCATCCGGTTTTGCAACGAGTATTATTGAACTTCTAGTTCAAGAAATTCTTATATCGATTTCACTAGTATCAGATAGTGCTCAATATGATTTATCATAGAAATAATTCACCGACATATTCCATCATCTTTTGGTGACATTATTGTCTACCACTATTCAAACACGGAGTTACAAATTTCATACGCATCACATCCGCTATTATTTAATTCAAATCGTAGCTTTTACGCTCATATTATTTATTTAAAATCGGGGTCTTATTTCATACGCCACGTATTATTCTATAAATAAATCATCAAAATTATTGCAAAATTCATCCTAACAAGGGTCTATACATTATAATGGATCATATGCTCTCAAATCTTCGAAAATACTATCCATCACTACCGATTAAAATCCTAAAAAGGATTTCTCGAGGTAGGTCGAAAGATTAAGGATGCTAATGAATAAGGGTATCCCTCAAGATATCCGATGCTTGATTGAAGTAAAGGTTCGATTATCCGTGAGGTTTCAATTCCTTCTAAATACATGCCTGGTATGGGTAAAAGTAGTTTTTCAAAGAAACTGAGAGCAAAAAGATTAGGAGGATGCTACAAGTGTGCTCGGTGGACATGTGACACTCGATGTAAATCGGGTACTTGTCCGTAAATCGAGAAGATAAAATAGCATTCATTAAGGATGGATTGAGTAAGGAGCCTTTGGATGATATTCAACAGCTCTTGAGACACATCCTAGTGGACACGCATAAGGTGAGCTAATGGCCTTATGGGCCAAATTCAAAGATCAACAAACGCTACATGCCTTGAAAACTTACTTTAGAAGATCCTGCTTGTAAATTTAGTAGAAAAATTTAGCATAATGATTTTCCCATATTTATGTAAGAAAGCTCGGTGTAATAACAAAGATCAATATATTTCTTTTATTTGTAAATATCGCTTTTTCAATTTTAAGATATATATTATTTTTCAATCACTGACTATATGTTATATCACTAAAGAAAAATTTCGCCTTTTTCTTTCATATTTGTCAAAAAGTAAATAGTGCACTCAATTATTGGTTTGAAAATTTTTCTTTAAATAGAGGGATTCATATATCTCTCATGTTCATACATTAAAAGTATAGTGCAAAAGAGAGATAGGAGTAGAGATGGATATGGAGATTTTAGAATCATCTCATACAAGTCACCTTTACTCTCGCCAGATTAAAACCGTATGTATTCTTGGTGGATCTAAACGGTAGGCCATATCCAATATGTGGATATGGCAAACCGACTTGTAAAAGAGTTAGGAGACAAGAAATCAATATACTATACTGAGGAACCAACAACAAACTTTTAGCTAGACTTATAATGGCCGCACAATCATGGGGAATAAGAGTTTTGGCGTAATACCTTTCCATCTAGTTGGATCTAATACTCAATTGGAGCCGCTTCTACCATGGGTCCAAAGAGGTTGGGGCTACATGCGCAATCCATCCACAAATCGCATGATGTATATGATGAATAATAGTGATGCTTTCATTGTCCTTCCAGCGGCTACAACACAATCGGAGGAAATATTCAATATAGCCTCGCTGGCACAAAGGAATTTTCATGTCAAACCAATAGGTTTGTTGAATATTAATAATTTCTTTGATGGCTTACTAGCGCTTTCTAGATCAGTGTGTAAATAATAAGTTTATCTCTCATTCAATGAGAAAAATACTTATTTCTCGCTAGTATCGTTGATGAACTACTCATCAAATTTCATGCATATGTTCAAGAATGCATGGAAGCCCAGTCCGCTTGGCCATGCATCATCGTGTCAAGCTTAAAAAGAAATTCGGATCCTTTAAATATTTCATTATGAATCCTAATGTTGATGGTGGCAGAGTTACGGAGTATTTATACTCGAGACGCATCCCTCATTTATGGATTCAAGATGTATATTCTTTTTGCATTTCTATATTTTCGAGTGTTTAATGCCGTCTTTTGATATTCTCAATATGTTCCACTTCGACTGTTTTGTACTTCTTCTGGAGTAATAATAATATCATATTGGCTTTATTCAAATACATAAATCTAGTGATTTTGCTTCTTCAAGAGCATTTTATTCTCATATTAATACAATCTCATATCATCGATGAGATTACTTCATATAAGCTTTCCATGCGATATATTTTCTTTGATTTATCAACATGGGATCTATTCAGCATTTTACTATCGTCTATTTATCCAATGGTGACTTCAAGTACCACTTACTCAATTTTCTCCATTAATATTCGGTATATATGAGGAAGTAATTTTATTCTCATCGCCTACTACTTCGAGAGTATGATTAGAATATTTGATCAACTACTTTTCTCGAGTAGGATTCTTATAACCAATCGCAGAAGTATAACCCACCACATTGGAAATATGCACACCAATCGTGTGGTATTACCCACCACATTGGAAATATACTCAAACTATAAAGTGCATAAATTTAAATTGCAGAAATTAAATTTCCTCCAATAGGTGGTCGAACCTACCTTATGGGAATTATTGCAATAAATATAAATCTACGGAATTTAAATAGCAAGAATTAAATTGCATAATATTTAACTACTTCTTCAGAGTAGGATCTCGCTTAGTAGAAGGTATTACCCATCACTTAGCATATAAAGTGCGTAAATATATAAAACCTTCCGCTTAGTGACGGTTTGAACTCCATCATCAAGTAGGAGGTATTGCAAGAATTAAATTGCATAAAGAAATAAAGTGCGTAGAATTAAATATTGAATCGCTTCTACGGGAGCAAATTTGTTCTTCTAGAACAAATACTCATTACTTACAAGAGCACACTTATCCTTCTAATAAGTACATTATGTAATTGAACTCTTCTGAGTTAAAATAATATTCCGATCTTTTAACTCAAATGGACTTCAAGCCATTTTATATAATCAATGGATTTAGAATTTCTTCATGAATATTCTATCCATTTTTCACTCGTCAAAATTAGGCTCGGTTTTACCCTAAGGGTAAAATTGTCCATTCCAATTCGTAAAGGTAAAATTGTCAAAAATATTTTATCAATGTTTTACGATTGGAAAATTATCTCTTTTCTACTTCAATTTATCAATATCAAAATATTCAAGGACTATTTTGTAACTTTTTCAAAAGTTAGTGTACTGATTTGTAAATTTTGAAAGTTTGATAATAACATATTTCAAAACGAGTTATTACCCTGTCAATATTGGTGTCAAATCGAAGCTCTCGTTAAATCGAGTATAATGGAGTCGAGAAAATTTGATTTTGATAATGTATGCTCCTTATATCTCGATAAAACAGATGTTATAGTTTAATATATTATTATATTATAAAATCATATGATTTACCTTTTTTCCTTTCTCTAATTATTCCATGGATGAGATTTACTTGCAATCCATTTACGTGATCGAAAAATTCTTTGGACTCCATTCTTCCAATTTTGGGATTTCAGACATCTCCAAGCAGGTTGTGTAAAATGAGGAATTGTGGGAGAGGAATATGAACAAAATGGAAGTTTCAATGATGTATTTGCAAAGAGAGAGTTATTTAGATTGATGAGGATGAATTAATTCATTCGTAATAATCCAGGCTTTCATATCTAAGATCATCTATAAGATGCAATCGTAGAAAGATACTTCTTTCATATTACTCAAAGGGTTAGAGACTAAACGATAACGTGTTATAAAAGTATGAAAACAATAGAGAGAATTTAGAGAGAATGAATTCGAATGAATTCTCAGGAATGAATTTCATTAATAACTGAAGCCCTATTTATAGGAAAACTTCGAATGGTACAACCGTAATTACATAATTTCATCAAGGGTATAATAGTCATTCACATATAATAATTACATCTTTTACCAAATTATTCATCCACCAAATTATTCCTCATAATTCATAATCACCACATTATTCTCAATTATTCATAACACCTAATAATTATTCTTCAATTATTATTCATAACATTGCAAGTATTGTAGAAGAAGATTCAATAAGGATTTGTCATAATTGATTAGTTCGCATAATTGATGGAACGTATTGTCAAATATATTTTGGCGATAAATTAAAGATGTTTGGGCTATTGAATTATGAGTTAAATTATGACTGCATTTGTTGCATTTCTGAATAATTATTTGTCCGGTCAAAATCATTTAGCGTTTGCTTAAGTTTAACACGGGTTTTCTCCGAAATAAAATTTATCTCTTTTTTAGAGAGAGAGAGAATTTGCATTCTTGCATCTCTTGTGTATGTTTTTTACATATTTTTACACATTCTTTTTAATCCCATTAATTCTCTCTCATAATTTATATCCACATATTTCGTGGGACCTACCTGTACTACACAAGTCTCCACCGTTCAACCCCACTCATTTTCTCTCCTATATCACATAAAAATATATAAAAATTCATTTTTACACATACACTAACACCCAGGAGTCATAATTTCTACTCAACAGTCATTTTGAACTTGTTTCACAAACAAAGCCTTTTTGAAAAAAATTATTTTTAGAGAATACATAGTGAAACGTAAGAATGCGTACAGAATGCATCGACACAAAATAACCTTTTGTAATCGAAAATAAATAGATGAAAAAGTTATGGTTATTTATTTATTTGATATCAAACAAAAGCACTTAATATATATAAAATATATTACTGAATTTATTTAACATTTTAATTATCATCATTAGTGCTTAGGGTTTGTTTGACATAGATTATAGAAAAAATGACTTTTAGATATGAGCAACCGAGCTCTAAAGAATATTGATTGAAAAAAATAAAATAAAATTGTTGTCAAATTAAATCAAAATAGTCCAAGTATACAATTCAATGGTATAGATTGTTTTGATTTGATAAAACAACCGAACAAATAGAAAATAAAACAAGAGATTTGTGTTGTAGTGCGGATACAATTGTAGATTATCGTCATTTCTTCACAACAATATATTTTCCACGATGATAATTCTTGATTTTCTCACAATTAGTATAATCATTAATAAATTATAATTTACAATTACCATTGATGATTACCAATAACTCTTTTCTTTATCAGTCACCTGCAGCCATGTTCAAGTGTTCCCGGGAGCGACATAGTTATCGCACTCCTGGGGTGTTTTCCATTTATGGCCAAAAACCTCGATCAGTGGTTATGATATTGTCGGAAAATTTTCTAAATCGCTAAAACTCTCATTTGCTGTGCTACACCTAAATCTAGTCTCGAATTTTAAAATGGAGGTCATATATAATCAGAAAATACCCCAGGAGTGTTATAACTACGGCGCTCTCGGGAGCACTTGAACAATACCATAGTCACCTGTAATATATGATGGATAACTCAATGCCAGATCAATACCATGTCCAATGCTATGTCCAAATAAAAACAAAAAATCAATTATCCAATAACATGGATTTTTTTGATTTGATAAAACAACCTAAGAAATAAAAAATAAAAGTTGCATAGATACAAGTAGATAATCATTTCTTCACAACAATATGATCATGATGATATATAATTCTTGGATTTGTTCACAATTAGTATGCACTCTCTCTATCGCAAATATATAGTTCACTTTTCCTTTTTGGATAGTTCCAAATATATAGTCATCTTTCTATATTAAGAGATCTAAGTTATATTATTTCACTAATTTACCCATATATAATCCGCAAAAAAAACCCATATTTAATACTTGATTATAGTTATCATTAATTTTGAATTTAATTTTCCCATTAAATAGAGGCAAATTAGGAATACGAACAGCACAGTGTGGATTTGCAATACAATTCTTAAGATTTGTAAACATATCAAAGTGGGCTATATATTTGGGATAGAGGGACTATAATCATTAGCTAATTATAATTTACAATTACCAATATTAATGATTACCTTTTTATATCAATTACCTGTAATGTGGTGGATAACTCAATGCCAGATTAATACTATGTCCAAAACAAGATTATAGGTGCAAGACAAACATGATTTCATTATTACAAGACAAACAATATGGAAATTACAAAGAGGACCCAATTAAGAACACTACAAGGGTTCTTAAAGCCCTCTAAAACACTGATCAAGACCCTCAATTTCTGCTACAAATTCCTTTATACACTCATCCACCAAAGGAAGAAAAAGCCAGACAAACTATGGGGTCTAATTTCTTTACAAACAGGAGAGTAAAAAACATGGCAAATTAACAATAATCAGCCATTAAAAAAACAGAAATAAAAAACCCTCCTTCAAAATGAACCCCACAGCAAAATAAGCTTCAAGAAATGTTCTGAAATGGTGGATGACTAAAACATGCACGCTTTTCATAGACAGATAATTGGCAAAACAAAGTGTAAGTACTACGTACGAATTCTACGATATTTAACTTCGTCGAATTCACATGAACATGTTGAGTGCTGAGCGTAAATTCTTCACAAAATCCTTTGCTGACATGTTGTATGCTTCTTCCATCTGCAAGAAATCACAAGATTTTCTAACTTATATGCTAGTAACAATAATATTGAGACAAATAAGCAAAAGTTATAGACACTTTAGCCTTTAGTTATTCATATCAATAGAATTTTCTTGTATGTCGATGTTGGGCAGCTTAGAATCCCATAGAACAAACTTAATTATTACATGTAAGGATTAAGCGCCCGTGTTCGTTTTAAGCTGTTTCTACTTGAAATTTAACTAATTAATACTGCTGAATCAAACCAAAACTTTAATCTTAACCATATATTCAAAATAATTACTCAGTATTATGAATCGAATCCAGATCTACTATTCAAATTTCTGTCTCATTAGTTATCTCATCCAATTAAAATAGCTTATACTATTAAACTAATATAATCAAAGAAATAGAAATTGAGACAACATATTAGAACTCGCAGCCATAAAAGATGGTTTTTAATTAGTAAAATAGAAATCTATCACAAAATGCATTAGGGTACCTGTGCAATTATAGTGATGTCAAGAAAAGAATCTCCAAAGCTCATTGAACTGCTACTAACAATTGATAGATGGAGTTTCTCAATTTGAGCAACTGTTTTCTCAAGAATTCCTTTCCTTTTCTCACAATGGATTCTTATAAGAACATCTTTTCCAGAAAACCTTGCTTCAATTTCTGGGAGAGGCTCATCAATGGAGTTTTCGTTATCAGCACAAGTCTCAAATTTCCTTACAAAAACCACAGATTCCATAGGCTTCTTCCTAGTTTTCTCCTCGAGAATCTTCACGCGATCTTGGAGTTCTTTGACATACTTTATCGCGTCTCCAAGAACCGACGCCTTGTCCATCTGCTCATAAAATCAGAATAAAAATTAAAAATTCATTATACATCTCTTACAACCCTTAAAAAAATTTTAGTGCCGAGTTTTCTGGGGAGAACGTATGGTTAAAAAGTCGACTAGACGATCACATAGGACCAAGTGTACAAACAACATATGAACTTGTGAAGAAATTAAGAAAACAAGGTCACCTTTTTCAATCCAGGGACTAGGGCAGATAAAGCTATGAATCTCTGGGTGAGTTTCTCTCTCCTCCTCCTCTCAGCCATAATATGATCTTGTCCATGACCAAGTTTATCAGTACTTGTGCTAATCCTCTTCGTCCCCGGACAACCCTTGACAACGTAATTGTGGGCCCCACGCGAAGGTTGCGAAACGACAAAATCATGATTCTGAAAATTTAAGGTATTACAAGAAGAAAATGTTTCCTCTTTAGGCTTCACAATTCCCACCTGATGATTGCTGATGCCAGAATAATTACAATTGATGACATCAAGGTTGCTGTTTGGAGAACTATTAGGCCAAGCCATGTTTGTTTTGGGCAGTTTCGAGGCCCTTTCGACTTCGGGTTGAGAAAAATCTGCAGCCCTTTTGAAGCTCAATATTGGTTGAGAGAAAGACTGGTAAAAATCTTCGCCAAAGGCGGCAGAAACGGACATGTTGCTCTGATCGTCGACCGGAAAATACTGGTGAATAAAACCGGTTTGATCATGATCCATTCCCTGTCAAATAATGTTTCATATATACTCAATCATAGGCTGCTAAAAAGTGGAAACCTTAATTTGATGTAATATTAATTTCTTACCAATTCTGATAGGCTTCTGATGCTTGCTATCTCCATGAACCAAGAGAAGAACCTGTGTGGTTTAATTTAAAACTATATATGTGAATACTTAATAGCATTCAACCCAGAGCTTAAGAATTATACCTATTGGATTGATATTTATAGAACCAATAATTAGAGCTGTCCCTATCTCACTTATTTTGTCTTATTGGGAGTTTTGGTTGATGTGAAATTGACGTTAAGAAGTTTGAATATTTGTGTTGCTATTCATCTAATTGATTGGTGATTACTATTTTAATACTAATTGATACAGTTACGTTGTTTATGAGATATACGTTACAAAATTGAATTAATATAATTGATTGCATGCGAGCTGAAGTGTTTTAATTGGATGAGATAGTTAATGAGAAAAAAAAACTAAAACATCATATATGAAGCATGTTAGGCAACAACTTTTACAAAATTTTACCACTTTTTTATACATTCTTTTTTTATCCTAAATCAATCATATCCACACATCACATCACATCTACAAAGCTCCACCATTCAACTCCACTCATTCTCTCTCCTCATTTACATTAAAAATTTTTAAAAACCATTAAAATTCAACCCCTATCACCATTATGAGCTCTCAATGACACTAATGGACATTATTATTATTATTATTATTATTATTATTATTATTATTATTATTAGGATAACGACTATTTATATAGATGAATCAGATCGATAAGTTTGTGGATTTAATGAAACACACGCATATGAAGCTTGTGACGGTCGATTAATTGTGTATAATAAATTATGTGATGTATTAAATAGCATAATTAATTAATCTTTTCAATTGTGTACATATGTTTACAAGTAGCTAGCATGATTCTTAGAATATTATCTCTTTCAAGTGTCAACAATAGTATGAACATGATAAAATGTTAATTGCTACCTGAATATTTAAGAATGTTAGTGGTTGCTTTTAAGTTGGTGTAAAGTTGAGAATTAATTATTAATGCTAAAAGTTTCCCAAGCTGTCGTGTTACGAATATTAAGACTTTTTAGCCGTTGAAATTGAAGATTGCAAGTGGGAAAATTATATATGAAGACAAAATAATTAGTAGCTGTTAATTTTAGGGCACCCACGTCAACTACCATGATGTTCCCCAATTGTTGTCCTAATCATCCAAATTTCCTCCAGATTTCCCGGAATCCTCAGTATCAAGGTAAAGTTGACTCATATCTGCTACTAATTTGCTCACGTGTGTATATTATAAGCTGGCCAGCTTAAATTACATTATCATATATTTTCTTACCCTAATGTAAATGTTTAGTTCTCCGACCAAAAAATGTAGGCGGATTATTTTTTTAAAAAGTAAACTTTTAATTTTTAATTGTCAAAGTAAAAAAGATATTGCTTAAGAATATTAGGCTGCATGTTTGACTGGTGTCTATATATAATTATGTAATTTATGTTTATAACTTAAATTAAATTATGTTGTTCATGATTGCTTCTAGAACATGTTCTAACGTGTTAATTTTGTGATGGTGCAATATGAATTTAATTTCATTAATGTGATAAATATATATAATTGAAATAAAGAGGAAATATTTTTACTGGTGAGTGGAAAAATTTGTAGTTACACGACAAGAAATTCTTCATTTTATTTATATTTTTACATGGTCCAATTATAAGTTGTTTATTATTTTGTTTATTATTAACTTTTGTAATTATTATTTTATTTATTACTGCCTTTTAACATGCTTATTTTGTATGACTGATATTTGAGAGAATTTGTATTTTATTGCTATATATCTGTATGATGAAATATGACCGATAAGAGAATTGAAAATTAAAGTGTGATCTAAATACAAATAATAATGTATTCGTGTCTTTGGTTTTGTATAGAATTATTATTATTATTATTATTATTATTATTATTATCAAAATTTTATTAATTGTTATCAAAATTTTATTAATTGTTTTTTAATGGACCTATCTCAACCCAAAATTAATAATAATAATAATAATAATAATAATAATAATTTTATTTATTTTTATTTATTTTAGGATAAATAATTTTTCATTTTATTGCATTATATAATTCTTTTCGGCGATGTGCAGTTAGTTGTCCTTTACTGAAATGTTATAGAATTTCAATTTTTTAAGATTAAGCGTAGATGATTTAATAAAATAATTTCTCCGGTATAAATTGTATTTCATATTATAATAGCTTTTATTAATTCAGTATAAATTTTACCAAAATATAAAAGATAAAATATAAAATATTTTGTTGTATCATAGAGCCTACATAACACATTTAACAAACTAGTTCTTATAATTA
This sequence comes from Jasminum sambac, assembly GCA_018223645.1. NCBI lineage: Eukaryota > Viridiplantae > Streptophyta > Magnoliopsida > Lamiales > Oleaceae > Jasminum > Jasminum sambac. Next base: position 21,107,246 of record CP073648.1, on the reverse strand, counting down.
ACTTATAAGTGGCAAAAGAATTAATGGCGTAGAATGTAGACAGATTGTAGTATTGTACTAGTGACAGAATGGATTCCGATTTGGCGCCCAAAAAATGAAATTGAGCTTACGCTGATGAATATGGAATTTTTAATTAGTAATATATTTCATACGTTTCCAAGCACCATCACGATCATTGATTAATACATGACAAATCTTGAAAAGAAAGTGTAATTGAACGGTTGAGATTTGAGTAATCGAAGCATCTAAATAGTACTTGAGAGTGATGATTAATTGTTGATGGATAAGATAGCTAGTAGTGAGACTTGATTGAAGCGTTGGATTGAGGTTGCGGCCATGATTCAAGTAGTTATAAAGCCTGTTAGCATGCACATTCTTTCTCATTTTAATGCATTCTTTTCAAAATTTAAATTTGGTCAAACAAATCATATCCACATATCAACTCTACTTTTAAATCTCCACCACCCAACTCCACTAATTCTCTCTCTTCCTACTCATAAAAATACATTAAAACTCATCCGCTAACACCCTCTATAATTGGTAGATGAAGATGATGGGCGAACCTATAAATAGACTCCAACGTAACTCTTTAGTTGTTCAACACATTTGATTGGCTATCTTTCATGTGATAGTCAAATTAATCATTTAACAAAATAAGGGCTTGGGAATATTGATTATTATTATTATCTATATAATTTGAAGTCACTGAGGGGGCGTTCTATTTATTTTGTATTTTCTGTTTTCGTTTTCGAAAATATTTTGGTGTTTTCTGTTTTCAATTGTTGTTTTCAGAAAATTGAAAATGCGTTTGGTTTATTGTTTTGAAAAAATTATTTTTGAGAAGAGAAAATAGAAAATGTGTTTAGTTTATAATTGTTTAAAATGTAATAAATGTAAAGTTTAAAATCCGAAAACGAGTTTTTTGTTTTCAACATTTAACACAGAAAACGCCGAAAACGTTAAAAAGACGTTTTCGTATTTTCTATACAAATCTTGAAAACGATTTCGAAAACGTATTTTCGAAAATAATGAACAGAACGCGTTTTCAACATTTTCGAAAACAGAAAATAGAAAACTGGTAAAACGGCAAATGGAACGCACCCTGAGTATTTTAATTTTACGACTTCAAAATTCCATATGTATGTACGTCTTTATCCAAGAGTCAACTAGTTACTTAAAACTTAAAACATTAAATAATTAAAAATCGTACTCAAAGTAGTTGCCATTAATGATAATATCATTGTACAATTTTATTTATTTATAGCTATCATTTTTTGATATACTCAATTCCATTATAATAATAATCCACCATGACAATCTCAATTTTTTTTCCCCTGAGAGGTGAATTGAAATTGCATTAGGCAAGTCCCAGCGAATAGCCAAGCCTAAAAATAGATTACAATTGCATTTTAACTTATTTTCATTTTGTCACCCTTATGTATTGCAACATGAATTTTAAGGCTATTATAAGTTTGTTCACAAGCGTGAAAAATTAATTTGAAAAACAAATTGAAAACTTAATTTCATTTCTTTACACTATATATTAATTGTCAAGTTCTTTATTAAAATTTATGTATATATCAAGACTAAACACTAAAGTTGTAATTTTTATTAAAAAAAAAATTGATTTACTTGTCTGTATTATTTAATCTTTCACAAATTTAATTAAATAAATTGAACAAAGAGAAAAGAATCATGGATCAGAAAATAATTTTAATTTAGAGGTATTAATTATTGTGAGGATACTATTGAAAACATGATTCTGAAATATGTTCCGATATAACTAACTTCCAATGGGAAATAATATAAATTAAAGAATTGCATGCCGTCGAAGTAAATAGATAGTGATGGTGGCATATTTTTTAAGTTATTATATATTCTCACTAAATACATAGTAGCAATTAAAAATTAATGTCAATCCAAATAACAAATAGAGAGCCCACAAAAATTAAATATTTGTTGCGTAACTAGTCATCCATACAACATGAAATAAAAAATTAAACAAATTAAAATGAAAAAATGAAAAAAAAAATCTTCCAATAGGTGCTATCGGCCATTGTGGACTCAGTCTTAATTGTCTTTTTACCTGGAAAATGTCATATTATGGAAAGACTTCTCCAACTTTAGTATTTGATTGAAAAAAATTTTCTGAAAATTATTTTTCAGATATAAGTGCTTAAAGTACAATATTAATGATTTTGCTTGAAAAAATGAATCCATAGTTTGGGTGAAATTGAATTTCCTAAAATTTATTTTCTTTTCAAGCAAATTTTAACTTTTTAATCAAACACACCCTAAAGGAAAAATGAAAATCAGAGAAAAAGCAATGTATGATTTTATTTATTTATTATTTTGAACTATTTAGACTTGAAGATCCAAATTAGATATAGAATTTTATTAAATAAAAATGCAAATTATACCTAACTAGTCGGAAGGAGACACATAAGCATTACCTCCCAAAGTAATACAAATACATTAATTTATTGAAATTAAGCAAAGAAAACTTGAGAAACTAAATGCCATGCATGAGAAGTCTTACTTCTCTCCTTAAACAAAGCTAGCTATAATAAAACATAAGAACGAAGAAATAAACCAGATTTGTAGAGAAAAAGACTTCTAAGTACCAATGTTTCGCGGTCTAATTCTATCATGCAGGGGCATAGCTAGGAAATAAGTTTTGGGGGTTGGGGGTGCAAATTGAGATAATTTTTTTTTTACAAACACAGTGCAACATATTTTACTTACATAATAATTAATAAATTTTATTTATAAAAAATCTGTCATAATACAACACACTCCTGCTAGAATAGGCCCCTGTACCGATTTCCTACTACTATAAATATCATCTATATATAATAAATTTATATATGTAAACTCATTGCATATTCTCATTCTACAAATTTGTTTTTAGGTTTATTGAGAATGAGCATCAACAATAATATAATGATCGGCGTTAAAAAATAAAATACTGATAATATAAAAATGGAAACCAAGCTACAAACTAGCCAAAAAATTAATAAAAAATTAAATGAATAACCTAAAAACACTAGTACACAAATGACTTTAGGTGGCGCCCATATGGTGGCGTTTCTGTTGAAACCGCCACCATTGGAAGAAAGGGTGGCGGTTATAGAAAATATCCGCCACCCTTTATTGAAGAAAAAAAAAAAAATTTTGAAAACAAAGGGTGGCGGTTGTTCCACACAACCGCCACCCTAAATTCGATATCGGGTGGCGGTTGTTCATACAACCGCCACCCTTACTTGAAAAAAAAAAAAAAAAAAAGGTTTTGAACATAGGGTGGCGGTTGTAATGGAACAACCGCCACCTTATATTTAGGGTGGCGTTGTATGAACAACCGCCACCCTTTACTTGTAATATATAAAAAAAAAAAAAGGTTTTTAACATAGGGTGGCGGTTGTTTCATTACAACCGCCACCTTATATATTTAGGTGGCGGTTGTTACATTACAACCGCCACCTAAAATAAATTAAAAAAAACTCAAATAGATCTTCTCTCTTAGCTCTCGTTCTCGATCCTCACTGCTCTGCAACTCGATCCCCATCTACAATTTGAAGTCAAAATTGGGAAAAAATACTGGGACTCGAGATTTCACCGATTTTCCCAATTCCCCTTCACCGCAACCACTTAACTCCACCCGATTCACCAAATTCAGCCGAAAATACACTGCAAATTGGAGCGAAAACAGCTACATTACGATCTGGCTCGAGATTGGTCTTGGGTTCGAGCTACATTTGAAGTAAGTTTATTTTCCTTGATGTGTTGGTTTAATTTTGGGTATAGGTTGGAATTTAACATGCCAAATTGTAGGTATTTTCTTGAAATCGGATTTGGGGCAATTTTGTTGGTTGTTATTGAAGCCACATTTGAAGAAAAAGCTCGTCCTCTCATTTTTTCGCATTTTAAAGGTTAGATACCATCCCTAAATTCTATTATTTGTTGCTATTAGATGGTTTTTTTTCCAAATTTCCGTATATTATTCTTGGGATTTATATACATTAAATTGGAATATTAGTGTATTATATATACATGATAATTAGATTGGTTAGTATTATTTGGTTAGATAAATTTGTTTGAATAATTTTAGAGGAATTATAAATAGGTCATAAGGAAAATTGAAAAATGAATTGTTAATATAGTTATTAGAAATGATATTTTACGAAATAATATTAACTTAGATTTTATGATAATTTCCTAATTTAATTAGGATTTTACGCTTGATAAAATAATTAATGTAATATTTATACATTTTAATACGTAACAAATAAATTAATATTAATTTTACATACATATAATTTATTAAAAGGAGCATATAATTAATTTATTAAAAAGGAGCATAGGAATTATATTATTTCAATAAACTAAAGCAATAACAATTTAGTAGTTGTGATATTTATATAATTAGAATGATTATAATAATTTATTAAATTATTGCGATTAGTATTGTAAGTACATATGACTATAGTTATTCATGCAATATTTATGAATTATGTTGAACTATATTTTACTATGTAAATAAATAAATTAAATTAATGATATATAACTATAATTTATTGCAAAGGAGCGTGGGAATAATATTATTTCAATAAAAGTAATAATAATTTCGTAGTCATTACATTTATATATTTAGAATGACTATAGTTAAAATACAATTATAGTGAGTAGCGTAATTAGAATTGAACTATTTAATATCATTTTAATTAATATAGTCATTCTAGGTAATCGATAATGTAGTGTAAATAAATCAACTTGGTGAAATACAATTATAGTGAGTAGCTTAATTAGAATTGAACTATTTAATATAATTTTAATTACTATAGTCATTCTAGGAATTTGGATAGTGTAGTGTAAATAAATGAACTTGTCGAATTATATACTTTTCCATATTTTTATTACAGTTGATTTTATTTATTGTATTACACCACCCTTCACGTGCATTGAGCTTAGAAAACCGTTTGAAGATAATCTTGTATGTCATTAACTGCAGGCACGATTGTTGCTCAGTTTAAGATGCACAAGATTATTTTTGAATTCTCCAGTGGAGAGTTTGTCACCTATCTCGTAAATTGAGCGTGATAAATTTAATATTTTGCGTGAAGACGGTTATGTATTTACGTTAATTTGATAGTATCCTCCTTTGTTCTCGGGTGTGAATTACGTTCTCATTATATTGCACACTTAGGAGAACTAAGGAGAAGATCTTCAAATTTTGATAAAATACTAGACCGTTTGTACACAAAAAATCACAGTTTGATATTACGTGCATAGATGATGAATGGTTTAGGTCCCTACCCTTTCTATTAGATACGGAGTTATAAGGCAGATTTAGAACATTTGCATTATACATGCACTTAATAAGTGAAAAATAGCGAGAATATACGTAATAATATTATTACATAGTTAATTGTGGGAAAATAACTATATAGGTTGTTCGAAATGGATCGAAGTTGGATGTATGGAAATCCTACTTCCCTTCAGTATGTAAATGGAGTAATTGAGTTTTTGAAATGCGCTGAGGAGGATAGAAAGAAATTTGGGAAGGATAAGATTATTTGTCGTTGTTCAATATGCAATAATCGCTTATTGGTTATGACACCCCCGAAGTGAGAAATCATTTATTTAAAAATGGTTTTAAGGACCGTTACACGTGTTGGTTTTGGCATGGTGAGCAAATAGTGTATGCAGTACGAGCGATGGTGACAACGGTGGTAACAGGTGATGGGCATGTTAATAAAAACAAGTTTGTGAGGACAATCGCGGTCATGGCGAAAATATAGATATGAATGTGGAGTATGATCGTTTGGATGAAATGTTGCGTGATGTACAAGATGACTTCATTGACAGCCCCATGAGTTCGATAAATTGTTTGTCGATTCAGAAAAACCTTTATATCCTGGTTGTGTAAAATACAACAAGTTATCGTGATGTTCAAATTGTTAAGCTTGAAGGCTAAGAGTGCATGGAGGATCGGAGTTTTACGGCGTTATTGGAGCTTTTAGTGGATATGCTTAGGATCATAATGAGTTGCCCAACTCAACGTACAAGGCAAAGAAGATGTTATGCCCATTGGGTATGGAGATTGAGAAGATAGATGCTTGTCCAAATGATTGTGTATTGTATAGGAATGATTACAGAGATTTACATATATGTCCGCGCGGGTATCAAGGTATAAGCGAGTGAACCGCAATGAGAATTGCTCTAAAAATGGTCCTCCAAAGAAAGGTATTATGGTATTTACCCGTCATTCCAAGGTTCAAGCGATTGTTCGAATGCGTATGATGCAGACCAAATTGTTGTGGCATGCGGAATGGAGGAAAAAGATGGAAAATTAAGGCATCCTACCGATTCATCAATGGTGTAATTTTAATAGGAGATTTCGAGATTTTGGGGTCAAGATAGGAATCTTCGCCTCGACTATGTCTGAATGGAATGAATCCACATGGCGACATGAGTAGCTCGGCATAGCACCTGCCAGTACTTTTGGTGATCTATAATCTTCCTCCTGGTTATCTATGAAGCAAATACATGATGATGTCATTGCTAATCTCAGTCCGAACAACCTGGCAATGACATCGACGCGTGTATTTAGCTCCTCTAGTTGATGATCTACTGACGTTGTGGGATGAGGGTGTGGAGGTGTTTGATGCTAATCGTCGGGAGAATTTTAATTTACGTGCAATGCTATTTTGCACGATAAATGATCTTCCGTTTTGGTAACTTGTCGGGTTACACAATCAAAGGTGGTAAGGCATGTCCGTGTGCGAAGATACCACTTGTAGCCTATATTTGAATCATTGCAAGAAAACGTGTACATGGATCATCGGATATTTCTTCCTAAAAATCATAGATATCGAAGAAACAAAGAGGATTTCAATGGGAAAACCGAGAACCGGTCGCACGGTTGCCATTGTCCTGGGAAGAGGTTTTCGAACGAGTTAAAGATATTTCCCAGCAGTCGGTAAGACTTTTAAGCATACTAAAAAGAGCATATGGAAGAAGAGGTCGATTTTTTGGGATTTACCTTATTGGAAGTATTTAGAGGTGAGACATTGTCTGGATTTCATGCACGTAGAGAAGAATGTTTGCGAAAATATCATTGGCACGTTACTAAACATTCCAGAAAGACGAAAGATTGTCACAATGCTAGAAAGGACATGGTGGATTTGGGAATACGGCCAGAGTTATCACCCACGGAAGAGGTGGGGAAGCGTTCATTCTTACCAGCGGCTTGTTATACTTTGTCCAAGATAGAAAAACAAAATTTCCTTGAATGTTTGAGAGGGGTGAAAGTTCCATCAGGTTATTCATCAAACATTAGACGGTTTGTGTCAATGAAGGACTTGAAGTTGGTTGGATTGAAGTCTCATGATTGTCATATTATGATGCAAAGAATATTGCCGATTGCTATTCGCGGTATATTGCCCGAAATGTCAGCGCCAGAATTACACAACTTTGTTTTTCTTCAATGCAATATTCAGTAAGGTTATTGATCCGGATGAGCTAGATAGACTCCAGGCAAACGTTGTTGTCACCATTTGTCAGCTTGAAATGTATTTTCCACCATCTTTTTTCGATGTCATGGTGCACTTGGTTATTCACTTGGTTCGACAAATTAAGCAGTTAGGTCCGATATTCTTGCACAATATGTATCCATTTGAACGGTTCATGGGGTCCCGGCGGTTATGTGAGAAATCGATTTAGACCGAGGGTAGTATCGTTGAAGGTTATGTTGCTGAAGAAGTCATTGAATTTTGTACTGATTACCTAGCAAAAACGGAGCCTATTGGTATTCCTATATCTCGACATGAAGGAAGGCTTGACGGTAAGGGTATTGTTGGGCGGAAGCCTATCGATCCCATCGGCCAAGACCCAGCCGTAGCTCATCTTCTCGCCTTGCATCATCTTGCCGTGGTTCAACCGCATTTGATGAGCACATGGCGCTTTACGCGCGGACAATCCTCTTAAAGGAGAAAGGTGGTTGGTTGGTGAACACAATCGCTGTTTCCCCAAGTGGTTCAAGGATAAAGTAATGAATCGTTTGACGCATGCGCCAGAAACGATTGAAGAGACAGTGAAGTGGCTGGCTTACGGACACGCTTCTCGTGTGACATCTTATCGTGATATGAGATTAACGGCATACATTTTATACAAAAGGGCAAGATGATAAAAGCATGATGCAAAACAGTGGAGTGTCACAGGTGGCAGTGTCGACTGATAATAGGGTCGATACGTACTTCGGCGTCATTGAAGACATTTGGGAACTTGATTACACAAAGTTTCATATGTGCGTATTTCGATGCAAGTGGGTGGACAACACACGAGGTGTATCGATTGACAAATTGGGGTTCATTAGGGTTGATTTTTCTCGAGTTGGAAGTCGGAATGATCCATTTATACTTGCATCACAAGCTAAGCAAGTGTTTTACATTACTGATCCGGGCGATGCACGGTGGTCAGTTGTGCTACAAGGGAAGCGACGTATTGTTGGGATCGGTGATGTGGTTGATGAAGATGAATATGATCACTGGGATGAAACACCTCCATTTTCAACTGAATTGCCTATATTAGATCCTCAGGAACACAGCACTGGAACAAATTACATGCGTTTGGACCATGAGGAGGGAGAGTACGTGGAATGATCTGACGGCGTTATTATTTATTGGTAATTTAAATTTTATTCCATTACTATTTATTTAAAATGTAAATTTATTTACACGCCGTATGTTATCTCCAAATCAAAAGTTGCAATATACTTTCATTGCTGCTCATTGTGACTTGTGATTTATTGTTGAAGTTATTTTTAATATTTTTGAATATGCATACACGTGCTAATACTACAAAGATGTCGGATTCTAGATCATCATCTTCATCAGGAGAGCCCCAGGCTGGCATCAGCACCAGACGATCGAGAGGACTGACGACCATGTCGAAGTGGAAGAGAGATAGTATTCATTTGACTGAAGATGATTTTGATGACCTAGATCGGCCGGTGGGGACACGTGGCACCGGATTCGACAAAGATATTGGTATAGTCGCTACGCCAAAGGTTAATATAAATTATAAGGATTGGAGACTTGTAGAACCCGGCCTAAAGAATATCATTTGGGAAGATATTAAGGTAATAAGATGCAAATGATGTGGTTGTGTACTGAGTAACTCTTATTTTCTTATTAGTAATGTTAATCGTTGAATTTTTTAACATTACGTGCATTTATCGCGTGCAATTTGAAAGATGACAAACTTAAGAAGAAAGTTATATCACAAGCTGGACATAGAATGAGAAATTTTAAGAATAAACTCGTGAAGAAGTGGATTCGCGATATTTCCAAAAGAAAAGACACCCCAATGGATAAGTATAATTTCATTACCACTGAAGATTGGGAGAAATTCAAAGACAGGGCGATGAGTAAAGAATTTCAGGTATATTTTTCTGGTTATTAAACGTAACTGTGCAATCATTATTTTTATATTTTTCTCTAAAATCACGCTTATACATGGTCCTCGTGATAAACGTGATTTATCATGTTGTTCATTGATGGTATATTAATTTACGGAAGGTTGCAAGTGATAAGGCAAGATTAAGTCAAGCACAAAATAAGTATCCCCATCACATGGGATCCGCAGGCTACGTAGGGATGAAGGAGGTGTGGCCACAGAATGATCCCTTAGGGCATCTATCCTCTTGCGGGTCTGTTAGCGACTCTATTTTGCAGAATGATCGTTCATGGGATTATTTACGGGCAAGACTACAAGTTCACCCGGACGGAACCTTGATATATCCCCATGGTATTATAGATGTTTATGACAAGATTGTAAGTATTTCTTTTCCGCTTTGTGCGTATAATTGATATATAATGTTAACAATGGTAGCCGATAACACTTAATTTTCTAATGACCGGAGTAGATTGATAAATCTAAAGAAGTTGACGAGGAACATTTGTCAGGCCAGACGACGATATACTTTCAGACTCTAGGGAAAGAGGACCACCTGGGCGGCCGAGGACGTTCGGTGGATATGCGTGGTGTAAGAGCGGTTTTGGAAAACCGTCCGCGACAATCAAGAGATACAACTTGGATCGGGATTATCTAGATAGCCGGGTTGCACGGGAGGTTCAAAGTCAACTGAACGCCGAATTTGATAATAGGGTTCAGCAGAGAGTTGTTGATACCCTCATTCAACTTGGTATCCAAGTACCTGCTGGAATGGAATCAATGATGGCCAACACTAGACCTGCGAGTAATAGCGTTTGTCATGCCTGCAGTGCGCCAGATCCATTCATCGCCATTAAGGTACTTTTAAAAAAATTATTTATTCTATAATCCCATAAATAATGAATTAACTTTACTTATTTGTAAAATAGCATAGATAATCGGCTATTCATTAATCATTTTAGGAGACAACAATAACCGTTGCTTGATAAATTTTTTGGACCGACAGAAATTAATGCGATTGTATCTTGTGCATATCACATGATGGCTAATTACAAGAGGTCGCACAAGGGATTTGCTACCCTATTACGGAAGACACTACAGTATGGTTGTCAACTCGTAGAAGGAAATGTCAAGGTGCGGATTGATATGGTTCCTGAACAATACCGGCTGGCTTCATCTTCCCATACCCGATTGCCGGATGACTTAGTAATCGTTAGGGGATGCCATGGGAAGCTTTGTTCGCTGGCCTAAAGCCAGGTTCACTTGGAAAATGTAAGTTAATACCTTTTTAATAATTTATTTGGCTGAACATTTTGTCATACCGCCATTTATAGTATTTAATACTTTTGAATCTGTTAATGTCACGCTACTTCACCGTTGTAGCACCACGCACGTAAGAAGCATAGTCGAGTAGACAAAGAGAAGAAGCGACAAAGTTTTGCTATGTCAAGAATCGCACAACGCAATCTCGTTGATGAAGCAACGCACTACGCTCTTCCTAACTCTTGCAAGCTCTTGGTCGATTTGATCAACATGATGCCGACTCCGATGATACGTTGGAGGTCCCGCCGATGATTTATTTCTGGATCATCCGACACCAAATCTATGTTACGCCTATTGATATTGCCGAAGTTCATGGCGATGAAGTGGTTGAATACTTCTATTCTGGAAGTATTTCAATTGTAAGACTTCAATTCCCGCTTTAAATTACATTACTCTTTTACTTTTCTGATTTCAATAAACTTCTAAATTGTATTTTATGTAATAGGTACATTCATAGGAATTGCCACCGGTATGAGATACCATTTGGTTTTATGAATCCATCGCTAATAGCCGGAGTTGTGATTACATCTCGGATATGGAGGCTTCACGCTACATTAATGATGCGTTGTGCAATCTAAGTGACAAGAAATATATTTTGGCGCCAGTATCACCAAGAGTAAGAACACCCACACTTTTTAATACATCCAATATAATAACTTCAAGTTCATGCATATGTTACTAAGAAGCTAACTGTCACATTTATTAGTCATCACTTTGGATATTGCTTGTCATTGAGCCCTCACCAATACGGTAACGTAATGGATTCATTGGGTAATCAAGAGAAATTTCATATCAAGCCACTCATAAGCGTGTAAGAGAATGTTTCCATTGACTCACTTTTCAATTATTGGTTTGTGTGATAAGTTTGAGTTTAGAACGCTTCTTATATATTAATATTATTCATATAATTTAAAATTTTAGAGCTTTCGAGTGATGTGGAACAAAAGGGTGTACGACTTAAGCGGCGTTCAATGGAAAAATCTTCCCAGACATACACATATAACTTTTAACAATACAAGTTAATTTTTAATACCTTTGTTCATTTTTATTTGGAATATTTCTTTCAAAATAGATTGTTTTTTTACCAGACTAATTTTATGTTGATGCTACATACAAATTGTAGTGTGTACAACAACCAAGAGGTGATGAATGTGGTTAACGTCATGAAAAATATGAATGACATAATGATACGATATGGCGGGGCGATGATCTACAAAAGGTGTGTCATCGAACATTGTGGACTTGTTAATTATTTTAAGCATCCAAAGACATAATTTATTGGGTATGTATAGTATTGATTATCTTTTATTTCACTTATAGGTGTATGCGGGAGAAGAGTATTCTCGAGCAACATCGATATGGTACGAGAAATTTGGGTTGAATTCTTTCTAGAAGTTATGAAATGATCATATTTTTAATTCACTTTTCTTAGTCTTACTATGTTCTCGCATTGTGTAACTGCATGCTTGTGTTGGAGTAGCTTCTACTTGTTTCATTACGTTGTATTTATTTCATTTGTTAGCTTAGTGTTGTGCCTAGATTATATATACTTTGCATCAACAATATGCCCGCAGAGTTACTTCCTACTTGTTTCGATATTAGGCCTTATATAGTTGAGGCATGGCTATGAATGATGGAATGGTTAGTACCTGTAATTGTAGGTTAATGATATTGCGATTAGTTGCTTTCTATTTGTTTCAATATTAGGCATAAGTACTTGGTTTAATGTGCTATCGGATGTCAGAGGTTACGTTACGCGTGCATCGTGGTTCGTGAATGGTGTATTACAAGTAGTGTAGAATGGTATATGATATATTGTGTTAATTTTGAGGGTAAATATTTGAGAAACCTGGATTTAAAAAAAAATTGACAAAGGGTGGCGGTTATCAATAAGAACCGCCACCCAAATAATTTGTAAACAAAAAAAAAAAATTAATCAGGTGGCGGTTGTTATCAACAACCGCCACCATATGTTAAAAAAATACTTGATAACGGGTGGCGGTTGTGCCCTAACAACCGCCACCCGCTTAAAAAAAAAAAAACAAGGGTGGCGGTTGTGCAAACAACCGCCACCCTATGTTAGATGGTGGCGGTTGCTAAGCACAACCGCCACCCTAGTTCATTTAGGTGGCGGTTGTGCAACAACCGCCACCCTTTAAAAATTTAAAAAAAAAAAAATTTGTTTAGGGTGGCGTTTTTTGAAACGCCACCCTATTTTTGGACTTTGGGTGTCGCCATCTTTGGTGGCACCCAAACAAACGCCACCCTTTGTGTGAAAACAACCGCCACCTTATGTCTAATCTGTACTAGTGAAAGAAGTACTCAAAATACAAAGTATGATATACAAATCCGTTTGACCCAAAGCAATAGGAACAATTGAGACTCATAAACTAACTTTCTGATATGCTTTTGCAAAAAATAAAAATAAAATCGTAACAACAAATTCAAGGAAGTGTGAAAATTGGGGTTTTTTACATTAAAAGAGAGAAAAATAAAAAATAATAAGAGTCGTTAATGTATTTTGTGAGTGAAAAATATAAAATCGTCATTTCATATTACATAAAGTCATCAATTGCCAATGGAAAATAGATTATATAAAAGGAAAGAAAAAGAAAATAATTGAATTAGAGATACATGCAAACATGAGGAACAGAAAAAAGTAGCCATCGCCAATCACTAATCATTACTAATACTATTTATATTTTTACTTATAAAAGTGCCGATAAGGGAAGAAACTTTTTGGAGCGTTTTTACCCCTATAGCCTATTCATTGTATCTATAATGCCATTAAATGTTTTTTATTAGAACCATTAATTTATGGAATTAAGAAAGTTTCAAAATTAAATTAGACTATAATAAATTTGTACCTTGATCACTTGAATTTTCATACAAAAAAATAAAAGGACCCATATGACTGATAAGGTGACAATGTCGTCTATACCTACTTTCTTTTCTTTTCTTTTTATTTATTTAATTTTTTTTGGTATCTATCGTTTTAATTCTTTCGATATGTTTAAAACCATTAACTCGTGGAATTTAGAAAGTTTTAAAATTAAATTAGCCTATAGTTAAATTGTACCTTCAATTAATCATCATTTGAATTTTCTTACAAAGAAAAATTAAATAAAGAGCTTCTGCTATTGGAATTTGCGATAGTGGTCAAATTTTCAGGTATTTTTATTTATTTATTTATTTATTTTGCTATCTTACATTTTTAAATCATTTGACTTGTTGGGATTATTATGCAAATTCATACTAGAATTATCAAATATTTTGATAGCAAAGTGTTTATGTGTATAATCAAATGTTGTTATTAGCCAAATTACTTCAACATTTATGATTAATCATGTCATCATCAAGAAGCACAGTAACAAACTCAGGAATTGAGATATGGTTGTAGAAAACTTTAATTCATTATTCATATATAAAATGCATGCTTTGATATATCTTTTCAATTAATATTGCCATATTATTGAAGAAAAACTTAAAATTTTTAAAATTTGACAGAAATGTTCTAACTTTCTATATTAATATTCAATTTTGTGGAAGAATTTATAGTATTATTGCAAAACTACGTGCAATGCACATGTAAAATACTAGTACGTACTAGTACTAGTACTTAAAATGATAGATGATTGGAAACTTTTGATTTTCCTATTTTGCCTTTATCTATATTTTATAATTCCTAATTTATCATCACCCATTAATTGATAAAAAGCTCTTCATTTTCCTATGAATTTCTTTTTTCTTTTTCCTTTATCTCTCATTCTCATGTTTTTATTTTTAAAAAAATCGACATTATAGTTAAGTGAAAAATATGCAATATAGATGTTCAATCAAAGGTAAAGTCTAACACAAACTTACTTTCAAAAGCTAAGTATATGAACATACAATTTTCTCGGGCACTAAAGACTATGGGTAAAAATTAGTTTTCATGTTTTGTTTTTTCCATTAAAAACTAATATCTTGATGTTTTGTTATATTAAGTCCAAATTATATTTATGATTTATCAATTTAGTCCCTAAAATTTATTTTTATATTCTTATTTTTTATATTCATATGTAATGCTCCTCCTAGTTTACCATACATATGCGTCATAATGCTGTCATTCTTACGTGATGTGTACAGATATTTCATAAACATCATGGCCTCATACACGAACATACATAACATAGTGGATCCTAGGGGAGATGTTACTCGCGGACATCACATATATGAAACCCTGAATTTGCACTTATTTTGTGTAACAACATGTTCAGAGGGTTTCGATCTTACATTTAACATATGGTCGATCGTTAGATTCCTTTTTCCCTCACACGTCATCCCACATCTACTTGGGGAACTCTTCGTCAACTTCCACGCACATAACACTTGTCATACCTTCAAGGACATAAACGTACACATAATGAGTCATAAAAACTCATTGGGAAATAGATGCAATGCAATGTATGAAATGCACGTGTCATACTCTTTTCTTTCTTTCTTTCTTTGGGCCCTGTTGCTAATCATGTGAATACATTAGCGCCATCGTATATCATTATATCTTTGGCCGGCCTTTTATCATACTTGGCCTTAGATCTCCCATTTGGCCATCGCCTAAGGGCTTGACTCACTCATTAGGCTGCCATATAAAGTCATATGATCATATATGGGGCTTAGATCCCCCACTGGGCCAACTTAGCCTTCGTATTTGGTAAACACATGATAGACAACCTTATACACACATGTTTTCATGACAAGATCGTGGGTAGAACGTGCCTTTAAGCCTTGTTATCTTTCTTATCTAACTTATCGTCATCAATACATGTCACGTATACACGGCTTCATGATCACATGGTAATAATAAATAGATAACAATACACATTCAATGTACAGGACATTCCACATACCATCTATCGTAAAACAATTTAGTTCAGAATCACATAAAGTTTCAGGAGCATTCAAAATCATATCCTCATCACATGTAGGCACATGATACTTTATATGGAACTACATTCATTACATATAACATGTTTCAATGCCAAACCCTTCACACAAGACATTGCTTCCTTTGGTTTTATACATGTAGGTTACCATTCATTCTATTTTCCTAACTCCCATATAACTACATAATTTACGGGAATAAGCATGAAGGATCATATAGATCACATGAACATATTCCTATCATCGAAATTTCATAGCGTAATCATAAAGAAAGGCTAAAGGGCCCTAACATGCTATTTGTTCATATATGCATCATAAACATGTCCAATTCTTGATCAATTCAATCACAAGCATATATTTACTTCATAACACATATAAAACATCTATTACCCACCTCACATGAAGCACAAGCAAGCCTTAGGAGTGTCTCCTTCATCCTCCCATCCTTTCTCTTCTTTTTCTCTTCCTTCATTTCTTTCCTTCTTGGAATCATAGATTACACATGGATTACATGCATGATATAGGGAGTATGAGGTGTTTGTATATGTTCTTGGGGGTTTTAGGAATGTTTTGGAAGAGTTCGAACCGAACTTGGATGGATATAACTCAAGAAATGGCGAGAAAGGTCTAGAAATATTATTTCTGCCGACTTAAAATTATGGCCGTAACCTTCAGATTTACGTTTATAACTCATAACTTACGGGCGTATCATATTTTCTTACTAATGTATCTTGGCCTCTGTAAATCTTCACCCATCTTCCTTTTCTGAAATTACGGCCGTATACTCATAAATTACGGCCGTAACATGACTCATACGACCGTAACACATCACTATACGGCCGTATGAAACTATCTGAAACTCCTTCACTTTTTCCTTTTGACTTTTACGGCTGTATCCTATAACCTTACGACTGTAACCCAACATTATACGGCCGTATAGAACTCTCTGAAAATTTTGGCACTTCGTCTCTTTAAACATTTGAGGCCGTATCCACATACATTTACGACCGTAACTTTTCTTTTGTTGAAATCTTCCATTTTTCATGATTTCGAAGGCCGATTTCGGATTCCGGGCATCACATATACTTGTAAACATATTGTAATCATAACATAGACATATTCATCATATCAAGACATCTTCATTGCAGGGCACATCGTAAACGAAATCACACACGGTTCACATACGAAATCATATACAGTTTTGCGACAAACTTGAGCGGGGCATTACATCATATCTCTAACTTATTTGGTATTTTCATCTTTAAATTTATTATGTGACATTTTATATGAGGAGATAAATCAATAAATTAGATTAACTGATATATTTTGGGGGTCACTACACGTTTTAGTGGTAGATATAGTCAGTTGAAGAAAAAGTAAGATGAAACAAAGTTTCAAAAATTTGATGTTTTCTGTAATGTTAACTTCTTACAATCAGTGACGATATAATACAATTACTTTCTAAAATTATGTTAGGTTCAAAGAGTAAATATGGTGAATAAAATATTTTATTGTTCTTTGTATATTTATTCTTAACTTAATTTATTGTAATTAATTTTGATTTTTCTAAAAAGAATTACAGAACTACAATTTCATATATAAAACACATGTTGCAATACCATGTGTAAAGCATGTGTCTTAAACTAGTATAATAAATAAAAGAAAAGAAAATGAAGAGAAAACAATCTAAATAAGAGATATCGAAGATGTGATATGAATGTAACAAATAAAGTAGGAAAGCGATGAAAGTGGATTTGAACCCCATACCTCGGATAAAGAAAAATTAAATTAATTTCAACCAATATACCTAGAAACCATTTTATTAGTGTAAGTGGAACTATGGTTTCATCTAATATTCCATAAATATATTTAGCATTTTGGGCTGGGAAGGGATTGGACTGCATCCGAGTGCAATAACACCTTCCCCCAAAAAAAAAAAAACCCCTACTATCGAGTCTACCTAGGGCTCGAGCCTTGTCCAGTTCCAAAGAATCTATTATTTTGTTTCCTTGTATCCAATGTTCGCAAGCCAGTTTGCAAGCCTATTTCATTCTCTCCAAATATGCGAAATTTTATAGTTAAAACAGCAACATATGATTCGCATATTTCTGTTTCAAACAGTTCGTTTTGACATCACTTAATTAAACAACTCTCAAATTTAAATTTTGATTATGCCTTATTTTTTGACGTTTTTAATTATTTTAAGCATCACACACTTGCACCCAAACTTAAGATCATATGGCTTAATCATGCACGTTGCATGCATAATTTCTAGAATAGTGAAATTAATATAATATTTGGGAAGCGTTTATAAGTAGTTTTGTCAAAATAAATTTTTATGTGTTATTTTGTGGGTTCGATAAATAATATTTAATTTTTCGTTGAATTTTATTTGATTATATAAATATTACTGTTTGTGAATATACAGAAGGCAAAACTTGACATTCTTCAATTCACTCGTCATTCAAAAAGTTCAAGCTATGACAATTTCCGCTGTCAAACATGCAGGGCTTGATTTCCAGAGACTACAATTAATAGTAAAGTAATTATTCATATTAACGTTGAGTTGACGGTGAGTTTATTCTTAAAAAATAATGTTGAACATTCCCTTTTTTTTTTTTTCCCAATTTTTGGCTTGTATAGCAAAAACTGCTCATCTTTTCCACGATGATTAATTATTTGGTCGATTGTGGTGGATTCAACGTTCTCGTGTTTTCCACATGTTTTAATTTCCGCGGCCCGTAATTCTTGCACAATTAGGTTAAAAAAAAATTGTTGTTCCCAGTCCCTGCACACCTCATTAATTGTTGTCTTCTTCTTAATAATAATAATAATAATAATAATAATAATAATAATAATAATAAAAGAAAAAGCGCACCATATTGTTGTTAATTAAGACATTGTTCTACTCAACATAATTCAATACAAATTTTATCAACTTTTTCTCTTTCATCATTTACAACCACTCATTCAATTATTTAATATACTTTTCTCAAATTTCAACCACATATTCAACACGTACATCAAGGAAAATAACTTTATCACAAATCAAACATATTCTAAGAAAAATACGTTGTGAACAAAAAATGAATAATATAGAGATTAGATTGATAAAGTAGATGACAAAAGTAGATCGAAAATAGGATTTTTGTTAATCCTATTTTTTCACATCAGGCTTGTTACGGTATATCTGGGTGATTTATGGTCTCATATAGATATATCAAAACGGCTCGTCCGAGCAGGCTCGGCTCGCCAACACTTGTTCGAGCTCGGTTCGGGCACGTTTACTGTACGAGCCGAGCCGCAAGTGAGTCGAGCTAGATGAGATCGTGAGCCAGAGCCGATCGGCTCGCGCTTGGCTCTTTTTTTATTTGGGGTTTTTTAAGTGTAATTGTGTAAATATATTCGGCTCGCTTGGCTCGGTTTTTTTTTTTTAATTCTATTTTGGGGTTTTTAAAGTTTAAACATATTCGGTAATTCGACTATCGAATATTTGAATTCGTATGCAAATAAATGAAAATATGAAATGATTGAATGAACCAAAACGTCCAAAAGTTATATAAAAAAATAACAAACATTCCAAATTTTAATCGAAAAATTCTTATTATATAAAAAATACAATAATATATTGTACAAAAACCCTCCTCCTTTATCCGGGTTTGGGACCAACTATCAATTAGATAGGCGGAGTTAAAATGATTCACGACTTATATAGTCCGTGAATAATTTTTATAATAAAAAAAAGAATGAAAAATGCATAAAAAATAAATTAAATTGAAATTAAAATAATCTTACATATCTATGTGAATGTAATGGCCCGCCCGAATTCGTCCCGGAACCGTATGTGAATACGTATGTGATTCCGTATATGTACCGTATATGATCCCGTATATGAGATGAGATGACGTGATGATGTTTCGGCATGCTATACATGTATATGATATGTTCACGATATGCTTTGCAGTATAGGATATGTCCCGGAATGCGAAACGGCCTTCGAAATGATGGAAATGGGAAAATTCTGCAGGAGCAGAATTACGGCCGCAAATGTTGGAATTACGGCCGTAAATGTCGGGTTACGGCCGTAAATGGTGAACAGTGGAAAATGTCCAAAAGTTTCAGAGAGCAAATTACGGTCGTATGATCTGAAGATACGTATGGTTGGAGTTACGGCCGTAAGGAATGGAAAGTTACGGCCGTGAAGTCAAGAAGATGAAATGCGTGGATTTACAGAGTTTATTACGGCCAGATGATGGTATGATACTACGTGTCAGATGAATCAGGTTACGGCCGTAGAAGATATGGGGTTACTGGCCGTAAGTAAGGGTTACGCAGAATGTGGAAGTTACGACCGTAATTTTAGGTCGGCAGATTGGTATTTCTGGATGATTCTTGTCATTTCTTGGGCATTTCTCCACCAAGCTCGACTCCCACACTCCCAAAATCCTTCCAAGTCCCTCATGAACCTATGGAATCATCTCCCACTCCATATATGACCTATGTAATGCTTGTGTAATCTATGATTACAAGAAGGAATGGAAGAAGAGAAAAAAGAAGAAAAGGAAGAGAAGAAAGGGAGAAGAGGAAGAAGATGGTCTCCATGCTTGTTTGAACTTCATCTATGGTGGGTAATGATTGCTTTACATGCTTTATGACGTATTTGCATGATTTATACATGAATTGAACAAGAGATGGCATGATTATGATGATTAGAGAGCTTAGAAGCATGTTAGGGTTCCTTGCTCTTGTGTTATGGTTATGACATGATGTGAAGATGATGTATATACGTTTATGTAGCCTCTGTGACCTTCATGCCAACTTCTATGACTTATGTGGCTATAGGAAGTTATATGTAATGAACAAGAGACGTGGAAGCTATGTATATGCAATGAACAACTAGGGTAACAAGCTTGGCATTCCTGCGTATACCGATGTGGTTCAACGTGAAGTATTATGCGTGTTATGTGACGACGCTTATGTGGCTTGCGCTATATGAACCAACGTGAACATTTTGTGATCGTGATGCTCTACGCTTTGAATGTCGTGGGCCTTATGTGAAGTTAACGTTCTATGCATGAATAAATAATGTTCTTATGCTCGTGGTCACGATATGATGATGAAGCCTTTGTTTATATGTTACGTGAGGAATGATGACGATGTGAAAGGAATAAGCGTGGAAAGGTAACGCTTATGTAAATGTATCACGAAAGCATATGTGTGTGAACAAGCACAACATCCTGTTTACATATGGGGACCCACGCCCATAATGATGTAAACTGGCTACATGGGGACCTCGCCCCATAAAGACGAATCGGTCGGGGGATCACGCCCTGACATGTAAAAGAAAAGGTGTCTTCTGGGGATCTACGCCCGTATGGAAAAAATAAAGGCCTTGCTAATGAATGAACTACGCACACGTATTCATGATTTGTAATTGGGGCCCAAAGTAAACGTGTGACATGCATTGCATGCATCTATTATCCACCGAGTTTTTTATGACTCATTATGTGCGTATGTTGTATGTCCGATGAAGGTGCCGTATGTGGAGGGTTGGCAAAGGTCACTAGATGCTACGATGTGGTGCGTGGGCGGAATTGAAAGATCTTGCGATGACGTAATGAAACCAAACCTAGCTTTACGTTATATGTTGAAATGAAAGGAATTTAGGTTTCAGTGTGTAAATGAATGACTGACGACGCCTAGTTCCACAATGTTATGTATGTTATGAAACGAAGAAAAACGAAAAGAATGGCGTGCACGGCCCGGTGGCCGATGTTTTATGTTACGCACTACACGCACGATATGATCGTCATTTATGACGATGTACGCGATGCTGAACTCGATCGGCGTTAAAGTTGAAGTTCAAAGTGTTCATTTCATCGGCTATCATTTTCTCCCATTCATTTTATATTCGAATGGCCGCATTTTCTCAATCCTTGACACACATCAATGACTCAAATATATCCGCATTCAATTTACACTGCTCGTCGCTCATAACTCGACCACCGATACTAAATACCGACTCGGATGCAACTGTAGAAGCGGGCGGAGTTAAAACATCACGTGCCACTTTTGATAAGACGGGATATTGTGACTCATTTTATCTCCACCATTGGAACAAATCGAAATTTGTCAGATCGGATTTAGTACAAAGTGAAAGAAAGTCAAAAGCAAAATAACGATTCAACTCAATAGGAGTAGAAGAACCTTGATTTAATAGAGTACTCCCTAAACTACTAGTTTCCCATGTGTTTTCGTCTCGTTGTAATAAAATGGCCTAAGAAGAACCCATTGAGTACTCGGCTACCTACTTCGCCATCATACGGTAACAATTTGTACCGGATGGAATCATATTTGCATAGTGATTATAAAGAAGAATTATAAAAGATTTCAAAGCATAATTAATAACAACATTTATGTCCATTTCCATGTTTAATTGATTTCAATAACTTATAAGCTTCTTTTAAATGAATCATCGGATCCACTACCGCACCAAAGACATACAATAGTGGAATCTTATCATAGTATTTTTGAAAATTTTCCACCATAGAAGGAATAAAATTTCCAAAAATATGGTGAGTTCTATATTTCCGCAAATATAAAATAATTTTGTTAAGAGCAAACAAAAAAACTGAAGATGTGGGTGAGTATACGGCCGAACATTTCACCGTCGCCTCATAAAATACCTGCAAAAACTTCATGCACTCTTTAGAAATTTCCCAATTAGTAATAGTTAAATCATCTCCTTCAAATCTATTGGCACGATTATTCCAAAATTTCGTTATAACATGTTCACAACCATCATAAGAACGAATCATTAAATAAGTAGAATTCCATCTAACAAGCATGTCCGCACCAAAAGTCTGAGGGGCTAAATTCATTTCAATACATAATTTTTCAAAATCTTGTTTTCTACGAGTCCCTGAAGAAATATGGGGTATAGCGGTACGGATTCTATCTATCATTGAATGTATACCATCCAAAGCACATTTAACAATCAAGTTAATTATATGACAAACACAACGTACATGAAACAATTCTCCATCAAAATCAAGATTAATCTAAGGCTTCAACTTCCTAATAACACCATAATTAACTTTGGCATTATCTAAAGTGAAACTCCTAACCTTATTAAGTATGCCGTATTCCATTAGTATATCATATATGATACGGGTCACATTACTCGCATTATGAGGATGCTCAATGATTTTAAAAGTAATAATTTTTTTATGCAATGTCCTAGTTTCATCAATGTAATGTGCAGTAGCAGATAAATATCCTCTATTATTGCCACCGATCCACAAATCATGAGTAAAACTAATAACACCGTTAAATTGACGCATACCTTGTATTAATTGATCTTTTAAGTTTTCATATTTAGTAATGATATCAGCACGTGCAGTATTTCGAGTTACGCTTTGGTACCTTGATTAAAGACATTCTTGTATGAATTTTGTGAGATGTGGATTTTCGACAAAATTTAGTGGTAGCTCGGCAGCGGCAAGTAGGGCGGCCATTCCTTTACGTGTTCTATCCGGATCATAACTACAAAAATTTTAACCGGATGAAATCTCTCCTTCACCACTGGCTCCAAATTGTAGTTGTGTTTGCTGTGAATTGCTTCCAAATCGAGCAAGACACTTACAAGCATGTCGAGAATATTGAGTAGTAGCACCACCTACCGTAAATCCAAATTTTTTACCACAATAATTACATACGAAAAATGTAGCGGATTCTTCATTTTCGTTTCTTTCGACTTTTTTGGTGAAATATTTCCAACAATCGGACGTCGTGGTTCTTCGCCGAGAGCCTCTTTCCTGTGGGATAGAAGTTTCATTTTGATCATCGATTAGATTATTTGAATCAACATGAATTGGTTCGAATTGTTGGGATTGACTGTATGAATCCATTTCATAAAATACAAATATATGCTATTTGGATAGATAAATGAGATAACTGATAAAATGAAAGAATATAAATATATAATAGATATTGAAATTATTTAATTTATATAAGAGCAGAATTTCGTATGCAGTAGCAACTAGTAAGAAATATATAGAGCAATTGAGCAATCTATGTTGAATTTCGTAGTAAAAGTTTATATAGAGAGAATGAGAGAATAAAGATAGAGTTTGTTGTGAAAATCTAATTCCAAACACACATATTTATACATATTTTCGATGGCATTTTAGTAATTATTTTAAAAAATTTTAAATTTTGAATTCAAAATAAAAAAAAAGAAATTTGGCTACCAAAAGACAAGATCGCAAAATTGTCGCTAAGTTTGCCTTTGGCAAAGACTTTTGCTACCAAAAGCGACTTTTGATCGAAAGGTGGCTCGCGGCAAACAGACGAGCCGACTCGCCAAGTGGCTCAAGCATAGAACTGAGTCGATCGGTCGCTCGGTTCTGCGCCACTCGCTCGCTCGGCCGAGCTCGGTCTCGCGAGCTAAATTGCCATGTCTAGTCTCATACAACCTTCGTTTTGAAATCGGAGATCAGATCCAGACTCAATACGATGAGATGGAGTTTCAGTAATTCGAAAAATTTTTCAGTGACACCATGGCTGCCAATAAAAGTTTTTGCCATAATTTGGCCCAAATTATGGCCAAAACTTTGACCGACCGCCACGGTATTGTCGGAAAATTTTCTGAATTGTTGGAGTTTTCCCTTGTTATGCTGAATTTGGATCTGGTCTCAAATTTCAAAACGGAGATCGTATGAGTCCGTAAATCACCTAGGTGTGCCGTAACCCGGATGTACCGGAATAATACCATTTTTCACATATTGTGAATAATAATCTAACATGATATTTTTGCATGAATACGTTTTATTCTTGCCTATGGCAGCACAAATTTCCCTCTTTGTTCTTCGTAGAAAACGTGTGCAACATATGGAGATAGAATTCAAGTAGGTAAGTATTCGAACCACTTAGTCCTTAACCTTGGTAAGGTTTCTGTGTATATTCTGATATCAATCACATTTCTTGCCTTTTGGATAAATATTCTAATAAATAATACTCATTCTGTTCCACTAAGATATATGCTTGTTTTTCTTTTTTGTTCGCCCAAAAACACAAGCTACGTTTTTTATTTGCATGTACCGAATTTGAATTATAGTACTATGCTACACAAGAATATATTGGGTATCTTCTCTTGTAGGGATTTGAATTATAGTACTGTACTACACAAAGAATATGAAAATATGTAATATACATGATTAGGCAGCCTCAACTCGTGTGACATAGAGATAACAACGAGCAAACACGAGGTAGCTTAAAAACACGTGAATATTGATTGGAGAGGAGTTGGAGCTATAAGTGAATTTAAAGTGTGGTTATTAAGAGACACTTGGGAAGAGGACAAAATATGGACACTGGCTTGTGTTACATGTGTTACATGCCAAAAGAATGCGGATCATGGAATGAGTCGTTTAGTTATTACTTTTGAATGCCTCAATGAATTTGCGAATTCATTAATTTGTTATATTTGTACTAATTGACTTTTTTATTCTAATTGATTGGTTTTATCCGGAGGCAGTAAGCACGTAGGTTTTTGACCCTATGTTGTTTTTCACGTTGAAATCTTTATAGTAATCTATTTTATATTTTTGCTCATACAATTAGCACAATATGCATCTGTTAGACCGCACTAAATACATCCAACTCATCGAACTATTAGACAACTTTAAGAATGAATACCTTAGGGGTAACCCAACCAAGAATGAAGAGAACAATTCCTGCACCACCCAATATAATGCATCCGGCTTATTGCACTATTTAATTTAATACCACCAATAATTGCGTCTTATTTTGATGATTTGAAAGAATTTCAGACTTTTATTTTTGAATGATATCAATTTCGATATCATTGTTCAGACATTTTTGTAATGGAAGGTTGTTAATTTCGATGGCAACAGAGTTTTTGATTCATAATTTCGTGAATCAGCTCCACAATAAGTTCGATAGTTTGCTATCACAAATAATCCCTTCATTCCACTAAAATAGGCTTTTATTTTTCTTGTCTTCAGATAGAGTGCGTATTAATTTCTTCATTTCTTATATACTCTCATTTAATGTGCGTAATTTTTAATAAAAATAAGTTATCATCTTTTTAATATCGAAATATATTTAAAAAATATACAAGTAAAATTATTTTTCTAACAATATATACTATTTTTCAGTCGGTATGAAAGTCAAAACAAGTCGTAATGAAACAAGAGGAGTATAAAACAAGTAGCACTACACAATGAATATATAAACCACAAAAACTTGTGAGTATTTCATAATTTTCTATTAATTAACTAATCTATTGTAGTTAAAATGGGTTTAGATATTTGGAATCCAGAAATGCACTCCCTACAATCCCCACCTTTTGGAAAAGACACTCCCTCATCAGCGATTGAATTGAATTTGGGACACTATCCCATTCGTACAATCCGTATCTTGTATTCTTACAAAAAATTAAAAATAAAAAAAATAAAGGTTTAAACATTTGGAACCCATCATTTTTTTTAATTAATTTTTTTTTGTTGTTTCCCACAATTTTAAACTACAAATTTGTGTAATTGGCGCAAAAGGTCTTTACCTTTCCAGTATCATTGTGCAAAAGGTCCTTACTTTTTTTTGGGGGGTGGGGGGGAGGTGAAGAATTTCATCACCACCTTTATTTTATTTCGCAAATTTCATCCGTGACACTCATTTATGCATAATTTTCTCCATTTTAAGAAGGACAATTTTTTTTCCATTCACAATTAAAAACTTTAAAAAAAATGAAACAAGGTTCCAATTTAATTAATATTACTGAAAAAATAGTTATTTTTAATTTTTATACCATACAAATTATTTTAATTTGTTTTCAAAAATACTAATTATTTGGGTTTTATTTGCATTTTTTAATTTTAATATTTAGAACTATAGGCGAACCAAAATGCGGAGAAAACAAGATTTCAAAAATTAATTAACATTACTTGAAAAAAGACAATTATTTGTATTTTTTTAATAATAATGCAAACTATTTTAATTTGTTGTCAACAATACTAATTATTTTAGGTTTTTTTTTTTAATTTGGAACTGTTAATGGACAAAAGTGCCATTTTTAAAATGGAGAAAATCAAGCACAAATGCGCATCAAAGATCAATTTTACAGAAGAAATATGGAGGTGACGATGAAATTCCCCGCAACACACCCCCCCCCAAAGAGGAAAAAGATATGGACCTTTTACACAATGATGGTAGAACTTTTTCTATTTTATCCTTTCTAACCATCCATAATATTAATTTGACAATTATTGTACATTTTTTAATATTCTTTATCCAATTTTCAATCACCAATCTAAAAGTAAATTTAGTGTCCGTTAACCTACAAATTTTTATATATTTTTATACATTCTTTTTAACTTTACTCATTCTCTCTCATATCTCACATTCACAAATCCCATGGGTCCTATTTGTATTACACAAATCTCCATCATTCAACTTTACTCATCTTCTCTCCTATATCACGTCAAAACTCATTTTTACATACACTAGCACACAATTTGAATACATAATGCCTAATTCTCAAAAGAATGGGGCTATTCACACCCCATTTTCTTCTAAACACACACCATCATCTTTCACCTTCCCAAAATACCCTTCCAACTTTAATAAAAAAAAAGGAAACAAGCTAACAAAGAAGAAGCCAAAGTGGTGCTGCTGCAATTTCCGATAGCAATGCTGCTGGAAATAGCAATAAAAAAGCTACCAATTGCTGCAGCTTCTTTGATACAATTTCCGGCATTGATGCCAGAAATGGCAGCATCTCGCCCATCTTTTTTTTCGTTATGCCAACTATGGCTGAACAGCTTCGATCTATTCGGCCATGTCCATCCAAATGAACCTTTTTTTTTTTTTATTTTGTGAGGATATTTTGGAAAAAATAGATGTTTTTAGAATGTGTTCAGCCATTTTTTGGAGCAATTTTGGGGGGTGCGAATTAAAGGTTTAGTTCCAACTTACTGCTAGGATAATGGGTTAGGGACCAATAGTGAAATGATAATTTATTTTATAGAAATAAAATAAAATAAAACGAAGCCACTAGCCAGTGGGCCAATCAGTGCTCGCCATTTGGGGTCTGTGGTTCAGCTTAAGCGGCCAAGTGCAGAGCCAGCTCCAGTTCCAGCAATGGCGGCAGCGGCAGCGGCAGCGGCAGCGGCCAGCACTAGAGTGATAACATCATCAAGCAACCCGATTACCACCGCGTTGTTCTCCAAAAGCTCATTCAGAGGTGCAACTCAAACTCTCAACCTTCGATTCAGAAACAATGTGCAGAAGCGGCGGCTTTTCACTTGCAGTGCTATTTACAATCCGCAACTTCAAATAAAGGAAGAAGGCCAGCCTGAGACCCTTGATTATCGTGTTTTCTTTGTCGACAACTCTGGGAAGAAGGTAAATAAGGCTGTATGTTTTATGTAATGGTTTGATTTTTGTGACGATGTTATATTTGATTGTTCCGACTTCCGATTTCACTCAATTTTAGGCCACTGGTGCAAGTTAGTTTGAGTGATTTATTCATACTTTATCAATTATATTGCTACAAATTACCACTTAATATATTCATTGTTTCATATTTTATTATATAGAAAAAGATGTCTTCTCTTTGGGTTAGTTTTGTTGATAGAACATTTGAAATGTGAATGGTGGGTTAAGTGGTTGCGAAAGGTGTAAATTTAAGGGAAAAGCTATAAAACTGATGTAGTATATCTATCGACAAAATGACAAGTATGAAGCTTTTTCTAATTTCCTTTGATTTGAATTTCTTGGGATTTACCTTCCCAGAGAAACAAAAGAAAATTTTCAGAATTGCCAATGGTATCTAGATAGGAAAGAGTATTTTGTCTTTGTTGCACTGAAAATACGGAGGAAGTGGAGTGAGCATCTACAATGTGTTGTTTGAGATTAAAGTTAGCATCTACAATGTGTTGTTTGAGATTAAAGTTAGATGTGAGTGCTTAATCATCATTCTGAGGCTCATTTTGTTCCTGTGATGTCCAGGTTTCTCCTTGGCATGATATACCTTTGCACTTGGGTGGCGATGCATTCAATTTCATTGTTGAAATTCCCAAAGAATCAAGTGCGAAAATGGAGGTTGCTACGGATGAGCAATTTACTCCAATCAAGCAAGACACAAAAAAGGGAAAACTTCGATATTACCCGTAAGATTGTTGTGTTCTCTTTGTTAATCCATGGCATTTTTTGTGGTCTTCTTAGCATATTGATGTTATAAAATCTTTTTATTGGATCAGAGGCATATATTATATATCAAGGTTTTATTCAGTTTTGTTATTAGTACTCTCCTCTCCCTACACTTCACACACAAACAAATCACAAGCTAAAAGAAAAATGAAAAGACTGGGAGCAGGCTACAAGTGCTACTTGAAGTGCTGCATATATGTGGGTATACAAGTATTCAACTTAGAGATGAAAACAAAACTACTCATGAGATAAGAACTTGAGCACTAGAGTATTTCTCATTGAATCAGTAGCAGATAGTTATTCATCTTTCATGTAAAATGGAATGGAATGGAGTTAAGGTTTTCATTCTTTAAATATTGCAAACTGAAGTGTTGCGCCTCTTTTGGGATCTTTCTTACACAATGATCCTTGTATGATTCACCATGCATTTTGATTATCCATTATCTGATGCTTGTTTTCTTCTTGGAATTCTATTCTTTTGGGGTTGTTCCTCTCTTGTCTGAGTCGCTATGTTGTACTTTCCGCAGTTACAATATCAATTGGAATTATGGATTGCTTCCACAAACGTGGGAAGATCCTTCATTTGCAAATACTGAAGTTGAGGGAGCATTTGGAGACAATGATCCTGGTACACTTTAAACCTATTGAATATCTGAGTTATATATTGTCATATAGTTACCTTCTCTCATCTGTCACCTACCAAATGTGAAAATGGAGGCTATAATGAGCCAGTTAAAGTAGATGATACCTTTTCCTTGTAGTTGATGTTGTTGAGATTGGGGGAAGACAAGCCAAAATCGGGGAAGTTTTGAAAGTCAAGCCCTTGGGTGCTTTGGCAATGATTGATGAGGGAGAACTTGACTGGAAAATAGTTGCAATTTCACTGGATGATCCGAGAGCTTCCCTTGTCAGTGATGTTGATGATGTTGAGAAGCATTTCCCGGTATGTTATGCCTAATGTGTTCATGATTATTGTTAGCAATTATTTTGTCATGTTGATTCGTTCATTTGAATTTAAATGCTTGTTTGATAAAGGTTTTTTTGAGAAGAAAACTAGAACAGCGATTTTTCAGAGAAACTTGTTGCTAAAAATTAAGGAATGTTGCGAAAAAACATGTGGAAAATAAATTTTCATTGTAGAATGTGGTTGATAAAGAGAGTAATAAAAAGTGATTTTGAAAGTAGTTTTCTCAAACAAGCACTAATGTTTTATGAATAATGGTAGATACCACATAGGGCCTGTTTGGAGAACTTTTACTTTTTGTAGTAGAGCTTTTTGACGAGGACATTTGGGTTAGCTTTCTTTTAAACCTTAAACCTCTTCTGACTAGACGTAACACTTAAGAGAATGATCCAAATAGACCCAAAACTAGGTCTAGCTTAAAAGTCACTTTTTTAAGGTTTAAAAAGCCATGCTAAACAGGCCCTTCTAGCTTTTTATTTATTATTAGGTCGGTTTCCCAGAGAACTTGGGAGTATTCACTTGGTTGACAAAGCATTTGAGGCCATCTTCAACCCATTGCACCATTTTGGTCCAAGTCTAGCTTCCATTATTTTATTGTTTATTTTTCAATTGTTTTTAATGTTAATTCATTATTTTTTAAAATTTGCGTTTCACAAGTAATTTAAACGTTAAAATATTTAAGTAATTTCATTAACCTTTTTCTAGAAACTGCCAAAAAAAAAGCACATTACAAGCAAGAAAAAGAATACTTTGTCCATTTTTTTCCAAATTCCCCTCCCCTCCCCCCCCAAAAGCAAAATAAAAGAAAGAAAGAAATAAAACAAAAAAAAAAGAAGAAATACAGCGACTGCACCCCAAAACCCTGAAATTCAATGCCAAAATGTAAATACCCCCATCAACTCCAACAATGGAGTGATGAACAGTGAGACCCCAAATTTTCCTTTTCATCACCACAATTTAGTCCAAGAATTGGACTAAGGGTTGGAGATGGATTTGGACCATTTTAGTGCATTTGGAGTTTTTGGGGTAAGGGTTGCCATGGTCTGAATACCTCAAAATTGGAGTATGTGATCTGGATGAAATCCGTCCATAAAAAATTATGCTTCATTTTTTTAGTTCAAAAGTTCTATGTTTGCTTGTCTGGGCGTCACTAATTTGGAACTACTGGAATTAATTTTTTCAGGCAACTCTTACCGCAATCAGGGACTGGTTTAGGGATTACAAAATCCCAGATGGCAAACCAGCTAACAAGTTTGGCCTTGGCAACAAGGCAGCAAACAAGGTATCTTGCTACTCATAAATGTTAACTCTTTTCAAAATTTCCAATCTCAGCTCATATTCTCTTGTTATAATTGTGCAAATTTCATCTGCCTGTGTTATTGAAGACTCTTCCAAGTTCATTATCACAATTTCATCGTATTATTATTGTTGCAGGATTATGCTCTCAAGGTTATCACTGAGACCAATGAGTCTTGGGCTAAACTGGTGAAACGATCCATTCCTTCTGGTGAGCTTTCACTTGCATGAATGTGATCTTTGTGGAGAGTTTCACGAGGTGAAGTGAACAAGAAATGGAAGCAAATATGTTAATTATTTTGAGTACTTCTGCTAGTAATTAAGGTTTCTTGCTGGGAAGTAGTGGTATTTAACTATTTATTAGCGAAGTTTTGCATTTGAGATGCATATAACTCAAGAAATGCTACTCTTACATTTTTCTTATCAGAGTAAGAGGTTCCATGTTTCCAATCATCCAATGTTAAGGGCTTTTGCAATTTATCTTTTCTGAACTTCCACGAAACTTGATACTAAATACTTTTTCTTCAAACCTGTTTCGACATTGAAAAAACAGTAATTTTATATTATAGACACTAACGACTGTCTAGTTTGCCTCCACTTGGCCATCGTGTCCAATCAAAATGCCACACATAAATAATAAGGTATGGATGTGAGTAATCTGATTGGACTACAGAGACAACAGATTTGGCTCCAGTCCCACCAGGCCACCACTACCACTGATCATTGTTAAACGAGAAAGATGAAAAAAAACCAGGAGCTGCTAATACAATGCGCATAACATTAACGAGGCAAGATCATGTGAGTCCTTCAAGAATGTAAGAAACCTATATGAACAATTTTGAACCCAAAAAAACTATTTACACGAGCATTACGATAAAAATTCACTATAAGCAAATTCATACAACGTTATTTGTCATCAAAGCAAAAATCACGCTGTTATATTATCTTCAAGCAAAGGAGTTGCACTTGACTTATCGACCCCATCAACCAGATCATTGCTGTCTTCATAAAACCTATCTACACTCTGAAGAAATACTCCTGCCAAAGAAAACAAACTTGAATTCAGTGGTAGAACAAATTTACTCAACATCACAACTTCTTAAGAATGAATTTTCTCACGGCCTTAGAAGAATAGAGCCAGTTAGCAAACAAAACAAAATGCATTTTAATGCATTTTTTCCAAATTTTAAATTTGGTCAAACAAATCACATCCATATATTTCTCTACTCATTAAATCTCCACCATCCAACTCCACTTATTCTCTCTCTTCCTACTCATAAAAATACATTAAAACTCATCCGCTAACACCCTCTAAAACTCAACCGTAAACTTTTCTTGCTGTGGTAAAAAGACAGCACAGGGAACTGAATGGTAACTTCTTTACCTATAAACCATATTCCAGCTGACACAAACAGAATGGACGATAGAATAAGTGCAGTTACCCTCCAATTGTGAATATGATCCTGCATAATATAGTATTTATTCATGATATTATGTTTTCTTTTGAACCAAATGATTAGCACGATACAAGAACCTTCAAAAAACTATTGAAGGTCATAATTAATTAATTACGGAAACTGAGAAGCAAACCTGAATGAGTCCAACAAGCGGGGAAGAAGGCACGTCACCAAAAATGTGAATTGAGACAGTCGATATAGCCATGGACAAAGGTCTCAAACTAGGCTTGACAGAGTGTAGGCACACAAAATTTACAGGGCCCTGCATTAGCAAATGACATATTAGTCAAAACTAGTTGGTAAATAATTATAACATATTAATGACTAAGGTAATAGGAAATTTACCTGAGTGGCAAATACGAGCAGCTCTCCTATTGAGAAAAGGGCCAAGAAAGCATATAGGCTCTTAAAGCAAAAGGAAGTAAAGCAAAATATTGCTCCAAAAAATGTTGCAAATGATAGAAGCTGCGTCAGAGAAAATGCACAACTTTTAGCATACGTTCACGTAAATTTTTATTTTGCTGAAAACTAACTTTTATTGTTGAATAACAGTGGAGACCACGAGATGCATAGATAATAATGTGTAGCAATTTGGAGATGTGCAGTTGTCCTCGACCTACTAGTAAAAGTTAATTTTTAGATAGAAAGAAGTAACAACGAAAAGACCCTGCTTATATCAGATACTTCATTAGATAGTTGGGCAGTTCAGAAGAAATGGATAAGATATTTGTTAAACAAGTGAAGCATGAATGCTTGATTACATTTTCAATTTATGTCCTATTGTAATTACCATCCCCATATAGTTTAGCCCCCACACTGAGTGAGCCACTCGTGCATTGCAAACTATTCTGCTGTTATTAAGTAATTTTCGTCCAATAGTTACTCATTCATTTTGGTCCTCAACTACCAAGAACAAATCAGTGCCCCTTAAATCAGTTATCCAGTTATCCATTTCTAAGTTCTATCATCATCTAGCTGGAGATGACAAACTGTAATAGGAGTCTATTAGTTTGTTATTATCTGCTTTATTAAATTCAGCAGTAAGGAAGAATGAAATCTAAATATGAACAAAGCTTAGCCACCAATATCATGCAGAAGTAACTTGGTAGCAGGGCCCACCTTAAAAGCATTGGATATTGTGGAAGTCATACGATCAAGGATAAAGCCACCTGCTAGTGTTCCAAATATTCCACAAACGATTGTAACGACTCCAAATAAAATATCTGCATTGTTCTGGTACAAGTAAACCAAGTGTCAAATGTTAAATTATATATGTGACGAGACAAGTGATGGTGCTTCATAAGTGCATACTGGTATAAACTTTTATTTTGCTAAAAACTAATTTCTAAATTGAGTTCTGGTGGACACCACGAGATGGTGTTAAAAAAAAAAATTTTTAAATGTAGTCAAATCAATGAAAAGTTAACAGAGTAATAATTTTGGAAAAAAGTATTATCTTTTTTTTTTTTTTGATAACCGTGGGTGTCGGGGACCCCGCTTTAACAGTCACCCCACTATTCCCACGAGGCCCTGGCGACTCGACAGGGAGACCGCCAAAGGGTCTTCTAAGAGTTTTGCTCTCGGGAATCGAACCGGATTGCAGATCCCAAGCACCGCCCTTACCGCTTGAGCAACCTTACCGCTTGAGCAACCCCTTGGGGTTAATTTTGGAAAAGAGTACTATCAAAACAAGCTCTCATTTCACAGGCCACTAATGGCTTACCATGTGATATATATTATAACCGGCCTTGGGTCCCCAATAGGAATATGCACCTATGACAAAATTATATGCTATGTAACCTGCAATAGCACAGAAAAATCAAGAGAAAATAAACATGGTTTTTTTTTTTTTTGGATAAGAAACAGACAAATTTTATTAAAATAAAGATTTCAAAAGAACAATAACAAAATAGTGGACTAGACATCCACCAGCAAAAACCGTATGGACCTGTGCTAATACAAAGATCAATAGAAGAACCTAAGGGCTGCTCGGTATGACATTGCAAAGAGAACTCGTAGGGTCTAAACGAAACAAGAAGTTATCAAAATCACTAAACAGTCCAGCTGATCTAGCCCATAAACTTGTGAGAAAAATAATAACATGCCAAATGTCATCGAGTGATCTCTCTAGATAGTTGAAAATCCTTCTATTTCTCTCTATCCAAAGTATCCAGGCTGCTGCCATCATCGTTTTGAAAATCGTTCGAGGCTTACGCATCGAGGCTCGCCTCCAAGCGAGGCGCATGGTTGATGCCTCGAGGCGCACACTTCGAGCCTTTTTTTTAAGAGGCTTACGCCTCAGTTACAAGAGGCCCACGCCTTGAGGCTTAGGATTCTCCATTCCAAGAGTTTTTGGCCCATTTAAACACTTATACTTAAAAGAGAGGCCCATTAGGTTTCTTTACACAACTAGGGTTAATTAAAAAGGCGCTTCCATGGCCCAAAAATGGCCCAAAAAGGGATTAAAAACTTGAGTCTCAACTCTCAAGTCATGTAACAACGGTGAAGGCTAGCAATCGCAAGGAAGAAAGAAACCATCGGTCTTCTCTTGTCCTCTCTTCAAAATTCAAACTTCAAGTCTTCAATTGAGGGACGAGGACGAGGAACCCGAATGGGTTGACATTGATGACAAGGATGCAGAAGATCATCTGAAATTGCATCCGATGTGCACGCCCTAGATGACGAGGATGATAGCGATGGGGTTGATAGTGATGAGCAACGAGTTCTAAAATCCTTTTTATTTTATAATAGATTACTAGTTTTATATCCCTTTTTTTTTTTAAAACTATGGGCTATGGCGGCGATTAGGCAAATAGTTCTATTGCATTGCAGACAAGACTAATTATTTGCTACTTTAGATTTCTTTTGTTTTTGCTATCTTATTGGCTTGAATGCACTTTTTGGATATGTTATAGTTTGCCACTTCGCTTAAATTTAAGTTTTCTGGTTGTTTGTTCGAGGCTTACGCCTCGAACCCGCCTGGAGGGAAAAAAACGCCTTGAAACCCGTTTACGCCTTTAAAAACCATGGCTGCCATAAGAATCAGTTTCCATAACTCCCTCTTTAGCTTCTTATTGCCCTCAAAAGACCATTTAATAAGTATTAAGTCTGCCTATCTTCTTGGTAATGCACCCCATGTTCTGAACATCTTCAAAATTCTGCCCCATATTCCTTTGGCAAACTCACAATGTATCAATAGATGACCTATGTTTTCATTCTCCTTCCTACACATGATGCAATATGAGGGAGAAAGATACAAAAAAGGTCTTTTCAATTGTAACAAATCACAATCAACATGCTTATTTTAGTGGTCATAATTCATTACTATTCCAAAAGTTATTCACAGGATAAGACTAGTGTATAAGTTTTTAACTAAGGCAGATAAAGAATATACCAAGAACGTTGACAACATAAACCTTCTCCTGCAAAAGAAGTTTCAAGTCTTCCCAAAATCTCATTAAAATATTTGCATCCCAAGCAGCTGTTAACCTGAATTAGATATATGGTAAACTAATAACAGATCCACATAAGCTCAAGAAATGACCTCATGAAATCACAGACAAGTTCTTACAATGAACTGAAAAAATTCCTCACCTGAAAGGTTTTGAACTTTGATCTGCAGCTTCTATTGTGGACACTTCACCATCCTCGCCATTTGCAACTATTCAATCATATGAAGCACTAAGGTCAAATTATGAAGCACACAAGATATGCTTTTTAATATCTTTTAAGCCAAATCTTGCAATTATTACTTAGCAGAAACTTTTGGTAATAATTTTCTTAACAAGTAGTTTTAGTTGGTGTTAACAGTAAAAAGTCTCACACCTTGCAGTATCGATGCTTCTTTGGACCCAACAGGAGAGAAACCTGCAAGAACAGATGATTAAGAAATGGCCCAAAAATGGGGTTAAAGCAAATCAATGGCGTAATATAGACCTTTCAGCTGCAAAGGTTTCATCACAAAGCCTAATATAGCAAAAGGGAGCATCAAAACCGCCTCCACCCAGAATGCAATACGCCAGCTAAACTGACCAACCTTTAACAAACAAAGAACGATAATTTTAGAATACTTTTACCTCAGAAATTATAAATATGATGAAAAAGAGACACATTTGCCGAAGGAGTAATCAAAGTAGTTTTCAAGAATATACTTACCAATCCACCATAAACATAGCCAACTGCAATACCACTGGGTATACACATGTAAAATGTTCCCAGCCATGCTGTTTTCTGACACAAGAGAGAATATAATAAAATGTAAAAAATAAAATCCATAAGATGAAAATAAAAGATATCTGGCCTTTGAAATTAGATAAATTAGTTGGTCGATGCCTGGATCTCATAAACGATAAGTTTATGTTCTAAAAGAAGTGTGAAATGGGCACAAACCTGAGCAACTGGGGCATTATCGTCAATGAATGGAGCTGCAAGACTTATGAAAGAAGCCTCACCAACGCCTACTAGCCTAAATAAATAAACACACAAAGAACAAGAAAAAAAATTTATGGATTAATTAAACAAAAAAGATATACCAGGTGGCCGCTGAGTGTATGGAAAGTTTTTACTTACATGCGAAAAATTGTGATGGACCAAAAATCGAATGAAAACCCACAACCAGCAGTAGCAAAGGTCCATACCGACAATCCAACTCCAATTAGCCGAAAAGGATTGACACTGCAAAGTTCAAGTAAAAATAGAACAGAGGGAGATGGATTAGAAAAACAGCATCAAAATTACCAATACAATAGGAATTAGCACAAAATTGTAGCAAGCCAAATTGATTACCTCTTGGCTAAAGATGCAAAGATTGGAGAGGCCACAAGGAGTCCAACCATGAAAGCAGATGATAAAACCCCATCCTCAAAATTACTCAGGCCAAAATCACCCCTGCATAGGAGTTATAGATGATAAAGTCAATACATATATATATATATATATATATATATATATATATATATATATATGTATATGCAGAATTATAATTAAAGAGTTATCCATTCAATTGTTTCCAGTTAACAATATATGAATGAAAATAGCATTAGAAATTGGTTGAAACAGAACTTACTGAATTCCACTACCAGATGAACATATACCGTCTTTTGAGCAAATCTTGCTGCTCCCATTAACACCATTGCTTGCTATTGCTCCACGGTCCACATAATTTAGCAAGTTAATGACACAAAATATAACAAGTAACCTGTCAAAAGAAAGCAAATTGGAATCCAACTAAGAAAGATACTCAAAAAGTAATTAATTAAGTAATAAATATAAGGGGGCCCAAATTAATTGGAAGTCAACATCCTTGTAATTGCCATCATTCCATCACATAATCGCACAACTCAGACAAAATCACAAACCCTAATTTTCATAAGCTATCCCAAATGAGCTCAATTAGACAGTGTATCGATAAATCAGTAGACCAATAAACTTTAGTTCCCGCGAATTACGTCACCAAAAATTCCAATTATTGGATATAATTTCGTAAAGCCAACAAAACTTTAACTTCCTTGATTTGTTTACCAGATTTTACTTCAAATCAGTCAACGAACCTAAATCATCACAAGAAGGTTACCTTTTGGGAGTAAACCAGGAAGGATTGTCAGCTGGGGGTGAATCTGTAGCCATGCTCTTCTCTATCTATTTCTCTGAGATTCCGGTTTCGGGTTTGATATCGGGTTGTGAGATGGATATGGGGTTTCTTCTCCCATGAAACAAATACTGATGATTTGCACGTTGTGATTGGACTTGAGTTTAAGCAACGTTGCTGATTATAATATTCCCCTTAAATGTGATTCTTATTCTTTTTCTCTCAGGAGTAATTATTTGAGGATTTCTTTTTAATTCAGAAATAAAATATCGCCTGTCTCACTCGAAGTAACTTATTAACTTCACAGAAACTCGAGTCTTGAAGTTGCATTGGCAAACTAGCTTTGAAGGAGAAGGAAAAATAAATAAATAAATAAATAAATAAGTAAATAAATAATAATAATAATAATAAAATGGTTGTATTGTCTAATTCTTACATTATTATAAATAATAACTTATTTAATAATGAAAGTATTCCGTTTCCAACGATGATGATACAAATTAGTTATTGGGTTATGATTTTTTTTCTTTTTCTTTTTTAACTTGGTATACCATCTTTTACACTGGAATATTATTCAATAGGCAATTTTTAGAGCATCTCCAGCACACTCTTTAAACTTAAAATACTCTTTAATTTAAAGATTATGGGCCTTAAAATCATACTCCAACAAATTTCTTTAAATTAAATTTTTAGTTTAGAGAGCTTGGGTTTGACTCTTCAAATTTGGAGCCCAAACTCACTCTTTATTCTTTGGCCAGATTTACCCATTTAACGATTCACATCTCTGTATATATTCTTTATTTGGTTTTATATTTACCCATTTAACGATTCACACCTCTGTGATATATTTATTTATCGACTTTTACAAATTTTCAGATCAATCGTAAAATTCTAATACTTTTACTCTACACAAATATAAAGAGTGTGTTGGAACATATAAAAACCCACTCTCTAAATTAATAAATACTCTTTATTTCTTAAAAGATACTCTTTAAATATAAAGAAATATTAGCTTCTTCTTACAAGGATTGAAGAGAATGGCTTGGAACATATTAATGATTGTGCAATTGTTAATGTGGTAGAGTCTGTGACAAAATTACTCAATAAGAATCTAATGTTTTTGTAAAAAAAATTTGACAAAATTTTATGGTTTTTTTTTTTCATTTTGGGGGGGGGGGCATTTGGAAGAGGAAGAATTTTATTTTATTTTATTTTATTTTATCATATCATATCATATCATACTATATATGTCCTGCTCATTAACATAAGTTCACAACACCCCATTTTCTATGAAAAAGATAGAGGCCAAAGACTTCACCATCAAAAAGCTTATATATTATTTATCTCACTACTGTAGATTCTAAAAAAATTAAAAAAATATTTCAAAAATTTTGCTGGCGACGCGCACAACTTGAGGACGCTACATCACACATGTTAAGAATATGTCACAACATGTTGGCATTAGATCATTCACCCATACTATATATACTATACTAAAAAGTGTGAATGATGAGAATGTCCTTGTCCATTTTTCTGTTAGCCAAAATTGTCCTTATTGTTCATTATCTAATTTACACATATTGTAAAACAGTAGGAGTTGGACTATTATATCATCAAGTAGCTTTGTTATCCATTATCCATTCTCCACATAGGGGTATGTTTGAAAAAAAAAATTATTTTAACCACACACACAAATTTTAAAAAAATTAAAATACTCTCATTCTTTTCAGCCATACATAATTGTTTTATATTTTTAATACTCTATCTCCTATTTTTAATTACACAATTTATACATAATTCGAGTAAACAAAACTTACTCAAAATTTGTTGAGAATCAAATGTACCCTAAGAAATTATCTCTTTTGTCAAATTATATTACTCCTTTTTTTTTGTTCTTTTTTTTTTTAAAGGGACATCAGTAAACTAGCAAATTTTATTTCTCTTATATGCACATGGATCCAGTTCTGGAAATTCAAATTGGCGCATTGCCCTCATTTTCCTTCGTTGATACTTGTATTCATCAGAACTCATATCGACGCGATTCATCACTGTCAAGTTAAAATTGATGTGTAGTCTAATTTTATCATCACCACCCATTTACAGTGTTAATTTATTTCTAATCATTTATTTTCTAATCACGCCATTGATTTGATCCATTAACGAGCGCTCACATGAAGGAACCCCAATGCAGTATCAGTGAGTGTCTCGTAGGATCGGTTGGCGATGCCGTGAGATAATCCATGAAGCATGGAACATTCACCGGTGGATCATGAGCCAAAAAAAATCGTTGATTCAATGACATGGGAGCTCATATAAGTCATCGACACCATCTTATAAAGTATAATTCGACCTGTATCTTCGAGGCATATCCCAGGATTATTCGATTCTTTGCCCGTTTACACTGGCTGTGTTGGTTTCTACGATGTATTTTTATTTGATTTTAAAGTGAAAATTAATATAGTAATATACTCTTCGAGATTCGGATTCAATAACATGGGAGCTCATGAAATCGACATTAGATAAAGAAGTAATGGGTTTAATAGGGATTGGGTATATTCAGACCGTTCGATTCTTTACCCTTTGATACTGGTTCAATGTTGGTTTCTTCTATGTATTTTTATTTGATTCGTTTGGAGCTTGGTTTGTCAACACTTTATCTCTATTTCGCTGTGTAGATACCATGATTTGGGTTGAGCACCCATATATATATTATTAATTAGTATTATTAAATGTAAGGATATATTTGAAAAAATATAAGTGTTTATTTTTAATCATGGGATTCACTTAAATTGAATTCGCGAGTGTCCCAGCCTGGCAGGAGGCAGTATTTTCGAACTCCGCCATTGATTTGATCGACAAACGAGCGCTCACATGAAGTGTCCCCATTATTAATGGCACAGTAGTGTCTCGTTGGATCGGGTCGGCGATCCAGCGGTCATATCCATGAAACATAGAAGATTCACCGCGTAGATATCCACGATTCACCAATGACACACCCGACATCCTCGACACACCGCAAAAAGTATAATTCGTCCCCATGTATGCATTCGAGGTATATCCCAGGATTATTCGATTCTTTGCCCGTTTACACTGGCTGTGTTGGTTTCTACGATGTATTTTTATTTGGATTTTGGAATGTGAAAATCTTATCTCTGTTTCACTGTGTAGATACCGAGATTCGGGATTCAATAACATGGGAGCTCATAGAAGACATCGACATTAGGATAAAGAGTACAATTCGACCAGTATATTCGAGCTATATTCCAGGACTGTTCGATTCTTTACCCTTTGATACTGGTTCAATGTTGGTTTCTTCTATGTATTTTTATTTGATTCGTTTGGAGCTTGGTTTGTCAACACTTTATCTCTATTTCGCTGTGTAGATACCATGATTCGGGTTGAGCCTATGTTTGAGTTTGACAGACTCTTGAAAAAATTATTTTTGATCTAAAATTGAATAGTATCGAAAGTTTCTTACAAAATATAAAAAAGTGTCAAATTGATGTAATGAACAATTGGAAATGATGACAGAGAAAAATGATTTTTTTGTTTGAAGTGTATGAAACAAGCCTCAGTAACATGGGAGCTCATATAAGACATCGATATCGGGATGCAAAGTTTAGTTGACCGGTATCTTCGAGGTATATTCCCGAATCATACGATTCGTTCAAGGTATATTCCAGAATCATTCAATTTGTTGCCCTTTAGACTGGTTCAATGTCGATTTCTACGATGTATTTTTAGATGGAGCTTGGTATGTTGAAATTTAATCTCCGTTTCACCGCGGGTGAACAAGAAAAATTTAACTTCTATCTATTGTCCAAATGTGGCCTTATTGCCAAGTTATTGATGAAGTGGCTGTATAAGAGCTCCTCAAGCATTTAACTTGTTGAAACCCTCAGTCTTTTACTTCCCTGTCGGCTCAGAGGAATTACATTTTCGAGTGACTATTCTCATGGCAGATTTAATTTTAAGCCCTCTTCTACAAATTATTATGGACAAATTAGCTTCTCCATTTCTAGACAAGTTCCGGAATATCTATAATCTTAAAGATAATATCTCAAATCTTCAAAAGACACTAATTATGGTCCAAGCTATTCTTGAAGATGCAGAGAATCAGCAAGAAACTCAAAAGGCCATTAAGCTGTGGCTGTTGATGCTGGAGGACATAGCTTATGCGTCTGAGGACTTGTTGGACGAGATCTCAGTAGAAATATCTAAATGTGAGCGTCGAAGCAGGCGTGGCAAAGATGTAAGTGGTTTGTTTCTACCATTTCCCTCTGATCATCTCTTCCATATTGCTTCTAGGCTTCAAAATAAGCTGAAAGAGTTGAATGAAATTGCACAACAGGGTTTTAACTTTAACTTACGTGTAGAAAAGCACCCAAGGAGTTTTGTTCGAAGTAAAGAAACAGGATCGTCTGTGGTTGAGTCTGACATATATGGAAGAGAGGATGATAAACAAAATCTACTAACTATTTTGTTACATAGTGACACAAG
This sequence comes from Jasminum sambac, assembly GCA_018223645.1. Lineage (NCBI taxonomy): Eukaryota > Viridiplantae > Streptophyta > Magnoliopsida > Lamiales > Oleaceae > Jasminum > Jasminum sambac. The sequence goes on along the minus strand of CP073648.1, from coordinate 21,064,510 downwards.
CCAGACAAAGGAGCATCTTTCAGTCGTTTCAATTGTTGGAATTGGAGGGCTTGGCAAAACAACTCTAGCCCAACTAGTTTACAACGATGAGAAGGTAAATCATCACTTTAATTTGAAAATGTGGATCTATGTTTCAGAAAGTTTTGACATGAAAAAGCTCATGATAAGTATTGTGGAATCTGCAACCAAAGGTAGTTGTCAACTCTGTAGTATGGACCTTCTTCAATCCCATCTTCAGGACTTGATATGGAGCAAGAGATTTTTGCTAGTTTTGGATGATGTATGGACTGAAGACGAAGAAGAGTGGAAAAGATTTACCAGTTTGCTGAGAAATGGTGCGAAGGAAGTAGAATTGTAGTCACTACACGGAGTACCAAAGTTGCATCTATCACAGGGACCATTGTGTACAAGCTTGAAGAATTATCTGAGGATGCTTGTTGGATTTTGTTCAGGAACTATGCATTTGGTGAGGGGCAAGAGCGTGAAAATACTAATCTGATGAAAATTGGCAAAGAAATCGTCAAGAAAGTGTGGAGGAGTTCCATTGGCTGCACAAACATTAGCGAGCTTATTGCGCTTCAAGAAAGAGGACTATTGGATAGCTGTGCAAGACAGTGAGCTGTGGAATCTCAAAGAATGCCAGGGTGCTATCTTACCGGCCCTGAGGCTGAGCTACTTCTATTTGCCGCCATATCTGAAGCGCTGTTTTGCCTTTTGTTCACTGTTTCCTAAAAATCATGAGATCAATAAAGAAAAGATGGTCCACATATGGATGGCAGAAGGCTTGGTTCTACCAGATGGGGAAAGCAGACAGCTGGAAAGCATAGGCAGTGAGTATTTCGATGATTTGTTGCATCTTTCGTTCTTCCAAGAAGTTGGGAAATGCAATAATGTCAGCAGCACTGTGTACAAGATGCACGACCTTGTCCATGATCTTGCAAGAACTATAGGAGGGAATGAGTTTGCAATATTTGGACCTGGTTCAGCCCCCCGTGACCTGGGCCGAACTCGCCACTCATCCATTGTTTCTAACTTCTATCCATCTTCTTTTCCAAGAGTATTGTTTGAAGCCAAACATCTGCGAACTCTTCTTTTTCTCTTTCCAGGAGGTAGTTCCGGAGTCATCCCTTATTTCCAAATCATGAAATTCATATACCTGCGCACCCTGGACTTATGTGGTTGTGGAATCAAAAGCTTGGACGAAACAATTGGGGCTTTATTGTGTTTAAGATTCCTTGACTTGTCAAGCACCTCAATCCAAACACTCCCAAATACCATCAGTGACCTCTGTAATTTGCAGACTTTGAATCTATCAGGATGTAGTTACCTTAGTGAGTTGCCTTTTGGGATGGGGAATTTAACTAGCCTACGGCATCTGAATATAATGGGTTGTGAAGAGTTGAGTCAAATGCCTGCTGGAATTGGAAACTTGGTTCACCTTCAAACTTTGCCAATATATATTGTGGGAAAAAGGACGTGGGAAAGCATTGCAGAACTTAATTCCCTAAACCTTAGAGGTGAACTGCATATAAAATGCATGGAGAATATCAGAGATGCAAAAGAAGCAAAAAGGGCAAATATGAGAGAAAAGAAACATCTTCAGACATTGAGACTCCAATGGGGAATTAGCAAGAAAAGCAAGAACTCGTCGCCTGCGAAAGATACTCTTGCTGGAAGTTCATCAAATTCCCTACAAGTTCAATATAGCACAGCTGTGGAAGACATTCTTGAATGCCTCGAGCCACATGCCAATTTGAAAAACCTTCATATAAAAGGTTATCCGGGCATATCTTTCCCATGTTGGGATCTTCCGAATTTAGTTACAATTGAATTGATTAGCTGCAGAAGTTGTAGATATTTACCTAAACTCGGGCAACTTCCCTTCCTCAAACGAATCCATCTACAAGGAATGGATGGCATCACAATCATCGATGTGGAGTTCTATGGTGGGATCTTCACAAATCCATTTCCATCTGTTAAATTCTTGACAATCAAAGATTTCCCAAATCTGGAAAAATGGTCAACTCTTGATGGAACTGTACCATTTCCTCGACTGGAGAAGTTAATTTTGGCAAAATGTCCCAACCTGACTAATACTCCCACCTTTCCTTCCATGCAGCATTTAGAATTGCATTGCTGTAATGCGAAGATCATGGAGTCCTTGGACAATATAAGCTCGCTCTCAAGTCTTGTAATTGACACTCTCCCCAACTTGAATTATCTTTCAGGTTGGTTCATTGGAAACAATAGTTCTCTGGAGTCCTTGGAAATTCGAGCATGCCAAAATCTTCATGTGCTGCCTTCAGAGCTAGAAATCCTGGTTGCTCTCAAGTCCCTGGTTATTAGCTGCTGTGAGAAACTATTGGATTTGCCACCTGGAATGCACCAGCTTCAACAACTAGAGTTGTTGGAAATCAATGGCTGCCACAGCTTGAAATTGCTGCCACACGAAGAAATTGAAGGTTTGATGTCCCTAAAGACCTTATGCATTGAAAATTGCAGCAATCTGATTTCTCTGTCAAGTGGATTCCACCATCTCACAGCCCTCGAGCAGCTGTCTATAATGAGTTGCCCAAGTTTAACTTCATTACCAGATGGCTTCAAGAGTCTCACCTCTCTTCGTAGTTTGAGCATCATATCTTGTCCTGGGTTGTGTGACTTGCCAACAAGTCTACAACATGTCACGACACTACAAAGTTTGGTGATTCACAGCTGCACTGGTTTGACAGATTTGCCTGAATGGTTTAAGAAGTTTTCCTCTCAGATCGTTGACAATTTCAAATAACAAGTATCTGATATCATTACCAGAAGGAATACAGTCCCTATCTAAACTTCAGCACTTGTCAATCCAAGATTGTCCTCTGCTTGAACAGCTTTGCGGGAAGAAAGGTATAGAGTGGCAGAAAATAAAGCACATTCCAAATTTGTATATTGGATCGCTTAAATTTCATAAAGGGATTCTTTGCTCCAGTGACTAACAATCTTCCTGCTGGAATGATATCTAGGAAGGTATCTTCTTTCTTTTTCTCTATTTTTCCCGTTTTTCTTTTCACCCGTCTGCAAGGTTATAATTAGACACCAATTTTCCACTTCTAGCTGTGATACAAATCTTAAAACCTGTGAAGGCATTCCTTTGAAAAAGATCCTTAGCTTTTGTTGATTGTGTGGTGGGGTGTCTGATGAAGTGCTTCTCTTTCCAAGATAACGATTCTAATTACATTTTTGCACCAACAATAGAATTCAAAATATATTACAGAAATGTTGAATTACCTCACTTGGAAGTGGTGTATAAATGACATATATTTCTGATTTTGAACGGAAAAGATAGCAATGAACTTGTTTTTGTTAATATTAATCTCGATCAAACTGGTAGGCTTATTGAATGCTATGCAATCCACGATGACAACGTGGACAAGAACTTGTAATAAGAAATCATACAAAACAGCAAGAGAACAAAAAATAAATTAACAATTTTACTGATTTTGTTGCTTGAATAAGCAATCAGTATTAATTTATATACAGTATAATGATGTTACACAAAATAATAAAACCTTGTATAACTGTTGAATTTCTGCTTCCAAATCTGTTTGCCTTTCACATGTTTCTAAGCTGCAAAACTTGTTCTCCAAATGGAAACACACCTCCACAACATCAACATGAGAATTCTAGACAATGTTAAGAACACAAAATGTCAAAGTTTTGCCTTCTGTACAATACAATAAGGTTCAGTACTACCACATACCAAATATGCACTTAAGATTTCATCGTCCTTGACTCTCATAGTATCTCTTTTCCATCAACAGTGAGGTGAGCTCCAATATGCTTTTCAGTATCTATTTCACAGTATAAAACACCTCTACCTTCTAAATCTTCCAATTGGTGGAGCTCACTATCATGAGATGACTGATCAAGGCCCGCCTGTGAACTGGACGTGCAGCTTTCAGTTGTTATTTCCACCTTCCCGGGTTCACCTTTGGAAGAGGTCGACTTTACAAATGTGCCAGCCTCAACCAAGTCTGCAACTCTCACCTTCAAAAGACACATTGTTTCATTAAATGTTAGAAGTTTATTTTGCTTATACAATAGTTTTTTATGTATGCAACGAAAAGGGAAAACAAGATGAACATGTCAAAATCCATTACAAAAATCTCACTCACTTGCAGCTACTCTTTATGGCATCAATTATAGAGGCCAAATATCCCAGGTGAAAATTTACCGGGTGAAAATTAGACAAATACCAGGTGAAAATTAGGCTGTCAAATCTATATAAAGTTGAAAATTTACATCCTTTAGTCCATAATTAGAAGATTATGTCCTATAAAAATAACATACTATGCGTCAGGTGACCTTTACTAGAGGTCACACATTGAGGCCTTGTCTTTTTTTTTTTTTTTTTTTTTTTTTTTTTTTTTTTTTTTTTTTTTTTTTTTTTTTTTTTTTTTTTTTTTTTTTTTTTTTTTTTTTTTTTTTTTTTTTTTTCGATAAAAAAATCATTGATATTTAATCATATTTTTTTTACCATATTTAATGCTATAATTAAATTTAAATTAATTTGAATGAGATAAATAAATTTGAATGAGACAAATGACTTGAAAAATATATTATTCATAATTAAAAAAGAAGAGTTAATCGATGATCTTTAAAAATTGAATAAAATCTAAAGAGATAAAAATTGTTATAAAATGAATAATTTGAAGTAGTTGGGATTCTTAATATTTATTTAAAAAATAGAATCCTAAATAGATATTTAATATAGTCGAGAGACAATTAAGGGCTTGTTCTTTTCACAACAAATTTATACGCACGCAATTTCGTATAACCTCATACTCATTTTCAACCACACACACATTTTTCAAAATAATATTAACCACACATTTTTATACTGAATACCGCGCACATCAACTTTATACCCAATCAAACAAGCTCTAAGCGCCCATTTTTCTATACATTTTTGCATATTCTTGTCGACCCCACTAATTCTCTCTCCTATTTCACATCCACATATCTCTTGGGACCTACCTGTACTACACAAATCTCCACCATTCAATTCCACTCATTCTCTCTCATATATCACATAAAAACACATAAAAATTCATTTTTATACATATCCTAACACCCTAAGAAATTCCAATTGAATCGCATAATTTGAATCTTTGATTGGGTCGATAACCAATTATTTATTAAATACGTAATTTATAAAATAAGCAATTTAGGTATTTATTTACGTATCAACTTATTTAATCTTTATTCATTAAATGTGTAATTGAAATATTTATTTACTTATCACTAAAATTAGACCATTAAATTAAAATTTCTAACATTCATCAATTTAATTAATACAACTCAATTAATGTAAGTATGATGTGCACAATTAATTGTAATAATAGAGTCAAGAATAAATAAAAATATTGCAATTATAATGTCTCATGGCATTCATGAAAACAAATATTTCACACCAATATACATGATAGAATCATTGCACTTAGTTGAGTAACAAAGAGAAAATATATTTTTCTCAAAACTTGATCAAATATTTGTTTACTTTCACAAAAAAAAGGAAATAAAATATTTACTCCCGATTCTTATAATACTACTTAGAGAGTCGATAAATCACTCTCGTTAAAAGAATTATTCAAATGTATAAAATTACCAAAATATTAATTTATATTTAACGTTTCATAAATAATTTTTATTCAATGAATAAGAAAAAGTCAAGTTTAATAGTACACGACATTTGGTAATATTTTGTAACTCGGTTTTTTCCTTTTGTTAATTTTTCATTTACATATTTATCTCTTTAAAAGGAAAACCTCAAAATTTAGTGAAATTATTTCTTATGAAAATTGCAATTGATTGTAGTAGTAATGCTAGAACTAATCACAACAATGATGAAGATGATTTCTTATTTTCAATTTACTTATAATATTTCATATATTATACATAGTTAACTTGAACAAATATTTCAGAATAAAACCAACAAAAAATTATTTTTCATAAAATAAGATTTAATTAATATTTCGAAGAATAATGATATGTAAAGTGTTATGTACTAAAATATATGGGATGCAGTTTGCTAGTCACAAAAAGGGCAAATTTCATTTTAATAAGTAATTTTTAAAATTTTTTTTCCAATTTTTGTTCAACATAAGATGTGTTTTGTTAAAACTTAATGAAATGCACTGTGTAAAAATAATAATATCTTAAAACATGTTAGGTAAATTGTAAATACACTAAAACACAATGTGTATTTAATAAATGTTCCTTAAATAAAAATACTTATTTGGCTTTTATTGATTATCATGATATAAGATACTATCAAGAAAAATTATCTTCTTTGGAACTAAAAAATAATATCTGAGTATTGTAATAATTTGAACCTTATTATAATTGATATACAATTTTATAATAATTAAGTATGATTAATCAAGTCGTGTGTAAGTAGTATAATTATGTTATATAATCTAAGATAAAAAAAAATTGCTGAATAACTCGAATAAGACTAATTATATTCACGCTATAAAATATATTGAGTACACCATAATTTAATTGTTTGAAAAAGTCTTAATTTCATTTATGATAACAATTATGTCCTCAAAATGCATGATTAATAATTTTTAGCAATTAACTTACTTTGTACGTAAATATTAATTTATATTTTGATATTTTATTAGAGATATTTAAATTAAAATAAATATTTCCATTATATTTTACGTCCATTTTATTTTACAATATTTAAAAGTATAATAAGTAAATAATTAATTTGACATTTAAATAAATAAAATTTTTTGATAAAAACGATCTTGATAGGAGAAAAGTTATAATTAGTTAAAGATTAAAAATAATCAATATTGATTGGAAAGTTTTTAGACAAAAACGATCATTATAACTCAAATTTATAATTAGCTAAAGATTAAAAATAATAAGTATTGATGGGAAAAAAATTAAGGTTGTAATTAGATTAAGATGTAAACACTGGGAACCTTGGAACCTTTAAAGTAAATAAAATATAATCTATCAATAAAAATGTGTTGTCGCAATATAATTGCCCCTAAAATTATATAAAAGTATTCAAATAAACTATTATATAAAATCAAACAATTAAATTTTCATACATTAATGTGAAGTTCTAATTATCAAGTCTTGAATGTTTGTTGGAAATTTCATTTTAATAATCAATATAAATTAAAATATTTACATAATTGTAATATTGATAACTATCTAAAATAGGCAAATATGAAGAACATTAATTATATCTCATTGTATTAGAAATGCTAATTATATGAACTAAAGCGATAGTATATTAAGGGGCAAAAAAATTATAAAGGACATGGGTGGAAACTATAATTAACTGATTAAATAACTAATTTAAAAAATAAATGACTTATTAAATATATATATATATATATATATATATATATATATATATAATATTAGGTCAAATTCATAGGGGAAAAATGATCTGGAATAAAAAAAGTGAGTAAAGGTTAGAGAAAATAATGTGTTTAAGTGGAAAAAAGACTGCATATATATATATATATATATATAGATTTTCAAAAAATTTTTATCTTGTTAATTATGTTAATATCAATTTATATTTATATAGGAAACTAATTTTATATATTTGCGTTAAATTTTAAATTTTTAAAAATAAAAATTTATATATTAATACTATACTCGTTTTAAAGCTCTTGTTGAGTCAAATAAAATAAAGTAATAATTTTTATTTTTAAATTTAAATTTATTGTTAGAAAATGGAAAAAAAGAGAGGGAGAGAGAAAATATTTAGATAGAATGGGATTGGTAAAGCAAGTTGTAGAAATCCCATTAAATATGGAAACTCTATTATTTTAGGAGATTTTCATGTGTAAAATTTTAGAAGATTTAGAATTTTGTTTTGGTAATAATAATATTAAAAAATAAAAAAAGAAAAAGACCAAAAAAGCCCTGATTTTAGGCGGAAAATATTAAAAAATGAATTTAAAAATAGGGTGAAATACTCTGGTATTATATATATATATATATATATATATAGATTAAAGCTCTCATTGAGTCAAATAAAATAAAGTAATGATTTTTATTTTTTTATTTAAATTTATTATTAGAAAATGGAAAAAGAAAGAGGGAAAGTGAGAATATTTAGATAGAATGGGATTGGTAAAAATAAGTGGTGAAATCTCATTAAATATGGAAATTCTATTATTTTAGGAAATTTTGATATGTAGAATTTTAGGAGATTTAGGATTTTTGTTTTGGTAATAATAATATTAAAAAAGAAAAAAGACAAAGACAAAAAAACCTTGGTTTTAGGCGTAAAAATATTAAAAAATAAATCACAAAATGATACTCTGGTATTTTATATATATATATATATATATATATATATATATATATATAGATAAGAGAAAAAATGATCTAATATATCCGTGAAAAGTATATAAACGAATAACTCTACTAAATTAAGGAAAAAAAAACAAAAGCGAATTCTAAGAATGACAAGTGGAAAATTTTGAATTCCTGCCTCGTTAAGTTACTGTAATAAAAGATAAATGTAGCAGGTTTTTCAAGGCCCATGTTTCAATTTTGCCCCATTTTTTTTAAGTTCTATATTCTATATCATGCACTATAGGTTTCAGTTTTTTTAGAGACAACTTATACTCGTAAAAATTCTGGCAATCACCACAATAATTTTTCTTACAAGTACGATTGCAAATATACTAGCAAAAGAAGACATCGGCTCCAACTCTCTACTTCCGATCATCTTTACTATTTTCATTTCCTTGCAATTTTTATTTTTTTATTTTTATAAAAACGAGATTTGGTTCAAATCTTCCAAAAGTTTTTCTAAGCAAGCTGGTAAACAAGTTGGAGAACTTGTAGGCATCTGCGGTGGTGCGTAGATTTGGGGGATGGAGGGGTGGCGATAGTGGGGTTTAGGAAGATGAAAAGGAAGAAGAAATTTTTTGGGTGGGGTATGTGTTGGTTTGGTGGGGGTGTATACTGTTTTGTGGGGTTGGGGGTTGTTGGTTTGGGGAAAACGGAGGGGAAGAAAAATTCTCTCTCTCTCTCGCTCTCTCTCTCTCTTTTTGGTTTTTGAGAAAGGGCACTTTTGTCCATTTGAATTTCAAATACATGCTATCAAGGAAAATAAAAAAGTATCATACTCATTTTGGCACTACAAAATTCAAAGTTTCCATTCTTGTCCTTTTATCAAAAAAGAATACAACATAAATCTATAATAAAATATAAAATATAAATATAAAGGAAGGGGGAAACAGTAGAATAGTATTGCCCTACGACTATATGCCTATATCCCTTCTTTGACTTTTAGCAATTGGTCCCCCACACAAACTCTCGAGCTTCATCTTCTCCAATGGTCCAACCATGAACCAGCAACAACAACTCACCTTTCACCAAACAAACAAGTTCGTCAACAAATTTTCTTTTATTTGCGTCTGAAAATTTTGCTAACTTCAGTGCGATCCATGGACTCCGCCTCTGAAAAAAGGCAAGAACAATTCTGCACTCCAATTGAATAAATAGTCAAACAATACCTGATAAGATTTGAAACTGCCTAAAAGCTAATTTTAAGTTGGAAGGCCATTTTGAAAGTGGATTTAGTTTAAGGCACGGGCACGCCTTACGAATTGATACTATGGAAATTTAACGTTTCCTTTATTTTTAATTTTATTATTTTCCTTTTTAAATTTAGTTTGAATTGTTTCCTAGAATAGGGGTTCTATTTTAACTAGGTTTCTTGCTCTCCAAAATTTAAATTAATTTAAACTTTTTTTCTCCCACCCTATATAAAGGGATTTCTATTGTAATGCAATACAGACTTGAATGATGAGTTTTGAGTTTATACAACTTGGTAGAGAAATATCTATTTTCGTGTTCTAAGATTTAGAACAAATTATCAAACTTATTAACGAGCATGATTAATTGCTTGTAGCGTTCAACATCTCATTGGTTCTTATTTCCGCATCTTATTGGGTTTAGGGTTTAATATACCCTAAGTTCTTGAGTCGTGAAATTTGGGTCAAGGGATTCTACCAATCACATACTGTGATTTTAGCTTTTCTAGGTTTGTTCCAATCTCATTGTGGGTTTCATTGGTATCGCTCCAATGGGGTTCTCATCAACTGCTATTAGAGCTTGGCTCTAAAATCGGATACTCTATCTTTTTTTTATTTGTTCTTCGTGTTCTTACTGGAAAAAATCATAAAATTTACCGTTTGTCAAATCTACCCAGACTTGGTCGGTGTCCCTTTTTAGCGAGCTAGTAGTGAATTTTGAGTAAAAACGACCCAATGAACAAGATCTATCATTTACTATTGAGCCGAGGTGTTTTTATGCAAAATCGATCGTTTGGGGTGCTAAAATTCTATATTTTAACTGTTCGGTCATTTTTTCAATTTCTTTTCAATTCTTTTGTTTTGTTAGGAGCAATAAAATAAATTCCACTTGCCCCTGAATCATTGCTTTAAATTTTTTTTGAGATATTGATGTGATTGGATATGAAGAAAATTTGTGGTGTTCCATTTTAGACTTGGTGCTTGGTGAATGCTACGCCTTGTAATGTGGTTATTGATGAGAGGTATTATGATAATTTGGTTAGCACAATTTTGATTAGAAAATTGGGGTTATATAAACTACGACATCTCAAACCTTACACAATGAGGTTGAAGGATTGTGGAATAGTGGAGGTGACTGGACAAGTCGTAGTTGATTTTTTCTATTGGAATATACAGTGATAAAATAATATGTGATGTGATTCCCATGGAATCTTGTCATATATTATCCGGGAGCCATGACATTATAAAAGAGATGGGACTTCTAACATGGCTAAAAACGTGTGCACGTTTGTCAAAAACGGAAAAAAGATTATCATCTCTTCTTTAACACAGGATGAAGCACTTGTTGATCAGAGTAAGGTAAGAAAAGAAAGTAATCCATTTGAAAGGGTTAATGTATGAAAAAATAGATGAAAACTATGATGGAGAAAAATACAAGAGAAATCACTTGTCAGTCCTATAGTTGTTGACACATATGGGCCGGAGGTGGCCTTTGTTCAACATACAAATGCAGGAATTAAGAAGGTAGAGGTTCCGATTGATGGGAATGCAAAGCCACTAGGTGCTTCTAATGAGACAACCCATGAAGTTGAAATTTATGGCATGAAGACGTGTTTCCAACAGATTGATGGAGTTGTGGATGATGTGGAACTTACTTGCCGAAATTGGTGTTTTGGGTGATTTCAAAATAACAAGACACGGTATAATTAATATACCAGACGTGGCTCATGTCATAAATTATGATCTGTTTGGGTTTTATTTTTAGGTGAATAGTGACTCAAAAGATTTAATTACCAATATAACAATGATGATGGGGCGATTCAAGGGCTTGGAATGCATTGGTATAGGTTAACAGACAATTCAAGATTTGAGAACGAATCTTCTCCAACTAGAGGGGAATGATGAGGGTGGAATGTCCTAGAATATTATTCTAAATAGGAATTTAATTTTAGGTTATTATTTTCCTTAAGTTTTTCAATTTAGTAAGGATATTTGCATCCTATTTAGGTTAGATAATTAGGTTTTAATTATTATTTTCTTTTATTTATTTCTTGGTCATCAAATTAGCTAGTGCCTATTTAAGTCATAGTCAGGTCTTACTATAATTTAGTTGGTTTCGAATAAAAGAAAGAATTTTATTGAAATTACAATTGGTGTATCTTCTTTATTTTTTAATGTAGAGTCATGCTACATCAGGGAATAAAGACATTCTATTCTTCCTAGTGGAGCTACAGCAACGGGCAAAAATGTGTTGTTGAACTTTTTATGGAACTTGTAAATGCACCAAAGATGCTTTTCTGGGCCCTTTGCTTATGGGTAAATCAAGAATGATCAAGTGCTTTTGGGAGTGCCGTAACATGTTTTCCGGCCCCATCCTATCTCCATTTTGAAATCAAGATAAGGTTTAGGTCCAACATGGCGATGGAGAGCTCCACCGATTTGAAAAAATTTTTGGCGACACCGTGGGCGCTCGTGGCCAAATTATGGCAAAAAATTTTGACCGGCGGCCATGGTGTTGTCGGAAAATTTTAAGAATTGATGGAGGTCCCTCTCGCCGTACTGGTTTTAGATCTGGTCTCGAATTTCAAAACAGAAGTTGTATGTGGTCGGCAAGCACCTCTGGAGTGCCGTAACTATGGCCCCCGGGAACACTTGATCATTCTTGATCGATAAATTCCGTGTTTATATTGATTATGTTGAATGATATATGTTCTAACAGGCGGCGATTGAAACGGGTCCATGGTTCATCATGGCATATTTGCAGTATCAAGCGAGTTTTATTTCTTAATATCTCTACAATATTGTTCCTCGGCATATATATGTTGTTCAAGAACAAATAGGGTCACTGATCCTAATCTCCTCATGAAAGAAAGTCAAAACATTATATACAAAGAAACAGCCCACAATCAATGAATCAAAACAAGCCTAATAAAAGTTGTCTCCCTCTTTTCAAATAATAATAATAACAATCATAGTCCTAATATAATACTAGACCTCCATGATTTTTGTCATAAAATTCTTGTTTTGCCATTAATGAAAGTTAATTCTTGACACAAGAGTAAGGCTAAGCAAAGTCATTTTATCTTATTATTATGTTATTCTTTATGTAATTTCTAATGAAAGTGATGAGAACCCCATTGGAGCGATGTCAACGAAACCGACAACGAGATTGGAACAACTCCAGAAAAGTTAAAATCGAATAGAAAGTGGTAATATCCAACCCAAGCTTCACGACTCAAGAACCTAGGGTATATTAAACCCCTGAACCCAATAAGATGCGAAATGAGAACCTTTGATTGACTCAAGAACCTAGGGTATATTAAACCCTGAACCCAATAAGATACGGAAACGAGAACCTTCGATTGATTATTGAACTCGTACAAGAACGATGATCTCTTGTAGAGTTCGAAAAGTCCTAAGAAGAACAATGGAAGAAAAGATAATTTTCCTCATAAAAGAATTTCACTCCAATTAAGATTCAAGTTGTTCTTTACAATGGAAAAAAAACCCTTTAAATAGATAATAGAAAAGCCCTCGACTATTGCTTGTAGGGAAAGAAACCTAATTTGCTTTAAATTCTTCTAATATAGAGAATAAAAAAATACCATAAAAATATTCGTAACAAATCTACTAAAAATAGAATATGAAAAAAGTAAGGAAAATTTCCTAGAAATGCCTATGTGGTAAGGCATGCCCACGCTTTAGCTCGTGACTTCTTTAAATAAACTACTGCAAACTGGTTTAAATAGGGCGCGCCCACGCCTTAATTCAAGACCTCTTCTACATCATTTGCTGACTGGGTTTCAATTTGTTGATCAAAACTTGTGCTTTTCAAGTCGCATTGGCACGGCTCTTCAATCTGAATCACTGTGATTGTTCGTGGCACCTCACCGCCTAATTCAACTTCAAAATTGAACTCCTTTTCCGCTTGAGCCTTTATCCACAATCTTTGAATTAGCGCCATCATTGCCTCTTGGATCTTTTTAACCTTTGACCTCGTAATCGGGCCTTCCGGCATATGAACTATATTTTGACCTCTGTGATTCTCATCAGAAAGTGTAGTATGATCAAATAAATAATCATGAAGATAACCTCAAAGAACCATATAATTTAACATATACAAACTATTACTACATAAATTAATGTTAATATTAATTAATTAATCATTAAGGTCATGAATTTGAGGACATGTTATCTATATATCAAAAAAGGAAAATCGAGTGATCAAAAAAGGCAAGAACAATTCTGCACTCCAATTGGATAAATAGTCAAATAATACCCAGACGGTATTAGAATTTTTCTTTAATCATTCATTTTTGGAGAAATTGATAGGCCGTAAATTTGACTTGTGATTTTGTACAGTAAGCATGTTTGAAAAATTACATTTATTCTACACTAATTCTCAATTACATATTTTGAAATGAAATATTATTTATAAGAATATCCAATCTTTGATATAAATTTTTATATCTTTTAAGTACACACTAGTACTACACCCTTGCGATGCACATAAAATGTATAATTTACTTATAATAACAGTAAAACTGTTTATTAGACAATGGAAATGAAAAAATACAAAATATATCCCAAATTTAAACTGAGTAAATATTACAAATCTTGGAATAATTCTTTGAAATCAATATTCATTATCGAATCTGTTGACTTTTCATGTTTGTTACATATAATAACATTCAATATTGCATATGACTTGTAACTTTGGATATTACTACATATAACTTTCATGACTGAATATTGGTTTTTTCAACAAAAATGCCGACTTACGAAATTGACTGCCTTTGACTTTTGCTGATAGTCATATCATATGGTACAATCAATTGGAATTGTTGTTCTCAAACTTGAAAGGTAATTTGACATTAGACAGAGTCAAAGACATTCATGTGATAAATACTTTTTTATCCGCATCAACATCAAACAAAATTTAAGTCACGGTGATACTTTTGAATATAGATTTTTGACTATTAAGTTTTGGAGAGTTTATGCGATATGAATTATGTATTGTGTGAAATGATCAGATCTCGATACAAAGGGTATGTTTGGTAGAATTAGCTGATAAGCTAATTTATAACTGATAAGCTAGCTTATAGCTGATAAACTAATTGAGAGTTAATAGCTTATGGCTTATAGTTGATAGTTGATGAGCTAGCTTATATAAATCAAAAGTTTGGCAAAATAACCGATAAGTTGACTCATAAATAGAAAATTACGCAAAAGGATATGCTTAAAATATATTTCTAAAAAATTAGAAGGGTAAAAAATAGAGTAAAAAACGAAAAGCTCATGAGTTTATTTGAAAAACTAATGAAAAAAGCTTTTCAAATAAGTTCAAAATTTTCAAATAAACTCCTCCAATCAAACAGGCTTATTTAATTAGTAAGAGCTTATAAGCTTCTGAATAAGCTATAAGCTAGCTTATTTGGCTTACCAAACATATCCAAAATATTTAGATGAAAGTTTGCATATTTATTTTTCAGTAATTGATAGTTTTTCAGAATAATTGAGAAATTTTATCTTGTCCGATTTTCTTTTAATTAAATATATGCGTTTATTTAATAAATATTTGAGTAATTGGCTCTCATCAATATATTTTCAAAAAAGCTCTGGGCAAGAAGAAATGCTTGAGGAAATGGTTGAGGAAATGGGTGGAATTTTACAATACTAACCTTGGTCAAATACTTGGGTCAGATCCATCAAAAAAGGCAGCCGACACTCTTCAAACTCTGGTTTGCTCCCTTTCTCTCTCTCTTTCGTTCCTCACAGCCGGCTCTTCTCCCATTCTCGCTTTCTAAATCTACTCCCAAAATTCGAACAAATTGGATGGGAAGGAACCGAACAGATCTGAAGTATTCTTGAAGGAGAGTTATCTTCTAGCGTTTCTAGCATTAGGGCAAAATACGAAGACGAATTTGGAGAGTTCGAAATTCAGATAAAAAAGGAAAAAATTTCTAGCGTTTGGCAGTTCAAAAGCAGAAGAAATTCGAGAGTTCGAAATTTAGATCAAAATTTCAAAAAAATGAGTTCAAAATTCAGAGCAAAAAAAGGAAAAAATCAGACCTGAAGCTGTGTATTGATGCGAAGATGAGTAATCCACTAGGCCTAACTTACGAAGATGATGAGGAACCGGAAAACCAGTGTATTGATGGGAATTTGGTCGAGGAACAATTGGATAAGCTGAATCCAACTGCATTATGTGGAGTTCTCTTCCATTTCGTGCTCAATTTGTTAGATGTTGAATGTTAGAAATAAATAGAAAGCATGAGTTGGTGATGACTATTTTAACTGAAACTATTGAGGTTAATTATAGTCTGCAAAACGGATGATAAATTATAAATTTATTATACTTAGTCTCTTCCATCTGTAAACTATTGATTACACTCACAATTTATTATACTTAGTTTTAATATGCTTTGTGGTGTACTAGAATGAGTAATAATTCATTTGTTGGTAGTGAATGTTGACGATGGTAGTGCATCCGAAGAGAAAAGATAGAGAGGAGTGGAATTGTGCGAATGTGAGGAACGAAGGAGAAGAGAAAGGGAGAATTCGTCGGCTGAGGAATGAAAGAAAGAGAAATGGAGCATATCATATTTGAAGAGAGGTCTCTGACTTTTTCCTATGCGTATGACCCACATCTTTGACCAAGGGTAGTTTTGTAAAATTCGTCCCTTTCCCTCAACCATTTCCTCAAGCATTTCTTGCCTGTAGCTTTTTTGATATATTTTTACCTTTGAGTGATTGCGGCACTAACATTAAATAATTTTATATTTTTTCCAAAAACACATGAATTTCAATTGGTGCAAACACATGATTTCATGCCCAAATTGTCGTAAAAATTACCTTTTTTTTTCAAATTTGTTTTCCATAGTTATATAATAATAGTATTTTGATTTTCCTTTTTCACATATTTCATATATGGGAATATTTAATGATGCATTACTTATCAATAAACACATTAATTATTATGATTTCTCTAAATTATACAATCTTAAATAGAAATTATATTCAACGCGTTTGCTAAAAATTATTTTTTTGAGTTTCTTTAGCATACGCGTGCCCCATTGCCACTGTCAAATGTGGCTCTTTTACTATTGATAGTTAGATTATACAATGTATATAAAAAAGTTAATTCTCATTTTAATTGGTATTGTAATTAATGCATGTAAGATTATATATGAAAAAAATAAAAAAATTAATGTTTGATACTTGTAATTTTTGACAAAAAATAAAGGGATTATTAAATGATAATTTTTAATAATTAATTTTTAAAGACTTGTGGAAACGGTGAAATGAGACATGAAAGTTGTCGTTTTCTATTTTTTTAATTAATTAATTATTCATTATACTCACTATTTGAATTTAAAAAAAAAAATTACCCACAATTTGAATCGCTTAATACATATTACTCATGAAAATTGTTCCATTCTATCATTTTAACTTGGTAAAAATAAAAAAGAGGTTTTTTATTTAATTGTTTTAATATGTAAATATATATTTTTTTAAACATACCTGTACATAAATCTGGTAACTTGGAATCTCATAATTAATTAACTAATATAAAGATTTTCTTTCCGACATTATGAGTGCCAGCTAGACACTGTCAGGCTGGCGCAGTGCCTAGTTGGCACTGCAAGATTTATAATATAAAAATATTTATATAGTTTTTTTTCAAAATTTTGTTTTTTTCTTACTAAACATTTCTATTAATTTAAAAATTAACTAACTTATGTTATACTGTGACTGCATAATGAATGGTGTGCTTAACTAATGATAAATTTATGTCATTAAAAAAATTAATAAAATAATTATATTTAAAGAATTTTATTCATTATACTCACTATTTGCATTTAAAAAAAAATTATCCATTATTTGAACCGCTCAATACACATTAGTCATGAAAATTGTTTCATTCTATCATTTTAACTTGGTAAAAATAAAAAAGAGGTTTTTATTTAATTTTTAATATATATATATATATATATATATTTAAACATATCTGTACATAAATCTGGTAACTTGGAATATCATAATTAATTAACTAATATAAAACTGGTTTAAAACTGGGAATCTCATACAAAATTGGTTTTTATGATTTTTTTCAAATATTAATGAGTGCCACGTTGGCAACGCTTTCTCTTTTATATAGAGATTTTCTTTTAAATTTGCATTTATCTTACTACGTCTCTGTGATCACAACTTGTGCACATAATTCTTGATAACATATTTGGTTAATTGGTTTTAAGAATGAAAGCATTACGCATGTTTCCAATAAGATTTTCTTTAATTTAGCGAAAAATAAATATTTTAAGTGGTAATAATGTGTAAATCATAGTATTTAATTGTATGAATATGCAGTTGACATTACATTGTTTATTTTTAAAAAATTGAATAATAAAATCAAATTTTCGATATTAAAAATTAATCAAACACATGCTAACTTAATCACAATAAGAATTAATTTTTTTTTGGAGTTTTGTTGCTTCTAGTAATTTTTTCTCCAATAAACCTTAGAAAATTGGCCAATTTGTTCATTGAAATTGTTAATTTTAAGGCTCATTTAATAAATAAATATTGATCACTTACATATAAGGGTTTACAATGAAATATTTAGTATGATTGTGTATATGGAGGTCATCTGATAACTTGATAAGAGCATCTAGGATCCAATATTTGATAGTTTTGTGTATATTAAAAAAGGTCCATAATAATAATAATAATAATAATAATAATAATAATAATAATAATAATAATAAAGAGAGGTCGTTTTTTGGACGAAAATTTTCATCTCATTTTTCAGCCATTTTAAATATAGACTAGTGTTTGCCTCTGTGCGATGCATGGTGAATCACTAATGTAAATAAAATAAAATTTGATAAACTTATTTGCATGTTTTTTTATTTATTTATCTATTTACTCTATATTTGTTTATATAAAAATATTGAAGAAAATATTTTAAAGATTTTTGTAAAGACCAAATTGTCATTGCTTACTACTCCTTCATGCAAATATAGACTGGATTCTCTTATTTATCTATCTTAAAATATAGAGTTTTTTTATAACTTAAATTTCATTTCAGTTATTTTACATGAAAGTAATATTTTGGGAAGGAAAACAGAAAGAAAGCAAAAAAGTAGATTTTTTTATTTTAATTGAAGAATTAAGTACAAAATTTGAAAAATAGAAAGGGAAAAATTAATAAACTAATGAAAAGGAAATAAATATAATAAATCTAAAAAAGGCATGGGTGGGAAAAAAGAGGCATATATCACCGAAAATTTGAAGATTATATTTTGTCTTGATATATATATATATATATATATATATATCTATCTTATAATTTAATTTGAATTGAATAAAGATAATTTTTGTAATTATTAAATAAAGATACCGTATTTTTGTGAGGTATATATATGTGTTTTTTGTGAGGTATATATATGTGTGTGTGTGTGTGTGTGTGTGTGTGTGTGTGTGTGTGTGTGTGTGTGTGTGTGTGTGTGTGTGAGGTATCTCTTATCTTACAATTTGAATTTGAATTGAACTATTTGCCAAAAATAAAGATAATTATATTTACGAAGCAATCATATATGGAGATATGGTAGGAAGAAATCATATTTTGCTATGCATAATTTGAATTTTAAGATCAGGATAAAAGAATAAATAGTGAATAGGAAAAATAATCTAATGGTTTTCAAAAATCTAATTAAAAAATTAAAAAAGAATTATTATCATATAATAAATGCAGGAAAATGTATACGCGGGAATACAAAAGGCAAATATTTTTATTTTTATATACCGACAGTAACCCTCGTGCAATGCATAGGGAGACGTGTCGTTTAATACGTGGTTCCCATAAATACAAATAGAATAATATTAATAGTATTAAAAATGATTATAAAAAAATTCATTATAATTCAGAACATTACACGATTTAGATAACACATCTTTAAATTTTGTAAGAATTTCAATAGAATTTCTCTTATATTTCGGACAATTCCGTCATGCATGTAAACATCCTCTAGTTTACGTATTTATTCACTGTCTAGCAATATAATTAATTTTGATTAATCTTTTATTCAATTTTTTATCTCACAAATTTTAACTGAAATTTTTAGTTTTAATTAATTTTCATGTTTTTAATTAATTTTTTAAAAATAATTACTCATATCTAAAATTAATTAAATGGGCCAATCTATTTTTTAAAATTTTAATGTTATCCTTTTCTTTCAACGTTTATGTAAAAATTTAAATAATTTAAATTTTGTATCACATCAAAATTAAATTCTAGCGAAATTTGTAATTTTTATTCATTTTTATTTCTTCCCTAATTATTTGTAAAAATAATTAAGGGTTATTTTCACAAAATCCCCCAATCTTTTAAGTTTGTAACAATTCTAATCCCCTTTTTTAATGTGGCACCCCCATCTTTAAATTAAGTGTCATTAGACCCCCTAGTGAGGATTCCATCTAATTCAGCCATTCAATTGGATTTTTTGTCCTTTTGTGTACTACAATTTTTGGGAAAAACTTGAAAAAATATTTTATTTCTGTTGTAAATATACATACTTTAGATATCTATTATGTGAATGACTATTTTACTCCCGCGTGTATTGTAATTTACACATTTGTCACAATTTTGTAACTCTATAAATAGGAGATTCATTCCCCTATTCAATAATAATAAAAATCTCTCATTCTCCTTTCCAAATATTCTCTTACTTCCTATCTTTCTATAAGCTCTTATATTATTCTCTCAAATCTATTATTTTTATAACACGCTATCAGCAACTACTCCTTGCTATGAATGTATACCCAACTAAACGGTAATATAACAACTTATTCTGGATAAAGGTATGTATTAGAACTAGAAATCCTTATAATTTGATTCAAGTTGTGAGATGAACCACCAAATGAAAAATACACATACACACGCACACACTTTATATTAGATAAATAGTTTTACCGCCATGTTGAATGGTTTAGGAGATTATTTATTGATGAATAATTTATTTATAAATTACTAAATGGTAGACTAGGCCACTAAATAGTTTAATTATTTTACAATTCAAATACTGAAATACCCATTTTCGTGATGAGTAAAACTATCGCAAATTGGATGATTGAATTCCTATATCTTTGTGTACTAGTATTTACCACACTCAAAGGAGGTACTGCCATCTAGTGGAAGTTTAGTTATTTATACAGTTTATATTAATTAAATTCATTGAAAGCAAATCTAAACTATACTATTTGTGTTATATTTTTTTACATGATGCTCTACCACATAATTGATACGTCATCAATTGTACTTTAAAAAAAATGATGATAGATAAGAAAGTTTTTTTTCTCTTTCTTCTTCAACTCACTATTAATCCACCAAACCTTTATTTTTTTACACTTGCTTTAATTATTACCAAACAATATAATATCAACATACTTTTCTTATAAATCTAATAATAACCAAACATATAATGGTAATTATTTTGTCTAGTTAGTTGATATAAAAGTAATAATTTTGTCTAGTAATTGAGGTTCTAAAAGTAATAAAAACTATACCGAATGCAAAAAAATAAAAAATTAAAATACAAAAATTAAAAATTCTAAAAATGGCGGCAACATCACTGCCCATAAACCAAGGGAAAGCACTTAGGCTCTAGATTGATGGTTATACCAGCAAATTGAGAGGCTTTCGTCTTGATATTCTGGTCAGCAATTAATGCAATTAATACAATTAAATGATGGTGCAACCGGTAGATTTTCACCTACCAGTGACTTTGCTGGTAGGCGACAAAATCGGCAGAAATCACCCTAGATTGTCGTTGGTAGGGTGGGTGTTATTGGGTAGGGTTAGAGGTGGGGTGTGATGTGGCTTGTTCGGGGTGGGTTTTTGTTTATTTTTTTATTCTTTTTTAAGTTTGTTTTAACTATATTTTATTATTTATCTGCATTCAAGTTATTTTTTATAGTAATATATTCCTATTAAAATTTTGTAGATTATATTTATTATTAATTATTGGTTGAAATCAAAATGTGCATGTATTTAATTCTAAATAATTTTTTTGAAAAATTATAATATTAATGCGATTAAATTCTATTATGTTAAAAATATTCGATAAAAATTATTTAATCGGTATAAAATAAATTCGATAAAATTAATTATAGACCAAATAAATTAGTATCAAATTAATTAATTAGACGAAATTAATATTGTACTACCTATTTTTATTTCGTATTAATTTCGTAGCAAACGCCAAATTTATATACCATTTCCTAAAAATAATGTTGAAATTGTGAAATTAAAAAATTTAGGACTAAATTACAAAAAATTAAATTTAAAATTGTAAAGTTTAAAAAGATATAAAATTGTGAAATAAAATATTTTTTTAAGTTTTACCCCAACATTTTAGTGCATAAATAGACAAAAAAAAAACCAATTTAAAGGTTGAATTTTAAGGAATCCTTCAATTGGTTTGGTTTTTCTTGGTGTTTTTAGGGGTGGGGTTTCCTAATGACACTTAATTTAAAGATTAGGGATTCCACGTTGAAAAAAAGGGGTTGGAATTATTATAAACTAGAAAGATTGGGGAATTTTGTGAAAATAATCCTATAATTAATTATACCTAAAATTACTTAATGGTTCAAATTAATTTTTATATTTTTAATTGTTCACATTTCTTTCAATTATTGTGTAAAAATTTAATCGACGGTAATTTTTTATATCCTAAAATTAAATCTTAACGAATTTGTTAATTTTAAGTAATTTTCATTTCTTTGTTAATTATTTATAAAATAATTTATTATTTTCAGAATAATTAATTAGTCAAATCTAATTTTTTAATTTAAAAACATAATATAACTAAAAGAAAAGAAACAAAATCTCCTACATCTAGGAAATAAAATCAATTATATTAATTAAAAAATAATTAAAAAACTCTCTCTATAATTAGAAAACTTTGTTGAACATTTTCTCATGCTTGTAATGCTCCAGCCTCCAAGGATACGTTTCTTGGGCTTTATAATTAATCTCTCTTTTTTCATTATTTTATTTTTTATTTTTTTTATTTTTGAGTTGGGGGTGGGGGGAGTGAAGGTAGTAGGTGAAAGCCACCTTTGACCAAAGAAAACAAAATCAAGAAAACGTGTGGAGTTGTTGGAAATAATGGTGGATGCATTACATGTGGGAGTGGCTGGCTCAAGAAAACGTGTGGAGTTGTTGGAAACTATTGAGGGATTAGCATTTATTAAATGCTAATTATTACAAGATTGCCATTGAAAATCTCCTATAAATTGAGATCATTCCTTCGTATTCAATCATCCACAAATGAGAGCAATCTCAAATAGAGAGAAATAGAGAGAAAAATTAGAGCGAAAAAGATTGTGAGTTTCTCCTAAATTTTTCGTGTTATTTCCTTTATTTGTGAGGGTGTGTTTTCTCCTATTATAAGAGAGAGTTATCGTCAATTGTACTCTCCTTGTATTAGAGAGAAGTTGTTGTAATCCTTTTGCTATAGTGAAATCCTTCTACAGTTTGCCCGTGGTTTTTACCCCGAATTAATTTGGGGGTTTTTCACCTAAAATCTGGTGTTTCTTATTTTTCTCATTTCTATTTCAGTTGTAATTGTGTGCCCAGTTCCACAACCGATCCTAACAAGTGGTATCAGAGCCTTGGTTGTGATTTTTCATTAAATTCTTAGTATGCTCTGTGGTTGCAGCATAGACTGATCTTCCACATCAGAAACGATTTTTTGAGAAAATCACTAGATCTATAGCCGACATCAGATCCAGTTAGTGGAAAGGAGATACCTATAAAAATGGCGACGAAATATGAAATAGAGAAATTCAATGGGAAAATTTTCTCATTGTGGAAAATGAGAATAAAAGCAGTATTGAGAAAAGATAACTGCTTGGCGGCAATTGGAGAAAGGCCCGACGATATCACGATGATAAATGGAGCGAGATGGATGGCAATGCTATTGCTAATCTACATCTAGCGCTAGCCAAGCGAGTATTGTCAAGTGTAGCGGAGAAAAAGACGGCAAAAGAGATTTGTGATACTCTCACAAAATTGTACGAGGCCAAATCACTACACAACAAGATCTTCTTGAAGAGGAAGTTATACACTCTTCGGATGATGGAGTCAATTTCGGTGACAGACCACATCAACACCCTGAACACTCTATTTTCACACTCACAACAATGGGGCATAATATAGAGAGCGGGTGAGCGTCTTTGAAATTCTACTTGAGTCTACCTGATTCGTATGATCAACTCATCATCAATTTGACCAACAATTTGGAGATACTAGTCTTTGGCGATATTGCGATTCGCGGTTCTTGAAGAAGAAAGTCGGCGCCAAAAATAAAGAAGACGCAATGGGAGCTCACGACAAGCGAAGCTCTAACGATGGCGAGAGGTAGATCAGCGGGCGTGGCCCTGGGAGTCAAAATCGAGTAGATCAAAGTCGAGAAGTAAGAAAATGTCAAGTGTCATCACCGTGGCAAGAAGGGGCACTATAAAAGGGAGTGTTGGCGGCTCAAGAAGATTGAGGAAGCAAAGGAAAACGGCCTCGGACATTAAATGCTCGGGGTTGTGTAGCAAATATATCGGATGAGGGCGAGATATTATACAAATGGGCAACGGCAGCTTGTTGAAGGCGAGAAGAAGGTTCACCGGCGTGTGGCTTTTGGATTCGTGGAGCTACATGGCATATGACCCTAGGAGAGAATGGTTCCACCAATATGAACCTATCTCGGGAGGATCTGTGTTTATGGGTAACGATCATGCCTTGGAGATTCTTTGGTATTGGTACCATCAAATTGGTGATGTATGATGGTGCTGTTCGCACCATCCAGGAGGTACGACATGTGAAAGGCACGAAGAAAAATCTATTGTCCTTTGGGACAATTAGATAGTATTGGGTGTAGTACCCATGTTCGAGATGGGATCATGAAGATTGTTAAAGGAGCGCTTGTGGTGATGAAAGCAGAAAAGATAGCAGCAAATCTGTACATGCTTAAAGGCGAAACACAACAAGAAGGAGAAGCGTCAACTGCGACGGTAAATTCGGGAGAAGACGTGACGATGATGTGGCACCGTAAACTTGGCCACATGTCTGAACGAGGTTTGAAGATTCTCTTAGAAAGAAAGCTTCTTCCAGGGCCCAAAAAAGTGTATTTACCATTTTGTGAGCATTGTGTTACTAGTAAGCAGCACAGATTGAAGTTCAGCAGTTCGACTGTTAGAAGTAAAGCAATACTTGAGTTGGTTCACTCTGACGTTTGGCAAACACCGATTGTGTCCCTAGGAGGTGCAAGATACTTTGTATCATTTATTGACGATTACTCCAGGAGATGTTGGGTGTATCCAATTAGAAAGAAGTCAGATGTGTTTGAAGTTTTCAAAATCTTCAAAGCGCGGATTGAGCTTGAATCTGAGAAAAAGATCAAGTGTTTGAGGACAGACAATGGAGGGGAATATACTGGCGATGAATTTGATAGCTTCTGCAAACAAGAAAGTATCAAAAGGAAATTCACGGTGGCACACACTCCACAACAAAATGGAGTAGCAGAGCAGATGAACAGAACCTTGTTAGAAAGGACAAGAGCGATGTTGAGAACTGCAGGGTTGGCCAAATCATTTTGGTGGCGATCAAGACCGCTGTTATGTGATCAATCGGTCACCATCAACCGCAATTGATCTAAAGACTCCTATGGAGATGTGGACGGGGAAGCCAGCTGATTATTCTCGCTTGCATACGTTTGGAAGTTCTGCGTATGCTATGTACAATGCCCAAGAAACATCGGTTGGATCCAAATCCAGAAATGCATTTTCTTGGGGTATCTTTGATGGTGTTAAGGGTATCGCCTATGGGATCCCACGCCACAAGGTTATAATCGGCCAGGGCGTTATATTTGCGAGAAGATAAGTTGCAAAGTGATGATAGCATTTCAAAGGAGAAACCAGAGACTCTTTCAGTAGTTCAAGTTGAAGATCAACTAGAACAAGAAGTTCTAGATTCTTACGAGCGATGCAGAGCACGAAGAACAAGAGCAAGCTGAGTTTGTGACTCCACAAGTTAGACGGTCAACTCGGGAGAGAAGAGGACCAGCTTGGCACTCAGATTATATTATGGAGGGTAATATTGCGTACTGTCTACTAACAGAGGATGGGGAGCCATCGACTTTCATGGAGGCTATACAGAGTCAAGATGCTTTTCTGTGGATGAAAGCAATGCAAGAAGAAATGGAAGCTCTTCATAAAAATAAAACTTGGGATCTTGTTCCACTACCACATGGAAGGAAAGCCATCGGAAATAAATGGGTCTACAAGATCAAACGAGATGGCAATGACCAAGTGGAGCGGTATCGTGCTAGATTGGTGGTGAAAGGATTTGCTCAGAAAGAAGGTATTGATTTCAACGAAATATTTTCTCCTGTTGTTCGACTGACAACAGTTCGAGTGGTCTTGGCGATGTGTGCTACATTTGATTTGTACTTGGAGCAGTTGGATGTGAAAACTGCATTTCTTCATGGAGAACTTGAAGAAGAAATTTATATGCTCCAACCAGATGGCTTTGAGGAAAAAGGAAAAGAGAACTTGGTTTGCAGGTTGAACAAATCTCTGTACGGTCTCAAACAGGCGCCGAGATGTTGGTATAAGAGATTTGATTCCTTCATCACGAGCCTTGGATACAACAGATTGAATGCAGATCCTTGTGTCTATAACAAGAGATTTGGTGATGGTGATTTCATTATTCTACTGTTGTATATTGACGACATGTTGGTAGCAGGCCCCAACAAAGATCGTATTACAGAATTGAAGGCTCAATTGGCTAGGGAGTTTGAAATGAAGGACTTGGGACCAGCAAACAAGATTCTAGGGATGCAAATTTACCGAGACATAAATAATAGGAAGATTTGGCTTTCTCAGAAGAATTACTCGAAGAAAATCTTGCGACGCTTCAATATGCAAGATTGTAAGCCAATCTCTACCCATCTTCCTATTAATTTCAAGTTATCCTCAAGTATGAGTCCTAGCAGTGAAGCGAGAGGATGGAGATGTCTCGAAAAGCCGTATGCATCAGCGATGGGTAGTTTAATGTTCGCTATGGTTTGTACAAGGCCAGACATTGCACAAGCAGTGGGAGCGGTTAGTCGATACATGGCGAATCCTGGGAGAGAGCATTGGAATACTGTGAAGAGGATCCTGAGATATATCAAGGGTACCTCAGATGCTGCATTATGTTATGGAGGATCAGACTTTATTGTCAGAGGCTATGTTGATTCGGATTACGCAGGTGATCTTGATAAAAGCAAATCCACCACAGGTTATGTGTTTACTCTTCTTTGGAGGAAGCGATGAGTTGGGTTTGGCTGCGGTCTATCGTGGCTACGTCAGCGACGGAGGCGCAATACGTGGCAGCTACACAAGCCAGCAAAGAGGCAATATGGTTTCAAATGTTATTGGAAGAGCTTGGGCACAAACATGAGAAGATTACTCTATTTTGTGACAGTCAGAGCGCTTTGCATTTGGCAAAGAATCCATCATTTCATTCAAGGACGAAACACATTCGGGTTCAATATCACTTTGTTCGTGAGAAGGTGGAAGAAAAAAGTGTGGATATTCAGAAAATCCATACGAAAGACAACCTAGCGGATATGTTAACAAAGCCTGTCAGCAATGACAAGTTTACATTGTGTCGATCTTCTATTGGCCTAGCGGAGATGTGAGCAACTTGAATATGGCAAGCGTAGAAAGGGTAAAGGGATTGCTACAAAAGGTGACTTTCAAGTGGGAGAATGAAGGTAGTAGGTGAAAGCCACCTTTGACCAAAGAAAACAAAATAAAGAAAACGTGTGGAGTTGTTGGAAATAATGGTGGATGCATTACATGTGGGAGTGGTTGGCTCAAGAAAACGTGTGGAGTTGTTGGAAACTATTGAGGGATTAGCATTTATTAAATGCTAATTATTACAAGATTGCCATTGAAAATCTCCTATAAATTGAGATCATTCCTTCGTATTCAATCATCCACAAATGAGAGCAATCTCAAATAGAGAGAAATAGAGAGAAAAATTAGAGAGAAAAAGATTGTGAGTTTCTCCTAAATTTTTTGTGTTATTTCCTTTATTTGTGAGGGTGTGTTTTCTTCTATTATAAGAGAGATTTATCTTCAATTGTACTCTCCTTATATTAGAGAGAAGTTGTTGTAATCCTTTTGCTATAGTGAAATCCTTCTACAGTTTGCCCGTAGTTTTTACCCCGAATTAATTTGGGGGTTTTCCACGTAAAATCTGGTGTTTCTTATTTTTCTCATTTCTATTTCAGTTGTAATTGTGTGCCAAGTTCCACAACCGATCCTAACAGGGAGTTGAATCGAATTTGCGCTTTGCCTGTATTTTGGCTCGAGTTACCACCCCGACAATCGGTGCGATCTCTATAATTAATCTCTTTTGGTTACCGAGAAATTCCTTGCTTATATTGATGATGCCGCCGCCTGCTTCACCTCGTCCACCATCGCCACCAGGTAAAATTTTTTTCATTTTCTTCGTTCTTTTCTCGTTGTGCAAATTAGGTCGACTGTTCAATTTTTTACTCGGATTGGGGGCTAATATTTGGAGCACCATCGGTTAAATCTTGGGCATTTGTATTCGGCCAGTAGACGTGATAAGATTTTGAACTTTTGTTGAATTTGGGGCTCGGATTTGGGGCTAATATTTGGAGCACCTCTTTTTTTTTTTCTTTTCTTTAGGCGTTAAGAATTGGTGTTGGGTTAACGACTTAATGTGCTCTTTTGTAGCCTTGTAGTTGCAGAAGAAACGAAAATGACAAGAACTCACAGGTCACAGAGATGAAATTTATATGAAGTTGATAGTGACGCGGAAAGAGCAGTAAGAGTCTAAGAGAATAGTGATTAGAATTTCGAATTGGTTAGTGATTCTTAGAATTTTGAATTGGTGTACTTAGAATTGAGAGTTAATGTTCTGAAACACTTTTCATGAAAATCAAAGAAGCTGTTTCGATGTGGGGCTCTGTTAATGCATATCTTGAACATTTGATACCAAGAGGTGAATTAAGTGAATAAATGTATATGAACCAAGTGAATAAAGAATGAATTACAACAATAAACTTAAATAATTTAACTTGAAACAATTCTATAAAAATTTCGAAAGAGTTTCTTCTATATTTTGTACTAATCCATCCTACCAGTATGCAACGAATAACTTACGAAAATCCACACAACTTAATTTACTATTCTCCATAGAATAGCAACTTAATTAGCACTTACACCTGTGCTTTGCACGAGATGATAATTTGTTGTAGTGATTGTGATAATATATAATATTTTACACATTGCAAGATTAATCTACTAATACAAATCCAAAATAAAATAACCTTAAATATTATAGTTATCAAAATAACTCTACTAACATTAGTAGAGCTCATTATTTTTCTTAAAATTATTTTACATTTTATTACATGCAATTATAAATTTTGAGAGATATTAATTATACATCAGTATGATGTACGTTATTAATAATTAATATGTAAATAATGATTTTTAAGTTTTAATTATGAAATATAATCAGTATAGAGATATATTATAAAAATAACAATGTAATGAGTAATATTCGACAGACCCTAACACCCCGTTCCTGTCATGCCAGGAAACACTTATCCTTATTCCAACCCACCCTCCTTTACTCTAGGGCGAGTGAGGATGATATGAGAATTACAAACTTTCATTCCCTATCCATTTCGCTAGAAAGTTCTCATCCCCGTCCACGCCCCATCATGATGGTTTAATTGAAGACTTTTATTTCAATATTTTATTTCTTCAACAAATACCTTTTAAATATACTAAACACGTGTATTAACATATTATACATAAACTTACTAATTTAACATATTCGGCATATTAAATATTGAATGATTTGATATAACATTTAAATTAATTTGGATAAGACAAATAAATTGAAATATATATGATTAATACTAAAAATATACAATCTATTTAATGATATTTAAAAATTAAATAAAATCTCAATTGCCAAAATTCGATATAAAATAAATAATTTAAAGTAGATGGGATTTTTAATATTTATTTAGGAGATAGAAACTTAGATAAATATTTAACATAGTTGAAAGTCAGTTAAAATATTCTAATTGAGGCATATAATTCTAATAATTGATTGAGTCGATAACCAATTGTTTAGCAAGAATTCTTAGACTTATTCCCTAGCGAAAGCGACATATTGAACCAAAGAATTATTATATAATTGTTGATTCGAGTAGTACCAAAATAAAAAATAATACTATTTGAAAACCTATTTTTGGAACTTGTTATTTTTAAAAAAATGAACAGATCCTTTGAAACACTCGTAACTATGCAAAAAGAAATATTAATGTTTTGTCATCAACTGTAACTCAAAAGAAATATCATAGAAAATACAAAAATACATGAGAATCAAAAGAAAGCATGCTTTGAAAAAAGCATGATACTGAAAAAAGTAAATAAAGTTAATTATAGACTAATGATCAGTCGACTTATTTTGCAATAAGATGTAACACCCCAATTCTAAAAATCCAGAATTTTATAGGTGTTAATTTAACTTTATTTTAAAATACGTAAAAAGATAAATTAATTTCGTAAGCATATTTTTCTTCTCTGTAGCAATCTAATTAATTTTAATAATTTTTCATTTTTTGAAATAATTATGTTTCCCCCTTTTTAGTAATTTAATTAATTTTGACTAATTTTCGTCTAATAAAACTCTCTCAAATTTCGTCAAATGAAAATATATCCAATTAAATCTAAGAAATATAATTAATTGTAATAGAATTAATTCTAATTAATTCTTGTTTTTAGCTAATTATTTATAAAAATAATTTATTATTTCTAAATAAGTTTTTTTTTAACCACAACTTTAAGAATTGTATGAATCTAATTTTAAAAATATTTTATAATTAAAAAGATATCTTGCATGTCAAAAGATGTCTTTCATTTTTTAAGAAAAATCTAGCTAACCATGGTAATCTAATTAATTTCAATTATTATTTATTTTTTAATTAATTTTATTTTTCTATTTTAACAATACAATTGATTAATTTTCGCCCAACGAAACCATATCAATTTTCGCCCATTGAAACAAAGTCTAATTAAATAATAATAGTATTACTAATTTTAATTAATGGTATAAGAATTCGTTTTAATTGATTTTCATTTTAGCTAATTATTTATGAAAATAATTAATTATTTTTGAAATTACCATTTCAATATTTACGCTTTTAAGAATTGTATAAATCTAATTTTAAAGAAATCTTATAATTTAAAAGATATATTACAATTAACTTTTTTTTTCCATTTTTTAGGGAAAACCCGCATCAATTTAATGATTTTTTTAAAAATTAATTATATTTTCCCCTTTAAAAATGTAATTAATTTGGATCAATCCTTGTCCACTGAACACATGTATAGCAAAATATTAACAACGGAATTTATTATTTTAATTAATTATTATTTAAATAATTATAGTTAATTTTTTATTTAATTTAATTATATTTCTAAAAATTTAATTATTTCCAAAATAATTTGTTTCATAGCCATAATTTTAAGAATTATATGATTCTAATTTTAAAAATATCTTATCATTGAAAAGATATCTTGAAATTTAAAAGATATATATATATATATATAGATTCAATTAATTAAAAAATACATTAATGTTACAATTGAATGATTAATTAAATAAAATTGATGTTGCACGTTTCTTTTAATTTTTATGTAAACATTAAATGAAATTATAATTTTTTATCCCACCAAAATTAAATCTTAGCGAAATCGCTAATTTTAATTAATTTTCATATATTAGCTAATTATTATTTTCAAAAATAATAAATTCATTTTAAAATTAATTAAAGGGTCCGAGCTAAGTTTTAAATTTTCATGTTACACATTTATTTTAATTTTTATGTAGAAATTTAATGAATTCTAATTTTTCATCACACAACAATTAAATCTTACAAAAATTGATAATTTTAATGAATTTTTTTTCCTTAGCTAATTATTTATAAAAATTATTGATTGTTTCTAAAATTAATTATTGAGTCCAACCTAATTTTTAAATTTTTTAGTACAAATTCAGAATCATAGTTGTGGGATTTTGTCTCAAACTCTAGCCAACCACGGTGTGTTTCTTTTTATTTTTGTGTAAAACTTTAATGAATCTTAATTTTGTATCGCAAAAAAATTGAATGTTAGTTTTAACTCATTTTTGTTTGTTATCTAGTTATTTGTAAATTAATTAATTATTTCTAAAATTATGTAACGGGTTTGATCTTATTTTTTGACTTTAATGTTAAACCTTTATTTGAATTTTGGTGTAAAAATTTAAGCAATGGGAATTTTCTATGGCATAAAAATTAAATCTTAGTGGAAATTGTTATTTTTAAATAATTTTATTTTTTTAAATACGAAAATTATGAAAAAAACGATTAGTCAAAAATTCATTCTAATTTCTAGAACACCCGTATATTGTTCAAGACATAAACTTATAAATTGAAATTTTGAAAGAAAAAATCAGAAAATTTGAAATTTATTGATTCAAAATAAAATTAAAATTTATCACAAATATATAATATATGTTGATTTTGTGTAATTACACGAGAAATTGTATTTAAGTAATATATCAATATATAAATTATTATTTTGGCAAATTAAATATTTATTACGAAAAAAATTATCTAGTTTTAAACATAAAATAAAGCTAGCTTTACCATATATTTGCGAGATAAACAAATTCATTTAATTTATTTCCAAGGTAAATCAAACATGGAATAGAATTAAAAGTTAAAACAATTTATACATTTCATTATATTTGAATTTTGACAATTTATTAATTTATATTTAAGTGGGACACTAATTTATATATTTGTGGTAAATTTTAATTTTTCAAAAGATGAAAATTTATATATTAATAGTATACTTATTTTAAAGCTCTCATCAGGTCGAGTAAAATAGAATCACAATTTTTTTATATATATAGAAAATGAAAAAAAAAAGGAGAGAAAATGATAGAGAAAGTATTTAGATGTTATGAGATTGGATAAAGTATGATAGAAATAATAAAATAAAATCTATTGATAAGTGCATTTTACGCACTTATTTAGGGTCGTTAAACTCCAATTAATTTTATCTCCTATCTATTTCGTGCCTAAATTTTGCAATTTATTATTATTTTAGGAGAAGAATTAGATATGGAGGAAAGCGGAGCAATATTGGAGTGGAGATGGCCAAAAGAAGGGAAGAGATATGAAGATAATGAAAGTTTAGAGTTTGAGGGACGATAATGAAATTATGCTAAAGATTGGGAACGAATTTTGACCTAGATAAAAGTGGAATTGGGACGTGGCTATTTCTGAATAAACTGTAGATATTTTCGTCTAGTTTCCACAGGAATTTGAATCGCCTCAATCGGACATCAGATGAAGAAGTTATGACCGAAATAGTAAATACTGCCAGGCTGTCCAGTTTTGCGCGCGTGATTCCTAATTGGACTAGGACTCCAATTATGGTATACTTTTGGGCTCCTCCTTACACGAAATTAGAGGATTCTTGGGACCTTTTTAGGGCTATAAAAGGAGGTTAAGAGAGATTAGAGAGGGGATGGAAGCTACAACACAAGTTTGGATAAGGAATTGAGGAATTCAAGAGATTGAAGGCTTCAACTTTATTTTCTCAAACCCGGTTATGTATTTCGTTTTATTTCTTATCTTTAGTTTTTATTTCAATTCCATGAGTAGCTAAATTCTTATTATTTGGGACGATTTATGGATCCCAATTGTGAACTTTAATTCTATGTGAATGGATCCAAATTTCTAGTAATTGATTGCGTGTTAATTCCATGTTGTTGGGTTATTTTATTTGTCTTTCTGATCAATTGGTGAATTTATCTATTGGTTTATGTTTGATTCGAGAGAGGAGAACATGAATTAGATTTAGACAACATAGAACACTAATTTAGATAAGATTTAGAGATAAACTTGTGGTTAGTGCGGTCACGTAGGTGGAATTTCGAGGAAACCGATTAGAATTTCTTGTTTGAATGCGTTCATGAAGGTTGATAACGAATTTACTTAGAGATAGGTAAATTGGCCCGATTGAATAGATTTAATTATCATCGAGAGAGATAGTTATATAATTTAGGAAATTCGACCGTTAACACGAGTTAATTATTTTGGATCCATGAATGTGGGATTAAGGGGATCAATTGGGTGAAGTAATGAGTCCCAAGTCTTTAAATACCTTGATTTAATCTACAAATTCTTTTAATTCTTGCATAATAGATTTAGTAGAGCATTATTTTTCTAGCATTCTATTTAAATTTAGTATTATTACACCCATTAATTTGATCCATCAAATAAAGTGATAAATTGACAAATTTTGGTACTTAAAACAAGTCCCTGTGGGATCGATACGTGGACTCAAATCCACTTTACTACTTGTTTGACACCGTATACTTGCGGTTCGCATTTGCACTCATATTTTTAAGCGAACATCTATATACATTAATATATATTAAGGAGGGAAAAAATAAAGAAAGTTGGATATGGATTCGAAAATAAAAAATAAAAAATAAAAAGATATTTTTTTATAAATGGAAAGACGGAGTTAAGACAATAAAAAATATAATAAGAAAAAATCATCATTTTCTATATATATACAAATTATTTTATATCTAGATAGAAGATTATATTAAGAAAATTTAATAGGCGGGAAAAATTGAGGATGCATTTAGGCGGGAAAAAATGCTGCTTTATATATATATATATAGATAGATTCATTATTGTTCCCAACTATATTCTAATTTTTCTTCTTTCCGCTCGACGAGAATTTACAAGTCTCTCTGTTTTTTTTTTTTTATTTCCCATTTTTTTAAGCGTGGATAATGATAGAAGAGCATGTCTATCACAGAGCCAATCTAAGCAAGACTTGCAGAGTTTTCCTTTTATTGAGCACCAGAAATTGAGAGAAACGCTTGTTATATCTTAGGACTAAGTCTCAATCATAAACGATAAAGTATGTTTGCAATGTTGACCTATCTTTACGTTTTCATGATTGCGAATGATGTACAAAGTCCCATCCCTAATGATGAGATCGAAGGCTTGTTGCGGATGCTAAAGACGTGCTCAAGAGTCTCAAAAAGAAGAAAATGCCAAGGTTTTAGTTTACTTTGATGTAGACAATAGGTTATAGAAGCAATGAGAAATGGATGGATGGAGCAAAGTAGACACATGTAATTAGTTAATATTTATAAATGAAAACATTCACGTAATCTCAGATATTTTAGTTAATTTTGTATTTCAATCGTTGCTTGCATATAATTCGATTCAGTTTTGAATGTAATAGTTGTCTATGAGTGCCGAATAATGAATTTATGAATGTAATAGTTGTCCATTGAAGATGTGAATTTCTTTTGAATGTCTTAGTGGATATGAAGTTTAGTTTAAAGGAAAGCTATATGTAACTAGTTTGCCACAATTGGTAATGGCTATTGAGATCACAAGCAGAAGGGCTGTGTAATATGCAGCGTGAAGATCACATCTACCCAACAAGTAATATTTCCTAGCTTGATGTCAGGGAATGTTACTATTGAAGTTAAAAATTTGTTGGCTCATTGAAGCCAAATAGCATATAAAATAACCTGAAAAAATTGATCACATAGTAAATTGATGACAAAAGATAATGGACAACTATCAATTATCCATTTTCTCCTTAAAATAATTATGGGAAAAGAAATCAACTAACACCACTGAAATGCAAAGGCACCACCTTAGCGCTATTAGTCATAAATAACATTTACGAATAGCATTACTCCATTTTCTTGAACAGGATGGTGGGCAGAGCCAGTGGTCCAATCCCATTAAAAAGAAAAGTCAATACATATATACATATATATAACACAATAAACAAGATGAACAAAACACAATTCAACATTTTTTTTCCCATAACATAATAATTCTAAGAAATTTTACAGCAAAAAAAAAGGGGAATGATGCAGCCACTATGTTTAGACTGGTTGCAGATGAATGTTTAAAATACACATGCCATAGCTTCGAAATGTTGATGAGACTTGATCGTATATAGGAGGTGTCCATTGCACTGGAGAAATGAAAAAAAGGCCATTGTCGTGTTACTCAAACAAATCATTTTCCTCGTAGTCAAGTTCCGTATGATAAAGTTAAAAAAAAAAATAAATCACAATAATGACAATGGAAAGTTTGTTGACTAACATCAAATAATTAAGATGTAATCAGTACTACTCTATAAGTGGGAGTTCGATTTCTACTGTTCATACGACGACTCCAAAACGACGTCGTTTCGCCGTTCATCCCCACAAAACGCTGTCGTTTCCAAAAAGGGTTGCACTCGCAGATCCTCGACCCACCGGCAGCTCCGACCCGTTTTACTCGTCCCTTACGCATTTGTCTAGCCTTTCAGATCCCATTCAACCTCCTCTCACAATAGAAGATCCAAGCTTCCATCGCCTTTCCTTCACCGCTTTCTCTACTCTGGAAACATTTCTTCATCAGATCTGGTCTCGCAATAGAAGATCCAAGCTTCCATCGCCTGCACAATAGCAGATCGAAGCTTCCATCGCCTGGATCTACCTTTTACCTACTACTACCTGTTGTTGATGCTCAAGTTTTTCCAGGTTCGGTTCTTATAGTACGGCAAACTTTGCTCCGATTTCCTTTTCTCTTCATTTTCGTCACATTAGCAAGCTTTTTCTTTGCCAGATCTACTTTTACTGTGCCGGATCGAAGCTCCGTTCACCCAGATTTACCCGCTACCTACTGTTGTGATCTCTCGTTTACCTATTGGAGGTAAAATTTCGGCCCCATCGAACGGATGTAGCTCTCTTTAGGTTTTTCCCTTTTTCTTTTCCCCGTTTAAATGGTCACTTGCTTATCGTTTGCTATCATCCATGATTATTGTTTGCTGCAGATGCTTCATAGTACCTTGGCCTGTTACCTCATTTTCCTCTAAAAAATTCTTTAGGGTTTGCATATTAAGTATTATTCTATCATTTGCGACATTTTGAGTGCTGTTTGTTCAAAATTTCTCTAATTTAAAGCTTGTTGTGGTTGTTTTCAGGAAGAAATCCGGTTATGGTGTTCAGGAAGGAATAACATTTGACTTGTTGGGTAGGTACGCTCCAGCTTCTTTCATTTGTTTCTCTATTGTGTTTTCTTTTTCCTATTTGTTTGTTGGCATTGCTTTATTTGCTCACAAATCAATTATGATGTTTGATATTTCTAATTTGCTTTATGATTGTATATAAAGGAAGGAATATTTCTCGAAACCCACACTGCGAGATCATCCGATGATTACGGGTATTAATTTTCACAACACTTGCTTTTGATATCTGACCATGGGAGCTTGAACAAAAAGCCCAGTGGGTACATCATCTATTTTCTTCTCAATGTTTACTTTTTCAATTTTGCAGTGATTATCTATTTAAGCTTTTGCTGATCAGAGATTCGTGTCGGAAAATCTTGTTTTCTTCTAAGAATCATTGTAAGCTCCAATCTCATTCTTAGTTCATTGCTCAATTATTTTGGTGTTTCATGGCCGTTTTACATCTGATTTGATGAAAACATGGATTTTTTTCACGAAATATATCAAGAGAGTTCTGCTTCTATGAGTTTTAGTTAGGATTCTTCTCAATTATTCTGTGATGACTTGCTTATGGAATTATAGTTGACTTATATATTCAATTCTGGGTTTCTAAAAGTTTGCTTTTGGGTGAACTATCTTTGATGCTTTCAGGATGATTTATATGTTGATAGCTATCTTAGGACCATTGGAGTGGATAAAAAGTTGCACGAAGATGTTTTTGTTCTCCCCCTTGCTCCAGATTCTTCTGCTCTGAGGTAATATCCCTTTGTACGCTTCTAATTAGTTGTTTTCAGTTGTTAATTTGTTTACAAGAAACAGAGATAGGGTTCATTGCTACCTTGATAGTGGGTTATTAAAAGTAAAGATCTTTATGGTGGAAATTTATTGTGGTCTAGCTTTTCATCTTAACCCATGGAACAATTGTAATTGAAGCTTTTAAAAAGTGCCCTCGTTCGCTATGTTGACAGTATTTCTGAAACTTTGAAATGAAATAAATGTTCTTCTGATTTATGAGAAAGTTTTCAGCTACTTAAATCAATAATGTCGTTATGATTTCTCGACTGACCACTTATTTCAGTAGCAATAGGCATAATATTGTCTTTTTGTGGACAAAAATTCCCTTTTTTTCGACAAAAAAATTATGGTTACGTGTGCTTTATCTCATTACTAAATTGATGAAAGAGAAAGAATAGTTTTTCTCGTATTTGCTTAGACTTCTATCTTATAGGCACCTTTGTAATTAGAAAGTGCTTGTACAATTTTACCACAAAAAAAATGGACATATGGTTTAGGCTAATGAATTTGGGCAGCCTATTGTGCTCCAACAGTTTATATGGTAATCCATCATAATTTCGTGCACTTTACTGCTATATATGTTTGTTTAGCACTAAATTTATAGAGTTGTTCACTTTAATGTTCCAATGTTAATTAAATTTTCTGTCTATTCTTGGGTTAAGGTTAGTGTGCTAAATTACATAAAGTTCGAAGAAAAGTCCATTAGATGAATAAATGTCTCCTTACATTTTTTTTGTTTTATTTGATTCTACTGTTTTAGCCACATCTTCTTCTTTACTTCCTCTTTCTAAGTTTCTCTTTTTCCTTTAAATTTTTCGCCTTCTTTAATTCTTAAACATTTTTTTTCCTTTACATATGCTTTTCAGTTTTCTAACTCTGTTAAAAAGTTAAATTATACCATCAGTTTCTATCTTCTCTTTAGACTATCTCAGATTATGAAAATTTTAGTTTCCTACAATCTTTCTCGTATGAAAATATAGTTATTTTCCACAAAAAATTTCTTTATCTTTTTTTTTTTTGATTTAGTATTTAGTAGTAGCACACATTTGTTTGATGTGTATTAGCAATTTGAATCGAAACTTTGATGGAGCACCAATGTTTGGCCATTAATCATTGGTGTTGTAAAGTAAATAGAAGTTATATTCTTAGCTGATAGGAATAGTGTACAAGTAAGTAAATGTTTATTCTTACTTGTACTTCTAATTTCCTCATCTAAATGTTCATTTGCACTTTATAGAAATTTTCTACAGTAGCTGCATAGGAGGAAGAATGATACATTACTGTCTATTGTTTTTTTTCCCTTTCTCATATGGTGAATTTTTAGTTTATCTATAATAATTATTTGTTTTTGTTCACCTTTCTTTCTATGCTAGTGATAAGTGCTAGAAAAGCACTTAAATAACTCTTCTATTTTACGTATTTGTGTGTTTTATTAGTATTATATGTTTCTTTTTATGTGTTTTTACTTTTATTGTGTGTTTAGAGTCACAAGAAATCAAAAGGAGCCAAAATGGATGAAAACGGAGCGAAAACGGAACTTGGGACCGAAATGCAAGCAAATTCAAATATGGAGGGCCTCC
Organism: Jasminum sambac; assembly: GCA_018223645.1. Taxonomy (NCBI): domain Eukaryota; kingdom Viridiplantae; phylum Streptophyta; class Magnoliopsida; order Lamiales; family Oleaceae; genus Jasminum; species Jasminum sambac. The sequence continues at coordinate 21,025,371 of CP073648.1, read as the reverse complement.
GATGCACTTTTATGAAGAGTTGTTTTCACAATTTTTCTTGTGCCGATGTCTAAGAATATCAAAAGAGGATTCCCACACTTTTGTCGGATCCCAAATCGGAGTTTCCTAGTGAAAGTTATGGCCATTTGAAGAAAAATGACTAAGCGTAAAAAAATTCTACAACACAAATTTACTGCCGCAGTTTAGTAATTTGACCATAACGTTTGCTACAAAAATCGGATTGAGCTCCACTTTATATGGTTGAAAAGGAAACTCAGAGGGCTACAACGTTGGTGTTTTACAGAAATCATGATTCGGATTATATCATGATCAAAAATGGGCAAAACCGAGAGTGATGTGGATGGAGGATTCCCTGGGCCATCTTTTGATAGAAAATTCATAACTTTCTATTAAAATATCAGAAAGAGGAAATTCCAATTGCATAATTCAGCCAAGATGCTTACATACACCATGATGCAATTTCAAAATCATATGATTTGGTGGTTACAATTTGATGACTCATGAAGATGCCATGTCAATATCATGACTTGGTGGTGACTCATGATGGGGCATATGCATAATTTTTTATCATGTTTTCTTGTGAAATTTTGCCTATAAATAGAGGCATTTGTAAGGAAGGAAATACACAACTTAGTACACAACTTAGTGGAAGAGAATTAGCTAGTAGTTCTCTCCAACTTTCTCTTCAATAAAATTCTCTTTTTCATTTGTTCTTAGTTTTAGCTCGAAACTTTTAGTTTTAACATACAAGAGAGTTTGATAGAGAGGAATTTAGTCGAGAAAAATATGAGTGAAGAAAGATCTAAACACATTCGAGGAGCGAAGGAAGGGAGACAACACTGGAAGCTACACATTCATTTCCACTCGTCGTAATCCGGTTATGTATCTCTTGACTTTCTCTATTGAAATTCTCGTATTTAAATTTATGGGTAACTAAGTTTCTATACTTGGGACGAACAATGAATCCTCTTTGTGAACTCTAGTATTTTGTTATTGGAGTTAATAGTATGTGATTGATTTGTCGTTAATTTTATGATGTTGAGCATATTAATTTATCTTTTTGATCAATTGATGAATTATAAATTGGTTTGTGTCGGATTTGAGAAATGAAAACACAAATTAGAATAAACAACATAGAACACTAATTTAGACAAGATTTAGAGATAAACTTGTGGTTAGTGCGATCTTTAGGTGAAGTTTCGACGGAACCTATTTGAATTTATTGTGTAAATGCGTTCTAGAGGGTTGATAACGAATTTATTTAGAGATAAATAAATTGGCCTAATAGAATAGAATTATTTATCCTCGAGAGAGGTAAATAGTTATTTTGGTAAATTCGATCGTTGACGAAAACAAGATCACTATTGAATCCAATTGCGTATACTAGAGGGATCAAAGTTGGTGAAATTGTAAGTCCCAAGTCTTATAATTCCCATCTTTGTTATATTATATATTGCAAATATTAAATCCTTGTTATTTAGAGTCTCTTTAGTTTTTATATTTGTAAGATTTTATTTTTATAAAAAAAGAAAACAAACAAAACAATTTTCAAATCGTCTTTTCAAATAAAGTATAAAATTGATAATTTTGGTATTTAAATCAAGTCTCTGTGGGATCGATACTTGGACTCAAAAAATCCATTTTACTACTTGTTCGACCCGTACACTTGCGGCATTTATTTCAACACATTTGACACCGAACAGCTAGCTTCATTCATTTCCCCCCAAAAGTTACAAGGATGGCTCATGAATTCAAAAGAGTTTGCATTACCTATTATTATAGAATTTATTATGTTTTTTCTCTTGTATTATGTTCGGTTTTCCTGAATGAGAATATAACTTATGTTGAAAATTTTAAATTATATAAATGTTTTTGATTTCTCAATTAGTTTTCAACAACTTAAATCAATAATGTTATTCTCATTTCTCGATTGAGCACTTATTTTAGTAGCTATAGGCATAAAAGTAATGTTTTTTCCACAAACAAATATCTTTTTTTGCACGAACAAATATGCTTACGTATGCTTTATGTCATTGATAAATTGATGAAAGAGAAACAATAGCCTTTCGCTTATTTCGGTAGAGTTGTATCTTATATGCAGCTTGGTCATTAGAAATTGATTGTATTGTGTGGTATTCAAACATATTGTGGCTTAATTATGAACTTGCTTTCAGCAGAAAATAGTGGACATGTGGTTGACTGTGATGACTTTGCCTAACCTATTGTACTCTGACATTTTATATTACAATCCATGATAATTTTGTGCAATTTGCTGCTACATATTTGTTTACCAGTAATTTTACAAAGCTGTTCACTAATTCATCTCTTCTTCATTGAAAGTTTTGCATTAAAGTGAAATTTGCCATAATGGAAAAAGAAGATGGCAACAAGAGGCGTAGAGAATTGTACATCACAACAAAGGATCGTGATAACGAACAACGCCGAAAACTATATGCTAAAAAGAAAGCAAGGAGAGATGACATTTCTGAATCTTCATCCTATAGAAGAACAAGAATTTCAGTTATGAAAGGTATACTGCTCTTCTTCTTTAACATATCATAAGTTGGTGGTTTCTTTTAAATTGTCGTTACTAATTGGTAAAACTTAAATTTGTGCTGTGCAATAAGAGAAAAACAGTTTTTGCCCTAATTTAGGACCACTCTTTCTTTGAAATGTTATTCAAACATAGCCTTTTGAAAATTTAATATCTATTTGCGTTATATATAATGTCAGCTGATGCTTCCCATTTCTCGGACGCACTCAACTGACCACTTATTTTAGTAGCAATAGGCATAATATTGTCTTTTTCCGACAAAAAAATCCTTCATTCCGACAAAAAAATATGGTTACGTGTGCTTTATCTCGTTAATAAATTGATGAAAGAGAGAGAATAGTTTTTCTCTTATTTTATTATACTTCTATCTTATAGGCACCTTTGTAATTACAAAGTGCTTGTACAATTTTACAAAAAAAAAAAAAAAATGGCCATATGGTTTAGCCTAATGAATTTGCCCAGCCTATTATTCTCCAACGGTTTATATGGCAATCCATCATAATTTCGTGCACTTTACTGCTATATATGTTTGTTTATCACTAAATTTATAGAGTTGTGCGCTTTAATGTTCCAATGTTAATTAAATTGTCCGTCTATTGTTACGTTACGGTTAGTGTGCTGAATTACATAAAGTTTGAAGAAAAGTCCATTAGATGTGAAGAAAAGTCCATTAGATGCATAGATGTCTCCTTACATTTTTTTGGTTTTTCATTCTACTGTTTTAGCCGCATCTTCTTCTTTACTTCCTTTTTCTAAGTTTCTTTTTTTTTTCTTTTAATGTTTCGTCTTCTTTAATTCGTAAACATTTTTTTTTCTTGACATATTATTTTCAGCTTTCTAACATTGTCAAAAATTTTACTTCTACCATCAGTTTCTATCTTGTCTTTAGACTATCTCAGATGATGGTAATTTTAGTTTCCTCCAATCTTTGTCGTATGAAAATATATTTATTTTCCAAGAAAATTTGCTTTATCTTTTTTTTATTTAATATTTAGTAGCAGCACAAATTTGTTTTATATGTATTAACATTTTATGATTCGAAACTTTAATGGAGCACCAAGGTTAAGGCATTAATCATTGGTGTTGTAAAGTAAATAGAAGTTATATTCTTAGCTGATAGTAACAATTAATATCTATTTGTGTTTTATATAATGTCAGCTGATGCTTCCCATTTCTCGGACGCACGTACCAATGAAGTATTTGATGCTCCTTACAATCCTCAAGAACCAAATCCCTATGAACTTGAACTTATTCAACGCTTTGCTGCTATTAGGAATGTCCCAACTGAATCGTTTGAGTTACCTTTAGGATCAATTTGTCGCCATTGTAATGCTAAGAAATTTTGGAAAGAGACAGACAACTTTTGTTGTATGGATGGCCAAGTTAGATTATGCTCAAACGAAATGCCCAATGAACTTAGAGACTTGTTCATTGCAAACACAGAAATAACAAAAGAATTTCGAAAAATAAGTCGGAGTTATAACAATCATTTTGCTTTTACATCTTTTGGTGTTAACTATGACAAAGATTTGTGTCGGATGAATAAAGGTATATACACTTTTAGAGTGCAAGGGCAGGTTCATCATTACATTAACACATTATTACCAGGAGAACGAAAACCTTCGTATTTGCAGCTATACTTTTATGATACAGAACATGAAATTGACAATAGAATTTGCTTGTCCGAAAAATTTGATGTTAATGTTATCAAACAGTGAATTGAAATTTTACGCATCAATCCTTATTCTCAGATTTTTCGCTCTCTTGGTGAACTTGAATCTTTAGACACAATTACTATAACTTTGCGAGCTAATCCAACCCTTGACCAAAGGGTTTTTAATAAGCCTTGTGCATCCCAAGTTGCAGCCATTTGGGTTGAGGAGGGGTCATCGGAAGAAGTTTTTACTCGCGACATTTGTGTTAGAAGTCATTTGAATGAGACACATCGTGTCAAATATTATTACGGATGTTATGATCCTTTACAATACCCTCTAAACTTACCTATCATGTTCTTCATTGCTACCTTGAATTACTTATTATTTTATTTGTTTTTATATATTTGGATTTTACATTTATGTTTTTTTTACTACAAACAAAAAATCAAAGAACTGATTGCTTACTTTCGTGTTTCAGTTTTACAAAATAATCATCAACGAGGTCAAATTTCCCAAATGGAATACTATGCATACAAGTTACAAATTCGTAATTGTGGTACGTCTGTTCTCCTCCACACTGGTAGATTGTTGCAACAATATATTGTTGACATGTATGTCAAAATTGAAATTGCTAGGCTAGATTTTTTCCGAAGAAACCAAACACAAATTAGGGCGGAACTTTATCAAGGTGTTGTAGATTGTGTCAACAATGGTGAAACTTTAGGCCGGAACATAGGTAAAAGAATAGTTTTGCTAGCATCGTTTATTGGTGGACCTAGAGATGCCTCTAGACGATACATGGATGCAATGGCTTTAGTTCAGCGTTATGGAAAACCGGATTTATTCCTCACAATGACTTGTAACCCCAATTGGCCTGAAATTCATTGAGAATTGCTATACAATGATGAACCACATAATCGCCCTGACTTGATTTCACATATTTTTAGAGCAAAGTTAGAAGAATTGAAGAATGATATTTTGAAAAAAGAAATATTTGGCCTAGTTGCTGCCTATATCTATGTAATTGAATTCCAAAAAGAGGATTACCACATGCACATTTCCTTATAATTTTGAAACACCATGCTAAAATCTTAACTCCGGAGGCTATAGATAATGTTGTTTCTTGTCAAATTCCATCTGAACTTGAATTTGCATATTTACGTACTCGTGTTGTTAAACACATGATCCATGGACCATGTGGATCTTTGAACCCAAAAAATGTGTGTATGGATAGTACCAATAAATGCAAAAATAAATACCCAAAGGAGTTTGTGTCTTACACATCCGTTGGAAAAGACTCTTATGCAACATATAAACGTCCAAATGATGGTCAGGCAGTCAAAATTCGAGGACACTATTTAGATAACAGATGGGTTATCCCATATAATCCTTATTTATTAGCAAAATTTCATTGCCATATCAATGTTGAAATATGTTCAACTGTTAAGGCAGTGAAATATTTATACAAATATTTATACAAAGGTCACGATAGGATATCTTTTTCCATTGGTGCTAATGAAGAACAAATTATAGATGAAATTAGTAGATTTCAAAATGCGAAATGGATATCAGCCCCAGAAGCTATTTGGCGCATTTATGGATTTCATTTATTTGGACATGGCCCCACAATTGTTCACTTACAGTTGCATCTACCAGATCAACAAACAGTAACCTTTAAGGATGGTGACAACTTAAAACACATTGTAAATAATGACTTTTTACAACGTACTATGTTAACTGAATACTTTAGAATGAATGCTATCGATCCCTTTGCAAGAACCTTACTATATAAAGATTTTCCAATTTATTATGTTTGGGATAAACAAGGTAGATTCTGGCAACGGAGGAAACAAAAGCTTGTCATCGGTAGAATTGTTTCTGCATCACCTAATGAAGGTGAACACTACTATCTACGAGTCTTATTAAGTCATATAAAAGGAGCCACCTGGTATGATGATTTTATAAAAGACACTACTGTAACTGTTGAAAGTTTCCGAGATGCTGCAAAATACTATGGTTTACTTAATGACGACAAAAATTGTGAACAATGTATGGCCGAAGCAATAGTCTACCAAATGCCTCATTCTCTACGCCGCTTATTTGCTACAATATTATTATTTTGTGCTCCTAATAATCCTCAAACTCTTTGGATTACATATAAAGATTTTATGATGGAAGATTATATTAAACAAGGACAATCTTTTGCCTTAGCTGAACAGAATACATTGAAATGTATAAGCAACATTCTTGAACTATCGGGAAGAGATTTAAACGACTACAATCTTGTTTCTTACGATGTGTCTTTAACTGAACAAGAAAAATTTTCTAATATGTTTGCTGAAGAAACTAGCCATTATAAAGTTGAGAAAAACAACGATTCAATAACAAGTAAATTAAATACTCAACAACGAATTGCATATGATACAATCCTAGGCAAAGTATTTGACAATCAAAGTGGCACCTTTTTTATCGATGGACCGGGAGGGACTGGGAAAACCTTTTTATACAAAAGTTTATTAACAGCTGTTAGAAAAAAGGGACTAATTGCATTAGCAACAGCCTCTTCAGGAGTTGCAGCTTCTTTACTTCCTGGTGGTAGAACTGCACATTCTAGGTTCAAAATTCCTCTTGAGTTATTAGAAGACATAAATTGCTCTGTCACAAAACAATCAGCACTTGGTAAACTAATAACGATGGCTAGATTAATTATATGGGATGAAGCACCAATGGTCCATAGATTTTCCATTGAAGGTTTACATAGATTACTACAAGATCTTATGTCTAAGGATTTACCTTTTGGTGGAAAGGTTATTGTATTTGCTGGCGACTTTAGGCAAATACTACCTGTGATTCCAAAAGGTTCTCAAAGAGATATAGTCCAATCCAGCTTAATCTTTTCACCACTTTGGCCATTTTTCACTCGCATTTTTTTAACAGAAAATATGCGGGCTCATGATGATATAAATTTTTACAAATATTTGTTACTTATTGGCAATGGTGAGGCACCGTTGCATTCTTGCAATATGGTTGAACTTATGAGCAATATCGTTATACCATTTGAAGATGAACAAACTTCTTTACAACATCTTATAACACATGTATTTCCGGACAATATCTCTTATTAATCATGTGGTTTATCAAATATCGGTAGGATTATCTTGACACCTAAAAGTGAAATTGTTGATCGTATTAATAGCATATTGTTAGACAAACTAGAAGGAGAGAAGAAAACATACTATATCTATGATGAACCTATTGAACGTACAGATCAAGATTTACAAGAAGATTTTTTGAACACATTGAGTCCTACCGGCATGCCACCTCATGAACTTGTCCTAAAAAAAAATTGCCCAATATTATTACTTCGTAATATAAATCCTTCAGAAGGACTGTGTAATGGTACTAGACTATTCTGTAGACAATTTAACAAAAATGTCATCGACGCTGAAATTGCTACAGGGGAATACAGTGGGAAGCGTGTTTTCTTGCCAAGAATTCCATTTATACCATTGGACTTGGATAGAGGATCTGTTCCATTTAAACGAACACAATTTCCCATAAGACCATGTTTTGCCATGACAATTAACAAAGCACAAGGACAAACGTTAGATTTTATTGGACTCTATCTACCAGAACCCGTATTTTCCCATGGTCAACTCTACGTAGCATTGTCAAGAGCCCGTACAAGTGCAAATATAAAGGTGTTAATTAAACCATTAAATGATGCACATAAAAAGGAACATATATGTTGTACCAAAAATGTTGTATACCGTGAGGTATTGAACACATTACAAGGTAGTTCGACATAAATCAAGGTACGGGTAACTTGATTTGTTCTATTCAGCCACACTCATTGTACTTCATTTTCTTTCGAAGATTTTACTCATCCAAAATTATTTTAATAGTTCATTCTTTGAGCAAATGGGTCCTCATTTGTTCATAATGAAGGCGTTGCGCCTACTACAATTAACTGTGTACAAATACTAAATACATTCCTTGTCATAAGAGCTTCACAATGCCTAACCATAAATTCTTAGCCATTAATATTAGTTGTTCGTATGAACCTGAAATATCTATACTCAATTATTTTTCTTGTGAACCTTCATCGGTTGTTTCTCATACTGCATACTTAAGTCTTATGTTTCCTTCAATTTGCTCCACGTAAGTTACAACATCATAGTACGTATTAGTCATGTACAATCCTAGAGAGACTATAGTTAGAGACATATATTTCCTGACATAGGAAATTTCAGAATTCTTCTTTGTTTATTCTGAACATGGAAACATGTTGTTCCGCTTTGTCTTATAGGCCTCTATGTTGTTACTTCTAGATTTAATGAGACAATTCTTCTACATTGAACAAAATAACTCCAATAGTTTTGTGACGAGGTTTTATGTCTTTCGCACCGTCTTTTGCGTTTACAACAGATAGCTACTTTTCGTATCATTTGCACAAACTATCTATTAATGGAAAATGAAAACTTGCGTGACGTATGATTAACAGTCACAGATTGTATTTTTCGAACTCTACTTCGCCTTCTATTTTAATTTTTTTCATGCTTTCATTCAATTTTTAGTACTCTCGCATCAAAATGCAAAGATCGCATTACAATCTTCCTAATACCGTTCGGATGTCATTTAACAGGCATTCTTATAAATGCGATTCCAAAATACGAAGGCTTCTTTTTCAACAAATGTCAAAAGATGAAACAATTTCATGGTGAATTATGCAAGATTGTTTTTGGAATGATCCTACAGAGAAAACAGACAGGGAAGGGACAATTCAAGCAAGGTAACGTTTCTTCAACTATGTAGATGAATAGTTTTGCTTACTAAAATATTTGAGGATCGAAAAACTACGTCCACCATTACCTCAAACTCTTGTGGAATCCAATGTGGTAGTTTTTTCACCTATTTTTTTCTGATCACTGGTTCTCAACTGAAATTTAAACTCATCACTTGTAAGTTGCCAATTGCTATTTTGGATGTTTTTTTTACTAATTTAGTTTTTTTGTGAGGTAGAGGTTTGATACATCTTGTTCTCCCCCATTCATCCCATTTCTCCACACCATTCACTGTCCATCTTCGTAAACTCATTAGTCATGTACAGCCAAACAACTTAATATTCTAATGGATTTTGTACAGTATTCAAAGATGAGCTAAAAAGGAAGAAATACAACCTAACTAATGGTGAAGAAAAATCAACGGCTTCTTCTCTTAAATGTTACTTCGGCCGAGTTTAGTCTATGGACCCTTCAAGTGAGGATGAATCTTATATCTTGTCCCGTCGAAGTATCATTGAAGCAAGGGTGTAATTTATGCACATACACACAGTGTCATCAATAGAAAAATACATAGCCAGGTTAGTATTGTTACAGTTTCACTTTTGGATATTTATGTATTCAATTAGCATTTATTTACGTCTGCTGTTGTGCTCTAATTCAGATTCTTGTTGACCTCCTCGAAGACCATAAAGCTACAAATTCATTTTGGTGGTGTTCAAATTTAAAGGATCGATGATATACCTTTCCCGGTAAGCCATATTTCTTCATATTTTCCCCCTGGTGTAATTCGTAGTTCTTTAAATATAATTTATTTATTTGTCACAGGATTGTGAACACCAATGGTATTTCAAGTAAAAGACAAAGAAAGGGCTTTTAGGAGTCCCCAGTCACCGGCTGCCATCATTTTCATTCCTTGCTTGAACTGTTCCTTCCCTATTTGTTTACTTTACAGATACAATATTGTTAGGTAAAACATTTAAACAATATAGTATCTGTCAAGGAAATAAGAAGGGAAGGGATAGTCAAGTAAGGAATGGAATGATGGCTGCAGGTGCTTGTGCACTCCTAAAATTCAATTCAAGCCATGACACCTATCCTCATATAACTATTGCATTGTCAGTGGTGTTGGCGACTTATTGCTTTCTGAACTTGTCAAAGATTGCCATGAAGGTTAGAACTCCTACTTACACATCTAATTTTTCAGAATACAAATTGACTTTATACTGCCTTTATATTATACTTTATATTTGCTATTGACATCTATAAGTTATGAATTTCGGCATAGAACTACACATGTTCAATTAGATATTTTAATTGACTTGCTTACTCCTACTTATACATCTTATTTTCCCTCAATTTTACCTTATAGTGGCCTTAGAATTTGGATCATACCAATGTCATTAAACATATCATTAATGATACTTTTTCGATCCCTTTTATAGCCAGCATGAAGTTTTCTTCTTTTTTTTCTATTGTTTTGTTTTCTTCGTTTTTTTGGGGTGAATACTTTCAAAATTTTTAATCAATGATATTTTTTTAAAACCTTCCAAATGATTTACACAATCAAGTTCTTGCAAAATAATTTCCGCCTACCCTTTGCTCAAGATTGATAATTATGATTGTGATTTAAGCGTTCACCTCAGTAAGAGTTCTTTAATGATTCCTCCATAATCTGTTAAGTACGTCTTGGTACCTCACCGAAGGCTTGTAATTAATATAGTTAGATTCTTTTGTTCTACCCTTTTATCCTGTGACTTTATGAGACTTAAACTAAAATTGTGTACCTTTTTGGACATTGTAATCTTTCAATCTGATCATGCAAATTATAGCATTTAACATGTTTGAAGCAACCTCAGATTTCTTCATGTTCACATAGGTACATTACTTGTATTCCTTGTCCTATTGCTGTTATTGAATCCAGATTAAGCGTACATGGCTTATACACAATTTCATTGTGGTCACCACTTATTCTACGGAATGCTTTATCCATCATAGTGTTAGCAATTGAAAAAATAAATCTCAAATTCACAAACCTACAAAGTAATAGTCTTTTACTTCATTGTGGATTTATTTGTGGATTGGAGTATAATTTCATATGAATCCCAGATATCTTGTTCAGTACCTTTGCTGGATGCTTGAGATAAACTGCTTAACTCTGACAAAATAGACACATTAAATATGTTTTAGTTTGACCGAGTTAAAATAAACACACACACAAGTTTTAGTTTGAAAAGTACCATTCTACCATTGAATTTATTTCCCATTAGCTCTTATAGAACCGTTTCTCCAAATTCATGATTATGATCCCGATTTGTGTATCCATCATGCTAATAGTTATGCAAGATCCATGGTTACTCCATAATCTATTAATCGCATCTTTTGGGCCCTTTACCAGCTGTAATCAATGGTGATGTATCAAGAATTTGAATCATCTTAATAAAATTATGGGCCAAAAATTGTGGAAGTTATTCGAGGTCATTAGATTCTCTGAATTTTGAAGAATTGCTGTTATTCTAACCATGCATTTAATTTTTATTCCTAATTCCGGTGTATCGACTGCTCGTTGCTTCAAAGTGCTGCAGCTACAGTGCCAAGTTTCTTCCAACCTTCGATTGCGCCTACTACAAGCTCAACGAACCTACGATTCTCGGTTAGTTGGAATATTTAATTAGTTATTTATATGATTTTTTTTACGTTCATAGTTCCGATGACATTTTTTTTTTGGGTGCAAATTGTAAAGAGAGAAAGCTAAATTTCTGTGCCTTATGCGAAGTAGGGTTTCATTTCAGATGTCTATGGTTTCTAATGTCAGCTGAGCCTTTTAATCAAATACACTGGAACAAAAACTTACGTATATTGCCATTTCTATGTTTCTCTTCTTGCCATTTCTCGACATTCGTGTTCTCTGAGGTAATCTATGTTTCCATGCCTGTAACGAGCAGTCCTGAGTTGTTATTTTGCTAAAGGGGGATAGATTTCAGATTTTCTAATTACCTTCATAGTGTATTTTTAAAAGTGATGATTTTTATGGTGGGATTTTATTGTGGTAGAACTTTCATCCTGACCCATAAGTCAGTTTTATTTGTACAATTTTTTTTTTTTACATTTTCGCTGTAGGAGGGGTTTTTCTGATGGGGTTTTTATATTTTTGTTCTGTTTTTCACACACGCATTTGTGTCTGCTTCTGGCAGCTCTTTGCATGGAGTTTGTTTTCTTCACACTTTGATTGGTGCTGTTCTTTTTTATTGGTGTTGTTCTTTTCTTGCATATTTTTGTTGGAAATTAAAAGGTTCTATTTTTCTTGTAGGTGAAGGTGAGCTAACCTTCTCTGTTCTTTTTGTGTCAAACACTTTAAATGTGTAATATCAGTTTTGCTTCCTGATGCGGCTGCTCTTCTCCAGGTACAGCTTAACAAATATTCTACATAGCAATTATTTTAGTAGCTATTGTCCTTGCCTTTTTGACATAGTGCAAAGTTCATACTAATACTTCATTGGATATCATACTTTACTTTTGGTAAGCGTAACTTAGAGCTTCTACTCTCATTTAGCCGTTTTGTTTTTCTTTTTTCTTTATGCAATGGAGGATGTTTGGTTGTTCGGGGGGTTTTTGGTTTGTTTAGTATGTCATGTGTTATGTTCTAAGAAGGCCGTGTAGGGCTACTGCCCTCATTCTCTTTGCATTTTCTCTTATGAACAACCACTGAAGAACCAGTCACTTGAATTTTGATTTCCCTTGGCAAACCAACTTCTCGAACAGAAAGATTTGTGCCATCTATCTTCCAATTAGGAATCATTTTCTATTGGGTTTTATAGTTTTATTACTTTAATAGAAAGAGGATTGATAACAAATCAAGCCCTCTTAAGTCTTCAGCCCGTTTGTGTTGGCCAATATGAAACCTTTAAAATTTAAGGCTTCATGTATAATTAGACCATGCATATTTCCTAAGTTTACTTCACCTTCACCTTTGATTCTAAAGTGTAAGTTCCACCCAGACAAGATGTGAGTTTTTGAAGGAATAATGTTTTTTGGATAATTAAATTGTTTGTTTAAAAATATTTTAATTATCGGTTAATGGGTTACAAAATTCAGCTGGTGGCATACAGCTTCTGTAGAATCTTTTTATTCATATGGCTGCAACAAGAAATGGGAGATGGAGATAAATGGGACATGAAGGTAGCTATCCATCGTCTTATTTAATTCCCTGATATATTTCACTACACTTGCTAATGGTAAAAGTTTTTATTAATTATTTTGCTGCCCATCATTGGTAACCTATATATGTATGTGTGTGTGTGTATATATATATTTTTGGTTCGACATTGAAAGGGCAAATGATAGACAATCATTGCTTAGTTCTATGACTTAACCTTCTTTGTAATAGCCTCTCTCGTGCTCTCTATGAAAAAGGATGTAAATCACATTGACCAGTGTTTTTTTTGTTTTTTGGTTTTTGGTTTTTTGAATCTATGAACTTTTTTGTTTTTTGGTTTTTTGAATCTATGAACATCAGTGTTTATAGACATGTTCAGGACATGCTCTTAATGCTGACTGCCATTGAGTTAAATTACAATAAATATTTTAATTTACAGCTATGTAAAAATGCAGGGGTTCTAGCTTCTAAGTGAAAGAAAAAGTGTTACTTTTTCTTTCACTTGTTCTTTAGATCTATTTTAGTTTTGGTAAAAGACTAACTATTATTCTAAGGTTATCCATTATTTAGAATTCGAACAAATTTTCATACAATTTCTGTGTAAAACTTGTCCACCATGAAATGTCGACCATGAAACGCTTGAATGTGTGATTGCTTCATAACATTATGCTAGTGACCGGAAGCTGAGCCAAATGAGCGGAATGTTGAGAAACTTTATGAATGTATGCATCAGTGATGCATTTACAAATGCCATAATTGTAACTTTTGTTTGCTTATTGAACTTTTGCCTTTAATAGTATTATACTTCAGAAAAGCGATTGGTTCCCTGGTAAGAGAATGCCATCCATGAAGCATCAAGCATATATCTTGAGTTTCTCTATCAAGATGTTCAACACATTAACTTAAAATTGGCTACAGTGCTATGTCATTGATGATCAAATTCTTTGAATTGAATGTGTCCTTGACCTCCAATAATATCCTTTAATATGTTTCTGATTTTCCATTTCAAATGACAGATTACTTTGGCAAATGGTTTTACAAGCATAAACGGAATGAGGAATTTGCCTTTGTGAAAGTTGGTTTGCTCATTTACACGAAAATCCTGTGTTCATTCAAGGAACAGATGTAAAAGGTTAGGAAGTTTCCTAGACACTTCACATTTTGTACTTCCCTATTATTTTAGGTGATTGTGCTCTTTAAATTTGGGAAATATAAGTTATGGCCATGAATTGCTTTTTTTTTTAATTATCTCTGCATATTCCTATAGATATTTTCCAGTTAAATATTTCATATCAGTGCTATCATAATTGGTTACATTTTCAGAGCACACTTCGTCCAGATTGCTTACTTTTCGTACAAATTTAAAATGTACACACTCTTTTATCATTTATTTTAGTATAGATGGAACAATACAAATAGTAGAATTGCCATGAAAGTCCTTCATAATTAGTAGCACGGCTTCTGATATATTATTACATTATAAACTATAACATTTTGCCTTGAAAGATTAATTTCTAAATTTTTCTTACGACTCATCTAATTTATTTACCACCTTTTCTATAACAATCAAATTTGTAGGAAATAAAAAGGACTTGTAATAATTTTTGAAACATTAATCACAAAAAAGTTTCTAGAACCTAACAACCAACTAACATGAGATGTGTTTTATGGTTTGAAAAGATGTTTCATATTCAAAAATACGAATAGCCATTAAGAAATGACCCCTCATAACAATTAGGAAGGTTTATAAGCGATCTGATAAATGTACTTATTATGTTTCGTTTCCATTTCGTTAATGTCGAATTCTTGGGATTTCTTTAATGTACAAGTATGTAGAATTGTAGAGGTGACAAGCACGATCAAGGACAAGCTAAATCTGATAATCAGGTCTGTGTGCTCTAATTCGCTCATTCACGGTGCATCAATTGTTGCTCCTATACTGAAAGCTTGCCGTAGAATCCATTATTTTTATAAATATATAATTCACAATTACTACTAATTTGGTATTATCACTTGGGGTCGCTTGATATACAAATGATCCCTTTTTTCCGCTTTTTACACAGTCCTATCCCAGATGCCTAAGACTCTTAAAATTGTTCGTACAGAATGCCAATTTTTTGGATGTTCTACAAGCTACAAGTAAGATGTCTAGAATAGTAGTTTAGTTAGTCTAAGAAACAAGTGTAACTTTGGTTTTTATTGCTAGCCGCCTAGCCCTCAGGAAGTGCTTACACTCTTGTCATATTTGAATAATTGATTGTTCTAAATCTTTAGCCTAAGTTTCTTTTTTAAGTATTAGCTTTATTGAACTCTCACAAGAGTATAAGCTCTATGAAGTATTATTTAATATTCTCTATGGAGTATTATTTAAATATTATGATAATAATAAATTTATGCTTTTACTACACTCCTGACTCTTTTATTTTGAAATGATTTATTTAAGATGATTAACAAGTTTGTCCAATTGCTTATTCAGGGTTGTCACGTGAAGTGAAATTTGGAAGGAGTCATCTCCAAACTATGAGGTATTAAATTTTTTTCACATGAAATTTCTACAATTATTTCTTTACTTAACAAAGTAATATTCTAATTTCATGTGTATGTATCTATAACCAATTGATTAATTCGTTTAAGTCTTATCTTTTATTTTGCTTTAATAAATTATTTTGCTTTCATTTGGTCATGACTATACTGTTGCCTGTTTTACTACCCCCTTTTATTTCAATCACGTTTTACCAGTTAATATGTATTTGGTCATAAATTTATCTTATATTAATTATATGCCATATATCTACATTATAGTAGATACCATGTACAATATGAACACCCTTGGAAAGAAGCCTTGCACACTATGGTCAGATTACCATTAAAAAACAAGCCTTTAAAACAAAGTTTGTAATATTTATGGTAGCTTCTACCATACCTTTTACTTTGTTATATATATTATTAAATAGTAGTGAATCATAATCTATTTTACAAAATCATAATCTATTTTACAAAATCATATCTCTAGATGCATCCAACGTCCCATCATCAATATAAATATTATTTTTTTCAAAAAAAATACAACTACTTTCGGCACTTCACTTTCACACAAGACACGTCAATCAATCAAAGCAAGATTCAAAGACTGCTTTGTCAACTACTCTTTTTCTCGACTTTTATTTATTTAAATATTCACACATACACCCTATATACATGTATCTGTGAACCTCTATATACATATATATAGACTGTTCAAGAAAGTACATTGTACAGCCACCAATTGAGTACCCTTTTCAGAGATAAAAATCAACAGACGCAATCGTACAATGACCTTTCAATCAAGTGTCATTCAGAAAGTTGACATAATAAAACTGAGAAGGATAATAAACAATATTTTTTCCTTAAAGGAAGAGCCTCTTATACAAAAAACCTACTACCTGTACTCAATACATACACATAACAATTATTACATAATACTAACTTCTTCAGACCTCTTGCATTATACATATATATATATATATATATATACATATACATATATATGTATATATATATGTGTGTGTGTGTGTCTACATCACACAACAATATAAAGACCCAAAGACACACATCACTCAACCTCATCACCCATAAACGTATTCTTCTTAGAATCTCTTTAACAGTAGAAAGATTGATCCTACACAAGGTAAAATACAATGACTGTGGTTCAGATTTACAAAGTCAGTTTAGATCAATACATTACCAATTGATTTAAAAGTTACAATTTCTGGTTGCTAAAGTTTGCATTTTTTCATTCCCTTTTGCTTTTTTTTGATTTTTTCACACTGAACCTTGATTCACACTATGTTCAAACCCATTTTCAGGTTCAAGTCACAATGGATTACATACCATAAAGCAAATCACTAAGCACACAGAGGCCTGGACTGCAAAGATCATTGTGGCTGAGAAGTCCTCTCCAAAGATTAGCCAAGAAACTTCAATTAGATATCAGGCAATGGTCTTGATGGATTTGGAGGTATCATAATCTACTCTATTATTCTATTTTTTCTCTGAAATTTACACCATATACTATTTTCTTTCCATTTACTCCACTTCAACCACTAGCTTTGATACTAAAAAACAGTTACTTGCAAGCTACAGGCATTTTAATAATATAATAAAACATATAGCCTGTGTCTTACATCTGCAAATAACAGTCATTTCTATATGATCCTGTAAAAACTTTACTTCATGTATCATGGACATAAGAAAGACAAGATATTTGAAGCCTCTCACAATCTCTTTGAAGTAACCACTTCTTATACATCTCTTCTTATTACCTTACCCTACTATAAATAAGAATACACATTCTTCAACAATACTAAATATGTCGATATTTGTTACACTTTTAAACAATTAACTATGCTTTCACTCTTTCTCTATAGGGCACCACAATTCGTGCTACTATATACGAACAACATATTGCGCCATTGAGTAATACTCTTCTATTGGGACAAACATACTTGATCTCAAATGCAAGAGTTAGAGATGCCCCACCTAAATATCGCAAATTTCCGGGGGAACTGCAATGGACAATCTCTGGCACATGCAATGTCACCGAGGTTCAAGAGACTCACCTGCATCATGTATTTTCAAGGATCAACCTACGTTCCTTTGACAGCCTGAACGAAGTAAAGAACAAAAAGATCCCAATAAGTAAGTTATGTGTACCCACACTTCTTTTATTTTATGATATATATAGATATTTGCAAATTTGTTTCCACCCTACCATT
The DNA here is from genome assembly GCA_018223645.1 of Jasminum sambac. Classification (NCBI taxonomy): domain Eukaryota; kingdom Viridiplantae; phylum Streptophyta; class Magnoliopsida; order Lamiales; family Oleaceae; genus Jasminum; species Jasminum sambac. Next base: position 21,007,471 of record CP073648.1, on the reverse strand, counting down.
CCTTGTACAAATCTAATATAAAGAACCACCTATTTGTAATAAAGGAGTTCTCATGGGAAAAATACATACCATGCTATCTTACCTTTACCAAAACTTGCTCTTTTTTTGAAACCCATAAAAAGAGTAGATACTGCTCGTACTATCACAATCTGTTGTGTAACTAAAAGGGTATTATGCATTCTAACATTATTTTACATTTGTACCAATATGCAGCTATTATGGCTTTGGTAATTGCTGTCAAACCAATGCAACCAACCCCATCAAAAACTGGTGAACATTATATGATACGTGACATAATCTTAATGGATAAAAGGTACATCCCAGTCATGATCAATTACTACTTCCCTTTTCTGTTTATATACCTTCTTCTACATATCCTTTCCCTCAATTTCTAGCTCTGTTTCCAAAGCTATATCATATTGATTACTATAATATTAATGAAATCTACTTAAACAGATTGTCTCTCGCTCTACTGTTGATCTTTTCTATCTTTGATAATAACTCTCTTAGCTGAATTATGTTCTATGTTTGATTACAACAAATGCAAACCTTGTTTAACAAAGCCCTCTTGTCCTAAGCAGATCCTATTACCTGTAATAGTAGATACTATCCGATTATTTGCCGACAATTCAACTATGGTCTAAACCTTTATTGGCAAGCTTAAGAATATGAAACTATCGAGAAAATTCAGCAAAGTTCTAAGATCAGATATGGATTTGAGGGAAAATCAAATAAAAATAAATTTATGGAGTGATTTATCCATATTTTCCCAAATCTCATTTATATATCATATTTGTATTTTCTCCAGTTGTTAGCTTTCAATTAGCGTTTATCCAAAATGTTATGTAGATTTCCTATTTTTGCTTTGCATCTTTTATGTGTGGGGAAATGAACTGTATCATTTTTTATCATCTCATCTGCAATTCTTTACTTTGGAAGCTGATTGTCCAATCTTCTTATTACTTGAAATAGAAAGTTGTAATGAATAGTAGTATGACATTGGATCCTAAGAGACCATGTGCAAACAGTAGAAGCTCAATTTGATAGTGGAAATTTCTGTTACAACCAGATATTCATAACAGAAGATGTGACCTCCCAGTAAAATTTGTTGAACAGGAGAATAAACCCAGAACATCAGAAATGACTTCCTGAAAGTATGAGGTTGTTTCAAAAAGGGTCCTTTTTTTTGCTTGCTGGAAAGCTTCTCCTGCAAAATAGTTATAATAACTTCTTTTTAGCAATACTATTTTCAACATACATATCCCCATCATCATATTAACTATCTTACATATTTACTCTGTTCTTGTTATAGACACCATGTTTCAATTACACATACAACTTCTAAAATTTTCAGCTTTGAGACTATCAATATGAGATTGTCGTCATCGTATGCTGAATATGAAGGACAAGAATTGCTGAATTCACTCCACAACTATCCAATCATCATTGCAAAGGATGTTGTTGTTACAACATATGACGGTATGATTCATTTGTTCAGAAGATATCCATATCAGCTTTAATCCTTCACTTCATATCTATACCATTGCATTTCAGGGTTAGCACTGTCACCAACGAATGATACTTGTGTGTACATTGATGTCCCATTTGAAGAAGTTCTTGCCTACAAGAAATGGTTTGTGTTTACAAGTAAAATTTACTTTAAAGTTTACTCTTATCTGAAAATGACCACTACATTACTGCCCTACATTTAACAGGATTGAGGACAACAAAGAGGCTATAACTGGAAAGCAGACTCTTCGGCAATACTTTGTGCCAAAGAAAGTGGAAGCATCTAAAGACACAATTACAAGCCCTATAAAAGATACCATTGACTTGGTAAGACTCCCTACAATAGCATTTATAAAACAACTATTATTTTCTTATCTTTTGCCATATTTTGCATCAACAGCCTATCAAGGAACATTGTTGGATAAAGGCAACTGCCAAAGTAAAGCGTACAAGTAGACCATATTGGTACATAGCTTGCAAAGAATCGCTTCACAGCTAGCATTGCTACAATGGACAAAATTACTCATGTCGCTCATCGACAGAGACAAATGCAACAAATTGTTCCAAGGTTTGTTTTATTTAATTTTAAAATTTAACTGCACTTATCCACTCCAACCAACCTCACGAACAACTATCTTTCTTCCTTTATGAAGAGCACGTGTGGAAGTTGAGCTGTTTGACAACACAGAAACCATCTCAGCTTCAATCATAGGCCGACCAGAAGACTTTCAACGCAATGACTACAAAATTGATGGGCTTAACTCGTCTTTGTAAGTACCACACCTATCGCCCTTGGTCCACCTACTTTCAAATGTCATAGCATTGATTTCCTTTTCTAATTATCCAGAGTTTCCTACCATTTTTCTCAATTATATTCTGCCATTCGTTTCCTTTCATAGTCACATATCCCCTCTTATTGTTATGTTAATATTATCACTCCTATTGTCCATTATATTTTTTAAGTTGTTACTTTTCTCTTTACTCCATTTTTTCTTCCTATTTCCCTTTATTAGCCTATCTGTTTATACAATCTGCAAATCACAAAAATCTAATTCACTAATTAGCATTATCACTTCTCAAATGATTTTGGCAAACACAAATAACTACCATTTCTTACTGCCTTTTATAACTTTCCTCATGCTATCACTTTAGCCACTTCATTTGTAATTTATGTTAAAAAAATGCTTCACTTTGGGAAACACAAGTCAAATGTTACCCTATAAATTCCTTACATCTCACAAATACTATCCTCAATGCATATATTTCTCCACAATTTTTCTTGAAACATTATAGCCATTAGTTTTCGATCACAGAACATGAACATTGAAGAAAGCATCCGTCTAGACATAGATGAAGATCATTTGTTCTATATTAAAGCTGTTGCAAGTCGACCATGGTCGGGACACCGTGGAAAGGCCCCATATTCGCCTACCACATTGCAAAGAAAGAAGTTTGAAGTGGTTGCGATTGATGAATATCATCCGGATAAGCACAAGAATATCACCATTAAAAAGATTGCTCAATGCACATGCACAAAGAAACACTTCAACCCAAACTGTGAGACAACCGATATCACCGCATCAACTCCAAAGACCAAAGCGTGCCCTATTTCCCCGATGATGCCACCGCAATAGCAAAGAAGAAGGTCCATGCCAAGATGGACTAATACTTAGACACTCTTTTGTTTTGCTCTTTTGCAAGTAAGCAGAATGGACAATGTTTCCTACATTGCTTTGCAGCTTAAGGAAGCGATGTTTAACATGTTATTTTACCATTACGTGAACACTTCATTGCTTTGTAAGACCCTAATTTATGTTGTCTGTATACAAACTCTATCTCGAGCAGTAGCTAGGTTTAACCAGCCAAAATCGGTTTTTTGTCATCATTCGCTGCCATACAATTACCTGCATATCTATGTAAAACTTTGGTTATATGCATAAGAAATGTGGTTTCTGTGGGACTTATATATCTGTATGAATGAAGTTCTTTGCAATTGATTATTTCGTTAATGTTGTTTGTCTTCTATCAAGGGTATTTAATGCAATTCATTTAAATTATGTTTTACAAACCCTTCTTTATTCCAAATTTTTTTTCCTTCCACTAATCTTTTACAAGCTTTTCGATATAGTTTTTTTTTTGTCATGGTCAAAATTGTTATCAGAGGGATTACATATTGAGAATATGTGTTCTTGGAATTCAAACAGAAAAAAGGCTAATTTAGTTTAGGTTATTTATCATTGATCTTGAAGAGCGCTCTTGTTTTACCTGTAACAATAGATTTGACTCACGCTAATGCAAACCAGTTGAAATTAAACGTGCACCGCACGTTTTCGACCCTAGTTCATAATAATAAAAGACAGATGACATAAACATTTGCTACTACATTTTATCCTGAATGACTAACCACTATGGACATAGTCAAAGTTACCAGAAGTAAATGAAATGTTCTTGTTAGTTGCATTTTAACAACTAAAAAATGTATTTATAAAAACTTCAAAAATCACATGATTAGCCACTATGTGTCGAGAATCGTGTATTGCACTATTCATGGGCAAATGCAAACCAATGCACAAGTTAAAACACTAATAAATGATTGAAAACAAAATAACACTAGCAAAGTACGTAGAACAATGAACTATTCCTTTTGCCCCGTTAACTCAGCTAACTATATTATTACAAGCAAATTAGTTAGACCAAATTACAACATATTATTCAACATTTGATAAAGCCAGAATCAGTGGTAAAGGCAAGCTTTTGGATTTGGGTTTGTAAAATACTTCTAGAAAACTTTAAAACATCGCAAGTATAAAAGATCTGTTCCATACCTTTCTATACAATAATTTTATATATGAGCATTGTCTGTGTGCATTCACAATCTGTGAGCAATGCCACCATCATAGTAGTTTGAAACCAATAGTCACCCCTTGGCTTGCGACTTAGACAGGTTAACCAAAGAGATTGAGACATTCCCTTTTCGGCTGCAATTAGTATGATCACAACAAATACTATCAATATATGGTATTAATAAGAATTTACTTTTCTATTCTAGATATAATTATTCGCAATAATCATGTAACAAACGAGCATCTTTTCTTTTTGCCCCTTTTGTAAGAAACTATCTTGGTCCAAAAAATGAGATAACAAATTGAGCATGTGACTCTGACATTAATGCTTTAAAAAAATCAGAATTGAAACAAATTGTTGAGTTTAAGAATCTATCCTAACAAAATGTATTGAGGAAATCATGAATCTTAAAAATACTATAATTCAGGAACCTAAAATAAACTCATAATTTCCTCACATTTAATTTAATTTGATGACTTTTCAATTGATCTGGTTCTTTTGAATGCCTCTAATTATTTAATTCATATTATTAATTACTTTGAAAATTACAATCTAATAGCATAAAAAAATATTCAGATGACAATTGCCAAAAGTCAAAATCGGCAAATGAATCATTAGAAATTCTAGTTCTTCAAGAATTAATGTGTTTTCCTCAGTCAGCAACAAAACGAGAAAAAACCCCCAAATATAGTATAATAAAAAATGATGAAGATTGAGATATATAGAAGCAGCAATGTACATATCTTATATAATAATAATAATAATAATAATAATAATAATAATAATAATAATAATTAAATATTCTGCAAACTAATTACTGGAAGAAATTAACTGTAATTAGCAATGTGCATACTGGAAAAACACTCTAATTAATAAAATGACTAAAAGAAGGATTACAGAACAGAAAACGATTAAAAGAAAATACGTACAGGAAGTGTTTCGCAGCTTTTCCATGATCTTGTCCTCACCCATATCTTCTACCATCTATGATAATAGTCGAAACATGAGAAATCTTTGGCCACTCACAATTATGGAGGAGCATTTCTTTCCACAACGGATGGAGGAGCCTAACTTTCAACATCGCACAACGTTTAACATTCAATTCATGTAATTTAGTGAGACGTTGCATGACTTGTTTCGAGGGAAACTCCTTCAGCTTTTCAAAATCTTCAATCCATAACTGCTCAAGAGATGATAATTTTCCGAGCCAATTGGGCAATGCTTCTACGCCAAAGCCCTTCAGTATTAAGTGCTTTAGGCAGGTGAGATTTTGAAGTTGATCCGGCAAAGAGTCCCAAAGTGGATTACCATTTAATTCCAACGTTGTCAGCGACTGTAGGCATCCGATGTCAATGAGAGAATCACCCAAATCCACTGAATCTGCAAATGCAAATGGACCAATTTCCAATCTACGTAATTTGGTGAGACATTGCATGACTTGTTTTGAGGGAAACTTCTTCAACTTTTCAAAACCTTCAAGGCGTAACTCCTCAAGAGATGACAATTTTCCGAGCCACTCGGGCAATGCTTCTACTCCAAATCCCATTAGAGTTAAGTCCCTTAGGCTGGTCAGATTTTGAAGTTGATCAGGCAAAAACTCCCAGAGTGGATTACCATGTAATTCCAACCACTCTAGCGACTTTAGGCTATCGATGCCAATGAGAGAACCACTCAAATCCACTCCTAAATATGTTAGTGATCTCATCTCGCTGAAATCTACCGAAAACTGGACGTCGTCGCAATGACGTATAAAAAGACCCTCCAGTGACATCATACCTCGAGAGAGGTTGAACGATTGCAATTTTGGACATTTACATATGCTTAATAACTTGAGAGACTGAAGACTGAGTAGACCATCAACAGGTAATTTTCTCAAATTTTGGCAATTGGAAATGTTGATCGTTTCAAGAGAAGGTCCCCATTCGGGAAGGTGCTCAAGAGTATCCAAGTTTGGACAGTCCTGTACCACTAGCTCTTTAATATTCCAATTGTACCGTAGTAGCTCACCAAGCAGACTATTGAAGTTTTGCATTTCAGTGATAGAGAGCTCAATCAGAGACGTTAAATTGCCTGTCAAGATATTCTTCAATTGTAATTCACCATCCACACCATGAATTGACAACTTTTTTAGGCACGGGAAATGACTTGGAGTAGTAGTCAACCTAGGACATTTAGAGATTTCCAAGTCTTCAAGGCAAGGAAAGATCTGCAATCCACATCTCTGTGTTTCTTCCACTTGTACTTCCACCCATTCCGTTAACTTGTCGAGACCTGAGAGATTGAGTCTTTCCAATGTTGGGAAGAATACTTTCATCTGATGGCTACCAATGCCACATGAAAAGCTTGAATCATTATTGTTGCCATAGAATGAAGGACCTATTGATCTCACATTACCCAAATTCTCTAACACTAGATTTTTGAGGTGTGGCAGGTGCCCAAATGCAGGGATTTCTTCACATTCATTACAACTAGAAAGCTTGACTTCAATCAAGTTGTCGAGTACTCTCAATCGATGGTCCGCATCTATTGCCATCTTCATAGTCCACGATGGGAACTTTTTACCTCCAAATCCTTTAATTGTAATGTTCTTTATGTTTGGGTGAGGTTGGAGGCCTTCCAACACATGTTCATCATTTCTGTTGCTTTCTAAATAACTTCCTCTTCTACTCAACTCCATTCAAACACCCAAACTGTATATTCTTGGCTTTCTAGCCACTTCCGCACTCTCCGCTTCTACTTTGCTTTTCACCAGTTCAAGCCTACAAATCCGTAGTTCACTTCCAAGATTCTTCAAATATCCTAACTCATCTATTCCACAACCTCTCTTGTTGCTCACGCTGAAAGTAGATAATGTTTGAAGGGAAGTTAGCTTGCCAAGGTTGGGAATTTCGTAACCTCTCCAATCATCAAAAAGGAAATGCCTCAGATTAGTCAAGTGTTGCAACTCTTTTGGAAGCCTTTTGACACAACATCGAGTTATATTTAGTGTTTGCAAATTGTAAAGCTTAAAAATGGAACTTGGCAAACTTCTTATTGCATTTTTAGACATGTTGAGCAACCTTAAATGTATCAGCTTGCCAATTGAGGTTGGACAATCTTTAATATTTGAACTTACCAGAACTAGAACATGAAGTTTCTTAAAGCGTGGCAAAATTTTCTTCAAATCGGGAGCATCTATCTTTTCGAGTATTAATGTGTGGAGATTGTTTGCTCGCTCTGTTGTTATCATTTCCTTAATAGACTTTGGTAGTGATCTTAATGCAAGGTATCTAACTTCACAAGTGACATCAATGGAAGTGTTAGACTGTGAAGTAAAGCTTTCTGATTTTGAAACTCTGCATGCGAGATCGTGGACAAGATCATGCATCTTACAGCTTTCGATATGTCCATACCTATCTTTTTCCGCCTCTTGGAAGAAGGAATTTTGCAACAGATTGTTAAAATATGTATTGCCTATGGTCTCCATATCACTTCCTAGATTATTGGGAAGGAAACCTTCTGCCATCCAGAGTCTGATCAAAGGTTCTCTATATATAACTGAATCCTTGATAAATATGGAACAATAGGCAAAACATCTTTTCAACGACGGAAGAGGAAGACGGTCATAGCTCACCTTTAGGACCTTCATCAAACTATCCTCATCTTCTTTGAAATTTGAAAGAACTATTTGTTGAATTGAGATCCACTCGTCTCTTTCCTTTCCTTGCAAAGCTCCTCCGATCATATTTGCCACCAATGGAAGACCTCTACATTGATCAGCTATCTCTTTCCCGATTGTCTCAAATTGTTTTGATACTTCTTCATTTTGAAAAGCTTTTCCTTTGATAATAGACCAACATTCATCCTTGGTTAAAGTACTTAAGCTATGTGGATTCATGAATGGGTTTACCGTCGATGCCACTCGTTTACTACGGGTGGTGACAAGAATAACATTTCCTTTATTGGGATTCACTCCCAAAAGAGTGTTTTTAAAATCATCCCAACCTTGTGTATTTTCGTTCCACAAATCATCAAGAACAAGCAAGTACTTTTTTCCATTCATTTTCTCTCGAAGCTTTTCTACAACGTCTTGCCTGGTGCTATGTTCCAACAAAGTTCCTGACTTTAGCATTCTTTTAAAAAGTGTCAATGTGTCGAAATTGTCAGACACGCATATCCAAATCCTTTCGTTGAAATGCTTCTCTGTGTTCTCGTGATTGAAGACTCGACGCGCTAGAGTCGTCTTGCCAAGCCCTCCCATGCCACATATCGGAATCACCGAAAGAACATCACTGGTCGGAGTGATTATCTTTTTCACAATTTCTGATATGTCATTTTCTCTTCCGATAACAATTGGGTCCACGGTTATGCTATCAGTTTCCTTCAACGAAGGCAGTGCGAGAATAGCTTGTCTGACTTCCATCTTGTAACCGTTTTTTGTGGCATAATCATCGATCTCCTTGAATTTGTCATTTATCTTCTTGATCTTATGAGCCATTTTCGACTGGAATGCCAAACGCTTACACCAAGGCAAGTGTCGTCGTGGCTGCATTTGGCTCATAATATTGCGTCGACGGTGTTCATATTTGATCTCGTCCAAGAGGTAATTAGCATCATCAGCAACGACTTCCAGCTTCTTGAGCCAGTTCTTGATGGATGGATCATTCACATCACGGCTCTCGGCATATACTAAGAATTGCTCCATCTCCTTCGCCCGATCACATAGCTCTGCATAATCCTTCTTGAAATGCCGCATGAGATGGAACTCCTCTGTGGTGATTTGAGTTAAGTTGCTCAATAACGTTTTCGTGATTTCGCCAACCATGGGATCCATTGCCATTTCTTTGCAGTTTGAGTTTGATTACAGGAGAGAGAAGGTGATTTGAGTTTTGAGTGGTTTGTGTTGTGGCGTGCTGTTGGAAGTCAATAGTCGAGATGAACACTGATCTTCTGGTTTTCAATTGTGAGCTAAATTGATTAATTAATGGTCATCAAAGTTTCAACATAGTTGCAAAATGGTAACTAAATAAAGTTAAAAAATTCAAACTTTAATAATTAAAGTTTATTTATGCTTTATTGGACATTACTCTAGCATGCAAATGGTTATCATTGTATCGTTCCTACATATATATGTTTGTTCAATTATTTTTCCCGTCTATACTTAATTTCATACTCGCGAATGTAAATCTTTAAATATATATATATATATATATATATATATATATTAGAATATAAAAAAGCGAGAATTTTATGGGTCGATTGCTATTTACTTGCTTAAATCAAGTGAGCTTGTTCTTTTCACCGTTTCACGTAATTTTGCATAATTTATATATATTTTCAGCCACACATTTTTTAATATAAAATCAATCACATATTTTACACAACATGGCATAAACTCTTCAAAAGAACAATTCCTAATTGCTTGTGGTAACCCACCTTGTCTGGAGGACTTTGGAATTATAATTGAAGCGTCCACTAATAAAACTCGTCTCTCGAGGTCAATAGTCTTCCACTAGTTAATAGATTGTCCCTTTTTTGTGGAAAAAGAGGGATGTTGATTATTGCATAAATTTTTGATTTTTTTCCTTTTTCTATTTTGCATTCTTGCATTGTTGTCCTTGTGTCACCACTTTCTTAGAAGTTTCTGAGTCTCCGTCAATGAATAAATTTATATATTATTATTAGTTTGCCTAATATTTTTAGAAGTATGTTTGGCAAAATCTATCTATATAGAAAAAGAAGGCTTTGGGCTTAACGGGTTTCCCACCTAAAATCTAGCCCAACACGCAGCTGAAAGCCAAGCCCAATCCAACATCTTCACCAACTCGCGCGGCCCATCTTCACCTTAACCCAGTTCACTTCTATCTCTTCCATATCTCCCTCCATTCCCCTGCGTATTTTCATCCCAAACCGCGGCTTCCTCCGATAACAGAATCATTGCTCCAAATCGCTCTTGATTGTCCCAAATCTCCTAATTGCGGCATTATACAATCAGATCCTCCATAACCGTTCAATCAAATTACGTAATTGATTCTTTCCAATCGTTGGTTTCTATGTATCTTACCCCTAAATTTCTTGTTTTCCGATTTCTTGCATAATTTCTTAGATAATTCCTAATTTTTTGACTAATGACCATCGTATCATTATGGAAAGCACTCCTACGTATCCGCCAATTCTTCCTACACCAACCCTTTCTCGATCCACATCTAATATATAGCCGTGTGATGCCTCCATTTTCATAGGGCGTGCTATAAAACATCAAGTGTTTTGTGAAATTGTGAATATGGTTTGTAGTATGTCAAAGCTTTAATATGTTTCGGATGTACGAAGACGCTTTTTTGTTTTTTTGAGAAATACCTCTGCTCGAAAATCCAAGTTTGAGGTATAGTTTTATTAATGGAAGGATGTAAGAAGGCACATTAATTTGTTATTTATTTATTTATTTTTTATCTGCTTGGACAATAATGCATTTATGAATATCTTTTTGTGTTGTTGGAAAACTACGGCACAGCTTTTCCCTTTTCAAGAGTTCATGAATTTCTTCTTGCAAACTATATGGTAGGTTACCTTATCGATGAGAACAATCCAGCATTGATCATGTATGGCATGGGAATAAACTAAGAGATCATGGTTACGGCTATTGTGTGTGAATCAACCAACACTGTTTGTAATTTGTTTTTATTGTATATTGTTGTTGCGTTGTAGAATACATGATTTTCTTATATTTTTTGGATTATCTTTTAAATGCAGGATGAATTTTTAAAGGTACAAAGAAAACTCTACCAAAAGTTTTATAAAAAATTTTCTCTACTTAACGCATGAGAAGTTCGATGCTATGAATACTATGCTATTAATTTTAGTTTAAATTATATTCATTTTTGCATATATCACCCCGTGCAACGCACGGGTGAAAAACAGCTAGTTTATTAGAATTGGAAGTCAGTAGTCGAGATTAACACTTATCTTCTGGTTTTAAAGTTTGAGCTACTTTGATTAATTAATGGTCACCAAAGTTTCAACATATATAAAAACTGTGGTTTTCCCTCCAAAAGACTATTTTTTATTTTTATTTTGTTAGCAATAAGATTTTACAGTTAATCAATTAAGAAAACACATGTTTATAAAAAAGGAAACACGTTTATAAAATTAAGGAAACACGCATTGCCTTAATAATCGTTTAACAAAAAGGGAATGCAAGAAGGTTTTTTATTTTTTATTTTTTAAACTTTGATTTTTATTATGTATGGCGAGCATGACTAATGAAACCACCTAATTATAGCATGTTCCGAATTTTTATAAGATCAATGGATCTAATTATGCATTTGTCAAAAAATTTTGTTAAAAAGCCACACATACAAAATGGAAGAATAAAATGTCAAAAGGATGTGTGTCTTTTCAATATTTTTTTATGGTATAATGATATGGTTGGCTTCACGTCATCAAATCATTAGAAAAGCTAGCCGAGCCTAAAATACAAGCTATTACGATTGGAATTGAAGATGATGATGAGTTAGTCGGATATCTTGGAAGAAACCCTCAAGAGAGCTCATCTCAGGACGTGAAATAAAGACATGAAGTTGACGACGGGGTCAAGCTCATTTTGGAGAATAAGCTGGAGAAATTCTGCAGAATAAATTTTACGGCCGTAACGTATTTTAATACGGTCGTAACCAACTTTCCATACGGCTGTAAAGTGGGACTTTTGGGTAGAAAATGTGCAGAGAGCAAAATACGCCCGTAGGCTGTGACGAGACGACCGTATCTGAGATTTACGGCCGTAACTTTAAATCATATGGCCGTAACTTTAGTTTTTATGACCGTAACCTAGAAATTTACGGCTGTAATTTTTGACTGACTTTAGCATTTTCTCTCTACTTTTCGAATATTTTATTATTTTATTATTATTATTTTCATCCTATGGCTTGTATATGAATGAAACAAGGCTTGTAAATACATTAGCTTGGTCATTTGAATGAGAATATAGCTTTTTGCTTTCTCTTGGGTTGTAGCCTTGCTCCCCTGCTTTTTCCTTGATCCTTGTGTGCAATTGACAGAGTTGAAGCCTTGCTCCTCCGTTGCAACTCGGTTCTAAGGAACCCCGAATTTATCAAGAGTTTGAACACCTCTTGTGGCGTTCACCCCCGTGATTTGAAAAACAGTTGAGTCGAGTAGAGGGATCCTCCTCCTCGCCGGAGAGTTTTAGGTTGTTACCGATCAATAACGGATTCAGTTTAGAGGTTTCGACCATTGTTTGGTATCATATAATATAGGGATGGACGAAATAACTGGATCCGAACCGACTAAACCGGAACTAGATCAAATAGTTGGATTTGGTTCGGTTTTCAGCAAAAAAAATTAACCGTTTCGACATAAAATTCGAGAACTGTATGGTTCGGTTTGGTTCTTGGTTCTTATGCCGGAACCGTAAAAACCAAAACCCAATTACTGTGTATCTTTCTATTTCCATCTTCCCACAAGTCCTCACACGAGTCACCTTACTCACTTTTCTTATTTTGAAATTTAATGTCTTAATCTTAGTTCTAATAAAATAACTCGCAAAATAAAACTGAAAAGTCAAAATTTCTCTAAACAATCTTCATATCATAAGTCCAAAAATCAATAGGCAAACCCAAAGTCTAAAAGTCACAAACGAAAACCTTAAACTAAGAAAATGACTGGAGTTCTTGAGCTGTGTTTTGCTAGTGCTTATTCACCGTGGATGAAGCAAATTTTAACGGCCAAGAACCACTGCGAAGAGACTGCTTCATTACTCACAAATCAAAATGACGCCAATTAGATCAAATAGTATGTGATATATACGCCCAAGCATCCCTTTCCTTTACTTTCTAGTTAACTTTCTCAAGTGGCATTACTTAGTAGTATGTGATTCATGAAAAAGCGAATTCTTTGCCTTATTAATTATTTAAATGTGTTTTAAAAAATAAAGAACTGAAACAAGAATCGAGCAAAAATCAGAATTGAACCGTAACCAAATCTGTTTGGTTCGTTTAAATGAATAGAACCGAAACTTTTGGTTTAGTTTCGGTCCTTTCAATACCCAAACCGAGGTCTGTCCACCCCTAATACAATATATGGTAAAATCTATATATGGTAACATGTATTTAGATATGTAAACATAAATAGATTTTTTTTTGTATCTATGTGACACGTGAACCCCCAATGTTGGCGAGGGACACCCAATCTTCCCACTTTTAGGTATTTTACCATACTCACAAATAGGCATTAGAGCATGATTATGGTAACCAATTCTCCTTTAGTTTAATAATAATAGATGAAAATCTCGTAGACCCTATAATGAGTGCCTAATGTGAGGTTAAAGTACACTTTTGTGCCTCTAAACGATCTACGAGATTATTTACCGTATTTTTCCTATAAAAGTTTATGCAATATGACAAAAATTCTAAAATATTTAAAAATAGAAATACAATAAAAAAAATCTAACTGTCAACTGTTTAGGCCAATTATTAATTTTTAATTTAGAACAATATGAATAAAAAAAATTAGATTATTGGTTTTATCTTTAAAAAAATCAAATTCAGCATTCATTTTTAAAATTTCATTTATAATTTCTTAATTATATTCATATTTTTAATATAGAAATAATTTTTTTTTGGAAATTGAAAAATAAATAAATTAATAAAATTTGTGAATTTTTTTGTTATTTTGATTTCATTAGATAAAAGATATATTAATTATTAAGAATATAACTTAGGAATTCATATATCACACAATTAATTACATGTCAAGTTAATTAAATCATTTTGGGTTGTACAAATATTTATTTTGAAATTCCTCCGAAACTAAAATTCTTATCATTTTTAGGCAATAAAATCCTATAGTAACCCTATAATGCATGCCTAATATGAGTTTCAAGTAAACTTTTGTGGCTCTAAACTATCAACAAGATTATTTACCATATTTTTTTTTTTTGCTAAAGTTTATGCAATATTAAAACATTTCTACAATATTTAAAAATACAAATACAAAGAAAAACCAATAATCAATATTTTTGGACTATTATTTATTTTTAATTTAGAAAATGTGAACAAACTAAAAATACCAAAAATTAAATTGGATTATTGGTTTTATCTTTAAATAAATCAAACTCACTACTCATTTTTTAAATTCCAATTATAATTTTTTATTAAATTCATATTTTTAATATAGAAATATTTTTGTTTGAAACTGAAAGCTAAATAAATTAATAAAATTCAAGAATTTTTTATTTTAATTTTATTAGATAAAAGATATATTAATTATTAAGAATATAATTTAGGAATTAATATATCACATAGTTAATTTTATGTCAAGTTAATTAAATCTTTTTGGGTTTGAAAGATCTCCAAAATAAAATTCTCAATATTTCTCCAAAAGTTTAGACAAATGGTTAATATTCTATACTTTTGAAAGGGGCAAACATCCTACATCAGATAGTTATAAGAAAAAAGTGCATCTATTATGCTACAAAGCACTAATTATTCGATATCTAGAAGTTATAGCTAATGGCTACTTGAGGAAATTGATAACCAGCTTCCGTTTAGTTTAATAATAATTTTTAGTTTATTTTTTAATTAATAATAATAAACGAAAATCTAATACTAGTCCCATAATGCACGTCTAAAGTGAGGTTAAAGTACGCTTTTATAGCTGATAGAGTGTATAAATTCACATTAATTATCATATTCCCTCATGCTTTTATTATTACAAATTGCTTAAATCCTTGATTTTAATTGTGTTTTATATTTTATGGATCAGGTGAAGGAGTCGAATCAAGTTAAAGTTAATTTTACAAGTTTTGAAGAAATAGTGAAGATCAATGGGAAAACAACTAGAAGAGTCTTGAGCTTAAAGCGTGATCGCGTCTTACCAATATGATTTTCCCATAAATGGAAGACCCTATTTAATTATTCCTACTCCTAAATGGAATATGAATCTTTTATAGGGGCCTTTAATGCAATTAGTTTTTGTTTTGTAGAAAAAATTTTAGATTTTTATTATAATTAGGAAACTAGTATTCACACTCATGCGTTGCACGGGGAGATAAAAAACTTGTTCAAAAAAACTAAATCAATTAATCAAACATTTCAACTATTGCATAGAGGAAAAGATATGAAAAAATTAAAAAGTTAAAACAAATTTAATTGGAACGATATTAAAATAATATTAAATTTTAAATTAGAAGACTGAATAAAAACATGACAGAGAAGTAAAAAAAAAATACAACTAATGTTAATTTTAAAAGCATCACTAATCACTAATATAATGCATACTGAAATGAATGACCCAAAACAATTATTACTGAACAATTGTTATAGCCCAAAAAATCCAAAGATCGAATAAAAACTGAAATCCACTAACCCTATTAGAGCATCTCCAATGCAATAATGTGCACGGTGTACATGTGGCATGAGAGAGATAGACACACAAAAATTCATACATAAATTTTCTCTTTCTTCATTTTTACAATTTTCTCTATCTTTGGTAACTTTTTCTCCACATTGTGCTTGACACTTTCTACAACTAGACATTATTCTTGACAATGTGGAGCAAAAATTACCAAAAGTGGAGAAAAATGTAGAAATCAAGAGAGAGAAATTTGATGTTTTAATTTTTATGTCTCTATCTCTCTCATGCCACGTGTGCACCGTGCACATTATTGCATTGGAGATGCTCTTATCGTATGACTCGTTAGAAAAGCTCATATCTAGATACTTCCTATAAATAACGACTTACGTTATTGCCGAACCAAATGAAGCCTAAAAACACGTCTGAAGTTCTCTTTCTAAACGATGCCTCCTAATTCAACTTTACCCTTAGAGATCTGCCTTCATCTCGTCTCCCAAACCTTTTCAACTATACTTTTCATTCATTATTATTCACCAAACCATTAAATTTCACAGACTTTTTTTTTTTTTAGAAATTAAACTTCACAAGCTTAACAATCGCAGATCTGATGCTTTAAACCATTAAATGATGAGATTTATTATTTTTCATCAGATCCGAAACTTTTTCACCTTTTTGTCAAAATATAAATGTTCATTTTACTATTAAGGAAAACAGGTAACATTTACAATGTGAATGTCATTCCGTATACTATCTACAATACAGTCTAGATTCATTGTTGTATTAATAATAATTATTCATGTGTCAAATTTATGCTTTTGGAAAAAATGTGTAAGGTGTATAATTATTTCCTTAATGCCAGCAATTAAGCAATCACTGTCATAAAATACATCCATACAATCTGCAATTTCCATAATTCAGTTATAATTTATCAATGGTTATTAAATCTTATTCTTTTTTTCAAAATAGGCATTTCCATAAATGAGAGATAATTTATAAATGGTATTAAAATCAAACTTATTTTTTGTGTTTTGTTAATAGCTTTTTCGAGCGCCAGTGTGGAAAAATGCCTACCTGGCACTATTAGTATTAGAGTATTTCGTTAAATTAAGTCCAAATTAAGATAAGAATTGTATAGTTTGTTCTCAAAATTGGTCTTTTTCTTAATAAACATATCCATTAATTTAAGAATTAACCAATTTATGTTATGTAGTGATCTCATAATCAATCGTGTGCTTAGCTAAAGTTTGATAATTCTCATTTAACTATGGCAAAAATTAATAATACAATTATTTTTATAGTACATAAAATTATTCTTCATTTAATGTTTATATATTTTTCTAAAAGCATTAACGTTTATATCCATAATAGTAAAGTAAATACTTTTAAAAAAATTAGGTTTATAACTTGTTTCCAAAATTAGATTTTTTTTAATTTTTAATTAAATACATGTAATGTTGGCACTATAAACATGGCACTTTAATCTTTATTAATAGTATGATAATATAACAATTTAAAATATAAGGATAAATATTAATAAATTACTCTTTATTAAAAAATAAATAAATTATTCAGTGCAAATTTAATTATAATTTTGACACTCACTATTTGATTTAAGAATAGTCCACTATTTGAATAATCCAATGCACATTACAAATCAAAACTGTTTAAAACTATAATATTTTTTTAACTCGGTGAAAATAAATAAATAAAATACTTATTATTTAATATTTTTAATTAGAAATTTGAAAAATGAAATTACATTTAAAGTTTTTCCAAAACTAAGTTTTTCTTATTAAATTTTATTTATAACATTTAATGATAAATTTATGTTCCAATAAAAAATAATTATATTTAAAGAATTTTTCCGATTTAAAACTACCAATTAATGTTAGTTTATTTTCAAAAATAGAATTTTCTATTATTTTAACTACAAACTGTTTTTCATGCTTTTCTAAAAATATTAATGAGTGCTACATTGGCACTGCTGCGAATGTGACACATCTCTTTTATAATAGACAAAGATATTTAAAATCTTTCCAAAATAAATTTTTTCTCATTAAATATTTGCTTTAAATATTGGTTTATTATTGATTATATTTTTAATTACTATTAATTAATATTAGATTATTTTCAAAGCTAATTTTATAATTTTTTTAAAAATATTTAATGTGTGCCACATTGGCATCTTTCCTAGCATGACACTCCAATGTTTTAATATAAAGAAATATTAATAAATTACTATTTATTTAAAAACTGACAAATTATTAAATATAAATCTAGTTATAATTTTAACTACTCACAAATTTGATTTTAAAAAATAAAAAAAATACCCACTATTTTTAATAGTCCAATTCACGTAACCAAACAAAACCATCAAAACCGATAATTTTAACATGATAAAAAGAAATAAAAAATATTTATTATTTAATTTTTTGAATTAGAACTTTAAAAAATAAAATTGTATTTAAAGTCTTTCCAAGACTAATTTTTCCTCATTAAATGATTGCTTTAAATATTGGC
This sequence comes from Jasminum sambac, assembly GCA_018223645.1. Classification (NCBI taxonomy): domain Eukaryota; kingdom Viridiplantae; phylum Streptophyta; class Magnoliopsida; order Lamiales; family Oleaceae; genus Jasminum; species Jasminum sambac. The sequence goes on along the minus strand of CP073648.1, from coordinate 20,989,252 downwards.
TTATTTTTTATTATTACTAATTAATATTGGATTATTTCCAAAACTAATTTTTTAATTTTTTTAAAATAGTTAATGTGTGCCACATTGGCATCTTTTTTTAACATAAAGATTAGAATCCTTCCTTTTATTTTCTCTATTATTTTATTCCCTAAATTAATTAGAATTGGATCTGGCCCAAGACACAAGAAAAGACACATTATTTTCTTGGCCAGAAATATACAGGATGAGTTTTGATCCCCCCTATGTGGGGAGGCTTCCCACATCATGTGTCTCCCCGTAATTGGAGGGAGGCCTCAAATTAGGGTCCTACTTGAGGCCCCCCTCCAATTAGAGGGGACACGTGGCTTGGGGAACCTCCCCACATAGGGGAGAAATCAAAATTGTATACAGGATTCATTAACTTTTTCTCTACACTATGATTTTCTTCATCTTCCATGGACTTCTAAGCTTCTTTTCCTATTAAAGGATAATTGAAGATTGATTTAACATATTATGAGATCTAATTCATTCTTTTTAGTTCTTGTATAATTCTCTATTTATATATTTTCTGCGAATGTTTTGGTATTACTGTTTCGATTAGTTATACAAAGTGCACGTTGTGTGATTGTCAAAACAATATATCGCTAATTCAGATCCTAAATTCGTAATTGTTTAGGTATTCTACTAATTGTGGCAAACAACATAATTGATTATGCCAGAGTTTTCAATTTATGGTTGTGAGAATATATAATCTAGCTTAAACAAATCACCGTGTGAATTTATTTGGTAGAATTGACGTCTTGAGAAATTAATGCTATTGATAAATTAAATCCTACGGTCATACCTAGGGTTGTTTATTGATTAGGAAAATAATCAACGGTTGTACCTTGGTTATCGAATCAGTAAGGAAAGATAGGTTGTTAGGTCGTACCAACAACCATAACCAACTTAGAGAAAGCGTAGAAGAATTCATCTTTGCATCAATGATTAATTCTGTGAATCAATTCTGAGATTATTCCTTGGGCTGAATATTTGTGTTATTCGATTACTCCTAATTTTACTTTCTTTGCCATTATTTTAATTTTAATTATTTTAATCTCAATATTCAAACCCATTTTTATTTTATTTAGTTTTATTTTAAAAGAATAAATCTTACCAATCCCTATGGATACAACCTTGCTCACTGCTACTACAAATTATATTTTAGAGCAAATATTTTATTATTTGTTGAATTTGACACCCACCAATGGCTCTAAGCATTGATCTTATTTTTCCTACAAAAACTTATATAATATGAAAAGACTTCTAGGATATTAAAAATAAAAATACAATAAAAAACCAACTATCAATTTTTTAGAACAAATATTAATTTTTAATCTAAGACAATATGAATAAAACAAAAAAAATCAAACTATTGGTTTTTAAGAAATCACATTTAGTGGGTATTAAATCAATTTTTTTTTAATTGAATTGGATGAATATAAGAAAGTCATTTTAGTGGGTATAAGTGAAATATATTTTGGGTAAGTTAAGTGGGTCATAATTAGTGTTTGTGTAAGAAATGTGTGTTTGACCCATTTAATTGAATTCGGTGATGTATTTTATTACGTATGGGGATGAAAAATGGTTTATGTATAAAGCTAGATGTCAAAAATTTGTTAGTGAATTATTGGTGTATATATTTTTATGCCATATTTTTTAAATATTGTTTTTAAGTTTTTTCATTAAATAAAAGCTTTTATTTTTTTCTTTTAAAAGGTTTTTAATTCTTAACAAACAAAAAATTTATATTTGCTTCTTTATTTTAAAAAGTGGGTGGAAAAAGTGATGCTTGATTAACAGATTAAGAATAAAAACACTCACAAGCAATGACGATCAACAAGAGTTATGGGCAATCACTTTCTAATGTTGGCATTTATTTGGCGCCCATATTCAGTTATGGACAATTATATATTGCTATCTCTAGAATTACGAACAGTAGCTGGTTTAAGGTTTTTATTTGTGACAAGGATGGTCAACCGAAAACTCAACAATGAATTTGATGTTGAAAGAAGTGTTTCAAAATTGCCAAAATCATCCAATAAACCATGATCACCTATTCAAATGCACTTCCATCTAATGCATGTTATATTATAAATGTTTTATTTCGATTGTAACACAATATTGTTCAACTATATTTTTATATCTAATGTGAGACGCATTTTAAATATTTTACATTAATTATCCAACAATATATCTTTATCTTTATCATTACAAGTATATTTGTATCTATTGCATTTTACTTAAAAAAAATTTCTTTTTATGTCTATAGAATGTGTTCTTTAGAGTGTTTTCATCTCTTGCAATGCATGGATTGAATACTTGTAGTTACAAAATGGTAACTAAAGTTAAAAAAAACTCAAACCTTAATAATTAAAGTTTATTTATTCTTTTTTTTATATAACCGCGGATATCGTGGGTCCCACCCCTAGGGGTGGGCATTGATCCGATCGGATCGATTTTGACCCTAAACTGAAATCGACCTGATTTTGGTCGGTTTGAAAAAATTCAAATCGAACTGAACCGATGGTTCGGTTGGACCGAAATCGAACCGAATCGAACCGACTGATTCAAGGCGGAAACCAAAACTGCAAACCGAACCAGTTTGGGTCCAAACCGACCTGAGGTGGGTCGGTTTGGGCGGTTCAGGGGGTTTGGCGGTTTACATGCCCACCCCTACCGAGGCCCGCTAATTCCACAAGTTTATTTATTCTTTATTGGAGGTTACTCTATTAGTCAAACAGTTATTGTTGTATACATTATTATTGTATACATTAATTTCATACTCGCAAATGTCAAAAAAAAAAAAAGGGAGGAAAGAAGAAAAGAAGAGACATAGTATTAGAATATACAAAAGCTAGAATTTTATGGGTCCATTGTTATCCCCCTGCTTAAATCAAGTGAGCAGTGAGCTGGCTTGGGAGATTATTGCCGGATTCTAATCACCTCTCCACGTGGGGAGGTACTCACGTCACTTGGTGCCCTCCTAAGAACACCGAGTTATCAAAAAAAATTTTTTAATATATATTTTTTGATATTTATATTAAGTTAGATAAATAATATATACTAGTAATTATCATCTGATTGTGAGGAAATCGGATAGATTCCCATAAAATTTTTTCTCTTACTACAAATAATTTAAATCACCCATAATGAATAAGAGAACATGACCGGATTATTGCGTGTGGTCGCCCACCTTGTCCAGAAGACTTTCGAATTGCATAGTCAAGTGGGTGGTCATTATTTGTAGTTGGAAAATAATTGAAGCAAGAATAGCGTAGCAATACTCTGTCCACTAAGGAAACTCGTTTCTCGAAGTCAAAAGCCTTCCGCCAATTAAAAGATTGTCCCTTTTTTTTGGAAAAAGAGAGATGTTGATTATTGCATGCCAATGACCAATCTCTTTAATTGATGCCAAAAATCCGCGTTGATTTTTTTTTTTCCTTTTTCTATTTTATATTCTTAATTTCTTTGCATTGTTGTCCCTTGTGTCACCACTTTCTTAGAAGTTAGAATGAGTTTTCGTCGATGAAGAAGTTTATTTATTATTACTAGCTGTTTCACCCGTACGTTGGATGGAAAACAAAATTTTCAACCAATAACGGTATTGATAGATGCTAATAATATTAACATAAAATCTAAAAAAAATAATTAAAATAAAGAATGAGTTACAACAATAAACTTAAATAATTTAACTCGAAATGATTCTATATAAATTTCGAAAGAATTTCCTCTATATTTTGTACTAATTCATCCTGCAAATATGCAAGGAACAACTTATGAAAATCCACGCAACTTAATTTACTGTTCTCCATAGAATAGCAACTTAATCGGCATTTATACCCGCACCTGGCATGGGATAATAATTTGTGGCAGTGCTCGTGATAATATATTATATTTTGCTCATTGCAAGATTAATTTATTAATATAAACCCAACATAAAATAACATTAAATCTTATAGCCATTAAAATAACTATACTAAAATAACTCTACTAACATTCCTGAACATTAGTAGAGCTCGCTATTTTTTCTTTAAAATTATTTTACATTTTATTATATGCAATTATAAATTTTGGGAGATATTAATTATACATTAGTATGATGTACGTTACAAACAATTAATATGTAAATAATGATTTTTAAGTTTTAATTATGAAATATAATCAGTATAGAGATATATTGTAAAAATAACAATGTAGTGAATACGGTCCGACATACCCTAACACCCCGTTTCTGCCATGCCGGGAAACACTTATCCTCATTCCGACCCATCCTCATTTACTCTAGCCCGAGTGAGGATGATATAAGAATTACAAACTTCCATTCCCCGTCCCCACTCTGCTAGAAACTTCTCATTCCCGTCCACGCCCCATCGTGATGGTTTATCGAAGACTTTTATTTCGACATTTTATTTCTTTAGTAAATACCTTCTAAATCTATTAAACATGTATATTAACATATTAGGTCTAAACTCACTAATTTACCATATTCGGCATATTAAATATTGATTGATTTGATATAACATTTAAATTAATTTGGATAAGACAAATAAATTGAAATATATATGATTGATACTTAAAATATATAATCTAATTGATGATATTAAAAATTAAATAAAATTTCAATTGGCAAAATTCGTTATAAAATAAATAATTTAAAGTAGGTAGGATTCTTAATATTTATTTAGGAGATAGAAACTTAGATACATATTTAACTTAGTCGAAAGTTTGTTAAAATATTTTAATTGAGTAATATAATTCCAATAATTGATTAAGTTGATAACCAATTATTTAGTAAGAACTCTTAGACTTATTTCCTAACGAAAGCCACAGATTGAACCAAAGAATTATTAGATAATTATTGGTTCAAGTAGTGTCAAAATTAAAAATCAATACTATTTGAAGACCAATTTTTGGAGCTTGTTACTTAAAAAAAAAAAGAGCATATCCATTGAAACACCCGTAATTATACGAAAAGAAATATTAATATTTTGCCACCGATTGTAACTAGAAAGAAATATCATAGAAAACATAAAAACATATGAAAATAAAAGGAAAAGCATGTTTTGAAAAAAGTATGACACTGAAAAAGTAAATAAATTTAATTAGGAACTAATGATCAGTGACTTAATTTTTATTTTAAAATATGTAAAATGATAAATTAATTTCGTAAGCACAATTTTCTTCCCCGTAGCAATCTAATTAATTTTAATTATTTTTCATTTTGTGAAATAATTATTTTTCCCCTTTTAGTAATTTAATTAATTTTGATTAATTTTCGTCTAATAAAACTATCTCAATTTTCGTCCAATGAAAATATATCCAATTAAATCTAAGAAACACAATTAATTATAATATAATTAATTCTAACTAATTCTTGTTTTTAGCTAATTATTTATAAAAATAATTTATTATTTCAAAATAATTTGTTTTTTAACTGCGATTTTAAGAATTGTAAGAATCTAATTTTAAAGATATTTTATAATTAAAAAGATATCTTGCATGTCAAAAGATATCTTTTATTTTTTAGGAAAAATTTAGTCAATCATGGAAATCTAATTAATTTTAATTATTATTTATTTTTTAATTAATGCTATTTTTCTATTTTAGCAATACAATTAATTTTTTTTAATTTTCGTCCAAAGAAACCATGTCAATTTTCACCCGTTGAAACCAAATCCAATTAAATCGTAACAGTATTATTAATTTTAATTAATTGTAATAGAATTAGTTTTAATTAATTTTTGTTTTTACCTAATGATTTATGAAAAGAATTAATTATTTTTGAAATAATCATTTTAATATCTATACTTTTAAGAATTGTATAAATCTAATTTTGAAGAAATCTTATAATTTAAAAATTATGTTATAATTTAAAAGATATTTTTTCATTTTTAGGGAAAACCAGCAGCAATTTAATGATTTTTAAAAAAATTAATTGTATTTTTCATTTTAAAAAATTAATTATATATTTCCAAAATAATTTTCTTCATGCCATAATTTTAAGAATTATATGAATCTAATTTACAAAATATGTTTTAGTTGAAAAGATATCATAAAATTTAAAAGATATCGATATAAATTCAATTAATTAAAAAATCAGTTAATGTTATAATTGAATGATTAATTAAAAAAAATTGATGTTGCACGCTTTTTTTATTTTTATGTAAAAATTAAATGAATTGCAATTTTTTATCCCACCAAAATTGAATCTTTGCGAAATCTATAATTTTAATTAATTTTCATTTATTAGATATTTATTATTCTTAAAAATAATAAATTCTTGCTAAAATTAATTTAATGGTCCAAGCTAAGTTTTAAATTTTCATATTACACATTTATTTTAGTTTTTATGTAAAAATTTAATGAACTTTAATTTTTCATCGCACAAACATTAAATCTTACAGAAATTTGTAATTTTAATTAATCTTTGTTCCTTAGCTAATTATTTATAAAAATGATTGATTTTTTATCAAATTAATTATTGGGTCCAATCTAATTTTTAAATTTCTAGTACAAATTAGGGATCGTAGTTCGTGGATTTTGTGTTAAACTCGGGCCACCTACCAATACGTTTCTTGTTATTTTTATGTAAAACTTTAATGAATCATAACTGTGTATTGCAAAAAAAAAGAATCTTAACGGGATTGTTAATTTAAATTAATTTTTGTTTCTTCGCAAGTTATTTATAAATTAATTAATTATTTCTAAAATCACGTAACGTGTTTGATCTTTTTTTTTTTTAATTTCGATGTTAGACATTGATTTGAATTTTTGTTTAAAAATTTAATCATTGGTAATTTTGTATGGCATAAAAATTAAATCTTAGTGAAAATTTTTAATTTTAAATAATTTTATTTTTTTAATACGAAAATTATGAAAAATGATTAGTCAAAAATTCATTCTAATTCGTAAAATACTCTTAAATTATTCAACATATAAAACCTATAAATTGAAGATTTGAAAGGAAAAAAAATTTGGAATTGACTGATTCAAAATAAAATTGAAATTTATCACAAGTAAATAACATTTGTCTAGGTTAACAAAATTACAATTGATAATAACAAAAGCTACTTAGGTAAAAAATTAAATTTATAATTTGTTACTGATGTTATTGATGTTTGTGTGTAAAAGTATAAATATAATGAGATTTATTTTGTCTATAAGTTGTTTTAGCTTTATTAGTTTTATTCCATGTTTGATTTACCTTAAGAATAAATGAAATGAAAATTTTCGCTTTAAAAATTGCTTTTATATTAATTGAGCCTATTTTTTGTAATTACATGCGAGTTTTGATTTAAGTACCGTATTAATGTATCTCGTCTTCATTTTTATTTTTATATGATTCGTATAAATTTTAAAATAATTTGAGTCCATTTTGTGTAATTACACAAAAATTTGTACGTAAGTACCATATCAATATATAAATTATTATTTTTGTAAATTCAGTATTTATTAGGAAAAAATTATTTAATTTTAAACATAAAATAAAGTTAGCTTTACCATATATTTGAGAGACAAACAAATTGAAGTATTATTTTTCATTTAATTTATTCTCAAGGTAAGTCAAATATGGAGTAGAATTAAAAGCTAAAACAATTTATATATCTCATTATATTTGAATTCTATGCACAAACATCAATTAAATGTCGTAACAATTTATCAAATTTTTTTTAATCTCATTACATCAGTAGTCATTAATCTATATTAATATCAATTTATATTTAAGTTGGACACTAATTTATATATTTGTGGTAAATTTTAAGTTTTTAAAAAATAAAAATTTATATATTTATAGTATACTTGTTGTAAAGCTCTCATCAAATCGAGTAAAATAGAATCACAAATTTTTTTACATGTAGAAAATGAAAAAAAAATAGAGAGAAAATGATAGAGAGAGTATGTAGATATTATGAGATTGGGTAAAGTAGGGTAGAAATAATTAAATAAAATATGTATACATTAATATTAATATATTAGGGAAGAAAAAAACAAAGAGAGTTGGATATAGATTAGGAAAGAAAAAATAAAAAATAAAAAGAGAGTTTACTTTAAATGGGAAGATGGATTTAAGATAATAAGTAAAAAAAATATAATAAGAAAAAAAATCATTTTCTATATGTATAAATTATTCTATATATAGATAGAAGATTATATTAAGAAAATTTAATAGGCGGGAAAAATTGAAGATGTGCTTAGGTGGGAAAAAAGCCTCATTTTATATATATATAGATAGATTAGTTTGCCTAATATTTTAAGGAGTATATTTGGCATAGATTATTAAAAAAAATAAATTTTAGACATATATAATTGAAAAGTAAAGAAATTGTATAAAAATTATGGTGGAAAAAATGATTTTTTTTTTTAACCAAACAAACCCTAGACCTCGAAACAACTCCTATGGTTTGCCCCAAATTTGGGGGTAAACTAAATTATGTTCTTTTTCTTATTATTTGTAATGTTAAAAATTGTTCAACTAATTAAATCTGGTTGCAATTAAAAACGATTTTCAATTGTATAGTAAAATGCATAATAGTGGCTTTTTTTTTCCTGTGAATATAATATAGTAGCTTTTAGATATTTTAAAAAGTTCCAGTAGTTATGAATATACTCGTAAATATCCCAAGCCCTCATCCCTGTTCCTACTGAGGGTAAAATAGGGATATGGGGGAAAAGTTGGTGTGTTTTGAAAAAACGGGGGTACATTTAGTCCCACCCTTAAAATTTTCAATTTTACTGTATCTATGTATTATTTACCATATTATCGATCTTCTAGAAAGCGTTAAAATGTGCATAAAATGGATTACGGTTCAAAGTGCAGATGAAAGTTTTGAACAAAAGCATGCAAATGTGTAAAGAAATGCAATTAAGTGCAAAAAAGTGCAAAGCTTCGGGGATGCCTTTTCACATTCTACATTTTCTAGAGCCTTGCATACTATTATTGATTCTGTGTAGTAACAGCCAAGGTTAAATGGTGGTTAAGAAGAAGTTTGTATAACAAAGATGAAACAAAAATCAACATTCTGATAAAGAGTAGTTGTCCCATTTGAGTTATTATCCTGGTCTAAATAACAATTTGTTTCAATATTTAATTTTTAAAAAAATATAAAATAAGAATTTGTAATACGAAAATAAGACTAAGATATATTACATAAAATGAAAGAATAACAACTTACGTCATCCAGGGGGCTTGTCCTAACGGTAAACATATTCTCTTACCGATTGAACTAATTTAAATGGATAAATTGGCGAGTGTTATTATAGTCAATGGCATAGCAACATGGGGGCCTGTGAGGTCCAAGGACCCCACTGCCCCTTCTTCTTCTTTTTTTTTTTTTCTTTTTCCCTTTTTTTTTTTTTTTTTGCCTTTTCTTTCTTTCATGTAATTGGGTGATTGTGTGTGAACAATTTGTGAATAATTACTCGGATCTCATCAATACTAATCCAATGGTGTTCACAGACAAATGTTTGTCCAATTAATCTTTATAAAAAATACTTTTAGTTATTTTAGTTTGTTAGACATACTTAATTTAAAAATATTTTTATATTTACGTTAACGGTTAAGGTAATTGATTCGAAATTATGAAAATATTCATTATATATAGTTTATTTTTTTCTCTTCGTTAGACACTTATTAAATTTGCTTAATTTAAATGGACATATTTGAAATTTGTAATCCCATTAAAATTAAACTAGCGTAAACTTTTTTGTTTCAATGATATTAGATAAAGAATTCCCCCGAATCCCTCTCAATCCCCCTTCCTACATTCACACTACAATTCTTTGGCCCTCAGTCTAATTAATTCCTGGCTCCGCCATTGATTATAGTGATTGCCAATGCTGTCTTAAAATTGATTTGATCCAATTAGCGTACGTTTATGTCTACCTACAAGATTAATCAAATACTATTTACAGTGTTGATAAAAGAAGTGGTGTTATCAGATTGGCTGAGGAGTCGTTTCTCGATTTCACCAACCTTGCAAACGCAAACTCCTCGTAGAATAGCTCTTAACACAAACAAAAGAACTCTATTGCAACCACTATACACGTATGCTTCCTCTTTCTAGTTTCAAGTTTTTCAATACAGCTCATTGTTCCGATTTCTATGGATATACAATGAGGCATGAGCCAACAGACAAAAGGAGAACAACACAAAACTATTGAGACGTGCATGTGTTGTAACATGTACTACACATGTTGCAACCCAGAAACCTATATGACAATATTAAGATGTATTTATGTATAGAAATAGAAGAGACGTACATCATCAGTTGCCTTGCAAGCAACATGATTTCAAGATATCTTCAATGTTTGGATCGTCCCCTGCTTCTTTGTCCTAGCTACATACATCAAACAAATTAACCAAGGGTTAGTGTAATTTAGTTAAAAGCATTAAGACGTGTTTTAGGGTAGTGAAAACTAATCTTTTACGTGTGTAGTACTGGAAACTATGAAATATGTGCATAATAATGAGATATATATATATATATATATATATATAGTTTATATTGATGTTTGGTTTTAAATGAAATAGAAATCAGTTTTTTTGTTGGGTGTTGTTTCACCTTTAATAATTGCTTAAGGTCTTGATTTAGCTTGCCAAATATGGCATTAGAGTTGAAGAATCAAATTTTGAAGCAAATAGTAGGTGGTGGCTCCGTGGCTACAATCTTGTTTTACTGAGAGAAAATGAGATAAGGTTTTTGGGGAGCCAAATTGTTCTCACATTCATTCCACCAAAAAAGTCTTACATATAAAGCTCTAAATACAAGTAAAATTACTAATGGACTTGGACTAACTAGAGGCTCATTACATAAAAGTCCAAACATAAAATCAAGGAAAATACATTAATTAACATTTTTATGTAGAACATAGGCTAAGAGTCTCCTTGCTTTGTTTTCTCAAGTACACAACATTATCGTGTTACTCTTGTTAGTGTATAAAATTCGAGCAGTTAAAGCAATTAGCAAGCTAACGTCAAGGGAGAATAGAGACTAACCTTGTGGATATATGAGATATTATTTTTACCGGGCCTTGCAACAATGACTCCACCTTGTTGCCTGAGAACATAAACAACCAAAGTAGCCCAAATTTACATAAAAATTAAAGAAAATATTATTATAGAACGGGTTCATTCGGTAATAATAGTACGAGGTGGACAGTTCACACTACGAATGTTTTGAAAGAAACGTTAACCTTATCCGTACATCTTCAGAGAAAAAAAAAAAAAAAAAAAAGAGAAATCCGAAACACATCCAAAACATATCACCGACATCAACATGACACCAAGCCTAGGAAAGTAAGTCACCAGCCATCCCCGAAAAAAAAGAGAAATCCAAAACACATCCAAAACATATCACCGACATGACACCAAGCCTAGGAAAGTAAGTCACCAGCCATCCCTTGTTCTGGTGTCCTTTTCAAAATTGCTCTTTTATAACTTTCAAATTTGGGGGAAAAAAAAATACAACATTTAAAGACATACAAAAAGCTTTCAACAAACTAATGCTTTAACTTGTTGATACGCAGCATATATCTACTGTAGGATAAGGAAGTATTTAATCTTGACCGATTAAATAGTGAAACGTGCATAAATTACTAGGAAAATTTGAAATTTATAGAAAAAATTAAGTAATCGTACACGTGCCAGCATTTAGTTGTTACAACAAAACAATAAATAATTTCTTGTTCAAATAGCTATTTTCAATTAATAATTTCCAAATCACTTCAACTTTATATAATATATAGATAGAGATTGTATAAAATAGAGAGCTTGTACCATCCATTAAAAGATAATATAATATATATATATATATATAAAACTGAGTGTACATATTTACGTGTATGAATATATACATGTAAAAGTTGGCTATGTTCATTGAATAACAGAAGATGCATATGATATTTTTTGGACATTACTTATTGAACTTTGAATTTCTTGTCGTGGAATAATTTTCTGTTAATTCTTAATGTTGTAATGTCAAAAATAGAAAAATGTGTTAATTAAGGGATGCATAAATTAATTTAAGATTTATGATTATATTTAAATAGTCTATTATTAAATTAGAGAAGAAAACTGCACCAAGAAGTTAACAATCCAGCCTGGTAGTTGAAAAAATTACACTTGTCCTAATATAATTGATGCAGCAGTTGCTTAACTAATTATTTGTCCAATAACTATTTTTAAATTGATAACTTCCAATCACATCTTTTTTTATAATATATATAGATATACATCTACACATTTATAATTTTATGGATCATTTTAAATAGCTAATTTATCATCTAAAGATAAAAAAGAAACTAAAAAGGGAAAATATTTTGTTTGATGTCTATGCCAATAGACTGAATAAAAGCAATACAAGAGAGCTATCCACGATTGGATTTCAACAAATAAAAATTCCAATAATAATATAATAAGAGAATGACATTAGTAATTTACGAAATTCAAATATAATCAATCAGGTAATATCTTTATCTACAAACACATGAAATTCGCCATATCCAGTATAAACGAAAAGGTTTCTAAATGAGTGAATCTTCCATCAAATGTACAAAATAGGGGGAAAAATACTAACGGGCCAATGGATATAACCTTTCAAAGAACTTTAATTAAGATTAAAAATTTATCATTCAAAATAAAAAAGTTTAAAAAACTTAATGATGTAGAAAAGTTTTCATTTAAGACAATTGATACATAAAGTTTAGCTATATTCATTTACAACATCCCTCACTTAGAGTCTACCTAAACTTTATAAATACTTAAGGTGAATAACAAATTGTAAAGTAATGGGTTAATCCTCATTTCAACCATATAAGCACTTATTTTTGTTGATAATTATGGCACTATAAGAAAAATGCATTTTGATAGATTAACTATCATCTACAAATGAAATATTTCATTTCATTTTGGTAAAGAAATTCAATTAAATAAATTAATTCAACTTTAAAAAATTTATGTTTCTAAAGTTAGCAATAAAATGGTAGTAATATTTACGTACATAATTCTTAGAAAAATGCACATTGATTTAAAAGTTGTTTTCAAAACCAATAAAATGGATTGAGGTTGACGCACCAACGTTAAAGTGACCTTGAAAATTTATTTTTTAGCACCATCATTTGCATATATATGTTTCATTCTCTTTAAAGAATTATAAGTTATGATTTGCAATAAATAGTACTAAGAGATAATAAAATTTAATTAAGATCAAGATTCAAGGTACAAAAGAATAAGAAAAACAATAAAATGGTCTTATTAATCACATCTCAAATAAGCAATATCATTGTGAAAGTCCAAACAATTAGAAGAAACCCAATATGAAGCTAAAAATTAAAACCCGATGAAAATATAAATGATCCACCTTAAACTAAATTCCTTCATAAACACCACTTAAATTTTTTTAGGTGGGAGAGAGAGAGAGAGAGAACGCAATAGCTATAATAGGAATAATAAAATTAGCTCCCTAAATTATTGGAATGTTAATATGATAACTTCCCACTACAGATTGACTTATATTATTATATTTGAATATGATAACTTCTGACTACACGTAGTGGCTAATGTAACAAATTTTTTATTTTATATCAAAAAGAAAAATGTAAAAAGACAACATGACACACGATCATTTTTAACTAGTACAACGAATCAACAACCAAAAATGTGTTCAAATAACTATTTTTCAATTACTAACTTCCAATCACTTCTTCTTTATATAATATATAGATATTGTATCAATTCAACATCTACACACATACCCGTAATTAGAGCAAATCATTCGTACATTTTAACGTTCTGAAAAATTTTTTCAATATGCAAAGATAACATAACCTAAGATTTTTAAAAATGTAAAATTATATAAAAATAAAATTTTTAAAATGAAAAAATACACAAGGTGTTTGAAAATGCACAATCTATATATTAATAAAATGAGGTCAGTTTCCCACCAATTTCACCAATTTTGTAAATATAAAAATTATTATTTTAATCTTGAATCATTTTTAGTATCTTCAGTGCAATCCATAATTCACACGCCTCTAATTTTATCCTATTTTCCGCCCTTTCCAATCTAATAAGGAAACGTAGTATTTGCCTAAATCTCCAATTCTTCAAAATTCCCCAATTACTGTGATTATCACATCTCTAATTAATTTATTGTCATCATCTACTTCTTCAATTCGATAAACACAAATTCCATCATCACGTCTTCCAGCGCAACGCACAGGCGAAAACACTAGTTATATTTAAAAATTGTGTAAAATGATCAACTCTTTTAAAGTACACAATTAATAAAAAGAAAATTGTTTAAAATAAGTCAAGACCCATGTGGTCTGATGGCATCCGAGTTTGACTCCCATCCCCTAGGCCTAGGGTTCGATTCCCCTTTTCTACACTCCCTTTGACCTTGTAATTTTTTTAAAAAAAATTAAAATGAAAATAAAAAACGAAAATAAAAATATTTTAAAATGCACAATTATTGAAATTAAAATTGGTACATTATTAAAATTAAAATTGTTTAAAATGAAAAATACCAAAAAATTATAGCAAGTGAGGACAACATGGCTCTAAGCAATGACTTCGTTGTAATTGTAAATTGCGTTCCTTACCAACAACACACTCAAACTTTCTCATAAATATTTTGAAATGATTATGTGCTAATAAAAATTAAACATTGGGAGTTCTGTTCAAAAAATAAAAAAAAATTATTCAAAAAAATTTAAATATATAAACCGAAAAATAGCAAAAAAAAAAAAAAGGGTGGTAAGTGAGAATGACATGACTCGACCATAAGACCTTGTGGTAAAAGGTCCACACTCTTAACCAACCGAGCATTCTTCACATTAGTTTGGGGCGATACGTTTCATGAACCTAACTACAACACAGTCCAATTGATTATTGGATTCGTCCTTGAATACATGTCTTTGTGTAATCGACTTTAGTCGAAAACAACTTCCCACAGTGCTACCTATTGGAACTTCTCGAGAATCAAAAAATACAATATCATAAATCAAGTGGATCAGAAGTTGACATAGAACTTGCTGGACATGGGAATCTTGTTTAAGTACTAATAGAACTACCATAACAAGTTATTAACATGAAGAAAAGAGGAAAAATAAAGGGCTGAAGCCACTGTGTTTAGACTGTTTGGAGATGAATGTTAAAAATGCAAGTGGCCTAAATTGAAAGGTTGAGAAACTTGATCAAAGCAAGCTAGGTGTCCTCAATTCGCCCCGGAGAAATGTAATAATTAAAGACCACCGCCATGTCTACCGATCGAACCAATCATTTTCCTCATAACCAAGTCCTACAAGACAAAGAAAGTTGAAAAACAATTACAACAATATATGTAGAGAGGTGGCATCATTACAATTTTAATTGACCTGTGTTTATTACAAATAAATTTGACCAGATTAAGACATCTTATTCATAATTTTGTAAAACATGGATTCAATTTTGAATTTGGGATTAAAATGTAACTTTTGGAAACTTTAAAACAAATTTAATAACAAAACTCTTTTTGATACCCATTCACTTTGTGTTTTCATCATTTGCCAAAAGCATCACCATCGTAGCATTAAGCATTTTGAAACTTAGTTGTCACCTTATGGTGTGCTCGTGTATATTTATTTTCACCTAAAAGCTAATTTTTTAGATGAATAGTAGTGGGAATTACAAGATATATCGATAATAATGAATGGTGATTTAAAATGTATGGCTAATACTAATGTTTGACTCTGACTTTTAACAGTAGATGATTTTAAGGTGGAAATAAGTTAACGCGAACACATCTCGAAGGCAAAACTTTTGAAATTGAGGTTACAAAAATAAGTTTTCAAAAAATGTTAATACCGAAACTCTTTTCTATGTTGTTGTCTTATTTGATGTCTTAATTTGAAACAAATTGTCAGTACCTTCGACTATATCTCGAGCATGGCTGTGACTTACTCATAATTGATGTATCAACCATCAACCAAAGAGATTCATACATCCCCCTTTTTTAGCTGCTGCAATTAATATGATCACAAGTATATTACCAACAATATTAAATAATTAACAATTTATTTTTCTATTTTGATGCAATGGTCATGTAAGAAAGTTAGCATGTGATTATGACATGAATAACACAAAAAGTATTCAGAAACATATATATTGCTAAGTTTAATTAAGAATATATCTGGATAACGCCGCTGATCACCTGCCCACGCTGTGAGCAAGTGATCCATGCCCACGCGAGACGTGGCACGCTCACAGGGCACCATGTCTAGCCAACAAATTTTTTTTATTTTTTATTTTTAGTATCTACGTTAAGTGAGATGAATACTACATAACTGTCCCCTGATGGTATGGGGCCTCATGCAAGACCCACGATTTTGTCCCCCAAATTTTGGGGGTGTGGGCAGGAGATCTTCACTGATCATGATAAAGTGTATTGGGGAAATTAATCATCAATTTTTAAAAATGCATGTTATAGTTCAGCAACCTAAAATAAAAGGACAATTTCCTTACGAGCATTTGTGTGGGCACTAGGCAGGAACAGGTTCATGGAAGGGTTTAGGGAATGTGATTTTTTTTAATCAAATTGTCCTTAAATAAAATTTTAAAATCTAGCATTTAAGGACATTTTGGAACAAATATCCTCATCCCCTCACTCATTTCCTAACCCAATCCCTGCACATATCATTTTTTTATTACTAGCTTGATAAGTTTCACTTTAGCTGGTCATGTTTGGAATGACGCCCAGCTTAATTATATAATAATCCATATTAATTAATGGGTGATTTGCATGAATGGCCAAAAAATGTCTTGTCAAGTCAAATGGGGCTAATTTAAAAAATTAATGCAAGAGTGGCCAAATTTAATAACAAAATGTCTAATATGCCCTTGAAATATATTAATTAGAATTAGGTTATTTAGTGGCTCAAGAAATGGGCATTAATGAATGTATAAATGCAATTGTATTTTCCATTGACCAAATTGAAAAGACATTAAGAAATTAAAATATGATATTTGCTTCCTCCCTCCTTGAACGATTTCACCATTGAAATAGAGGAAAAAATGGTATCTCCATTGATGTGTAACATTTGAAGGTTGAAGGTAAGGATCTTATGTCTTCTCTATTTACTCATGATGTATTTAAAAGACCATGTGTATATACTTATGAAAATAAACTTGTTGAGAGAGAATATAATGTAATGGTGAAGGCAAAGTTATTGAATATTTACTTTAAGATATGGATTATTACCCCTTTTTTAAAAAAAATTTCCAACTATGTCATAGGAGGAGATGTGATGGATATCATCATTGAAACCAACCATCGCCTCAAATATTGTGGTGGTTATGGTTTATTAATGTCATTAATGGTGAATCTTTAAAGTTGTGAATAAGGTGGTTGTTGAAGAAGATAAATGTGAGACAATTAATTGCAATGACCAAATGTCTTTCTAGCCGAATTAAATAGATTCCCAGTGCTTATGGAAAAATGTAATATTATTTGTGAATTGTCTTTCTTGCCATTTTAAGTAGTCATGTGGTACAATAGGAAAATGTCTTTCTAGACATTGGAAAATGTCTTTCCTGATAGTTTGAATGGCCTTTCTTGACATTTTGATTGTCATTTCAAGACATTTGTAATTGTTTTTGCAGACACTTTTAACTGTCTTTCTTGATATTTAAAATTGTCTTGCATTACAATGCGCAACTATCGTTAATGTGTTTGAAATTTATCTTCAAATCAAATTGTTGACCCAATGTAATGGTAGAGATGTGAACAAAATTTTATTCTGTATTTTTTGGACGAGTATAATATTGTCTGTTAACAATGTTGTGGACGTAGTATACGTACATTAGTGTTTAGTGTTGTA
Source organism: Jasminum sambac (assembly GCA_018223645.1). Classification (NCBI taxonomy): domain Eukaryota; kingdom Viridiplantae; phylum Streptophyta; class Magnoliopsida; order Lamiales; family Oleaceae; genus Jasminum; species Jasminum sambac. The sequence goes on along the minus strand of CP073648.1, from coordinate 20,971,375 downwards.
GTTAGAGGTCAAGTATACTTTAAAATCCAATATAGTGCCTACGAGTTTCGTTGGTAGTGAAACTATAAGTACAATACATGAACGAGAAGCCACTCATTTATTAATCTAAATTTGTTCCCATACTTTCAGGAATTGGAGAAATGATGAGATTTATATTGTCTTACGGTGGTGACTTTGTAGAAGCAGAAAATAACTGGAAATGGTGTGGCAATCGTACAACATCAATTGTTGTGCAAGATGACGTTACATTTGAAGATGTTGTTTCAAAAGTAATGGAAAAGATTAATGTCGATAAGAGTAGATTTGGTGTGCATTTGAAATTTAGATTTCCAAACATGGTTGTACCTCCGGCGGACATAGTTGATAACGATGATTTGAAGTGGTATATTTCTGTACATGCCGAGACAACGTTATATGTAGTTGTGGATAAATTAGCTGACCAACATGATGTCTTCAATAATGGAAGCAACCCTTTATCACACCTACAAGATATGACCCATGAGGATGGCACGGCCGAAGATGGTGATCAAATTTGCAGAACTAACACCGAATCGCTCTCGCTTGATGTAGGGAGTGAGAATGACATTACCGGAGAAGACGACCAAATTAATGAAATACATTCTCCAGTAGTTGCTCCAAATGTTTCTGGGGATGCCGTGTTTCCCTCTTCTCGTGGTAGTAGACAACATCACGTGACAACCACATTTGTAGATAGAAACCACGAAGGTATTGATATTGTAGATGGTGAAGTATTTTTTAGTAAGGAACAATTGCAACGAAAGGTGGAACTAAAATAGGTTCGCCGTATGTGCCGCTTCATGGTTTGGGGGCATGTACCCAACTTTCTCGTCATGATTATATGGCAATGCAACCGGTGGAAACGGATTATTAACCCCGTTTGGAACAAAGTTGCCATTTTCTTCGACCACCATCACGTCCTCGTCAAGTGGAATTGGATCGTCGTACGACCCGGCATGCATATGTGGAACAATATCTCCAACATTGTGGTCGCTTGCCATTTTTCTCTCTTCAGGAAATTAATGTGAAAGATTGGCTAATGAACTTATGATGCTTTGTATGGATTAGCTATATATAGACCAGAAAAGATGATGGAGATTAAATACTTTTCAACTAACTCCGTTAAAGTAAGTTATAAATGTGACATTAGATTGACTTATTTCAAATCAACTTATGGTGTGTGATGTACTATTTCCCACGCAAGTTGCAATGGATTTCAAGGTCAACTCTTTCATTGTATAAATGCACCTGTAGTAGTAAGTTTGAAAAGTACATATTACATCCTCTTCTTGTCCAATCACAATTTTCTGTCCTGAATTTAGTAAAGAAACCACAACAAGGTATGAAAAGACGTTTGTATACATGACACTTGTGTTCACAACTCTCGACAGTTGTGAACGTGACACTTGTTGACGCTTCAACTGGCAAGAAGGTCAATCTGTCGCTGAGAATCTAGACACTTTTTCAAAATGTGTAGAAAGATATATGAATGTCCGATACATGTTGCCAATTTAAATGTCAGGAAGGACAGTTGTATACCTGACACTTGATGACACTTCAACTGTCTAGAAGGTCGTTCGTTTGCTGGAAATCTAGACAGTTATATTGATAACTGTCTAGAAAGACATATCACTGGCCGAATTATGTTGACATTAAAAGTGGACGGCAGACATCATAGACCTGACACTTTTTGACACTTCAACTGTCAAGAAGGTCATTATGTAGCTGCAAATCTAGACAGTTTAATTGATAAATGGCTAGAAAGACATATGAATGTCCGATGCATTTTGACATTTTAAATGTCATGGAGGACATCAAATACCTGAAATCGTAGACAGTTTATATGGGCAACAGGCAAGTAAATATATAAAGAGTACAAAAAAGTCTCCAAATACATATCATTGTGAATCAATGATGTAACGAGATAAGTAAAAGAGATAGTATTTGACTAAGAAAAACCATACTAATTGGAACAACATAATTCATAACATACCATCGGCCAAAGCCTACCATACCATCGTCAAATAGCATTACAGATCATAGTAAACCTACAATAGCTCGTTCTACAATCGACCGACCATGCTTAACAAACAAAATGACGACTACAATCAAAGTCAATATCTAACACACACATGTTCCATGCGCATTACATACACAATTTCCATGTAAGAAAAAAAACCGTTGCCTTAAACAAACAAAATAGAGGTCATGTCGATTCTATCAAAATGAGACGAGCAACAGATGTGATGACAAAAGAAACTCCATATTCACTATCTCCTATTCAACCATCGCCTCAAATTTACTTCTTTCTACGAGGAGCAGTGGTGTATGGTGTGCGAACCGTGGGTCCCCGATTTTTCAGCCGCTTGGATGGTGACCTCCTACGGAGAACTAGTGGCTCATTGTCTTGTTCTTCGTCCTCTATTTCATTCTCGGCCTGAACCACTACGTTGCATTCCGAAACTCCAACATGATCATCCGTAGGAGATGTGTTGCTGGGTCTTAGAGTACTCCCACCTGACACTTCATTAAGCTCGAAGACAGGTTTAGTCCTATTATTAGATGGGGTGAATGTAGCACCGTTATCACCCATTTCTAAACCTAACGATGAAAATCGATTAACCCGTTCACGCATAGCACTCAAATCAAAATGGTAGTCGACCTTTGATGGGGTGGCATGATGTTTCAGTTTGGTTTCAATAATGTCCAACCGGTTGTTTAGCTCCTCCTTAACATCATCAATCTTCTTTTCAATTTTTATGGTGTGTGCATCCAACAGTTCTTTAATGACAGCCACATCAAAAGTGCAAGCATGCGTCGACGTACCTCTGCCAGTGTCACTATCGCCTATATCCTCGTCGCAATGTCCGGTTGTCCCTGATGTAGCTTTCTCACTCTTCTTTCGCCTCTTCGGGACTCGGTCCTCTGCCGTAATCCTTCCCACCGCAAAATACGAGGCATAATATCTCCAATTTTCTTGGCAAAAACCGATCCAATCTCTGGTATTGCCTCGTACACCCAAACCTATACATTTAAAAGTAATGAGAAGGCTTTCATCCATTGAAAATGTTACAAAGAATCGACAGACAATATAATAGAATTTTATAACTGTGCCGAAGTGGGGACACTGCACTTACCTGCAATGATGTAGGAAATCCATAAAGCATATAGGACATCCGATCTTTCGTGTTTAACTTCACCATATCAGCCTTTCTAGCCCAAGGACGCTTTAATGATTTCATTAAAAGGTCGTATGATATCCTTCCCCACGGGTACGCGAAGAAGAAGGGCAAATCATCGACAAACGATAGAGTTTCCATACTCACGCCAATTCCTCTATCTTTCGATGCAAGAACTCCCTCAACAATTAGTGCCAAACCTAACTTGTACTTGTCACTCTTAACCTTACAACCGTCAAACTTCGTTTTTAAGTCAGACAATGAAATCATCTCCATCCCTTTAAAGTACTTATCATAAATCCGATTTGTGTTAACCACTTTCTCCACCTCCGGTCCAGATGGAATATCACCACAATTTAACCCCGGTACCAAGGCAAACTCTTGCAACCCAAATCGAAGACACTTCCCGTTCACCATAAACCACACCTCAAACATCTTACCGCAAAGAACAATTCTACCTACCATTAGTTGGAGAAGTTGCGCTGAGTACTTCGACTTAGGTAGTTCGCCTAGGTGACCTAAACAACTAGCCTTAAAGTCACCTTTTTTCTTCTCATCGAATTGTTCCAACACATCTGCAATGAGATCTATATTTGAAATTTTGCAGACTTTCGCATTAACTCGTTCCTCCTCGGGCACGACATACCTAGGTGACATGGCTACACAAAAAAAGAGAAAAATTCAATAACATGCTAAAAGTTGAAAAGGGAAATATACATACATTGCATGACATTTGATATTTTTTAAGATTAAAGCTAAATTTAAATTTTCCACAACTAGGTCATTGCCAAATATTTTTAAATCATATGTGAAGATGATACTACATTTCCTAGGTTATCTATGTTGAAAATAAATAAAGAGAACACAAATGACAATATGTTGTTGATCACTTCATACAAATACGTAATATCAATGTGCACCACTCTCCCTTTATACATGGTGTATGTGTGTGAATCTTGTAATATTTACTAACAGATATAAATTCTACACTTGTATGATACTAAAGTTTGGAATTATATGTGTACTCAGCAAATAACGCATTAGAGTAAGTATTTAAAGGAAAAAAAGTTTTTTCTTCATCACCTGCTCAGCAAATTCTATACTTCACAAACTTAAATACTTACGTTAGAGTAAGTATTTAAACATTTAGCATTAATGTTGATTTTGAAATCAAACAAATAAGGCAAAAACTATAAAAATTTACAACTTGATATGATTGACTAACATAAATGAATTATTTGCAAAAGAGATCTCGCAATAGATATTGCTAGAGGTAAGAAGAAATTGTTAGATATTTTCTCAAATTTATTTTTAATTCGGTATTGCTGCAAATAATTTGCAGCCTCGACTTTTGTTTGCCACTTTTGTTTGAAAATGAATTATTTTCAACAGATCATTTGATTTCTTTTCTATAAAATCATTTGAACTCTCTCAATTAACTAAAGATATTAAAGCTGCTAATGAATTAGGTGAGAGGCTTTACAGTTCAGTCCTGCATATATCTATTAGCCACCCAACGACATATCTTTAATGTCATTTCAATCTAAACAGACAATAAATTTGGCCATTAGGTGAATGTCTTTATACTCAGACCAACACCCTCTTAGGCTGATACTCCAAAGAGTTTCGAAAACAGAATATGGGCATAGATTGAAAACAATACAAAAGACATTTCTTAAAATTATTGGGAGTTCGCAATGTGTACGCTTGGATTGAATCAATATGTATGCTTTCGTCTTCACATTGTCTACCCAATTCAGCAAAGTAACAACCCAGTCTACTTCTAAGATCTAAAGTAAAACCCTGCATTCTTAATCTATATTAACCAAGGATCTATTCTAATCTAATCCAATGAAATATGTAAACCGATGAATAATCAAAAACAATCATAAAGAACTAATGGAAACAATATAAATGACCCAAAAGAAAACAAAATGAAGTTAAAAGATAAAACAAGGAAGTGCGAATCTTAAACACCCCAAAAGGTCTAATTTCCTAACAAAAACCAGAAAAGGTCATTTTTCAACAACTTCCGAATGGATCTACCCTTGTATTAGCAAGAACAAGATAAGAACAATCAAGAAATCAACTCACTGTTAAGTTCATCAAGCCATGAAGAGACAACTTCCGAATGGATATACCCTTGTGTTTATTTTCTATAAGGATCTAATGAGAAATATGGTGCCTCGTCAATTAATAAGAGACACATGAAGAGAAAAGGAACATCTCTTTAATTGTTGCAACAATGGCATAAATATGGATTCAATAGCACAATATAAGCACACAACATAGTTAAAATGGAAATAGAACCTTGAAATCGAGACAAACTCATCAAGAGCCTGTGCCAAGAAACTCTCGACACCTCAGCGCCAACATTATTTTCAGAAAAACAAAAACATGTTTACACATATAAAGCTCAACAAGGGCATAACTAGGACTCACAAAGCTGGAATCCGGATGATACTCAATATACTTGAGATTACCAGAGATCTTTCTTAATTGCTCTTTTTTTCTCTAAAAAAATTTTCAAATTTCCTTACAAAATAAATCAAACAAAGAGTACTATTGTTACCCACAACATTCGAAAACCCACCCTTTGTACCAAATTTCGATAACCCCAAAACCGGTTTATGCTATTTGTCCTATCACACAACCCTAATCGTAGAAATAATTAATAAATCTGGTTTCGAAAAGTGACAAACAGTACCATTGAAAGACCGACATGGAGAGCCTTGGAGATGGAATATCGTGGAGATGGAGAGCCTTGGAGATGGAGAGAGCACCCGAGAGGTATCCGAGATCGGAAGCGAGAGAGAGAGACAGACCGAGAGAGAAAGATCGGAACCGAGAGAGAGACAAACCGAGAGACTGAGAGAGAAAGAAGCCGAGCCTTTTTTGACTTTTCTATCGTACACATTATTTACTTCTTTAATGGATTGGGCTATGTTTGGGTAGGTTACAATGACCAATTTTCTTTTATTGTCTTGTCAATGTCATAAGGGCAAAATTGTAACAAAAAAAGGAAATGGACAATAGTGAAATGTTGTTAATAATTAGCCCATTTTGAATATGCTATTAAAAAATTGGTCATTTCTTGCAATTCCCACTTAATTAATCACCCTAGCTGCAAATTATGTCATGTTCAGTTCAGTTTTACAACCTAATAGTATATGATAACATAAATAAATTCCGAGGACAATTATATTACTGAAAGTGAAAATCGGCAAATGAATCGTTAGAATCTCAATCCAATTTTTCAAGAATGTGTTATTTCCAGAGAGCAAAGAATTAAACAAGAAAAAAGAATTAGATGAAGATTCAGACAGAATTAATTAGCAATGTTTGAATTATTGGATGTACGTGGCACTTAATTAGGTGCATATTGTTTATATTTATAAATTATGTGAGATATATACTTAGCAATTAACTGTACGTAGTTAACTATGATGATCACTTGAAAGACAGTATGTATAATTCAATAACAACTAAAAGAAGGATTACGGAAAAGTAAAAGTGATTAGAGAAAATACTTACAGGAGGAGGTGTTTCTTAGCTTCTTGATCCTATCCTCGTTGTACGGTTCATAATCTACTCTGATATTAGGAATATGAGAAATCTTCGACCACTCAGAATCATGGAAGCACCTTTCTCTCCACAACGGACAGTGTTGTACATACAATTCATCTAATTTGGTGAGACGTTGCATGACTTGCTTTGCGGGAAACTGCTTTAGCTTTTCAAAACCATCAATCCATAACTCCTCAACAGATGACAATTTTCCGAGCCACTGGGGCAATGCTTCTACTCCGAAGCCCCGTAGAATTAAGACCTTTAGGCAGGTGAGATTTTGAAGTTGATCCGGCAAAGAGTCCCAAAGTGGATTACCATATAATCTCAACCTTGCCAGCGACTGTAGGCTTCCCATTCCAATGAGAAAATCACTCAAATCCACCGAATCTGCAAATGCAAATGGACCAATTTCCAATGAACATAATTTGGTGAGACATTGCATGACTTGATTCGAGGGAGACTTCTTCAGCTTTTCAAAACCTTCAAGTCGTAAGTCCTCAAGAGATGACAATTTTTCGAGCCACTCAGGCAATGCTTCTGCTCCAAAGCCCTTTAGATTTAAGAACCTTAGGCTGGTCAGATTTTGAAGTTCATTAGGCAAAGAGTCCCTGAGTGGATTACCATTTAGCTTCAACAGTTTTAGCAATTCTAGGCTTTGGATGCCAATGAGAGAATCACGCAAATCCACTTCTAAATGTGTTAGTGATTTCATCTCGCTGAAATCTACCGAAAACTCGACCTCATCGCAATGAAGTATACAAAGATACACCAGTGACGTCATACCTCAACAGAGGTTGAATGATTGCAGATTTGGACACCCATATATTGTTAATACCTTGAGAGACTGAAGGTTGTATAGATCATCAACAGGTAATTTTCTCAATTTTTGGCAATTCGAAATTTCCATCCTTTCAAGAGAAGCTCCCCATCCCGGAAGGTGCTCAAGAATATCCAAGTTTGGACAGTCCTCTACCTCCAACTTTTTAATATTCTGATTGTAGCGTAGTAGCTCACCAAGAAGACAAGTGGAGTTTCTCATTGAAGAGATAGAGAGCTCAAACCAGACAGGTTAAATTTCCGTCATGATATCCTTCAATTGTAATTCACCATCCACACCACAAATGTCCAACTTTTTTAGGCACGGGAAATGACTTGGAGCACTAGTCAACATGGGACAAAATCTGACCTTCAATTCTTCAAGGCGAGGAAAGATCTGCAATCCACATCTTTGTGTTTCTTCCACTTGTACTTCCAATCACTTTGTTAACTTGGTGAGACCACGCAGCTCGAGTGTTTCGAGTGCTGGGAAGAATACTTTCATCTGATGGCCACCAATGCCATAGAATGAAGGACCTATTGATCTCACATTACCTAAATTCTCTAACACTAGATTTTTGAGGTGTGGCAGGTGTCCAAATGCTGGGATTTCTTCGCATTCATAACAATTAGAAAGCTGGACTTCAATCAAGTTTTCAAGTACTCTCAATCGACGGTCCTCTTCTATTGCCATCTTCATAGTCCACCATGGGAATTTTTTACCTCCAAATCCTTCAATTCTAATGTTCTTTATGTTCGGGTGAGGTTGGAGACCTTCCAACACTTGCTCATCATTTTTTTTGTTGCTTTCTGAATAACTTCCGCTCCGACTCCATGCAAACACCAAACTGGATATTCTTGCATTTCTAGCCAAATCCGCACTCTCTGCTTCTACTTTGCTTTTCACCAGTTCAAGCCTACAAATCCATAGTTCACCTCCAAGATTCTTCAGATATCCTAACTCATCTATTCCACAACCTCTCTTGTCGCTCACGCTAAAAGAAGATAACGTTTGAAGGGAAGTTAGCTTGCTAAGGTTGGGAATTTCGTAGCCTCTCTGCTCATCAAAAAGGAAATGCCTCAGATTCGTCAAGTGTTGCAACTCTTTTGGAAGCTCGTTGATGTCGCATCCAGTTATATTTAGTGTTTGCAAATGGTAAAGCTTACAAATGGAACTTGGCAAATTTCTCATTGGATTTGTAGACATGTCGAGCAACCTTAAATGTATCAACTTGCCAATTGAGGTTGGACAATCTTTAATTTTTGCACTTTCCAGGACTAGAACATGAAGCTTCTTGAAGCATGGCAAAATTTTCTCCAATTCGGGAGCAACGTCTAGCTTTTTGAGTATTAACGTATGGAGATTGTTTGCTTTCTCTGTTGTCATCATTTCCTTAATAGACTCTGAAGTAAAGCTTTCTGATTTTGAAACTCTGCATGCGAGATCGTGGACAAGATCATGCATTTTACAGCTTTTGATATGTCCGTACATATCTTTTTCGGGCTCTTGGAAGAAGGAATTTTGCAACAGATTGTTAAAATATTTATTGCCTATGGTCTCCATATTGTTTTCTAGATTATTAGGAAGAAAACCTTCTGCCATCCACAGTCTGATTAAAGTTTCTCTATCCATAACCGAATCCTTGATAAATATAGAACAATAGGCAAAACATTTTTTCAACGACGGAAGAGGAAGACGATCATAGCTCACCTTTAGGACCTTCATCAAACTATCCTTGTCTTCTTTGAAATTCGAAAGAACTGTTTGTTGAATTGAGATCCACTCGTCTCTTTCCTTTCCTTGCAAAGCTCCTCCGATCATATTTGCCACCAATGGAAGACCTCTACATTGGCCGGAAATCTCTTTCCCGATTGCCTCAAATTTTTTAGATGCTTCTTCGTTTTTAAATGCTTTCGCTTTGAGAATGGACCAGCATTCATCGTCAGTTAAAATACTTAAGCTAGTCTGATTCATGATTGGGTTTACCATCGATGCCACTCGTTTACTACGGGTGGTGACAAGAATAACATTTCCTTTGTTGGGATTCACTCCCAGAAGAGCCTTTTTAAAATCATCCCAATCTTGCTTATTCTCATTCCACAAATCATCAAGAACAAGCAAGTATTGTTTTCGGTTCAATTTCTCTTGTAGGCTTTTCAAGACATGTTGCCTTGTAGTATCTTCTGCCAAGTTGTAAGTTTGTTCCAGTGATTTCATCATCTTTTTGAAAAGCGCCAGTGCATTGAAATTGTCCGACACACAGATCCAGAACCTTTCGTTGAAATGCTTCTCTGTGTTCTCGTGATTGAAGACTCGACGCGCCAGAGTTGTCTTGCCAAGCCCTCCCATGCCACATATCGGAATCACCGAAAGAACATCATTGGTTGGAGTGGTTATCTTTTTCACAATTTCTGATATATCATTTTCTCTTCCAATAACAATTGGGTCCACGGTTATGGCATCAGTTTCGTTCAACGAAGGTAGTGTGGGAGCAGCTTGTCTAACTTCCATCTTGTAACCATTTCTAGAGGCATAATCATCGATCTCCTTCAAGGTTACATTTATCTTCTTCATCTTATGAGCCATTTTAGACCGGAATGTCAAATGGTTATGCCAGGAGAATCGTAAGCGCCGGCGGAGCTGCATTTGGCTCTTGATATTGCGTCGAAAGTCTTCATATTTGATCTAGTCCAAGGCGCAATTAGCATCATCAGCAACGTCTTCCAGCTTCTTAAGCCAGTCCTTGATGGATGGATCATTCACATCGCGGCTATCGGCATATGCTAAGAATCGCTCCATCTCCTTCACCCGCCCACGTAGCTCTTTACAGTCCTTCTCGAAATGCCGCATGAGACCGACCTCCTCTTGAGTGATTTGAGCTAAGTTGCTGAATAACATTTTGGTGATTTCACCAACTATGGGATCCATTGCCATTTCTTTGCAGTTTGCGATTGATTTCAGGAGAGAGATACAGTAATTTGAGTTTTGAGTAGTTTGTGTTATGGAGTCGAGATGAACACTTATCTTCTGGTTTTCAATTGTCAGCTAAATTGATTAATTAATGGTCATCAAAGTTTCAACATAGTTGCAAAATGGTAACTAAAGTTAAAAAATTCAAACTTTAATAATTAAAGTTTATTTATGCTTTATCGGAGGTTACTCGATTATTCAAACGGTTATTATTGTATCGTCCCTATATACATGTGTTCAATTATTTTTCCAGTCTATATATTAAGATCTTGTTCTTTTCACAATTAGTAAAAAAATTAAAATTTCATGTAGATTATGTGGTTGAAAATGAACGATAATGTGTTAAAAATATAAAATAATTATGTATATGATTAAAAATAAGGAGAGAGAAAAAATTTTAAATTTTATGGAAAGAACAAAACCTAATTTCATACATGCAAATGCAACTCTTTAAAAAAAAAAACCATTATTAGAATATACAAAAGCTAGAATTTTATGAGATCGCCCGGATGGTGCAATGGTATGCACTCCACTGGACCTCGGGCACCGCCTGAATTCAATTTTCACCCACCCCTCCCTTGACATTAAAAAAATAAAAAATAAATAAAAAGAATTTAGAATTTTATGGGCCCATTGCTATCTACTTGCTGTTTAGGAGATTAATTGCTTGCGGTCACCAACCACGTCTGGAGGTCTTTGGAATTATATAGTCAAGTGGGATCGTTGATATATATTTGTAGTTGGAAATTAACTGAAGCGCAGCAATACTCCGCCCGCTAATAAAACTCGTCTCTTGAAGTCAATAGTCTTTCACTAATTAGTAGATTGTCCTTTTATTTTTACTTTTTTGTGGAAAAAGAGAGATGTTGATTGTTGCATGCCAACATCTGATTCACAATAAATTTTGAAAAAAATTATCTCTCTTCCTTTTTAATCACATATATAATTATTTTATATATTTTAATATGCTATCTCTAATTTTTAATCATATAATTTATACGCAATTTATATAAATAAAATTTATACAAAATTTATTGTGAATTGTTCGGTGTGAAATGTGTTGAAATAAATGCCGCAAGTGTACGGATCGAACAAGTAGTAAAATGGATTTTTGAGTCCAAGTATCGATCCCACGGAGACTTGATTTAACTACCAAAATTATCAATTTTATACTTTATTTGAAAAGACGATTTGAAAATTGTTTTGTTTGTTTTCTTTTTCATAAAAATAAAATCTTACAAATATAAAAACCAAAGAGAATCTAAATAACAAGAATTTAATATTTGCAATATATAATGTAACGAAGATGGGAATTATAAGACTTGGGACTTACAATTTCACCAACTTTGATCCTCTAAGATAATGCAATTGGATTCAATAGTGATCTTGTTTTCGTCAACGATCGAATTTACCAAAATAACTATTTACCTCTCTTGAGGATAAATAATTCTATTCTATTAGGCCAATTTATTTATCTCTAAATAAATTCGTTATCAACCCTCTAGAACGCATTTACACAATAAATTCAAATAGGTTCCGTCGAAACTTCACCTAAAGATCGCACTAACCACAAGTTTATCTCTAAATCTTGTCTAAATTAGTGTTCTATGTTGTTTATTCTAATTTGTGTTTTCATTTCTCAAATCCGACACAAACCAATTTATAATTTATCAATTGATCAAAAAGATAAATTAATATGCTTAACAACATAAAATTAACGACAAATCAATCACATACTATTAAATCCAATAACGAAATATTAGAGTTCACAAAGAGGATTCATTGCTCGTCCCAAGTATAGAAACTTAGTTACCCATAAATTTAAATACGAGAATTTCAATAGAGAAAGTAAAGAGATACATAACCGGATTACGACGAGTGGAAATGAATGTGTAGCGTCCGGTGTTGTCTCCCTTCCTTCGCTCCTCGAATGTGTTTAGATCTTTCTTCACTCATATTTTTCTCGACTAAATTCCTCTCTATCAAAATCTCTTGTATGTTAAAACTAAAAGCTTCGAGCTAAAACTAAGAACAAATGAAAAAGAGAATTTTATTGAAGAGAAAGTTGGAGAGAACTACTAGCTAATTCTCTTCTACTAGGTTGTGTACTAAGTTGTGTATTTCGTTCCTTACAAGTGCCTCTATTTATAGGCAAAATTTCACAAGAAACACATGATAAAAAATGTACAACTACTCTATCATGAGTCACCACCAAGTCATGATATTGATATGGCATCTTCATGAGTCATCAAATTGTAACTACCAAATCATGATCTTAAATTGCTCCATTAGTTCAAATATTGCATCATGGTATAGGTAAGCATCTTGGCTGAATTGTGCAATTGGAATTTCCTTTTTTTGATATTTTAATAGAAAGTTATGAATTTTCTACTAAAACACGGCCCAAGAAATCCTCCATTCACATCACTCTCGATTTTGCCCATTTTTGACCATGATATGATCCGAATCATTTGAAGTGGTCAACATCAAAGTTGTAGCCCTCTGAGTTTCCTTTCCAACAGTATAAAGTGTAGGTCAATCTGATTTTTGTAGCAAATGTTATGGTCAAATTACTAAACTGCGGCAGTAAATTCGTGTTGTAGAATTTTTTTACGCTTTGTCATTTCTCTTCAAATGGCCATAACTTTCACTAGGAAACTCCGATTTGGGATCCGACAAAAATGTGGAAATCCTCTTTCGATATTCTTTGATATTGGCACAAGAAAAATTGTAAAAATAACTTTTCATAAAATTGCATCGGATGCCCTCCATATTTGAATTTGCTTGCATTTCGGTCCCAAATTCCGTTTTCGCTCCGTTTTCATCCATTTTGGCTCATTTTGATTTCTTGTGACTCTAAACACACAATAAAAGGAAAAACAGATAAAAAGAAACATATAATACTAATAAAACACACAAATACGTAAAATAGAAGAGTTATTTAAGTGCTTTTCTAGCACTTATCAAACTCCCTCACACTTAGACCGTTGTTCGCCCTCGAACAACAATCATATGACACAAAACAATACACTGATTTTACATGAGATAAACAACTTTTAATAATGAAATTCTACTACAGATAGTGACTTGCTTAATAAACATTCTCCCGAATCATGTTTCTTCTCAAACACACAACGGCTTGTAAGTGTGTGCAATTGAGGTTATCATCCCATCACTAACTGGAACCAAATGAAAGCTTACGATGTTCTATCCAAATCCTGACCCCGAAATGGTCAAATATTTCCTTTCATCTCTCGTGATCCACTCTTATTTTACAATGATTCCCAAGGATCATAACAATTACTCTGTTCACCAAGAATCATCAATTGTTAGCACTGCAAAGAAAAAAGCATGGTAGGTGTTTTATCGCCAATACGTCTTCAATTTTAAGAGTGTTAGATGGAGCACTTCAAACCACTGAGGAATTTTATTTATCTCACTGCTCACCTGGGTAAAAGGCTTGTTTTTCTTTTCTTTTCTTTTTTTTTGTTGTTTTTTTTTTTTTGAAGAGGATTTTGCAATTTTCTTTTCAACTTTTACCCTACAGGTAGTTTACACACTACCCCTTTACGATGGAGGCAGCCTTCTTCACCCATTCGAGGTGACGGCTTCACACTCTAAGGTAGGTAACTCTTTCCTGTGGTCCCTCTCATTATTTCAAATACAAAAGTAAAATTCATTCTCAAGATAGATCAAGATTCTTCCAACTTTTAGACTCCATTAATAAAAGACACATTCACAAAAAACAGAAACCATGCGATTATAACTCCACCTTACTAACAAATGATGTTTCCAGGTTACTTTGAGTAGGATAATTGGATAGAAAAGAAGAAAACAAAAACAAAAAGTTAGTTTACTATGGTCTAAAAATTAAAAAAAATCAACATTTTCAACCTTCAATTTGTGTTTCAGAGAATGATAGTAAATTACCTATAAATGTGCTCAGTTAAATTAGCGAGTTGTGCATAGAGAAGAACAGAACGAGATCGTGTGGTTTCAGCTAAGTCACACAAATTAATCTCAATCATTTTCAAAAGTTGTTATCTCATGCAAAATTGTAGACACCCAAAAAAAATCACACGCAGACCACAATATGCCACTCCCCCACACTTAAATTCTATATTGTCCCCAATGTAGAAATATAGAAAGCATGAAAAAGAGAAGAAATAGAAAATCCCCTAATGAGGCGTGCCGATTTGGGGATGGTGGTTGCACAATGTAGCACTTCTCAGGAATACTTCGACAATCCAAGAGTAAGAGACCTGCAATCAACATATTTACAGAACAAGAAAAATAACAGCTGAAAATATATATATTTTTTTTTTTGAAGAAGAAGAGAAATATATACAAAGTGACTATGACAGTTGACAACCCTCTGAACATCTTGCAGTAGTATTCACATCAAATTAATGACATGATTCCGTCAAGTCTGATCCGCATGAAAACTATCTGAATCAGCATACTCTCTACAAAACAGTTTGACAACCAACCTTAATGAAAAGGTCCTCCATATCGCCACAAGACACATACGTATGTTTACCATTCAATGAAGAACAGCCCCACAAGAACCAACAAATGGGAGAACGTTTAGAGCAGAACGTCCAACTCAGACACTTCTCAAATGAATGAGACGTAGTTTTACATCTTCGGATGGGTGCTAGTGATCACGCGCAAAAAGTTGCTGCTCAATGGTAAGGCTATCGAGTTTGGTTTCCAACAGACGTTGTCGTTGTTCCAACAAATTATCAAACTCTCTCACACTAAATTCGAGCTGGCTGTTTCTCCTGATAGACTTTTCGACCCTGCACCTAATCGGTCCATCCTTGAAGAAAACAACATGTCTATATTGTGAATAAGTTTGATTTCCAATACAATGAGGTTCATCTAATAGCTTTCCACATTTAAAGCAACTTTTAAGGCGCTAGTTACGTCGTTTTCAAGCAGATCGTGATGATCTTGCAGAAGAGCAATAATACATAGAGGAGATGCCATAGAAAGCAATGAAAATTTAATGTACAAAGATATATCTGCAAAAAAAACTTGTGAGAGAGGAAAGAGAAAGAAAACAGTTCTTTAAGGTCTACTGAAAAAGACCAGTTTAACGCCTTTGGGCGGGATACATAAACCAGTATCCAAGGTTTTTTTTTTGTTTATTCCAGAGCGTAACACAGATGTGTTTCCAGAGTTAACTCCGTATTCTACCATCTGAAGTTAGCTATTCCACATTCATAACCTTAACTCTAAATCTAATTCATTCGGATCTCTTTTTCTTTCGCTTAATTCCTCTGGCCAATTGATGACAGGCACTTCTACATGCATTTGTGGTACATAAGATTCTAATTTCTCCAATAATTCCTCAATTGATGGTGTAATAAAAATCATTTTCAAAGTATTAGGAGAAATTAGCTTTTGATGAGCTAAAAATTCGAGAAATGCCAATAAACCGTTGAAATGGTTTTGAATGTTTAAAAGACCAATTGGCTTAGAGTGTAGATTCAACGTGGCCCAAGAAATTATACAAAAGATTTGTTCCAAAGTTTCAAAACCCCCTGGTAATACAATAAAAGCATCCGAATGCATTATCATCAGTGTTAAGTGTTCAAACAACGATTTAGCCTTTACCTCAACGTCGATGGTTTTACCATACACCTGTTTTAAAGGTGGCACAGTAATACCAATCAATCGCTTGATCCTCGTACGTACGCAAATTGAACGGCACACCCTATCAGTCCACGGTAACCTCCTCCGTATATTATCTTGCCCTTTCGATCTCCAAAGCTTCAACTACTGGTGCTAGAAGCGTTGGTTGTCCCAAATTGATTCTACCAAAGAGACTTATGACCCTCAATGTCCTTTTTGAACTCCCAGTTCCGGCAGAAGTAGTAGCCTCCATAGGTTGTCGATTTTGCACACCAAAAACTGACACAAGAACACAAAAACAATTAAAAATAACAATATGTACACGTAGTTGTGATTGTGGCTCACATCTTCCTCTGGTTTTACGTCCAGAAACGACTTAAACGCCTTCTATGAGTCGGGGATAGGCTTCCCATCCAGTTTTCTTAAAAACTGGCAAACAGGGTTTTTTAAAGTCAGATTCCCAAGACTGTATCGTTCTCGTTCTTTTTGAATTCATTCCACAAATCGAGAAGTTCGATCTGCACCATTCCACTAGGATGCGTTTCAAGAGTCTGATGGATATCATCCAAAGACTCCTTACTCATGCCATCCTTAATGAAACATATTTTATCTTCTCGATTTGTAGAAACAAATCCAATAGAACCATTACCTGAGGTGCAAGTCCATCGAGTGCATTTATAAGGCCATCTAGCACATTTATAGCACACATTCATTCTTTTTACTCGTCGTTTCTTGGCAAAATTACTTTTTCCTAACCCTGGTGCATATTTTGTACTAAAAGCCGGCATTTCACCGCCTAATCGGACCTTTGCTTCAATCAACCATCGAATATCCTCAGGACATTTCTTTTTCCATCAACAATTTTAACCGTCCTACTCTAGAAGAATAAATCTCTTTCAAAGCATTCAAAGGTAGTGACGGGTAATACTTGTGGATTTTAGAAAGTTTGGTATCCAATTATCCTACTCAAAGTAACCTGGAAACATCATTTGTTAGTAAGGTGGAGTTATAATCGCATGCTTTCTGTTTTTTGTGAATGTGTCTTTTATTAATGGAGTCTAAAAAGTTGGAAGGAGTCTTACCTATTGCTGAGAATGAATTTTACTTTTGTATTTGAAATAATGAGAGGGACCACAGGAAAGAGTTACCTACCTTAGAGTGTGAAGTCGTCACCTCGAATGGGTGAAGAAGGTTGCCTCCATCGTAAAGGGGTAGTGTGTAAACTACCTGTGGGGTAAAAACTGAAAAGAAAATTGCAAAATCCTCTTCAAAAAAAAAAAAGAAAAAAACAACAAAAAAAAGAAAAGAAAAGAAAAACAAGCCTTTTACCCAGGTGAGCAGTGAGATAAATAAAATTCCTCTGTGGCTTGAAGTGCTCCATCTAACACTCTTAAAATTGGAGATGGTAAAGGAAGGGAGTGACGGAGACGGTAAAGTGGAGAGAGTGAGGGAGAGAGTCTGATAAAAGGAAAGGTAGAGTGTCTCATGTCAGCAGTGCTTTAAAAAACATGAAGCGCGAAAAAACGTGAACCCGAAACTTCAAGCATTACAAGTTTAAGCGCGTTTAGACGGCGCTTAGGAGTTAAACAGTATTTTTCAATTTTTTTATAATTTTTTCAAAAATCTTTTGTGAGTCTAAGCTATTAAAGAATTAAAATAGTATATACTAAATTAAAAAAATACATCTAAATTCATAAATATTATATTTACTTTATAATTTCAATAAATTTGCAATATAATTTTAAAATTCTCAAATAAAAAAGCGAAAAAATGGGCAATTCTTACTTAATAGATTTATACGGATTGTATGCTTTTGTCACAGTACTCGTGTGGTTTAGATTAAGAAAACAAGATATTTAAAATTTTTAAATTAAAGTAAAGTTTTCGATCCTATATTTATGGTGTGAGATATATTCAATTTCTTTTATTTTTATTTAATTTATTATTTTCTAGCTTTGAACTCGGTTTAAACTTAAAAACTAAAAATATAGGTATTGTAAAAATTAAAAAAATAAAAAATAAAAAAGAAGAAGAAGCGCGCCTAGGCATACCTAGGCGACGCTTGTCGTGCCCAGGCAAGCCTAGTCGCACCTATGCGGTCAAAATTTATATAAATAGTTTTTTCACGCTTTTGGCCTAGGTGACGCGTATATGTGACGCTTCACACTTAGGCGACGCCTAGACACGCTTTTGAAAACACTGCATGTGAGAGGCAATTTCGATATCAGATGTTTCAACGTGCTAAATTGCATTGTCCCATGTGTCACCGCTTTCTTAGAAGTTAGAATGAGTCTTCGTCAATGAATAAGTTTATTTATTATTATTAGTGCATGTGAGGGGCAATTTCGATATCAGATGTCAGATGTTTCAACGTGCTAAATTGCATTGTCCCTTGTGTCACCGCTTTCTTAGAAGTTAGAATGAGTCTTCGTCAATGAATAAGTTTATTTATTATTATTAGTTTACCAATATTTTACGAGTATATTTGGCCGAGATTATTGAAAAGATAAATTTTAGATATATAATTAAAAAGTAAAGAAATTGTATGAAAATTATGGTGAAAAAAAATGATTTGTTTTTTTATCAAACAAACCCTCCTATGGTAAACTAAATTATATTCTTTTTTCTTATTATTTGTAATGTTAAAAATTGTTCAACTAAATCTCGTTGCAATTAAAAACGATTTTAAATTTTATTGTGTTCAAGTATTGAAGATTTTCTTATCCGAAATGTACAGTAAAACGCTTAATGGTAGCTTTTGACCACTGTAAAAAGTTCTCGTAGTTATGAATATACTCGTAAATGTCAGATGCCCTCTCCCCTGTTCCTATTGAGGGTCAAATGGAGATATGGGAAAAAAGTTGGTGTGTTTAAGAAAAAAGGGCTGTGCGTTTAGCAGAACCGTTCCAAAACCATCGAGCGGTTTGTAACTATGGTCCGCTCAGGGCCATTTTGATGGCCCGTTCGACCGTTTGAAATTGACAGATTTAGAATCGATGGCGAGAGGGAGTTCCAAGAATTTTAATTTTTCGGCGACACCATGGTCGCCGTCGTGACCACAGGTCAAAGTTTTGGCACTATTTTTGGGCAAAAATAGTGCCAAAACTGACGTGTCACGGCGCCATGGTAAAAATTCTGAAAATTCTCAAACTCCTTCCCTGCGTGATTCTAAATCTAGTTCCTAATTTTAAAGTCGAATCCATCAAAATGGCGACTATAGTTACAAACCGCTCAATGGTTTTGGAACGGTCCTGGTGCATTTAGCCCCGCCCTTCAAATTTTCAATTTTACTATATCTATGCATTATTTACCATATCATGAATCTTCTAAAAAGTGTTAAAATGTATACAAAATGCATTAAAGTTCAAAGCATAGGCGAAAATTTTTGAACAAAAGCATGCAAATGTGCAAAAAAATGCGATTAAGTGCAGAAAAGTGCACAACGTCGGTGACGCTTTTTTACATTCTACTCCCTCCGTCCCCCTAAAATAGGCACCTATTATTTTTCACACATATTAAGGAAACATCATAAATATTATTGGATGTAAATATTTCTATATTGTTCCTATTTTATCCTTGTATTAAATGACAAAAAAGTAGTATGAATATTATTAATATCTTTGGGAGATGGAATAGTTAGTTGATTTTTAGTATTCCAATAATATTAAATGGGAGTACTTTAGTCAACTAAAAAATAAACCACATTTTCAATAAGAAAAATGGACTATAATTTGGGATATACAAAAATAAAATACAAGTCTATCTTAGTGGGATGGAGGGCGTACATTTTTTAGAGCCTTGCATACTATTTGATTGGGTGTGGTAACCGCCAAGGTTTAATGGTGGTTGAGAAGAAGTTTGCATGGTAAAGATCAAACAAAAATCAATAAAGAGTAGTCGTACCATTAAAGTTATTATCTTGGTCTAAATAACATTTTGTTTCAATATTTAATTTTTAAAAAAAGATAAAATAAGAATTTGTATTACGAAAATAAGATAAAGATATATTGCATAAAATGAAAGAATAACAACTTACGTCGTCCTAGTGGTAAATGGGCCCTTTTGTCGATTGATTGTTTTGATCCATTTTTCACAGGTGGGCAAGCTACGGTATCCATGCATGGGCGAATGAGAGACGCGTGTGCCACCCTAATGGTTGGGGAGGACACATGGCGTCCATCCACCTATGAGTGGGCATCTTTCCATGTCCATATGTGGGGAACGGATTAGGACTCTACTGATTGGACCCTTTTTAAAGAACTAATTTAATTTGATAAATTAGCTAGTATTATTATAGTGATTGCCAATGTTGTCTTAGGATTGACTTGATCCAATTAGCGTACGGTTATGTCTACCTACAAGATTAATCAAATACCATTTACAGTGTTGATAAGAGAAGTGGTGTTATCAGATTGGCTGAGGAGTCATTTCTCGATTTCACCGACCTCGCAAATGCAAACTCCTTGTAGAATAGCTCTTAACATAACAAAAACCTTCAAAACCCATCGATAGGTTTTTAAGTATGGAATGTTCAGACCATTTTGAAGGCCCCGTCCGACCTCCATTTTGAAATTACTAAAATTATTGCTAAAATTTTGACCGCAGCCACGGCATGCCACGGTGTCGCCAAAAAAATTTCAAAATTGTTGAAACTCCTCTCCGTGTTGCTGATTCTAAATCTGGTCCTAAATTTTAAAATGGAAGTCGAATGGGCCTTCAAAATGGCCCGAACGTTCCATACTTAAATACCCATCGATGGGTTTTGAAAACTCATGCATAACAAAAATAAAAGAACTCTATTGCAACCAATATACAGGTATGCTTCCTCTTTCTAGTTCAAGTTTTTCAATGCAGCTCATAGTTCCCATTTCTATGGATATATTGTTGGAATAAAATATTCAACATGTGGGGTCACACATGTGTTTTATCTCGTGTTAGTGTATGTGTTTTAATAGTTTTTTACACATTTTTATATATTCTTTTCAACTCCACTCATTGTCTCTCTTATTTTATATCCACATATCTCGTGGGACCTACATGTACTACACAATCTCTACAATTCAACCACGCTCATTCGCTCTCTTATATCACATAAAAATCTATAAAAATTCATCTTTATACGTACACTAACATGTGCTTAAATCTGCGTTGGCTATCTTAAGGTTTAGCCAATATTAAAAGTGATCAATAAAGTTTAATTTCGCAAATTGGGCATTAAAATGATCATGAACTTAATGTGTAGAGACCAATTAGTATTTCTAAATTGATAAATTGATGAGGGGATCAATTTAGAAATATTAATAAGTAGCTGCAGCCCTAACAACTATCTATATAGATGGGTCCCTAATTGTGCGTGTATTTTATTTTCTCTGGATTCCCATCAACAGAGAATAAACCTTAAAGAATTATGCATCAATTGATAAATCATAACCCATAGTCTCTAATCTCAATTTCAGATTATGGAATCAGGTATGCTTCCACTCTTATATTTAAGGGTGGACTTAGATGTAAGATTCAGTGGGGGCGTGATTGAGGCACAAGCACGGGGGTTGAAGGGGGTTCGGGGGCAGTGCCCCCCAATATTTTTTTTAATAGAATATTTATAGCATGAATTTTATATTATTGAAATTTAAAAAAGATCCACTAATGAAAAGATGTGAAATAATAAACGAAATCGCATAATACAATATAATTGTTTACAACTGTTCCGTATGATGTCTCATGAAAATGTTGTATAATATAACACTCCCATGATCAATTTCTTTTGAAACATATATTTCAGCATACATTATTAAACTATCATTCAACCATTAGTCTCTCGAGTTTAGAGTTGATCTCAACATAAACTTCAAAGCTACCGTTCAATTATTTTTTCTACCAGTAGTGTCTCCGGAGAAGTGATGAGACCAGGAGTAATCTGCTAGTTAGACAGGAATGGGTTTTCTTAAAAAAAAAAAAAAAAAGGGGCTGGAGCTTTGAATTAGGCTATAGGGATTTTCTTGTTTCAATTCATTAAATTTTCTCTCTTGTTGGTCTTTGTTGCTGACCTGTTCCCTTCTGCAAATTATCAGAGGCAATTACTTGAGTAGTTTTTCAAATCTGACTGGGGGCACTTGCACCCACTCGGCCAAACATTGGTCCGCCCTGCTTGTGTTCTTCTTTTCTTTTTGAATCAAGATGAGTATTTGGTAATTGAGTTTAGATTTAAATCCTACAAATGGTATCAGAGCCAACCCATCCTTGATTTATAGAGAATTTGTAGATTTTGGAACTAACCCTAAATTTTAAAATTCTGAAATTCGTTTGATCCGATTCGTACACAGTCGCATATAAAATTTTTTCGAATCTCAATTTTATGAATTCCGCACCGTTGGCCGTTCAAATTCCAGAATTTTAATCAGTATTATATGTAGAATTGTTTATGCAATCACATGGGCTGTTCCGCTGTTGTTTGACATATGAATTGGCATATGTGCATAGATAATTTGTTATATAATTGTCATAGTAGTTAGGCTCTGGTACCACTGTGGGTACAGGTACCCACAGTCGGGGAAAAAAAAAATTTGGAGGTCGGGTGAGACCTCCCGCCATCAGGGGGCAGTTATGTATTATTCATCTAACTTAACGTAGATTCCAAAAAAAATTTAAAAAAAAAATTTTTTTTTTAATTTTTTTACAGGTGGCGCCACGTCGGCGTGGGATTTGGCTTCTGTTCCCCACAGTGGGGAACAGAGCCAATCCGGTATTTTAACTCCCGCCCCACTAATTCTTGAATTTGGCCGTGACTGTGTTTGTCATGTGAGAAGGGTTAATATGTTCACTGACTTACAGAATTTCGAACATAAAATTGCAACTTAAGAGTATTTTAACTTCCGCCCCACTAATAATTCTTGAATTTGGCCGTGACTGTGTTGGCTAAATTCAGATTTAATGAATTTGCAGAAAGGATTTCTTAAGGAAAATCAACTGAATAATAGAATAATGGAATACTTCATCATGAAAATATCCAAGAACAAATTAAACCAAAAATGATTAATGGAAAGACTGTTCGCTTAAATATGAATGCAAAACGCAAACCGCAAGTGTACGATATTGAACAAATAATAAAGTGGCATTTAAATATGGATGTCGATCCCACAGAGACCAATTGAGTACCAAAATTAGTAGTTATCATCTTAATTGAATAAACCAATTCTTTTGTGTTTTAACTAACTAAAGGGACTAAATAGCAAATTGAATAAACTAACACTAAATTGAAAACTAAAAATGCAAGAAATAATGAATGGATGATTGTGGATGTTAAAACAATGATTTTAAAGGTTTTGAGATTCCCTATTTCACCCAACCAATCCCCCCTAATTCATGCTCATGAATCCAACAGCAATCAACACTTGTTGACGATCGGATCTTCCTTATTCAATAAACTACCCCTCTCTAGGCTAGCTAAATCTACCCTACCAATTTACCTATCTCTGAGTAAATTCATTATCAACCTTCTTGGGCGCATTCAAACAAGAAAACTCAAGTGGATCTCCTCGAAATTCAATCTACTTGATCGCATTGACCACAAGCCTATCTCTAGATCATGTCTAAATTAATGTCCTACATTGCCTAATTCTAATTCGTGTTATCCTCTCTCGAATCCAACATAAATCAACAAATAATCCACCAATTAGCTAAAAAGATGAATTAAATATGCACAACAACACAAAATTAACCCATAATTAAATACCGAACGTTGAATCCATTAACATAAACAAGAGTTCACGATTGGGATCTATAGTTCATCACAAGAAAAGAATTTAGTTATTCATAATAAAAATGAAAAAAAAAACAGAAAACAGGCAAAAACACAACCGGATCCATGATTTGATCTTGAAATCTTCTTCAAACCCTTGATTTTGTGCTCCAATTCTCATATCCACGTGTTTCTCCTCTGCTCTAGACGTCGACTCCTCCTCTTCCTCCAAATATATGCTAATATAGGGTATTTTTCCTCCTCAAAGTCGTGAATAAGGCCCAAGTGTGTTAGGTCTATTAGGCATCCACGCGCAAAACTGGACAGTTTGGCAGCGTTGAGTATTTTTTGTCATAACTTCCTCATCCGATGTCCGATTTAGGTGATTCAAAGTCCTATGGAACCTAGACGAAAAGATCTACAATTTATCCAGAAATAGCCCTACCCAAATTTAACTTTTATCTAGGTCAAAATTCGTCCTCAATCTTTAATATAATTTCATTCTCGTTCCCGAATTTGGAAACTTCCTTGTCCAGGTGATTCTTTCCTTTTTTTGGCCCTTTTTACTCCAATTTTGCTCTAATCCCTTCCAAATATGATTTTTCTCCTAAAATAACAATAAATTGAAAAATTTAGGCATGAAACAAATACAAAACACAATTAATTAGTGTTTAAGGGCACTAAATAAGTGCGTAAAACGCACTTATCAAAAACGAATCTCAGTATGACATAAAAAAAGGTCACTCAGTAGCTGCCAAACTTGCAGTAGAGATTATGGCTTGCAAGTTTCTCATCGTGATGCAATTTCCTTCTTTTTCTGTAAAAATAAAAAATAATAAATTAATAAATTTTATTCTTAATCACTAAATAACAATAAGAGATCGATGACTACTTTTACTGTCTCGACAAGTTTTAAAATACAACTACATTTACCTTTTCCCCCTTGGTCTTGTGTTTCTTGTTGATGCCGGCATTACTATCATTTGCTTTATCGACCTTTTTCTTCTTCTTATTCTTATTCTTTTTTAAATATTGTAACTTCATTATTCGACTAAAAAAAAGGGGGGGAAAATATGATTAACATATGTAACTATTTGAAAACAACAATTAAATATAAACATTATTGTACCTGAACACAAGTCCTTGAATTATGAATTATGACCAAAATTCTTTCATTTGGAACACTTTACCGTACAACATTTTTTCCTTTTGTTCCTGGTTGTTCTTCTCCTTTCTCTTTTCTTCTATTCTTTTTTGGCCTCCCTGGTAACCTCCTTAATTTGGGAGCTGAGGTTGTACATCTTTATCTCCATGATCTGGATCTAAATCAGTTTCCGGCAATGGATGGATAACAACACTATACGCTGACAAGTATTTCTCTATACTATATCAATTATCACAACATTCTTTTAAGTTGCTTCTAGTGTGATTCATACAAGTAGCAACATGTTTGCATGGTATTCCTGAAACCATCCATTCTCGACAGCTACAAGTTCTTTGTCCTCAATGCACAGAAAACTTTTCAAGTTAACCTCTCCAATACTTGGAACTCTTCCTTACTTGCAACTATAATTTGGAATGATCTAGCATGCAATGAGATTCTCTCTAGCTCTTCCTTTACTTTTGGTGTTACTTTTCCTTCCCAACTCATACCTTTTGCATTGCTGTTATGCATCCGTGCTATTGACTTCACTAGCATAATGCATCACTAAACTTGTAAACATTTTGAAAATTTTGATTTTCTTCAAAATTCAAATTTACTCCCAGCTTTATACTTGAAAGGTATTCCAACCATACCAAATATTGGATCAATCTTCTTCATAATACCCTTTTTATCAGAATCAGAATCCGAATCCAGAACTATCACTCTTGCACTATTCAAAGGAGTCACCATCACGATTACTAATGTATTTTACACAATTCATATTTGCATCCAACCTATTCTCGACAAGTTTTTCTTCATCAACAACCTTTTTCAACCGCCCATCCTCATCAGAATCTATAAAATCATATTCCTCATCAGATATAACAAAATCAACATCGCTGTTATCTTCATCACCGACAACTTCAACATCAATGCTTAATTGCGCATTCACAGTATTCAACCCCTTCGCAGATTTCTTTTGACCTTCATTTTTGGACATGTATGTCTCATTAGGTTTCTCATTTGGAGCATGACAAATAACTTCACACCAATGTGAAAATGGAATTCTGAAGGATAGATAAAATTTGTTTCTCATTTGGATCAGCTTCAAGGTAAAAGTGGATTGTATCTTCCTCATGTAACACTAACACTCTCAGCAAGTCTTGCCCACCTTGAATTCGGAAACCCTTGACAGTAAGTATGTGACCGTCTTTTTCTATATCGAACAATGAATTGCATAGAACAAGTAGCTAGGTCCAAATGAATGACAAATTTAATCATTTTAGAGCTACAAAAAAGAATAAAAAACATAAGTTTTGATCATAGAAAAGATAATTGTGCACTAAATGAAAGCATAGAAGGAGCAAAATTCTCGCAAAACAAAAATTGATTATAAACATGTGGATTCAAGTTGCACATGTTAGCATATTGCGTTAACTTTTGCTTCAAATTAAATGAACATTAGTTTTTCAATTGAAGCCTAATGGGTTATTCTTCACTATTCCATACAATTTTAATGAAACAACATTAGATAGAGCTCTAATCCAACAACTATAGGATATATGATAACGCAAAACAGTACAGAAATCCTTAATTAAAAAAAAAAAAACAGTTTTAACAATGCGCAAAACAGTTACAATAGGAGTTCAAGCATAATTCAAAGTTTCTTTCATAATTGGTTTCCATAGTTCACCACGTCAAATTATTGATTGACTACCCATGATCCACATCATATCGTCCACATACATAAATTGGAATTGGGCAAGATGAAAAACTCAACTGAATTAATTAGAGGATTTAGATAGCAAGTTTTAAGGTCGAATTGTTTTCTGGGTAGATTTCCAATTGATTATGATATATGTAACCAAAAACAAAAACCCATAGCGAACAAGGATGAAATAAGAAATTAGAATAAGATAAAACCTAAATAATGGGCGACATACCCGATACTTAATGCCCAGACCTTCAACAATAGCCTGAGAAGGTGGAGACAAACGAAGAGTAGGAATCTATATTATAGTTATATATATACTAGCATTACCCACGTGCATCGCACGTGACGATTTAAATGGTATATTTATATAAAATAATATTATAAAATAAGAAAATTATTTTTTATGAATATTTAATAAAAGCATGTCTAATATTTTAGATTTCACTAACGATCTACATAATTTGGCCCGAATTATTATCTTGTAAGAAAAAATATCATATCAATTATCATAATTAATGATTTTAAGTAAGAATGTAATATTTGGGAACAAAATTTAGATAATATACTCATTTCAATAAAAATGATCAAAGTTATTTCAAATAAGACTAAAAATAATCTTACGGTCAGCCTATACATACATATAAATGATATATATATATATATATATATATAGAGAGAGAGAGAGAGAGAGAGAGAGAGAGAGAGAGAGAGAACGGTCCAAATAAGACTCAAAATGGATTATACGATATGCTAGATTTAGAAAAAAAAATAAATAAGTAATATCACTTGGTGAATCCATAAAACCCTAAAGAATATTCTTTTTTTAAAAAAATACTACAGGCAAAGTATCTAGTTGGCATTTCAAGTCTTATAATATATAGGTTTCAAAACTCAAATGTGTATAAAATAACTAAAATGTAATATCCAAAAATTAAAATGTATATAGAAAATGATAATTCTCATTTTCAGAATTAATTTAATAAGTATTGTAAATTACAACTTTTATCTTATATCACATTTACATGAATGATGCAACACTAAATATAGAAGAAGTAAAAGAATTTATAAATTAATTTGAAAAATAGACTACATATGAAAATAATAAAATATATAAAAAATTAAATAAGGAAAACAATACTAAATAAGGAAAGCAAAATAAATTGAATAAGAAAAATAATTAAGCCTAAAAACTAAACCAAACATGGCACTGCCACCTAGACACTTTGTCTAGGTGGCACTCCTCTTATTATTATATTAAGATAAAAGCAAGGTTTTTTCCCGCATTTGCACACATTTTTCTTAATTTTTAATTCATTTTTTTATTCCAACTCATCAAGTTTTCCCTCCAATGCACTTAATTAAGTTTTTAATTCATTATTTAATTACCTTATTTTATCATTACTCTTAAATGGCCATAATTATCCTACCATAATAATTATCTATATTCTATAATTCTATATCTATATTCTATATCCATATCTATAAAAAATTATTTATATTCATGTTTTTTATTTATTCTTAATCTCATAACTCATTTTTAGGGGTTAATAAATATTGATTAATCAAAAAATAGATTTTACTCGATTTGCCTCAATCCTTAAGATCGATTAAAAAATTATTTATATTCACATTTTTTATTTATTCTAAATTTTTTTATTAAATTAAATTAAATTAAATATTAATAATTAATTGATAAAATTTTCCCCCTTGAGACATTTTTTATTTTATTTAATTTTTTTTCGTAAATTGCAATCCCAATAATTTGTCAATCAATATTTTCCCAAGAAGCCTGTTGATGGCATAATCTATGTTTATTTCGCGCTCAAACTTGCATTTTTCAAAATAAAAAAAATATTATTTTATTGTTAATTGTTATTGTTAATATATAGAATTTGGTTCATTGCTTCCTAATTGCGATGGTTTTTCAACTCTATATAATCATTTTTAAATATTAATTAATTAATAATAACCATGGATCAAATCTTGTCCGTATCCCATTTTGCATTCAAATCTCGCCCGTGACTCTCGACCTTTATCATCATCTAACGCACATCAGTTTGGGACCGTAATACCCGCAAATCTCCCAAATTCCATTTAATCACAAAATCGGTTTTCTCAATTACTGAGCCAATTTCTCTGCCAACGAAGAAAAATCGTCTTCCTTCTCTCTATACAGCGAACGATTGAGTGATGGATACTACCGATGTAGGTGTCTTCTCGCCGGAAAAAGCTTTGACCACCGACATCTTGTGCTTCAAAACGGTAATAATAGTTCTTCTAATTCATTTTTTTTTCACGCAAATCGCACCCAATCCGTTGTCTTATTCTTCTAATTCAACTTTTTTTTGCCGGATTCCACTGCCGGTTCCTGTCCTCCATTCACTGCAATAAAAATGTTGCCGCCTATTGTGCCATTCAATGCATAGGTATGTCAAACTATTTATCGTTCACAAAATTAGGTTCTGATGAAAAATTGGAAATTGATTCTTAGTTTTTTCCTGATTTCTGATAATTAGATTACAAGCCTGTTGTGAATGCTATAACATAGATTTCATTACTAATTTCCTTATTGGAATATGTTGGTTTGTGATCTGTATGTTGAATTTATCTTTTGTGATTTGTAAGTTGAATTTATCTATCTTTCGAGATTTGTGGGTTGCCTATTTTCTTTGTCTTGAAATATATGCCGTAAAAGTTTTGATTATAGACAGCGTATATTAGCATCTGAAAGTTCATCTCTTGGGCACTTTTTAGTCTAGAGCGCTTAACCAAACATGCTTTCTACTTAAAATTGAGTCAGCTGACAATGTTTGTTTTGTGAATTCGTTCTTTAGAACAAGTTGGTGCTGAGCGTAATTAGATATCCAGGGGTTAAGGTAATCAAGCTACTACTCTATTTAATTTCCCCATCTTTTATGGAGTAATAATCATTTAAGGTAATGATTTAACTCCACTTTTATTCTCTCCAATTAAACTATTGATCCTCATTAATTTACTTAATTTTTGACTTTTTAATCTAAATTCTTTATGCAGAATGATTTGTTGAACTTGGACAGAGACCTGTTTTTTCTGACCACTGGGAATGGTTAGAACAAATTACAAAACAACAATCACATTAGGACAATCCTGCAAAGGAGGTTTCAATTTTGTTGGTTGTGTCTATCATGCTATTTTCATTCTTTTCACAATATGACTCATTTGTCCATTGATCTCTTCCACCATAGGTATTGTGGAGGGTAATTATTTGGTTCTATCTGGTGTGTTTTCTTTTTGAGGTGCTCGGTTGTATCTGAATGGCTCAAGAGTTTTGTTTTCTGTGTCCTTTTCCGTTAATCGTAATAAATCTATTCCAGACTTCATTTTTATTGCTTTTAACCATTTTTGTAAATGAGTATTATTTATTTCGTTCAATCCTCTTTTGTTCTATTTTCTATAAATAAATTATCTGAAAGTTGGTTGGAGCAATGGCTTGAATTGATTATTGGTTTAAATTTACTTAGGACAAGTCTCTCTAGCCCGTACATGTGTTATTATATTATCATGTGTTTATTTGTTTCCCAAGTGCTTGGTGCAACTATTATATGTCTCTGCAAGTCAGAGTTACTGACTTATTGCTTCTGGTGTTGATTCGACAAGCTCGTGGAAAATTGTGATGTCATGCCAGAGTTGCTCATATATACAAAAGAATTCGGCATTAAAGTGCACTTTTTAAGAACCTTTCTCGAATTTATTTTGTAATTGAATAATTATATTGTTCTTGTCTGATCTGGAGAACACAACCCCTTTTTTTTCCTTCTTTTATGCATGTGTTTCTTTTTGAACTTCGAATGAAATATTAAACTCTTCAATTATTATATAAGATCCGTCATGTTTTCCTTTGTTAATTAATTGAATATTGTATTCATTTGATACATCAACACATTTGAATCTCGTGTTACGGAGAACTTCCATGAATGTGGTTTAGCATGTCTATCATGCTAGGAAGGTGTGTGTCAAACCTATTTTATGTGTTTTCTTATTCAAAATGTGAAATAATGAGGGCCTGAGAGAATCACAGTTAGGTAATGATCCTCCTATCAAAATTTAATCTACGCTGTGTTGAGCGAGTAATTGATGATAGTCGGGTCTATTATATAAACTCGATAATGTTAATCTTGCACATATATTTTGATGTTGGAATTGTCAATTCTTTAGTCAGCCTATGGGATATCAAAGAGAAGTTTAAGTATTGGCATAGAACCAGTTTTCTCTATCTAACTGATCGAAGGTTCGTAGCCGTTATTCGACTTTTTCTTTTCCCCAATTCTTCCTTCTTTTCATATAGGACTATTTAAATATACAACATGCTTTGTTTTTTATTGAATGCTGAAATATTGGAATGATCTATTGTAGTTTAGACTCTAGGTTTGAGTAAGACTTCTGAATTGCAAAATATATGGGGAAAGCACTGGCTTATCGTATTTTTTCTGTATACACTATTTTGGGTGTCTTTAGTTAAATAGAGTTCTTAAGTCTTGCTTTAATTGACTTCTGATCATTTAGCAGGTGGAGAATAGTTGAGGGAGTGAAGGTTCCATCGGCTACGTGCGTTGTTGTGGAACTCCAACCAATTTGACATTGGGCCAAAGCATTGGGCCAGGGTGGAAATTGAAACAAATCAGACTATTCGCAAGGTCTAGGCGACTATGATTTCTAAACAGAGGCGAAAAAAGTAGTTGATTATGTTAAGAGATTAATGGGAATTAGTCTTGGTGTGGATGTAAAACACTTAAGATATTTATCCATGTTTACGAATATTTTAAATTTGTTTCATTATCAGTGGATTTAAAGTTGATGAGCATTGCTCTAGATAGCTATATATGTGCGTTATTGATGTTTATAGCCCTTAACTTATTTTATTAATTTATTTTGAAAATTCACAATACCTGTTGTGTGCATCTAGGTTTATCTTTTGTTTTTTATTTTTATTTATTTATTCATTATTTTTTTTATTTGTTGAAATTCAAGAATTGAGGGTCAAAATGTTTCATATGGTGTATCTTGTGCTTCTCATTGTTGTCATTTTTGAATTTCCAGCTCATTGAATGTATAGAAACATAGATAAATCAAGATAAGTCGCTCTTATTTATTTGACACTTAACTTTAGAATTGAAAGTTGAGACCTTTTTAGAATTGTGTGGTATCAGGGTGGATCAAGAGAAAGGTCGGGTAAGACTTTAGCCCTGCAAGTTGAGGCACGAAGTAATTTTTCTTCTCGCCTCAAATTTTTTTTTTAGCAAATGGTGAATGGGATAATTATGAGACATTTCATCGTGGACTTATAATTTATGGATTCAAATATTTTTCGTTTCCAAATGTCCAAATATTTTTTCTTATATTAAACTTTTTATAATTTTAAAAATATAATTATTCGCAGTTAATAGGAATTGATTTAGGGTGAGTACATGCCAATTTGGACACACACCAAAAATTTTGTGGGTTCTAAAATCCGCCATCGGATTCTAAATTATATCTTAGACATAATCTTCCCGTGCAACGCACGGGTGAAAATACTAGTTTTTTCTAGAAATAATTACTTGGTTATCAAACTTTATTATATTAATTACTGAAAAAATCATAACAAATTTTCAAATTCCATGTTCGTCAACATTTTCAAATTGGGGGTCAAAAATACCCTTTTTAATTAAAAAAAAAAAAGAAAGAAAGAAAGAATCCGTCCCCTACCTAAAACCTAGGATCTAGGATGTCTTTTCATTTTCTCGAGACATTTCATCTTCTCCGGTGAAATTCTGACTAAATTTCACCCAATCACAATTTGTATGATCAAAGGCAGAAATTCTAACCCACTTCATCTCGTTAAAGTTTGTATAATCAAAGTTTCTATGAATCGAGCAACTAGAAACCAAAACCAGCAATCAAAATTTCTATGAATTGAACAACTAGTAACCAGATCTGCCACCACACTGGTTTTGATTGCTGGTTGCTCAATTCATAGAAACTTTGATTATACAAACTTTGAAGGGATGAAGTATGGCCAGAATTTCCACCTTTAATTACACAAACTGTGACGGGGTGAAGTGTCGTCAGAAATTTCACCGGAGAAGGTGAAGTGTGTCGGAGAAAATGAAAAGACATCCTAGATCCTAGGTCTAGGATTTATTTTTGCGAGGCTATAATATTCTACTCAATTTGAAAATATTGACATTCTTATAATTCAAATTAACCGTTGATTTAATTATATAAAAAAAATTAACATGGGTAAATTTGACAACTAAGTAAATCACTCTTTTTTCTATCTTGTGTGTTTACGTAGTGACTTGTGAGGGACTGCTTTGTTAAATTTGACTAGTTAACAGATGTTAGTCAAAAAGTGTAATTTGTAAATATCAAAACCAAAGTATGTAAATTATAAATACACCCTAATTGCTGGGTGTATTTTGTAAATTTCCCCAAATATAATGGAATTAAAGTTGATATAGAACTTGATGGAATGAGAACCTTGTTTGATTGGACTGCGGCCATAAGACTGACATTACAATTTTATGTTAAGAAATTAAATTTATTGCAAAGAAAAGTGATGAAACCACTATGTTTAGAGGGATTGGAGATGAACGTTCCCGGTCATGTGCCATGAATTGAAATGTTGATAACCTTGTTTAATTTGCGAGCGGAGAAAAGTAACAAAGATCCATCGTGTTTACCCAAATCAATCATTTTCCTCGTAACAAGTTCTGCACGGCAAAGTGGAAGAAATAATAATGAAAAAATCAATTAATTAAGAGAGACAGTAAATCCACATCTAAAAACAGAAAAAATAAAAAATAAAAAATAGAGAAGACAAAATTCACATTTTAAAAGAGAAAGAGCCAAAGAAGATATACCTACAACATTTGCATAAGCAATGTTATCGGTTGCATGATTAATCACAGACGCCTGAGGCACCCACAAACACCCACCACTATCACTGTATCTTATGCTAATAACAAAAGAATAACCTTTATTATTATTTGATTTGACAACGTACGTTATCGATATCATCATAGAATATATATATATATATATATATATATATATTAGTTCGAACAATATGATCACAATGCCGAGTCCACGAAAAAACAAGTCAAATGTTTTTCTCGTTAATTACTTTTTATCAACTAAAATATATATTTTCGAAAAGCCATATTGATCACTATAGAAAATTGGTTTTTACGCTATTGGTGGGCAAATGGGAGTCTAGCTCCTTGTACTGTTGTACATCATCATCTTCAGCACGGGACTATTGTCTTACCTTTTGTGCCTTCCTCGCTTCAGTGTGCAGACTTCTTCACTAAATTGGTTCATCGCTTTCGTTTCTTGCTTGACAAACTCTCATTGCTTAGTGTTGTTGCATCGTGTGTTTGCCGGGATGTTAGAGTCATATTTTTAGTTTTGTTGTATTTTAGTATTTTATTTATTTTGTCGGTATAATTTAGTCCTTAGTTCTTCTATGTATATATACGCTTTGTATTATGACTTTTTTTATTAGTTGTATTGAATGGATTTCATTCTCTAGGGTTTGTTCATATCTTCCTCTCCTCCCTTCTTCTTCTTCCCTCTTCTTAATTGAACCTGTACGTTACTATTTGCTATTCTCGCTTTATTCACAGCATTAATTATCACCGATCTCCTTCAAGATGACGTTTATCTTCTTAAGGGAATGTCACAGCATTAATTATGCTAGACTGCCATAATGAATGTCATAATAGTTGACATAATAACAGTTGGCATATTTAATAACCATCCATCTAAAAGTGATGGAGTAATTGAAATTGTAGGATCATGCCACATGTCCATTATGTCAACTATTATGGCATCTATTATGGTGATGTAGCAAGGTCCATCTTCTTAATCTTATGAGCCATTTTAGACCGGAATTCCAAACGGTTTATACCAAGATAACTAGATAAGTGTCGTCGTGGCTGCATTTGGCTCATGATATTGCGTCGAAGGTGTTCATATTTGATCTCATCCAAGATGTAATCAACATTATCAGCAACGTCTTCCAACTTCTTGAGCCAATTCTTGGTGGATGGATATTTCACGTCACGGCTCTCGACATCTGCTAAGAACTGCTCCATCTTCTTTTAACCGCTCATGTAGCTCGTCATAGTATTTCTTGAAATGCGGCATGCGATGGAAATCCTCTTTGGTGATTTTAATTAATTTAGTCACCAAAAGTTTCGTGTGTTCACCAACAATAGGTTCCATTGCCATTTCGTCTCAGTTTTAGATTAATTTTAGGAATGTAATTTGAGGTTTGAGTTGTTTGAGGTGTGGAAAATAAGGCATTTATTAGAAAATAATTGAAGCGTGATTGGCAATGAGCTTGATCCTTCACGTCTCCTTGTCCCCTTATGCCGATTTTTAATTCCTTCAAAAGCAGAGGCAGTGTGTGCTGAGTAAAGGAATAATAATCTTTTTGAAGAAAAGAACAATCTGTTGACGATGGATGTTGTTTTTGTGCTTTGGACATTACAAATTAAACCGACACAGATAAGAATTGGTGGCAAGACAAATGGGTCCATAGTTCATCATGGTATATAGTGGTGGAGAAACTGATTATGTTTTAGGAGGGTGTTCTCAACATGGAATTATAAGGATTTTTTTGATTTCATAGATTTTTATGGAGTTTATGGATTTTAATAGAATTCCACAGAATCTTTCACATTCTTATGGAATTCTATGTCACTGAATTTTATAGATTTCCATGGATTTTAGTAGAATTTGTTATATATTTTTTTCACCATTAGAATAAAATAATCAAAGGATTGGAAAGTTCATTTGGATAGTTGTTACTAGATCATAAAAAAAAAAACAAAAAAACCAAAAAAAAAAAAACAAAAGAAAATTTTTTTAAAAAAAATGCCATTAAAAGTTGAGCGACGTATGAAAAATCACAAGTTTCAGTTTATTTCGACTTACTAATAATTGGATTTACTAACAATTATGAAATTACCAATATTAATTATATTACATCTCGTCCATTAAATTTCCTTTTTATAGATTGGATATTATATAATTTTTCAAAAATTAGAGTAATGACCAATAAATAAACACGTGTTATCGTTACAATATAAATATATATATATATATATATATATATTTGCACAAGCTAATTATGGTACAGTTATTTTGAAATTATAATGGTAATGGAAAATATATTTTTCCAATTTATGATTATAAATTTTAGTTGATTATATAGGTCTAAAAGAATTCTTGGAGAAAAAATGAAAATTCGTGAATCCCATAAGAATCTGAGGGTGGGAGGTATGATTTTGGGAAGAATTTGGTTAGTGTATTTTTAACTTAAAATCCATAAAAATCAATAGAATTCCACAATTTAATGAAATTGATCGGATTCCATGAGCAATTGAGAATCCTGGATTTTTATGGAATTAATTAGAATTCCGAAATTGGATTTATTCTGTGAGTCTAAATTGAGAACACTTGGAATTATATGGATTTCTGAATTCCATGAAATTCTATGTTGAGAACACCCTCCTTAGTCTCTCTGCATTGATCCTCAATGTGTTGTTCAGGAAGAAATAATTAAGGTCACCAAGCTTTAAAGAAATATAAAAATAGTCGTCAAAATCTTCTGTAAACCATGCTTCTATTTGGCTTTGGATGACACTCCCAGAAGAGTGTTTTTAAAATCATCCCACTCTTGTGCATTCTCGTTCCACAAATCATCAAGACCAACTTGTCTGGTGCTATCTTCTGGAAAATTGTATTCAAGTGAATTCATAATCCTTTCAAAAAGTGTCAAAGCATTGAGATTGTCAGAGACACACAATGCGTATTGCTTCAAGAAACGAAGTATATCCCAATGTTAAAGACAGCCATCATGAAGCTAACCCAAAAACAACATACGGAAAACAGATCCTTTACATAAGTAAAAGGACAATGAAATCACCGACAAAGGCTGGTAGTCTTTATTCCGGTATAGGGATATATTCATCCTTAACTCAGGGTTCTCATCCAAATCCCTCTTTAACTGTTCATACTCAGTATTCATCCTCTCCTCATGACCTCTAGCCTGAATAGAGTTGTCAATCTCCATGTTAAGAGATTTCAGTTTCCATGCACGAGGCTTGTTATGCTTCTTTTTATGTTTCTCTTCATAGCTCTTCTTCATTAAGATCACCTTGGGAAGAACAAGGCTTTTGTGGCTGTCAAGTTCAACATCGTTGTTATTTCCACTATACAGATCATATCCAAGAGTGTAATCGCCGGGGTTTAAGAGATGGCCAAGATGGGTCCTCAAGTTGAAAACGATATCATTCCTCCCGAAATTGGATACTCGGGCGACTTGGGCATCAGCTAGGACATATTTTGAGCCACCTATGGTAACTTCAGGAGCAATGGCCTCAATATCCGAGACTATGCACTCCACAAGCTACCTACTTGAAAGTAGGCCCTTAAAAGGTGCCCTCCAGTACTGATCAGGATTTAGGAAATAAAGTCTCAGATAAAAAGGGTCTAATGGGGGAAATATTGTTGATCACTTTAGTGCAGATCACAAGGGGTCCCACATTTCCCATACTTGCGGCAACTTTTGGAGGAAGACAGATCAAATCCTCACGACATATTGGACATATCTCGACTGAGAAAGTTTACTTGCAATTGTAATTGCTGCTCTTCGCGTCATGGGATACAAGCTGCTTGTCAATTCGTTTCTTGATAGGAGTATTATCGCCCACAAATTCCACAAACTTCACAGCATGACTACCATTGGCAAAAAAGTAATCAATCCCCTGATCCATCTGCTTAATTCTTATTGCATTTTGAGCTCCATCGTGCTTGATGATCAGCTGCTCGAGATAAAAGAAAGTACGCCTATGAGGAACACGTTGGCATAGTTGAACAACAGCCACGCATTGATCAGGATTCGCTTGAACCCTTGTGCAAGACTACACATTTGATCTTGCACAACATATTTGACAGTAAAACCCTGTTCGAGTTTTGCCTGTTTAGAACCTCTTTCTGGACCTTCAGTTTGACTTTGATCCTTTTGGAGGGGGTTCACCGGTTCAGTCCATATGAATTGTGCGTCTGTTAACAAACAGACTTTCTTCAAGTTCTTCAACCTGTTTAAGCAGAAGGACAACAGCTCATTGGACTCCAACTGCATTTTAATCCAGGTCTTGGGGGGTTGCAGATAGCTCTCACATTCAGGGCAATAGATGATCACCGCATACTTTTGTAGATCTTCTGTGATGTCAACTTCAGAAGACAAGCACCTTGCACACATACTTGCAGCATTCAGTTGCATCAAGATACCGCATTTGCAGCATAGGACACTACCTATGGTCCAGGGCACGACAAACATTCTTGCTTCTTGTGCGCCATTACTTCTAACTCTGATGGAGTTGTGCTGCCAATCAGTGAATCAAAACAAGCTTCACCATTTTTACCACAGCGTAACAATTGAGATTCAATTTCATTTATACAATTAACACTTGAAAAGTTCTAAGCATTAACCAATTAATACTGTAGTGTAATATGCTATTGCTTTCTTCTTATTTTTGCTCTGGTAAGGGAAAGATTACTGGTGTGATTGCTATTTTTGAGGAACAAATAATCAAATGTCGACACTACAAGAAAAATCGTTTACAAAGAACTTCTTTCCAAAAATCACAGTTTAATCAATCAAATGGATCATGAGTTGATATACAACTTGCTAGAAATGGTAAAATTGTTTGACTTCTTATACTACCAACATTACAATTTACAAATTACTATCATATATAAATGAAGCCACTGTGTTTAGGTCGGAGATGAATGCTCAAATTCTAGATGACATAAATTGAAAGGTTGAGAAACTTGATCAGAAGTAGATATCCGTCGCAATGGTGAAATGTAATGAATTAGGAACACCATCACGTTTATCCGAGCCAATCATTTTCCTTGTAACCAAGTTCTGCACAACAAATTAAGTGAAACAAGTAAATTATGGATCAAAAATTAATAGATGGTAACCTTATTAATTGATACAAAATAGTGAAGATGTACGTAATTCACAATAATAAAAGACAGAGGGGACATACCCACAACAGTTGCATAAGCATTGCGATCAGAGACGAGACACAAACATTTACCATTGCGTTTTATCCTGAAAGACAAAAGAATAGGTTCAATGAATAATCAGCAACAGTATTAATATCTTACATCATCATGAGGATATGAGTTCGAACGGTTTGTGAACATTGTAACGATTGCCAAAATTAAGAAGATGAAATGTTCTTCTGTTTTATTGCATTTTAACAACTAAAATATATATATATTTATATTTTATAAAAACTTCAAAAAATGACATCATTAGGCAATTCATTAGCCACTATGTATGGAAAATTGTGTATTGCACTATTCATGGGCAAATGGGAACCAATGCACAAGTTAAAACTCTAATAAACGATCGAAAACAAAATAACACTAGCCAAATAGAAATATCAACTATTCCTTTTGGCCCCCTGATTCACCTAGCTATATTATTACAAGTAATTTAGTTAGACCACGTGAATTCTCTTAGGATATTGGGTTTTACTCATCCAAATAAAATCGGTTTATTAGCGGAAGATTACCTGTTAAGATAAGTAGGATTATTTATTTTATTTTACTCATATGGGTAGAGTAGTCGTTTTGTCTTTCTTTCCTTAGTCTATATAAAGTCTACTTGTGTTTAGGGTTAAAGACAACTCTTGCATTGTAAAGCACCACGTTTTGTTAATGAAAACACTAATTCTATTTTGCTCTTGAATTCTCTTGTCGGTTGAGATTGTTTAACATTACCATCACCTTATATATTGGATTTTATATATATCACATGCCGATATGAGATTCTAACACGCCACCTCACTCACATCGTAGACTATAACTAACAACTGTTGAAATCGATATTAAGAGTACCCAACATCACAAAATTAGGCTCGATTGTAACACTATCTTAGGATATTGGGCTCCTAACAAAACTAGCTTGTTAGGGGGAATTACCCTCACTTAAAAAAAAACTGTGAATCAAACAATGATGAAAACAAAATAACACTAGCTAACTAGAACTATGAACTATTGCCCCCTTAATTCACCTAACTATATTATTACAAGCAAATTAGTTAGATCAAATTGCAACATATTATTCAGAATTTGATAAACCGGAATCACTGGCAAAGGCAAGCTTTTGGATTTGGGTTCCAAGAATACTTCCGGAAACTTTAAAACAACGCAAGTATAAATTAAAATGTATTCTAAACTTTTCTTCAAACATCTTCTATGTGTTTTCACAATCTGCGAATAACCTCATCATCACTGTAGTTTGAAACCAACAGTCAACCCTTCGTTAACGAATTAGACGTGTTAACCAAAGAGATTCGGGCATCTCCTTTTCAGCTACAATTAGTGGGATCACAACAAATACTATCAATAGCATTAAATAAGAATTTAATTACTTTTTTATTCTAGATATAATATAATTATTCACAATAATCGCGTAACAAAGCAAGCATTTTTATTTTTCTCTTTTTCTTTGTAAAAAAACTGCCCCGGGCCGAAAATTCAGGCATGAGATAACAAATTGAGCTTGTGACTATGACATTAATGCTATAAAATCATAAACATATTGTTGAGTTTAAGAATCTATCCTAGCAAAATGCACTGAGGAAATCATGAGTCTTAAAAATACTATAATTCAGAAATCTAAAATAAACTTTTAACGTCCTTACATATAATTTTGATAACTTTTCAATTGATCTTGGTCTTTTGAATGCCCTTAATTATTTAATCCATATTATTAATTACTTTGCAAATATCATGTTCAGTTTTACAATCTTATAACATAAATAAATATTCAGATTGTTGGGAAATCAACCCGAATATGATTTCACAGTTGTCCCAAGATCTTACCTTCAAGTTGAGAAATACCAAAAATAGGAGAAATGACTATGCATGGAAATAACAACACAGGATTTACGTGGAAAACTCCAAAACCGGAGAAAAACCACGGGCGGACCGTCAAAGCTTTCCACTATATGAAAAATTTTTACAATCATATAGACTTTTCACTCACCCAACCCCAACCCCAAGTATTACAAGAAAAATAACCCGAGCTTTACCACACCTAATTTTCTACTATTTGTACAAACCACAAAGAGTTACAAGAAAACTCTCAAGATCAGCCACATTTTTTCCTCTAGATTTGGTCACCCCACGTATTCTGAAAAATACATCAAATCTTATCGACTCACCAATTCTTCTCTTTGTCTCTACCCACAAAGACTAGCCCAAAACTGTCTTAAACTCTTGTTTTCTCTCAACCCATACTTCATCTTGCATTCTTGGACATCTTACAAGAAGAGAAAACACATTAATTTATAGGAAAACAATTAACCTAAACCTACCACAATAAGGAGAACAATTCCTAATTCAAATTGGTTTAGGACTTTGACCAAAAGTTTTCCTTTTCCCTTTTGGATTTATTTTTGGCAATATTTCAACACAGATGAAAATTACTAAAAGTCAAAATTGGCAAAAGAATCATTAGAAATTCAAGTTTTTCAAGAATTTGTTTTCTTCAGTAAGCAACAAAACGAGAAACCCTGGCCCCCACAAAAAGAAAAGAAATTAAAGACAAGCTAGCAATGTTTTGAGTGGTGGTCTTATTCTTAAATTAAATAAATATTTATATTTGCTTCTTAAATTAAATATTTATATTTGCCAACTATATAAAATAATTAGAAGCTACCGGAAGAAATTAACTGTAATTAACTATGAGACACGAGGCATTTGTGATTGAATGGCAAGAGAATAGACCAAGATAAACATTCGTCAATCACTTCAATATAATTATGAACATATTGGTGCCATCATATTAACGATTTAACGTAAAAACAAATCAAAAGTACTTTAATTTTGCTCGTTAGCCCTTTTTAATGAACAACTAAAATATTTATATGAAGCTATTTTTAATACCTCTCTCTATGTGTCAACGGCTTCACCATCAGAGCTGAGAACATGGCCGCCGTCTCAATCTCACTCATCAACACACTAACCGAACTGCAGATTAATGCATCCAACTTTTGGAGCTGCAATACACTCTAATTAAATAAAATAATTATTAAAAGAAGAATTACATAAAAGTGGAATGAGTGATATTAAGGCGAAAACTGTACGTACGTACCACAGTTGTGTAGCTTTTTAATCGTGTCCTCATCATATTTTGTATGATCTATGTAAATCTTAGGAAGACGAGAAATCTTTGACCATTCAGAATCATGACGAAGGAGCCTATCTTTCCACAATGGACAATCATTGACAAACAATGTAAGTAGTTTGGTGAGACGTTGCATGACTTGTTTCGAGGGAAACCGCTCCAGCTTTTCGAAACTTCCAATCCACAACCACTCAAGAGATGATAATTGTCCGATCCACTCGGGCAATGCTTCTACTCCAAAGCCCATTAGAGATAAGCGCTTCAGGCTAGTGAGATTTTGAAGTTGATCAGGCAAATAGTCCCAAAGTGGATTACCATATAATCCCAACGTTTCTAGCGATTGTAGGCTTCCGATGCCAATGAGAGAATCATTCAAATCCGCTAAATCTGCAAGTGGACCAACCCAACATTGTCTTAGCCTGTAAAGCTCCTCAATTCCCTTGCGGAAGCTTTTCAATTTGCCACAGTTCCACATGCTTAAAAATGTCAGTGATTTCATCTCACTGAAATCTACCCAAAACTCCACGTCATCGCAGTGACTTATACGAAGATACTCCAGTGACGTCATACCGTGAGAGACGTTGAACGTTTGCAGATTTTGACATTTATGTATGATTAGCTTCTTGAGAGACTCAAGGCTACGTAGGTCATCAACAGGCAATTTTCTCAATTTTTTGCAATTGGAAATGTACATCATTTCAAGAGAAGCTCCCCATCCCTGAAGGTGCTCAGGAGTATCCAAGTTTGGACAGTCCAATATCTCCAGCTTTTTAATATTGTGATTGTCGCATAGTAATTCATCAAGAAGACAAGTGGGGTTTTGCATTCCCTTGATAGAGAGCTCAATCAAACAAGTTAAATTTCCTCTAACATTCTTCAATTGTAACTCAGCATCCACACCACTGATGGACAACTTTTTTAGGCACGGGAACTGACTTGGAGAAGTAGTCAACATTGGACAGTCTTCAACGGCCAAATCTTCAAGGCACGGAAAGATCTGTGCTCCACATCTTTCTGTTTCTGTCACTTGTACTTCCATCCACTCTATTAACTTGGGGAGTTTACGTAGCTCTAGACTTTTTAGTGCTGGGAAGAATACTTTCATCTGATGGCCACCAATGCTACATGCAGAGTTGGAATCATTATTGTAGCCATAGAATGAAGGACCTATTACTCTCACACTACCCAAACTCTCTAACACTAGATGTTTGAGGTGCGACAGGTGCCCAAATGTAGGGATTTCTTCGCATTCGTTACAATGAAAAAGCTTGACTTCAATCAAATTATTGAGTACTCTCAACCGATGGTCCTCTTCTATTGCCATCTTCATAGTCCACCATGGGAATTTTTTACCATTGAATCCATTGATCACTATGCTCTTTATGTTTGGGTGAGGTTGGAGACCTTCTAACACATGCTCATCATTTCTGTTGGTTACGAAATTGCTTCTGGTTTCTCCCCAAACAAACACTAAATTGCATATTTTAGGCTTCCTAACCAAATTCGCGCATTCGGCTTCTGCTTTGCTTTTCACTAGTTCAAGCCCATGAATTGTTAGTTCGCCTCCAAGATTCTTCAAATATCCTAACTCGTCTATTCCACACCCTTTCTTATCACTCACATTAAAAACCGGTAACGTTTGAAGGGAAGATAACCTGCTCATATTGGGTGGCATTTTTAGATCATGCCGCCACGAATCGAACTTGAGATGCCTCAGATCAGTTAAGTGTTGTAGATCTTCTGGAAGTTCGCAAATCATGCAGTCAGTTATTCTGAGTGTTTGCAAATTGTAAAGCTTGCAAACAGTACTTGGCAAGTTTCTGATTTTGTTTTTAGACATGTCAAGAAGCCTTAAATGTATCAACTTGCCAATTGAGGTTGGACAATCTTCTAAGCTTGTATTTATCAGAAGTAGAATGTGAAGTTTCTTTAGGTGTGGCAAAATTTTGCCCAATCCGAGGACATTTGTGTCTTCAAGTATCAAAGTGTGGAGATAATTTGCTTTCTTTCTAGTGAGTATTTCTTGAATGGACTTTGGCGGCAATATCAATCCAAGGTATCTAACTTTAGGAATGTCGTCAATAGGATTGCCAGGATGTACAATAAAACTTTCTGAATTTGAAACAAAGCACGCAAGATCATGGACAAGATCATGGACCTTGCACCTTGTGACATTCCCATACTTATCCTTTTCGGCCTCTTGGAAGAAGGAATTTTGCAATAAAATTTTAAAATATGTATTGCCTATGGTCTCCATATCACTTCCTAAATTCGTGGGAAGAAAACCTTCTCCCATCCATCGTTGGATTACAGATTCTCTATTTATAAAGTTATCCTTGATAAATGTGGAACAATAGCTAAAACATTTTTTCAATGATGG
Source organism: Jasminum sambac (assembly GCA_018223645.1). Classification (NCBI taxonomy): domain Eukaryota; kingdom Viridiplantae; phylum Streptophyta; class Magnoliopsida; order Lamiales; family Oleaceae; genus Jasminum; species Jasminum sambac. The sequence continues at coordinate 20,926,961 of CP073648.1, read as the reverse complement.
ACTAGGTAAACGATCATAGCTCACCTTTAGGATTTGCAACACGCTATTCTGATCTATTCCAGAATTTGAAAGTAGAGTGTGTTGAATGGAGATCCACTCATCTTCTCCCTTTCCTTGCAAAGTTCCTCCAATCATATTTGCCACCAACGGAAGACCTCGACATTTGCCAGCAATCTTCTTCCCGATCATCCCAAATTGTTCTGGTACTTGCTCATTCTGAAATGCCCTTGCTTTGATAATTGACCAGCATTCATCCTTCGTTAAAATACTTAAGCTATGTGGATCCATGAATGGGTTTACCGTTGCGGCTACTCCTTCACTGCGGGTGGTGACGAGAATCACATTTCCTTTATTGGGATTAGCTCCTAGAAGACTATTTTTAAAATCATCCCAATCTTGTTTATTTTCGTTCCACAAATCATCCAGAACAAGCAAGTATCGTTTTCCATTCATTTTCTCTCGAAGCTTTTCCACAAAATCTTGCCTGGTGCTATGTTCCAACAAAGTTCCTGATTTTAGCATTCTTTTAAAAAGTGTCAATGCATTGAAATTGTCAGACACACATATCCAGATCCTTTCGTGGAAATGCTTCTCCGTGTTCTCGTGATTGAAGACTCGACGCGCTAGAGTCGTCTTGCCAAGCCCTGCCATGCCACATATGGGAATCACCGAAAGAACATCATTTGTCGGAGCAACTATCTTTTTCACAATTTCTGATATATCATTTTCTCTTCCGACAACAATTGGATCCATTGTTATGCTATCAGTTTCCTTCAACAGAAGCGGTGCGAGAGCAGCTTGTTTGACTTCCGTCTTGTAACCGTTTCTAGTGGCATTATCATCGATCTTCTTCAAGGTGGCATTTATCCTCTTGATCTCATGAGCCATTTTAGACTGGAATGCCAAACGCTTATACCAAGGTAAGTGCCGTCGTGGCTGCATTTGGCTCATCATATTGCGTCGATGGTGTTCATATTTGATCTCGTCCAAGACGTAATTAGCGTCGTCAGCAACGTCTTCCAGCTTCTTGAGCCAGTTCTTGATGGATTGATCATTCACATTGCGGATCTCGGCATATGCTAAGAATTGCTCCGACTCCTTCACCCGATCACGTAGCTCTTCATAGTCTTTCTTGAAATGCCGCATGAGATTGAACTCCTCTTTGGTGATTTGAGCTAAGTTGCTCACTAACATTCTCGTGAATTCACCAACCACGGCTTCCATTGCCATTTCTTTGCAGTTTGCGCGCGATTGATTTGAGGCGAGAGAAGGTAATTTGAGTTTTGAGTGGTGTGTGGTGTGCTTTTGGAATACGAATTAACGAAAAAATATACAGTTATTAGAATACGAAAACTTAAATTTTATGGGGTCCATTCCTATCTACTTGCTGAAATCAAGTGAGTCGAATTAATTATAGTTACGCAACTTGTCTGGAAGGCTTTGAAATTATAGTGAAGCGGGGGTTGTTGTAATTTGTTATTGGAAAATACTTGTAGCAAGATTGGCGTAGCAGCGTGGCATATATAAAATGAATGAATCACATCTTTCGCAAAATCACAATCAATACACTATCCACTAATAAAAGCCGTCTCCCTCTTTTCAAATAATAATAATAACAATAATGATCCTACCATACTAAGTTACTAATAGTGGAGAGTTCATTTTCATCGTTCAATGCCCTGTATTTAAATAATCACGGAGATAACCTCACAGAACCATATACATTTAGCATATTCAAACTATTACTATATAAATTAATGTTAACTAGTATTACCCCCGTGCGTTGCACGGAACGATTAAAATGATACATTTACATAAAATAATATTATAAAATAAGACAATAAATTTGGTGCGAAATATTATCTTATAAAAAAAATATTATATCAATTATCGTAATTGGTGATTTTAGGGAAAAACATAATATTTGGGAAAATTTAGATAATATATTTTTTGAACAAAGAAAAAAAACTAAATACTATGTTTTATGAGTCATACATAACTATTCAAATGTATATTTCAAATACGATTAGCAATGATCTTATAGTTGGCTTACAGATACGTATATACATTTTGTGAATATTGAATTAATTTTATATCATATTTAGCTCGAATTGAATTCTGAATATTGAACGGATTTTGTACACTAAGTAAATTAAAAAAGGCTTTTCTCATTTACTTTTTTAAATAAATAAAAATGATTTTTTAAATAGAAAATCGTTGTCAACCTAGCACTATACCAAGTTGACACTATAATTCAAAAACTAAAAAATATATAAAAAATTAAAATGTAATATTCAAAAATTAAAATGTATATTAAAAAAGTTAATTATCATTTTTAAAAATAATTCAATTGATATTGTAGTTTGTAACTTTGATATAATATCACATTTTTATTAATGCTTGCATTTTTTTGTTTATTTTCAATTATATACATAATTCAAAAATTAAAATTTATATAAAAAATTAAAATAAGGAAAAAATACTAAATAAAGAAAATAAATTAAATTAAATAAGAAAAATAAAATAATAAAGTATGTATTTAATATTTATTTCCAAAATAAGATTTTCCTTTTTTAATTTTAAGTAATTAAATGAGTGCCAACTTAGCACTGCCAACATGGCACAGTGCCTAGTTGGCACTCCTCTTATTATTATATTAAGATATTAATTAATTAATCACTAAGGTCATGAATTTGAGGACATGTTATCTATATCAATATTCAATATCAATATCAATATCAATATCAATATAATATAAAAAGTTTTTCCCCCACTGTCTGCTTTTACACACATTTTCCTATCCATGAATTGCCTTTTTTCCCCCTAACTTAGTCAGCAGCAATGTACAAGTGTCATGCTTGGTTAGCGTATAACATGGCACTATATCGTAATTTAGGAAAACAGTATCAGTAATAAAGGCTAGTATTTTATCTTAATTTAGGAAAATCGAGTGATTAAAAAAGGCAGGGGCAGAGCTAGGATTTTTCGTCACGGTCCCCCCCAACCCACCCCCCCCAAACCCAAAAAGTGGGGGTGTAAGGAGAGATAGGGTTGGGGTGCGGTTTAAATATTGGTCGATCACACGTCAAGGATTTAGAGATCTCATTGCATTGCATTCGGATCAAATGCAATCAGAAATTTTATAAAATAGAAAATATAATATAGCTTATCAAATTCAAGAATGAATAATCAACCTAACTTATAATTTATAATATCAAACTAAATAACCAATTTTCAAAGTTAATCATCTTAGCAATTTACCTATCAAAACACATTAATAATAAACCAAATTTAATTTCAACTTCAAATATAATTGCATTATACAAACTCATTTACATATCAAAAAATTATTTTAAAAATTAGGCTTTTACGTATTAAACTAATTTAAAGTTAACTATTCAAGACTAAAGCCAAAATCACAAATTACTAAATTAAGGTTTAAAACTTCACATTCTAATTTCAATTGCAAGCCCAGAATCAAATTCACTCATTATACCATTCTTAATTGTTCATTCTAGTGCAAGTCTAATTTCAACTTTTCAAGAATAAATACACCCGAGTTTTTAATAATAAATCTAATTTAGTTAATTAAATTTGAAGATAATGAAATTTTCCATGATATTTTATTAATTCTTTAAATATATATATATATATATATATATATATATATAACTATGATCTAATATATCCGTGAAAAGTATATAAACGAATAACTCTACTAAATTAAGGAACTAAAAAAACAAAAGCGAATTCTAAGAATGGCAAGAGGAAAATTTGGAATTCCTGCCCTGTTAAGTTACTGTAATAAAAGATAAATGTAGCAGGTTTTTCAAGGCCCATGTTTCAATTTTGCCCCATTTTTTAAGTTCTATATTCTATATCATGCACTATAGGTTCTAGCTTTTTTAGAGACAACTTATACCCGTAAAATTTCTGGCGATCACCACAATAAATTTTCTTACAGGCACGATTGCAAATATACTAGGAAAAGAAGACATCGGCTCCAACTCTCTACTTCCGATCATCTTTACCATTTTCATTTCCTTACAATTTTTTTTTTAATAAAAACCAGATTTGGTTCAAATCTCCCAAAAGTTTTCCCAAGCAAGCTGGTAAACAAGTTGGAGAACTTGTAGGCATCTGCGGTGTGCATAGATTTGGGGAATGGAGGGGTGGCGATAGCGGGTTTAGGAAGATGAAAAGAAAGAGGAAATTTTTTGGGTGGGGTATGTGTTGGTTGGGTGGGGGTGTTTACTGGTTTTGGGGGGTTGGGGGTGGTTGGTATGGGGAAAATGGAGGGGAAGAAATATTCTCTCTCTCTGTGTTTTTGGTTTTTGAGAAAGGGCAATTTTGTCCATTTGAATTTCAAATACATACTATCAAGGAAAATGAAAAAAGTATCATGTTATAAAAGTATAGAAACAATAGAGAGAATTTAGAGAGAATGAATTCTAAGGAATTCTCAGGAATGAATTTCATTAATAACTGAAGCCCTATTTATAGGAAAACTTCGAATGGCACAATCGTAATTACATAATTTCTTCAAGGGTATAATAGTCATTCACATATAATAATTACATCTTTTACCAAATTATTCCTCCACCAAATTATTCCTCATAATTCATAACCACCAAATTATTCTCAATGATTCATAACACCTAATAATTATTCTTCAATTATTATTCATAACACTCCTTGAATGACTATTAATACAAATGTCTTACGGACTGTTTGGAGAAAAACCCAGTGGGAAAAAACTTCCAAACCGATTGCAGGATAGCTTGGAGTGGTTATATACTGCTTCATCAAAACATTGCTCCCCCTGATGTCTATCAGCAGCATATGAGTATTCACGTGCTGTCTCGTTAAAACCTTGTCAAGAAAACCCAGTGGGAAAAAACTTGATCGAAGGAAAAGAGTACAATTTGCTGCGTTTGATTTCATATCTTGAGAACTGATGTCTTTACTTCTGGTAAATGATTTCAATATCATCATCGTTTGGATCTAAAGCATTAGCTCCATTATAACTTGATCCAATAGATACACTGTATCAATTTCTCCTATCGTTCTCAATATACCATGAAATATGCCTCGTTAAAACCTTATTAGGAAAAACCCAGTGGGAAAAACCCTAATGAAGGAAAAAGAGTACATTATTCATGTGAATACGCCTTTAAAGTTGCCTCATTAAAAACCTTACTAGGAAAACCCAATGGGATAAAACCTCAGTCAAGGGAAAAAGAGTGCAACGCGTATTTTATACAAGTATGCTGCAAGCATTTCAAAATCTTTCATACATTTGTATGAGTATCATATACATTGATTTTATACTCTTCGTTCATTTAGAGTGCATCAATTTTTCGACACAACTACAAAACATTCACCATGAACACATGTCTCCAAACACACAATTTAAAGCATATAAATTCATAGTAAAAACATGTAAACATATAAGTAAACCTTCATAACTAACTAACACTTAAAATATATCATTTAACGTTTAATACTCACTTAATAGGTTATTTCATTCCCATGGGCTTAGCTCACCCTTTAGGGTACTCATAAACACGGGTTTAGCTCACCCGATCCTTTAATTTCCTTTTCGGTACTACACACACGATCGGTAATTTAACTTTCATGAGCATGCAACATATAATGACCACCATGCTTATCTTTAAACTTGAGCATTAGTCATCATCATCTCATCATCTCATAAGTTAAAGATTTCACATTCAGTATTTATCATCTTCAATATATCTCAATATTTTCATTATCATTGATCATATGTAGCGCTACATTTTCATATCGTGTCGACACTTTTCAATTTCATTTCTTTCCCCATATCGACATAACTTATCGAGATATCTCATTATCAATCCTCTTGTAGGATTACACAATATAGTTATGTCTATATACTCTTCAAGAGCATATGCCTCCGTTATTAAGACCATCTTTTATAATTTGCTTTGATATATATGTTTGGGGAAATATCAACGCTTCTGGCGTGCTAACTTATCAAAGCATCGTAGTTGATATATGTGATTGTTCATAGCCTTTCATGCATCTTTGAACTTCAAGTTCGTATTTCAATTGCGAGGATATAACATGATGCATTGCACATATTATTTTCAATCTTTAATACTCCCCCTCATGCTAAGAAAATTTAGAACACCAAAACTCATACAGTTGGTATGATTTTAATCATATATGTTCTCATCATTCAGCCTTAATATGGGAATTTAGACCGTTTGCATTCTATTCTCGATATCGGCAATTTATTTGAGGACTTTAAATAATTTGCCATATAATATCCCACTTGTATGCGCATACTCAAATCCTTCAGGGATTTATTCAAATCATTGGGATATATATATTTACTAGCTTTATCATTAAATCTGGAAATCATGCTCATACCGTGAACAAATATTTCGTAAATTTCAAATTACGAATCATATACACATGTGACTATCTAGTGGATCCATATCATAATATCTAGTAGTCACATGGAGGATGAAGTGGGCCCATACTTCTCATCCTTTATTCCGTATATATTTGGGATTTATTCCCAATATTGGCTAGTAATGATTTCATCATTTATCGAGAACAATCATTGAAGAATTATTTTAATTCTTCACTTGAAATATTGATTTCAATAATTATTTAAACCGGGATGGTCAGTCCGGTTTTGCAAACGAGTATTATTGAACTTCTAGTTCAGTAAATTCTTATATCGATTTCACTAGTATCTGTATAGTGCTCAATATGATTTATCATAGAAATAATTCACCGACATATTCCATCATCTTTTGGTGACATTATTGTCTACCACTATTCAAACACGGAGTTACAGCTCATACGCATCACATCTTGCTACTGTTCAACTACGGAGTCTTAGCTCTTACGCTTCATATTATTTATTTAAAATCGGAGTCTTATATCATACGCGTCGTATTATTCTATAAATAAATCATCAAAATTATTGCAAAATTCATCCTAACAAGGGTCTATACATTATAATGGATCATATGCTCTCAAATCTTCGAAAATACTATCCATCACTACCGATCAAAATCCTAAAAAGGATTTATCGATGTAGGCTGGAAAGATTAAGGATGCTAATGAATAAGGGTATCCCACAAGATATCCGATGCTTGATTGAAGCAAAGGTTCGATTATCTGGTGAGGTTTCAATTCCTTCTAAATACATGCCTGGTATGGGTAAAAGTAGTTTTTCAAATAAACGGAGAGCAAAAAGATTAGGAGGATGCTACAAGTGTGCTCGATGGACATGTGACACTCGATGTAAATCTGTGGGGTACTTGTCCAGAAACCGAGAAGATAAAATAGCATTCATTAAGGATGGATTGAGTAAGGAGCCTTTGGATGATATTCAACAGGCTCTTGAGACACATCCTAGTGGACACGTACAATGTGAGCTAATGGCCTTATGGGCCAAATTCAAATATCAACAAACGCAGCGTTCTGATCTTGAAAAACTTACTTTAGAAGATCCTATTTGTAAATTTAGTAGAAAAATTTAGTATAATGATTTTCCCATATTTATGTAAGAAAACTCTGTAATAACAAAGATCAATATATTTCTTTTATTTGTAAATGTCGTTTTTCAATTTTAAAATATATATTATTTTTCAATCACTTGTGACTATATGTCATATCACTAAAAAAATTTTCTGCCTTTTTCTCTTTCATATTTGTCAAAAAGTAAATAGTACAATCAATTATTGGTTTGAAAATTTATCTTTAAATAGAGGGATTCATATATCTCTCATGTTCATACATTAAAAGTATAGTGCAAAAGAGAGATAGGAGTAGAGATGGATATGGAGATTTTAGAATCATCTCATACAAGTCACCTTTACCTCGCTTGATTAAAACCGTATGTATTCTTGGTGGATCTAAACTGGTAGGCCATATCCAATATGTGGATATGGCAAACCGACTTGTAAAAGAGTTAGGAGACAAGAAATCAATATACTATACGGAGGAACCAACAACAAACTTTTAGCTAGACTTATAATGGCCGCACAATCATTGGGAATAAGAGTTTCGAGTGTAATACCTTTCCATCTAGTTGGATCTAATACTCGAATTGGAGCCAGTTCTACCATGGGTCCAGCAGGGTTGGGGCTACAAGCGCAATCCATCCACAACTGCATGATGTATATGATGAATAATAGTGATGCTTTCATTGTCCTTCCAGCGGCTACAACACACCTGGAGGAAATATTCAATATAGCCTCGTTGGCGCGATGGAACTTTCATGTCAAACCAATAGGTTTGTTGAATATTAACAATTTCTTTGATGGCTTACTAGCGTTTCTAGATCGAGTGTAAATAATAAGTTTATCTCTCATTCAGCGAGAAAAATACTTATCTCTGCTAGTACTGTTGATGAACTACTTATCAAATCTCATGCATATGTTCAAGAATCTGTGGAAGTCCAGGTCCGTCGGTCACAAACCACTGGTATCAAGCGAAAAAGAAATTCGGATCCTTTAAATATTTCATTATGAATCCTAATGTTGATGGTGGCAGAGTTACGGAGTATTTATACTCTCGAGACGCATCCCTCATTTATGGATTCAGTATGTATTTTCTTTTTTTTTTTTTTGCATTTCTATATTTTCGAGTGTTTAATGCCATCTTTTGATATTCTCAATATGTTCCACTTCGGCTGTTTTGTACTTCTTCTGGAGTAATAATAATAATATCATATTGGCTTTATTCAAATACAGAAATCTAGTGATTTTGCTTCTTCAAGAGCATTTTATTCTCATATTAATACAATCTCATATCATCGATGAGATTACTTCATATAATCTCTCCATGCGATATATTTTCTTTGATTTATCAACATGGGATCTATTGAGCATTTTATTTTCATCTATTTATCCAATGGTGACTTCAAGTACCACTTACTCAATTTTCTCCATTAATATTCGGTATATATGGAGAAGTAATTTTATTCTCATCGTCTACTACTTCGAGAGTAGGATTAGAATATTTGATCAACTACTTCTTACGGAGTAAGATTAGATTTATAACCAATCGTGTAGTATAACTCACCACATTGAAAATATGCACACCAATCGTGTGGTATTACCCACCACATTTGAAATATACTCAAACTATAAAGTGCATAAATTTAAATTGCAGAAATTAAATTTCCTCCAATAGGTGGTCGAACCTACCTTATGGGAATTATTGCAATAAATATAAATTTACGGAATTTAAATAGCAACAATTCAATTGCATAATGTTTAACTACTTCTTCAGGAGTAGGATCTGCTTAGTAGAAGGTATTACCCATCACTTAGCATATAAAGTGCAGAAATATATAAAACCTTCCGTTTAGTGACGGTTGAACCCATCATCAAGTAGGAGGTATTGCAGTAATTAAATTGCAAGAAATAAAGTCACGAAAATTAAATATTGAATTGCTTCTCACAAGATTTGTTCTTCTAGAACAAATACTCATTGCTGCTTCTACAAGAGCACACTTATCCTTCTAGAATAAGTACATTATGTAATTGAACTCTTCGGGAGTTAAAATAATATTCCGATCTTTTAACTCAAATGGACTTCAAGTCGTAATTAATGAATTTAGAATTTCTTCGGGAATATTCTATCCATTTTTGTTTACTGTCGTCAAAATTAGGTCGGTCATTCCTTTTACACTCCGCAAGGGTAAAATTGTCCATTCCAGTCCGCAATGGTAAAATTATCAAAAAATATTCTATCAATATTATAAGATTGGAAAATCGTCTTCTTTTCACTTTCATTTATAAATATCAAAATATTTAAAGACTATTTTGTAACATTTCAAAAGTTGGTGTACTAATTTGTAAATTTTGAAAGTTTGATAATAACATATTTCAAAACGAGTTATTACCCTATCAATATTGGTGTCAAATCGAAGCTCTCGTTAAATCGAGTATAATGGAGTCGAGAAAATTTGATTTTGATAATGTATGCTCCTTATATCTCGATAAAACGAATGTTATAGTTTAATATATTATTATATTATAAAATAATATATAATTATTATATTATAATGGAATATATATACCTTCGTCCTTTTCTGATTCTCTTCCTTTCTTCACACTCTGCACCGACACTTCCATTTGATTACACTGCACGGGTTGGGCGGGACGTGGCAGATCAAGGGGAGGATTATTATCGGGCACGATAGCCAAAGGGTTAGTTTCCTCCTCATGTATGCTCTTCAAATTGCTACCACCGTTTACCGCCGTAATTAGGTAGATTAATTTGTGGTTGAGGGAATTATCAAGAAGTGGTGATTAGGGTAGTGGAAGGAAGAAGGAAAATGGCGTTAAGCATAGTCTTAATCAGGTTTATAATCATGGAGCGTCAAAGAAATATTGGCCATAATTTTCTTCTAATAATCCAGTTTCGATCTGAGAAGATCATCTATAAGATGCTGTTGTAGAAGCATACTTCTTTCATATTACTCAAATGGCTGAGACTCGTCTTTGATAACTTGTTATAAAAGATAGTAAACAATAGAGAGAATTTAGAGAGAATGAATTCTAAGGAATTCTCGTGAATGAATTTCATTAATAACTGCCCTATTTATGTGAAACTTGAATGACACAATCGTAATTACATAATTTCATCAAGGGTATAATAGTCATTCACATATAATAATTACATCTTTTACCAAATTATTCCTCCACCAAATTATTCCTCCACCAAATTATTCCTCATAATTCATAACCACCAAATTATTCTCAATTATTCATAACACCTAATAATTATTCTTCAATTATTATTCATAGCATATCATACTCATTTTGGTACTACAAAATTCAAAGTTATCATTCTTGTCCTTTTATCAAAAAAGAATACAATATAATCTATAATAAAATATCAAATATAAATATAAAGGAAGGGGAAACAGTAAAACAGTGCTGTCATACGGCTATATGCCTATATCCCTTCTTTGACTTTTAGCAATTGGTCCCCCACACAAACTCTCGAGCTTCATCTTCTCCAATGGTCCAACCATGAACCAGCAACAACAACTCACCCTTCACCAAACAAACAAGTGCGTCAACAAATTTTCTTTTATTTGCGTCTGAAAATTTTGCTAACTTCAGTGCGATCCATGGACCACAATGGCCGCTATGTGGCTCCGCCTCTGAAAAAAGGCAAGAACAATTCTACACTCCAATTGAATAAATAGTGAAACAATACCTGATAAGATTCGAAACCGCCTAAAAGCTAATTTTAAGTTGGAAAGCCATTTTGAAAGTGGATTTAGTTTAAGGCATGGGCACGCCTTACGAATTGATATTATGGAAATTTAACGTTTCCTTTATTTTTAATTTTATTATTTTCCTTTTAAAATTTAGTTTGAATTGTTTCCCAGAATAGGGGTTCTATTTTAACTAGGTTTCCTGCTCTCCAAAATTTAAATTAATTTAAATTTTTTCTCTCACCCTATATAAAGGGATTTATATTGTAATGCAATATAGACTTGAATGATGAGTTTTGAGTTTATACAACTTGCGAGAGAAATATCTATTTTCGTGTTCTAAGATTTAGAACAAATTATCAAACTTATTAATGAGCATGATTAATTGCTTGTGGCGTTCAACATCTCATTGGTTCTTATTTCCGCATCTTATTGGATTTAAGGTTTAATATACCCTAAGTTCTTGAGTCGTGAAATTTGGGTCAAGGGATTCTGTCAATCACATACTGTGATTTTAGCTTTTCTAGGTTTGTTCCAATCTCGTTGTGGGTTTCATTGGTATCGCTCCAATGGGGTTCTCATCAACTGGTATTAGAGCTTAGCTCTAAAATCGGGTACTCTATCTTTTTTTTCTTTATTCTTCGTGTTCTTACTTAAAAAAATAAGAAAATTTACCGTTTGCCAAATCTACCCAGACTTGAATGGTGTCCATTTTTAGCGAGCTAGTAGTGAATTTTGAGTAAAAACGACCCAATGAACAAGATTTGTCGTTTACTATTGAGCCGAGGTGTTTTTATGCAAAATCGATCGTTTAGGGTGCTAAAATTCTATATTTCAACTGTTCGGTCATTTTTTCAATTTCTTTTCAATTCTTTTGTTTTGTTAGGAGCAAGAAAATAAATTCCACTTGCCCCTGAATCACTGTTTTAAAAAAAAATTTGAGATATTGATGTGACTGGATATGGAGAAAATTTGTGGTGTTCCATTTTAGACTCGGTGCTTGGTGAATGCTACACCTTGTAATGTGGTTATTGATGAGAGGTATTATGATAATTTGGTTAGCACAATTGTGGTTATAAAATTGGGGTTATATAAACTACGGCATCTCAAACCTTACACAGTTTGAAGGATTGTGGAATAGTGGAGGTGACTGGACAAATCGTAGTTGATTTTTTCTATTGGAACATACAGTGATAAAATAATACGTGATGTGATTCCCATGGAATCTTGTCATATATTATCCGGGAGCCATGACATTATAAAAGAGATGGGACTTCTAACATGGCTAAAAACACGTGCACGTTTGTCAAAAACAGAAAAAAGATTATCATCTCTTCTTTAATACAGGATGAAGCACTTGTTGATCAGAGTAAGGTGAGAAAAGAAAGTAATCCATTTGAAAGGGTTAATGTATGAAAAAATAGATGAAAACTATGATGGAGAAAAATACAAGAGAAATCACTTGTCAGTCCTATAGTTTGCCGGAGGTGGCCTTTGTTCAACAGACAAATTTAGGAATTAAGAAGGTAGAGGTTCCGATTGATGGGAATGCAAAGCCACTAGGTGCTTCTAATGAGGCAACGCCCATGAAGTTGAAATTTATGGCATGAAGACGTGTTTCCAACAGATTGATGGAGTTGTGGATGATGTGGAACGAACTTGCCGAAATTGGCGTTTTGGGTGATTTCAAAGTAACAAGACACGGTATAATTAATGATCTGCTTGGTTTTTATTTTTCGGTGAATAGTGACTCAAAAGATTTAATTACCAATATAACAATGATGATGGGGCGATTCAAGGGCTTGGAATGCATTGGTATAGGTTAACAGACGATTCAAGATTTGAGAACGAATCTTCTCCAACTAGAGGGGAATGATGAGGGTGGAATCTCCTAGAATATTATTCTAAATAGGAATTTAATTTTAGGTTATTATTTTCCTTAAGTTTTTCAATTTAATAAGGATATTTGCATCCTATTTAGGTTAGATAATTAGGTTTTAATTATTATTTTCTTTTATTTATTTCTTGGTCATCAAATTAGCTAGTGCCTATTTAAGTCATAGTCAGGTCTTACTGTAATTTAGTTGGTTTCGAATAAAAGAAAGAATTTTATTGAAATTACAACTGGTGTATCTTCTTTATTTTTTAACGTAGAGTCATGCTACATCAGGGAATAACGACATTCTATTCTTCCTAGTGGAGCTACAGCAACCGGCAAAAATGTGTTGTTGAACTTTTTATGGAACTTGTAAATGCACCAAAGATGCTTTTCTGGGCCCTTTTGCTTATGCGTAAATCAAGAATGATCTAGTGCTTTTGGGAGTGCCGTAACATGTTTTCCGGCCATATACTATCTCCGTTTTAAAATTTGAGATAAGGTTTCGGTCCAGCATGGTGAGGGAGAGCTCCATCGATTTGAAAAAATTTTTGGCGACATCGTGGCCGCTCGTGGCCAAATTATGGCCAAAAATTTTGACCGGCGGCCATGGTGTCGTCGGAAAATTTTACGAATTGGTAAGGTTCCTCTCGCAGATTTGGTCTCGAATTTCAAAACAGAAGTCGTATGTTGTCGGCAAGCACCCCAGGAGTGCCGTAACTATGGCCCCCGGGAACACTTCATCATTCTTGATCGATAAATTCTGTGTTTATATTGATTATGTTGAATGATATATGTTCTAACAGGTGGCGATTCAAACGGGTCCATGGTTCATCAAGGCATATTTGGAGTATCAAGTGAGTTTTATTTCTTAATATCTCTACAATATTGTTCCTCGGCATATATATGTTGTTCAATAACAAATAGGGTCACTGATCCTAATCTCCTCAGGAAAGAAAGTCAAAACATTATATACAAAGAAACAGCCCACAATCAATGAATCAAAACAAGACTAAACAAACCCACTTCACCATTTTTACCACCGCACAATAATTTAGATTCATGAATATAAACACCTTAAAAAAATTGTATGTATTCACTAAGAAAATTAAGAATCTTACTCATAGTGCTATATATCACTTCCCTTGATCTTCTCTTGTTCACTACACTTGGTGCAGGAAAACTTTGTCACCCCACTGTCAACGCTGACTGTGCTACTCTTAGCATTTAAACAGAGGTTCTCAAACACAAATTCATTTCACAAGATGCCTAATCTTGCTGGCGACAATTGGAGAATTGACAAAGTTGAGGTCCCTGGTGAAATAATTAAGTCGGGTAAACATCTTACTAGAAGTACCACATTTTCTTGTAAACCACATTATTTCCATACATACCGGGACGGATTTAGAATTTCAAATAGTGCCCAATTGAATTTTGGACGAGAAGGGACTGGAGTGCCCCTTCTTAGGCCCTCGAATTTTTTTCCCAATAAATCTTATTCACAAAATATTATTTAATATCATGGTGCTAAATTGATTTTACAAAATAGAAACAAACTAACATAATAACAATTTACTTTGGTATATGATGATTTTAAGTTCACTTGGTTCACGAAATTGATTTGATTTCCTACATTGCATAAACAACGCTAAGTAATAATTTAACATATTAGTATTCACCCCGTGCGTTATACAGAAGAGAAATTTAATAATTATTTACTTAATATTAAATTAAATGCATCTTTCAAAAAAATATATAAAATTAAATATGGACAATGACTATAATATCAATAAAAAATATTAAAACAAAAGTAAAATATAATGGTTTTTACATTATTATTACAGATTAGTTGCCTTTTTCACCAGAGCAAATGCCCAAGTTCTTCAAAGGTGTTATTAGACTTGATAGGTTATATGTAACTAATATTAGACTGTTTAAAGCTTATGAGCAAGATCTTTGTTTGTGTTGATTTGCTTTAGTATTGCTCGAGGTAGACGAGCCTGTAAATTGATTCCCGGAGGTTTTAGTATTATGTCCCCCTCCCTTTATGACCTTCTGAGTGTACATTTTTACGTGTATAAATACATACATATAAAAGTTGACCATATCTTTATATTATAAAAAGAGAAGTGCCATGTTGGCAATAGTGCCAACATGGCACTCATTAATATTTTTTTTAAAAAATCATAAAATTCAATTTTGTAGCTAAAAAAAAGAAAATTCTATTTTTGAAAATAAACAAACATTAATTAGTAGTTTTAAATAGGAAAATTATTTAAATATAATTATTTTTTAATGAAACATAAATTTTTCATTAAATGTGATAAATAAAATTTAATAAGAAAAAATTAGTTTTGGAAAAACTTTAAATGTAATTTCATTTTTCAAACTTCTAATCGAAAACATTAAATAATAAGTATTTTATTTATTTATTTTCACCGTGTTAAAAAAATTAGAGTTTTAGATAGTTTTGATTTGTAATGTGCATTGGATTATATAAATAGTAGATTATTCTTAAATCAAATAGTGCGTGCTAAAATTATAATTGAATTTGCACTGAATAATTTATTTATTTTTAAATAAAGAGTAATTTATGAATCTTTATCTTTATATTTTAAATTGTTATATTATTATCATATCATTAATCTTTATATTACAGTTTGTAAAGTGTCATGTAGGCAAAGATGCCAACGCGGTACACATTAAATATTTTTTAAAAAATTATAAAATTAGTTATGAAAATAAACCAACATTCATTAGTAGTAATTAAAAATATAATTGAAAATAAACCAATATTTAAAACAAACATTTAATGAGAAAAATTTATTTTGGAAAGACTTTAAATATAAGTTCATTTTTTAAAGGTCTAATTCAAAATAGTAAATAATAAATATTTTTTATTTTTTATTTAATTTTATCGTGATAAAATTATAGGTTTTGATAGTTTTGTTTGGTTACGTGAACTGGCCTGTTAAAAAAATAGTTGATATTTTTTACTTTTTTCCTTTTTTAAATTAAATTGTGAGTGGTTAAAATTATAGCTACATTTATATTGAATAATTTATTTATTTTTAAGTAAAATAGTAATATATTAATCTTTAAATTATTATAATTGAAGTGCCACTTTTGGTGAACGCTTTATTGGCAGTGCCAATATGACACATAGTTTCTAATTAAAAAAATTAATTGATATTTTTCCTTTTAATACTGATTGATGTGATATGCTCACTAATTGAATTTTTGCATTGTATGCGTCGTTTTTGCCTTTTCTAAGTATATAAAATTAAAAATAAAAAGTTTTTGTTTCTACAATTAACATACACTTTACGTAAATGGAAAGAAATCAAATGAATTATGTAAATACAAAAAATTATCGGTATTATTACAAATTTAAATTACTTAAAATTAATTATAATACTTCTTATATAATAGAGTTAAAATTAAAAATTAATTACAACTAATCACTAAAAGAACGCATAAAATCATAAAATTTAGAGTGCATAATGTCCATTTCAGAAAGAAGAAAGGTGTTCAATATAAATTTGATATGTAAAAACCAAAAGACACGTTTTGATAATCAAAGAATTTTTATATATTCATTCCCCATGGTTCGTTTACAATTAATTTATCTCCACGATCATTGTTGTGCATGCTATACAAGGCAATTAGAATTAAAGTTATACGTTTCGATAAATTTTTTAATTATGTGATTCACGTGAATTTTTATAATTTACAATTGTAAATTTACTCCATATTTTTTGTATTGATTATAATATACAATATTATAGATTTTAATAATTATTTACAATTATGCAATCTCCTATGCATAAATTACATTAATTCTGTAATTCAATATTTATATTTATAATTTTATATCAATTATTTATCGTACATAAATTTAATTATTCACGTGCATCGCACGGGCGTGATACTAGTTCACTGAATAACAAGAGATGCATATGATATTTCTTGGACATTACTTATTGAACTTTAAATTTCTTGTCATTGAATAATTTTCTGTTAATTCTTAATGTTGTAATGTCAAAAATAGAAAACAGAAATCGTATGGGCCCGTAAAATCACCCGAGTGTTCCGTAACTATGGAACACCCAGGTGTTCTAGAACAATACTATAGATTTGAATATGATAACTTCCCACTATACGCAGTGGGTAGTGTAACAAATTTGTTATTTTATATCAAAAAGAAAAAAGTAAAAAGACAACATGACACATGACAATTTTTAACTATTACAACAAATCAACAACCAAAATTGTGTCCAAATAACAGTTTTTCAATTACCAAGTTCCAATCACTTCTTCTTTATATAATACATAGATATTGTATCAATTCAACATCTACACACATACCCGTAATTAGAGCAAATCATTTGTACATTTTCATGTTGTGGAAAATTTTATCAATATGCAAAGATAACACAACCCAATATTTTTAAAAATGAAAAATTATAAAAGAAAATAAAATTTTTAAACTGAAAAATACACAAGGTGTTTGAAAATGCACAATTATATATCTATAAAAAATTGTTTAAAATGATCAACTCTTTTAAAGTACACGATTAATAAAAAGAAATTGTCTAAAATGAGCCAAGACCCATGTGGTCTGATGGCACCTGAGTCCGACTTCCATCCCCCAGGCACAGCGTTCGATTTCCCTCCCCTACACTCCCTTTGACCTTGTAATTTTAAAAAAAAATTAATGAAATAAAAAAATAAAATACAAATATTTTAAGATGCACAATTATTGAAATTAAAATTGGTGCATTATTAAAATTAAAATTGTTTAAAATGAAAAATACCAAAAAATTATAGCAAGTGAGAACAACATGGCTCTAAGCAATGACTTCGTTGTAATTGTAAATTGCATTCGTAAAACTCTTTTTGAACAATTTTGTAAAACATGGATTCAATGAAAAATGCAGACTTTTGAATTTGGGATATTAAAATGTAACTTTTGGAAACTTCTAAACAAATTTAATAACAAAACTCTTTTTGATACCCATTTACTTTGTGTTTTCATCGTTTGCCAAAGCATCGATCACCATCGTAGCATTAAGCATTTTGAAACTAGTTGTCACCTTATGGTGTTTTCGTGTATATTTATTTTCACATAAAAGCTAATTTTTTAGATGAATAGTAGTGGTAATTAAATTACAATATATGTCGATAATAATGAATGGTGATTTAAAATATATGATTAATATTAATGTTTGACTCTAACTTTTAACAGTAGATGATTTTTAGGTGAAAATAATTTAACGCGAACACATGCTCAAAGCCAAAACTTTTGAAATTCAGGTTACAAAAATAACTTTTCAAAAAATGTTAATACTGAAACTCTTTTCTATGTTGTTGTCTTATTTGATATCTTATTTGAAACAAATTGTCAGTACCTTCGACTATATCTCGAGCATGGCTGCGACTGACTCATAATTGATGTATCAACCAAAGAGATTCATACATCCCCCTTTTTTAGCTGCTGCAATTAATATGATCGCAAGTATATTACCAACAATATTAAATAATTAACAATTTATTTTTCTATTTTGATGCAATGGTCATGTAAGAAAGTTAGCATGTTATTATGACATTAATAACGCAAAAAGTATTCAGAAACATATATATTGCTAAGTTTAAATATTAAGAATATGCCCTGATAAAGTGTATTGAGGAAATTAATCATCAATTTTAAAAAAATGCATGTTATAGTTCAGGAACCTAAAATAAAAAGACAGTTTTGTTCCTTACGAGAATTTGTGTGGGCAG
Organism: Jasminum sambac; assembly: GCA_018223645.1. NCBI lineage: Eukaryota > Viridiplantae > Streptophyta > Magnoliopsida > Lamiales > Oleaceae > Jasminum > Jasminum sambac. The sequence goes on along the minus strand of CP073648.1, from coordinate 20,908,062 downwards.
GAACGATTTAGGAAAAGGTTTAGGGAATGTGATATTTTTAATCAAATTGTCTTTAAATGAAATTTCAAAATCTAACATTTAAGGGCATTTTGGTACAAATATTCTCATTCCCTAACTGATTTCCTAACCTAATCCCTGCTCATATCATTTTTCATTGCAGCTTGATAAGTTTCACTTTAGCTCGTGGTCATGTATTTTATTTTTCAAGAATGTGTTATTTCCAGAGAGCAACAAATTACACAAGAAAAAAAGAATTAGATGAAGATTCAGACAGAATTAATTAGCAATGTTTGAATTATTGGATGTATGTGGCACTTAATTATATTTGTAAATTATGTGAGATATATACTTAGCAATTAACTGTAGTTAACTATGATGATCACTTGAAAGACACTATAATTCAATAACAGCTGGCTAAAAGAAGGATTACGGAAATTAAAGTAGAAAGTGATTAGAGAAAATACTTACTGGAGGAGGTGTTTCTTAGCTTCTTGATCCTGTCCTCATTGTACGGTTCATTATCTACTTTGATATTAGGAATATGAGAAATCTTCGACCACTCAGAATGACGGAGGCACCTTTCTTTCCACAACGGACAATCATTGATAGACAATGTCTGTAATTTGGTGAGACGTTGCATGACTTGCTTGGCGGGAAACTGCTTTAGCTTTTCAAAACCATCAATCCATAACTCCTCAACAGATGACAATTTTCCGAGCCACTCAGGCAATGCTTCTACCCCGAAGACCCGTAGAGTTAAGAGCTTTAGGCGGGTGAGATTTTGAAGTGGATCCGGCAAAGAGTCCCAATGATTTCCATTTAATTCCAACGTTGTCAACGACTGTAGGCTTCCGATGCCAATGAGAGAATCACTCAAATCCATTGAATCTGCAAATGCAAATGGACCAATTTCCAATGTGTGTAATTTGGTGAGACGTTGCATGACTTGATTCGAGGGAAACTTCTTCAGCTTTTCAAAACCATCAATTTGTAACTTTTCAAGAGATGACAATTTTCCGAGCCACTCGGGCAATGCTTCTACTCCAAAGCCCGACAGAGTTAGGTCTCTTAGGGTGGTCAGATTTTGAAGTTCATCGGGCAAAGAGTCCCGGAGTGGATTACCAGTTAGGTCCAACAAATGTAGTGATTCTAGGCTTCCAATGCCAATCAGAGAATCACTCAAATCCACTACTAAAGATGTTAGTGATTTCATCTTGCTGAAATCTACCGAAAACTCGACGTCATCGCAATAAGCTATATGAAGAGCCATCAGTGACGTCATACCTCGACAGAGGTTGAACGATTGCAGATTTGGACATTGAACTATGTGTAATATCTTGAGAGACTGAAGGTTGTGTAGATCATCAACAGGTAATTTTCTCAATTTTTGGCAATTCCAAATTGCCATCGTTTCAAGAGAAGCTCCCCATCCCGGAAACTGCTCAAGAGTATCCAGGTTTGGACAGTCCCGTAGCTCTAGCTTTTTAATATTCTGATTGTATCGTAGTAGCTCACCAAGAAGACAAGTGGAGTTTTCCATTTTAGTGATAGAGAGATCAAACAGACTGGTTAAATTTCCTGTCATGATATTCTTCAATTGTAATTTGTTAGCTTTATTTTCGTATAGAAAATTAAGTTAGTAATTGGCATTTTTATTTTTCCACACTAATAATTAAGTTAGTTAAATTATGTGTTTAATTAATTTAATTATTATGGATTTTTATGGACTTATTATCACATTGTATTTTTAGTTTATCTTGGTTTAAATTAGCACATGTGATAATTCCTTATTTTAATTAAATAAGTGAGAGTCCAAGTGGGACACGAACCCTAGCACACGTCTAGGATGGCTTCGTGGTCACGTTGACGTATCATATGATTTGGTAAGATACTTTCCATATTATATTGATACATGATAAGGTAAGATCTTTTTTCCATATTTGATGATTACCTTATTTGATTTATCCTACAATTAATGGTAATCTTATTCCTTGTAGGATTTGGTGGTTTATGGTAACTTGGAGACTTGGCCAACAAGTAAGACAAGTTGTATTAAAACACCAACAATTGAAGGAACACGTTGAACACGTTTGGAGCATTGAAATTCGTCCCCTACCTTTCTCAAGAAACGTGTCTCCTTCTCCCATCCCGTGCATGGCTTTTTCGATCATCAATTGATCAATCCCATGCACACCAACCTTGATTATTAATTGATCTTGGTTCAAATCTCCGTGAGGGAGTCCTCCAACCAATAGATCGCCCACAACTTGAAGAGATCAACACGGAGGTGTAGATTCGCTATGGAACGCGTTACAAGGAATCAACAAGAGAGATCGGGATGTCTGCTCGCATTACATGCTAAGGAAGATCGAACAGGGAGTTCTTTCATTTATTTCTTAGATGTTGCAATTAATTATGCGTAATTATTGCCTTTGATTTCCTTTGTAAAGTTTTAAACTGATTGGACGTGGTTGGTAGGTTTTGCTCGTGGCGGCGAGCACGTGGTTTTTCCCGCTTTGGGTTTCACGCGTTAAAATTCCTGTGTTTTTGCTTATTTTTCTCGTTATTTCGCGCAATTGCGATCCAGGACGATCTGCATACGACGCATCTAGATACGCCGATTCTGACGCATCTTACATTAAACAAGAACTGCTACGAAGTCGAATCGAGTAACGACATAACACGCAGCGTGTCGATCACTTAAATCAGATAACTTAGACAACTATAAACTTTCATAATTCACCATCCGCAGCCACACCACTAACGCCCAACCTTTTTAGCCACGGGAAATGACTTGGAGCACTAGTCAACATGGGACAATCTTCGATTGTCAAATATTCAAGGCAAGGAAAGATCTGCAATCCACGTCTTTGTGTTTCTTCCACTTGTACTTCCACCCACTTTGTTAACTTGGGGAGATCAAACAAATCGAGACTTTCTAGTGCTGGGAAGAATACTTTCATTGGTTGGTCACCATCGCCACATACAGAGCTAGAACCATTAATGTTTCCGTAGAATGAAGGACCGATTGATCTCACATTACTCAAACCTGCTAATGTTAGATCTTTGAGGTGTGGCAGGTGCCCAAAAGCTGGGATTTCTTTGCATTCACGACAATTAGAAAGCGTGACACAGATCAAATTATCCATTACTCTCAATCGATAATCCTTATGTGTTGCCATCTTCATAGTCCACGAAGGGAACTCTTTACCCTTGAATCCATCGATTTGTATTCTCTTTATGTTTGGGTGAGGTTGGAGGCCTTCCAAAACATCCTCATCATTTTGTCGGTTCCCAGATCACTTTGAGTTTCTCTCCAACAAAACGTTAAATCGTATATTCTTGGCTTGTTAGCCAAATCCGCACCCTGTGCTTCTATTTTGCTTTTCACTAATTCTAGCCCATGAATTGTGAATTGACCACCAAGGTTTTCCAAACATCCTAATTCGTCTATTCCACAGCCTATCTCGTCACTCACAGTAAAAGAAGATAACGTTTGAAGGGAAGTTAGCTTGCCGATGTTTGGTGGAATTTTGCAAGCAATCCACTCATTAAAAACGAGATGCCTTAGATTAGTCAAGTATTGTAGCTCTTCTGGAAATTGGTGGACGTCGCATCCAGTGATATTTAATGTTTGCAAATTGTAAAGCTCACAAACGGAACTTGGCAAATCTCTGATTCTATTTTCAGACATGTCAAGATGTCTTAAATGTATCAGCTCACTAATTGAGGTTGGGCAATCTTTAATTTTTGCTCTTATCAAAATTAGAACATGAAGTTTCTTCAAGTGTGGCAAAAGTTTGTCCAATCCGGTAGCATCTGTGTCTTCAAGCATCAACGTGTGGAGATATTTTGCTTTCTCTATTGTGATCATTTCTTTAAAAGGCTTTGGTAGTGGTGATATAAATGCAAGATATCTAACCTCAGGAATGTCGTCAATAAGAGTGCTAGGTTGTACGATAAAGCTTTCCGATTTTGAAACTAAACATGCCAGATCGTGTACGAGATCGTGCATTTTGCAGCTTTCGACATTTCCATATATATCCTTTTTCGCATCTTGAAAGAAGGAATTTTGCAACAAGATGGTAAAATATGTATTGCCTACAGTCTCCATATCGTTTTCTAGATTACTAGGAAGAAAACCTTCCGCCATCCAGAGCCTGATCAAAGTTTCTCTATACACAACCGAATCCTTTGTGAATATGGAACAATAGGCAAAACATTTTTAACGACGGAATTGGTAGACGGTCATAGCTAACCTTTAGGATTTGCATCACACTATTCTGATCTGTTCCAGATTTTGAGAGCAAGGTCTCTTGAATCGAGATCCACACGTCTTTTTCCTTTCCTTGCAAAGTTTTTCCAATCATATTCGCCACCAGTGGAAGACCTCTACATTGTTCAGCAATCTCATTTCCGATCTCCTCAAACTCTTGTGGTACTTCTTCAATTTCAAATGCCCTTGCTTTGATAATGGACCAGCATTCATCTTTTGTTAAAACACGCAAGGTATGTGGACCCCTGAATGGGTTCACAATCAAGGTCACTTGTGTACTGCGCGTGGTGACAATAATAACATTTCCTTTGTTAGGATTAACTCCGAGTAGAGTATTTTTAAAATCTTCCCAATCTTGACTATTCTCGTTCCACAAATCATCCAGAACAAGCAAGTATCTTTTTCCATTCATTTTGTCTCGAAGCTTTTCCACAACATCTTGCTTGGTGCAATGTTCCAGCGACGTTCTGTTGGGGAACTAGGCGCTGCTAATTCCGCCCAAGATCAGTGGGACACAAAAATAATATGCGACTGAGAAAATAATGGACACTAAAATAAGCAAAAATATGGAACACCGAGATTTAACGTGGTTCGGCCAAACTGCCTACGTCCACGGACCCACACCAATATATTTCACTATCTCAAAAGGAGGAGTACAAAAAATACCACACTGTATTTTTCTCTGCCTACGCAAAGGCTTTAACACTCCACTCACTTTTATCTCTCGTGTATAGCTTTTACACTGAAGCTCTCTCTTTCTCTCTACACAAGAAGTTTTGTGTTTTTGGTGGTGTGTAACAATGCAAAATGGAGCTCAATTTATAGGCAAAATTGAGGGGCAAATATGGAAGAAAAACTTGCACCTAATCCTTTTGACTTTGAAAATATTTGGCCAATTTCCAAAAGCCATAATTCTTGACCATTTTTTCTTACCTCCCACCTAACAATCTCCCACTTGAAGACTGATTTTAATCAATCTTCACAATCTGTCTTTCACCTTGGGATATCTCATTTTGCAGTTTCGTGAAAAATATGATGTGGGTCACCACCTCTGTCTTCATTGCAGAAGACCAAGCGGTGAGCATAGCTCCGATTTCTCCTTGGTTCTTGTCTTTGTCATCATGTCGGCCGGATTCTTCTTTGGCTTGAATCTTTTCAGCGTCAATACTCCATCTTCCAAAAGTGATCGATGAAGTGATAACTGAGTCCAATATGTTTGGTTACGGAATGAAATGCCGAATTCTTTGCCAGGATGTATCGCACTGACCATCACTTGTGCAAGACATTCTTCTCTGTTGAAACCCACTCGCCAACAAACCTTGTAACCATATCATCTCTTTGCTAGCACCGATTCTTTGCCCATTACTACCTTACGTAGTTGATAATGCAACAATCTTCTGTATCTGCGAAATCCAACTAACTGCAGTAGCACCAACTGTGAAGATATAACCGGTAGTGCTTCTTCTGCGATCTACCTCACCAAAGAAATCGTGATCTACGAAACCTCGTAGTGTCACTTCGCCTCGTCTAAAGCATAAGCATTTATCAGTAGTTCCCCGTAGATATCTCAATATCCACTTTACTGCTTCCCAATGCTGCTTTCCAGGATTTGCCATATATCGCTGCAACTCCCCTTTGCATGAGCAATATCCGGTGCAGTACAAACCATGGCATACATCAAACCTCCAATGGCCGAGGCATATGGAATTTTAGCCATGAAGTTTCTCTCCTCTTCTGTCTTAGGAGGTGGTGGTTGGATAGGCGGAAATGATTCGCTAATGGCGTCTTTGGTGGCTTTGCATTGCTCATGTTGAACCTTTGCAGATTTGATCAACATACTTGGCTGTGACAACCGCAAAACACCATTTTGCTTGTCTCTACAAATTCTCATCCCTAGAATTTGCTTTGCTTCTCCCAAGTCCTTCATTTCAAATTCCACCGATAGTTGCTTCTTCAACTTCTTGATCTCGCCCATAACCGAGCTCGCTACTAACATGTCATCGACATAAAGTAGCAAAATGATATAGCCGACTCAACCGCTTTCAAGTAGCAACAATGGTCAAGATTACACTTCATGTAGCCATTTTTCTCGCATAAATCCATCAAATTTCTTGTACCACTGTCTAGGCGCTTGCTTTAAGCCGTATAGGCTTTTCTTCAATTTGCATACCAGCTTCTCCTTTCCTTTCACTGAGAAGCCTTCCGGTTCTTTGCATATAGATTTCCTCCTCTAAGTTACCATGGAGGAAAGCAGTTTTCACGTCTAACTGCTCCAAGTGCAAGCCCTCCGCTGCAACAATGCTCAACACTGATCGAATTGTTGTCAGCTTCACAACTGGCGAAAAAATCTCTGTGTAGTCAATTCCTTCTTTCTGCTTTGGAAACCTTTGACTACCAATCTCGCTTGTACCTCTTTGAACCATCATGTTCTTCTTTGATTCTCAGACACCCATTTGTTATTAAGAGCTTTCTTCCCTCTGGGCAACTCAGCTAGTTCCCACGTCTGGTTGGAGATGAGAGACTTTATCTCATCTTTCATTGCAAGCTCCCACTTAACAGAATCTCCCACCTGACATGCCTCGTCATAGCATTCAGGTTCACCGGCGTCAGTGAGCAACATGTAGTTCATGTACTTCCGATTCGGAACATGAGGTCGACTTGACCTCCTCACAATGGGGGTCGGAGCTGGAGACTGTGGTGAATCACCTCGAGATGGGCCTCCTGCCTGCAGACCCTCATCTGTCTGCTTTGACGTACTTCCTTCTGGAGTGTCGTCTGGAACAACATATGTTGGATCGTCGTTTGTTATGTCATTGGACTGAACTGCATTTCTGTCCTTGTACATCACCTTTTCATTGAATATGACATCCCGGCTTCTGATGAGCTTTTTGTTCTGATCATCCCAAAAGCGTAATTCTAACTCGTTCTCCACCATATCCAACGAAAAGTACACTTTAGTGATTTGAGTCTAACTTACCTGGCATTGTCACTAATGTGCACATACGCGACACAACCAAATACTTTCAAATGAGAAAGTTTCACTTCTTTTCCGCTCCAAACTTCTTCCAGTATCCTCAGATCCAATGGTACCGACGGTCCACGATTAACTAGGTATGCCGCCAGTATTGACACCTTCCGCCAAAGCGTTTTGGCAGCCAAAGCATGTATCCTCATGCTTCGCTCTTTCGTCAACGTCCGATTCATGCTCGCAACTCCATTCATATGCGGTGTTCCCTGGCAACGTTCTCTCCAACTTGATGCCATTTTGGTAACAAAATTTCTTGAACGCCAAATTTTCGTACTCTCCACCATTGTCGATCTCAACTTCTTTACTGCAAACCGGTTTCATTTTCCACCATGGCCTTCCACTTCTTGAGCGCCTCGAACACATCGGATTTGTGTCTCAAGAAGTAAACCCACACCTTTCTCGAGTGGTCATCAATAAAAGTCACGAGTATGACTTTCCGCCAATCGATGAAACTGGCTGTTGGACCCCACACATCTGCGGTGGACAAGTTCAAGCTTCTCTTTCTTGAGTTCGCCACTTGTATTGAAACTCACCCGCTTTCGCTTCCAGAAAATACAACTTTCACAAAAGTCTAAATCAATAGATCAAGCCCTGGTAGTTTTCCTTTTGCATGCATGTACTTGAGCCGCTTTCTCGACTCATATGCCCAAGTCTTTGGTGCCACAGTTCGCATCCTTGCTATTAGCAATCGCAATTGTCATACATGCATTCGCCGTCGTGTATAGGGTGCCACTATCCTTGCTTAACGTGCGATTATCATGGCCCCCTTGGTGATTTTCCAATTATCACCGAGAAGCTTGTGTCACATCCTTCTCTCGACAACCGCTTGACTGAGGAGATCAAATTTTTCCTCAATTCGGAATATGTCTCACGTCCTTCAATTTCCATACTGAGATCCATTGACATTGATCTGTACTTCTCCTATGCCCACCACGCAAGGATGATCGTCTCAAATATACTTCTCAAGTTTCGACACATAATTTGCGAAAAGTGTCGATTTATGCGGTGGCATGGAAAGATGCTCAGTCTATTACCCAATAGTCGGCCTTCTTCTCCATGGAACATATCAACGCATCACGCCGCTTCTTGATCACGACATTGACCTCGGTCTTGTTCTCCGTTTCCTTTGGAGCTGCCCTACACTGATTTTTGTAGTGCCCAACCTGACCGCAATTCCAACATTCAACAGACTTTGATTTGTTGGAATTTCTGTGATTTTTAGATCTCGGTCTACCGTTCCTTGACTTGCTCCGTCCACGCCCATGCTCTCTATTTGAATTTACGCCTCGCTATCTACATTGAAAGCGGCCCCGGAAGTTGAAGTCGCATCATCGTCTCGGATCTCCTCGCCAAGATCATGCTCACAACGCCATCGAACTTCAATTTCGACTTACGCCGAGCTAATCGATGGTCGTGGATCGTGCCATTCCGCTCTCAGGCAATGCCAAGAATTAATAGAGCTCGAACCTCATCACTAAAAGTGATTTCCACCGTGGTCAATTGGTCTACTACCTCATTGAATTCGTTGAGGTATTCTCCAAATCTCCCGCTTTCTGTCATCTTCATATTGAACAATTTCTTGATCAAATGAACTTTATTTCTTCGCAGAAAATTTGTTCATACATCTTTGGATAGAGTCGCGCCATGAGAAACGCCCGTTGTCTTCTCATTTTAATGTTGAAAGCGACCGACTTTGATAGGGTCAATCTAATTGCGCCGAGTGCTTTTCGATCAAGCACCTCCCACTCGTCGTCTTTCTCGCCTTTGGCTTTTTCTTTCAACGGCTTATATAGGTCCTTCCGATACAAATAGTCCTCCATTTGCATTTTCCAATATCCAAAATTTTTACCATCAAATTTATCAATTTTGGAAATTCTCTCAAATCTGTCGCCATTACTCCCACTCGAACAAAATGTGATTTTTCGAGAAATCGCTTCGATGTGGAAGATCGCTATGTCGCAACCACAGAGCATACTAAGAATTTCAAGAGATATCACAAACAAAGCTCGATACAGTTGTTGGGGAACTGGCAAGTAATTCCGCCAAGATCAGTGGGACACAAAAATAATATCGATCGAGAAAATAATTGGACACTAAAATAAGCAAAAATATGGAACACCGAGATTTAACGCTGGTTCTACAAACCGCCACGCCCACTGACTCCACACCAATATATTTCACTATCTCAAAAGGAGAGTACAAAAATACCACACTGTATTTTTCTCTCGCCACGCAGGCTTTAACACTCCACTCACTTTTATCTCTCGTGTATAGCTTTTACACTGAAGCTCTCTCTTTCTCTCTACACAAGAAGTTTTGTGTTTTTGGTGGTGTGTAACAATGCAAAATGGAGCTCAATTTATAGGCAAAATTGAGGGGCAAATATGGAAGAAAAACTTGCACCTAATCCTTTTGACTTTGAAAATATTTGGCCAATTTCCAAAAGCCATAATTCTTGACCATTTTTTCTTACCTCCCACCTAACACGTTCCCGACTGTAGCATCCTTTTAAAAAGTGTCAATGCATCGAAATTGTCCGACACACATATCCAAATCATTTCATCGAAATGCTTCTTCGTGTTCTCATGATTGAAGATTTGACGGGCTAGAGTCGTCTTGCCAAGCCCTCCCATGCCGCATATGGGAATAACTGAAAGAATATCATCAGTTGGGGTGATAATTGTCTTCACAATTTTCAATATATCATTTTCTCTCCCGACGACAATTGGGTCCAAAGTTATGCTATCAGTTTCCTTCATTGAAGGCGCAGCAAGTGCAGCTTTTTTGACTTCCGCCTTGAAGCCATTTTTAATGGCATTTTCATCGATCTCCTTCAAGACGACATTTATCTTCTTGATGTTACAACCCACTTCAGACCGGAATGCCAAATGATTAAACCGTGGGAACGGTAAGCACGCTGGTTGCATTTGCCTTCGGATATTGCGCCGAAAGTCTTCATATTTTATTTTATCCAAGACGTAATCAGCATCATCAGCAATGTCTTCCAGCTTCTTGAGCCAATTCTTGATGGATACATCATTCAAATTCACACTGGGACTGTCAGCATATGCTAAGAATTGCTCCATCTCCTTCAGCCGATCATGTAGCTCCTTACAGTCTTTCTTGAAATGCCGAATGAGATTGAACTCCTCTCTCGTGATTTCAATCAATTTGGTCACCAAGATTTTTGTCAATTCACCAGCAGCAGCTTCAGCGGCCATTTCCTTGCAGTTTGCGATTAACTCTGAGAGAGAGAGAGAGAGAGAGAATGCAAAATGAGTTGTTTTCTTGTGGAGTGCTCTTGGAGCTCAGAAAGATCGCCTTATCTTCTAATTAAGCATCAAAGAGAAAAGTAAAATAAATTAATTAATTTTACTTTAAGAATATTATTATTCTATGGTTAATGAAGATAATTCTTCTGTTCACATCTTAGCAAAATCAATTTATTTAACCGTTTTCATTAATGATTTTTTGTTGTGCATAAATTGTTCAATAGTCAGTGACATTTTCCACACCCGTGATATCTTCAAAAAAAAAAAAGTATACTTTGACTTTCGCACATATGATTGTAAAAAAAAATTTTACAAATGATAATTTAAGTCTTTTTATTAATAATAATATACACTAAAAAAAATTACAATAAGAAATGAAGAATTAAATGCATATTAACAAAGGAAAGTGTCCTTATTTCTTGGGAGCAATGAAAAATACAAACGAGCATAGTTCAGTGTAACAAAGGGAGTAATTGAATCAGAACAATCTAAGTGGTTTTAAGAAGCAAAGAGTAACTTTTTTTCCCCTTTTAGAACAGGGCGCAAAGAGTATTGGTTGAAGTCCAAATATTATTTATTTCTTAATCATAAATTTTTTAGCCATTTTTATTGTCCGTTAATTAACAAACATCGACATCAAAGAAATGTATTTCAATAAAACGTTACATTATTCAGTATAACTAACTTGATATAATTTGGGTTGGAATGTGACTAATCAGGAAACATGTTCAATGGATAATAATTTCGTTAGTTTAAAAGTTAAGTAGTTTACTTCCAATCATGTATTCCAAATGAAGAGCATATAATGTATGTTATGTCCATAACATGGATAATAATAATAATAATAATAATAATAATAATAATAATAATAATAATAAGTTCGTTGCCAATGTTTTTCTCTATGCGATTGAAATTACAGTCGAGTGGGGTGGTTTCAATTTTTAATTGGAAAATAATTGAAGCATAACTGGCAATCAAGACGACTCGTTTCCCTCCCCTCAAGAAATATTTTACTAATTCGCTTAGAAGCAAAGGCAATGTGCTGAAGAAAAGAATAATAATAATTTGTTAAGAAAATAATGATTTGCTGAATTAAGAACCTCCCCGTCGATGCTGTTTTTGTGCTTTGTAAATTACAAAATCAACACAAAGTACTACGACACTTACAATCGTAAATTAGTTACACCTACTTTTAGTAGTGTCTTGTCCGGTCAATGCATTATAAATATGGGACGCGCTATAGATGAACAATCTATTCTTGCTAAATTTAAGGGATAAGGACATTCTATTCCTCGAATATATCATTTTTTTTTTTTTTTTTTACCTATAACAACATATTATATACGAATAATAATGACAAATGAGTACATACGTAGGTTTATTTATTGTCTAGCCTGTTGTTCCAAAGTGTTAAAACGTGCAAAGGAAATCTCAGAAACTTACTGTAATTCGAATAGAAAGTAAATACGAACGAAACTTCGGATCGAGGAGAGAACTCGGTTGCCCCGCTATGTGTATGAAGATGCAAGGGAAATAATGAAATGAGAATTATTTTTTGATTCTGCTATCCGTTTATGGCCAAATGAGAGGTATTTATAAGTTCAACATAGTGTACAAATTCAAGACGTGCCTTAGAGAATTCTACAAATGGAAAATATATTCGACATTCTAGTCTTCCTGGTGGAGCAATGGCAAAAGTATTTTGTTCAACTTTTTATGAAGCTTGTCACCAGAGATGCCTTTTGTGGGCTTTATTCTTTTCTTAATCTCTTTGGCCTATCAATAAATTCCTTGTTTATATTTATTATGTTGAATTATTTAGGTTCTAATTGGTGGTAATACAAAATGCCTAGCTAATTTCTCATGACCAATCCTCAACATATGTACTGTTCAAGACGAAATGCCGAATGATATTGAACTCTTCTTTGGTGATTTCAATTGCCCTTTGCGATTAATTTCGAGACAGAATGCAATTTTAGTTTTGAGTTGTTTAGCTGAGCTCTTGGATGTCTGAGATCATGTGTGTGTGTATGTATATGTGTGTATATATATGTCTTGTTCCATACACATTTAATTTCACCAATTTTTTCTATCTTTTCATTTTCAACCGCTTATATAATTATTTTATATTTTTAAATATATTTTTTATAATTTTTAACCACGCTTCTAATATGTAGTTCAACTAACGAAAAATTAATGTAGGGAACACAGGGCTAAGGCTTCAACAAAATCACAAAATATCAATGAAATTCAAAATCTTTCGGACACTATAATTGAAGTTTGCTGACGTTATACTTTGTTGGTGGTCACATTATTATTCAAATTATTGTGGGTCCATTCATATATATTTGCTTAATTATCTTTGGCCTTATTCTTTGGACAATGTTTTAGTTTACTCGAATTTTCGTATTGGATATGATTAAAAATTAAAAAATATATATTAAAAAATAGAAACAAACTATTAAATCAATATTTGAGTTGTTAAAAATAATGAGAGGAAAAAAATAAGTGTATTAATAAAATTTATTGTATATAAAATAAGGCTTTTATTATCTACACATTTCATAGTCTCTAGAAGGTCAGAAAATAGTTGTCTAGTAGAGGGGAAAAAAATTATTAGAAAATAATTGAAGCAAGCCTTATCCTCACGTCTCCTTAATTGTTCCCTTCGAAGAATCCTTTAATTTATTAGCAAAGGCAGTGTGTGCTGAGGAAAGGAATAATAAATTAGGGGCGACAGCCTTTAAATTTTATCCTTTTTTTATTTTTTAATTTTTTATCTTTTTTTTTTAATTAAACCAATCATATTCATATATTTTATGGGCCTATATGTACTACACAAATATTCATCATTCAACTCTATTCATTCGTTCTCACATGAAAATCCATAAAAAAAATTCAATCCTATCACCCCCAATTTCTAAGAGATCGGTTGTTTTCAAAGCTCTAAGGCCTTGTTCTATTTGGTATTAACCAAATCCGCACGCAATTCCGTATACCTCATACTCATTTTCAACCACACACACATTTCCTAAAATAATATTAACCACACATTTTTACACGGAATACCGCGCGGAACAACTAAACCCCCGATCAAACAAGGCCTAAATGGGCGTTGTTTTGATGCTTTGGGCATTACAAAACCAAAGATGCTTTTGGGCTTAGTTTTTTATTGAACTTTTTTTAAAGCTTGTAATATAATGCTCCAAGTCCAACGATGCTTTTCTTGGGCTTTATTCTTTTCTTAATCTATATATTATATATTTTTAGGTTTTAATTAGAAGTTGTAATTGAAAAGTAGTTATTTGAACATCAATTTAGTCATGGTAGTTTTAGACATGTGTTTGCTATTTATTTGTATATGTGGCAGGTAGTTGATTTTGACTAATAATTTTTTAATGGCCACATCTACTTTCCACATTCTCAATTAGAAGTTTTATTTGTTCTTTTTTTAAATCGATCATACTTTTTTTAGAGTACTTTAATCGCCAATACTTATTTCTATGATTTTTTAATTTATTAAATATACTCAACTCTACAAATTAATTATGCCATATTTCTGCTTCGACTTATTTTTTTATTGGGTTAGTGGTATTTTACGTATTACATAAATACACTCAATTATTATAGATTATTTATTTATTTACAACAGATATATAAAATTACAAGTTTGATATAAAGGCATTCTTTGTGTACGATTTCAAATCTGGTATAAATGAAATTGGAATTTATTTTTGGTTGTTTCCGATGAAACCAACCTTCGACCTATAAAATAATGAAAGAATAAATTTGTGTTACTATTATTAGTGTAAATGTTGAAATACGCAATGTCGCATAAAAATTATATAAAAGAAACCAAACAATAAAGAACACAGAAATAATGCCTATGTTTTGAAAATTTCAAGAGATAGTCTTCTCATCATTCTTTTTTTTTTCTTCTGCGCAATTTTGAAAATATAATGTTTTTTTTTTAAGAAAACATAATGTTATTTTTGTTGTGTTGTTTAATTATTGAAAAAGTCAAATTATAGCTATGTATAGCTTATTCATTTTATTTTCTATTTACTTTGAATTGAGAAACATAAAACTTAATATTTAATGTGTATAGATATTAAATTTATTGAGATAAACAAAATATAAGAATTGAAATAGTTACTTTTATATGTATTACGTATTGTATTATTTTGTGTAGAACCAGCTTCTCTTATGTGCATCTTGATCTTAAAATCTTGATATTATATATGTAATTAGCCATAATCTTGCTGATAAGCATGGTAGTATATATGTTAGGCAATAAGTATGGTTATGTACTACCATTAATAAATATGCTTCACTCTCATTTGGTTATTCTTATCTTCTATTTTTTATTTTTTATTTTTTGTGTTGCAAGCAAGCGTAAGGAAATAGTAAGTGGATAGGTTTGTCATCAGTTTTGGGCTACCTTTTTATTTTTATTTTTATTTTTATTTTTATGTTTTTCCAATAAAATGTGATTTGTTGTCCTACTTACTAATCTGATAAGTGAGGGTAGTTGTTCAAAATCTAAAAGTTTTTTTTTTTTGAAATGGAGATGTAAAAAGATTATTAGGTATTTAGTTTTCATAAATTTATTATTTCTTAATTATGATTAACTTTATTTTTTTATTAAGTTTGTCTTAATTTTTTTTATCATTCTTATAAATATATAAAGTTGATAGATGATACATGTTTTTTAAAACATTTATAACCTAGAATTTTAATTAAATTGTTTTTCACATAAAAAATTAATACTATGACGATTTGATCTTTATTTAATTAAAATAAAGTAATTGCAACGGTTTTGCATTCAATGAATTTATAATATGATTAATTTCTTTTGATAATTTCATTTTTCATTCCATTGGTATACATGTATTTTATGCCGATTTCGTATAAAGTTACATGTAATTAGTTCAAAAAATAATGTCTCTTGCAAAAATGTAGAAACAAATATGAGATACAATTGTAAAAATGACATTGTATTATGCATCTACATGCATAATTATTTAATGTCAAATGTTGTCTTTAATGAAGCATTCCAATTTTTAGATTAATTATTTTTAGTAAATAAATTTTCAACTTATTTGTAATAATGTAAATACTATTACATTTCACTTTTACTTAGCATTTTTTCATTTATATCAATGTATTTATTTAATTTGATATTAATTAAATAACTATTAAGGTTTTCTTCAGCCAACAAATTACTGTTTTTCTTTATATTTGATTATTGTAAAACAATAGAAAGCTACTTTTTCAAAAAAAAATATTATTATGATATTTAAAAGGATAATATATCAAAATATTTAATAACCACCCTTCATTCTCTGCAATGTTGCCCAACTAAGTGATGTGTGCACTTACATAGTGCAAGAAAATAGTTTACAATTCATGAGATTAACATCTATTACTGCTCAATTGTCCCATAATTGAGTTCATATTCAATCACCATTCAAATATCAAACAACCAAAATGTGTAACCTATGGAGATACAGAACATCCATTGTTCAATAATCAATTGCCCACATTCCTAATAACTAAAACATGCATAGTAAGAAAAAAAATAATGCATACTCCATTACGCTGTTCAAATAAAAATTCAAAATGTCAATTTGCAAAATTAACATTTTTAGGACCAAAGATGCTTATTGTTATAAGGAACCAAGTCAACCAACGTCACTGCGAATATTATATTCAAAGAAGTCGTTCAAAATTTATAGTAACATTAATATTATTAGTATTACAACAACTAATGTTCTTGACTCAACAAAGTGAAAAATTTTACAACTTTCAATTCTTTTAACATTTTTTAAACACATGTATTGTCGAATTTTTTTGTTGCACGGGTGTTGACTCTAGTTTCTTTAGGGTATCGAAAAATTCCTTGCTGATATTGATTAAGGTGGCAGCACAAATGGGTCCATGGTTTTGTTTTATGATAACTCCGCATTGATTGTCAACATATTGTTCAAGAAGAAATAAGATCACCAACCTTAAAAACTAAAAAAGATGAAACTGTCATCTTTTTTTTTTTTTTAATTTTTAGTTGTAGAATTCGTCTCCAACTATGGGAACTAGAAACCAGTGTTCTAAAAAGCGTTAAAAAGCGTGTTTAAGCGTGAGTGTGGGATGAAAAGCTTTGAAGAAAAGCGCACAAAAATGGGAAAAAGCGTGAAAAAGCTCGAAAAATGCCTGGCTTAAGCCGGAAAAAGCGTGAGGCTTGGGTTCAACACTTTTTCATACTTTACGCCTTTTAGAACCTTTCTGAAAACCATTTGAATGTTCACAAAATTTTCGTGTGTTTCTCGAGCATCAAACTTTAATTAACTATGCTTGTATCTCGCCATGGCCGGCACATAAAAGATTGGAACGGACTGCTTCGATTGTGCAGTGTAAAAACCCTCTTAATATATCGAGACATCGAGTACATACTTAAATAGGATCTTAATTAACTATGTAATGTGACATTCATCATCTCATGGTCTTTCAATTATTTCTTGAACAAGATGGCGAGCAAAGCCTGGGATCCTAACCTCATCAAGAAATAAAGTCGATCCACCATATGAAACAACGACCCCAACCTCATCAAGAAATAAAGTCAATCCACTATATAAAACAACGACCCACAATCAATGAATCAAAACAAGATTAAACAAAACGTAGTTCACCATTTTTACCACATCACAATAATTCAGATTCGATGAATATAAACACTCGTACTCATAGTCCTATCACTTTTCTAGTTTTCTTCTTTTGTTCCCTACGCTTTCTAGGAGATCTCTATCACCTAATGACATTATTGTACCACCCTTAGCATTTAAATTGAGCTCGTCAAACCCAAATCCACTTCCGACGTGGGATCCTAACTTCAAATACTGCAATTATTACTGTGTGGCATGCAATCCGACAACATATTATCTCATTTGACTTGAAATTACTTGAGATTATTTCGCCAGTGAAATCCTGCTTGCTTGCGGTCACAAATTGTCAGCGAAATTCGCTTGACGATTGGAAAACTAACAAAGTTGAGATCCCTAGAAATAAGTTGGACAAACTTCTTAGGAGGGGTCACACATTTTCTTGTAAACACATTTGTTGTCTAATTTCATTAAACCATGTTTCTATTTCGCATTGGATGTCGCATAAAAAATTGAAATGAACTGCTTTGTTGGAGGATTTCCAAATTGAAGAGATGTAACTCGTGATTGTGTTGCTTCAAGGATGGCTCAAATTGAAGACATGCAACCCTTATATGGTATGAATTCATTAATGGATGGATTTTGTATCTTTTACCAAGGGGTTAACGAGTGGCCGAGGGAGGGTAGGGCCGTAGGGCATTGTGGGGTACGTTCCCCACCAACTTTCTCAAACATTTTCTTTTTTTAGTTTTGGGCTTTTTTGAAATGATGATTGTTCCAAATTTTACAATTCTTTCTTCCAATTAGTAATCCTAACTCTCTAATCTCTTCAAATTTCAAGCCCAAGGCCCAAAACGTTCATCTCTACATTTTGGTGTCGTTTAACATCCATTCGAGCTCATTTCTTCATCAAACCCAATCTTGTTGGGTGTCGAACAAATTCTTAATATATTATTCAATCAAGATTATCAATGATAGTCATAGATCACACATATTTACTCATTATTATTGAAACATCATGTGGTTTCCACTCAATATTTAAACAATAAATTTAGTTTTTTAATAAAATAAAAATAACTTGAATATACACATAAATTGCTTATATTTAAGTAATATTTTTATTAGTCCGGCCCCTCTAGAAATTCTACCCTTGCTGGGAGCTAAAGTATGTGCCCCACCAACTCTGAACGTCTAGCTCCGCCGCTGTAATACAAGCATGAATAGTCATCAATGTACCATTATAATATTTCGTGACGTAATGCTTCAACATTTATAAAAAATAAAATAAAAAAAAATGATCGGATCATTTTGGATAAAAACATGAAAAATGTTATAAAAGTATAGAAATAATAGAGAGAGTTTAGAGAGAATGAATTCTAAGGAATTCACCGGAATCAATTTCATTAATAACTGAAGCCCTATTTATAGGAAAACTTCGAATGGCACAATTGTAATTACATAATTTCATCAAGGGTATAATAGTCATTCACACCAATAAAATATTATAAATAATTCCCTCGGGTGCCTTGCTTCCTATACTATATTCATAACACTCCCCCTTGAATGACTATTAGTATAAACGTCTTCTGAACTTGTTTGGAGAAAAACCCAGTGGGAAAAAACTTCCAAACCAATTGTAGGATAGCTTGGAGTGGTTATATACTGCTTCATCAAAACATTGCTCCCCCTGATGTCTATCAGTGGTATAGGAGTATTCACGTGCTGCCTCGTTAAAACCTTGTCAAGAAAACCCAGTAGGAAAAAACTTGATCGAAGGAAAAAGAGTACAAATTTACTCCATCCGATTTCATATCTTGAGGGACTGATATCCTTACTTCTGGTAAAGGATTTCAATATCATCATTATTTGGATCTAAATCATTGTCTCTATTATAACTTGATCCAATAGATACATTGTGTCGATTTCTCTTGTCGTCCTCAATATACCATGAATATGCCTCGTTAAAACCTTATTAGGAAAAATCCAGTGGGAAAAACCCTAATGAAGGAAAAAGAGTACATTATTCATGTGAATACACATTTAATGTTGCCTCATTAAAAACCTTGCTAGGAAAACCCAATGGGATAAAACCTCAGTCAAGGGAAAAAGAGTGCAACACGTATTTTATACAAGTATGCTGCAAGCATTTCAAAATCTTTCATAGATTTGTATGAGTATCATATACATTGGTTCATACTCTTCATTCATCTCCACGTGAATGAAATTTTAGATGTTATACAATATCATGTTATATTCAGTGCATATATGCAATCAACAATCTTGATCTCATTTTCTCATTATATCGAGGTATATACCTAAATCTCTTCTGGAGATTTTATATTACTTGAGATTGGGCTGCCTCATTAAAAACCTTGTTTGAGAAAAACCCTTTTTGGGACAAAAACATCAATCAAGGAAAAGAGTACAGCATATGAATTTCTCAACAATATCAATGTAGATATTTTGAGCCGTTGCATGCACTGATACAATAATACATTTGAAACATCTTCAAGAGTTTCATTCTCATTTCTCATTAAACCCGTGTATGAACACTTTAATTATAAGGGCATATATTTCAGCATCTGCATTTTCGATGGATTTTAATATCCTCACTATTATTGATAGTATGTAGCGCTATCTTTTCATAGTGTATCGACACTTTCAATTTTATTTCTTTCCCTATATCGACATAACTTATCGAGATATCTCATTATCAATCCTCTTGTAGGATTACACAATATAGTTATGTCTATATACTCTTCAAGAGCATATGCCTCCGTTATTAAGACCATCTTTAATAATTTGCTTGATATATATGATTGGGAAATCTCATAATATCAACGCTTCAAGTGCTAACTTATCAAAGCATCTTAACTGATATATGTGATTGTTCATAGCATCTTTTATACATCTTTGAACTTCAAGTTCATATTTTAATTGTGAGGATATAGTATGATGCATTTCACATATCATTTTCAAACCTTTAATACTCCCTCATGCTAAGAAAATTCGTAACACTAAAACTCATATATATGTTCTCATCATTCACTTTAATATGAGAATTTATATAGTTTGCATTCTATTCTCGATATTGGCAATTTATTGGAGGACTTTAAATAATTTGCCATATAATATCCCACTTGTATGCATACTCAATCCTTCGTGATTTATTCAAGTATTGGGATATACATTTACTAGCTTTATCATTAAATCTGGAAATCATGCTCATACAGTGAGCAAATATTTAAATAAATTTCAAATTACGAATCATATACACATGTGACTATCTAGTGGATCCATATCATAATATCTAGTAGTTCACATGGAGGATGAAATGGGCCCATATTTCTCATCCTTTATTCCGGATATATTTGGGATTTATTCCCAATATTGGCTAGTAATGATTTCATCATTTATCGAGAACAATCATTGAAGAATTCTTTTAATTCTTCACTTGAAATATTGATTTCAATAATTATTTAAACCGGGATGGTCGATCTGGTTAGCAAAGCAGTATTATTGAACTTTTAGTTCAAGAAATTCTTATATCGATTTCACTAGTATCATATAGTGCTCAACATGATTTATTACTTTCATCATATGTATAGCTCACCGAGCATATTCCATCATGTTTCTGTAGCATTATTACACATCACTGTTCAAGCGTGGAATCTTAGCACATACGCTTCATGTTTCAATCTTGTTCCAACGCGAGCCTTACCTCATCTGGCGTTTATAAATTATCCGCACTTTACGATTCACCATTAATAATGGTCCATATATAATAATGGATAATTTGCTCTCAAATCTTGAAAATACTATCCATCACTACTGATCAAAATCCTAAAAAGGATTTATCAAGTAGGCTTGAAAGGTTGAGGATGCTAATGAATAAGGGCATCCCAGGAGATGTTCGATGTTTAATTGAAGCAAAGGTTCGATTATCTGGTGAGGTTTCGATTCCTTCTAAATACATGCCTGGTATGGGTAAAAGTAGTTTTTCAAAGAAACGGAGAGCAAAAAGATTAGGAGGGTGCTACAAATGTGCTCGGTGGTCATGTGACACTCGATGTAAATCAGTAATGCGTGTTCAGTAAATCCCAGAAGATAAGATAGCATTTATTAAGGATGGATTGAGTAAGGAGCCTTTGGATGATATTCAACAGCTCTTGAGACACATCCTAGTGGACACGCATACAAGGTGAGTGATGGCCTTATGGGCCAAATTCAAAGATGAACAATCACGTTATAGTCTTGAAAAACTTACTTTAGAAGATCACTGTTTGTAAATTTAGTAGAAAAATTTAGTATAATAATTTTCTCATATTAATGTAAGGAAGTTCGGTGTAATAACGAAGATCAATGTTTTTCTTGTAATTGTAAATATTTTTTTTTAATTTTTAAGATATATATATGTATATATATATTATTTTTCAATCACCGATAGGTATATGTCATTTCACTAAAATTTTTCTGCCTTTTTCTCTTTCATATTTGTCAAAAAGTAAATAGTACAATCAATTATTGGTTTGAAAATTTTTCTTTAAATAAAGGGATTAGTGTCTCTCATGTTTATACATTGAAAGTATAGTGTAAAAAGAGAGATAGGAGTAGAGATGGATATAGAGATTTTAGAATCATCTCATACAAGTCAAGATTTACCTCACCTGCATTAAAACCATATGTGTTCTTGGTGGCTCCAGACTAGTAGGTCATATCCAATATGTGGATATGGCGGACCAACTTGTAAGGAGTTAGGGAAACAAAATATCAATATACTATATGGAGGGACTAATAACAAACTATTAAGGAGTCTTATGATGGCCGCACAATCATGGGGGATAAGAGTGTCAAGTGTAATACTTTTTCATCGAATTGGAGGCGATGTCAATTGGAGTTAGAAATGTCATTAGTCCATTTGGATTGATGCTACAAACACAATCCATCCACGATTGCACGATGTACATGATGAGCAATAGTGATGCTTTTATTGTTCTTCCAGCGCTATAACACTGGAGGAAGTATTCAATATAGCGTCATTTGCAAATGGAACTTTCATAACAAACCCATAGGTTTGTTGAATATTAATTATTTCTTTGATGGTTTGCTAGCATTTCTAGATCGGTGTAGAACATAAATTTATTTCTCGTTCAATGAGAAATATACTTGTTTCTGCTAATACGATTCTTTGATCTACTCATCAAGATTCAATCATATGTTCAAAAATCATGGAAGTCAAACCCATCGGTCACACAGACCATCGGTGTCAAGCGAAAAAGAGATCCTTTGGATCTTTCATTATGAACCCGAATGTTTGGGGTGGCGAGTTCTGAGTATTTATACTCTCGAGACGCATCCCTTATTTATGGGTTCAATATGTATTTTCTTTTCGCATTTCTATATTTTCGAAAGTGTTTATTGCCATCTTTGATATTCTCAATATGTTCCACTTAGGTTGTTTTGTACTTCTTCCGAGTAATAATAATAATATCATATTGGCTTTATTCAAATACAGAATCTTAGTGATTATGCTTCTTCAAGAGCATTTTATTTTCATATTAATACAATCGCATATCATCGATGAGATTACTTCATATAATCTCTC
Organism: Jasminum sambac; assembly: GCA_018223645.1. Lineage (NCBI taxonomy): Eukaryota > Viridiplantae > Streptophyta > Magnoliopsida > Lamiales > Oleaceae > Jasminum > Jasminum sambac. The sequence continues at coordinate 20,885,225 of CP073648.1, read as the reverse complement.
CATGCGATATATTTTCTTTGATTTATCAACATGGGATCTATTGAGCATTTTACTTTCATCTATTTATCCAATGGTAACTTCAGTACCACTTACTCAATTTTCTCCATCAATATTCAATAGGCGTGGAAAGTGAACATTCCTTTATTAAATACTTCTTTAAGAGCATTTCTCATCATATCACAATATACTAATCTCATAATGAGATTTTTCACCACGGTATATTTTCTTTCTCTTTTATCACAATGGGATTCTTTGAGCAGATTTCATTTCATCAATACATACAATCAGAAATTCTCGCATCACTTGCTCAAATCCCTTCTTTAATATCAATAGAATATTCATATCGAACATATATAAATCGATTATTCAATTGTGGGGTTTAATCCAACCATATTTGTAATAAGTATTCTAAACATGTGGTATATCCCACCACATTGAAAATATGCATACCAATCGTGTGATATAACTCACCACATTGGAAATATATGCGAAATTTAAAGTACGTAAATTTAAATTGCAGAAATTAAATTTCCTCCAATAGGTGGTCGAACCTACCTTATGGGAATTATTGTAATAAATATAAATTTACGGAATTTAAATTGCGAGAATTAAAATGCATAATGATTAACTACTTCTTCGGGAGTAGGGTCTGCTTAGTAGAAGGTATTACCCTTCACTTAGCATATAAATTGCATAAATATATAAAATCTTCCGTTTAGTGATGGTTGAACCCATCATCAGGTAGGAGGTCTTGCAGTATTTAAATTGCAGTAAATAAAGTACGAGAATTAAATATTGAACTGCTTCTACGAGGCAGATTTGTTCTTCTAGAACAAATTCTCATTACTTCTACAAGAGCTCACTTATCCTTTTAGAATAAGTATATTATGTATTTAAACTCTTCGGGAGTTAAAATAATATTCCGATCTTTTAACTCAAATGGACTTCAGGTCGTAATTAATGGATTTAGAATTTCTTCGGGAATATTCTATCCATTTTTGTTTATTGTTGTCAAAGTAAACGGCCGGAGGTCGAACGATCGTCTGCTGCCAACCGCTACCAGTTGCCGGCAGCAGTGCCGCCTAGCAAGTGCGTGGCGTTACACATATTTCTTTATAAAACATTAATACATACTCGGCTGCTGCCAACCGCTACCAGTTGCCGGCGGCAGTGCCGCCTGGCAAGTGCGTGGCGCTGCACATGTCTCTTTATAAAGTTTTGATATTATAAGCACTAATACGTAAATATTCACAAATCCAATGACGCTTTTGTAACTTTTTCAAAAGTTGGGGTACCGATTTGTAAATTTTTGAAAGTTTACCTTATCAATATTGGTGTCAAATCGAAGATCTCGTTGAATCGAGTATAATGGAGTCGAGAAAATTTGATTTTGATAATGTATGCTCCTTATATCTCGAGAAAACGAATGTTATAGTTTAATATATTATTATATTATAAAATAATAATATATATACCTTTCCGTCCTTTTCTGATTTTCCTTTTGCCGAATTCGTTTCTGCATATTTCTGGATTAGGAATTAAAGACATTGAAGTAACACGGTGTGATTTGTGAAGTACTTTACGGTTTCAATTACAATTGAAGAGAAGATGCGTGTAGGAGAAGTTTATTAAAAAGCAATTCGTTATTTGAGAAATGTTTAATCCAGGTTTACGATACTGAGAGGATCATCGTTAGATCTGTGTGAAGCATACTCCTTCTTATTACTCGAAATTTAGACTCGTCTTGATAACGTGTTATAAAAGTATAGAAATAATAGAGAGAGTTTAGAGAGAATGAATTCTAAGATTCACCTAATCAATTTCATTAATAATGAGCACTATTTATAGGAAAAGCTTGAATAGCGATTGTAATTACATAATTTCATCAAGGGTATAATAGTCATTCACACCAATAAAATATTATAAATAATTCCCTCGGGTGCCTTGCTTCCTATACTATATTCATAACAAAAAACAGACATCTGATAGTTTTCTTTCTTTCCTCCGCTTTATACTTTGCATAAACTCTTCCATATATTTTAGTGCATTAAAATCATGATTTTGTATTCTTTTACTGCAGAACAAGGCTTTTGTGTTGAGTTTATTTAAGTTCTTCTGTTCTGGTTTGTTGTCCAAAAGTGCTTATTCGCCCACAAACGTAATTTGATTATATTATATCTTGGAAGCTTATTTGGTATCCTCTGAGCACAGTAATATGGGGCAAATAAAGTATTAAGAAAAGTGTTCTTACGTGCCTTGGAATCTTCGATTCTTTACGAGTTTACGCCATTACGATCTTAAAATTTTATGTTACAATCTTATTGCGAGGGTTTCACCGGTGTCTTCTATTTGAGACTATTCAATAGACTTTGTGAAGTTGGAGAGGTTTGAGGTTTGAATTTCCGGCATTGACAAAACAAACTTTCTTCCTTCCTACCGTACTTAGGTATAATTTATTGTATTAGAGTTAGACATCAAGAAATCAAAGTGAAAAAGAATGGAAACTCAATTGATCAAGTTATAAATTTGGGGACTAAATTGGAACAAATCAGAAGTGGATGACTAGACCCCCAATTAAATGAGGTAGATTAAAGTGGAAAAAAAGAAAGATGACAAAAATTTTCCAATGCGATCACATGGGCTTATCGCGGAAACGGAAAGAGAATTCGCACAGTGTATTTTAATGCTACTGTATGGTTATACCAAAATAAGCTGGGGGCTTTTCAACTATGCCATGCGACTGCAGGCCTCATTGCGATCGCATGGTTCAATCACGCAGATTCGATACTGATTTTTCTAAATTCAACTTGGATTCAAATTCTTGGGATTTTTTGCATCATATCTATAAAAGGAAAATTCAACCACGAACATGGAGAAATTACCTAGGGCCCAAAATTTGGAGAAAATTGAAGACACAAGCCAGGTCTTGAGGATCGAAGATTCCACACCAAGCAAGGTTCTGGAATTCTTTATCTTCTTCTTTCTTTCTTATTTTAATAAGTTACGCGAGATTCTTATACTAGGAACATGATGAAGCTTGTGTTATGAATCTTTAATTTTCCAAATTTAAGTTTGACAATAAGCAATTTACTAATTTTTTAGCTTTAATTCTTGTTCTTCATAATTTATGATTATTTTGCCAATAGTTATAGATTATTTGTGCTTTATCTTGAGATTGGAAGATGATAGATGGATTAGACTTAGAATTATTTTCCATAAAATACAATAGGAGATAGAGATGTATCGTTATGCTTTTTGTGATCTTTAATTGTCCATAATATTTAATGCTTTCTTGTACGTTTGTATTTGTCATAAAGAATTTACAGCTGGGGTCATGTACGAGAAACATTATTATTATTATTAAATAATTCAGGGACAATCATCTTCAACAATTAATTAATAATTGTTGTCGATATTAGATTCAGAGTTAAAGGGGATTAACATAAGTGGAATCATGATCCTAATACGTTGCTTTAATTATAAAACCCATTTTTCATGTTTTTATTATTTTTAGTTCTTTAAGTTTGATACTTTATTAGTTTAATTCCAATAATTCTTTTTTTTTTTTAAAGAACACACGTAATACATGCACAGAAGGTACATAGATCCGGCATGGCAATGTAAGGTTTTAATCGAACATGTGGGCTGATATATGTAATTATTGTGTATTAATTAAAGGCTATCATATTCGGTTAAGCCCGTTTAAAGTGATCTAATACGGTTTCGAATATTGGGCTTTTATGCATCAATTAAATTAAAGTATAGCTTTATACGATATCTTGTAAATTCCTAATTACATGATGGGTGAATTAGGTTAACGGGCCGTCATATATATATGGTTATGGTCCCCAGGTCACAAGTGGGTTGTTCATTCTTTTCTGACTCTCCATCATCAGAGAGAAATATAGAGCCGCTTGTTGACTTGGAAGATCAAAACCACGGGATTCCAATACCGCAAGTAATGGCTGATTCAGGGACGCTCGCTTTAGTTTATATATACTCTCAATGATTCAACACGATAGATCCGGTTTAAGGTGGAAATTTATTCCTACAAGTGGTATTAGAGCCAATTCATGTTGAATCATTGAGAATTGAAATTTTAATTTTGATTCTTGCAATTATTTGGAAGTTTTCAGATTTAACAATTCCAGATTTTTAATCTTGTTGAATTTGAAAACTATTCTGCATGAGTTTATATTCCCCGTGATGGCTGTCGGTTAATTATGTGCTGATTCATGTGCTTTGACTCATATATATGGATATATACATAAGCAACTTTAACAAAAGTGAAGCTGTACGCCATCGTAGATAAGAATTTTCGTCCTTTTTATTGATATTCTTTGAAGTGGGAATTTGGTACTTGCTGGAAGATGGTTTTGGAATTTTATCATGAATATATATGTATAGATCATATCAAATTTTAGAAACACGGGGTTCATTCAATCAACAGATTTGAGATTTCCTTCCTCCATTACGGTGCTTTATTGTTTGCGTTTGGATTCGGTTTATACTCTAAATATATATGAACTGGGTATGTATATCCACGTCTGCGCCTGCGATTTTGTCATTGTGAAGAACAAAGAAAATGGCTCCTTGTTCCAGCTATGTTTGTTGTTTAAATAAAAAAAAAAGATTTAACAAAAAAGGGGGGATTTTCGAACTTGGGTCGTCGGAGGCAGCCGCCGCCTTCGCCTGAAATTGCAGCGGCAAACGTCGACGGGAGGCTAGGGTTTCACCGTGTTACAGCCCAGGGACCTCGGTTGAAAATTCGAAGGCTCCGAGGACCTCAATTTGCAATTTCCGCGTTTTCCCTTAATTGCAGTTCAGGTCCCTGAATGTTGGCTGCGCGTATAAGTAAGGCCGGTCAATTCTCGTTCATCGGTCTCAGTCCCTGTTTAGAATCTGTTGATTTCAGTCCCCACAGCCCTTTAAACTCGTTCATTTCAGTTCCTGGAGTTTTAAAATAGTTAATTTGAGCCCTATAAGTTATAAGATTAATAATTCAGTCCCTAAAGTTTGGAAATTATTCTATTTTGGGCCGTTTAAGTTTCAAATTTTGCAATTGAAGTCCCCAAAGTTTTAAAATTAAGTAAATTGGTCCTCAAAGTATTGAATTTTTAATTTTTGGCCAATAAAGTTTTTAAATTGCAATTTCAGGTCCCTTAAGTTTCAAAATTCTTAATTTTGACCCCCAAAGTTCTGAATTATTAACTTATTAGACCCTTAAAGTTCCCAAAAGGCTTATGTATGCAAAATTAATTATTTTCTTCTCAAATTTTGGTACTAAGGACTCTTTTGAAGAGATATAGTATTCGAAAGTGGTTAAATTGAAGCAACATGTTGCCGAAGCAATATGTTGCCAAAGCAACCTCTATTGTGGAAATTAATCAACTTAGAATATTAAAAAGTATTTGTGTGTGTGTGATTCGTGCAAATATTGATCGGCCCAAAGGAAGGTTAATATTTGGCTGAATTACATACACAGCTGTGGTGATAATCATGTGGCGATTATTTGGTTTAACGTGTGATCAATAAATCCGTCCAAAGATAGGTTTATTGATTGACATGTCTTATTGCCAGTGTTTGATCACTACACCAAGAGTGCCACTTACAAATCGATATTTCTATCCAAAGATTAAATATTGATGTTGTGCTAGGCATCTTGTGATGGGCCCTACCACTGTTTGAAAATTATTATTTGCATACTAAACACCTTCATGTGAGCCATTCTAATTGTTCTCTATTTAGTTTCAGGTTCTGCTTCTAATATCTCTGCTAACATCAATTCCATTCCAATGCTCAATGGCACGAATTTCAAAGCATGGCAAGAGAACGCGTCTTGATTGTTCTCGAGTCATGGATCTGGACCTTGCTTATGGTCGATCAACCCACCGCACTCATCGATAAGAGTACCTCTGATGAAAAGAGGGAGATGGAAAGGTGGGAACGATCGAACCACATAAGTCTAATGGTCATGAAGCGTGTTATTCCAGAAGCATTTCGGGGCACCATGTCCGATCAGGTGACTACGGCTAAGGGTTTCCTTGAGGATCTCGAGAAGAGGTTTGCCAAGAATGAAAAGGCTGAAACTAGTACACTTTTGGCTAACCTTCTCTCAATGAGGTATAAAGGAAAAGGGAACATCCGGGAGTACATTATGGAAATGTCTCACACTGCTTCAAAACTAAGGGCACTCAAGTTGGAGTTATCTGAAAGCTTCTTGGTGCACTTAGTTCTGATATCCCTTCCGGCACAATTCAGTCAATTTAAGGTGAGTTATAACTGTCAAAAGGACCCATGGTCCCTTAATGAGCTCATCTCCCATTGTGTCCAGGAAGAGGAGAGATTGAGGCAGGACAGAACGGAGAGTGCTCACGTAGCCACCACCTCAAAGGACAAAAAGACCAAGAAAAGGAAAACCGATAAGGAAGCTGCGGTTACGGCACCACAGAAGAAGCAGCATAAGGAACCAACTGAGGATGGTTGTTTCTTTTGTGGAGCTGCAGGTCATAGGAAGAAGACTTGCACCAACTATCACGCATGGCGTGCAAAGAAAGGTACTCTTCTTCATTTGGTTTGTTCTGAGGTTAATTTAACTTCGGTACCTAGACACACATGGTGGATTGATTCGTGCAACAACTCACATCGATTGTGTCTATGCAGTACTGAAAGTTACCAAAACCAAGTGATGGTGAAAGATACATCTACGTTGGCGATGGCAAGACGGTGGAAGTAGAGGCAATAGGAAAATTTAGATTATTGTTGAGGACTTGATTTTATTTGGATCTTGATGAGACATTTATTGTACCGTCTTTTAGACGAAATTTGATTTCTATTTCTGCTTTGGACAAATTTGGTTATTCTTGTTCATTTGGAAATGGAAAATTTAGTTTGTTTCTTGATTCAAAATTGGTTGGTTCCGGTTCTCTGTCAGGTTACGATAATCTTTATTTAATTGATACAATTGCCTCCTTTAATGAATTCTTACATATAAGTACTCGAGGTGTAAAGCGTAAATTAACCTGTGAGAATTCAGCCTCGATGTGGCACAAGAGATTAGGTCACATCTCCAGACGGAGAATTGAGAGACTTGTGTTGATACGGACCTCGTTGGTCTCGATGCCAACGCAACCCAATCCAGATTGGATTAGATCCCAGAAAAGCCAATCACTGGTCACGATCGAGAACCTGACGACCTTCTACTCACGAAGTGACAACAATAGGCTAAAACCTATCACCTTCGACTGTGCGTAGTAGACAACCGGCAGGGGTGAACGCCACAAGAGTTGATCACGCTCTTGATAAGTTCGATTTGTTCAAAAGAACAACAAGAGAAGATAAATTCTCTCAACAAGCATAAAGCTCTCTATTTTCATATCCACCAAGTCTTCTTTACAATGAGGAGGTTTCTTTGTACATATACAAGTCTCATTGGGAAATAATGATAAAATAATAAAATATCCAAAAAGTAGACACAAAAATGACTAAGTCGGCCAACATTACGGCCGTAAGGTATTTGGTTACTGGCCAGAATTCCAAAGTTACTAGTAAGGCCTAAATGTACGGCCAGTAATAACCTCTCGCCTCAAACCGTCCAAACTGGATTCTTGCGTTACGGCCAGTATGTGTGAAAGTTACGGCCAGATAGCCTTCGTTCACGGCCGTATTGTGAAATAATACTGGGCGTAATTAGTTCTCTGCATATTTTGGGCCAAAAGTGGAAATTGCCGATACGGTAGTAAGTATAATCCGTGACGTAAAATGTATGATACGGCCAGATTTTTACAAGGTACGGCCGTAATTTACTCTCAGAAATATCGTTCTTCAACCCCATGGGTTACGGCCGTATGGAAACCGGGTTCGGCCAGAAAAGTGGGTTACGCCAGAATGTATGGGGTTACGCCGTAACTATAGTCCGCTTTTTCCTTTGATCTCTAACATCTCCAACCTCGTAATTGGAGGACTTCTTTCAACTTCGAACTCCGTGGGCTGGTCCAAGTGTGGAAATGACCTATTCTCGACTTGTTGACATACATCGTTTCGACCCAGGTCATCAAGACTCGCCCCATTCTTTTGGCTCGACTTCGTGAATCGGTCCAATCGGCCAATGGGGTGGTTCGTCCGACGTGGAGGCGTCAGGGTTCAGATCATCCCCTTCTTCAGGTTGATTCGCCCACGAATCGGGTTCGCATCAAACGGAACAAGATCGAGAGACATTAAATGTAGCGGACACATTATACTCACCTGGCGATCGAGTTTGTATGCATTGTTGTTGATTCGTTCAACTACTTGGAAAGGCCCGTCACTTCGGGTAGCAATTTCGGCGGCGTAGTTGCGGGAATCGATCTTTTCGAAGGTGGAGCCAAACCCAATCTCCCGGTTCAAAAATCATTTCCTTTAAGCCCTTTGTTCACCCTAGTCGAGACTTGTTGATTTCTTTTTCGATCTGTAGCTTTACCTTGTCATGTATGGATCGAACAAGCTCGACTTTTAAATTGTGCCATCAAGCTAACCCTTTCACTCACGGGTAGAGGAATCAAATCCAATGGGGTTAGCGGATTAAAACCATAAACTACTTCAAAAGGCGAATAAGCAGTTGAAGAATGTTTTGCATGATTATAAGCAAATTCAGCATGTGGTAAACATTCTTCCCATGTCTTAATATTCCGACGAATGATAGCCCGAAGTAATTGTGACAACGTACGGTTTACTACTTCAGTTAATGGTGCAGCTAGTGTACTGAAATTGGGTACAAATCGACGATAGAAGCTAGCTAAACCATGGAAACTACGAACATCGGCTATGCTAGATGGAGTAGGCCATTCTTGGATTGCTCGAATCTTTTCTTCATCAACTTCTACTCCCTTAGCACTAACCACATAACCAAGAAAAACAATCCTCTCAAGACAGAAATGACTTTTAGTAGAGTTTGCAAACAGTTTTTCTTTCCTTAGAACTTCTAAAACAAGTCTAAGGTGCTTTGCATGCTCAATGAGCTCCCTACTATAAATCAAAATGTCGTCAAAGTACACCACTATAAATTTACCAATGAACGCGCGTAACACGTGATTCATTAGTCTCATGAATGTACTTGGTGCATTTGTCAACCCAAACGGCATAACTAACCATTCATATAACCACTTGTTTGGTTTTAAACGCCGCTTTTCCATTCGTCACCCTCTTTCATTCGAATTTGGTGATACCCGCTTTTTAAATCAATTTTGCTAAAGATACTAGCACCATACAGTTCATCAAGCATGTCATCAAGTCTAGGTATAGGGTGGCGATATTTTTATCAGTAATGTTGTTGACAAAGACGACGCCAACACACATTCTCCACGAGCCATCTTTCTTGGGCACGAGCAAGACTGCATGACACATGGACTTAGACTCTCCGGATATACCCTCGGCCGAGCAAGTCCTCCACTTGGCGTTGCAACTCCTTTGTTTCCTGGGTTACTACGGTATGGCGGGGCGATTGGGAATAGCGGCTCTGAACTAGGTCGATTTGATGCTCAATGCCTCGAATTGGTGGCAATCCACTTGGTAATTCTTCTGGTAGGATATCATGGAATTCCTGCAAGAGAGAAACAATAGAATTGGGGAGGGAGTCAAGGTTAGAGTTGAGCACTCGTCCCCTCTCCTTGTAGACTAACAAAAGCACTTGTTGGTTCTCCGAAAGAGCCCTCACAATGTCTCTCGGCCTTGCAAAGAAACACTCTTTCTTTTTTGTCTCATGCTCACTCTTCTCTCCTTTTACTCTCTCTTCAATTTTTCCACTCGACTCTCGTCTCTCCTTTTCCTTCTCATCAGCTTCTTGTTTGAGCTTGACTTGATCCTCATACACTTGTTGCGGTGTCAAAGGAGCAAGTACAATTGGTTTTCCATTGAACTTGAAGCTATATCTATTCCGATATCCATCATGTGTCACTCGTCTATCAAATTGCCACGGTCGGCCTAGCAATATGTGTGTAACTTGCATGGGTACTACATCACATACCACTTCATCCTCATACGTGCCAATCAAGATAGGGATCTTCACTTGCTTGGTAACCCGAACCTCGCCTGTGTCACTAAACCATTGTAACCGATACGGTCTCGGGTGTTTCATCAATGGAAGCCCAACCCTATCGACGAATAGATAACTAGCAACATTGGAACAACTTCCCCCGTCAATAATCAAACTACATGGTTTGCCCTGCACTAGGCATCGAGTGTGGAAGATGTTCTCCCACTGAGGAGTCGCGTCATCCACTTTAGCCTTGGTGCTAAGCGCTCGCCGTGTAACTAAAGTTTCGGGGATAGTCATCACATATTGATCATCCGAGTCCTCCTTCTCCTCCTCCACACTTGGAGGGACTTCTTCCTCATCCTCCGTCTCAATCTCACCATTGTCCCTTACCACCATTGTGCGGCGGTTGGGGCACTCCGAGGCTATGTGACCTCGTCCTTGACATTTGAAACATTGGATATCTCGGTTTCGGGGTGGTGGTGCGCCCATTGGCCTTTTCCCTTTATCCTCCCCCACCGGAGAAGACTTAGGTGGCTCACTCCGCCCTTTCCAAGCCGGCTTTGGAGTTGTAGTCTTGTCACTACTCCATTTCGGTTTCCCAAAGCTACTACTTCCCCCGGCTTGAGGTTTGTTGAAACTCTTCTTCTTCAATTGCATCTCAACTTTGGCGGCTTTATGAACCAACTCTTGTATATCGGCATAATCATGTAACTCAACAAGATTGGTAACCTCTCGATTCAATCCGCTTAGAAACCGTGCCATGGTGGCCTCCTCTTCTTCACCTATATCGCCCTAGTCATAAGAGACTCCATCTCTTGATAATACTCTTCCACGCCGTCCCCCTTGAGTTAACGCTTGTAACTTGTTATACAAACTCCGATAATAGTAGGTAGGAACGAACCGCTTTCTCATTATCGTTCTCAACTCATTCCAAGTACTCACCGGAGCTTCCAAATTTCTTCGTCTAGCCGTGGTCGTTTGTTTCCACCAACTAAGAGCATATCCCGTGAATTCTTTCACTAAGAGTGGAACTTTCTTCTCTTCCGGGATCCGATGAAATTGGAATACCAACTCAACTCGGCTTTCCCAATCCAAATAGGCATCCGGGTCGGCTTTACCTTGGAATGGAGGCACTTCAACCTTCACATTCTTCACATCACTTTCCTCCTCTCGTGGTCTCTCATTACCTCGGCCTCTCGACCTCCTCGCCGCCTCTACCGCCTCTACCACCTCTATATATCACCTCATATTCATCCTCATCGCCTTCTCTTCAAACTCCGACCTCTGAACATTTAACCTAGCTACCGATTGCTCAACATCTTCTCGTGAATCGTTGACTCAACCGACGCTCCATTGCGGTCATAGAAGCCTCAAGAACTGATTGGATATCATCCAAGGTGGCGACTTTAGATCCGTGGCCCTCGATCAACCTCAGATCGGACATTGTGTGCAAGTGTGTGCAAGACACCGTGTAGTGTCCTCTCGTAAATATCACTCGTATATTTCACTCAACACTCTCTCACTCAACACTCAATAATGCACTCACACTCTTTTGTTCAATCGAACTCAACGAACTTGATCAAGGTAAGATCGTCTTGCTAGTTTCCCAAAACGACGCCAAAGCAGTTGGTTAGCTAAATTACAACTCGATGTAACCCTATTACAATATAACTCGGCTACAAGATGATGTAACCACAAGACGACGTAATAATCATACGACAATAATACTAAGTGTAGCCAATGTGTAGGCTATCACTCGCTCAACACAACAAACTGAGCCATTGCCCTTTTTTTTTTTTTGACTTTCGCTTTTTTTTTTTTTTTTTTTTTTTCCTCTACATACACTTACAACCACAATACCAACACAATACTAAGATTTGGAGGAATTCAAGCACAAACTCAAATTGCACCAAGAACACCAAGAACACACACTAAAATCCTACACATTTAAAAGTTGAAATTCAAGATTCTAATCCGATAACAATAACAAGTATAACAATCTAAGACTTAATAACAAAGGACTTATACTATAAAAATATAAAACAAAGGGATAGATACCAGATGATTAGAATCATGCTCGATACCAATCGATACGGACCTCGTTGGTCTCGATGCCAACGCAACCCAATCCAGATTGGATTAGATCCCAGAAAAGCCAATCACTGGTCACGATCGAGAACCTGACGACCTTCTACTCACGAAGTGACAACAATAGGCTAAAACCTATCACCTTCGACCAAGGTAGTAGACAACCTGCAGGTGAACGCCACAAGAGTTGATCACGCTCTTGATAAGTTCGATTTGTTCAAAAGAACAACAAGAGAAGATAAATTCTCTCAACAAGCATAAAGCTCTCTATTTTCATATCCACCAAGTCTTCTTTACAATGAGGAGGTTTCTTTGTACATATACAAGTCTCATTGGGAAATAATGATAAAATAATAAAATATCCAAAAAGTAGACACAAAAATGACTAAGTCGGCCAACATTACGGCCGTAAGGTATTTGGTTACGGCCGTAAATTCCAAAGTTACGGTAGTAGGCCTAAATGTACGTAATAACCTCTCTGCCTCAAAACCGTCAAAGCGGATTCTTGCGTTACGGTAGTATGTGTGAAAGTTACGGCCGTATAGCCTTCGTTACGGCCGTATTGTGAAATAATACGGGCGTAATTAGTTCTCTGCATATTTTGGGCCAAAAAGTGGAAATTGCCGATACGGCCGTAAGTATAATCCGTACGGCCGTAAAATGTATGATACGGCCGTATTTTACAAGGTACGGCCGTAATTTATTCTCTCAGAAATATCGTTTTCTTCAACCCCATGGGTTACGCCGTATAGGAAATCGGAGTTCTGACCTAGTAAAGTGGGTTCTTGACCGTAAATGTATGGGGTTACTGTAGTAACTATAGTCCGCCTTTTTCCCTTTGATCTCTAACATCTCCAACCTGTAATTGGAGGACTTCTTTCAACTTCTGAACTCCCGTGGGCTGGTCCAAGTGTGGAAATGACCTATTCTGGACTTGTTGACATACGTTTTCGACCCAGGTCATCAAGACTCGTCCCATTCTTTTGGCTCGACTTCTCGTAATCGGTCCAATCGGCCAATGGGGTGGTTCGTCCGACGTGGAGGCGTCCGGGTTCGTATCATGTGTCCGACCAAATTCTCGATTCCCTTGATTTTACAGATTTTGACATGTGTGTTAACTGTATAAAGGGAAAACAAACCAATAAACGGAGATATCAAGCCAATAGGACTTCAGACGTCTTAGAACTTATACATACGGATATTTGTGGACCGTTCCCTACGGCTTCTTGGAATGGTCAACAATATTTCATAACGTTCATAGACGACTTTTCAAGATATGGCTATATATATCTCATTCGTGAAAAATCACAATCCTTAGACGTGTTCAAAAATTTTAAAACTGAAGTTGAGAACCAACTTAGCAAAAGGATTAAAAGCGTCAGATCTGACCGTGGTGGTGAATACTATGGCAGATATGACGGTTCAGGTGAACAACGTTCAGGACCATTCGCTAAATTCCTAGAGGAATGCGGTATCGTCCCACAGTACACCATGCCTGGTTCACCCACTATGAATGGTGTTGCTGAGAGAAGAAATAGAACGCTTAACGATATGGTGAGGAGTATGATCACTCATTCTACCTTACCACAATCACTCTGGGGAGAAGCATTAAAAACCGCAGCATATCTGCTCAACAGAGTTCCAACTAAGGCAACTGATAAAACCCCATATGAGCTTTGGACGGGTAAGAAGCCTAATTTGAAGCACTTACACATTTGGGGGTGTCCAATCTGAGGCAAGGCCTTACAGGCCAAATGAAAAGAACGGATGCAAGGATGTTAGTTGCTATTTTATTGGATATTCGAACGGTCCAGGGCTACAAATTTTATGATCCCACAACTAAGTTAATTTTTGAGACAGGGAATGCTCGATTCTTTGAGGATGTTGAGTTTATGGGGACAAAGAGTTACGGACTTTGTCTTTGAGGAGGAATATATTGAAATTCCTCCAATTGCCATTGACAATGATCAGGATCAGGTTCCTATCCCTGACGTTGTTCAAGAAGCAACTCCGGATCAAGACAATGTCATGTTATCTCCGGAAGAACAAACTCTACAACCTCAAGAACCCATGCCATTAAGAAGATCCACTAGAGAGAGGAGAAGTGCAATTTCAGATGATTACATTGCTTTTCTCCAAGAACATGAGGTTGACGTTGGAGTGTTGGAAGATGATCCAATCAACTTCCATCAAGCCATGGAAAGTTCTAACTCTCAAAAGTGGCTCGATGCCATGAATGAAGAGATAAAGTCTATGAAAGACAACGACGTATGGGACCTCGTTCCATTGCCTGAAGGTGCGAAACCCATTGGTTGCAAATGGATATTTAAGACCAAGCGGGATTCAAGGGCGATGTAGAGAGGTATAAGGCCTGCCTTGTCGCGAAGGGCTTTACACGGAAAGAAGGCATCGATTATAAAGAGACTTTCTCTCCGGTTTCCTCGAAAGACTCTTTCAGGGTTATAATGGCATTAGTGGCATATTTTGATCTTGAGTTACATCAGATGGATGTTAAGACAGCGTTTCTCAATGGTGACATTGATGAGACGATTTATATGGTGCAACCAGAAAATTTTGTATCAGGTGATGCGAAGCAAATGGTTTGCAAATTAAAGAAATCCATCTATGGACTCAAACAGGCGTCTCGACAATGGTATTACAAATTTCATCAAGTAATCACCTCATTCGGTTTTGAGATGAATCTGGCCGATGATTGTATATACCGCAAGTTCAGTGGGAGTAAGTGTATTTTTCTGGTTTTATATGTCGATGACATATTGCTTGCCAGCAATGATGTAGGCTTACTGCACGAAACCAAGAGATTTCTAGCAAAGCATTTCGAGATGAAAGATCTTGGTAACGCCTCTTTTGTATTAGGAATCCAGATACATCGAGATCGCTCTTGGGGTATTCTTGGATTATCACAAAAGAGCTACATCGAAAGGGTACTTAAAAGGTTTGGCATGCAGGATTGTAAACCAGGTGATACCCCTGTGGCTAAAGGAGACAAGTTCAGTTTAAGTCAATGCCCCAAACATGACTTGGAAATTAAAGAGATGCGGAAGATTCCTTACTCATCAGCTGTAGGGAGTCTGATGTATGCTCAGGTTTGTACGCGTCCAGATATTGCGTACATTGTTGGGATGTTAGGGAGGTATTTAAGTAATCCGGGAATGGATCATTGGAAAGCAGTCAAACGGGTCATGCGGTACTTACAGAGAACAAAAGATTACATGCTCACATATAGGAGATCGGATCAGTTGGAGATCGTTGGTTATTCTGACTCCGATTTCGCTGGATGCCAAGATAGTAGGAGATTCACTTCGGGCTATATCTACCTGCTTGCTGGAGGTGCTATCTCCTGGAAGAGTGCTAAGTAGACACTGATAGCCACTTCCACCATGGAAGCAGAGTTTATAGCGTGTTATGAGGCATCAAATCATGGAATATGGCTGCGAAATTTTGCCATTGGGCTGCGCGTTGTGGATAGTATCGAAATACCACTTAAGTTATTTTGTGACAATAAATCTGCAGTGCTATATTCCAATAACAATAGGAGCTCAACGAAGTCAAAGCATATAGAGATCAAGTTCCTAATCAAAAAGAAAGAGTTGAGTGGATGTGTCAATAGAGCACATTGGAACAAACTCCATGATTGCGGATCCGCTCACTAAGGGATTAACACCCAAGGTCTTTCACGAGCACACTGCTCATATGGGTGTGATGTCTCTTGAGGGTATATAGTTTCAGTGGGAGTCTGTGTTTTTGTGCTTTTCATATTAGACACATACACTGTCGTTTTGGATAAAGTTTATGGATACAGTTATTTCGGTTATAAAGTTAAAGTCTTATTTTTTTGTTATCTCTGAACTCGTTTGAAACGATCTCACTAAGGTATAAAGGTGGACCAATTGGAAATAGGCATGTTTCGCATCACGCTATGAAATTTCCATGCTACACATCCATACTTGATCCATGTCATTCAATTATATTGGTTTATGTGACCATTGATGGGTTTAGTTACCTATCTAAGTGTAACGAAGACCGCTTTGATCCTAAATTGATATAATTGATGGACCGGATTGTTTGAGGATGCATTCGGTAATGATAGCAAAATTCTGAGTACTCATAAGGTTATACACAATCATAAGGTGACATATATAGCCCAAGTGGGAGATTTAAGGTTTTAATCGAACATGTGGGCTGATATATGTAATTATTGTGTATTAATTAAAGGCTATCATATTCGGTTAAGCCCGTTTAAAGTGATCTAATACGGTTTCGAATATTGAGCTTTTATGTATCAATTAAATTAAAGTATGGGCTTTATATGTGTAGATACCAGCGTAATTCCTAATTCTATGATGGACTGAATTAGGTTAACGGGCCGTCATATATATATGGCTATGGTCCCCAGGTCACAAGTGGGTTGTTCATTCTTTTCTGACTCTCCATTATCAGAGAGAAATATAGAGCCGCTTGTTGACTTGGAAGATCAAAACCACGGGATTCCAATACTGCAAGCAATGGCTGATTCAGGTACGCTTCCGCTTTAGTTTATATATACTCTCAATGATTCAACACGATAGATCCGGTTTAAAGTGGAAATTTATTCCTACAGCAATACTCAAAACCATGATAAATTTAAGTATCGCGGAACCAAATATATACCCCACACACACCCACATTGAGTGAGTGATGTAGGACACAAATTAGATCGAGACTGGATGCTACAAACACATCACACATCCTATATCCACATCACTTAACTATTCTTTTTTTGTTTTTTTAAGAATACACAACACACGCACACAAGGTACAAAAACTCAGCACGTCAGTACTTAAAATTATATAATTTTAAGTATCGCGGAACCAGATATATCTCATACACACACCCATTGAATGAGCGATGTGAGACACAAATCAATTTTATTCTAACCTTCATTTTATTACTTGTACGACTTGTGTGATTGCGATCAAGAGTTTAAACAGCTCAATAGCCGTACCCACTTTTTGAAATTTGCAAGATCGGTTGTGAAATTCCTATATTTGACTCTTTAAACTAGTTTTTTAATTCCTCAAGAGATCCCCTTTTATATTTCAAGAGCCTCTTGGGGCGATTCTAATCAAGAGAGATTTTGCTACAATTTCAATTAAAAATTATTTTTTCAATTCTTATTTTTAACCATCTATTTCAGTATTTTTTTACTGTAGTTTATCTCAGTAATTTAATAATTTACTTTTATTCCACTTTGTTTTACTTTTCAATCATATATTTAAATTTATTTATTTTTATTTTCATTTTTTGTGATTAATATATCTCTCCTATCATGTGTATGTCATTTATATTAGATTTAGGGTTTATTCTATATACAATATTTAATATTTATTCGAATGATATATAAGATGTGTGGTTGAAAATTGAAGAAAATATATTAAAAAAATAAAATATTTATATAAATAATTGAAAATAATAAAAAAAAATAGTGAAAGAGAATAAAAATTTATTGTACATAAAACCGGCCGTTAGCAGTCGACGTTTCTCCCTTTCGACAAGCAAACATGGTCGAATACGGAACATCGGAC
Source organism: Jasminum sambac (assembly GCA_018223645.1). NCBI lineage: Eukaryota > Viridiplantae > Streptophyta > Magnoliopsida > Lamiales > Oleaceae > Jasminum > Jasminum sambac. Next base: position 20,867,539 of record CP073648.1, on the reverse strand, counting down.
ACCTTCTGCCCCCACGCCAAAAAGGTTAAAAGCAAAAAATTATTCGCTCTCCCGCCAATACGCCATCCCTTTTCTCCTCGTTTCAGCGACCAGCCCTCCGATTCTACTTTCTCTATCTAAAGCAAACAGGGAAAAGGAACCGAAAAAATGGAAATCCCCGTCATCGATCTGGCTCCGTACTTGGAATTCACATCGAAAGTCTCAGATTCCGGTAATGGAGAGCTCGATCGGCGGTTGAAGTGTCTGTGCTCGGAGGTCAGTCGAACCCTAAAGGAGACGGGAGCATTACTAGTCAACGACCCGCGATGCACAGCTCGAGACAACGATTTGTTCATCGATATGATGGAGAAATACTTTGAGATGCCTGATGATTTCAAACGCCTCCAAGAACGTCCTCAGTTGCATTATCAGGTCCGTCTGGTTTAAGGGTTAGATTTACAATTCTAACTTGTAGTTTTTAAATTTGAATCGTGTATTTCTAATTCCTGTGGCACCAGTTCGATGCTGCCTACCGCAGTTCATTTTTAGCGGGTCTTGTGTAATTCATTTGCTTTATTATTATTATTAATATATATTTTTTTATTTTTTTAGCATGTGTTAAATTGGAGAGCTGATTGTTGGACTTCAATGTTTGTGGTGATTGAAGGTGTAACAGAGTTTCTAATCCAGTAATGTCAGTAGAAAACATCTGCATTTATTTTGTGTATGTTGTAAATGCACGAACGTCCTTTCATATTCTTGTGCATTTGGATCTTTGTTAGTTTGATGCTGATGGCATGTTGCTGGATATGAACAAATCTAAAATTGAGATAATGGAGGTGAGGATTCATTGAAAAATAGGGTGGGTTTTTTCTTGCAATAAAATTCAATTAACTCGGAGAAAGGTCTGTAATTTGTAAAATTTAAATTGTCATACAATGTAAAAATTGATGCTGGAGGAATTCTGATCTGTACTTTATTATTCTTCTTGAAGTGTAAATTGTTCTCTGGCATTAGTTTTCATCCTTAATTTGTGCAGCTTTTGAATGTGTTCAGCAATAAAAAATATACTTACACAATTTGATTGTATCAATTCGAGACAGTCTTTGTAGTTGTAATATGTCCAAGTTTTGTGGCTGTTGGATGGTACTGATTGAAAATGTAATCTCATGACGTCTACATTACATTGAGATTTTTAATAGTGCTACATGCGCTTAAGTTTCTTTATTTTTGCCAACTACATTTCTGCAATTGAGCTAGACTTGTCCCAGACTCCAACTATTAGAGTATGTATGATGTGGGGCCTATAAATATGTCTACAAACGCAATAAATGAGTATGAAGATGAAATTATGTAGACATGCGTGGATAAAATGTTATTTGGAAAAATGTATAGTGTACATATGTAGACATATGCTTATTCACATTAAGATGCCACATGATGTAAGCATGATTAAAAAGGCAAAGGAGTCATTTCTCTGGAATGTAGTTGCACGACATTATTGATGTAAGCATGATTAAGAAGGCAAAGGAGTCATTGCTCTGGAATGTAGTTGCACGACATTATTGCAGTTACCGAACAGGGTTGCTCTCAGAAGCTGCGATCCTATTGCTTCCTAAAAATTTTTAATTGATGCCACCCATGACTGCAGTTTCAGAGTTTTTCTGTCTTGTTAACATTATCTTCTCGTTTCACTTTTATTCTGCTCCCCTCATTCAACCTTGTAATTTGTTGAAGTCCTAGTTTTTCTTCTAATTAAGCCTAAGTGTTGTGCTGCTGTCTGTTCTTTTTCCACCACAGGTTTTAGAAACTAACTTGTGTTGACATTAAACTGGTTCCATCTTTCATTTGTTACAACACATATAAGGAAATAAAGGCACTTAGTGAGTTACTGTTGTATCACTAGCTCTAGTATATAAAGGTGTGGATGTATGGAGATCTTTTTATTGACAAGTATATATCCTTAACTTTTCTTCTTTAGTCCCCATAATATCCTTATAGACATGTAAATTTTGAGTGACTTTTCAAGTTTCTTTGATTTACTTAAACTATAAACTAACATTTCAATATAAGATCATTTTATACAATGCATATAACTTATCATGCTTATTGATAAGTCATTTTCTCAACAATCTAATACATTATGCTTATACAATTTTGGAAATCAAGCCTTTTCGACATTCTATCAACTCAAATATATGCACGATTCATCTTATTTGATACATAACAACAAATTTCACAATTTCCATTGAACTTACGTGTATAAGTTACTTTTATATTATATTAGCCAGTATGCTTTCCCCTAAGAACATAAAATTTGTAACATGAACATCTTTAGCCATCGATGAGTAAGGAAAGAAGTTTCAAACACTCATTTGGCTAAGCATGCAAGAAATGAAAATTAAAGTAAATACCCATTTGTACAATTTCAAGTGCTTTGACAGTTGACACTTATGATCTGTTGTCATAGATTCCAAATGCTGTAGGAAGAGATGTTACAGTTGCATAAAAGATAAAAGTTGGGCTGCAACTTACCATTTCCTTTGACGATCTAGACTAGTTTCATTAGTGATGCTTTAATATTATACATATACAAACACGTGCTTCCTACGAGGCTATAAAAGTTGTCTCTTTTCCATTTGATACTTATCTTTGGTGCTACCTGTATATAACAAAAGACTTTAAGCAATTTCATTTATCTGGATAACTGCCCCAGAAGCTAAAATGGGGGCAGATGTTTCCTAAAAATTGAATTAGTGACAATAGAAATGCCTTTTCTGCATGCTTGAGTCATCGTGCAAATTCTGTTAGTTTTAAGTCCATTATTAGACATTGAAAAGTAATCATACCCTATCTTTCACACTCTATTAGTTTATAGGTGTGTTTCATCATCTCATCCCAGTTCTAGATTTGAATGCTAACTGACAACAAGGTAGTATCATTAGCAATACCGCTGGTTCTGTTTCCTTCCATTTCTTTTATGGTAGCATAGTGATTAATTAGAACAAACAGACATGAAGTAGGTTTGGATAGTCATGTGATGGAGGACCAGTTGAATAATTGCAATTTTCCTTCACATTTTCTCAGGTTGGAGTGACACCTGAAGGAGTTGAAGTACCTCGCAGTCTAGTTGATGAAGAAATCCAAGAGAAGCTAAAAGCAATGCCCATAGAGTTTCAGCCATCCGCTCCCACAGGACCAGATCCTAAGTGGCGGTACATGTGGAGAGTTGGTCCACGACCATCAAATACCCGCTTTAAGGTTGGCTGAATTATTTTTATTCTGATTTTTGAGATGGTTGGGCTTCTATTTGGTGTGACAAGCATCCATCTTGTAGGAGCTTAATTCGGAGCCTGTAATTCCTGAGGGATTTCCTGAGTGGAATGATACTATGAACTCATGGGGACATAAAATGATATCTGCAGTTGAGGCGAGTCATCAGCACTGTGTGGTTTTTAGTTCCTGCCGCTAGTTGCAAATATCTTAATGTCTTTTAACTTCCTTTTAATACTGTTCTTGTCCAGGTTGTTGCTGAAATGGCTGCTATTGGTTTTGGCCTGGAGAAGGATGCATTTACTTCTCTTATGAAGCAGGTGACTGGTGCTTTTAAAAAATAAAAAATAAAATTATGTTCTATGTTATTGTGCTATCAACATCTTCATCTTTGCTCAATTCTATCTCAGTATGACACATCTTCTGGTTGCAATAAAAACAGAGCTAAGAGCTTATTTGCAGAGCTTATTTGCCAAGCTTGCTGTGGAGTAAACTGATATTTTGGAGATTGTTTAAAAGTCAGGAAAGATTAAGAAAAGCACAAAAAATAATATTTTGGAAGAACGCGTGGTTGCATATTAGTGCAAGAAAAGATTTTATGTAAGCTTTGTCAAACAAGCACTAATTGATAATTTTAATTTCTAGTCCTGTTCCCAACTTAGGACAAGGATCCCCGTAGGCTGTCTTACGAGTCTGCAATTAGATATGTTTCTGATGAAGAATAGGGTACTCATAAAATATGAGATTGTGTTTATGTCCTGTGTGGAAATATGTTATCTCCTGTCTTTGTACGATCTTTCTAGTTGGAACTAGTGGAAAGGGGCCGATCACTAAATGTCTATGTCATCAAAAAGATGAGACCAAGTTCACTTCCTGTTCCCATAGGAGGGTGAAATTCTCTGATCCCCTAAAAAGAAAAGAAAAGAAAAGAAGAAAAAGCTATTCAAGCTGTTGCTTCAATGGCACAAAACTCATTTTCTGCTTTTCTGAATGTAAAATTTTTTTAACGTTTTCGAGAAGTACTCCTTAGTTCTGTATCATGCTAATATTTTTGCTTTATTGCTTGACATACTCTTATACAAGTATCTTCACTTTTCAAATTCCAGGGACCTCATCTGCTTGCTCCAACAGGGAGTGACCTAAGACGCCATTGCCACGTGGGTACTGTATTTGCTGGATATCACTATGACCTCAACTTCCTCACAATTCATGGTAGGAGTAGATTTCCAGGTCTTAATATTTGGCTAAGAAATGGGGAAAAAATGGAAGTGAAGGTTCCTGTGGGATGTCTCCTCATTCAAACAGGAAAGCAGGTATGATTTTCTTGGTAATGAACTAATGACTATATTTAACATACATGATTTTAAATTGTAACAGTTCACTAGTGGCGCTGTCTTGGTTGTTTGTTCTGCTATTGTCCCACGCAATGGCCTTAGGTATCACGAGATGATTTGTTTATTAATCTATCACGGGTTTCTAGCTGTTTTTTGGTTCATTCTCTTCTTGGTAATATATAAATGGCCAACTCTTCATTTAACAATTTAAACGCCGAACAACAGTTTGAATTTTTTCTATTTTATTTGATATTCGTGAGGAAGTCTTCATTATTGGAGATTATCGATACTCCTTTTAGCCTTCACTTTCTTTGAAAATGTATATGCAGATAGAGTGGTTAACAGCAGGGGACTGCATAGCTGGCATGCATGAAGTCGTCGTGACTAACCGCACAACTGATGCAATCAAACTAGCGTTGGAGCAAAACCGGAGCCTGTGGAGAGTGTCCTCAACGGTAAGTTAAGCCAATGAGGTTACAATCATTAAATTCTTTTCATTTTCTGCATTGTACTTTATCATGATCCCCCTGACTGTAATTGCTATTATTTGACATTTCATCTTGGTCTTTTGTAGCTTTTTGCACATATAGCATCAGATGCTGTGCTAAAACCTCTAGGCCACTTTGAGGAATCTCCCCTTGCTGCCAAGTACCCTCCCATATTTGCTGGAGAGTTTGTCGAACAGGAGCTTGCTGTAATTAATCTCAAAGGCAGTAAAGGAGACCTTTGATAACTCAAAACAACTTGGATGCTATGGCCAATAAGGCTTACATCTTGTGGCATCGAATGATAGAGGACGTTAAGTTGATTATCTCCAGTATATTGTGGCCCAGTGGGGGGACTGCTGGATTTAATCAAGTTGAACAATTTCTTAGTCTCTGTAGAGGGGCTTATAGCACAATAACATTATTTCTGCTTCATGATTTTACACCTGATTTTACACCTCAAAACATTTGTTGAGAGAAAAACATGATTTTCCTTTCAATGTCATGAAATTTGAGTGGTATAACTGTATGGAAATGTGCCAAATTCATGAGTTAGCTTATCTCTTACAGTTTGCATGAGGCAAGTGTGATGTATTAGTGTTGACAGAAGATATATAAGTGTTATAACTGGCATTGGCTTTCGCTCGAGGCAGCTAACATGAAACTATACAAAACCAAAACTCTGCTGCATTTGATGTTGCTTTTGTTAGTGGTGGCTGATGGAGTGCGGGAAAGCAATGGACAGATGAGTTGTGGCAGCAGTTTCTTGCCAATGCTGGTTCAGCTGATACCTTGCAGGCCCTCAGTGATTCCATTTATACACATGCCTCCAACTGAAGCTTGCTGTGCTGCCATTAAAGCTCTTGGCCAACCTTGCTTGTGTGCTCTTTTGAATGGGCCGCCAATTGCAGGTGTTGACCGGAACATGGCCATGCAGCTTCCAGATAAGTGCATGGCCTTCTTTGAACCATGTAAAGACTCTCTCTCTCTCTCTCTCTCTCTCTCTCTCTCTCTCTCTCCCAGGGATTTAGTGTGGGTACGAGACATTTAGAGGGTGAAGGGTTGGCACCGAGATGTTGAGGGCGGCCCCCATGTGAAACTTGATTTTGAATATTTAGGCAAAATTTGATATTAGAAACTTTTTATGAGTTTTGAAGTTTGGGGTCTTTTGTGTTGACAAGAAAGTTTAAAATTGGGAGTTTTAGGTAGTCGCCTAATCCCAAGCCACCTGAAGGGAATATTGCTTGCTAACTGATCTAATTGATTGTTGTTAAATCATGATTTTAAATTTCTTGCTTGTCTTGCATCTGTATGTGAATTGAATTTGTGTACGCGATTCTTTATGCAGGTCAAATTGCCAAGTAAACTGCAAAAAGCAGTGGAAGCAGTTCATGAATAATGAGGGCTGCAAAAATGAGCCTCGATATTGCTTTTCATGATGACCAATCTTATAAGAATCAAATTTGTATTGGAAAATCTTCTACTAATCTCAGAAGTTTCGTGGGGTGTGGGTGTGTGCGTGTGTTTTTTTTTTAAATTAATGTGCGGATTTTTCTAGGGCATATGTTCTCTCGTTTCTTAACGCTCACCACCAACTTCTTACAAGATATTTTTTCTGAAGCGTCGTACAAGATATTTTGCATCTCTAATGCAATAATGTAAATGGAAGAAAATTTGACAAATGGTAAAAACTTGATTACGTTTCATATTAAATGCTAAATATTGTAAAGAACAGCATTTTGGTAGAATTTTTCTTGACAATGTCCACCCCTAATTTAACGCTCTCTATAAGAGTATCCATAATGAATATGTCAAAATTAACTAGCCACATAAACAATAAAATAAAAGTTAAGTAACACATATACATATTAAAGTTGATTTGTATTTGCTTGCTACAATGGATATGCTAATTTTTATCAAACAAACCTTAACCCATAAATGCAATGGTTCGAACAACACTATTGGTCAAGAATTTAAAGGGAAAAAAATAAAGAAGAAGAAAAATGTCATTTAATGACAACATGAGCCGATTATTTTTTGAAAGAGTAAAACAAGAGGAGAAAACAAAAAGGGAAAAAAAGAAATTCATTTATGACAACTACGACACCTCAATTGTTAAAATGCTATCGAGACATTTAGAGTATGTTTGGTAAATACAAAAAAGATAGTTTATAACTTATTTGGAGAAACTTATAAGCTCGTTCTACTCAAATAAGTTTCGTTTGGTTGGAGAAGCTTCTTTGAAAAGTTCGAGCTTATTTGAAAAGTTTCTTTTACCATCTTTTCAAATAAGCTCCATAAGCTTTTCCTTTTTAATTCCATTTTAATCTTTTTCTTTTGAAAAAAATTATTTTAAACGTATCTTTTTGTATAATTTTATATTTTTAAGCTAGCTTTTTAACTAATTTTACCAAACACTTCTATATATATCAGTTAGCTTTTCAACTATCAGCTCCCAACTAGTTCTTTAGTTATCAATTAGCATATCAGTCTTGTCTACGAAACATAGCTAACTTGTGATAAAAAAGAATTTTTTTAACTAATATGCTCTAACACATTCACTGTGCATATTAATTTAAATCCCGGCTAATATATGACACTTAATATGTGATTTTTCCCCATCTTTAGAAGGAAAAACTTATTCATTACTTGCATCCAAACAAAGTACATCAAAAATCAATGGAGGGTGACACTTGATCCACTCATAAGGGCCTGACAAAGAACTAGATATCCAAGCATGATGATGGGCGGCGGAGTTCGTAGACCTGTAAACACTAAGAGAAAAATACATTATCAATGTCGTTGCAAAGATGATGACAATCACCAAGAAGTCAACAGCCAAACCAAAATGAGAGAGGTCGGAAGACAAACTTCAAAGAGCATTGTAGACTAACTAGGCATCCATCTCGATGAACACTTGAATATGTGTATTAACATATCCACTGTAGATGCTCTCACTTTTTTTCTCTCTTTATTTTTTCTAAAAATCAGATACTCTCTCCATCTCATTTATATAATCTATTTATCTTTTTTGGTTTGTCCCAAATACTTTTATTTCGAAGTTTATTTTATATTACTTTACAAGCACACTCTTATTTAATGCACTTTCGATAAACTTTGAACCAATGCACATGACCCTTGAACTTTTGTTTCAAATTTTGCCTTCGCACAGTAGATTTATGGTGACTGATACTTAATGTTTGTTTCTTGTGTTTACATGTAGGTGATCACCACTAATCAATAAAAATGCTCAAGAATAATTACTGTCAGCATACTTGCTCTCGTTCTGGATATTAAAATTTGAGATGTTGGTCTTGTGGGTGCTAATTAAGTGTGTTTTAAAACCACGTCCAGTCGGTTTCAAGTTTCTACTGATATGAACTGATGAAGCCTCCACTTCCTGATCCTGATTGTCATAGAAGGCTCATTTAGAGACTTCTTTGCAGGTCTGATATTACTTTTGGAGTGCAACAACTAGGCCAATTTGTCCAATGTCGAGCACAACCCAACATGAATGCGGAAAAAGTGGAAAAGATGAGAAATATAAAAATAAATTTAAAAATGATGATAAAACAATTGTAGAAGATGTGAAATTTGATTTGTATGTATCTAAGTGGTGGAGGATAGATGGGAACAAAATTGATGAAACAAATGAAACAAGAAAGAAAAACAAATAAAAACATTGGCAAAAAAAAAAAAAAAAAAAAACCAGAAAACATGTGGAACACACCCAAAATAATGTGAAGTTGCCTTTCCTAAATGAACATTATCCAAAACTTTAACATTGGAGATGCTCTTGGCTACTGGGTTCGATAGCTCTATCAAAAGCTTCGTCCGGATATTTTTATTTTTAATGTGATTAAAAGGTAGGATTAAGTTATCGAAAAATGTAAGAATTTCTTTTTTTAAGAAATATATAATATAATTGAAAATAAATATTGATTAATTGGTCAAGATAACCCTCCCTCGAAAGGAGGACTGGGGGAGGGGTAGCAGCCACAACACGGAAGACTACTGACCTGGGTTAGCAGTCACAATACGGAAGACTACTGATTTCGAGAATTACAATCAATACATGTGTTGACCATTTTGTAACAATAATAAAACTATAGTGGCCATAAATCAAATTAACCCACAATTAGAAAATTACATGATAAAAGTCTAGGGTTGTTTTGTCGCTTTTCTTTGGTGGAGCTATACCTTCTTAACACGCAACACCAACCTCATACAAGATATTTCGCATCCTAAGTTTGGCGACAATATGACACAATGATTTGCAAGCTAGGTGCTTGAAAGATGAACAATTCTACTTTAACGCAACGATTTGGCACAATAATTGATATAATTAATAATATTGTGTCCAAAAATCTATAGACCGGGATATTTGCATCTATGTTATCTCACGCCTTATATGATTTTGACATATTGTATTATGCCAACTTCGGTGTTAATTATTAAATTAATTAGTAAAGTATCATTACTCTTGGCAGATTATGTGTGGGAAATGTCATTTTTCCTCGGTTCAAGTCTTTTTTTGATGAAATTTATTCCAAGTTCTACATGCATGTTTTATTCATTCATGATAATCTAGATTATGGGTTTTATCTATGGTAGATTTGTCATCATAATACATCATATATCATTCCAACATTCAATTCCAAGAGAATACCTCGATGAACTTTGAAGCGATGCATATGAGTCATGACCCTTAAACAGCTAAACCTTAGTCTCAAATTTTGCCTTGACGTAGATTATGGTAAGCAATACCGCTAAATGTTTGTTCCTTGCATTAATTTATGTATAAGTCATCAGTATTAATTAATAAAATAAATAAGAATGATTATTTTAAGTTGGCCACAAGTCTCACGTTATTTTTTGTTTAGAGTACCTTAATTATTCGTTGTAGACAAATATAAATATCTACTTTCCGGCATTTTTATTCATTTCTATGTGACTCAGTGGCTTTCCATGTCATTATGAAAATTCAAAAATAAAATAAAGTTTTGTGACTCAATTGACCTATAATTTTCTTGTCCTATCAAATAAACACAATTAATGTTGGATTCCTATAATTTTCCCATTTTCCTATAAACACAATTAATGTCATTATAGGAAAATTATAGGAACCCAACATTAATTTTCGTCTTTACACAATTACACAATCTCCCATTTCTTGTCCTATAATTTTCCCCAATAATTACCCATAACACCAATTCTTATGGTTCACAAGCGTTTTCAGGGGTAAATTGTGTAATTGTGACAGTCAAAACTAAAAAATATCCAATCATGTGATGAATATGAGATGAGACCAAAAAGTGGAACAGTTGCGAATTTTTCGGGTGTGGATGGATTGTAATTCAGCCAACCAACAATTGGCAAGTAGGAAATGATTGAGTACACGCAAATGTGTGTCTACATAAATTTCAACAGACTAATAGGAAGTTAGATGAAATTTTTATTTTACCCATGCATCCTGTGTTGGAGAATCCATAATCCATAACGCCTGTTAGTGTGTGAACATTTATATACTGGTAACATCTTCCTTGACAAGTTTTTTCTTGATCAAAATCAAATAAATACCACATAATTATTATTAACAACACACTTTATGTTGTAAGTTGTGACTAACGATTTAAATTTGTATGAGGATATAAATTTTGATAAATCTTTATAGATTTTTATCTGAAATATGAAAGAAAATATGTGGAGTTGAGTGGTGAAAATTTGTATAATACATATAATTCCCACAAGATATATGAATTTGATTAATTTGACTAAATTTAAATTTTAAAAAGAATGTAAAAATTTGTAAATAGTCGTAGACTAACATATACTTAAGCTTAAATAGTTAAACAATTAATTCAAATTTAATTCCTCTATATAATTTAAATAATTATGTTTGTTTTTCTTAACTTTTCAAATAATGATGCTGGATGATTAGGAAGGTCGGTCCAGAAAGTTTTGATGCTGGATGAAAATGTTGAAAATCTTGAAGCAATGTCTTCTTTACTATTTTATGTTTTCAGTTTTCTAAAACAATGAAAATGTATTGTCTTTCAAGCTTTCGAAAATGGATTTTGAAAAACAACTAAGAAATTTGTAAAGAAAGGTCAAAACCACGCCCACCCCCTGATGCTTCCGCCTCTCCCCCGTCATTGAACCAAAACTCTGGTTCGCAACTGCAAACCAAACTTGAGAACTTTGGTTCACAATTGCAAACGTGGGAATCACCAAACTAGACGAGAAAGGGGGAATGATGGGGTAGGGATGGAAATTGGCAGTGTATTGGAGATGAGTATCGAAATACACGTTTTTTTTAAGTTTAGGGTCTTTAAGTAATTTTTATTGTATAAATCAAACTATTTCAAATGAAACATTTTTTCGGCTCATTTCTCTTTAATTCAAAAACATAGTTTCTTTAAATTACAAGCCAAACGCATTTTCAATTAATCATTAATTGTAACAGAGCTAGCAGAGAAATAAAAAGAAATAATAAAATAATAAAATTGTAATTAAAAAAAAACCTATATATTTATATCCTCCGCTTCGTCAAATTCATCATTAATTTTACATCCATTTGATTGAGAATCAAACATGGAAAAGTTGTTGCATCTTGCCCTCGTCCTTGGGAAGAATTGTCAAAAATTTAAAGTCGAAACTTAAAATTTGTGATTAAAAAAAAATCATCATTTTACACCATGTGCGAATGAAGTATTTAAAATTAGTATCAATAAAATGCAAGTTAGAAATGTTATCTTTAAAGAGATAATTCAAATCGCTAGTGTACATCAATCACCAGACATAATTTTTTTTTTTTTTAAAGAACACACACAATACATACATACAATGTATAATGACATATCATACTAATACTCAAAACCATGGTAATTTTATGTACCGGAGATCCAGAAGGAGGAGAAAGGGCAAATACACTTAAGAGTTATCCTTCAAATGTGTAGGATTCCATTGCGATTGTAGAAAAAGATATTAAGAAGATTAAGTTTTATTTGAGTCATATTTAATTGGCATTGTCAAATGACGTTTCGTGCCGAGTCCGCTACGTCTTTTGGTTCCTTGATTTTTATTTGTTCTGGTTAATATTTAATTAATAGTAGGGCTAGTATTAACTTTTGTTTCTAATTTGTTCTTTTTTGTTTTTAATTTAAGGATTTCAACTGTTGAAAGGAGAGATGGAAAAACAAATTAAAATTTACTAATAAAATTGTTATAGAAGATGTGATGTTTAATATGTACTAATTATGTAAGTGGTTTAGGATAGATGAGAACAAAACTGATGAAACAAATGAAACAAATGCTGAAAAATGATTAATAAAAAAAAGGAAGGGGTGGGGCGTGGGTGGGGGTGGGTGGGAATCCAAAACACGTGGAAGCATCCAAAATATTGTGTATTTGTCTCTCCTAAATCATACTCCCTCCGTCCCACTAAGATAGGCAAGTATTCCTATTTTGTCCGTTCCAAATTATAGTCCAATTTCCTTATTGAATGTATAATTTATTTTCCATGTACTAAAATACCTCTATTTAAGATAATTGGAATACTAAACATCAAGATAGATATTTCATCTTGGTACCTTCCAAGATATTTAAACATGTTCACACTACTTTTTGACCATTCAATATAGGGTAAAATTGAAAGAATATATGAATATCTTATAATTCCAAGAACATTTAAGATGTTTTCTTAATATGTGTGAAAAATGGCGGGTGCCTATCTTAGTGGGACGGAAGGAGTATAACTTTACCATTGGAGTGCTCTTGGCCACTCGGTTCGATATATAGCTCTGTCAAAAGTGTCTCCGAGAATTTATTTTTATTATTTTTTTGTTTTTTGTATGTGACGTGATTAAAAGGTATAGTTAAGTTATCAAAAATGTGAGAAATATTTTTATAATAAATATATAATGTAATTGAAAATAAGTATCGATTAATTGCTCAAGATCGATAACTCTCCCTTGACGAAAGGGGATGGGTCGCAATCACAATACCAAAGACTACTAACTTCGATAATCACAATCAATACATTGTCAAGTCATAGAATTCTATGACTGGAAATAATTTGTGGAGAATTCTATGACTAAGCAATGTATCGAATGTAATTTGAAGAGACTTGGAAAAATGCGATTCGTTCAGTTTACATTCCAAGGCTGCTACGCTAATCTTGCCTAATTGTTTTCCAATTACAATTAACGACCCCGTCCCCTACTTGACTATAATTTCGAAGACTTTAGAAAAGATTGGGAGACTAGCTAGTGTATATATTCTAATAAATGTCTTTTTCGTTAGAGAGTTATGTTGAAATTGCATGGACAACAAAGATATATATATCGACAATAAATTATAAATAAACTTAATTCTTCTATATAATTTAAATAATAATTATTTTTCCTTAACTTTTCAAATATTATTAGGATTGATTAGTAAAGTTTTCAAATATTAGGATTGATTAGTAAGGCCGGTCCAGAAAGTTTTGATGCTCGATGAAAATTTTGAAAATATTAACGCAATGTCTTCTTTACCATTATACATTTAATTTTTCTACAACGGTGAAAATGTGTTGTCTTTCATGTTTTCGAAAATGCAATGTTAAAAACAAGTCAAGAAAGGTCAAAACCACCCCAACCCCATGCTTCCCCCGTCATGGAACCAAAACTCTGGTTCGCAATTGCAAACCAAACCTTAGAACTTTGGTTTGCTATTGCGAACCTGCGAACCACCGAACTAGACGGGGAAGGGGGAATGGTGGGGTAGGGGTAGAAAATGGTAGTGGGTTGATGATGAGTATCAAAATACACCTTTTTTTTCAAGTTTTGGATCTTTTTGTAATTTTTATTGTATAAATCAAAAAATTCAAATGAAACATGTTTTCTACGAATTTCTTTTTCCATATATATTTTTTTTAAATCACAAACAAAACACATTTTCAATTGTCTAAAAAAAAACTCAAAATGGAACAATGAAACGCAAAGAAAACACAGCCTTAAGATTTGATCCCCTGATATGTTTTGGGCTATTATTCACATTGTCTATTTTAATTTCTACCACATTAGTTTGTCACTGTCCTAATCGGCAACCATTGAAAAGTTGTTCCTTTTTTTATTTTTATTTTTATTTTTAATTACACAAATAAAAAGAAAAAGAATATAATAAAATTGTCATCCAAAATCCTATATATATAGATCCTCCACTTTATCGAAATTCATAATCAATTTTACGTCCATTTGATTGAGAATCCAACATGGAAAAGTTGTTGGATCTTGCCTTCGTCCTAGCTTGGGCAGTCTTAGGTTAGTCCTATGTAGTGTTCATTCATGTTAAGTTGAAATGTTCTCGTTTGTTTTATATTATTACTCAACGTTGTATGATGTCTATCTTTTTGCAGGAGCAAACGCCACGGTTTTCACAGTGAAAAACAATTGCCCAGACACTGTATGGCCAGGGATTTTAACCGGCGATAACAAACCTCAACTAAACAACGGCGGCTTCCCGCTCGCACCGTCAGAGTCCATCACCATTAACCCCCCACAGGGGTGGTCGGGCCGCCTTTGGGCTCGCACTGGATGCCAATTCGACCAATCCGGCAAGGGACATTGCACAACAGGGGATTGCGGCAACGTTCTACAATGTAATGGTGCTGGCGGCACACCACCAGTATCACTAGCGGAGTTCACACTCGATACACCAACCGGAGATAATTACGATGTTAGCCTAGTCGACGGCTATAACGTGCAAACCTCCATCATCCCTTCGGGGGGAACGGGGGAGTGTACACAAGTAAAATGTGAATCGGATGTGAACGCGGTATGCCCTCAGGAATTGAAAGTGCCCGGAGCATGTAAAAGTGCATGTCTTGCCTTCAATAGACCAGAAGATTGTTGCACTGGAGAATTCCATGATCCAAATAAATGCAAGCCTTCAACTTCTTCGCAAGTGTTCAAGAATGCTTGTCCCACAGCCTACAGCTATGCATATGACGATAAAACCGGCTTACATACATGCACTGGAGCCAACTACTTGATCACCTTCTGTTGAAATTCTCGCATATAAGAGAATAAAAAATCATATATGAGAAGTTAATGATATTATCAAACTCAATAATAATGTAATAATTCTCATACAATAAGGACAGTGTTATTTTCTTGAATCGAATAAATGGGTTATTTTCAAGATTACTATTATTATTATTATTATCCTCGAGTTTCTTCTTATTATAATGTTTTTATTTGAGACTTCAATCTTGTTTGAACTTGATCGGTGTCACGGTTTATATGGTTACCTTATTATTATAAATTTATGTCTGGCGATTGATGTACACTAGCGATTTGAAATATCTCCTTAAAGATAACATTTCTAACTTGCATTTTACTGATGCTAGTTTTAAATACTTCATTCACACATGATCTAAAATGATGATTTCTTTAGTCACAAATTTTTAAGTTTCGATTTTAAATTTTTTCAAGAAGTATAAAATTATACCAACACAATATTAGTAACTTATACGTGTAAGTTAAATGACATTTTTTACCATTTTATACTCTAGGTAAAAATATTAGTTAATAACTCTATTTTCTACTAAGTTAATTAGTCCAAACATCTAATCAATGATATAAAAAAAAAAAAAAAAGCCCAATTAGATTAATCACTTGTATTTGAGTTGATTAAATATGATAGCAATCCAATTTTTAAACTATAAAATGCGATATCTTAATTAGAAAGTTTTGAAAAAATATTATAAGAAAATAATGACCAATATATATATATACATTTTTAAGTTATATGCGTTGAATAAAAATACATCATACATCGAAATATTTGTAGTTAAACCAAATTAAAGTATTCTTAGAAATCACTCAAAAGTTAGTTATGTAATTATATTTTTTATTTATTGGAGTGCAAAAATGCTTGGGGCATAATTTTCAATCAAAAGATTATCATACAAATGACTTTGTTAAAGATTATTTTTAAAAAAATAATTATTTTAAGTTGTATACATTGAACAAAATCAAAGTATATTAGGATATTTTTAAGTTAATTTCTTCAATATAATATGGTGAGTCACTCATTAATTATTTATATAAATCTATTTTTTTAATAATGGCATTTTGGACTAAATAATACATCAGTGGGGGTTGCTGGACATGGACGAATTTAAGATTTTTAATCAGGTGGGCTATAGTAAAAATAATAATAATTCGACTGACTTATGTATAAATATATATATATATATATATATATTTCCATAAAACTCGAAAATTTTTTTGGGTTGGGGGATATTATTGGAAATCAAAAGATTTTCACACGTCCCCACTTCTTAACATAGTATAAGTCAAAAATAATCTCCTCCCCATGTGGGGAGATGTTATTCTCCCCACATGGAGATGTGGTAATTTTTTATTGGTTCTGAAATGATATGACGATCCCACATATAAAATCTTATTGATCCACATAAGCGATGGGGAAATGTTATTCTCCCCATATGGGGAGGGGATCAAGGCTCATATCTATAGTACATAGATATAGATATTCAATGTTTTGTCCTTGTCAGCTTTTGATAGTTTTAAGGCTTACCATTGGTGTTAGTTTAAGTTTGTTTGAAGTTCATCCTATTTAAAATATTCTAATTGGGTCAATATAGAGACCAAAAGACTGTAGGATTGAATCACGCAAGTACGTAATGTTCATGATTTCAATTTCTAAAATTAATTCATTTATGTTATTGTTATAAAAGTATAGAAACAATAGAGAGAATTTAGAGAGAATGAATTCTAAGGAATTCTCAGGAATGAATTTCATTAATAACTGAAGCCCTATTTATAGGAAAACTTCGAATGGTACAACCGTAATTACATAATTTCATCAAGGGTATAATAGTCATTCACATATAATAATTACATCTTTTACCAAATTATTACTCCACCAAATTATTCCTCATAATTCATAACCACCAAATTATTCTCAATTATTCATAACACTCCCCGTTGAATGACTATTAATACAAATGTCTTCTGGACTTGTTTGGAGAAAAACCCAGTGGGAAAAAAAAACTTCCAAACCGATTGCAGGATAGCTTGGAGTGGTTATATACCGCTTCATCAAAACATTGCTCCCCGATGTCTTCCAAATGTATAGGAGTATTCATGTCTTTGCTCGTTAAAACCTTGTCAAGAAAACCCTGGGAAAAAACTTGATCGAAGGAAAAAAGTACAATTACTCCGCTTGATTTCATATCTTGAGAATCGATATCTTTACTTAGTAAATGATTTCAATATCATCATCGTTTGGATCTAAAGCATTAGCTCCATTATAACTTGATCCAATAGATACATCAGATCAATTTCTCCTATCGTTCTCAATATACCATGAATATGCCTCGTTAAAACCTTATTAGGAAAAACCCGGTGGGAAAAACCTAATGAAGGAAAAAGAGTACATTATTCATGTGAATACGCCTTTAAAGTTGCCTCATTAAAAACCTTGCTAGGAAAACCCAATGGGATAAAACCTCACTAAGGGAAAAAGAGTGCAACGCTGTATTTTATACAAGTATGTCGTAAGCATTTCAAAATCTTTCATACATTTGTATGAGTATCATATACATTGATTTTATACTCTTCTGTTCATTTAGAGTGCATCAATTTTCTTACACAACTACAAAACATTCACCATGAACACATGTCTCCAAATACACAATTTAAAGCATATAAATTCATTGTAAAAACATGTAAACATATAAGTAAACCTTCATAACTAACTAACATTTAAAATATATCATTTAACATTTAATACTCACTTAATAGGTTATTTCATTCCCAGGGGCTTAGTTCACCCTTTAGGGTACTCATAAACACGGGTTTAGCTCATCCGATCCTTTAATTTCCTTTTCGGTACTACACACACGATCGGTAATTTAACTTTCATGAGCATGCAACATATAATGACCACCATGCTTATCTTTAAACTTGAGCACTAGTCATCATCATCTCATCATCTCATAAGTTAAGGATTTCACATTCACCATTTATCATCTTCAATATATCTCAATATTTTCATTATCATTGATCATATGTAGCGCTACATTTTCATATCGTGTCGACACTTTTCAATTTCATTTCTTTCCCCATATCGACATAACTTATCGAGATATCTCATTATCAATCCTCTTGTAGGATTACACAATATAGTTATGTCTATATACTCTTCAAGAGCATATGCCTCCGTTATTAAGACCATCTTTTATAATTTGCTTTGATATATATGTTTGGGGAAATCTCATAATATCAACGCTTCAAGGCTAACTTATCAAAGCATCTTAACTGATATATGTGATTGTTCATAGCATCTTTTATGCATCTTTGAACTTCAAGTTCATATTTAATTGTGAGGATATAACATGATGCATTTCACATATCATTTTCAACCTTTAATACTCTCCCTCATGCTGAGAAAATTTAGAACACCAAAACTCATACAGTTGGTATGATTTTAATCATATATGTTCTCATCATTCAGCCTTAATATGGGAATTTAGACCGTTTGCATTCTATTCTCGATATCGGCAATTTATTTGAGGACTTTAAATAATTTGCCATATAATATCCCACTTGTATGCGCATACTCAAATCCTTCAGGGATTTATTCAAGTATTGGGATATACATTTACTAGCTTTATCATTAAATCTGAAAATCATGCTCATACCGTGAGCAAATATTTCGTAAATTTCGAATCATATACACATGTGACTATCTAGTGGATCCATATCATAATATCTAGTAGTCCACATGGAGGATGAGTGGGCCCATATTTCTCATCCTTTATTCCAGATATATTTGGGATTTATTCCCAATATTGGCTAGTAATGATTTCATCATTTATCGAGAACAATCATTGAAGAATTCTTTTAATTCTTCACTTGAAATATTGATTTCAATAATTATTTAAACCGGGATGGTCAGTCCGGTTTTGCAAACGAGTATTATTGAACTTCTAGTTCAGTAAATTCTTATATCGATTTCACTAGTATCTCAGATAGTGCTCAACATGATTTATCATAGAAACAATTCACCGACATATTCCATCATCTTTTCGTGACATTATTGTCTACTCTTGTTCAAACACGGAGTTCTGACTCATACGCATCACATCCGCTATTATTTAATTCGAAATCGTAGCTCTTACGCTTTATTTAAAATCGGAGTCTTATTTCATACGCGTCGTATTATTCTATAAATAAATCATCAAAATTATTGCAAAATTCATCCTAACAAGGGTCTATACATTATAATGGATCATATGCTCTCAAATCTTCGAAAATACTATCCATCACTATCGATCAAAATCCTAAAAAGGATTTATCGATGTAGTGGAAAGATTAAGGATGCTAATGAATAAGGGTATCCCACAAGATATCCGATACTTGATTGAAGCAAAGGTTCGATTATCTCGTGAGGTTTCAATTCCTTCTAAATACATGTCCGGTATGGGTAAAAGTAGTTTTTCAAAGAAAGCGGAGAGCAAAAAGATTAGGAGGATGCTACAAGTGTGCTCGGTGGACATGTGACACTCGATGTAAATGCTGGGGTACTTGTCCGTAAATCGAGAAGATAAAATAGCTGTTCATTAAGGATGGATTGAGTAAGGAGCCTTTGGATGATATTCAATGTGCTCTTGAGACACATCCTAGTGGACACGCAAAGGTGAGCTAATGGCCTTATGGGCCAAATTCAAATATCAACAAGCAGCGTTACAGATCTTGAAAAACTTACTTTAGAAGATCCTGTTTGTAAATTTAGTAGAAAAATTTAGCATAATGGTTTTCCCATATTTATGTAAGAAAGCTCTGTAATAACAAAAATCAATATATTTCTTTTATTTGTAAATATCGTTTTCAATTTTAAGATATATATTATTTTTCAATCAATGATGACTATATGTCATATCACTAAAGAAAAATTTCGCCTTTTTCTCTTTCATATTTGTCAAAAAGTAAATAGTGCACTCAATTATTGGTTTGAAAATTTTTCTTTAAATAGAGGGATTCATATATCTCTCATGTTCATACATTAAAAGTATAGTGCAAAAGAGAGATAGGAGTAGAGATGGATATGGAGATTTTAGAATCATCTCATACAAGTCACCTTTACCTCAGATTAAAACCGTATGTATTCTTGGTGGATCTAAAGCGGTAGGCTATATCCAATATGTGGATATGGCAAACCGACTTGTAAAAGAGTTAGGGAGACAAGAAATCAATATACTATACTGGAGGAACCAACAACAAACTTTTAGCTAGACTTATAATGGCCGCACAATCATGGGGAATAAGAGTTTGAGTGTAATACCTTTCCATCTAGTTGGATCTAATACTCAATTGGAGCCAGTTCTACCATGGATCCAGCAGGTTGGGGCTACAAAGCGCAATCCATCCACAATCGCATGATGTATATGATGAATAATAGTGATGATTTCATTGTCCTTCCAGCGGCTACAACACAATGGAGGAAATATTCAATATAGCCTCGTTGCACAAGTGGAATTTTCATGTCAAACCAATAGATTTATTGAATATTAATAATTTCTTTGATGGCTTACTAGCGTTTCTAGATCGTGTAAATAATAAGTTTATCTCTCATTCAATGAGAAAAATACTTATTTCGCTAGTATCTTTGTTGATGAACTACTCATCAAATTTCATGCATATGTTCAAGAATCATGGAAGCCTCAGTCCGCTCGGTCCACAGACCATCGTGTCAGCGAAAAGAAATTCGATCCTTTAAATATTTCATTATGAATCCTAATGTTGATGGTGGCGAGTTACGAGTATTTATACTCTCGAGACGCATCCCTCATTTATGGATTCAAGATGTATATTCTTTTGCATTTCTATATTTTCGAGTGTTTAATGCCATCTTTGATATTCTCAATATGTTCCACTTCGATTGCTTTGTACTTCTTCCGGAGTAATAATAATATCATATTGGCTTTATTCAAATACGTAAATCTAGTGATTATGCTTCTTCAAGAGCATTTTATTCTCATATTAATACAATCTCATGTCATCGATGAGATTACTTCATATAATTTCTCCATGCGATATATTATCTTTGATTTATCAACATGGGATCTATTCAAAGATTTTACTTTCGCCTATTTATCCAATGGTAACTTCAAGTACCACTTGCTCAATTTTCTCCATTCATATTCTGTATATATGAAGAAGTAATTTTATTCTCATCGCCTACTTCTTCGAGAGTATGATTAGAATATTTGATCAACTACTTTTCTCGAGTAGGATTCGTTATAACCAATCGTGTAGTATAACCCACCACATTGGAAATATGCACACCAATCGTGGTATTACCCACCACATTGGAAATATACTCAAACTATAAAGTGCATAAATTTAAATTGGCGAAATTAAATTTCCTCCAATAGGTGGTCGAACCTACCTTATGGGAATTATTGCAATAAATATAAATCTACGAATTTAAATAGCAAGAATTAAATTGCATAATATTTAACTACTTCTTCAGAGTAGGATTCGCTAGTAGAAGGTATTACCCATCACTTAGCATATAAAGTGCGTAAATATATAAAACCTTCCGCTTAGTGACGGTTTGAACCCATCATCAAGTAGGAGGTATTGCAAGAATTAAATTGCAGAAATAAAGTGCGAGAATTAAATATTGAACTGCTTTACGGGAGCAAATTTGTTCTTCTAGAACAAATACTCATTACTTCTACAAGAGCACACTTATCCTTCTAGAATAAGTACATTATGTAATTGAACTCTTCGGGAGTTACATTAATATTTCGATCTTTTAACTCAAATGGACTTCAAGCCATTTTATATAATCAATGGATTTAGAATTTCTTCATGAATATTCTATCCATTTTTCACTGTCGTCAAAATTAGGTCGGTTTTACCCTAAGGGTAAAATTGTCCATTCCAATTCGCAAAGGTAAAATTGTCAAAAATATTTTATCAATATTTTACGATTGGAAAATTATCTCCTTTCTACTTCAATTTATCAATATCAAAATATTCAATGACTATTTTGTAACTTTTTCAAAAGTTGGTGTACTGATTTGTAAATTTTGAAAGTTTGATAATAACATATTTCAAAACGAAGTTATTACCCTATCAATGTTTGTGTCAAATCGAAGCTCTCGTTAAATCGAGTATAATGGAGTCAGAAAATTTGATTTTGATAATGTATACTCCTTATATCTCGATAAAACGAATGTTATAGTTTAATATATTATTATATTATAAAATCATATGATTTACCTTTTTCCCTTTCTCTAATTATTCCATGGATGAGATTTACTTGCAATCCATTTACGTGATCTAAAATTCTTTGGACTCCATTCTTCCAATTTTGGAATTTCAGACATCTCCAAAGCGGTTGTGTAGAATGAGGAATTGTGGGAGAAGAATATGAACAAAAAGGAATTTTCAATGATGTATTTGCAAAGAGAGAGTTATTTAGGATTGATGAGGATGAATTAATTCATTGGTAATAATCCAGCTCGATATGTAGAAGATCATCTATAAGATGCAATCAGAGAAAGATACTTCTTTCATATTACTCAAAGGGCTAGAGACTGTAATCGCTGTTATAAAAGTATAAACAATAGAGAGAATTTAGAGAGAATGAATTCTAAGGAATTCCTGAATGAATTTCATTAATAATCGCTCTATTTATAGGAAAACTTGAATGGCATAAACCGTAATTACATAATTTCATCAAGGGTATAATAGTCATTCACATATAATAATTACATCTTTTACCAAATTATTCCTCCACCAAATTATTCCTCCACCAAATTATTCCTCATAATTCATAACCACCAAATTATTCTCAATTATTCATAACAGTTATTGAATAATAGCAAACTTTTAGGCTTCCACATTAAGTTAATGTTTTGTTTGCCACTAATAATAATTGGCCAATTACACAAATAATTACAGTTAGAATATCTTGACAAATTAGTGAAATTACACGATTTTATTGGAGTGTTTATTTTAAAAGTCAAAATTTGCATGTGATTAAAAGATTTGTTATGAATAATTAAGGGAATAAGTTGGTGAATAAAGACAAAAATGATGATACATGCGATGACGCAATTCACAATTATTTTATGTGAACGACTATTATACTTGATTTAAATTATGTAATTACGATTATCATTCAAGCTTCCCTATAAATGCGCTCAGCTATTAATGAAATTCATTCCTGGTAATTCCTTAGAATTCATTCTCTAAATTCTCTATCGTTTCTATACTTTATAACACGTTATCAAGACGTAGCCTCTAGCCATTTAAGTAATATTAAGGGAATATCTTCTACAACAGATCTTATAGATGATCTTCTCAGACGTAAACCTTAATATTAGTTAGATGATAAACTTCATCACATCTTAGACAAGAAAATCAAATTCACCAGATCTTAATCGTTCTCCCTTCTCTCCGTAGCATCACTTGGTTTAGGAGAATTCATCATTCTTCTGAGCTAATAAAAATATAAGAATCAAAAGTCACAGGGTCACATTAAATTATGCGTATCACTCCGTGTTGTTGAAGGATTGGGAGTCAGTGGAAAAGAAAAAAAAAAGGTATTATTATTATATATATAATATATTACTTTATAATATAATAATATATTAAACTATAACATTCGTTTTCTCGAGATATAAGGAGCATGCATTATCAAAATCAAATTTTCTCGACTCCATTATACTCGATTTAACGAGAGCTTCGATTTGACACCAATATTGATAGGGTAATAACTCGTTTTGGAATACGTTATTATCAAACTTTCAAAATTTACAAATCAGTACACCAACTTTTGAAAAAGTTACAAAGTAGTCCTTGAATATTTTGATATTGATAAATTGAAGTAGAAAGGAGATAATTTTCAATCGTAAAACATTGATAAAATATTTTTGACAATTTTACCTTATGAATTGAATGGACAATTTTACCCTTAGGTAAAATCGACTCTAATTTTGACGATAAAGGAAAAATGGATAGAATATTCATGAAGAAATTCTAAATCCATTGATTATATAAAATGGCTTGAAGTTCATTTGAGTTAAAAGATCGGAATATTATTTTAACTCCCGAAGAGTTTAATTACATAATATACTTATTCTAAAAGGATAAGTTTGCTCTTGTAGAAGTAATGAGTATTTGTTCTAGAAAAACAAATCTGCTCCCGTAGAAGCAGTTCAATATTTAATTCTCGCACTTTATTTACTGCAATTTAATTACTGCAATACCTCCTAGTTGATGATGGGTTCAACCGTCACTAATCGGAAGGTTTTATATATTTTTGCACTTTATATGCTAAAGTGATGGGTAATGCCTTCTACTAAGCAGATCCTACTCCTGAAGAAGTAGTTAAACATTATGCAATTTAATTCTCGCAATTTTAATTCCGTAAATTTATATTTATTGCAATAATCCCCATAAGGTAGGTTCGACCACCTATTGGAGGAAATGTAATTTCTGTAATTTAATTTTATGCACTTTAGATTTCGCATATATTTCCAATGTGGTGGGTAATACCACACGATTGGTGTGCATATTTCCAATGTGGTGGGTTATACTACACGATTGGTTATAACGAATCCTACTCCAGAAGAAGTAATTGATCAAATATTTTAATCATACTCTCGAAGAAGTAGACGATGAGAATAAAATTACTTCTCCATATATACCGAATATTAATGGAGAAAATTGAGTAAGTGGTACTTGAAGTTACCATTGGATAAATAGATGAAAGTAAAATGCTCAATAGATCCCATGTTGATAAATCAAAGAAAATATATCGCATGGAGAGATTATATGAAGTAATCTCATCGATGATATGAGATTGTATTAATATGAGAATAAAATGCTCTTGAAGAAGCATAATCACTAGATTTGTATTTGAATAAAGCCAATATGATATTATTATTATTACTCCGTAAGAAGTACAAACAAATAAGTGGAACATATATCAAAGATGGCGAGAACACTCAAAATATAGAAATACTAAAAGAAAATATATATTGAACCCATAAATGAGGGATGCGTCTCGAGAGTATAAATACTCGTAACTCGCCACTTAACATTCGGGTTCATAATGAGATATTTAAAGGATCCGAATTTCTTTTTACTTGACACCTGAGTCCGTGACCGACGGACTGGCTTCCACAGATTCTTGAACATATGCATGAAATTTGATGAGTAGTTCATCAACAAAGATTAGCGAAATAAGTATTTTTCTCAATAATGAGAGATAAACTTATTATTTACACCCTGATCTAGAAACGCTAGTAAGCCATCAAAGAAATTGTTAATATTCAACAAACCTATTGGTTTGACATGAAAGTTCTATTGTGCCAACGAGGCTATATTGAATATTTCCTCCAGTGTATTGTAGTCACTGGAAGGACAATGAAAGCATCACTATTATTCATCATATACATCATGCAGTTGTGGATGGATTGCGCTTGTAGCACCAACCCTGCTGGACCCATGGTAGAACTGGCTCCAATCCAAGTATTAGATCCAACTAAATGGAAAGGTATTACACTCGAAACTCTTATTTCCCATGATGGTGCGACCATTATAAGTCTAGCTAAAAGTTTGTTGTTGGTTCCTCCATATAGTATATTGATTTCTTGTCTCCCTAACTCTTTTACACGTCGGTTTGCCATATCCACATATTGGATATGGCCTACCAGTTTAGATCCACCAAGAATACATACGGTTTTAATATGGCGAGGTAAAAGCTGACTTGTGTGAGATGATTCTAAAATCTTCACATCCATCTCTACTCCTATCTCTCTTTTTGCACTATACTTTCAACATGAGAGATATATGAATCCCTCTATTTAAAGATAAATTTTCAAACCAATAATTGATTGTACTATTTACTTTTTGACAAATATGAAAGAGAAAATGGTAGAAAAATTTTAGTGAAATGACATATACCTGTCGGTGATTGAAAAATAATATATATATACATATATATATATATCTTAAAATCGAAAAACAATATTTACAATTACAAGAAAAACATTGATCTTCGTTATTACACCGAGCTTCCTTATATTAATATGAGAAAATTATTATACTAAAATTTTCTACTAAATTTACAAACAGGATCTTCTAAAATAAGTTTTTCAAGACTGTAACGCGTTTGTTGATCTTTGAATTGGGCCCATAAGGCCATAAGCTCACGATGCACGTATCCACTAGGATGTGTCTCAAGAGTCAGTTGAATATCATCCAATGACTCCTTACTCAATCCATCCTTAATGAATGTTATTTTATCTTCTCGTTTTTTGAACAAGTACCCCACAGATTTACATCGAGTGTCACATGTCCACCGAGCACACTTGTAGCATCCTCATAATCTTTTTGCTCTCCGTTTCTTTGAAAAACTACTTTTACCCATACCAGGCATGTATTTAGAAGGAATTGAAATCTCACCAGATAATCGAACATTTGCTTCAATCAAGTATCGGTTATCTTGTGGGATACCCTTATTCATTAGCATCCTTAATCTTTCCAACCTACATTGATAAATCCTTTTTAAGATTTTGATCGGTAGTGACGGATAGTATTTTTCGAAGATTTGAAAGGATATGATCCATTATAATGTATAGACCCTTGTTAGGATGAATTTTGCAATAATTTTTGATGATTTATTTATAGAATAATACGACGAGTATGAAATAAGACTCCGATTTTAAATAAATAATATGAAGCGTAAGAGCTACGATTTCGGAATTAAATAATAGCCGGATGTGATGCGTATGAGCTATAACTCCGTGTTTGAATAGTAGTAGACAATAATGTCACCAAAAGATGATGGAATATGTTGGTGAATTATTTCTATGATAAATCATGTTGAGCACTATACAGATACTAGTGAAATCGATATAAGAATTTACTGAACTAGAAGTTCAATAATACTCGTTTGCAAAACCGGACTGACCATCCCGGTTTAAATAATTATTGAAATCAATATTTCAAGTGAAGAATTAAAAGAATTCTTCAATGATTGTTCTCGATAAATGATGAAATCATTACTAGCCAATATTGGGAATAAATCCCAAATATATCTGGAATAAAGGATGAGAAATATGGGCCCACTCATCCTCCATGTGGACTACTAGATATTATGATATGGATCCACTAGATAGTCACATGTGTATATGATTCGTAATTTGAAATTTACGAAATATTTGCTCACGGTATGAGCATGATTTCCAGATTTAATGATAAAGTTAGTAAATATATATATCTCAATGATTTGAATAAATCCCTGAAGGATTTGAGTATGCGCATACAAGTGGGATATTATATGGCAAATTATTTAAAGTCCTCAAATAAATTGCCGATATCGAGAATAGAATGCAAACGGTCTAAATTCCCATATTAAGGCTGAATGATGAGAACATATATGATTAAAATCATACCAACTGTATGAGTTTTGGTGTTCTAAATTTTCTCAGCATGAGGGGGAGTATTAAAGGTTGAAAATAATATGTGAAATGCATCATCCTCGCAATGAAAATAATATGGGAAATGCATCATGTTATATCCTCGTAATTGAAATACGAACTTGAAGTTCAAAGATGCATGAAAGGCCATGAACAATCACATATATCAGCTAGGATGTTTTGATAAGTTAGCACGCCAGAAGCGTTGATATTTCCCCAATCATCTATATCAAAGCAAAATATAAAAGATGGTCTTAATAACGGAGGCATATGCTCTTGAAGAGTATATAGACATGACTATATTGTGTAATCCTACAAGAGGATTGATAATGAGATATCTCGACAAGTTATGTCGATATGGGGAAAGAAATGAAATTGAAATGTGTCGACACGATATGAAAATGTAGCGCTACATATGATCAATGATAATGAAAATATTGAGATATATTGAAGATGATAAATGATGAATGTGAAATCCTTAGCTTATGAGATGATGAGATGATGATGACTAGTACTCAAGTTTAAAGATAAGCATGGTGGTCATTATATGTTGCATACTCATGAAAGTTAAATTACCGATCGTGTGTGTAGTACCGAAAAGGAAATTAAAGGATCGGGTGAGTTAAGCCCGTGTTTATGAGTACCCTAAAGGGTGAGCTAAACCCCTGGGAATGAAATAACCTATTAAGTGAGTATTAAATGTTAAATGATATATATTAAATGTTAGTTAGTTATGAAGGTTTACTTATATGTTTACATGTTTTTACGATGAATTTATATGCTTTAAATTGTGTGTTTGGAGACATGTGTTCATGGTGAATGTTTTGTAGTTGTGTAAGAAAATTGATGCACTCTAAATGAACGAAGAGTATAAAACCAATGTATATGATACTCATACAAATGTATGAAAGATTTTGAAATGCTTGCAGCATACTTGTATAAAATACGCGTTGCACTCTTTTTCCCTTGACTAAGGTTTTATCCCATTGGGTTTTCCTAGCAAGGTTTTTAATGAGGCAACTTTAAAAGCGTATTCACATGAATAATGTACTCTTTTTCCTTCATTAGGGTTTTTCCCACTGGATTTTTCCTAATAAGGTTTTAACGAGGCATATTCATGGTATATTGAGAACGATAGGAGAAATTGATACAGTGTATCTATTGGATCAATTTATAATGGAGCTAATGTTTTAGATCCAAACGATGATGATATTGAAATCATTTACCAGAAGTAAAGATATCAGTTCTCAAGATATGAAATCAAACGGAGCAGCTGTACTCTTTTTCCTTCGATCAAGTTTTTTCCCACTGGGTTTTCTTGACAAGGTTTTAACGAGACAACACGTGAATACTCCTATGCCGCTGGTAGACATCAGGGGGAGCAATATTTTGGCGAAGCAATATCAGTTTTGGAAGTTTTTTCCCATTGGGTTTTTCTCCAAACAGGTCTAGAAGACATTTGTATTAATAGTCATTCAAGGGGGAGTGTTATGAATAATTAAGGGAATAAGTTGGTGAATAAAGACAAAAATGATGATACATGCGATGACGCAATTGCCAATAATTATTTTATGTGAATGACTATTATACCCTTGATGAAATTATGTAATTACGATTGTACCATTCGAAATTTCCCTATAAATAGGGCTTCAGTTATTAATGAAATTCATTCATGAGAATTCCTTAGAATTCATTCTCTCTAAATTCTCTCTATTGTTTCTATACTTTTATAACAAGATTTTAGTTATAGTTGTTGACTTGTTTGCATTCTTATGAAAATAGATTATATACTTTTTTCTATTTTTTAAATTTTAAATTTGGTCAAATAAATCATATTCAAATATTTTATAGGATCCACATGTATTATTAAATCTCCACCATTCAATTTTGCTCTCATTCTCTCTTTCTACTTGTAAAAATACATTATACATTATAAGTTGAATTCAAACACGAAAAAAAAATGAAAAGAAAATGTGTGGTAAAATAATGCCACGTGCCCAAAAGAAAAAAAAATCTAACTATAGTTAATCCACATGGAGCAAGATTAATATTGGGGGGAAAAACCAAGGGAAAAATGTAGGGGAAAAATCTGGGAAGAAAAGTCATTTTAAAATAATATATAGGGGAAAATTTTTTAGGGAAAATTTGGGTTCTGACAAAAATTGGAATTTTCCATTCTGCAATTAACTAAATGCAATGTCCTTGTCAATTAAAGAAATTAAAGAATTAAAGAATTTGGGTTCTGACAAAAAGTAAAGCATAATTCAATGCTACGATTATTATTATTATTATTATTATTATTATTATTATTATTATATGTTTTAACTCTACTATTTATTAAACAATTAAAGAAATCTATTGTATCCCATAATTATTGACACTTGGCAAGATTCAATAGGACAAGAAAATTGTGAGGCCATGAAAAGTGAGGGAGAATCGGGTAAAAATGGGGATAAATTTAGACCCATTTTCATCTAATTTCCTTCCCCCCCCCAAAAGGAGAATGGATTGTGATTCAAATGATTTAATGATATATTCTAATATAATATGTCTAGCTCACAATATACCATTCAAAAAACGTTGTCTACTGATATGAACTTACGAAGTCTCCACTTCCGGATCCTGATTGTTATAGAAGGCTCATTTAGAGACTTCTTTGCAAGTCTGATATTACTTATGGAGTCCAACAAGTAGGCCAATTTGTCCAATGTCGAGCACAGCCCGACATGAATGCAGGAAAAGTGGAAAAGATGAGAGATGTAAAAATAATTTCAAAAATAATGATAAAACAATTGTAGAAGATGTGAAATTTGATTTGTATTTATATAAGTGGTGCAGGATAGATGAGAACAAAGCAGATGAAAAAAATAAAGGAAAAAAGAAAAATGAAACAAACATGGCAAAAAAAAAAACATGCGGAAACACACTCCCAATAATGTGGAGTTGCCTCTCCTAAATGAACATTGTCCAAAACGTACTTTAACATTGGAGATGCTCTTGGCTACTTGGTTTGATAGATCTGCCAAAAGCTTCATTTGGAACTTTTTTTTTAATGTGAATAAAAGGTATTGTCAAGTTATCGGAAAATGTAAGAAATTTTCTTTTCTGAAATATATAATATCAGATGACAAAAGTCCGGAGTTGTGCTATCGCTGTTCTTTGGTGGAGCTATACCTTCTTAGCACGCACCACCAACCTCATACAAGATATTTTGCATCCTAAGTTTGACGTCAATATGACGCAATGATTTGCAAGCCACGTGCTTAAAAGATGAATAATTGTACTTCGACACAATGATTTGACACAATGATTCATATAATAGTAATGTGTTCAAAAATCCGTAGATCGAAATATTTCCATTTATGTTATCTCACCTTATATGATTTTTTTTATATTGTATTATGTTAGCCACAGTGTTAATTATTAAATAAAATAAAGTATCATTACTCGAGGAACATTATGTGTGGGAAATGTCATTTTTCCTCAGTTCAAGTTTATTTTTTGATGAAATTTATTCCAAGTTCTGATCCATGTTTTACTCATTCATGATAATGTAACGCCCAAATCTAAACCCTACGAAATTAGAGTTGTGGAACTAGACTCGACGCTACAATAACAGTTACACAAAACAACACGGCGGTGATTTACATTTTCAAATTGTTTGTTATTTACAAAACACAACCAAAACATTGCCCGTGTTCATTTCAAAAGTATAATTATAGGATCTCCAACATCTTTCTTCTTCCCCACCCACAATCTCCCACACGTCACTCCTGAGAGGTTTCCCTGCCACACCCGAGTCAAGCGATGTCCGCCTCGACGCATCTATAGTGAGAACATAAAAGAAAATCTGATGAGTCTCAAAGACTCAATGGGCATATAGTTAAATTTAATGCATGTCATACTCATGTATTGGGCGCAGTTGCTTCTCAAGTAGATACACCGGCGCCAACATAACAGAACATATATGGCCCAATTGTCTCAATCCTCATGCGGGCTTCGCCCGTGAGACGGCCAAAAGTCTCAATCCTCTTGCGGGGCCTTTTCCCCGTGAGACTAGACATAACTTTACATAGGTGTACTCACTTGGTAAGCAACGTTACATTCACACTCTATGACCATGTTTGCAAGCATAACGAGTACAAATAACTAACCTTTCAGACACCTCTACTTCTAGTAACGCTACTCAGGTAACATCAACATACAAGCACATACATAAAACATCAACATCATATATCACCTCAAGCATCATATAAACCCTAAGCTCTAGGACATGAGCAAGAAGGGTAACACATAACTCATGCTCTACCTCTCTATTCAAGTCATAACTATACATCTCAAGAGGTATATATGTACATCTAGAACTTTCTACCTAGATAGAGAACTTTCTACCTCTACTTACCATTGGTATAATTAATACATCTAATACCCACCTTACTAGAGGGGAAAAGAACCAAGGAGCTGATCACTTCTTCACTTCAACCTTCACCAATCACCCAACTCAATAAGACCACAAGCTAGCCCTTGCTTACTCCCAAGTTGAAGACCTTGGATATGATAAAAATGGCTTTTTGGGGGTTTAGGGTCGAGCTCATGAAGAAAACACCCCAAAAAATGGCTTCTGTTAACCTAAATACCATTCTGTCGACTTACCAATTACAGCCGTAACTTACTAAATTACGGCCGTAATTCCATAATACGGCCGTAACATCGTCTCTGTGATTTAGCATTCTGGTCACTTACGGCCGCATCATATGTCTTACGGTCGTAACTCATAGACCATACGACTGTACTAGGACCCCATACGGCCGTATTTCCCTCTCTGTAAATATGGAGCATTTTTCACTTTGGCACTTACGGCCGTAAATACACCTTCTTACGGCCGTAATTTGCTCTCTGCATCTTGAAGCACCTTGCACTGTGCAGACTTACGGCCATAACATATGACCCTTACGGCCGTAACAACCCACTTACGGCCATAAATCCAGACCTTACGGCCGTAAATCCCCATTTTTCTGCATTTTTGCCCCGATACACCCTTAACGACCCAAAAACCATTCATGACCTCATATACCCCTCGAAACACTTCGAGGCACACATAACAACATATGATAACATTGAACATGCAAGACACACCAAAATGACGTCATCAACATCACATATTCGTACGGAAAACGAGCGGGGCGTCACAGATAATCTAGATTGTGGGCTTAATCTATAATAGACTTGTCATCATAAT
Source organism: Jasminum sambac (assembly GCA_018223645.1). Taxonomy (NCBI): domain Eukaryota; kingdom Viridiplantae; phylum Streptophyta; class Magnoliopsida; order Lamiales; family Oleaceae; genus Jasminum; species Jasminum sambac. The sequence goes on along the minus strand of CP073648.1, from coordinate 20,834,710 downwards.
ATGTCATATATCATTCCAATGTTGTATTCCAAGAGGATGCCTCGATGAACTTTGAAGAGTTGCATATGAGTCATGGCCCAGTTAAACCTTAGTTTCAAATTTTGCCATGACGAACATTATGGTAAGCAATACCGCTAAATGTTTGTTACTTTGTTCCTTACATTTATGTATAAGTCATCAGCACTAATTAATAAAATAAATAAGAATAATTATTTTCAGTGTGCTTGCATTTTATAACTTAAAGCGTCAACATCTTTTTCGTGTTTATATCCTAGGAAATACACATGTGTACTTCATCCCCTAATGCATTTCTCACATACAATGGCAATCTTTTTTTCCCTTTTGTTTTTTTTTTTTTTGGGGGTTTGTTTGGGGTTGGGGAGGGGAGAGAATGAGAATTCTTGTTATACTCTATGCCATATGTTCAAATACATTAGTTGGCCACAAGTCTCACACGTTATTTTCTGTTTAGAGTACCTTATTCATTGTAGTCAAATATAAATATCAACTTTCTTGCATTTTTATTCATTTCTATGTGACTCAGCAACCTTCCATGTAGTTATGAAAATTCAAAAATAAAATAACGTTTTGTGATGACTCAATTGACACTACAGAAGAGTTTAGCACTCTCGTGCAAAAAATTTCAAGTCATGGTCAACCTTCCACAAACAAACTAATGTCATTTTTTTCCATTAATAATCAAGCGAAAATTCCATTAATTTTTTATCTTCATTTATTTCTTTTATATATATATATATATACCAATAGAGAGGGAGGGGGGTTACCTGATGAAAGTTGCCTGATAAAGATTGCTGCTGCTGTTGTGTTGCTGAGTTTTGATAATACTGGCTGTTGCTTCCAATAATACTTTAACACCTACTAGGTACTCTCTCATGTCTATTATACCTTCCTGTACGTATGATGTTCCCCAATTTTTTTTTTTTTTTTTGAAAATACCAATTGAGATATAGTAACTTGTATCTAATCCGCCTCTAATCACGGCACCTAGGGCACTCCATGAATTAGAATACTTACGTCAACTAATATACCGATCTTTTCGACCTTTCAACGGCTCCTCTTGCCAACATAGGTCTAAGATCTTTATGACGTAAATACAGTAGAGGGGCTTTTTACTGCAGATTAAATAATGCTTTTATACTATACTCAATATGAAATACTTTCATGTTTTTAGAAAATACGATATTGGAAAATGCAAATTTGTACAAAGAAAGATCTTTTATTTATATAAATAAGAAAGAGAGATTACAAAAGAATATACAAAGAATAAACTGTACAGAAAAGGGGAATACCTTACATACTGAACGTATAAAACATGAGATTTCCCGTTCGGGAATCCCCAAAAACTAGTTACAAGAAATTTGGATTGAGATTTTCTATACTAATTGGTTCGGGATACAAAAGAAATGAAGAATTTCAACTCATTAAAAACTTCATTGATCAAGAGGATTTTTTGCTCTTCTGAATGTGCTCAAGTTGTGTTCTCTTCCTTCTGAAATGGAGTTTTATATAGAAAATCCGGGAGCGGAGTAACCTTATTGCTTGTCCACGCGTCTGTAGGGGATTGGAAGTCTGGATTATTGATAAGTGCCGTCGTTCAAGTGGCCTTCTTTGTTATCTGAAAGGAATCTGGCTACAGTACTTTGTCTGAGAAAGTCAAAAAGAGACAATTATGCAGCTGTTAATGCGTCTGATCGTCATTGCTTACGTCTGGGTGGAATCTGGGTCTTTGTTACGTGTCAAAATTATGTCGCTCTATTGTGTCGGCAGAATAATGACCATCTGAGATATTATCATCTACATCATTTGAACTACTGGTCTCCATTGTATCTTCAACTATTGGGCTTTTGGGCCGTTTCGGAGGATCCATTAATATGTCTTTACACTGTTTTAATTCTCTAAGGGCCTCTTGTACTGCTTTCTGGACTTGTTCTTTTATAGAAAGTTGGACATCAACTGGGGGAGATATAGGCTGTTGGGCTAACTCAAATTGGGCTGATTGTAAAATGGCTAAAAAATCTTGTGTTTGGGCTAGGTCTGTTTGTGGCTGTGAATTCTGGCTAAAATACTGATTTTCTGCCTGGTTTTCTAAACTAATGGGCTGGTTTTCAATAATGGGCCTTTTATCAGGATTTTTGGTCTGGTCTATTATAGCTGGATCTGGGCTGGTATAAGAAGGAGTGTATTTAACTAAGTAATCGAATTTACCACTGGGTTGGCCCAAAGTATCCCAGCGTTCTGGGTTATGATCTTTGAAGTAATCTGATGGGCCGTGTTTGGTAGAAGAATCAACAGTCTTCTGAGTCTGTTGAGCTTTTGGCAAGCCCATAGCCTTCTCAGGATTTGATTTGTCTTTACCATCAGTCTATTCTGATGGACTAGCTTCTAGCTTAAGGGGCCTAGAAGTGCCAATGGTATTCGTTGGAAGATACCCACCCCTCTCCATATTAGATTGGGTTGGAGATACACCCTTGGACTTTGGAGTAGCAAGTTCTAAATTTATTTTTTCTCTTTCTAAATATGCTGTGTATTTTTGTAACATCTCGCGTTCTTTTCTAAGTTTAAAATTATCATTGTTCAAAATATTATAATTCTGTTTTAAACTTTCACAATGATCACAAAATAAAATCTTTTTATCAGAATCTTTGGCTATAGAATATTCTAACTCTGGTGGTTTGAAATTGCGTAGAGATGGAGAAATATAGAAATTAGGGCCTAAAATCTGTCTGGCTGAATTTAAAGCTTCTTCGAAATCATTAAAACCTTTATATTGAGGAACAGAAACTCCTTGAGTACTATCTAATACTTCAACATATGAATGAAAAAGTCCTACAGTCTTGCCTCTAGTAACTACATAGTAGTTATATTTCTTATTATTATTATTAAAGTGTTCTGCTAAAGAATTTAAACATGCAAGAAAATATCTTCTATCTCTAGGGTCTCGATTGTAAGATATCCATAAATTATGAAGCAAACATTTTTCTTCTCTAGATAAGGCTGTAATATGCGGCTGAACTTTAAAAGAAATGTTACTACTAGGAAAGGTTAAGAGTTCTGTATTACCAAATCTAATTTTGTCTGGACTGTATGGAGGTCTTGGTAAAGGAATTTCTCCCGCTGCAAAGCTTCCTGGAGGAAATCCTGGTCTTGGAGGTGTTCTACTCATTTTGTTATACGCTGATGAATATGAGTTAATCGGGGTTAGGAGAATTAAAAACATGGTTAATGTTAGTGAAACAAAAATTCAAAAGTTTCTTTACTAATGAAATTTGTATTAAAACAATTAATTAATAATGCTAAAATCCTTGTTAGTTTTACAATTTCTTGACCATGTAAATATATATAAGTTCTAACAATCCTAGGAGGAGGTATATTCTGAGAAAGGCAGTGGTTGTAGATTCCTAAGTATAAATTATGTTCTATCCTATTCTGGTATAGATCTTTTTCTAATTTACATTTTTTTATCTAAAAGCTGTTTTATTAGGTGGAAATTATCTGGAAACAAAGTAGCCATCCTGCAAAAGAAATGAAAGAAAGATTTTAATTAAAAACTTTTTCAAAAATAAAGTCTAAATCTTTATTTACATAAACTTGTGATTCTAAAAGAGTATATGCTAGTTGGAGCCTCTTTTCTACTAAGCGTATTCTAGCTAAGATCTTTGTTGCTTTTGAATCGATGATAGGGCTAGGTATGCCAGAGTTCCTACGGTAAACAGTATTATTCCATAAGTCTTCTAGTTGCAATCTGTCTTGGGTAAGAAAGTATTCTAGTTCTGTTATTCTCTTAGATATAAGGTATTTCTGATGTAATGTTAACTGATTTGATAAACTAGTACTAGGAGAGCTACTCATTATATTTGTGTTCTAAAATCTGTTCTAACTCATAAAGGGTCAACTGTCTTTGTCTAAAACCTTTGTTAATAAGTTCTATTTTTCTTATAGCTGTATTTAAACGAGAATAATTTATTCCTACTGCTTCTTGTGTCAATTTTAAAGTTCTAGACTGACTATGTTCTAATTCTTTATCTATTCGAGTATGAAAAGTCTTTATTGTTTCCTTCAAATAATCATGATACTCAATTGTTTCTAGTCTTAGGTAAAATAATCGTAAATAAAGTTCTTCAGTAATAGGAATTATCTTATCTTCTGGTTGAGGATGATCTTGACTACTGCTCTCAGCAAATTCGTCCATTCCTGATGTAATATAGGGTCTGTATTAATCTTCTATAAATGTGCTAGGTCTAGGGGGTAAATTCGTAGAAAATATTATTTCCCAATCTTCTGTTGTATAATATTCTTTATCTAAACATTCTTCTATTTTTATTAAAATCTTTTTACAAAATTCTTGTTGCTTCATTAATGGTATACCTTCTTTTTCTATAATAGGGTCTAATTTTCCTAGTCTTCTTCTTTTTATTACTTTATTCCAGTGTTGGTTTATCTGCCAATTTATGTTATTATAAAGAGTAGTAATCCTATAGTATTGATTAGAAATTTGTCTTCGTTCTTCTATATTCATTTGACAGATAATTCATTGTTCTTTGTTAATATTAATCTACTTAAAATGTCTGTTGCAGTATTATCTTTTCCTTTTATGTGTTCAATTTCTATTTTTACACCTGTGTTAACTAATCTGTCTAAAAAGGTCATCCATCTTTTTCTACTACTTCTTTTGCTATTAGTATTTTTGTAAAATTTTACAATTGCTTCACAATCTGTTCTTAAGGTTATTTCTTTTTTAGATATAATAAATAATTCAAAACTATCTAAGGCATATGTTATAGCTAAGAGTTCGGCATCTATACTAGAGATTTCTCCTTTTTCTTTATAGGTTCCACTACTGTATCTACAAATTTTTTCTAAATTTTTCTCAGCATATTTATGAGGTTTACAAAGTAAAATTGCTCCCCATCCTTGTTCACATCCGTCTGTTTCTATAATTAAATAGTCTGTTTCTAACAGTAAGGCGAGTTCTGGTAGGGTTTTAATCATTTCTTTTATCTTTTGTACTATCTTGATGTCTTCACTATTAAAATATCTTTGTCCTTTTAAAGATGTTTTACTATATAAGGGTCCTGCTATTTTTCCTAAGTTCTTTAAAAATGGTCTAGCATAGTTAATTAATCCTAAAAACTTTTGTAACTCTTTTAAATCTTCTAATTTATCTGGAAAACTTAAAGCTTTCTGTGCTATATGAGGCTGTAATTTTATTTTGCCTTCTCCTATATTAATTCCTAAAAAGTCTATATAAGTCTTAAATAACTGCATCTTCTTCTGGCTTATGATTAATCCATGATTAATAAATTCTGAAAATACTATCTGTAGATGTCCTCGATGTTCCTTTCTGTTTTTACTAAATACTAATATATCGTCTATATAAACAATAACAAAATTACTATATTTATTAAATATGTCTTCCATTTTTCTCTGAAATATGCTAGGTGCATTTTTTAATCCAAAAGGCATTACTAACCATTCGAAGTGTCCTTCTGGACAAGTAAAAGCAGTCCAAGCAATGCTGTTAGGATGCATTTTAACTTGCCAAAATCCACTTTTGAGGTCGAATTTACTAAATATTTTACAACCTTGTATCTTATTAATTAGGACATTCTTATCTGGGATGTTGTAAGCATCGTCTACAGTATTATCATTAAGTCTCTTGTAATTAATTACCATCCTACTCTTTCCTCTAGCTATTTCAGCATGGTTTCTTACTATAAATGCGGCTGATCTATGAGGGCTACTAGATCTTCTTATAACTCCTATCTTTAACAGTTCATTAATATGAATCTTAAAATCTTCAATATCTGCATTAGTGGCTTCAATATTTTTTGTCTTAATTATGTATTCTGGGTTTTTTTATTATTAAGTTACAAACTACTTTGTCTTTATCCCAATATTTTAATAAGTCTTCACCTAAAATTCCCATTTGTTCTAATTTAGAAATTAAGTGGTTAATGTGTTCTTCTGTAACAAGGTTTATGTATGCTAATTCTGTATTAATAAAAGAAAAATTTGTTTCTATCAACTGTTCTTCTAGTTCTGTCATATCTAATTCTTGGGTCTAATTCAGAATATAGATTTGTGTCTGTAATTAATTGACAGGCATAGTCTTCTTTACAAGGGCAAGGTTTTGTGGGTTTAGTAGGGGGATCCACCACGCTTCTCAGCGCATTCTGATGGTTGGGAGTGAGGATAAACGGGAGAGAAAAGGGTATGTTTTTGGAGGGAAATATAGTCTTTACTAATAGTGACACATCCGCTGTCTTTTAAAATAAAACTTAAGCCTAAAATGAAATCGGCACCTGTATAAGTGAAGGGTCTAATCCAAGTATCATTAGCTGGTAAGGTATATTCTTTACTAAGGCCACAGTTGGTTTCAAAACTGACTTTACTATTTGGTTGAAGGAGTTCTGTATATCTATAATATTTACCATCCATTTGTTGGGCTTCGATTGGGTTCTTAGCAAGTGTAATATATTTTTGGGGGACTAATTTTTTATTTAATAAACAATTTGTACATCCTGAATCTAAGACTCCTAAACAGGTGATAAAATAGTTGTCTATTCTAATTTGACATTTTAGCTTTATAGTAGATAGTCTTTCTGTGTTACAGATTGTTTGTATTAATTCTGTTCTTTCTTCTTCATTTTCAATCTCGAGTTTCTGTTTTCCTTTAACATGATATTCTAATAATTCTACTTTTCTATGTAGTAGTTTCTGAGTATCTTCTATTGTTTCGATTCTTTTTCGTAAAATTTTTATTTCTTGCTTATCTATCTCAGCTAAAGTCTCAGTTTCTGATTGATTAACTTCTTCTAAATGAATTCCGTTATTAGCTAAACATTTTGTACATGCTTCTAGGTAACAATTTAATAAGTCTTCACCTAAAATTCCCATTTGTTCTAATTTAGAAATTAAGTGGTTAATGTGTTCTTCTGTAACAAGGTTTATGTATGCTAATTCTGTATTAATAAAAGAAATTTTTTTTTCTATCAACTGTTCTTCTAGTTCTATCATATCTAATTCTGGGTCTAATTCAGAATATAGATCTGTGTCTGTAATTATGTATATACTGATTGACGAATGACGAATGACGCGAATAAGAATAGGAAACTACTCTTGAAGTACCACAAACTCTCCGCTTGATTGATTAATGTGTTTAATTTAGAGCAATATTAATGTTGGGTTCCACCCATATTCAACTATCTCTAAATAATGTTAAATGAAATATAAATGGAAAAACCCGAATTCGGAGTAAAATTTGTGAACGAGGGGCTAAATTTGGTCCCTCTTTTACATTTTCTATCTCCCATTTCCTCTCGATAATCACCCCTATCATTAGTGTGCGTTAGTTGACAAATTTTAACAAAATGTTGCACATTTTAATTTATTTTCAATTTTGATCAAACCAATCATATTTATATATCTCGTGCGCTTATATGTACTGCACAAATTATCATCATTTAATTCCACTCATTCTCTTTTTTATTTCACATTAAAATTTATAAAAATCTATAAAAATTTACACCCTAACACACCCAAGTCTTATGGTTCACAGGGTTCTCAGGGGTAGATTTTGTAATTGTGAAAGTCAAAACTGAAAAATAACCAGTCATGTGGTCAATATGAGATGAGATCATAAAGTGGAACAGTTGCGAAACTTATGGGTGTGGATGGATTTTAATTAAGCCAACCAACTATTGCCGAGTGGAAACTGATTTGAGTATACACAAATGTGTGTCTATATACTGTATGGATTTTTTTGGTGCATCTGGTTATGATGACTATTGAGTGGGAAAAAATTGTGTTATTAAAATAATATTACTTACCCTTATAATATCATTATAGAGGTAATAATATTTTTGGGATAAGTAATAATAGTATCGGAATAGATAATGATATTATTGAAATATGTAATGTCCTTTTGATGGTGTGATTAATAAAGATTAGATTTCAACATTAGAATGAAATTGTTTGATTTCCATAAATTTCTATTTTAGTTTTAATTATTATATGTGATGATGCACTATCTGTGTTTTGCCAATGATCTCCTAGCAATATATAGCATCATATGGTGCCAACTTCTTTCACATGTTACTCTCCCCCTGAATGAAAGGGGGCTCTCATCAACCTCAACCTCAACCACAACCAATACCCACGCTCCATATAGCATGTTGGTACCTTAAAGTGCCAACATATTGATATTAGAACGGAAGCGATCTGTGCATATTGTCAAGTATCCAAGTGGACAAAAGATTTCACAATGAAGCTTCATACAACGGATCTAGCAAACATGATTTTTGTTGTTTTTGAGCATTTTTCAATGCTTTTGTGTTGAATCAAATTCGAGTGTTCTATTGATATGAGTCTTAGGCCTTTTTCTTTTGGGAACAAATTTTCTTGTAAAATGTGTGGTTAATATTGTATTGAAAAATGTGTGTGTTGTTGAAAATACGTGAGAAAAAAGTTTTTTGTTGTGAAATTGTAAAAAGAACAAGACCTTACCCGAGAATTATGAACTAGAAACAAGGCTGTATCATAACTTTAATAAAAAAAAAAAAAATGAACTCCTCCCGTCACTTTTTCCTATATTTGTGAATTGCATACAAAATAAAATTTACTCTGTGGATGAAAAAGGAAAAAGCGTGTTACTAAAATAATATTACCTACCCCAATATTATTATTACCGGCGGAGGTAATAATATCACCCACCCAAATAATATTATTACCTATGGAGGTAATAATATCACAGGGGCAATAATCTAGATTATCGGGGGAAAGTAGAACTGAAATGTCGATCGAGAAATTAAATGTCGATCTAAATTACCTGGAGCGGTGATCGAAAATATTATTATTGTGGGAGGTAATATTGTTACATAGGGTAGTACTTAAAAAGTGTATATTTTACACACTTATTTATACATTTAAATAGATAATTTATCAATTGAATGGTTGGATTTTTACTTAATTATATGCAAATATTATATTTGTAGGTGAATTTCCTAAATATATATGGAAGAGAACAAGGAAAAAGAAGGGCAACGAGACTAAAAGTGCTAAAAATCTAAAAGTTTGAGCAGCAAAATAAAATAATATGAAAGATGGAGGGCATTGGATGTAATTATTTTGGGGTATTTTTGAAAGGACATTCAAAAGTTGAGGACTAAGTGTAAGATTTGAAAGTTTGAGGACCTCTTGTGCAATTTACAAGATAGAGGACCCTTGTACAATTTGAAAGATAGAGAACTTTTGGTCTTCTGTAATAATAGTGTCATTTCAGGTTTTTCTAGTTGTATTGTGTAAATTATGAGTCAGTGGTCAAAAAATTAAGATGTTTTGATTTAATTGAGAATTTTCCTTTAAAAATGTATTTATTAGGCATTCTCCCTATTACTTTTGGTGCTTACTTTTTTGTTTTATAAAATATAAAATATTGACGCATGGCTTATAATAGTTAAACTTAATATGTTTATTATAGATGTCATATACTAATTAAATTTAACGTGTTGATATGTTAATTATTATTATTATTTTTTTATCCATGTGATTAATTAAATTTAACATGTTGACTGTGGATGCAATTTAGTTTTTAATGTTGCTTTGGTATGTACAAGGTTAAAAATAAGAGAGACAGCCGTGCAAAATGACGTTTTCTCCAAGCGTGGAGCAAATGTGACTTTGGCTCAGGAAGAATAGAGTTTATTGTGACCATTTGTACATATATATGTGTTTAAAATATCTTTTTGTTGGGCATATTTTCCTCTTTCGACTTTGACTTTGTTCTTTCGCCTAACCTACGCCTTCCCCCTCAATTCCATCCCAACCACGTATTTGCCATTGTTAAGTGAAATTAAAATAAAGATAATACACGTTATCTATATATTAATAAAATTAGGATATTTTCCTTTCACTTTCATCTAATTTTCTGAATTAAAAAATCAATTTTTTATTCTGCAATCATAAACTTCCACACGCTTCTCCCGGTACAACGCACGAATAAAAACACTAGTTAATTATTATCTGAAATATCTTTTTATCAATTTATTAAGATATTTTGACAACAACAAATTTAATTAATTAATAAGTAAAGGACGATTTGATTTGATTTCTCCATTCACTCCCAAAAATAGGAAATCAAGTTGAATCAATCCGCGTTACAATTGTTAAAATACTCGATTCACCTAGTCACTTTAGTTGAACTTTCTCGTCATTTGGAACGTTTACTATTTTGATTCTTGTTAATGTTAGTCTTCGTTCTTATTGTCTCTTTCTTTTGTTCAATTTAAATTTCATTTAGAGTATATGCCTTGATTTTCCTAATAAATAAAACAGTTGAAATCATTTATAATTATATTGTACTGTATATATTTTTAAATATTGCATTAATTTTTATTATTTGGAGGTCGATGAAAATATTTTTTCCCTTCTGGTTCACGTTGTCTTTGTTCTCGAGTATACATCTTATCTTCAATACTTATGAGACCAATTATATAACTCTCTGTTTCATTTTCCAATTTTATTTTATTTTTCAAATACTTGAGTATTTGTTTTCATATGTGATTAAATATGTTTTGAAAAACTTTTATTTTGTATTTTTAACATGAGATCCCTAATAAACCAAATTACTGTAATTATTTCAACAGCGTAAAAATAGTTGATTAGCAAAAATTGGTAGATGAGAGAATCGATCCCTTCATTTGATGGAACAGAAATCAAAATCATACAGTTTTTAGTCAAAATTTCAGTATGATGTCATATGACATACAAGTTGATATAAGTACGTATGTATAAATGTTGATGGATCGTGTGAACTATGCTATGGAAACATTGATGGATTGCATACAAGTAATGGCCAAAAAATTTATTTAGAATTAATTAATTCAGTATTACAACAATTAGTGATTTTTCTCGCTTTCTTCCTTTCTTTTTTTCTTTCTTTTGTTTATTTATTTATTTATTTATTAGGATGCAATTCTCAATCATGTAAAGAGTGTAGAATATTTGGTGAAGGCGTTGGTTCTAACTGTGCAAAAAATATTTTGTTTGGGTTGTTTTAGAGATGCTGGTGGTTGTAATTTTAGGCTCAATCATTTTCTGTATGAAATGATTAACCAATGATACAAGTCTTTTGGAAATTAAGATAGGAAAATTGGGTGCATCTATTTTTCTTTCTAGCATAAAAGTTCATTTAGATAAATCGAATATTATCCGCAAGATAAGATCCTAGAATCACTTGTAAAGCCCTTGTCTCATAGTAGTACTAGTACTAGTAATAGTATATTAATATTAATATTAATTATTAATTATTTAACAATCTTTCCCCTTCTAAAATGGGCTAAAACTTGAAAAACATTTCTGACCTAGAATTCTCTCTTAATTACTATATAATTATATGCTCTAGTATTGAGAAAATTAACTCCCACACAATTTAACTCCATTAAAAAAGATTAAACAATAATGGTCACCGCCCACCATATATTCAAAAGTCAAAACACAGAACTTATTGTGGACATAAATCGCACCCCACCCCTACACATTCCACCCTCTTCCTCTTCCTACCTAGATATACTTTCATTTTTTTCATTTTTTCATTTTTTTAAAGTACATACATATTGTTTCTTATTTATTATAATTCTTTGTTTCTTTTATAGAAAATTGAAAAAAAAACATTTGAGTTTATCTTGTGTAATGACTCAAGTTTTCAATTTAAGTACCATATTAATATATGAATGATTATTTTTTCGAATCAAATATTTATTATAAAAATTCATTTGCTCGCTTTCAAGCAAAATTAGTACAGATTAATGAGATAAAAAATTTATGCAATAAATCTCCATTTCATTTATTTATTTTATAAATATCAAACACGTGGACATAACTCTCCATGCAACCCTGCAACTTCCTCCCTCCTCCTACCTAGATATACTTTCATTTTTCATTTTTTTTAGTACATACATGTTTTTCTTGTTTATTGTAATTCTTTATTTCTTTTATAGATTTTTTTTTTTTAAAAAAACAGTTGAGTTTATTTTGTGTAATGACTCAAGAGTCTCAATTTAAATACTGTATTAATATATGAATGATTATTTTTTCAGATCAAATATTTATTAAAAATTCATTTGCTCACTTTCAAATAAAATTAGCACAGATTAGTGAGATAAAAAAATTTGCACATAGATCTCCATTTCATTTATTTTATAAATATCAAACACCGAAAAAGTACCAAATAAAGAAAACAACTTACATGAAATAAATTATTAAAAGATCCATGAGGATTTTTTTTCATGGAGTGTAGGTTTGCTGTTCTATTTCTTGTTTTCTCGATTGGTTCGTCCATTCAAAAAAAAATAGTCCACACAATAAATAGATTAGATTATATCGGTGAATTTTTTTTACTGAATAGAATAGTTAAGAAATAAAAAATGAGACAACAATTTTGAACCCTTTTAAGTGATACACATAGAACATATATATTGTATAATTATGTTTTTCACTATTGTTGTAGTCCTTTCGCTATTGTTGCAGTCCACACCAAAAAAAAAAAAAAGGTAAAAAATCTTGGTAGTATTTCATGTATGCAAAATGAGAACTATTTTTATACAACTTGTCAGAGGCGGTCAATGATTTCGGAAGCCTTAGGTGAAAATTTTTTGAATTCTATCAATACTAGAATTAAATTTATATATAAAGAAGAAAAAAAAAATTAATCCATAAAAGATACTAGAAAATCCACTATATTTCACATCAAATTTACTCTTCTAATAGTCTTAGATGCAAAATCCATAGTCAAACTCTTAATATCAACTTGTTTCAACATATTATTTTCAATGGATACCATCAAATTTAGGCATTGTTTCAATTCTTAACATCAAATTTGGGCATCGGACCCTTTATATTATACAAGAGAAAAAGGCCAAAAAAGGGGGGGTATTCTAGAATTTTGTGGGGGAGGGGGGCAATAAGCAGTCCCCTACTTCGCCTATAACTCGGGCCGCCTCTGCAACTTGTTTTAGTTTACTTGGTATTACTTACGTGTTTGATTATCTCTAGAATAAATGAAAATTTATATTTATATTTTATTTTATTTGTATCGGTAATCTGTGTGAGCCTTAACTTTAGGCCTTGTTCGGTTCACAAGTAAATTTCCATGCACGAAATTCGAGGTAAAATGTGTGGTTAATATTGTATTGGAGAATGTGTGTGTGGTTGAAAAGAAGAGAGAGAATTTTTTTTTCCTTACATGTGCAACCGAACAAGGCCTTAATTTATGTTTGGAAGTGAGTAAATTAATTATATAATAAATGTAATTTATAGAAATAATAATTTAAAAACAATAATTTATATATTGATATTAATATTTAAATTGAAACTTTTGTGTAATTAAACAACAATAGACGGAAAAAATATTTCTAAACTTTCTATGAAAGAAATAAAGAGTTAAAAAAATTAAGATGATGAGATAATAAGAAATACATACTAAGAAAAAAATATAAGCATTCCTATAATGGTGAGAGAGAGAGAGAGAGAGAGAGAGAGAGAGCAATGCACATATTTTCGAAATATGTATGTGTGTTTATGGTTACAAAACTAAAAGCAATTTGTGGTTTTGCAAGGTGATATGACTCGTGAGATATAAATGGTGGCCTTTTGTTGTTACTCAAAATGCAAGAAAGTTACGTTGTTAATTATGGAGCATGTTTCTCTATGAGATTTAGTATGGAAATGTGTGACAACGAAAAGATGAATGACACTTTAAATTATATCCATGAAACATTTAGAGTCTCGATCATTGTCTCAATTGCATGAACTGAATAAGTAAAATTGCTCAGTGAAACTATTAATCTTCTCATTACATGTTGTGTTGAATTGAGTTGAACTGTCTAGACAAAGGACGGACTAGAATATTAGACTTAGCCTGTGTTTGTTAATCTATCTCTCTCTCACACAAAAATTCTATTGATGCGTCAAAGTCAAATATCAATATCAATCACACATCTTACATCACTATTCATTGTTATCCCCACATCTCGTGGCGTTCAACCGAAAAGTTTAATTTTAACTAAAATAAAAATTAGACCGAGCCCAAGGAATTAATTTTGTTGTAAATTCCCTTGTATAGTGGCAAACAAGCGTTTGAGATTAAGTTGTGCTCTTGTGAGACCTCATGAATAATGGAGCAGGTTGCAGATGTGAGCTCACATATGTTCATCTTGCATAATTGCGTAAATGTTGAAGTGTTATGCATATGAAAATAAATACTACCTCCGTCCCACAAAGATAGGCTTGTATTCCATTTTTGTCCGTCCCAAAATATATGTCACTTTCTATTTTATTTGCATTTAATTATACATTGTTATTAATTAGCATTATTTAATACAAGGGTATATTTGAAAAAACATAACTAAAATTTACTTTTTCAATAATATTAATTGCAATTTCTTAAACTATGTGAAAGTCAAACCAAGCATATCTTTGTGGGACGGAGGTAGTAATGAAGTAAGGGCAAGTTAGAATGAATTTTTCAGATGCAAATTATTAAATGGATAATAGTTTGAAAAGCACAACTTTGTTGCTGATTTGAGCGAAAGTAATCTAAATGTATTAATCGAACAATAAATATGGAGTTAAAAACACATGTTTAGCTTATACAAAACACTTCATCTCTTGATCACAGTCCATTCATCTTAGTCTCTTGGTAATACCAAATAGATAATAATTTCAAAATAACATTCAAGAACAACGTGCAATGCACGTGTCTCCGATGATGATAATAATAATAATATATCAAAAGTGGGGATAGGGAAAATTTTTGATTTCCTCTTTTACCCATGTATTTTTTCTTTTTATTAATAATACCCTTATTTATTATTCACAATTTAAATTTGTAAAATTAATTCATTTATTAAGTTATTTATGTTATTGAATAACAAACTTTTAGGCTTCGACATTAAGTTAATGTTAGGTATGCTACTAATTATAATCGACCAATTACACAAACAATTACAATTAGTACACACAACACACATAGCCTGGCAGATGACACGATTTTATTGGAGAGTTCATTTTAAAAGTCAAAATCTACGTTTGATTAAAAGATTTTAGTCACAGTGGAAAATTTTTGATTTCCTCTTTTATCCGTCGTGTATTTTTTCTTTTTGTCAATTATGCCCTTATCTAATATTAATTTAAATTTATAAACTTAATTCATTTATTAAGTTATTTATGTCATTGAATAACAAGCTTTTAGGCTTCCACAATAAGTTGATGTTAGGTATGCCACTAATTATAATTGACCAATTACACAAACAATTACAATTAGAATAGCTTGACAAATGACACGATATTATTTGAGAGTTTATTTTAAAAGTAAAAATCTACGTCTGAATAAAAGAATTAAGTCGTAGTTGTTGATTTAGAAAAAATGAAATGAAAATGTGCAGTAATATAATGTGACGTGACAACAAAAATAAAATAAAAATTGAATCTACCCATAATTAATCTACTGGTTTTAGAAGTGAGGCCAATTGTTCGCTTCGTAAGAAACCAACGGCCCACGTTAGATCATTTCTATGAATTTACTTAGCACAGAAACGTAGCAAAAAGCAGAGTGAATATCAACACAGTTAATTTTCCGACTGCTTTTTAAAAGAAAACGTGACTTGAATGCATTTTCTTCTAATTTTTTTATTTGCAAAGTGTAAGGGTATGTTTGGTAAATACAATAAGCTAACTTATAACTTATTTGGAGAGCTTATAAGTTCTTTCTGTTCAAATAAGTTATATTTGGTTGGAAAAACTTATTTAAAAAGTTAGAATTTATTTGAAAACCTTTTTTTACTAGCTTTTCAAATAAACTCATGACCTTTTCATTTTTTTAAATCCATTTTACTTGTTTCTTTTTATTTTAAACATATCATTTTCGGTCATTTTGTAATTTTGATGTAACTTTTCAGCTAATTTTGTCAAACATTAATATTTAAATCAGCTAGTCTTTCAGCAATCAGTTATAAGAAGGTATAAGCTAGTTTATCAACTTTCAGTCAGTTTAGTAGCTTATTCTACCAAACATACCCTAAATTTCGTATTAATATTGATCGTAAAGAAGCAAGAGTAGAGGAGAAGCATGGGCGAATACACCTAGAGTTATCCTTCAAAATTGTAGGATTTCATTGCGAGTGTAGAAAGAGCTATCAAGAAGATTAAATTTTTATTTCAAAAAAATAAAAAAGAAGATTAAATTTTATTTGAGTCACATTTAATTGGCATCGTCAAATAAGGCTTTATGTGAAGTCCTCCATGTCTTTTGGTTCTCGGGTTTTTATTTGTTCTAGTTAATTAATTTTTAATTAATTGTAGGCTCGTACGTATTAACTTTAATTTCGATTTTATTCTTATTATTTTTTTTTAAGGGATTTCAACTTTTCTAATAAGTGATTCCAGCATATTTACAATACCACACACATCGCAAGTGTCGTTTAATTTACAAGTTGTTATAAAAGTCTCATTGAAAGAGTTCTTTAATTATCTGACTTTTAGGAGGACCGATACTACTTATGGAAAGCAGCAACTAGGCTAGTCTATCCAATGCCCAGTACAGCCTAACATGAATGCCAAACAGTGGAAAAATATGAGAAATATAAAAATAAATTAAAAATGCTTATTGATAAAATAGTTGTAGAAGAAGTGATGTTTGATATGTACTTATATAAGTGGTGTAGGATAGATGAGAACAAAATTGATGAAAAAATAAGGAAAAAGTGATTAATAAAAGGAAAAAAAATAGCAAACATGTGGAACACACTCAAAATATTGTGTATTTGTCTCTCCTAAATGAAAATTCTCCAAAAAATTAACATTGGAGATGTTGTTGGCCACTCGGTTCAATAGCCCTGTGAAAAGCTTCTTCCGGAATTTTTTTTTTTTTTTTTTTTGGGATTAAAAGGTATAGATAAGTTATAAAAAAATGTGAGAAATATTTTTTTTAGAAATATACAATATAATTGAAAATAAGTATCGATTAATTGGTCAACATAATTACTCTCCCTTCATGAAAAGGGTAGAGGTAGCAGTCACAATACGAAAGACTACTAACTGCGAGAATTACAATCAATAAATTGTTCAGTCATGGAATCGCTAGTGATCAGTTGCCCATATGAGGGTGCCACGTCACCGGGCCATTTTTTTGTTTTTTTGGAATCTATGTCAAATGAGATGAATAATACATAACTACCTCCTGATAGTGGGGGGCTCGTGTGGGCCCCATCTTTTTTTTTTTCCGACCCAAAAATGGGTGTTGGCATGTTCCATTGCCAACTTGACTAGTCATCGAATTCTATGACTGGACAATGTATTATTGTAATTTGTTGAGAATTCTACGTACGCCTGTACAATGCATTTATTGTAATTAATTTGGGGACGAGACTGGGAAAATGTGATTCATATTCATTTTACATTCCTAGGCTGCTACGCTAATCTTGCTTCAATTGTTTTCCAGTAACAAATAACGACCCCCCGACTTGATTATAATTTCGAAGACTTCTGGAGAAGTTGGGTGACCACGTACAACTAATTTGATCTTCCAAACCAGCGCACATGATTTCAGGAACTTCATACTTCATAGGAATGGACCAAAAAAATTTTTGTATAGACTATAAAGATAAAAGATTATATATATATATATATATATATATATATATATATATATATAATTTTCATTGATCAACGTTGAAAATTTTAACTGTGTAAGTTGTAAGGACGGATTTCATGTTATAAGTTGTAACTAATTCTTGACTTGAAACATGTTTTCTACTAATTTCCCTTCAATTCGAAAAGTAGTGTTTCAAAATCACGAACGAAACGCATTTTCAATTTTCTTAAAAAAAAAATCAAAAGTTTTTCAAAACTCAAAATGGAAAACTGAAACACAAAGAAAACACAGCCTTAAGATTCGATCCCTTTTGTGTTTTGGCCTACTGTTCACATTGTCTATTTTAATTTCTAGCTATCACATTAATTTGATATTGTCCTAATCAGCAACCATAGGAAAGTGTTTTATACGCAATATCAGATACTGATCCAAGAGAGGTAGCAAATAAAAATAAAAAGAAATAATAAAATTTTAATCCAAAAACCTATATATATAGATCCCCCCCTTTATCGAAATTCATAATCAATTCTACGTCCATTAGATAGAGAATCAAACATGGAAAAGTTGTTGCATCTTGCCTTCGTCCTAGCTTGGGCATTCTTAGGTTAATACTATGTAGTTTTCATTCATGTTAAGTTGAAATGTTCTCGATTGTTTTATATTATTACTCAATGTTGTATGATGTCTGTTTTTTGCAGGAGCAAACGCCGCGGTTTTCACAGTGAAAAACAATTGCCCAGACACTGTATGGCCAGGGATTTTAACCGCCGATAACAAACCTCCACTAAACAACGGCGGCTTCCCGCTCGCACCGTCAGAGTCCGTCACCATTAACCCCCCACAGGGGTGGTCGGGCCGCCTTTGGGCTCGTACTGGATGCCAATTCGACCAATCTGGCAAGGGACATTGCACCACCGGGGATTGTGGGGATGTTCTAGAATGTAATGGTGCTGGCGGCATACCACCAGTATCATTAGCCGAGTTCACACTTGATACACCAAGCGGAGATAATTACGACGTTAGCCTAGTCGACGGCTATAACGTGCAAACCTCCATCATCCCTTCCGGGGGAACCGGGGAGTGTACTGAAGTAAAATGTGAATCGGATGTGAACGCAGTATGCCCTCAGGAATTGAAAGTGCCCGGAGCATGTAAAAGTGCATGTCTTGCCTTCAGTAGAGCAGAAGACTGTTGCACTGGAGAATTCGATGATCCAAATAAATGCAAGCCTTCAACTTCTTCGCAAGTGTTCAAGAACTCTTGTCCCACAGCCTATAGCTATGCATATGACGATGAAACCGGTTTACATACATGCACTGGAGCCGACTACTTGATCGCCTTCTGTTGAAATTCTCGCATATAAGGGAATAAAAAATCATTTATGAGAAGTTAATGATATTATCAAACTCAATAATAATGTAATAATTCTCATACAATAAGGACAGTGTTATTTTCGTGAATCGAATAAATGTGATATTTTCAAGACTACTAGTATTATTACCCTCGAGTTTCTTCTTATTATAATATTTTTATTTGAGACTTCAATCTTGTTTGAAATTGATGATCGCTAATATTGAGGTATTACGATTTATATGGTTACCTTATTATTAGAAATTTATGTCTGCCGATTGATGTACACTAGCGATTTGAATTATCCGCTTAAAGATAACATTTCTAACTTGCATTTTATTGATACTAGTTTTAAATACCTCATTCGCATATGGCCTAAAATGAGGATTTTTTTAGTCACAAATTTTTAAGCTTCGAGTTTAACTTTTTTCAAGAAGTATAAAATTAAACCAACACAATATTTGTAACTCATGCGTGTAAGTTAAATGACATTTTTCTACCATGTTATACTCTAGGTAAAAATATTAGTTAATATCTCTATTTTCTACCAAGCTAGTCCGAACATCTAATCTATATATAAAAAAAAATCCCAATTAGATTAATCACTTGTATTTGAGTTGATTAAACATAATAGAAATCCAATTTTTAAACTATAAAACGCGATATCTTAATTAGAAAGTTTTGAAAAAATATTATAGGAAAATAATGATCAATATATATTTTTAAGTTATATGCATTGAATAAAAATACATTATACATTAAATATTTGTAGTTAAATCAAATTAAAGTTTTTAGAAATCACTCAAAAGTTAGCTATGTAATTATATTTTTTTATTTATTGGAGTGCAAAAATGTTTGGGACATAATTTTCAATCAAAAGATTATATACAACTACATGACTTTGTAAAAGATTATTTTTTTAAAAAAATGAAGTTATTAATGATTATTTTAAGTTGTATACATTGAACAAAATCAAAGTATATTAGGATATTTTTAAGTTAATTTCTTCAATATAAGATGGAGAATCACTCATTAATTATTTATATAAATCTATTTTTTTGATAATGGCATTTTGGAAGTGGGGACTGCTGGACATGGACGAATTTAGGATTTTCAATCAGGTGGGTTGTAGTAACAAAAATTAATCAATTCGAGTAACTTATGTATAAAAATATTTTTTTTTGGGTTGAGGGGACATCAATGGAAATCAAAAGATTTTCATACATCCCCACTTTTTAATATGGTATCGTCTAGGTATAAGTATATAGATATAGATATTCAATGTTTTGTCCTTCCTTGTAAGCTTTTGGTAGTTTTAAGGACTACAATTGGTGTCAGTTTAAGTTTGTTTGAAGTTCATTCTATTTAAAATACTCTAATTGGGTCAATATAGAGACCAAAAGATTGTAGGATTGAATTACGTACGTACGTTTTGAGATTCAATAAATAAAATTTTCCTTTTTTTATATTGTTGATCTTCATCTATCTTGTTCTCCATTTCTCCATATCATTCAAAACTTAATTTTCAGTTTTCATACATTTGTATAGAGTGAGAAGAGTAGAACACATTGCTATCCACAATATTTAGAAGTGAGAGAAAGTGGACACAAACTAATAAGAGAATCAAGAGTTAAGTAATGAGACTTCAAAACTATCATATGATCGTTAATTTATCTGAGAAATCTTGTCAATCGAGACTGATCTACTCAAATTCGATAGCTCTATTAACTTTAATGTGTTATCATGATGTGGCGAGTCGGCTTCTAAACTGTATAGCAATTACAGTGACTTGTTTATTGTCGTGCAACACTTCAATTCAAGAAGTTTTTTCTTTAAAGCATATTTAATGCAAGTGTGTAGAATGATGTGGATGAGAGAGATGGAAGATCACTATATATAAACTTAGGGATAGAGGAAATTTTTTTATTTTTGATCAACCCCCTTTTTTTGTCAATTATACCCTTATTTAATATTCATAATTTCAATTTCTAAAATTAATTCATTTATTAAGTTATTTATGTTATTGAATAATAACAAACTTTTAGGCTTCCACATTAACTTAATGTTTTGTTTGCTACTAATTATAATTGTTCAATTACACATATAATTACAGTTAGAATATCGTGACAAATTACACGATTTTATTGACGTGCTTATTTTAAAAGTCAAATTTTGCATCTGATTAAAAGATTTTAGTTATCGTTGTTGACTTGTTTGCATTCTTGTTTTTTTTTTTTTTTTTATGTATGGTTTGCATTCTTATGAAAATAGATTATATACTTTTTCTTATTTTTTAAAATTTGAATTTTGTAAAACAAATCACATTCATATATCTTGTAAGGTCCACCTATTCTATTAAATCTCCACAATTCAATTCCACTCATTCTACTTGTAAAAATACTTTATAAGTTGAATTCAAACACAAAAGAAAAAATGAAAAGAAAATGTGCGGTAAAATAATGCCACGTGCCCAAAAGAAGAAAAATCTAATTATAGTTAATCTACAGGTTTTAGAGCAAGATTAATATTAGGGAAAAAGCTGAGGGAAAAAAGGTAGGGGAAAAATCTTGGGAAAAAAGTCATTTTAAAATAATGTGTAGGGGAAAAATCTGATGGAAAATTTGGGCTTTGACAAACATTGGAATTTTCCACTCTGCCATTAACTAAATGCAATGTCTTATTAAGAAACAAAAAATGTAAAGCATAATTTAATGCTACCGTTCTTATTATTATTATTATTATTATTATTATTATTATTATTATTATTATTATTACTACTATTTATTAAATAATGAAAGAAATCTATTGTATCCCATAATTACACTTGGCAAGATTCAATTGGACAAGAAAATTGTGTGGCCATGAAAAGTGGGGGAATTGGGTAAATTTAGCCCCATTTTCACCTATTTTCCTCACCTCCTCTCATGAAGTGAATTGGATTGTTCTTTAAATGGTGTTATGATATATTCTGATGTAATATGTGTAATTCGCAATGTACCATTTTAAAAAAATTGTCTACTAATATGAACTTATGAAGTCTCCACTTCCGGATCTTGATTGTCATAGAAGGCTCATTTAGAGACTTCATTGCAAGTCTAATATTACTTATGGAGTCCAACAACTAGGCCCAATTTGTCCAATGTCGAGCACAGCCTGACATGAATGCATGAAAAGTGGAAAAGATGAGAGATGCAAAAATAATTTCAAAATTAATGATAAAACAGTTGTAGAAGATGTGAAATTTGATTTGTATTTATATAAGTAGTGCAGGATAGATGAGAACAAAAATGATGAAACAAATGAAACAAAAAGGAAAACGAAGATAAAAAATGGCAAAAAAAAAAACCGAAAACATGAGGAAACACATTCAAAATAAAAATAATGTGTAGTTACCTCTCATAAATAAACTTTGTCCAAGAGGTACTTTAACATTCGAGATGCTCTTGGCTACTCGGTTTGATAGCTCTATCAAAAGTTTCGTTGGGATTTTTTTTTTTTATGGGATTAAATGTATGGTCAAGATATCGGAAAATGTAAGAAATATTTTTTTTCCCCAAAATATATAATATAACTGAAAATAAATATTGATTAATTGGTCAAGATAACCCTCCCTTCAGGGGTAGCAGCCACAATACGAAGACTACTGACTTGGGGTAGCAGTCACAATACCGAAGACTACTGACTTCGAGAATTACAATCAATACATGCGTTGACCATTTTGTAACAATACTAAAACTTGAGTGACCATAAATCAAATTAATCCACAATTAGAAATTAGATGACAAAAGTCTAGGGTTGTGTTATCGCTTTTCTTTGGTGGAGATATATCTTCTTAACACACACCACCAACGGCATACAAGATATTTCGCATCCTAAGTTTTGAGGTCAATATGACACAATGATTTTCTTAAAAGATGAATAATTCTACTTCGACACATTGATTCATATAATAGTAATGGGTCAAAAAATCCATAGACCGAGATATTTCCATTTATGTTATCTCACTTTATATAATTTTAATATATTGTATTATGTCAACCACAATGTCAATTATTAAATTAAATAAAGTATCATTACTCTAGGAACATTATGTGAGGGAAATGTCATTTTTCCTTAGTTAAATTTTTTTTTTTTTGATGAAATTTATTCCAAGTTCTTTCACTCATTCATTATAATCTAGATTGTGGGGTTAATCTATAATAGATTTGTCATCATAATACGTCATATATCATTCCAACTTTCAATTCCAAGAGGATACCTGTTAGGAATACGAACGATAACTGACAACAAGATTATAGAACAAAAGAAAGAACACGCAGATTTGTTTTACGTGGGAAACCCAAGATCTGGGTGAAAAACCCACGGGCAGAGACCAGAGAAAATTTCACTATATCAGAGATGGTTACAAGATGAGATAATTTTCTAACTCTTACTATCAAATGCCATGAGCTCTATGGCATGGTATATATAGGAGAAAAACAAACATATTATTACTAGGATAAGAATATTAATCCTCGTAGAATGAGGAATATAAATCCTAATGGAATAGATAAACACCAATATCAGGATAATAGGGATAAAATCCTAATCCCAATAGAATTCTTCAACTTCTCCAAATTTGATTCGAAATAGAATTCGGGTCACAATCCCAACAATACCTCGATGAACTTTGAAGCGATGCATATGAGTCGTGATCCTTAAACAGTTAAACCTTAGTCTCAAAGTTTGCCTTGACGTACATTACAGTAAGCAATTAATACCGCTAAATGTTTGTTCCTTGCATTTATGTATAAGTCATCGGCTCTAATTAAAAAAATAAATAAGAATAATTATTTTCATGGAAAATATTTTCCTTTTCCACCCAATTCCATGCAATCAAACGCCTAAGTTAGCACAAACAAACTAATGCCATTGCCCATTTGTTTCCATTAATAATCAAACGGGAATCCCATTAATTTTCCTAATTTATTTCTTTACACACACACATATATATATACCGATTGATGCAGATAAGAAATTAAAAGTAACTACTTTAGAAGTACCACAAACTCTCTGCTAGATTGATTGATGTTTTTAGAGCAATATTAACATTGGGTTCCACCTATGCTTAATTATCCCTAAATAATTAATATTGAACAAAATATAAAAATGAAAAACCTGAATTCGGGGTGAAAAATATAAAAGAGGTATTAAATTTGACCCTCTTTCACACTTAATTTTCTATCTAGCTCTAATTTTCTCTTTTATTTTTCCCCAACATTTTCCCATCAATAGTCTTATGGTTCACAAGAGTTTTAAGGGATAAATTGTGTAATTGTGAAAGTCAAAACTAAAAAATAACCAGTCGTGTGGTGGAACAGTTGCGAAACTTATGGGTGTGGATGGATTGTAATTCAGTCGACCAACTATTGGCAAGTGGGAAAAGATTTGAGTACACATAAATGTGTGTCCAAATAAATTTCAACAATCTAATAGGAAGTGAGATGAAATTATTAATTATTTTACCCATCCTTGTGTTGAGAATCCATAACCCTATTAGTGTATGAATATTTGTATATTTATAACATTTCTCTTGACAAGTTTTGCTGCTTGGTCAAAATCAAATAAATAATCAAGAACTCGTAATTACTAAGGACACATTTCATATCGTAAGTTGTAACTAACGATTTACTCTAGAATTCAACTTAAGTTGAATGGTTAAATGATTTCAAACTTAATTCTTCTATATAATTTAAATAATTCTGTTTGTTTTTCTTAACTTTTCAAATATCAGGATTGATCACTAAGGTCGGTCTCGAAAGTTTGGAGGCTCAATGAAAATTTTGAGCCATATCTTCTTTACCATTTTATGTTTTCAATTTTCTAAAATGGTGAAAATGTATTTTCTTTCATGTTTTTGAAAATGCATTTTTAGAAACTAATAAATTTATAAAGAAAGCTCAAAACCACCCTAACGTCGTGCTTGCACCTCTCGCCGTCACTACTGAACCAAAACTCTGGTTCCCAATTTCAAACCAAACCTAAGAACTTTGGTTTGCGATTGCGAGCATGCGAGCCACCGAACTAGACTACTAGGAAGGGGGAATAGTGGGGTAGGGGTGGAAATTGGTAGTGGGTTGAAGACGAGTATCAAAATGCATATTTTTTTGAAGTTCGGGATCTTTATGTAATCTTTATTGTATAAATAAATTAAAAAATTTCAATCGAAACATGTTTTCTACTAATTTCTCTTTCAAAAAATAGTTTTTCAAAATCACAAATGAAACGCGTATTCAATTTTCTAATAAGAAAACTCAAAATATTTTCAAAAGTCAAAATGAAATACTGGAACACGTACAAAGAAAACAGTGCCTTATGATTAGATCCCCCTTTCTATTTTGGCCTACTTACATTGTTTATTTTAATTTCTGCCACATTAGTTTGACACTATCCTAACCAGCAAATTATTGGAAAGTGTTTTTATACACAATATCTATTCACGGTAATGTGTTAATCAATTTTAAGACCCACAAAACCAATGGACATGCTGAACTAAAAGAGCTAGCATAAAAATAAAAAGAAAATGAAATCATAAAATTGTAATCCAAAAACACACACACACACACACACATATATATATATATAGATCCTCCACTTTTTCGAAATTCATCGTTAATTCTACATCCATTTGATTGAGAATCAAACATGGACAAGTTGTTGCATCTTGCCTTCGTCCTAGCTTGGGCATTCCTAGGTTAATACTATGTAGTTTTCGTTCATGCTCAATTGAAATGTTCTCGTTTGTTTTATATTACTAATCAGCAATGTATGATGTCTATCTTTTGCAAGAGTAAATGCTGTAGTTTTCGCATTGAAAAACAATTGCCAAGACACTATATGGCCGGGGACTTTAAGTCATTTAACTGCCGACAGAAAACCTCCACTAGACAACTGCGGCTTCCAACTCAGACCGTCAAGATTCGCCACCATCAACGCCCCCAAGGGGGTTGGGCTGCTTCGGGGCTCGTAGTGGATGCACATTCAACCAATCCAGCAAGGGAAGTTGCACCACTGGTGATTGTGGGAACGTTCTACAATGTAAGCCGGTGGTGTGCCGCCAATATCACTGGCGGAGTTCACACTCGATAGTCCAAAATATTTTTACGATGTTAACCTAGTCGATGTCTACAACATGCCAATCTCCATCGTCCCATTGGTAGGGTCGGGAGATTGTAAAGAAATAACACGTGTATCAGATTTGAACAAGATGTGCCCTAAAGATTTAGTGGCGACCGGAGGAAATGGCGTGGTGGTGGCATGTAAAAGTGCATGTCTTGCCTTCAATAAACCAGAATATTGTTGCAATGGAGAATACAATAATCCAAAGGTACGCAAGCCTTCAAATTATTCACAAGTGTTCAAGAAAGCTTGTCCCACATCGTACAGTAATGCATATGATGATCCGATTGAGACTTGATTAATCGTGTTTGAACTTGATCAGCTCTAATATCGGAGTGACTGGTTATATGGTACGTCATTTCATTATAGCATTTCTGCCTTGCGTTTGTATGGTATTCACTATGGATCGAGGGAGAAGTACTCATGTTATCTATGATATTTAATTAGAAAGTAGACATTAACTAATAACTGAATCAAGACTTGAGAGCATCTCCAAATCTCCATTAATGGCTTGTCAGTTCTTAAAATTAGATGATATATTAATTAGAATAGATATTATGCATTAAAAATCCTTCTCCAATGGTTGATAATTAGGACAATATCAAGTCTCTATGACAAAGAAAAATGTAGACAAAGTAGAACTCCATCGTCACATTGTCTATCATTAATTTACTCCATTTTCCCTAAAAATTTCATTTTCCCAAGCACAAAGAAGGTGTTAGGTTAGATCTAAAAAACACAGACACAAGTAATCAGCAGAAGACTCAAAACAGAAACGAAATGGCAGAAAATAATCAACACAGAATTTGTTTTGGCCGTTAGGCCCCGGAGGTTCGAACACCGGAGTGTTCTACGTCCCCCGTTGAGCTCCACAGAGGGAAGTTGCTCAAATCCACTAGCACAGCAAAATCCGGTAGCAAAGTACAACCACAAGGCCTCGCCTCAAACAATCAACCCCAGATCTCAACAATCTCTCAAAACACAGAAACCCTAGTTCTCGAATCGAGAACCAAACACGAAAAACTCTCTACAAACAGTCACACTCTAGGAATCACTCAATTCCTACACTATTTCTCTCAGAAATACACTGTTTATAGCAATTTCACACAGGCAGATAAACTATCAGCCTAAACTCAGAAAGGAAGACGAGAGATCGAAGGAAGCCGTAGAATGAATCTGAAACCAGGGTTGGAAACCCTTAAATGATGGATCACCGCCTAAGAAAGTGGGCTGGACCGGGCCAGCAGCAACTTGGGCCTCACTTAGCAAGTATAGGCCCAACCGAGTAGTCAATCGGATCAGCCCCAAAAAAAAGGACAGGCCAGCATCCCCACAATCTCCACCTTGCTGCCTGGACTTTGCATCACTATGCTAATGGAATAGAACTGCCTCTCCACTTCGTATCATCACTCATATACCTGCATAAAACATCAAGTCAATACACTGTTCTCAACTCAAACCAACTCAACTTGACTGGAAATTAAAAAACTTAAAGCAGAATTTAAAAGCTCTGAACACAACTGTAAATAACCCGATACAGTAGGCCATTTACAGAACAGTCCCTTCGATTCCTCCATCGAAGACACATGTAGCACTGCCACCATACTTGTCTAGAAGTTCCCTCTTCTTCTTGGGACAATTCCTAATGAAATGACCCTTTTCCCCACATCCATAACATTCATACTCTCTTTTCTCGTCCTTCTCTTTTCCTTCTGGTTCCCACCTTGATTACCCTTAGAGTGCCAAGCTCCACTTTGATTTTGAGAGTACATCACCTCCCCACTACTAGAACTAACAGTCCCCGCCGTTCTCAGCTCTAACTCTTTGTTTCTCAAGGCATTGGAGATAATGTCAACACTCAAATCATCACGCCCATACTCTAAGGCACTCTTCAGATCTTGGTACTTATCGGGAATGGCATTCAAAAGAACTAGAGCCTTTTGATCCTCAGAGATAGACTCACCCGCATTAGTCAAGTCAACAGCAAGCTTCTTAAAAGTATGCAAGTTATCTTCTAAATCAACAGTAAGATCCATCTTAAATGAGAAACTGTTTAAGCATGAAACACTTATTAGGCATAGTTTTCTTATCATAATGCTCTTGTAATGCAGTCCACAACTCAACAGCAGTTTCAGTATCACCAATGGTTCTAATCACATTTTCAGATAAATGCAGAAAGATAGTACCCCATGCAATCTCATTAGCATCAGCCTTTCTAGCATCAGTTGTACCCTCAGGCCATGAATCATCTAAAGCCTTAGCACACCGTTGTTGCATAAGAAGTGCTTTCAATTTAAGTGACCAGATTTTAAAATCCCCTTTCCCATCAAAAACCCCTAACTCAGATCTGATAAAGGAGTTGGCAGTAGCCATTTTGAAATTACCAGTTCACTAGTTAGAAATTTTGAAAAGTGACACTCACAGTTTTGAAAATACTCTTTTCAGAAGCTTTTATCCAAAAAACAGTAACTAGTAGTTTAAAGGTGAATACAAGCACTCAATCTTCCCAAGAAACAGTCACTTATTTAAGAAAAACTTCTCCAGCAACCCACACTGACAAATAAATTGATGAATGCAACAAGTAGAAAATGAAACTCTAGCCACAGTCACAGATGCACTCAAAAATGCCAATTAACCCCTAAATGACAGGTACTAAATCTCTCAGGTAGAAACAGCTAAGTAAACAAAGAAATGAATGTGCAATGTATCAAAACAGCAAGTGACTCCACCTCAATTGATACAACTCCACACAGTCAAAACAATAATAGGCAGTTTAAAACACCAAAAACAACCTATAATCAACTAATCACTGGCAGAATACAGTAACAATGATAAACTATGCTGTGTATATCTAAAGAGAGCAATATGCAAACAGTCAAAGCTAGAACACAGATCAATCAAGACTTGACCAAAAGCCAGGAACTAAGTTCAAAATAGCCTATAACTACACCTCTGTATGCAATCTCTACTCACGCAATTAGACAAGAAAACTCAACATAAAACTCACTAGCCACCTCCCTCAATCGTACCCGTTCTGGCTTTATCCCAGACTCCAAGAAACCTCTGGGGTTCTGGACAAGGACTATACACCAGGGGGATTTAGATTAGGGTAAACCTCGAACAATCACAATACTCAGGCCAGGCAAACAACAATCACCGATTAATATCTTCTCAGGAATCAATGCCAGAGATATCTCAGTCACTGCAAGCTCAAAAAGGTTAGAGGTTACCTCGGTCACACTGACCGGAGAAGGAACAACAGTATAATTCCAAGAAAAATTAAGGAAACCACCACCGAAACCTCTAAACTGTCGGAATTCGAGAAACTCCACCGGAGGATACACAATCAACGACCGGTCAACCAGATCACCGGCGAAAACAGAGACCACCACCGATTACGCTAGATCTACCGTCGATTAACACCCCAAGAGTGCTCTGATACCACTGTTAGGTTAGATCTAAAAAACACAGACACAAGTAATCAGCAGAAGACTCAAAACAGAAACGAAATGGCAGAAAATAATCAACACAGAATTTGTTTTGGCCGTTAGGCCCCGGAGGTTCAAAACACCGGAGTGTTCTACGTCCCCCGTTGAGCTCCACAGAGAGAAGTTGCTCAAATCCACTAGCACAGCAAAATCCGGTAGCAAAGTACAACCACAAGGCCTCGCCTCAAACAATCAACCTCAGATCTCAACAATCTCTCAAAACACAGAAACCCTAGTTCTCGAATCGAGAACCAAACACGAAAAACTCTCTACAAATAGTCACACTCTAGGAATCACTCAATTCCTACACTATTTCTCTCAGAAATACACTGTTTATAGCAATTTCACACAGGCAGATGAACTATCGGCCTAAACTCAGAGAGGAAGACGAGAGATCAAAGGAAGCCATAGAATGAATCTGAAACCAGGGTTGGAAACCCTTAAATGATGGATCACCGCCTAAGAAAATGGGCTGGACCGGGCCAGCAGCAACTTGGGCCTCACTTAGCAAGTATAGGCCCAACCGAGTAGTCCATCAGATCAGCCCCAAAAAAAAGGACAGGCCAGCATCCCCACAGAAGGAAATATATTTTTTTTTAATTTATTTTTCTCTCACCAATCGTTTAATATGTAGGGTAAATGAATTAAAATTTAATTTAAAAATATGAGAAAGGCTATATGTATTAATTTTATATCCAGGAAGTAGGAACCACTGAAGATGGTTTTCAGACTTGAATATCTATTCTTTAAACTTTATGGAATTTGGAGTGCACAATTGTCTATTCTATTGCCATATAAATGAGAATAGATATTAACCATTGGAGATGCTCCAAGTTACGAGATGTTAGCTTAAAAAAATGATAATTGTAAGAAGTTATTATACAATAGGTATGTTATTTCCAAGAACTATTATACCTTAATTTCTTCTTAGAATACGTGTTTGAACAGTTATATTTATCATGACCGCTTATTGGTCATCAATGATGTGGAAGTGAATTATAGTAGTAACAGTAATCGATTTATTATCTCAAGTGTTTTCTTGAATGTGATATTTCATATTATAACTGAATTGATGTCATATCACCTCTTGCATATCATAACCATTTGTAAATAGCATTACTCATTTATCGTATATAGTTGTGATAGAAAATGAGCATTAACGTAATCAATAGTTATATATAGTCGTCAGTTCAATCAAAGAACCGATTACCTATCCAAATTAATTCGGCTCAATTAACGTATTAATATGTTATCGCAGCATTATGACTCGTCCCTTAAACGCATAGCAATTACATAGACTTCGTTTAATTAGAGTTTAGAGTAACAACATTTTTTCACCTTTTAACCGAATAGTTTCCTAAAAAAAAAAAAAAAATTTAACCTTGCATTATTTCAAAAAAATCACTTCGCTAAAAGAAGAAACTTATGATAAGAAGATGATCTAGGATCACGCGGCTGTACTGAATTTGGTTTACCTTCCCACGCTCAAACAAATTTCTTACACCATAAAATTTTTGTAATCAGAAAGGGTTGTAGTGTATTGAATTCATTGTAGAAGTTGGATAAACTTTTTCCATGCTTACGATAAATATAAATATTTGATAGGGATTGTTGAAACGTGTGGTTGAAAGTGAAATATATATATATATATATATATATATATATGTATGTATATTTAAAATTTATCAAATCAGTCAAAATGAGTAACTCAAAAGGAGAATTGAGAAAATGATTTTTTGCTTGAATTGTAACAAACAAACTATAAATGCCCCAACAAGAGACTCACTTTATTGACTTTGTCATGAGACTCACCTGGAATTTGTAACTAACCTCACCTGGAATTTGTAACTAACATTATCCATAATTATATATTTTCAAGGTTTTCATGAAGAATAAAGATATTTATTATGACATTAATAATATCATGGATTGGAACAATTAATTTATTATTTTTAAATGTATCTCATAATCGATTATTGTTCATTGCTGTTTACAAATAACATTAATATTTCGAAAATTAAGTAGATTGGTAAAATTAAATCATTCTTATCCTCAATGAGCTTGAGATATTCTTTATTTAGAGAATTTAGTGATTACTAAAATATCCATAAGGCTTCTTATAATCTTCATCTTAGATTATCAAAAATACTATCAGATTTATCAAATCATAATATATGTGCGTAATCCATAACCCAATATCCACACCTACACAAATATAAATATAGATCCCCACCCCTGTGAATTGCTCATTGAGCTTCATAACATTTGGTTAAAGAATTAACCATGGCATTGCCCTGGCTTCTGTCTTTCCTCCTAGTCTGGAATTTTTCAGGTTAATTTCATTTTTTATGCTGAATCAATTTCATTTTTTAATTTCAATATATATAGATTTTCCATGTACGAAATGATTGATGAATTTTATCAGGAGCACGTGCTGCAGTTTTCACACTGCAAAACAGATGTCCATACACTATCTGGCCTGGAATTTTATCAGGTGGTGGAAAACCTACACTGGCCGGTGGCGGCCTAACCCTTGGGCCGTCTCAAGCAGCCACCATTAATGCACCTCAGGGGTGGTCGGGCCGCTTCTGGGCTCGTACGGATGCAATTTTCGACGCATCTGGCAGGGGCCGATGTGAAACTGGTGACTGTGGCGGCATTCTGCAGTGTAACGGCG
The DNA here is from genome assembly GCA_018223645.1 of Jasminum sambac. NCBI lineage: Eukaryota > Viridiplantae > Streptophyta > Magnoliopsida > Lamiales > Oleaceae > Jasminum > Jasminum sambac. The sequence goes on along the minus strand of CP073648.1, from coordinate 20,802,369 downwards.
CTGGTGGTGCACCGCCAGTGTCATTGGCGGAGTTCACCATAAACAGCCCTCAAGATTTCTATGACGTCAGCCTTGTCGATGGATTCAACCTGCCAGTTTCCATCGCCACTTCTGGGGGATCGGGAGACTGTAGAGCAACTAACTGCATCGCGGATATAAACAGAATATGCCCTCCAGAATTGGCGGTCAATGGAAGCGGAGGGAGGGTGGCGTGTAAAAGTGCCTGCCTAGCCTTCAATAGACCAGAATACTGTTGTACTGGGCCATTTAATACACCACAGACATGCAAGCCAACAAATTATTCACAGATTTTCAAAAGAGCTTGCCCTACGGCATACAGCTATGCATTCGACGATTCAACCAGTACGTTTACTTGTAATGGAGCTAACTATGTGATCACATTCTGTTGATGTTATAAATGATACTCTTAACATGATTGGATTATGACAAAGTCATACGACAATAATGTAGATCCGAATGACAAGTTTTAATGTTTTACCATGATGATTTACATTTCAGTTTCAGTTTTCATACCACTAAAATGTCCAGAATTCCTTCTTGTGTGAACAATCTAATTAATTATTATAACCAGAAAAAAGAACAAATACATTAAAAAAAAAAAAAAGTACCTCGTGCATCAGCAAATAAATACAACAGCAAAAACTCCAAGAGTGACCTATGAAGATCCACAACAGCTGAACTTTCTTCCTGCTGGTACGGGCTCTTCTCCAGGAACAAGAATCTTGGTTCCTTTCAGAAGAGACGAATTTCCAGATTCTGTTTCCTCATTGGCCAGAAGGGTTTTCTTGCTGACGACTCGATAAATCTCAGTCAAGATACTGAGGAAAGCGGGTTCCACGTTAGTTGCCTCAAGCGCTGATGTTTCCATAAAGAACAGGTTCTCTCTCTGGGCAAACTCTTTGGCATCTTCTGTGGGTACAGCTCGAAGAGATCCAAGATCAGATTTGTTTCCAATGAGCATGATCACGAGATTCTCATCAGCATGGCTTCGTAATTCATCTAACCACCTAACCACGTGATCAAAGGATTGACGCTTTGTGATGTCATAAACCAGCATTGCCCCCATTGCACCTCTGTAATATGCACTGGTCACTGCCCTGTATCTGAAGTCTCCAAATTTGCAATATCAAGTGGAATAATTAGAACCATTGGTAAAATACGCTCAACGAACACAATAAAATAGGCTTGTGGCAACTAATTAAAAGAAGTAAACAACATGAAGGAAAAAAATTAAAAAATTCTCATTCACATGATTATATGGGTAATTTGCAGCCATTTTACCCAACCTTTATAGTTTCGCAACCTTGATTTCTTGTCGCTGTTCCTCACCCTTTATTCACAGCATTCGCAGCCACAGTCCTAACTAACGAACTATGTCTTTAATTGTGTTAAACTGATATAAAATGCCAATTTACCACAAGCTTCAACATCTAAGAAATAACAAACATAAAAAATAAATTAAAAAAGGGAAAAAACAAAAATAAAAAACAAAGTCACTGTCTTCTATTGTATCGAGCTTCCTTGCCACCACGGAGCCCCATAGCCCCCAGTGCCAAGTCGCATCCATTTGCACATAGCTCCCTATCACCACAGCCAGCCGTGAACCACCATTGCATTCCAGAAAGTGCCCTCTATTATCAAGCATTTTCTCATTATAGGTGTTAGGCATATTGCAGATAATTAACTAAAGAGAATTTGATACATTAGCATCAGAGGAACTTCAATGTTTGAGAACTGAAATGGTGATTCAAGACTTTTCCTTCATTTTCCACAAAATTGTAGGAAGCAGAAAGTAGACTTCATAGTCTACTAGTTTAATTAAAACCCTGTTGGGTGAGAGTGTGACCTTATGGTCTTTTGTACTAGCAAGGACAATATGTAGACTTATGTTCTTTCCTTTTTCATTGGACATCTATGCCCAAGCCATTAACTAATACATACTATCTGTTTTGGAGAACCAAAGTCTATCTTAACCCTTGATGAATTTTTACCATGTCTTCCAAGATTCGAACTTAAGACCTCTCCCTAGGGAGACTTAAGTGCTACTTAATTGAATCTTGGTACCAATTTGACCACAATTGCATTTCTCTTGTCTCAATCTTCTAAGAAACAAACAATAAAGTTGATACTTGAAATAAAAAGAAGCAGTACTGAAATCCCTGGCCTATTACTCAACAAAGCTAAGCCCACATATTACAGCAACAAGCTATGCATCATTCTAGATAAATTTGGGGTCAACTACATAGATCTAGATTTGCTAATCTGTTGCTGAGATATTCTAAGGTGTCTGTAGAGGCATGCTTACCAGTACCCTCAATTTACTGGCTATAAATGCCATCTTCACTTGTCGACTTATATCCTTTTAAATTTTTTTCATTCCAGTATATACTCTTACATCAATCTCACTTCAACTTCCAATATGTCATTCTGGACTTACACATAGAAAGCCCAAATCTCAGTAACACAAGCATAGTTGGTCTGATACCAATTAATAAAATCCTGAATCCTTTTCCCCCTTCAATCCGCTCTAATTCTATGGAACATCTTTTACAAGTCTTCCTTTATAGATAATCAATAAACACAGACAACCTAGACAAAATATCAGGTTCCTCATTACCACAATAACCAGTTTCAACTTTGTTAGAATGATCACAAACTGTAGGAAAAATCTTTTTAAGTGATAATAAATGCATTTTGTTACTACACACACAAGAATAACTATCATTCATTTACTTTCTTGTTGCATTTTGGACATCCTAATCAATGAAAGAGGAAACACTGCTGTCAACAATGACGGCGACTTGATGTTCACCTTGCCGCAAAAAGTGAAGATAACAGAAAAAAGTATGGGAACCTTAAGATTGTGTCAGCAAATCTCCAATCGAATGTATATATTTACGAATATTACGAAATACCTAAAGTGCTACAACAAAATCAGTTTGGGAATATCATGAAAGGCATACAAAACAATTATCTAAACCAAAGAATCTATTCTCTCCGATGGAATATATGTTTATGTTACACAAAGCTAACCTTAAGAATCGCTCAAAATTCATCCCAGCATGAAAATACAAGTCCTAATTGAACACGCGCTTGGATAGAGAGAATCGTCCACAAAACCTAATTACAGAAGCAGAAAATGATAATCAACTATCAAAATGATTACCTTTCTTGACCAGCTGTATCCCAAATCTGAGCCTTGACGGTTTTGTGATCAATTTCAAGTGTTCGAGTTTGAAATTCAACTCCAATAGTTGCTTTTGAGTCCACACTGAATTCATTCCTAGCATATCGCGCCAACAGCTGCGACTTCCCCACTGCCGAATCGCCGATCAATACGATCTTGAAGACGTAGTCGATTTTGGAATTGAAATCCCCTCTGTATAGATTCGACATTACAGAGAAACCTCCAAATCGATCAATCAAAATTATAACAGTTGAACGTTGTAAAAAGAGGAAAGGAGAGGATATTGGATAAAACAAAATGATCGCGCGTGAATGTATGTAATCGGGCGTATATAAGCACGAAGAGACTAGAGGACGAAAGGCTGTTTGACTCTCTGTTTGACTAGTAAGCTGGAGGACAGACAAACGTACGGGTATATAGGTTTTTTGGGGTAATTATTATTGCTATTTAATTTAATTAAAAATATATATATATATATATATATATATATATATATATATCATGACCAAACCTTTTAGTTTTTACTTCTTGGGTAAACCTTTAGGAGAATATCAATTGGATTGTTAGAATTTGATTATTACTTCCAAATAAGTCATTGAAATTCAATTTATTAATTATGTGGCAACGATTATTGAAAAAATAATTTTTGAATGTGTGATTAAAAAGTTAAAAAAAAATTAAAAAAATAAATAAATAATTATGAAATTAAGTTATATGAAACAAACAATTTCAATAATAGCTCAAAAGGAAGGGAAAACATATTTTTTCCGATAAAATAGCATTCTAGTAATTGATTGAGATGAATAGTTTTTAGTGGTAAGTATAATGAAATGTACAAACAATAATATATATATATATATATATATATATTGTTTTTAAAGATAAAACTATGATTCCAAATATTATGTAATAATAAAATTGTGAAAGTAGTTACTAAACGAGCTAATGTAGCTGTTTTGGGTAATATGAGGCTAAAAGGTAGTTAAATGACAGAGAAACAAAGAACACAATCATTCATCTAAATTTATTGAGCATATGATAAAATGTGCAAGTTGGGTGAATGATCGCTCTGCTTGTTGTGACATAAGTTGCAAAGGGAACATACTCTCATGAGCGTCACGTCACCATTCAAATTTTTTTAACTTTTTTTTTTTGGAATTTACGTCAAGTGGGATGAATAATACATAACTGCCCCCTGATGGTGGGGGTCTCACGCAATCTCTATCTTTTTTTTCCTCTCAAAAAAGGGGGTGTTGGCATAGGAACGGGACTATGTGCAGTTGAAAATAAATTTCAAAAAATGCTCAGAAATAAGTAACATCTAACAAGCTGGCTGGAGAGCATGTTTGATGAGCTTTCTCAAAACTTATGCTGCTAGTCAAATATTATTATTTTTATGCACATTCCGTTAGGACTTTAATCAACTCTTTATTCATACATCCTGTAAGAAAGTAAAGCTTATAATTACAAGATCGCTTTACCAAACATACACAAATTAATGACTAACATGACAAGATCTCAACGAGATTCAACTAAAAGCAAAGAATCATTATCTTTTGCTTTCCCCAGACACACCGGTTCTTGCAATGGTTTTGCAAATCCCTTCTATTGAAACTATGATATTGTGTCTTCACCTTCTCAATTATGAAAGCAACGTAACAGTATGCCAGCTTTTGCATCGATCATTGTTCTAGGAGATACACTCAAGCATGCAGCCTGCTTAAATTAACGATCACAGTTCAGTACAAACTTTTTACTTCGAGTAATAATCAAAATACTAAAGAATGAAGTAGAGATTAGCAAGTGAAGAAACACATGAGTGGTTAGCTAACAATTCTATCTCAATGGGCACTCGGAGAAAAAAATTTAAACATGTACAAAGACATCGGTCAGAAGCTAATTCAATGTTACCTAAATGGAGAAATCTAGCTGAAATTCCGCAAATAATGTGTTTCTACCAAAGCAACATCTTATCAAGAGATAATTTTTGGGAAAAAGAAACATTACTTTCCTAGTCTTATTGTCTTAGCAAGCAAGAGGAACTGCAAAATTAGTTTAAGCTCTTCTTAGGCCTTGTTTGCTACAATTTTAAACCATTTTCTCAATTATATTTTTCTAGCACTGATTTGACAATTTTATTCTTTTATACCACTCTTTTAACTGCACATTCAAAATCATTTCTTTCGAAAACAGCATATCAAACATGCCCTTATTTTGTCTTATGAACCAAGTATGGAGAATTACTTGGCAGAAAATTTGATCTACTGAACTTTAGATGGGCTCCTTAATAACAAAATAATCATCACGCAAATAAGTGCATTTGACCTTTTTATATTTCACAATTTGAAACATTCAAATCTTCAACAAACTTTTCTTCTGCCTACGCCAGAGCAATTCTACCACAGGTAAATATATTACTGAATAGGTTTTGCATATGTTTGGCTTAAGTGCTCCTATAAAGAAAAACATGTTTATGATTATGAGCACATGCACATTTTTATCTGAAACATATTTTAGAGAGGATCAAAGAAAAAAGTTGACTATTCAACTATGATGATTGGTTGGATAAAGTAAGGTACTAGTTTAGCCTGTGTCAAATGACAGTAGCAGCTGGAGAAATTAGAATATGAAACATATGACTCGTATCACTTCACTTCGGGTGGCAATGTAATTCAGTATTGCAGTCAAAACTATCTTCTCAGCCACAATTAATGAGAATTAAGACTTTTTCTATCACCAAAAAAAAAAAAAAAAAAAAATTGTTGACCTAAACGCAAGAGAAACAACGACTTAGCTTCTCAACATTGTAATGCATTATATCCCAATCATACATGTCATTCACATCGGAAGAATGTTACGGGACTCAATGCCCTCTCATAGTAAGGAGAGTACAAAATAGCCATTTCACTCCCCCCCCTGCGGGAAAGGAGTGTGCAAATAGCATTTTTGTTTTGATAAAAGCTAAACTCAGCTCGAAAATATATGCAGACGTGATAGCAATCTGATCAGCTCATAGTTGTAGCCTATTGAGGACTAAGAATGCATAGCCATGCCTCTCCAGAATTTAAAGGATGTGAAAGACTACTTGCTCCACAACGGCAGGAGGATGGGTTCTCTTACTTAGCCCTATGCCCTGCTAATCTCTTGTCAATAATCTTGTTACACTCGATGCTAACGGTATTACCAAAACAATTATCTAATAAATGCTGTAAGATTTATCTCTCAGCTACTGTAAAGTGAGAGCAGAATCATAGTTTCCATGTCTGGTAATTTACATCAAACAAAATAATTTTCCTTGTAAAAATCATATCAAGATATTCATGATTAACAATTAAAATATGCAGATTTGTCAGCTATTAAGTATGATTAGAGGTACCTTGTTGGAGCACTAATTATTTCCTTTTACCGTTTTTTCCACTCTCAATTCTATCATCGTTCCTATAATCATCTTCTTCTTCACTACATTCATCATCGGAGGGAGGTGAAGGATCAAGCCTTGCAGCATCAATCGCCCACTTTATGACCTTGTCAACTTCATCATCCTCATCATCACTCTCTTCTTCTTGCTGCCGATTAACAATATCGGAAGAACCAATTTCATTCTTACGATTATGCGATGGAATAGAATTCTTCAGCGCCGCAAATCTAGCAAACAGATCGTCATCCTCAACCCCACCGATACTGTTGACTTTTACGGGGTCCTTATCATCACCGATTGGTCTTGCAGCTAAAACGGAAGCAGTTGGTTTGTTGTTGGGCTTGGATTTGAGGGCTTGGAAGCGGCGATCGAGATCTGGATCCATGGTGGATTGCGAGGAGGATGAGGAGCGAGCAATGTGGGAATTGACGCTGAGTTTGAGGAGAAGATCGTCCTGAGCTGCTCGAAGCAGCTGTTGAACCTCATCGTCTTCGTCTCCAGCTTGCGTACTTTTCTTCCTTGTGTTGCTCATTTGATGCCCCGATAAGATTGAATTGTTGAAATTTGAGCTTCGGTAATATGTACCGTATCGGGGTGCAGAGAAGGGTTCAATTAGGAATGAGAAATTGATAAGGTAAACCCTAAATTGACATTGACTTACATTTATCTGTGATTACTCTTTTAAATGAAAAATTACATTTCATCAGCATTTTCAAAAGCGTAAAGATGCGCTAATAGAAAATCTAGTTAAAAAAAAAAAAAAAAAAATACCAACTTTGAACTTTTACGAGCTTCAAATGATGTACCCATCAGATGTGAAAATAAAAAACTTAAAACATACAAAATCAAACTTTTTGAAGCCAAGCATTTCGCAAGAATATTTTCTTCTATACATTTTCTTGAAAAAATTCTCAGAAGATTTGCAACTAATATGACACTTAAATCTCTGAATATATCTAGAATTGGCTATCTATAATTACTAACTAAAAACCCAGAAGTCTCATGCCTAGATTTCTATCATTATTCCTCAAAGTTAATTTCAACTACACATTTGCATATCGACCATATTCACCATTTTGCATATCGATATAATTTAAAACTAGAAACTGCGAACATACATCTACGGTGTCGACATGGCAAGTTACAATTATTTGTACAACTCTTTCAACTAATAGCGAGCATATCGGACTTTCATCTCCGTGTAAAGGTACGCAAAACCTAACACATGACACCATGAAGACCTATGCTGTTTTCTGTTAGTATTATTGAAAAGGGATATACACATGTACTTATCTATTACAATCACATAACCATGCAACTCACGGGATTAGATTTGAGTATCAGAGTATCTTTCCATACTCGGACATCTACACTTTGCCTTCTTCTCCGTGAGTTTCTACAAAATGGAAGTTTGAGACAGAGATATCATGTGACCCTTTATACTTTACAATGAAAGAGATTTAAAATCGCTTCTTTATTACCTGGACTTGCTCTTGAAGCCGTTTAATGTACTCAACTGCCATATCTAACATATGGGCCGTGTTCATTTGCTGCCGAGAACATTGAGAGAGAGAGAGAGAGACATTATTCGTAATCACTTCCAAAAAATCATAAAAGAAAATACCAGCGCGGGGATGAAGTAGCTACCTACCTTGTCCATATTTGGGCAAAGATCTTGAAGCTTCTTCATTCTTTCACTTATTCGTGTTCGTCTCATCTGTAAATCAGCGACGAACATGGTAAAATGCTAACCATTTGTGATTACTCATTGATAAGGCAGTCTTAGCTCTTTAATTGAGTGACCTGACGAAAGTATGAGAGAATGAATATAAGATCAACAAAAATATGAATAAGAATTTTACCCTCTCTGCAATACTCCGGGGATGAGTGGCACAACCTCTTTTAGCCCGGATTTGACAAGGAACAGCGTCTTCTTGAAATTGTAGAAACTTTTCTACCGAAGAGGGGATTTTCGGCAAGCTCAAATGCTGAGTTAAACGCGTACCAGAGTTTGTGATTTTCCCATCCTGGTTAGAAAATGCAAATATCATGAATATTACACGCAAATAGCATGAAAATTAGCAAGCAGAGTGGAAAAAATTTTAGTACTTCTGATATAGAGATCCTTTCATACTCTTAGCCACTAAATACTAACCAACTACAAATAAAAATCTAGAATTAACTAATAATGAGGCCCTCGGGTAAGTGTAGATGGCCAGTACTGATTGACTTAGAGTACCAACTATTAGAAATTTTTTTATGCAGGACTAGTAAATTACCTCATTTCCCATTAATCTGTTGATATTAGAGTACATCTTGAGATCATCATCTCGGTTTCTTTTCAAGCTGTTGAAAGGTAAATCATTCCAAGAGTCTTTTAGCAATCCATTAGCATTCTCAAGGCTACGTTCATTCCGATGTCTGGGTATGCTAGGCAAGAACCTTGAGCTAGGAGGCGTATCAAATGAGTAGTTAATTTGATTCGTCAAATCAATCGCCCGTGAATTGGGTTCTCCGCAATTACTCATTCTGTAGTTTCCCACTTCTCCTATTACTCCAAAACCTGAGATAACATATGACACTTGAAGCATCTCCTTCATAAAATTGTCACAAAAGCTCCAAGATGCTAACTCGTAATTACTGCCTTTGATCATAAAGATAGCAAAAAAAGGCCATGGAAATATAATCAAAGAGCAACACATTACAATTACATATCACATCTACTTTAGACAATGGTGTCCATAGGCTTTATCATATCTGCAGAATTGACTTAATAACGTAAAATTTGTCTTCTTTTGAGCTACTTTATCTTTTGAAAGAAGGAAATTTTCCTTCTTTCTTTTGTCTTTATCCATCGCTTTTCTAAACCAAAAGAAAGCTCAAAATCAACCCCATGCTTAAACCAACAGCAACACGCTTTTGCAATAATTACTAATTAATATACAAATTATGCAAGCAAAATTCGTTCTAATTAACTAATAGATAGCAATCAACCTGCATAAACTGCTTTTTAAGGACAAATTAATGCTAAAAGAATTAGTTGTGTGTATTACCATTGAAAAATCCAGCAGGGGAGCTAGTTTGCCTAGCAAGATTCGAATGATTCCCTGTGTCCATCTTAACATTCTCCACTCCTACAGAATAAGATCCATTCCGTTGCTCCATCGTAACATCAATTTCTTGCTTCATAGCCGCTCTTTGATTCATCAAGTTCGATAATATTGTTTCAGATTCTTCAACGCTGCTACTATTACTCTCATTACCAGAATCCAAAAGCGTTGCTGAAAACGAACTCGGAACTGAACGAAATCGAGCTAAACCGCCACAGTTTTGCTGATTTTGATAGAGAGCTGCTGTATTATCATCGGAAAACAGAAAACTTGTGCCGTTGTTCATTTTTCTGGAAATTGTTTCAGAGCTGAGTAAGAGACTTGTAAGTTCAATCATGAGGACAAAAAACGATAGGAAATCATGAATTTTAGCCGCTTGAGATCATCTTCTTCGAAGGTATTGTTGTATTGGAAAGCGTTGCACTGAAAACAAGAGCGTAATTTCTGCAAGTAAAATCTGTAGAATAATAATAGTAGTTTTTGCTAATTTGGGCGAAACAGAAGAAAGCCCAGAAATAGGCAATGGGGCAAAGGGGTCCCCATATATTGACACCGTTCCCCAAACTGCCGTTGGTTTTTTCATTTTCGAGTGATTTAACTCGTGGGGTGTGTCTGAGTCACTTTCTTTTGGCGTGAAAATGTCAAGTCACGAAAAATATTTTCTAATTTTGGTGTTTGATAGAAAATATTCGTGTAAAAAATATTTTTTAGGTATAATTCATTAATGCACAAAATGAATTCATTTGCCTCAAAAAATCTAATCTAAAAAGGAGGTGGGAAAATTTAGATGGAAAATCTAAATGATGAAAAATATTTTTGAGGCAAAACTTTCCATACAATCAAACACACCCCTACATTTTTTTTAAGTTGATATTCTAACATGATATTTTGAAGTCATTTTTATTGAATGATGAATAACATAACGTGGATTAAGTGATAAGTACCAATATATTTTTCATTACTTAATAAAAGAAGTGATACATTAGAATATCAATTTAAAATATTAATTTAAAATACAAATTATTTTTTATTTTTACCCAAATCCGTCTCACGTCACTTGGGTTAGATTGAGTGATCACCAGGCACAATTTCAAAAATACTCAATGGGCACAATTTCAAAAATAGCCACAAAAGTTTTAAATTATCAAAAGTGTAACTAACACAACAAGCAAAGAATTTTCTAATTTCAGAGGCCCAAGATTTGTTATCTTCGGCCCAAGACACAGCCCCCCCTCCGAATGCAAGGGAGGGGGACACACCCCATGTGAGAGAGGCCGAAGATAACAATTCTAATTTCAAAGGCCCAAGATTTGTTATCTTCGGCCCAAGACACACGAATGCAAGGGAGGGGGCACACCCCATGTGAGAGAGGCCGAAGATTTGTTATCTTCGGCCTCTGGAACCATAAGGTTCCGGCACAACGGGGACAAATCGTTTAGAATTGCTGTATGGCTGCAGTGTCAGACTATCAGAACTTGTCGGCTTTTTTTATTTTTATTTTTTTATTTTGAACATTTTGGTTGTTTTTTTGGTTGTTTTAATATTTTGGTCATTAAGCTTACATTTTCTTGACAAATGAGGACTTTTGAATCCAAAATAATATTTATACCCTTCTATTTAAATGAAAATAATCAATTATTGCAATTGATATAACTTTTTAATATGCACAAATTAGGCATAAAATTTATTAAATGTTACAAATAGGGTTTAGATAAATTGAAAAACTATAATTTTATTTTTTAGAGCAAAATTTGTGGTGTCAATATATTTAATTATTTTATAATACCATTTAAGTAGTTTTAATTTTCTTTACATAAACACCCACTAAAGAGTGTTCGTGGTAATTTTTAAATTATTTGTTGTTTCTAGTTTTTAATAATAACTGCAGAATTCTTTCAATCATAATAATAATAATAATAATAATTACACAATCACATAACTCCTAACCATCCAGATTTTTGTGATTGATAAATGAAATGAGTAGTGGATCTGTGGTTAGACAACCTCGGTAACTGTAAAAAAACTTCTAATTTAAAATTTGTTTGATATAATTTTAAATAATTTTTTTCTTTTCATAACTTTCAACTATTCATTATCCAGATTTAAATTGTTTTGAAACTTTGATCTTGTTGGTTCTAGCTTTAGAAACAGAAGAATTTAAATGCTTAATGATTTTGATTTTATTATTTTTTGAGATTTAAAATTTTACAAGTTTAACATTGTGTAAATGTAATGAATGGTCACCAAACTTTCAAGATGTCTCTAATTCCTCATTGAACTTTGAAATGCAACTGGATATTCACTAAACTTTACTTAATGTCAACTAATAATCACTCATTAGCTCAATATTTAAATATATTTAAGAATTATGTATATATGACTAATAACATTCTTTTTAGAGACAATTAGACTAATTGTTGGCAAAATAAATTCATCTATTGGAATTTAAATCAGAGAAAAACTAAATAAACTATCAGAAATGTCACTATCTGAAACAATACTTATATCGCATTTCTTATTATTTATATAGCTTTTCGTCCTATTTGAGTGAATTTTTTATACTAACAGTTGATCTAGTTGGTCACACGTATGATATCGTTATTCAAATTGCTACAATACGCTAATAAAATAAATATTAAGTTAACGAGTAATCGATAAATGACGTTAAGTAAAGTTCAGTGAGTATTTAATTATATTTCAAAGTTCAGTGAGTAATTAGTTATGTTGGCACCCTAGTGACGTGGCACGGGCTCACCCTAGGTCCTACGCCCAGCATGGATCCCTCGCTGACGTGTAAGGGGACCAGGTCGGCCGGTGACGTGTCCATTGGCCCAGGTCGGATTGACCCTGAAATTCACCTTACTAGAGAATAGGCGGAAGGTCCCAGTCCAGCTCGGCCAGGCCCGCCTAACTCGGCCAAAGGCCCAGGTCGACCGAGCTGTGGAGAACTGTTCCCATCGTAAATGTCTGACCGACGGTCCGAGGTCAGCTCGGCCATGTGGGCATCCAGTCCCGCCGCTACAGTAACCGACAATAAGGACAACCCACGTATCACCTGACACTCTGACACCCTGACACCACCTGCAGCCGACATACCATCCTTTCCCCATTAATGCAATGACGGCTGCACCCAAGTTTCGAGGTCAACGCCTTAAATGCGAGACTGCCTGAAGTACAACAGACATCATCATTGCATCTATTCTGGAGCAGACCTAGCCGGCGCCATGATGACTTACTACCCTCCTACTAGATTGCACACTATAAATAGAACACTTGGCATTCATTTGAGACACGAAAATTCTCTGTAAACCCCAATCTAAACCCCACGAAATTAGGGTTGCGGAACTAGACTCGACGCTACAATTACATTTCACAAAACAACACGGGTGGTGATTCACATTTTTCAACCGGTTCATCATTTACAAAACACAATCAAAACATTGCCCGTGTTCGTATCAAAAGCATAAGTACAGGATCTTCAGCATCTTTCTTCTTCCCCACCCACAAGCTCTCACGCGTCAATCCCGTGAGGTTTCCCTTCCGTCACCCGAGTTGCGTGTCTGCCCTGACGTACCTATAGTGAGAACATAAAAGAAAACCTGATGAGTCCCAAAGACTCAGTGGGCATACCGTTAAATGCAATGCATGTCACACTCGTGTATTGGGCCCAGTTGCTTCTCAAGTGGGTACACCGGCGCCAACATAACATAACATAACATATATGGCCTAATTGTCTCAATCCTTATGCGGGCTTCGCCCGTGAGACGGCCAATAGTCTCAATCCTCTTGCGGGGCCTTTTCCCGTGAGACTAAACATAACTTTACATAGATGTACCCCTTGGTAAGCAACGATACATTCACACTTTACGACCATGTTTACCAACTTAACAAGTACAAGAAGCTAACCTTTCCGATACCTCTACTTCCGGTAATGCTACACAGGTGATAGCCACATATATAAACATACATCAAACATCAACATCATATATCACCTCAAGCATCATATAAACCCTAGGCTCTAGGACATGAGTAAGAAGGGTAACACTTCAATCATGCTATACATAGCTACTCAAGTCATAACTATACATCTCAAGAGGTATATGTGTACATCTAGGACCTCTAACTACATAGGGAACTTTCTACCTCTACTTACCATGAGTGTAATGAACATAGCAATACCCACCTTACTATAATGGAAAAGAACCAAGGAGGTGATCACTACTTCACTTCAATCTCCACCAATCACCCAACTCCACAAGACCACAAGCTAGCCCTTGCTTATACCCAAGTTGAAGACCTTGGAAATGATAAAAATGGCTTTTTGGGGGTTTAGGGTCGAGCTCATGAAGAAAATCCCCCAAAAATGGCTTCTGTTGACCTAAATACCATTCTGCCGACTTACCAGTTACGGCAGTAACATACCTTTCTACGGCCGTAACCCAGTCTCTGTAAATTTCACATTCTGGTTCTGTTTCTATTTACGGCCGTATCATATATCTCTTACGGCCGTAAACCAAAAATACGGCCGTACTCGAACCACATACTACCGTAATTCACTCTCTGTAAATATGGCGCATTTTCCACTTTTGACACTTCCGTAACTACCATTCTTACGGCCGTAACTCCTGAGATACGGTCGTATCTATACTTCATACGGCCGTAATTAACTCTCTGCATCTTGAAGCACCTTGCACTGTGCATACTTACGGCCGTAACATACGACCCTTACGGCCGTAACGACCATCTTACGGCCGTAAATACAAACCTTACGGCCGTAATTTTCCATTTTTCTGCATGTTTGCACCCAACGTACCCTTAACGACCCGAAACCATACATACCTTCATATACACTTGGGAACACACCCAAACACACATAACAACATATGCCAACACTGCACATGCAAGCCACACCCAAAATGACGTCATCAACATCAGATATTCGTACGGAAAACGAACGGGGCGTCACAGGAGACCCCAACCCTTTCGGAGGCCAGGTCGTCCGGAAGGACTCACAGCGTCTTCGATCGGCTCGGCCAGCGTCACGACCGTGGGCGGCAGCCCGAGGGACAGGGTGAAAATGCTAACGCACCACCCCGCAGTCCGAGCTCGAGCTCCTACGGAAGAGGGTGGCCGAGCTCGAGGCAAGGGAGACGGCGCCCAGCCCCTCGATCCGGGTCGGGAAGGCCTCCCCGCTAAGCCCTAGGATCTAGGCTGAGCCCATGCCCGCCAAGCTGAAGCTGCCTCAGCAGGGGAATTACGACGGAGTTAGTGATCCAACCGGCCATGTCGACAAGTACTCAGCCTTCATGGGGCTACAGGGGGTGAGTGACGAGATCATGTGCAAGGCCTTCCCCTTGACGTTAGGGGACAAGGCCATGAAGTGGTTCAAGACGCTCCCGCCACATTCCATAAAGACGTGGGAGGACCTGACAACCAGAACCCAAGCAGCATTCATGGGTTCCCGACAGAGGTCAACCCCAAAACAGAGGCTGGTAGACGTGAAGCAAGGGAAAGACGAGTCATTGAAGGGCTACGTAGAGCGGTTCAACAACCGATACATGGAGATTGGCAGTGTATCGGACGAGACCGCCCTGGTGGCTGCCCTCGCCGGCCTTAGGTATAGGTCCCGGTTCTAGTGGTCAGTCCACGAACAGAGCCCGGACACGTACCAGGAGGTCCTTAGCCGCGCGGAATGCCACATCGGGGCTGAGGAGGCGTCCGGAGATCCCGAGGCGAGGCCCCAGGACACCCGACCCGAGAAAGGCAAGGAGAAGGACACCAGTTCGCCCCAGGCGCCACGCGCCCAGCACCAGCCTCAGCGAGGGCGAGAAGCCACTCGACCATCCCCTCAGCGGTTCCAGACCTTCCACGTCCTCAACACCAGTCTGGAGGGCATACTCATGCATGTGAAGGATCAGGGGGTCCTACCACCCCCGACCGCGATGAGGACCCCATCTTCGAGTCAGAACCAAGAGAGGTACTGCCGTTACCATAGATCAGCCGGGCATGACACCGATGATTGTAGGGACCTAAAGAATGAAATTGAGGGCCTGATTCGGCGAGGACAACTGCGCGAGTTCGTCGCCCCACCACCCGACCATGGCCGACCTCAGCCGGGGGGCCCCCACCGGCCTCCACCGCCTACGGGCCACCGGAACGAGGTCCATATGTTGGTCATGGGCAACTAACACTTTGTCGGGTCGAGGAACCAGCGCAAGAGGTTGGCGAGAGAGGTCTGCACTGACTACCAATATTCCGCGCAGAGGACCAGGACCAGCCCCACCCCGTCTGAACCCCAGGAAGAGGTCACCTTTACAGAGGTCGATGCAGCTCACGTCCGCCACCCTCACCAGACGCCATTGTCATCAGTATGGTCCTCAACGGTACACACGTACACCGGACACTGATCGACAACGGGAGCGGGGTCAACCTGCTATACCTCCGGACCTTGCTCCACATGGGCCTAGATGAGCGGCACCTGAGCCCGTTCCCCGTTGGCCTTGTGGTTAGAGTGACTGGTCATGCTACTGAGTCGGTCGGGCAAATATCGATGTTGGTGGAGCTAGGGGAAAAGCCATGCCTACGGGCCATCATGGCCACTTTCATCGTGGTAGACCTCCCAGGCAATTATAATGCCCTCCTAGGTCGGCCCCTCCTGTACGAGCTCAGAGCCTTGACCTCCATATACCATTACGCCATGAAGTTCTCCACTCAAGCGGGGATAGCGATAGTCCGGGGAGATCAGGCCTCAGCCCGCCGGTGCGACGTCACCCAAACCGCTGTCCGCACTGGGCCGGGGGGTCTGACCGTCGCCATGGCCGAGCTCGACAACCCTCGTAGCCGACCTGAGGACCGAAGTGCACAGCCGATGGAAGAGCTAGACACTGTCGAGGTCGAGCCCCGGTCACACGGACAGAGGGTGCTGAAGATTGGAAAGGGATTAGCTGAGCCCACACGATCTGCCTTGGTCGAGTTCCTCCGTGGAAGTTCCGACGTCTTCGCTTGGGAGCCCTCGGACATGGTCGGCATACCTGCCTCCTTGGCTTGTCACCGGCTGAACATCGACGCCGCAGTCAGACCTCGGCAACAACGACGGCGTCCGTTGAACCAGGAACGTTACGAGGCCCTAGCGAAAGAAACGGATAAGTTACTTCAAATTGGATTCATCAGGGAGGCCAAGTACCCCACCTGGGTTGCGAACCCAGTCCTCGTTAAGAAGAACAACAACAGTTGGAGAGTTTGCATAGATTTCACCGACCTCAACAATGCCAGCCCTAAGGACTCGTTCCCCCTATCTCGGATAGATCAGATGGTAGACGCAACGGCTGGGCACGAGCTCCTTAGTATGATGGACGCTAACTCGGGCTATAACCAGATCCCTATGTATCCCCCAGATCAAGAGCACACGGCCTTCATCACAGACCGAGGTCTCTACTGTTACCAGGTCATGCCCTTCGGGCTGAAGAACGCTGGGGCGACCTACTAGCGCCTGGTCAACAAGATGTTCGCCTCCCAGATCGGAACTACCATGGAAGTATATGTTGACGACATGCTGGTGAAGAGTGTGAGGGCCGCAGACCACATCCAACACCTGGTTAGCATGTTCCAGGTCCTGAGAGAGTATCGAATGAAACTGAACCAGGCAAAATGCGCATTCGGGGTTGAGTCCGGAAAATTCCTCGGCTATGTAGTGAGCTCGAGAGGCATTGAGGCAAACCCCGAGAAGATTGGAGCCGTACTGAACCTGAGACCTCCCACCAAGGTTAAAGAGGTCCAGAGTCTCACCGGCCGGATAGCGGCCCTGAACGGATTTGTGTCCAAGGCCACGGACAGGTGTCGCCCCTTTCTCGAGGCCCTGAAGAAAGGGAAGGACTTCTGATGGACCCCCGAGTGCCAGGAAGCTTTTGAGGAGCTCAAGAAACACCTGGCCCGACCTCCTCTCCTGTCGAAGCCCAAGGCAGAAGACGTCCTCTCCATTTACCTCGCCGTATCTGAACATGCCGCGAGTTCAGTCCTTACTCGTGTCGAGGGGGACATCCAGTACCCGGTCTACTACACGAGTCAGTCCTTCATTGACCCACAGAAGCGCTACACGCCAATGGAAAAGTTAGCCATCGCGCTCGTCACCAGTTCCAGAAAGCTTCGGCCTTACTTCCTCGAGCACCCCATCGAAGTGGTGACTAACTACCCCCTGCGGCAGGTGCTTCAGAAGCCTGACGCGTCAGGTCGGCTAGTCAAATGGGCAGTGGAGTTCGGACAATTTGATATCTCCTACCGACCTCGGCTTGCAATCAAGGGTCAGGCCCTGGCAGATTTCATAGCCGAGTTCAGCCCTCCATTGTCGAGTCCTAGTACCAGAGTCGAGCCCTGGACGCTCTACGTAGACAGATCCTCGACGAACGTGCACTCAGGAGCTGGGCTCGTACTCCTGAGCCCCTCCTTGGAATCTTTCTGCCAGTCCCTGCGGTTCTAGTTCCCGGCCTCCAACAACGAAGCTGAATACGAGGCCCTAATCGCAGGCCTTAGATACGCCTGGGCAATGGGAATCTCCCACCTCCAAGTCCGAAGTGACTCCCAACTTGTAGTCAACCAGCTCAATGGTACCTACCTCGCTAAGGACGAGCGAATGACCAGCTACGCCGACCTGGCTGCCGCCGAGATGAAGAATTTCGAAGAGGTCATCCTCCGACAGATCTCCCGGACTCAGAACAACCTGGCTGATGCCCTGGCACGCCTCGCCACCAGTGAAGGGATAGAGGAACTAAAATTTGTACCAATCAGCCAACTTACCAGGTCGCCCATAGCCCGGCCCTCCCATGTGGCGGCGGCAGACCTGGGCCTCCCTTCATGGACGGACGAAATTTCCTCCTTTTTAAAGGATGGTAGGGCCCCTGAGGACCCCAGACTGACTAGACAGTTGCGGATCAGGGCTGCTCGCTACACTATCATCGACAACACGCTCTACAAATGCAGCTTCTCAGGCCCTCTGTTGCGGTGCTTGACTGAGAGGGAAGCAGCCTTTTTACTCGACGAGGTCCACTCTGGGACGTGTGGAAATCACTCTGGTGGTCAGGCCCTGGCGCATAAGGTCCTGAGGCAAGGCTATTTCTGGCCAATCCTCAAGAAAGATTCCATCGCCTACGTCAGGCGCTGCGACAAGTGCCAGCGCCATACCCAGGTCGGTGGGGCTCCTCCCGCTGAACTTACTCATGTGCTTAGCCCATGGCCTTTCTGCAAGTGGGGAATTGACCTCATAGGACCCATGCCAACTAGTCGTGGAGGAGTGAAATATGCGATAGTGGCCGTGGACTACTTCACCAAGTGGGCAGAGGCTGAGGCCCTAGCTCGGATCACGAAACAGAAGACGACCGACTTCACCTGGAGGGCAATCATATGCCGATTCGGCATACCCGAGTCCATCGTAACAGACAATGGCGGGCAATTTGACAACCGTCGGTTGAGATCCTTCTGTGAGGACCTGGGAATCAAGAAGCATTACTCTACTCCGAACCACCCCCAGTCCAACGACCAGGTCGAAGCCGTGAACAAGATTATCAAGCACACGCTCAAGACTCGACTAGAAGAGCTGAAAAGGGGATGGGCGGACGAACTCCCGTCCGTCCTATGGTCTTACCGGACGACGTGCAGGACTAGCACGGGGAGAAACCCCCTTCGCTTTGGCATACGGGGTCGACGCAGTAATACCGGCCGAAGTCGAGCTACCGTCCTTCCGAACTCGGCACTTCTCTGAGCACACAAATGATCAGGAACTTATGCTCGAGGTCGACTTGCTGGAAGAGAAGCGAATCGACACCGACCTGCGCACTGAGCTATACAAACGTCGCAGTGCTCGGTACTTCAACCAGAAAGTCAGGAAGAGAAGCTTCCAGATCGGAGACCTGGTACTCAGAAGGGTTTTCCTCAGTACCAGAGATCAGGCCGCAGGAGCACTAGCTGAGAAGTGGGAGGGACCCTTCGTAATCCTCAGAGCCCTCTGCAATGGTTCTTACTACATCGGAACGGCTGAAGGAGCTGAGCTCCCCCACCCCTGGAACGTCGAGCACTTGAAGAAATACTTCCAGTAGTTGTCAAGCTGTAAATGATTGAAAATCAGTTGTAATACCTTTACTCCAGTAATGAATGGAAGTTTTTGAATTGTTGTTTGAATTCGATGATTCAGTACTTAACTATCAAGTCTAGGTCTGCCACGGCGGACCCACCCCTTGAAATGGCCGACCTAAGTGGGTCGGCCTGGGGACAGATCCACCACGGTGCATCCAAACAATAAAAAGAAAAACAACCTAGGTCTGCCACGGCGAACCCACCCCCTGAAATGGCCGACCTAAGTGGTCCGGCCTGGGGACAAATCTACCACGGTGGCATCCAAACAATAAAAAGAAAAACAATCTAGGTCTGCCACGGCGGACCCACCCCCTGAAATGGCCGACCTAAGTGGTCCGGCCTGGGAACAGATCCACCACGGTGGCATCCAAACAGTAAAAAGAAAAACAACCTAGATCTGCCACGACGGACCCACCCCCTGAAATGGCCGACCTAAGTGGTCCGGCCTAGGGACAGATCAACCAAGGTGACATCCAAACAAAGAAAAAAAAAGGACCTTGGTCAGCCGACCTGAGACCATGTCATCTTGACCGAACTGATTACTTGAACAATTATAGCAAGAAATGCCGTGACCGAACTGGACTCACTCATGATTACTATAATAAAGCAAGTCATTAGGTCGGTCACCCCAGGCTCACCCCGGTGGATCCGTCACCAACTAAGGCCGACCTCATACTTGTTCAAATTATTGGGTTCAGGTTTTTATTCCTATGACCCCAGCGCGGGGACGACCTAATCAGACGAGCCGACCTCGAGTACGGATAAACAAACAACGGACACATACATCGCGAGCCACTTGCACAAGATAATTGCATACATTAAACAAAAGAAGGAAGAGCTGAACTGACAATTTCATTAAAATTAATGGAGTTACAAAGTCGGGAAGTTACAAAGGAGGACTCAGGTCGGAACAGCCAAACTGGGCCATGTCCTATACATAACAAAAAAAAGGGTAAACAAAACAGGGCCCGATCATTGGCCTCCCTCGGCCTCGGGCATTCCGTACTCGCCCTTCAGCCGCTTGACCTCCTCAGTCAAGAACCCTATGTCCCAGTCAGGCCGCCTCTCAATTATGTCGGCCATGACGTCCTCCGCCACGTGGACAAAGGCAGAGTTCAGCTCGAAAGCGTACTCATCCAACCCCTTGAACTCTTCGATTGTCTGCTCCAGCGACGGGCGGCCCTGACCGGAGTGGGCGCCTTTAAGGCCTCCAGCTTAGCTCGGAGGGAGTCAGCCTCGGCCTTGTGGGCCTTCTTCGCGTCCTCGGCCTCCTGGGCCCTCTCCCTTGCCCTCCTCTAGGCCTCTTTCAGTTTTCCCTATGCCTCGGCCAAGGCGGATTTGGATTCGGCGAGGGCGGCGTCGCTTTCAGCCATGCTACTCTTCAGCTCGAGGATCGTCGCCCTCGACTGCTCCCCACTCTGAAGCATGTGAATGATAGCCCGGCCACAATGGGCGACCGCCGTCAGAGCATTGTCCTCCGGTGGCGAGATCCAGTAGCGCTCTGAGCCGGGTCCAAGACCTCCCGGCGGTAGCAAAGATTCTCGAGTGAGGCCGGCGCAGTGGACGAACCACCGACCTGGGGAGGGGAGTTAGCCCGGAAGAAGTCCCTCAGAGGCTTCGGCATGGACCCTTTGTTGGTCGAGTACGCCTCCTCTCTAGCCGGAGTGGTCCCAAAGAATGGGAGGTCTGCGACCGGGGAACGGACGTCGGCACTGGCGGTGGGCCGCCTTCGGCCCTGTCATAAGCCCCTTCCCGGCCCCGTGCTTAGGGGGAGCCCGGACTTGGTGACCGATCCCGATGGCACGGCGTCGGGATGGTGCGAGGACGGGGTGGCCTCAGTGCGGGACTTCTTCTGCGCGGGCTGAGCTTAGCGGCCCCTCATGGCGGGTTGAGAGGAAGATTGAGCCGCGAAGTTCGAGAGATTGTCGATGGCGTAAAGAAGTCGAAGTTCCGCCAACTATGGTGCAAGGGAGTTCGGACGACTACGAAGTTGAAGAAGATCGTTGAGGGCGAGCTCATGGCGAGAGTTGAACAAGTTCTCCTCGGTCGATGGGAGCGCGATCCGCGATCGAGGCGACCTCGCAATGGCGGGGCGCCGATCCGACCTTCTCGGTCTCGCCTCGCCTTGAAGTTCAAAGGAAAATGAGTTGGCTCAGTTCGAAATAATATAACATCGAGGTCGGAAGGCTGCTTACCGAGGTCGTGGTAGTTCATGGGGATCGCGACCTCCCCCTCCCGGTCATTCGGGCTGACTAAGCACCCCTCGCCCCAGATTACGCTTCGGCTCTTGGTGAGTCAGGAAGCCCGTGTGGCGAAGGCACCCCAGTTCGGCCGGACTAGCGGTAGTACCCGGCCGTCTTTGCCCATCCGACTTGAAGGTGTACATGTGGTTGAACTCCCACACCGTCAACCCACTGAGTCCGGCCCGGTACCACAGCACTAACATCCCCAGGACTGTCTTCCACGTGTTGGGGGTGAGCTGAGTAGGCGCCACCCCCCACGCGCTCAGGAACTCCTTCACCGCCCTGGGGAACCGCAGCCTCACCCCGGATTCCAGCATGGCTTGATTCACGGCCACCCTGCCGGCGGCAGGTCAGCTCGCTCATCGGCTTCTGGCACTACGAATCTCACCCGAGGTGAGACCTGATACTGGAAATGCCACGAACTCAGCATTTCCTCCGTCACAGCCGACGGGAACTAAGAGCAGCCCCATGGCTTCGTCACGTCACGCCTGGCCGACTTCTTTTTCCTCCTCCTGAGAAAGGTCGGCTGGGAGGAGACCGGCTCGGACGGGAAGGAGGTACCCACCTCGGACGCCAGCTCGGCGGACTCTGCCGTAGCCCTGACGGTTTGCAGCGGCACGGCTTCCAGGACCTCCTCGACACTCGGGGAGTTGTCTCTGTGCGGAGAGGGGGAGGGTCCAGGAGACCGATTCCCCATGTCGTAGTCATACACTTCTTCGGAATCGGACGACATTTCAGAAATTTATAAAGTTTCTAGTTCGTGATCTACCTGAAGATTAGGCCGGTATCAAACTGAAGGTTAGCACGGTACCGAACTGGGCTCGAGCTCGAGATTGAATTTTTGACAAGTCTAGAGAGCGGAAAAATGGAAACTGAAGAAATGAGGGGGTATATATAGGCAACGGCGGTGGAAGATGAAAGGACGTGACCTCCCTCAACGGCCGACCGACACGTGTTCCAGGCTCACTCCCACGTGCCACGCGCGTGCCAACCCAGGCCGGTGAAGCGTCAACCCCGACCTAGGTCGGCATTCACGCTGGGGACAATTGTTGGCACCCTAGTGACGTGGCACGGGCTCACCCCAGGTCCTACGCCCAGCATGGATCCCTCGCTGACATGTAAGGGGACCAGGTCGGGCGGTGACGTGTCCATTGGCCCAGGACGGATTGACCCTGAAATTCACCTTACTAGAGAATAGGCGGAAGGTCCCAGTCCAGTTCGGCCAGGCCCGCCTAACTCGGCCAAGGGCCCAGGTCGGCCGAGCTGTGGAGAACTGTTCCCATCGTAAATGTCTGACCGACGGTCCGAGGTCAGCTCGGCCATGTGGGCATCCAGTCCCGCCGTTACAGCAGCCGACAATAAGGACAACCCACGTGTCACCTGACACTCTAACACCCTAACACCACCTGCAGCCGACAGACCATCCTTTCCCCATTAATGCAACGACAGCTGCACCCGAGTTTCGAGGTCAACGCCTTAAATGCGAGACTGCCTGAAGTACAACAGACATCATCATTGCATCTATTCTGGAGCAGACCTAGTCGGCGCCATGATGACTTACTACCTTTCTACCAGATTACACACTATAAATAGAACACTTAGCATTCATTTGAGACACGAAAATTCTCTGTAATCAAGGACTAGCTCGGACATAATACACTTACATTCTTTACTTCTTCAGCTACTACTACTACTCAGGTCTTAATATCCACCTCAGTTGATAAGTAATCGGTCCCAACTGATTTCGACATCAACAAGTTACATCTGGGAAGTTCAATGACCATTCATTAAATTTACCCGTTTAGCATTGAATTTCATCCAAAATTCCCCAAAATCTCCTAGTCGGGGCTCAATGAAACTCCCATGCATGCACTCGCTCCCTCCCTCCGTCCCATCCTCCCTCAGAATGAGAATTGAATGAGACTCGTGCATTAAGGCCTTGTTCTTTATAAAGTAAATTTTATTTACTTGAATTATGTGTAAATTATGTGATTGAAAATGAAATATGGTATATTAAAAAATATAAAATAATTGTGTGTGGTTGAAGAAGAGGAGAAAGAAGTTTTTTTTGAATGATACTGTGAATCAAACAAGGCCTAAGTATTGAAATTTGTATGCATTTTTTTGTGAAATAAAAGACAAAATGAATAGAATTAAATGATGAAGATTTGTGAAATACATGTAAATCCGACAAAATATGTGAATATGATTAATTTGACTAAATTCGAATTTAAAATAAAATGCATAAAATTTCATTCCTAACATGTCAACGTAGGTACAAATGTTTATTTATAGATTTGTATTTATCACAATAGTCAACCGTTATATAAAAAATTTGAATTAATTTAAAAGTACACATTATAACCTACCACACATTTACTACAACCTAATAGGAGTAGTGAAAAATGACCATAATACCCCCTGAAAGTGAGGAGCCCACACCCTTATCACAGTGTGGTAGAAGTCACACAAAATGTGTGTGCACTTTTAGTATTTCTCCAAAACTTTAGATGATTGGTTTAAATTCTAATACAAGCCTGTGACTATGAAATACAAAAAAAAAAAAAAAAATTATAAATGATTTTTCTAATATTAATCAATTTTTGGTAACTAGTCCCGCCTGTAGGCACCGAGAAACATTTCGAAGACTCTCCGATCGATAATG
Source organism: Jasminum sambac (assembly GCA_018223645.1). Classification (NCBI taxonomy): domain Eukaryota; kingdom Viridiplantae; phylum Streptophyta; class Magnoliopsida; order Lamiales; family Oleaceae; genus Jasminum; species Jasminum sambac. The sequence goes on along the minus strand of CP073648.1, from coordinate 20,777,603 downwards.
AACTTGTTGATATTATAATAATAATAATATAATAATAATAATAATAATATTTTTTTTTTAATGGAGCCATACTTGTATGCAATTTAAAAGAGATACCTGTATGCAATTTTTCAAAAGAAAATTAAAAATAAAAGTTCGAGAAACTAATAACATCTTCAACTCTGCATCTCGAATGTTGCAAGGATCTTTTTGATGAGAAAAAAGTACTGATCTAATTTAGAAAATAGTGTGTGAAAATCTGTAACTTATTGGATGTATCCACTGACTCCAGTCTCCAAGTCATTTTTCAACATAATTGAATCCATTAATAGAACTTGTTTGACCAAGCTTTTTGAAAAGCAAACGAGATTTCTCTTTTAAGAATGAGTATAGAAAGAAAATAATTGTTGAAAAAATCTGTCCAAAACAAGTACTGGATTGTAATCCTGAAAATAGAAAATTTGCTCATCCATTCCAAATCAACTGCAGCTACCAAGGCGACCACAGAAAAAGGCCATGGCTTCAACTGGGAAGAGATTGCGGCCTTCAACAGATCTCGTGCTTAATAATAAGATTTCCGTGGATTGTTCTGCAGAGAGTAAATGAAAGAGAATCATAAAATATATTCATGGACTAAAAAGATTTTAATGTAATACTTGCCAAGTGTAAATCTACAAGGAAGAGATGAAAAATATACCAGAGGATTTGGTCTGTAACGATAGCCGAGCATCATTCGCTTTTTGTACTGATCATAAATATCATCTTCTGGGGTCACCTCGCCAGGTTTATGAGCTCCCACCCCCAAGTTATCTTTTTTCACTTCGCCTGCCGTTATTGGAGCTGCAATTCCACTGCTAGAGCTGCCCAGACCCTCACCTGCCATAGATGAAAACATACAGAACCTATCAAAATGCTAAACTGACATAATAAATAACATAATAGCTTACATAGTAGGTTTAAGCTACTTGCACTAGATCCTGTGCAAGCAACTGCTGTAGTGTGATGTGGACCATGTTGAGAGTGGAGAAGTAGCTGATGTGATAGGTCTACATCGCACTACATTAGCAACTTGCACAAAATCTGGTGCAAACAGCTTGCACAAGATCTGAGTGCTCTAAAACCTATTAAGTGTCGCAGGAGCTAGACGGGGTATGCAAACAAACGAGGATAATAATTAGTTGAATAGAGCATGGCCAGTTTAAACTTCGCCAGGCTCTTTTCAGTTTTGCACCATAAATCAGTATATTTGACTAACGATAAAATCTATTCATCAAGTATATCATTAGGGTGCTTGGGCGATAATTACCTTCCTTCCAACCCATTTTCGAGAGAAGCTGGTGACCAATATTATCAGCCTGAATTTTAATTTTTTCTGCAGCCTCCTTGGCAGCTTTCTGGGCAGCTACATCATTACAGCTAGACAAGAACTTCTCAAGCTCCTCAGGAGGAATGTAGTCGCCCATGTGGTGTCCTTTCTTCCCCTCTGTGTATAAAGCATTTGTAAGATGGAAACATAACAGATAGCCAACAGATATCAGAGGCACTCACAACCAGGAGAAGAGAACTAAGAAAGACATGAAACAATCCCAACAAGTATAAACAAATTCCAAGTTAATCAATGAAAAGAACGCAAACCGTGGAAGGAGCTAGGCGGAGGCATCTCGTCCTTAGAATGTTTGGGAGGCCTCAGCTTCTCTTCTTCTGCAGCCTTCTTCATGTAATATTCCATCATTGCTATAGGGTCCTTGCCAGATGGGGCACTTGATTCACCTACAAGTCAAAATTGGCTTAAGAGGAATACAGGATACTGATTGTCACATAAAAAATTATCATGGCCAAAGATACAAGCAAGGGATAACTAAGAAATATCTCATTTTAGGAAAATATTAACAGATCAAATCTCCACCAATCAAACTAGTGTACTAAGTCCTAAATGCAATATCCAGAACAGGTCTCTGACAACATATGGTATTGCTAAAACAAGACATTGTTGCAACTGAAGTTACAGGATGCACAGAATCTGGGCTTCATTACATGACTCGAGTATTAAGGATTCATTCCAAAACAATAAACACAAAATAAATGACAAAACTCGAAGTCAGGAACAAAAAACCCCGGAGAAACCAAACTAAAGTGCTTTCTTCGCAGAGATTTTTCAAAATGAAAATTGATTCTTTTGGAGACCGGTTACGTAGAAAGTTCTATGGGTCCAAAGAATGTGGTTGAAAATGTGTGTTGCAAAACATGTTTTCTACAAAGCACAACAACCACTAAAAACTTGATCCGATGCGAAAAAGGTGCTGTATCTTCCACCTGTCTCTGCTGTTGCAGCACTGGCTTTTGTGTGTTGGGTAGCTTCATATAAAGCTGATGCAGCAGTTTGATATTTTATATGCTGATGATGAGATCTCTGAGAACCACTAGATGATCTTACTCTAGAACCACCTGCAGAACCATAGGATCAATTTACTGGTAAAAACCAAATTGAAAGTGAACACTGAGAATAATATCCATTACAGGCTGGTGATTGTGTCACTAGCAACAAGAGTATGGACAGGATGTGCTGCTTTTGGAGAACATGAGGAAGAATAGTTAGGAGAAAATAATAGGACAAACTACTCTCGGTTAATAGTTTAAGTGTATGTTATTCTTCTCATTTTAGCTCATTTTAGTTCATTCTCTTTTAAATTTGAATTTGGTCAAACCAATCACATCCACATATCTCGTGAGGCCTACATGTACTACCCAAATCTTCACCATTCAACTCCATTCATTCTCTCTCCTATTTCACATAAAAATGCATAAAAAATTGAATCCTAACATGTTACAAGAGTATTTTTTGCAGGATGTTTATAAACCTTTTCACATATAAGGCATTCCGATACAAAGGTAAAGTAGTAGAAAAGGTTTGGAGAAATGCGTGTGGATAAATGAAGTTTAGAGAAATGTTATGGATTTTTATCAACTTGTTTTTACTTTTTCATGAAAGAACACATAGCAAAACATATGCTAATTCAACAACTGGAACTGGCAATGCTCACAGTGGCATTTTTATATCTATCAAAACTCTATCTCATAACATTGTTAAGAGGTGTGGGGTACAACTGGAATAAGGCCGTAGAAACACACCGGTTACAAATTTGTTTTTTGAAATATTATCTACACTATTATTACTTACAACTAGTACGTTCTTGACCATTGTACTTGGGGAAATATAAACGACGGGTAATTAACACTCTCACATAAAATATGAATTTTCAAATCCAACTTAACATGGTAATTAACTGTCTTGATTGCTGAAACCCACATTCCAAATGTGACAGACTTGTGCACAACAATTTAAAATGACCACAGCAACAATCAGTAGAGCAATGAATTCCTGAAAACCATGCATCAGACTTCAAATAAATTCTTAAACAAAAAATTAAATTCAACCCTAAAGATGAAGTGTTGAAAGTGTTATTCTCTTTGCATTTTAATTTTCAATTGTAAGTTTTGAATTCATTTTCAGTTTCTCATTTCCAGGGTGGACAGAGAGGACAAGGCCACAATATCACATTTACGAAAATTCGTCGTATGTTCAGTGAAAACACTCAAAACGACAAAAATCATGTTAAACTTTCTTCAATATTTCATTACTTTCGGTAAATGCATTACAAAAAATATGAAAGAAAACAGGTCTCCAATATTTTTGAGAACTAAGGGTATGTTTGATAGAGATCATAGAATAAACCAGTTTTAAGGGTATGTTTGATTGGTGATAAAGTTGATATGCACGCAATTCCGTGTAAAATGTGTGGTTAATATTGTATTGAAAAATGTGTACGGTTGAAAATGTGTGTGTGATTACACAGAATTGCGTGCATATAACTTTGTGACCAAAAGAACAAGGCCTAAATGTGTAGTTGAAAGTTAAGGAAAGTGACATAATAATAATAATAATAATAATAATAATAATAATAATAATAATAATAATAATAATAATAATAAAAATAATATCAAATCAATCAAATGAGCAATTGAAAAAAAAAAAAAAATTGTTTTAAGTTGTTTTAAGTTCTACCGAATGAAGCCTAAAACACCCTGCAAACAACAACAAGAGCTTTCCAGTGAAAAGAAAACTTCAGAAAAATATAGTTTCAAGTCTACGAACTAACCTCCCTGTGATGGTTGTGAACCCATGGTTTGAGACACAGCTTGTTTCTCTTCACTAAGCCGGTATTCATAGTACTTGTAGTCCGAGCAACTTTCATCGTATAAAAACCTGCAAGCAATGGAACCAATTATGATCCACAAGCTACAAACGTGAGGGACATTCCACAAATGCTGGCGCAAGAGCAACTGGAACAATAAATAGGTATTATGACAAAGATTTTATAGAATGCGATAGTCTAGAAGTATTGCTTCATAATAATTTGTAATATGTTTAATTGCATAGGAAGTTGCAGTATTTTGGAAAACGTCTACTCTGCTGTCCAACTAAAGATTCACGGCTATTAAATATAAATTGAAGCCAAAATATTCAGCCAAGGCAATTTGTGTTAAAAGGTATTTATAAAGTGTGGGAAGTTTGACCTAGTTTCATTGAGTTTTATCCATGATTAACAGCATTGAGTGGCTTCCATCAACCCTGGTTGAGTGGCATTCCAAGATCTCTTTTACTGAAGAAATGATTTTTACTGCCACATCAGATCTTGGATTTGGAGGCACCCTGAGGTCTGTTGACAGACACTATATATTGTCATAGATATTTTACATCAGCTCGGTAAAAGCTATTATAGAGTTGATGTATCAGAGCTGAGGATTTTAATAGTACGTCTAAGAACGTTGATTCTGCAGTGGGACAAAAAGTGGAAAAGGGATACACCAAAATCACCCTTCCCACCCAATGTATATGGTACATTGCAGATTCCAGAGATTTAAACCACCAACCTCTCTATGAAGGAATAAATAGGAAGGCATAACTTTCCATCTAAAGAAAGGGGATTACTCCATTTCCAGGTCTCCTGAAAGATGCCCATTTCCAAACTGACCTAAAAGGTCTAACCCAAAACCAGAAAGGAAATAAAAAGATTTGCTTCTTTTCTCTACACAGTCATCCTGTTTCTCCATCCCCGGAACCCCTACCAACACCCCCCCGCCCACCCCCCAAATGCAAAAGAAGAAATAGGAAAACGAGAATCCCTCTTCGGTGTTAGTGATTATAATTGATGGTTCATATGTGATTGCTCCGTTGTAAAATATCCGAGCACATGAACAATATTTATTCTAGGGCTTCCATGTTTCATCGGGACAAATAGGAATGATAAAATTCACCACTCGCTATGAGCAGAGAATTTTAAACAATGTAAGAGTAGTATGCAGCTTCCATTTAAAACGCATTCCCATGTATCAGAGATTCCTAAAATTTCTGACAGGTAGCTGTCGAAGTATAGCGACAAGTTCAGAAAAGTATACTTCGCAAGTTGAATTTACTAGCAATAAAATGTCAAGAGACATGCAGACAACATACTTAAAAGGGGTGTCTCCGGGGTTCTTCTGTCGTGTTATGTGCTCAATCTTCCTTCCATTCTTGGCCACAAAACTTGCCAATTTGTCTGCAGCGTTCCTCACTGCGGGATCACTTGGGGAAGGTGGTGCTGCATGTCACTTAAAGAACTGATTAATACCAAGAGAATGAACAAGTGAATGTAAATTACTCTTCTAGCTGGCGTGCCACATTTCCGAATTCTCTCATTGAACATCTCTTTCCACCAACTTTGATAGGGATTTAAGGTGTAAGCTGCAGTCATCAGACAAGAGTAACTCAAGCATCTTTTGCCCTACTTATTGACCGCCTCAGCACAAATTTGGGTTTTCTCAAAACTCCAAAACGACAACGTTCAAGAAGTAGTGTCTAACTGAGATATTCCAAATAATAAAAATAAAAAATAAGCTCACTGGTGTTCGCAAGTCAAGGTTTTAAGCTCAAAGACTGGTGGGTCAACCAAACAACTCATGGATCAGAGAGTCTAGGAAACATAAAAAGGTTTAAAAGCAACAAATGCACAATAGATTGAGTGCAAGAGTCATTTGAAGACATGGCTACCCCAAAATCAGATGATATAAGCTCATATATTTGAGGTAAAAAGGGGGGAAACAAAGAAAGAAAAGGCACAACTATTAACCATATCTGCTCACATGACAGACAAATTATGCCCCAAAGCCAACAAATTAATGTGCTCTTTTCATTAAACAAATGATTGTACCTAGAAGGGTCTGCTCAATATGCAAATAATTAATAAACAGCTACAGAACAAAGCAAAGGAAATAAAACATACAGGTATCCATGCATACACACAAAGGCGGCCTTTTCTAAATAGCAATTTCACTTCGGAAAAAACAAAAAACAAAAAAACAAAAACAAAAACAAAAAAACAAAAAAACCAAAACAAAACAAAACAAAAAATTGAAAAAAAAATGACTAAGATGACCACTCAACTGCAAATAGAAAAGCCATTGTAAGTTAAGTTCATATACATAAAGGAGACCTCTTCTAAATAGCAATTACACTCCCCCCCACCCACCAAAAAAAAAAAAAGTGAGTAAAATGACCATAGAGTCACTGCAATGGAAAAGGATTGTGAGTTAAGTTCATGTATTTCCAGATCAATGATTCATTCAAGGAGCCCGCCTAGACTCTTTCGGTGGACATATAAACAACAGACTAGTAAAATAAGTAATTACCAACATCAACTTGTTTTGATTGTTCAGAAGTATGATGCCCCAACTTTGGCCGCTTTGTTGGCCCATCATCTGATAAATTTCCAGCATCACTTCCATTTTCTTCCTCATCTTCTCCCAGCTTAATGGTGGGTGTAACAAGTTTTGACTTTTGTTTCAAGCTGAATGCAAGCTTACCTCCTGAAGCAACTTGGCTTGTCTTACAACTGTTACCCTTGGATTCCTTAGTTGTTCCTCTGGGAGTTGAGGTTACAGACAAACCAGACATGCTAGAGCCTGATTTAGATTTAATTGAAGCATCATTCCGCTTGTTCTTCTCCTCCTGCTGAAGTTGTTGGAACCTCTCCATAAATGATCCATCATTAACAAACAGGCTAGGATCTGTTGCCTTCTCCATTGCCAAGATGCCACCTATTCTTCAAAAGTATGCACTGCTTGACATGCAAGCTCACAAGCAATTTAATCGCAGAAATGATAAATTTGATCAACATGGCTTTAAATTAGCTGCATTCTCAAATATGAATTATCTTGATTATACATCTTCAAATTGACATGTCAAAGTCGTCTTGGCATAATAAGTTGACTAAGACAGTCAGACAGATATTGAATAAACATGCTCTTGATCATTGTGTTCACATGTTTTAGTCCTAACTTCTAAGAACAACAGAAAGGAAATCTATCAAGCAAAAAGAGCTAACAGGGAGATAAAAGTCCACTACGGCAACCTAGTCATCAATTAATCAACCTTCTCTTAACTAGGAAATTTCACATAAACCAAAGAGTTTTAGTAGAGATAGTCATATTTGGATGTAAAGGAACATCAAAGACTAGTCACAATAACACGCTGCTGCAATTTCGCTAGAGTAAAGCACGGTGATAAAACTGAACCAACATACCATTAAAAACTCAACCTATTTGAGCCAATAGAAGAGTTTTACAGAAAATGGACAGGTCCTATGTGCAAAGCACATCAAAGACGGCACAGTAATGCATGGAGTAGGTTATAACTCTTATGCTCAAAGCCAAATTTTATAGATATGTGACAGAAGAAATGATGGGTGATGAGCTGCGATGTGTGTCGCACAGACACACGTCGGCTGCTTTTCAACAAAGCATGAACACGATGCATTGCTGACTGGATGATTCTTCAGTTGTATAGAATGCATTAAAACTATGAGCTTGTTTGGGGTGAGATTCTTTTATAAATCATTTGTCCCCGAGTCCTTTTTCAACAAACTTTGTCATTGATGTGACAATTTTTCTCTATTATTTAAAACTTTTCTCCACTTTCTAACCATACACTCAAAATTCATTTTTTCAAAAAAATCTCTCGCAAGCACACTATATATCATTAATTTCAAAGAAAGAAAAATAAGTATGGTAGAGTACCAGAGAAGTGTCAAATACAGACACACCACTTATTAAAGTGTTTGGACATAGGTGATAACTGTAAATTTTACATTATTTGGGTCTTTAAGTCTTACAATTTTGAACGAAATATCATCACTTTTTCAGTCTAATGTTAGTCAATTTCTTTTGGTTTTAGGATTGGGTGAAGAAGGGGTGTGTTAGAGGAGAGAAAACTTAAATGTAGGAGTTATGAAGTCAACTGGAAGAATTAGAATTTTCAGACCCAACTGGGAGAAGTTCAGGGCTGAAGTGCAAGACCTCTAAAACAAAAATTAAGTGTGCACTGTGCAGCTGATGATTATTTGGGACACCCACCCAGCAGCCCCAGGTGTCATTTGAGAAACATATGTTTCTGTGGCTGGCTATAGCAGCAGTGCACATGTAACTTCGAGCTGGAATGTGCCAGATCAAGGGAGGTTTTTCGGAGATGAACTTTCGAGGAGTTTTGGTCCTCATAAATAAACAACGAAAGCAACCTCTTAAAGAAGCACATAAAAATTCTCATGGCAAGTGCAAAGTCTAAGATTCTTGAGAAAGGATCAGGGACGAACCACATGTAACGTCGAGCTGCAACGTACCAAATCAAAGGGAGGTTTTTCCATTGTTATTGGAGATGAACTTTCAAGGAGTTTTGGTCCTCATAAATAAACAACAAAAGCAAGCTCTTAAAGAAGCACATAAAAATCCTCATGGCAAGTGCAAAGTCTAAGATTCTTGAGAAAGGATCAAGGATGAAGACTAACTTGCAATTCGAGATTTTTGAACAGATTCAATATTAAATTACAAATCAAAATAGAACCTGTAATAAATCAGTGTGTTCTCATTATTGTTAATTTCAATTAAGGTCTTACTTGATGCTTAATATTCGTGATAAGATACTCTAGTCCTATATTAGTTTATGGTATACTTTCGGGATAATATGGAAACAATAGGACTGTCCAAGTCTTCTTCTGAATTTTCTAAACTACAGACACCAAACACTGGAATTATTGGAACTTGACAAAATTAATGCATAGAAGACAAAAGACAAAAAGCATTCAACAGCTACCAAATCTAACCAATAAAATGAAAAGAGAAACATTCCAATGCTTGTTATAAAGAATTAAGAGCTTGCTTAGTTTAGTTGTTTTCACAATCCATTTCTTTTCTGACTCGTTTTCAACCACACATTCACCAAATGCAATTCTTTAAGTATAAATAACTAGACTGAACAAACAATGAGTACCACAATAATCTTCAAAGACACAAAACTACCCCCTAGGGAAAATTAAAAGACGTATTGATATATGATGTTAAAAAGAGCATTTTCAAGAACAGATAAGATCCTCCTCCTAGCAAAAACCTAAGCCAACTCAAACGGGGTCCTCCAGATATTCATAGAACCCTTGCGACATAAATTTGAAAATCAACCCAACAATACAGGATGAAATCTCCTACGGCAGAGTGAGGGGATGAAAATCTCTTCAATTTGATAAAAAAATAATCAAAGAATACTAAAAATAATCACGAACTTAAAGAATCTGGTAATATTACCAAATATACACATTTTCGGAAATTGAAACCGACCTAAGTCGAATAAGATCGATTAATTAATAATAATATTTGATAGAATTTGAATTACCTGGTATATTGTAAATCGAATTAACGATGGTGGTTTAGGTGCGCAGTTTCCGGTGAGAGACCGGCAGCGCCGATCGATTATAAATAATAATAATATAATAAATATAGGAACCCTGTTTGTCAACCGGAATAAAGATGAGGAGAATTCATATGCAAAAACAGCGTCAATGCCACCGGCATCGTTCACGTGTTAATCGTCGCTTTCCCGTTTTACCCTCTTTTTTCCTTATTTTAAAAATGATGATTTTTTAATATGGTTAAAAATTTTATTACAAAAAAAAAATTAAAAATTCATGACAATAGTATTTGAAAAGAGTTGTGCTATTTACACCCACACTTTTAATCCTTACACCCACCTTTTTTTAAAAAAAAATTCAATTCCAAATTTTACCCCTCGCATAATAAAGTAGGTGGGTGCAGGAAGTATTTTTGGATGCTCGGCCGAGGATGGCCGAGCGTCCAAAAAGGAGCTCGGCCATCCTTGGCCGCAGCTCCCCATGGGGGAGCTCGGCCAAGGCTGGCCGAGCTCCATCAAATGGAGCTCGGCCAAGGATGGCCGAGCTCCTTTGGATGCTCGACCATCCTCAGTAGAGCATCCAAAAATATTTTTAAAAAAATATTTTAAATTGATAATTTTTTTATAATATTTTTTTTGATATTATTTTTGGATTTGGAGAAGGAACACGCGATCTATGAGTGAGATCGAATGGGACGAAACCGTAATTTGGAGATTTAGTGTTCTAACTCGTTTTGGATAAATAATATACTGGAATTTGGAGTAGATTCGGCCACGAGTCGAACTCATTCATATGGGATGACATACGATGGATTTTGGCCATCCGAAAGCGTTTAGGCAGCGAAATCAATATTTTTCTATTTTTTGACTAATTTAATTTTATTTATTTATTTGTTTTTAATTTTATTTTATCACCATAAATAAAATAAGTGCATTTTTAAAAAATTTATTCAATATTTATTTGTTTTTCTATTTTATTTTATTTTATTTGCCCAAAACGGAGTTCCAATACTAAATCTCCAAATTACGATTTCGTCCCATTCGATCTCACTCATAGATCGCGTGTTCCTTCTCCAAATCCAAAAATAATATCAAAAAAATATTATCAAAAACAGTATCAATTTAATTTTTTTTAAAAAAAAAAATTTGATGTTCAGCCGGGCGTCCAAAATACTCCCCACCCACCCTGTTTACTACGCGATGCTAAAATTGGAATTTAACAAAATTTTAAAAAAAATGTGGGTGTAGGAATTAAAAGTGTGGGTGTGAATAGCACAACTTATTTGAAAAAGTGATTTTTAAAATAATATGTGGCAAACAAATGCTTGTGTCAAAAGAAAAGAGAATAACAATAATAAAAATAAATACATGTGATATTAATCATTGTTATATTGATTAATATTAGTCATGGGGTGCCGGAGCTTCTCGCCATACCATATGACTATATAATATAGCACTAAACCGCAATTTTTTACTATCATCACATCATTATATGAAAGGTCTTCATCATCATCACACAATGTCACAATTCATTGTTGTTAACCTTAGCATCACTACTCTCCAACTTAAACCAAGAGCACCATCATCAAGCAACACTAACAACTTCAACAAGTACAGAAATTTATCGATCCATACTCATCCACCAAAATACTCGTGATTTTTTGGATCCCTTTCTTTCGTTGTGTTTAGTACATCGTTCATTATGTGTCTAGGATCTCATTCAGGACTTGATTTTTTAAGTCTTGATCACTCGTTTCATTTAATCATATCTTGTTTGCAGTGGCGTAATCAGGAATTTTGTTCAGTACGGGCAATATCAAATTCAGACATTAATAGTTGTGGAATCATTTATGATAGCTCCCGTAGGGGCAAAAAATTTTAGGTGGGGCCCATTGTAGTATAAAAAATTTACTTATGAGAAATATTAAATTTGAGTAGTGGGAAAGAAATAAATTTAATTTGATAGTGAATAGAACAAACCTTGAATTTTTTGGGTTCGATTTCTCGCTATTCTGACTGTCCGAACTAGTTAGTAGATAATTATGTATAGTAAGTTTTTAATTTGATCAACTACTCAATCATGTAAGTAGGCAAATGAATTATGAGTTTGGTTATTAATTATATAGGCCCAAATCGAAAAACGGTTCAATTTAATAAGCAACAGAAGGTCCAAAATATTGAGAAGAGACCATTTTTCTCATACTCTTCACCCGTTTTTTGACGTCTGCTCCACTAGTGAATGTGGTCATACGACCTCAAAATTTAATTTGTTGGTCACATGACCTCGTTTTCTGGTGGCAAACTTAGACAAACAGATGAAATTATAAGCAATATTGTTTCCGTAAGCTCATCTCAACTCTTATTTTCTTAATTTGTTGATAACTTGGACGTGGAATAACACTCGGAATAAATTACTATCCTATAAGTATTTTTTTTATTGGATGAGAGATGCTATACAAATTAAATCAGCACGTTCCATTTCACGTGTATGTAGTGTTAGAAGCCCCAACAATTTTTTTTTTTTAATCTCAAAATTTTAGTGAGGGCACATGCCCTCACTGGGCTCATACTGGCTCCGCCGATGCTTGTTTGTCTCATTCTATCAAAATACTTAACATGCATAATTATTTAAATTATTCTGATCGTATGAGACAATCAATCAACAAGACACAATATTAGATAACATATCTAAAGACTACTCTTAATTTTTAAGTTGCGTGATAAAGAAGGTCACATCAATAAAACAATCAAATCCATGAAGGCTCTTGGTGGATAAAACAATTACAAGAATATAGCTAAAAGCATATTAATTATTTTTAAATGGTAATTTCCTTCAAAATTATTCTATATACCAATATATCCGATTGAATTTGTCTTATTCTTTAATTTTTTTTTTAATTCACATTTTATAAGACCGAAATTTATTCAATATCTGTTTTGAGTTCAACTTATAGTTTGGTGTTGCATGCAACGCGATAAAGAAAAACGCTCTAAGTACAAATACTAACTCTAATGATAAAATCTTAATTACGATGCCATAGAACTTCAAGAAAGTGTAACTATTGAAATTCTCCTGCTCCGGCTAGGCAAGTGACAACATTTAATTGAAATAAATAAAAGATGTGTTGTGAACGAGAGAGTTTTTCATTTCAATTCTTGTTATTGAATTCATTACAAATGACCCCTATTTATAGGAAAATATTGGGGCACATCGTATTACAAATATTGATCTAATATACAATAGTCATTCACACAATAAAACATAATCATTACACTTTATCTTTTTCTTTTTCTCTTTCGGTGCACGCCTATGTTTTACAACACTCCCCCTTGAATGACTATTTATACAATTGTCTTTAAACTTATTTGAAGAAAAATACAATGGGAGAAAAACTTCTAAATTGATGTCGGTAGAGTTGAGTGATCATATACTGCTTCAGGAAAACCTTAGTAGGACAAAACCTGAGCGACGAGTAAATGGTAAGTTGCTCCCCCTGATGATGATCATTTTATAAGAGTCTTGTCTGTTGCCTCATTAAAACCTGGTCAAGAAAACCCGATGGGAAAAACTTGATCGGAGGAAAAAGAGTACAGCTACTCCATTTGATTCCGTATCTTGGGGGCCGATACACTCACCTTTGACGGAAGATTTATAAGCCATCGTCATAAACGTTGCCTCATTAAAAACCTTGGTAGGAAAACCCGATGGGATAAAACCTTAATCAAGGGAAAAAGAGTGCAACGCGTAGTTTGTACAAGTATGTTTAAATCAAAATCCTTCAGGTAAGTATCATATTTATCACTATGTCATCATCAGTGCTTATTTGCAATCGACAATCTCGATCTTACATTCTCACTGTATCGACATATATATATCCAAATCTTCTCTCGAGATCTTCTATTAGTTGTGATTAGGCTGCCTCATTAAAAACCTTGTTTAGGAAAAACCATTTGGGATAAAAACCTCAAACAAGGAAAAGAGTACAGCGTACAACAATATCATTGCTTTAAGCTATTACAAGCAATGTTATCCTTTTAATAGTTCAATTTTCTTATCAAGCCCGTATATGTATATTTCAATATTATTCTTCGATATATCTCAATATCCTCATTATCGTTGATCGTATGTAGCGCTACATTTTCATATTGTGTCGACACTTTCCATTTTCATTTCTTTCCCCATAACAATATAACTTATTGAGATTTCTCATTATCAATCCTCTTTTAGAATTGCACAATATACTTGAGTCTATATTCTCTTCAAAGTGTATGCCTCCTTTATCAAAATCACCTTCTATCATTTGCTTTGATATACATATTTGGGGAACTTTTATTTAAATAATATCAATACTTCGAGCTTGCTAATTTATCAAAACATATATAATTGGTATATGAGATCGTTTGATTCATATTTGAATTTCAAATTCATGATACATTTCATATATTATTTCCAAACTATTAATACTCCCCCTCATGCAAACAACTAAACTCGACACAATTTGTATACTTTTCATCATATATATTCTCAATATTTAGTTTTAATGGGGGAATTTTTCATTCTATATTTTGTTCTCGATTTTGGCAAATCGATTGGAGGACTTTAAATATTTTGCCAATTCTATCCCACTCGTATGCGCATATCCAATTATTTACGGCCTTATTCAAATTATTTTGGATATACACTCACTAGCTTTATCATTCGATCTGGAACTCGTGCTCTTATCATGAGCAAATCATTTCAATAAATTTTCTATTACTATATACACATGTGACTACACAAACGATCCATATCATATTATTAGTAGTCCACATGAAGGGTGAGTGGGCCCATATATCTCATCCCATATATATGTTCCAAATATATTTTAAATTTATTCCAAATCATTGGCTAGTAATGATTTCATCATTTATCGAGAACAATCATTTGAAAAATTCTTCCGGTTCTTGATTTCAATAAATTATTTACATCAATCGAACCGGGATCTATATAGTGCTCAACATGATTTATCACTTTTATCATATCTATGGCTCACCGAGCATATCCCATCATCTTTCGGTGCCATTATTACCCGCATTCTTGTTCCAAATGTTGAATCTTAACCCATACGTTTCATATCATAGGCTGTTCAAACGCGGAATCGTACCTCATACGGGTTTATAAGTCATCCGGACGCTTATAATATTCACCCCAACAAGGGTCCGAGTATTATAATGGATCATACGCTCTCAAATCTTCGAAAATACTATCCCTCACTGCCGATCAAAATTCTAAAGAGAATTTATCTATGTAGACTCGAAAGATTAAGGATACTAATGAATAAGGGCATACCACAAGATATTCGGTGGTTGATTGAAGCAAAGGTCCGATTATCTGGTGAGATTTCGATTCCTTCTAAATACATGCCTGGAATGGGTAAAAGTAGTTTTTCGAAGAAACGGAGAGCAAAAAGGTTAGGAGGATGCTATAAATGTGCTCGGTGGACTTGTGACACTCGATGTAAATCTGTGGGGTACTTGTCCAAAAAGCAGGAAGGATAAAATAGCATTCATTAAGGATGGATTGAGTAAGGAGTCTTTGGATGATATTCAACAGGCTCTTGAGACACATCCTAGTGGACACGTACAAGGTGAGCTTATGGCCTTATGGGCCAAATTTAAAGATGAACAAGAACGGTACAGTCTCGAAAATCTTACTTTAAAAGATCCTATTTGTAAATTTAGTAGAAAAATTTAGTATTATGATTTTCTCGTAATTGTGAAAAATTTTGGCGTAGATCGATGTATTTCGCGTATTTGTAAATATCGTGTTTTTTTTTTTTCGAAATATATATATGTATGTAAATAAATAAATAAATATATTTATATATAGATTTCAATCACGAAAGTGTATGTCATTTCACTGATATTTTCTCTTTGTTCTCTTTTCTCATATTGTCAAAAGGTAAATAGTAAAATCACTTATTGGTTTGAAAATTTATCTTTAAATAGAGGGATTCACGTATCTCTCATTCATACATTGAAACTTTAGTGTAAAGAGAGAGATGGAGATGGAGATGGCGATGGGAATTTTAGAATCATCTCATGCAAATCAATCTTCACCTCACCTGATTAAGACTGTATGTGTTCTTGGTGGATCTAGGCGATAGGTGATATCCAATATATAGATATGGCAAACCAACTTATAAAGGAATTGGGAAAACAAAACATCAATATACTGTATGGAGGGACCAATACCAAGCTTTTAAAGAGTCTTACAATGGCCGCACAATTATGGGGGATAAGAGTGTCAAGCGTATTACCTTTTCATCAAGTTGGAGCTAGCAATCGTATTGGATCCAGTACAATCATGGGTTCAGATCTGGACTGATGCTAAAAACGCAGTCTATTCATGACTGCATGATGTACATGATGAACAATAGTGATGCTTTTATTGTCCTTCCAGTGGCTATAACACCTTGGAGGAAATATTCAATATAGCATCATGGGCGAGTGGAATTTTCATACCAAACCCATAGGTTTGTTGAATATTAATTATTTCTTTGATGGTTTGCTAGAATTTCTAAATCAGGTGTAGAATATAAATTTATTTCGTTCGTGAGAAATATACTTTATTCTCGCTAATACGGATTCTTTGATCTACTCATCAAGATTCAATCATATGTTCAAGAATCTGTGGAAGTGAAACCGCCGATTCTGAGACCATTGGTGTCAAGCGGAAAAGAGATCCTTTGGATCTTTCATTATGAACCTGAATGTTAGGGATGGCAGAGTTAACGGGTATTTATACTCTCGAGACGCATCCCTCATTTACGGGTTCAATACGTATTTCCTTTTTGTATTTCTATATATTTTCGAGTGTTTATTGCCGCCTTTTGATATTGTCAATGTATTCCAATTTAATTTATTTGGTACTTCTTCTAAAATAACAATAATATCATATTTTGTTCGAATATAAAAGTCTATTGTACCATTAGCATAACATATGCTTCTTCAGTATCGTTTTCTTCTCATATCAATACGATCTCATATCATCAATAGGATTATTTCAAATGATCCCACCATATGATTCATTTCATTTGATTTGTCAATTGGGATCTATTGAGCATTTCTCTTTTATATATTTATTCAACGGTAACTTTTGGTATCTCTTGCTCAATTTTCTCCATCAATATTCAATAGGCATGGAGAATGAATATTTCTTTATTAAATACTTCTTTGAGAGCATTTCTCGTCATTATATCAATGTATCAATATATTAATCTCATAATGAGATTTTTCACCATGGTATATCTTCTCTTTTATCACCATGGAATTCTTTGAGCAATTTATCAACACATATATCATCATTTGCTCAAATCTCTTTGTTAATATCAATATAACATTCTTGTCAACTATATGTAAATCGGTCACTATTATTTAGTACCAATCGTGGGGTTTAATCCAACCACATTGGTAATATATATTCTAACTGTGTGGTATAACCCACCACATTTGAAGTATAAAAACATAAATAATAGAAATTAAATTCTCCCCAATAGGTGGTAGAACCTCAGTATGGGAATTATCATAAATAAATATAAATTTAAATTTAAATTTCAATAGTGATAATCTTGACCATATGTAAATTATAGTAATAAATGTAAATTTAGATTCCAATAGGTGGTAGAACCTACCATATGGAAATTGTCCATTCCAAATCATGAGGTAAAATTATCAACTCCAAATCATGAAAGGTAAAATTGTACATTCCAATCATGAAAGGTAAAATTATTGTAAATGTTCTAGCGATATTATACTATCAGAAAAATTATTTCATTTCCACTTCAATTTGTAAATATCAATACGTTCAGGACTATATTGTAACTTTTTCAAAATTGGGGTATTACCTTGCAAATTATGAAAGTTTAATAATAACATATTTCAAAACGAGTTATTATCTTATCAATATTAGTGTCAAATCAAGCTCTCATTAAATCGAGTATAATGGAGTCGAGAAAAATTAATTTTGATAATGTATTGCGTATATCTCAAGAAAAGCGAATGTTATAGTTTAATGTATTATATATATATATATATATATATATATATATATATATATATATGTCATGACAATCAAAGTATCATCCTCATCGATTCCAGAAACAATGTAGTCCATAAATATGCCATAATTCAATACGTGGCCTACTTTGTCTCTATTATTGCATGTGATGTCCAACACCGTAATTAGCAAATAGTATGAAATCATATAATTTAATAATAAATTGCATGGCCCATTTACCTATCTTTATTATCGTCTATAATGTTTCATTTGATTTTGATATATATGAGAAAATTTATATGTGACATTTCCTTAGTGCATGTGAGCTATTAAGCACCTAAAGGACCATAAACATACAAAATAATGTCTATGTTATTTTATGTGTGTGTGAGAGACAGAGAGAGAGAAACAAAGAGAAAACCACTATGTCTGCGATTCAACTAAAATGTTATTGGACGAGAAGTAATGGCGAGGAAAAATCCAGTAGTCAAAGCTCCACCACCACCATTCATGGTCTGCTACCAATCAGATGAATCCATGCAAACTTGCAAAGAAGTAAGAGCCATCATTTGTATGTAATCAACTTTTTTTTTTCTTTGAATTAACTTGTAGGCGCACCAAAAAAATATTCAAAACCCAGATCCTATAATTGTTGAAAAGCAAAAGCAACTAATAATTACTTATAAACAGATATTAAGAGAAATTCTTTGAGTAGAAATGGAGAAGAAGAGATTTAGTTAGTGAAGAGAAGAGAGGGCTCAAGAATTGTTGTATTTAGTTCGTGAAGAGAAGAGAGAGCTCAAGAATTGATGTATTTGAGATAAAGTTCTCCCAAAAATGATGATGAATGATGACAACCGGTTAGTGGAAATCATAGATATTAAATTTCGTTGTTACAGAAGCTAAGTGTAGAGCTTCGTGCTGATAACGTGTTGTGAACGAGAGAGTTTTTCATTTCAATTCTCGTTATTGAATTCATTACAAATGACCCCTATTTATAGGAAAATATTGGGGCACATCGTATTACAAATATTGATCTAATATACAATAGTCATTCACACAATAAAACATAATCATTACACTTTATCTTTTTCTTTTTCTCTTTCGGTGCACGCCTATGTTTTACAACAAGATGACTAATCTAACTAATAGTTTGCGAGATAGTAACTAATCAAAATTGGAAGAAAACTTAATTAGCAACAACTACTATCCAAACCCTTTCTTTCTTTTTCTTTATAATAACAGGAAAGTGTTATGAATATAATATAGGAAGCAAGGCACCCGAGGGAATTCTTTATAATATTTTATTGGTGTGAATGACTATTATACCCTTGATGAAATTATATAATTACGATTGTGCCATTCGAAGTCTTTCTATAAATAGGGTTTCAATTATTAATGAAATTAATTCCTGTGAATTCCTTAGAATTCATTCTCTCTAAATTCTCTCTATTGTTTTTATACTTTTATAACACGTTATCAGCACGAGTCTCTAGCCATTTGAGTAATATGGAGGGAGTATGCTCTACAGTTGCATCTAACGATGATCCTCTGTATCAGAAACCGGATTAAACACTTCCCAATTAATAAACTACTTTTTGATAAACTTCTCCTCCATATATCTTCTCTCTAGCTATAGTTGAAATCAAAAACCACTCACAAAAGAAAAGCGAAAAAAAAATCCGATACACACATTAATATGAACTGGGTTGATATTTCCCCCCTATAATAAAAATTCTAATTGGAGATAAGATAAACTATTTTGGAGACAAAAGATAGGAAATACGTGCATGTTCAATTGCTTCTGCCAGAGAAAAAGGAAAAGATATATATATTATATTACTTTATAATATAATAATATATTAAACTATAATATTCGTTTTCTCGAGATATAAGGAGCATACATTATCAAAATCAAATTTTCTCAACTCCGTTATACTCGATTTAACGAGAGTTTCGATTTGACACCAATATTGATAAAGTAAAATTTCAAAATTTATAAATCAGTACCCCAATTTTTGAAAAGTTACGAAATATTCCTTGAACATTTTGATATTGACAAATTAAAGTGGAAATGAGACAATTTTCCAATCGTAAAATATTGATAGAATATTTTTGACAATTTTACCTTTGCAGACTGGAATGGACAATTTTACACTTAGGTAAAATCGACCTAATTTTGACGGCAGTAAACAAAAATGGATAGAATATTCCCGAAGAAATTCTAAATCTATTAATTATATAAAATGGCTTGAAGTCCGTTTAAGTTAAAAGATCGAAATATTAATGTAACTCCCGAAGAGTTCAATTACATAATGTACTTGTTCTAGAAGGATAAGTTTGCTCCTGTAGAAGCAATTCAATATTTAATCCTCGCACCTTATTTATTGCAATTTAAATACTGCAACACCTCCTACCTGATGATGGGTTCAACCATCACTAAACGGAAGGTTTTATATATTTATGCACTTTATATGCTAAGTGAAGGGTAATACCTTCTACTAAGCAGACCTTACTCTCGAAGAAATATTTAATTATTATGCATTTTAATTCTCGCAATTTAAATTCCGTAAATTTATATTTATTGCGATAATTTCCATGTGGTAGGTTCAACCACCTATTGGGGAGAATTTAATTTCTACAATTTAAATTTATGCACTTTATAGTTTGAGTATATTTCCAATGTGGTGGGTAACACCACACGATTGGTGTGCATATTTCCAATGTGGTGGGTTATACTACACGATTGGTTATAACGAATCCTACTCCAGAAGAAATAGTTGATCAAACATTCTAATCCTACTCTTGAAGAAGTAGATAATAAGAATAAAATTTATTCTCCATATTTACCGAATATTAATGGAGAAAAATTGAGTAAGTGGCACCTGAAGTTACCACTGGATAAATAGATGAAAGTAAAATGCTCAATAGATCCCATGTTGATAAATCAAAGAAAATATATCGCATGGAGAGATTATATGAAGTAATCTCATCGATGATATGAGATTGTATTAATATGAGAATAAAATGCTCTTGAAGAAGTATAATCACTAGATTTCTGTATTTGAATAAAGCCAATATGATATTATTATTATTACTCCAGAAGAAGTACAAAACAGTCGAAGTGGAACATATTGAGAATATCAAAGATGGCAATAAACACTCGAAAATATAGAAATGCGAAAAGAAAATACATATTGAACCCATAAAGGAAGGGTGCGTTTCGAGAGTATAAATACTCCATAACTCTGCCACCCCCAACATCAGGGTTCATAATGAGATATTTAAAGGATCCGAATTTCTTTTTCGCTTGACACCAGTGGTCTGTGACCGATGGATCTGGGCTTCCACAGATTCTTGAACATATGCATGAAATTTGATGAGTAGTTCATCAACAGTACTAGCAGAAATAAGTATTTTTCTCGCTGAATGAGAGATAAACTTATTATTTACACCCTGATCTAGGAACGCTAGTAAGCCATCAAAGAAACAATTGATATACAACAAACCTATTGGTTTGGTATGAAAGTTTCACTGTGCCTATGATGTTATATTGAATATTTCCTCCAGTGTGTTCTAGCCGCCTGGAAGGACAATGAAAGCATCACTATTGTTCATCATATATATTATGCAGTTGTGGATGGATTGCGCTTGTAGCACCAACCCTGTTGGACCCATGGTAGAACTGGCTCCAATTCGAGTATTAGATCCAACCCGATGGAAAGGTATTACACTCGAAACTCTTATTCCCCATGATGGTGCAGCCATTATAAGTCTAGTTAAAAGTTTGTTGTTGGTTCCTCCATATAGTATATTGATTTTTTTGTCTCCCTAACTCTTTTACGAGTTGGTTTGCCATATCTACATATTGGATATGGCCTACCAGTTTAGATCCACCAAGAATACATACGGTTTTAATCTGGTGAGGTAAAGGCTGACTTGTATGAGATGATTCTAAAATCTCTATATCCATCTCTACTCCTATCTCTCTTTTTGCACTATACTTTCAACGTATGAACATGAGAGACACGAATCCCTCTATTTAAAGGAAAATTTTGAAACCAATAATTGATTGTACTATTTACTTTTTGACAAATATGAAAGAGAAAATGGCAGAAAAATTTTAGTGAAATGACATATACCTGTCGGTGATTGAAAAATAATATATATACATATATATATCTTAAAAATTGAAAAACGATATTTACAAATAAAAGAAATATATTGATCTTCGTTATTACACCGAGCTTCCTTATATGAGAAAATTATTATACTAAGTTTTTCTACTAAATTTACAAACAGGATCTTCTAAAGTAAGTTTTTCAAGACTATAACGTGATTGTTCATCTTTGAATTTGGCCCATAAGGCCATCAGTTCACCTTGTACATGCCCACTAGGATGTGTCTCAAGAGCCTGTTGAATATCATCTAAAGGCTCCTTACTCAATCCATCCTTAATGAATGCTATTTTATCTTCTCGGTTTCTGGACAAATACCCCAGAGATTAACATCGAGTGTCACATGTCCACCGAGCACACTTGTAGCATCCTCCTAATCTTTTTGCTCTCCGTTTCTTTAAAAAACTACTTTTACCCATACCAGGCATGTATTTAGAAGGAATTGAAACCTCACCAGATAATCGAACATTTGCTTCAATCAACCATCGGATATCTTGTGGGATACCCTTATTCATTAGTATCCTCAACCTTTCAAGCCTACCTCGATAAATTCTTTTTAGGATTTTGATTGGTAGTGATGGATAATATTTTCGAAGATTTGAGAACATATGATCCATTATAATGTATAGACCCTTGTTAGGATGAATTTTGTAATAATTTTGACGATCTATTTATAGAATAATACGAGGCGTATGAGTTACGACTTTGTAAAGCGTAAGAGCTAAGACTCCGCAGTTGAACAGTAGCCAGATGTGATGCGTATGAACTGTTAATCCGTGTTTGTACAGTAGTAGACAATAATGTCACCAAAAGATTATGGAATATATCGGTGAATTGTTTCTATGATAAATCATGTTGAGCACTATACAGATACTAGTGAAATCGATATAAGAATTTACTGAACTAAAAGTTCAATAATACTCATTTGCAGAACCGGACTAACCATCCCGGTTTAAATAATTATTGAAATCAATATTTCAAGTGAAGAATTAGAAGAATTCTTCAAATAATTATTCTCGATAAATAATTACTTGCCAATGTTGGGAATAAAATCCCAAATATATCTGGAATATATAAAGGATGAGAAATATGGGCCCACTCATCCTCCATGTGGACTACTAGATATTATGATATGGATCCACTAGATAGTCATATGTCTATATGATTCGTAATTGGAAGATTACGAAATGATTTGCTCACGATATGAGCATGATTTCCAGATTTAATGATAAAGCTAGTAAATATATATCCCAATGACTTGAATAAATCCCTGAAGGATTTGAGTATGCGCATACAAGTGGGATATTATATGGCAAATTATTTAAAGTCCTCCAATAAATTGCCAATATCGAGAATATAATGTAAACTGTCTAAATTCCCATATTAAGGTTGAATAATGAGAACATATATGATTAATATCATACCAACTGTATGAGTTTTGGTGTTCTAAATTTTCTCAGCATGAGGGGGAGTATTAAAGGTTGAAAATAATATGTGATGTAATGCCCTGCTCAAAGTCGACCCGACATAATGTATATGTGTATGATGTGTTCATGAAATGTTTGGGAATGTATGAGACATGTCGGGAGTCGAAACGGCCGTCGAAATAAGGAAAACGGGAAATTTCAGGAGAACTGGAGTTACGACCGTAAATGTAATGATTACGGCCGTAAATGTCAGGTTACGGCCGTAAGGGTCGAATGTTACGGCCGTAAATGGTGAACAGTGGAAAATGTCCAAAAGTTTCAGAGAGCAAATTACGGTCGTATGTTCTGAAGATACGGCCGTATGATTTGGGTTACGGCCGTAAGTAAGGGGTTACGGCCGTAAATGTGTAAGTTACGGCCGTAATTTTAAGTCGGCAGAAGTGTTATTTTAGAAGATTCTAGCCATTGCTTGACATTTACACACCCAAACTCGGTTCCAAAGCTCCCAAAATCCTTCCAAGTCTCTCATGAACCTATGGAATCATCTCCCACTCCATATATGAGCTATGTAATGTTTGTGTAATCTATGATTACAAGAAGAAGAGGAAGAAAGAGGAAGGAAGAGGAAGAAGAAGATGAAGCTTTGGGATGTCAATGCTTGATGATCTTGCAAGTATAGGGTGAGTAATGGATGTATCTTTGATATAGTATGCATTTATGAAGTATATGTATGTTTATGTATGCCTATGATGCTAATTATGATGAGTATCAAGCCTACAAGCATGCTAGGGTTCCTTTGGGTTGTGTTATGCCTATGTGATGATTAGGTGATGATAATGGAATGATGTGGACATGATTTTGTGACTTATATGACCTTTATGTCAAGTCCTATGGGCTAAGGATCTATGTACATGAAAGGAAACTAGTTATGTTAATGAACATGTAGTGAGACAAGAAAGTAGAGTTTATGTGTTTCATGTGATGTCAATGCATGTTATATGATGTTCAAGAAATGGAATGCGTATGATATGACGAGTGTAGCGCCCCAAGAGTAAAAGAACCCTTGGG
The DNA here is from genome assembly GCA_018223645.1 of Jasminum sambac. Taxonomy (NCBI): domain Eukaryota; kingdom Viridiplantae; phylum Streptophyta; class Magnoliopsida; order Lamiales; family Oleaceae; genus Jasminum; species Jasminum sambac. The sequence goes on along the minus strand of CP073648.1, from coordinate 20,753,144 downwards.
GGACGGCTTATGAATGTATGAATGCCATGTATGTATATGTATGATTATGTGTACGCTATGTAATGCCTAAGAACGTTATGAGTACGATTATCAGGTAAAGCATGAATGATGTATGACACGAGCATGTATGTAGAATGTAGTTGCCTATCATGTGTTTACAATGCGCTTGATGATGATGTGGCGGCCTAACGGGTAAAAGAACCCTTAGGTGATCGCCTGCGGCCTAACGGGTAAAAGAACCCTTGGGTGACGGCCTAGGATGTGATGAGCGGTCTAAGAGTAAAAGAACTCTTTAGACGACGGTCCCGGAGCCCCAAAGCGTAAAAGAACCTTTGGGGGATGGCCTATGATATGATGATAATAACGTATTCACATGATTCGCAACTAGGGCCCAAAGAAAGAAAGAAAAGAATGTCACGTGCATTTCACGCACTGCATTGCATTCATTATTCACTGGGTCATTATGACTCACTATGTGTTTATGTTTATGTTCTGTAGATTATGTATGCGGGAGCTGGCGAAGGGTCCTACGGTATGTGATGTTGGTGTGTGAATGGGAAAAGGAATCAGACGATCCAAGAGCCACGCGAAGGGTTTTGACATTTATGTACACGAGTAGCGCTCCCTCCATCCGCTGCCATGTGTTTGTGTACGTATATGTACATATGTTATATGTGTTACGGGGGCGGGGCGTTACATGTGAAATGCATCATGATATATCCTCACAATTAAAATATGAATTTGAAGTTCAAAGATGCATAAAAGATGCTATGAACAATCACATATATCAGCTAAGATGCTTTGATAAGTTAGCACGCTAGAAGCGTTGATATTATGAGATTTCTCCAATCATATATATCGAAGCAAATTATTAAAGATGGTCTTAATAACGGAGGTATATGCTCTTGAAGAGTATATAGATATAACTATATTGTGTAATCCTACAAGAGGATTGATAATGAGATATCTCAATAAGTTATGTCGATATGGGGAAAGAAATAAAATTAAAAGTGTCGACACATTATGAAAAGATAGCGCTACATACTATCAATGATAGTGAAGATATTGAAATCTATCGGAAAATACCGATGCTAAAATATATGCCCTTATGATTGATGTATTCATGTACGGGCTTGATGAAAAATGAGAATGAAACTCTTGAAGAATTCCAAATGTATTATTATATCAGTGCATGCAACATCTCAAAATATCTACATTAATATTGTTGAGAAATTAATATGCTGTACTCTTTTCCTTAATTGATGTTTTTGTCCCAAATGGGTTTTTTTCTCAAACAAGGCTTTTAACGAGGCAGCTCAATCTCAACTAATTCGAAATCTCCAGAAGAGATTTAGGTATATACCTCGATATACTGAGAAAATGAGATCAAGATTGTTGATTACATATATGCACTGAATATAACATGATATTGTATAACATCTAAAATTTCATTCACGTGGAGATGAATGAAGAGTATCAACCAATGTATATGATACTCATACAAATCTATGAAAGATTTTGAAATGCTTGCAGCATACTTGTATAAAATACGGGTTGCACTCTTTTTCCCTTGACTGAGGTTTTATCCCATTGGGATTTCCTAGCAAGGTTTGTAATGAGGCAACATTAAAGGCGTATTCACATGAATAATGTACTCTTTTTCTTTCAATAGGATTTTTCCCACTTGGTTTTTCCTAATAAGGTTTTAACGAGGCATATTCATGGTATATTGAGGACTAAGGATAAATCAAAATAATGTATCTATTGGATCAAGTTATAATAGAGATAATACTTTAGATCCAAACAATGATGATATTGAAATCCTTTACCAGAAGTAAGAATATCCGTTCTCAAGATATGAAATCAGATGGAGTAATTGTATTTTTTTTCCTTTGATCAAGTTTTTTCCCACTGGGTTTTCTTGATAAGGTTTTAACGAGGCAGCACGTGAATACTCATATACCGCTAATAGAAATCAGGGGGAGCAATATTTTGGCAAAGCAATATATAACCACTCCAAACTTTTCTACAATCAGTTTGGAAGTTTTTTCCCATTGGGTTTTTCTCCAAACAAGTCCAGAAGACGTTTATACTAATAGTCATTCAAGGGGGAGTGTTATGAATATAATATAGGAAGTAAGGCACCCGAGGGAATTCTTTATAATATTTTATTGGTGTGAATGACTATTATACCCTTAATGAAATTATATAATTACGATTGTGTCATTCGAAGTTTTCCTGTAAATAGAGCTTCAGTTATTAATGAAATTCATTCCTGTAAATTCCTTAGAATTCATTCTCTCTAAATTCTCTCTATTGTTTCTATACTTTTATAATAAGAAAGAACTTATTTTATGTAATGTTGCCTATAATAATGCTTGATAATTGAGTTAGGAAGATCCCTCATTTGTGATTTAACACTTTCATGTGACAACATGGAACTCTTGTACCATTCTAACAAGGCAGAACCATGTTCCTAGACAAACTCAAGGAAATGCATGGTCATTCTCCTTTTTTTCGCAATCAAATATCTTCATATATTTTCGATGCTTTGAAAATGTAATTAGACTAGTGAAGCATACTGTTTTAGTGGCATTTGACAATGTTTAATTTACAATTACATCTAACTTCATGGGTACATTCCATTCATGACTATACATAATGAAATCGTCTCTTATTGAGATTTGGTCTAATTTATCATGCTAATTAACCACGGTGACATGAGAAATTCAGAAATGATAGCTTTTGAATTGTTCATATTTTTTGTTTGCTAGAGATTATTTAAGAATGATTTTCGAATGTATAATTAAAAAATTATTGAAAGTGGTGTAAGTGCATGTTAAAAACATAGATAAAATTGTTTACATTAAAGACATTGTGATTGATTGACTTCTAGTGAAAACTGACCCAAACACATGTTAATCTCAACATTTTTCCCGTTGAAGATGGCCTCGATTTGATGCAAATATAATTATGGATTTGTGTGTTTTTTATGGCAATCTTTATGGTTTTGTTGGTTGTAGTTATCAATTTTAGAGTTTTTTTTTGTTGGATTTTATAAAACCTAGTTATTCATCAATCCCGAGTAACAATACTATCTAAATCCTAATGAATACCTGTGCACGTAGAGTTTGTGAAGTTGATCTAATGCGCTTTGAAATGCACATTACACTCAGGGACGGATCTGGTATATGGCTGCAGCCAAAAAATAATTACCAGATTGTGCAATGCGTAGCACAAAATTTTGTCAGTTGAGTTGGCTAGTTTCGGTTACTTAAGACTTCATGTGTTTACCTGCCGGAGTTCGAATCTTAGCGTGGGTTTTCCTTCATTTTCCTTTTGGCTTTCGTCACTTCCTGACTTACGTGCAGGATTTTTGACTTTTTCTCTACTTTTCCCCTCTCTCTCTCTCTCTCTCTCTCTCTCTAAGTTGCTTGACTTGGTTGCTTCCGTGAAGGCTTTTTGTTTTTTCTCTCTCTCTCTCTCTCATATATTAAATGGCTATACATTTTCAAAAATACTTTAATTTTAAGTATGTCATGCTAGTAAAAAAATGTTTTAGGTATCTCATTTTTTTATTTTTGACTTGGGGGAAATCGGGGAGGGAGAATGTAGGGGAGGTGCATAGGAATCAAACCACGGTCTTCCACCGGAAAACTCGAGCGTCTTACCACTGTGCATTTGTTCGATTCATTTTTAGGTATCTCATTAAATATATATATATATATATATATATATATTATTTCTCTTATTATAATTAATTATTTTTTATTATATCATTATTTATTTATTTTATGTGATTATTATACTTTCTCTCACATTATAAGATTTTATAGTTAATTTATTAATTGTTGCTTGAAGTGATCTAGAAAAATAGTTTTAAATATTTTATGTGATTTGAACTTAATTAATTATAATTTTGAGAAATAATATGACATAATAGTTTTCAATTTTAAAGTTCAGTTTGATTTACCACTTAATTCAATTTTTTCATCAGTCCAATGACGCACTAGAAAATAAAACCAATTTAAAAACAACTAATTAAAATCAGTATATACAAAAGCAATCAAATCAAATTGTAATTTCGTATTAATTTACTCATATTTTGCACAATCAATTCAGAAGGTCGATATTTTAGATAATATATTGCAAAAATAAAGTATTTAAAACTAACTTTGACACTTTATCATGGAATTACTTATCAAGAAAAAAATACTCCTTAAAAAAAAAAATTCTGGGGCGCTGCCCCCGAACTCCCTAATCAGCTCAGTGCAATGGCAATTCCTGACTTCATCGCAGTCCTCCCCAGATCCTAATCCTAGCTCCGTCCCTGATTACACTCTAACTAATATAGCACTTCAGCCTGATATCACATCATCTCATATACATTATAACATGCACTCTGAAATACACTATATCAACAACTTTGGTAGAGTCATTTAGCGTAGTTGCACATTTGAAAATGTACAACTAAAAACTTAATTTTCAAGCAATGTTAATTACAATTTTTAAATTCATGTGAAAGTCAAAATAGATCTATCTTTGTAGGAAAATTGTCTTATGTGTTATTTATTGCCATTACATTTTCCAAACTCATTTATAATGCAATATCTATGTGAAATTTATTTATTATTTTTTTTACACTTTTCATTCACTTTATACTCCCTATGTCCCACAAAGATAGTCGAGTTTATTATTTCTATTCGTTCCAAAAAGATAATCCACTTACTATATTTAGCACATCTTTAGTTTTTTATTTTTGCAAATGCCCCCTAATTAATGTACATTTAATCACCTATGCATGAAAGTATTTTCAAATAATTAATGATACATAAGGGTACATATAGAAAAATAATATAAAATTTAATATTTCAACTTAATTAACTACCATTTTCTTTTATGTAAGAAAATAACTAGTGCACGATCTTTGTAGGAGACAGTAATGAAATTCCATCTAAGACACTAATTTTGCAAAAAAAAAATTGTGAAAACTATCATTAATATTCTCAATAGGTTTATAACCACTCACATTCCTACGCAACATTAATAGAATTTACAAAATAAACCCTATTTAATAGGTGAATAATTGTACAATCAACCCCAGCGATTAGGGACATAGGGGTGTGGACGAGATTTGAACTTGGACCCAACCATTTGGTCAATTCCTTGGTCCCAATTTAATACACATTATTGTTAATTAATAATAAAAATACATTATCATCATTTAATGCTTATACATTTATGAAGGTAAAAGTAAAAATTTAATTTTCAAATAATATCAATTACAATTGATCCATGTGAAAGTAAAATTAAATCTGTATAGCCTTTATACTTTTTAGATTTCAATCACTTTACAAAAATAATCATCACACAACATTAAATTTTACAATAAAAGTTGTGAAATTGATCAATTACATTTTTCAATAGGTTTATAATCACTCACATTCCTTCATAACATTAGTTAAATTTACCCCAGAAAAAAAATTGTAATAGGTCAGTGATATGAAATGTTACTCAATGTCAACTATGAGATGAACTACAAGATCTCTGTACGATTATTATTCATACATTGGATTTTGACCAATATAAACCAATTATTCTTGCGTATATTGTCACGTTTCAAATAATTCTACACATATACTTATCTATATACTCGCATCACACATTCATGAAGATGCCCGAATTCTATTAAGTGGGGTGATAATATCATCTTTATATTACAAAAAGAGAAGTGCCACGTTGGTAGCAGTGTCAATGTGGCACTCATTAATATTTAAAAAAACCATAAAAATCAGTTTTATAGTTTAAAAAAAGGAAATTCTATTTTTGGAAATAAATCAATATTAATTAGTAGTTTTAAATAGGAAAAATTCTTTAAATATAATTATTTTATTAATTTTTTTAATGAAACATAAATTTTTCATTAGCTAAGAATGCAGTTCATTATGCGGTCGCTGTATAGCATTACGCAGTCACTGTATATATTAAAAAATGTCAAAGTGTCAACTTTGCAAAGCCCTACGATTTGCAGTGGTTTTCCGTTTCAAGAAAAAAAATATATTTACATATTAAAACAATTAAATAAAAAACCTCTTTCTTATTTTTACCAAGTTAAAACGGTAGTATGAGACAAGTTTTATGAGTAATGTGTATTGAGCGGTTCAAATAATAGGTAATTTTAAAAAATTCAAATATAACGAGTATAATGAATAATCAATTAATTAAAAAGAAATAGAAAATGATAACTTTCATGTCTCATTTCATTGTTTGGCAAGATGTTTAAAAAATAATTATTACAAATTATCATTTAATTATCCATTTATTTTTTTATCAAAACTTACAAGTATCAAACATTAAATTTATATATATATATATATATATATAATCTTACATACATTAATAAAAATGTGATAAGAGATCAACATTGTAAATTATAATACCAATTAAAATGAGAATTAACTTTTTTTATATAAATTTTATACAATCTAACTATCAATAGTAAAAAAAGCCACATTGGACAGTGGCAATGTGGCACGCGTATGCTAAAGAAAATAAAAAAAAAAATAGAAAACGCATTAAATATAATTTCCATTTAAGAATGTATAATTTAGAGAAATGATAATAATTGATGTGTTTATTGATAAGTAATGAAACATTAAATATTCTCATATATGAATATGTGAAAGGAAAATTAAACTGCTAATATTATATAACTATGGAAAACAAATTTTACAATGTAATTTTTACGACAAATTGGGCATGAAATCATGCGTTTACACTCGCTGAAATTCACGAGTTTTTGAAAAAGATATAAAATTATTTAATGTTAGTTGCCGTAATTACTCAAAGGTAAAATATATTGATGAGAGCCAATTGCGCAAATATTTATTAAATAGACGCATATATTTAATTAAAAGAAAATCGTACAATAGAAAATTTCTCAATTATTCTGGAAAACTGTCCACTACTAAAAATAAATATGCAAACTTTCACCTATAAATATTTTGTATTGAGATCTGATCATTTCACACAATACATAATTCACATCGCATAAACTCTCAAAAACTTAATATTCAAAAATTTGTATTCAAAAATATCGCCGTGACTTAAATTTTGTTTGATATTGATGTAGATCAGAAGGTATTTATCACATGAATGTCTTTGACTCCGTCTAATGCCAAATTACCTTTCAAGTTTCAAAGATAATAATTTCAACTGATTATACCGTATGATATGACTATCAACAAAAGTAAAGGGAAATCACTTTTATAAGTTGGCATTATTGTTGAAAAAATCAGTATTCATTGATGGCAGTTATATGTGACAATATCCAAAGTTACAAGTCATGCAATATTGAATCTTATTGTATGTAACAAACATGAAAAGTCGACGGCCTCGACGATGCATGTTGGTTTCAAAGAATTATTTCAAATTTTGTAATATTTACTTAGTTCAAATTTGGGACATGTTTTATATTTATTCATTTTCATTGTCTAATAAATAGTTTTACTATTATTATAAGTAAATTATTCTTTTTCCATACATCGCATGGGTGTAATACTAATTATTTTCTAATTTAATAGTACTTCCTTTCTGATTATATTGGCATTTTTTATTTTGACATGAATTAAAACTATGATTGAAAAATTAAATAAGTGCAAATGACTTTTCTACCATCATTTAGTGATTTTAAAAAATTGTTGAAACTACTAAATGATTTTACAGCCTACAAATTAAATCAATGTATAATAATTAATAAATGGAAAGATGTCTTTATAAATATATAATTGAAATTGAGACAATAAAATAAATTATTAAAAAAACCATATAATTGGAATTAGGGATGAAAAAAAAGGGGATCCGTATCCAATCCGATGGATATCTATCCCAAATGGCAAAATTTTTTGTCGATCTGCGGATTGGTGGAGCAATAATAATCAAATGTTCTGATTTGTGAAGTTCGTTGGCCAATAACAAATTGAGGTCAGGCAGCCTTGATCCGTCCAGCTAAAAAATATAATAAAATAAAATATAAAAGTTGGACAAACAAGAAAAAGAAAACGTTTAGATGTTAGAACAACTAATCTAATAAGTGTAATGCCCCAAATTATCAGATCGACCAGGAGAGCTTAAAAAATGTTTCATACTACTCATGCCAATAAGGTGCATATTCTTTTCCGAAAGCCCATCATTAGAAACTCCACAATTAAGCATGTTTGGCTTGGAGTAATTTTGTGATGGGTGGTCCCTTGGGAAGATTTTTTGGGGAGCGTGTGAGTGAGGATAAAGTATGCTGAAAATACTCGTATTAGTACAATGGGGGCAGTCGTCGAACTGGAAGGCAACCTGGGTCGTTACAAATAATATCAGAGTCATTCGCCAGCCGAAAATCGGAAACTAAGTGCTATGTGGGATAAAGTGCTACATGATAAGATGAGAGCCATCTCTTGAACCCGTAGGAGTCACCTCTAGAATTTCCATGCCCAGCAGCAAATCGTTAGATAGTTCAAACATGATGAGGACGTCGCGAGTCCAACAGGGACAATTGTAATGCCCCAAATTATCAGACCAACCAAGAGAGTTTAAAAGATTGATTCGTACTACTTATACCAACAAGTTAAACATTCTTTTCTAGAAGCCCATCGTTAGAAACTCTACAATTAAGCATGCTTGGCCTGGAGTAATTCTGCGATGGGTGACTTCTTGGGAAGTTTTTTTAGAGAGCGTGCAAGTGAGGACAAAGCATGCTAAAGAGACTGTGTTGGTACAGTCGAGACAGTCGTCAATTTAGAAGGCAGCTTTGGTCATTACAATAAGCACCTTATACGAAATGTGCAATAGACTTAGCTCAACCCAAATATCCAATCATCCAATTCTAAATTATTGGATTAGAAAAGGTCGAAAAATGAAAGACACTGGATAGCAAACTTAAATGTCTTAATTATTTAAACAAGTTCTACATTATCTTATTTATATTATCTTTCACTCTCTTGGGATGCTTATGGGGCTCTTATTTAGTTTGCTCATTAGTCCATTTACTATTTAAGCAGCTAGGCTTATTTGATTGTTTTTGTTAAATACTTTTAATTTGTGAAAAGTTTAATAAGCATTTTCAATGCTCTCTTTGCTCATCATCATCATCATCATCATTATTATTATTATTGTTGTTGTTGAATCACTTTTTACTCATTATTAAATGATTTGTTAATATTGGAAAACTCATAAATCATAAATTTTTGAAGTATTGTGTTAGAGTTATGCTCGATAATTTTTACAATTTTTCTATTAGTGCTTTAGGTGATTAATATGTACCGGCGCTAGGAAAATTATTTATCTAAAAAAAAGTTCGAAAATTATTTTCTGAATCAGAAACTGATTTGTTTTGCTATGCGATCTATTCCGATCTGCTCTCCTTTTCAATTAGTGAACCGCTGGACAACATTTCTAACAAAATTTATTTGTGGGGGCAATAATAATTTTTACTAATTTGTTATCGATCTCCCCCATCGTCATCACCAATTGGAATGGCACTAAAATTTTGACACCCCACCAAAAAGGCGCAATTCCTCCCAATTATCAGGGGCATTTTCGTCCGGGTTGCACTTATATAAACTCTGGCTCACTAGAAACCATTCCCTCTACGGTTAATTACTGAGACAGACGACAGTCAACACTAGCATACTTCACCTCCAGAGTACCTTTTTTTCACATATATATATTATATCATAAAAATCTCATCTTGATACATATACTGTTATATATACACACAAATTTATACAAAGAGAAAGATGAAACTGACCGGCGATTTCTTGGTCAGACTCACTGTGCTGCTAGCCGTTACTATCGCCGTCAACGCCTGCCCGCCGGCGGACCGGTCAGCATTGCTAGCATTCAAGGCGGCACTGAAAGAACCATACTTGGGCATATTCAACTCATGGACCGGCAACAACTGCTGCAACAGCTGGTACGGAATCAGTTGCGACCCGGAAACTAAACGGGTCGCCGACATTTCTCTCCGGGGCGAATCCGAGGATCCGATTTTCGAAAAAGCGGGTCGATCCGGTTACATGTCCGGTTCGCTTTCTCCTTCGCTCTGCCAACTCGACCGGCTCACCACACTCGTCGTCGCCGACTGGAAAGACATCTCCGGCGAAATCCCGGAGTGTCTAACGTCGCTTCCCAACCTCCGCATCATTGACCTCGTCGGGAACAAAATCTCCGGCAACATACCGGCGGATATCGGGAAACTGAGTCGTCTCACTGTGTTGAATCTTGCGGATAATCAAGTATCAGGTTCGATTCCAGCTTCCATTGTTAATCTCAACAGGTTAATGCACCTCGATCTCAGCAGCAACAAACTCGCCGGAACAATTCCGTCCGACGTCGGAAAGTTATCCATGATGAGCCGTGCTTTACTGAGCCGAAATCAACTAACAGGTTCAATTCCGGTTTCGTTTTCAAAAATTTATAGACTAGCGGATCTGGATTTATCGATGAACCAGTTAACCGGCACCATCCCCGGCGAGCTCGGTTCAATGCCGGTCCTCTCGACTCTGAATCTAGACAACAACAAACTTTCCGGCGAGATACCGACGAGTTTACTCAGCAACTCAGGATTAAACATTCTAAATCTCAGTCACAACTCGTTAGAGGGCTACTTGCCGGATGTTTTCGGTCCAAAAACCTACTTCGCACTTCTCGATTTATCGTACAACAATTTGAGAGGTTCGATTCCGAAATCAATGTCATCGGCGAAGTACATTGGCCATTTGGATCTGAGTTACAATCATTTCTGTGGGGCGATTCCAAACGGGTCGCCGTTCGATCACCTCGAAGCGTCGTCGTTTGCCAACAATGATTGCCTGTGTGGATCTCCATTGTTACATGTTTGTTAGTTTGGGTTATTAATTAAGTTTATGGGGTTTATTAATTAAGTTTATGGGGTGATTAATTTGATGATTTCTCTATTGTTTGCTGTAATTGTGATTTCAATGTTATATCACGTGAAGATGTGATACAACTTTATTCATAATCGAAGTGCTAATATTTTGAGTGGGCAAAGATTTTGTGCTTTATTAATTATTTGCATCTTGCATTAAGGTTTCATTTAATTATTACAACTATCATAATGTCCTTTTGAATTTAAGGTGGAAATGCCATCATTTACAAATTACAAGTCCATTTCTTTTTGGGATATAATAATTATAATTTGTCAAATTTATGCACAGAGGTGACGGAAGAAATCACAATGTGGTTTTAACGGACAAATTTTTAATAGAGTAATTGCTTTCTATCCCATAAAGATAATTCATCATTATTTTTTTATCCGTCCCAAAGTTCTAATCCAGTTTTCTTAATTAATTTTTGATTTTCTTATGCACTCTTATTTAATGTGCATTGTAAACAATAAATAAGAGGTCACAAAGTGGAATAATAATTAAGTATAAGGGTAAATTAAAAAAAATATTTTTAAATTGTACTTTTTCCAGAATATGAATAGAACTTTCTTAATATATGCGAAAATGAGAAGTTGACTACCTTTGTTAGACGAAGATAATACTAAATATTGAAATCTTTAATTGCTAAATGTTAATTATTTATTTACAGATGTCACAACTAATTACTCATTCCGCCCTATATATATATATATATATATATATATATCTCTCTCTCTCTCTCTCTCTATAAGTATTGAAAATATATATTTTGTAAACCGTGTTCTTAATTTACCCTTTATTTAATGAGTATAATTCAAAATTGACAGTTATAATTGGGTATTAAATAGGGGCATATTAGTAAAATATTGTAAATTAAACCTCCCAAAAAAGAAACAAACCTATATATTTGAGACATCAAAAAAATAAAAACGGCCTTATATAATTGAGATGAGGGAGTATATAATATAGTTTTTAAAATGTAAGTAATCAATATTGACTCACTTTCGACCACAAAAGTCCTAAAACATTTTCTATAATTTATCATTTTGTAGGAAAGATTTATGAAGGCACAACTTAACTACTCCCTCTGTTGCACAAAAATAGTCCTATAATTATTTTCACACAAATTAAAAATAGTGGTTAATTTGGTCAAAACATTAAATTTTTATTTGGTCAAAACATTAAATTTTTATCTTATTTTTCCCTATATATCCTTATTTATCACTAATTGTCATGGATAGGTAATTAATGTGGAGTAATACTAAAGTACTTCATTCGTCCCAATTATATAGGCTTGTTGATTTTTTCACAAAGATTAAGAAAATTTATTGGAAAAGTAAATTTTATAACTGATTTCCTAATCTACCCTCATTTAATGAATAATATTAAAAAATAATTGTTATAATTAGACAAATTAAATAAGGTTACTTTGGTAAATGAACAAAAAAATTTCTTAATATAGAAACAAAAATATATATTTGGAACATCCCAAAAAGAAAACTAAGCCTATATTTGTAGAACGAAGGGAGTATGTTAATAAGAGGCATATATGGAAATGAAAATTTTAAAACATACTTATTATTGAAAATTGACTATTTTTTTAGACCGATAAAAATAATATACTGAACTATTTTTGTGGGACAATGGGAGTATCATGTATTGATCAAATTGGACGATAAAGCGCAAAAGACTTTGCAAATGGGACAAAATATAGATGCGAACATATAGATGTTCAGAAGACACAAAATTGATAACATAGAACTGAATGAGAAAAATTATTGATTTGTATTTGCATTTCTTTTCTACAAAGATGAAACAGAAATAGAACTAAGAATTTAGTAACTTTGTTTCAATATTGTACAATGAGTGTGACAATGACAAAGGTTTTTGTCTAAGTATATGAAAGTGTATTGATAACTAATATATGTGATAACGGGCATATGAATATCAACCGTGCCGGCTCGAGTAATTAAATAAAAAATAATAATCAATATAGAAATAATAATCAATATAGCTAGCTCTTAAAATGTAAAATGTAGGTATTCAAAATTGACTCACTTGGTACTACAGAGGGTCCCGAAACATTTTCATTAATTCATCATCATTGTGTGTAGGAAAGATGTGTAAAGGCACAAAATTCTCCATGTATTGATCAAGTTGAACAATAAAGCGCAAAAATCTTTGCAAATGGGACAAAATATAGATGAGAAAATGTAGATGTTGAGATGCCAAAAATTAATGAAATAACATAGAATTGAATACATGAGAGATTACTGATTTGCATTTGCATTTCTTTTCTTTAAAAGACGAGGTAACTCGCTTTGTTTCATTATTATGGGTAGAATGAGCATGACAATTATAAAAATCTTGAGATAAACATATGGAAGTGCTTGTTGGGAAAATTTAAATTAATAGTTAACGGTAAGAGATAATATCTACAAGAGAGACCTCATATATCAAGGTTTATCTAAAATCTCCAGCATCTTAAGACCATCCAGTAACAATCAAACAATTCAATACGTCAAGGCTGACAACTCCAAACTCGAGGTCCTTTATCAACCTTACAAATAATTCAGTGCTATGTCACAAAGCGTTTCCCAATTCAAAATATAAAGTGTAGCATGTAAATTAAGGTGCGTTTGATTGGTAAAAAATTTCCAAGAAAATGTCAAACAAAAAAATCTGTTTTTCAACTTTGTTGTTTGATTGCAAGCCTGAAAAAAAATAGTTTTCTATGATACAATCATTTTAAACATGTTTTAAACACTTTTCCAGGAAAACAGATTCTTTGCGAGGCAGGAGGTAGGAGGCTTTCTTCTCGGGGAAAATATTTTCTAGGCTTTGTTTCATCCTTACCAATCAGACACACGTCACAATTCATGCCATAAAGTTTATCAATCTTACAAATAATTCAGTACTCATCCAAAGTGTCACAATGCATTTCCCAATTCAAGATATAAAGTGTAGCACGTAAATAAGAGTTTTGAGCAAATGCATATGCATGGAAGGATAAAATTTGGAAAGAAAGAAGAAATTAACAATTATAGACAATAAAATTTGGAAAGAAAGAAGAAAACAGAGGTCATGAAGTTGCATGTTGAAACCCCATGTGACCTGCCAGCCTGCAATATGAAACATTTATTTGTGGACCCCACCCCACCAAACTCCCACAAATAATGCCATTTCCTCACAACATAATACCCAATAAAAAAGTTTAGTTCAGATGAGTTAGTTCAATTATGCACGTTTGCACAGAGAATTTTCGTAGATGTTGGATTAGTTTCACTAGCGGTCACTGCACTTTACACTTTGTGCCAAATTGACCATTGAAGTTCAATTTGTATCAAACTAGGCAACACTATAGATTACAAATTAAGGCCTTGTCATTTTCAAGGTTTTATGCAATTTCCTATAACCTACACACATTTTCAACTACACATATATTTTCCAATATAATACCAACCGCACATTTTACACGTAATGGAGTGAATTCTTCAAAAGAACAAGCTCTAAAGATAACAATTAAGTTGATAGTATTTATAGTAAATTAATAAAAAACCAATAGATCAAGAGGAGGCTAGTAACCAAGGTTCATTTAGAAAAGTTGAATCTAATCCTAATACAAGAACTGTTGTCCGTTTTCGACAGAATCTCTGTCCCCAGCAAACTAAAAATGTAATAAAAAACTAAGGGCTTGTTTCCTACACTATAAATTTTCATTAACTTTCACTAACTTTTTCTCTCTTATCATTTTCAACTGCTTATACAATTATTATATATTTTTTTAATACATCCTCCATAATTTTCAACCACATATTTAACTGCATAATTCAATTAAATCTACGCAGTCAGGCTCTGTTCCCCAATGTAGGTACCTTACGGTACCCACGGTCGGGGAAAAAAAAATTATGGAGGTCGGGTGAGACCCCCCGCCATCAGGGGGCAGTTATGTATTATTCATCTAACTTAATGTAGATACCAAAAAAAAATTTTTTAAAATTTAAAAAAAAAAAAATTACTTGCCTACGTGGCGTCACCTGGTGGCACCACATAGGCGTGGGTATTGGCTTCTGTTCCCCACAGTGGGGAACATAGCTAAACCGTAAATCTACGATATCCCAAAAGAACATACCCTAAATTAACCAAACACTTTTGAGGGTGTTAGACAACCACTTTTAAAATTTTTTACCACTTTAGAACATACCCTAAATTAACCAAACACTTTTGAGGGTGTTAGACAACCACTTTTAAAATTTTTTACCACTTTTTTTGGGGGGAAGGAATCTAAAGGAGCCCTCCTTTAGACCCCCTCCGCCCCTGCCTCATTCCGCTTTCCCATTTCCCCTACTTTTTCCACCCAACATTAGGATTGTTCTAACATATCATAATTTTCCATCACAGAAAAAGTTTATTAAGTAGACATTTTCAAGAATAACCTTCAAATTGATACATTTTTATAATAATGCTAATACTAATACCGAAAGGCTAAACCTATGCTTATAAATAAAAAATAAAATAATAAAAAAAAGGGACCATGAAATTTGACATTTTAACTTTGGCGAATTAAAAAACTCGAATGGCTATTTAGGAAAAACGGAAAAAAGCAACAATCATCGTAAACCACAAAAATCAATAAACATACCATCCTACCAGCCTAAAGGATTCTACCTCAGAAAATGTAAATGAAGTATATAAACATAAGCAATTGTCAAACAACGTGACAATGTGTCCATAAAATTTATTTTCTCTCGGAAGTGTTGAAAAAAATGCTATGCAGGGAAAAAGATAAAAATGAGTGGTGGAATAACAACTAACTTCCAAAAAATACAACTAAGAATCGACACTACAACTTCAAAGCATATACACAGATTTTCAAGCTGACAGGGTTGAAAATCTTGTAGAATAAATGATGTTAATTCCAATTCCAACTTAACCATGTTTTATATCGTTTAAACTGTGACGGGGTACAATTACAGAGGATTTATTATTACTAGTCATGAGCATTGAATCTAAGATCAATATATGAAACAGGAACTTACATTTCTGATTCAAATCCAATATTCCAAAATCCTTCAGGAGTTGATGGAGGAGCATACCTGTATCGATGCCTAGAAACTCCATCATGATGCTCACACCGCATTTGCTTATTCCCATCCGCGTTTTTACCATCAGCAGGCAAAACAGCATCATAAAACTTTCTGCATTGCTTACATTCTATACCTTTTAAGCTTTCCCTCTCAGCTTTCTTTCTTACCGGTTCTATGAATTTGAATCCCGATGTCCCAGCCTTCATAGGTGACATTTGTTGCTTTTGTAGACCACGACCAATGTTCATGTCCTGTGTCTCATCGTCTGAATTTTCTAAGTTCATATTCTCTGGAATTTGCAAAGGAAGATCATTAGTTGTCTCCTTCATAACTTTCCCTAAATTTACTTTCATATTCTCTAAAGGAGTATCAAAAAAATCATCATGGGGATCAGGTCCAACACGGCTCTGGTGGGACCTCGTATCCCTCCAATAAGAGACCGGACGTTTTGTCCCAGCTGGTGGGAAAGATTTTGGACTCTTTGGCAACTTCGGTGCAATGGCAACACCTGAAGTAGGTGAACCAAAGTGTGATATTTGAATGAGTGTGTCTCCTTTGTCAGCCTCCAATAATTCTTGGTCAACCTTCTGTTTTGCCACTTCATTAGCAATGCCAAGGGGTTTTGAAACTCCACTTCCATCATCTGTAATGACGGAGTATCTAAGTTTAGGAACATTTGAGACCACGGGGGGAAAAAATAACGTAACTATTGTTTAACCGATTAATATAAAGAAGCCAGTCATACCAAAAGAATAACTTACCACGAGAAGTACAGGGACTATTATGCCTCGAAGTTTCACTTTCATCACCTACTCTTTGGACAGGGAGCATATTTTCTGGAGTCAGACCACACTTTTTGCACAGAAAGTTGTATTGAGATTTCAGCTTCTTATAAGCAGTGATAACATCGCGTTTTTTCTTCTTTTCAGACAGTAAAGCAAAATCCTTTGCTTCAATTTGGTGCAGTAACTTCTCATGCAATTCCATACCCTCAGATGTCTCCTTACTTTTCTCATTCAGATTGTGTTGGAGTCTATCAATTCTGTCCTCTGATTCTTTCTGTTTGGAAAGAAGCTGTTTCTTCTCCTTCTCAAATTCTTCGAACTCCTGTTCTCTCTTATGTCTTTCCAAATTATAAGAATTAATCTGTTGGTGTAGTTGTGCTTGCACTCTTTTTTCCTCCTCCACTTCTTTATTTTTTGTTCCAAGTTCTTTCTGGAGTTCGTCAACACGGTTCGCTGAACTCTCTGTTCGGGCTTTAAGGAGTCTTTTGTCCTCTTCATGCTTATTCAACAGCTGTTCGTTATTCATAATTTCTAAGGCTTGCATTTCAATCTTTTTGAGTAGATTGTCTTGTAACTCCCTTGCCTTACCTACTTCCTCAGTCTTCTCTTTAAGTCCCTGCTGAAGCTCATGAACCATTTTTTCCGTACTTTGAAGTTCGGAACTGAGTCTATTTGCCTTCTCTTCTTGCTCCTTTAATTGTATTCCCTTATGAACTATCACGGAGGACTTTGATTGATTTATTTGGAGAAGCTTGTTTTGCAATTCCATATTTTCATCAACTTCCTTAGACTTCTTCATCAGCTCTAACCACAATTTCTCAGCTTCATCCTCCATATTTTTTTGCTTTTTCAGAAGCAGGACATTTTTTTCTTCAAGCTCTTTCTGTTTATTTTCATGCATAAGAATGAGGGACGCTTTCACATCAAGAAGTTTCTGCAGATTTTGTTGCAGTTCTCTCCCCTTATCGACTTCATTAGTTTTACATTTCAAATCTTCTTGGAGCTCTTGGACATAGCTAGGCAACAGGTTTTCTGTATTAGTAACGTTTGCCTTCTGAATCTTCATGGACTGATATTCATCGAGAAGTTGCTGTTTTTCAAACTGAAGCTTTTTTATCTGGATTAACAGGTCTCTTTCCTTCTCTTTCCATGCATCTGCAGCTTCCTTTGCTTCCAAAAACACTTTCTGGCAGCTTTTAGATTTCGACTGAAAATTTGGAAATAGTTGTTTGCAAAATAGGTCCTCAATCTGAGAAATCCTGTCTTTTGCTTCCTGGATTGTGTCTTTTGTTTCCTGGATTGTGGCGACTAGTATTGTACTAAGTCGAGATACATATTTTGCATCAGTGTCATCAGTAGGATGCCCTAACTGCGGAGATTTTTGCATCAGGTTGCTTTCCATCTTCCAAGATTTGTTACAACAGCAACAAGTGAGTTCGTGTGGCAGCATATTAAATTAATCAGCCATGGCAAGAACTCTTTAACATCCATCTTTCAAAAGTCATCAAAATAGTTTTATGCATTCACATGTTAACTCTTTGAAAAGTTACTATCAACAATGTCATGATATAACCAAATACTTATCAACGTCAGAGCATTCATGCATGCAGTGTCCTTTAAAAATGTTCTTAAAAAAATAATAATAATAATAATTAAAAATAATAATAATAATAATAACTGCAAAATGAATGAGGAAATTTCAATATAGACACATGAACATGTAAAGTTCAAATGTCCACTTTACGGGGAATAGGTTGACAACAGACATCACACAAGGGTTTATTACTTCGAATCGGACTAAGAAAAATTTCCTATTTACCAGTACTTCAAAGTTTAAAGAGTTTGACGCTTAGACCTTAGTTGACTTAGCCACCCATTGCTTCTTTTCCTAAATTTCTCGGTAGATTGGAGATGAAAATCTTTAATTCAGTTTATAATCCTCAAACTAGGAGGAATCATTCAACGCCCATGACTACACGACCTTTTCATGAAACAGCAATTGTGCCAATCCACTCTTATATTTTGAAAAGAAAGACATGTTTAGTAGTTAACAATAAACCTCAAAGTTCCTTACAAAACAGGAGATGTCTTTGCTGACATTCAGCCGGATGTGATTCCAACTCCGATGGCGATTCATGACAATTAATTTTCTCACCAAACATCTTTCGAAGGATCGTGGTTTTCATATAAACAAAACCAGTGTCTAATAAATCTATCACCATGTCTACTGATTTAGCAATCTAATTCATTAAGATTCACAAGTTCCCCTCTCGTATGTTAAAGACCGATAGGCATAATTTGTATTTGTTTTTTAAAAGCTCAGAATTTCACATTAGCTCCTTAGTTATGGCTTTCACTTTCTTTAATTTATGTCTGTTGCCAATACATCTGATCACAAGTTATTGACACTAACTTATGAATCTTCACTGCATGAAAGAGAAAGTTCAATTTTAAGTTTTTCGTATCCAAAGTCAAGTATCAATATCAAAGATAAATCATTGTAAAAAATAAATAAATAAATAAAATATCAACCATAAATCTCACAACTCATTATTATACACGTCTTATGATCCCACCATCACTGAACCTACAAGTTTAGTTTTCAACAAAATAGAAACTTTACCCAAGTACCCAACACAACATAAAAGCCAAAAACAAGGGGAAAATCCTACAAACTGCATTTTGAAGTACAAGCATTCTAAAATCAAAGATGCGCAATTAAGTAAAACCCATACTAAAAACCTGTACAGCAAAATAACTGCTGGTAAATGAATGTAGAAAATATAAAAGATTACTCACGCACTGGATTTTGGTGTGCATATTTCACCAATTACACTTGAGACAAGGATAAAACCATAACAAACAACGAGAAATATTTCTGCTAAAATCAGATCGCTGTTGCTACAGGAAGGTCGATTACCATCAAGAAACAAATCTGAAAATAAATAAATACAGGAATAAATCTGATCCTACCTACCTTCAAAAGTCCGCAGTGACGAAAAAAGCCGAGTTGATATGAATGCAAAGCTATGATTGAGATATTGGTGCCAAGGGGAGTGTTCAGTGTTGAATACGCCTCCCTTTCCCTCTACTTCAAACCGTGGATTAGAATCATTAGATTGTTCCCCTTCCCGCTCTCCTGGTGTCGAAAATGGAAAAACGCTTAAATAAAGCAGGCCTTGCTTGGGTTATAGTTGGATGGGCCTTACGTTTAAGAACGGCCTATTCTAATCCGCTTCTCAAATGGGCCTCTACAAGTAACCCAACTTCCAATTTCAGATCCGTTTGCCACGTTAATATAATCCAATAAATCTAATAGACTAGTATACTGCTTTTATACAATAAAATCTGACAACAGAAGCAAGCTTACTGGTGGTCAATGATGATCGGAGGTGGGAATTGAGATTTTCCGGGGAGAATTGGCAAAGCTTATCTAGTTGTCGATGGTGATTGGAAGCAAGAACCAAAATTTGTTGGAGAATTGGTAATTCGGTTGAAAAATTAATGGGATTTCGGAAATTTTTGGAAGAGTTTTGTATTGGGGATAGACGCGCATTTCACTTTTTTGTGTATTTGGGTCAAATTTCTCCAACGGCCGGTGATAATAAATAATTATTGAAATTTAAAAACATATTTTATAAAACCTTAAGTATTACCCAGTTCTATCCTATTCATTTCTTTTTTCTTTATACAATAAATATTTGTAAAATAAAATCAAAAAATTATTTTGACTACTCAATTTTGTTTTACAATTTAAATACAAAATTTCAATAAAAGTTTGGTTTTTAAAAATATTTTTAAGTGTTTTTTACAACTAGTCATTTTTGGAAAAAAATAAAGTGAAAATGAGCAAAATTTTATTGAAATATGTATTACAATCGTAGGGAGGCAAAAGACAAGATGTATATCCATCTTCGCCCTTAAATTAAATGAAACAAGAAAAAAAAAAAAAAGAAAAACCTTCCTCCTTTTTGTTACGTTAAAAACTCATTAATCTTCTCTTTAATATTTAACAATTTCAAATTTTGTAATTTAATTTCGTTATTCAACTCTTCCTTTTCTTTTCTCTTTGCTCATTGAATTCTCTTCTGTCAGAAATTCTACAACGTGAACAATTTCAAAATTCTAACTAATATGGCCATATTAGCACTGTAATTAAAATATATTCTTTATCCTATTTTTTAAAATTTAATTTTTGTCAAATAAATTACATCCATATATTTCTTAGAGTCCACTTGTTCTACTAAATCTCTATCATCCAACTTCACTAATTCTCTCTCTTCATATTTATAAAAATACAATATAATTTTTTTGGTAACACCTTCTGTATTAATCTATCTATTTCTAGGCTAAGTTTTTATTGGTTCTTGTAATTGAAACTTGTCAAAAGGATTGAAATTGGAAGTTGTGTACTTGCTGAGGCCCATCTGTTCCAGAGCGCACTAGAATCCAATTATAGCCCGTTTGCTATTAAATATCATCCCCATCCGCTACAACCCAGGCCCGTTTGTTGGTAGCGTTCACTGTCTTACCGACACAGGGAGGGCTAAAAGCGGTGAACAATAATTTGGAGAGGGAAAAGGGGAGACCTTATTGAGTAATTCATCATCCCTTTCGCTTAGCGCCAATTCATCCAACAGCTGTTGGAGTAATTTCTAGTAGACCAGTTTCTTCGTTGCCGAACTTGAAAGTAAGGTAATATCGATTTTATAATTGTTGTGTTTTCTATGTCGTCTTGAAATCCCAGTCTGTCTGATTGATGCTCGTCAGAATTTATTTATTTTCTGGAGTTGTTTTTTCTCTATGGTAATCGATGATAGCAACTGCAATTTGATTTTCCCAAAAATATTTGTCGCTGTGATTAGTTATGGTTTGATCCCCATCTGACCCCAGGTGGCTCTGCCACTGGTTCGAAGCACAGTGAAAGTTAGGGAAATCTGTTCATGTCTACAGGTTAACTCTTTGCTTACTGGCTCGGAAATCTGTTCATGTCTACAGGTTAACTCTTTGCTTACTGGCTCGACTCTTTTGGCTATTTTGACGGTTGATTGATTTGCTGACATGGTACTCTACTCTCCCTTAGACACACATACATGCCTTCTTTTCTTCTACATTATATGAATGGCGCCATTTAGATGATAGCTTGGATTTGGAGGTCAGAAGTAACAATAACTTGAGCAAAATCCTTTTTGGGCAGAAAAGTGTTCCTTAAGGAAGAGGTGTGGTTAAAAAGTAAGGAAAATATATATTGAGAAACGTTAAATAGAATCTTTAATGTCCTGCTGTTAATATGAGCTTAAGAAAACAGATTGTTGAAAGTGTTGTTTTGAGAGGTCTGATTGACAAATAAGAAGGTATATGAGGAAATGTTAAAATATTATCTTTGGTACTGTGTCATCGGAATTAACTTAAGAAAGATGTCTGTTAACATAAACCTATCAGACAAGTACCCAGAGTTTTTGCTTTCTTTATGATCCTAATTTGGGAATGAAAAATAGTTACCAAATGAATTATAATGGTTAGAGCGATACACATACATTAACAATAAAGAAAATGGTGATATTGCAAACTAAAGTTTATGATTTTCAAGAGGAATATAGGTAAAATATTAGAGGGATGGGCTTCGGTCTGGAAGATGCTAATATACTTTATGCTGTTAAATTCTTGATCAGTCGGGCAGAAAAGAGACTGTGTTGGATCTGGCAAAGTTTGTTGACAAGGGTGTTCAAGTCAAGCTTACTGGTGGAAGACAAGGTTTGGGGCTCACGATTTTGTTAATTTTTGTCTGTATTATCAGCAACTTATCATTATTTTCTTAGTCTTTTTCTTTCTTTCTTTTGTTGTTGTTGTTGATGTTTTTCCTTCCTGGTTGCTGGTGGAGTTCTAATGTCATCAAGAATAGCCAAGAAGTATAACTCTTATGCTAGATTTTACTTTTGCTATGTTTATGCTTTTGTCATGAGTCTTGCAAGGTAATTATTTGTAATCAATGTGGAACAAAGAAAGCATGACCATATGTTTCTAAGTTGTCTACTAGGTAATCTCAATTACACTTCACTGATATATTGGCTGCTTTCATAGATGTTGAGAGTGTTCTACCGAAAGTCAAAACTCAATATAATCTGTTCTGCCCTCTGTTCCCTCGTATGCTTGAAGGAATGTTTCTAAATAATTAAGCTTATTTCATATTATGTGCAGCAGGAGATTTGTTGAAAATGAAGGTTAATGGCTGCCATCAGAAACTTTATTTCATTTTATCCATATTATGCTATTTTGCAAAGTGGCAAGATTATATATTCTGGATAGTAATAGATATATGTTTTATTTCTTCATTGTGTATCGTATTAATGTATTTTCTTTAGTTTGACTTGAAAGTTGTTAACTGTTGACTTTTCCTTGCAGTGACTGGTACATTAAAAGGGTATGACCAATTGCTGAATCTTGTGTTGGATGAAGCAGTAGAGTTCCTTAGAGGTATCTATCACTTATGGTCCAGTGTCCTCTGAATATGGTAAAATATATGGTCTGCAGTATGTTAGATGAGAAAATTCAACAGTTTAAATCGTTATTTACCTTGCTCGCGATATGTTAATAAGTACATGCTTTTTCCTAACTACTGAATGTTTTGAGCAATACATATCTAACCTTTTCTTATATATTCCTTTCCATCCATAGTGTCCATAAAAGACTGTTGATTAGGTGGTTTTTGCCAGCTTCTGAATGACATTACCATGACACCAGGTCTCTATGGTGGTTTAATTCTTGCATCCACTGTTGTCAATTATTGTTTACAGAGCCGTTACAAAATAATGGTTTCATCTCCCATATGTTGCATGACTTGTGGGAATGGCTTGCAATGAATAAGTTACCACATTGCCAGTTATTTCTGGAGAGAGAAAATGTTTTCATTACATGTAGAGACTCTTGTGGATGATAAACTTTGCGCTAATGACTATTTGATTACTCTTCAGGCGTATTCTTATATAAGAAACGCTGTTAGCTTTCTATAATATTTTACTCCTGTCTGTTACGAATTGTAGATCCTGAAGATCCACTGAAGACCACTGATCAGACACGCCGTCTTGGCTTAATAGTACGTTTCACTCATCACCTTGATTTTACTAATTTTTTCTATTACATTTTCTTTATTTCTTAATCACACGTCTAAAAAAAATTAAACTTTATCAAACATACCCTTCATCATTGATTGAATTAGTTTGGAGAGGTGATGGAGAGTGGAGATCTCACAGAGGTGTCTCTGTGTTCTCGGATCTTCAAATTTGGTAGCGCCATTTATTTTATAGACATTATAGTCATCTCCAATCCTGAAATAAAAACTCTGAAACGCAGTTATCTATACACTAAAATACAGTTTCTTTGACAGAGAGAGAGAGAGTTTCTAATTTTATGTACTAAGAACAGCATGTCTTATTCTTCCCTTTTTTAGTTTTGGTACTTGGAGCTTGTTTGGTAGCGATTATTCAAAGAGTCATTTTTCTCTACCACTCATTATATTGATTTGATAACTTTCTATATATTTTAAACTATTTTTCTTATGTCTCTGCCACACATCAAAAAATCATTTTCCAATAATGTCTATCAAACATGCCCTTAATTTATTTGAACAATCTATTTGACTATTAATTCAAATACTGCATGAGCTACCTTTAAAAATTTATGACATTTACATAGAATATTGTATTTATTAAACAAAATAACATATGGCTTTACTTTAGAATATTTTTAATTGAAAAATTAAGTCCCACAAACAACATGTTGATTCAACGCAATCAAATAATTAAATACATCCCAACTCATGATGTTAATCACATATCAAACAAGCTAATTACGGCCTTGTTTGATTCACAATCTTTGGGGAATAAAGTTTTTTTACTCAAATTATGTATAGATTGTGTGGTTGAAAATGAGATGTAAGTTATTAAAAAATCAAAAGTAATGTGTGTGTGGTTGAAAATGAGGAGAGAGAAAATTTTTTTGAATAATGTTGTGAATCAAACACCTACATAACTTGTTTCATGGCAAACAAGATATTGATTCAACTCAATTAGATAATTTATTTCACAAAAGTAACATATTGATTCATTTCATCTAGAACAAATCCGTTCCAAACATGGTCCCAAATTCCCCTTTTAATCACTTCACTGCTGTTATTTTACCTTATCCAAACAACCTCTTTATCTTCTTCTTTACTTCTCCGTCTTTGCGCTTGTTCCAAACTATCTGACACCTCAACGTCTTCCGCCTTCAATTGCAAAACATAACAAAGCCCCATTGATAAAATTAATCCGTCCATCCCACTAAAATAGGCAAGTACTCATTTTCACACATTAAGAGAACATATCTAGTTGGAATTGTAAACTTTTCTTATGTATTTCTTATTTTACCCTCACACTATATGGCCATAAAATGGTTAAATTATCTTTGGATATGTGTTTATTTATTTATTTATTTTTATTTTTTCGTCAGACTCAAGGCACTTACTATGGAAAATTTGACTAGCACGGCTATCAGCAAATAATTGAACAATCCAGTCTCCATCCAAAATATTGAGGGAATGTGGAAAGATTTTTAGTTTAAAAAAAAAAATGTTTTCTCATCCATTGTTTCATGCACAATGAGGCAAGGTGAGTTGGGGACTTTTTATATAGCAAGTAGTATGAGGATATCATTGGAATTTGGAATGTCTATTTTATTGTTTATTATTCCAATCATATTGAAAATGATTTTTGTTAATAACTAAGTGCATTAAGTAAGGGTATATTAGGTATCTAAGGAAAAAGTATACATTCAATAAGGAAATTAGAATTTGGAATAGACGAAAAAGGAAAATAACCATATCTGAGTGGGATGGCGGGAGTACAAGAGATTGTATGGACATAATGGAAAGAAAACCCACGCCATTTGGCGTGGATGAACATTGCTGCACCAAAAATGGTGCAGCGCTGTTCACTGCTTTATTTTGGCTTCCCAGTTTGCAGTCTGGTTAGAGATACTTTGCATACCACTTCCTTTATTTTTCCAGTTTTAGCACTTGGGTTGGAGATTTTGTTGCATGCGACTTGTGATGTGTAGCGAGTTAATCCTACAAATGCAAGTAGAATTGTAGAAATTGTGACCAAAAAGATTTGTGCTTATTCAGCATGTAATGTTGTGTGATTCTTCAATTGCAGGTCTGTAGGGGGACTGCTGTGATGCTCGTCTCCCCCACCGAGGGAACGGACGAGATCGCCAATCCATTTGTCCAGCCAGACGGAGCATGATTTGTTGACCGCCAAAGTCAATGCCTTGTTTCCTAGGATGAAATTGTTGTTCTTTTCTGTTGGTAGGTACTTGGAGATGCTCTGGCTTTGGGCTCTTCTAATTATATACTTTTTCAAATGCTCATATCTATTGAGAAGGTAGTACCTTTTTAATATAAGTATTTTCCTTCACATGTACCATTAAGCCAATGGATTTGTTTGTGAAATGTTTCCGTTTGTTAAGTTAGAGATTTGTGGCGTGCAACTTCATAAGCTTTTTAGTTTAAAAACTATTAAAAGACAACGGACTTTTTCCTTTGTTCAAAGCTTATTGTCAACGTCAAATTTTATGCTGACTTTTGGTTTTTCTGAATTACTTTTTAGTTAAGCATTTATTCTTTAACACGTTTCACGACATCAACTATTATTCTTCTTCACAAATGTTAAAACATCTAGAAACGTTTGATAGCCTTGTTCAGAAGCGGGGAAAGATGACGAGTGTAGGCACAAAACTTTTAGTTCGTGATTGAATTGGAGTCAGTTTGGTGGTCTGAAATGTGAAATTTACCACTTGTTATAAAAGGCTATCAATGTTCTATCTTTGGTATTCATGTAGAGTTATAAATAAGTGGTTAAATTAAGTGAATAATGTGATTATGGATATGTAAACGTAGAAAAACAAAAAATGAAAAATAAAAAATAAAAATGAGATTTATACCTTGAGGAATTGTGGGATTGCTAAATTACTATAAGTTACCTTCGCATTGAATTTGAAATAGTATTTGAATTTTCGAAATGAATGATGGGAATTTGTATAATACGTATGAGTTCTACCGGATGTGGGTATATTAGTTTAATCAAGTTCTATTTCAAATTCGAACGTATTGACTATCATGGGCTAAAACTTCATATAAATAGTGGAGCGTTTTTAATGCATCCTAGACATAGAAAATACACATCACCAAAGGCGACTTCCACAAAATATAAATTTTGTGTGAAACGCTGCTTATTGTCGTTTAGCATTCACATTTTTATGCATTGTTTGCACAGAAAATGTGAAGGCTCTACCATCTTGTGTATACATTTTGATACATTTTGTACAATCCAAAAGGTGGCAGAGAATGAATTGAATTGCGTATTGACAGTAGGCATTTTGTACCTATCCTAGGAAGGAATTAGGATGCAATTGTTCTTTTCTCTTGGTACTTGCAGATGCTCTGCTATTGTGCCTCTTCTAGTTATGCACTACGTAGCCGGGAAACGATCTGTTGCCCATGTGGGCATGTACCCACGCGGGAAAAAAAAACTTTGTGGGTCCTATCAGTCCCTCACCATCCAGGGGTATGTATTATTCATCAAATCTAATGTGAATACAATAAAAAAAAAAAAAAAACAGCGTGGTAATCGGCGTAAATATGTGCCAACGTGGGGACTTGATCAAAGCTCTACGTAGTATTATCAAGTATTTCCCCATATATTCTTCTTCACAAACCATTTGGAAAATCCAAATATTTATTTCTAAATAATGCGCATTCAGAAGTAGGGAGAAATAATGGAATCTAAGTACAAAATTTTTAGTTGGTGATTAAATTGAATTGAATTGAATTGAATTGATTGAGTTTTGGTACTCTGAAATGTGAAATTTGCAACTTTTATATAAAAACCTATAGATTTTAGCAAAAAGTTGAAATTGCATTTAGCACAATACTTTTCTCGTCGAGATAGCTAATTTTACATGTTGCAATATAATAATTTTTTTACATATAATAAAATCAACTGCACACAAGGACACTCAAATAGAGCAACACTATTCAAAAAATTAATTGTTAATCAAGTAAAATCAGGTTTGATCTAGCACATGCGAGTGTTCCATAGTTATGGAACACTCGTATCATTAGCGCTTGTCAGCCTCAGTTTTGAAATTAGGAATGAGATCTGGAATCAGACGCGAGGTCGGTAATTTTCAAAATTTTTGCGACAATGTGCGATGCTGTGGGACCGGTCAAACTTTTTGGTCAAATTTATATTATAAATTTGGCGAAAAAGTTTAACCGCCTCTGGCATCGCTGTCACTAAAAATTTGAAAATATTACCTCTCTCTTAATTCCATCCTGTCCGACTTCAAAACTAGCTGAAACAGACGCGAGTGTTCCATAACTATGGAACACTCGCTTGTGCTGAAACATTTTCCCAAGTAAAATATGTAATTTTCAATTTCATAATTAAACATCTTTCTTTCTTGTTTCATCTCAACTTCAACATTTGATGTCAGGAAGTCAAGAAATAAATCATTAATCACATACCCATCATCATATAAAACAGGATAGCCGCCCAACGATCAATAAAAACAGCTAAGCAACTTATTTTATCATAAAAGAAACGACAACGAACTTCAACCAGAAATTTTTATAATCTTAACTTTTTTGCATTTGAGATCCGTAGAGATACGGTGATCAAGGTTAAATTTATTAATTATTAGGGTGGGCTAAATACACCCACCCATTTACTTTATACACCCATATTTTTACTATATTCCCATAATATCCTTACACTCTTTTTTCATTTTTTTTTTTAAATTTTATATATGTTCGCCCCCAATGGTTGTTCGCCCCTAATGGGGCGAACAACTCCCCATTGGGGGGCGAACAGCAATGAGGCTGTTCGCCTCGCCCCCAATCCAATGGGGCGAACAGCTTAAAAATAAGAAAAAAATAATTTTTTTGTATTATTATTTTTTAAAATTTATTTAATAATTATATTCGAAATTAACCGGATAAAGTTTATCAAATAAATTTTGAAATTAATTGTTAAAGTGGTTGAAAAAAATGTAAAAAAAATTGAAATTATCCGATGAAATAGTTGTAAAAATTTTGATTTTTTAATAACTGTATTTAGATAATAAAGTCAATTATTATATCATCGTCAAATTGGTTGCAAAAAATTTCGAAATTACTTGTAAAATTGGTTATAAAAAATTCGAAAAAATTGTATCCATAAAAAAAATTAAATAAAATTTGGATCATACTATAATACCATAATGTATGTCATAATTGTTGGTATAATGGTAGATGATATATTTTATAACTATCCATCTAAAAGTGATGGAGTGGTTAAAATTATTGGTAGTTTAATATTTCCCATAAAATTTACTTTCTAAAAAGATTATTTTTTTTTTTAAATTTACTGTGAAACACATCAAAACAAACTAGAGAGAGAAAAGAGGATAGAGGAGAGAGAGAGAGGTAAGAGGAGAGGGAGCGGGAGAGGGGAGTAAAAGAGCGGACAGAAGAGATGAGAGAGGGAGGGGGATATAATTGAAAAGTGGTCAAAATTTGATCCAAAATTGGGTGTATAAGGTAAAGGGCGGGTGCATTTAACCCCACCCTAATTATTTTTCTCCTCTGTGATCCACAGTTAGAAGATCACATGTCTGCTGACTTCCAAGAACACACCGCAAAGAAACATCTCATTTTGAAAAAAAATTCTCTTCTGAGATCAATTCGCAAACTGCAGGTAAATGGGAACTGAAGCTGTTGCTGGTGAACTGACCAAGATTTTGGTTAGCAAATTAATCGAAATCACGAAAGATGAGTTCAATCTCATGCGAAATTTCAGGAAAGACTGTGAAGAACTACATGGTAGGCTGAAGGAGATGGAGGAATTCTTAGCATATTCTGAGAACCGTGACGTGAAAGATCTATCCATCAAGAACTGGCTCAAGAAGCTAGAAGACGTTGCTTGTGATGCCGATTACGTCTTGGATGAGATCAAATATGAAAATTTTCGGCGCAATATCATGCGCCAAACGCAACCACGACGGCGCTTACGATTCTCGTGGCATAACCGTTTGGCATCCCGGCCTAATTTGGCTCATAAGATCAAGAAGATAAACGCCAACTTGAAGGAGATTGATGATAATGCCACTAAAAATGGTTACAAGACTGAAGTCAAACAAGCTGCTTTCGCACTTCCTGTGTTGAAGGAAACTGATAGCATAATGGTGGATCCAATTGTTGTCGGAAGAGAAAATGATATATCGAAAATTGTGGAGAACATAACTAGTCCAACCAACGAGGTTTTGTCGGTAGTTCCCATATGTGGCATGGGAGGGCTTGGCAAGACGACTCTAGCGCGTCGAGTCTTCAATCACAAGAACACAGCGAAGCATTTCAACGAAAGGATCTGGATCTGTGTTTCAGACAATTTCGATGCATTGGCGCTTTTCAAAAAGATGATAAAGTCAGTGGTAGGAACTTACAATTTGGCAGAAGACACTACCAGGCAAGATGTTTTGAAAAAGCTTCAAGAGAAAATAAATGGAAAACGATACTTGCTTGTTCTTGATGATTTGTGGAATGAGAATAAGCAAGATTGGGATGATTTTAAAAACACTCTTTTGGGAGTCAATTCCTATATAGGAAATGTTATTATCATCACCACTCGTAGTAAAGGAGTAGCCGCGATGGTAAACCCATTCATGGATCCACATAGCTTAAGTATTTTAACAGACAATGAATGTTGGTCAATTATCAAAGCAAGGGCATTCCAGAATGAGCAAGTGCCGGAACAATTTGAGACGATCGGGAAGGAGATTGCTAGCAAATGTCGAGGTCTTCCACTGGTTGCAAATATGATTGGTGGAACTCTGCAAGGGAAGGAAAGAGACGAGTGGATCTCGATTCAACACACTCTGCTTTCAAACTCTGGAACAGATCATAATAGCGTGTTGCAAATCCTAAAGGTGAGCTATGATCGTTTAGCTAGTCCATCGTTGAAAAAATGTTTTGCCTATTGTTCCATATTTATCAAGGATAGGTTTATCGATAGAGAATTTGTGATTAGACTCTGGATGGGAGAAGGTTTTCTTCCCACTAGTTTAGGAAGTGATATGGAGACCATAGGCAATACATATTTTGAAATTTTATTGCAAAATTCCTTCTTTCAAGAGGCAGAAATGGACGGGTATAGGAAGATTAAAGGCTGCAAAATGCATGATCTTGTCCACGATCTTGCGTGCTCAGTTTCAAATTCAGAAAGTTTTACTGTACATCCTAGAAATCCTACTGCCGATATTCCTCCTAAAGTCAGATACCTTGGAATGATATTGCCGCCAAAGGCCATTCAAGAAATGCTCACCACAAGGAAAGCAAATTATCTCCACAGTTTGATACTTGAAAGCATAAATGTCCCTGGATTTGGCAAAATTTTGCCACACTTGAAGAAACTGCACGTTCTAGTTGTTGTATATACAACCATGGAAGATTGTCCAACCTCAATTGGCAAGTTGATACATTTAAGGTATCTCGACATGTCTATAAACAGAATCAGAAATTTGCCAAATACTATTTGCAAGCTTTACAATTTACAAACACTAAGAATAACTGACTGTGAGATTCACCAACTTCCAGAAGATCTACAACGCTTAACTAATTTGAGGCATCTAGAGTTAGATGTGTTGAAAGATTTAAAAATGCCTCCCAATATCAGCAGGTTAGCTTCCCTTCAAACATTACCAGTTTTTAATGTGAGTGACAAGAAAGGCTGTGGAATAGACGAGTTAGGACTTTTGAAGAATCTTGGAGGCAAAGTAACGATTCATGGGCTTGAACTAGTGAAAAGCAAAGCAGAAGCCGAACGTGCGGATTTGGCCGGGAAGCATAGAATATGCAATTTAGTGTTCATTTGGGGAGAAACCAGAAGCGATTCCATAACCAACAGAGATGATGAACATGTGTTGGAAGGCCTCCAACCTCATCCCAACATAAAGAGCATTACAATTGGAGGATTTAAAGGTCAAAGGCTCCCATCGTGGACTATGAAGATGGCAATACATGAGGACCGTGGGCAGAGAGTACTTGATAATTTGATCGAAGTCAAACTTTCTAATTGTTCCAAATGTGAAGAAATCCCTGCATTTGGACACCTGCCAAACCTCAAACATCTAACGTTAGAGAATTTGAGTAGTGTGACATCAATAGGTCCTTCATTCTATGGCAGCGTTAATGATTCGAGTTCTACATGCAGCGAGAAAGTCTTCCCCGCTCTAGAAAGTCTCACGCTAAACCAACTCCCCAAGTTAACAGAGTGGGTGGAAGTATCAGCGACAGAAACACAAAGACGTGGATTCCAAATCTTTCCGTGCCTTGAATATTTGAATGTCCTGCATTGCCCCATGTTGATTACTGCTCCAAGTCATTTCCCGTGCCTCAAAACATTGGGGATTAATGGTGTGGATAGTGAATTACTGTTAAGGAAAATAACAAGCAACATAACTTCTCTAACTCGTCTCTATATCGAAAACATGTCAAACCTTACTTCTCTTCCTAATAAGGTATTATACAACAATCAAGAAATTGAAATGTTGAGGATATACTGCTGTCCAAACTTGGATAGTTCTCAGCACCTTCAGGGATTGGGGACTTCTCTGAAACAATTGATGGTATGCAATTGCAAACAGTTGAGTGAATTGCCGATTGATTTGCACAGCCTTCAATCTTTGGCGGCTTTAGATATATTTGGATGTCCAAATTTGAAATCAGTGGAAATCTCTCGAGATATGACGTCATTGCAGAATCTTGACATCTCAGGCTGCAGCTATGTTGAATTTTCAGTACATGTCAGCGAAATGAAATTACTGAGATCATTATCTTTACGTGACTGTGGCGAATTGAAGCATCTCGAGTTTCCAGGAGATCTGAGAGCAATGAAATCAATGCACAATTTAGATATATGGAACTGTGGTGAATTAAACAGTTCTCTCGAGGGGATTGAGGATCTTAGCAGGTTAAAAACGTTGGGTATTGGTCCATTTGCAGATTTAGTGGATTTGAATGATTCTCTCATTGGCATCGGAAGCTTACAATCGCTAGAAAATTTGGCATTATATGGTAATCCACTTTGGGACTCTTTGCTGGATCAACTTCAAAATCTCACCTGCCTAAAGGACTTAACTCTAAAGGGCTTTGGAGTAGAAGCGTTGCCCAATTGGCTTGGAAAATTATCATCTCTTAGGAGTTTACGCATTGAAAGTTTTGAAAAGCTGAAGCAGTTTCCCACCAAGCAAGTCATGCAATGTCTCACAGAATTGCATACATTGTTTGTCAATGATTGTCCGTGG
Source organism: Jasminum sambac (assembly GCA_018223645.1). NCBI lineage: Eukaryota > Viridiplantae > Streptophyta > Magnoliopsida > Lamiales > Oleaceae > Jasminum > Jasminum sambac. Next base: position 20,719,958 of record CP073648.1, on the reverse strand, counting down.
TGGAAAGACAGGCTCCTCCATCATGATGGTCCTGATTCTGAGTGGTCAAAGATTTCTCATATTCATGAGATCTAGTAGACCACACAAAATTTGATGAGGACATGAAAAAGAAGCTACACAGATCTGGTATGGGTTTTTTCTTAATCACTCACTCTACTTTTCTGTAATTCTTCTTTGAATTATTTAATTAGAGTGTACTGATTTTCAAGTATACATAGTTAATTGCAATTAATTACTATTTTGATATAATTATATCTAGAATACAAGTAAAAGTAAATTCGTATTTAACACTGCTATTGATGATATTTGTGATCATATTAATTGCAGCTACAAAAGTTGGATGTATTAATCTGTTTGGTTAATATTTTGACGAGTGAGACTGAGACGGCGGCCATGTTCAAGATATATATAAGCAATGGATTAATTTCAGACTGCCTGCAGAGGATGAAACACAGCAACACATGTTGTAAATGCAGGTTTCCATTACCGCGTGTTTCTCAGTTGTCTACTGGGTATTCTCAATTACAGTTCACTGATATATTAGCTGCTTTCATACATGTTCAGAAAATTCTACTGAAAGTCAAAAAATCTGCAGAATATGTCCTTCCTTCTGTCCTAGCATGCTTGAAGAAATGTTTCTAAATGATTTAGAAATATAATGTCCCTCATGTATTTTCTGTAGTTTGACTTACAAATTGTTAACAGTTGAATATTATTTCAGTGACCAAATGCTGAATCTTGTGTTGGATGAAGCAGTAGAGTTTCTTAGAGGTATCTGTCATTTATAGCTCATTGTGCTCTCAATTTGATAGATATTTATTATTGTTGGCAGTATGTTGGATGAGAAAATTCAACTTCTTCAACTTTGTGCCAATGACCATTTGATTACTCAGAAGCCTGTTTTTTGAGAATGTTTAGGCAAGGTGCTTTTATTTTCCCTTTATGGAAGTGCCATTGTTAAGTCCAAATGTCAGTATTCTTCATGAAAAGATATGTTATACCAATTGTGATTTGTCTTTCTTCCTCTCACGCATATTGTTATGTAAGAAATGTTGTTATTTCTCTATAATCTCTTACTTCTTTTTGTTATGAACTGCAGATCCTGAAGATCCCCTAGAGACCGCCGATCGGACCCTCCCTCTTGGCTTAGTAGTACGTTTCACCATCATATATACATTATCATATTTTACATCATGCTGCAGTAGTAGAGCTGTGTGATTCAATTATTTATATCTTTCAAACCTTGTTTGCTACAACTTTAAACCTAAATCATTTTTCTCTTTCATTATTTTAAACCACTCATAACATTTATTCGACTATTTTTAATACATTTTCTTTATTTCTCAACCACACAATTAAAAAAATTAACTCTATCATACAATATTTCTCTACATTCATAGATCATCTTTGAAATTGGTAGGGCCAATTGTTTTATGGATAGTATGGTCATCTCCAATGCAAAAACTCTGTCACACAATTATCTATTACTAAAATGGAGTTTCTTTGACACTATTTTTACGTCTTATCTCCAATATAAACTTCCAACTTCATATACCAGATAAACGGTATTTCTTACACTTCCCTTTTTCTTTTTTATGTTAATGTTGATACTTAAAAGCTTGTTTCGTATGGATTATTCAAAACGTCAATTTTATCTGCCATCCTTTTCTATCAATAGTTACATTGATTTGTCCGCTTTCTGTATTTTTAAGCTCTTTTTTTTTTTTTAATTTATCGAAAGATCTTTTTTCTACAATGTCTATCAAACATATCCTTAATTAATCTGAACAATCTATTTGACTATTAATTCAATTCCTGCATGAAATACATTTAAAAATTTAAGGCCATTTACATAAAATATTGCATTAATTAAAAAATAACGTACGGCATTGCACATGTTATAATATATTAAAAAATTAAGTTTACAAACAACATGTTGATTCAACACTTTCAAATGATTAAATACATCCCAACACATAATATTCATCACATATCAACCATGGCCGCGCACTAATGCCCACAAGTGGACATGTTAAAATGCACACATGTGGCATTGGAGCAAGAGCAATCGAACATGATATTGATTGGCCCAATTAAATAATTAATTTCATCCCAACAAGATATTGTTCACCTCAATCAGGTAATTTATTTATTTCATTACAAAAAGATCATTGATTCATTTCATCTAAAACAAATACCTTCCCAACTGCTCTCAGATTTTGAGATCTACACAACTTCTATCGCATAAGGTTCCTAAATTTTCGGCACCAATTTATTTGCTTTTGGGTTTGACATTTTTGGATTAATGATGTCCATTTGGGGTGACTGATTCTTGGTGTTTTTGCTGGTTGATGCCATTTTATTTTATAGGACTTTATGATGTGTAGCAAGTTAATCTTGACAGTAGAAATTGTGACCATAAAGATTTGTGCTTATCACTGTAGGGGAACTGCTGTGATCGCCAATCCATTTGTCCAGCGAGATGGGGCATGATTTGTTGACAGCCATGAGCCAACGCCCACCCTAGGAAAATCCCTAGTTTCCTAGGATGATATTATTGTTCTTTTCTCTTTGGGACTTCGAGATGCTCTGCCGTAATCATGTACCTTCAAATGCTCAAATTTTGTGAGAAGATAGTGACTTTTTTAATGCTACTAGGATGCTTAAACTTGCATTGCGCGCGGTTTGATGTTCTGTAGGCTACCGTGGAAATTGACATAATTGCATTGTTATGCTGTCTAGTGAGGTGTAGTTAAGTTTTTATTTACTTCAATCATAGAGTAATTATGTGGTGGTTAGTATGTATGTGTGGTGAACAGCCAGAATTATTAACTAAACTCATTGTGTATTTTGTTGGCCGTAAGAATTCGGATTCTTGCATGTTCTGAAATATTTACACTGAAAAGTTTTAATGGCGCCTAATTTTTATTTTATCGTATGGGATTGTTTTCACAATCACGGTAATTGATTTAAAAGAAAAAAAAAGGCCAGTAAAATTACAAGATGTTAACTGTAATAAATGATACTCGGGCAATTTTTTTAACATCTATCTAGCAATAGACAAAATGAAGGGAGACTTAAAGACTACAAAATAGGAACACTGTTTTTTTCCCCCCTCATTTAGGTTACACGAATGGAAAATAATAGATTTAACAAAAAAAAAAAAAAAAAAGAGGTACCATTATCGATTTATTATAGTACTTCTATCATGGTGAGTAATGTTCTGTCTGAAAAATGATACTAAAAAGAAAAAAAAAAAAAAAAAAAGAAAATCCCTCATAGCGTGCTTATCAGTCCTCTAAAGTTAGTTCTTTTGTATAGATCTAACAATACTTTGATATTTAATTCTTTTGTATAGCTCTTTAATTCTATCAGCGTGAAAGCAATCTCAACTTCTCAAGCCACAAATACATTTTTCTCCTTTCACACTTCTATCAAACTGCATCCGGGTAGCCCTTTTCACGTTTGTCATCTTCCTCAATCTTCTCGTCTCCAATACCCCATCCCATTCAGCATCTGCAGCATATAAATGTGACAAAAGTACATAGTTTCGAACGTCAGCTGTTTCCATTTTGGAAAGATTACCAGCCACAACTCGACCAATATCCACTGTCGGGGTACGTTTAGCAAGCACCAAGAAGAGTACCTCATATGTTAGCATTAGTTGCCACAGGCATTTGATACACAAAAGTAAATTCCTTCCTTAACGCGGCCTCCTGGAGCAAGAATATCCACCATACACGCATACCGTTCCATGCTCGCTTTCAGATTGTATATTCCCGCTATTGAATCAAATATCATTAGCTCTTCATTTATACGACTCATTTATAAGACCAGCATGACTACAAGCAGATAAATGGCTATTCTTACAACGTGATCTGGTTTTACGTCAGAATCAAGCATCTGATGAAAAACTCCAAGAACTTCTCTGCCCATGCTTTGAATTGTATACTCTCCAACCATGGCTGCAAACACAACAAGGTCTCTCTGAGGCATCCAGTTGGAGTGAAGCTAGCTAGTTGTGTACAAACAGGAAGAATGCTCATAGCTGACATGGCGTTGGTTTTAGCGCATGATGAAACTGTAACTCGTAAAACAAAGCATAACAAGAATACATGTAATTGCAGAAAAATAAAAATTAAAAAAATAATAATAAAGGAAAAAAGAAACAGAGAGATTGACAAGCAATGCAACTCATTCTCTGCATCTATTTTGGTTCCTTGAACTTTGGAGATGTAGTTTTTCACTGATATGCATTTATTCCGCTAATAATCAAAAAAAGAAAGGGAAGATTTACCATATTAGTAATCCATGGCATCTTGTGTATATTCCCAGTGAAGGACTAATGAGTCTGCAAAAGGCCATTGTTCATAATCAACCAACTCTGTTAGATGAGTTTCTTGGATTTCTTTGTTTTGAAGCTTAAGATGCTCAGATTGCACAAATCAATTTAAATGTTGCAGATAGACTAAAAACAACTCCCACATATTCACAATGGAATGATTTTCAAAACTGAATAACTTAAGACAGCCAGTCTCCTATATCAATCAGGTTATTGTCGGGTAATAATTTGTTGATTCTACAACATGCAGTTAATGTCTAAAATTCCTAAACCATCCAATATCAAAGATCTCCTGCGAACACATTAGTAATTCCGACAGATTTAGTATGTAACAAGAACTGAGCTCAAGGGAACCATAACAAATTAATCATTTGAAAGCCAAAAACTAATCATGCAAAGGTGCTACAAGCCCTTGTAAGAAATAGTATAAAAACTGAAACTATGTTCTAATTGAAAGGGAAAAGAGAGATTTAAGCTTCTAAAAGAAAGATTTAAGCTTCATTTAACAATCTGCAACAGATATAGCAGAAAATAATCGAAACAAAAGAAGCAGAAAGCTATGAAATACCTAATTGTAGCGAAAACCTCTGTAAGCAATTGTATCTAACAATCGTAACAGAAGAATCTGGGCCAGCAATCAACGAAAACGAATCTGTAAAAAGAAAGCAAAACCACTGATTCAATGTCCTTTGAATTAATTTGAACAAATACAGAAGAAGGAAACTATAGATTGAACGGAAAAATTTAGGGCAAACGAAAGAGATAATTACAGTAGCACGAACTACAGATCAGCATCCATGGAAGAATATTCAAAATCAATGATGGGTAAAATGAATTCAGCTGCAAACAGCATAACAAGGCTGAGGAGGGGTCTAGACCAGCAAGACGAAATGGAGGAAAAATACAAATAAAAGGAGAAATGAACACTACTACCCACAAGCGACTTTTTTGTTCAAAACTTGTCTGTCGAAATCAAATTGGTTAACTTTTTTCCTTTGCTGTTATCCTTATGAAGCATTTTATCATTTAACACGTTTCATGACATTTAGGGATTGTTTGATTGGGGATAAAAGTTATCCGTATAGTATTTCGTGTAAAATGTGTAGTTAATATTGTGTTGAAAAGTGTGTATATGATTGAAAAGATGAGATAGAAAGAGTGTAGAATAAAAATTATCTTGGATAGAATAAGGTCTTAGCTGCTGATCTGCACAAAACATGAAATAATTGATGACCTTGTTCAGAAATGGGAAAAGAAAACGAGTTTAGGTGGAAAATTTTTAGTTATGAATTGATGGAGTCAGTTTGGCGGTGTGAAATTACTTGTCATAAAAGACATCCAGTGTCCTATCTTTGGTATTCATGTGGAGTAGTATGTAAACTAAACTGTTACAATTAATTGAATAATGTGGTTTTCAACATATGATAAGTGTATAATTTTAATTGATATATGTAAGTATGAATAGGGTATTTTAGGAGTATCAAAAAATGCTTTTCAATTTTAGTACAAAAGTTTGTTTGGAATGGTAGTTTTCTTGCCAACTTAGCCAATTTTAAGTAAGATTTTGAATCAATCGAGCAACAAAGTAGCATATGAGTAATCTATTCATAACCGCATGATTATATACATTGTTGCATTCATGAATAATGCTAGGTGTCAAGATTTTCTAAATATGAGACATATATTATTATCGTCCTTTCCAAAATATATTCCCTCTACTCCACAGAGATAAACTTGTATTCTATTTTGATTCGTCTCATAGAGATATATTACTTTCTTTAAATGGAGTAGTTAAAACACTCCCTCCGTTCCGTAAAGAGAGTCTCATTTTCCATTTTAATTCGTCCCAAAATATAGTCACATTTCCATAATTAACTTTTTAATTTTCTTATATGCTCATATTTAATTTGTATCGTTATCAACAAACAAGAATAATTAAAGTGGGACAATAAATAAATGTAAGGATATATTAGGAAATATATTTTAAATTATTACTTTTCCAAGGTCATTAATGGAAATTTCGTAATCTTTATAAAAATACAAATGACACTATCTTTACAAGACTGAGAGAGTATTAAATTTCTTATATATAAAAATTAAATTCCTTATATATCCCTATGCTATCAACAAAATAAAATTATTAAAGTGTAATAATTAGTAATTTAAAGGGTACATTTGAAAAATACTCTTACATTTTACTTTTCCGACAATATTAATTGATGTTTTCTTAATCATTGTGAAAAAGTCAACAAACCTATCTCTGTAGAATGGATTGAGTAATATATTACGTAAGTGTGATCTTACATGTGAACGTGTGCTTGAGAGGTGATAAGTGTGTATTTTGCACACTTATTTATATCTTTTTACATTCATTTGTAGCAGACTTCTACTTATAATTATGTATAATTATTGTGTTTTTAGGTACTATTCCTCCTTGTGGAGGAAACGATGTGAAAATGATGAAAATGGACTTAAAGTGTCAAGAAAAACCCGAAGTCGGGGACTAAAATGCAATTATTCCAAAGTTGGAGGACTTCGGGTGCAAATATGTGAAGATCTTCTCAGCCACATTTCTTATTCCAACATGGAAGAATACGGAATATGGAGTCCAACGCTTTTTACAAATCACAATTCCGAGTTCCAGATCAAAAGATATGGCCAGACGAAGATCAGGGACGAAAAATGTAAGATGTCAGAAGTTGAGGAGTCTTTATGATATAGATTCAAGTTGAGTTGGAGGAAACAATCAACTAGAAAGTTGTAGATCATCGAGTCTAGTTTCCAACACAACTTGAATTGGCTCAATCGGAAATCGGGATCAAAAGTTATGGCAAAAATACTGAAACCTGCGCGTGCAGAAAAATATGTACGGCAGTAAATCGTATTTGTACGGCCGAAAATCATATTTGTGCGGTCGCAAATTATCAGAAAACTGGTCAATTTCATGCAGAGAGTTAAATACGGTCGTACCAAGTAATTGTACGGCCGTAAAAGGGGAAATACGCCCGTAAAATGGGAAATACGGCCGTAAAAACACCAGAACCAGCAACCTCGGATTTCCCTAGTTTTTTCCCGATTCTCTCCCTTTTCCTCAACACTTTTGAAAGGTCTTTTGGGGACATAAGAACCACGAATTGGGGGCCTTTTACACCTTTTTTCCAACCCCAATTCATATCTTCATCTTTAGTTTAGGTTTTAGCTTAGGTTTTCTTGCTTTCTTCTTCTCTTTTCTTCTTCTTTTCTCTTCTTTCTCTCTTTTTCCTTTCTACTTTCTTTCTCTTCTTTAGTTTAGGGGTATTGATTGGAGGTGATTGTTTGGAGTTAGAAGCAAGGAAATCAAGAGGACATGAAGAAGAAGTGAAGAACAAGATTTTGCTCTACAAAGGGAGATTATCTTTAATCTTGTTTTGTTCTTTAATTTCTATTTCCTTTGTATTGATTGTATATGTATAAATGATTTCCTATACTATGAACTAGTATTGTAAGTTGGGATTTTTGATTGATATTAATCTATGTTTTAGTTAATCCAATGAGTAGTTGGAATTGATTTGTATTGAATTGCTCATGTCTTGTGTGATTGTTTTTGAGTTATTTCCATGATCCGGTTGATCACCGGATATATGTATTCGCAAGTTGTGTTATTCTTTGAAAGAAGGGGCTTATCTTGGACCATAGAAACAACCACCATAGGTTCTTATAGGGGATAGAAATATACTCCTAACCCTATGTGATCCTCTGAGCTACTATCACAAAGTTTAATGCAATCGATTGATTTACAATCGACACATAAATATAGTAGGTTTGGATTAATTGATTAGGGGTAGTTTGACATTCGAAAGAGGAACTACCTCTATAAGGAAGTCGGGTCTAACATCGAAAATGAGTAATTTATTAAGTTCAACAACGGATTGACGGAACTAAGTTGATTGAAGTCATGAATCCCAACTACCTCTTTAGTCCGAGTTCATTCCCTTTCATGCCCATTTTCTTGCTTTCTTTCATTGCCTTCTCAGTATAGCTTAGTGTAGCCTGCTTTCCCGTCTTTTGATTGTGTGTGTTTATTGTATATAGTTTTTCTTTCATTCTAGAATAGGTAACTCGATACAAATACCTTTCCCTGTGGGATCGATATCCGGACTCCTAGAGTCCACTTTATTACTTGTACGGCCTGTACACTTGCGAAGTATATTTGTGTCTGTGTATTACGCCTAACAAGAGGAATCTTAAAATTCATGCAAAGCATGCTACACAAATACCACATACTAATAGAGTGTGTGGTAAAATTATCATTCTACCCATAATTTTGGGAAACCGACAGCCCTATTAGTGGGTGGTATTTGTGTGGCAAGTTTTTTGTGTGGACTTGTAGCATATGCCCGTGTGCTCGTAATAAGTAGTGCATTCCAATAAATTATGCTAGTTTGCTTGAATATTACACAGAATACGAATCTTTTTGCATAATTGTTGGAAACTGTAACACATGAACACACAAAAAAAGAGAGGAAGATTTAACCTAGCTTTTAGGGAGGGGGGATTGCCAAATTACTCTGACTCGTTTTTGTCAACAAATTCGAATTTGAAATATGATTTGAAATTTTAAATGAGCAATGGAGATTTGTGTAGCACTTATAGATTTTTGAAAGATGCGGATATGATTAGTTTGCCCAAATTTTATTTCAAATTCGAATGTATTGACTAACATGAGCTAAAACTTCATTTGAACTCTGAAACGTTTTTATCGCGACCTGAACGTGGAAAATAGGCTACTGTGTCACAACAACTTCACCAAAGGTGATTTCCACAAAATATACATTCTGCGCAAATAAGTATCACTAACAAAATCTCTTTTCCTATCCTAACACTAATAACAGCTTGCAATGATGAAAAGAATACGAGAATAATTTCGCGCATAGTTTCTTTATTGTCGAGAGGAGGAATAAATTCTGAGAATGTAGCTAGCATTTCCAGAAAAAAATGAAGAGTCTCAAATGACGATTAAGAACTTACATGGAGTACCCCACGATAAAAATGCGAGGTCCACTAAGAAATATGCCGCTATGTAGAACTCATATACATGCATTTTATTATTATTATTATTATTATTTTGCCCAAAAACTATCTGAACCAGAAAATTCAGGTATATTATTAAAGAATAATGTAAAACTACGAGCGGGAAGATGGCTTGATATCTTACCTTCAATAAAATAGCATACAAGGACAACGAATAGCCTAAAAAAAGATTCAAAGCAGCAACTCAGCAAGCAAAAACTACTTTCCTGTCGCTCTAACATGAGCCATCTCAATTTTATCCAAGTAAACTAGACCTCTAATCCTTCTAGCTAAATCCAACGGTTGGAACAGCTTCAAACTCTTCCCTCCAAGTGTGCATGAATTTGAGTCTCATCTTTGACTGGTAGTGCTTGAGTTTATCAAGATAATGTTGTAGATTCTAAGGAGCCGAGTGCTGCTCACTACAAATATTGATGACCACCTTTGAGTGAGATTTGATCCAAACCTCGGTAAATGCACTTTCCCAGCATAATTTAACTCTTGTGATTAGGACTGTCAATGGATCGGATTTTGATCCGAATCCGGAGAAATTAATAGGAGATAGATTTTAGATTTCAGTCCAATAATCCAATAAAGATCCAAATCCAATAGAGCAAATATGGATATAGGACAATCCCATCCGATTTTTATAATAATATTATATTATTTTACTACTTTTTAAAAAAATTGATTTTATATATTTTATGAATCTTAATGAAGAACTTTTAGACCTATCAAATTTCAATACATTAATATATGTTATAATATATTTTCAATTAGATTCAAAAGAACTTAACAAATTAAAAGACTCCAAGAATGCCCAACAAAAGAAATAGTCAGGATGTGTATTCCACATAGCTTGATAGTGGAAGGAAGACTTAAATGACCTACTTTGTTGAGAACACTGAAGAAGAGAGGATTGTGATCCGGCATGTCTCTATTGAGAATCAAAGGCGAAAAATCAGCAAAAGACCTCATCCATTCCCCATTCACCAATAATCTATCTAGTTTCTCGAACAGGTGAAACTCCGTCCTTCAATGTGGAATATTCATCAATGTTTGCAGCTAGGCACATGCATTTTTAATACGTTCGTATAACTCATCTCATTCTATAGAGTCCCAAAATTAATATCGTTTTACAAATTTTGTATACGATTGTAATTCGTCACCCAATTCTAAACTATGTAAATGTAAATTTTACCTCGCTGCAAAAATTGATTATCCTATCATGGATGACATATCATTTTTGTTTGAACAAATTACTTTTTCTCACTTTTTTTTAATTCCAACCCCGCACTTCTCCAGAAACATTCATTTTATATTTTTCCATATCTCCTCCCACTCTTGTAACCACGTAGTTGTAAAAATTTTCTCTCAATCGCATTTATATAAACTTCTTTTTTTATGTGGATTAAAAATATTATTGAAAAATTGAATTGTGCAAACATTCTAGTTCGTCATTTTTTCCCCAGAAAAATTCTAGTCTTTTGGGAAAGTAAAAACTTATTGGAAATAGCAAATAAATTTAAGTTTATTGAAATTAAATAAGTGTATATCAATAAATGAAGGAACTATGTTTTTTTTTAAATAAGGGTTTGATACAACTTTAATCAAATTAAAATTTTCTCTCTTCATAATTTTCAATTACTCATTTATTAGTTTAATATTTTTTTAAATTTTTAATACACTTTTTTTTTAAATTTTGAACAATACATTTAAAAATTATTTTTTAAATAATATCTATAAAACATGCCCAAAATATTAGTAAGAACATGACTATATGAATGAAACGATAACGATAATAATAATAAAACAAAAATAAATGAGATGGAGGGAGCTCCACTTCTTCTATCAATAAATTTTCATGGATGTCTGAAATGGTTATTTTTAAATAAATTGTGAGGAGTCATTTTTTAATTAAATGATGATAACTTGTCCTAACAATTCATTATTATTTTTGGGTGATGCAAAAATGTCCACATGTCCTAATAATCTTCGTTGTTTCCAGTCGACGCGGAACACGTACACCTCTTTCTAGAAATGTCAAACTCAAATTAACGGTTAAAAAAATTAAACAAAAGACCTAAATTTTTATTTTATTTATTGATGGATAATACTATGCATACATTTAAAATTGTAAATGTATATTCACCTTAAATTCGGAGGAATTAAATTTAATTTTAAATATATAGTTGAAATTTTAAAAAAGTATATTAAAAGGTACAAAATAATTTATCAAAATAATATATGAGTGATTAAAAATAATAAAAAAATAATTAAATTTAATTTTAAATATATAGTTGAAATTTAAAGAAAATATATTAAAAGGTGCAAAATAATTTATCAAAATAATATATGAGTGATTAAAAATAATAAAAGAATAATTAATTAAGATTTTTAAATTCTTGACATGTGGTCATGGTTCAAAGAAAAAAAAAAGAGACAAGAGAAAAATAAATTTAATTTATTGAAATTTAATGAAAAAGGAGGAAGTCCTACGGCTCACCAATGACAAGGGTAAAAATGGTATTTTGGTGGCCCTTTTTTTTTTTTTTTTTTGTTTTTTTTGGGAATACCGGTGGCCCTTTTCGTTCATCATCGATTACGTTGTGACGTATTTTGTTTCTAAATTCCACCTTGAAAATTCCTCCCCGCATATTTTCATACAAGATTCTCTCTCAGAGCATCTATTTTTGCACTTCTTTTTGGTTTAATCTTTCAGCTTTGTGAAGTTACTCGTGGACCTATTCAAAGCTGCTTCTCGTTGTTCTTCCGGGGATTGAAACTTCGCCTTTTGTTCCATCTACTGATTTGACCTACTACATTTTTTGTTTTTCCGTTCCCGGGGTAAATGATTAATTTGTCTTGTTCCGTTATTAAAGGTAGTCTAATTCTGCAATTCTCAGTTCCTGTTTGTTTTGCTCTTTGTTTTGTTGCAGCTGTTGTGAATGAATTTGTTTCTGGTTTGCCGCATGTATGAGGAACCCGAAGATTTTATTTTGCATTTCGGGCTAGTGCAGCTCTACACTTAAGGTACTTTGTTTATTACGCCTTCGGTTTTTGACTCTGCATTTTCCCGAAAATTATGCTGAGTTAGGTGGTAGTATAGTTTGTAAATGTCTGGATTACTTTTTAACATTAAAAAATGACTGTAAAATGGGGTCAGTTGAGGTGTATGTCTTCTATCATTCACTGCTAGATACTTTTTAAGAGTTTTAATTAATCATGCCGATTTATTGCTGTGAGTTAATTAATTTTTGTACTCCCTCCTCCCGTTGAAGGTAGGCTTATTCATACTTTTGGTGTAGAGGGTGTGTTTGCTAGAGATTCTTGGAAAAATAGTTTCTAGATATGTGGTTGAGAAGTAAAAAGGATGCATCAGAAAATATAATAAAATTGTTAAATTAATGTATCAGTGCCTGAGAATTATGAGAGAGAGTAAGTGAATTAAATTTAATTTGTATTGAACAAGCCAATTTGTGATTTATATAGTTGGAAAAGTAAAATTTAATTATTGGAGTTGGAAAAGTAAAATTTACAGGCCAATCGCTGGTAATTTAATAGGGCTGATAAATAAAAATGGGCAACAGAAAAATAAAGAAAGAAAGGTTATCTTTACGGGACAAAGGGAGCATTAATACTTTTCTTGATGCCATGAATTGATGTGAACAGTGATGGAGATATTTTCATTGTTTGGGATGAGAATCACATGTGGATGGTAGTGGAGGTTGACAATTTTGTAATTTGAATTTGAATGACTTGCCCATGTAAAATATGCACATTTTTACCATTCTATTGCATCGGTATGGTTCTTAGTTGCAAAGGAGCTCCCAACAAAGTCAAGGAGATCCTCTGATTTTGATTTGTATGATTTGGCATTAATCTGAGTTGCAAAATAAGGGGTTTCCTCATTTGAGCAGTCGAGTTAATCATTTGGTTATGTTAGAATCCCACATCGGGTAATCAAATATATAAGATCCAATATATAAGGTGAAGGTAAACCTCCCTTAATAAGCCGGTTTTGTTAGGAGGAGTTAGGCCCAATATCTTAAGATGGTATCAGAGTCAGGCCCAGTTATGATGTTGGGTACCGCCAATATATATTTCCACAGTTGTGTGTCATATTCCACGCTGTGCGTGAGGGGGCGTGTTAGAATCCCACATCGGGTAATCAAATATATAAGATCCAATATATAAGGTGAAGGTAAACCTCCCCTAATAAGCCGGTTTTGTTAGGAGGAGTTAGGCCCAATATCCTAAGAGGTTAGATAGCATTGGTTATGGAAGAACGAAGCATTAAAACTATAAGCTGATCTTGCTACTCCCACTCTAGAATTTCTCAATTAATCTTTGTTAGGTTCATGAATGGATGAGATGAAACAATGTAATTGGTAAACCTTGGGCCATTGCTAAGACTGACCAGCGCCACACCAAGTATTTGTGCTTTTTAACGAGTTTGTATGCTTTTCCATGAGTAAATCTTTAAGATGGTAGCTATGAACTGCTACAACGATTAAAGGAGCTGGAAAATGAAGATGAATCTGTGAAAGGAAATGATGAAATAGAGAGCAAGAAGAGCCCCTGGGTGGGTGGGTGGGTGCGTGGGTTGTCTACTGTCTTCCCCCGTTTTCTTCCTCAATGAAAGAAGTTCAAGTTAAGCATGAGGGTAGGCTTCTTTAAATTGCTGATTAGGAAACTAATGACCTCATAACAGTTAAGAACAGCCTATTTTGCATGTGGCTATAGGACTAGGAGGCGCAAACATTCATTAACAAGACTAGCTGACATAGTCTACTGTTTCATCTGAATAAGCAAAATACAAGCAGCATCTGGTTCTTTACTCTTAATAAACACTAAGAGCTAAACTTGGGGATAAAACCCAAAGGAACAACTCAAATGAAATAACATTTTGGGAACAAAATCTGGGGAAAACATTGTTTTTTGGATAATAAACTGAAAATTTTATAGCATCAAAAAGTGACAACAAACCTTGGATGAGCCGTCCACTAAACAAAGCAGAAAACATGTGCAAAGTCAAAGGATCAGAATAGGAAACTACGGGCGGCTTGGAACAATGGTAACATAAATCACTCATAGGGTCTAACCGAAACAAGAAATTTTCTAAATCACTAAAGAGTCCCGCTGTTCTAGCCCATAGACCTGGGGAAAACATTATTTCGGTGGGCAATTTCTGATCCTGCAAATGCCTCTGTGCCTTGTTTGCCCTCTTCATGCTTTTTTGGATTTGGAAGTCTCCCTTGATTTTTACTTGAAGAGAAATAGAATATAGAGGAAAAGAAATCAGAGATTGCGAGATGCAGATGAAACAATTATGTGAGAGGAGACATTAATAATTGGCAGCTGGCTCTGTCAATGATTTCAGTTTGCCCTAACAGTTCTTCTTGTCGAACCCTCATCTCAACCATCTGACCTGTTTTGCCAAAAAGTTAATCGGTTGGCAAACTTGTGTCATCTCCTCCCTTTGCTGCAATTCGCCTACCATTGTGTCTGCAACTGGCAGTGAGCTCTAGGTAGCATCTTGGACGAAGTGTATATTGGCCCTGACATGTTTTTGGTGGCATCTCAAAGTGAGTGTAGACCAGCTCTGTCACCAATTTATGCAGTCAAGAATGTGAAATGGAAGTGATGCACAAGCCATAACTTGTTTTATTCAATTGAATGCTGAGATTTGAAGAAGTCCGATGATGTTATAAATAGCTAAAAGGTGTATGTTATCCTTGATGATATTTAACTAAACCAAATGGAATGGAAGCAGTAAATAAATGAAGAAGTCCATGCCGTGACATCTAATGCTCCTGCCTATTCCAAGAGTCAATGTAATTCGAGGCCAATGCTTGTACTCCATCATCGTATAGGTGATTTATTTCTGGAAAATGTGCCATCTTTGAAAATCAATCTACAACATGGATAAATTTGTGCGTTGTGCCCACCCTTGGTTCTTGTCAACCCAATAATGAAATCCATGCTTACGTCGTCCGAGAGTTCATGTGGCATACGGAGTGGCATGTAAAACTTGTAAACTTCTTCTTCCTTTTGAAATTTGGGAATTGGATATAGTCTTGGCCACATCTCATTTCAAACTTGGTAATAACGCCAATGGTTTTTCTCTCTTCCAAAATGACATGTTGCTTCTTCACTTCAATTCCCATATAGATTTATTTGTTATACAAAGACGGGTGCCTTCAGACAAATTGCGATCATGCCGAATTCTGGATCTTCTCTTTTAGCGAACCTGCTAAAGGCACCAAAAATGCTCAATTCTTTGCAAGATGAATAATTCTTCTTCAGATTCTTAAACTTTTACCTTTACAGAAGTATATATACCACCCGCTTACTCTAAGCGCATTAGCTACTCTATTTTCAAGACTTACTTCTGATGCGTGAAAATATGCCTAATAGTAACTGAGCTGAAAGAATTGTTTGCTTCATCTTTCTCCAATTCATCCGCTGTAGTACTGTAATTGAAGGACTTCAAATTTTTATTTTTACTTTTATTTTATTATTATTATTTTTTTCATCCTTTTGCCTTTCTGACTTTTTATCAAGTTTTACCCCAATGTAAAGTTTTGGTTTGGACAATTAAAGGAATGTGACCAAACAGTTCATAATTAAAACAAGTGACTGCTTGCTGTGGGGATTAGACATGCTGAAAGAAGATGGTTTGGATTCTGCAAAATGTTTAAGTGGCTGTCCTGGTGTAGCTTGCAACCAGAATACTGTTATGATGTCAAATTTGCTTCAGGAACTCCAGATTATTTGACGATTACAATCCCGAGTATTCCTCTTGATTGGTCTTCCACTGCCAGACTTCGAGTCTTCAACTCATCATATTTTTGCATATATTCGGCGACTTGTAATGCCATTTCCTGAAATTAAGTGGTTGATCAAATATCTTGTCCTAAAAATTGTTACGATATTTGACTACTTGTATATTAGTTGTAATTAGAGCTTTAGTTGTAATTAGAGCCCATATACTATTAGTTATTATTTAGGCCCATTAATTAGGCCCATTGTACATTAGGGTTTTGAGTTGTGTATGTTGTAACTCTATTTAAAGAGGTTGATATCTCAATGAAGGGCATCGAATTAAATTGAATCTATTTAGTTTGACATGGTATCAGAGCCAGGTTCTAGGAATTGATCGATTTTACGATCGTGCCTTTGTTCATCAGATCTTGTTCATCGCGCATCGCTTCATCGGAGTTACCGTTTCATCGGAGTTACCGTTCATCGCGCACTGTTCATCGAGTACTCGTTTCATCGGAGATACTTGTTTCATCGCGCACTGCTCATCGGGTACTTGTTCATCGCGCCTGCTCATCTGAGATCGTTTCATCGCGCATCGTTTCATCGTAGTATCGTTTCATCGCATATTTTTTTTCGATTTCACATAAATGGCTGAAGACAAGATTTCGATTGTTCGTTTTAACGGGAAGAATTATAGTATTTGGGAATTTCAATTCTCAATGTATGTTAAAGGAAAAGATTTATGGGGTCACTTAGATGGTACTACGAAGGCTCCTCTGAGATCCTAAGGAGCGTGCTCAGTGGGTGATTAAGGATGCACAGATTATAACTTGGTTGCTTGGTTCAATTGAACCATATATGATAAATGATCTGCGACCTTTTGCAACTGCAAAGGAGATGTGGGATTATATTCGTCGCGTCTGTTATCAGGATAATACTGCTAGAAAATATCAGTTGGAGTTAGATATTTCTAATTATCGACAAGGCAATCTCACTATTCCAGCTTTTATTACGGATTTGAATCTTTGGAGTGAATATTACGGAATTGTTTCTTCCGGTTCCACAGGCATTAGAATCTTTAAAGAAAATTCATGATGACAGCCAGAGAGACCAATTTCTGATGAAGCTTCGCCCAGAGTTTGAAACTGCACGTGGTGGGTTAATTAATCGCCATCCTATACCGTCCTTAGACACTTGTTTAAGTGCACTATTGCGTGAAGAACAGCGTTTAGCAACTCAGATCAGTCTTAATCAAGACTCTGCCCCCACTGAGCTGATGAATGTTGCTTATGCTGCTCAAGCCAAAGGAAAAACCGATGTACAGATACAATGCTATCGCTGTAAGGAGTTTGGGCACATTGCAAGACAACGCACTAAGAAGTTACGTAATTCTTGTAAGAAAGAGGGCATCTCATCAAAGATTGTCGAATCCGGCCTCAAAATAGACAAGAGGCGAGTTCTAATTACGTCATTCGTCTAATCTTGCAGATGTTACTCTTGCGCATGCACCGCAGCAGCCTGTTCCACCCAGCTGTCCATCTCCTTTGACTCAAGAAATGGTCCAACGGATGATTGTCTCTGCCTTATCTGCTTTTAGTATCCAAGGTACGAATCATTCTCGTACTTCCCCTTGGTTGGTTGATTCAGCAGCTTCAAATCATATGACAGGAAATCCTGCTATTTTGCGTGATATTCGTAAGTATACGGGTAATCAGCATATTCAAATAGCAAATGGTAATACTATTCCTATTACTGCTATCGGGTCTCTTGGGAATACCTTTGATAATGTCCTCGTTTCGCCACGATTATCTTCAAATTTAATTTCTGTTGGACAATTGGTGGATAATAATTGCAAAATTCACTTTGATCGTAATGGTTGTTGTGTGCAGGATCAAACATCGGGGAAGGTGATCATGAAGGGGCCTAAAGTTGGACGTCTGTTTCCTCTTCAATTCTCCATTTCTAATTCCAGTTCCAATTGATTAATTACGGTTTTAATTCAATAGGTTGTTCTCATTGTTATTAGCAATAGTGATGTTTGGCATAAGAAATTAGGCCATCCCAATCAAGTTGTTTTATCTCATCTTGTCAAAAGCGGTCAATTGGGCAATAAAATTTCATTTTTCGATATATGTTACGGTTGCACTACTTGTAAGTTGGGTAAAAGTAAATGTTTACCATTTCCTTCTCATGGGAGTCGTGTACGCATGTTTTGAGATTGTGCATACCGATGTTTGGGGTATTAGTCCTGTTATTTCACATGCTCAATATAAGTATTTTGTGACTTTTATTGATGATTATAGTCGTTTCACTTGGATATATTTTCTACGATCTAAATCAAGTGTTCTCCAAATTTAGAGAATTTCTTGCACTTGTTCAAACTCAATTTTACGCTCGATTAAGATCTTACGATCTGATTCCGGGTGGGAATACATGTCTATCGAGTTTCACAATTTTCTCACGTCTATGGGTATTTTGTCTCAACGATCTTGTCCATATTCTCCACAACAAAATGGAGTAGCAGAGCGTAAGAATCGACACCTCTTAGATGTAGTTCGTACTCTCATGATCGAATCATCTGTTCCTTCGTTTCTGGGTCGAGCGTTGTCTACATCGGTCTATCTGATTAATCGGTTGCCTTCTCAAGTTCTTCAATTTGACTCTCCATATTATCGTTTGTTCGGTGTCATTCCTGACTATAATTCTCTTCGTATTTTTGGTTGTGTCTGTTTTGTTCACTTACCTCCTACAGAACGAAACAAACTCACTGCTCAAGCGGCACGGTGCGCTTTTCTCGGGTACAGTACTCATAAGGGATATATATGTTATGATTCACTGCTAATAAACTTCGCATCTCTCGTAATGTTATTTTCTTTGAAACTTCGGTATTTCTTCCGATCCTCTATTCCCCCACCATATGAGATTACTTCCCTTCCTACGTTTGATCATGATACTTCTACAACTGATCGTTGGAAAGGAATAGTGTATCAAAGACGTCCTCCTCGGGTACCAACGCCCCTTCCAGATCCTGAACCGATGTCTGATTCTCGTTCACATGCACCACGGAGGACGACTCGTATATCCCGACCACCGGATCGGTATGGATTCTCTCATACTGCTAATCAGGCTACTACGGATACTACTGTTATTCCTAAGTCTTATTCACGGCGGTGGTGCACTGTTGGCGACAAGCTATGAAAGACGAACTTGAGCGCTTACGGAGAATCACACAGGATATAGTCCCTCGCCCTGAAGGGGTCAAACTCATCGGTTGTAAGTGGGTGTATACAGTCAAACTCCGTTCTGATGGAACTATTGATAGATATAAAGCTCGGTTGGTGGCACTTGGCAATTGCCAAGAATATGGACTTGATTATGAAGAGACTTTTGCTCCGGTTGCTAAGATGACTCTGATTCGGATTTGTTTGGCCATTCTGCTTCCAAAGGTTGGTCATTGCATCAGATGGATGTAAAGAATGCCTTCTTACATGGGGATCTAAAGGAAGAGATTTATATGGTCCCACCCCCTGGGCTATTTCTTACACAATCGAGTGAAGTTTGTCGCTTAAAACGCTCTCTATACGGATTAAAACAGGCACCCCGTGCTTGGTTTGAGAAATTTCGTGCTACACTTCTCGGTTTTCACTTCACTCAGAGTCAATATGATTCCTCTCTTTTTCTCAAGAAGACTCCTCTGAGGATAGTCTTTGCTCTTAGTTTATGTGGATGACATTGTCATTACTGGATCGATGTTCAAACAATTAGCAAACTCAGAAGATCTTGATCCTCTTTCCACATGAAAGATCTTGGCTCCCTTGATTACTTTCTTGGTCTTGAAGTTCATTCGTCTTCCAGTATTCTCCTGCATCAACACAAATACACCAAAGATATTCTCACTTTAGTGGTCTCGATCTGGGAATCCTGTTCTTACACCAATGGAAGTGAATTTGAAACTTTGTCAAGAAGATGGTGAATTGTTACCAGATCCCTTGTTATATCGACAACTTGTGGGGAGTTTGAATTATTTGACTATCACGCGACCTGATATTTCTTTTGCCGTTCAGCAAGTCAGTCAATTTATGAAGGCCCCTCGGCATTCTCATTTGGCAGCTGTTCGCCGTATTCTTCGTTATCTTAAGGGTACTTCTGGCCGTGGGTTATTTTTCCCTAAGATGAATCCATTACGATTGGTGGGTTATAGTGATGCCGATTGGGCTGGTGTTGTTGAGATCTGGCGTCGGTCTATTACAGGATGGTGTATATTTCTGGGATGCTCTCATCTCTTGGAAAAGTAAGAAACAAGATCGGGTTTCTAAATCCTCTCTTGAATCAGAAATGCAGTGCCATGTCCTTAGCTTTGTTCGAGATTGTGTGGCTTCGTGGTTTGTTAGGCGAGCTTGGTATTCCTCAATCTTCTTCCACTCCACTACATGCCGACAACACTAGTGCCATTCAAATTGCAGAGAATCCTGTTTTCCATGAGCGTACAAAACATATTGAGGTTGATTGTCATTCTATCCGTGAAGCATTTGATCACCATGTGATCAATCTTCCTCACATCACCACGGAGTTACAAACAGCTGATGTATTCACCAAAGCATTATCTCGTGAGCGTCATCAGTTCTTAGTGGGCAAATTGATGCTTTCGGCCCCTCCCGCATCAATTTGAGGGGGGATGTTACGATATTTGACTACTTGTATATTAGTTGTAATTAGAGCTTTAGTTGTAATTAGAGCCCATATACTATTAGTTATTATTTAGGCCCATTAATTAGGCCCATTGTACATTAGGGTTTTGAGTTGTGTATGTTGTAACTCTATTTAAAGAGGTTGATATCTCAATGAAGGGCATCGAATTAAATTGAATCTATTTAGTTTGACAAAAATTTAGTAGCCATGTATATCTCGTGAAGCGTAGCCTTTATTCCCTGCTGTGGTACCCAATAGGATCTACTTTTTCTTCCAAATCGGACACTATTATCTTTTTCATGATATCATCAGCAGCATCATAAGTGGTATACCTTGTGTCCAAAGCACTCTTTGCACGCTCTAGTAGGTGTGGTAGTTGATCCCTTCCTGCATATTCTGATTTAGTAGATTGGCATTTTGCGTGTCAGCATTCTGAATGGTCTCTTCTTGATCATCACTTGCTGCATTGCAGCTGGATGTCTTGCTGATTCTGATTTTCTACATTTGTATTTTGAGAGTCAGTATTCTGCTTGATCTTTTCTTGATCCAATTTGATGCATTGTCCATGGATTGAGGTCTTTCTGTTTCTAAATTACTTATAATAACGACAAGCTCGTTGCATTAGTGTGTGTGAATTTGCCTCTGAAGTTTCTTCCCGAACAATTAGCCATGGCAATTACCTGCTCTGAAATCAAAATTGATGTAGGATAGGAAGTAGAACAACCACAGACTAGATGTTATTGTTGAGAAATAATAAGAGTGATGTTAGGCTATTGGTGACTCATATAAGAGACTTTAATATTGAAAAGAAAATTTAGGCATCACTCGAGTTGTTCGCATCACAGAACTGTAAACTGAATTACTTTAGAGCTTTCTTGGTCTAGCTATGTTCAAATTCTTTTTTCCGCCCTCCAAACGCATTTTCAAACAACACATTCTATGGAACTCATAACTTTTCCATATTGTTCAGCCACTTTCTAGGTTACATTTTTCCTTGGAACCAACAAGTAGCGAAACTAAACAAGCTCTGAATAGATTGTCAGAAATAATGTTCCCAAACACCCTTTTCAACCCTTTGTTACATTATGTAACAACTTCTTTATATGTTGTAGAACCTGAATCTCTCTCTCTCTCTCTCTCTCTCTCGTGCATTCAAAATCATTTTCCCAAAAATATCTCCCGAACAAACACTAAATTAATATGTTTGAATGGAAATGTTCTGTTGCAAAATGAGGGCTTAGCAACACAATTAAAAGAACTTTAAGGGCTTGTTTGATACAAATTAAATTAAACTTACTTTTTAGATGTGTTGTTGAGAAGCAAAGAAGAGGTATTAAAAAAATATAAAAAAATGGTCAAATCAATGTATGAGTGGTTGGAAATTATGAGAGAGAAAAGAGAAATTTAATTTAATTTAAATCAAACAAGTCCTAAGACTACTCTAGACTTCAAGCATTTACGCCTCAACTACTGCAATTAATGCACTCTTTGATCGATCCTTTTGACTTTCTCTTCTGAGAATAAAAATGTTTATGAAACACATTAAATTGTCAATAACCAACCATTTCCGTCAATTTTGTTGCTTTCCCTATTGAGATTTCTCTTTCTGTTTCTCACAGGATACTGACTCAGAAATCTGTCTACAAGCTTTTAAATGTGGCAAATTTTATACACAGCAGATGGCGTGAAAACGTGTGGAAGCCATAGTAACTCTGAGCAGACAAGTTTGGCACCTTCGAAGCATTGTTCTTCATATCATCTGACGATATGAAAGAAAATTTTTGGGTGGAGGAAGTGAATGGGCAGTCATTAGTTCCTACAAGAAGGAAAAGAAAAGTTGTGCAAAGAAAAATACAATTTATTGGTTGGGGCTCTAAGCCATTGGTGGAATTTCTTCAATCAATTGGTGAGGATACCGGAAAAAAGTACTCTAAATTAGATTTGGTTAAAACCATTAATCGATATGTTAAAGATAATTGCCTTACTAGCAAAGAAAAGAAGAAGAAAATTGTCTGTGACCAGAGACTTACTGCCCTTTTTGGAAAGAAGTCTTTATCACTAGCAAAAATCCATTATTTGCTGGAAGAACACTTGGTGGAAAACCATGATGAGTCAGATGATGACAACACTTCAGCAGAGGAGAGTTACGATGAAAAGAGTGCTTTAGAGTTGAAAACTAGACAAAGTCACAAAAGTGATAAGGTTCCGAAGACTCCAAAATCCTGCTTCGCTGCTGTTATTCCCGAAAACATTAAGCTTGTTTATTTAAAAAGGAGCTTAGTTCAGGATCTTTTCAAGTTTCGCGAAGATTTTGAAGCTAAAGTAGTTGGAAGCTTTGTTCGTCTCAGATCTGACCGAAATGATATTTTCCAGAAGCACCGCTTCCATCTTGAGCAAGTTACAGGTAATTCACCACATATTTTGTAAGTTGCATTTTATGGAGACACTATCTGAATTATGTGTTTACAGTTTTAGTATTTTCCGTCATATGGAATCTTAATTATGAAAGCTTTCTGCAGTTGTTGCATTCCCAGAATCCCTGAATTTATGAGAGAAAATTTTGAGAAATGACCATGGGAGTAGATATATTTTTTCTTTCCAGTTGAAAATTGGGATCATATTGCATTCTTCGGCTAAGTTGTTAATTCTATCCAACATGTCATTTACTCCATTCCATTAATCAGAAAAATGATGAAATATTAAAGAAAAATATAGGAACATTCATCTCCTGAGTGTTTCTTGTAGTATCTGTTGGTGGTCATGTTTCTATGGCCTTGAAAGTGCCAGTGGCAAATTGTTCTTGTGACACGATGTTTTTATGAACACAGTTTATTGCATGAAAATTTTGTCCCCTTGTATACAACGAAAACACATCTAACTTGATAGTTTCTTATGAGACTGTACTTGTCCACTTCTTTCTTTTGCATGTTTCTGGTATGTTTCAAGATGTTTGTATCATAGCATTTACAATTCCTACCGATATGTACTCCCCTTTTTCTTGGGCATAGTTCACCACTGTACTGACTCCAATTGAAAGGTTAACAAAGAATGACATGATTACATCGGCCATGCCTTTTCTGTTTGCTTCCTCTAGAAGCTCTATCTTTGTTCTTAGGACTGCAAGCTTGTTTGCTTCCTCTAGAGGCTCTATCTTTGTTCTTAGGACTGCAAACTTGTTTCTTTTGAAGGTATAAAGTATGTCACTGAAGCTGCTGATATGGTTGATGGAGTTCTTCTTCAAGTTTCAAATTGTTTAAATGACGCTCCTGTTAGCATTCTGTCAGACGAAAATTTTTCAGAGGTAATTCTTCATACAGAACATTTCCTGATGTAAGAAAAAATTTACTTCTACTTTGCGACCAAAGGCCCACGTAAATCATTATCGGGGATCATAGTTTAGTGTCAGCTTCAGTTTTTATATAAGGAAGTTCTCTTCTAATTTTACATACATTGTCGTCTTTGTAGCAAAACTTTTTAATCCTAACAACATATATTGATGTTTTTGCCATGTCAGTAAGTTTGATGCTTACTTTGTCAAGTTTTTTATAGATGTTTGGAAGTCTGATATGGAGAGATGTTTAGGTGGGTGGATTCAATTGAGATTTTAATGGACTTTTAAAGATTCTTAAGAAATTATATGGACATGAAAAAGTTCTGGTGCGTCCAATTAAGAGTTTTTAAAAGTCTATTACAATTTTGTGGTATTCAATATAGATTTTTATGGATCTTTCAAAAGTCCATTAGAGTCATGCGGTATTAAATTAAGACTTTTAAAAGTCTTATAAAGTAATGATGATTCAAATTTGTCATTGATTTTTTAAAGACTTTAACGGAATTCTTTAGGTACTAATCTTGTAGGAGAAAGTACCAAATATAATTTGTCATAAAAAGTCTATCATTTACCCCAAGATTTTGAAGGACTTTTATCGAAATGAAAAATTTATCATTCACCTTTGATAGAAAAAAATATTTTCATCTATTTTCAACCCATAATTATTATTATTTTTTTATTGGCCCTTATTACTTTTTCCTCTTAATTCTTTTCGTTATTTTGTCATTCTTTAATAAGGAGGTTGTAGAAATGTTCTAATTAGATTTCATCTTGCTTATTTTTCTTCAATTTTATTTTATTTTATTTTTTTATAAAAAGATAATTATTTATGGGATTAATTTGTAAAGAAATATTACAATTTATACTTAAATATTTCATATTAGTACCTCATTTAATTTAATAACTTCATATATGTTTCGACATAGTGAAAGCGTTGAACATGAGAGAGTTTTTTAATTTTTTGCATCAAATTATATTAAAATATTGTGAAATTTTCGTTTTTAACTTTATGGTACTTTTCCAGTTAAAGATAAGTTTTGTATATATATTACTTAAAATGTATTTTTATTGATGTGAGGAATTTGAATATATTCTGTATATGTGTATCATGTATCATTTATAATTGTACAAGTAACAAACATTATAATGACACAGTGACCCAATAAGTAATCCAACAAATTTGTATAGAATAATTTTTTATTTTTTATTTTTTATTTTGTAAAACAAAGATTTAGTGTCAAATGAATTCTATACATATCCGTAAATTTTTTTTAAATAAAAGTCTCTGCAAATCTATGGAAGGCTTCTGCATACTCTGGAAAATATGTATTGAGTTAATAAAAGTCCATTAAATTCTACAAAAGTCACACACTTAAAAAGTCTATAAAAATCCTTTGCAAAACTAAATTGAATAAAGCCTCCGTAGCCTAGAAGAACTGAAGAAGTTTAAGTTGCAGATGTCACTAATTTGCATTTTAGATCATGTCTCCTAATAGGATCAAGGAATCCCATTTGTCCATTACTACTATCTCTGAAGGCTTTCTTTGACATAAATCATCATGTATATTTATTATCACTCTGGTCTGAAACCTAATATATTAACAAACTAACGAATAATCCTTACACTATAATTATCTCTCTTTCCTCTCCTTTCTTTCTTCCTTTTCCCGCGTTTTCCTTTTAAATTTTATCAATTTAGCCTCTTATGCAAAACCCTGTTGGCTAAGAGAACTACACCCGAAACATCATACATGGGAATGTTGATTGAGCCTATTTGATGTGTAGCCCTACTTGAGGTCGTGTAGGGCTTTGAAAGTTTAATGGCAGTGAAGGTTATGGGTCGTGCAGAATTCATACTTGGACCTCGTGGTTGGGATTGATTCAGTTCATCATTGTTTATTTTCACCGCGTCTGATTTGGTTCCTGTTTCTATCTTGCAGCCATATTGGACTCTGTTTTCTCGTTTTCCACTTGCAAATATACCTTAAATTTTATAAAACACCACTAGGATCTAATGTGTAGTACATGAACCACGGCTTATCTTTTGATTCTTAAAAGATGTGGACAAATATTCCTGTCATAAAACCCAAAATCAATTTTCTCAATTTCAGTGAGTGCAGTCATGGCAAACAATATCATCGCTTCATGGGTGGTTGAGCTGGATCGCGTCACTTTACTTTCTTGTCTATCTCAAGTATACATTTACATTAATCTCATTTCGATGTTTAGTCTCGTGTGGTGAACACATTGTAGTTTATATTTATCAATTTGGAACTTTACCTAGTAATGTATGGTGATTATTTTCAATATTTCTGAGTAAGGATGCTCTTTGATGAAATATATCTTTTAGACATTATGCAATTTACCATAGACTTAGTGCAAAGATGGGTACGACTATATTATTTCTTTTGATTGTAATAAAGCTTCAAATTTGATCTTGCGTAAACCGTTGCCTTCTTTACTTTACAATACAATTGCTTCTGTGTGAACTTAAATTCTGTACCTCATCGTTTCCATGACTTTTGCAGGAAGAATGTGAGGATCTGCGGGACAGAGTAAAGTCTGGTTCGATTAAGAGGCTTACTGTTGTGAGATTCTTCAAAATTTATTCAATTTTTTAATCATAAAACCACTTTATATCTGTTTTTCATCAATTTGGAGTGTTTCTGTCATATTGCAATTGTTATGTCTATGTTTTTGCTGGGAAGAACGAAATTGTTGTCCAGAAACGTAGGGGAAAAAATGATGTGTATCATGTCTACATTCTTTGTGGATAAGTAAATTATAATGTTGTTGGACAGAAATCTCAGTCGTATGGTCCTTCTGATTTGATTAACCTCGCAACCTGCTACTCAATACACAACGTGTTTAAATGCCACAGGGTAAAGGTTGTTGATCGACCTAGATGTGTCATTAAGGTTGGCAATCCTATTGCCTAGAATAACTTGTTGAGGATCCAACTACTCCCTTATGCAAAGTTTGGGGGGATGCTACTCCCCTAAATAAATAAATACATATATAAGCTCCTCATAAAAGCGTTTGTTATCTACAACATGATGCCATAAAAGCGTTTGTTATCTATAACATGATGTCTGCCATTGTGAAAATATTGAATAGCACTAAGTATTTTATACCACTAAGTATTTTCTAGTGGAAGCTTCTGTTTGCAAATATTTCTAAGGAGCAGTTACAACTGGAGGATGAAGGGAGAGGAAATCTGTAAATTTGTGACTGCTGTGCTAGTGTGGATATGCATAAAGCCAATCCAATCTCTATTCTGGGGGGTCGCAGAACTGGCGAACTTGTGAATTCGTGATTCCTGGAACTTTATATGATCCATAATGTGCCTGCACTTCTCCAGCTGTTGCCTTGTATTTCTCTCCTCTCTTTGTCCTTGTTACAATAGAAAATTGGGTAGTGTAATTCTTGATGATTTCCTAGGTTCAAGATTTTTGGGACGTCTCAGTGCAGATCATTCAACTTTTCTTTTGCTTGATATTAGTTTATACCATGTGTAGCATAACCTGGACATTTTTAGTTAACATGTAACCAGTTTGCTCTCATAATTCAAATCAATTTTCCATTATATGATTTATTGCTCTTGATTCTCGCCTTTATGCTTTCTACACATTGACAGGAGGAGCTTGAAATGAAGTCACAACTCTTGCACTTGGACATAATGAACCATGTAAGTACCACTGGTATGAAACCTTGATAAAGGGATGACTTTGAGAAGTTAGGGAGTTTGAGAAATTTGAGATCTTAAAATGGATTACCCTTTACTTTGAGAAGTTAGAGAGTTACAAGTAGAACTGTGTAGCACAACTGCTATGAAACCTTGATACAGAGATGACTTGTGCTAGTCTGACATTGTGATTAGAGGGGCACACGCTAGAAAAGCAGATAATCTGTGCATCTCATCCAAAATAATGATTGGATCAGATATCATGAAGTTGACAAGATATTATCGATGGGAATGCTATGACATTGTTCTGAGCCAACTTAAATATTATTAGGATTCTGGAAGTTTATCTGATTTTAAGAGACGAATTTGATTAGATTGTGCATCTTATTGAGTAGTGTAATTTATAACTGTACTATCATTAACAGTATCGTGAATGACATATGTAGCTAACCTGCAAAAGTAGATCAAACTAGAAATGATTGTTTAAAATATTATCTGTAGATATACTCATACAATATGGATAAATAATTAAGTCCTTTTTCAGAGATAACTATTTAGTTGGCTCCTGTTTTATTCAGGTTGCTTACACACTTCCACTGTTAACTCGATCAACTCAATGTTCTTAGTTTCAACCTTTTTTTTCATCTAATTATTGGAACATTGGTTTTTCTGGTACTACCTTCTTCCCAATTCTGTTTCGATTTTGGCTACAGTGGATTCCACGAGAGATCTCATTATTACAAAAGCTCATTGATCACGCCAATGAGAAGGGACGCAGGAAAGAATATCCTTTAGCATGTCTAATTCTGATGTAGTGAATCACTAGATCTGTACTTTTGGATGCGTTTTGTCTAATAGATAACTTCATACATCATTCATTTGGTTGTACATGAGCAGGTTTCATCTTATATTATTTAACATCATCCCAATCTTCACCTTGGACAAAGGAAGGCGCTCTCACGCAATGAAACATTGCTTCTAGTGTTGTAATACAATCCCGTTACTGCACATCTTGATTTGGAGTCCATGTTAACAAAAACATGGAAAGCACAAACCTAGTGGAAACAAACACCAACCTAGTGAAAACAAGCACCTATTCCTTTACAACCAATTTTATTGCGTGGAGGTTTCTCTCTGACCGAACGGTGGCTGTACTTTTACAAGAATAAGATATCCTTGTTCACAATTCTATTCTAGATTCGATAGATTTGGGATGCCTGAGACATCAGCAGGCAGTTGGATGTATTCTCTATTCTTGACGGTAGCTTTCAGTAAAAGCTCCAGCTTCCTAGATGAATTTTGAATCGGAGAAAACCTGCCCAAGATTTTTAGGTAAAAAAAGTGTATATTGAGCTTATTATTCACTCGTCTTCAACAGAACATTGATGCAAGTTCAGGATTAAGTTGGAACGCTTTGTGATTTTAGAGCTTCCTTGGTAGAGATTTTTTGAAGTGAAAAATGAGTTTTGGGAGAATTTTCTGTTTAAGGTGGTTGAAAGTTATAAGAAAATGAAAAAGTCAAGGGTCCCAAAGTATGCGCGCGGAATTTAATGCTCTAGAAAACACGTTCTTTGTTGGAAATAAATAACAGCCTAGTAGTTTATACACACTTCCACACGTACATGCTTTCTGCTTTTTCACTTCATCTTATTGTAATATACGCCTGCATTTCTACATTAGTTTTCGGTCATTTATCAAGCTGCACATTCTTTTAGTTCTCCTATTCTTGGTATGTGTTTGACATAATTGTACGGTTTTGGTTGAGAGCTGAATCTTTGTAACAACTGTAGACAGGTAACACCTTGTAATAATCGTTTCTTTCCTGTTACACCCATTTTTCCTTAATTCACTAGATTTTACAAAATTTGACTTCCTAGAAAGAAGGAAGCTGCTGCAGACACCAGCTGAGCGAGAGAAATTATTGAGTCAAACTCCGAAAGTGATTGCGGAAGAGCCTGATCCTGAAAATGTTCCAGCCAGAGAAAAACCCCAAGGCAGTATTGTCTCCCCACAATCAATTCATAAAGGTCAGATATCTCCATTAAAGGTGTTTCACGTTAGTTGTCTGAAGTCCAATCAGAGTTTCAATTGTCTTAATTTCTGATAGTTTTAAGATAATATTTGAAAATTAAAGATATGCGGTACACAGGGTTCCATATTGTTGGGAATTGAGTGATTAATAGAGGGGCTTATCTGATTTTGAAATATGTTGTTTCAATATTTGTTGCTGTTGAAAAAGTATTTAGGCTCAAATGAGATCCTTTGATTGAAGAACAGTTGCAGGTATTTGAACTGCTATCTCATTATTTGCTTCTTTTATTGCAGTTTCAGGGGCCAGGAATCTTGTTTCCCCAAACTCCCATAGCTTGTGGGGTGGCAAGGAATGCGTTGTCGACATAGTCCTAGCTCTCAATGATCCAGATGGTAATTCTGTCATCTTTTCACGTTCTCTGCATTTGGGTTATGTTTTATTTATTTACTTATTATTTTCATGGGCTTAGACTACAGAATCTCATTACAGATTTTTTAATGTGCTACAAGGGTACATGCCAATCAACTAAAAAATCAGGTTATAGAAAATAATATGTGAGATGGAAAGTTAAATTACACTGAAACAATTCGAGAGCAAGATGAGCAATCAAATTGTCTGATTCTATAATATATGGTACAGATTTCTGGTAGAAAGTTTCGACTCTTGATATGAGTGTGGGTAATACATCCATATAACCAACTGTTGCCTGCCAATGATATTTATTTAGATATTTTAACTCTCTGACTTCTAGAGTTCAGAAAGAGACCTTTAATCTGTAATATTAAGTCCCGTGAAACTGTTTCTGATGCCAGTCAGAGATTTGCAGTTATGTACTCTGCAATCTTCTCATTCAGTTCTGTAATGCATTTCCAGGGTCCAAGGATCTTGTGTCTTCATCCCAGCTTCTTGTAAATGGATCAAAAGCTGGCTCAGAGCAACGTGGAGGCTTCGAGGATGGAGTCATAGCTGCCAATGATCCTTCTGGTAATTGAATCACATTGTACTTACGGATACTTTGATAATGTTTTATATGTTCAATTGCAATTCTCCCCTTCAATTTCTGAAGCTTTGTGTATAGATTCTTATAGGATCGATCCTAATATCCGCAAGCAACTGATAAATGATCTAGTTTGGTCTTTCACGGTTAAGTGTGTGGGCTACGAGAATGGTATCTTTATTAGTGTTCATTCCAAATCAAATTATGGACTCCTACTTTGAATCATTTTGTTGTTCTTATTGTTATAACAACAGTGTTGGGAACTTGGTTGGATTTAAACATTCCATCCGATGCTTCACATGAGTCATCATAGTTACTTATATTATTCAGCAATGGATAAATTCGCTAGGCATATCACATAAGGTTCCATAGTGTTGGGAACTGAGTGATTAATCGAGGGGATTATCTGATTTTGAAATATGTTGTTTCAATATTTGTTACTGTTTGAAAAGTATGTAGGATCAAATAAAGATCCTCTGATTGAAAAAAGCTATCTCCTATCTCCTTATTCACTTCTAGTATTACAGTTTCAGGGGCCATGGATTTTGTTTCTCCAAACTCGCATGCTTTGCAGTGTGGCAACCAATCCTTCGTGGACGAAATCCTAGCTGTTAGTGATCCATATGGTACTTCTATCATGTTTTATGTTCTCTGTACTCGGGTTATGTTTTATTTATTTACTTGTTTATGTTTTAATTACTTACTTGTTTATTTTTTTTACTGGCTTAAACCACGAAAGTCTTAAACTACTGTTCTGTAATGCATTTCCAGGGACCAAGGATATTGTATCACAATCTGAACTCATTTTAAATGGTTCAAAAGCTGGCACAGAAGAACATGGAGGCATCGAGAACGGAGTCATAGTTGCTAATGATCCTGCTGGTAATTTAATCAACCTTCTACTCGCTGATATTTTGATAGTTTTATGTCTTCAATTGCCTGCTTAAATTTCTGAAGCATTGTGATGAATTTTCTGCATATAGATTATTATCGGGTCAACCCTAATATCGCAGGTTATCTATCAATGGAATATTGGAAGTTAAGCAACTGATAAATATTCTTGTTAGGTTTTTTGCGTATAGATTCTTATAGGATCAACCCTAATATATAGTTAAGAGCTTGTTTTGATTTGAGTATAATTCCTTAACAATCATGTTGGTTTTCCAAGTTAGTGACACCCTTTTTACAGATGATCATTCCTTTAATTTTCTTGAAATAGATCTGCATTGTACTGAGCTAGCTATCAATGGGGACTATAAACCAACACAGATTGTGGATTTGGACAAAGAAGAACCCCCACGAAAGCTGGAGAATGTGGTGGTGATTGATCTAAGCGACGATGAACTCCCTAACGAAAACGAGGATCAAATCAAAGCTAAAATATGGCACTATGTGGATCCTCAGGGGACTGTACAAGGCCCCTTCTCATTGTATGACTTGAAAATATGGAGTGATGCTGATTACTTCTATCCAGGTTTCACAGTTTGGCGAAGTGGCCAAAGTGAACAGGATTCAGTTCTTTTGGTTGACCTCCTCCGTCAGAACTTTGGCCATTGAAGAATGGGTTTAGCAAATTCTGCAGGCTTGGAGGTCTCTTTGAGTTTTTTTATCAATTTACTCCCTTTTTTTTTTTTTTTTGACATAGAAGTACATCATGGTTATAGGAATGCTTTCAAAAATAGCGTTCTGTATGTTTTCTGTTACTAACATTGGATTTTGTCAATTTTGTAATTTGGAAGCCATGCCAATCTACTATTGGGGAGAACTGATCCTCTCTCCACGCCACGTATCCCCCTTGATTTTTGGGCGGTTTGGCGCCTCCAATCAAGGGACACGCAGATGAGTGTTTCCCGCATGGGAGGGAATCAAAATTGGGTACTGGGTCATTTATTCTAAAGAGGAAACTGGGGCTAGAAAACAATTTGTTAATGCTGACAACTTCTGTTATGGTTTATGCCAAAAAAGGTTAGATCATTGACGATGCACAGAGCAGAAAAGCAGAAAGTTAAGGGACCAAAAATAATAAGATGACATAACAAAAATAACAGACAGGGGGACCAATTTTTACGTTGAAAATAGAGGGTAAACGGAAAATATGCAAAAGCTCTATTTCTAGCAACCTATTGACCAACCCCAATTTGGTGTCCAGTTGGAAGGTATTTGATGTCATTTTGGCGTGATTTGTCAAAATAATATCTTCGTCAGATGGATGCTCACTTAAACTGACGTAATTACCCTCAACCTGGCACCAAATTTTCAAAAGCCCGTTCTAGGTTCTGCAAAAGTGCAAAGTCGGGTAAAGCAGAATTCTGCGGCGTCGGAGAAACTGTTAAATAGGAGCTTTTAAAGAAAAATAAAAAATTGAGAAAAGCCAAAAATTGAAACTGATAAACAGACGTATAAATAATTCGAAAGCACAATCTTCAATTTCCGATTCAAACCGAAATAATAAAATACAAAATAAGATGAAACAACACCAGAAGATGAGAAAAAAAAATTCAACATATCAATTTTCATCGCAATATTTATCATTTTTAGAAGAAAAAAGAGGAACGTTGAATTCCCACCCACTTTCCCCCTTCAATTTCTCTTCCTCTCTTTAATTTATAGAGGACCGTTAACTATGGAGATCGAGCCAGGCTCTCCAATTTCAATTCATTCCACTTTACGTGCTTCTGGATTCATACAGACGGTATAGATGCAATAATCTGTGGTTCAAATTTTAACAATTTTAGCAGCTTTGACCACCGGATTTTCCCTCGCGATGGCTTCTCGTCCGGCGGATTTGTAGTCGTAGCTGCAGTCATGCCGGTCGGAGTAACGATGATCGCCGCAGAACAGCTCGCCACATCGGCATCTAAATCCGGTCAAACCTACCTTCCTCCGACAACCTGAGCATCGGTTCACCTCTCGTTTCATCGGAACAACCTCCGCCGAATGCAGATCCTCTTTCTTCAAATCATTACGGATCTCAACCATATTCAACTTCCTCTCCGGCGACGACCTCGGAGACGAGCTGGATCTGAAAGATTTCTTAGCACCGACAGCGGAGGTGACCACGGCAGAGGCGGATCCAGCTGCGGTGGCGCTGAAACATTTCTTACACAAATCATTGGCCACAGAATTACCTGCAACGCCGCATTTAACACACAGCGTGATGGTCTCCGGGACGACCTTGAACTCCGTCTCTTCTTTCTCCGTTTTTTGCGCCATAATTGTGAAAACAATTTACAGAGAAGCAATCAACAAAACTTTCTGGGAAAGGAAAATCTTATAAAGAAATACGCTTGTGATTATCGATTTAGAGAGAAAAAACGAAAGGTAGAGAGGAGCAGGAGAAAATGGTTTGTGGGTCGGATTTTGAAGGGGGGAAAAGGTCAGGGAATAATGGCCTCATGCAAACGCGGATTGGGATGTTGATGGACGGAAATGACCTCGCGACTTTTTTGATATTACGGGTGGGATTTTAGGTGAGGGGTGGGTGGGGTTGCGGTGCTTCTAGATCATGTCTGACGTGTTATTAAATAATAAAAATAATAATCCTCGCCCCTTATTATTATGATAATGATAATGCTGATTAGAGAGAGGTTATATAAAATATCTATAGAATAATAGATATTTTAATCTGGTGGTCTGGTGGAGGGAATGTTTTAACAAGATTACTCCTCCTCTCTCTCACTAACTATTATTCTGAATGTCATAATAATAACAAATACAAAAAACCAAATAATGGAATATGAAGAAAAAGGCTATTGAATATATTGCAATAGAGATTTTTTATTTTATTTTTTTCGGCCGTGCACAAATAGATAACTTAAGAGCGTCTTCAACAATAAATTATTTGGAAGTTCTGTTAACTTGGTTTTTTAAATATATAGACATGTTTTTTTCTGTCCACCTCGAAATATATTTCATTTTTTATGTTTTTGTGTATCGAACTTACTTATTTGTCACTGTCCCTACTTTGTGCATTGTTATAAATAAAATCATATTATTAACAAATTTTCTAATTCATAAATTTAAATTTATTTTTTGAATAATATAATTAATAGATTTTTAATCGATTGAGAAAATTAAAATAGGTTTATCTTTATCAGATAGAGGTTGCTATGACTAAACATATTTTCATTAAAGGAAATCATTTTCAGCTCCCTATGCTTTTAACAATATTGAATTTTGTTTCTTCATCTATTAGAGATAAGTACTTTATTAGAATATAATATCTTTATTAGAGATCATGTAGGACAAATTAATGTAATATCAATTGAACCAATTAAGAATTAATTATATATTTAACTGTGTATTTATTAGATATTAATTTTTCATAGAATGCAAGCTCGTCATGTTAGACAAATTGTATTTCATAAAAATTATAATCTAAAAAGTACGACACATGGAAAAAGGATTGAGACTGTGCTTTCAGTCGAACTGCATTTAAGTGTGATGATTCATGATAAAAATATAATATATGTGCGATAAAATGTAATGCATAACAACAGATCTGTTCCCCTGCCCACTAAGTGGGCATATAACATGTCCACACATGGTAAATTTGGAGGGAAAAAAATGTGGAGCTTACATGAGCTCCCGCCATTAGGGGGGTTGTTATGTATTATTCATCTTACTTAACGTAGATTCTCAAAAAAAAAATTTTTTTAAAATTTAAAAAAAAAATTTTTTGGGCTACATGACGGCCCCATGGCGCACCACATCGCCATGTGGGCATGCTCCCTGCCCATTAAGTGGGCAGGGAAGCACTTTCGTGCATAACAAAACATGAATTCTAAATTTCAAATTTAGGTGTATCTAAAGATACACGTACTTAAATGCCCTTTGAAAATAAGACATAAAACTCTGTAGTTGACAAGGGCAAAATGGGAAAATCGATGGCGTCACCTTGCCCACGGTGATATGAGTCATTGACAAGGGATAGGGGAAGCCCGAAAGAGGACAAAGAAAGGGATAGTCATGTCAGCCGCCCGCTCTGACCAGCTCTCCACTTTTATGTCAAATTGGGCTTGGCAAACACGTGTCTTAATATGATTGCTCCACGTTTATTTTTCCTATTGGATATATAAAATTAACCGTGGGGTCTCCGCCGCGTCCCATAGTCGGCCGATAAATTATATACATGGGCAAACCTGGGACCCACCTGGTATAACAGGGGTCTATTCATACTTTCTGGTATGCGGTCCCCACGGGTCAACCTTTTTGCGAATTGTTTATGCTTTTATCAGTTTCATGCTCCCAAACAGTTTTTCTTTGCGTTTTCCCTTGCATCGGGTTTTTGGTAATTCAGGCTTCTTCTGGTGCGGCTCGGCCGTTTTTGGCCGAAGATTTTATGGTGCGATCAGGCCAAACCATAAAATTCTCGTTGGGTTATTATATCAATTGAAAACATGATTTAGTGAAATTCACCATGAGTTTGATACTGATTGACACGATAATATTTCACTTTTTTATTTTTCTGAGTACAATATAGCTTAGTAACATTCCAACACCATTAAACGTTCTGTAATTTTAGCAGGTTCGATGGTTTTCTGAATACATATGATTTCTGTTGGAAAATTGGGATTTGATCTAAGACCAGTGCAACAAGATGAAACTCCACCAGTTCGAAAAATTTTTATTATAACAAGCCTTCTCAATTAACAACATTTCACTCATTGGACATGTAGTTGGGGAAAAAAGGGCAAAAAAAAGAAAAGAAAAGAAAAAGAATTCAGAAAACTTCAAAGATGCGAAAATAGTAATATAAAATATAAAAATGATAAGAAAAGGAGAGACAACTAGCAGCATGCTAACCGCCCATAGCGTTCACCAATGAAATATAGGTCCAATAACAAGAACAGCATGTGCATATCAATAGTCATCGAGTTATCATCTCCATCCAATTATATAACAAGCATATAATCTTCATGCTTCCACTTTCCAAAAGATGTTTACATTTTACCAGAAGAATATTCTTCCGCAAGGTCAAACTAATATTTGCTGCACTTTGTAATGTTCATTCATGGAATGGGAAGTTGATTTACACACAGTCGCACCTCCGGATAAATAACATCCATCCACTTACATAAATTACATCCTTTTGACCAATAAACGTTGTGTTAAGGAATGATTAAGTAATATTTGGACCAGCCATGACTATCGTGGTTTAATGGCATCCGAATTAGTTTCTCATCCACTAAATCTAAGATTCAACTCCCCACCCCATTCCTCCGTTTAATTCAAATAAAGTAACATTTGCACCATCTTCTCACGAAAGTGAACCATAATTGTTACTTCAGTTCAACTTCAATTTGCCTCCCCTACTCCCCCTTGTAATCCCAAAAAAAAAAAAAAAGGGTAATATTTGGACCATCTTCCCAGGAAAGTGAACCATAGTTGTGAGATCTGTGCTAGATCACTAGGCAACATAATAATAATCGATATAATCCTAGGCTACGTCAGTTTCAACACTTTACTGCCTAAAAACTTACAAGTCAAACATCTATATCTACGACACAGCTTTTATCATTATTCTTATCTACACATCCCGTGGCTTTCACTATTCAACTTCAAAAGTTGAGCATTCACGTATAAAAAGGTTCACCAATTAGACCAAGTGAAATTTTTAGTGACCATTGATTCGAAGTGATGTTATCTTTCAATTGGGATCAGACAAAGCATCTTCTGCTCTCATGAAATCCATGATGTTACCGTAACACAACTCAATAGATTTTTCCACCGTCCTGATATTTTTCACAAGAAGCAATCTCTGTCCAACTCATTCGTCAAGCATTAATTTATATAATAATAAAATGACCGTATTCATAAACAGTGTTTACAGAGGGAAAAAATTCCAAGTATCCATCACATGAAAACCAACAAAAAGCCAACTAGACAAGCAAACAAGGAAGTCAGAGAGAAAATTCATGCACCTACATGCTGGTCGGCTGTAAGATCCAACACCAGCCATAAAATTGCCTCTTGCTATATCAACAGGTTGTCATATGTCCTTCACATGCAACAAGCAATTCATTAAACCGCCAGCCAATACACAGAAAACAAGGCAAGCCTGGTCGACATCACTCACTCAACAATGCACCACAAAATCCCAAGAAGTCAAACTAATCGATGGAGTAATGTTCTCCTCTACGGGTTAGTGGCTTAACAGTACCCACTGCTAACATCGCAATATGATAACGTGACACTACCACACCATTATATATTGGTTGAAAACAATGACATGGCAGTGTCGTCTCATCACTCGTAGTTTTACTCATGTGCTTTTCTTATTTGGCTCCCACAGCTATTCAAATGAAAAAGGAAACTATTCAATTACTTTTTAAGCTTTCCTGCACATTGCATATTGTCACGAAACTAAATAGATTATTACTAGATGTAGAACCCACTCCCCAAGAAAGTCGAATACAAGCCAAATAACAGTCAAGTCCATCAGACCAAAGCACAAACAAGCACTAGACACGGCCCCACAAAGCTTATAACCTTACCAGCAAACGAGACTAATATAAATCAAGGTCGAAAAGACATACGCCCTATTACTGTATTTTACCACTCACAATCCAGGACGTGAATTACGTTTGAGTCTTCAACTTGGTTCACAAGCTCCAACTCCTCATGATGCACTATATCTTGTCAAGCTTTTCTGCCCTAACAACTGGGTTCGCTTTGGCTATAGATTCTTGACCAGCTGCATGATAGTCGAAGGGACATTCGTGTTTGTCAGAATAGCGGTGAGTAGAGCAGAAAATGTTGCCACATCGACAATTAAAGCCCATTAAACCAACACGTTTTCGACAGGTGTTGCACCTTTTTGGGCCTTCTTTAACCTCACTTTTCTCAGTAGCTTGTGGTACAGCAGACACCTGTGTTGAGGAAACAACTGTATCTGCTGGAGCACTTTGTGTAAGTACAACCACAGGATCCTTTCCGTTAGAGTTGGAGCTCTCATTCACAATACTCTCAATTGATGAAGCAGCAAGCTTGGCCTGTTGCTGCTTTAAAACTGTGTCTTTGTAACACTTTGAGCACATGTTCATGGTTGCAGCTGTTCCAAAGAATCCACAATTATTGACACAGAGGACTGGCGCTTGAGGAGCTTGGCAGCCAGTTTCATTTTGGTCCATCTTTCCGATTTTTCCTGCAACACAGTAATCACAGAGTAATATTTAGAGCAACAAGTAATGCATCAAAAACTGTGTTGCACAAATCATCGGTCACAAGTCAAGCTCAAGATACTGCAAGCATATCCCTACTAGGTCTGGTTCCATTAGTAGTGATGAAGTGTTAATGCATTTTAGAGTAGCAAAAAGTTTTAATTATGTAATTACCGTGCACGCTACAGCAGTAATCACACCAAAAAAACGCCACCACCAAAAATTGCAACAATTATCAAGTTAGCATAAGAACTACACACATCTATACGAGATCTCATGTTCTACTCGACAGTCAAATGTGAAGATAGAGCACGATGCTACTATCCCATAATAGCACTGAACTTCACTTCCCTAACAGGCCAGCAATTAGAAGCTATAAATAAACTGTCTATTAGGAATGCATGCTCGTGCGCATTCATGTTTTTATTTCCTTCCTTCTTCTAGGGGAGGCAATAGTCAGGTGCTATAAAGATATGAAACAAAATCATTCAAACTTCAGCATTATTCAACATAAATACATATGAAATCACGTTCAATGGCATAATGCATGCAACACATTCTTCATAAAATATAGTAAATCGCCTAAGCTTCACATTTCACAAACTATTATAATCACTTCATTTACTTAAAATTATAGCTTTACTAGAAATATATCCAAAAAGAAAATCATACAAGTAAAAAGAATATATAAACAATAGCGCAAGTCAGCTCAGGACATTTCATGCACACTGCTGGAAGAGTTCACGTTCTATATAGAATCCACTCATATGAATAATAGCACCAGGTTTAACTTGTATTTGCAAGCTTAATATATTAAACCTTTTTCAGATAGACGAAGCACATTTTTTGTAGCAGTGCACTTGTCTCCACCTACCTTAAGGAGAAGGTATACATAAGTTTTCCATGGCTAAAAGAAATAACATGATTTACTACATAAATCTTCTCTCTCTCTCTCTCTCTCTCTTTTCCCCTCTTTCGTGACTTTAACACCTCCAAAAACTAAAGGAATATATAGAACCTGATATAAATTTGAAATTTCCTTCAGAGGCATAACATTACAAGCATTCAGCAACAACCAAAACAAACCATCATCCATCGTTCAATGTTTATCCAAGATGTAGAATAGAAATAATTAGAATTTTCTTATATCCATATTTATAGTTTTTTTTTTTTTTTTTTTTTATAAGAAACAGGATATGTTATTGAATTAATAACTGCATGGATTTTACAACGACAAGAGATGGGCAAGACTTCCACCAACATAAGATAACCAAATACTATGCTAGATCAAGAATCTAAACAAGAGCTTCATGAACTACTCGGAATTACAGTATAAAGAGAGCTCATGGGGTCAAGACGAAACAAAAAGCTATCTAATTCAGTGAAAAATCTGGCAGTCCATAGTCCAACTGTGAAGATAATGTAGTCCCAAATGTCATCAATCGATCTCTCGAGATTATAAAAAATCCTTCTATTTCTCTCTTAACCAAATTGTCCACGCTGCTCCCATAACTATCAATTTCCACAGCTCCTCCTTTTGTTTCCCATCTCCCCCAAAACTCCATTTGATAAAAATCAAATCCGCCCATCTTTTAGGCCTAGCACCCCATGTTCCAAAAAATTTCATGATTCTATCCCAAATTCATTTTGCAAAATCAGAGTGGATCAATAAATGATCAATAGTTTCATTATATCCATATTAATAGTTTTCATTGATTACATTAGAATAAAAAGTAATGTTCCCTTATGTGCAAATCCTGGCTTTACTTATTTGTGTTAATTTAGAACTCTATATAAAGCGGATTTTCTCTGTAACTAGACACATATAATTCATGAGTAACACAAAAACTTCTTCCCCATATTTGTGCTCCCTCAACTTCCAATTTTAGGGCTGACATGCTTGTATTCATCATCAATTTGCGAGCCCATCATTCTTTTCCTTAGACCAAACATTTTTTTGGCAAGCTTGATAAGCACAATCCTAAACTCATCCCAGGCTTCCAAAGTTCCAATCAACCTTGATCATCCACATTTTCACGAACTACTTAACCATAGAGCCATGAGAAAAATGTAAAACCAACCAAAAAACCATGAATAATGCCAAAGGAATAGCCACAAATGAACGAATAAATCAGCTAGCAAGGAGGGGTTGTTAAGCTTTGCTTTAATTATACCCGATCGTTACTTAAAAGAAATCAATTGAAGGGTACCTACTAGATGTTCTTGTGCCTAAACCTAACTAAGCCTATAGACATCTTACACAATTCAATCCAACAGCCAAACCGGCCAACCCCAAATACCTGCACTTTTCAACTCATGTAAAAAAATCCCAGCCGAACTGGCCCCTGCCCCTCGTCCCACCTCTATCAACCCAAGCTCACCAGCCAACCCAGCCCAACTCAGAGGTATCCCCAATCACTAGTTCACTACCCACGCATAAAACCTACGACTTACCACCCCCACAAATGCGTTCATAACCCCTGATAAACAGAATTACCAATACTGCCACAACCGACACAAGCTGCTGCTAGGAAAGGACACCAACGCCCACAGCTCCTCTCATCTCCATCTAGTTGTTTGGGGGGGGGAGAGATCTCAATTTCCCTGTCTTCAGTTTTCAGTTACTTCAGTTGCTTCTATCTCCTTATTTCCAGTTTAGGTTACTTCACAATATTGTAGTATTATCTTGTGTATGAAACTCTAACTTCCCTCGAATGAGTTCAATTAAACGATATACAAATAAAACCAACGCCCACACCACCCTCATTCCATCTAGTTGGGGATATCTCGATGTCTCAATTTCCCTGTCTTCAGTTTTTGGTTACTTTATTTTTTTCTCTATTTGTTTTCAGTTAGGTTACTTAACAATATTATAGTCTTCATCCCATGTATGAAACTCTGACTTCCCTCTGTTGTGTTAAATTAAACTACATAAAATTAAAAAGAGGCTTTTGCTTGGTAATACAACAATTCTCAGATCATTGAGTGGTACTAAAGCTTTGTACTTCTTATTGCAAACTCTTGTGCCCTACATCATATCATCCCCATCCCTAAATTGTTTCCCTTCAAAGGAGAAGTTTACAGAACCACAACGAAACAATGTGCAGTCGACGGAAAAACCAAAAAACCCAAGTCAGAGAAACAGGCAGAATTCGGAACCGAAAATAGAAGAGTTAAAAGAAGCCTAATTTGAATTCAAGATAACAAAGTATAAGACCCTCTAGCT
Organism: Jasminum sambac; assembly: GCA_018223645.1. Taxonomy (NCBI): domain Eukaryota; kingdom Viridiplantae; phylum Streptophyta; class Magnoliopsida; order Lamiales; family Oleaceae; genus Jasminum; species Jasminum sambac. The sequence continues at coordinate 20,677,677 of CP073648.1, read as the reverse complement.
CATAATCTTAATATTCCATACATACCAACAACAGTACCAACAAATTACAAACTATGGAAGGCCTTAGGCATGTATCTACGCTATCATGGTTATATAGATATTGCAAGTTAGCAAAGAAAAGAATTCCAAAACTAGATTCCTTAAACACCATCAAAACTTGATTTTTGTATTTGGATATCAATTGATAAATAGGTAGCCATACAAAATTGGCTAATTATATTTCTTTCCTTACTTATGGACTTTCATTTGTCTTCAATAGCAACAAGTTCTTTTCTTTGCATCTCCTGTGAAGCAAGCCCTTACCTTGATTCCAGTAATAGACATATAATGGACTCATAGTCAATATATAAACAAATCAAAACAATAAATTTTAATCTAGCAAACTTAATTCAACAGAATAAGATTCAATTTTATATTTTCGGTCCAGAATGGAGCTTACAAATAAATATCATGGAAGTTCAACAATCCAAACTACAAGTACTAAAACAGCTAAAACCGCAACTGAATAATCATTCCCTATTCCAGGCAGTACAAAATTCATATTACACACTAACAACATAGAAAAGCTTTTACATAGAACGCCCACACTGACCTGTTCGCAAAGGAGACAAAACAGAATATTTTGTCCAAGATTTCGCTTCTAATTCCCTATTAAATTATATTCAACCAAAAAAAAATCAAAACTTTTACAATATATTATGATCGAAACATCAATTATTCATGGAACTCATAAGCATCCGTGTATATATATGCATATATATATATATATATATATGTATATATCACATATGTATTAGAAAGAGAGAGAGAGACAGGAGGGAAGCGAGACAGGGACGAACCCTAGAAGCGAACAGGAATCTATGACAGAGAAAAGCAGAAGACAGAGAACCGGTGATTAGTGTGAGATAGGATCGAGAGAAGTACAATTTTATAAAAGAGAAGAAGAAATGGAGAAATTATTTTCTACTTACAGCTCACCTGCTCCTTCAAAACGTTTCAAATTTTGATTGCTAATCGATCACAGAAGCCAATGAAAATTAGGCTCTACGAAATGGAGGTGGAATCTAGTGCACCTGATCATTAAAAAAAAGTGGAAATGGGTTACGTGTGATGGCCTGATGGGGATATTATCTGTCATTTGAAAATATTTAAAATATCTTAAATGGCAGGGTCATATGATACGTGGCATGCTTTCGTCGATTTAGTTTCAATTGAACCGACTTATTAACTCAAGTGATCCACGGGACGTTCAGCCCGCATAAACGCCGCCCATATCTATCCGGCTTTTGTGTCTTGCGCATATATTCGACTTCGAGTATTCCCATTTCCCGTTGTGTTATTTTAAAGTGATTTTTATTTACCGATTTTATGTTTTTGCACCGTGAACATCAAAAGTTCTATACGCATTAAATTGATCAAATTAATATTTTTATATTAATATTTTTTCATATTATTATTATTATTATTATTATTAGAAAAAAATCCAAGTATAGCCGATTTGAAAAAGGGAATTTCAAACATGGTAAATACTTTTATTAAAGGATCCTAATGCCACATATTTCAATTTTGAAAGGACGAAACTGCCACCCTTAACATCTTTCACCGATCGTCGTCTCCAGTCATCAAATTCGGCACTGACGTTGACGCCGATCATCTTCTTCAACTCTGCGGTCACCATCTTCTACCCGAATCCAGATATCTGAGGTTTAAGAAGTTATAGTCATTTACAGATTCAAATCCACAATAATCCAGATCTAGGCCAACCGTCTCCATTCGGTTCAAAACTCACAGAGATCTGACGCACTTTTCAACTTTCATCACTATTTGTACTTGTATTTTGTCGAGAGTTGGAAAATCCATTCCATATTCATTAATAAATATTGCAAAGAACAGCGAAAAATGAGTAACAGATAACCCATTTCTTTGGGATGAAGTCGTTGCACCCACTCCAAAGCTCCTCCATCTTCTTCTTCGATGTTGGAAAGAACATATTTGCATTCTGTAATTCTATTTCGTCTCTGAAAAACCTAGAATTTATAATATCTCAGTGTATGAATTCTGAAATTTCGGGGGTAAAATAGGAACATCAATTTGGAAATTGTACTATATTTGAGTTTTGGCAAAAAATCTAGACACGTGAAGAATAATGTAATTTTCCGCGTTCCATTTGCCTCTTACTATTATTTTGATGTAAAAATTGTAGTGAAGAGTCCTCCAAAAAGAAAATTCACAACTTTCCCCCCAAAAGTTATGTAACATCAAAAAATTTTTACAATATTGAAAAAATAAAAATAAAAATACAATAAAAAGCTAAAGAATCCTCCAAAAAAAAAAAACTCCAAACTTTTCTCTTAAAAGTTTACACAATATGGAAAAAAACAACAATCCAACGTCGGATAGTTATTAGAAGAGAGTGCAGGTATGCCTCTATAAAATACTAATCATTATACGATATGTAGAAGCTGTAGTCAATGGCTATTTGGAGAATTAGTAATCTATTTCCCTTTCATTTAATAATAACTTTTTAAAATTTTAATTAACAGTTGATGAAAAACCTATGGTGGCTCCCATAATGGGCACCTAATGTGCAGTTGAAGCACATTTTTGTGCCTTAAGAGGTCATCGGGATTATTAATCGCACTTTTCTTACAAGATAGAAAAATTTCTACAATATTGAAAATAAATGCATGATAAAAAGCCAATTATTAGTTTTAATTTAAAACATTATGAATATAATGAAAATACCCAAAAAAATTTATCAATTTTTTTTTTTTAAAAAAATAAATCAACCATTTTTAAAATTCTATTTATGTTTTTTTAAAAGTTAAATGCATATTTTTTAATGTAGAGAGATATATTTATTTGAAATTAAATTCTAAATAAATTAATAATTTGAAATTTTAGTTGCAATCCCACATCAAAACTAAATGCGAAAGAATAACAATGTCACGGAGTGGATAACAAATACTCAAAAAAAAAAACCAAAGAAACCTTGCATTAGTGAGGAATGGGGACGATTAACTATCCCACATCGGATAGTTATGAGAATAGAGTGATTGTATGACTCTATAAAACACTCATCATTGGTATGTCGAAGTTCTAGCGAATGGTTACTTGGGAATCTGTAACCAATTTCCCTGTAGTTGAATAATAATATTTTCGTTTCAATTTTTTTTTTTTATAATTGATGAAAAACCCTAGGTGGTCCCCATAATGCCCTAATTTGCAGTTAAAGCATGCTTTTGTAGCTTTAAGTGGTCGATGAGATTGTTGATAGCATTTTTCCTGTGTAGGTCCAAACAAGATGTTTCTACTGTGGATTGTGCTAATTAGGTGCTGCCACAATTCTTAGACCCACTTTTTAAAACATTGAATCTTTTTTGGGGGGTGTTGAGTGAGATTGTGTTAATTACGTATGGATATCCCCAAGACGAGTGTAGTTTGATGGTACGTAAGAGCATCTCCAATGGCCTGTAAGTTCTTCAAATTAGATGAATTGTCAATTACAATAGAAATTATACATTAAAAATCTTCCTCTAATTGTTCTGGCTAGGACAATGTATAGTCTGTGGTGAGAAAAAATACAGTCCTCACATTGTCTTGCATCAATTTATTCCATTTTCCCATTAAAAAATTTTATTTTCCCATAAGCACAAAGAAGGAAATATTGGGCAGAAATTGATTTTCTCTCACCAATCATTTAATGTAGGGTAAATGATTATTAAATTTCAATTTAAAAAAATAAGAGATGGATGAGATGGATTAATTGTGTAAGGAGAGTAGAAAGAACCATTGGAGATGATTTTTTGACTTGAATGTATATTATTTAAACATTAAGCCACTTGGTTGTATAATTTTTTATTTTATTGTCACATATAAGGGAATAGATATTAACCATTGTAGATACTCTAAGTATGATTTTCCTCACTCTTAATAGAGGTCCAATTTCTTATTAAAAAAAATAGAGGTCCAATTTCTTATTAAAAGAAAAAAAAAAGTCCAATTTCCTACTCTACAATCTCCATGTAAAGTTTTTTTTTAAAAAAAAAATTGGTTATTTATGGCCATTTAAATTTTACAATTTCTAATCAAATAAATAATTATAAATTATATCTAGAGCATTGCATGGGTGAAAGACTTATAATAATAGAATAACAACAGCAATAATTCACCTTTGGCACATACCTAGATCTCCAATTTCTCATACACCAAGCACCAACTCACTAAGGGGAAAAGAAGTTAAAAAAATGATAAATATTTTTATTAAATAGACAATGACACTTTATAAACAAAATTTATAAACTGAGTGGGCGGGCATATATATGGTGTCTGACATTTTTTGCATTTAAAAAGATTATTTTAGTGACTTTGACTTGATTGCTCACCTTTTAAAGACTAGTCTGTGAGTGCGTGTGTTACACGTCCTACATAAATGATAAAGAATACGAATCATATTTTTCAAATAGTAAGGGTGCGTTCTTGTTGTGTCTCAATTTTTAGTTTTTTGTTTTGAAAATATTTTTAGTTTTCTTTTTTCAGTGGCCATTTAAAAAAAAATTGAAAACATGTTTCATTTATTATTTTGAAACATCACTTTTTAAAAGACGGAACAGAAAACTCCGTGATTTGTATTTTTCAAAAATAGTAAATTGGCACAATTAAAATTATATATAGATCCCAAACTTTTGAAAATGTTTAATTTCACCATCATTTTCACAACACCCATGCCCGCCTGGTTGCCAAATCACTATATGACTTTTTTCTAAAAAGCGCACTTTGATATTCACGTAAGCGAGTTTAAACTTGAAACTTATACTCTACGCTTCGCCACGACTCGCATTTTCTAGAATACTACCAGCTGATCAATCAATTATTAGTTGAGTCATAAAACATTAATTACGTCCAATAGGAAAACTAATATGGGGTCTCATTCCATTATTTTTTTCTTTTAAATTTTACATTTGTATAGTGATCACTACGATATCTTGTGACATACCAAACAAATTATAAAATAATATAACACCTAAAATTAAAATAAAAAATTTATTAGTTAGGTTGAGATAATCTTTAATAAAATATTATGTTCCTAAACTATGTGAAAGTTAAAAGAAAAGAAAACAAAATAAAGGAAAGAAAAGTATTTGGTAGATGAAAAGTCAAACTTTAATGAATAGATTAAAATTGATAATAATAAACAAAAATAAAATTAATTAAATGTTAAGTAAGCAAATAATATAGTGGATAGGTGTTTTTTTTTAATTTAATATGAATATTTGCATTAATTAAATAATATTAGATTTAGTTGAATCATAATCCATCATATATCAACCTTATTTAGTTCTGATTTTGCATTGAATTCCGATTTTGCATTGAATTGAATTAAATAATATTAGATTTCACTTCAAAAAAATATTGGATTTAATTTATTTAAGGACAAATATATCTAATAAATACAAGTCAAAGTTAGTTTTTACACACTAAATCAAAATATCTTACTAGTATTTCTTAACAACTAACTACAACTTATAAAAAATGATTTACCAATTACTCTTTTTAGATATTTTATGGATATTTTTGCTCCACATCTTTTTTTTTTCACACTTTTATTTTTCCACTATCTTTCAAATTGCACAGGAGGTCCTCCAATTTTAAAATTTATATTTTAGTCCTTAATTTTTTAATTTTCTTTTTCAAATACCCCAAAAAATTTGCACCCAAGGTTCTCCATCTTTCGAATTATTTCATTTTGGTCATCAAACTTTTGCATTTTTGACACTTTTAGTCATTTTTGCTAATCTTTTTCCTTGTTTTCTTTTACATTTAGGAAATTCACCTATAAACACAATATTTAAGATAACATAAATAAATAAATTTTTCATTATGATAAAAATATGGCAAGTATAAAGATAACTTTATACTTCATTTAATACTCCCGATAGCAATTTATAAATATCAATGGACATACAAATATTACTTTCCCAAGTAACATGGATTATCACACCAAATAATATATATTACCTACTTCAGTAATCTCTACAAATATCCAACTTCGCGCTTCACTTGTCTTTCAATTTCTCTCTCCATATTACTACCGCAGGTAATCTTGAAAAATATTCAACTTCTCGTTTCCCGCATCTCTTACTTTCTCTCTCTACTCACTTTATCTCTGTGGATTACCACTTTAGGTAATCTCGACAAATTTGACTTCTCGTTTCCCTCACCCTCGACTTTCTCTCTCTATGCACTTTCTCTGTAGATTATCACAACCGATAATCTGAATCACCATTGAACTTCTCGCTTCCATTTTCTCCGACTTTCTCTCTCTACGCATTTTCGCTCTTGAAATTACTACCCTCAATAATCTTGATTAATATTTAATTTCTTACTTTCATCTTTTTCGATTTTCTCTCTCTACACACTTTCTCTATCTAGATTACCATCCCTAGTAATCTCGACCAACAATCAACGTCTCGCTTCCCTCATTCTTTTTCTATATTACCACCCCCAATAATCTCAACCAACATCCAATTTTTTATTTTTATCTTCCTAGATTTTCTCTATACACAATTTCTCTTTCTAATTTATCACCCCCAATAATCTGGACCAACATCCAACTTTTCACCTTCATCTTCCTAGATTTTCTCTCTCTATGCAATTTCTCTATCGAAATTACCACCCCAGTAATCTCGACTAATATTTAAATTCTCCCTTCTCGTATACCCGACTTTCTCTCTCTACCCATTTTCTCTCTCTAGATTACCACTTTCGATAACCTCGGCAACCATTTAACTTCTCGTTTCTATCTTCTCTTATTTTCTCTCCACGCATTTTCTCTCTAAATTACCACCCCAAGTAATTTTGATCACTATTCAATTTTTCGCTTCCATCTTTTCCAACTTTCCCTCTCTGCACACATTATCACCCATAGCAAACTCTATTAACATTGAACTTCTTGTTTCTCTTGTCTTCAATTTTGTCGTTCTACACATTTTCTCTTAAGTTATAATTCTTAGTAATCTAGATCAACATTCATCTTCGCACTATCAACATTCATTTTCTCTGTAGATTACCACCCTCGATAATCTTCTCACTCCCTTCGTCTATGAATTTCTCTTTTTTCCTACATTCTATCTCTAGATTAAAATGTTATAACCGAAACTTTAGAGACTAAAATTTAATTCTCAAAACTTTAGTTACCAAAGATTTTAAAGTTTTAAAAGTTTGAAAGATCTAAAACTTCTCACAATAATATTACCTACATCGATAACTTTATTACATATTGCGATATAATATTACTTTACATGGTAATTATAACCAATCATGAATAATGATATAATTTTTTATTTTTTTTTACAAAAGTATGTTAAACTAGAGAGAAAGTGCATAGACAGAGAAAGTGAGAAATGAGGGAAGTGAGAAGTTGAATATTAGTTGAGATTACATGGAGTGTTAATCTATAGAGAGAAAGTGTCTAAAGAAATAAAGTCAGGATGCAAAGGAAACGAGAAGTTGAATGTTGATTGAAGTTACCGAGTGTGGTAATTTAGAGTGAGAAAATGCATATAGAGAAAAATTAGAGTACGGGGGAAGAGAGAAGTTAAATATTGGTCGAGATTACCAGGTGTGGTAATTTAGAGAGAGAAAAAGTTGGGAAATATGAAAGCGAAAAGTTGAATGTTGATTGTGATTTCCGGGAATGGCAATCTAGATAGAAATTGAGTAGAGAAAAAATCGGTGAAGATGAATGTGAGAAGTTGAATGTTGATTGAGATATTATCAGGGACGATAATCAAGAGACAAAAAGTGCGTACAAAAAATCGGGGGCGAGGAAAGCAAAAAGTTGTATATTATTTGAGATTATTGGAGGTGGTAGTTTAGAGAGAGAAAATGTGTAAAAAAAGAAAATTAGGGGGGTGGTTCTGAAAGCGAGAAGTTTAATGTGGATTGAGATTATCGGGTGTGGTAATTTAGAGAGAAAAAGTGCATAGAGAAAGAAAGCCGGAGACGAGGGAAGCGAAAATTTGAATAGTGATCGAGATTACCGAGGGTGATAATCTATATTACCACCCTAGGTAATAACGATCGAGATTACTTGGGATCGTAATTAAGAAGTGCATTTCACACACTTATTTATATCTTTAAATGAGTAATTTTTGAATTGAATAAGCGAATTTTTATTTAATTGTATGTAAATATTATGTTTGTAGGTGAATTTCTTAAGTGTGGAGGAGAATAAGAAAAAAGAAGAGCAAAAAGAACTAAAAAGGTCAAAAATACAAAAGTTTGAGGACCAAAATGAAATAATCTAAAAGATAGAGGACTTTGAGTGCAAATATTTTGGAGTATTTTTGAAAAAAAGTTAAAAAATGAAGGACTAAAATGTAATATTTGAAACTCAGAGGATTTCTTGTGCAAATTTAATGATAGAGGACCCCTTTTGTAATTTGAAAAATAGAAGACCTTGGGTGGTTTGTAATATTAGTATTATTTCAATGTTTTTACGGTCGCATTAGGAAAATGTATAATTGTAGGATAAAAAATAAGACAATATGAATTAGTGGACAAATTTTTTTCTTAAAATGTAGTTGGTGGGCAAAAGCCCTTAATTTAATCATAATCCCATCAGCTGTCAACCATTTAATTATATCAATCCGACAACGGTGGCTAGCATGTTAGATTTCTCCATTGTGTTTAAATCATAATCCTAACTAAATATGGTTGGCATATTAGATTTCTCCATTGTGTTAAATTCCTAATCCGGTTTAAATTCTGAAACTCTGTTTTTACTTTAATTAAATTAATATATATATATATATATATATATTAAATTAATATATTTATAGCAATCTAATAATGACATTAAATTTTTTTTTAAAGGACATTAATTATAAGTTGTTGGTTAGTACTTAACAAAAAGAAATTTTCAAAATTTTATGGAGATATAGTAAAATTAATTTTCAATCATTAATTAATTTATTTTTTATTGTTTTCTGTCCATTCGACATATTTTTCAATAGTGAGGTACTCCTACTAATATTTTATAGAGATACAATAATTACATTTACTGTTAACCATTAGTCCAAATCAAAATATGGGTGTATCTCACTATAAAGAAATTTTTGAAAAAATATGATATTAATGCAAACAAATACTACTATATTGAAAATTTTCGATAAAAACCATCTAATTAGTATCAAATTAATTTAATAAAATTAATTTAATAAAATTATTTATGGACCAAATAAATAAATATAAATATATATATATATATATATATAATAAAAGGTGAAATTATGCAATTTAACTACAATTTTAGACTAATTTATACATATTTCAAACTTTAAAACCTAATGATAATAACCCCCAAAGGTTAGAACCTTTTATGCAATTTCTTTAAGGCGAATCACCAAAATACTCTTCGGGAAGAGGACAAAATACCAAAAATTGAGGTAGTTAAACGCACAAGTAAACGGATCCCATCAATTTGGACTAAATTCACGCCAATTTTTTTTTATTTTTATTTTTTATCATTTGAGTTACCCTTTTTATTTTGGATTAAAAACGCAGTGAGCATACCTTTTTTTGGATCATTTGCGTCAATTTTCCAATATTATAATCATAATAATATATGTAATCAAATTAGAAATCTGATATAAATAATGACTAAGGGTATATTTGATAGAACGAGCTGATAGTTGATAAGCTAATTGAGAGCTTATAACTTACAGCTTATATAACTTGAAAGCTAACTGATTTATATATCAGTATTTGACAAAATTAATTGAAAAATTAGGTCAAAGATACAAAATGACAAAAAAGGATATGTTTAAAATAATAACAATTTTTTTTTACAAAAAGAAAAATATAAAAATAGAACCAAAATAAAAAGCCCATAGCTTATTTGAAAAGTTAATAAAAGAAACTTTTCAAATAAGGTCTATCTTTTCAAATAAACTGTTCCAACCAAACAAAGTCTGTTTGAGTAGGCAGAACTTATAAACTCTTCAAATAAGCTATTAGCTAGCTGATTGTATTTACCAAATCTATATATTAATAAAATGAGGTCAGTTTCCCGCTCAATCTTATAATTTTCAGAATTAAAAAATAATATTTTATTTATATTTCTCACTCAAACACAAATACCTGATTTTCAACCCATGCATAATCTCCCGTTATTATCACCCTTGATTCTTGTGACAAAATCACTAATTATCTCTTCAATTCCGTATTATTATCGTGTGTGATCTTTTTAAATCTCATATCCATATATCTCCTATTAAATCACGAAAAATCAAAGAAAAATTTATAACCAAATAGGGACGAAATAATGTGCTTTTATATTTTTTGACCAAATGTGCTTTTATATACCTTATATAGCTTCGTCATCTCCCTTAAAGATGTTATATCACATATTATTTCTGATCTAGTTTTATTATTTTGTTTATTATGCTATTTACCATAAAAAGGAAAATATATTATTATAATTTTTATTTTACACATATTTTAAATTATAACTTGACCATAAATCTCCTCGTGCAATATACAGGGAAAAATACTAGTATACACTAATTCTAAGCAAATATTGGCATTTTTTAAATGATACGGTCCGTGGTATACATTTTCATTGCATCTAAAGAAGCATATTGTTATATGATAAAATACATAGATCTCAACATAATCACTCAATGATAAAAAAATAACACATGAAGCAATTTAGATATGTCAATTAGTAATATTTAAATTAATATTTATTCATAAGTAATTCCTCTGTATGGCATAAAATCCATCCATTAGAACGAAAAACCGAGAAAACAATCAGAAAGAAAGGAGAATTAATATATCTTCCTTCAAATTAATGACACAAAATCTTTTATAACATAATTATTCTCCGCCTCTGTGTATTGGCTAGTTTAGTGCATGTAAAGGGCTATGAAAGATACGAGCGAGGCCCCGAGCAGTGACGGCAAGGTGGCGATTGCGTCACTGGCGGGTCCTGGAGCTGGTGCCTCGCTAGGGGCGGCAGTGGTGGCCACGGCGGCACTCATGGAGGTGGCGGCAATGAGGGCGGCGATGGCAATCTTCTTCATCTCCATGGTGGTTGGTTGACGGGTTGAGGCTAGACCGGTGAAGAACTCTGTCGGAGAAATGAAAAGCGATGACCACCAAATCTGGCCTGTTATTCGTGGTTTGCTTTGTTGTGAATGAAGGTGGGTATTTATAGGAGTTTATTTTGCTATTTTTGGAATTTAATCAAGGAAATCTCTATCATTTGTTTTTTTATGCCGTTTTAGGAATATTGGTTAGCTATGTTTGGACATTATTTGATCAAATCTCTTAAAATTACTAATCTTTCATCTTTCATCTTTTTATTAAGGGGTTAAGATTTGAAAAACATTTCGTACCTAAAATATCACCATAAACTCCTATATGATTACATGGATTACATGCTCTATGATCTTGGAAAATCACTCATGTTTTGAATTTTTTTTATCTTCTTGAAAATTATACTATTTTACAACACTTTTAATATACGTTAATATAAAATAATTATTCGTCTGCCATACTTGAGTCTTAAGTTATATATGTTGCACTTTAAGGGATTTTTTTTTTTGGGCGAATAACTTAATATTCGTATGTTAAACCTACGAAAATCACTCTTTTTTTTTGTATTTTTTAATCCTCTTGAAAATTATAATATTTGAAATCTCTTTCATGTACTTCACATAAAATAATTCTTTGTTTTCGGTACTTGTATTTTAAGTTATTTATAGCACATTTAAGAATTTTTTCCAAATGGCCTAAAATTTGTATAGGTTTTAATTTAGGAAAATCACCCAATTTTTGAAAGTTTTCAATCATCTCTTGAAATTTATATCATTTGAATGCCCTTATAATTGTTTGTCTTTTTAAGTTATTTATTTATATTGTTTGTTATGAACAACTTAAAATTCATATACTCTATGTCCATAATTAAAAGAATAAGGTTTCCCACATATGGAGGAGATTGGTAATGAGTCATTGAGGGGTGATCAATTAGGTTATTGACTTTTGGTAGTGCCAGTGTAAGACGAAAGGAAAATGTATAAGATATTCAGCTAGCAAGTAAAAGTAAAAAGTAGAATCGATAATAAATAGAAATAGTAATTCTATACGAACATTCTAATTTGATATTTTTAACTGATGTACAATTACTTATCATATCGTTATTGGATATAGATAAGTACGGTAAAATGATCTGACACAATTACTTACCACACATCACTGTGTCACATTGAATCTAAAAGTCATCTGCAGTGATAGCGTCTACACTCCACACAATAAATGCATCCAACCTCTCTCATTTTCAAAATAATAACTAAGGGTATGTTTGATTGGGTATAAAATTGATATGCGTGGTATTCCATGTAAAATGTGTGATTAATATTGTATTGAAAAATGTGTATGTGGTTAAAAAGATGAGAGAAAAAGGTTTGGAATAATTTTTATCCGGGAGGCTTAAATATACGCCATGTTTATCTTAAGAGATTGTATATTTATATAGTAAATTCATGGTGATTGAATGTACCATGTCTAGATGTAGCACTGTAGAACTCACGTTGTCTATTTTAATTTGTGAAATCTTGATTTTCGAAAAGTTAAGTTTGAGCATGTTTCGGCTCACCTCGAAAATTTTGTTAAAGATCATGTAATTAACTTAGACATCGTATTTTAGTACATCCAAACTAAAATCATTAGTGTATAGTTTGTATTTTAACGATTGTTAAAATACCAACTAAAATTTTGTTGGTATTATTATTTTTTTAACGATTGTAATTGTTGGTGATGAATTAAGTTTTATGGCTCCTGTTCCGGTGCCCTACATGTTAATAGATGGGTGTCACCTGCCCTCCTCCCCCCATATCATTAGGTGGGATACGTGTCGCCAATTCGTCCATGTGTGAGCACCCTAAGGTGGACATCTATGGACACCGGAATGTTTGCGTAGGTTTCATCAAGGTCAAGATAGTTAGAGAGAATCAACATCAACAATCTTTTTGTCTTCGATTTTTTGTGTATTAATGGGAAAATGATTTCCCTCCCTTTTAATTAGGACACTTAGAATGGTGTATGTATAGAGGTGAGAATGGCTAGTAGAAGAAATCAAAGAATGATTAGTTAATTTCTTCATTCCATTGCACTAGATATTAGATACAAATCTATTACATTGAAGAAATTAATGCAAAACCAAAAAGAATAATTAATATTTTTTTTAATAAGAAAACCAATATAATTAATTCTTTCTTCACTAATGCCATTTGATCATCACAAATGTCAAAGCTTGCTTACTGCATGTAGATGGCAAATAAAGACAAGATGGAGGCTCCGACGAGTGAGCCGAGAGCAGGCAAGGCAGCTGAGACGGCGCCACTAAAGACGGTGGGAGCTGGGGCCTCACTCGGCGTGGCGGTGGCTGCCATGGCGGCGCTCATGGAAGCAGCTGCGACGAGGGTGGCGCATGCGATCTTCTTCATCTCCATTTTCTTATTAAAGACAGCGTGGAAAGAAAGGGCGAGAAAATTTGTCGATTGAATTGGACAAATTAATCACCGGATCCTGCCAAGAGTAGTGTTGGTTTGGTGCTGCCTTGTGGATTGAGGTGGTGATGAAATTGGTTTTTATAGGGGGCTTGTTTGCTTCTTTTTTTTTTTTGTCCATTAGTGAGGTGAAATTTTGACATGTTATTCGGATCCATTTGGAGCTTTTTGCGGACTACGTTGGAAGATTTGTGTCAAGAAATGTTGTTTGTTTGTTTTTTTTGATAAAAAAGGTTGTTTGGTTTTTATTGTCCTACAATGTTGGGTTCCTTTAGTGCTATAAATTCAAGGGTGCGGCTGGATACACCCTAAATTCCACTCAATACACCCATCTGAAATTAATATAATTTATGGACAAAATTACCCCCATTCAATTTCCTAACCTAACCCTGTAAAACACACCCACCCACTCCCCACTGTAAATACAATATCGTATCACTGTAAATCATCCTCGTCTACGCCGATTAGACGGACCCGCCGATGATTCACCACCGCCGAATGTTTGTTGTCGGGATGAACTTCCGATAGCATGATCACGCTCGTATTCTTCCAATGTTAACCCTTGCATGGTAATATATGCATCACGAACAGTTGGCATTACAACAAATGGCGTTAAAAGTGGATCACCTGTTTTCCACCTCTGTACCATTGGCTCTAAAATGTCCCGTATCTTTGTGACACGCTCCCATAATTCCATAGGAATTGCTGCTTCTGATCCGACACCGCGATATGTAGAAAGATATTGAGGATTTTGTATAAAAGGATGTGTAATCTGCGTGTAACAATCAATATAATCCGATGCACACTCCCATGGAATGGCGGCCTTTCTGCCAAGACGATCTGCATTTAGGAGATGACAATCCCACATATCAAACATGGATCCTAGTGTACCCCACAATACCTTATATCATTCCGTCGTCTGCCCTCTTCTAACAACCTGTGGAGTAAGTGGATCCTCTGGTATTGTTTGCACATGTCCAATCTGTCTGAGCACACGATCGGGATGATATGGTTCGACTATATCCAATGACGTAATGCATCCACGATACAAAGTAATACCATCACATGGAAAATATTCTCTAAAATCAACATATGGATTCCATACAACCTATAATATATTAAATAAATAAATTCTTACTTGAACTGTATATCAATAATGAAAAAATAAGTTATTCAAATATTTAAACTTACATCAGTTGGTTTCAAAAAATCCAACACCCCCCGATATGCCATAATAGTATCCATAGATGGCCCGGTATGTACCTCTTGTGTCCACCGCATTGCAAGGGATTCCCCATCTCTATAGTGAATGCTATGCAAAGGCCTTAACATTGGAAAATGTTCATATATCCAAGCCTATAATAATATTAAGTCATTAATTATAAATCACAATTAAATAAAAGTGAGAAAATTGTAAACGAAATATAAATTTAATTACGTGTTACCTCCAGTAAAGTTGAATAACCTGACATTTGCTTCACATCAACTCTAGATGCTAATCCCAATTGCCTATATAGATAGGCTAGTGCAGCAGCTCCCCAAGCATAACTCTGTACATTGCCAACGTCCTCCAAAAAATATAAATATTTCGTCGAAACCCTAGTACCCGACTTGTCAATAAATATAGTACAACCCAAAAGATATAATAAATAAGCCCTGACTGTATACACCAATGTACGCCGATCATTAGAAGTACTCTGGGTCATAAACCTAGCACGCAGCCATTCTAATTTCACCGAAGAACCCCTAGCACTACCGTGTGCCTCCTCGGCCTCCTCCTGTGTGACTCCTAATAATCGACTGACTAGATGATAACTAGACTCAACAGTCCTACCTCTACGCTGCAATGTACGACCATGAACAGGTAGGCTAGTGAGGCAATTCACATCATCTAAAGTGATAGTCATCTCCCCAAAAGTCATATGAAACGTATTCGTCTCTGGATGCCATCTCTCCACAAAGGCAGATATCAAGCACTTATTGACTTTTCGATATGATAAACTTCGCAGTATATTAATCATGGAGTTTGCAAATAATCCCGTCCACGGCCTGACTTCTACCGGATCATACTGCCACTCTAATAATTTCACCGCATGACAATGGCATTTAAGCACTTCTCTTTCGTGATTGCACCATATTTTAGCAGCTACATGTGTTTTAAATGAACATAAAATTCGTGGATCCAGTGGACCACCCGGAAAATGTTTCAGTCAATATCTCATCCTCCTCGCCACCCTCATCGTGAACTTCTTCATTTTGGTGCTCAATATCAGTCTGATCAATATTTATATCAGTATTACCTTCATTTGGATCACGGTGGCCATCATCATCAATAGTTGGCGGTATATTTGGGACAGTTCCTTGTGTTTGAGAGCTTCGTGTAGCTTCTCGACGTCTTCTTTCAGAAGCTGTTGGTGCCTTGCGTGGTCGACCACGTCCTAAAATTTAACACAATAACTCAATAATAAATACATAATATTTGAATGGCTATTCAAGAAAAATCACAAATATTTTCACATACAATATTAAATTTTTGATCACCCAAAATACTTTTGCAATTATTGGGCCGAGGAGCAAATTGGGAGCACCCCAAATGGGTGTCGGCCAAGGGCCAGTGGCCGACACCCAGTTTGGGTGTTCAGATAAAGTCGGCCGAACACCCACTTGGGTGTTCGGCCAGGTACTGCCGAACACCCATGTGGGTGTTCGGCCATAACTAGCCGAACACGCATTTGGGTGCTCGGCTATACTTGGCCGAACACCCATTTGGCCCCTCGACCTGTGATGCTCGACTACCCGACTGCGTCACTCTCCAAAACCACACCAGATCCAAAAAAAAATTTCCAAATATTGAAAATTAAGCATAAAAGTTGTGAAAAACATTTAGATCTATTTACCGGTATCCATCGTTATTGAAATGCCCACTTTATTTCCTTATTTCCTTGAATTTTTTGCTAACTGGAGGAAGAAAGGGGAAGCGGTGAAAGAGAAGGAGGAGGAAAGGGAAAGCGGCAGTGGGGTTGAAAATGGGGATAATGTGGGGTAAAATGATTATATATGTAAAAGGGTAAAAATGAAAAAAATTGGGGTGTATTGAGTAAGTGAAAGAGATGAATGAAAAGATAAGTGGGTGTGTAGAGTGGAAATTGGGGTGTGTCCAGCCACACCCTAAATTCAAATTGCTGCTTTAATATACTATTCAAAAAGGAAAGTACTAAACATATACTCACTTTTATTGGAGTGCATTCTCCACATTAGATATAAAGTTGGATAAATTGACTGCCATGTTCGCTACTTATTGTGAAAGGACGATACATCCTACTATAAACAGGAATGTATGTACGACATTGCGCCTCGAAGAATGGACTTAATTGACATTTTAGATCAAACTTGCTCTAATTTTTTTTAATCATCTGAGTCCTTGGATTCTCTGTTCAACTTGATGTCCCAATCCTTAACAAGTCTAGAGGTTTGTTCAAAAGTCGTTTCTGTTGTAAATATACTTTGGATACTATATATATATATATATATATATATATATAATATCTACTATGTGAATGCCTATTTTACCCCCTAAGTGTATTGTAATTTACACATTTGCCATTTTGTAACTCTATAAATAGGGGTGTTCTTTCCCCCACTTAACACAATAAAATTCTCTCATTCTCCTCTCTAAATATTCATCTTACTTCCTCTATCTTCATAAATTTTATATCATCCCATCAAATCTATTATTCCATAACACGTTATCAAAGACGATCGCTTCCGCCTTAATATACATCCAACTAAAGGGTAATATAACAACTTATTTTGAACAAAGGTATGTAGAACATCCTTGTAATTTAATTCAAGTTGTGGGATGAAACACCAAATGAAGAACACACACTCAGATATTAGATAAATAGTTTTACCGCCATATTGGATGGTTTAGGAAATTCTTTATTGATGACCGCCATGTTGGATGGTTTAGGAGATGGTTTAAAAGATTCTTTATTGATGACCGCCATGTTGGATGGTTTAGGAGATTTTTTTATATTGATTTATGAATTATTAAATGGTATACCAAGCCACCAAATAGTCTAATTATTTTACAATTCAAATACTGAAAATACCCATTTTCGTGATGAGTACAACTATCACAAATTGGGAGGATACACGAATTTCTACATTTTTTTGTGTACTCCTAGTTACCACACTCAAAGGAGGTGACTGCCACTAGTGGAGGTTTAACTAGTTATACAGTTTATATTAGTTAAATTCCCCTACATTTTTTTTGTACTCCTAGTTACCACACTCAAAGGAGGCACTGCCACCTAGTGGAGGTTTTACTAGTTATACCGTTTATATTAGCTAAATTTATTGAAAGCTAATCTATACTATACTATTTGCATTACATTTTTTTTGGTATCCTACCACATGATTGATAAAGAATTAATTATACTTAAAAATTTTCTCAAGAGAATATTTCTCCTTCAAAACCCACTATTAATTCACCCAACTTTTATTTTTTTACACTTGCTTTAATTATTACCAAACAACATCATATCAACCCACTATTAATTCACCCAACTTTTATATTTTTACACTTGCTTTAATTATCACCAAACAACATCATATCAACCCACTATTAATTCACCCAACTTTTATATTTTTACACTTGCTTTAATTATCACCAAACAACATCATATCAACCTACTTTTCTTATAAATTTAACAATAATTAAATATATAATGGCAATTATCTTGTCTAGTTAGTTGATGTAAAAGTAATAATTTTGTCTAGTTAATTAATGTTCTAACTTGTTTTTTTATCATATTTTATAGTATGGCATCAAATATCACAAAATTAGAGTTCATGCTCTCGATATTACCGAAAGAATTATCTATCATGGATTCTTGATGCCAAAATGCATTTAAATGCAAAAGGCCTCTGAGATACAATTAAAGAAAAAATGAAACATCGTAAAAGGACCAAGCCAATGCTATGATTTTTCTTCGCCATCATCTCGACGAAGCACTAAAAATGAATATCTTACAGCTTGAAGATCCTTCTAACTTTGGAACAATTTAAAGGAAAGATATGATCATCGAAAACAAGAATCCTCCCCAAAGCTCGCTTCGATTGGTTACATTTAAGGCTACAAGATTTTAAATCAAGAAATGAATATAACTCCGCTTATGTTCAAAATTACTTGACACTAAAATTATGCGGAGAAACAATTACGGAGAATGATATGTTAGAGAAAACATTCTCCACTTTTCATGCCTCAAATGTTGTCCCGCAACAACAATATAGGAGCGAGGCTTTAAAAATATTCGTAGTTGATATCTTGTCTACTTGTAGCGGAACAAAATAACGAGTGTTAATGAAAAATCATGAATCTCGCCCAACGGATCTTTACCAATGCCTCAAGTGAACAATATAGCATCTACAAGTCGTGACGAGGATACAACCAAGCAGGATACGCTTTGGCATTAATCGAGGCAGAGGTCGAGGCCGCGGCCGTGGACGCAAATTTTTCATGGCATCGAAATAGTCATGACGGTTTCGAAATTTAAGAAAGTAAATAATCATGGTGAAAGAAGGGGAAATCTCTATAAAAGAAATGTGAAGGAATCGATAAGAGAGTTGTGATAATTCATGCCATAGATGCGCATGAAAGGACACCGGGCAAAAGTCTGGTTTAATCAAGCTAAACATCTTGTTGATTTATATCAAGCATCTAAAAGGAGAAAGTAAATAACATTGAGACAAACTTCTCATATAAAGAAGACACTCCACTCTTGGAGCCATCA
This sequence comes from Jasminum sambac, assembly GCA_018223645.1. Taxonomy (NCBI): domain Eukaryota; kingdom Viridiplantae; phylum Streptophyta; class Magnoliopsida; order Lamiales; family Oleaceae; genus Jasminum; species Jasminum sambac. The sequence continues at coordinate 20,658,308 of CP073648.1, read as the reverse complement.
AAAGCGACACATCTTGAGATTGCAGATTTTTACGAACATAATGAGAATTGATGTTTACTATGGTATCTATATATGTATGAAACCTACTTATGTGTGTCTCAGATAATAAATAATGATGTATAATATGTGTGTATCTGAGTATGTATGTGTGTAAGCATTATATTCTGGTTTTATATATAAATAAAATATTATATTCTAAAATTCATCATTTCTTTTGAAGGAGAAAGAATATTGATCGCTTATTGATTGACTCCAAGGTCATGGATGAAGAAATTTGTTTAGCGGATAGTGCTTCGACACATTCTATATTAAGAAACAAAAAGTATTTTTCAAGTTTGGCTATGATAAAGAATGATGTAATAATAGTATCAGGTTCGGCAGCAATTATTGAAGGCTCCGTAAGAGCAAATATCATATTGAAAGGGGGAACACTAATCATTATCAATAATGCTTTGTTTGCCCCAAAATCAAAAGAAATCTATTGAGTTTTAAAGACATACTGAGTAATGGGTACCATATTGAGACAAATAAAGAAAATAATGCGGAATATCTATATATAACTTCTATGATTTCTAAAGGAAACATGTGTTGAAAAGTTGCCCGCATACGCTTCCGGTTTATACTATACCAATATTAATACAATTGAAGTACATATTACATCTAGCCGGAAGATTGAAAATCCAAAAGATTTCAATATTTGGCATGACCGTTTAGGTCATCCTGGTTCGACAATGATGAGAAGAATAATTGAAAATTCAAGTGGGCATTCTCTCAAAAGTCAAGATTCTTCAATCTAACGAATTTTCATGTGTGCATGTTCTCAAGGAAAATTGATAGCGAGACCATCACTAGCTAAGGTCGGAAATGAATCTCCAAGATTTCTAGAACGGATACAAGGTGATATATGTGGGCCCATTCACCCATCATGTGGACCATTCGGATATTTTATGGTTTTAATAGATGCATCTACAAGATGGTCCCACGTATGCTTATTATCCACTAAACATGGCATTTCGAGATTGCTAGCACAAATTATAAGATTACGAGCACATTTTCCAGATTATCCAATCAAAACGATCCGACTAGATAATGCTAGTGAATTTACATCACAAAGCTTTTAATGATTATTGTATATCGGGCTTGGAATAAAAGTTGAACATCCAGCTCTTATGTTCATACTCAAAATGGCCTAGTCAATCATTTATTAAAAGCCTCCAATTGATTGCCAGGCCACTACTCATGAGAACAAAACTCCCACTTTCTCGCATGGGGATATGCTATTTTACATGCAATGAACTTGTAAGGTTAAGGCCAACATCCAACAATAAATTCTCCCCATTACAATTAGTCTCGAAAAATGAGCCTAATATTTCTCATTTGAGGATATTTGGTTGTGCAAAGATATGTACCCATTACTCCTCCACAACGTACTAAGATGGGGCCTCAAAGAAGGTTGGGAATATATATTGGTTTCAATCTCCGTCTATAATTAGATATCTTGAACCCCAAACAGTAATATCTTCAATGCACGCTTGCCGACGCCAATTTGATGAAACATTATTCCCACCTTTAGGGGAGAAGATAAAAAGTTGGAAAATGATGTGACACGCAAAGGTTGGAAAAGGAAGTGATATGGAATACTACAACATTATCCAACCTAGATCCTCAGACCGGGCAATGCGAGCAAGAAGTTCAAAAGATAATTTACTTACAAGGAACAGCAGATCGACACGTAAGCTTTTACAGATGCCAAAGGGATAACTAAGTCACATATTCCAAATGAGAATGCCCCTATGAGAATTGAGATTCCAAAACAAACTAAAATTGCAAATGAATCGAGAATACAACAAAACGTGGTAGACCTATTGGATCAAAAGACAAAAATCCTCGAAAAAGAAGGGAAGCAAATGCAAAATAATCGCATTAAAGAAACAAGGCCTTAATGAATCAAGAGATGAAATCAAGCAAGAACCCCCGAGAAAGTTCAAAATTCAAAGCGATGAAATTAAAGAGATCTCTATAAACTATGCTTTCGCAAAGAAGAAATGGAATAGAAAAGAAACAATTATCAATAATGCATTTGCATATAATGTTGCACTTGATATAATCAATGAAGTTGAAGATGTTGAACCAAAATCGTTGATGAATGCCGATTTAAGAGATGATTGGTTGAAATGGAAAGATGCCATTCAAGCGCTAGACTCGTTAGAAAAACGAAATGTTTTCGGACCTATAATGCGAACACCAAAAGAGGTTAAACCAAGAGGGTACAAATGGGTGTTCGTAAAAACGAAATGAGAAAAATGAAGTGGTGAGATATAAAGCACGACTCGTGGCACAGTGATTTTCGCAAAGGTCTGCATTGATTATGAAGCAACATACTCCCCTGTAATGGATGCAATCACCTTCGATATCTTGTCACTTAATCGCACATGAGAAGCTCAATATGAGACTAATGGATGTGGTTATCGATATTTATATGGTATAATTGACAATGATATCTATATGAAAATCCTCAAGGATTGAAGTTGCCTGAAGTATACAATTCGAATGATCGTGAAATTTATTCGATAAAACTTCGAGATCATTATATGGGTTGAAACAACTGGACGCATGTGGTATAATCGCTCTAAGCTTAATATCTTCTCAAAGAAGGGTATAAAAATAATCTTATATGCCCATGCCTTTATAAAAAGGTCACCTTCAGGATTTGTTATTATTGTATATGTAGATGATCTAAATATTATCTAATCACAAGATATTCCAAAACAAGTTAATTATTTAAAAGGTAATTTGAGATGAAAGATCTTGGGAGAACTAAGTTTTGTCTTGGCTTACAAATTGAACATTTCAAAGATGGGATATTCTTACACCACCACATATACGTAAAAGGTCCTTAAGCGATTTTATATGGATAAAGCTCACCCACTAAGTACCCCAATGAGTGTTCGGTCACTTGATGTGAAAAAGGATCCTTTTAGACCCCGAGAAGATGATGAAGTGGTCCTTGGACTCAAGTACCATATCTTAGTGCAATCGGTGCACTATTATATCTTGCTAATAATACAAGACCTGATATAGCCTTTGCAAAGAAATCTATTAGCAAGATATAGTTCTGCTCCTACACAAAGACAGGAATGGAATCAAACATGTGTTTCGCTACCTTCGAGGAACAAGAGATATGGGCCTATTTTACTCAAATAAAACTAAACCTGAATTAGTTGGTTATGCCGATGCAGATATTTATCTCACCCACATAAAGCAAAATCCTGACATGTGTTATCTATTTACATGCGGTGGAACCGCAATATCTTGGCGGTCGATCAAAATGTACACTCACACCACATCTTCAAACCATGCGTAATCGATAGCAATATATGAAGCAAGTCGAGAATGCGTATGGTTGAAGACGATGATACAACATATTCAAAAGAGTGTGGTTTATCCTCTACTACAACCAATCCAATTATATTGTATGAGGACAATATCGCTTGCATAACCCAACTAAAGGACTGATTCATTAAAGGCGACTGATTTAAACACATTTCACCAAAGTTCTTCTTCACTCATGAACTTGATAGAGTAACGAAATTGATGTACAATGTATCCGTTTCTAGTGATAATCTTGCACTGTTGATAAGGCACTACCGATCGCAACATTTGAAGGATTGATACGCAAAACGGATGCGCGAATTAAAGATATCAAGTGATATTATATTGAGGGGGAGAAATTTGAGTCAGATTTTTTCCTTCGTCTGCGCTTTATCCCACCTGGTTTTACTCTGCAGTTTTAACGAGTCGTTTCTAAAATTTTAGTATACTTCTTTCACTTAATAAAATAGTCATTCAAGTGTTGTAAATATACTTTGATACTATATATATATATATATATATATATATATATATATAATATCTACTATGTAACGCCTATTTTACTCCCTAAGTGTATCAGAATTTACACATTCGCCATTTTCAGAACTCTCTATAAATAGGGTGTTCTTTCCCCACTTAACACAATAAAATTCTCTCATTCTCCTCTCTAAATATTCATCTTACTTCCTCTATCTTCATAAATTTTATATCATCCCATCAAATCTGTTATTCCATAACAGTTTCACTTTTTTTCCCCCTGAAATCAAACACACTTGATTTTTCAAGTTAAGCTTGACAATTTTTTTTTTAATAAATATCTTTTGGGCCTTCAGATCCCTAGTCGTGTATTCGAGTAACCTTTTTCAACTTAAAAATGAGCACTTTCAGATTGATAGTGGTAGGACCATGAAATATGTGAATAATAATAAATAGTGATATTGAAATATACGGTTAATATTCATACTTAACTTTAATTAGTTGTAAAAATTGATTTTTTTAAGTAGAAAAAAATTAAAAAGATGCTAAAAGTTCAATTCTTGTGGTGTGTCATAACATTAGGAATGCTACAATGTATTTTTTTTTTTGACATAGCACAACCCTTTTGACAAGAGGAAATCATGACCAAATCCAAGTCGACCAATTCTATAATAAAGTGTCACTGCAGCTAGCTTGCAACCTTTATAAACAAAATTAGCTAAACCAATACAACCAACCTGTGCCATGTGGCTTAACATGGCTGTCGCCGACCATAGAAGATACGTAACGCAGTTGAACTCCCATATTTCCACCCCACCCCCTCTCTTTCTCACTGTTGTGAAAATCAGTCCTGGTCTTTCATTTAACTGAAAAATCAAGGAAACTTTTGAAACGTGATTAATTAAGCAATTTAGGGCTTCTTTGACAGAGATCATCGAAAGAATGCTAAAATATTTAAACAATTACTAGTAATATTGGAGAAAAATGATTTTTTTTTTAATAAATCAGATCAAACAAACGAGCTCCTGATTTAGTCAAATATAATTTGATTGAAATGAAACAAATTAAAAATAAATTGGAGACAATTGAGATTTTATTAAAAGTTGAGTGGCCTGTAGATGAAATTTACGCAGACAAGGAGAACCAATTCCTTGTTGGACTCAATCGTTGTCACCTGTCACCGTTTTTATTCAACGCGACTTGTCTCCCCGACCACCTGTCCACGCTTTTCTGGGCCCACAAACCCCACCCAGTCACCCACCCCTCCTCTCCCACCTATATAAACCCCCTGAATGTGCAAACAAGAAACGCCCACACAGACAGTCAGTTTCAGAGTTTCTCCTGCCATTATTACTTTTTAGCCATCTTCTCCATTTTTGAGTTAGTTAATTCATCATCATTACGCACATTACAATGGCAAATTTGAAGGCTGTTTTGATGCTTGTAGCAGTTATGGCAACTTTGTCGGCTGTAATGGCCCAGGAATTATCTCCGGCGCCGTCGCCGGACGAGGGCGCCGGAAACTTCTTGCCGGTTTCCGGGGCGATCGTTTGTTCTTCGTTGGTTTTGTCTCTCTTGGCCCTTTTGAAGAACTAGATTGTTGATCGGCGATCATGTTAAAAAATTCATTCTTATTGGGGATTGGTTTCTACTTTCTTGTTTATTTTTTGGATTATATAGTGCTTGTATGATTTTTTATTTATTCATTATTATGTAGGTTAGGAATAATAAATAAGAGAGAGCTTGTAGTTTTGTGATTTATTTTCATTTGCTGCCCTGTGTTTGTTCTTCCCTCCTGTATTTTTATATATATAAACACAATTTTTTCTGTGTATGTCACCGCATTCATTTACATATTCAGTTCATTTACATATTCAGTTTTATATAATATGCCAATCCCCCTGGTTGAAATATATTGCAGTTTTGTATGATAAAGCAAATTATACTTCTATAGCATTTCTCATTTCTAATTTACATTTTAGTTATTTAGACAAAGAACACATTGATATTAACTTGGTAATAATTTAGAAAATGATGGATGTTGGTTTAAATCAAAATTGATTGTTTCCCAAGCATCTTTACCAGAATGCAATATTTACCAGAATGCAATATCTAATTATAGATAGTGTTAAGAATATTGTCGAGAAAAAATTACTAAAAGGGAGAGAGAGGAGAGAGGGTGGGGTGGGGGTGGGGTGGCGAAAATAAAGAGAGAAAATTGATGTAGAGATTTTTATGCCCCTCTCTCTTATACAACATGTGCAATCTGTACATTGTTGCATTGGAGATACATGCATACCATGGATCAAAATTCAAAAGCTTTGATAATCACACAAAACTTAAAGTAAGGTAACAAGATGGATTATGGAAACAAGAACGAGATGAACTTTACAAGCTTTTCCCTGTAATTAATTTTTTAATTTTTTTTCTTTCACAAGGTGAATTCAAAATTGCTTATGGTTGAAACCCATTAACGCCTATCAATTCTTTTGCCCCGTTAATGAAAGAGTAGATGGGAAAAAGAAGGCCGATCTGATGAATTCACCCCAAGAGAAAGTTCAACTTCAAATTTGAAGGAACAAACATTATGTAACACAAGCCAATAAAAGGGAAAAATGTATGATGAGGTTCTATGATACAAGATTGTTTACATAATCATTTTTCTACCATCACTTACAGCAGCTCATTACATAAATTTAACATTTTTAAAAAATATTTTTTACGCTATTTCATTACTTTTCAACCACATCTAAAAATCATTTCAATCAGCTCTAATAATATCTATCAAACCAACCAAAGATACAAAGTACACAGCGATCTATTACAACCCATGTTCTGATTTTAAAAAAATGAATGAAAGTGCCTATATTGAAAAATTTATTGAAAGACAATTTATCGTGTATACAATCTAGTAAAAATACATCATATCATGCCGAGGCAGTCACCGAATTTGACTAGACAAAACAAATGTACCCACAAAAACTCAATGCTAAACGCAGTACATTACAGTGCAGAGACTATTAGTTCTTGTAATATGGTAAATAGTCTCTGCCTAAGTCAAAAATTCAAAACCATTTTTTACATCCTTTATTTTCATGATCTTTGTATAGACCTTTTATTCTGTAAACAACCATCAACACTTTGGTCCCCAAGATTTTACCGATATGTCGAATAAAAAACGTCTCGGTAAGTATTATACAAAATTATTATATTGTGGGGGTGGCAGCCTCGATCCAACTTCTCATTCATGGAAGAATTGCTGTATCTGAAAGAACCAAACAGTCTATTAAAAAACGAAAAACAAGCAGAGCCTTGTTTATTCTTCGTATATTATTGTTAGTTGACAACTAATTTGCTGGAAACATGTTTATTTAGGTGTTTTTAAGCAGCAGTTTTTAAGAGAGTAAAAAATGAGTAGTAAAAATGTAATTTTGAAAGATGTAAGATCAAGAGTGATTTGATAAATTATGCACAAACCGTTTTAGAAACTCATGGCGGAACATTTCAACCATCCATTTAAAAGTACTATACATTATCAGCATTTTCCATAGTAAACCCAAATACTATTACCTCACTATTTCAAAAACCCATGTATAAGGGTATGTTTGCTACATCTTAAATATAAAATTATTTTTCCTAATTTCATTTTCAACCATTCATTTACCGATTTGATAATTATTTTATTTTTTTATACCACTCTTTTACTTTCAGCTACACATTTAAAACTATTTTAATCTATAATCTCTATCAACATACCCTAAATAAGATTAATATAGAAGGAACTGCTATCATTACAAGAGCATACACAAGGTAAAAAAGGGACTAGAATCTCACCTTAGGTATAAGAAAACACTGTACCCGTCAATAATTCATATTCTTCTGTTTGAAAATTACACCAGTATACTGCCACATGCCCCTGCAGGCACAGAGCTCATGGATTGAGTAAACAAAATATGTGTATATAGATGGTAACTCATTTCAGTAGTATGCCTCAGATAGTGAACGCTAATAGAAATTAAATACATGCACATGGGATACCATTGGTTTTATTTATAGCAATGGTGGACTACACGATGTGATGACGATGATAGAAACGTCAGATTTGTGCAAAGGTGATGTTTGAAAAATTGTGCTTCACAAATTAGAGAAAATCTGTCACTTCAATAAAATTGTGGCCGAAAATGACTGAAGAAAAAACAATTTTTAGAATTTTTATCATTTTTTTTTTTTTTTTAAACCAAACTAGTTCGGAATGAGGAATGCATAAAACCTTCTCAGTAAATGGTTGGAAGTAACAAACAGAATGTGAGTGCTTGTTTGACAAAAGCTTTGAAATGATGAAAGTTTATGGAGAAGCATGAAAAATAATATTCTTGGTCTCTGTTATTGAAATTACGTGTAAGAAAAAGTGATTGTTAAAGTGGTTCGTCGAGCAAGCACTAAGTTACGGCTGCAGTTAAACTCATGATTGAACGCTATGACTAGAAAAGTCACATGAAATCAAGATTCAATTTTTACAGATACAACAACACAAATGGAAGCATCAGAATATGAAACTCAGAGAAGCTTCCTACCATGAAAGATACAGACATTTATGGAAACGGTGCTAGAAAATACGGACCTAAACGTTCCCGGAAACTCCAAAGCATCCATCATTGGATCTGTAGATTACTAAGAAAGTCCGATAGCCTGAAAACATCAGAGTTGAACAGTGTGACTGGGACATGCAAGGAAACAGCGAAACAAAATAAAGAACTTAATGGAGATGCAAATACCTTATATTTTTAGCAATCACTGTATCCCCATCTTCTGCCCCAAGATGGCGAAGAACCACTTCTTCCAGACGACCATCACGATATGCATGCTGTATATGTGAAATGCATGTGAAAATTCAATAGGGTTTAATAGCAGGCTAATTGCAGATGTATGCATATGCATAAAACAACACAGAAAACAAAAGCATCATTTAGTATTAAACAGGACAATTCAATGCTCAGAATGTGAAAGGCAGGTTATCTTAGAATAATTAGGGCCTTGTTCCCTTACAACAATTTTTCACTAATTTCCATTAATTTCCACTAACTTTTTCTCTTTCATCATTTTCAACTACTCATAGAATTGCTTTACATTTTTTAATATATTTTCCTCAATTTTCAACCACACATCTAACACACAATTCGAGTAAATCAATAACATTCTTTGAAAGAACAAGGCCTAAGTTGTATAGGTCAAATAGACATTGTTTAACTATTTTTTAATCAGCAACAAACTTCAAGAGAGAAGTAACTGTTGGTAGAAAAGTCCAAAATCAACAGTAACAAAGAATCTCAAAGGATCAAACTATCAATCTCCCAGTTGAACAAATACAACCGAAAGAAATCGAGATGCACAATAGTTTTATAAACAAAATACAACTCAAGGGATATTTGGAATCTTATCACTGAAATATCGGGTATTGAAACCTTATCACCATCATTCTCCAGTACTAAGCAAAGACAAGATATCAGATCAGTTCGACCAACATTAGACATTTGACGCTAACTAATACGCTAACTAATTCCCAATTTATGAACACTGATCTTTTTAATACTGAGACTTTTAAGTTCTTGAACTACAACCAATAAATGTAACAAATGGCAAACCTCATACACACCTCGTCCATTCATTACTGGTTGCATTTTTATGGGTAGATTCTTTCAAATGTCCAAATTGATTTTACATTGGAAGAGAGAGAGAGAGAGAGAGAGAGAGAGAGATCATCCGCAGAGATCCAATCTCCTACAATGAAATAAGCCCCATCAAAAGTGAAGTTGCATTTGCAACAGTTGACAGCCAACGATGAGAGATCTCAAGTTTCATTTTAGACTTCAACTTCATTTGTTACTAGTGGACTTGTGCTCGTTAAGACTACATAGTTTATTATTTGTTAAATAGTTTATCCATGTTGTTCATTTGAATTCTTATTTGAAAAAATTACAAGATAGTCAAGGTTTTAAATTTAAACTCTAGGATAATCAACCTAATTATAATTTATAGAAATGTCAAGTTTTTCAAAATGATATGACAAAAATACCCTCATAACGACTTCAAGATCGTTATATTTTGCAAATTAAGATTTTTGATAATGACTTTGTTGTTATTATATTATACGATTGTTTGAATAAAACCTATATCGATAAGAACGAGCATAATTGCATATTTGATTTAATAGAAGAAGAATACAAATTGTTATAGACAAAAATATAATGACAACGAAGTCGTTATATTACTAAGAATAATTTGGTCCCCTACTTATAAAAGTTGACATTTTTGTAAAATTAAATCAATTCATGACAAATCAGTAATTAAAATTGGGAATGTTGACAATTAAGTAAATCTCTCTTTTTATTTTGCAGTAATAGTTTGTTAAAAGTTGTTCAGTTATAGTTTATCATTAGAATCATTTTGTACATGTGTAAATTTTCTTTATTTTATAGTTTTATCTCAAGGCCTTAGCGGCAAAGTTGAAGCTTATGCTTTGCCAGATGAGTGCAGAACTTTTTGATACTCAATTCAGCCACTATACACACTCCAAAAAGAGGTGGAAGCTAAGGCAGTTCAAATTGCTATTTTACTAAGAAAAATTGATCAGAACACACACTTTATTAATAATTTACTCGACTAAAAATGTACAGAACCCTTGAAATGATAAGTCAAAAAGTGCGAAAGGACCAACAAGTGCAGTTACCTTGTAAAAACAACTAGTCCCAAATGGGCAGGTCCCGTTACCCAAAATCAAAGTGCTTGCAATCAATAGACCTGAAACAAAATTACTCACCCATGAATATGTGAGAGAAAGAGAATGGGAGGTAAATGAGTTGGGCATCTAACTTACCTGAGCTTTGCCTTGTAGCTATCAACAATCTCCTGTTTTTCCTCTTTTGAGCAATACCAAATGACACTAGGAATGACAAAGTACGAAAGTTTCCGACATATTGGGCAAGCTCTTAGTGCAGAATTAACATCCATTCCAGACGCTGGTGAGCTACTCCGCCAATTCCTGATACATGATATACAGAATGGATGATCACACTCTGACAATATTCCAAACTTTCGCTCAGCCGGAGCAGACTTCGACAGAACGCGTTCAAGGCACACACTACACTCTATTTCTTGACTATTTTTTAATGCCTCTAAATTCCTTTGCATTTTCTCACATGTTTTCATGTGTTCTTCTCTCTCTTGAGGCCTGAATGGATGCAAGCACTGTTTCCCACAGGTTGGGCATAGATCACCATGAATATGAGGGCAATTTTCCCCGCGAGGACAATTACCAGCAGCGGCAAAAGAACACATTGGTCGGTCGGCAGGACTAACACTCCTAAGTTCCCCAATATCTTCATTCTCTGACATAGCAGGATGCCCAAAATTTACATCCCATGCTGGTCTACTAGAAGGATAGAAAGACCCATCAGAACCTGAAAGCTCAGATGTAACAGCCATGACAGTACCAGATTCAGAACGAGGACCGGTCGGGACAGCGTTATGTTCGTGAGAATATACTGACGAAGATGGAGCTGGAGATTGTAACCGAGAAACTTTGACATGGTCATATCTACACCTACTACCATAAGCACAGACTCCTTTTTGGTAGAAGGTGCATATCTGCAACAAAAACAAGAATTATCCCTAGCAATACCATAAAAAAGTGGATTGAAAATACAAGCAAGTTGCCATAGTTACATTATTTGGCGGGGCCTTCCAATCATGTGAGAACTCGCAATGGTCCCCTTTTAGACATGCCCCGTGGGCAAAGAATTTGCAAAGAACCCTGAAGAAATCAAAATATTCAAACACGTGAATTTATGTGATGTTCCATAGGCCATAGCCATCTCAAAGGAGCTGGATGCAAAAAATATGAGTCAACCTAAAAGCACAGTCATGGATCCAATTTGTGATCCACCTGAAGCTATCATTTTTACACTTGTTGGTTAGAAAATTGGATTGCAGTGGCTAATGTAACAAGAATTTGTCCAATACATGATAGTCAAGGATCCTCATACATGTGTCACACAAAATTCAGAAATGCTCCATCTACCAAAAGTTCTAACCAACTATGACACTGGCTGTTTGTATTTATCATAACGCACCTGGTCATACGAGATTTTAAGAGAACAACTTTTTAACATACACGAGTTGGTGGAAGAATTTGTTAGAAAATCTTATTGTGTAAGACTATATTGTAATATATATACCCAGAAAAAGAATCTGTCACTAATTTCTAAGATAGAATTAAATGTGACTGATCTCAGTATACTGTTTTTATTATTATTATTATTATTATTATTATTATTATTATTATTATTATTATTATTTATTTATTTATTTATTTATTTTAATCTCAGTATACTGTACCAATGAAGATTTTTCTTTTCAAACTCCAGCAAATTAGTGGAAAAACTAACAAGGTAACATTGATATGCAGAGGAACCATGAAAGGGTAATATTACTTTCTTCCAAACCTACAACCATCCATGTTAGAGGCATCCACCATGAGAAGGATATTATTGTACTTAGTCCTGACTTAATAAAACCTTCTTAAGGATAACATTTTAGGCCAATGGAAAACCTAATCAGTGAAATCATATTTCAAAAGCCTATGGAAGCTATCCGTAATAATCAACTAAAGCTGAGTTGACATTGGATATAATTTTTCTCAATATAGAGCAAGGAGTTGAATTATTTTCTGAATTAATTGTTTTCATAAGAGTCGCCCAGTTGCTCAGTTTTGTTGACCAATAAAGAGAAAATGGTACCCCAATCAATTCCTCTACCTCGTTTATGCAAGGCCATAACAGTTGCATATATACAGTACAAACAACAGAAGAATATCCTTGCCAACTGTTCAGAACTTCACCAAATATGGCAGTATAATTATGTAATTTGGCAAAAAATGGATGTGGGCATCGATGTTATATACAGTAAGAGTTCAGATAATTTGATAGCCAAGATATCAACATTATTATAAGAGAAAAACCTGATAATCTTTTCTTCTCATTCATCCCTTATCATACTTCTCTTTTCTTTCAGGACGAAAAGTGAATATTATGAATTTTTTCATCCATCAATTCCTAATTCTTTCACGGGCATGAAAATTCTTGAAAGTCACATTTCGATCATTCTTTCTGATTTCCCCAAATATTATCATTTCTGTCTCTGGCGCTCTTATTAAACCAACAAAAGCAAATTTAAAGAAATTGACTCGCGAGAATAAATTCTGGAAATATATGATTCTTAATACAGGTATCAAGAATTCCAAATTAATCATGTATTCACAAAAATTAAAACGTATGATCTAAAATACCAAAAAAGAAACGAAATGGATGTCCATGCTATCACAATAATTAACAAAACAACAAATAATGGAATTAAGAAACATGAAGACGATACCGTTTCGACATGTCGTTCGCAGAGATCGGAAAGAAAATCTGCGAACGTTTGAAGCAAAAGAGAAAAAGGTGTGTCAATGTGTGGGAGCTAATTTAGGGCTTTTTGGCGGTTCGTTTGTTAGGTAAAAGGGATTCAGCTGATGGTCCTCCAGATTCAGCTATATTATGCAAATGACCCTACTCAAAACGCTTGGGCCGTTACTGAACTTTTACAAAAATGTTGGCCCCTTTGCTGTAATATGATGGCTGGTCGTGGCGTTGCACGATTACGGAAGTGTTGTGACTTGGGATTGTACGCACAGTTTCAGATCGGCTATGTCTCTTTATTTTATTTTATTTTCTCAACTCAAAATATTTCGAAGACTTGTTCAAAAAACAAACAAATAAATAAAATTTCTAGAGACATGAAATAAGATGGTGGATCTGATCTTTATGAGCACTGTAATCGACTCAAGCCCGCATATTTGATCAAAAAATTTGAGACTTAAATAAAATATACAGTTGGGTGATCACTTGACATGTTGAATCAAATCCAATCGAGGATCGTGGTTCGCCCAGGAAGTTCGATTGACCAATGCAATTTAGATATCAATTGATTCAAGTTATTATCTTTTTTATAATCATATGATATGATATTTTTATAATTTAATTAATAGTATTTTAACCATTGAATCAACCCCAATTGACCTTCTAAGACCTAGTGTTTCAATTAGGTTGATGGTCAAGCAAGATATAAAAACATCACTTGTGAGCCGTGACAGCATGTTAGGAATATATCTTTTTCAAAAATATTATTTTTAGTGACATAAGTGGGACGCTCATAATATTTTTTGTTTTATTTTGTAAGTTTCAAATGTATTTTATTTACATACTATTTCTTTTTTCTCTCGCCTTAATTTCAAAATTAATTTTTTTTAACCTAAAAGTTAATTTCAAAATTACAGACATATACGATTTCGTAACCTAATTCCTAAACTAAAAAATTATAAATGAGTTTACCATTGTAACATAACTAATATGTCAAGTGATCACTGAATGACACTTTCGAAGACTTTTTAATTTGAATATTGGTAAAATCACAAACTGTATGAATGATAATAACTACTAATTTGAAAAGCATTGGTTGAAATTAAAGAAGAGCATGTGTAGCAATGCGTTTATAAATCGATTCATATTTGATTTAATCTTAATATAATAATAAGAGAAGTCTGCTTAATAAAATCTAAGCGATGTAAATGTTTGGCATTAGTTTTTAGGAATTAATTATTTTTCTAATTTAATTTATATTGCTTTCCTTATTTAGTATTTTTTATATGTACTTTATCTTTTTTATATGTATTCTATTTTTTGAATTAATTTATAAATTATTTTAATTATTTTATATTTAGTGTTTTATTTGAATTTTTGAATATTACATTTTAGCTATTTTATATACATCTTTATTTTAAAATTAATTATATAGTACAAGTGTCAACTTGGCGTAGTGTCACGTTGGTAGAGGTAATCTATTTTAGAAAAACAGAACCTTTTCAGATATTTGAAAAAAAAATAATTATCTTTTTATAGTTACCACGTTAAGGTGAATAAAATCTGCTAATGGTGAAAAATCAATTCAATATTCAGAATTCAATTCAAGCTAAATGTAGTACCAATTCAATTCAATATTTATAAAGTTTATATATATCTGTGTAGAACTACCATAAGATTATTGTTAATCATATTGGACATATATTTGAATAATGTATAACTCATAAAACATGTTATTAAGGTTGATTTTTTTGTTCAAATATGTATATTATCTAAATTTTGTTCCCAAATATTATGTTCTTACCTTAAATCATCAATTACATAACTGATATAGGATTTTTCTTACAAGATAATATTTCACAGCAAAATTTATAAACTATTGTTGAAATCTATAATATTACATATATTTTGTTATTTTTATTATATATTCATAATAATATATTGTCATATTTTATAATAATATTTTATATATACCATGTTAATTATATCCCGTGCAACGCACGGGAGTAATACTAGTGTGTTTTATATCCCATGATGCTACAATTATACACACAAGCCAGTCTGCTTAAAAATAACCAGTAGTGACATTAAGGTTAAACGATTGCAGCAGAGCAAAATGAATATTAAAACTCAAACGACAAAAAAAAAGACTCAGTCAGTATCAAGTTTTTCTCGACTCTTCACATATCAGGACTGGCCCTGAAAATTACTAAAACAAGGTGCTCGGGAAAAAAAAAAAAAAACAAACTAATACAAGGTGAAGCCGTCGTCATAAGAGACATGCCATCCTCGTCGACAAGGTGGCGCCCCTTCATCATACTCAGCACAACAGCTCCATCGCCTTTTCCAGTTGGGCCTGCCAGTATTTGGTCTGTTGTCTTTCTCATTCCATTTGTAAACAATCACACCTGATTTATCACTCCATTCCCCATCAATTCCTTGGTGAGGTGGAGCTAATGAAAACAGTCCCTTCTCACCTGCATATATATGTAAGAATAATAAAGAATGAACCTTTATAATGCCGTTTTACGTCAGACAAGTGGACAACTCAGAATCCTTGAGAATTTATAGGTCATATATAAATTTCACAACAAGAACTGAGTACTAAACATATTCAGCAAATTAAGACTGCAACATTTTTCAAACTTTTTACCATTTCTGAGAGTTCAATTATATCAGTCCTCCAAGCAGTATAACCGCATAAGATATAATTTTTAAAAATAAGAAACGCAACTACACAAGTAGCTAGTTCATAAATTGACACTTAAGTTGCTTAATTGCATGCAGTATTTTAGCATAACGAAAATCTAAATGTATAGACGAACAGCATACCAATTGCACACACAGTATTTCGTTAGCTTTACATGAACTAGATGGCTGCGCAGAACTTGGATATAATACCATATTTCGTGGAATTTATAGAAGAATAAAGCTCTCAATACTAATTTTCACCTAAACCCTTCAACATCTTGTGACCGGCTATGCCCATCAATCAAGAATTAAACCAGCTAAAGCTCTTATCAGACCCTTGTCAAACACACTAGCAAGAAAATTTGCACGGAAAATAACATTTTCTACAAAAAATTTATGCAATCAAACACAACCCTTGGAGAAGAAAAAGGTTCCCAATATCAAAATTTACCTAAATCTCTCAATATCAAGTTTCACCTAAGTTTCACCTGAAGTCTCTGATCCATCAAGAATTAAACCAATAACTGAACAAGCCCATGTCAATGGAAGTGAAATAGAGTTTAAACATTGAATTGCTCCGATGTGTCAACTTTGCTGAATTTTAGTAAACTTTGTGTAGAAAAGAACATACCCCCTCCGTCCCAATTATATAGGGTCTTATTCCATTTTTAGTTGTTCCAATTATATAGGCCAATTTTTTTTTTTTTACTATTATACCCTCATTAAATAAGCACACTTCAAAGTCATTTGTTGGTTTCAATAACTTTTAGAGTCAATAAGGGCAAATTAGTAAAAATATTTATATTATTTACTTTTCCAATGAAAGCCTTAATTTGTATGAAAATAATAAGGGCCTATATATTTGGAACGGAGGGAGTAAGATTCTTGCTATAGCTCACAATGTTCATGTGATGGAGTACACAATATGATAATCATGGATAATAACCATTTTCATGATTCTAGCACAAGATTCATGTGAAAGAAAAATGAAGAGCATGTTTTTCCCTCTCATAAAAATTTCTCCCTAATTTAGCTGCTATATATATGAACACTTTGTTGACTTTTATCACACATTATTCTCTCAAACATTCGTCCCCCCCTTTTAACGAACTTACAAAAGTTTCTATCCTTTATTCCTTTTTGCTACTTTTTTCTACATCACTTCAGGAAAGAAGCCATTTCTTTTATTGTCATTTATTGGATTTTCACTTAGTTACACTGTTATTTCTTAGCATCCGACATCCTATGTCTTAGGGATATAGGCGGTCACAAGGAAGAATGTTTCTTTTGTCGTATTCTACAATTTTATTTTAGATTTGTATGATAGCCTATATCCCGAGGAAGAATGTGTCTTTTGTCGTATTTGATAATTTTATTTTAGATTTTTATGATAGAAAAATTAAAGATCTTTTTCTGTGGTTAGCATTCAATTGTTTTCTTTCCTTCTTCCTTTCTTTTCCATGTAATTGTCAATAATTTCTGTATTACTTCATTTGTTTCAGACGACATGGAAGAGGAGAACTTAAATTTGTACTTACAAAATTGCTACTATATCAAGTGGAATAAGGATCTGAAAAAGAAGGCTGAGATACTTGAAAAAAGACAATAGAGCATTAATTAATGAGCTCAACCAAAGACGGGCAAATCTTGGCCAAAATACTACGGCCAATATCAACCAGTCAACCTCCACCACCACTGAAACTCCTAATAATCCAGCAAGAAGTGAGGGATGTTTGCCATGAACCCTACCGATTAAGGCTCCTCGTCTTTGATAATTTATAGGAGTAAAAGAAAAATTAAATAATAAGTTAGGATTTGTTGTCATCATAAAATGAATGTCATACCAATCTATGTGTTCTCCTTTGTTTTCGCCATTAATTATGGATTTTTTGCATATTTAGTAGCTTTGGACTTGCTTTCTTGGTCAAATTGTGTGGATTTACATCAATATGCCTATTTTAACAAATGTCTTGAATGCACAAAAGATTCACTGAACCATAAATAGCATGTTTTTACACCACTAGAATATCATACGTTCACATATATAAATAGTTTGATTAAGCGTTCCAATGTAACATATATTTTGATTTTTTTCCACCAGATATCGTAGGTCTATATATCTGGTGATTTTTCACCAGATATATAACTGTTTTTTTCGTAAACCAACTCGGACTATCAATCAAGAATTAAACCTAACTAAAACCTCTAAATAACTCTTTTCCTCGGAAATTATGTAAGAAAAAACCTTCAGATATCATATTTCACTTAAAGCCTCCAACGTCTTGAGGCTGGCTCTTCCCATCAATCAATAATTATACCAATTAATAACCTCGATCATGTACAACCCTTCCTCTTCGAACATATAGTTAAAAAATGCTCTCATTATCAAGTTTCACCTAAAACATACAATGTTTCGATTTAAACCTTTTTTCTTCAAAATTATAGAAGAAAAATGCTCCCGATAATGTCATGAAGCTAGCTGCATTAAAGGAACTTGAACGCGGATATCAAAACCCTTTTTTTGGAACTTAGAAGAAAAAAGGCAAAAAGCTCTCAATACCAAAGTTTCACCTAAACCTCTCAATATGCAGTTCCACCTAAAGCATTCTATGAATCACGAATTAAACCAATTACTGAACAAGCCCATGTCAAAGGAAGTGACCTTTGAGAAACGAATATCCTGGCAGAACAGCAAATCATCTTAACATTCCATCAAAGTGTTATATTACTCACAATCAAAGAACAAAAGGCACAAATCAATACGATAAAAGTACTATTAATTATTAAATAAATGAATTGGGCATGTTTTGGTACCAGTGGTGTGGCCATGGAAGGAGCAAGCAGTTGGGGAGTTGTTCTTATCCTCATAAAGTCTGTTACAGCTCAAGCATCTCTTCTGAGCACTGGTAATTTGAAATCTCTTTGGCACTCTGAGATTGATTCTTGAAATTGAGTCAAATTTATGAGTATTTACTTTTGGTGGGTTTCGTGGGAAACTTAGGAAAATTTGTAAGATACCAAAATCTTATCAAAACTACCAAAATTGCTGCCAATACTCAGTTGTTGAATGGAGAGCGAGCAGCTGAGTGTTGAACTTTCTGGGTTTGCCCGGAAGGGAAAATGACCAACCTGTTTCCCTCCACAACATTCAGGGGTCAGTGGGACCTTCCTGTAAAACAGTTGTTTTCTAATAGCCATTGAACTTTTTAAGGTTTTAAAGAAAGGGGAAGAATATAAACCCCGTGAGCAAACAAATTAATATTTGAAATAGAGGTCGAATTTTTTAAAATGAGTGGTCAATATTTGTGTAATAAATGTGGGCCCGTGAGATATGTGGATATGATTAATTTGACCAAATTCTATTTCAAAATGGAATTGATTTGCTAACAGGGCTAAGATTCTTTTTATGGCTCAATGTTCATGTGATGGAGAACACAATATGATAATCATGTAATATATCCCTTTTCATGTTTCTACTACAATATTCTTGTGGAGGACATGTGAAGCACATGCTTTTCCCTCTCAGAAAACTCATCTCAGTAATTCCCCCCCCCCCCCCCCTGACGAAATCTCGCTTATTTTGTTCCTATATGAAGCCCACTTTGTTCGCTGTTGTCAAACATTCTTCTCTCAAACATTCATACCCCCCGGTTAACCAACTTAAGAAATGTTATTTCTGACTATCTAATGTCATATGTCTTAGGAATATAGCTTAGGTTGTCACCAGCAAGGTCTCTTTTGTCATATTCTTTTCTTTTTTTCTTTTTTAATTTTTTTGTATTTTTATGATAGAAAAACTAAAGATCTTTTCCATGACTAGCATTTAATCGTTTTCTTTCCCCTTTTTTTCCTTTCTTTTTTCATGTTATCGTTACTAATTTCTTCTGTATTAGTTTATTGTTTCAGAAGAAATCGAAGAGGAAAGCTTAAATTTCTACAACAAAATTGCTACCATATCAAGTTGAAAAAGGAACTTAAAAAGATGGTTTAGATACTTAGAGAATAAAATAAAGCGTTTACTAAATCAGCTCAACCAAAGACGGGCAATGACTACCAGTCACAACCCAAATACTACCACTAATATCAACCAGTCAGCTTCCACCACCACCAGCAAAACTCCTAATAATCCAGTAAGAAGTGAGGGATGCTTTCCATGAACCCTACCTATTAAGGCTCCTCTTTGATGATTTATCGGAATAAAAGAAAAATTAAATAATAAGTTAGGATTTGTTATCATCATGAAATGGATGTAATAGGAATCTATATGTTCTTAGTTTGTCTTCGTCACTAATTATGTGGAATTGTCACGCAATGAGTAGTTTCATAGTTGTTTTCTTGGTGAAACTTTATTTTGATTTCTATCGATATGTCAATTTTAGCAAATAGTTTGAATGCTCATCGAAGTAATGTTTTTTACACCACTGAAATATCCTATGTTCACATATAACTATTTTGAATAAGTCTTTTAATTTAACATATATTTTGATTCGTTATCTGGATATTATAGTATATATAATAGGAAGATTTGGCAGATGGTTCACAAGAAATGTCGATCGTCAACAAATAAGACAGCAACTTTTTCAAACTTTTTACCATTTCTTAAGTATTACTGAGAATTGTATCTCATTCCTCCCAAGCAGTATAAGTTAAAATTTTAGCTCCAATACAAAAGCACATACAAGATTTTGTTGAGGTGTTATCCCGTGTTTCGAAATAATGCCACTCCTATAAAATGGTCGTTTTTTTCCTTTTTACTTGCCCACCAGTTTCTCAATCCTAATCCTCATATTTATATTTTTCACACTATGCTCTATACAATTTTGACAACTGGTATATCACTTTCTCATGGTGAATCCGACCATAACTTCTTACGATATTGATTGAGATGAAAAATTATATACCACCATGCAAAATCCTGGGTGAGAAAACAAGAATGATGGGAGGGAGGAGAGAGTTTGTAAAGACGCACCTATAGTTATTTTTCTTATCTTATACGTGAAAATGTCCTTACAACCGGTTATAAACTAGTAGTAGTCAATGACTATCTACCGGTTTAAATTTATACACACAGTATGTTAGCCAACAACGAAGTCCTTGCATAGTAAAATCCTCCTTTTATTCAATTTTTTAGTACCTTTCCATGTTGGTTTGACTTTCCATATAGTATAATTTCTTTGGCACCAAAAACCAGTTACATTTGATCTATGTGTTTCAAGTGCACACAATATAAATACTCAGCTATATATGCAACATCCTCTTTCAGCCAGTTTACAATTTTAAACACTTCATATCGTTCATTCAAGAAGCAATATCGAATAGTCCCTTTACTCAAATTAAATGTGTACAATTAAGTTCTCTAATATTGATGTTTGGTTTTAAATGTCAGAATCGCGCCTACCCAAGTAGCAAGATCATGAATTGTCACTTAAGTGGTTTCATTACAGGCATTATTTTAGCATAATGAAAATCTAAATGTATAGACTAACAGCATGCCGATTGCAAACAGTAGCTTTACATGATGCAAGGAAAACCAGATGGCAGCTGAGAACCTTGATATAATACAATATTTCTTGGAATTTATTGAAGAATAAATCTCTTATCTCAATATTAATTTTCACCTAAACCCTTCAACGTCTTGCGACGGGCTCTGCCCATCGATCAAGAATTAAACCAGCTAAAGCTCTTATCAAAACCCTTATCAAACACAAGAGTAGGAAAATTTGTATGGAAAATACACATTTCTTATGGAAAATTTGTGCAATCAAACACACCCTTAGAGAAGGAAAAAGTTCTCAATATCAAATTTCACCTAAATCTCTAAATATCAAATTTCTCCTAAATCTCTCAATATCAAGTTTCACCTGAAGTCTCTGATCCATCAAGAATTAAACCAACAAGCCTATATCAATGGAAGTGAAACAGACTTCAAATATTAAATTGCTCCTACATGTCAACTTTGCTGAATTGAAGTAAACTTTGCCCACAAATCTTGTTTTGTCTTTCAAAGTTTCATAGGAAGAATGAAAGATTCTTGTTATGGCTCAATGTTCATGTGATGGATTACACAATATGATAAGCATGCATAATAACCCTTTTCATGCTTCTACCACAAAATTCTTGTGAAAGAAAAATGAAGAGCATGTTTTTCCCTCTCATAAAAAGTTCTCTCTCTAATTTAGTTGCTATATATACGAACTCTTTGTTCACTTTTATCACACACTATTCTCTCAAACATTCGCCCCCCTTCCTAACCAACTTACGAAAGGTTCTATCCTTTGTGCTACTTCTTTTTACAATTCAGCAAAGAAGCCATCTCTTTTAATGCCATTTATTGGATTTTCACGTAGTTACACTGTTATTTCAAAGTATCCGACATCCTATGTCTTAGGGATATAGGTTGTCACGAGGAAGAATGTTTCTTTTGTCGTATTCGATAATTTTATATTAGATTTTTATGATAGAACAATTAAAGATCTTTTTCCATGTTTAGCATTAAATTGTCTTCTTTCATTCATTCCTTTTCATGTAATTGTTGCTAATTTCTGTATTGCTTCGTTTGTTTCAGACGAAATGGAAGAGGAGAACTTAAATTTGTACTTACAAAATTGCTACTATATCAAGCAGAATAAGGAGCTGAAAAGGATGGCTGAGATACTCGAAAAAGAGAATAGAGCATTACTTAATGAGCTCAACCAAAGACAGGCAATGGCTGCCAATCATTCCCAAATACTACTGCTAATATCAACCAGCCGACTTCCACCACCAACACCACCACTGAAACTCCTAACGATCCAGCAAGAAGTGAGGGACGCTTGCCATGAACCCTACCGATTAAGGCTCCTGTTCTTTGATGATTTATAGAAATTAAATAACAAGTCATGATCTGTTATCATCATGAAATGGATGTAAGACCAGTCTGTGTTCTCAATTTGTCTTCATCACTAATTATGAATTTGTTGCGTACTTAGTAGTTCGGTATTTGCTTTCTTGGGTAAAATTTGTCTCGATTTACATCGATATGTCTAGTTTAGCAAATTTTTGAATGCACAAAGGATTCACCGAACTGTATATAGCATATTTTTACACCATTAGAATATCCCATGATCACATACATAGCAAAAGAAAGGAAGTGAACAAGCCCATGTCAAAGGAAGTGACATTTGAGTTATGTATATCATCCAAGAATCGCAAATCATCTTAACATTCCATCAAAGTGTTATATTACTCACAATCAAAGAACAATAAGGCAAAAATCAATATAATAAAGGTACTATTAATCATTAATTATTAAATAAATGAATGAATTGGGCATGATTTGGTACCAGTGGTGTGGCCATGGAAGGAGCAAGCAGTTGGGAAGTTGTCCTTATCCTCATAAAGCGTGTTGCACCTCAAGCATCTCTGCTGAGCACTGGTAATTTGCAATCTCTTTGATACTCTGAGATTGATTTTCGAAACTGAGTCGAATTTATGACTAATCACTTTTGGTGGGTTTCGTAAATTTTGGGTAAGATTGTAATAAGACAAAATCATATCAGAACTACCAAAATTGCCGCCAATTATTCAGTTCTTGAATGGAGAGCGATGAGTTGACACTTGAGTATTGAACTTTCTGGGGTTTGCTGGGGAGGGGAAAATGGCCCAGTTGTTTCTCTCCACAGCATTCAGGGGGTTATTTTGGGAAAGAAAATAATCTTTTGGGCAGGACGAGAACATACAGCTTTTCACATTTTTCATTTTCCCAGAGAAAACATCTCTAGCAATCAACAAATTAAATCTACCGTGAAGTCTAAATTGAATCTGAGTTATTTTTATCAACTAAAATTTTAGTATTACAACCTTTTCAATGATTTTTTACACAAAATCAATGTAAATCTAGTTTTTTAGACCAAAAGATTTTGTCATGAAAAATGAAATTTATAATGGTACTAATTTATTTGTTAAGGCCACCATGAAATCTAGTCCTTCCATTGTGATTTGTGATTAAGGATTTCTCTTCTTCTTTTTCCCCTAGGGCGGGCAAACTCAAGTAACATAATCATTACGTACTGGCTTTCCTGAATTGAATTGAAGTAAACTTCACCTACAGATCTCACTTTGTCTTTTAAAAGTTTCATGGAAAGAATATAAACCCTTATTAGCAAATAAATTAAAATTTGAAATCGAAGTTGAATTTTGGAAAATGAATTGTGAATATTTGTGTAATAGATATGGAGTTATGTGATATAACAGATGTGATTAATTTGATCAAATTCTATTTTAAAATGAAATTGATTGGTCAGCAAGCTAAGATTCTTAATATAGTTTAATGTTCATGTAATGAAACACACAATATAATAATAATGTAGTATAACCATATTCATGACGCACATCCTTTTCCCTCTCATAAAAATTCACCTCACCAATTTTAATTTGCCCCTACTTATAGTAACACTTTATTCACTTTTATTGAACATTCTTCTCCAAACATTCGTCTCCTCTCTTGACCCATCTTACGAAAGCTTCTATCCTTTTTTCTACCCTTATTACATTGGGAGTGTCGGTTTTGCTCACCTCCCCATGTGGGGAGTTACCCACGCGTGACTCACGGGTCTTCGTTATCCGAATTTTTAAAAAATTTTATAAGTATCTATATTAGTAGGATAAATAATATATAAGCGTTTAATGGTGGGGGTGATGGAGCTAGAAATTTTTTCCCATCGTGATTAACATAAGCTACCCACTGTGAGTAGCAAATTAGCACTGTTGGTAGTGTAGGATAAATTAAAAACCACTTCTTTTAATGCCATTCATTGGATTTTTCACTTAGTTACATTGTTATTTCTGAATATCTGACGTCCTATGTCTTAAGGATATAGCTTAGGTTGTCACCAGGAAAAACGTCTGTTTTGTTGTGTTCCCTTTTTTTTTCATTTTTAATTGTTTTTAATAAAATTTTTATGGTAGATAAGTTAGGATTTGTTATCATCGTGAAATGGATATAATAGGAATCTATGTGTTCTTAATTTTCCGCCGTCGTTGATTATGTGGAATTTCGTGCATTTAGAAGTTTCGTAGTTATTTTCTTGGTGAAAATTTGTTTTGATTTCCATTGATATGTCAATTTTAGAAAGTATTTGAATGCAAAAAGATTCGTAGAAGTATGCATTGCATGTTTTTTAGACAATTAAAATATCCTATATATGTTTGCGTATATAAATATGTTGAATAAGTCTTTCAATTCAACATATATTTTGATTCGTCTATTGAATATCATAGTAAAACAACAATAACATGTCTTGATATAAACTTTTTTAATAGAGAAATAATTTTGTAAAAGAATTTTCTCATTACCACATCTTCAAAAGTTAGAAATGCATAAAATGTGCGATTAAACATGAATTTTAGAAAAAAATAATCTTTATAAGATACGTACAAAATGAGCTATAAAAAGAAGCTTCATTTTAATCTTTTGCATCTAAGAATTCAACAATTCTATCTCGTACATAGATTCATCTTCTTTTTATTTTAAGAATAAACTTGAGCAGTCTTGCTTTAGAGCCCTTGATGGCACTAGAAAAATGCCATAAACCTGAGTTCCAAATCTATGGCCTCAACCAGAGACCCCGATGTGATCTTTAATTAAGTGACCTTTTATGCTTGAAATCAGAACAACAAATACAGTGCCATATCTTGCCGTAAAATTCTTCTCGTGTTCCAATTCTTCTTTTGAGGGACCTTTATTATTGGGTGATCAATGTTGTTCTTACGAGCAGGAGCACATCAATAGCATGAGGCCCTTTTCTATGCTCTGATCTGTGACCTCATGTATGCATCTCTAAATAATACCTTTCAATAAGTAATATTAATTGCGCATATATATAGGATTACAACCATCATATGATATATGCTAAAATTCACATTATTTATACATTTCACATTAATGTAACATATTATGTAGTCTGGTGGTGTTATGTTGCTAACGTTGGCAACATAACACCCATGCCCATGCTCAAGTGGCACCACGTCAGCGTTAAATTTTTTTAAAAAAAATTTTAATATTTATATTAAGTTAGATGAATAATACATAACTATCATTTAATTGTAGAGAGCCCACAAGCTCCCACAATTTTTTTTTTCTGAAATGTGGGGCACCATAAAGTATTTACAGTGGGTAGGAGATCATCACCCTTATGTAATCTTGTTTGCAAAAGTAGCTTGTATATCCATATTTCAAAAATTTCGTACTTTTCTACGAGGCATTTAAGAAGAAGTACTATTCTCTATAGATTATTAGTTCAGCCATGACGACTTTCAAACTTTTATGACCCTATGATTGCTAATAAAGATAAAGCCACGATGGAGTTTAAATGGATAAGAAATGTGAAGCGTGACTAAATAACAATATCACTTATACACTCACTCCGATATTTAATATATATGAAGTCGTATCAAAATCTTATAAAATAAGATATTGATATTATTTTCTCATCTTACAAGATTTCAACATTTGACACAAGTATAAAGAAAAGATGTTAAAATCACTATATAAGTAATATTTTGCTTAATTATTTATTTTTATGGTCACAACAAAATTATTTTCTGTCCAAGGGGTTTGACATAGTGATATGGTACCCCCTTATTGGTTTGTCCTTGGTTCGAGACACTACACCCCACCCCTATGATCTCCAATTTGTATTAAAAAAAAAACCTAAAACAGAAACGAAACAAAATAATCTTTTTTTTCCTTTCCTACTATGTAGTGAAGGATTTCTTTTCTTTCCTTCTTCATTTTTTGGGGGAGACAACTTGTGAATAATATAATTTTGTTAGGATCACTTCAAAATGCTGAATTACACACCTTCATACAGAGTTTTATTGGAGTAAAATAAACTTCATCCACAAATCTCATGAGTTTGTCTTTTAGAGCTTCGTGGGAAGAATACAAAATTTTTGTTATGGCTCATTGACTTCAATATTTATGTGATGGAGAACACGATAAAATAATCATGCATGTAATATTATAACAATTTTCATGCTCCTACAACAAGATTTTTGTGGTAGCTAGACATATATATGCAAAGCGCGCACACACACACACACACACACATATATATATATATATATATATATATATATGTCCTGATAAATTCTCTCTCTATGTAGTAAGACGTTCATCCTTCTTACCGCGCACACTTCTCACATAAATTCATTTCCCCCTCTTAAACCATATGTTATCATATATATATCATGAAATGAATGGAATACAATCGATCTCTTAATTGGACTTCGTCACTAATTATGGATTTGTTGCGTATTTATGAAAATTTTGTTCTGATTTCCATCGATATGTCAATTTTAGCAAATTTTTTTAAATGCATGTAGAAATTAAAAGATTCATCGAAGTATGTATAGCATTTTTTTTAATACAACATTGAGATATATATATCCTACTTTCACATATATATAAAAAATATTTTTAACATAAGTATTTCAACTTAACATATGTCTTGATTCATTATCTTGATATTATAGTATATATAGTACGAAGATTCGACACAACTGGTTCATTAGAAACATCGTTGATCCTTAATGATTATAGTAGAGCAATAATTACATGCATGTTTTAATAGAAATGTACATTTTAAATAGAGAAAGAATTTTGCGAAGAACGTGTTCACTACCATGTATCAAAAAGGTTAATACATAAAATATCCGATTAAAAAGAGTTTGAGAAAAATAATCTTTATAAGATACATAGTAGATGAGTTCTAACAACAATCTTATAATTAACCTTTCACATGAAATGATTCAACAATTCTGTTTGAGACGACACTGATTCATCTTCTTCTTCAGAATAAACTTGAGGTCCTAAAGTCCCGTGGCCACGACCAAAGGCCGCAATGTGATCTTTAAGTGACCTTTTGTGCTTGAAATCAGAACCACAAATGCAGTACCAAATCTTGCCACAATTCTTTTCATGTGTCCTCCAATCACCCTTAACTGCAAAGGGTTTCCTACATTTCGTGCACATGAATGACTTTGTTCCATGTTTTCTCTTGTAATGTGTTTGGAGGGTCCTAAAGTCTTTGAGGGGCCTCGCTGTTGGGTGATCAATGTTGTGCTTACAACCAGGTGCACAACAATAGCATGGAAGCCTTAGCATTCCAGTTGGTTGAGTTCCTCTTAGAGACTCGGGCCCTTTTCTATACTCTGATCCGTGACCCCACATATGCATCTACAAAACATATTTCCATAAGTAATTAATGCTACTTGAACATATATATAGAATTACATTTATAGAATGCATCAAAATCGTGTGAGTTGATATGTTCATACCATTGCTTTACATGATTTTGACATGTATATCATATAGGTGCAACTTGTTCTAGCTATACGTAACACATTGTAGAAGTCGTATATCTTGATTTCAAAATTTCTTAGTGTGAAAGGTAAATTAAAGCTTGATAATAATAATTAATGACAAATTTCAAGCTTCTACAACCCTGTGCGGTAAGGCAAGGGCAGGAAGGGGACGAAATATGTAAGAAGTGTAAAGTGTCACTAAACAACAATGCAAACCGAAGCAAAGCTTAGATAGTGTATGGGGGAAGGTGTGAATTTGCAAAAATGGTTATGCAAGTTAAAGTTATGAACACAAGAGATGTGAATTATGTGAAGTAGGGCAAGGGGGCCGGGTAACTATGAGTAAATTTAAACCCCAATTAGATATCTTCACTAGATGGGGGAACGATGCAAAATTTCTAGAATTGATCCCTAATTTCACCAAGAAAAATTGCTTATTCATCACTAATTTTGATTGAATTAGCGTGTCGGTGCTGATGATGTCATGTGTACTAAATCAATAACTAATTCTAAAATATCATATAATTAACTTTTAATTTATCAATCACCAGATATTTATGAATAACAGTACTCAACCGACAACCTCCTCAACATAAAATCCATGTCTTGAGAAATGAAAAAAATTAAACAAGAAACAGAAAACCTAAATTACATGTACCTGCAAATTGTTGTATCTATTAAAACTCTTGTAACAAAGGTGACACAAGAACTGAGTCGGTCCATTGAGAATCTGGGCAGGGGTTGGGATCCAGTATTGGCCCTGGTCTAGGACATTGTTTAAGGGCAGCCTCGAAGGTCCATCAGAACCTGATGAATCTGGATTATAATTAGAGCTTATTGGAAGCCCTATGTGTAAAGAGACAGTGTCATTTTCGTAATTAGCAACTGTAGAACAAATTTCTGTTTCTTGAATATCCTCCATGGTATTGCATGAGGGCTCATGGTCCAATTGTTTTGTGAGGCTGAGTTTATTGAGAAGAGGAAGAGCTTGTTTTGTTGGAGGTGAAGAGGGTGCTATGGACTTGAACCAGTCTGTTGAGGAACAGTTGTAGGGTTCTGTCATGATTAGAGTTGAGAGGAGGAGAAGATCTATTGACTTGATGCTTCAAAATAATACATGTAGACAATATAAAATAATAAATATAGAGAGACAAAGAGAGAGAGATAAATATATGATAGTGAAAGAACAAAAGAACTTTTTATAAGTGCATGAATAGTATTTTAGAAAATTTTTAGTGGGAAAAAAAAAAAGAATGTGAGAGTATGTTTAGTTTTTATCTGTTTTTCAATTACACATTTAAAAATCGCGTTTAAATTAAAGATCTCTCCCAAATAAAAAAAATGTGTGGAAGTCAAATAATAATGTCCCATTTAAGTTAGATGTTAAATTCTTGGCAAAACTTGATATTTGTAATTTTTTCTTTTGTAAGTATGATTTTAGGGAATCACTTTGTTTAGGGTGTGTTTGATAGGAAAAGATGGAAAATAAATATTTTCCATTAATTTTACATGGAAAATATTTTCTCTGGGGAGAGGTGGGAATTATTTTTCATGGAAAATAAGTTAAAATATACTTTAAATGGTTATATAGAAAATCATTTCCACGGAAAATTTTACAATCAAACAATCAATTTGGAAAAGAATTTCCAAAATTCCATATTTTCTATGAAAATCATTGGCAATCAAACACACCCTATGTGTTTGTCTTCAATTCACCTAAAGTAAAACTTCTATTATATATCATTGTGTTGTCCTTCCAAATCATCAGATCCCAGTCATTCTAATCACTTGCAACTTGAGTCTGAACCTTTTTTTTTTTTTCAGCATGAACAATTTTTTGTGACATTGTTGTAATATTTACAAACTAGCTCTTCTTTTATGTTGGTTTTTCTAAACTACATCCAAGAATTTTCCCCATATTCTAAAGCTTCATTTTATGAGTTGAAATTTCATTGATATCATCGCAACAATTAATGTAAATGGATTAAAAGATTACTAACCTTATTTATTTTGTACTTCACATAATCACATGGCGCCTAGATATATATATTAGTATATTACTACTCTATAGACAGTCGTCCATTCACATGCTCATAATCAACTGCAGAACTGCGAGTGTAATGAATGACATCTTCTTTGCTTGTCTCCCGGCCGTGACATAATTCAGGTGGACAGAAAAAGGGAATGGGACAATTCTTAATCTTCAGACATTTGTGGAATCACATTTAGAGCTTGTCGGCTAATTATTATTTTTATTTTAAATCACAATTTTTATACTCACTTTTAATTTACTAGTAAACTATAAAAAGGAATTAATTTTGTATTTCCACTAATATATATTGTAAAGTTTCCACTTTCTAACTATATAATCTTAATTCAAAGTAACTTATTTTTTCAAAAAAAAAAAAACACTTTGTCTTATAAGCACTTACTTTGGATGTGTTGAACTTGGTTGATATAGGTTCAACAAGTGACTGTTTAGGGCCTGATTTGCATTAGAGCGTTCTAAATTTGTGATATTTTTTTAAACTTAAAATTTAGGTTTAATTTTATATTTTGTATATATCTACAAGAATCCAATCTATATATTTTGCTTTAAACTCTATACCGATCGAGCCCGGTAGTTTGATAACCTAATTAGCTAGTTTTTCTATAAAAATATATGTTGAAAAGTTGAGAACGCATAATTAAAACATATGAGTGTCTAATTTTTTGACCATCTGAAATAGAAATTTCAGACAAATTATAATTCAAAGTTGAAAACTGAAATGCAAATATAGAAGACTACCAAACATTGTCTCCTTATTTTTTTTTTCCTTTAAAAGGAACAAAGAAAGGGATTTTAAAAGTAAATCTGGAAATTAAATAGGGAGATGCTATCGTCTAATTTGTTTAAATTTCATTTTTAACAGATTGCGATGATTAGAAAAGACTGTTCATGAAGAACGATGACGTGATCCGAAATTCAAACGCATTTGCTGCTTTGCCTGCTGCAACCTGCATGAAAGTGATGCATGCAACGATGGACAATAATAACCACAGCTATCACTCCAATCGAACAAGGTACATGCATTGGAATATATCGTTCTCACAATATTCAATTCCCTTTTACACCATCTATACCTCTATGTGCATGTGTACCCCCTACGCCCTTGAATTCAGGATCATCACAGCCTTTTTGTTCACTTATTTCAAAAGAAAAAAAAATTGATAAAATGACGTGGAATTTTAAGAATGCTTAATTTTGAAGATGATGTATTGCAAACCTCCATTTCATCCTATCTGACATTAAATTTTGAAGTGTCAGGTAGACATATTAAAATAGTGGGTTCACTTATATCCGTTTAATTATTATCCTTTTTTTATTATCCATTTTTCCCCATTTTTTCTTAATTGTTTCTTGTATCACATCCAAAATTCAATTTCACAGTCACCAATTAAAATAATAATCTTCTTTCTGTCTCTCAAATTCACGATGTCTAGATATTATGCAATAGAAATGCACTAAGATTGTGCCACGTATTATTTCCTCAACCTGTTTGTTCAACTTCAACTTCTACTCAACTCTCGAGTAGCAAAACCTATTGAAGCAAGTGACTAGGTCGAGCCAAGATTAGTTATCCCATTTCATGTCCCCTAGGTTGTTCCCTCTAATTAAAATAATTTATATCATTAATCTTGACGTGCTAAAGTGCATTAATATGATGACGTGGAATATTTTAATTAAGGGATACAATGAGACATGGAATGAAGGCAACAAATCTACGTTGGTGACAATATGTTATTTGACAAGGGTCTAGATGACTAGGCGTGCTTGTAAAATTAATGGGCCCATTAAAAATATGAGTTGAGGCCCGAGTGGCTTGTTCCATTTTTTTAGCTCAGTCCCATTCAGGTTCAGGTTGATCTTTAACGAACGAACATTAATCAAATAATTCAATAGAGAAAAAGATCAAAGCGTCATTATACAACTTGGGCATTCTCGATCTACGTTCTATATATGTGGCTCGAACTCTATTCTCTTGACCATTAGTGACACTCACTCTACTCTGTTATTGTGTTTGTAAAATGGTCAATTACAGAGTAGTACATCAAAGTGTACAACGAGGCAGGATCCTGCTTTTTACACAGCACATCAATTTTACAAGAGTAATGTTAGAAGTACAATAACATTGGTACAAGAAGTGATACAACCGGTAATAGAGGGGTGGACCATACCAATACGCTGAAGGGTGAAAATGGTATTTTCTTCACCATTCTATTAGTGGTTGTACCACTTATTATACCAAATTTGTTGTACCTTGAGCATTATTCTACTTTTAAATCAATAGTTATCAAATGGAACATGTAAGTGTTGTACACATTATTGTACATTTTACTCATACCGTTAGCATTTTTCCCACACCAACTCTCGCTATTAAATGAAACCAAACATCATCATATATGTAATTTCCTACATATACAACGACAAATGCTATATGAAAACTTCTCCTATATACTGTGTAGTGTATTATCCACTCACAAAAAGGAAGACACGATGGTCATTTCATCCCATTGTATTCATACTCCGATTGTATGTGTACACAGAGATGTCTATATAGCATTTGTGATATACCAAAGTGACATATGGTTGCAAACAATAAAGTGGGTGACACGGAGAGAGCGTGTAGAAAGCATGTGAATAGTGAAGAGCAAATGCAAATGGGGCTGCTTTCTCTGAACAGAAAGAGCCAATTGACACCATTTTTTCTGGACAAAAGGATCAGTTAACTTTAGTCCCAACAATTAATGAGGCCGAGAAACAACTCTTTTCAACCATTATCACAAACTTAGTGTGGCCAAAATAGACCTCTCAATGGAAAACGACACCTTCTTCAAGCTTCGAGGTCATTTGAGCATTTTGTCATCAAACCTTTCAACCCTACACACACACACACAATGACCATGGTAAGGATTTTAACCCAAAAGCATCCATAGTGGATGGTGTTAAAAGTCACATGTTAATTTGGAGTTAAAATTTTAGCTGCATTAATCAATATGTTAGTGGGTGTTAAAGCACATGTTAATATGCTAACTAAATTTAACAAGAAAGCTAAATTGTGAGATGGAAACTTTTGTTTTAAAAAAAAATTGTTGTTTTCTATTGCTACTTTCGTTTGCTCATTTTTTAGACCAATTAATGAAACGTCAGCACAACATGTGATAACTAAGTTTAACACATTTATTGTAGATATCAAACGCAATATAACTAAAGTTAGCATGTTGATTTTCCAATTGACATTGTTTTTTTTTTTTTTAATCAATGTAGCTAGCTAAATTTAATTTGGATGCTCGAAACTAGGGGTGACAAGGGGGCGAGCCGACATGATGAACTCGGGTACGTTTGATAGAGATTTAAGTTTAAAATAATTTTCACCTGGTTTAAATGTGTGGTTGAGAGAGAATCAAGTGGCATTAAAAAAATAATTATTAAATAAGTCAGATGGATGGTTGAAAATAAAAACTGAAAAAATAGTTGAACTTTAAAGTGTGTTTATTTTGTATAGAACATACCCTCACCTTGTATAGACATGAGCCGAGTGACGAATCAGCCAATGACTCATGGGACTCCAGACCGAGGTTTTTTTTTTTTTTTTTTTTCCAGTCGGCCCATTACTTGAAAAGCTCAACTCGATCGTGTGGACATGACTCAACCGGTGGGCTGGTCTAAAGTGATGAAAGTGTTCAATAGTAGTTGATTTTCCAAGTGAATTATTACTGTGTAAAGGAATATGTCTCAATTGCTTATTATTTTGTATAATTTTTGTAACCCAATTTTACTTGGGATGTAACGTACGTACCGTTGATGTGATTACCAGAACCAATTCGTAGCAGCAAGTTCGAGAGTGAAGTTAAATGCAATCGCTGTTACTTTTTATGGCAAAATTACGGTTAACCGAAAATGCTATAACTATATGAAAAATGTGTACACACTAATAGGCGTGTGGAATTAATCCCTTAAGATAGGAATGGATAGAATGGTAATTTTAGTCTACCATATATGTATCCTTGCATATATATATGAGAACATTTGTGCCAATTTTCAGATTACACGTACAGTGTTGAAATGGACTTGTAGGATAAATCCCGCAAATCTTGCTAGAAATTGACGTTACTTAAATCAAATGATGTGGTCATTGGAGCTCAAGAGGAAAATCAAATCGAGATATGCTAAAACTATATAACATCCATTCCAGTACTCTTTGCCAAATTTTGGTGGCACATCAATTAAATGGGGAATAATTTTTTTTTTTTTGTTAAAAATTAACTTTTGAAATCGAATAAGGACGATGTAATTAATAAGATGTATAAATAATAATCTAACTATATATAAAATTAGAAGAGTCACCTAGGCAAAGTGCCTAGGTGACAATGTTACATTTGGCATTAATTAGTTTTTTTAAAGAATGAACGAATAAAAAAAAAACAGTTTTTAAGAATGAATTATTTTTGTTATTTAATTTATTCTACTTTTCTTATTTGGTGTCGTTTTTCTTATTTTACTTTTTTATATGTATCTTATTTTTTATATGTATTCTAATTTTGAATTAATTTATATAATTTTTTAAATTTTTTAATATTTAGTGTTGCATTCATAAATGAAAATGTGATAAGAAATCAAAGTTATAACTTATAGTACCGATTAAATTAATTCAGAAAATGAGAATTAACATTTGATATATATATTTTAATTTTTGAATATTACATTTTAATTATATTTTCAATTTTTGAATAAAGAAAATAGATATATATGTGTGTGTGTGTGTCTTCATTTTGTAAAACAAAATTGAAGTGCCAACTTGGCATAGCATCACACAAGCAGTGGTTGTCTATGTTAGAACAAAAATATTTTTAAATATTTAAAAAATTATATAATAAACCTCTTTTTTATATTTAGCATTTTAAAAGGGTAATTTTAGATAGTTTTCATGAGTAAATCGCATTAAGCGATTCAAGTAGTAGGTAAATTTTGTTTAAGATCGAATAGTTAGTAGCTAAATAATTAAATTTATAATGAATAATTAATTAATTATAAAATAATTAGAAAATGATAACTTCCATGTCCCATTTCATCATGTCACAAGTCGCTTAAAAAATAATTGTTAAAATTATCATATAATTATCGGCTAAAATACCAAATTGGTATTTAAAAAAACACACTTGCGACAATTTGATATTTTAAAATTTGCGACAAATTGGTATTTAAAAATCGAGATTCCGATAATTAGGTATTTTTTTCTCACCGGCGGTAGAATCTCAAATAAAATAATAATATTTTCAAATTTTCGTACTTTTTTATTCATTTCCGGATCTTATATTTAATTTATGTATTTTTAATTCATTTTCATAATAATAATAATAATAATAATAATAATAATAATAATAATAACAATAATAAAATTTTAAAAAAGGGAAATTTGTGCAAATGGTCTAGAAAAAATTGATTCAGTGCGATTTTGGTCCAATACGTGAAAATTTTGACCAACAGTTAACAATAAATATAATTATTGTATCTTCATAAAATTTTAGTAGGATTGTACCGCGATAAAAATATACCGAATATAAAAAATAATAAACTTAATAAGGGAAATTGGCGCATTTGATCTAAAAAATATTGTACCTAAATAAAATTTTATTAGGAATATATCACCATTAAAAATATACCGAATACAAAAAATTAATAATACAGCAAATAAAAAAAAAGCCCGCATCTTTCTTATAATAACGATTTTTATCAATAAAATTGATTTCACGAGCTTGGATCTACGAGTCTAGATATTTCGAAAAAAAATTAAAAAATAGAAAAAAAAAAAACAAACACCTTTCCCAACCCACCCCACCCCAACCCCCGCCACGACTCCCACCCCCATCCTCGCCGAACCGTAACCACCACCAAGGTGGTGGTGGTCGTAAACCACCACCGTGGTGGTTTCGAGTTCGAGACCACCGCAAAGAAGTGGTGGTTCGAAACACCACTGTGGTTCGAGACCACCATCGCTCGAAACCACCATTCTTTGCGGTGGTCTCAGACCACCACAAGACTGTGGTGGTCTCAAACCACCACGCAGTGGTGGTTTACCACCACCACCACCGGTGGTGGTTTAGCGATGGGGATGGGGTGGGTGGAAGGTTGGGGATGGTGGGTTTTGTTTTGTTTTGTTTTTTTCTGCTTTTTTTGAAATATTCTCGCCTCGTTGATCCAAGTTCGTGAAATCAATTTTATTGATAAAAATCGTTATTATAAGAAAGATGCGCTTTTTTTTTATTTTCGATTCGATATTATTAATTTTTGTATTCAGATATTTTTAATGGTGATATATTCTAATAAAATTTTATTTAGGTACAATATTTTTAGATCAAATGCGCTAATTTCCTTATTAAGTTTATTATTTTATATTCTAGATATTTTTATCGCAGATACAATCTACTAAAATTTTATGAAGATACAATAATTATATTTATTGTTAACTGTTGGACAAAATTTTCACGTATTGGACCAAAATCGCACTGAACCAATTTTTTCTATACCATTTGCACAAATTTCCCTTTTTTAAAATTTTATTATTGTTATTATTATTATTATTATTATTATGAAAATGAATTAAAAAATACATAAATTAAATATAAGATCCGGAAATGAATAAAAAAGTACAAAAATTTGAAAATATTATTATTTTATTCGAGATTCTTCTGCCGGCAAGAAAAAAATACCTAATTGTCGGAATCTCGATTTTTAAATACCAATTTGTCGCCGAAACTTTTTAAAATACCAAATTATCGCAAGTGTGTTTTTTTAAATACCAATTTGGTATTTTAGCCTATAATTATCTCTTCATTTTTTGTTAAAAAAATTACAAGTATAAAAAAAATACAAGTATCAAAAAAATTTAAATTTTTTTATATTTAGTATTGCATACATTAGTGATGTTTTAAATTTTTTTCTCAATTATTTTGCACAAATTTTTGTAACTGAAAAATCTATGGAAAGTTTCACTCTTAAATATTTTGTATAGAGATCTTATCATTTTGTACAATATACAATCCACATTACATAAATCCTCCAAAACCTAATATTCAAGAATCCGAGTTTAAAAATATAGTCGTGACTTAACTACTTGAATGACGTTAATGATAAAATTTTTGGCAAAAATTTTTATCGGAGCATTTTTTTTTTTGCTCAAATAAGTATTGTCTAAATTTTAATCCCAAAATATTTTGTTATTACCTAAAATAATCAATTAGAACAACAATTACAATAACTGATATGATATTTTTTTTGTTACAAGATAATGGTTCGGATCAAAATTTGTGAACCATTATTGAAATCTATAATATTATAGATGTTTGTTTATTTTTGTTTTGTACTAATTTTTTATGTCAATAAACTATCTTAATCGTTCCGTGCATTGCACGGGGAAATACTAGTGAATGTTAATTAATATTAGATGTATAGTTAATATTGAAATTTAAATTTAATTAAGTAGTAAACCTTAATTTTTTATGATTAAGAGGGGGAAAAAAATCGACTCGGGATAAACTGTGTGTATATGTCTGAAGACGACTCAAATTGTGAAAACACAGTGCTAATTAATTAACAATATGAAAACGTGAAGTTAATTATCTTTTGCACGGTAATTAACGGATCAAAGTGTACGTAATATTTATGAGTTATGACTGAAGGTAATAAAGCAAAATTAATTTACCGCGCGATCGCAGGTAATTAAACACAATGAACATTTGATCCAAACATGCATCACTTTTGTTTGAGGCTTGTGTAAATTATGTTACAACACAAATATATGATGTATGAACAAGTCTATATAATTTAATGACAATGTTCATAGATTTATTTCTTCTACAACATGATATTATCCAGTACGTACTACTGCATGCATGTAAAGGAGATCGAGAAGTTGTGTGTTTGAATGCCGCCTGTCGTCGTACGTCGGCATGGGAAGTTCTGAAGCGTCTTCCAAAGAGTCTTATTCGAGGAAATTAAAGATTTAATTTATTATTACGATGTTCATAATGCTACCATTGAGAGTGTAACTATTGATAACATTATAAGGATAGCGAAGGTTGGAAGGTTTTTAGAAAATCCAGTTTGGATTTCTTCTTGGTGGTCGAGGGGGATTTCTTCTTGGTGGGGGAGGACGTGGTCTTGTGTGTGGAGGTGGTGGTGGAGATCGTGGTGGGGAGGCGGTGGTGGCGGGGATCTTGGTGGAGGGATCGTGGTGATGGAGGGTGGTGGCGGGGATCTTGGTGGAGGGATCGTGGTGGGGAGGCGGTGGTGGCGGGATCTTGGTGGAGGGGATCGTGGTGGGGAGGCGGTGGTGGCGGGGATCTTGGTGGAGGGATCGTGGTGGGGAGGCGGTGGTGGGGGATCTTGGTGGAGGGATCGTGGTGGGGAGGCGGTGGTGGCGGGGATCTTGGCGGAGGGATCGTGGTGGGGAGGCGGTGGTGGCGGGGATCTTGGCGGAGGATCGTGGTGGCGGAGGGTGGCGGCGGGATCTCGTGGGAGGATCGTGGTGGGGAGGCGGTGGCGGCGGGGATCTCGGGAGGGGACCGTGGTGGGGAGGCGGTGGTGGCGGAGATCTTGGTGGAGGGATCGTGGTGGGGAGGCGGTGGTGGAGGGATCTTGGTGAGGGGATCGTGGTGGGGAGGCGGTGGTGGCGGGATCTTGGCGGAGGGGATCGTGGTGGGGAGCGGTGGTGGCGGGGATCTTGGGGAGGGACCGTGGTGGCGGAGGGGTGGTGGCGGGGATCTTGGTGGAGGGATCGTGGTGGGGAGGCGGTGGCGGCGGGATCTCGGGAGGGGACCGTGGTGGGGAGGCGGTGGTGGAGGAGATCTTGGTGGAGGGATCGTGGTGGGGAGGCGGTGGTGGAGGGATCTTGGGGAGGGGATCGTGGTGGGGAGGCGGTGGTGGTGGGGATCTTGGGGAGGGATCGTGGTGGGGAGGCGGTGGTGGAGGGATCTTGGGGAGGGGATCGTGGTGGGGAGGCGGTGGTGGTGGTGATTTTGGCGGAGGGATCGTGGTGGGGAGGTGGTGGTGGTGGTTGAGATTTAGGTGGAGGTGGAGGTGGAGGTGGAGGTGGAGGCGGAGGGGTGGTGTCAATAGTGGAGGTGGCGGTGGCGGTGGACGTGGACAAGAGATCCCTGGTATAAATGGAAGCCAAGGGGACGTGTGTATGCATGGTTTTGGTATGGGTGGTTTTATTGTGGGAATAGTAGCATTTGCGCTAACAAAGAGTGTGCACAAAAGAGCAACAAGAACACTCAAGTGGTGTTCTTTGTAGGTAGACATGGTTACCAATATAAAATTGCACTCACTCTCTTGTTTTAGCAAAGGAGATTGATTGTTGGCTCTATTTATAGCATGCATATCATTCTTGCAATTCATACATTACTGATTAGTCTCCCTTTCTACAGTAAAATAACTAGTTTTCGATCTTATAGCTAGCTAGGTTTGGTTTGCTGAAAGTACTTTACTTAAAGTAATTAATTTCCCATTTCATAAAAACAAGTAATTAATTTCCTATACTTATTATATATATTTTATTGACTTTATCAAATTAATTTTTCATAAACCAAATTTTTTAATTAAAAAAATTTAATTTAAGTTC
This sequence comes from Jasminum sambac, assembly GCA_018223645.1. Taxonomy (NCBI): domain Eukaryota; kingdom Viridiplantae; phylum Streptophyta; class Magnoliopsida; order Lamiales; family Oleaceae; genus Jasminum; species Jasminum sambac. Next base: position 20,618,305 of record CP073648.1, on the reverse strand, counting down.
GTGGTTTTGGATCATATATGGAGGTGCCCGACTCTCTTATTTTTATGGGATTTTTTTTCTCTAAGATGCAAATATATATATATATATATATATATATATATTGTGTGATAGCAGTAATTAAATTTTAAAATAAACATAAATTAGAAATGTAGCTACTATTATATATCTGACTTTATTTTGGAATAGCAGGTCGAACTAAATTTTGTAGGGTTTGTCTATAATATAGTTCTCCTAACACCTGTAAATGGAATTAAGCCATAAATGCTTTTAAAACTTCTCTTTATTATATTTCGTACTCATTATTATATTCTTTTGACCTTGTGGCAAATTTTTAGCAAATATAGCAAAGATTAAATTTTAATCATTTTGTCTAATTACTTTTATTTTCAATGTGAGACACTTTCCTTCATGAAGCAATATTATTTATTTATGATTCTCGATGGTATCTTTTTCATGGTATATATGCATCTTTAGAAAGACAAGTTCTTGGTTAAAATTTAAAAATGAATGGAGCATGGGATTTTGCTTTTTAACAACAGGGACAATTAAATTAGGAATGTTATCATATATTCTACTTGAGAAAATAGACTATTTATTAATTTACTATTTAAGTTATTTCAAATTTTATGTGAACAAAGAGATCTAGTGACATTATTAGTATATTTCCTAAATAAAATGACATAAAGTCTTTCTTTTCCCTTTTTTAAATAATAGGATTTCATTGTTCTTTTCTTGAATCATTAACAATTTTCCAACTTTTTGTTTATTTTTTGTAGCATGAATTGTCGTTGCACTTCTTGTGTCCTTTTGTATTCTTTAGCGCAGATAGCTTATATGTTCAATATTCGCCGTTATTGAATTCTATTGAATTATGTAAATATCCACGAGAAAAAAAATGATAAATTTGAAGATTTTTAGATATTATATGAACTAATTTTTGAATAAATGAATTAAGTTGAAGTTTCCAATCATACATTTGGGTGGTGTGGATATTTAAATTTACAACATTAAAATAAATAAATGGAAAGAATAAAAAAGAGTTAATTCCAATTGTATTAATTTGTAAAGTTGAATTAATCAAAATTTCAGTAAAATTAAAAATAAAAATGAATTAATTGAAATTGTTTGAAAAAGTGATATTCTATTATTTAGTTCTCATTTAATAATAGAGTGGAATTTCGATTTGAACTTTTTATTAAGGACCAAATTAGATGAAATAAAATAGTTATAATTTCTATTGCAACTTGCAATTAGGTATATCTAACATGTTCGTCTTACATTTCATGTTGAGATAAGCGGGCCACATTGCATATTTGTTCACCTTAAAAAAATGTCAATATTATCTTTTTTGAAATGAAATGTCAATATTATCAAAATACATATAAAAAAAAAGGCAAAAATGAAATCTGAAACATTTGCAAATATGCACAAAACCACCAAATCATACACAAAGAGGATGGAAGACAAAACTTGTTCTTTTATAGTAGTAGAATCCATAATTTGTATGGTATGAATATTAATTTTTTTAACATTGAAAATATATAAATGAAAAGTGAATTGTGTAAATTGTAAGGTTGATGACGGGTTGAAATTGAAGTTGTAAAATAAATAGGACTTATTTAAAAAGTTGAGAATCGAAGAGTGAAACTTAGATTTGAATATATTATTGATAACCAAATTAGACGAAGTAAAACATAAAGGGATCTTATTAAGAATTTCATTTACCCAATTTAATTACAATTGTTAAAGTTACTAGTGAAGAGTCAAAAAAGAAAAAGGGGCAGTTTTTTAAAATTAATTTATTATTATTATTGTTTTCCTCTCTTTTTTTGTTTTTTTATTTTTTTGTTTGTTTGTTTGTTTTTTTTTGTTTTTTTCTGAGTATCCATTTGGAAATGAAAGTGGAAGTTGGATTTGTGCTGTTAAATCATTTAAATTGAGATATTAAGTTTCAGGGGGAAAAATCAAAAAGAAGAAGAAAATGGTAAAATGAAACACAACTCAATTGCAATAGAAGCGAAAAAAATTGGCCACAACCATGCAATACGATATTTTTAAATCAAGTTCATAAAAAAGGGGGTGGATGACAAGACTTAGCATGTGTTCGTTTTCACTTATATTCACCTAAAAATCACCTACTACTAAAAGTTAAAGTCAAACATCAATATCAACCATATATTTCACATCATCACTCATTATTATCCACATATCTCTGATCCCCACTATTATCTATCTAAAAATTCAACTTTTAATAAATTTTTAGACAAAAAAATAGACACGAACACGCCCTTACTCTTTTGGAGAATAATAATAATAATAATAATAATAATAATAATAATAATAATAATAATAATAATAATATCTCTTGGGGGAGTAGGACGTTTCAATTTGCTTTACAGGTGACATGCACTAACATACGTGGTAACTCATGCTTTATTAGAGAGGCCCGTTTACATGCTTGCACTAGTATAAAAGGGACATTGAATATCGCCCATTCAGTGGCGGTTATATAAGAAAACATCACCAAAAACAACGGGTAGCGATTGTGACAAAAATCTGCCTCCCAAAGTGCATATAAATAAACAAAAAATAATAATAAAGAGTGCCGGTTGTAGAAAGAAACCGCAATCCTATGTTAAAAAACGGGTGGCGGTTGTCAACCGCTACCTAAAATTCGAAAAAAATTAAAATGTAAAAAATAATAAAATAAAACAAAGGGTGGCGGTTGTAGGAAAGGAACTGCCACTCAATGTTAAAAAACGGATGACGGTTATCTACTACAACCGCCACCTAAAATTCGAAAAATTGTTAAATTTTAAATTTTAAATTTTAAATTTTAAATTTTGAAATTCACTTTGGGTGGCGGTTGTTGTTTAACAACTCCATCCTTTATTGCACCAGTATTAAAAATCAGAAATGAAAGCTACAACATTATTTCTGAATTTTTCTTCATTTCAGAAAACTTGCAAATTATGATACACAAATAGGATTTTATGCTAATTTTCTTCCCAAATTGTGGCTGCAATTGATGTAAAATAAGGTTCCGCTATCTATTCTTTCGAAATTCGTGTAGTTTTGAGGTTAGATTTTGAAATCTCCAAATTCTAGGATTTTGTCATTTCAAGTATTCTTGCATTTTCTTCAGAAGTTGAAGCCACTATTGAAGGCAATATCGTATTCTTCTATCAATTGGCCCCAAATTTCTCTATTCTTTAGTATGTTAACATCTCCAAATTATTGGGTATCTATTGTAAATCTTGATTTATTTTTTTTGTTAGTTGTAATATACTTATACATTGTAATTTCATATCTAATGTGTTGTATTTGATTGAAAATTTATTTTTTAGTTTACATTTTTGGGATTTATATGCATTATTGTTGGATTTTTTTAATGTAAACTTGTAGGATTTATATGCATTATTATTGAATTGGCTGTATACTTTTAGTGAAAATAGTTAGTATTAATATATTGCTATAATATGTCTTTTAATAATAAAAGTAATAATAATATTTTTTATTCTATATCTTTCAATATGTATATATCAATGATGTACAATGAAGATAAGATAGGATTACACTAAGAACCACGTATTTTATTCAAACAATTGACTGAAAAATTTAAAATCTACATTTTGAGGCTTTAAACGATCTCAAATTGGCCTGAAATATGGGGTCATAGCAATAGCAGTGACTGTTATAGATCTCGTTGCGACAATTTTGGAACGGGGTCGTGGGTTGAAAATAGATATCGTATGCAAAAGTTATGGTCGTTTAAAGTTTACAATCCTAAATCGTTAATAAATTTAAACGATTTTTTTTAAAAAAGGGTGGCAATTGTACCATTGGAACCGTCACCCTTATGTCGTCATAACCCAGAAAAAAAAAAAGTTAAATAGATTTCAGGTGACGGTTGTGAATTTAAAACTGCCACCAGAAGTTTTTTTAAAAATAAAAAATAAATAAAATGGTGGCGGTTGTGAACTTACAACCGCCACCCTTTTCTTTTTTGGGTGGCGTTTTTGTGACCGCCACCCTTTCTGGCAACATTGGGTGTCGTCATTTTGGGTGTCAGTCAAATGACCGCCACCCTTTATCCAAAACAACAACCACCTTTTTCATTTTATGTACTAGTATTGTGATGTTGTTTTTCATTCTATTTTGAATTGTATCGCCTATCCACTAAAATTTATTCATTTTAATCCACATCACTAGCTAATAAAAGTCCATTTAATAATAATAATAATAATAATAATAATAATAATAATAATAATAATAATAATAATAAAAATAGACTAGAATGTCGATTTGAATTTATTATTGAGGACCAAATTAAACAAAATAAAAAACTTATTTATTAAGAAATCAATTGATAGGGATTGACAAAAAAAGGGAACTGAATGATGGAACCGAAACTGAAACAAAAAAAATCGATTTGTTATTTTTTTTTAAAAATGAGAATCAAAACTGAAAAATCAAAAACAAAAAACAATGAGATCATTTTGAATAGCCAAAAATTGAATAGCATCAATTTAAAAATTAAGTCCATACATTTTCTCTAATAAATTAGTTGTTATAAAAATATTATTGTCTTAAAATGCATATTTCAAACTTTCAAAGCAATACGCAATGATTAAATATTTCCAAAAAATAAAATAAATGGACTATTGTATGAGTAGGTTACAGTATGATCCAAAGATCAAAATGAACTCCTTACACATGCTATAAGAAATCAAGTAGGATAAAAATTGAATTAAATGAGTATTAGTTATTATTTAAATAATTAAACACCACCAACAAAAAAGTTCAATCAAAATTCATTACTATATACATATATGTGTGTGTATATATATATATATGTATATACATAGAGAGAGAGATACATATATATATATATATATATATATATATAATTTAGGCATTTAGTAAAGTCCCATTTTCTTAATAAAAAATCAAACACGAACCAAAAAAATTATCGGAACCGAAACCATTTGATTATTGAGATTGAAGAACAAAAACCGTAAGTGTCAGCTCCGTTCCAATTCTTTCAATAACCGAATTAATAAATGTCCACCCTTAATTACTTGTTGCCTCTAAGAGCTATTTTCACTTTTCGCCCTTCTTGCTTCTTTTTTTTGTTCCCTCCTTTTTTGACTCCATAATTTTGAATTTTTTATTATTGGGTTGTTGTTTAGTTTATACTATGAAGTAATTTAATTTAATTTAAATTACTCCAGTAAATTAGCATCAGATTCTACGATGTTCACGCACATTTTGATTTTTTTGCCCTATTTGTTGTTGGTCTTCTCTTTTAATTTGCTAATCTATTGAACCAATCTTATCAAATTATTATTGAATTAGCGCAACAAAAAAAGTGAAAGCAACGGCAATTCTCGTTACCTCTACTTAAAAAGTATGAATTATGGAGAAATGTAATTCAATTTGATTCTATCCGCTTCAATTCACTTGAAATGCAATTATATATCTTTTTTGTTGAATTTTCAAGAAAGGCATAACCATATCATTTTCTCTCAATTGAACAGACATTCAAGCCATATATCTTGATATTTTAAAGAGTAATCTTCATTGTTAATGACATATTGACTGCATCATCAGAGACCACTTTTCCTTTGGAATGCCAATTCTTTAAATTTTAAATAAAAACAAAAAAAACTTTTCAATTCACACCACACATAAAGTTGGAATTGAGATTTGCCATTGGAGATGAATGCTTTAAGCATGAACCTAGCCGAAATGGATCAACCACTGAACCCACGAACTATTTGTTCATTGAGCAATGCTAGAGGAATAACAAATAATATACAACGAGGTGTACAACCCTCTAATAGAGGGGGTTGAACCCCACCAATACAGGGGGATAAAATAGCATTTTTTGTATCCATCTATTAGAGCGTTGTTCACCTCGTAATTGTACATTTTTTGTTGTACCTCTACCATTATCCTTGTTCATTTACTACTCACCTAGCTAGATCAAATGGCAATTAACAAAATTGATAAAAACTAGCGCTAGTTTTTGTTACAGTACTGACGTGGCAAATCAGGAGCTTATATCTTGTGCAACAAATGAGAAGAGAATAAATTTGGAGGATTATTTTTGCAAATTAATCAGTCCCTAATTACCACATCAGGGACGACTTTATAACACAAAATCAGCATTACAAAACCAACTTTGATACTTAAACATATCGGAAATGATGATTCGTTGAATCCTAAGAAATCTTTTTAAGACTCATGGCCAGATATCCACTTTTTAAATGTTTTGTGAAAGCGTAAAATCAAATGAAAAAAAAAAAAAAAATAAAAAGAAAAAGGTATTTGTAGGAAAAATTTGTACAGAAATTTGTACTAGATATGATGAGAGTCCCCAATTTTCCAAGTGATTTAATTTGAAGAAATATATTTCAGTAATTTATCATTCTGTTTTACTTTTTTTGACCGAATACAAAATTTTAATTAACTAAGTTGTAGCGCACAATTTATGTAACCAACTCATCAGAACCAATTCCCATTTGGAAAAAAAAAAAAAAAAAACGTATCAGAACCAATTAATTCATGGCACCTAATTAATTTGAGAGCGAAGCTAAATGCAAATGCTATTATTTTGCATGGATAAATTACAAATTGTTGAAATGCAAATTATGAACGTGTAATATTTATGACTAAAAGTAATTAAAAGCAAATTTATTGTAGCAAAAGTAATTAAACAAAATGAACACTTGATCCAAACATTGATCACTTTTATTTTAGGTTCGTGTAAATTATGTCATTACAAAAAATATATGATATATGAACAAGTTTATATAATTAATTGAAAGACAGTGATCATAAATTTATTTCCTCTCAAACATTGTCCACTGCACGCATGTTAGGGGATCCACAAGTTGTGTGTTTGACTGTTTGACGTTGGGTTGAGAATCGGGATTGTAACTATTGATAACATTGTGGGGATAGAGAAGGTTGGAAGGTCTCTAGAAAATCCAGTTTGGATTTCGGGGTGGTAGAAGGGGGATTTAATTTCCTGTGGTGAGGGAGGACGTGAATTTTTGGGTGGAGGAGGCAGTGGTGGTGGTGGAGATCGTGGTGGGGGAGGTGTTGGTGGTGGAGATCTTGGCCGAGGGGATCGTGGAGGGAGAGCTGGTGGAGATCTTGGTGTGGGGGGTGTGTTTGTAATCTTGGTGGTGGGGATCTCCACGGATGGAACCGTGAAGGAAGTGGTGGTGGTTGAGATTTCGGTGGAGAAGGTGGAGGTTGAGATCTCGGCGGAGGTGGTGGGGAGATTGTGGTGGAGGTGGGCAAAAGATTGGTGGTATTGGTACAAGTGGTGGTCGAGCGAAGTTGGATGGAAAAATATATACTGTGTGATACCAGTTAAATTTTAAAATAAACACAAAAATGTAGCAACTATTATTATTATTATTTTTTACAAACATAGATATTCATTTATTTAAACTGGCAAAATATATCGATAGCTGCAGAATTTCTATACTTTGACCATCAATACTGCTACTGAGTCTAAAAAATTCAGAAAATTCATGAACTCACTATCGCCAGATCGATTTTAGATCCTGGTTCCTGATCAGAAAGCGGATATCGAACGGGCCATCAAAATGGCCCGATGGTGCCATAAGATCCGGAACCATCGATCGTTCCGGAAACTTTCTGTTGTTTTGGAATAGCATGTCGAGTTAAATTCTGTTGGGGTTGTCTCTAATTTAGTTCTCCTAACAACTGCAATAGATAGAATAAAACCATAAATGCTTTTAATTAAACTTTTTTTTTAATCATATTTCGTAATTATTCTTTTCATCCTTGTCGCAAATTTTTAGCGAATATAGTTAATATAAAAATTTAATCATTTTCTCTTACTTTTATTTTCAATGACACTTTCCTTCATGAAGGAATAGTATTTATTTGCGATTCTCGATGGCATCGTGTTCATGGTATGCATCTTTAGAAAGTGCAGAACTCAACGTCAGTGTATACTTTGTGTTTAAAGTTCGTGGTTAAAAATGAATGGAGAGTGGGATTTTGCTTTTTAAAAACACGCAATATTAAAATATGACTCTTTTGTTCCAATGCCTAACGAATTGGCATTTTACATTTGTCAATATACTTTGGATAATCGGTATGCATTAACACATACACCTTCTCTCTTGATTATGGGGGCATGTGATGTCCATCTATAGCATATTACCATCATAAGGTGTCAATTAATTGGCATTATTAGAGCATGACCTTAGTAATGTTATCATATTTTACTTCAAAAAATGAAGTATTTATTACAGTAATAATCTAGTATCAACTACGGTGCCATCAATGGTATTTTCGGACTCAATACGACATCCGTTCAAAATTGGAGATCAAATCTAAAATCAGCACGGTTGGGTGGAGTAGTTTAAAAAAAATTTCAATGGCACCGTGGCGGCCGGTCAAAGTTCAAAGTTTTGGCCATAATTTTGACAAAAACTTTGACTGGCCACATCAATCGCCACAGCATCGTAGGAAATTTTTCCAAATTACTAGAGCTTTTCCTCGCTTTGTTGATTCTAGATTTTATCTCGAATTTCAAAACAGATATCGAATTGGGCACGAAAATGACATCGATGGCACCGTAATTGAGATATCATCGATGGCACTAGATCATTCTTGGTATTTATTAATTTACCATTTAATTTATTTAACTCCTTATTGTTCAAAATTCTCTGTGAACAAAAAGAGTGACTTAATTTATTAGTATGTTTTGTAAATCAAAAAACACTGTCTTTCTTTTCGCTTTTTCAATAGTCGGATCTCAATTTTCTTTTCTTGAATCATCAACGATTTTCCAATTTTTTGAAATTCGAAAAAGGAAAACGAAAAAGGATACACGAAATAAAGAAGACTACGAGTCTCATAAACTCACTATTTTTTTTATTTTTTATTGTTTTGGGCAATGCCATAAACTCACTCTTTTAGTATATTTTTTTCGACGGGAAAAATGGACTAATCGCCAGCAACTAATGGCACAAAAAGCATGGAATACAATCTGACCACAGAGTCGTTTCCGACTTCAAAAGAGCTCTACGAGCTAAATAATGACCAACTCCATTCCTAGCTCGTGGAATATAATGTCATGAAGAACAATTAGACACATTGACTAATTAATAATGTAACTATATATATTTGGACACTCAAGTTTCGGTTTGGTGGTTGAAAGCTCGGAGCACGACCATTACTTCAATTTTGTTCGGTTTCATCCCTCTCAAGAACCATCAGGTTATCACTTCAGCTCCAGTTGGTAATTCAGTTCTTATTACTACACAATTATATATATATGCGTGTGTATATATATATATATTTTGGTTTCGCCTCTCTCTCAAGAACATCAGGTTTTTCATTTCAGCTGATATTCAGCTCTTGTTCGATTCTAAAGCAATTTATATTTTTGCTATAAATTGCAACTTCACTTCTCTTTTCATCATCCATAAAAATATATGGGCAAAAAAAGTTAATTAATGAGATGGTTACATATATACGAAAATTTTATGGTTCAGCCAAAAAAAGGCCAAGTTACAGCCCCCGCCCCCCAAAAAAAACAAAATCCCCATGTGAGAGAGGCCGAACTTCGTCAAAGTTCAGCCGGTCGTACCAGAAAGGAGCCGTACATATATATTATATACTAAAAAGTGATGTGAATCACAAAAATTGCAAAAACTATAGTATTTGCACAAATAGCATCATTTTGAAGCGGCGGAACTCAGATACCTTACATGAACCCAACTAGTTCTCCGTGGGAAAACCATGATCTGGTTTGCTGTGGTGAACTTGAGAACCAGATCTTTGGTTCGTTGAACGAGACGAGGAGAAATGAAGTTCACCTGTTTTGCCATGACAGTGGGAAAATAGAGTACGCTGACAAGAAACACTGGGAAAGATGCAGAGAGAACTGCACAAGATGACCCAAGAGGCCAAGAAGTCTAGTATCATATGAGGTTGGGAGATAAACTCAAACGATTCAAATTGGTTTGGTTTTCTTTTTATAGATATAATAATAGTACTAGTAATGCTGGGGGAAAATGTAGGCGAAAAAATTAAGTACAAAAATGAGAGTGGAAAATGTAGAAGGCCCTCTTTATTTGACCCTTCTTACATTTTCGGCCCCAAATTTGAGTTATCTCGCCTAACATTAATAGTGCTCAACAGCCGCATGGCACATGTTAAATTCTTTCAACTTTCGAGTTTTGTTCTATTAGATGTGTCGTGATGTCAACACACGATTTTTTCAACTTTGAAGTGGACCCTACAGGACTCAGAATCCAACCCCAAAATGGATAAAAACAGTGTCCCAAAATGGATAAAAATAGTGTGTTGACGTCGCAGCATGTCAATAGTTTCAATAACCAAGACCTGATCGGCCCTCAGTTATTAGACTTAAGAATCTTAAAATCAAAAGTTTTAAGTATGAACCCCTTCGGTTCTCTATTATCACAATCTGAGTCTAGATTTTGGTTGGGCTTTTGATCCGAATATCTTGCCTAGGTCTAAAAGTATTGCATCAACAAAATAACACCTGAACACCGATCACACCAACTGAAATTGCATGACTGGAAAAGTACAAGGAAAGGAATCTGATGAGACTTGAAATCAAAAGTTTTAGGCATGAACCCATTTGGTTCTCTGTTATCACAATTTGAGTCTCGATTTTGGATGAACCTTTGATCCAAATATCTTGCCTAGGTCTAAATGTATTGCATCAACAAAATAACACGTGAACACCGATCACACCAACTGAACTGCATGACTGGAAAAGTACGAGGAAAGGAATTCCAATGACACCAAAAGGACAAGGATAGCAGAGACATACGTGACAGCAAGACAATAGCAAAAGAGAATTACAACCGGCTATCAAGTCATTTGAGGGTCACATAACTTTACAATTGACATTCTTGATGAAGCCAACCTGGCTAGGTATTGACGGAGGATGGAAATCGGGATCATGATCGTCCCTAATGAAGACCACCAAATTTCTTATCAACCCCTAGTTCATCAATGATCATTTGATCGATCTTAACAGAATATGTAATACATTTCCCTCATCTATAGATACCCACATTCATGGCTTTCATAAGCAGAACATTTTTTTCCTTTTTGCGAACCAAGAAAGAGAAAATTTTACTTCGTTTTGATGAGCGGGAATCATCAAATGGTGCTCGTTGATCAATTCTCTCAATGCAGATGCACTTATCTCAATTGTGCAAGAAGTTCTACAAATATAAACCGAACAAGATTTTTGAGCAACCAACATTGACAACTTCGTTTCATGTCAATGAGATAATCACAGTTATTAAGTCTGGCAACCTTGACAATGAATAGAATTTAGAAGCAACCTCATAAGCTCTCTCAAACATGATCATACCATCATTAAAATTCAAGACCAAAATTGATCCTTCATCAAATCTCAAATTTAAGGTTTTTAATAAGAGTAACCATGACCTTATAAGTTTCAAATTTGCTAAGTAAGTTTTCATGTTAAGCCGATATGGGAAACCTACCCAACCTTCTTCCCAAACAGGATATCTTCAGCACCAAACGTTATACCTTATACTAAGCACCAATTATACGATAAATCAGTCATTGGTAGATAGTAAATCTAATTCAGACGTCTATATATATAATCGAACAAAAGAGAATTTCTGCTTTATTGATTCTCAGAATATACATACAAATTACGCAAGAACAACATCAGACGAAAAAATCGATCTGCTAGTTCCAATTACAAATCGATTCCCAAAACACTAGTAACAGTCAAACAGATAGCTAAATAAGCACAAAATAAAGGGGGAAAAGACGCAAGGAATTTACAAGATACTGTTTCGATTCTAGCTGAGTTGATTCAATTCAACCACCGATTCGCAAATCTACGAAGTAGAGCTAAGCATACAATTCAAAATCCTACGACAAGCGTACCTCAACCGAGGGTACATCCTGCCAGTATAAGCACTTGACTCTCTCCACATATCCTCCATCGTCTCCACGAAGAGATTGAAGCTTCTGATTGGAGGGATGTAGAGAATCAAAGGGACTGCAGAAAACGCCACTGTGAAGAACAACTCCAACATTTTACCCAATTGAAACCGGCGAATTCGTACCGAGATAATCGATTAAACAAACAGAGATTTATGGATTTTTCTCGTGTTTTGTTGATGACTTTGAATTGACGGAGATTGGTTGTATTTCGATTTCCTCTCTTCTTGTTCTGGGCTGACTTTGTCGTTATCTGAAGTTGCCCTAATCGAATTTTGTAGGCCTTGGAAACTTCAAAGAAATTTCGTTTAGTCACCCAACTATAATTTTTCAAATGTAACATCAAATTTTGTCTTTCTATTATGCAATTTAAAGATGATTTTATATTGTTATTATTATTCACAAGAAAGCTTTTCATTAAGATGTTTAGATTGTTGGTATACCATTTTTTCGGTGAAATTTAGTCGAATGAGACAATTTTTCCTATTAAGTTGATGAGAGAATTGATGAATAATTTTGGTACAAAAAAATAATGATGAGTTTTAAAGAAATGTACATGGGAGGACTTCTCTTTGTAGAAAAATTTCTTTGAATTCTAATAACAACGATAATAATTTATAAAATATGGTCAGTATTAAGATTGATTAGGATGAAAAATAAACACCAACTTAAACTAATTAAAAATAAAACGATATATGTTGTGCAAAATTTAAGCCTTGCGACCCTATTATCATTGAGCTAAGGAAAAAAAAACAAATAAATGATTGTGGCGCAATCCTAACATTATCTAAGCCTTCGACCTTAAGCTTTAAGATTCCATCATTGTTTTGTTGTCGTTCAATTTGTCACCAAGCTTCCTATTATCGACCCCCTACATTGTGGGAAAATTTGTAGAATTCGATATCCTAATCGATTAATATTAACCTCCTATATATTGGAACTCATATTATTTAGTTAATCATGTCCATATAGCTAAGATTTAATGATCAATAATAATAATAAAAAAATAAGTATTATTATTATTTTTTTTACCTCCAAAAACTAATTATTGTTATGTTTTTAACTTTTATTTTGCAATTCAAAAAGATGGCCTGGAAAGAGCAAATCTCAACATTTAGCATCCACCACATCGGGAAAATCTTAATATTCAAAACAGGAGGCATGATGTGTAGCTTATATTATGAAACAAATAGGAAACATCAATGGCTAAATTAGAATAAAATAATTTTTAAATGACTAAATTAAAACATCACTAAACACGGGTGGCCTCGGGTACTATTTCACAAAAATTTATTTATACACGCAAAGCACATTGTCAATTTCAATTATCATTGTAAGGTCTAGAATCTATGAAAATGGTTCCGTGGGCGCGCGGGACAAAGTTACTAGTAACATCCAGATCCCGTATAAAGGTGTCCTTGCAACCTTACAGTTCACAAAAACGACAAAGATACAAAAGCTCGAGACTAAGGGTAATTAATTGGTAATTTTGTAATTAGTTTACAATAATGGATTTGTTATTTTAAATATCATATTAAATATAAGATTTAAAATAATAAATCAATGGATTTCATATTACTACTGCTTACTAGTTACATACAAGTAATTTAAAGACACGTCCAAAATGATGTTAGTACACTTATCATGTTGTGACGTCTTTTACACTTGATCAGGGATTCAGGGCACATTATTTGCCTATCAGCAGAGAATAGATGAAAGCCAATTTTACATATACGCGTCAACAAATACTTCAAAGTATTTTAACAAAAAGAGAATGGCGCAGTTTTTGTGTACGCAAATGGTTATTTTGTATCCAAAATTTAATGATACATATGGTTGGTCTAATTTTACCCAAAACGGAAAGATAAAGTTCATTTCATATATATAGTAATATTATTTGTATGTAAAGGTATAATTAAATAATAATAATTACACCTATATGAAAGCATCAAAGAAAATTTGAACTAAGATATCTTCATCGCTATTATTAAATGTACAAAATTTGACAGACTACTTAGGTTTAATCTTTTGTCTAAATTTGTGTATACGAATAATATTGCATAAAATCTACAATAATAGTGGTTCGAATGTGAAACAGTAGTTAAAATCAATAAATCCTTGATATGTCATCAGGATTCGAACAACGCTGTAAACGGCCCCTGTGGATTAAAAAAAAAAATGATTACGCCCTTTGCTGTCTGGGATGTTCGAGCACTTTCTCCATCGAAATTACAAGTTTCTGCGGATCGGGTTTGTCCACCTGTCAATAATTGGTTGTGACAACTCACTGGAGGAAACAAATTCAACCACCTAAAATATACGCTTTTAGATGACTTATTAATCTTGTAATCAAGGTGCACATGATGTTTGGGTTGAGCTGCCAAATAGAATGATATATATTTTTTTTCAATTGATCCAATAATAAATCTAAAATTCTAAGTTGATTGATATTGTTAGAGTTATTAGTTATTATTATTATTTGTTATTATTCATTATGTTGTAGTTTAGTATGGTAATTTTATTGTTGACATATGTATATATAGTTGTAAACCCTACTCATTGTTTGAGCCGTCAATGAATTCTTTCTATTGTTTCTTTCTCTTTTCTCTTCTCTTCTCTTCTATTCATTGGATACACTAATGTTATTGATTAGTTTTCACATGGTATCAGAGCTATTGTGGTAGTAATTGACGTTAAATTGGTTAATCAAACCCTAGCTTGACCTTGGATCTTCCTTCTTCTCCCTTGAGACTCGAATTTGACTTGATCCGCGACTTTGACTTGATATTTGAACCACCTCAGGCCATTATTTTGACAAACCAAGACCATATTCGGAGTGTACGGCGGCGGCGTTCGAAAGTGAGGCGTGTAGGTCCAGCGCCGCTTTGCCCGAAAAGTCTTGTTAAGCGACAACGCTTTGGGACGGCGTGGCGGCGCGCTCGACCTCGTGACGTTCTTTCCGTGGTTGTGATCGCCTCTCTGTACTTTCTTACTCTTTGATTAGTTTTTCATTTGGGGTTCGGATTGAGTCGCGATCGTGGAATTCTGACCGGATTTGTAATTGTATTGCGATTTCGTTTGGGACTTCTTATTACGTGCGAGTTGTAATTGCATTACAGCTGTTTGGGGTTACTTTGAGGTTGTGTTGCTTGTGTTTGGGGTTACTTATTGTTGTCGTTAAGTGATCTCTTTCATTATGGCGTCGATGATTCTCTCAGCGATTAGTGTTCGATTAGATGGAAAGAACTATTCTCATTGGAATCATGTAATGAAGCACTTTTTCAAGGGCAAGAAGCTATGGGGGTTATGTTAGTGGCATCGTTGTCAAACCCAAAGTACCGATGATGATTATGAGGCGGAAATAGATAAGCAGGATGCAAATAACTCGAAAATTCTTACGTGGATTAACAACTCAGTGGATCATAGTATAGGGATTCAGTTGGCTAAGTATGAGGCAGCGAAGGAAGTTTGGGATCATTTACAAAAGCGTACACTAAAACTAATTTTTGCGGCTGCTATCGATTGGAGAATGATATTTGAACCTTTGCATCAAAAGGTATGGCGTTTTGGAGTTCTATCTGCTATAATGACGGCAATTTGGGATGAATTAATGCTTCATCGAACTGTTGGGTTGAAGAACTCGATGATTACATTACCTATAGAGAGAGCAACGATTGGTCCGGTTTTTGATGGCCTTGGCGCATGATTTTGAGGGACTCAGAGGCTCTATTTTACATCGTTCTCCTCTTCCATCTGTGGATTCTGTTGTTAGTGAACCGTTGTCTGAAGAAACTTCGATTGAAGTCCCTTTCCACTGAGGTGTCTTTACCTCATTCTCGGACTTCAGTATTGGCATCTTCTACGCATAAAATCGGAGTAAGGGGCATGCTAGGTTCCATATGATACATGCGGCTTTGTAAGCAAAAGGACATTGGAGGGCTCGGTGTCCTAAGTTGTTGAAGCAACAATCCTCACTTGGCTAAATCGCTGACGCGATTTTCGTCCACATGCCAATATAATGGCAAATGTACCATCATAAGCTCTTCTATACTTGGACCACCACCGTCTTTGATTCTCAATTGCGATCTTAGTGGCGGTTTGAAGTTCTTAGCCACCACCACGCGTGCCATGTCGGCATCGTATGCGGGTTTGTCATCACATAATCGATCGGTACCTTTTCACCTTGGATCCTTGACTCGAGTGCTTCCAAACATATGTCATCAATTCCGCTCTCTTTGATTCCTTATGTTCTTCCCGCATCTACTTACATTATTCGCTAATGGCACCCCATTACCTTTAGTGGTGTTGGTTCTATTCACACTTCTAGCTTGTCTCTTTCCAATGTTTGTTGTGTTCCTGGCCTTACTTTGAATCTAGTATCCGTCGGTCCAATTATGTGATTACGGATATTTGGTTAACTTTTCCTCTCTTGCTTGTTATGTACGTGATCCACGCCTCGGAAGGCTGATTGGGATAGGCCATAGGAAGAAAGGAGGGCTTTATGTTTTGGACACTCTGGAACCCCAGCATGTTGCAAACTCTCGGGTGTTGATCTTTCATCTTTTCAATTGAATTCTTCTTCTTCTCAATTCTATTTGTGGCACTCGCGCCTTTGGACATGTGTCACTAGTCGTTTAAAGTTCTTAGTTTCTAAAGGTTGTTTAGGAGACTTAGATACTCATGACATTTCAGTTGTAGTGGTTGCAAATTTGCCAAGTTTTTCGCTTACCATTTTCTCGTAGTACTTCTCGTTCACTTGCACCTTTTGATTTGGTTCATTCGGATGTGTGAGGCCTGCTCATTTCACTAAAGGGGATCTAGATATTATGTCTCGTTCATTGATGATTATAGTCGTTATTGTTGGATATATCTTATGAAAAAGCGTTTGATTTATTGATGTTTACCGCTCTTTTGTATGCTTGTCAAAACACAACACTCTGCTATAATTAAGTGTTTTAGATGTGATCTGGGTGGTGAATATACCTCTCTTTGCCTTTCACGAGTTACTTGTTGAGGACGGCACTACTTTCCAAACTTCATGTCTTGACACTCCTCGGCAAAGAAATGGTGTTCTTTGGCGCAAACATAGACATATTCTTGAAAGCAAAGACGTTCTCTTCTTTTATCTTCCAAAGTGCCCAGGTGAGTTTTGGGAGAGGCATCTCTTCTTCTTGTCCATTTAATGTCGAATCCCATCCTCTTATACTTCGGATTGTCGCCATTTGAAACCTTATTTGGGTATTCTCTCTCGATTATTCTTCCTTAAGAGTTTTTGGATGCACTTGTTTTGTCCTTCGTCCTGATTGAGCGTAGTAAATTGACTTCCCTCGCTACGCTATATGTGTTTTCTTGGAGTTCTGTAATGGACAAAAAGGGTTATCATTGTTTGATCCCATTGGACAAAAATTATATGTGTCTCGTCATGTAATGTTTCTTGAACACATTCCTTTCTTCTCGCTGGCGATAATACACCTCCGTGAGAAAGTCCGATCTTGTCAGTGTAGATCCCTTTGCAGGATGATGATACCAGTCGACCCATGTCTATTCCCTCGTCTCCCTCTTCCCCTCACTGCCCGGTACACATGCGTCATCGCCGGGTGCTCCATCTCCTTCTCTATCCGTCTCCATCATCATCTCACCGAGGATCCGCTATCTCCATCACCAGCACTTGCCCACCGCCTCGATCCGCCGTGTCAGTAAGTCCACTCAATTACGATTTTGATTACTCTTGCTACTCACGAATCTTTTTGTTGTTTCTTATCTTCTCTTCACAAACTCTCTGAACCTTCATCTTATAAAGCGACTCTGAATCCTCTTTGGCACAAAGCTATGGCTGATGAACTTCATTGCTTTACATTAGAGCGGATACTTGGGAATTGGTCCCTTTACCCTCGGTAAACATGCTATTGGTTCTCGTTGGGTGTATAAGATTAAAACTAAGTGCGATGGCACTATTGAGCGTTACAAGGCTCGCTTGGTTGCTAAAGGGTTTGCCAGTGCGGCTTAGATTATGAGGAAACTTTTGCCCCGCTGATTGCCAAGATGACCATCAGTACCCTGTCAGTGCTCTTATTCGTTCGCCTCTGTCGTCAATGGAATCTTTCTCAAATGGATGTTAAAAATGCATTCTTGAATGGGATTCTTCACGAAGAAGTTTATATAACCCCTCCTCCTGGTGTTCCTCATTCTCCTGGCTATGTTTAAAGCTCAAAGGCACTCTACGGTCTCAAACAAGCTCCTCGTACTGGTTTGAGCGATTCTCCACTACTCTTTGGGCCCACTATCCTACTTTTTGGGAATTGAGGTTGCTTCTTCGCCCGGGGGTTATATGCTTTCTCGGTCTAAGTATCTGGCGATATTCTTGCGTGCCCGCCACCTTTGATGCCAAGGCAGTTGATAGTCCCATTGAGACTAATGCTCGTTATTCTCCCTCACGGATGGAGTTAGTTGGTGATCCCACGTTGTATCGCACCGATTGTTGGTTCTCTTGTTTATCTTACCATTACACGTCGATATTATCGTATGCCTGTGCATGTAGTTAGTCGGATGTCTCTGCTCCTACTACAGCTCAGTGTAACAGCGTATTTTGCGATATCTTCGTGGTTCTGTTTGAGTCTTCTTTTTCCTTCGACCTCTTCTCTTGAGCTCTGCAAGGATACGATCTTGATTAGGCAAGGGTAATCGCCGATCGTAAGTCCACCACCGGCTTTTGCATCTTCTTAGGTGACTCTCTTATTTCGTGGAAGAGCAAGAAGCAACTTTGTTGTTTCGCGCTCCTCTAGCAGATCTGATGCTATGGCCTCTACCCTTCTTTGAGATTGTTTGGTTGCGTTGGCTACTTGCGATATGGGTGTTCGATTCTCTTCTCCTACTCCTATGTCTTGTGATAATAAAAGTGCCATTCCGGATCTCCCATAACTCTGCGTGTTTCATGGCGCACCAAACATGTTGAGATTGATTGTCACTTTGTTCGTCATCACCCTCATGAGGGACTCTTGCCTTGCCATTTATCTCCTCCTCACTTACTCGGACTTCTTTACTAAGGCTCATTCCGTTCCACGCTTCCGTTTCTTGCTTGACAAACTCTGTTCTTTGTCTCGTCACATCGTGAGTTTATGGGGATGTTAGAGTTATTAGTTATTATTATTATTTGTTATTATTCATTATGTTGTAGTTTAGTATGGTAATTTTATTGTTGACATATGTATATATAGTTGTAAACCCTACTCATTGTTTGAGCCGTCAATGAATTCTTCCTATTGTTTCTTTCTCTTTTCTCTTCTCTTCTCTTCTATTCATTGGATACACTAATGTTATTGATTAGTTTTCACAGATATAATAAAATAACATTCTAATGTGTTATTTTTTGACCGATCGTTCAAAAAATATATGCAATTATCATTTAATGCATTTATTCATTATTCAATAATAAAAAAAAAAAACTAATATGTCAAAATGCATTCTAAAATATCAATCTAAAATTTCCATCTGAAACTACTGGTGCCAAAATGAACGAACAATAATTTTAGATGTTTTCATTCTCAACCTTAAACAATGTTCGAAACCTTGCAGCCAAATATGGACCAATGGAACCCAGTCACGTTTATAAGTTACAACGATGTTCTTTGACCCGGCCGGGTGTCAAGTTCCTAACCGGTTGTCCCATATTTTTCTGGCCTCTGGTTCTGGATGAATGATTATGATGAGAAAAATCCGTTGAACCAATTTCCTTTTTAGGTTTTTCTTGGTTGGAGATTGATCGGTTGGTGTCAGCATAGAAATTACAATGTATTTTTATAAGTAGAAAGAGAGAGAATTAGTGAAATTTGATGGTAGAGATTTAATAGTACAAATTGATCTTATGAGATATATCGATGTGATTTATTTGATCAAATTTGAATTTTAAAAAATATGAGAAAGAAAATATTTTTATAAGTATGATAATGATAATATGCTATCAAATATTAGCCTATTAGATTGATGACGTGGACAACATACAACCTCGTAACGTTCAAAAAGTGAACCACATTCCATCATAGTGTTATTTTGATTGAGTGCCTAGCATATTTCTTAACAAGCATGTCTCTTGAAGTTCTTATTTGACGAGGAATTATTCGGCACGTTTTGGTGTATAGTTCGCCTCTATTTATTAAGGGGCCTTAATATGCTCCCTCCGACGGGGGGTTTTAACTATATTTTTGCCCATATTGATATGAACCATGCTACATTTTCAAAACAACAGGGGTTTTAACTATATTTTTCCTTCTAAATTTTAGTAGTAATTGAGGTTGGAGCATGTAAAAAGTACTTTTATTGTCATGCTATTTAACACCTTAAATAATATATATATATATATATATATATATATATATTATAGTGAAAATGACGTCGCCTCTGGCAAAGGTGAGCAACCCAATCGATGACATAATGAGGATCGAAAAAAGGAAGAGACCAGAGATGCGAATTGCCAGGGCTTCGGGTTAAGTGTTTTCGGCACTAGTGATCGAAGGTGACCATGGAACCAGGGGAGGCTCATCATCCCCCAGGAAGTAATATTAAAACTTATGCTGAGATACTTAAGAGGGTGTTAGTTTATGTGTATTTATTATTTATGAATTTTGATGTGAAATATGAGAGAGAATTAGTGGAGTCAAATGGTGGAGATTTGTATAGTACAGATAGTTCCCACGAGATATGTGAATGTGATTAGTTTAAAATGTAAAGAATATATAAAAATATATAAAGATGTGTAAAAAGTTGGAGACTAACACGCGATGACTGGCAAGAAAACTCATGCATTGACCAAATTTAAATAATTTGAGGAAATATATTTGAATGCGAGAAGCGAGCCCTATATCGATATTTCCCAAGAAGAGAGCACCAAACTGTCGACATGGTGCCGATTAGCCCTAGTTGAAAATTTATAAACAGAGTGTTTATTAATATATATATATATATATATATATATATAGGTAAATTTGTGGTGAAGAATGTTTGAAACTTTATGAATATAGAAATTAATTTAGAAAAAACTTTGGAATATATTTTTCTAGGAAAACAAAACAAGGGGAACGGGGATGGGTAGCAACATTGCAGTGGGTAAAGCCCTTTGCCCATGGGCTTTATTTCTCGAGCCTGGGACTTTATATAATAATAATAATTTTCTGTTTTTTTATTTTTTATTTTATTTTATTATATAATAGGGAATTTTACTCCTCTATAATAAACATTTAAAGACAATATTTCATGTACTAAAAAAAAATTTAAAAAACGAAGTCATTTGAAATTAATTACAATAATGAGGTGATTAGGTTAAAAAAATTGTAAAAATCAGGTGAATCGTCAACCTGATTTAACAACAGAGATCATAATCATCATATCACACCCACTTGAAGTACGAACACTGATTATTATTCATTTTGCCCGGCCCTTTAAATTTTAGAGGAAATTAGGTTAGATATGGTTTTTAACTTTCGTAATTCAAAAGTCAGGTCATTTTATTTTATTTGCTTAAATCAGGTTTGTTCGGTCCACGGATCATTTTTTTAATTTGTCCGGTCTGGTCCTCAAAAAGTCATGCTTTTCTACATCAACAAGAGTATCGCCAATTCGACCTCGTTGCAGACAAAACAATTAAACAACCAAACCTTCACACCACGACGTCGATGACTCGCCAGCGATTATTTTCCCTCAACTTCTGCTTTTAGAAGCCACAAAAAAGATCTTGAAGAAGACTGTTTGCAAACAAGGGCAAGCTGATAGCAACAATTCTACTTGTTCTTCTGTGCCTCTGCAAGGATTTAATCTTTCTGATGATGCTTCAAAAGATTAGTTAATTTGCATATGTGAGTCTTGTCCAAGTTTTCTGACTAATCTTCCTCAGGTGACTCTCCCAAGGAGATTAAATCATCAGTGTGTGTGTGTGTGTGAAAGGAGAGGCATTAAATCATCAGTATTTTTAAATATAAAATATTTATTTAGTGGAATTTTAGGTTGATTGGATATTGTGTTCTCATTGGTATATGTACAAACATTTGTAACTATGACTGTATGAGTGAACATATTGAATTTAGAGCCTTCGGTGTCTTCTCTTCTCCCTCACTGCAAATTTCAGGAGTTTTCTATTTATAATTTCTGACCATAGAAAAAAAGGTGAGACTTTGAAATTACTAATTAGTGCACGAAATAAAAATTAAAGCATTTAGACGTTTGGTTCAACACATGTTGGTTAGCTAGGATGATTCTACTACTACTACTACTACTACTACTACTACTATTATTATTATTATTATTATTATTATTATTATTATTATTATTATTATTATTATTTATTTATTTATTTCATTTGTTTTTAAAGATCTTTACCTTGGATTTTGAATGCAAGACAAATAATTGAGTCTATACAAATGGATTACTGAGAATGTGTGATGTATTATAGATGATTTTTAATGAATTACAAAGAATATATAATGTATTACAGAAAATGTGTAATACATTGCAAATAATATGCAAATGAATTACAAAGAATATGTGATTCATTACAAATAATCTGTAATGATTGTATTGCTTTGACTGTCAACTTTCTGAAAATAATCTTTAATGAATATGTATATATGGCAAATATGTGAAATAATTTATTTGTGCCTACAAATATGCTTCACAAGCCAGGAAAATATGTGAAGATAAATTATGTGCCAATTATAAGAGGTGAAAACTTTGAAAATTTATACAAGTTGATAGGGAACAATTCGCCATGGACTCTTCTTATTGCTAAAAGTTATGAGGTGGCCAAGAATCGTTATTAGCGATGGAATTTGCTGCATTTTTGTATCTTTCGACGACAATTAATTTTGCGATTTAGGCCTTTTTTTCCTAATGAAAACTTGAAACTTTCCTGCAAAAACAGCTTCCATTCTTTGAAGTTAGTTCCTTAGGGAAAAAAATTAAGTGCTATGTACTTTCTTAATATTCAAAACCAGCTGCAATGGTGTTCCGAGCACCGATGGAAGCTCACCGAGGAACTCAACCTTTATGATCGAGAATATTGATGTTATCAATGAAATTTAATTGTATTGTATTATCAATGAAACACTAATTGTATTAGTGTTTCAGTTTAAGTTTCTTTATTTTAATATTTTTTATCCAATGTATTAAGTAAATATGTATTGTGTTACATATTTTGTGTAATTCCTGTGTAATTTATGCAAGTGTAATTAAGGTGTGTAATTAATATTTAATTTATTAGTGTATTATACTTTTTGTGTAATCTATATGTAATGCATTAGACATTTTGTGTGTAAGAGATTAATAATTTTAAAAATGTGAATGTTAAAAAAAATTAATGTTAAGATTCTGTATTATGTTTGGGGCAACAAAGAATTATGTGCTATGAATACTTACACATTTTATGTAATTCACGTGTAATATGTGATAGAATACAGACTAATGAATTATAAATTATGTGTAACTAATGTGTAATAATGAATTACACATCCAGTGTAATTAATATTAAATTCATTAGCGCATTGCACTTTATGTGTCAGGCATGCGTAATGCATTACATATTTTTTATGAAAGAGAGATAATAACTTTTAAAAAGTAAATATTAAATTTCCGCATGATATTTGAGTCTAATGTGTAATAGTATACGGGCTAATGAATTACAGATTTTGTGTAACTAATATCTAATGAATTACACATTTTGTTTAACGAATGTGTAATATATTACACCTTCTTTGTAATTAATATATTTATTCGTATGTGCGTTGCACTTTATGTGTAAGACATGTGTAATGCATTACACAAAATGAATTCGGGAAAAAGCAAAAAGAAACAGAAACGCGCACAGCTGTAGAATCGAACCTTGGACTGACCCTTGGCCACACACCCAACTGCTGCGCGCAACTGCCACATATGATGAGTTTCGTTCTCCTACATTATTGAATAATTGAACCGGGTTTTAAAAAACGGGATTTTACTAATTTTTGGTCATTGTTTGTGTCTAATGAGTAATTAATTTTCCTTTACCAGATTTTTGAAATCTCAAATATAAAATGGTATATTTCTTTAAAAGACCATAAATTTTAACATGCTATATTATTAGACTTGTTTATCTGGGCTATGACCCAGTTGTGTGTAAGTCATCTTCTTGGGCCTCCATACGTTCAAAGCATTTTATCTACTACCGCCATTGAAGACTCTCATTTTGAGTTTTGAGGAGGAAAAAGCGAGGATATATGCAAAGTGATATATAGATTTTTTTTTTTGTTTTTGTTTTTATTTTTATTTTTATTTTTTTGACAAGAGATATATAGAACATTTAGAATATCTCTACGAAAATCATCACTATGAAGATACTTTTTAATTGAAAGTGCCATTGCTTAAAAATGGGGGAGTCAAACACACTCACTATTTGATTACTTAAGCATTAACACTACTAATAATATTAGTTTATTTATTTTTTTAAAATTTTCAAGATCAATTGGGAAATCCATTGTCTATTTACATACAAAAATAGAAAGTATATATGTTGGAAGAGGTTAAATTTAAAAATTCTTTTTATTTTTCAAAAGATACCCTTTAAATATGAAGAATCTCTTGAAAATATTCTTAGTACTTTATGAAAATATAAAAGTTAATGAGTGAGTATTGAAAAAGTAAGGTTGTAAAAAGTGTAATGCGTGAAAAAATCGAAATCAAGCGATCAATACATGATAAAGTGAAAGCGTGATAAAATATAAAGTCTAAACTTTGAGTATATGTAGGAATTTCTTGAAAATATTCTTAGTACTTTATGAAAATATAAAAGTTAATGATTGAGTATTGAAAAAGTAATGTTGTAAAAAACGTAGTGCGTGAAAAAAAAACGAAATCAAGCGATCAATACATGATAAAGTGAAAGCGTGATAAAATATAAAGTCTAAACTTTGAGTATATGTAGGTACCGTTTTAAATATAAAGAATTTCTTGAAAATATTCTTAGTACTTTATGAAAATATAAAAGTTAATAATCGAGTATTGAAAAGCAATGTTGTAAAAAGCGTAATGCGTGAAAAAAATGGAAATCAAGTGATCAATACATGATAAAGTGAAAGCGTGGTAAAATATAAAGTCTAAACTTTGAGTATATGGAGGCACCGTTTTAACGAGTTTTTAGCATATTAAAAAGGTAATTTCTTAACGACATAGTATTTAACTAATTCATCCAACAACTATTATAGAACTTAAAAACTTGATATTCAGAGAGAGAGAGAGAGAGAGGGTATTTTATATAGAAGTCACTAGGAGTTTCGTGTCATAGTGTTTCGGTAGTACCATAGTCTTTTCAAATTTCAAGGTTGTAGTGACAAAATATTTTCTCCACACATATTTTACAGTGAGAGTTCTATTGAAAGTGCATAAATGTATTATATTTTTACTATGCAACAAGTATTTGTAGTAAAACAATGGAGAAAATGAATAAAAGACAAATAATGTAACTATTATTACCAACTTAATACAAAATTAGGTTTGATCATGTGATTGTTTGTCCTCAAATGACATAATTAATTTTTACTACCACTTGGTATTTCAAATGCTTAATGGTCATCGCAACCAAATGGTTTGCAAGATTTAAATCAAGCTTAATCAATGGAAGAACCGAATTTTAAGCATTTCCTTTCTACCAATAATTTAAATACAATACGAAGAATTATTTCGTGAAAATTGCATACAATATATGATCTTGTGTTGTTTTTGATGATTTTTCCAAGTAAAGCATGACCCAAATTCATAGGCATTCAACAATTGTGGACGAAAAGGTGCAAACTCTGCAACAATGAATGCATTCCATCTCTAGAAGTCATGCATTTTTGTTCGAAATATTTTTACACATTCTGGTATATTGAACCAAGCGATTGCTTGGTTCAATATGGCACTTGCATGTCGTTCTGTTTGGTTCTCTGTTTTTCTTCATTTCTTCAATGTGATTGGTTGAAGCTTCTTCCATGCGATAGCGTGGGTTGTATAGGAGAATATCTTCTTTCATCACGTTTTGTTAGATATTTCACTTCCCTGTTCATCCATTCATTTAAATATCTTTTTCCTCAACACATTTCCAACAATATTTACTCTTCTTTTTACCCTTCACGGGACAATTTCTGTCCCAGCTGATATCATAAAACTTAAAATTTTCAAATCATCATCCTCTTTAATAGGGGCGTAGCTAGGATTTTTGCTCAGCGGGTTCTAAAAGTTTTTTTCCTTCAACGATGGGGATGTAGGGGGGAAAAAAAGGGTTTGGGGTATGGTTTGAACCCTGGTAACACCCCAGAGATTTGGAGATCTTATGAGCACCACATTCAAACCATGTGCAGTTAGAAATTTCAGAAAAAGGAAAATATAATATAGTTTTTTGAATATTAAAACAAATTAACAATAAACCAAATATAATTTCAACTTTAATTATAATTGTACTACACAAACTCATTTACATATCAACCAAAATTAGGATTGTACATATTAAACCAATTTAAAGTTAACTATTCAAGGATAAAGCAAAAATTACTAAATTAGTGCTTAATGCATTACACTCGAATTTCAATTGCATGCCCAATAGGAGAATTAAACTCACTTATTGTACCATTCTTCATTAGTCACCCATTCTATTACAATATGATTTCAAATTTTCAAGGATAAATACACCCGAATTTTTAATTGCAAATCTAATTTAGTTAGATTCTCCATATGTAATATGATGATAATTTCTATGATGTTTTATTATTTTTTTGATTATGTATATATAGTGGCGAACCTAGAGTTATAGTTCAATGGGGGCGAGATCGACGTGTAGTCCCTTCCTCTGGTTGCCCTGATTTTTTTTTACAACATAATGTTATAGCACAAACTTTCTATTATCAATACAAATCTACTAATACACTATATTGTCGAAACCAATTCATATCTATAAAATGTGAAATGATCTATGTATATTTATCTATAATTATTCTCTACGGCATCTCATACTTGAAATGCGGTATGATAGTCTAATTATAAGTTCTTTTTAGGAACATTGGTACAAATGGTTCACAAAAAGTATGGTTACTGTGAATTTGATTCGAAATAGAAAAATGTAGCACGATTAGTTAAAAAAAAAAAAAATTGGTGCGCATTTGGTCTTAATAGATGGAATCCATCCACTTTTGTTATTAATCACTTCTAATTTTGCTATTTTGTTCTCTTCATAAAGAGGTATTATGGTCATTCAACTTAAGATAAATTGCATAAAAGGTCCCAACCTTTGGGATTGTTACAATCATGTCCAAAAGTTTGAAATATGCATAAATTAATCCAAAATTTTACTTAAGTTGCATAATTTTACCTTTTATTTTTTATATATGTTTATTTGGTCATAATTAATTTTATCGAATTAATCATATATCATATATCATATATACTATATTAAAAGAGAAGTATGTTTCTCCTACAAGCTATTCTTTTCCCGCTCAAATCCTTCTCTTTTTACGGTTTTTTTTGGTTTGCCTAATGGGTTTTTGAAAAATGCATGTTGTAATTAATTAAGATTGAACTAGTTGGAACACCCGTGCGTTGCACGTGGGCTAATTATATGAATTGAATTTTTCTGGTTATTTGAGTGCAAACATTAACATCACATGATTTAAGAGAAGGATGTTACTTTTTTTGAAAAATTTTAACAAAATTTCGCTTGTAATTGGCATAAATCCAACCTACTAAAGTTAATTATAATATCGTAACAACCAACGCATACACAACGATACAAAAAACTCTATGAAAAACAAAGTTTGATATTGAGTAATAATAACATTTGAGAATTATCCACGAAATGACATTGGAGAACATTACCTAGTATACTATAACATTCATAAATATATTAGCATTAAAAACGTAAAGATAATTTCACATAGTCTTTTCACCATGACTTCCTTGTTACACAACGCATAAGGTATCGATGTATGATATGTGCCATCGGTAACTTACAATAGAACAGGCAAGTAGAAATATCATCAATATTGAAAAGTACAAAACCAATCCACAGTTCTCAAAAGCCAACTAACTATATATTCATCCGTACCAGCATAGAAAAAGGATGAGATACTTTGCAGCGGAAATAGCAATCCATAGTATACCAAAGACAACCAATTCATCTACAACAGCTCAAACAAGAACAAATATCACATGAGTATTCCAAGGCTTAAATATTTTGCAGTGCAAATAGAAAAATATGAGCTACAATGCAAATCATAATATTCCAGTTCAATGAATATGTCAATGTAAGGTTGAGTCAAAAGGTGACCAATCATATGCCTATATATATAACATTTATCCTTTATACAATAAGATATAACACTGATAAATGAATAAAAACTTTGAAAAATACAAACAATGTACCTCAAATAATTCATGTGCATAATACTATAGGTTGCTGAAAACTTCATTGGACATGATATTTGCAGTTGTGTTAGTGTGGCATCCACTTTCGTCACAAATGACGAACTTCAAGCCCTTCCTATTCGTCACCCTCGAAACAACGACATACAGTTGACCATGGGTGAAGATTGATCTCCTCAAATACACCCCAACATTATTGAGCATTTGCCCCTAACTCTTATTGATGGTCATCGCATACCATTAGGAGAAATTGCCTCCTTTCAAAAATGAACGCCAATCGTATATCGGATGGAGTTAAACTCAATTTAGGAATTAGAAAATCCTTTCCAATATTTATCCCAGATAGAATCTTCGCCTCTATAACATGATTTCCAAGCAGCGCGACTATAAGATGGGTACCATTGCACAAACCAGACGAGTGATCTATATTACGCATCAACATGATTGGGAGACCGACCTTCAACTTCAAAATATTATTGAGCACTTCAGAACACGAAATCCTATTCAGGAACTCTTCGCCATTCATCCTCCACGTGGAATCAGAATTGTAGTATGTTTTCAATTTTGAACGATTCATGTTAACCATATAATTGTTCACCATTCCAATATTTTCGAGCCTAGGAGCAAATAGAACCCGTCCATTCAAGTAAGAATGAGAAGTCCCCTCGGTCAAAAACTTTGGATATGTGCTATCCACTATAGCTTTCATCGAATTAGAGGAACTACGCACCAAAAGATCCCCGTGTATCTCAACGGGGGCCTCACCATCATTTGGCTCACCAATCTATCCATCCTCAATGTTGAAGATCCATTCTAAAAACTTTCGCAATTCATCAGCATATTATCTCCGAGGAGATTACGGAGCCTCATGTTTCTCGCAAGTCTCAATACGCTATAATGATCCCGCAAAAAAGAGAAATTGAAAGATGCATTCACAATTTTAGGGCATGTTGCCTTGGGTTAATCGGAAGTATCTACCTAAAGTCCCTACCAAATACAATAATTTTTCCACCGAATGGTAAACCAGAATCCCTCGGGTTGCTGAACCTTGCAAGTTCTCACATCGTGCGATCCAGTGCTTCAAAACAATGCTTATGTGTCATAGGAGCTTTGTCCCAGATTATAAGGCTAGTCCTCTCAATAAACGCGGTCAAGTGACTTCCCTAATTGATGTTGCAAGTTGAATTTTCATCAACATTTAATGGGATATAAAATCGTGAATCAGCGGTTCTACCACCTGGTAGAAGGAGTGAAGTTATTGCAACCTGTGCCACATTAAATACTATCTCTCCTTGAGACCTGACTGCAATTGAAAGCGTCCTCCACAAAAGGGTTTTCCGCGTACCACCAAGTCTATAAAAAGAATACCCCGCAATGATCACCATAAATCGCATTCATCACTGTGTCGTAAACTCCTCTTTGTTCAGAAGTCAGGTTGGATAGGAACCTTACATGTTCCTCCTCCAATTCATCCTTATTGTAGTCCGATTCATTGTATATCAGCATATTGCCTGGGGCAGGGAAATACGAACCATCAGGAAAAGGCATGGAATCATAGTCTCGAAGGCATTTCCCCCATTGGTGCAACAACTTCTCAATTTCAACCAACGCGTAATTCCTGATCTGATCATCAGATAGTTGTAAATCTATAATGCATATCCCACAATTAATTAATATTTGGAAAATTACAGACGAAGAATCAAAGTATCCAAATAACTGGAACATGATTACCTGGGTTGCGAAGAGCATTACGATGCTTGTGTTCTATATCTTTTGATAAATATTGTCATCACTTATCCACAACGTTTCAGATCTTTCCAAGCAATCAAACACAAGTAGGGTGACAAACAAATTTCTCAACGATATTTCAGAAGTCCAATGACTTGCCTCGATAGTGCCATCGATGTACTCTTTGTCATTGTCTAAGAGACCCTGAGCATGTCAAGCTTCCTTGAAAGTATTATATACCATCCCGTCAACTGTTCTTATATCTTCATAAGATTTTGGACCACGTACATGATTTACCAATATGCGCAGACAGTACCTTGAAAAAATTAGTGAAAAGCGTAAGGCAAAAAAATCAGTTTAAAAAATATTAACGATGTATTGTATAAAAAAAACAGCATCGATAAATGAATGATATAACATGAAAATCGTATTAATAAGCTAGGCATCATGGGAAGTAGCAAATCATGTTTCTAAAATTGAGAATTAAAGTAAAAAATATCTTTCTCCAGTGCCTGGCCAAGCACTGGGTGTGAAAGGGAAAATAAGTGGCGTGATTATAGAGATTTTTTCTTTGCAGATAGGTTTCAGAGGTTAAGAATGATATTTTATACCCTCTCCGTCCCATATATATAATCCGCTTTTCTTTTTTGGACTGTCCCACATGTATTGTCCAATTTCTATATTTAATAGTATTTTTATATTCATTTACAATTATACCCCATCTATATCATTGAAAATAAAACTATATTTATGACTTATATTCATTTAAATAAGGGTATTAAAGGAAATTTGTTTGCAAATTTACTTTTCCAATGCCATTCTTAATCTTTGTGCAAAAATCAAAGTGAACTATATATGTGGGACGGATGGAGTATATTTTATACAATCTATAACAACAACAAACTTAGCTTTTATTCCCTACAAGTAAGGGTCGGCTACATGGAATCATACAAGAAATCACATCGGATCGCAAGTATGAATTTTTCTACGCCACTCATTCCTATCCAAAGATAGTAGCTCATCTATCTGCCTGACATACATGTCCTTACGAATTACTTGCATCCACGTTATCAACTGTCTTCCTCTACCTTTCCTAACATTTCCAACCTTAATACTTTCACTCTTCCTAACATGTGCACTCTCAAGTCTCCGTAGTATGTGGTCAAAGCATCTTCGTCGAATCTCTCATATCTTATCCTCAATGCGGGCTACTTGTACTCTACCACAGATCTCTTCATTTTATACAATCTATATATTAATTAAAAAATTAGCATGCTAGACTCTTGGTTAGGAAAAAAGATATAGATATAGATTATTAATAATAAATTAATTAAAGAGTAAAAAATCTATTGAATAAAAAATTAGAAAAATTTATTAAAGAAATTCTGAAAACTAATTGAAAAATCAAACAGAAAAAATGAGACTTTTTTTTTTTTATTTTTGCCAATCCTACACGGAGATTTTCTTTTTTTTTTAATCAGATTTAGAACACAACATATATTAGTTAAGCGAATGTATTGAAAAATGCTCTATTAATAGGTAATTAATATTATAGATTAACAATAATCTTCCTATATCTAAACTGCATATAGTATAAATGATTAACAATTAAAAAAAAATAGTTGCAAGAGAGTAATAGCCCATGTTCTCCTACAAGTTTTAACACATTGTTACATATTTTTATACACAAATCTCGTGGGACCTACCTGTACTACAGAAATCTCCACTATTCAATTCCACTCATTCTCTCTTATATCAAATTAAATCACATAAAAACACATATCCTAACACCCTTATAGATTTGATTAACAATAGTTTTTGTTAAAACTTGAGTAACTTGTGTCTTAATTTTAAATTGTCTAACTAATAGTTCAAAAAAAAAAACAAATGATTACAAATTTTTAACAAATACTTGCAAGATAAAAATATATTTGATTAACAAAAGATTAGTTAAAAATTGAGTAACCTATGTTTCAATGTTAGTCAGTCTATGTGGTCATTTTCCAAAAATAAAGTATAAATATTGGTAGAGATCACAATGAAGTTTCTAAGGTTCAAACAGATAGCATTAATAGCGTGTCAGCTGAGGTAGTAGACACAAGTAAAAAGAAATATTAATTAAAAATTAAAAATGTATAAACTTCAAATAAATTTCAAATAATTTTGAGGATTAAAAAAAGGACTTTGATAAGGATTACAAATTGCAACCGTGGGTTGACATATAGATTTAAAAAATAAAAAATATAATTTTTTAACTGATTTAAATAAGGATTGATATTAGAAATATATTAAATGATAGAAATAAAAAGATTTAAAAATTGAAATATTTTAAAAAGTAATTCAGTCCACAGCCTAGTCTATACAATATGATGGCTACCATGATTATCTTAAATTATAATATGTTTATGTTTAAGGGCTATATAACATATAATAATGCGTCACGTGTATTTACATATAATGCCCACCATGATTATCTTAAATTATTTTCAATTACTAATTTTTTAAAAGTATTTCAAATACCTATCTTAAAATTTGTTACGTATAATAATAATAATCTATATATTAATAAAATTAGATCATTTTCCCGCCAAAAGTTTTATTTTTATGAATTAAAAAAATAAAATTTAATTGTAAAAAGATAATCACAAATTTGCAACTCAATCTTTCATTCATCTTCTAGAATTCGAACTCTTATATATCTCCCATATAATATGAGGTCATTTTTCCGCGAAAAGTTTCATTTTCTGAATTAAAAAAATAAAATTTAATTGTAAAATCACGCTTTGGATAATCACAAATCTGCAACTCAATCTTCCATTCCTCTTCTAGAATTCGAACTCTTGTATATCTCCCCGTGCAACGCACGGAGAAAATAATAATAATAATAATAATAATAATAATAATAATAATAATAATAATAATAATAATAATAATAATAATAATAGAGATGGTAAGATAATCATGGTTATTTATGGATGATGATAAAATAAGGTAATCAAAAATGTAATTGATGTGCTATGAGGGGGAAAACCTCCAATAAAAATCAAATTCAAAATCAGTTAAATAGTGAGCGGAAAAATTCCCTCCAAAAATAGTTTCTGTTTATTAATATATAGATTGCAATGTTTCTCATACATTTTCAATTCCCAGAGATAGAACATTGACACCCAACCTCTCTCTTTCTCTCTCTCTCTCGATGATAGATTTCAATTCTCTCAAAATCCAATAATTCCACCCATATCAGTATTCCTTTTTTCTCCATGGCAGCGATACCTCATCCAACCCTAACCTTACCTTGAGCTGCAACAACAATTTCCACAGGTACTTTTGCAGTATTTTTGCTTTAATTTCTCCAAATCCCTAATCAATTGAAGGAATTTAGGTGTGAATTTGAAAGAGGAGACGAAGGTATGGATTTCCTGCACATATTATGCCCTTCAATCCATGAATTCTCTTCATCTTCTATTTGCCTTGCATACTATCTAATCTTCGATGATACATAGGTTTTGCACCCCATCATAATCGAGCTTTGGGTACAGCGTCATCCAACAATTTCAGAATTTTTTGCCCTTTGTTTGTTACTGATTTGAAATACACTAATTTGATTGCCCTGTTTTTTTTTTTATTACAGACTTTTCTTGAACTTGTGATGGAACTTGCTTCTCATAATGCCAATAGTTTTTTTTTATCTCGCATGACATCTGTACAAATTCTATATACACGTTAGTATCTCTTTGTGTCATATTTATTTCTCTCTGTAGAAGCATGCTGATGTTTATTTTCTTGGAGTTGTTCCTTATACTTCCGATTGAGATCTCCAAAATTTAAACCAGTTTTTCCCAAATTGGTACAGTTGGACATAATAATTGATTGACATTTGACAATTGATTGCTTTTATCTCTCCTTTTTCTTTCTTTTTTTTGGGGGGGGGGGGGGGGGAGAACAGATTGTGCTCACCGTTCTGATTGGAAGACATTAGATTTGATGAAGGCCGATTTTTCTCATTCTGTTGTATATGATACTTGATACTGAGGTAATCAGCTTTGGTTTTTATTATTCAGTGGAGAAACCGTATGCCTTATTATTATTATTTTTTAAACACTTTTTTAAAAATTTATTTTGATATTTGATTTTGCACTATTGATGTTCACCTTAGTTGTATATGTTGCAATATCTATTAAGACCAATATGGCTGGCATATAAAATGGAGGAGCGACGTGAAGAGTTAAACAATACTAAATCGCCTTTGTGCATTAGATTTGCAGAAGCGAGGTTTCAGGTTAAATTATTTTTCTTCCTTTTGTGTTTTAACATTAAAGTTCAACCTTGGGTGTGCTTTTGGTTTAGTATTGTGATTCTGATTTAGCACTGCACATGTGTTAGCTGATATTTGCAAATTTTGATCTTGCTATATGCAAATTTCTCATTTTTTAAATGATAATGATATTGTTGTTCACCTTTTTGTTTATAGATATAGAAATATAGATATGATAGGAATAGATAAGATAGGATATATGTGCGTATGGTCATGCAATGAGCTTTAGGACCAGCTCAGGTGTGCTGGAAAAGGGGAAGGGCTATTTACTCAAGTATGCCGCATGAATGTTGTGAAATTATATTGTAGCTTCATGAGCAAGGGAATATAGAAGAAAATATTCTAGGAAGCATAGGTGTATTATACTCGCCTTCTCAGCTATACTGCTCCAGTAAGTTTTCTTACATTCTGTCATGCATGTCATGCATATTTGGTTGCCGAGAGTTCAAAGATTAGAACATTAATCTCACTTTATTTATCTTTTATTGTATCTAATACATGAAGGAAGATGAAACTGCGAAGAATCTCCTACGAGGAATAATATAAGAATAAGTTTAAAGTTTGAAGTCAAGCATTTCCCCCCAATTCTCCGGAGGCCCTACAAGTTCAGGTGTGTGAAAGACACTCAATTTCGAATATCGAGTTTAAGAAAGATTTTGTGACAGCTAATTTGTTAATCTAAAGACAATTCCCATCTTATTATCTTAGTAAAGAATGATATTTGAAGTTTTATTTGCCGCATTTTGACTTGGTTATACTTATTTCTCTGCTATTAATGACTATGTGTTGTCCCTTAGATGCCTAAAATGATGTGGATTCCATTGTTGGAGATGTTTTCGAGTGAAGCTTCTTTCTCTTGGTATGGTGACTCTCTCATCTTTCATACAATGGTTTACTTTTTGTTTTCATATCTTTTAAACTTTGTAGTGAAGTTGGATTTTATTTAACACACGCACCTACACTTTTTCTTTGACTTGATTTGTATTATGTATTTTCCACTTTCAGGCTCTGGAACCTCCTAGAGAAGAGGCTATTTCATCAACAATTACTTTGTTATATGAGGTACTTATCATATGTTTTACCAAACGGTGAATAGAATCAACATTTTAATGTCAAAATTTGTCCATTGTGGCATAACAACATCCAACATATGCTGCCCAAGATGTTAATTTAATTTTTCAACCCATGTCAATTTTTTATTTTACCTAAACAAAAATGTCCATGGACAATTGAGTTTCAGAAATGGTCATCATACTTGCATTTGGGTGACATTGTCAAAATAATAGTCTTGATTTAACCTTGAATATAGGTTGGTGCCATCGAATCCGATGATGAGATAATAATCAACACCACTTGGCAATCATTTGGCTAAACTCTCATCATAAGTGAATGATATTTTTATTTTACCTATGTAATTAGCATTTGGTTGATAAGTGCTAAATAAGCACTTAAATAACTCTTTTATTTTATGTGTTTGTGTGTTTTATTAATGTTATATGTTCCGTTTTATGTGTTTTTCCTTTATTGTGGTGTTTAGGGTCACAAAGAATCAAAAGGAGTCAAAATGGATGAAAATCGGATGAAAACGGAAACTCGGGACCAAAAAGGCAAGTGAATCAAAGATGGAGGACCTCCGATGCAATTTTATGAAAAGTTGTTTTTACAATTTTTCTTGTGCTAAAGTTGAAGAACATCAAAAAGGATTCCCAAACTTTTTCCGATCGCAAATCGGAGTTTCTAACAAAGTTATGGCCGTTTGAAGAAAAAGGACTAAAAGTGTCTACTTCCAAAACTGTTGGGACCCAAGTGCAACTTTTCAAACGTCAGGGGACCAAAGTGAAACTTGTCAGAAAGTTGGAGGACCAAAATGCAATTTTGAAGGACCCAAATGAACAACATTCAAAAAGTTGAGGGACTTGGTGTGCAATTTCTGGGTGACTCGTGACTGAGTCACCGCCGTACGTGATCGAGTCAGCGCCGCAAGTGACTCAAGTCACGCCCGGAGCATCCTCGATCAGCGCCGCAACCGTCCGAGTCATGCCTGCAACCGTCCCTGGCCTCCCCGTTCCGCGCGCGGTGACTAGAGCAGAATCGCGCGTGACTCGAGTCAGCGCGCGCGCGGCGACTCGAGTCACGCCCTGACGCCGCTGCAGATTTTGACCAGCGGACTCCACCTACCATAAAACGTGTTTTTGGTATTTTCTTGACTTCTTAGAGATAAAACAATCTGAGCACACCACAATAGACTCATGAAGGAAGACTTTTATGATTTTTAATATTTTTTGGTGTAATATTTTGCCTATAAATAGAGAGCGTTTCCAAGTGAATCACACAACTTGTAGAAGAATTAGCTTACGATTCTCTCTAACTTTCTCCTCAATAAAATTCTCTTCATCATTAGTTCTTAGTTCTAGCTTGAAAGCTCTTAGTTTCTCATATTCCGGCGGAAGAAAAAACCTAAATTTAGGTTCGATTAATCAATCGACGATTCTTCGGCCGAGAATATGATTAGCGGCATTTCTTCGCTAGTTTCTCTCTTTCTTTTATTTTTTCTTGTTGAGAAGTCTAATTCTCATATATTGTGGAGGTAATACAAGGCTAACACTCGCTAAAAAGTATTTAACCCATATATATGAGTGATTAAACTCTCTATTTATTTAGCATTTATTTTCTTGTTTCTATAGTTTTTATATATTACTTGAGATAGTGAAGTATAATCTATCATATAGCAGTGGTGATACCCGCTAATATGAGTAGTTAGACTTCTCTATCTAGTCTGAATGAGGACGTTGTGTTCAATTATCATGTTGTTATCTTTTCTAACTCTTTGCTAACGCTTTTATCTATTCCTCTACTTCAATTTGTTGATTTGTTATGCTTTTAAACCCGCTTTTGAATTTATGTGATTATTGCATTCACTTTGGCCAATTGAATCAATTAATCTTTAAGTTCAAGTTATGTATTAGGATTGGAAACTTTTTGATCCGTAATTGTCACTAGATTCCAATCCACAAAGAAGAAACGAACGTCGTGCATATTTGTTAATAAATCAACTTAGATGTATTAATTCAAGTTTGTGAAATTGATCATCTAATTCAACTCATTCTTCTCGTTCATTTCACACTAGCATTGCATTAAATCCTAAGAACTTGTTTAGGATTATCCAATGGCTAGATGTTAAGTTAAAGAACTCACTTTAATTTAATACACTTAAGGAAGAATTCGTTAATCAGAGCTTCTTGGTTAATTGAGAGTTGATAAATTGAAGAAGGGATAGTATACGTTGTATGGGAAAGATAAACACAAGATGTTGACACAACCGAACCCGAGAACTAGATATATCTTCAATTGTTTCATTTTCATCTCTTTTATTTTGTAATTTTATTTTCGAATCAGATT
This sequence comes from Jasminum sambac, assembly GCA_018223645.1. NCBI lineage: Eukaryota > Viridiplantae > Streptophyta > Magnoliopsida > Lamiales > Oleaceae > Jasminum > Jasminum sambac. The sequence continues at coordinate 20,580,435 of CP073648.1, read as the reverse complement.
CAACTTCACAAACCCTTTTCTATATTAATTGATAAAACAACTAGATCAAACACCGTTCCTCTTGGGTTCGACCCTTACTTACCACTTCTACATTAATTTGTAGTTTTGAAACCGAGTAAGGAAATAAAATAAATTTTGGCGTACTGCGACAACACGCCCATTGGTGCAGATAGCAATTCTTTTAGGCCTAAAGGCAACTATTCCTTGAACCCTCTCATTAGAACATTTATCTGATTTCAGTTGAAATGAAAAAATAAAAAAACAGACAAGTTCCATTTTAGTGGTCAAGAAGATTATTCCTTTCATGAGAAGGAAAATTATGGGATGATTGTCATGCTTCTTGGTAAGTGGAAGTTTCTTAAATAAGATTTTTGGTAATGTTTGAAAGGTTCTTAGTAATTGTGGTTTGACAAAATTTTCGCTTTTGTTTTCATTTTCATTTTATATACCGAAAAAAAAAGTTCTTAAGACCAATTGGTTTTCTTGATCCATAAAGTATGTAGTACGTGTAGTATATAATGGCTTGCAGATTTAGTAGTACTGGACATGTTCATTATTTAGATGACATTTGTTTTTCCTTTCGATTTTGTTCATTCAAAGTAGTCAATTTTATAATTGCCGAAGTATTTAAATTAAATTTCATGTTGTCACTTAGTTTTTCATATTATTAGATTGTTCAAGTGAAAGAAATCTTAGAGACCATCTATTCAATAGATATATGTTTTGTTATCTGCATATGCTAATTAGTTGAATAGTTCATGCACTTATCATTTATTATTTACACAGACTTGGACATCACATTATCACAATTTGGTCTAACAAAAAGATAGTCTAATAGTGGTTACACTTAAGGCGCTGAAATCTATTGCCTTGCTTACTCAATTGCAATCAATCTTTTTCTTCTAAATGGCCTTTATATCAAGGTGCAATCGAAGTGTGCATAGTTCGGTGAAGCAGATGTTTCTACCGCAAATTTATCGGCTCATTATGTAAACTTATCTACCCATTATGTGAAATGGGCCAAGTGGAATGCTTTGCAATGTTTCTGATGAGATGATGAAGGGATCCAACCTAATGTCAAAACATATAATTCGTTTAGGCTAATGTGTATTTAGGATGAGAGAAATAATTTATCTTTGTTTCATTGAATTTAATCTTACATGCTTTTGTTCCTATCTTAGGATGCCATGTGACTGAGGCACAGATTTTGACACAATGAACTTCGATTCCGAGGTTGATGTTTAATCTCTTAGACTCAAGATTACTTTTAGATTTCAAAGAAAGATGGTTTATGTTGATTGTTTCATTTGCTATAACAATTAACAAGAGTCATGTCAATCATTGTTACATGTAAGCCTTTTTTTTAAAGAGGTTAGTATTTAGTCATGATAAGATATGTAATAAGAATAAGAACATCCCAAAGAGAATTACAAATAACATATGTTATTTATAAATAAGTATTTTGAAATTTGTAACATTTATATAACAGATAAAATTATATTATGATTCCTTTATTAGAGTAAAACTAATGTGCTGCAAAACTGCATAGGGGAAAAAAGTTAAGGGGAAAAATTAGGAGTGAAAAGTCATTCTCAAATAGTATTAAAAAGAAAAATTAGGGGAAAATAAGCTAAATTATAGGCAAATTAATTCCAAATGTGACAACTTTATTTTGCGATATCGAGTCACAAATGTGAAGGACTGAAAATATTTATATATAATGAGAGCAGAAATCTAACAAACATAATCACCAACATTGTATATATAGAAGTGTTTCATAATTTGTGACATTTTTATAAAAATTATAGTTTATAGTTTGATATTTTGGTTACATGCTATTGTTTTCATCTAAATCATTATATGTTCTAAGAAAAAAAGCAGGCCCGTTCCAAAACCATCGAGCGGTTTGTAATTATGGTCCGATCGGGGCTATTTTGATGACCCATTCGACCACCATTTTGAAATTCGGGATCAGATTGCCCAAAAATAGTGCCAAAATTTTGACCGGTGGTCACGGCGCTGTGTCGCCGAAAAAATTCAAAATTCTCAACTCCATCTCACCGTCTTGATTCTAAATTTGGCCTCGGATTTCAAAACGGTGGTCGAACGGACCATCAAAATGGCACCGGACGGATAGTTACAAACCGCTCGATGGTTTTGGAACGGTTCTGGATAAGAAAGCAGATAGAGAAAAATTAAAGTTATTTATGCCCGTGCATCGCACGGGTTTAAAACTAGTTTGATACTAATTATATGGTTTTTAACTAAAATTTTCAACGTAGTAGTGTTTGTTCGCGTTGAAATTATAATTGTTCAAACATTTCTTTTGAATTAGATACACGCCCATTTTGATTCAATCAATATTTAACAATAAATATAATTATTATATCTCCATAAAATTTTAATGAGTATATTACTATAAAAAACATACCAAATGTAAAAAAAATAATAAAATAAAGGGTTATTTTGGCAAATGAATATCAACCTTTAAGTTTTGTTTCTTTCAAAAAAAAAAAAATACCTTTTAAGTTTTGTAACAGTTAAAACCTTTTTTTTCAATAGGTTCCCAACCTTTAATTAATTATTACATCACACCTATACTAACAAAAAAATCCAATTTCACTGTTAAACACTATAAAATTTATTTTTTCTAATTATCTTTTAAAATACAAAATATTTTATCTTTTAAAATACAAAATATTTACTTTTTTTCAATAGACAAAATATTTACTTTTAAAAATTAAAAATAATAAAAATAAATCAATCAATCAATCAACAACCAACCACCCCCGGTCCCTCTCTGGGAATGACAGTAATTTGCTTCTTTCTCTGTAATCTGCAATTCTCCACTCTCAGTCTGCATTCTGCAATTCTGCTGAGAATCCCATGTGCGATTGATTCAATATAAAATTAATAGTGGACCATATAAAGATATATAAAAAATAAAAGCTAAAATTGTATAATTTAACTAAAATTTTAAATTAATTTATATGTGTTTCAAATTTTAGAATTTGATTATAATAATTCTAAAAGATAGGGATCTATTGTGTAATTTATCCTAAGTTGAATCACCAAAATATTACTCCCTCCGTCCCACTAAGATAGGCACCCATTATTTTTCACACATATTAAGAAAATATCTTAAATGTTCTTGGAATTATAAGATATTCATATATTCTTCTAATTTCACCCCTATATTGAATTGTCAAAAAGTAGTGTGGACATGTTTAAATATCTTGGGAGATAAAATATCTATCTTGATATTTAGTATTCCAATTATCTTAAATAGGTATTTTATGGTACATGGAAAATAAATTATACATTCAATAAGGAAATTGGACTATAATTTTGACTTGACAAAATAAGTAATACTTTATCTTAGTGGACTATGAAAGATTTAGGAAGAGAACAACATAGCCAAATTTGAGACAATTAACGGCAAAAATAGACGAATTCTATTCATTTGGATCAAATACATACCATTTTTTTGGGGCAATCATGCTACCTTTTTTATTTGGTTCCAAATTCACAATAAGCACACTCTTTTTTGGATCATTAGCATTTCCTTCTTTTTAATGCATCTTTTTTTCTCATCACTACTAATTGATAAATAATCAATTAATTACTAATTGACAGATACTAGGCAGCGTACTAAGGCTTCTAATTGGTTTATGCTAGTGCGGCCCAAAAAAAAGAAACGGAAAAAGAAAATTAAAAAAAAAAAGGAAAAATGGCAATATCTGGGGGCACTGGCCCCACTAGTCCCTTCACAGGTCTGCCGCTGTCTATATAGATAGAGAAGGTGTTAGCATAAAGTAAAAAATGTATTTTAATGTATTTTTTCAAATTTTTAAATTTGGTCAAATAAATCACATCCATATATCTCTTCACTCATTAAATCTTCCACCATCTAATTCCACTAATTCTCTCTCTTCCTACTCATAAAAATACATTAAAATTCATTCGTTAACACCCTCAGAATGGGGAAAAATCCAGCCAATCCATTTGTGAAATGTGTACGAACAAATATCGCTAACAAAATTGGAAATATGACATGTCTATATATATGTGAAATATAAATGGTGATTGGGAATAATTTTTTTAAAATTTTATCATTTTTTTCATTTTTTTATATATTTTTTATCCTAAATTAATTATACCTATATATTACATCACATCAATAAATTTCCATTATTCAACTCTACTCAGTCTCTCTCCTTCTTTATATTAAAAACAATTAAAAACACTCTCAATCACCCTTATAATTGAAAGTGTAAAGTAATATATATATTTTTAATTGAATCAAAAAAATTTTGCCAACTTCGTCTTATTATTAAAAAAAAATCTCAACTTCAATGTGGTCCATGGACCGCACTCACCTATTAACAAAAAAAAAATCTCAACTTCAATGTGGTCCATGGACCGCACTCACCTCTATGTGGCTTTGCCAGATGCCAGTGCTTTTTAAACATACATAGTATCTGTGTCTAAAAATAATAAAATAAATCTACCTTAAGTAAAATTAATGAAAAGTCACCTTTTTTAAATAAAAAATCACCGATAATGAACAGTAAATGGATAAACTGGCCTCATGAACATAGTTGAGCTGAGGTCTCATGAAAAAAAAAATGGACCTTAGTTAACGAGTTATATTTTTTTCACCTGCGGATAACCCCGGGGGTAGGATTCGAACCCAAGCCATCGATTTGGAATGTGAGCGTCTTACTACCGTATCACTTATTCGAATCCTAATTAATGGACTATATTGATATTCCACGATCACTTTCCTTTATCATATATACATACGAAGTCAAAAATATAGTCTATCAGGTGATCTCAGGAATAATTACGGATAAGAATAGCAATGTTGAAAATAGATACCCAAATAATTGTATCTATATATGTAACACGTTTCGAAAGTTTATCGCCCTCGAGCTACGCATTCGCATTCAGCCAAAAGTCGTTTAGGTAAGAATTTGGATTTATTTGCATTATTGTCCTTCCTAAAAAAACATCACCACACAAAATCAACGTATTTTGTATCGCCACTTCACTTCGCGTGGTTAACGTGGGATGACCGCGCATGGATTTCTTTTTCACCTTCTTAAATGCTTGTCCCACAACGTTATCTTGAAATTGACTGATATAATTTATTTAAAAATTGTTTTCTCCATTATAATTTTTCAATCTCCATTATAATTGACTGAAATTATTCTCCTCATATGCCATATATTAGCAGATGAATATATTTGAAAAATTAAGAATTGGGTCTCACTGTTGATGTGTTAAACTCATCTGTTGACACATGATATGCAGGGAAAATAACTTCTCCCCACATGGAAAGGAGATCACTAGTGCTTTTATTACAATGTTGATTTGATTTTTTTTTCCATATTTTCTAGATATTTTTTTCCTTATAAACCACACCTTGAAGAATTATTTTCTCAATAAACTATATATAATTAACTATTGTCCGAAAATCATTAAATTTCTTTTCGTATGGAATTTTTGATAATCTTCTACCATTTCTTTTACACAATTTAGACAAAACTTGAATTAAATATAAATTTTTAGAAATGGATGTGATTTTCACACAAATGCATGTTACAGGTTGTATTAACAAAAATGAAATAAATATTATTTTTGGATCTGTCTGTATTTAACTTTTGCCATTTTTATTAGGAAAAAAAATTATTGATGAAAGCAAGTAGATCTACATTTTAAATTTTTCTTAAAAAAAAGGGAAAAGAAATAAAGAAACAATAAAATCATGGGCCGCTCAACAAGTGAGGCCCAAAGCCATTGCTTGCTTGGCTTTCCCCTAAGTACGGTTCTATATACAGTGTTTACTATAAATAAATACTTTTCGATTGAATACAATAAGTGAAGTATTATGTCACGTTGTACTATGCCAATGCATCCTACATTTACAGCGAAAATGTTCTAAGACACGTGGGAGTGTCATAGTTACGGTACATCCGTAGTATTTTTCGGGCTCATACGACCTCCGTTTTGCAATCCGAAACCAGATCCAAATTCAAGACAAATGAGCTTCTAAGAATTGAAAAAATTTTCTAACACCAATGACAACGGCCAAATATTTTTTCATAATTTGGCCAAATTATAACAAAAAACTTTGACCTCACCGTAACGTCTAAAAATAAATAAATAAATAAAAGTCCATCTACTAAATCGCATCTGTTAAATCGCTATATATGATGTGTGCGTGTATATAATTGCGTTGGAAATTAATATCTAATAAGTTTGTCCTTTTAATTAACCGCGAAAATACCTAACTATATGGATTATCGACTTCCTTATGCTAGCTTAATAATCAACAAAAAAAAATAAAAATAAAAATTGCACTAGAGCTTAATTCCCCACCCCGAATTTTGATCCAGCAGTGCCCTAAAGACACACTAGCTTAGTCGCTTAGGTTGGTTGGATTTTACTTTTTGCTTTTTAAATATCGGTGCGATGGTGTAAAATTAGTATGTGTCCACATTAACACTGGACACAATTATTCCAAGGTGAGCATCAAATCAAAATTGACCCCACAACCCCTCTCGATAGAAACACATCCACACGAACCGTAATAGTACATTTCTACATTTCATTTTCTTCCTTGGCAATTCCCCTATATATTGGGCTTTTGGATAAACAAGTAATTGCTCATTGATAGAAAATCAAAGTAAGGATGGGAAAGCTCCTCAACATTTCAATGCTATGTGCCCTTATCATAGCCATGTTTGGGGCATGTGCCAATGGTGCTAGTCGAACATTAAGGTTTCACTTCTACGTTCAAGAGTACTTAAGCGGTCCAAATCAAACTGTTCACGAGCTAACGAGCATTGACGGCTTCACTTCAAATTCGCCAACACAATTCGGCCTAGTTCGGATTGCGGACGACCTAATCACGGCCACCCCCAACCCCAACTCAAGGCCAATCGGTCGACTTCAAGGTCTCATTACTTTTTCTGACTTGCACAATATTGCCCCCAAGATGGACCTCCAAATCATATTCACAGCGGGTTTTTACAAGGGGAGTGTACTCATTGTGAGTGGGAAAAATTTCGCGAGACGAGACGTTAATGAATTGGCCATTGTTGGTGGGAGTGGGAATTTCACAACAGCGAGGGGTAAAGTCAGATCGAGTATTTGGTTGACCGATATTGATGCTGGACATTTTGTTCTAGAGTATTTTGTTACCGTAATTGTCGATCCTATTAGCGTATCATCTAAGGTCTCTGACATGTAACCATGCAAATATCCTGTTTTCGGCGCCGTGGAACTTGTAATAAATGTTATCCTACATTTTAGTAGGTTTTGTATGAAGTGCTACTCATATATGAATAAGAAATGGCTAAGAGTAATCTAACTTCTATATGCGAACACATGGAGAGAGAAATATAACACCCGTTCTTTTATAACTTTTAACAAATTTTTACACATTTTAACACATTCATATCAAAAGTCAAACCAATTACATCCACATATTTTCTGGGACCCACTGTACTACATAAATCTCAACCACTCAATCCCACTCATTCTCTCTCCTATTTCACATCAAAATTCATAAATACTCATAAATACACATACACTAACGGGGGCATAATTAATTAGTACACAACTTAAGAAGGGGAATGTTTACCGAACTTTCAACTAATGTATGAATATCGAACAAATTTCTGACAAGTCTAAGATTGTACACACCCGGTCCTTTAATGAAATCACAACCTCAGGCAAATGTTGTCAAAAGGGACGATCCATTGCTTAATTAGGATTGCTAAAAACGAATACCGACAAAAAGCCAGTACAGAAGATATATATTGAAATTTGATTTCTGGCTAGCTAGTTTTGGTTAATTAGGACTGCTAAATTGACTTCGTCAAACTATCTAATTATTTTCATGATACGAATATATATTAAATAAAAATATCTTAGAAAATAAAAAATTTAATACACCTTAAATAGAGTAGGTGAATTAGAATTCACAACGGATACAAAAAAAAAAACCTAATTTCGGAATATCGAGAGTCCCATCCTAGAATTTGACCGGAAAGATATTTTTTGTTACAAAATTAATTGCCCTCGAGAGCCATGTATTCGCATTCAGCAAACAATAGTAGCCCATGTTTGTTAAGAAGAAAACAGAAAATTGGAGCAAACAATCCATTTTAGTTGTTCGTCTGACGCGGTTGGTCCAAAATAAAAAAAGATAGCAGATTTGGTCCTAAAAAAAACTTTTGTGTTAAAATGATTCAAATGGACGGTTTCCATCCATTTTGACCGGTAGTTTAACCTATTTTGTCTTTTTCTTATAGGCATTTTGGTCATTGTGATTATTGCAACTAATTTGCAATCGCAATCAAATCCCAAAGTTTCAAACTCGTATACTTTAGTAAAAATTAAAATTTATAGAAAATTGTATAATTTTTTATTTTATTTTTTATATATTTTTATTTGGTCAATAATTAATTTTATCAAATTATTTTAATTCTAATTAAATAATTTTCACCAAAATTTTTTAACACTTGTAGATTTGTTCGCATTAATATAGTAAATTTTTACGATATTTCTTTAGCATTAAAAGTATTAAGACGCATATATTTTAATATTACCCAACAGTTAATAGTAAATATAATTACAATGACTACATAAAATTTTAGTAGGAATATACCACTATAAAAACCTATCGAATTTAAATAAATAATAAATAAAAAAACTGCTTATTAGCACCATCAAGACTCAACGTTTTGGTCCACTGCGCACTAAGGATCTATAGTTTTTTCTTAGAATTTTTGTTCTAACCCTGACGTTTTATTACGAGATAGGGATTTTTAAGCTAAAAAGATAATATTATATTTTTATTTTTATTATTTTTCTTATTTGATTAAATAAAAATATTTAAAATTAAATCCGTAATTTTTCAATACGTACAATTAGTCATCGTCAACAACCTATTCTCCATCACCACCACCACAACGCCACCACCATCAACTCCGGCAAGGCGCAAAATAGATATGGAGGTCGAAAACCACAAGATTTGGTGGTTTTCGACCACCAGATCAGCTGGTGGCTCGAAACCACCAGCAACCTGGTCGTTTCGAACCACTAGGAAGTTGCTGGTGATTTACGAACCACCAGCTGCTGCTGGTGGCTTTTGAACCACCAGCTGATCTTGAAACCACCAGCAACCTAGTGGTTTCGAACCACCAGCAAGTTGCTGGTGGTTTACGAACCATCAGCTGGTGCTGGTGGCTCGAAACCACTAGATCTGGTGATTTCGAGCCACCAGCAACTAGTGGCTTCGAACCACCAGCTGATCTAGTGGTCGAAAATTGTCAGATTTGGTGGCTTTCGACCACCAAATCTATTTTTGGGCTTTGTCGGAGTTTCGTTGGATTTGGAAGTGGTGGTGCCGTGGCGATGGTGGCAGCGTTGTGGTGGTGGTGGAGAATAGTTTGTAGACGACGGCTAATTTGTACGTATTGAAAACTTACGAATTTGATTTTAAATATTTTTATTTAATTTAATAATAAAAATAATTAAAAATAAAATAACAAATTATATAATTTTCTATAAATTTTGGACTAAAATGTACGAGTTTGAAACTTTGAGATTCAATTGCAATTGCAAATTAGTTACCATAATCACAATTACCAAAATACTCTTAAGAAAAAAATAAAATAGGTCAAACTAACGATCAAAATGGATGAAAATTGTCCATTTGGATCATTTTAATACAAAGGTTTTTTTGGGATCAAATCTGTTACTTTTTTTATTTTGGATCAATCGCGTAAACGAACAATTAAAATAAATTATTTGCGCCAATTTCCCAAAAGAAAACTGTAGGGTCCTTTAATGTTAGAATTTGGATTTTTGCGATATGGTCCTTTCGAAAGTAACAGCACACATAATTGACAAACTTTTATCATCGATGCCTTTCACCGGATCGACGCCGGATGACCCTACCATTTTTATATCAGATATTAAATTATTAAAATATCCAGTATTTGTTGAAGAAAATAATAAAAAAATTGACTGCAGAAGAAGTAATAAAGTTGTTGTTTTTGGATTGAGAAGGCCTATTTTTCTTCTAATCCAAGCCGTCGGTTTAGAACGCAAGCGTCTTAACACCGTATCACTTATTCGAATCCTAATTAATGAATTATATTGATATTCCATAATGATTTTCCTTTATTTAGGATGATAGAGAATAATTTATAAATATTTTTAATGAATTTTAATATAAAAGAGGAGAGAGAATAAATGGAATTGAGTAGAGAAGATTTATGAATGTAATAGGATATATGAATGTGATTAATTTAGGCTAAAAAAATAAAAATAAAAATAAAAAATTTAAAAAGTATTCCGTAACACCCTATATATATACATACGAAGTAAAAAAATATAGTCTATCAAAATTCAAAATCAGGTGATCTCAAGAATCATTACGGACAATAATACCAGTGTTGATAATAGGATACTCAAATCATTGTACCTATATATCTAACACGTTTGACGTTTCGAAATTTTATTGCCTTCCAGCTACGCGTTCGCATTCAGCCAAAAGTCATTTAGGTAAGAATTTGGATTTATTTGCATTATGGTTCTTCCTAAAAAAACATCACCACACAAAATCAACGTATTTTGTATCGCCACTTCACTTCGCGTGGTTAACGTGGGATGACCGTGCAAGGATAAGATAACAATGATATTTCCTTTCTGGGAAATTTCGTTGTCACCTTCTTAAATGCCTGTCCCACAACGTTATCTTGAAATTGACTGATATAATTTACTCGTATTTAAAATTTGTTTTCTCCAATATAATTTTTCAATCTCTTATTACTATGTTGATTTTATTATTTTTTCCCATATTTTCTAGATATTTTTTTCCTTATAAACCACACCTTCAAGAATTATTATTTTCTCAATAAACTATATATAATTAAATATTGTCAGAAAAATCATTAAATTTCTTTCATATATGGAATTTTTGATAATCTTCTACCATTTCTTTTACACAATTTAGACAAAACTTGAATTAAATATAAATTTTTAGAAATGGGTGTGACTTTCTGAATTTTTAAAATTGTGAGAACACTTATCTTTTACAGTAAACGTTTGCAAGATGCATCAATGTGTAACTTAACAAGTAGTATAAAATTAAATATTAAAGGTTTTAATAGGAAGGTCGCAAAACTTAAAATCATTTTCAATAATTCAAGAAAGAAATGAGTTAATATTTGAACCCAAAGATTAATAAAATTAACGAAGGTTGTTTCACGTCAAGTACAGATTGAGATTGAAACATTACAGAACTTTGTCAAAAAGGAAAAATTCCCAACATACTTAAAATTACAAAACGTTAAATCCTTTTTGGTATTTTCATGAATGAAATGAATTGAATATTTTAAGAAAAGAAACCTAAAACATTACTGAACTTTGTTAAAATGTTCTACACATGAGTATTTTTCTTGTGCTCGATAGAGTGCTTACTAATAGACGGGAAAGGCTGGAAAAAATTTATTAGAAAAATAATAAGATTTTATATATTAATAATAATAATAATAATAATAATAATAATAATAATACTACATATTAAATGAAAATATAATAGAAAAATAAAAAAAAGTAGATATATGCAGAGTGTAAACAAAAGTGGTTGCACAATTATTAATTCAGTTCACACACACGGACAATACTATACTAATGATATGTTGCCATATTGTCAATAAGGTGATGTGGCGCTACATCAACGGCCAATTTTTTTTTTAAAATTTACATTAATAAGATGAATAATACATAATTATCCCTGATGGTGAGAGCTCACGTGAGTCCCATATTTTTTCTCCAAAAATAAGGGTGTTGGCACAATAATGCTACGTGCAGGCAGTGGTTCAGGGATTTGTTCAGGAAATGCATTGCTTTTGACATTTTTACCCTCACTTGGTCTTTACTGTATAACACAACAAGAAAAGCCAAAAATTAAAGAACTCGGTCCCTCTTTTCCCTCTCTTCCCAAAACCCCCCAAATTTCGAAAATCCCCCGATCTAGCTTCGTATCTTCAACGATCTGCGACATCCAATCCAAAAAATCCGAGATGATTAAGAAATCCCTAAGCTCGGGATTTCGTAATTGCAACGAATTATTTGGATTTTTTACAAGGTGAAGATAGGGGGCGACGGGCGAAGCTAGGGCGAGATGGAATTTGGGGGTTTGGGTGTTGTTAATCTGAGAGGGTTAAGAAATCCTAAGCTCGTCTAGCAAGAACATCGACTCCGTTCCCAAGAATCGCGCTATTGCAATCGGATTATGAAGGTGTAAAAGACACAGACAGACATCACTTCGAAATATCGAAGAGTAATCCACCTAGCTGTGCTTCCGAATGCGGTGAAGGTGGGCCAAGGTGTTTTCACAAATAATTTTTTTTTTGTTTTTATAGCTTTATTTATTTATTTTTTATTTATATGCATTACTCGATTGTAATTTGAATTGCTGGATAGTTATTTGTGGTCAAATTATTTCAAACTTGAGAAGTTATTTATCATGTTTTCAGTTTCATCATTGCTAATTACTGGAATTGGAGTGCATGGGTTTTAATGGAGAACATGGGTTTTTTTTCATTTGATAGATTAGTCTCTATACATCTGAAAATTTTCGTAGTGGGAAATGTTTTGCACAAAGAAGCCATGTTTCCAAAAAACAATTTCCAGAAATTTTTTTTGTTAAAGTAGAATGCAAATAGCTAAGAGTAGAATGCACAAAAGAACCCATGCGTTGTGAAATGCAAACAGATAAGAGTAGTTGGTCAGATATAATTAAGAATTAGTTAGACTATTTTAGTATTGTTAGTCTTGGTTTAGAGTTTGATAGTATTGGCTCCTATGTATAATTTCTCATTTTATAACAAGTTTATTTTGATAGCTTAGCAAACCAGCACTGAAACTAGTTTGAAGTTGAGTCGTGTTTATAGTAGGCTATAGATTTTATATATTTGACTAAATTCTCAACCAAAAAAGTAAATAAAATTGAATACTTGGCCTTACTGAAACGCTTGTATATAAAATTGCCTAAATTTCCTTTCTTTGGATAGAAGTGGTAGTGGTTGTTGATGATATTGTGGCGATTTCTGCACTAGTGGAGATGAGTTCATTGGTTCTGGTGAGGCAACGTTGATGATACAGCTGCCCTACACAAGATGGGGACGATGTTAGTATTGTTCCAAAGGTCGAATGAAGTTCACAAGTACGTAAGATATGAGTTTTATAGAAGCTATGCATATTGTGAAGGTTTTCCGATTAGGGTTGGGAGCACAAAGAAAGGTGTTGATGGGAAATGTATTACTACTATCTCTGAGTGCAGCAGATCGGTAATCGATGAGTTGAATGACCCTTCTAATCCTCGCCCAACTGGGAAACAAGTTGTAAAGTAAGGATATTGTAGTTCATTTCACATATTGTAGTTTGATATGAGGATTCTAAGCGTTAACTATGCTTTGAAGAATGTTTTTTTCTCCCATATATTTTGGATATGAGAAGAGTAGACCTTCAATCATTGAGCTTTAGATTGGTTGTTTGCACTTGGTTTTACTTTAATCATAAGATGGGTATGGGATGCTCCCTTTAGTTTTGTTTAAAATGGCTGCATCAACTTATTTGGGAAAATCCATCTATTGTATGCTGGAATATGAACAGGGGCATGTTATCATAATCTTTAAATAGGTGCCCATATTGGAAACAAACCAAAGAAATCTCCAATAATTAAAAGAAAAAGACGGGCGTGAATATGGACTACACAAACAGTGCTGCATTTTGTGCTATGAAGTATTTCTATTCCTAGCAAAAGAGAAAAGAAAGACGTTGGCTAATTTGCAGGGGAAATAGTAAACTAAGAAGGCATCTTAGGCAGCAGAAGATGAAGATATGCAGTTATCTTAAGGCATATGCCTCTCAACTTGGTCCTCTCTCTATACAAAAACAGTAACTATAAAATGAAATAGGAACGTGAAACAGTTGAAGGTACAACAAAAGGAATACTGTCATTAAACATTGGATATTTTGACATTAAAACATTAGATAGATTACATTAAGCCATAATACGATCATTCATTCTTCTTGCGAGACATCGACGTTCTTTGTTTCAGAAATCTTTGCTCATTTTTCGAACATCACCGAGAGATTGTCCATCTCATTTTTCTTATTACAGTCCTCAACAAGCTTCTCCGTGTTGCTTCATTCACCTTCTTCATAGGCGGGATCTCCCTCATTTGGCGGGCCAACCAATTTCCAATAACTACATTCACAATCAACGATTTTCCTTGTGCAAGTGTAGAATAGTCTCCCTTTATATGGGGAGTCCTCTCAACCATGCAACATTGCCTCCAACCAGTCTCACACATTCCGGACATCTTACCTTTTTTATTATGATTCTTTGTTTTGTGACTACGAGAACGACAATGTAGACACATACTAGTATTTTTCACTCCCTTTTTAGACCTGCAAAAACCAATCAAATCTTCAACCCAACTAGAAAAATACAATTCAACCTTTTACCTGGCTAATTATATGATGTAAAATAATCTCACTAACTCCACGATATGAGATTCCAATAAATACTAGAAGATTCAGAGTTATATAACAAACTCTCAAAAACTAGCATACGAGAATTCATTAAATTGAAAAATCTTCTAATTCTTTATTCACAATACTAAATTGAACTTGTGGCTGAATATATATAGTATTGGACACTCAACTCATGCTTGCAAAGTTCGAGAACCCATTAGTATTATGTATGAAAAAGTATTTACCAACTCAAAACAAGGATTCTAATTGTTTTCATATGTGAGAAAGGTGACCAATTTATTTATGCTGAGAGGGGTTCAGTTAGCAATAATGTTCGTTTAATTCATCTAAAAACACCTAATGTTTGGATTTCTTAGTTGGTAGGCGTGGTGTTGTATATCAATCTGAAAACTCATGAATTGATACAAAACAAAAAGCCAAAAACAAAAGAAACCCTAAATTGACTAGGCGAAGCACAAAACAATTTTATCCTTAAATTATCAAATGAGGGTCGGTATTAAATCCTTAAATTCCCCAAACCCCCAATTTTTAAATTATCCTTAAATCCTTTATCCTTAAATTATCCTGCTTAATTATCTAATACCGATCCTTAAATTTTATCCTAAATCCTAAATTCTATATCCATCTATCCAAGAAAAGTCATCCAACATCATACGTAAGATTCTCTTTTCATACAGTGTGTTGGTTTTTATCACTGATAAGAATAAAATTTCACTTGAAACTTAAGAGTTCACGATGGTTGTGTTCAGAAACATCAATTTCACCCTAAACCATAGAAAATCAAGAAAACATCCACTAGAAACACCGAAACTCGCAGTAAGAAAACAAAACGTCAAAGCACTTACACCAAAAAATTTTTCGAAGTGATGCCCGTCTCGGCTTTTACACCTTCATAATTCGACTGCTATAGCGTGATTCTTAGGGAACAAAGTCGGTGTTCTTGCTAGACGAGCTAGGGATTTCGTAATTGAATGGATTATTTGGATTTTTTACAGGGTGACGATAGGGACGACGGACGACGCTAGGACAAGATGGAATTTGGGGGGTTTTGGGTGTTCTTGCTAGATGAGCTTAGGGATTTCTTAATCCTCCCGGATTTTTTGGATTGGACGTCGCAGGTCGTTGAAGACGCGAAGCTAGATCGGGGGATTTTCGAAACTTGGGGGGTTTTGGGGAAGAGGGGGAAATGAGGGATCGAGTTTTTTAATTTCTGGCTTTTCTTATCGTGTTATACAGTAAAGACCACGTGAGGGTAAAAATGTCAAAAGCAATGCCTTTCCTGAACAAATCCCTGAACCAGTGCCTGCACGTAGCATTATTGGTGTTGGCATAATATCATTTCTAGATAATACTATAAGACAATCATTTCAACTCTTGGATTCCGTATATATCAACAGTAATAAAAGAATCAAAGAAAGGGCTAGTAGACATGAGATTTTTCTGTATTTATTAAGCTGACGAAGACTAAATGCTCTAATAAATTCCACACCAAACACCAGGTCATAAATTCCGTGGGCCAAGCGTTTATGTAATGGTCCTTTCTTCCCTTCTCCAGAGGAGTAACCTGTCCCCAGTGATGACAGAAAAATTCGATTCGATCTAAATTCGATAGATATCCGATTCGAATAGAGTAATTTTTTACCGATCCAAAGATCCGTGGATCGGCCGATCTGAGACGGATTTGGATTTGAATTTGGATCGGCTTGATCCGATCCGAATTGATTTTTATTTTTTATTTTTTATTTATTTTATTTTATTTTTATTATTTTTTATTTTTTTTATAAAAACTTATACCAATATGGATCATATTTGGATTATTTTCTTGATCCGATCCAATCCGATCCGATCGGATCCGAATCCGATCCGAGGAATTTGGATTTGGATTTGAATTTGGATTTGGATTAGGCCGATCCGATCCGAACTCAATCCATTGCCAACACTACCTGTCTCGATACATTATGCATGTGTTACAATTTAAGTTTTAACCAGTTACATAGCGGGGGACGAAAAAACAAAAAAGTCAATTTACACATTCACATGTTGAATTTAGTTATTATTTTACATTTAGAGTAAGATGCGTCAAATTTATCCATTATAAGTCATGTGTCGATATTTCATTAGACTAAAAAAGCGAGCAACAAAAGTAACAATAAAAAGTAATTTTTTAAATCACATAAGTTGTCGCCTGACCACTTGGTAAATTTAACTAAATTGTTAGTCACTTTTTCCTTTATTTATATATTATATGATGTAGCCCATGTAAGGACACACTTTTTTTATGAATTTTATGTGAAACCGAATGGAGTATGAGTAGAGAGGAATGGTGAAGATTGTGTAGTACGTATAGATATGACGAGATACGAAGACGTGATTAATTTTGATTAAATTCAAATTTAAAAGAAAATAAACTAAAATGAGAAGAATAACACCCTCTAATTATTAAGACTTCCCCACAATATTCTTTATGCTGAAAATATAGAGGGGAGGTGCCTAGAACAGATGTCAGATCAAGGGGTTGGCCTGTCAGTTATGTAAGAAGAAGTGGCGATTGCAGAACAAGTTACATGACATTCAACCCTGATTAACAATACAATGAACATGCATCATGGAGAAACAATAATCTTAAAACCGAGTAATAGAAGAACCGATAGGTCGGCCGAGGCTTGCATTGTGTACGCAATGTCCTTAAAGTGATTTCGCCCTAACCACTTCCTCAGAGCGATCACCTCCCAGGACACAACGGTTGAAGCTGCAGCGTTGCAGGCGAACCGAATGTAATGCCTGAAGCCAAATCACCAAGCTGGAACTGGGGACGAGATGGAATAAGGAAGAGAGATTTCGTGGTTGTTCTGTACAGAGACTGTGGAGATTGCTGAATAAATAGGTATGATGGAGCCTGAATGCAATCAATTTCGTACCGTTACAGCAACCGTGTAACACAGATCCGCTGTATTACAGCCGTTACAGAAGCAGTGTAATGGTCAGTCGTTTCGATTCTGCCATTACAGCAGCCGCGTAATGCCAATCAGTTTCAATTCTGTCCATTACAATAACTGTGTAATGCAGATGTTTCCACCCGTTACATTGCATTACATCCTCATTAATTTCTGGGTAGGAAAACGAGACTTAAAACAATCGCGCAAAACTCGAGTTGCACCCGGTGGTCAATTTCGGTGTGACATTCGTGTCCGCAGGTTGCGCTCGCACACGAGTCCCAAAGCTCGTGTGGAAATTGGCTCGTGATTTCCACCCCCCTGCGGGAGCGCGTAGGCCATGGAGGATACCATATGTAACCATTGGTACACCTCATCCACACCCAACCATAAATAAGTTGGTTCAAACTTCTATAAAGTTCCTATGTGGGATAGCTTGCAATGCAAATATACTTCAATTGCCATTCACACCTTATTTCCTCACACCTTATTTCCAATAATTCCCCACATGAATGGGAATTGACGGACACGAAATACTTGGTAACAAGGTTCAACGTCCAAACCCTGCATAGGATAGGTAGGTGTTACTATTTGAACCTTCCCTTGTGAAAATACATTTACTTTACTGGCTGATCAGTAGAAGCGATATCCTTGAACTGTTCTACCGTTTGTGTAAACGATGATGTATTTCACATAGGATTCTTACTACCATCATTCAGTTCTCACTAGTGTGCCCATTTGTGGCCCTGGACACGTGCCTGGTTCTGTGAGAGTTACTTAAGAATTGTGCCTCAACAATTCCTTTTGAAGCGGTCCCACTTCTCTCTCACATAGGTGATTCATTTCGTTAAGAGTAACACGCATTACCCTGATTTTATCGTTTAGATCTCTATAGGAATCATTAAGAGTTGTTGCCCAGCCTCCTTCTACGGGCATCATTGGTTCAAAGGAATGGACTGAGGGATAACCCCCACAGTGATTTGAATTCAGCCTTTGCACTTAGGTTGTCCCATTGAACCTAGATCTTGGGATCTCCAGTCAGCTGGGTTGGGTTTTCCTTTGCAATGACTTGCTCTTCATGAGGCTTAAGTCCCATTCCTCTTGTTGACTTAGCAACTAACTCTCGATTTCACCCTTTGGTTAGCGGATCCGCTAGGTTATTCTTTGACTTCACATAGTCAATAGAGATAACTCCTGTTGAGAGTAGTTACCTAATGGTATTATGTCTACGACGTATGTGTCGAGACTTACCATTGTACATTTTGCTCTGTGCCCTTTCAATAGCCGATTGACTGTCACAATGGATGCAAATTGCTAGCACAGGCTTTGGCCACCTGGGAATATCCTCTAAAAACTGGCGTAGCCACTCAACCTCTTCACCACACTTATCGAGGGCAATAAACTTAGATTCCATAGTGGATCTGGCTATAACTGTATGCTTAGAGGATTTCCACGATATCCTGCACCTCCCAATGTGAAGACGAATCCACTTGTGGATTTTGAATCTTTTATATCAGATATCCAGATAGCATCGCTATATCCTTCAATCATGGCAGGATATCTGGTATAGTGGAGCCCATAGTTATGAGTATATCTCAAGTATCTCAGCAATCTCACAATCGTTTTCCAGTGCTCTGATCTAGGATTGCTCGTATACCTACTCAGTCTGCTAACTGCATAGGCTATATCGAGTCTTGTACAACTCATTAAGTACATCAAACTCCAGATAACTCTAGAGTACTCGACTTGAGAAATACCAGCACCTCTATTCTTCGATAGATGTTGACTCGTATCTATTGGGGTTTTAGCCACAAGAGAGTCGTCCTTGTTAAATTTCTCCAGAATCTTATCTACATAATATGATTGGCTCAAGACGAGACCATCTAGCATTCTAGAGATTTTAACTCCAAGGATAACATCGGCCAGACCCATATCTTTCATGTCAAATCTCGATTTCAACATGGTTTTTGTGGATTTAACCATCTTATCGTTACTCCCAACGATAAGCATGTCATCAACGTAAAGACATAAAATGACGTAGCCATTATTAGTGTTTTTCACGTACACACATTTATCACATTCATTTATTTTAAATCCACATTCAACATGGCATTGTCAAACTTCTGATGCCATTGTTTTGGTGCTTGTTTCAAGCCATATAATGATTTCACCAATTTTCACACCTTGTGTTCCTGTCCTGGTGCGGAAAACCCCTCGGGTTGTTCCATGTAAATTTCCTCTTCCAAATCTCCATTTAGCAAGGCTGTCTTGACATCTATTTAATGTACTTCGAGATTGTGCAAAGCTGCAATCGCAAGTATCATCCTAATGGAAGTTATTCTCGAAACTGGAGAATAAGTGTCAAAGTAGTCAAGACCTTCTCGTTACTTGTAACCTTTAATTACAAGTCTGGCATTGTACTTATCGATAGTTCCATCTGCCTTCATTTTCCTTTTAAAAATCCACTTGTATCCTAGTGGTTTTTTTTTCTGGGAGGAAGGTCCACCAGTTCCCAAGTATGGTTCTACAGGATGGATTCTATCTCACTGTTGATCGCCTCTTTCCATTGTGGTCCTTAGGAGGAGTTTATAGCTTCTTGGAAGCTTTGAGGTTCACTTTCTAGCATATAAGTTAGAAAATCTGAACCAAAAGATTTCTCCGTTCTAACTCTTTTTCTACGTCTAGGTTCAACCTCAACTTCCTCTTCCATTTCTTGGTCCACTTCTTCGTGTGTTTGTTTAGAGGAACTTAACTCTTCTGTTGATCTGTATGGGAATACTCGTTCAAAGAAAGAAGCATTTTTTGATTTAATTATCGTATTCTTGTGTATAACGTCGATTTTAGACTCGTACACAAGACACCAATAAGCACTACTATTGTGAGCATATCCAATGAATATGCCATCAACAGTCTTTGGACCGATCTTCACCTTTTTAGGCGTAGGTACGACCACTTTGGCAAGACACCCCCACACTCACAAGTGTTTGTACGATGACTTTCGACCTTTCCACAATTCATAGGGACTCTTTTCCATTTTCTTTCTGGGAACCTTATTTAAAAGGTAGTGAGCTGATAGCACAGCCTCCCCCCACATGTTCTGGGGTAACCCAAAACTGATTAGCATCGCATTCATCATTTCTTTCAACGTGCGATTCTTCTGTTCTGCTATGCCATTTTGCTGTGGCGAATATGGCGCAGTCCTCTCATGGATAATTCCGTGTTGAGCACAGAATTCGCCAAAAGGTGATTCATATTTAGCGCCACGATCACTTCTCAACACTTTGATTCTCCTGTTGAGTTGATTTTCAACTTCAACTTCTCTATCGCTTCATCTTTATTTTTCAGAAGATACACATAACAATACTTTGTGCTATCATTTATAAAAGTGATGAAGTATTTATTGCCACCATGTGTTTGTACGAACTTCAAATCACACACGTCAGTGTGGATTAAATCAAGTGGTTCGCTATTTTTTTCAATACTTTGAAATGAGATCCTTGTTAATTTTGCTTCTACACAAGTTTCACACTTGTGTTCCGGATTAATGTGGAATGAAGGTATGTGGTTCAAGTTAATCAATCTACGTAAAGTATCATAATTAATGTGACCTAGTCTACCATGCCATAAACTGGAAGACTCAAGCAAGTAAGCGGAAGAATTATTCATTTTATTCATTTTGGGCTTAACATCCATTACATTGAGCTTAAACATCCCATCAGTTACATAACCCTTGCCTACAAACACTCCACTTTTGGACAAAATAACCTTATCTGACTCAAACACCATACGAAAACCATGTTTATTCAACAATGATCCAGATACAAGGTTCTTCCGGATCTCGGGCACATACAGCACATTGGTGAGAGTCAGTTCTTTCCCGGACGTCATTCTCAGAATCACTTTTCCCTAGGCTTTGACTTCGGAGGTAGCCGAGTTCCCCATGAACAGCTTCTCTCCATTCTCAGCAGTTACAAAGCTGTGAAACATCTCCCTATCGGAGCAAACGTAACGAGTGGCACCAGTGTCGATCCACCACTCTCTCTGATTCGACCCGACCAAGTTCACTTCAAAGACGACCGCAACAAGGTCCATGTCAGGAGCTTCGTTGTCTTCAACCATATTGGCCTCTTTTCTATAGTTGTTTCTCTTTAGAAGTTTGCATTCCCAAGCCTTGTGACCAACTTTGTCACAATTGTGGCACTTCCTCGAAAATTTCGGCTTTGTAACTGATAAGTGTTAGAAAATCACTTAAATAACTCTTCTATTTTACGTGTTTGTGTATTTTATTAGTGTTATATGTTTCGTTTTATGTGTTTTTCCTTTATTGTGGTGCTTAGGGTTACAAAGAATCAAAAGGAGTCAAAATGGATGAAAATCGAATGAAAATAGAAACTCGGGACCAAAATACAAGCGAATCAAAAATGGAGGGCCTTCGATACAATTTTATGAAAAGTTATTTTTATAATTTTTCTTGTTAAACATCAAAAGAGGATTCCCAAACTTCTTCCGAATCCCAAATCGGAGTTTCCTAATTAAAGTTATGGCCGTTTGAAGAAAAATGACTAAAAGTGTAAAAAAAATCAGCAACTCGGATTTACTGGCGCAGTTCAGTAATTTGACCATAACTTGAGCTACAAAAATCGAATTGACCCGATTCTTGTTCCTGTGGAAAGAAAACTCAGAGGGCTATAGCTTTGGTGTTCATGACTTCAGATGATTCGGACATTATTGTGGTAAAAAATAGGTAAAATCGAGAGTGTTCTGCATGGAGGATTCCTTGGGCCATGTTTTGGTAGAAAAATCATAATTTTCTATTAAAATATCTAAAAGAGGAAATTCTAATTGCATAATTCAGCCAAGATGCTTACCTACACCATGATGAAATTCCATTATCATGATTTGGTGGATACAATTTAATAAACCCATGATGGTGCATGAGTGTAATTTTTTATTGTATTTTCTTATGAAATTTTGCCTATTAATAGATGCATTTGTAAGGAAGGAAGACACAACTTTGAAAAGAGAATTAGCTTGTGATTCTCTCCAACTTTCTCCTCAATAAAATTCTCTTCATCTATTGTTCTTAATTCTAACTTGAAAGCTCTTAGTTTCTCATATTCCGACAGAAGTAAAAACCTAAATTTAGGTTCGAATAATCAATCGACGATACTTCGGTCGTGAATATGATTAGCGAAGCATTTCTTCACTAGTTTTTCTCTTTCTTTTATTTTTCATGTTTGAGAAAGATAATTTCTCATATATTGTGGAGGTGATACAAGGCGAACACTCGCTAAAAAGTATTTAACCCGCATATATGAGTGATTAAACTTCTCTATTTATTTCTTAGCATTTATTTTCTTATTTCTATATTTTTGTATATTATTTGTGATAGTGAAGTATAATCTATCATATTGTGAAGGTGATACAAGGCGAACACTTGCTAAAAAGTATGAAACCCACAAATATGAATAGTTAGACTTCACTATCTAGTTCGAGGGGGACGTTGTGTCAACTAACATGTTGTTATCTTTTCTAACTCTTTAGTAACGTTTTATCTATTCCTTCACTTCAATTTGTTGGTTTGTTATGCTTGTAAACTCGTTTTTGAGTTTATGTGATTATTGCATTCATTTTGACCAATTGAATCAATTAATCTGTAAATACAAGTTACATGCTAGGATTGGAACGCTTGATCCGTAAATGTCATTAGATTCCAATCTAAAGTAGCAAATGAATATTGTGCATATTTATTAACAAATCAATTTAGATGCATTAATTCGAGTTTGTGAAATTATTCATCTAATTCAACTCATTCTTCTCGTTCATTTCATACTACCTTTACATTAAATCCTAAGAACTTATTTAGAATTATCCAATAGCTAGATGTTAAGTTAAAGAGCTCACTTTAATTTAATACACTTAAGGAAGAATTCGTTAATCAAAGCGTATTGATTAATTGGAGTGGATCAATTGAAGAATGAATAGTAACACGTTGCACGGGAAAGATAAACACAAGTTGTTGATACAACCGAACCCTAGAACTAGATATGTCTTCAATTGTTTCATTTTCAATTTTTTTATATATTTCGTCATTTTATTTTTGAAATTCATTAAATTTCACAAAACCCCCATTTCTATATTAATTGATAAAAACAACTATATTAAACACCGTTCCTCTTGGGTTCGACCCTTACTTACCACTTCTACATTAATTTGTAGTTTTGAAACCGAGTAAGGAAAAAAAATTAAACTTTGGCGTGCCGCGACAAACGCGACCAAGTTTTTGGCTCCGTTGTCGAGGAATGGTTAACTAATTTAGTTGCTTCTATTAATTATTTTTTTCAAAAAAATTAGTCGAGCCAATGACTATAAACAAGGGCGCTACTTGGGAGGCAACCCAAATATTTTTTCTCATTTTTAGTTATTTTTGGTATTTTTATTATTTTTATTTTTTTTATTTCTCCGTTTTTTATTTAACGTACTAATGAAGATGTTGCCTTGTAACTATAGAAAAAAGATATCCAGAGATTCAATTATTTGGGAAGAGACATGATGACGCACAAATCGATGATTAGCAATAGTTACTGATAACGTGTGGGGATTAATTATTGATAATGGACAATTTGTCAACGCGTCTTCTCGGATACTCCTCCCATCGTATTCTTTCCAGCACACTCTACATGCATGGTTGTCGGTTGAAACAGTGCTCATTTGACTATTAAACCAGATCATTCTTCACTTGAAACCACAACCACAATTTCAATTACTCTGTGAGTGTTCCTTTCTAGCAGTGATTAGGTAATTTTCTTCTCTTCTTGAATTTTTTTTATTCCTCTCTTCTTATTTGTTTTTCTTACAGCATGGATGTGTGTGATATTTTTGTATATATATGTCTTTTCCTCATATTAATTGATTATGTAATTCAAATTTTCTTATTTTTTTCCTTCTTCAATATCTTTGAAAATATGAAAGAGTGTGATAATCTACTATGCTTATTGATTTTGATGGTTTTAATCTTATTTCTTAAGTGTTTCTTTTTTCTTTCGTGTGTTACGTAACTAAAAAAAAAAAAACTTGGATGCTGGTTCTTGTATCCCGCCCAAAGGCGTTAAACTGGCCTTTTTCAGTAGACCTTAAGGAACTGTTTTCTTTCTCTTTCCTCTCCATCAAGTTTTTTTTAGATACACCTTTAATAATTGAATTCTCACTTCCCTCCATGGTATCTCCTCTACGTATTGTTGCTCTTCTACAAGTACTCGACTCTTTTTCTATGCCTATTGATGTCAAGATTCAAATTGTTCAACTTGTTGATAAGTATGAGCGTTCCCTTTGGAACGTTATCGCTTTTGGGGCAGGATCATCACGATCTGCTCGCAAACGACGTGCTAAGCGCCTTAAATATTGCTTTAAATGTGAAAAGCTATTAGATAGACCTCATTGTACTAGAAATCAAACTTATTTACAATATAGACATGTTGTTTTCTTAAAGGATGGACCGATTAGGTGCAGGGCCGAAAAGTCTATCAGGAGAAACAGCCAGCTTGAATTCAGTGTGAAAGAGTTTGATAATTTTTTGGAACAACGACAACGTCTGTTGGAAACCAAACTCGATGGTCTGACCATTGAGCAGCAACTTTTTAAGCGTGATCATTAGCACCCATCCGAAGATGTAAAACTACATCTCATTCATTTGAGAAGTGTCTGAATTGGACGTTCTGCTCTAAATGTTCTCCCATTTGTTGGTTCTTGTGGGGCTGTTCTTTATTGAATGGTAAACATACCTATGTGTCATGTGGCGATATGGAGGACCTTTTCATTAAGGTTGGTTGTCAAACTATTTTGTAGAGAGTATGCTGATTCAGATAGTTTCCATGCGAATCAGACTTGATGGAATCATGTCATTAATTTGATGGGAATACTACTGCAAGATGTTCAGAGGGTTGTCAACTCCCATAGTCGCTTTGTATATAATTTTCTTCTTCTTCTTAAAAAAAAAATATTTTTGGTTGTCGTTTTTCTTGTTCTGTAAATATGTTGATTGCAGGTCTCTTGCTCTTGGATTGTCAAAGTGTTCCTAAGAAGTGCTACATTGTGCAACCACCATCCCCGATTGGTACGACTCATTACTTACCATAGGGGAGTTTCTATTTCTTTTCTTTTTTTTCATGCTATCTATACTTCTACATTGGGGACAATGTAGAATTTAAGTATGGGGGAGTGACATATTGTGGTCTGCGTGTGTTTTTTTTATTTGTGTCGACTATTTTGCATGAGATAGCAACTTTTGAATATGATTGAACTTAATTTGCGTGACTTAGCTGAAACTACAAGATCTTGAAAAAAAATGTGTTATGTTCTTCTCCAAGCACAGTTGGCAAATTTATCTGAGCACATTTATAGGTAATTTACTATTATTCTCCGGAACACAAATTGAAGATTGAAAATATTGATTTTTTTTATTTTTCTACACCATAGTAAACTAACTTTTTCTTTTTTTTCCCTATCCATTCGTCCTACTCAAAGCTCAGCATATGAGTCGTTCCACTCGAACTAGCACCAATACTTGGCGTGGATGCCACAGTTGTCGTCACAGCCACTGTTGGGTTAACAACTTGTGACACGGGAGCCTCCACGGGGATTATTGGAGCCACATTTTGTCCTACTAGAGGCACACCATTATTTCCAGGGGCCACAACGTTGTTACTTTGATTGTTCTCCATTTCAGCAGTTAATTAAAATCTGAAATATACCAAGTTCCCACAATCAATATATGAATTGATATCGAGTCACAAGACCGTTCAAAGCTTTGTCTACGTGAGAATGTCTCACAACAGAATTAACGTGAGCTACGAACCAATCACGGGTCAATGATGAAACTGGTGTCTAATTTTATATATCCATATGATATTGTACCTCTAAACTAAATGTAAAGTCAAATGGTGGCATGTGTAGCATACATATGCAGATTATGAATAAGACCAAAGTGATTATCCTTACACTATACTCATATGTGCATGCATACATATGCAGATTCCGTGGACAAAGTCAACACCAACATAATATAATATCATATATATACAATATTCAGAAACTGTGAAAACAAAAACTTGGAAAGCAGAATTTCACTAACATATTAATGTCATATATACAGAAACTTGGAAGGCAGAATTCCACTAAGACGCTTAAATATAATGTATCATATATACATATATGACTGCCAACGTATGCAGAAACTTGAAGAACAGAATTCCACTAAGACACATAATGCATATCAATTTTACTATATGTATAAACCCCAAATTAAGTAATAGCAGAACATATAGAATAAGTTGGCAGAACACATAATCCATTCAGCAATCGCAGTAAAAGGAAATCACTTTAAGTTTGTAAGAAGAAGTGGCGATTGCAGAACAAGTTACATGACATTCAACTCTAATTAAAAATACAATGAACATGCATCATGGAGAAATAATAATCTTAAAACCGAGTAATAGAAGAACCGATAGGTCGGCCGAGGCTTGCATTGTGTACACAATGTCCTTAAAGTGATTTCACCCTCACCACTTCCTCAGAGCGATCACCTCCCAGGATACAACAGTTGAAGCTGCCGCGTTGCAGGCGAACCGAATGTAATGCCCGAAACTAAATCACCAAGCTGGAACTGGGGACGAGAAAGAAACTAGAACAAGGAAGAGAGATTTCATGACTGTTCTGTATGGAGACTGTGGAGATTGTTGAATAAATAGGTGTAATGGACCCTGAATGCAATCAATTTCGTACCGTTACAGCAACTGTGTAACGCAGATCCGTTGTATTACAGCGGTTACAGAAGCAGCGTAATGGCCAGTCGTTTTGATTCTACCATTACAGCAGCCGCATAATGCGAATCAGTTTCAATTCTGGCCATTACAGCAACTATGTAATGCAAATGTTTCCACCCGTTACATTGCATTACATCCTCATTAATTTTTGGGTAGGAAAACGAGACTTACAACAATTGCGCAAAACTCGAGTTACACCCGGTGGTCAATTTCGATGCGACATTCGTGTCCGCAGGTTGCGCTCGCACACGAGTCCCAAAGCTCATGTGAAAATTGGCTCATGATTTCCTTTCGAAAGTAACATCACACATAATTGGCATACTTTTATCATCGATGCCTTTCACCAGATTGACGCGGGATGACCCCACCGTTTTTATATCAGATATTAAATTATTAAAATATCCAGTATTGGTTAGTGATGGTAAAAAAATCCGATCCGATCCAAATCCGATGGATACCCGATCCGAATGGAGCAATTTTTTGTCAATCCGAAGATCCGTGGATCATTGATATGTGGATCGGCCGCTCCGAAACGGATTTGGATTTGGATTTGGATTAAGCCTGATCCGATCAGATCCGATCCGAATTGATTTTTTATTTATTTTATTTTATTTCTATTATTTTTATTTTTTATAAAAATCTATACCAATATGGATCATATTTGGATTTTTTTCTTGATCCGATCTGATCCAAATCCGATCCGAGGAATTTGGATTTGGATTTGGATTTGGATCGGGGTTTTTGATTTGGATTTGGATTTGGATTAGGCCGATCCGATTCGAATCCGATCCATTGCCAACACTAGTATTGGTTGAAGAAAATAATTAAAAAATTGGCTACAGAAGAAGTAATAAAGTTGTTGTTTTTTGATTGAGAACGCCTTTTTTTTTTCTAACCCAAGCCGTCGGCTTGAAATGCGAGCGTCTTACCAATGTATCATTTATTTGAATCCTAATTGACGTATTATATTGATATTCCACAATCACCTTCCTTCATCATATATACATACGAAGTTAAAAATATAGTTATCAAAATTCAAAATCAGGTGATCTCAAGAATAATTACGGATAATAATAGCAATGTTGATAATAGATACTCAAATCATTGTACCTATATATGTACTCCCTCCATCCCATTTTGATAGGTATGGTTTGACTTTCACACGGATTAAGAATTTGAAATTAATATTTATTGGAAAGATAAATTTTACTTGTATATTTCTCAATATACCCCTATATTAAATATGATAACTTACTTTTATTAATAACCATGTATAATAAATATGGGTAGATTAGGAAATGAAAAAATTAAATTTATCCAATAAAGAAAAGTAGCTTATATTTTGGGACGGATGAAAAAAGAAAACAAGTCTATCAAAATGGGACGGATGGAGTAACACGTTTCGAAATTTTAGTGCCCTCGAGCTACGGATTCGCATTCAGCCAAAAGTCATTTAGGTAAGAATTTGGATTTACTTGCATTATGGTTCTTCCTAAAAAAACCACCACCACACAAAGTCAACGTATTTTGTATCGCCACTTCACTTCACGTGGTTAACGTGGGGTGACCGTGCTTGGACAAGATAACAATGATATTTCCTTTTTCAGAAATTTGGTTGTCAGCTTCTTTAGTGCTTGTCCCACAACGTTATCTTGAAATTGACTGATATAATTTATTTAAAAATTATTTTCTCCATTAATAATTTTTCAATCTCTTATTACTATGTTGATTTGATTTTTTTTTTTTTTCATATTTTATAGATATTGTTTTCCTTATAAACCGCACCTTCAAGAATTATTTTCTCAATAAAATATATATAATTAACTATTGTCCGAAAATCATTAAATTTCTTTCATATGGAATTTTTGATAATCTTCTACCATTTCTTTTACACAATTTAGACAAAACTTGAATTAAATATAAATTTTTAGAAATGGATGTGATTTTGTGAATTTTTAAAATTGCGAGAACACTTATCTTTTACAGCAAACGTTTGCAATATGCATCAATGTGTAACTTAACAAGTATAAAATTGAATATTAAAGCTTTTAATTGGATGGTCGCAAAACTTAAAATCATTTCTGATAAATTCAAGAAAGAAATGAGTTAATATTTGAACTATCTTTAACGAAGTTTGTTTCACGTCAAGTACAGATTGAGATTGAAACATTACAGAACTTTGTCAAAAAGGAAAAATTCCCAACATACTTAAAATTACAAAACGTCCTTTTTGGTATTTTCATGAATGAAATGAATTGAATATTTTAAGAAAAGAAACCTAAAACATTACTGCACTTTGTTAAAATGTTCTACGCATTAGTATTTTTATTGTGCTTGATAGTGCGTTTACTAATAGATGGGAAAGGCTGGAAAAATTTAATTACTACCTCCATCCTATAAATATAACATATTTCTATTTTCACAAAAATTAAGAAAAATGCATTTAATAGTATTGGAAAAGTAAAACTTAAGTTTATTTTCTTATTTTCCTATTGTGCCATTTCATTTATTGGATATTTTATTTCTACTAATATATTTTAGTGATAATAAGGTATATTAAATGAGGCCTAATAAAACAATTAATATTTTAACAATATCTTTAAAAAGAATGTGGCATATATTTTGGGACAAACGAAAAATGAATAATGGATTATATTTCTGGGACGGAGGTAGTAGAAAAATAGTTAGATTTTATACAATAATAATAATAATAATAATAATACATACATACATACATACATACATACATACCAGTATTAAATAAAGATATAATAAAAATAAAAAAATAAATTTAAATATATACACAGTGTAAACAAAAGTGGTTGCACAATTATTAATCCAATGAATAATTCAGTTCACACACACACACACACTAATAATGGGTAAATTTAATGAATGGTCACTGAACTTTTAAGATGTAACTAATTACTCACTGAACATTGAAATGTAACTAAATACTCACTGAACTTTACTTAACGTCATTTATCGATCATTCGTTAACTTAATATTTATTCTATTGACGTATTCCACCAATTTGATTGACGATATTGTACATGTAACCCACTAGATCAATTGCTAGTGTAAAAAACTCGCTCAAATTGGACGAAAAACTATATAAACAATAAGAAAGGCGCATAAGTATTGTTTAAAACAATGACATTTCTGATAGTTTATTTAGTTTTACTCTGATGTAAGTTTCAGTTGATGAATTTATTTTGCCAATAATTAGTCTAACTGTCTCTACGAAAAATGTTATTAGTCATATACACATAATTCTTAAATATATTTAAATCTTGAGTTAAATAGTGATTATTAGTTGATATTAAATAAAATTCAATGAGTATTTAATTATATTTTAAAATTCAATGAGTAATGAGTGACATCTTAAAAGTTTGGTGATATCATTTGTTAAATTTACCCACTGATAATACTATAAGGCAATCATTTCAAATCTTGGATTCCATATATATCAACAGTAATAAAAGAATCAAAGAAAGGGCTTGTAGACATGAGATTTTTCTGTATTTATTAAGCTGACGAAGACTAAATGCTCTAATAAATTCCACACCAATAGGCTCGGTCATAAATTACGTGGGCCAAGCGTTTATGTAATGGTCCTTTCTTCCCTTCTCCAGAGGAGCAACATGTCTCGATACATTATGCATGTGTTACAATTTAAGTTTTAACCAGTTAAATAGCGGGGGAGGAAAAAACAAAAAAGTTAATTTACACATTCACAGGTTAAATTTAGTGAGTATTTTACATTTAGAGTAAGATGTGTTAAATTTATTCATTACAAGTCATGTGTCGATATTTCATTAGACTAAAAAAGCGAGCAACAAAAGTAACAATCTTAATATAATAATAAGAGAGTCTGCATTAGTATTCTTGTAATGTTAGCGATCTTAAGTTAGTATTCGTTTAATTACTTAAAATTAAAAAGGAAAATCTTATTTTGGAAATAAATATTAAATACACACTTTATTATTTTATTTTTCTTATTTAATTTAATTTATTATCTTTATTTAGTATTTTTTCCTTATTTTAATTTTTTATATAAATTTTAATTTTTCAATTATGTATATAATTGAAAATAAACAAAAAAATGCAAATATTAATGAAAATGTGATATGATATCAAAGTTACAAACTGTAATATCAATTGAATTATTTTTAAAAATGATAATTAACTTTTTAATATACATTTTAATTTTTGAATATTACATTTTAATTTTTTATATATTTTTAGTTTTGAATTATAGTGTCAACTTGGTATAGTCTTTGGGTTGTCAGTGATTTGCTATTAAAAAATCATTTTTATTTATTTAAAAAAGTAAATGAGAAAACCATTTTTATTTACTTAATGTCAAATCAGTCAATATTCAAAATTCACTTGAGCTAAATATGATATAAAATCAATTCAATATTCACAAAATTTATATAATGATCTCTGAGGCCAACTATAAGATCATTCTTGTCGTATTTGAAATATACATTTGAATATTTATGTATGACTCATAAAACATAGTATTTAGTTTTTTTTTCTTTATTCAAAAAATATATTATCTAAATTTTCCCAAATATTATGTTTTTCCCTAAAATCACCAATTACGATAATTGATATAATATTTTTTCTTGTAAGATAATATTTCGCACCAAATTTATTGTCTTATTTTATAATATTATTTTATGTAAATATATCATTTTAATCGTCCCGTGCAACGCACGGGGGTAATACTAGTAAAAAGTAATTTTTTAAATCACATAAGTTGTCGCCTGACCAATTGGTAAATTTAACTAAATTGTTAGTCACCTTTTTCCTTTATTTATATATTATGATTTAGCCCATGTAAGGACACAATTTTTTATGAATTTTATGTGAAATCGGAGGGAGTATGAGTAGAGAGGAATGGTGAAGATTGTGTAGTATATATAGACATGACGAAATATGAAAAGGTGATTAATTTTGATTAAATTCAAATTTAAAAAAGAACAACAACACCCTCTTATCATCGCTCCATTTCTCACTCTGCACTTCACGTGCAGCTCTGTGTATTTAATTAAATCTTGAGGCGTATAATACATGCCCGTGAGTAGTTATATATTAGTCATCTCACTTATCGTAGATTCCAAAAAAAAATTTAAAAAAAATTTTAAAAAAAAAAAAAAACACGGGGCGACGTGGCGCTCCCCCTGTGCACGTTCCCCTGCACACTAGTGTGCAGGGGAGCACCAGCGCTCTTATCATTAAGACTTCCCCACAATATTCTTTATGCTGAAAATATAAAGGAGAGGTACCTAGTACAGATGTGGGATCCAAGGGTTGGCCTGTTAGTTGTATCCGACGGGCTTGACCCCTTACCAAGATTACTCAGATTCGACTCCCATGTATGCCCCTCCCCTCCTTTTCTTTTATCATAATAATAATAATAATAATAATAATAATAATAATAATAATAATAATAATAATAATAAGTCTTTTTGGTCTAAGAGGTTGCGGTTTCAATACTCATTAATTAGCATATATTTTTCATTTTTAAATCTCTTTTCCCCCTCAATGAAGAATATGTGTAATCACTTCAAATTTTAATTTCTAACAAATTTGTTCTCAGCCTTAAAAATTCTTCAAAATTTACTTTGCTCCCACATTCAGGCTACATAAGAATGATCCAAAATCATCGGTAGCACCATAGTTATAATTGGGTATTTTCAGGTCACATACAATTTTTATTGAGAAAACTGAGAGCAGATCCAGAACCAATACGGCGAAGGGAAGCTCTAGTAATTCGGAAAATTTTTTTACGATGCCGTTTGTTCAAAATCAAAGTTTTTGCGCAAAAACTTTGGGTTTTGACAAAAACCTTTGACTTTGAACTAGGAGTGGGCAAATAACCCGCAAACCGACGACCTGACCCGACCCAAGTCGGTTCGGGTCGGGTTAAACGATGATTGGAGTCGGTTTTGGGTTGACAAATGTCAACCCGAAAACTCGATCGGTCAAAAATAAATAAATAAATAAATAAATAATTTTTTTTTTTTTTTTAAGCGAACGACCTAACCGATTGGAAAGCATGATAGAAATCTAGGGATGTGCTCTGGTGGAGTTCGATAAAGAAGAATGTACCTCTTAAGTACATAAATATAGTCAAGGATATGTCGAGGGAGTTATTCACGAATATTAGGGCGAGGCGATGGGATGGTGATAGCTTTCCAATTACGATAGGATTACATCGAGGGCTCTGACTCAGTCCTTTTTGTTTGCTATAGTTATGGATGAGCTTACGAGACATATTCAAAATGAGGTACCATGGTGTATGTTATCTTATATAGTCTTAGTGGATGAAACCGAGCGGTATAAATGATCGATTAGAACTATGGAGACATACTTTAGAGGCTCGTGGTTTTAGGTTAGCGGATCAAAAAGCAGAATATATGGAGTGTTTGTTTAGTGGTAAGCATAAGTGGAGCCTCTTGTGGTGAAACTAGGTAGTGAGGTAAGTAAGAGAGATAGCTTTCGTTATTTAGGATCTGTGGTTCAAAACTTTGACGTAAAAGGTGATGTAAATCACGGGATTAATGTTGGATGGATGAAGTGGAGAGGTGCTTACAGGATTCTATGTGATCGTACTATGCCTTTAAAATTAAAAGGAAAATTTATAAACGATTGTAAGGCAGAGCATTACTATATGGTAGCGAGTGTTGGGCGTTAAGAAGGTAGATGAACACAAATTGAATGTTGCGGAAATCGTATCTTTGCGGTGGATGTGTGGTAAGACTAGGAAGGATAAAATTACCAATGAAGATATTCGTGGTAGATTAGGAGTCGCCCGATTGAGGATAAGATGAGGAGAACGGATTGAGATGGTTTGGACACATCTTTGGAGAGACGAGAATGCAGGTGAGAAAGAGTGAGAGTATTAGGGTAGGAAATATAAGGAAAGGTAGAGGAAGGCCAGTTACAAGCGTGGATGCAAGTCATTTCGCAGATATGCTTATTAAAGCGGTAGATGGGCAACTAGCTTTGGATAGGAAGGCGTGGTATAGCAAAACTCATACCCCACGATCCAACGTAGTTCTCATATGGTTCCATACAGCCAACCCCTATCTGTAGGGAATAAGGCTTAGTTTGTTGTTGTAGTAACCGAACCGACCAGGAACCGAACGGCAAGTCGGGTCGGTTTCGGTTCGCGAACCGAACCGCGGTTCGGTTTCGGTTTTTAAACCGATTGAAATCGAATTCGGTTTTGGTCGGGCCCGAACCCGACCCGACCGACCCGATGCCCACCCCTACTTTGAACAAATGGTATCGCAGGAAAATTTTTCAAACTGCTAGAGTTTCGGCTCGCTGTATTAGTTTTGGATCTGGTCTCGATTTCTCCAACAAAGATTATATGTGATCGAAAAACACCCGATAGTGCCACCGATGGTTCTAGATCATTGTTGTCACTTCATTCTATATCTTATCCTTTATTCTACATATGACAATTAAATTTTAGCTGTCCAGCTCTGGAACCCACTGTGGGTACCTTATGGTTCCCATAGTTGGGAAAAAATTCGCGGGGTCCCACTGGCTCCCCATTATCGGGGAACAGTTATGTTACTTATGTATTATTCATCTGACCTAATGTAAACACAAATTTTTTTAAAAAATTTTTTTGGGTTGATTACGTTGGCATGGGGATGTCCTTTTATGGTGCCCACATTCAGAACAGAGCCAATCCATAAATTTTAGTTACCATATAAATAGTTTTGTTTAGTCAGTATTGCTCTCCTGCACACTAGTGTGCAAGAGAAGCATGCATGCTGTGTAAGAAAAAATTCGTGGGGGCCACATGAGTCCCTACCATCAGGAGGCGGTTATGTTTTATTTCACCTAATGTAGATATTAAAAAAAAAAAATGATGACGTTGCACTCTGTGAGGGCACCACGTTATCGAGTGTTGCACACTAGTGTGCAGGAGAACAGCCGCATGCATACAATTGTACAAAAAGGAATCTTAACAAGACAGCCGAAAGGAATGAAGAGGATTTTCGACAAAATTTATTTATGACAACGAAGCTTGTTCTTTTGAAGAGTTCACGCAATTCCGTATAAAATTTGTAGTTAATATTGTATTGAAAAATATGTGTATGGTTAAAAAATGTGTATAGATTACATGAAATTGCGTGAAACCTTGAAAAGAAAAAGGCCTAAACTTCAATGATGTTTTTGGTGATTATGTACTTCAACGTCCAATTATCTCGTGCTTCTTCCCTTCTTGTAACTTTAGATGGCAATGTTCCCCCGGAGTTGCAACTACTAACTAGTAATATCCTTTTTATATTATTAGCTTGTTAAAGAAAGTTTAGAATTTAACTAATTTTTCTTACTCATAATTTATAAAAATCTATTACAGTTTCACTCACATGGAAAACTTAAAAGCTGTCTAAGAAAAAGCTTAAATTAAAGTTGAAAAAAAAAAGAAATAAATAAATAATAAACCAGCCCATTGAATTAACAAACCAATGGAGTGAACTTGAAACTTTGGCTACAGCTGAACACTCAATATAAAAGCTATTATCAAATTATTACTATTTTATTTATTTATTTTTTTTTTTGAAAAGAACAACCATCAAATTCCTAGGGTTAGGATAATCTAAGTAACTCTTAGGATTTGATGTCAAATACGTAAATATACAGTGTTTGTTATAAATAAATACTTTTCGAGTGAATACAATAAGTGAAGTATTATGTCGCAAAACTTAAAATCATTTTTGATAAATTGAAGAAAGAAATGAGTTAATATTTGAACCCAAAGATAACTAAAATTAACGAAGGTCGTTTCACGTCTAGTACAGATTGAGATTGAAACATTACATAACTTTGTCAAAAAGAAAAAATTCCCAACATACTTAAAATTACAAAACGTTAAAATCCTTTTTGGTATTTTCATGAATGAAATGAATTGAATATTTTAACAAAAGAAACCTAAAACATTACTGAACTTTGTTAAAATGTTGTACACATGAGTATTTTTATTGTGCTTGATAGAGTGCTTACTAATAGACGGGAAAGGCGGGAAAAAATTAATTAGAAAAATAATCGGATTTTATATATTAATAATAATAATACTACTACATATTAAATGGAAATGTAATTGAAAAATAAAAAAAGTAGATATATACATAGCGTAAACAAAAGTGGTTGCCCAATTATTAATTCAATGAATAATTCAGTTCACACACACGGATAATACTACGCCAATGATTTGTTGCCATGCTGCCAATAAGGTGATGTGGTGCCCCTGTGAGGCGCCACATCAACGGCCAATTTTTGTTTAAATTTTTTTTTAAAATCTACGTTAATGAGATGAATAATATATAACTGTCCATGATGATGAGGGCTCGTGTGAGCACTATATTTTTTTATTTAAAAATATGGGTATTGGCATGATATCATTTCTAGATAATACTAGTACGATAAGGCAGTCATTTCAAATCTTGGATTCCATATATATCAACAGTAATAAAAGAATCAAAGAAAGGGCTTGTAGAAATGAGATTTTTCTGTATTTATTAAGCTGACGAAGACTAAATGCTCTAATAAATTCCCCACCAAACACCAATCAATAGGCTCGGTCATAAATTACGTGGGCCAAGCGTTTATGTAATGGTCGTTTCTTCCCTTCTCCAGAGGAGCAACATGTCTCGATACATTATGCATGTGTTACAATTTAAGTTTTAACCAGTTACACAGCGGGGGAGGAAAAAACAAAAAAGTTAATTTACACATTCACAGGTTAAATTTAGTTA
The DNA here is from genome assembly GCA_018223645.1 of Jasminum sambac. Classification (NCBI taxonomy): domain Eukaryota; kingdom Viridiplantae; phylum Streptophyta; class Magnoliopsida; order Lamiales; family Oleaceae; genus Jasminum; species Jasminum sambac. Next base: position 20,543,301 of record CP073648.1, on the reverse strand, counting down.
TTATTTTACATTTAGAGTAAAATGTGTTAAATTTATCCATTACAAGTCATGTGACGATATTTTATTAGACTAAAAAAGCGAGCAATAAAAGTAATAATAAAAAGTAATTTTTTAAATCACATAAGTTGTCGCCTAACAACTTCGTAAATTTAACTAAATTGTTAGTCAGCTTTTTCCTTTACTTATATATTATGATTTAGCCCATGTAAGGTCACAATTTTTTATGCATTTTATGTGAAACCGAAGGGAGTATGAGTAGAGTGGAATGGTGAAGATTGTGTAGTATATATAGGGGTGAATGATCTAATGCCAACATGTTGGCAATTTATGTTGCCAACATGTGTGACGTGGCGCCCTGTGAGGGCGCCACGTCACCGGCCAAATTTTTTTTTTGAAATATTTTTTTTAAATTTTTTTTTGGAATCTACGTCAAGTAAGATGTATAATACATAACTGCCCCCTGATGGTAGGGGGTCTCACCCGCTCTATCTCTTTTTTTTCCTCCCGAAAATGAGGGTGTTGGCAACTTATGTTGCCAACGTGTTGGCAACAGAACGGGAGTAGTATATATAGACATGACATGATATGAAGACGTGATTAATTTTGACTAAATTCAAATTTAAAAGAAAATAAATTAAAATGAGAAGAATAACACCCTCTAATTATTAAGACTTCCCCAAAATTTACTCTACTTCCACATTCAAGCTACATAAGAATGATCAAAAACCATTGATGACACCATGGTTATGGCATGCTGGATATTTTCCGGTCACATACAAATTCTATTAAGAACACTGAGATCAAATTCAAAACCAATACGGCGAGGGAAGGTCCAGTAGGTCGGAAAATTTTTTTATGACGCTGTTTGTTCAAAATCAAAGTTTTTGAGCAAAAACTTTGGGTTTTGACAAAAACCTTTGACTTTGAACAAATGGTATCGCAGGAAAATTTTTTCAAACTGCTAGAGTTTCGTTTCGATTTGTTAGTTCTGAATCTGATCTCGATTTCTCCAATAAAGATTGTATGTGATAAAAAAAAACCTGATAGTGCCACTGATGGTTCTAGATCATTGTTGTTACTTCATTCTAGATCTTATCCTTTATTCTACATATGACAATTAAATTTTAGCTGTCTAGCTCTGGTACCCACTGTGGGTACCTTATGGTTCCCACAGTTGGGAAAAAATTTGCGGGGTCCCATCGGCTTCCCATCGTCAGCGAATAGTTATATATTATTTATCTGACCTAATATAGACACAAAATTTTTTTAAAAATTTTTTTAGTTGATAACGTAGCACCACAAAGTGGCGTCATAAAATGGCGCCACGTTGGCTTGAGGACGTCCTTTTATGGTGCCCACGTTCAGAACAGAGCCAATCAGTAAATTTTAGTTACCATATAAACAGTTTTGTTTAGTCAGTGTTGTTCTCCTGCACACTAGTGTGCAAGAGAAGCATCACGCTCTGCAAGAAAAAATTCGTGGGGGCAACATGAACCCCTACCATCAGGAGACAGTTATGTTTCATCTCACCTAACGTAGATATTTAATTTTTTTAAATGATGACATGGAGCTCTGTGAGGGCACCACGTCATTGAGTGTCCTAAAGACAACTAGCTTAGTCGCTTAGGTTGGTTGGATTTTACCTTTTTATTTTTAAACGTAGGTGTGATGGTGTGAAAATTAGTATGTGTCCACATTAATATTGGACACAAAAATATTATTCGGAGCTGAGCATCATATCAAAATTGACCCCGCACCCCCTCCCTATAGAAGCACATGCACATGAACCCTAATAGTACATTTCTACATTTAGTTTTCTTCCTTGGCAGTTCTCCTATATATGGGGCTTTTGATAAACAAGTAATTGCTCATTGATAGAAAAACAAAGTAATGATGGGAAAGCTCCTCAACATTTCAATGCTATGTGCCCTTATCATATCCATGTTTGGGGCATATGCCAATGGTGCTAGTCGAACATTAGGGTTTCACTTCTACGTTCAAGAGTACTTAAGCGGTCCAAATAGAACCTGTTTCGAGCTAACGAGCATTGATGGCATCACTTCAAATTCGCCAACACAATTCGGCCTAGTTCGGATTGCAGACGACCTAATCACGGCCACCCCCAACCCCAACTCAAGGCCAATCGGTCGACTTCAAGGTCTTGTTACTTTTTCCGACTTGCACAATATTGCCCCAAAGATGGACCTCCAGATCATATTCACATCGGGTTTTTACAAGGGGAGTGTACTCATTGTGAGTGGGAAAAATTTCGCGACACGAGACTTTAATGAATTGGCCATTGTTGGTGGGAGCGGGAGTTTCACAACAGCGAGGGGTAAAGTCAGATCGAGTATTTGGTCAACTGATATTGATGCTGGACATGTTGTTCTAGAGTATTTTCTTACTGTCATTGTCGATCCTATTAGGGTATCGTCTAAGGTCTCTGACATGTAACCATGCAAATATCCCGTTTTCGATGCCATGGAACTTGTAATAAATGTTATCCTACATTTTAGTAGGCTTTGTATGAAGTGCTACTCATATATGAATAAGAAATGGCAACTAAGAGTAATCTAACTTCTATAGGCTAATACATGGAGAGAAAAATATAATTAATTAGTACACAACTTAAGAAGGGGAATTTTTACCTAACTTTCAACTAATAATGTATGAATATCGAACAAAATTTTGACAAGTCTAAGATTGTACACACCCGGTCCTTTAATGAGACCACAAGCTCAGGCAAATGTTGTCCAAAGAGACGATCCATTGCTTAATTAGAATTGCTAAAAACGAATACCGAGAAAAAGCCAATACATAAGATATATATTGAAATTTGATTTCTAGCAAGCTAGTTTTGCATAATCAGGATTGCTAAATTGACTTCATCAAATTGTCTAATTGTTTTCATGACACCAACATATATTAAATAAGAATATGTTAGAAAATAAAAAATTTAATACACCTGAAATAGAATAGGTGAATTAGACATCTCAAAGGACGGAAAAAAAAACCTATTTTCGCGATATCACGAGTCCCATCGTCGAATTTGACCGGTAAGATATTTTTAGCTACAAAATTAATTGCCCTCGAGAGGCACGTATTCGCATTCAGCAAACAATAGTGGCCCATGTTTGTTAAAAAGAAAACTGTAGGGTCCTTTAGCGGGAGTTAGGATGCGTGTGTAAAAATTGATTTTTATGTGTTTTTATGTGATATAGGAGAGAGAATAAGTGGAATTGAATGATAGAGATTTATGTAGTTCCAGGTAAGTTCAGGAGATATGTAGATGTGAAATAGGAGAGAGAATGAGTGGATTTAAAAAAAGTGTGTAAAAATATGTAAAAACATATAGAAGAAAATGTTAGAATTTGGATTTTTGCGACATGGTCCTTTAACATCACACATAATTGACATACTTTTATCGTCGATGCCCTTCACTGGATTGACGTGGGATGATCCTACCATTTTTATGTCAGTGTTGAAATCATAAAGGAAGGTTTAATCTTTATTTATTAATAAAATTAAGTAAAATATAATAATAGATATTAAATTATTAAAATATCCAGTATTTATTGAAGAAAATAATTAAAAAAGTTGACCGTAGAAGAAGTAATAAAATTGTTGTTTTCAGATTGAGAACGCCTTTTTTAAAAAAAAAAAAAAAAAAAGAAGAAAAGAGGACGAACAAAGATTGATGACGAAACTGTAAATAAGTATAAAGGTTGCAGAGTAATCTACCTTTTTTTTTTAATTTAATTTAATTTTATTTATTTTAAAGATTACGGCTTCCCCAACTGGACTGCATAATGGGGGTATGTAGTCCGCATGGATTCCAACGGAACTGCATCCAACTGGCCAAATTAGAGGATCTCAAAAATGGAGTCCACCGTTGAGATGCAGTCCACAGTCTTGAATTGTTATCTAAAATTTCAAGTAAACGTAATGGAATTAATCTAGCAAGAATTCAGCTTTCTAGTGCATATTCTTTACTCATTAGTGCTTCTCATTTATCACATTTTGTGTACGTGATATAATGACATTTAGAGAAGACACTACAAGGCGTTCTTATATTCTTGTTTTCTGATTAATAATTCAGACTTTAATGGTAGTTGAAAGAACTATCGAATCAAAGTCTGTCAGTTGACATATAAACGAAATTTTATTTATTTTAATACATAAACTATTGTTTGTCAATTTTAAAAATCGAAATTGTAGCTAAGGATTCGAACCATGTACCTCAAAATGTAGAAAATTTTAAAACTTACGTGAAACTAGGAGGGGAAAATCATAATAATATATTCAAAATAGGAGGCATGAGAGCTTTAAAATGAGTATAGTATCAATATATAAATTTTATTTTTTAAAAATTTCTTATTTATTGCAAAAATATAAAATTTGTCCAACTTAAATCTAAATTATAACTACATACTAGTGAGAACAAAATAAAATGAGAATTATTTTGAAATGTAGGGCTTGTTTGATCTAATTTATACGAAAACTTATTTTTTGCCAATATTATTTTCAATTATTTATTATCACATTGATTTGACAAATATATATATATATATATATGTAGATATTTTTTTAATATTTTTCTTTTACTTCTAAATCACACATAGAAAAATAATTTCTTCTATATCTCTATCAAACATATCTTTAAAGTTTAATCGATCAATATACAAATGAGATCTATTTTCATGTAAGTTGTGCTTAGCTTACTTGGTTCTCTACTCCAGTTTTTAATTATCTGGACGGTCATATAATAATAATTGAAATGGAAATTTATGTTTAAAATTTTTTATCTCATTAATTTGTGCTAATGTTAGCTTTAACTTCTGCATAAAAGCGAGCAAATTAAATTTTTATTAATATTTGATTTTGGAAAAAAATAATTCATATATTAATATTGCACTTAAATTGAATCTCAATTACAAAAATAGACTCAAAACATTTTTTATTTATAAACTCAGGCGAAAGAAAAAATGTTTAGATTTTTCTTTTTGTCTAAATTAGATCAATAAGCCCTAAATTTAAATATAGTTCTTATTTTATTTTATTTTCACTAGTACATAATTATAATTGATTTAAGTTGGCAAGATTTTATATTTTGTAATAAATAAGAAATTTTTAAAAGATCAAATTTATATATTAATACTATACTCGTTTTAAAGCTCTCAAAAAGTTGAGCGAGAGAGAGAGAGAGATAGAGAATGCTAGCTAGAATAAAGGCAGTAGGGTTGATGTGGGTGGAGGGGAGGGGGGGGGGGTTGGGAATCGGGGTTCGTTCTTTAAACTTGATGGAGCTTGTTTTTATATGATTTCCACCCCCACTTAACAGGGTTTATCTTAAGCCCCGTTAATTGGGGCGAATAAATTCAGACCTCAAAATAAATACTCATATATATTATACGTTGTAATATTTTTCTATTCATGTGTGGATAGTGTAATATATCCATAAGAGTCTATCTGTACACGATCAAAATTTAATTTTATACAAGTATGTCCTTACTAAAATTTGATTTTGTAGAAGTAAATCATTGTGGGTATATTACTTTATCTCTATGTGGGTAAAGGAATATTACTGGTACTATACGATACAAAATGTGGTTCACTTTTTGAACGTTACGAGATTGTATGTTGTCCACGTCATCAACCTTATAGGCCAAGATTTTCAATCTCCAACCAAGAAGGAAATTAAGCCAACATATTCATCATTACGGATACCAAAAAACCATTGGTGCAAACATTGCGCCATTCTCTGATTTTTATTTTTATTTTTATTGTTTCCTGCCAAATACCTTTAAGTATTCGTTAATGCGTGTACGTAAGGTTGGCTTTCATCTATTCTCTAATGATAAGCAAATAATGTGCCCCGATCAAGTATATATGTACGTAACTAGCACACAGTAATGTGAAATCAATTAATTTATTATTTTGAGTTTTATATTTAAGATGAAATTATTGTAGGAAGAACAAGACCTAAATATCCTCAACGCTATTTAACACATCAAATAGCAATTTTTTTATTTTTTATTTTAGTGAAAATGACGTCGTCTATGTGGACGCGAGCAACCCGAATGACAAGGTAATTAATGAGGAGAGAAAAGAGAGAGAAACTTATGCAAGAAAACTCATGCATCGCCAAATCCAAATCGTTTGAGGAGGTGATCATTGATGGTCGATCGGTACATATGTTCGAACGCGGGAAGCTGTTAGCGATGGAAACAAGCTCTATGTCCATATTTTCCAAGAAGAGATCACCAAATTATCTGCATGGCGCCGATTATCCCTAGTTGGCAAATTTTCACATCACCGACCCAGCTTAAATGGAGTTTGTCAAGGTATGGATGCTTTGAGGATGAACGGCTCCAAACACTTGGGATTTGTTCTATTCACATTAATTTTATTTTTCTCTCTTATAATTTTCAACATATATTGATTTCATAATTTTTTATAGTTTTAATATTTCTTCTTTAATTTTCAACCACATATTTAAAACTAAATTGAAGTTCATCATTAAATTTCTCTATTATAGTATTGTGTTATCATTTTTTAAAATAAATCTCTATATTATGAAATGAAAAAGTATATTATTCATTTTATCCGTTTTAAATTTTAATGGGCCATCTTATTAGACTTATTTATATGCGCTTTGGCCCAGTTGTGTGCAAGTTACCTTCTTGGGCCACCAAACGGTCAGAGCCCACCATGATCAAAGACTGTCATTTTGACTAAGAAATAAGGGGGAAAAAGGAAAAACAGAAAAAGAGATAATTAGGGAATTCATGCTACTTGTGCCACTACATTCAAAATTCAAAATTATGGTATTTTTATTGAAAAATCAGGTGTTAAAATAATTTCATTTCATCCTTGATTATTTGTAAGGGCACAGCTAAATCCACCCTCTTTCTTTACTATCTACACTCATTTTACTGAGTATTCCCACCCAATTTCCTATTATCTCTTTTCAATAACTTTATATACCCCCCATTTCCAATTTTACTCTTTAGCCGAGAGACAGAGAAAGAGATAAGCCATCTCTGTTTTCTAGTGGAGCAAAGAAGGTGAACATAAAAAGAGAGGCGATTTCCAAGAGTACAAACAAGGGATTGAACAACAATGTCATAGGAATCTGGAAAAATTTTGCAATAGATAGATCTCAGATGAATTGTGCTATTTTGGAGATGAACGACACCTTTGTGTGTTAGTAGGGCTATTCATTTTGGGCCGTTCATCCCCTTGAGAACGAACAACCCTATAAGTGTTCATTCCCAAGGGATTGAACCCCCAAATGGGCGTTCAACCCCTTGGGGTTGAAGGGGTTGAACGCCCCTTTGACATTAAATCCCTTGGGAACAAACAGTCTTTTGGCCTGTTCGTCCCCATGGGGATGAATGCCCTTTTGGGAGTTCAATCCATTGGGGACGAACACCCAGATGGGTGTTCGTCCCCAATGGGTTGAATGCATTTTTTTTTAAAGATTTTCAATAATAAAAAAAAAGAATGATAGAATGGTAATTTTGTTGGGGTTTTTTTGAGCAAAAATTGGGGGTGTTCTCAGTATAGGAAGGAGGCACATTTAGCCGTGCGTTATTTGTAATCCACGTCTCTTTTTCTCCCTCCAAACCCCGTCCTCCTCTCTCTAAACAATTGCCTTACGTAACCACCATCTGGATTTAGGATAGGAAGAAACAGAAGAATTATGTCCCATTTATCATCCAGGTTCAATAAGATTTGTGCAAATTTGATGGCTTTCGTCGCATTGCAGGGTTGTCCATTAGTAAGATCGATTTCCTGGTAGGCAATTGTTTTGAATTAATGGGTTCATGGAGGTGTGATGGCGTTGGTTTGACAAATATTTTGAATTTGCGACATTTGTGACTGGTTGCAACACTCTTTGTACGACAGTTTGAATCTTTTGCGACTACTGTGTAACCAATTGAGATCGTGGTGTACTAGTGTGACTATCGGCAGTGCGTAAGTGGTCTCCGCTGGTGGTGGTTGTTGTTCTGTAAGAATGGTGGTTGTATTTATTTTGTAATAAGTGTGACTCAATGTGATTTTGTGACTTTTGATAAGAACCTAACTGTGACCACCAGTGCGATGGGTGGAAGCCCTTCATTTCAATGATGGTGCTTGTGTGATTTTGGTGGTGGGTGGTTGTGTGACTAGTGGTGGTAGTGTTTGCTGTGCGGTTTTCGGTGATTGTTTGATTGTGTTCGTGACTCTGCTCAATTACTATGATCGCCGGTGGTGGTTGTGTAACCGATGGTGGTGGTTGTGTGACTGCCAATGGTTGCCATGTGAGCATTGATAGTGGTTGTGACCAGTGGTAGTGTAATATGACGAGATTATGACCCGAATAAATTTAATTGTAACCAAATAATGAAAAAATTGAATTCCAATAATGACTTATTAATATATTTAATTTAATTTTAATAAGACATGATTTTTTGTTAAATATCAGGTGTTTTCTCAATTGTCAAAAGTGTAATTAAGACTTTGTAGTTGTCTAAATTTCGCAAATACAAATAAGGATATCTCAAACATTTTGATGTAAAACTTTCACTGATTGTCAAACTACTGGGTCGTCTAGCATTATTCGATCTCAATTAACTGTAAATTAGGAAGCAATTAATGTAACATATGTAGGTTGTGCCACATTGACTACTTGCATCCAAGGACGTAGCTAGAAATAAGTGTTCGGGGGTAAACTGCTATGAATTGTACTTGCATAGCAAAAATGTGCCAATTAGAGCGGCCCCCGTAATTTTTCACTGCATAATAAAATTTATATATAATCTTATTGTATATTTTCATTTGATCAATTTGTCTTTAGATTTTTGGAGAATAGGCGTCACCAGTAACTATTAATGTTAAAAAAATAATATTGATACTATATAAGAAAATAACAAAAATACAAGAAATTTTCCCATTTGTACAATGAGAATAATTATGACTCATAAACTATCCTATCGATATATTTTTAAAAAATCAAAATTGTCGATTTCAAAAGTTAGAGAAACAAATTTACGGAAATATAGGCATGCAATTTTTTATTTAAAAATAGAGAAAAAGCAATTTGTGTGTTTAATTTAATAGCAAATGAGTGAGAAAGTGAAGATATAATTTCATATTAACTAAAACTCATGTAATTTTTTTGAATAAAAAACTCATGTAATTAGAAAAGGCAAAAAAGGAAAAAGACAGGAAAAAAGAAGGTTGGGAAGAGAGGACCCTGGGAGGAATGGATTTGTGAAAAGTAACCAAATAATGTAATTGGAAAAAAGTGGACATGGAGAATCGATTCCCTAACCTAAGGAATGAAAACGAAATTCCACTTGCACCACATCACCAGCTAACCAACACGTTACTTGTTGTGATATGTTGCCTTGCTCTGTATATATAATATAATATACATCAACTGGACATTCCTCTTGGAATTACTGGGGGGTAGCACTGGACTACAGCCTAGTCTAATCCCCCTAGCTACGCGCTTGCTTGCACATAATTTGGTTGGGAGCAATATTAATACATAAATACAAATTAGATCTTAAGGGAAACGTTTGACCTACACTTGAATTATTCTATCATTATCGAACAAAATTTTGACCAAGTCTGGGGTTGTAAATTCAATGTAATTAAGGGTATGTTTGATTCACCATAAAGTTAGAATAAATTTTGTTTACTCAATTTGCGTATAGATTGTATGGTTGCAAAATGAGAGATAGTGTATTAAAAAATGTAAAGTAATTATATTTGTGGTTGACAAAGAGGAAATAGAAATTGTTTTGAAAATTTGTTGTGAATCAAACATGCCCTAAATGAAGAACAAAATTTTGACTAATTCTTGGGTTGTAACTTCAATGTAATTAAATGAAGAAAACATTGCTCCAATAGCAAGGTTTAACTTGGCAACTACTAAGAAGTCACACGAGTTAGAAGATCATACATATAGCAACATTTTTAAGTCAGTGGACTAAAATGCCCTTGAAATAAATAATAAAAAATATACTTATATCGTCGCCAGCGTTGCCACTACACTAATTCGATGACAAACTGGCCGGCTAATGCCATTTACAAACCAAATCTGGTTCTCTACTAGTGAGCCATATGATATTTGTCTGTGGCAAACTAGAGATTTGGTTCGCCATTTGCGAACCAGAAGATGGTTCGCCGACAAACCACTCTCTGACACAAAGAGGATGGGGGGAGTGGGATGGGGTGTTTGGTGGCAATGTGGGGGTGGGGTGTGTTGGAAATGATGGTCATTTTGTATTATCCTAAAAGTTTAGGACTACAATTCAATTTTTCTACAGGTTATTTCGACCATTTTCAATATAAATGTTGCTTTATATGTCCACTTACATTTTTGTGATATTCATGGTATTTCAAAGATACTTGTTTCTTATTATGTCATTCCTTCTCAAGTGAAATATAAGCTTTGTCTCATTGGACAGAATCAATTACAAAATCCTCATTGTGTAAGTAAATTTTCATTTTACTAAAAAATTATCATATTTTTAAGTTGATGAGAATTACGAAATATGTGGATAGTAATAAATAATAGTAATTTCATATGCGCGGTTGATATGGATCGATGACTTTTACTATTTACTAAAAGTTAATTTTTAGACAATTAAGGGGGTATGCAAAGTAACAAAAATAAAATAAAATAAAAAATTAATAAGCCATTTTTCTAATTTCAAAGCAAAACAAGGATATTTGACTAGATGCCCAATAATAATCCATATAACCCAAGCCAATAATAAAGCCCCATAAAGAAAATAAAGAAGAAATTAGGAAAGATACAATGTTTTTAAATTAAGAATTTGCGATTCAGATTGACTATTCAATTTACGTGTCGCAGTTTGGGATTTAGGTTTTCATTTGGTTCACTCTCTCATTGCACATTTCATCACTCACAGTCATAGAGTCATAGATGAATAATGCTATAAGGACTCTCTCCTTGACACCCTCATTGACACCATTGACCTATTGACCCATTTAAAAAAATCAAAAACTTCAAAATTTGGTAAATTCATTGACAGACTTTACGTTTCTTCTGGTCTTCCTCACTTCACCACCAGATCCCCTCGTTTCTTTTATTCTTCCTCACCTCACTACCAGATCCCCTTTCTCTCAGAAATCAGTGGGCGAAAATTGAAGCTCAAAAATTCAAAATTTGGTTTGACAGCGCGTTTCTTCTCTTCTTCCTCACCTCACGGATCCCTTTTCTCTCAGATTTCGTCACGAAAATTGAAGCTCCGTTCCTCCACAATTGCTTTGCAAAATCGAGCGACATTGGGTTCAAGAAGAAACCGAGCAAGAGGTGAGAAGAAGAGGCTTCGACATTGGGTTCGATTTATGCGTCTTTTCCTTGATTTTCCTTGATTTCTACCAACCGAGGTATGTGTGGTTTTTTTAGTTGTGTTTTTACTCTGTAAAATGGGCCAAATTTTACATTAAAATGTTGAGCGATTATATAATTTACCAAAATAAAATTATTGACACATGTCGATTTGATTTCCATAAAGCAAAATATGAAGCACGAGGAAAGATCGAAAATATTGAATATAATTTTCGGCCAAATCTCATTTTGGCGATTGAGAGTTAGTTCTTTTATATAGTTTAATTAATTCCAACTTTCTTAGTTATTTCATATGTAAAGGATTACAATTTCCTTTTAGAGTTTCAATTAGATGATCGATGTCAAAGCTTGAGTTGCTTATTCAATTTTCTGGTGATATTACTTGACTCGATTGGAGGATAATGAGATCTTGATTTAGTTTCTGATGTGGAGTAGAATGCCCTTTGAATGTTATCTGAATTTACAGTGCGAAGTAGTTAGAGCTAAGTAAATTTTCACGGATGTGGAGTTTTAAATTTCAATGTTTAACTATGGCTTAAGTCGGCAAATAATCGAGAAATTTTGTGCAGTTTTGGATTAAAGCGTATGTGAATTTTGAATAAACCTCCATTTGTCAAAAGGAAGGCTGGTGTAGAAATGGACTTACTCAAATTTGTGGGACTTCTTTGTTTCAAGCTATAAAAAATGTGAGAAGGGGAGTTCAGGTTTCTAGTTTTAATTTTTTCAAAAGCAGAGAATGGTTCTAATACTGAGTTAACTTTTGGCTACACTTGTGTGATGTTATTTTGAATATCATATATCAATCAAAAATAAGTATTCTACAATTTATTTATTTTTCTCGAGCAATATGTAGATTCGTATGGTTATTTATTTCAATAAAATGAGGGTTTCAATTGTTATCTTAGTTATCTTTCTAAATGTTATCTCAACTCTCACATTCTATAGGTTGATATCCTCTAAAATTGAAACGTTGATACCTTACAATGGAGGAATCTTATGAAAATGAGATAAGAGCTTACAAAGAGGAAGTTCGCTCTTTGAAGGAAGAAATAGCACGGTTGAAGAATGATATCAAGGATTCGGGATCATTCTCAAATATGTTTCACATTATAGTTATTTCCATAGTATTTTTGCTGGCTTTTTTTATTTTAAAGTAGTGTTAAGCGGTGTGTATTTTAAAGTGATGTGGTAGTGGTGTTATTCTCTTGTAATCGTATGGGACCTTATTATTAGTTAAATGTTTGGTACCTTATTATTACTTAAATGTTGTAAATCTTCATATGTTTAAGTAGTTGGTGTTGCAATGTGATCTGATTGTATGTTAGTTTGCTTAAGCAATCGGTCGTGTTAGTTAAATGTTTGGGAACTAACGGTGATGCTTGTGTTAGAAAATCGGCTCAAGCGTACGAGAATAGCGGTGTTCTTTGTCGTTTGAGCAACTGACAGAAAGTCTTTCTTTTCGAACAAGCGGCAACACTCTCTTGCTCAAAACGACAGCTATTCTTTGCTCAGCGACACTTTCTTCTTGCTTTCGAACAAGTAGCATTTCTTGTTGCTCGTTATTGACAGCACTTTCTTCTTACTTGTTCCACTTGCGACAAATAGCTGGAATTGTTTGGCAAAAAATTCATTCTGAACCAAAATTCATCCACTTTCTTTGCTTTGCTCAAGCGAAGGGTAATATGATTGCAAAATTCATCCAATATCAATATCAGATACCATATGAAAATTCACGAACCAAAAATTAGACTAGTTATCAAATACACACAATAACAAAATCCATCAATATCGAGATATGATTGCAACACAACAACCACACACCATTACGAATACCACACATAGAACCATTCTCTATTTGAAAAAAATTAAAACTAGAAACGGAACTCCCTTTCGTCATTTTATAACTTGAAGCAGTAAGTCCCATAAATTTGAGTAAGTCCATTTCTACACGGCTTCCTTTTGACAAATGGAGGTTTCTATTCAAAATTCACAGTTTACTCCAAAAGCGCACAAAATTTCGATTATTTGTGCGATTTTCATCTATTCTGTCAAAGCCATAGTTAAACATTGAAATTCTAAAACTCCACATCTGCAAAATTTACTTAGCTCTAATTGCTACTTAGAGTAAATTCAGATAACATTCAAAGGGCATTCTACTCCACATCGTAAAAACTAAATCGACATCTCATTTTCCTCCAATCAGCTATTAATATCACCAGAAAATTGAATACGCAACTCAAGCTTTGACCTCGATCATCAATTGAAACTCTAAAAAGAAATTGTAATCCTTTACATATGAAATAACTAAGAAAGTTGGAAATAATTAAACTATATAAAAAGAACTAACCTCAATCGTCAAAATGAGATTTGGTAGGAAAATTATATTCAATATTTTCGATCTTTCCTGACTTCATATTTTGCTTTATGGGCCAGAAATCGACATGTGTCAATAATTTTATTTTGGTAATTTAACATTTTAGAAAATTTGGCCCATTTATGAGTAAAAACACAACGAAGAACCGCACATACCTCGGTTTTGGTAGAAATCGAAGGAAAAATCGAAGGAAAAAGGCGTGGGAAATCACCCAATGTCGAGCTCCTCTTCTTCTCACCTCTTTGCTCAGTTTCTTCTTGAACACAATGTCGATCGATTTTGCTGACAATTGTGGAGGAATGGAGCTTCAATTTTAACTGCGCTCGAAATCTGAGAAAGGGGATCTGGTGAGGTGAGAAGAAGAAGAAAGCGCTTTCAATTCAAACCAAATTTTGAATTTTTGAGCTTCAATTTTAAGCCCACTCGATTTACGAGAGAAGGGGATCTGGTGGTGAGGTAGAAGAAGAGAAAAGCGAGGGGATCTGGTGGTGAAGTGGGAGGGACCCGGAAGAAGCGTAAAACTGTCAATGGGTCACCAAATTTTGAAGTTTTTGATTTTTTTAAATGGGTCAATAGGTCAATGGTGTCAATGAGGGTGTCAAGGAGAGAGTCCTTATAGCATTATTCGTCATAGATATACCCTTGAAGACCTACATAGCCCACAGACTGGAGGCTTTCTTTGCTTCTCACGCTAGGCCCATTTGCTGATGACCTTTTGGTTCGTTGCTAATTTTTGTCGTCTTCTTGATTGGCTCAAAAAATCTATGTAATCCTCTTGATTTTTTGTTTGCCGGTTTCAATTTCCCCTTCTCTTACGCTCTTTTGTCATTTTCGTGTGGTAAGAGTTTCTGTGCCTTCTTATTTCTCGGCCCGTAGATGGTTTTTTGGGAACTACCGTTCTCTCCTCTTTTGAAATTAATTCAGAGAACTCGTGGTGGAGCATTTAACAATGTGCTTGAACATAAAGGCGGTTCATTGCAATCATCGAAAGTAAATTTTAAAGTTCACCTTTTTTCTCATCTCATAAAATATTTAAGAAAGGAGTTCACGAGGGAGATTGTGCCCCTTCCTTTGTCTTGCTTTTTTTGATTGCTGTATTGTTTTGGATTGATACATACCCCTTTCTCCCCTTTCTTTTGAAAGAGAAATAATTGGCGGCATGTTTAAAAGTAAAAGCTTCCCTCTCTATTTATTATTGTAGTTGTATGTCATTAAATAGCTTATCAGTGATGAATTTTTAAATTAATGCATGTGAAACTTGTAGAAAATAAGGGTTTCGTATATCCAAAAATTATAAAATACATTATAAAAACGACTATAAATAAAGAAAATAAACGTTAAATGATAATCTTAATGAAACCATAGACAGTAACCTTAATAACATAAAAGACTAAACGACCTTTATTAAGCTAATTCCTAAAATATATTCTAACACCCCCATCGAACTCACGATACTATTAAGAGTTTGCTAAATGGGTTTCAAAATACGAAACTGACACAACAAACTTCTTCATAGAATCTTCCAAACTTTACGAATATTGTAAGCATTGCTTTCTCATGCTGTATTGCACGAATTACACCCCCTTCCATCAAGGCTAGAGTCACTAGGTATTCTCCCTCTATGCTAGGGTTCAGACACGTTCACAAATCTATAAGCTCTACTAACACTTCATCATCGTGGAAGCCAAAATATATAAATCCAAATAGTGCCAATGGTTGAACCCAACAAAACCAATTTCAAAAGGGAGACAAAGAGAGAAGACCAATTCCATATCAATGCAAGAATCAATTAGACCAAATTCAGAGAGAAATCACACAAAGAAGAAACAAACTAACTTTTGAGTTCAACTTCAATTGCGTATGCGCTCCAACCAAAAGAACCAATCAAAGAACAACCAATTATCTATCACAAGAAACAAATTCTAAGAGAAAACTAACTCAAAGCCACATTTTCAAAACTTAGGTGACCCAAATCAATAAAGAGGAAATTTCTGGAAACTTATCCTGCAATATCCGCATTCTAGGACCATTCTGTGCCAATTCAAGACATTCACGGACAAATTTTAGTAAATAGTCCATTAGGGACTATTTTCACAAAACCTAAAAACTAAGAGACTAACTTAAGCAAACATAAAACCATCAAGGACCAATGCCTCAAATACTACAAGTTGTTTCAAAACCAAATCTGATTCTTTTAATCTTTTTTCATCTTCTTCTTCGTTCCTACTTTCTACTTGCAACTCGTAACCTAATTAAACTCAAGTACTCAACCCATGCGTCGGCACTCACATCTCACACCACCGACCTTCGGCCACAACTACACAAAACTTAGTCTTTAATCGCCGATAACCCCAACCACCAATAAATACCAAGCAACCACAATGGAAATAATCATATGGCGAAACTATCGGCAATAACCATTGCTGACTTTGCCATCACTGCCACTTGAGAAACTCGAATACTCGATCCACATTCGGATTGGCTTTGTGTAAATATGTGAATGAGAAAAGAGAGCAAAATGAGCTTTCAGATTCTAAGAGAACAGCGATGAAGATGATCCACTGGCTTGTATATTCAGATTTGAACTAAATGAACCTATCTAGTTAGACGACCAAACAAACAAAAGGCAAACAAATTTCTGGCTAGACGAGCTCGCCGGACAACGAGAGGTGCTCGGAAACTAGACCAAGATCCAAACCCGCTCTGATACCATGTAGAAAATAAGGGTTTCGTATATTCGATAATTATAAATACACTAGTATTTTCTCCCATGCATTGCACGGAGAGATTTATGGCCAAGTTATAATTTAAAATATATATAAAATAAAAATTATAATAACATATTTTCATTTTTTTCATGATAAAAAGATATGGATGAGAGATTTAAAAAAATCAAACATGATAATAATCCGGATGTGAGAGATAAGGAGTGATCTATCAAAAGATGAGGGGTGATAAGTCGAATTGGAAAAGACATGTAGAAGAGGTAAAACTCATTGCCATAATTAAAAATTGATTTTTTAATTCAGAAAAATATGTGAAAGTGGTGGAAAAATGTGCTGGTTTTATTAATATATAGATAGATTACAAAGACGACTATAAATAAAGAAAATAAACGCTAGACGATAACCTTAATGAAACTATAGACGGCAACCCTAATAACATAAAAGACCAAATTATCCTTATTAAGCTAATTACTAAAATATATTTTAACAAAACTCTCAAAAATAAATTAGTAAGATGTCCTATTAAGTCAAATTATTTAGGATTTTCCAATTAATTATGTTAGGGATTGAGGTTCCATCCCAAAAGGTTAACCCATTGGGTGGAGTAACTCAATCCCTTATAAACCCATCACTTAACCCATATTTAGTCAATATGGGATTTCGTTCGCATATTCCCAACAATCCCCCTCTAGAACGAAGTACCATATTAACTTGCTCCCTTTTAATCAATAGCCCACATATCCAATTTTCTCCTCAAGGCCCACCTCTTCCACTGCGGTTGGGTCATCCCCTTACGTGGCACAACCGCCTTAAGAGCCAATCCACATACTCTATCAAGGCCCAACACGTCCACTGCGTCTCGACCACCGCCTTACATGGACACAACCACCTTAAGAACCAACCATGGATTTTTTCTTGGTTTCATGATCCACCTCAGAGCCCACCAACTTCGTAATGGAATTGTCTCTCCCGTGCACATGGCTAAATATGGGTCCTGGCTCTGATACCACTATTGAGATATATCACAAATTTCCCCACTCAAATTTGCGCAGCAAAAATAATCAACACACACAAATGAGAATAAAATAGAGAACACAATAATTAACGTGGCTCAACTAACTGCAGACAACCACGGCAGAAGAACCTTTTATTGATGAAGAAAAATCACTCTACAAATTTTTTTCTTCACCAACTCAACTTCTCCACACAAAAATTAGACAAGAAAAAGAACACGACACTTTTCTTTTCTCTCTAATTTTTCCCACTCTCTCTCTTTCTCTCTCGCACGAAATCCCTCTCTCTTTCTCTATTCTCTCTCTGTCTCGCTATTCTCTCTCTGTGGCTCTCATTCTATGTCGTATACATGGATATATATATATATTCTTTAGTCTTTGTTGCCCAAGCAACATTATTGGACTTGTGGGCCAAAGCCCATTCCTTTTGTTTTAATTATTTCAAATTAATTCTCCCAACAATCTCTACCTTAATTTAAAATAATTAAATCACCAACTCATTCCCAACACGCACCCCTTTAGTGGTAGGTGCCACCTCTTCTCTTTAATAGATTGAATAAAAGTGAATCGAATTCAAAGACTCGTCAAACTTTACCCTTGGCTTCGACGTTCTTGAACTTCGCTCTTCATTCTTCTTACCAGCAGCCACAGAACTCTTCTTGCAAGGCTCGGAACTCTCAATAACAGTAGAAGACTTCACTCGGTGCGACTCCAATCTGGCAGCCCCACCTAAAACAGTCTTCCATATCAACTTGTACATATTACCAATCTTTTCACCTCTCATTATTGGCACTGAATTCTTTTTCACGGTCATTGTTCCACCACTTGAAGCATATTCATAACCCAATGTGTCTAATGCTCCCAGAGATATTAGACTCCTCTTCAACTTTGGAACATGTAGTACACCATTTATCCGTCTCACAACTCCATCAAACATTCTCACCTTCACCGTACCTGAACCCTTAACTTTCAGCTTCTCATCATCTGCCCCAAACACATAACGCTCACCACATACCTTATAATCTTCAAACCAATCTCTATTGGGGCACATGTGGTAGAAACACCCGGAGTCTAAGAACCAGTCGTTAATGTGACTATTGTAGTCAGTAACGCATAACACGTAATCTTCAATTGCTAGATTTTGCTCCAACACATTTGTAGAATCGACAGCCTCTGCAACCTCTTTACTTTTTCTCTTCGTCTCAAGATGCCTAGTCGATTCCTCACAATCTCTTCTAATGTGTCCCTTCTTGTGGCAATAATAGCACTCGATATCTATCCTTGAGCGAGATTGAGAACGATCCCTTTGACCAAAATTCCTTCTTCGTGATTGACCTCTACCACCTTTATCTTCACTAGTTGTTAAGAATACTCGTTCACCTTGATCAATATCAATTGACTTCTTAATATGGGCAGTCTCTAACAAAGCAGTTGAAACTTCATTCATCGTCAATGTAGTTTTCCCAACTAATAGAGTGGTCACTAATGTCTCATACAACTTAGGCAAGGAAGACAATAAAATAACGCTTTATCTTCGTTCTCAATTTCCACATCAACATGTAATAAGTTGGTCACGCACTTACTAAATTTACTCAAGTGGTCCCTAATATCATCACTCTCATTCATCTTCAACTCATAAAGTTGTTTTTTCAAACATAACCTATTCGTTAGGGACTTCGACATATATAGATTTTCTAGTGTTTTCCACAATTTAGAAAGCGATTTTTCATTCAAAACGCTATACTTTATCTCAAGTGTAAGAGCCAACCAAATGGTGCTGACCGTCTTTGCCTGCAATTCTTCCCAATCAGCATCTTTCGTCCCTTCTGGCTTCTTGTCCTTCAACGCCTTATAGAGCCCTTACTGCACAAGAAGATCCTCCACTGTACTATGCCAAATATTGAAGTTATTTTTCCCATCAAAACACTCCACCTCAAATTTGGCCATACTCCCAGACTTGAACCGTTAGCTCTGATACCACTGTTAGGGATTGAGGTTCCATCCCAAAGGGTTAACCCATTGGGTGGAGTAACTCAATCCCTTATAAACCCATCACTTAACCCATATTTAGTCGATGTGGGATTTCGTTCGCATATTCCCAACAATCCCCCTCTAGAACGAAGTACCATATTAACTTGTTCCATTTTAATCAATAGCTCACATATCCAATTTTCTCCTCAAGGCCCACCTCTTCCACTGCGGTCGGGTCATCACCTTACGTGGTACAACCGCCTTAAGAGCCAATCCACATACTCTATCAAAGCCCAACACGTCCACTGCGTCTCGACCACCGCCTTACATGGACACAACCACCTTAAGAACCAACCATGGATTTTTTCTTGGCTTCATGTTCCACCTCAGAGCCCACCAACTTCGTAATGGAATTGTCTCTCCCGTGCACATGGCTAAATATGGGTTCTGGCTCGGATACCACTGTTGGGTTATATCACAAATTTCCCCACTCAAATTTGCGCAGCGAAAATAATCAACACACACAAACGAGAATAAAATAGAGAACACAATAATTAACGTGGCTCAGCTAACTGCCGACAATCACGGGAAAAGAACCTTTTATTGATAAAGAAAAATCACTCTATAAATTTTTTTCTTCACCCACTCGACTTCTCCACACAAAAATTAGACAAGAAAAAGAACACGACACTTTTCTTTTCCCTCTCTAATTTTTCCCACTCCCTCTCTCTTTCTCTCTCACACGAAATCCCTCTCTCTTTCTCTATTCTCTGTGTCTCGCTATTCTCTCTCTGTGGCACTCATTCTCTGGCGTATACATGGATATATATATATATATATATATATATATATATATATATATATATATTCTTTACTCTTGTTGCCCAAGCAACATTATTAGACTTGTGGGCCAAAGCCCATTTTCGTTTGTTTTAATTATTTCAAATTAATTTTCCCAACAAATTATACTAATTCCCAGGCTGGATTAGTTAGGATCTAGAATGAACATACAAAAGTTTTCGCTAAGCGCTAGGTTACTTGTGTATAGTATGTTTCAAGTTGACGACTTGCTCATTGGACAAGCTTATGTGCAAGAAAGTTGTTGGAGAAATCTCTATTTAAAAGAGGCAAGGCAATTTTGTCACTATTAAACCCAGTTGGAAATTGCGAAAAAGATTGGACCTGCATGGTGCGATGGTGCAAAAACAATTTTTGTGGTCAGTTTGGGAGAACTCGGAAATATAAGGTATGTCTAACGCACTAATATTGCAATAGCAAAATTATTTCAAAATGTTATTGATTTATTTTTAACTCTAATTTTGGCTTCCTACGCGATGGTGAGCTTTGAAAGATCTGAAAATAAGTCCAACGACAGGTAGAGGCGAAGCTTTAGGGGGCGGGGGGTGGCGGCGGTCGCCCCTCAACACGATGCGTAACTCCATTGCTAGTCACCCCTACAAAATTGAGTCCAAAAATTTTATTTTATTTTTTTTGATATTTTGTGTTGAATTCTGTTGGGGTCCCAACGAAAGGAAATTTCTGGCTCTACCGCCACGGATGACAAGTACAAATAGATAGGGTGTGCTTGATTGTGTGATTTTCATTGGAAAATGTCGAAAAAATTTTCACTTGTTTGATTAATGAATTTTTCACAAATATTTTCAGTCTGATAGTTAGCGTGTTTTGCGTTTTTCCGGAAAAGAAAATTCATCTCCCCCCCCCAAGAAAAAATTTTCCATGAAAGTGGGAAAATATTTTCTTTTCCACCATGTGCAATCAAACACACCGTTATTGTTTTTTTTTTGGACGGGATAACTCACTAGTGTATTGATACAGTAGAAAAAGGAATTTTCGTCACGGAGGCGAGACCTAAAATGGCGGTGGCAACAGCCGTTCACGGCGGCCATTTTCCTTTTCCCTCGAAATCTCTTTCTTCTCCATCGCAACTCAAAATAACCTGTCAAATCAAACAATCACCTCCAGCTCCACCGGTATCTATATCCACTAATCCATCGCACGTGAACCTGCATCATCTAAAAGACCTCAGCAGCCTTTGCAATCACTCCTTCCATCGCTTCCCCAACGTGGACCCCACGGGCAGAGTAGAAGCTGTTGATATCAATAAGCTCCATATTGCCATTATCCACAGCTACGTCGTCGTTTCAGTGTTCACGATGCCCGAATTGGTAACGAGAGGTTGTTCTCCAGTGAAAGAGTCCAATTCGATGGGCATTGGTGGAGATTGGACCAGAAGAATGATGCCAGTAACGCCCGAGAATGGTGAATTGATTGGATTTGGCCGTGCTGTTTCAGATTCTCGATTAACAGCTTCTATCTACGATGTTATGGTTAGAAATTCTAAGAACCCCTTTCGATTAAAGGATATTCTTCTTCATATTGCTCTGTTATTTTTTCTGTTCATAGATTTACAACAGGAAATATATTCGCCTTACTAGTTCTCATAATCTTTGCAGGTTCATCCAGCTCTACAGGGTAGAGGAATTGGCCGAAGGATAGTTAAGAAAATTGTGAGGTCGGTTTATAATTTATTAATAGAATTTCGATTGCCATGTTTATAGTCTAGGATGGATTGGACAAATTACTGAACAAAGAAACCAAGTTAAAACCTTGTTCAATGTGCTGTTCAATATCGTTCATTACTGGATACTAAAGATAATGATAAGTGCTCGAGTGGTTGGTATTAGTTTCTTTCAGTATGCGAACATTGGTAGTATTTGATAGTCTCCCATTTTTTGATGTAGAATGTTGATTAACAGAGGCATATACGATGTAGGTGCTCTCTGCTCCGATGAGGAAAGGTAAACTTCTTGTTCAAAATTCTGTTTTGATTAGCAAGGAAAGTGGAAATGGGAAGCTAAAGGCACTGAATGTGGAAAAGATATATGCGTAAAGATCTAGATAGTAGTAGCAGCCTGTGCTGCAAATTTCTTATCTTTGCATTCTCCACAGGTTGTTCTTTAGAGCGTGTGGATTTGGAGAGGATGAACTGGGATCGACCACAATGATGTACACAAGGAGTTCGAGTTGCTCCATAGATGAGGAGACGATATTGTTCGGTAGAAAGAAACTATTAATCCCCCCTCTAAGAAAACACTTAAAAGCACAATCTGGTTTGCAATGTTGAAGACCCTTAGCAATGTTGAAATCAACATATTTGATCTCTTCGAAAATTATTGTTTAAATATTTTTTTGATTTACTTTGTGAATTGGAGAACAAATATTGATTTGAATTTTCGAAAGAAGAAAATGAGCTTCAGAGGAATATTTGTCAAGTTACAATGAGCTTGAGTAATCATCGAAACTTGTTGTCGATGGATCATGTAAGCAATCCCAAGCACTACAAGTAGGGATGGCAAATGGGCCGACCCGAGTAGCTCGACCCGGTAGAATTGAGCTCAAGTTTGGCTCAGTTGGCATGACTCGGCTCAACTCGTTTGGAAACCAAGCAAAGCTGGTTTAGCTCCTGTCCCAAACAAAGAGCCTGAGTTTGGCTCAGGCCCCCCTTGGGCCCATGGGCCGAACCTTAGTTGTTCACGGGAAGCCTGTTGACAATTTTTATTTTTATTTTTATTTTTTTATGTTTTTAGAATTTCAATAGTTGCAAATGCTATATATTATGAATTTTAAGCATAAAGTTTCAAAATTGATGCTATATAGTGGGTAAAAGTGGACGACCTATTAGCAGAGCTTGTGGATTGGCCCATTGGGCTTGCGCAGGGGGCCAATCCACGAATATCATCAATCGAATTCGAACTATCAAACTTCAAATTTTTTAGCCTAGTCCAAGTCGGTGTTTACACAAGCTGAATGCAAACTTTTGACGAGTTGAATCAAGTTGAATGTATGAACTCACAAACTTTCCCGTCCATTTACCACCCCTAGCTACAAGAATTTTTAGTTTTCCCTACAATTTTGCCGTACACAAATTAAGATTTGTCCCCAAAGTAAGCTTGAGTTTCGTATGTGTGCGATTTTCCCTACAATTTTTTTGCAGATAAATTAAGATTTGTGGCTAAAATGTATGTTTTCCATTAAAAAAATAAGGGATTTCATAGGCATATAATTTTCTCTAATATTTTTCGGTGGACAAATTAAGATTTTATAGCCAAAGTGTACATTTTCCCACCAAAAAAAAAAGGAGAAATATATTGTAGGCTTATGATTTTTTATATAATTTTTCCATAGATAGATTAAAATTTGTAGCTAAAATTTACCTAACAAAAAATGATTGCGTAAGCATATGATTTTCTCTATAATTTTTAGAAAAAGTTTACATTCACCCCCCACCCAAAAAAAAAAGAAAAGATTTTTTAATCATGCGATTTGATCTAATATTTTCAAAAGTGAAGAATCCACAAAAATCTGCACATTTTCCTTGTAAGATTTTTCATACATTCGTAAGTTAATAATTTGAGGATTTAATTATGGGAATGGGAACCGTTCAGCCAACCAGTTGTTTTGACAAATGGTCTTATCCTTCCACTTAAATAGATCCCAGGGTCAAGATTTAACTGGAGAAATTATATACAGTACATCAATCCTCTCTCCCCCCTCAGTCGCTCCCTCACGAGTCTCAGTCTCTCCCTCGCTCGCGAAAAGTCGCATCACGCTGGATCTGCAAACAAAGCTAAATTCATTCCTTTCTCTGGTTGAACTGGCTCTCCTCTGTCGTACCACGTGAAATTTAATTTTTATCGCAGGGGTGCAAAAAGTTAATTGAGGGGAAAAATATAATTGAATAAAAATAACAGAAGGAAAAAAATAATTACATTTACATTAAAAAAATAATAATTACACTTTTATTAACAAGTCACAAATATAAGAAACTACGACTTTGGTTTCATGAGTATATATAAAAATAGAAAAATGAACATTAAAAATTAATTTTTCACTTGTTTAGGTGGACAATTAGCAGATATACAGGGTCACGATTTTGATCCTTGTCTCCCACATTTTTAGAATACAAATAAATCATGAGGTAAGTGTGGATGGGGGTGATAGGTAGTTGGGTTTGCGATATATAGTATAGGTATAAATACCACTAGTATTACACCCGTGCGATACACGGGGAACTTATGATCTGTTTAAAATAATGTTAAAACTATGAATTAGACAATGGAAATATATGAAAATATTTTGATCCCCACGTATATTTTTGTAAAAGAAATCACATGTAATGTATCATAAATATGTGTGATTTTTATTGTAAACCATATGTGGTTTACTGTGTGGATATAATTGGCAGAGGTTTTAGAAAATGGCTATTGAAATGTATTAAAGTTTCAACCAAATAAAAAATTCATTTTCTGATCATTGAATCCCTAATGCACATTACCCCTAGAAGTTATTTAAAACAATCATTTCAACATGGTAAAAATAAATTAAAAAGGTTTTTTATGTAATATTTTTAAATCAATAAAAATAAATTTTTTAAACAAAAAATCACTGCCAATATGACATTGTACCAAGTTGACATTCAAACTTCTATTAATTATATATATATTTCAAAAATAAAAATATATATAAAAAAGTTAATTTTTTAAAAATAATTCAAGTATCATTGTAATTTACAACTTTGACCTTATAATATCACATTTTCATTAGTATTTGTATATAATTCATTTTAAATTATATTTATAATTCCCAAATTAAAATTTATATAAAAAATTAAAATGAACATAAAAAAATAAAATAAGGAAAAATACTAAATAAAGAAAGTAAAATAAATTAAATAAGGAAAATAAAATAATAAATGTATATTTAATGTTTGTTTTCAAAATAAACTTTTTTTTTTAGTTTAAATAAATGGGTGCCAACACGGTACAGTGCCTAATTGGCACTCCAAGTTTTTTAATATAAAAATTTTTGTTTTTAAAAATAGAATATGAAAAAATATTTTATTTTTTTAAAAAATAATAACCTCCACTAAGTTAGAACTGTCCAAAGTAGCTCATTTCTTTTTATATATAATTAGATAATAATAATTAAAAAAAGATAAGCGCATTTATAATTAAATTAAAATAATGAAATCACATCCAACATGGCTCATTTATTTTTATATATAGTTAAACAATAATAATGAAAAGATAAACTCATTTTGTAATTAAATTAAAATAATGAAATCACTTGTTTAATACGAAAATCATTCATGTTAAATAATTGAAATTTATTTTTTAAATAGACGCGTGCCATGAAAATAGAAAAATCTTTCTTTTTTATTTAACTAATCCCTATATAAGTTATACAGAATTTATATCATAACGGATGTTTAATTTTGAAAAACAATGAATAGACAATTAGTGTACTTATAAATTCATTTAATTAGTTTTTTTTTGTATAAAAAAAAAAAAGCATTGCCAGCTAGGCACTATCAATGTGGCAAAATACTCAGTTGGCACTTGCTAGTTTTTAATATAGAGAAGCGAGAGGAGAGACAGATATATATACACACACACACACACAATAAGAAAAGCAAAATAAATTAAATAAGAAAAATAAAATTATTAAATATACATTTAATGTTTGTTTGAGAATCGGATTTTTTTATTTATAATAAATGAGTGTCAATTCGGAAATAAATAAAAAATAGCAAATATGGAAATAAAAATAAATTAAATAAGAAAATAAAATTATTAAATGTCATTTAATGTTTGTTTCTAAATAATTTTTTTTTAAAAAAAATTAACTAAAGGAGTGCCAACATTGCAATGTGCCTAGTTGGCACTGTAATTTTTTTAATATAAAGATGTTTAAAATATTTTATTTTCTAACAATTAGAGGATTTAATAATCACGGTAAAAAATTTTAATTTTAATTTTAATTTTTAATGAAACCATACAAAAACTTAATTGAACGGAAAAGATAATTAAATAAAAAATAAGATAAAGAAAAAATAATTGCAGTTTTGTTAAAATCTCACAAATATAAGAAACCACAATTTTACTCTGGTGAATGAACACAAAAAAAAAAAAAAAAAAAAAAAAAATTATTGCTCAATTGGTTAGGGTGACGGGGGTAATGGATTGTTAGGTTTGTGTGGAATGGACCAAATTGTTATACATAATCTAGATATATACAAAATATCTAAAATATTTTAATTTCAACCCCCACCCCAACGCCACAAAACTAATGCTGTAGTTTAAAGTAACTTCAGCGGATAAATAATTTTTTCGGACAAAATATATCCAAAAATTAAAATTAAAATATATATCGAAAATTTTAATTCTCATTCTAAGAATTAATTTGATAGGTAATTTAAGTAATAACTTTGGTCACTTATCATATTTTCATTAATGCAAACAATACCAAATATAAAAGAAATAAAAAATTTCATATAAATTAATTGAAAAATTTTAATACATGTAAAAAATAAAATACATATAAAAAAGTAAAACAAGAAAACTAATAGCAAATTATGTAAGTAGAAAAATTAAATAAGGATAATAAGCAATCCCTTTAAAAACAGTTCCAAACATCGCACTGCAACCTAGATACATTTGCTTAGGTGACACTTTAAAATTTTTAATGTAGAAATAGAAATATGTGTTACTGAACCATTGCACAAATGAATCTAGACAATTTAGTGTACACAATACAATAATGAAAGAGACCTCAACCATTGCACCAAGGAATCTAGACAATCTAGCATACACAATACAATAATGAAAGAGACCTCAACCATTGCACAAAGGAATCGAGACAATCTAGTATACACAATACAATAATGAAAGAGACCTCATACTCGATAAAATAACCCTTACTGCAAAATCGAACCTCATATCTATAGCCTCTAGATCTTAGGGTCTCAACCTAACCTCCTAATCCCACGATAACAATTTAAATATTAGATACACAAGTCATTGCATATGCTTCCTAGTTGTTGCAAACATATAGTTCTCCATTTCTTTTATATTTGTTTCAAGTTAATAGTAGATTAAATTTTCCCCCCCTTTTTTTAACGTACACCTGTTTAATATATATGATAATGATAATAATCAATTGAAATGAAATAATGTTTAGAAAATAAAAGTTTAATAAAATTAATTATAATTACTTAATTTGCACAAGAAAATTACTTCTGTCATTTTGTTCCATAAAAAGACAGAATCGATCAGGCACCAACGTTGGTGCCGTAATTGCGGCACCAACGATGGAATTTTCGGGGTCAATCCGACCTCCATTTTGAAATCCGGGATCAGATCTGGAATCAGCACGGCGATGGGGAGTTCCAGGAATTTTTTGAATTTTTCCGGCAACACCGTGGCAGCCGTGGCCGGTCAAAGTTTTGGCACTATTTTTGCCGATTCCAGATCTGGTCTCGGATTTCCAAATGGAGGTCGGATCGACCCAGAAAATGCCATCGTTGGTGCCGTAATTACGGCACCAACGTTGGTGCTTGATCGGTTCTGCATAGAAAGAATATATATATATTACCACGTGAATTTTTGGCTTGCCTTCGAACTACACATTCGCAACCCGCCAACCATGGTAGGACTGGGACATAGATTTTTCAATTAAAAAAAATAAAAATAAAAATAAAATACAACGTTATCTTATCAAGAGAATTTGGATTTACTTGCGGCATGGTCCTTCCGAAAATAACACCACCCAACAAAATTTTGACATATTTTTATGTCCAGAATTAAGTTGGTATTTTAAATAAGCGAAAATATTATACTCCCAAAGCGTTATTATAAGAGTATTTACTCTCGGCGTCTCACTGACCACTCACTACTGCGGAAATGGGTGGAAGCGAAGCCACATCTCTCATATTTTTTTATAAGGAGTTTTAAGTATTCTTTGTTAGATAATGGAAACAATTGGATGCCTCAATTGTCAAAAAGGGTGTGCAAAGAAGTTGGTGCCAACCGCCATTTTTGAAGAAAAATTGAGACAAAATATGAACACACAAGTTTCAACAAAGGCGCCGCAATGTTTGAAATTGTGGGGATGGAATGCCTATAAATAGAGGCTTCATCCTACGTTCTTATACACCACCAAAAACAAAACATCTTGTGTAGAGAAAAGAGAGAGATCTTGTGTAGAGAGAGAGCTTGATGTAGGTCTATACACTGCAGATAAAAGTGAGTAGAGTGATAAAGCGCTTTGCGTAGGTAGAAAATACGTGTGGTATTTTTGTACTCCTCATTTTTGAGATAGTGAAATATATTGGTGTGGGTCCGTGGGCGTAGTGCGGTTGGCGAACCACGTTAAATCTCGGTGTTCTATTTTTGTGCTTATTTTAGTGTCCATTATTTTTTCTCGCGCATATTATTTTGTCCCACGATCTTGGCGAATTAAGCGCTAATTCCCTAACAACCAGTATCGAGCACGTTTGTGATATCTCTTGAAAATTCTTAGTATGCTCTGTGGTTAAATGGGCGATCTTCCACATCGAGCTTGATTCTCGAAAAATCACATTGTGTTAGTGGGAGTAATGGCGACAGGCAGAATTTCCAAAATTGATAAATTTGATTGGCAAAATTTTGGATATTGGAAAATGCAAATGGAGGACTATTTGTATCGAAGGACCTATATAAGCCAGTTGAAAGAAAAGCGGAAGGCGTAGAAAGGCGGCAGTGGGAGGTGCTTGATCGAAAGCACTCACAAGAATTAGATTGACCCTATCAAAGTCGTCGCTTTCAACATTAAAAATGAGAAGACAAGCGGCGTCTCTCATGGCGACTCTATCCAAGATGTATGAACAAATTGCAGTGCTGCGACAAATAAAGTTCATTTGATCAAGAAATTGTTCATATGAAGATGATGGAAGCGGAGATTTGGAGAACACCTCAACGAATTCAATGAGGTAGCGGACCAATTGACAACGGTGGAAATCACTTTTAGTGATGAAGTTCGAGCTCTATTAATTCTTGGGCGCTGCCTGAGAGTGGAATAACGCGATCCACTGCATCGATGCTTTCGACGGTAAGTCAAATTAAAGTTCGATGAGCGTTGTGAGCATGATCTTGAGGAGAATGGACAGCGGAATGCGGCTTCAACTTCCGGCCGCTTTCAATGTAGATAGCGGATTCAAAGCGGAGGGCATGAAGTGGGCCGGAGCAAGCCGAGGAATGGCGGACCAGAGATCCAAAAATCACATAAATTCCAACAAGTCAAAATCTGTTGAATGTTGGATTACTTGGGTGGGCACTACAAAAATCGGTGTAGCGCTCCAAAGGAAGCGGAGAACAAGGCCGAGGTCAATGTCGTATCAAGAAAGCGCGTGATGCGTTGATATGTTCCATGGAGAAGAAGGCCGACTATTGGGTAATAGACTGAGCATCGTTTCATGCCACGCCAAATCGACACTTTTGCAAATTATGTGTCGAAACTTCTGAATATATCTGAGACGCGATCATCCTTACTGTGGTGGGCATAGGAGAATGCTGGAATCAATGTCAATGGATGCAGATGGAAGTGAAGGCGTGAGACATATTCGTATCTGAGGAAAATTTGATCTCCGAATCAAACAATTGTCGAGAGAAGGATGTGACACAAGCTTCTCTGGATAATTGGAAAATCACCAAGGGGGCCATGATGTCGCGCATTAGCAAGGATAGTGGCACCTATACACGACGGGCGAATCGTGTATGACAATCGCGATTCTTGATAGTAAGGATCACGAACTTGTGGCACCAAAGACTTGGGCATATGAGCGAAAGGGCTCAAGTACATGCATGCAAAGAAACTACCAGGGCTTGATCTATTGATTTAGACTTTGAAAGTTGTATTTTCTGAAGCGTAAAGCGGGTGAGTTTCAATACAAGTGGTAGAACTCTAAGAAAAGAAAGCTTGAACTTGTCCACGGATGTGTGGGGTCCATGATTTCATCGGTTGGCGGAAAGTCATACTTCGTGACTTTCATTGATGACCACTTTCGAGAAAGGTGTGGGTTTACTTCTTGAGACACAAATCCGATGTGTTAGGCGTTCAAGAAGTGGAAAGCCATGGTGGAGAATGAAAGCTGGTTTGAGTAAAGAAGTTGAGATCGACAATGGTGAAGAAAGTCCAAAAATTTGGCGTTCAAGAAATTTTGTTACAAAATGGCATCAAGTTGGAGAGAACGTTGCCAGAACACCGCAATGAATGGAGTTGCGAGCATGAATCGGACTTTGTGAGAAGAGCGAAGCATGAGAATACATGTGCCAAAAGCGGTTTTAGGCGGAAACAGCACGGCATACCTAATTAATCGTGGACCGTCGGTACCATTGGGAGTATAGGATACCGGAAGAAGTTTGGGCCGGGAAAGAAGTGAAACTTTCTCATTTGAAAGTATTCGGTTGTGTCACATATGTGCACATTAGTGATAATGCCAGGAGTAAGTTAGACTCCAAATCACTAAAGTGTACTTTCGTTGGATATGGTGGAGACGAGTTCGGGTACGCTTTTGGGATTACCAAAACAAAAACTCATCGTAGCCGGGATGTCGCATATTCAATGAAAAGGTGATGTACAAGGGCAATGCAGATCAATGATACAACAAGCGATGATCCAACATATGTTGTTCCGGACTACACTCCAGAAGACGTCAGCGGATGAGGGTGCAGGCAGAGAGCCCATCTCGGTGATTCACCAGTCTCGGCTCAGACCCCCATTGTGAGAGGAGTCAAGTCGACCTCATGTTCCGAATCGGAGTACATGAACTACATGTTGCTCAGCCTTGGTGAACCTGAATGCTATGACGAGGCATGTCGGGTGGGAGATTACGACTAAGTGGGAGCTTGCAATGAAGATGAGATAAAGTCTCTCATCTCCAACCAGGCATCGTGGGAACTAGTGAATTGCCCGGAGGAAGAAAGCTCTCAATAATAAATGGGTGTCTGAATCAAAGAAGAACATGATGGCTCAAAGAGGTACAAAGCGAGATTGGTAGTCAAGGTTTCCAGAAAGAAGGAATTGATTACGGAGATATTTTTCGCGGTTGTGGCGACAACAATTGATCGATGTTGAGCATTGTTGCGCGGAGGGCCACTGGAGCGATTAGGCGTGGAAAACCGCTTTCCTCCATGGTGACTTAGGAAATCTATATCACGACAACGAAAGGCTTCGGTGAAAGGAAAGGAGAAGGCTGGTATGCAAATTGAAGAAAAGCCTATACTGCTTAAAGCAAGCGCCTGAAACGGTGGTACAAGAAATTTGATGGATTTATGCAGAAAAATGGCTACATGAAGTGTAATCGCGACCATTGTTGCTACTTGAGTGATTCGAGTCCTATATCATTTTGCTACTTTGTATCGATGACATGTTAATGCTTGAGCTCCGGACATGGGCGAGATCAAAAGTTGAAGAAGCAACTATCGGTGGAATTTGAAATGAAGGACTTGGGAGAAAGCAAAGCAAATTCTAGGGATGAGAATTTGTAGAGACAAGCAAAAGGTGTTTTGCGGTTGTCACGAGCCAAGTATGTTGATCAAATCTGCAAAGGTTCATACATGAAGCGATGCAAAGCGGTCAAGTACGCCATTAGCGAATCATTTCCGTCTATCCAAACCGACCTCTCCTAAGGCGAGAGGAGAGAAACTTCATGGCTAAAATTCCATATGCCTCAGCCATTGGAAGTTTGATGTATGCCATGGTTTTGTACTGAGGACCAGGATATTGCTCATGCGATTAGAGTTGCGGCGGATATATGGCAAATCCTGAAAGCGACATTGGGATGCACGATAAAGTGGATATTGAGATATCTACCAGGAACTACGATAAATGCTTATGCTTTAGGCGAGGCGAGTGACACTACGAGGTTTCGTAGATCTGATTTCTTGGTGAGGTAGATCGCGGAAGAAGCACTCTAGGTTATGTCTTTACTGGTGCTCTGCGATTAGTTGGATTTCGCGGAATCTGAGAAGATTGTTGCGTTATCAACTTCGGAAAGCGATGCGTGGCGATGAGGCTAGCAAAGAGATGATATGGTTACAAGGTTTGTTGGCGGTGGGTTTCAAGCAGGAGAAGAATGTCTTGCAGTGGCGGTCAGTCACGATACATCGGCAAAGAATTGACATTTCATTCAGAACCAAACACATTGGGCTCGTTATCACTTCATCGGATCACTTTTGGAAGATGGAGTATTAAAGCTTGAAAAGATTCAAGGTACCAAGAACCCAACGTGATGATGACGAAGGCGGTAATCAAAGAAAAGCGGAGCGTGCTGGCTTGATTGGTCTTCTACAATGAGATGTATGTGATAACCACACCACATTTCACAGATCCACAAGGACATGAGGCGTCTCGGGTAAAGATCCATTTGTTTCCAAGTGGGAGATTGTTAGATAATGGAAACAATTGGATGCCTCAATTGTCAAAAAAGGGTGTGCAAAGAAGTTGGTGCCAACCGCCCATTTTGAAGAAGAAAATTGAGACAAAATATGAACACACAAGTTTCAACAAAAGGCTGCGGCGCAATGTTTGAAATTGTGGGGATGGAATACCTATAAATAGAGGTATCATCCTCGTTCTTATCACACTGAAAACACAAAACATCTTGTGTAGAGAGAAAAGAGAGAGATCTTGTGTAGAGAGAGCTTCATGTAGAAGCTATACCACGAGAGATAAAAAGTGAGTAAGTGATAAAGCGCTGCGTAGGTAGAAAATACAGTGTGGTATTTTTGTACTCCTCATTTTTGAGATAGTGAAATATATTGGTGTGGAGTCAGTGGGCGTAAGGCGATTTAACCACGTTAAATCTCTGTTCTATTTTTGTGCTTATTTTAGTGTCCATTATTTTTTCTCAGTCGCATATTATTTTCGTGTCCCACTTGATCTTGGGCGGAATTAGCAGCGCCTAATTCCCTAACACTCTTAACATAACATTCCCGTTTAAATAAGATGCTCGGTACATGATTTCCACATTTTGTTTTCTTCCTTGGAAGTTCCCCTATATATGGTGCTTTTGATAAAAAGGAATTTCAACATTGAGAGAAAATCAAAGTAGGGATGGGAAAGCTCCTCAACATTTCACTGATATGTGCCCTTATCGTAGCCATGTTTGGGGCATGTGCCAATGGTGCTAGTGAAACATTTAACTTTCACTTTTACGTTCATTCCCATACAAGAGGCCCCAATCAAACAAGTTACGAGATCGCAAGAATCGACGACGTCACTTCAAACTCGCGAACTTTATTTGGCCTCGTCCGAGTCGTGGATGACATCATTAGGGTCAACCCCGGCCCCAACTCCAGAATACTCGGACGAGTTCAAGGTTTTGTTACTTTCGCCGACTTGGAAAATCTTGGACCGATTGTGAACTTCAATTTTGCGTTCACATCAGGTACTTATAATGGGAGTGTACTCATTGTATCTGGGAAAGCTCCTGCATTTGAATACCAACGTGAACTGGCCATTGTTGGTGGGACCGGGCGTTTCTCAACGGCGAGGGGTAGAGCTCTTGCGATTTTTTGGTCGAGTGATGGCAATGGATATTTCGTTATGGAGTATTTTCTTACTGTTGTTGTCGATGAAATTGACATGTCATCTAAGGTGATCTCTAGCATGTGACCATGTCTCAACTTTTATGTGTGTCAAAATAAATTATATCCTACGTTAGTAGGGTTTGTATGAAGTGGTGTATGGTCATATATGAATAAGAAATCCACTTTGAGTAATACCCCTTGATTATCTTGACGTGAAATTAGCTTTAGTCATATACATGCTGTTGACGTCCTGTAAATATTGATTTTCAGAAAGTGTGAGATAAATTAATAATTATTGGTCAGACAATGAATTCGTAGTCTCAACTGCGCTACAAGATTTTAAAGAGTAAACTTTACAAAATAAGTAAATTTATTTGAACACGTGCTAAATCTGATTTTCACAAATAATTTCTTTAGGTCATAATGTCATATGTATTTGATAGACATATTCTTTTACTCTTTGACACTTACGTATGTCACTTTTTAAGATTTCGAATTACAAATTTCCTTTTTTTTTCTGGTTCGTGAATAGGAGTATGTTGGATCATAGAAGAAGAATGATACAAGAAAAGAGAAAAAAGAAAAACAAAAAGGTATACAAATACGTACAACCACCAATTCATGGACCCTGAAAATTTTTACCACGCAAAAGTAGTTTTAGATGGTTTTGACAAAAAATTCTTGAATGCAATATAAATAAGTTAAAACACAAGTACAGAAAAGTTTATGTGAAAGTACATTAGGAATTTCAAATGATATGATTATCAAGAGAAATAAAACACATCAAAAAAATAAGTGGCTTTCCTAAGTAAAAGCATACGGATTTTTGGTCGTTGGACTTTTTTTAATGCAATATTAATAACTTAAAACACGAGTACGGAAGCTGAACTATTATTTTAAAGGCATTCAAATGGTAGAATTTTAAAGG
Source organism: Jasminum sambac (assembly GCA_018223645.1). Taxonomy (NCBI): domain Eukaryota; kingdom Viridiplantae; phylum Streptophyta; class Magnoliopsida; order Lamiales; family Oleaceae; genus Jasminum; species Jasminum sambac. The sequence goes on along the minus strand of CP073648.1, from coordinate 20,508,486 downwards.
CAATTAAAAAATTCAAAAAGTAAGTGATTTTGAAGGATTATGGCATACGAATTTTAGGTTGTTCGGAAAAGTTTTAACAACAAATTATTGCCAAAACGGAGGTCAGATAGGGGCCAAAAATGCATTATTGGCCTTCACTCATAAATAAAATAGAAAACTAAACTAACATAAGCAGAATACGATTTGAAAAAAAAAAAAAAACAAAAAAAACACTTGATTTTTACTCAATTAACCAAAACAATAGTTTTGATTTTGTAGTTATTTATTTATTTATTTTAATCAAACAATGTCGACGGAAACTGCCGGAGATTAAAAACAGGACCATCCCGCTTCAAGAAAATAATTTAGCATGCACCAGGTTTTATTTCAAAATTTAGTTTTTGTTATATCTCTCTTCTCCATTTTTTCTCAATATTTTTCGTAAAAAATTTTATGGGTTGTGGAGGGTTTTATGTAATTGAAAGAAATGATAATTGAAAATTAATAATATGGCATGAAGATTGAAAAAGAGGACAGAAGAGGGATCGAGAGGGAGAGTATATATGTATAATTGTATGTAATGTGTGTGTATATATGTTATTATATTGGTTAAGGATGTAAATTTTGTGTGGCTTGTTTAGTCATTTTTTATTTTAGTTATGGTGGGATTAAAATGTGGTGTGCCAAATAGATTTTACAGTAGCATTATGGCCCAATAAATAATTAAGTGCTATGTAAATACGTAAATACCTAAACAATAATTGTAAATGAAAAACACACTTCATGCAATATTTGAATTATTACATGAAGTTGACCTGGCATCAAAATTAGCCATTGTGAGGTAGAGTCTCCACATTTATAAATCACGCGAGACTCTATGATTCGGGAACTTTTTTAGTTTTTAATTAATTCAAATTCGGTGCACAACACAATTTAAATGCAAAATAATCAACAATAATAATTTATAGACTAAAACTTCTGAATACTTGAAAACAACACTATATATTATTGCCTATGTATTGTCATTGATCCAATCTCGAAAAACCAAACTCGAGTCTCCATGTAAATAATATCTACTTGCTTGTACTGTATAACTTAAGAATAAAAAAAAAATCTTGCACTAGAGATATTCTTTGTTTCTTTGGGATCTTATAATTAAGAAAAGCATGCATTAAAATAATAAAACCCTAATAATGCATTTTTTTCCCTTGGGCAGTTTCCCCATATATAGGGCTTTTGATATGCAAGGAATTGCTCATTGAGAGAAAATCAAACTATCAAAGGATGGGAAAGCTCATCAATATTTCAATGCTTTGTGCACTTATCATAGCCCTGTTTGGGGCATCCGTCAATGCCAATAAAAAATTAAAATTTCATTTTTACGTTCAAGACTATGTGAGCGACGTAAACGAGGTTGCAAGATCTGAAATCACTTCCAATTCGCCCACGACATTCGGCCTTATCCGGGTGACGGACATGCCAATAACGGCCACCCCTGACCCCGACTCAACACCAATCGGACGAGTTCAAGGCCTCATTACTTTTGCCGACTTGTACAATAATGCGCCAAATATGGACCTCAATATTGTATTCACGTCGGGTACTTATAACGGAAGCGTACTAATTGCTTCTGGGAAAAATCCGGTAATGCAAGACAATCGTGAAATGGCCATTATCGGTGGGACCGGGCTATTCTCGGGTGCGAGGGGTAAAGTCATTTCGAATTTTTATTCAGTCGATCTTGCAACCGGATATTTTGTTTTGGAGTATTCTCTTACTTTCATTATCGATAATATTGGCATATCAACTGAGGTCTCTGACGTGTAACCATGCAAAGATCGTGCCGTCAATGCTGTCGATTCTCCATCGCTTAGGTTGTTTCAACTTTCATGTGTATTAAAATAATATTATTCTATGTTAGTAGGGTTTGTATGAATTCCTGCTCATATATGAATGAGAAATCCATTTAGAGTAACTTATATGTCTAAGGAAATAATTAAAGGGCAATCAAGCAATGCTATACATACAGACTTATTTAATGTAAAGCGTATCGATTTCAATAAATTAAATGAAGGATAAAATAGTTATTTTAAACTTTGAGAGTTCTAGTGGATAGTCCTAATCATATTTGGTAGACATATTTGACCAGGCTAACATAGGGATGATTTACACAATATAAATTCTAAACAAATCAATAATAAATTGTATTTAAAAATCAATAATAAATAATAAATAAATTCTTTATTGAGGTTAAGAGAATCTCGATCTTAATTTTAGGATCCAATTTCGCCATTTCTATAATTTATTCACTAAGGATAGAGTACTAAGAAAATAGATCACCTTAAATGTATAGTTGAGAAGTAAAGTAGATGTATTAAAGATAAATAAAAAAATTATCAAATCAATATTTTTTTTCTTTTCTTGGTACCAACCCCAACAGGCCCTCACCGCCCTGGCCCCACAGGCATCGTGAAGGAGGTAAATCAGGTACTCCATGATCAGGCATAGTGGAGGCCCCGTGCATGGTGCCCACAAGGGACCACCCCCAAAGGAGTGAAAATCCCCACACTGCGGCTGCCATGACTCGAACCTTGGCCTTGGTACCAACTCTGCACTACCCTGACTGCTGGAGCTTTGCCCTGGGGGCTATTTTTTTTCTTTTCTTTTTTTTTATTATTGGATGACATAGAGATAGGGATGGGTTACGAACTCGAGTCTTTCCCTAGAAAGAGTTGAGTCCTTAATAACTAGGTCAACTCCTTGATCCCAATCAAATAAATGTATAAAGAGAGAGAAGAAGAATTAGATTTAATTTACATCAAACAAGCCCAAAATCTTTACAAAATTTGACAGCAGGTATGTGTTTGCTATGTGATATTAAAGTTGGCGGTACTTTTGCCAAGAAAACAAAGGTAGAGACGAATTGCACAATATTGCCTAAACTTAAGGACATTTTGCAGTAATTACCCTAATTAGAATATTACAATGACTTTAGTAGTAATAAACATTTGATATAATATTAATATTAATATTTATATTTATCCCAAACTTATAAATCAGTTCAACATGGAGTTAAAGCCTCCCGCTGCAGGTCAACTACACCCTGCCAAAACATACAATTGAAGTACTTTAACAAATGCATAAAATTGGAGCAACACATCTTTATCTTTCACTCATATTGTATAAATTTGCTCCCGTTCCATTACTAATAATATTGGTACCATAAAATACCAATATTATCCTGATCGTTATCACGTGTCCCCACCCCCAAAAATCAGGGGGATGGGTGGGGTGTGGACACATGATAATGATCCGGACAATATTGGCACCCTATGGTGCTAATATTATTGGCAACGGATCACTCACCTATGTAAATCTTAATCTAATAATAAGAGAAGTGCCACCTAGGCAAAGTGCCTAGGTGGCAATACCATGTTTGGCTTAATTTTTAGAATTAATTATTTTTTTATTCAATTTATGCTACTTTCCTTATTTAGTATTATTTTCCTTATTTAATTTTTTTTATATATTGTATCCTTTTCTCATGTGTTCTGTTTTTCAAATTAATTTATAAATTCTTTTACTTCTTTTATATTTAGTGCTGCATTATTCATGTAAATGTGATATGAGATAAAAGTTATAACTTACAATACTTATTAAATTAATTCTAAAAATGAGAATTATTATCATCTGCATACATTTTAATTTTTCGATATTACATTTTTGTTATTTTATGTACATCTAATTTTTCAAATCTCTATATTATAAAATTCGAAGTGCCAACTATACACTTTCACTATAGTATTTTTTTTAAAAAAAAAATATTCTTTAGGGTTTTATCGATCCGCTGAGTTATATTACTTATTTATTTTTCTAAATCTAGCATATTGTATAACCCATTTCGAATCTTATTTGGGTCGCTATATATATATATGTCATTTACATGTATGTGCAGATTGACAATAAGATTATTTTTGGTCGTATTTGAAATAACTTTAATTATTTTTAATGAAATAAGTATATTATCTAAATTTTGTTCCCAAACATTGCATTCTTACTTAAAATCATTAATTACGATAATTGAAATAATATTTTTTCTTATAAGATAATAATTTAGGCCAAAATATATAGACCATTAGCGAAATCAATAATATTAGGTATGTTTTTGTTAAATATTCATAAAAAATAATTTTCTTAATTTATAATATTATTTTATGTAAATATAATATCTAAATTGTCACGTGCATCGCACGTGGGTAGTACTAGTTATTACTAAAATTTTGATATTTTCATTCTCAAATATAAGAGTGTTTCCTTATGCTAAATATCCTCTCAATTAATTTTCTCTTGTAAAATCATGTGAAATAATTACTTTACCCTTCTCTTTTAAAAAAAATACATAAAAAAAGTAAAAATATAATATAGCAAGAATCTCAAATATTATTTAAAAATAAAAACGAGTCTCTTTTTCAGAAAATTCAATGCATATTTAATGCTCAAATTTTTATGCGTTAATATTTTAATAAAAATCATTAATTTATTCATTTTATTTAATTCATAAAAAATAAAGGTGAATTTGTTATTTTACTTGATTTTCGGGAAGAAAATTAATGCAAAAGATGTTTAGTATAAAAAAGTGTAGACTTAAAAATAAAAATGTAATGATTTTCAAAATCAATAGTGATCATTCACACAATATCATAATTAAAAGGTCAAAGACGACGTGTGCTAATCATGCTAAACAAATCAATAGATAAATTGCACTGAAAAATCAGTAAAAAAAAATAATAAACAAATTCCTAATTGAGGTAATTAAGAGAATCTAGATCTTAACTTTACGATCCAAGTTCTCGATGTCCATAATTTATTCACTCGTTAGGGATGAAGGAAAAAAGATGTATTAAAAAATACTCGTTCCGTCCCATAAAGATAAATTTGTATATTATTTTTGTCAATCCCACAAATATAGGTCACTTACCATTTTGAGAATACCTTTCATTTTTCATTTCTTTATATTCACCTTTTTACTTTTTTTAATTAACTATCCTAACCTGTAAATCGTCTGAGATAGAGTTTCTTTTTTTTTTTTTTTGGTCAATATACAGCTAGTTAATGTAGGTATTACTATTCCACAAAAACGACCTTAAGTTTCAATCGTAGTGGAAACTGAGTAGATTTTAATCATTTAATTAACTCATCTTGGAAATTATAAACTCATTCGTCATTTTATAGTTCTCGTTACCACTTTCGCTGGGACTCATACAAAATGTCAACAAACCCAAGGGAAACTGATGGTCTACTTGAATTTATTTTCAAAAATTAATTAATGAGTAATTGGTATTGACACAAGGGTATATATGAAAAAATAAGAGTAAAATTTGATGTTTCAACTATATTAATTATTATTTTTTACTTTGTGTGAAAATAATTATATACGATCTATCTTTGTGGGACGGAGAAAGTGCATAAAAAAGTTTATCAAATCAATAGATAATGAAAAATAAATGAATTAAATTAAATTTATATCAAAAAAGCCTAAAATCTTTGAATCTTTTCTTTTATAAATTGTTCGATTATGAACACACACGAGCGAGCAATTTTCAGGGCACTCAATGAATTAGAAAAACAAATAATGAAGTGCTAAATAAGTTGATGGGATATTGGCGCAAAAACAAGTCCAAAAGGAAAATGGAAAACTTATGGTCACAAGTCCTAAATTGAATTGAAGTTGAGAATTTAGTTCTACTTGTTTCGGTAGGTTTAGGTGTGTTATCTTCCTATAAAGTTATGTATTTTCTCTTCTTGTGTGACAGTCTTAGTTGAGAGAAAAATAATAATTTAGAACTTTAGTTTTTGTGATTTTTGTAGATAATAAAAAGAGTAGCAATTGGTAAGTGTGGCAAAATTTGGTCTCTGTTTAATATTTGGGAGTGATCAAATGTAGAGGAAAAATTGTGAGTTTAGTATCTCGAAAGTTTTCCTATAACTCATTGTGATTCCTACAAAAAGTAGAAAATCAGGTATAATAAAGTTCAGGGTATTTTTCTTGTAATACTTGGGTTGTGTGGTGGTGAGTGAAACGTCTATATGATTACAAAACTTATCATATAATGGAAAGTTTAGATAGTCGACCGTAGTTTTTCCCCAATTTTAGAGTTTTCCCAATAAATCTTGTTTTGTTATTTTCTTATATATTTATTTCTCATGTTCTTTTGGTATTTCTCAACTTTAAATTAAGATCTTAGGATAAATGTGAAATCATCTTCAAGTTGATTTCCCAATAAGTGGTATTAGAGTAAGGTCCTTCAGTGTAGTGGAGTTTGGTGTCTATGTTTACCAAACCAAGATTGTAGAGTAGAGACATCTTATTTCAAATTGGAAGTGGAGAAATTTGATAGAAGAATCAATATTTGATTTGTGGCAAGTACAAGCTATGATATATTGATTCAAGCTGAACTATATAAGACTTTGGAAAGAAAAGCAAGCCCGTGTTCCAACAAAGCGAATAAAGCCAAAGATGATTGATGATGATTTGAATGATTTAGATTTGTGATTTGCAAGCGGGACAAGTCTTCATTTTGTCAATAATGTTCTTGCAAATATTCATGGGTTATTTGTTGTGAAGGAATCATGGCATGAATTGAGCGTGGCGTATTGGACAAGAAGTCTTTCAAATTTGTTGTGTCTAGAAGAATGATTCAATTTTTTGCAAATGAATGAAGGTACGAAAATCTCAAATCAGTTAAGTGTGCTCAATAGAGTCATTCTTGAATTGGTTGTCGTTGGAATTAAAATTGATAAATTGTTTAGATTTATCAAGTTTTTTGCCATTACTTATTACTGAAAAGTGAAAGATGGGTGGCTCCGTGGAAAAGAAAGCTACTTGTTGGTGTTTTAAACAAATTGGTCACGTACGTGAGAAAATATTGTCTAGGTGGAGCAAATTCCGCTGATGCTCGAATTTGGGCAATCCGACTCTCTTGGTGTGAGGTTAGTTGAATAGTAATATAAGTAGGATGATCATCCTCATAGCATGTCGCTAATTGCCATAATAGAGGATATGTCACTACTAACATATTTGCACATGAGCATTTGCAGGCATCAATGCAAGGTGTGTGTTTAAAGTAATGTTGATGGCCGATGAGCTCTCTGGCAAATCAGCACGAGAGTTGCACCATAAATTTTAGCAAGTTTTATTTTGACATTGAGCCGATGAAATTCTTAGAATTTTTAAGTAATTCGTAGTTGTTATACTCTTTTGGTTGAGTATGTTAATTCTTTGGTTTCTAGAATTGGGATTGTCGAAGTGTCAAATGCTTGCCTGATAATTTTTCAAATATTGTGTACAAGACAGAAGAAGAGAAGATAAAAAGTTTTGGCTTGTTTTTGGCAAGGGGGAGATTGTTGGGATGTTGCCAAAAATAAGTCCAAAAGAAAAACTTATGATCAAAAGTCCTAAATCGAAGTGGAATTGAGAATTTAGTTCTCCTTGTTTCGGAAGTTCAGGTGTGTTGTCTTCCTATAAATGGATGTGTTTTTTCTTCTTGTGTAATAGCGTGAGTTGGGAGAAAAATACTAGTTTAGGAAACTAGTTTTTATGGTCTTCATCAGTAACATAAAGAGTAGCAATTGGTGAGTGTGGTAAATTTTGATCTATTTTTCTGTCTAATACTAGGGGATCACCAAATTCAGAGGAAAAATTATGAGTCTAACATTTTGAGAGTTTTCTTATAAGTCTTTGTGATTTGTGCAAAGAATAGAAAAATAGAATGCAGTAAAATTCGGTTATTTTCCTGTAATACTTGGGTTTAGGGGTTGTTGAGTGAAAAGTTATAAAAATTTATCATATAATGGAAAACTTTGTGACTTGCCGTAGTTTTCCTCCAATTTTAGAGTTTTTCACATAAATTTTTTATTGCTATTTCCTTATATATTTATTTCTCATGTTTTTTTGGTATTTCTCATCTTAAAATTAAGATTTTGGGATAAATATGAAATCATATTCAAGTTTGTTTCCCAACACAAGTTAATACCTAAATATGAATGTTCATTTAAAAACAATAAAAACTCCCGCTGCAGCTCAACAACTCCCTCCTAAAACACATGCAAAATTGAAGTACTTGAACAAATGAATAACTGATGCAAAATGTCCTTATATTTCAATTATCCTGTGTAAATCATTACCATCTTTCAAATTATGACATTTCATTCTTAAAAATAGGAGTATTTCGTTGTCAAAAAAAAAATAATAAATGGGAGAATTTCTTTATGTTAAGCATCCTTTCAGTCAATTTCCTCTAGTAAAACTTTGTAAAATAACAATTTTATTCTTATGTTTGAAAAACAAAAACAAAATAAATCAAGTAAATAAAAATAAATAAACTAATAGTACAGCAAAGCGTCTCAAATATTATTTGATGCAAATGAGCCTCTTTTAGGAAAATTAAACGCATATTTGGTACTCAAAGTTTTATGTTAATATTGATCGAAACAAAGTCATTAATTTATTCACTTTATTTAACTGTTTAAACAGATAAAGGTAAAATTATTATCTTACTAGATTTATGAGAAGAAAATTAATGAAAAAAATATTTATCGCAAAGAACTTGAATACTGGAGGACGAAAATGTAACATCTTTAAAAAGAGTGATGATTCGCACTATGTAATTAAAAGATCGAGGACATTTTGCACTAATTATTCTAAACAAATTGTACTAAAAAGTCAACAAACAAAATAATAAACAAATTCCTTATTGAGGTTAAGAGAATCTAGACCTTAACTTCAGGATCCAATTTCTCCATTTCAATAATTTATTCACTCATAAACAGGAGCACTGAAAAAATAGATCAACTTGGATGCATTGTTAAGAACTAAAGTAGATATATCTCTAATAATATATGTAAAAAATTATCAAATCAACGTGTGATCGGAGAAAAAAATGAATTAAATATAATTTACATCAAGCAAATCCTAAAATCCTTACAGAATTTGACTGTAGGGATGTATTTGTTACAAAATATTAATGGCGAGGGTGCTTTTTCCAAGAAAAAAATATAAAAATGAATTGCATAGTATCGCCTAAACGCAAGGACGTTTGGCATTAATTATCCCAATTAGAATATAACGATGACTCTATCTATTTTGAATCTAACAATGACTTCAGTAGTAATAAATATTTGATATTATATTAATATTTATCGAACGCATAAATCAGTTCAACATGCATGGACTTCAACGCTCCCATTGTATGCAGTTCCAAGTGTTTCAATTATCACGAACATCTGCTTCTCAGGATATAACGACTTTTACTGCATTGTCATTGCAGTCGAACTGAATGCAATGCCCGAACAGTGTCACCCGAAAGGCCTATGGTTGTGAAGCTTTTTGAGATTGTAGAGGGATACGGAAATGAATTTGTTCTTGTGTTGTAAGACTGTGGAGGATTGTGGAATCTATAGGCGAGATGAGTTGCTGTCATTAATCTCTAGCAATTAATATTTACTTGTAACCTCCAAACCATAATACTCAACAATTATATCGAGGGTTACGATATTCAATTGCTAGCCGTTTCAAGTTGAAAACGTGAAGAAAAATTGTAAAACTTGGCTTGCACTTAGTAGCCAATCAAGTGCGACATTCGTGTATGCAATTCCTTCTCGTACATGAATTCCAAGACTTTAACAATTGGTTACACTTTAAAAAGTGTTAACCATATTTAAATTGGTCTAATTTCACTTTTTTTCTCTGCATGGAATAGTTATTTAAGTTTTCCCACAATATTATTTCCCTTTGCTTTCCAATGTGGGATTACTCCCATTTTCCAACCAATTTCCAATTTTCATTGACCTATTTTCCAACATTCCTAATGTTTGAGGCTTCATTTCTGAGCTTCCTGTGCGCTAAAACTAAGATAACAAGTGAAAGGGAAAAGCATAAATAATCGAGTTTTCATCTTTTTATTCATACCAAGATACTATTCTTTCATTGGCGATAGGACGTAACTTGATAACTACACATTTGTAAACTATGGAGCACATGGATAAAGCATTGCATGGTTATCATTGTGCTATGTCATACACTTGAGACGATAGCTTTGATCAAAAGCATTGGTGCGTCTCCCAGTCGAAACTCCAGGGCCTCGAGGGATTAGTGGGGATGGGCCCCCTAATACCATCAGTTATCCAAATAAATAAATAAAAATAGTATTGATCGAAAGCACAGTAACTATATAATGAGAAAGACATTGACTGAATAAGCTGTGAGATCCAATGCTTAGATATAAAAATATACCGATAAAAGAAAGCATTGCGAACGAGTGTGGCATTAGGAAATCATGGAAACGGGAAATGGTAAATGGAAAAACAAGAGGATGATGAGAAGAATCCACACGATAATAAAAATGTCAATAATGCCGAAAACTAGTTGAGCATTAGCGTAGATAAATAGCGAATAAGTTGACAAGAAACCATTACATAATCTAGCAAAGGTAGTTTGACCGATTTTTCATAAGGAACAAAAGCAAGTACTACCGATTACCTCTGTTTGGATGTGGCGAAGCAAGGGTGTCCTTCCAAACATATGCTAATTGAGTATCATAAGGAAAATTGCCTTCTTCGAATTTTTGTTCTTGCAGGTTGTAAATGAATACACGTGTTCGCCGTTGTCCAATTCGTCCGGTTCTTGCGAGTAGCAATATCTTGTTACCATCGTCGAACAAATACAAGGGCCTCCAAGCTCTTACAGCAAAGGGAGGCTTAACAGGGATTGAGATCTTTTTGTTCCAAGATTTTGCTACCCCATATTCTTCCATCACCCACAAATCCCAGCTTCCAGTGTCTTCATCACTAAACAAATCCCAGCTTCCAGTGTCTTCGATATCGAGGCTGCAGCAATGCAAACAAAGCTTTCCCCCTAATACCTTTAAACCAAACCCACCTCCCATTTCCCTAATTGTTAATAAATTAAGATTTGATGGTAGCGCTAGCTGTTTGCATTTTTCATCGCGTATTGCGATTGAAAGAATGACAAGAGGATCGTCAACTTTGCCGGTGTGAACAATCCAATGGGATGCACCATTGAGCAAGTTAAAACTACCACTCTGACGCCTTAATTCCGGTATATCCAAAAATATCTCTCTCCAGATACCAATTTTTGAGTGAAAGAAACTAAACCCAGACATTAGGCTCAATCTTAAAAATACTTTGTATTCATCATTGACGGGATCGTAGATTAATTCACATGCTGCTGATAACCAATCATAGATAGGAGAATCATAAAGAATGCACTTTGATTCTTGAGTGGAAGGGTTCCATACGAAGACACTACCGGAATTATCTACAAAGCAAAACAGGCCATTATTCCAACTGTATATTCTGATATCTCGCCATCTATCACCATTACTAGTTGGAATTTTGAGATGAGTCATGTCTTTTCCTCCGACTCCGTTAAATATATCCAAGGAACATGAAGCGACCCCTGTTTTGTAACGCACATCAGTACCACGAAAAAGGACCCTAGAGAGGTTGGATTGATCAAAATGTTTCTTTCTGAACCAAGAATCTCGTGAAATCAAATCATTGAACGACTTCGAAACACATTTAAAACGCATAAGAGATTTTACCGCAACTCTTGACAGTATTTCCACGGTTATTTCCCAGGGATGGGTTGCCTCTGCGCCTGCCATTATCAGATTCGATTCGATTCGATTCAACAATTGTCGCGGCCGTGTGTAGCGGCGGCTTTATTAGGGGTTTCCTCTTCTGGTTCTTTCTTTTCCCCAGCCCAGCCCAGCCCAATGTTTTCAAACATAGGCCCAATTAGTTGAAAACTTGACCGGTAATTTACACGGGTAACACCCATAATTTTGTCATCTTTTAATTAATTAGTCATATGGATGAATTTCTACCATTTCGGGATCTACCAATCTTTGGTAAATGAACCAGTAACGGCATCTTCCGGGAGCATGTTATTGTTAACTGTAAATCCCACATCAAAAAATTATAAGATTTTATGCGATTCAGTTAAATGCCGTGGAGCTTATAAGCCAAACCACCGGTGTCATATATGAGGAGAAAGTAAAATTTTTACGTATTATGCTTTTTACTGGGTTAGTATTGAATACATACCAGAAATTATCTTCAATCATTGCTACAGAATAATCTAATTAGAAAGATACATCTAATGCATCCGTAACAAACAAGAAAAAAAATGAAAGTTTTGTTCCGAGAAAAAAAAATCAAAGTTTATAAATGAAACCATGTAATCTTTTTTGTGCGAAGCTAGGTTTGACTCAATTCAAAAAACAGCACATGTTACTCTCATATGATAATGATATTTAATCTAATGCTTTTGCTCTTCTGCTTATATCTTATTTCACTTTGATTTATGATCGAATTGTTCATCAACTTGTAAAAAGTTTTGTTGCCTTAATTTCCAAAAACAGAGAATCACTTACTCGCCATTTTGGGAATCAGGTTGGTTTACTTGTAAAATTCATGATTCTATACATGAATTGTTAGAACTTTGACCCGAAATCGTTTAGCGTTTTCCTTGAGTTCGATCGTTTTATTTTTTTTATTTTATTTCTTCTGAAATTGCTATCTTGATTAATTGGAGCACTCCGAGGTTTGTTAATGTTTGGTGTTCTTCTGTTATATCATCCTATCCTATCCTATATATGTTATTGTGCCCAAAGTATATTTACAAATATCATTGGCTTCATTTTGCTTTATTTGTGTTTCAAATTGGATATGTAATTGTCAAGATTTACATCTATGTTGACCGTGTAGTCTAACATGATTTGGATTTCTTAATTGGCAACATATATATTTGGCATTTTTCCCTCAAAACACACAGTGTGAAATTAAGCCATTCATTTTCGAGTAGCAGCTTATTATCTGCAATGTGGTGTAAATCGTCGTCGACTAATCCTTAGATCTCATTTGACACAGATAGCCAATGGAATGAATTACCCTAAAAGATCTAAGAGCTTAGGCAAGCTCGAGCTTTTTAAGTTCATATTCATCAGTACATCTACTAAATGGAATTGAACAAAAGAAGGGCAGTATCGTAGTCAAAATACTGTCAAAATATCAAGAAGGTCCGCTATTGTCTGCAGATTGTGTTTCTGGTGCAATGAAATCCAATGGTGAGCTTGATTTTGATCATGATGAAGGCAATATATTGGATATATTTTAATTTTGTGAAGTGATAAGAGAATCTGTTATTTTTCAATATAATAAAATAATCCACTTCACAAAAATTTGACTTTACCTTAGCTTTAATTAATAAATACCTGATTGGGATGTAATTTTTCCAAAATTTTCTATTTTTTTCAACTCTTTTCTCTCTCCTAAATCAATCACATCCACATATCTTATCACATCCATAAATCTCAACCACTTAACTCTACTCATTCTCTCTCCTCTTTTACATTAAAAATTTTTAAAAACCATTATAATCTATTCCCAATCACCCTTATAAGAGTATTTCTTTACGCTAAACATCTGTTCAGTCAATTTCCTCCTTGTAAAATAGCAATTTTACACTTATCTTTTGAGAAATAAAACAAAATAAATAAACTAAACCAATAAATAAATAAAAATATAATATAGCAGAATCTCAAATATTATCTAAAAATAAAAACGAGTCTCTTTTTTTAGAAAATTAAATGTATATTTTGTACTCAAAGTTTTATATGTTAACATCTTTTTATTAATTTATTCATATTATTTTGTAAAATGACAATTTCACCCTTGTCTATAATATAATCTAATATAATATATAAAAATGACTTGATGTGGGACTCATTTTCTAGACAATAATACCCACAACTTTCAAAATTTGTTATTTCAACCGTACATTAAGTTTTACTGTTGAATTATTAACTCAATAAGCATGAAGGTAAATGATTTTTATGCACATACATGCATCAAAACATAACGTTTTAATTCATTGAACTTGACTCAAGATATGTACTAACTGTTTATTGAATTATGTTTTCAATGTGGATTCATTTTCTGCTAACTTTTTCTCTTTTTCACATTTATGCTCAAAATAGATTTAAAAAAAAAATGACTTGATGTGGGAATTATTTTCTTGACCATAGTGGCCTCAACAAATTTCAAAATTTCTTATTTAAACCCTACATTAAGTTTTATTGTCGAATTATTAATTCAATGCACATGAAGTTAAAAGGATTTTTATGCACGTACATCCATCAAAACATAGTGTTTTTAGTTCACTGAATTTGACTCAAAATATTTACCAACTATTTATTGAATTATATTTTCAATGTGGATTCATTTCCTGTTAACTTCTCTTTTTCACATTTATCCTCAAAATTATTTATAATATATTTATAATTTAAGATATTTATGTTTAATACATTTGGAAGAAAATATTTAATAATAATTAATTAATTAATTGAATATATTTAAAAAAATATTTCAGAGAATATCTTGCCCTTTTTTTAAATTTTTGTAGTTTACCTTGATTGAATAATAATAATAATAATAATAATAATAATAATAATAATAATAATAATAATAATAATAATTGTCATTTTGGAATTACTATTAGGAAAATTGAAAAATTACACCTTTATAGTGTAATTACAATTTACATACCATAATATAAGAAATTATATTTTATACATTGCATTTCATTTATTCTTAATTCTTAATAAAACACTTCTTCTATCAAATAAAAATTTGAAAAAATTAAAAAAAAAAGTTTATTGATACGAAACTACCCTTATTTGTGACATACAAAAAATTACACCTCATAGAGTTTATTATACAACACTTAACCTCCTATTCAAAATATTGATTAACAATTAATTTATCAATTTTATTTTTTTCTCACTTTTATTCTGTAGTAAATTTTTAAAAGTTAACTATATGTGATCTATAAAATATTATAAGTAAATTGAAAATAATGAATCGTAATTATTGTCATTGTCATCATTTTTACCACTACTACTACAAATATTTGATTTTTGCATAACAAATAATTTTAATCTTTCATTTTTGAGGTTTTCCCATTTAAAAATATAAATATAAATAAAAATTGAAAAAACATAAAATATTAAAAAATAAATTAATTGAAAAATAGTACTAAATATCACACATTATTGAACTTGATTTGTCTTATTCATCGAATAAAAATTATTTACCAAATGTTAAGAACATATTCATATTTCCCTCATTTTTTAAAGTTGAATAATTTTTTATCTATATTTTCTAATATGTTTGGTAACGGTAAAGCCCGAAAAAATTTGTTCCCATCCTCGCTTCGGAGGAGATGCCAACCATCTCTGCTTTCAATGAACACATATTTTCTAATACGTGATTGATTTAATAAAATTAACTTTTTCTATTATTATATTTTTATAATAAATTTTATAACTTAAAAAAATTGATATCATTTTTTCAAAGAAATATATATATATATATATATATATATATATATAAGAAATACCATAAGATTTTGGTAATTAAAGTATTGACAACACATTAAACATTAAAAAAAAAGATTTCTACAGTATTACATAATCTAATAATTAAGGTGTAATTTGTTAATTTTAGTGAAGGTTTAGTCTTTTCAATTTCTTTAAAAGTAGATTTATAGCTTTTTTATATTTTTTAATTTCTTTAAAAGTAGATTTATAGCTTTTTTATATTTTTTAAGGCCAATATAATGGTGTTTTTAGTTTCCACAAAATAAAATAGAATATGATGAAGATAGTGCATATAATATGTAAATTACAAATACGTTGTAGATAGAGGTGTTTTCCATAAATTCCCTAATTAATATTTTGAAGAATAATAAAATAGTATGTAAAATGCAAAGATGATCAAGAACCATCAATGGTTCCATATAGGGGTGGGCATTAAGTGCAGTTCAGGGTAGTGAACTACCGGAGCAACAATAAATTCGGTTCCTTGAAAAATGGATCCGTTAGGTTCTTTTCAAATGAAGTACCCGTCAGGTTCCGGTTCCTTCCGGTTCCGGTTCTACCAGTTCGGTTCCGATTATTTTACGATGCATTTTTTATTATTCGAAAAACACAAGAAAAAAATAAAAATTTTGATTCCAACATAATATAACAACAACAAAAAAGCAACAACAAGAAGAATCTTGCTTCACGCCGCTTTATAGCCACCGTTAAAAGAATTCTATGAGAATTCTAGTAAAATTCTAGTAGAATTTTACTAGAAATAGCACCAAAATTTACTAGAATTTTACTAGAATTGGCACCAAATTTTAAATTTACTAAAAGAATTCACAAAAGTTGGCAATCAAATAGAAGAAATAGTGCTATTTCTTATCCTAATTCAGTTAGGGTTTTTAGAAAAGGATCCGCTCGGTTCTCATTCGGTTTCTAATTTTTTTAAAGAACCGATTCGGTTCGATTTTTGCCCACTCCTAGTTCCATACTTACGGAACCATTGATGCGTTTACGATCCTATATGATATCCGCTTTGAAATCCTTTTTTGGCCACCACCAATTTGCGAAAATTTTTCAAATTGTTGAAGCTCCTCCTTGCAGTGTTGATTATACATCTAGTCTTGAATTTCAAAACCGGATCGTATGGGGTTAGAAATGCATCAATGGTTCCATAAATGCTGGAACTATCGATGGTTCTTGATCATCTTTGATATAAAATGTTACATAACATAATTTATGAGATGTGATGTTTTAGTCACGTATAAGGACAATTTCGTCTAAATAAATAGTTTTTAATTTATTTTTTCCTTTTTTCTTCAACAAAGGATGTGTATGTTAATATTAAATTAATGAAATATGATATATAAATTGTAATTTATCAAAACACGGTATACAAATTGTAAATATACTATAAATACAATGTGTATTTTGTAAATTTTCCTTAATATTATTCAACTCTGATTTAGTACACATACATGTTTTCATACATATATGCATGAATGTTTAATCCATCATTTTGTTACTTAATGTGCCCGGGTAAAAAAAAAAATAAAAAATAATAATAACTATTAAAAAAAAAATGTTACACGTCGTCTTCATAAATAACATAAATGTTTAGCCCCGTAATAAATTTTAAAAATCTCAATCACCAGTACTTCTCTTTTTATATTTTGTTTTTAATCTTTATTCATGATCTTCCTACATCGTGTCTCTCCACTCGCTATTATCTATTTGAGACCAAATTTAAATATTTCAAATAATAAACTAATAATTAATAAAAAACTATAAACATCGTTTAATTCTCTTCCCATGCAAATTAACTTGAATTTGAATTTGAATTTTTAATCTTCCAAGAATTTACACAAAAAATACTCTTTTTTAATATGATATTTAATATGTCACTGTAGCATAGTCGTTTTTCATTTGTTCATGCATACATATGTGAAGTAATCAAAATTCAGTTTTAAAAAATATAGTAAATATTTAATTTGTCAAACCCCAAAAATTCCCTTGCATCTCAGACTGTTCTCGGCCTACCAAATTTTTTTATGATTCAATCATTTTCCTATTTTGGCTCTTTGATTTGATGCCTTGTTAGCAAGAAGTGTGGGATAAGCAGTTTTAATATCATATGATTTTATGTGCAGACATTGAACAACAATGTCTACCACAATTTGTTGTAATATTATAATTTAATTTTCTTAGAATATGATGTAAGATTTTATTTGAAGACATTAACATATAAATTTAACTCCCCAAAATCCCCTTACATTTTCTATTTTCAACTCTTTGATTTCATGTATTGTCAATGAGAAGGGAAAGTGCGGTAGTCATAATGTCATTTTATGCACATTTTAAATGAAAGCGTACTACAATAGGTAGCAACATTTTATTTTTTTCATAGTATAAAATTTTAGTTAATTAGAGACATTAACAAAGAATTTTTACCTTTTTAACCTTTAAAAGAAATGACAATGATTTATGATTATTAGAATATTGAATTTACATATTTGAAATAGCTTTTTTTCTTTTTATCAGGATATTCAAAATATCTATAATCTTATTTTAATACCACGAAAATAGTACTTCTTGAAACTAATAAAATTTTTCAAAATAACGTGCATAGCACATTGTCATCTATTAATATAGTTAAAGGTCAAAGACAAAGCGCTCTAATCATCCTAAACAAGTCAATAGATAGATTGCACTGAAAAGTCCATTAAAAAATAATTTAAAAAATCCCTTATTGACGTAATTGAGAGAATCTAGATCCTAAATTTAGGATCCAAGCTCTCCATTTCTATAATTTATTATTATTCACTTGTTAAGGGTGGAGTGCTAAAAAATAGATTAAGTTGCTGAGAAGTAAAGAAAATGTATTAAAAACACATTAAAAAATTATCGAATCAATGTACAGTGATAGAAGAAAATGAGTTAAATTTAATTTACATCAAATATGCATAAAATCTCAGGATCTTGTCATTTATAAACTGTTCAATTGTGAACCCGCGCGTAAGATCAACTTTCAGGGCACTCAATGAATTAGAAAAACAAATAATAAAGTCCTAAACATGTAAATACCTAGATATGAATGTTTATTTAACAATAAAAAATAAAAATAAAAAGCACTTCTTCATGCAATATGTGAGCTTTCATATAAGGTTGACGTGACACTAAAATTAGTCATTGAGACGCTACATCTACATTAATAAATCATGTGAACTTTAATGTTTCAAGAATTTTTTTGATTTTTAATTAATGCAAACTCGATATAAAACATAATTTAAATGCAACACAATCAACAATAATAAGTTGGAGAGTGAATCCATTAAAATAAATTTACTCTGACACGTAATTTACAATCTACCAGGACCGGAAAACAATGCAACACGTTATTAAGTATTGTCACTGCAATCTCGAAATACCTAGCTAGCTCTGTAGAACTTTCGTGTATGCTAGCTTAACAATAAAAAAATTGCACTAGAGCCTTTTCCCTTTTTTTAATTTTTATTTTTTTATTTTTACCCGGTGGGGCCGGGGTGTGGGGTGGACGCGTCATAAGAATTAAAAACAGGCATTTGAAATTATAAAACGCTAATAATGCATTTCTACATTTTTTTATTTTTTTATTTTTGCTTGGGCAGTTCCCCTATATATGGGGCTTTTGATATGCAAGGATTTGCTCATTGAGAGAAAATCAAAGGATGGAAAAGGTCATCAAGTTTGCGGTGCTTTGTGCACTTATCATAGCCATGTTTGGGGCATCTGCGGATGCCAAGAGAAGATTAAAATTTCACTTCTACCTTCTAGACCATGTGAGCGGCCCAGGCCAAACCGTTTACGAGGTTGCAAGATCTAAGATCACTTCCACTTCGAACACGTCATTCGGCCTTATCAGGATGGTGGACAATATAATGGTGCGCACCCCCGACCTCGACGCAACACCAATCGGACGACTCCAAGGCCTCATTTCTTTTGCCGACTTGTACAATCTTGCACCCAGTGTACACCTCAATGTTGTATTCACATCGGGTACTTATAACGGGAGCGTACTCATTACTGCCGGGAAACTTCCCTTATTGGAAGAGACTCGTGAACTGGCCATTCTCGGTGGGACCGGGCAATTCTTGGGTGCGAGGGGCAAAGTCGTTGCAAGTACTTATTTGTTTAATGAGCCACAAGGATATAATATTTTGGAGGCTTTTCTTTATGTCGTTATCGATGATCTTCACTTATCAGACGAGGATTCTGACATGTAACCATGAAAAGATCCGGCCGGTCTCGTGGATTCTTCCTATCGGATATTATGTTTTGGAGTCTTTTTTTTTTTAACTATCGTTGTCGATTATATTAGTGTATCGAATAAAATCTCTGACATGTAACCATGCAAAGATCCCATTGACATTGTGGATTCTTCTGTCTTAGGTTGCTTGACTTTCATATGTATTGAAATAAATGTTATCCTACATTCGTAAGGTTTGTGTGAACTCCTACTCCTATATGAATATGAAATTCATTGACAGTAATATACCCATCTAGGGGAAAATTAAAGGACAATGTTATACCTACAATTTGTGTAGTACCATATGATGTATGGATTGCAATAGCTAGATGATGAAATAGTCATTCGACATTTTCTTGTTTCTTATAGTATAATATATCATGGAGAGTGTATATAGATTAGTTTTGAAAATTAAATTCCCAAACTAAGTGCATCGCTTTTAGGTTTTTAATTGAAAGTATAACACAAGAGTCGATCGAGTATATATATATATATATTCGTATAAATAAAAATAATAATTAATTATAACATAAGAAAGGGGACATTTTACCAAACTTCCAATTGGTGTATGATTACGAAGCGAAATTTTGCTACAAGTCTAGGTTTGTGAGCTCAAATTAATCAATTAAAGAATTCTTAGCCTTACGTGGGCAGATAGATATCAATTACAAAACACTTACTAAATTTGATTACCCATGAAATCAATCATATTTAGTTGACATATTTTAACTGACCTCCAATTAATTTATGACAATCAAACAAAATTTGTAATAAGTCTACGATTGTGAGCTCGAGGTAAAAGAAATATTATAAGCCTTGCATGTGTTGTGATCAAGACCTAATTGTCAATGAAGCTTATTCGTCATCAACAAATTAGCTCTTAATAATTTTGATTACTTAAATTATCAATGAAGCTTAATCCCCGTTAGTTAGGAGAACTAATTAAGGTTAAGGTCTTGAGACTTTTCTAGATCTCAAGTTCAAGTCCCACCAACCACGTATACACCGACTGTATGTTGAGTAGCTTTTCTCTACTAGAAAGCGTCTGCTTTAGTTCTGCTAGTTGGGTGGCTTTAGTATCAAGATTTTCAGTAAAATATGTATCCATGCACCTTTTATTAAATTTCTAAATTAAACGGAGGCTTCTAGATTTTTTTCAAATAACATTATGCATGTCATTGCTATTCATTAATTATTATTATTATTATTATTATTATTATTATTATTATTATTTTTTGAATAGAATGCTATTCATTAATTATTGATAATGTAACAACGTGACAATTAATTAGTTTGTCTTCTTAGGTTGTGTTAGCATGGAAATAAAAATGTATTTTAATGTATTTTTTTCAAATTTCAAATTTGATCAAACAAATCACATCCATATATCTCTCAACTCATTAAATTTTCATCATCCAATTCCACTAATTCTCTTTCTTCCTACTCATAAAAATATATTAAAACTCATCCGCTAACACCCTCATAATCGTATGATATACATTTTTAGACTCACATATAGCCTCCGACAAAGGACGATAACATATTTTCTAGTCGATGCAACTCATGCAACGTTACTATTTCTAATTCAATTCAAATAATTAAAACACACGGCGGCTGGAAAGTAAAAATTCCACTTGATCTGACCTAACTCTGTTGAAAACTCCATTTCCAATTCATTCAAATTCAGTTAATAGCTACACGAAGAAGGTCAACTTCTGCCGATCTAGGAAAAACCCAACACTGGAGCACAATTAATGATTCACTGAAATAAAAAGTTAATTTATTTCCTATAAATTATTTATTAATTTAAGTTACATTTTCTGTACATTGTTTGATATTAGAAATCGAGTAATTTAGTATTATCACGACTTGGTCTTAATTAGCAGCGTTGTTTTCATTAAAATGCGCGGAAAGATTAGCAATATTAAAAATGTCTCATTAAAGTTAATGTTTGACATTAATTAAAAATTGATAACAACCGCGTGAAACTATCGCACTCCCTATGTTCACAAAGATAGGCCTGATTTGACTTTCATAAGAATTACTCTCTTCATCTCATAAAGATAATCTCATTTTGACTTTCATACTGATTAAGAAAGATCAATTAATATTCTTGGAAAATTAACATTTACTTAATATTTTGTCTAATACTCCCTCCGTCCCACTAAGATAGGCAAGTATTCATATTTTGTCCGTTCCAAATTATAGTCCAATTTCCTTATTGAATGTATAATTTATTTTCCATGTACTAAAATACCCCTATTTAAGATAATTGGAATACTAAACATCAAGATAGATATTTCATCTCCCAAAATATTTAAACGTATTCACACTACTTTTTTACCATTCAATATAGGGGTAAAATTGGAAGAATATATGAATATCTTATAATTTCAAGAACATTTAAGATGTTTTCTTAATATGTGTGAAAAATGGTGGGTGCCTATCTTAGTGGAACGGAGGGAGTATACCATTTCAAATATTTATTATTCTATTTAATTATTTTTATGTGTTGATAACGTCTGGCATTAAATAGGAACATATATGACAATCAATAAATTGATTAAAAAAATATGACTATAATTTGGGACAAAACAAAAAAGGAAAATGAGACTATCTTTATGGGACAAAGGGGTAAGAAATTACACTCTCCATCCCACAAAAAGGGCCCACTAATTATTTTTACACATATCAAGAAAATGGTAGTTAATTAAGTTGAAATATTAAATTTTATATTATTTTTCACATATACCCTTATGTATCATTAATTGCTTGAAAATACTTTTAAGGCATACATAAATGGATGAATGTACATTAATTAGGGGCATAGGTGGAAATACAAAATTAAATACATGCCAAATATGGGAAGTGAACTATCTTTGTGAGACGGAGGGAGTAATTAATATTTGTTGGAAAAGAAAACTTTAGTTGTATGTTTTCAGTTATACTCTTACGTTAAATAATAATAATAATAATAATAATAATAATAATAATAATAATATACTTTCACTAATAATAAATATATTACATAATAATGTCATAATAGGAAAAAAATTAAAAAATTAAATGGACATAAATAAAAAAATAATTTATATTTTGAGACGGATAATAAAAAAAAAAAGAAAATAGGTCCATCTTTATATATAGGGCGGGAGAGCACAAAAATTAAGGTCTTATTTGATTCACAACATTATTCAAAAAGAATTTCTCTCTCTTCATTTTTAACCACCCACATAATTACTATATATTTTTTAATACCCTACCTCTTATTTTCAACCACACAATCTACATGTAATTCGAGTAAACCAAATTTACTCTACAAAGATTGTGAATCAAACAAGGCCTAAACCGAAGTAACTAATTGTGATTTACCACAACATGCAATTAATGCAATGAATTGTGTCTTAGAGGCGAAGCCTTGTAATATTGACTGTTTTTCCCCATGTTTATCCACTTCTCCATGGAAAGATTTCTTTTTTCCTTTTTTTTTTTTATCACGTCCATGAAAAGATTTCGACTATCTCAAGCTTATTGTCAAAAAAAATTTATTCATTTATTCATAAAGAATCATAATAATTATATCAATAATATAATCCCGTATGAATGTATAAATTAATAATTTTATTTGTCACTTATAAACAAAAGTAGGTACTTCAAAAATACTACCCAAAAAAATTGTGGACATCTTTCACAATATTATATTTTATTAATTAAGGCCTTATTCTATACGCATTAAATTTTATTAACTATTTCTCTCTCATTATTATTTTCAACCACTCATATAATTAGTTTATATTTTTTAATATATTTTCTCTAATTTTCAATAATATATCTAACACATAATTCAAATCAGTCAAATTTAATGTGGGGAGAACAATGCCTCATCCATCTTATAACTTCAATAAGATATATATATGGTATTCAAAGAAAATATTTTTTCCATTTTAATATATTTTCCTCTTTATAATTAAGAAAATTGTTGGACAGGTTCCTAGCTAGTTAGCGAGTGCATAATTATGTTGTTTAATTTAATTTGTCTTGCCTCATTGATCGATCAACTTGTATTTTAAATATTAATGTGACAGATCATACAATACATATATATATAT
Source organism: Jasminum sambac (assembly GCA_018223645.1). Taxonomy (NCBI): domain Eukaryota; kingdom Viridiplantae; phylum Streptophyta; class Magnoliopsida; order Lamiales; family Oleaceae; genus Jasminum; species Jasminum sambac. The sequence continues at coordinate 20,484,664 of CP073648.1, read as the reverse complement.
ATATATATATATATATATACTACTTGCCACCTTTTTTTTTAATAAAACTGCTTGCCACTTGCTTTAGCTTATGTTTGGTTTTATATTTTCTCTACCAAACATTTACAAATCTATTCCATTCAAAATTAAATTTTCATTTTAGTCACACATTAAAAATTATTAATGGTCAAAAATTTATTTTTAATAAAAAAAATAAAAATTTACCCAAACACAAATTGATACTCCCAGAGAATTTTTTTTTTTTTTTTTAAAGATACACGAAGAGAATTAATTAATCTAATGAAATCCTACAAAAACAATGTGAATCATGTTAATTTTGGCACTAAAATCTCTACCGACAGTTAATTAAAGTATATACTCTAAAACTTTCTACTCTCGAGTTGCATTGTTTCCTATGGATAATTATCTACGTCTATGTTTCTTTTTCCATTTTTCTCAAGACAAGAACACCACTAACTAGTCTACATAATCATTTTTGGGTACTCTTTTCTCTCGATAATTTTCTTCCTTTTCTAGGAAGTTCCACTAGCAATATCTATGTAAAAGGCTGCTCATATTCAAGAATTTGCTCATCATCGAAAGAAAATCAAGCCAAGGACGGGAAATCTCAGCAAAACCCAAACTCGAGGGAAGTGGGTCGAGTTCAAGGCCTCGTTACTTTCTCCGACTTCGAAGATATTGTCCCCAAACATGGACCTCAATTTTATGTTCAAGGATGATCGTTACAACGGCAGTGTACTTTGTTTTTTAGGGAAAAATCCGGCATCACAACAATACCGTGAACTAGTGATTGTTGGTGGGACCGGGGTTTTCGGAATGGCAAGGGGTAAAGTCATTTCGAGTACTTATTCCACCAATGCCACCATGGGACATTTTGTCCTCAAGTATACAGTACTTTATGTCGTTGCTGAATGATGATGATGATCAGGATTTTAACATGATCTCGTCTAATAATGAGGTCTCTGAAATGTCAATATATAAAAGGTTTGTATGACATAACATGCCATGTCATGCAAAGTTAAGGGTGTGTTTGATTGGTAAAGTTTTTCCTCGAAAATGTCGAAATTCATTTTCATCTTTTACTGTTTAATTGCAAGTTGGAAAGAGAATCATGTTACTCCCTCCATCTCAATTATATAGGCTTATTGATTTTTTCACAAAAATTAAGAAAAATTGTTAGAAAAGTAAATTTTATAATTAGTTTCCTAATCTACCCTCATTTAATGAACAATATTAAAAGATAATGATTATAATTAGGAAAATTAAATAAGGTTATTTTGGTAAATGAACAAAAAATATTTATTAATATTGAAACAAAACTATATATTTGGGACATCTCAAAAAGGAAAACAAGCCTATATTTGTGGGACGAAAGGAGTACAAGATACCATCATTTTAAGCATAATTTTTACCAATTCCAGGTAAACATTTTCTTTGGGGATAGGTCGTTTTGTTTTGTAGGCAAATATTTTCCACGCTTTGTTTTCCATGTTTGTCGATCAAACACACCCTAATTAATTAAGCTATACGTCGCCTTTCACATACATTGTGGGTTATTTCTAAAGTATATTATTTCTACGTTGTTCCAACTTCCATGTGTGTTGCAATCTCTCCTCTAAAAAAATTTGTTCGACTTGTTTTAAGTTTTGTTTAAGTTTGAAACTTGTTGTCATCGCACTACACATTTTATATTTTTTTACGTCTTCACTTCATGTGGTTTTTTTTTTTTTTTGAATACAAATTGGAGATCACAGTGTTGGAATAGTATCTTGAACCTAGTCAATCACCCTATAAGGGGGGGTCTTTTCTACTAGGCCAACCCCCTTAAACTCTCTTAAACTCGAAACTTGACCTTGACGATTGGTTGAAATAAATGTTATATATATTATACGTTAATATACAGTACTTGGATGATTAATTTCCTAGGATTTTATAGATGAATAACAAATCCCGTTAGTAATGAGAATGTTTTTCCTGTTTCGATTTGGTTAATACCAGTCACTGACCTTTCGAGAATGCTACAAAATCCGGCCACTTGCAAACAAAATATATACTCAAGAGCTCAATTAATACATATAAAATACCTTAACACTATAATTTTTTTCCAATTCGATATTTGAGGTCCTTTTTATATTAAAAATAAATAAAGTGGGGATCCTAAATTGCCTAGCTTCAAGGCCAACCCAACTAGCTATAACCCCTAGGTGGCCACCTGGACCGCGTAGTTGGTATTTACTGGCCAAAAATACGGAGACACCTGAATTTTTCCTTTGCAGAGTCTAAGCAAGGAAGCTATCAGAAAACATTTTAAAAAACAGGGCAGAGGGTTTACTTTTGTCCAATCAACACATGACATAGGTCGCAGTGTGATTTAAATTCAAAACTTTCGTCTCTTTTAATAAAAGGGGGTGTAGTATTTCCAGATTTTAACAGAATTTAAAATCCCTTTATCTAAAAATTTCAATTGTGAAATTAGACCAAATGTTGTTACTATTTATCTATTATATATTTTCAAAACCAAGTAGACGCAAACGATTCGGTGGTCATATGTGGGTGTTTTAAGGTACCAATATGTGATCGGATGATCAACACGTACCCCATAATACTGGAGAATACTTGTCCATCATCCGACCATATGTGGATACTATAAAATGCACATGTGATATGTGAACACCAGATCATGAGCCACCAACTATATTCTTTAAAGATTTATAACAAACCTTAATTAACACATTTTCGATGAAGCGAATACACGTCATACTTGATTTGGGAGTTGAACTTGGAATAAGAACGTGTATGTTACATAGAACATTAGAGTTTTGAAGAAAATATTCTACAAATTTGAATTTCAAACTAAACAAAATGAATATTGCAACGGACGCGAAAATTTTAGTATTGAGGAAAATATTCTACAAATTGACCGCCAAACAACAAAAACTGACATCGTTTACAACTTTTCGATATTACCTAGAAAGGTTGCATTTTGCAGCCGTCTTTTCCACTTCCAAATCTCTTCGAAAACTAATCAAATCCTAAGTTAAGCACGTGACAATTGGAGAAAAGGCCACGTTATCCATAGATAGTTGAATGATAAACGATTTTTAATAGGATGTGAATGATCATGTGATCATCAGTATCGTATTGATTGTTGCTATTTAAAATTTAGTACATGCCTCTAAATATTTCTCAACTTGTCTCGTCTCTTGATAAGTTTTATTCGTACTTCTCTTCAATCTCTTTACGTCTCCCCTTGTACTCCTGTCTCTCTTGATGGCACTGGGGGAAGCTTTTGCTAATCTCACATTAGAGCTCGACGGAACGATGAGGGTGGCATCAAGGATTATCGTCGCTAGGACCAGGACTGCAACTCTGTAAACATCATGGATTTTCCAAAGTACGTATGGGAGTGAACCTTGAATTCAATTAATTGTTATTGAAATCAAATACTCTTTTTTTTTTTAATTGATTCGAATCAAATACTTTTAAAAAATTAAAAAAAAAAACAATCATTTCAACTACACTCTTTTCAAAAGATTTACTTTTTATTATTTTTCATGACTTCTACTTTCTCTAAATAAACATTCGCGAGAAAAAAATCAAATTTCTTTCTATATTTAGCTTTAACGAACAGGATCTATATGAATTTTAATTTCTTTGACAAATATATATTAATTATTTACGAAAAAGAATATTGAAACTCACACGTCAGTATCACACAATTTCAATATCCCACGTAAAATTATTCTTTACTAGTTATATAAATATTTGCCCCGAACTTGTAAATCACGTGGACTTGAAAAAACTCAGCTGCGGGCGGTTCAACTACGTGCAAAATTATGCCTGAACAAATCAATAAAAACAAATCCATTGATTGAATTAATTAAGACACAAATTAATGGAGCCATCGACCTCGAATTTTGTTATCAAATTATTGACGGAATCTAGTTGACTAGATCTAACTTTAGGTCCATTTCTTCAATTAATTAATTGACTCCATTAAAATCTTTAGCCTTTTCATTATGGTGGACGTAGATAGGTGCATTTTTCACTTCACTGAATGAATTGGAAAAATAAATACTACATCCGTCCCCAAAATATAATTTATTATTCTTTTTAGATTAAATCACAAAATATAAATCACATTCCTTTTAAAGATATAATTAAAATATTACTGGTCTTTTATGCTCTCATTTAATATACATTGATATCAACAAAATAGAGTAGTTAAAATAAAAAAATCTAATAAATGAGAGGGTATATTAGGAAAATAATCTTGAATTGTACTTTTCAATACCATTAATTGTATTTTCTTAATCTTTGTGAAAATAAGAAAATAGCTATAATTTTAATAAAGTGCTGAGTAAGTAAATACGTAGACATTAATGTTTATAAAAACACACTTCTTGATTACATCTACAAATCATCGGAGACTACATGATTCGGGAACTTCTTTGATCTTTAATGAATTCACTAACAAATTGTCTACTGGACCCAATAGAAAGCAATTTACTTAGCACGTAAGCTACAATCTAATGAGCACTTGAATGCAATGTTGCACTAGTAGTAGCACCATATATAACAAGTTAATTACTATTATATATGTATTGTAGCATTCCAATCTTTAAAAACCAAGAATTAATGTAGATAAATTTACTTAATTGTTTTTACTAGCTTGCGAATAAATTAAAAAGTATTGGACTAGATTTGATTTTTTTTTTTTTTTTGTTCTGATAAGAAAAACATGCATTAAAATAATAAAAACCTTAACAATGCATTTCTATATTTTTCTTATTTCTTGGGCAGTTTCGCTATATATATGGCTTTTGATATATACATGCAAGAGAATTTGTTCATTTCAACGGATGGGAAAGCTCAACAATTTTTCAATGCTATGTGCCCTTATCATAGCCACGTTTGGGGCATCTTCCAATGCAAGTGAAAAATTAGATTTTCACTTTTACGCTCAAGACTATGTAAGCGGCACAACCGAACTGTTTATGACATCGCAAGATCAAACATCACTTCAACTTCACCGACATAATTTGGCCTTGTTTGGGTGGTGGACGATCTAATATTGGCCACCCCCAACCCCAACTCAACCAGAATCAAACAAGTCCAAGGCCTCATTACTTTTGCAGACTTGGAAAATTTTACACCGAATATGGACCTCAATGTTGTATTCACATCAGGTACTTATAACGGGAAGCGTACTCATTGTTCCTCAGAAAAATCCCTTATTACAAGTCACTCGTGAAATGGCCGTTACCTGTGGGATCGGGCTCTTCTCAAAGGCGAGGGTCAAAGTCATTACGAGTCCTTATTCCGCCAATGATACAACCAGATATTATGTTTGGAGTATTTTATCGAAGGTTTGACATGTAACCATGCAAACATTCCGTCGCCATGGATTTCTTCCTCTGTTAGATAATTAGATTGTCTCAACTTTCATGTGTTGAACAAATAAACCCAATGCGCTGCGGGGTTTATCATAGTAGAAAGAAAATTTTAAAATAATTATTATAAATTCTCTCACGTCTAGTGCAATATACTCTGTGGTATAAATAGGAAGTATATATATATATATATATATATATATATATATATATAGGAGTCTTGAAAATTAAATTCCCAAATTAAGTGCGTCACTTTTGGGTTTGTAATCCAAAGGGTAACAAGAGTTGATCGAGTATATATTTGCATAAAGATAAAACTAATTAATTCTTGTGAAACCAAGATATATAAAACTAATTAACTAAAACTTAAGAAAGGGGGACATTTTCTTCCAATTGATGTTTGATCATTTTCTTCAAAACTAGCTATTTCACCAGTGCGTTGCACGTGATGACAATTTATAATAGAGATTGTAATAATATCACATTTTGCTCATTATAAGATTAAATCTAATAAATATAAACGTAAAATAAAATAAAATAGTATTAAGTGATATAATTATCAAAATAACCACACTAAAAAACTCTACTAACTTTCATAGAACACATGATTTTTTTTTATTTAAAATTACTCTAAATTCTTTTTAATGCAATTACAAATATCGAGAGATGTTAATTGCACACTGTGCGATGCACAGTATTGATAATGACTACGTGAATAATGATTTTTAAAATTTATTTGTAAAATATAATCAACATATAAATATATTATGGAAATGACTATATAGCAAGTACAATTCGACAGACCCCAATAGCATATTCCTGCCCCGCTAGAAAAACATTTATTGTCTTCCCTGCCTCCTACTCATTTAACTAAGGTCAAGCGAGGAAGATATAAGAATTGCAATAGGATGGGGACTCTCATTTCCCGTCCCTGCTCTGCTAAGAAATTCTTATCCTCATCCTAGCCCTACCATGATCATTTCATTGGATACTTTTATTTGTATTTTTTAATATGTCGTAATAACATTTAATTTTTTTCAATAAACACATTCAAAGCATACTAAACACATATATTAATGTATTTGGTATAAACTCGCCAATTTAACATATTTGGTATATTAATATGTTTTTAAACTCATCAATTTTAGATGTTTGTTTTAAATAATTTAGAGTATATAGGATTATTAATGTGATTGATAAGTAATCTCATAGATTTTATGTTATCTTGATCAAATATTGAATGTGTCGATCAATTTAAATTAATTTCTATAAAATAAATAAATTGAAATATATATGATTAATACTTAAAATCGATGATTTTTAAACATTAAATAAAAGCTAAGCTGATAAAAATCGAAATAAAATAAATAATTTGAAGTAGCTAAGACTCTTAGTATTTATTTAGGAGATAAATTCCTAAATAAATATTTTACATGATCGACAACCAATTAAAAAATTCTAACTGGGTCGTATGACTACAAGTATTGATTGAAGTGATAGCCAATTGTTTATTAAATACATAATTTAAGCTTTAATTAATTTAGGTATTTATTTACTTGTAATGTTATTCAATCTTTTGATTAAGTATATAATTCAGATATTTATTTACTTATCACTAAAATTAGATCATTAAGTTAATATGAAATTAAATAATATAAGACTCCACCAATCCTACCATTTACACACACACACACACACACACACACATATATATATATATATATATATATATAATAGCTTTAGTTTAAATGGAAATGCATTTTAAAAGATGTAATTTTGAAACAAATTATATTGTTATCAAAACTACATATAGATTGATTAAAATTCTGGCCCATCATTATCATACAGCAAATTGAAAAACTTGTGTTTAATTAAAATAATTAAATTATTTATTGGGAAAAATATTATTAGAAGATAAGGAAATTAAAATTGATATGAAATTAAATAATAACAAATTATTTAGAACAATAAGTTAATATAGAATTAAATAATATGGGAGATAAAATCCTACTATCTATATATCTTCTAATCCTCCTATATACATCTCAAATTTACGCTTTTTAATTCAAATCATAATTGTATTTAAAAGATGTAATTTAAGTAGTAAAATTTTATCAGACAATAATATCTCGATGGATTATTATATACATTGATTACAATCATAAAATATCTTCAAATAAAATAGTCTCAGATAAATCACAAGATTTAACGACATCCATTCGGATAAATCTGAAAATAATGTCTAGATACATCAGTTTGGATATATCTGAAGACATTTTATAAACGTATCCGTTCGTATTAATTATTATATTATATTATATCAATGAAATCAATTTAATTTTTTGCTGGTTAGAATAGAATGAAAATTTCAAAAATATTAGAATTTTTGCAACTCTTTCACTCAAATGCTTCCCAAGCAATCTCAGTGGCTTTGTTATTCTCCAACTTCTCTTCATCATTTGCATTGTCCTAAAGAAACTTCGAAAGAATTAAGATCATCACATATATGGAAGTATTTGAATAGACTTAAATCTAAAATATAAGCAAGGCAAGTAAAATTGCTAGTTCTTTACAAAACGTTATCCTTTAAAATTAGGTTGTTAAGTTTCAATTTTATAGCAACATGTGTCACGGGTGTTCAAATTTTATTATAATAATGTTGGCATTAATGATATAAATCAGTAATTATAATTATAACTAATATTTTCAACAAAGCATTTGCTTTTATCACTGTACGCTAAAATAAACAAAGAAAGTATCATAAAAAATATGAAATACCCGACTTTAAAAAATTATAAAATGTCAATGCAATTAAAAATTAAAAAACATAAAATATTGTACTATAAAAACCATTATAAAAATAAAATTTATAATCGTGCTTGCCTAATACAAAATTCGAATAACCACTTCAAACATATTAACTAAATAAAGCTCCAAAATGATTTCATAATAACAAAAATTGGCAAAATAATTTTGTTAATATCATGTTAAGGATATTATATACGAAAAAATATAACTAAGAATAGAAGATTGTATAATCCTTGTACATTTACAAAAATTTACAATTTTACTCAGATGGGTCTTTAAATAGAATTAAGATTATATCCTCATTGTACACAATAGTATACGTGTATTTATATTGACAATTGTAATAGAACTAATCCTAATCCTAATGGAAAAGAATAAGTGTATGGAAAATTAAAAAAGAAAAAAAAAATTCAAATTTTTGTTCTTCTTCCCAAGGAAAATTGCATCCTCCAAACCACATTACAGGTTTCCTTAGTGATTGAAACAATTCTTCAACAATAGAAAATTTACAAACCCTAGGTAAAGTATCCACTGTGTATAATCGTACGTAATCTTTCTAAATCATATGCTTGTCCCACTCAAAGAAAGCCTGCAAATAGAAGGAAAAAAGATTAAAAAGTGCTTACAGATTGTAGAAGTGTGTTGTTCGGTGAATATGGTAGAATCAATGCACTCCAAATAATTTGACTATTATACAAAAGAAAGCACAAGAGTATATATAATGGTAATTTTTTGGATTTCTTGAAAAAGGAAGAAGCAGTTGGTTAGCTAATACTAATTAAGCACCGAAATGATTGTGATTACTTACATATATTTCATTCCAAGTCTTCCATTCTTCCCCTAAATCTGTAAGGCAAAAAGATTAAAAGCACTTCAAGATTATAAATTTGCAATTAAGCAAAAGACAAAACGAAGATGAAAGATCTGATATTTGTCTTAAAATAAAAAGTTGATCTTCTCAGAGTTTCCGCTTATGGGGATACTTCAACATTGAAGTTTTGAGTTTGAGCAATGAGAAGAATCAAGGTAAAGAAATGGAGCTGGACAGTTGAAAACATTTACGTCTTGTATACTGATTGCACTCATCTTCCAGAACACTTGAATGATACAATGAAATTTGCAAATTCATGTGCCTATTGTCGAAGACAGAACTTTTGACATATACTTAAGGACGATCTAAAATTTTTTTCCTGCTAACACTGGAATGCCACCAATATATTCAAGATCGAGTTTGTTAACATCTCCAACTTAGCCCAAGCTCAGAAAATGCCTTCCCAGGAGAATTTTGTTCAAAGCTTGACTGCTTTACCCAAGTTTGAATAAGATTGACCTAAGTCTGTATAACACATAAAAGGCCTTATATGAAACGGCATACGGATCGGAAAATGATGCATTCAAACAAAATAATTAGAACAATGATGCTGCTAACAGCCTACAACTTATATTCCGTTTCGAAAATTCATAAATGCTTCAATAAAGAAAATTGGCATAAAGATACAACTTTGGGTTTGTAATCCAAAGGGTAACAAAAGTTGATCGAGTATATATTTGCATAAAGATAAAACTAATTAATCCTTGTGAAACCAAGATATATAAAACTAATTAACTAAAACTTAAGTAAGGGGGACATTTTCTTCCAATTGATGTTTGATCATTTTCTTCAAAATTTTTGGCACTAGTCTAAGATTGTGAGGTCATAATTTATTAGTAGTAATTAATTAAAGAATTATGAGCCTTACGTGGCCGGATAGAGCCAATTACAAAAGTAATTACCTTACTAGATCTGCTTGTCCATGAAAAATAATCATCTTTGGTAGACATTTTTTAACCTACCCTTCCATTAATTTAGGGCTTGTTCTTTGGATTTATTCAAACGATGTATTAGATGTATGATTAAAAATTAGAAAAAGTATATTAAAAATATAAAATAATTGTATGAATAATTATTATATTATATTATATATATATATATATATATATATATAATATGAGATCATTTTCCCACATAAAGTTCCATTTTTTTGAATTAAAAAAATAAAATTTAATTGTAAAATCGCGCTTAGACCACGTGCTGGATGAGGACATATATTCACGCGTTGGAGCTTTCCCTTTTCTGATGCTCTTCTGCCTAAATTCGGATAATCACAAATCTACAACTCAATCTTCTCTTCCTCTTCTAGAATTCAAACTCAATCTTTAAAAATATGATACCGTGCAACGCACGTGTAGAAACACTAATTGAAAATAATGAGAGGAAAAAATTAATGGAAATTAGTGAAAATTTATTATGTATAGAATAAGCCCTTACTTTTCTATACACATCAAATTTGGAGGGATTCAATTTGATTTTGAATGTGTGATCTAGAATGGTTGAAAATGTATTTAAAAATATAAATTAATTATCAAATCAATAGATGAGTAGTTGAAAATGATAAGAGAGAAAAAATATAACACTCAACTGCTTGCCTCTTGCTTTAGCTTATGTTTGTTTTTATCTTTTCTCCGTGAAACATTTATATATCTGATGTAGTTGAAATTATATTTTAATTTAACTGTACATTAAAAATTATTAATCATTATTTATTTGTTAATAAAAATAAAAATTTATTAATCATCATTTTGTTTCACTGAAATAAAATGTTAATTTATTTCCTATAAATTATTTATTAATTTAAGTACACATTTTTTGTAAATAGTTTGATATGATAAATGGAGTTTTTATACTCCCTCGGTCCCACAAAGATAATCTCACTGTCCTTTTCATAGAGATTAATAAAGACTAATTAATATTTTTGGAAAAGTAACATTTATGAATATTTACCTAATATTATACCATTTTAATTATTTCACTTTAATTGTTCTTGTATATTTATAACAATGCATATTAAATAGGGATATATAGAACAACTAACAAATCAATTAAGAAAATTGGACTATAATTTGGAGGAAACAATAAAAGAAAATAGGACTATTTTATCGGACTGAGGGAGCATTATCATGACTTGGTCTTAATTAGCAGCATCGCTTTCGTCAAATGCGCACAGAGAGATTAGCAGTAATGAAAATGTCTCATTAAAGTTAACGGTTGACATCAATTAAAAATTGAAAACAATTACGTAAAGCTTCGTACACAAATTAAACTGAAGTAGTAAATTTTTTGTTTTTTTTTTTTTTGTTTTTTTGAACGGTAAACTGAAGTAACTAATTATGATTTACCAAATCATATAATTAATACAATGAATTGTGTCTGGCAAAGCCTTGTAATATTTGATTGTTTTTTCCGGTGTTTATCCACTCATCCATGAAAATATTTCGAGCATCTCCTGCTCCTTGTCAAAAAAATTATGGCCAAATGACTAAAATCACATGCCAAAACCCCAGACATATAATTCCACATTCTTAAATTTATTTTACTGAATTTCACAATTCACCAAATTTTCGGTTTCTATTCCAAAATAGCCCTTGCACTCATAAAATATTCATATAGCCTATAAGATAAGATTTAGGTCGGCGGTGAAATTTCTCGTCACCACATCCGGTCACCTTCTCCAGAGACCAAACTTTTTCTGAGACCAAACTTTACCATTTCCGTTCAACTTCTTCACCTCTTCAGTTCAATGTGCTCCCATTACTGTGTACAAGTTCTAGTTAAAAACTTAAAATCAAATCTGGTGAAAGAATAGTGCACTTTATCTTCTCTAGCGAGGGATTCATCTTCTCCGGTGACTATACCAAAAAATCTTTAAAACTCACATTTTTTCGCCGCCCGAAAAACAATTTTTAAGGCAAAGAAATTTTTACAACAAAATTCTTTTAACACAATCATTCTTCACAATTTTTAACCTAATCAGCCCCATAATATTTAATAATCCCGAGATTGAAAGTGGTGCTATAGAATGTTGAGAGGGAAAAGGAAATCTTCACAAGGAAGCCATTAATGACTAAATTTGATGACTTAGGGTGATTGAGAGTGTTTTTTAATGGTTTTTAATGTAAAGGAGGAGAGAGAATGAGTGGAGTTGAGTGGTTGAGATTTGTGGATATGATGAGATGTGTGGATGTGATTGATTTATAAGAGAGAAAAAAGTTGAAAAAAATGGAAAATTTTGAAAAAAAAGTGTTCCCAATCAGGCTATAATGAAGAGGATGAACTAGGAAGAAGACGGTGTGGAATTAGGGAATGTGAATGTCTGTGTTTGAGACTAGGGTGTTATGATGTGTGTTTTTATATGTTTTTATGAAAGTTGATGTGATATAGGAGAGAGAATGAGTGGAATTGAGCGGTGGAGATTTGTGTAGTGCAGTGGAGTGAGGAGATTTGTGTGTAAAAATATATTAAAACTTGTAGGAGAATACCAATTTGTGGGTAGAGGAGGTGGGTGTTGGAGTGGAGTGTGGGAGGCGTGCAGTTATTTTTAAGGGCTTTCTTGTCCATGCAATGTGCAAAATGTTATGAAAGTTGGAATTTGTTAAAAGTAAATGTGAATCTTGGAATTACCTTTTTCCACTTGGTGATTAAAGGTATTCTTTCTAAAATTATTCATTTATACGTAAAGAATCACAAATAAATAAATTAGTATTGTCCATGTGTGATGCAAGGGAATTTTATTCGTAAAAGTGATTTTAATAAGAATTTGTAAAAGTTTTTTAATTATATGATCAAATCAAAAATGAAACCATAATATGCATAATATTTAAATATGTATCGAAATTGCAACTTCGAAAATATACTTAAACAATTTAAAATTCAAAAAACTTATTTAAATACCATTGAATTGGTACTGATTAATAATGAATTTTATCTAAATTAGATATTTCAAACCATTATCAAGTAATTATAAAGTAATATGCTTAAAGAGACAAAGGTCCAGAATGGAATCACCAATCAAAGTCAAAACTCATTTTGTGATAATTGAGACTTACAATTTTTGACAAATGAAGAGATGATTAACTAATCATTTTAATAATTATTTTTTCCCATTGACCTACGAAATGATGAAATGAGATATGGAAGTTGTAGACTTGTAGTTTTATATTTCTTTTTTAATTAGTTATTCATCATAAATTCAGTTATAATTTAAGTATTCACTATTTGATTTAAAAAAAAAAAAAAACTCACCCATAATTTGAACCGCTCAACGCACAATATACATGAAACTATCCAAAACTACCATTTTAACATAGTAAAAATCAAATTTTTTATTTAAATTTTTAAATAAATAAAAATATTTTTTTTCTAAAATAAAAAATCGCTACCAATGTGATACTATTAGCCCATGGCATTGTGCCAAATTGATGCTTCAAGTTCTATTAATAAGAATATAATATATATATATATATATATATACATGTGTGTGTATATATATAATTCAAAAATTAAAATATATATGAAAAATTATAATGTATAAAAAAATTAATTCTCATTTTCGAAAATAATTTAATCATCATATATCGTAAGTTGTTACTTTGACCTCATATCACATTTCATTCATTCTTACATCTAGTTCATTTTCAATTTCAATGCATATATATATATCTATATATATATATATATATATATTAAAATTTATATAAAAATTAAAATGTATATAAAAAAGTAAAATAAGTAAAGCAATACTAAATAAGGAAAGCAAAATAAATAAAATAAGGAAAAAATAATAAAATGTATATTTAATATTTTTTTCCAAAACATGATTTTTTTTCTTTTTCATTTTAATTAAATGTGTGACATGTTAGCACCGCCAAACATGACACTGTCCAAATGGCACTTCTAATTTTATTAATAGTATGATAATGTAATATAATAACTTCCTATGTTTAAAGTCACAATATTATATATTAATTAATCCATCATAACTTGGATAAGATGATAATCAAGAAAATATTGTTTCCATTTAATATCTTTTCTTTTTTAATTTTCTAAAATGTGGTGACACACGAGCGAGCAATTTTCAGGGCACTCAATGAATTAGAAAAACAAATAATGAAGTGCTAAATAAGTTGATGGGATATTGGCGCAAAAACAAGTCCAAAAGGAAAATGGAAAACTTATGGTCACAAGTCCTAAATTGAATTGAAGTTGAGAATTTAGTTCTACTTGTTTCGGTAGGTTTAGGTGTGTTATCTTCCTATAAAGTTATGTATTTTCTCTTCTTGTGTGACAGTCTTAGTTGAGAGAAAAATAATAATTTAGAACTTTAGTTTTTGTGATTTTTGTAGATAATAAAAAGAGTAGCAATTGGTAAGTGTGGCAAAATTTGGTCTCTGTTTAATATTTGGGAGTGATCAAATGTAGAGGAAAAATTGTGAGTTTAGTATCTCGAAAGTTTTCCTATAACTCATTGTGATTCCTACAAAAAGTAGAAAATCAGGTATAATAAAGTTCTGGGTATTTTTCTTGTAATACTTGGGTTGTGTGGTGGTGAGTGAAACGTCTATATGATTACAAAAACTTATCATATAATGGAAAGTTTCGATAGTCAGCCCGTAGTTTTTCCCCAATTTTAGAGTTTTCCCAATAAATCTTGTTTTGTTATTTTCTTATATATTTATTTCTCATGTTCTTTTGGTATTTCTCAACTTTAAATTAAGATCTTAGGATAAATGTGAAATCATCTTCAAGTTGATTTCCCAATAAGTGGTATTAGAGTAAGGTCCTTCAGTGTAGTGGAGTTTGGTGTCTATGTTTACCAAACCAAGATTGTAGAGTAGAGACATCTTATTTCAAATTGGAAGTGGAGAAATTTGATAGAAGAATCAATATTTGATTTGTGGCAAGTACAAGCTATGATATATTGATTCAAGCTGAACTATATAAGACTTTGGAAAGAAAAGCAAGCCCGTGTTCCAACAAAACGAATAAAGCCAGCATGATTGATGATGATTTGAATGATTTAGATTTGACAGTTGCAAGCGGGACAAGTCTTCATTTTGTCAATAATGTTCTTGCAAATATTCATGGGTTATTTGTTGTGAAGGAATCATGGCATGAATTGAGCGTGGCGTATTGGACAAGAAGTCTTTCAAATTTGTTGTGTCTAGAAGAATGATTAAATTTTTTGCAAATGAATGAAGGTACGAAAATCTCAAATCAGTTAAGTGTGCTCAATAGAGTCATTCTTGAATTGGTTGTCGTTGGAATTAAAATTGATAAATTGTTTAGATTTATCGAGTTTTTTGCCATTACTTATTACTGAAAAGTGAAAGATGGGTGGCTCCGTGGAAAAGAAAGCTACTTGTTGGTGTTTTAAACAAATTGGTCACGTACGTGAGAAAATATTGTCTAGGTGGAGCAAATTCCGCTGATGCTCGAATTTGGGCAATCCGACTCTCTTGGTGTGAGGTTAGTTGAATAGTAATATAAGTAGGATGATCATCCTCATAGCATGTCGCTAATTGCCATAATAGAGGATATGTCACTACTAACATATTTGCACATGAGCATTTGCAGGCATCAATGCAAGGTGTGTGTTTAAAGTAATGTTGATGGCCGATGAGCTCTCTGGCAAATCAGCACGAGAGTTGCACCATAAATTTTAGCAAGTTTTATTTTGACATTGAGCCGATGAAATTCTTAGAATTTTTAAGTAATTCGTAGTTGTTATACTCTTTTGGTTGAGTATGTTAATTCTTTGGTTTCTAGAATTGGGATTGTCGAAGTGTCAAATGCTTGCCTGATAATTTTTCAAATATTGTGTACAAGACAGAAGAAGAGAAGATAAAAAGTTTTGGCTTGTTTTTGGCAAGGGGGAGATTGTTGGGATGTTGCCAAAAATAAGTCCAAAAGAAAAACTTATGATCAAAAGTCCTAAATCGAAGTGGAATTGAGAATTTAGTTCTCCTTGTTTCGGAAGTTCAGGTGTGTTGTCTTCCTATAAATGGATGTGTTTTTTCTTCTTGTGTAATAGCGTGAGTTGGGAGAAAAATACTAGTTTAGGAAACTAGTTTTTATGGTCTTCATCAGTAACATAAAGAGTAGCAATTGGTGAGTGTGGTAAATTTTGATCTATTTTTCTGTCTAATACTAGGGGATCACCAAATTCAGAGGAAAAATTATGAGTCTAACATTTTGAGAGTTTTCTTATAAGTCTTTGTGATTTGTGCAAAGAATAGAAAAATAGGTACGGTAAAATTCGGGTTATTTTCCTGTAATACTTGGGTTTAGGGGTTGTTGAGTGAAAAGTTATAAAAATTTATCATATAATGGAAAACTTTGACAGCTTGCCCGTAGTTTTCCTCCAATTTTAGAGTTTTTCACATAAATTTTTATTGCTATTTCCTTATATATTTATTTCTCATGTTTTTTTGGTATTTCTCATCTTAAAATTAAGATTTTGGGATAAATATGAAATCATATTCAAGTTTGTTTCCCAACACAAGTTAATACCTAAATATGAATGTTCATTTAAAAACAATAAAAACTCCCGCTGCAGCTCAACAACTCCCTCCTAAAACACATGCAAAATTGAAGTACTTGAACAAATGAATAACTGATGCAAAATGTCCTTATATTTCAATTATCCTGTGTAAATCATTACCATCTTTCAAATTATGACATTTCATTCTTAAAAATAGGAGTATTTCGTTGTCAAAAAAAAAATAATAAATGGGAGAATTTCTTTATGTTAAGCATCCTTTCAGTCAATTTCCTCTAGTAAAACTTTGTAAAATAACAATTTTATTCTTATGTTTGAAAAACAAAAACAAAATAAATCAAGTAAATAAAAATAAATAAACTAATAGTACAGCAAGCGTCTCAAATATTATTTGATGCAAATGAGCCTCTTTTTCGGAAAATTAAACGCATATTTGGTACTCAAAGTTTTATGTTAATATTGATCGAAACAAAGTCATTAATTTATTCACTTTATTTAACTGTTTAAACAGATAAAGGTAAAATTATTATCTTACTAGATTTATGAGAAGAAAATTAATGAAAAAAATATTTATCGCAAAGAACTTGAATACTGGAGGACGAAAATGTAACATCTTTAAAAAGAGTGATGATTCGCACTATGTAATTAAAAGATCGAGGACATTTTGCACTAATTATTCTAAACAAATTGTACTAAAAAGTCAACAAACAAAATAATAAACAAATTCCTTATTGAGGTTAAGAGAATCTAGACCTTAACTTCAGGATCCAATTTCTCCATTTCAATAATTTATTCACTCATAAACAGGAGCACTGAAAAAATAGATCAACTTGGATGCATTGTTAAGAACTAAAGTAGATATATCTCTAATAATATATGTAAAAAATTATCAAATCAACGTGTGATCGGAGAAAAAAATGAATTAAATATAATTTACATCAAGCAAATCCTAAAATCCTTACAGAATTTGACTGTAGGGATGTATTTGTTACAAAATATTAATGGCGAGGGTGCTTTTTCCAAGAAAAAAATATAAAAATGAATTGCATAGTATCGCCTAAACGCAAGGACGTTTGGCATTAATTATCCCAATTAGAATATAACGATGACTCTATCTATTTTGAATCTAACAATGACTTGATAGTAATAAATATTTGATATTATATTAATATTTATCGAACGCATAAATCAGTTCAACATGCATGGACTTCAACGCTCCCATTGTATGCAGTTCCAAGTGTTTCAATTATCACGAACATCTGCTTCTCAGGATATAACGACTTTTACTGCATTGTCATTGCAGTCGAACTGAATGCAATGCCCGAACAGTGTCACCCGAAAGGCCTATGGTTGTGAAGCTTTTTGAGATTGTAGAGGGATACGGAAATGAATTTGTTCTTGTGTTGTAAGACTGTGGAGGATTGTGGAATCTATAGGCGAGATGAGTTGCTGTCATTAATCTCTAGCAATTAATATTTACTTGTAACCTCCAAACCATAATACTCAACAATTATATCGAGGGTTACGATATTCAATTGCTAGCCGTTTCAAGTTGAAAACGTGAAGAAAAATTGTAAAACTTGGCTTGCACTTAGTAGCCAATCAAGTGCGACATTCGTGTATGCAATTCCTTCTCGTACATGAATTCCAAGACTTTAACAATTGGTTACACTTTAAAAAGTGTTAACCATATTTAAATTGGTCTAATTTCACTTTTTTTCTCTGCATGGAATAGTTATTTAAGTTTTCCCACAATATTATTTCCCTTTGCTTTCCAATGTGGGATTACTCCCATTTTCCAACCAATTTCCAATTTTCATTGACCTATTTTCCAACATTCCTAATGTTTGAGGCTTCATTTCTGAGCTTCCTGTGCGCTAAAACTAAGATAACAAGTGAAAGGGAAAAGCATAAATAATCGAGTTTTCATCTTTTTATTCATACCAAGATACTATTCTTTCATTGGCGATAGGACGTAACTTGATAACTACACATTTGTAAACTATGGAGCACATGGATAAAGCATTGCATGGTTATCATTGTGCTATGTCATACACTTGAGACGATAGCTTTGATCAAAAGCATTGGTGCGTCTCGGTCGAAACTCCAGGCCTCGAGGGATTAGTGGGATGGGCCCCTAATACCATCAGTTATCCAAATAAATAAATAAAAATAGTATTGATCGAAAGCACAGTAACTATATAATGAGAAAGACATTGACTGAATAAGCTGTGAGATCCAATGCTTAGATATAAAAATATACCGATAAAAGAAAGCATTGCGAACGAGTGTGGCATTAGGAAATCATGGAAACGGGAAATGGTAAATGGAAAAACAAGAGGATGATGAGAAGAATCCACACGATAATAAAAATGTCAATAATGCCGAAAACTAGTTGAGCATTAGCGTAGATAAATAGCGAATAAGTTGACAAGAAACCATTACATAATCTAGCAAAGGTAGTTTGACCGATTTTTCATAAGGAACAAAAGCAAGTACTACCGATTACCTCTGTTTGGATGTGGCGAAGCAAGGGTGTCCTTCCAAACATATGCTAATTGAGTATCATAAGGAAAATTGCCTTCTTCGAATTTTTGTTCTTGCAGGTTGTAAATGAATACACGTGTTCGCCGTTGTCCAATTCGTCCGGTTCTTGCGAGTAGCAATATCTTGTTACCATCGTCGAACAAATACAAGGGCCTCCAAGCTCTTACAGCAAAGGGAGGCTTAACAGGGATTGAGATCTTTTTGTTCCAAGATTTTGCTACCCCATATTCTTCCATCACCCACAAATCCCAGCTTCCAGTGTCTTCATCACTAAACAAATCCCAGCTTCCAGTGTCTTCGATATCGAGGCTGCAGCAATGCAAACAAAGCTTTCCCCCTAATACCTTTAAACCAAACCCACCTCCCATTTCCCTAATTGTTAATAAATTAAGATTTGATGGTAGCGCTAGCTGTTTGCATTTTTCATCGCGTATTGCGATTGAAAGAATGACAAGAGGATCGTCAACTTTGCCGGTGTGAACAATCCAATGGGATGCACCATTGAGCAAGTTAAAACTACCACTCTGACGCCTTAATTCCGGTATATCCAAAATATCTCTCTCCAGATACCAATTTTTGAGTGAAAGAAACTAAACCCAGACATTAGGCTCAATCTTAAAAATACTTTGTATTCATCATTGACGGGATCGTAGATTAATTCACATGCTGCTGATAACCAATCATAGATAGGAGAATCATAAAGAATGCACTTTGATTCTTGAGTGGAAGGGTTCCATACGAAGACACTACCGGAATTATCTACAAAGCAAAACAGGCCATTATTCCAACTGTATATTCTGATATCTCGCCATCTATCACCATTACTAGTTGGAATTTTGAGATGAGTCATGTCTTTTCCTCCGACTCCGTTAAATATATCCAAGGAACATGAAGCGACCCCTGTTTTGTAACGCACATCAGTACCACGAAAAAGGACCCTAGAGAGGTTGGATTGATCAAAATGTTTCTTTCTGAACCAAGAATCTCGTGAAATCAAATCATTGAACGACTTCGAAACACATTTAAAACGCATAAGAGATTTTACCGCAACTCTTGACAGTATTTCCACGGTTATTTCCCAGGGATGGGTTGCCTCTGCGCCTGCCATTATCAGATTCGATTCGATTCGATTCAACAATTGTCGCGGCCGTGTGTAGCGGCGGCTTTATTAGGGGGTTTCCTCTTCTGGTTCTTTCTTTTCCCCAGCCCAGCCCAGCCCAATGTTTTCAAACATAGGCCCAATTAGTTGAAAACTTGACCGGTAATTTACACGGGTAACACCCATAATTTTGTCATCTTTTAATTAATTAGTCATATGGATGAATTTCTACCATTTCGGGATCTACCAATCTTTGGTAAATGAACCAGTAACGGCATCTTCCGGGAGCATGTTATTGTTAACTGTAAATCCCACATCAAAAAATTATAAGATTTTATGCGATTCAGTTAAATGCCGTGGAGCTTATAAGCCAAACCACCGGTGTCATATATGAGGAGAAAGTAAAATTTTTACGTATTATGCTTTTTACTGGGTTAGTATTGAATACATACCAGAAATTATCTTCAATCATTGCTACAGAATAATCTAATTAGAAAGATACATCTAATGCATCCGTAACAAACAAGAAAAAAAATGAAAGTTTTGTTCCGAGAAAAAAAAATCAAAGTTTATAAATGAAACCATGTAATCTTTTTTGTGCGAAGCTAGGTTTGACTCAATTCAAAAAACAGCACATGTTACTCTCATATGATAATGATATTTAATCTAATGCTTTTGCTCTTCTGCTTATATCTTATTTCACTTTGATTTATGATCGAATTGTTCATCAACTTGTAAAAAGTTTTGTTGCCTTAATTTCCAAAAACAGAGAATCACTTACTCGCCATTTTGGGAATCAGGTTGGTTTACTTGTAAAATTCATGATTCTATACATGAATTGTTAGAACTTTGACCCGAAATCGTTTAGCGTTTTCCTTGAGTTCGATCGTTTTATTTTTTTTTATTTTATTTCTTCTGAAATTGCTATCTTGATTAATTGGAGCACTCCGAGGTTTGTTAATGTTTGGTGTTCTTCTGTTATATCATCCTATCCTATCCTATATATGTTATTGTGCCCAAAGTATATTTACAAATATCATTGGCTTCATTTTGCTTTATTTGTGTTTCAAATTGGATATGTAATTGTCAAGATTTACATCTATGTTGACCGTGTAGTCTAACATGATTTGGATTTCTTAATTGGCAACATATATATTTGGCATTTTTCCCTCAAAACACACAGTGTGAAATTAAGCCATTCATTTTCGAGTAGCAGCTTATTATCTGCAATGTGGTGTAAATCGTCGTCGACTAATCCTTAGATCTCATTTGACACAGATAGCCAATGGAATGAATTACCCTAAAAGATCTAAGAGCTTAGGCAAGCTCGAGCTTTTTAAGTTCATATTCATCAGTACATCTACTAAATGGAATTGAACAAAAGAAGGGCAGTATCGTAGTCAAAATACTGTCAAAATATCAAGAGGTCCGCTATTGTCTCTGAATTGTGTTACGGCTGCAATGAAATCCAATGACTGAGCTTGATTTTGATCATGATGAAGGCAATATATTGGATATATTTTAATTTTGTGAAGCTGATAAGAGAATCTGTTATTTTTCAATATAATAAAATAATCCACTTCACAAAAATTTGACTTTACCTTAGCTTTAATTAATAAATACCTGATTGGGATGTAATTTTTCCAAAATTTTCTATTTTTTTCAACTCTTTTCTCTCTCCTAAATCAATCACATCCACATATCTTATCACATCCATAAATCTCAACCACTTAACTCTACTCATTCTCTCTCCTCTTTTACATTAAAAATTTTTAAAAACCATTATAATCTATTCCCAATCACCCTTATAAGAGTATTTCTTTACGCTAAACATCTGTTCAGTCAATTTCCTCCTTGTAAAATAGCAATTTTACACTTATCTTTTGAGAAATAAAACAAAATAAATAAACTAAACCAATAAATAAATAAAAATATAATATAGCAGAATCTCAAATATTATCTAAAAATAAAAACGAGTCTCTTTTTTTAGAAAATTAAATGTATATTTTGTACTCAAAGTTTTATATGTTAACATCTTTTTATTAATTTATTCATATTATTTTGTAAAATGACAATTTCACCCTTGTCTATAATATAATCTAATATAATATATAAAAAATGACTTGATGTGGGACTCATTTTCTAGACAATAATACCCACAACTTTCAAAATTTGTTATTTCAACCGTACATTAAGTTTTACTGTTGAATTATTAACTCAATAAGCATGAAGGTAAATGATTTTTATGCACATACATGCATCAAAACATAACGTTTTAATTCATTGAACTTGACTCAAGATATGTACTAACTGTTTATTGAATTATGTTTTCAATGTGGATTCATTTTCTGCTAACTTTTTCTCTTTTTCACATTTATGCTCAAAATAGATTTAAAAAAAAAATGACTTGATGTGGGAATTATTTTCTTGACCATAGTGGCCTCAACAAATTTCAAAATTTCTTATTTAAACCCTACATTAAGTTTTATTGTCGAATTATTAATTCAATGCACATGAAGTTAAAAGGATTTTTATGCACGTACATCCATCAAAACATAGTGTTTTTAGTTCACTGAATTTGACTCAAAATATTTACCAACTATTTATTGAATTATATTTTCAATGTGGATTCATTTCCTGTTAACTTCTCTTTTTCACATTTATCCTCAAAATTATTTATAATATATTTATAATTTAAGATATTTATGTTTAATACATTTGGAAGAAAATATTTAATAATAATTAATTAATTAATTGAATATATTTAAAAATATTTCAGAGAATATCTTGCCCTTTTTTTAAATTTTTGTAGTTTACCTTGATTGAATAATAATAATAATAATAATAATAATAATAATAATAATAATAATAATAATAATAATAATAATTGTCATTTTGGAATTACTATTAGGAAAATTGAAAAATTACACCTTTATAGTGTAATTACAATTTACATACCATAATATAAGAAATTATATTTTATACATTGCATTTCATTTATTCTTAATTCTTAATAAAACACTTCTTCTATCAAATAAAAATTTGAAAAAATTAAAAAAAAAAGTTTATTGATACGAAACTACCCTTATTTGTGACATACAAAAAATTACACCTCATAGAGTTTATTATACAACACTTAACCTCCTATTCAAAATATTGATTAACAATTAATTTATCAATTTTATTTTTTTCTCACTTTTATTCTGTAGTAAATTTTTAAAAGTTAACTATATGTGATCTATAAAATATTATAAGTAAATTGAAAATAATGAATCGTAATTATTGTCATTGTCATCATTTTTACCACTACTACTACAAATATTTGATTTTTGCATAACAAATAATTTTAATCTTTCATTTTTGAGGTTTTCCCATTTAAAAAATATAAATATAAATAAAAATTGAAAAAACATAAAATATTAAAAAATAAATTAATTGAAAAATAGTACTAAATATCACACATTATTGAACTTGATTTGTCTTATTCATCGAATAAAAATTATTTACCAAATGTTAAGAACATATTCATATTTCCCTCATTTTTTAAAGTTGAATAATTTTTTATCTATATTTTCTAATATGTTTGGTAACGGTAAAGCCCGAAGGCTGTTCCCATCCCTGTCGGAGGAGATGCCAACCATCTCTGCTTTCAATGAACACATATTTTCTAATACGTGATTGATTTAATAAAATTAACTTTTTCTATTATTATATTTTTATAATAAATTTTATAACTTAAAAAAATTGATATCATTTTTTCAAAGAAATATATATATATATATATATATATATATATATATAAGAAATACCATAAGATTTTGGTAATTAAAGTATTGACAACACATTAAACATTAAAAAAAAAGATTTCTACAGTATTACATAATCTAATAATTAAGGTGTAATTTGTTAATTTTAGTGAAGGTTTAGTCTTTTCAATTTCTTTAAAAGTAGATTTATAGCTTTTTTATATTTTTTAATTTCTTTAAAAGTAGATTTATAGCTTTTTTATATTTTTTAAGGCCAATATAATGGTGTTTTTAGTTTCCACAAAATAAAATAGAATATGATGAAGATAGTGCATATAATATGTAAATTACAAATACGTTGTAGATAGAGGTGTTTTCCATAAATTCCCTAATTAATATTTTGAAGAATAATAAAATAGTATGTAAAATGCAAAGATGATCAAGAACCATCAATGGTTCCATATAGGGGTGGGCATTCCGGGTACAGTTCCGGGTAGTGAACTACCCGGAACCGAACCGTAAATTCCGGTTCCTTGAAAAATGGATCCGTTCGGTTCTTTTCAAATGAAGTACCCGTCAGGTTCCGGTTCCTTCCGGTTCCGGTTCTACCAGTTCGGTTCCGATTATTTTACGATGCATTTTTTATTATTCGAAAAACACAAGAAAAAAATAAAAATTTTGATTCCAACATAATATAACAACAACAAAAAAGCAACAACAGCAGCAATGCTGCTGCTGCCGCCTTTTGGCAGCTGCCGCCACCGTTAAAAGAATTCTATGAGAATTCTAGTAAAATTCTAGTAGAATTTTACTAGAAATAGCACCAAAATTTACTAGAATTTTACTAGAATTGGCACCAAATTTTAAATTTACTAAAAGAATTCACAAAAGTTGGCAATCAAATAGAAGAAATAGTGCTATTTCTTATCCTATTCTGGTTCCGGGTTTTTAGAAAAGGATCCGTTCGGTTCTCATTCCGGTTTCTAATTTTTTTTAAAGAACCGTTCGGTTCCGATTTTTTTGCCCACTCCTAGTTCCATACTTACGGAACCATTGATGCGTTTTCTGATCCTATATGATATCCGTTTTGAAATCCTTTTGACCGGCCACCACCAGCTGCGAAAATTTTTCAAATTGTTGAAGCTCCTCCTTGCCGTGTTGATTATACATCTAGTCTTGAATTTCAAAACCAGATCGTATGGGGTTAGAAATGCATCAATGGTTCCATAAGTACGGAACTATCGATGGTTCTTGATCATCTTTGATATAAAATGTTACATAACATAATTTATGAGATGTGATGTTTTAGTCACAGATAAGGACAATTTCGTCTAAATAAATAGTTTTTAATTTATTTTTTCCCTTTTTTCTTCAACAAAGGATGTGTATGTTAATATTAAATTAATGAAATATGATATATAAATTGTAATTTATCAAAACACGGTATACAAATTGTAAATATACTATAAATACAATGTGTATTTTGTAAATTTTCCTTAATATTATTCAACTCTGATTTAGTACACATACATGTTTTCATACATATATGCATGAATGTTTAATCCATCATTTTGTTACTTAATGTGCCCGGGTAAAAAAAAAAATAAAAAATAATAATAACTATTAAAAAAAAAATGTTACACGTCGTCTTCATAAATAACATAAATGTTTAGCCCCGTAATAAATTTTAAAAATCTCAATCACCAGTACTTCTCTTTTTATATTTTGTTTTTAATCTTTATTCATGATCTTCCTACATCGTGTCTCTCCACTCGCTATTATCTATTTGAGACCAAATTTAAATATTTCAAATAATAAACTAATAATTAATAAAAAACTATAAACATCGTTTAATTCTCTTCCCATGCAAATTAACTTGAATTTGAATTTGAATTTTTTTAATCTTCCAAGAATTTACACAAAAAATACTCTTTTTTAATATGATATTTAATATGTCATCAGAAGATAGTCGTTTTCATTTGTTCATGCATACATATGTGAAGTAATCAAAATTCAGTTTTAAAAAATATAGTAAATATTTAATTTGTCAAACCCCAAAAATTCCCTTGCATCTCAGACTGTTCTCGGCCTACCAAATTTTTTTATGATTCAATCATTTTCCTATTTTGGCTCTTTGATTTGATGCCTTGTTAGCAAGAAGTGTGGGATAAGCAGTTTTAATATCATATGATTTTATGTGCAGACATTGAACAACAATGTCTACCACAATTTGTTGTAATATTATAATTTAATTTTCTTAGAATATGATGTAAGATTTTATTTGAAGACATTAACATATAAATTTAACTCCCCAAAATCCCCTTACATTTTCTATTTTCAACTCTTTGATTTCATGTATTGTCAATGAGAAGGGAAAGTGCGGTAGTCATAATGTCATTTTATGCACATTTTAAATGAAAGCGTACTACAATAGGTAGCAACATTTTATTTTTTCATAGTATAAAATTTTAGTTAATTAGAGACATTAACAAAGAATTTTTACCTTTTTAACCTTTAAAAGAAATGACAATGATTTATGATTATTAGAATATTGAATTTACATATTTGAAATAGCTTTTTCTTTTTATCAGGATATTCAAAATATCTATAATCTTATTTTAATACCACGAAAATAGTACTTCTTGAAACTAATAAAATTTTTCAAAATAACGTGCATAGCACATTGTCATCTATTAATATAGTTAAAGGTCAAAGACAAAGCGCTCTAATCATCCTAAACAAGTCAATAGATAGATTGCACTGAAAAGTCCATTAAAAATAATTTAAAAATCCCTTATTGACGTAATTGAGAGAATCTAGATCCTAAATTTAGGATCCAAGCTCTCCATTTCTATAATTTATTATTATTCACTTGTTAAGGGTGGAGTGCTAAAAATAGATTAAGTTCTTTGAGAAGTAAAGAAAATGTATTAAAAACACATTAAAAATTATCGAATCAATGTACAGTGATAGAAGAAAATGAGTTAAATTTAATTTACATCAAATATGCATAAAATCTCAGGATCTTGTCATTTATAAACTGTTCAATTGTGAACCCGCGCGTAAGATCAACTTTCAGGGCACTCAATGAATTAGAAAAACAAATAATAAAGTCCTAAACATGTAAATACCTAGATATGAATGTTTATTTAACAATAAAAAATAAAAATAAAAAGCACTTCTTCATGCAATATGTGAGCTTTCATATAAGGTTGACGTGACACTAAAATTAGTCATTGAGACGCTACATCTACATTAATAAATCATGTGAACTTTAATGTTTCAAGAATTTTTTTGATTTTTAATTAATGCAAACTCGATATAAAACATAATTTAAATGCAACACAATCAACAATAATAAGTTGGAGAGTGAATCCATTAAAATAAATTTACTCTGACACGTAATTTACAATCTACCAGGACCGGAAAACAATGCAACACGTTATTAAGTATTGTCACTGCAATCTCGAAATACCTAGCTAGCTCTGTAGAACTTTCGTGTATGCTAGCTTAACAATAAAAAAATTGCACTAGAGCCTTTTCCCTTTTTTTAATTTTTATTTTTTTATTTTTACCCGGTGGGGCCGGGGTGTGGGGTGGACGCGTCATAAGAATTAAAAACAGGCATTTGAAATTATAAAACGCTAATAATGCATTTCTACATTTTTTTATTTTTTTATTTTTGCTTGGGCAGTTCCCCTATATATGGGGCTTTTGATATGCAAGGATTTGCTCATTGAGAGAAAATCAAAGGATGGAAAAGGTCATCAAGTTTGCGGTGCTTTGTGCACTTATCATAGCCATGTTTGGGGCATCTGCGGATGCCAAGAGAAGATTAAAATTTCACTTCTACCTTCTAGACCATGTGAGCTGCCCAGGCCAAACCGTTTACGAGGTTGCAAGATCTAAGATCACTTCCACTTCGAACACGTCATTCGGCCTTATCAGGATGGTGGACAATATAATGGTGCGCACCCCCGACCTCGACGCAACACCAATCGGACGACTCCAAGGCCTCATTTCTTTTGCCGACTTGTACAATCTTGCACCCAGTGTACACCTCAATGTTGTATTCACATCGGGTACTTATAACGGGAGCGTACTCATTACTGCCGGGAAACTTCCCTTATTGGAAGAGACTCGTGAACTGGCCATTCTCGGTGGGACCGGGCAATTCTTGGGTGCGAGGGGCAAAGTCGTTGCAAGTACTTATTTGTTTAATGAGCCACAAGGATATAATATTTTGGAGGCTTTTCTTTATGTCGTTATCGATGATCTTCACTTATCAGACGAGGATTCTGACATGTAACCATGAAAAGATCCGGCCGGTCTCGTGGATTCTTCCTATCGGATATTATGTTTTGGAGTCTTTTTTTTTTTAACTATCGTTGTCGATTATATTAGTGTATCGAATAAAATCTCTGACATGTAACCATGCAAAGATCCCATTGACATTGTGGATTCTTCCTGTCTTAGGTTGCTTCAGCTTTCATATGTATTGAAATAAATGTTATCCTACATTCGTAAGGTTTGTGTGAACTCCTACTCCTATATGAATATGAAATTCATTGACAGTAATATACCCATCTAGGGGGAAAATTAAAGGACAATGTTATACCTACAATTTGTGTAGTACCATATGATGTATGGATTGCAATAGCTAGATGATGAAATAGTCATTCGACATTTTCTTGTTTCTTATAGTATAATATATCATGGAGAGTGTATATAGATTAGTTTTGAAAATTAAATTCCCAAACTAAGTGCATCGCTTTTAGGTTTTTAATTGAAAGTATAACACAAGAGTCGATCGAGTATATATATATATATATTCGTATAAATAAAAAATAATAATTAATTATAACATAAGAAAGGGGACATTTTACCAAACTTCCAATTGGTGTATGATTACGAAGCGAAATTTTGCTACAAGTCTAGGTTTGTGAGCTCAAATTAATCAATTAAAGAATTCTTAGCCTTACGTGGGCAGATAGATATCAATTACAAAACACTTACTAAATTTGATTACCCATGAAATCAATCATATTTAGTTGACATATTTTAACTGACCTCCAATTAATTTATGACAATCAAACAAAATTTGTAATAAGTCTACGATTGTGAGCTCGAGGTAAAAGAAATATTATAAGCCTTGCATGTGTTGTGATCAAGACCTAATTGTCAATGAAGCTTATTCGTCATCAACAAATTAGCTCTTAATAATTTTGATTACTTAAATTATCAATGAAGCTTAATCCCCGTTAGTTAGGAGAACTAATTAAGGTTAAGGTCTTGAGACTTTTCTAGATCTCAAGTTCAAGTCCCACCAACCACGTATACACCGATTCGTATGTTGAGTAGCTTTTCTCTACTAGAAAGCGTCTGCTTTAGTTACGCTAGTTGGGTGGCTTTAGTATCAAGATTTTCAGTAAAATATGTATCCATGCACCTTTTATTAAATTTCTAAATTAAACGGAGGCTTCTAGATTTTTTTCAAATAACATTATGCATGTCATTGCTATTCATTAATTATTATTATTATTATTATTATTATTATTATTATTATTATTATTTTTTGAATAGAATGCTATTCATTAATTATTGATAATGTAACAACGTGACAATTAATTAGTTTGTCTTCTTAGGTTGTGTTAGCATGGAAATAAAAATGTATTTTAATGTATTTTTTTCAAATTTCAAATTTGATCAAACAAATCACATCCATATATCTCTCAACTCATTAAATTTTCATCATCCAATTCCACTAATTCTCTTTCTTCCTACTCATAAAAATATATTAAAACTCATCCGCTAACACCCTCATAATCGTATGATATACATTTTTAGACTCACATATAGCCTCCGACAAAGGACGATAACATATTTTCTAGTCGATGCAACTCATGCAACGTTACTATTTCTAATTCAATTCAAATAATTAAAACACACGGCGGCTGGAAAGTAAAATTCCACTTGATCTGACCTAACTCTGTTGAAAACTCCATTTCCAATTCATTCAAATTCAGTTAATAGCTACACGAAGAAGGTCAACTTCTGCCGATCTAGGAAAAACCCAACACTGGAGCACAATTAATGATTCACTGAAATAAAAAGTTAATTTATTTCCTATAAATTATTTATTAATTTAAGTTACATTTTCTGTACATTGTTTGATATTAGAAATCGAGTAATTTAGTATTATCACGACTTGGTCTTAATTAGCAGCGTTGTTTTCATTAAAATGCGCGGAAAGATTAGCAATATTAAAAATGTCTCATTAAAGTTAATGTTTGACATTAATTAAAAATTGATAACAACCGCGTGAAACTATCGCACTCCCTATGTTCACAAAGATAGGCCTGATTTGACTTTCATAAGAATTACTCTCTTCATCTCATAAAGATAATCTCATTTTGACTTTCATACTGATTAAGAAAGATCAATTAATATTCTTGGAAAATTAACATTTACGAATATTTTGTCTAATACTCCCTCCGTCCCACTAAGATAGGCAAGTATTCATATTTTGTCCGTTCCAAATTATAGTCCAATTTCCTTATTGAATGTATAATTTATTTTCCATGTACTAAAATACCCCTATTTAAGATAATTGGAATACTAAACATCAAGATAGATATTTCATCTCCCAAAATATTTAAACGTATTCACACTACTTTTTTACCATTCAATATAGGGGTAAAATTGGAAGAATATATGAATATCTTATAATTTCAAGAACATTTAAGATGTTTTCTTAATATGTGTGAAAAATGGTGGGTGCCTATCTTAGTGGAACGGAGGGAGTATACCATTTCAAATATTTATTATTCTATTTAATTATTTTTATGTGTTGATAACGATACACATTAAATAGGAACATATATGACAATCAATAAATTGATTAAAAAAATATGACTATAATTTGGGACAAAACAAAAAAGGAAAATGAGACTATCTTTATGGGACAAAGGGGTAAGAAATTACACTCTCCATCCCACAAAAAGGGCCCACTAATTATTTTTACACATATCAAGAAAATGGTAGTTAATTAAGTTGAAATATTAAATTTTATATTATTTTTCACATATACCCTTATGTATCATTAATTGCTTGAAAATACTTTTAAGGCATACATAAATGGATGAATGTACATTAATTAGGGGCATAGGTGGAAATACAAAATTAAATACATGCCAAATATGGGAAGTGAACTATCTTTGTGAGACGGAGGGAGTAATTAATATTTGTTGGAAAAGAAAACTTTAGTTGTATGTTTTCAGTTATACTCTTACGTTAAATAATAATAATAATAATAATAATAATAATAATAATAATAATATACTTTCACTAATAATAAATATATTACATAATAATGTCATAATAGGAAAAAATTAAAAAATTAAATGGACATAAATAAAAATAATTTATATTTTGAGACGGATAATAAAAAAAAAAAGAAAATAGGTCCATCTTTATATATAGGGCGGGAGAGCACAAAAATTAAGGTCTTATTTGATTCACAACATTATTCAAAAAGAATTTCTCTCTCTTCATTTTTAACCACCCACATAATTACTATATATTTTTTAATACCCTACCTCTTATTTTCAACCACACAATCTACATGTAATTCGAGTAAACCAAATTTACTCTACAAAGATTGTGAATCAAACAAGGCCTAAACCGAAGTAACTAATTGTGATTTACCACAACATGCAATTAATGCAATGAATTGTGTCTTAGAGGCGAAGCCTTGTAATATTGACTGTTTTTCCCCATGTTTATCCACTTCTCCATGGAAAGATTTCTTTTTTCCTTTTTTTTTTTTATCACGTCCATGAAAAGATTTCGACTATCTCAAGCTTATTGTCAAAAAAAATTTATTCATTTATTCATAAAGAATCATAATAATTATATCAATAATATGATCCCGTATGAATGTATAAATTAATAATTTTATTTGTCACTTATAAACAAAAGTAGGTACTTCAAAAATACTACCCAAAAAAATTGTGGACATCTTTCACAATATTATATTTTATTAATTAAGGCCTTATTCTATACGCATTAAATTTTATTAACTATTTCTCTCTCATTATTATTTTCAACCACTCATATAATTAGTTTATATTTTTTAATATATTTTCTCTAATTTTCAATAATATATCTAACACATAATTCAAATCAGTCAAATTTAATGTGGGGAGAACAATGCCTCATCCATCTTATAACTTCAATAAGATATATATATGGTATTCAAAGAAAATATTTTTTCCATTTTAATATATTTTCCTCTTTATAATTAAGAAAATTGTTGGACAGGTTCCTAGCTAGTTAGCGAGTGCATAATTATGTTGTTTAATTTAATTTGTCTTGCCTCATTGATCGATCAACTTGTATTTTAAATATTAATGTGACAGATCATACAATACATATATATATATATATATATATATATATATATATACTACTTGCCACCTTTTTTTTTAATAAAACTGCTTGCCACTTGCTTTAGCTTATGTTTGGTTTTATATTTTCTCTACCAAACATTTACAAATCTATTCCATTCAAAATTAAATTTTCATTTTAGTCACACATTAAAAATTATTAATGGTCAAAAATTTATTTTTAATAAAAAAAATAAAAATTTACCCAAACACAAATTGATACTCCCAGAGAATTTTTTTTTTTTTAAAGATACACGAAGAGAATTAATTAATCTAATGAAATCCTACAAAAACAATGTGAATCATGTTAATTTTGGCACTAAAATCTCTACCGACAGTTAATTAAAGTATATACTCTAAAACTTTCTACTCTCGAGTTGCATTGTTTCCTATGGATAATTATCTACGTCTATGTTTCTTTTTCCATTTTTCTCAAGACAAGAACACCACTAACTAGTCTACATAATCATTTTTGGGTACTCTTTTCTCTCGATAATTTTCTTCCTTTTCTAGGAAGTTCCACTAGCAATATCTATGTAAAAGGCTGCTCATATTCAAGAATTTGCTCATCATCGAAAGAAAATCAAGCCAAGGACGGGAAATCTCAGCAAAACCCAAACTCGAGGGAAGTGGGTCGAGTTCAAGGCCTCGTTACTTTCTCCGACTTCGAAGATATTGTCCCCAAACATGGACCTCAATTTTATGTTCAAGGATGATCGTTACAACGGCAGTGTACTTTGTTTTTTAGGGAAAAATCCGGCATCACAACAATACCGTGAACTAGTGATTGTTGGTGGGACCGGGGTTTTCGGAATGGCAAGGGGTAAAGTCATTTCGAGTACTTATTCCACCAATGCCACCATGGGACATTTTGTCCTCAAGTATACAGTACTTTATGTCGTTGCTGAATGATGATGATGATCAGGATTTTAACATGATCTCGTCTAATAATGAGGTCTCTGAAATGTCAATATATAAAAGGTTTGTATGACATAACATGCCATGTCATGCAAAGTTAAGGGTGTGTTTGATTGGTAAAGTTTTTCCTCGAAAATGTCGAAATTCATTTTCATCTTTTACTGTTTAATTGCAAGTTGGAAAGAGAATCATGTTACTCCCTCCATCTCAATTATATAGGCTTATTGATTTTTTCACAAAAATTAAGAAAAATTGTTAGAAAAGTAAATTTTATAATTAGTTTCCTAATCTACCCTCATTTAATGAACAATATTAAAAGATAATGATTATAATTAGGAAAATTAAATAAGGTTATTTTGGTAAATGAACAAAAAAATATTTATTAATATTGAAACAAAACTATATATTTGGGACATCTCAAAAAGGAAAACAAGCCTATATTTGTGGGACGAAAGGAGTACAAGATACCATCATTTTAAGCATAATTTTTACCAATTCCAGGTAAACATTTTCTTTGGGGATAGGTCGTTTTGTTTTGTAGGCAAATATTTTCCACGCTTTGTTTTCCATGTTTGTCGATCAAACACACCCTAATTAATTAAGCTATACGTCGCCTTTCACATACATTGTGGGTTATTTCTAAAGTATATTATTTCTACGTTGTTCCAACTTCCATGTGTGTTGCAATCTCTCCTCTAAAAAAATTTGTTCGACTTGTTTTAAGTTTTGTTTAAGTTTGAAACTTGTTGTCATCGCACTACACATTTTATATTTTTTTACGTCTTCACTTCATGTGGTTTTTTTTTTGAATACAAATTGGAGATCACAAATGTTGGAATAGTATCTTGAACCTAGTCAATCACCCTATAAGGGGGGGTCTTTTCTACTAGGCCAACCCCCTTAAACTCTCTTAAACTCGAAACTTGACCTTGACGATTGGTTGAAATAAATGTTATATATATTATACGTTAATATACAGTACTTGGATGATTAATTTCCTAGGATTTTATAGATGAATAACAAATCCCGTTAGTAATGAGAATGTTTTTCCTGTTTCGATTTGGTTAATACCAGTCACTGACCTTTCGAGAATGCTACAAAATCCGGCCACTTGCAAACAAAATATATACTCAAGAGCTCAATTAATACATATAAAATACCTTAACACTATAATTTTTTCCAATTCGATATTTGAGGTCCTTTTTATATTAAAAATAAATAAAGTGGGGATCCTAAATTGCCTAGCTTCAAGGCCAACCCAACTAGCTATAACCCCTAGGTGGCCACCTGGACCGCGTAGTTGGTATTTACTGGCCAAAAATACGGAGACACCTGAATTTTTCCTTTGCAGAGTCTAAGCAAGGAAGCTATCAGAAAACATTTTAAAAAACAGGGCAGAGGGTTTACTTTTGTCCAATCAACACATGACATAGGTCGCAGTGTGATTTAAATTCAAAACTTTCGTCTCTTTTAATAAAAGGGGGTGTAGTATTTCCAGATTTTAACAGAATTTAAAATCCCTTTATCTAAAAATTTCAATTGTGAAATTAGACCAAATGTTGTTACTATTTATCTATTATATATTTTCAAAACCAAGTAGACGCAAACGATTCGGTGGTCATATGTGGGTGTTTTAAGGTACCAATATGTGATCGGATGATCAACACGTACCCCATAATACTGGAGAATACTTGTCCATCATCCGACCATATGTGGATACTATAAAATGCACATGTGATATGTGAACACCAGATCATGAGCCACCAACTATATTCTTTAAAAAGATTTATAACAAACCTTAATTAACACATTTTCAGTAGACGAATACACGTCATACTTGATTTGGGAGTTGAACTTGGAATAAGAACGTGTATGTTACATAGAACATTAGAGTTTTGAAGAAAATATTCTACAAATTTGAATTTCAAACTAAACAAAATGAATATTGCAACGGACGCGAAAATTTTAGTATTGAGGAAAATATTCTACAAATTGACCGCCAAACAACAAAAACTGACATCGTTTACAACTTTTCGATATTACCTAGAAAGGTTGCATTTTGCAGCCGTCTTTTCCACTTCCAAATCTCTTCGAAAACTAATCAAATCCTAAGTTAAGCACGTGACAATTGGAGAAAAGGCCACGTTATCCATAGATAGTTGAATGATAAACGATTTTTAATAGGATGTGAATGATCATGTGATCATCAGTATCGTATTGATTGTTGCTATTTAAAATTTAGTACATGCCTCTAAATATTTCTCAACTTGTCTCGTCTCTTGATAAGTTTTATTCGTACTTCTCTTCAATCTCTTTACGTCTCCCCTTGTACTCCTGTCTCTCTTGATGGCACTGGGGGAAGCTTTGCTAATCTCACATTAGAGCTCGACGGAACGATGAGGGTGGCATCAAGGATTATCGTCGCTAGGACCAGGACTGCAACTCTGTAAACATCATGGATTTTCCAAAGTACGTATGGGAGTGAACCTTGAATTCAATTAATTGTTATTGAAATCAAATACTCTTTTTTTTTTTAATTGATTCGAATCAAATACTTTTAAAAAATTAAAAAAACAATCATTTCAACTACACTCTTTTCAAAAGATTTACTTTTATTATTTTTCATGACTTCTACTTTCTCTAAATAAACATTCGCGAGAAAAAAATCAAATTTCTTTCTATATTTAGCTTTAACGAACAGGATCTATATGAATTTTAATTTCTTTGACAAATATATATTAATTATTTACGAAAAAGAATATTGAAACTCACACGTCAGTATCACACAATTTCAATATCCCACGTAAAATTATTCTTTACTAGTTATATAAATATTTGCCCCGAACTTGTAAATCACGTGGACTTGAAAAAACTCAGCTGCGGGCGGTTCAACTACGTGCAAAATTATGCCTGAACAAATCAATAAAAACAAATCCATTGATTGAATTAATTAAGACACAAATTAATGGAGCCATCGACCTCGAATTTTGTTATCAAATTATTGACGGAATCTAGTTGACTAGATCTAACTTTAGGTCCATTTCTTCAATTAATTAATTGACTCCATTAAAATCTTTAGCCTTTTCATTATGGTGGACGTAGATAGGTGCATTTTTCACTTCACTGAATGAATTGGAAAAATAAATACTACATCCGTCCCCAAAATATAATTTATTATTCTTTTTTCGTTCGTCACAAAATATAAATCACATTCCTTTTAAAGATATAATTAAAATATTACTGGTCTTTTATGCTCTCATTTAATATACATTGATATCAACAAAATAGAGTAGTTAAAATAAAAAAATCTAATAAATGAGAGGGTATATTAGGAAAATAATCTTGAATTGTACTTTTCCAATACCATTAATTGTATTTTTCTTAATCTTTGTGAAAATAAGAAAATAGCTATAATTTTAATAAAGTGCTGAGTAAGTAAATACGTAGACATTAATGTTTATAAAAACACACTTCTTGATTACATCTACAAATCATCGGAGACTACATGATTCGGGAACTTCTTTGATCTTTAATGAATTCACTAACAAATTGTCTACTGGACCCAATAGAAAGCAATTTACTTAGCACGTAAGCTACAATCTAATGAGCACTTGAATGCAATGTTGCACTAGTAGTAGCACCATATATAACAAGTTAATTACTATTATATATGTATTGTAGCATTCCAATCTTTAAAAACCAAGAATTAATGTAGATAAATTTACTTAATTGTTTTTACTAGCTTGCGAATAAATTAAAAAGTATTGGACTAGATTTGATTTTTTTTTTTTTTTGTTCTGATAAGAAAAACATGCATTAAAATAATAAAAACCTTAACAATGCATTTCTATATTTTTCTTATTTCTTGGGCAGTTTCGCTATATATATGGCTTTTGATATATACATGCAAGAGAATTTGTTCATTTCAACGGATGGGAAAGCTCAACAATTTTTCAATGCTATGTGCCCTTATCATAGCCACGTTTGGGGCATCTTCCAATGCAAGTGAAAAATTAGATTTTCACTTTTACGCTCAAGACTATGTAAGCGGCACAACCGAACTGTTTATGACATCGCAAGATCAAACATCACTTCAACTTCACCGACATAATTTGGCCTTGTTTGGGTGGTGGACGATCTAATATTGGCCACCCCCAACCCCAACTCAACCAGAATCAAACAAGTCCAAGGCCTCATTACTTTTGCAGACTTGGAAAATTTTACACCGAATATGGACCTCAATGTTGTATTCACATCAGGTACTTATAACGGGAGCGTACTCATTGTTCCTCAGAAAAATCCCTTATTACAAGTCACTCGTGAAATGGCCGTTACCTGTGGGATCGGGCTCTTCTCAAAGGCGAGGGTCAAAGTCATTACGAGTCCTTATTCCGCCAATGATACAACCAGATATTATGTTTGGAGTATTTTATCGAAGGTTTGACATGTAACCATGCAAACATTCCGTCGCCATGGATTTCTTCCTCTGTTAGATAATTAGATTGTCTCAACTTTCATGTGTTGAACAAATAAACCCAATGCGCTGCGGGGTTTATCATAGTAGAAAGAAAATTTTAAAATAATTATTATAAATTCTCTCACGTCTAGTGCAATATACTCTGTGGTATAAATAGGAAGTATATATATATATATATATATATATATATATATATATATAGAGTCTTGAAAATTAAATTCCCAAATTAAGTGCGTCACTTTTGGGTTTGTAATCCAAAGGGTAACAAGAGTTGATCGAGTATATATTTGCATAAAGATAAAACTAATTAATTCTTGTGAAACCAAGATATATAAAACTAATTAACTAAAACTTAAGAAAGGGGGACATTTTCTTCCAATTGATGTTTGATCATTTTCTTCAAAACTAGCTATTTCACCAGTGCGTTGCACGTGATGACAATTTATAATAGAGATTGTAATAATATCACATTTTGCTCATTATAAGATTAAATCTAATAAATATAAACGTAAAATAAAATAAAATAGTATTAAGTGATATAATTATCAAAATAACCACACTAAAAAACTCTACTAACTTTCATAGAACACATGATTTTTTTTTATTTAAAATTACTCTAAATTCTTTTTAATGCAATTACAAATATCGAGAGATGTTAATTGCACACTGTGCGATGCACAGTATTGATAATGACTACGTGAATAATGATTTTTAAAATTTATTTGTAAAATATAATCAACATATAAATATATTATGGAAATGACTATATAAGCAAATCTGATTAAATGAGACCTCCAATAGCATATTCTGCCCGCTAGAAAAACATTTATTGTCTTCCCTGCCTCTACTCATTTAACTAAGGTCAAGCGAGGAAGATATAAGAATTGCAATAGGATGGGGACTCTCATTTCCCGTCCCTGCTCTGCTAAGAAATTCTTATCCTCATCCTAGCCCTACCATGATCATTTCATTGGATACTTTTATTTGTATTTTTTAATATGTCGTAATAACATTTAATTTTTTTCAATAAACACATTCAAAGCATACTAAACACATATATTAATGTATTTGGTATAAACTCGCCAATTTAACATATTTGGTATATTAATATGTTTTTAAACTCATCAATTTTAGATGTTTGTTTTAAATAATTTAGAGTATATAGGATTATTAATGTGATTGATAAGTAATCTCATAGATTTTATGTTATCTTGATCAAATATTGAATGTGTCGATCAATTTAAATTAATTTCTATAAAATAAATAAATTGAAATATATATGATTAATACTTAAAATCGATGATTTTTAAACATTAAATAAAAGCTAAGCTGATAAAAATCGAAATAAAATAAATAATTTGAAGTAGCTAAGACTCTTAGTATTTATTTAGGAGATAAATTCCTAAATAAATATTTTACATGATCGACAACCAATTAAAAAATTCTAACTGGGTCGTATGACTACAAGTATTGATTGAAGTGATAGCCAATTGTTTATTAAATACATAATTTAAGCTTTAATTAATTTAGGTATTTATTTACTTGTAATGTTATTCAATCTTTTGATTAAGTATATAATTCAGATATTTATTTACTTATCACTAAAATTAGATCATTAAGTTAATATGAAATTAAATAATATAAGACTCCACCAATCCTACCATTTACACACACACACACACACACACACACACATATATATATATATATATATATATATATATAATAGCTTTTAGTTTAAATGGGAAATGCATTTTAAAAGATGTAATTTTGGAAACAAATTATATTGTTATCAAAACTACATATAGATTGATTAAAATTCTGGCCCATCATTATCATACAGCAAATTGAAAAACTTGTGTTTAATTAAAATAATTAAATTATTTATTGGGAAAAATATTATTAGAAGATAAGGAAATTAAAATTGATATGAAATTAAATAATAACAAATTATTTAGAACAATAAGTTAATATAGAATTAAATAATATGGGAGATAAAATCCTACTATCTATATATCTTCTAATCCTCCTATATACATCTGAAATTTACGCTTTTAATTCAAATCATAATTGTATTTAAAAAGATGTAATTTAAGTAGTAAAATTTTATCAGACAATAATATCTCGATGGATTATTATATACATTGATTACAATCATAAAATATCTTCAAATAAAATAGCTCCGATAAATCACAAGATTTAACGACATCCATTCGGATAAATCTGAAAATAATGTCTAGATACATCAGTTTGGATATATCTGAAGACATTTTATAAACGTATCCGTTCGTATTAATTATTATATTATATTATATCAATGAAATCAATTTAATTTTTTGCTGGTTAGAATAGAATGAAAATTTCAAAAATATTAGAATTTTTGCAACTCTTTCACTCAAATGCTTCCCAAGCAATCTCAGTGGCTTTGTTATTCTCCAACTTCTCTTCATCATTTGCATTGTCCTAAAGAAACTTCGAAAGAATTAAGATCATCACATATATGGAAGTATTTGAATAGACTTAAATCTAAAATATAAGCAAGGCAAGTAAAATTGCTAGTTCTTTACAAAACGTTATCCTTTAAAATTAGGTTGTTAAGTTTCAATTTTATAGCAACATGTGTCACGGGTGTTCAAATTTTATTATAATAATGTTGGCATTAATGATATAAATCAGTAATTATAATTATAACTAATATTTTCAACAAAGCATTTGCTTTTATCACTGTACGCTAAAATAAACAAAGAAAGTATCATAAAAAATATGAAATACCCGACTTTAAAAAATTATAAAATGTCAATGCAATTAAAAATTAAAAAACATAAAATATTGTACTATAAAAACCATTATAAAAATAAAATTTATAATCGTGCTTGCCTAATACAAAATTCGAATAACCACTTCAAACATATTAACTAAATAAAGCTCCAAAATGATTTCATAATAACAAAAATTGGCAAAATAATTTTGTTAATATCATGTTAAGGATATTATATACGTAAAAATATAACTAAGAATAGAAGATTGTATAATCCTTGTACATTTACAAAAATTTACAATTTTACTCAGATGGGTCTTTAAATAGAATTAAGATTATATCCTCATTGTACACAATAGTATACGTGTATTTATATTGACAATTGTAATAGAACTAATCCTAATCCTAATGGAAAAGAATAAGTGTATGGAAAATTAAAAAAGAAAAAAAAAATTCAAATTTTTGTTCTTCTTCCCAAGGAAAATTGCATCCTCCAAACCACATTACAGGTTTCCTTAGTGATTGAAACAATTCTTCAACAATAGAAAATTTACAAACCCTAGGTAAAGTATCCACTGTGTATAATCGTACGTAATCTTTCTAAATCATATGCTTGTCCCACTCAAAGAAAGCCTGCAAATAGAAGGAAAAAAGATTAAAAAGTGCTTACAGATTGTAGAAGTGTGTTGTTCGGTGAATATGGTAGAATCAGCTGCAGACCCAAATAATTTGACTATTATACAAAAGAAAGCACAAGAGTATATATAATGGTAATTTTTTGGATTTCTTGAAAAAGGAAGAAGCAGTTGGTTAGCTAATACTAATTAAGCACCGAAATGATTGTGATTACTTACATATATTTCATTCCAAGTCTTCCATTCTTCCCCTAAATCTGTAAGGCAAAAAGATTAAAAGCACTTCAAGATTATAAATTTGCAATTAAGCAAAAGACAAAACGAAGATGAAAGATCTGATATTTGTCTTAAAATAAAAAGTTGATCTTCTCAGAGTTTCCGCTTATGGGGATACTTCAACATTGAAGTTTTGAGTTTGAGCAATGAGAAGAATCAAGGTAAAGAAATGGAGCTGGACAGTTGAAAACATTTACGTCTTGTATACTGATTGCACTCATCTTCCAGAACACTTGAATGATACAATGAAATTTGCAAATTCATGTGCCTATTGTCGAAGACAGAACTTTTGACATATACTTAAGGACGATCTAAAATTTTTTTCCTGCTAACACTGGAATGCCACCAATATATTCAAGATCGAGTTTGTTAACATCTCCAACTTAGCCCAAGCTCAGAAAATGCCTTCCCAGGAGAATTTTGTTCAAAGCTTGACTGCTTTACCCAAGTTTGAATAAGATTGGCTAAGTGCAGATAACACATAAAAGGCCTTATATGAAACGGCATACGGATCGGAAAATGATGCATTCAAACAAAATAATTAGAACAATGATGCTGCTAACAGCCTACAACTTATATTCCGTTTCGAAAATTCATAAATGCTTCAATAAAGAAAATTGGCATAAAGATACAACTTTGGGTTTGTAATCCAAAGGGTAACAAAAGTTGATCGAGTATATATTTGCATAAAGATAAAACTAATTAATCCTTGTGAAACCAAGATATATAAAACTAATTAACTAAAACTTAAGTAAGGGGGACATTTTCTTCCAATTGATGTTTGATCATTTTCTTCAAAATTTTTGGCACTAGTCTAAGATTGTGAGGTCATAATTTATTAGTAGTAATTAATTAAAGAATTATGAGCCTTACGTGGCCGGATAGAGCCAATTACAAAA
The DNA here is from genome assembly GCA_018223645.1 of Jasminum sambac. Taxonomy (NCBI): domain Eukaryota; kingdom Viridiplantae; phylum Streptophyta; class Magnoliopsida; order Lamiales; family Oleaceae; genus Jasminum; species Jasminum sambac. The sequence goes on along the minus strand of CP073648.1, from coordinate 20,442,286 downwards.
GTAATTACCTTACTAGATCTGCTTGTCCATGAAAAATAATCATCTTTGGTAGACATTTTTTAACCTACCCTTCCATTAATTTAGGGCTTGTTCTTTGGATTTATTCAAACGATGTATTAGATGTATGATTAAAAATTAGAAAAAGTATATTAAAAATATAAAATAATTGTATGAATAATTATTATATTATATTATATATATATATATATATATATAATATGAGATCATTTTCCCACCTAAAGTTCCATTTTTTTGAATTAAAAAAATAAAATTTAATTGTAAAATCGCGCTTAGACCACGTGCTGGATGAGGACATATATTCACGCGTTGGAGCTTTCCCTTTTCTGTTGCTCTTCTGCCCTAAATTCGGATAATCACAAATCTACAACTCAATCTTCTCTTCCTCTTCTAGAATTCAAACTCAATCTTTAAAAATATGATACCCCGTGCAACGCACGGGTAGAAACACTAATTGAAAATAATGAGAGGAAAAAATTAATGGAAATTAGTGAAAATTTATTATGTATAGAATAAGCCCTTACTTTTCTATACACATCAAATTTGGAGGGATTCAATTTGATTTTGAATGTGTGATCTAGAATGGTTGAAAATGTATTTAAAAATATAAATTAATTATCAAATCAATAGATGAGTAGTTGAAAATGATAAGAGAGAAAAAATATAACACTCAACTGCTTGCCTCTTGCTTTAGCTTATGTTTGTTTTTATCTTTTCTCCGTGAAACATTTATATATCTGATGTAGTTGAAATTATATTTTAATTTAACTGTACATTAAAAATTATTAATCATTATTTATTTGTTAATAAAAATAAAAATTTATTAATCATCATTTTGTTTCACTGAAATAAAATGTTAATTTATTTCCTATAAATTATTTATTAATTTAAGTACACATTTTTTTGTAAATAGTTTGATATGATAAATGGAGTTTTTATACTCCCTCGGTCCCACAAAGATAATCTCACTGTCCTTTTCATAGAGATTAATAAAGACTAATTAATATTTTTTGGAAAAGTAACATTTATGAATATTTACCTAATATTATACCATTTTAATTATTTCACTTTAATTGTTCTTGTATATTTATAACAATGCATATTAAATAGGGATATATAGAACAACTAACAAATCAATTAAGAAAATTGGACTATAATTTGGAGGAAACAATAAAAGAAAATAGGACTATTTTATCGGACTGAGGGAGCATTATCATGACTTGGTCTTAATTAGCAGCATCGCTTTCGTCAAATGCGCACAGAGAGATTAGCAGTAATGAAAATGTCTCATTAAAGTTAACGGTTGACATCAATTAAAAATTGAAAACAATTACGTAAAGCTTCGTACACAAATTAAACTGAAGTAGTAAATTTTTTGTTTTTTTTTTTTTTGTTTTTTTGAACGGTAAACTGAAGTAACTAATTATGATTTACCAAATCATATAATTAATACAATGAATTGTGTCTGGCAAAGCCTTGTAATATTTGATTGTTTTTTCCGGTGTTTATCCACTCATCCATGAAAATATTTCGAGCATCTCCTGCTCCTTGTCAAAAAAATTATGGCCAAATGACTAAAATCACATGCCAAAACCCCAGACATATAATTCCACATTCTTAAATTTATTTTACTGAATTTCACAATTCACCAAATTTTCGGTTTCTATTCCAAAATAGCCCTTGCACTCATAAAATATTCATATAGCCTATAAGATAAGATTTAGGTCGGCGGTGAAATTTCTCGTCACCACATCCGGTCACCTTCTCCGAGAGACCAAACTTTTACGAGACCAAACTTTACCATTTCCGTTCAACTTCTTCACCTCTTCAGTTCAATGTGCTCCCATTACTGTGTACAAGTTCTAGTTAAAAACTTAAAATCAAATCTGGTGAAAGAATAGTGCACTTTATCTTCTCTAGCGAGGGATTCATCTTCTCCGGTGACTATACCAAAAAATCTTTAAAACTCACATTTTTTCGCCGCCCGAAAAACAATTTTTAAGGCAAAGAAATTTTTACAACAAAATTCTTTTAACACAATCATTCTTCACAATTTTTAACCTAATCAGCCCCATAATATTTAATAATCCCGAGATTGAAAGTGGTGCTATAGAATGTTGAGAGGGAAAAGGAAATCTTCACAAGGAAGCCATTAATGACTAAATTTGATGACTTAGGGTGATTGAGAGTGTTTTTTAATGGTTTTTAATGTAAAGGAGGAGAGAGAGAATGAGTGGAGTTGAGTGGTTGAGATTTGTGGATATGATGAGATGTGTGGATGTGATTGATTTATAAGAGAGAAAAAAGTTGAAAAAAATGGAAAATTTTGAAAAAAAAGTGTTCCCAATCAGGCTATAATGAAGAGGATGAACTAGGAAGAAGACGGTGTGGAATTAGGGAATGTGAATGTCTGTGTTTGAGACTAGGGTGTTATGATGTGTGTTTTTATATGTTTTTATGAAAGTTGATGTGATATAGGAGAGAGAATGAGTGGAATTGAACGGTGGAGATTTGTGTGGTACAGGTGGGTCCCAGGAGATTTGTGTGTAAAAATATATTAAAACTTGTAGGAGAACATGAGCTATTGGGTAGAGGAGGTGGGTGTTGGAGTGGAGTGTGGGAGGCGTGCAGTTATTTTTAAGGGCTTTCTTGTCCATGCAATGTGCAAAATGTTATGAAAGTTGGAATTTGTTAAAAGTAAATGTGAATCTTGGAATTACCTTTTTCCACTTGGTGATTAAAGGTATTCTTTCTAAAATTATTCATTTATACGTAAAGAATCACAAATAAATAAATTAGTATTGTCCATGTGTGATGCAAGGGAATTTTATTCGTAAAAGTGATTTTAATAAGAATTTGTAAAAGTTTTTTAATTATATGATCAAATCAAAAATGAAACCATAATATGCATAATATTTAAATATGTATCGAAATTGCAACTTCGAAAATATACTTAAACAATTTAAAATTCAAAAAACTTATTTAAATACCATTGAATTGGTACTGATTAATAATGAATTTTATCTAAATTAGATATTTCAAACCATTATCAAGTAATTATAAAGTAATATGCTTAAAGAGACAAAGGTCCGTAATGGAATCACCAATCAAAGTCAAAACTCATTTTGTGATAATTGAGACTTACAATTTTTGACAAATGAAGAGATGATTAACTAATCATTTTAATAATTATTTTTTCCCATTGACCTACTGAAATGATGAAATGAGATATGGAAGTTGTAGACTTGTAGTTTTATATTTCTTTTTAATTAGTTATTCATCATAAATTCATTATAATTTAAGTATTCACTATTTGATTTAAAAAAAAAAAACTCACCCATAATTTGAACCGCTCAACGCACAATATACATGAAACTATCCAAAACTACCATTTTAACATAGTAAAATCAAATTTTTATTTAAATTTTTAAATAAATAAAAATATTTTTTTTCTAAAATAAAAAATCGCTACCAATGTGATACTATTAGCCCATGGCATTGTGCCAAATTGATGCTTCAAGTTCTATTAATAAGAATATAATATATATATATATATATATATATACATGTGTGTGTATATATATAATTCAAAAATTAAAATATATATGAAAAATTATAATGTATAAAAAAATTAATTCTCATTTTCGAAAATAATTTAATCATCATATATCGTAAGTTGTTACTTTGACCTCATATCACATTTCATTCATTCTTACATCTAGTTCATTTTCAATTTCAATGCATATATATATATCTATATATATATATATATATATATTAAAATTTATATAAAAATTAAAATGTATATAAAAAAGTAAAATAAGTAAAGCAATACTAAATAAGGAAAGCAAAATAAATAAAATAAGGAAAAAATAATAAAATGTATATTTAATATTTTTTTCCAAAACATGATTTTTTTTCTTTTTCATTTTAATTAAATGTGTGACATGTTAGCACCGCCAAACATGACACTGTCCAAATGGCACTTCTAATTTTATTAATAGTATGATAATGTAATATAATAACTTCCTATGTTTAAAGTCACAATATTATATATTAATTAATCCATCATAACTTGGATAAGATGATAATCAAGAAAATATTGTTTCCATTTAATATCTTTTCTTTTTTAATTTTCTAAAATGTGGTGCCTCGGGAAAAAGCTTCTTGACTTCTTATATATAACAGTTGACATAATATACAAATAATGATACAACAGATGGCGTAGAAAAATGTGAACGCTTGATGCTCATGAATAACTTCACAGGTTTACACCACGTGTTATATGTAAACTATTATGTCACTCATTGCATACATGCAGCACGACTCAAAAAGGAAAAAGATAGTTAGCAACTGCATATTTATATTGTTGTCCTGCCTTATTGATTGATCAACTTGTATTTTAGATATCAGTGACAGAAAATAATACAATGTAAATATAACACAAAAGATCAAATGCTAATATATTGGCAACTTAAGTTGTCAATATATTAGCCGATGATTGACACGTGACACCCCTTCCTCCTGATGGTGGCGGATGAGGGCACGTGTCAATCATCGATCAAGACATTAGCAATTTAAGTGGCCAACATATTGACATTTGATTATTAGTAATAAATATAAATATTCAACTACTTGTGCTAGAAATTATTGTGTTCAATAAATTATTCATGAAGGGTTTAACGAGATGAGAATGGAACAAGAGTGAAACGAGAAGTGAAATTCACAAAACGGATGTGGAAAACAAGTTTGAACAAATTTTGTACTATGCAGACGCATAATTCAATTTTGAACAGTGAAAAATACACTATGCGACCACAGTCTAAAACCATGCAACTGTATAGTTCATGTAACGACCCGCCTTTTTTCTTCCCACATGAAATACATTTCCTTTTATATATTTCAAAGCGGAAGCATTTATATACAATCAAAAATATCTTTTGTCCGTTCACCTAACTATTACAATATAAACAAAACAAAACGCGGCCGTAGGATGTTTAGGTTTCCCCCTTCTTCCTCACACCCTGTATCACGTTCGGGAGGATTCTCCACCACCGCCTGCACATAAAACATCAACATACAACATAATGAGCCACGGGGACTCAGTAGGCAATAGATGCAAATGCTAATGCATGCCATGTTCATGCTTTGGGCCCGGTTATAGATCATGTGCTTACAAGGCGCCGTAACATCATCATATCATTGGCCGTCCCGCAAAGGTTCTTTTACGCTTTGCGACGCCGTCGTAATGGCCGTCCCCCCAAAGGTTCTTTTACGCTTTGGGGCGCCGTGGGCCGTCGTCTAAATGTTCTTTTACGCTTTAAACCGCCCGTAATATCATACATATTGTAAGCACACAATCTACAACTCACATATGCATTGATCATACTTTCATGTTATACATACTTCATCCTCTTACCATTTAGCCCATATGTTCTTCATCATATTATAGCTCATCTTGCATCTATCATTTCAACATAGCATAACATACATAACATCATCTCACATACTCTAACATAACATAGCATAGCAAACCCTACCATAACATAACCTATCTCTTCACATAACCTAACATACCATAGCTTCCTTTACATAGTATCACACCATAACATTATCTAACATATAACACATGATAACACATATATTTACTCATCTACTACCTACCTCAAAAGCCAAGAAAGCAAGCTAATGAATTGGTTGGATACTTCCTCTTCTCCCTTTCCTTTCCTCTTCCTTCCTTCTTGTTGAATCCAAGATGGTAACTAGAAGTGGTTAAATGATCTACAAGCCAAAACTCATGTAAAACCCTTGGAATCACCCTTGGGAGTGTTCTCTAGAGTTTTGGGAAGTTGGGGGTCAAAAATGAGGAGAAATGGCCTAGCACACGTGTATAAACCCTATCCAACAGTTTCTGCCGACCTACATTTACGGCCGTAAATTTCCATATTACGGCCGTAACTCCCAAATTTACGGCCGTAACCTAAGACCCTTACGGCCGTAACCCAACATCTGCGACCGCAAACTCGGACATGCGGCCTACCGAGACTTGGTGCCAACCAACCTATCTCAACTCAACAAATTACGGCCGTAAATCCATAAATTACGGCCGTAAATACCAAACTTACGCCCGTAAATCACCAAGTTACTGCCGTAAATCACCAAGTTACGGTCGTAAATCCTTATTCTGCTGAAATTTCCAATTCTTTCCATTCCGGCGGCCGTTTCGACTTCCGACCTACCTCCTCTACTTCCCATCATATCACGAATCCATCATACACATACAAATTAGGTTGGGACGATTTTGGTCGGGGTGTTACAGTTCAAAATCTACACCAGTAGCAGATTGCGAATAAGTGTGACTTTTGGCGAATATTCACATATTTTAGCCAATAATCATGTATTTTTTGTCAAAACCTATTAGCGTATTATATATATGGGATGAATTTCACTTGATTGAATTATCAAAAACAATAAAAAATAAAAAAAAAAAAACATCATTCTCATATTTATACAATTCTCTTCATAGTGTGTTCTAGTTCTTTGCTTGAAGATTTAGGTGTTTATCAACTTGAGACTTGATTTAATCTTGCAAATCGTTTTCATGAAAACCATAAATACTCACTAACAATCCTGTGGTGGCAAATTCAATTTGAGGACATCTATTATATGGTCGAGTTTCTTCCCTTTCGTATCTTGTTTCATACTAACAAAATTCATTCTTTTCTTAATTTTTGTGTTGTTCTCCATTGTTATTATACATATTTTTAACAACATGCCTCTTGCTTTAGCTTATGTTTGTTTTTAACTTTTCTCTATTGAACATTTAGATATTGATTAATTAAATTTTAGTCCCAAAAAAATAATAATAATAATTTTAATCACACATGAAAAAAAATTATTATTTTTTTTTAATAAAAAAATAAAAAATTGTCCGAACACAAGCTCAGACTCAAAGAGAATTAATCTAATGAAATCCTACTAAAACAATGTGAATCATGTTAATGTTGGCATTAAAATCTCTCTACACAATGTTAATTAATGTTGGCATTAAAATCTCTACACAATGTTAATTAAAGTATATATTCTAAAATTTCAACTCTCGAGTTGCCTTGTTTCCTATGGATAATTATGTTTCCTACGGATACTTATCTATATCTATGTTTCTTTTCCTTTTTTTCTCAAGACAAGAACAGTGACTCTAATCTACTTAATTATTATGGGGTACTCTTTTCTTTATAATTTTCTTCTTTTCTAGGAAGTTCCCCTAGCAATATCTATATAAAGGGGATCTTCATATTCAAGAATTTGCTCATCGTCGAAAGAAAAATCAAGCCAAAGGATGGGAAATCTCTACAAAATTTCAATGCTTTGTGCTCTTATCGTAGCCATGTTGTGGACATTGTGTGCACCTACCAATGCCAGACAATATCGAATTCACTTTTACGTTCAAGACTACCTAAGCGGGCCAAATCAATATGTTTATGAAATTGCAACATCTGACATCACCGCAACTTCCCCAACATTTTTCGGGCTAGTTCGGGCCGTGGATGACAAAGCAACCATATGGCCCAACCCAAACTCGATGGAAGTGGGCCGAGTTCAAGGCTTCGTTACTTTCGCGGACTTTGAAGATATTGCTCCCAACATGGACCTCAATGTTGTGTTCAAGGATGGGCGTTACAATGGAAGCGTACTGTGTTTGTTAGGGAAAAATCTGGCATCACAGCAATACCGCGAACTAGCTATTGTTGGTGGGACCGGGGTTTTCGGGATGGCGAGGGGTAAACTCATATCGAGTACTTATTCCGCCAATACCACCACGGGATATTTTGTTCTCGAGTATACACTTTATGTTGTCGTTGATGATGATCAGGATTTTAACATCACCTCACCTCACAATGATGTCTCTAAAATGTGAATATACAAAAGGTTTGCATGAGATGACATGCCATGTCATGCAAGCTAAGTTATTGTATTCCACATAAATTGTGGGTTATTTCTATTACTATGTTGTTTTAATTTTTATTTACGTTAGAGTATTTGTTCCAAAAACTTTGTTTCGATGTAAATTATGCTTAAGTTTAAAATTCGACATTGTCGTTTTATGCGGTTTATGTTTTTTTATAATTTTACTACATGTAGTAGACACTGACATCCAATTAAACTTGAAACTTGACCCAGGCGCTTCGTTGGATTAATATACAGGACTTGGATGCTTAATTTCTTAGGGACTACATATGTGAAGTGAAATCCAGTTATTAAGAGTAGACTAGAATGTTTCTATGTGCTTATATTAGTGCTCTAGTCGAAAAACACTAGCAGTTAAGATTTGATCAATTTTGGTCAGGAAACTTTTCTTCTTACTCTTCTGTTTTGAAAAATTAAAAATAAGGAAGGTAGTTGAATGAAATTCGAAAAGATGAAGAAAAAGAAATAAACGTCGCCTGAGAGATTCGAACTCTCGCGGGGAAACCCCATGTACTTAGCAGGCACACGCCTTAACCACTCGGCCAAAGCGACAGCTTGCTTGTTATTCGACAATTTAGATTATTGTATCTTCCACACGAAAGGTTCACTAATCCATCTTCATATATACATCTCACTACTCGCACCAAAGCTGGCTTGATTTTGGCAAGCCAAATTTCAACTTCAACAATTGGAATGGCTGGAACATCTTCTCATACAACAATGTTAATATGAAACAATGTCATTGATAAAATTTAGAGTGAAAATGAAATAGAGAGGAGAGAAAGAGTAAAATAAGCATGAAGGAGACAGACACATTATTTAGGATAATGAAGAAATAATACTTAACATAGCGCTGAGAAGAATGTCTAACTTTCGCCATCGTTTTTGATATTATCTATGCTTTTTCTAGTTGTCTATTATAATTTATATACGTCACGTTCTCTCTCTTCAATCATATAACTTTCACATCTAATCTTGACATTAATATTAGAAATGCTCTTATCTTCTTATGTCATCTGTGATGATCATATTACAAGGTCGAAAGTTATTGGCATGTATTGTCAAAAATTTATAAATTCACATGGGTTGTAATTATATTGTTTGAAAATATATTTTATATCATAAGAATGGATGTCAATTACTTTATTTACTAAAATATATATAATCAAAATCGAAGCACGGTTAGATTTTTGCCATCGAAAAAGTAAATAAATAAAACCAAAGAGTGGAATGTGTAGCCCTTACAAATGAGGGAGAAATTATAGTTAGAAAAATAAATTGGGGTATCTAATAATTTGGCACAACAAAATGCAATTCATGATGTTCTTGTTGGAAAACATAATTAAGTTAAAGCAATATATATTTGATTGTTCTTGTCCATCAAGATATGGCTCTTTCACAATCTAAAATATATATCAATCCATCATATCTTCAAAAGCACGAAAATATTAATATTTCCTTTTTTTTTACAATAAAATATTAATATTTCGGTGCCCATGTAATTAATAAGATTGTGATTAAAGTTACTTTGGAATAATTGCATTTTTCTTTGTTAAACACAATAGACATGCATACACACAACTCAGCCAAGGTCATTTTTTCTTTTTCTTTTTTTTTTTTTTTTTTTTTGTTGTCACATCCAAAAAATGATGTTGGCTATTTTAATTGAACGACATTATTAGGAAAACCAAGCTAAAACAATAGATGTGAACTTCATAAACCTGCACTTTAAAATTTTATCTATATTTTTTAATAAAATATATCAAAAATTTAATTAGATAATAATAATTAAAATATATATATAAAAAGTGGATAACCTCTAAAAGCATGCTTACTTTGATATGATTCCTTCTGCCATAAAAAGCATCAACCATTCGGCGTAAAGCAACAAATTAACTAAAAAAAAAAATGTGTATAAAAATAGTAAGAGCATAATTACTTCGACTACTTGATAGCTATGCCGTAATTAACGGACCATTGCCGTTGCCTTCACCATTGAAAAATATTTATTTATTTTTAACAAATGATGAATCCCTTTTTTTCAAAAAAAAAAAAAAGGAAAAGAAAAGAAATGAAGAATCTATTAAAAATTTCAATTAATTAGCTTTAGTGAAAAAGAAGCAATGTCAAACTGAGTTCAGAGCTGACGTTTCAATTCCTATTTTCTTGATCATTTCATCCAATAAAAGCAATAACAACCGTTGAATTAATACAGTTAATTTTATTACATATATATGACTGTTCTAATTGGGTCAAACTGTCAAAAGAGAAAGAAATTGGAACCACATATGGGAACTGTGTCACATATGTTTTAGTTATAAATCCGTTGAGCATACATAAATATATTATAAGGAGCCAATGTTTTCTGATATTATCTAAAACCCTAATCATCATCGATCCTCGCATAGGCCACAGCCATGAGTAAGCACTACAGAGTAGATTCATCAGAAGAAGAAGCTTTATTCAAATCCTCATCTCCATATCCAATCTACTTTGTACAAAGCCCATCAGCAATCTCACATGCATATGAATATGCATATCACTCACCACTTCCATCCTTCAACCCTAATATTAACCCTAATACCACTCTCCAAGAACCCACCCACCTTGCTCTATCACGCTATTCTTCCTCTCGTGAATCAAACAACGCATTCTTGCACATCCACCGAAAGATCAAATCTTGTGATGAAACAGTCGAGTTTAGCGTTGATCATCAGCATTGTGAAGAAATCTATCGACGTGAGGTTGAACATCATGATGATGATGATGAGGAGGAGGTTGAGGATGAAAGGAAGTATAATAATGGATGGTTGAAGTATTTTTCCTTTAGCTATTCCAATTCTTCTGGTTGGATTTGCCTCCAAATTTTTTGGAGGCTTCTTCTGAGCATAATGATTGCATTGTTTGTTTTCTACGTTAGCGCTAAGCCCCCAAAGCCAAAAGTGTCCATTAAGGTATGGACGTACATACATTGTCGTTATTCCATCAACTGTACTAACTGATCAGTGATTATGTAGTATTAATGTCTCATCTGATACTCGATCAATATATCAACAGTGCCGATAACTATCATTATTCTGAAAGTATGATCTTTTTGTCAATTAAATTTTGTAATCTAAAATGCAGGTTACAGGAATTCGTCCATTTGGATTAGGAGAAGGAGTGGATGGTTCTGGAGTCACTACAAAAATTCTTACATGCAATTGTTCAATGGATTTAATTGTAGACAACAAGTCGAAGCTCTTTGGTCTTTACATCCAACCTCCGGCTCTCAAAATGTTCTTTGGCAAGCTCCGTTTTGCAATGTCACAAGTAAGTTTAATTCATATATTCTCTAGTTTAGTACAAGTCATTAATTTTTATAGGCTTAGTGGAAAAGACGGTGTTGATCAAGATATGTAGCTTTTTCTATTTGAAAATTAATTTTTAGTGTTCGGTCAAAGTTAAATTTCAATATTAAACATACAAATCAACATCACTCATTATTATTATTCACACATATTACAGTCTCAATTACTATTCAACCTTAAAGTTCAGTTTTGAACAGAAGAAAAGTTTACCCATCAACAACAAGAAGTGCTTATATGTTACTATTGTTTTCAATTCAATATAATGTACCATTTTACCAAAATAAGAAAAATGATTTATAAGCACTCATACTTGTATATATCATATGCCAAGCTAGCACTAGTAATATAGGATAGATTGATCTTTGATATAGGGTCAAGCACTCAAACTCTGGGTACAACCCAGGTAACCCTGCACGTGTGTGGGGTTCACTGTGGACCTCACACACATGCAAGATACCTGATATACCTCATATTGGATATGCGGACCCCACACTCATGCAAGATACTTGATATACCTCATATTAGGTACCAGATATGTTTTGATAAATTTATCATAATTTATAGATAACAAATGTAATTCAAATTGGAATAGAGTTCTCGATCGGACTTAAAAATATGTATATTTTTTGCAGGGTAAAGAACTATATGCTGGTAGTGATGGGTCCACATTGTTCAAGTTAAGTGTGGGAACAAGAAACAAGGCCATGTATAGTGCAGGGAGAAACATGGAGGATTTGCTGAGATCAGGAAAAGGATTGCCTCTCATTATTAAACTCAGTTTCACAACGAGTTTTGATGTTGTTTGGGGCCTCATTAAACAACAACATCATCATGAAGCCCAATGTTTGCTACACCTTGGAAATACATATGATAAAAGACATAAGACCCAAACATTTAAAAGCACTTGTAATATCACTTCATTTAGTCATTAATTTGTGTTCTTCAAGGATGTTTTATTAAACCAATTAAGGCAAGAAAAATAATAAAATAAATTAACACTGCCTGAATTGGTTATTCATTTGTTCATAGTGCTTCACATATATATTGCACTGAAGAAATATTTTTAATAGATATTGTCTATTTGCTTATTTGACACTTTCTTTCTCACAATCCATTATAGGCACTGGAGATGCTATAAGGAACAAAAAAATTCATTTAATTACTCCGTTAAACTAGATATATCAAGTAAATTTTCATAAAATGCATTCTCATGATATGGAGGGGATATCAACACTTCCATCTGGTTAAAACACAACAAGAGAGCCGAATAACATTAGTTTAGTTCCTAGAATAAAACTGAAGACTCAACACCCGATCGACACAAGGTATCGGCTTCTAGTATACCTGACAACATGTGTAGGAAAAAAAAATATATGTCCTAAGAAAGGTGAAAAATGAGTTGCCAAAAAAGTTTTTAAAAAATCATATGGATTACAAAAAAAAAAAAAAATATGCAAAAATAGAAGCAGTGTCAAGAAATTAAAAACACGTGGTCAAACATCAAGAAACGAAGTGGAGCAAAAATATATGGATGCTAAGTTGAAAGAAATTAAAGGGAAATTTTGACAAATTCTGCGTGACTTGTGACCATTTATAGATTCAAGGTAGTGTTTTTCTTTTTCTTTTTCTTTTTTTTTTTTTTTTTTGAAGAATCAGGTTTTTTTAGTAAATTTTAATGCAAGATTCACAAATTTTATGTAACCATGCACGTTGCTACTCATTTAATTTGGTAACTAAATTATTATTATCTTTTTTTTTTTTTTGAATTTAGGGTAACTGAATTATTATTAGCTAAATATAAATATTAAATATGTTAATTTCATAATTAATAATAGTAAGTCTAAAATATTTAGTGTAATTAATTGGTGTTCTATATATGAATAGAGAAATATGTGGTAGAATAGATTACACCTTATTTCATATGGTGATTATTATTCCACCGGCTTGTCATGAATTTTCAAATGAAAATCTGTATGCTTGGAGTCACAGAAGCATGAAGAAAAACAGCTGATCTAATGCAAAAATATTTGTAATAATATGCTATGTAATGAATCATTGATTATATGCTCTTGTAAAATGTTTTAAAAATTGAATGTGACTTCAAATGAAGTAACTGTGACTTATGAGAAAGAGAAGTCACATATAACAGTCACAGATTCATATTCTTACTACAGTCACACATTCATATTCAGTCACATATTTTTAGGTTACAACTATATTTCCAGGCCACATATAATGGTCACAAATTTATATTTGATCATATTTGATCACAATCCATAACGGTCACAAATTTATATTTTATCTTTATTTGCCTATTTGGTCAAATAACAATTCTTAAATTATTCCTAAAACAATATACAGTCACAGATTTATCTAGGGTAAATGGAAAGTTATATATATATATATATATATATATATATATATATATATATATTGTTTAAAATAATTTCAAACCTGGTTTAAAAATTTGAAGAAAAAAAAAAGAAAGAAATTAAAGAGGCGTGAAATGCGGTGATAGAAATTAGGGTTAATTACATAATTTTCCACTGAAGTTTTAGTAAAATTTAAAACATGGTATTAATGTACGAAAAGTATGCGACATGCCACTAAAATTTTTAATGCCTACACCTAGGGGTGGGCATCGGGGTAGGTGGCCCTGATCCAAAACCGACCTGATTTGTCGGTTTGCACATTTGCAAACCGAACCGACCCGACCAGACTCGATCTGGTCGATTACTTTACAATTTTTTTTAGCAACCCGATCAGTTTTAACCCGAAAACCGACCGGACTATGACCCAAACCTACCTGAACCAACTCGAGTCAATTTGGGTCGATTCGGGTAGTCGAATCGGCGCTCCAGATGTCCACCCCTACCTACACCACATACCACTCTGTTAACTTGGCCGATGAAAATTGATAATATGGCTGTTGAATTAGTGACTAGGTATCCACTGATAGCCATCTGGAGTCTCTGGCTCAGGTGGATCAAATTCTGGGACCCAATTATACAATCCTACACCAAATACCACTATGTTAACTTGTTTGATGAAAATTGAAAATGTGACTGTTAAATTGCTGAGTAGACATCCACTCATAGCCATCTGGAGTCTCTGGCCTTGGTGGATCAAATTTTGGGACCCAATTATACAATTTTGGCACCTCATTTGACTACTTGTCCAGATTAAGTACGTAAGTTAAATAATTAACTTCCAAATTTTGATCGATGTGGCGCCATGGACGTATGGTGGCTACTGGTGGATGCCCAGTTTGCAATTTAGTAACTATATCATCAATTTTCATTCAACAAATCAATGAAATGGCATGCGGTGTAAGCATTAAGAAATTTTAGCACCATGTTGTGGAATTTTCGAACATTAGTGGTATGTTTAAATTTTACTAAAACTTTAGTGACAAATTGCGTAATTAACCCTATAAAATTATAGATAAGGTTTGATCGAATTACCTAAATGCTAAGCCATAGACAACGGTTGTAGAGAAATATACTTTGGGCCACTTACTTATTGGACTTGTGCGTCCTTAGTCTCATTAATTCGCATAATATGCCAGTTTGGGTCCATGATCTAGAATATAAGACTTCCTCTGTACTAGAATCTTTTGGGCCCACAAAGTTCTCAAGTTCTTTTATAAAACGATATAATATAAACTTACTTTTAGAATTTCTTTTTCTAATATAAACTTACTCAATAATTCTAAACCTATACACTCATTAAATGTCAAGAGAAAGAATAATGACCTAACTCTATTAAATAAGAGTATATTAGAAAATAAAAAAATTAAATATGCCTTGAACAAAGGAAGTAAATCATAATAGGTGAAGGACAAATAACGGATACAAACATACCTTCATAGAATAGAGAGAATACTTCATGATTGTGCTGATATATTAAGACGCACCCTGCACTTGGCTAGTGTTTGTGTCTTTATCTCACTCATTTTCCTCAAAATTGTGAGGAGATATTATGCTCTCCACCATTAATGTGAAAAGACCATATTGGTTTTGAGAGATTAAAGTCTCTTCACGTGAGAAATCCTCGTTAATCCAGTAGAATGAGTTCTCCCAACATCCTAAAGAGAACATAAATTGCGTCTACATATCCAAAAATAGAACATACACGCTACAATAATACTTCTTGAAGTACGACATCATTATTGAATCTATCAACAAAGGATGAACAGCGTCACAAGAAACAAAATGAAGATGATACCTTAATTAGTTTACAATTATTTGACAATTATATTCTTATCGACTAAAAGTCATCAATTATAGAATATGATCTGTAATTTGGAAAATAGAGTAGAATCTTTATACGAGACTGTTACAAATTCACAATGGAACAAATTTCTGTCCTTGTAATTGACAATTCGACAACCCGCCACACATAAATATTCCATGTTCCAATTATACAATCTTTTCTTTAAAAAATTCTGAAGTACCATGCAGCAAAATTATATAAATATTATTTAATTTCTCATAGGTATTATCCACACCAAACTGTAGAACTTGTCGTTATCTCCAGGGACAAATGCCACGAAATCACTTGACGTTGATTAAACTTTGAATTTGTACACCTAATTCATTTTTGAGTGCAGAACCCACAATAAAGTCGCATTTCTGTACCCCACAAATCCCTATCAAAACCAAAGACTCCGTCCAAAAACTGTGTCGTGTACCTAAACACATTAAAAGCGCTAACCACTCACAGGCGACATCAGTGGTTCATGTCAAACAAGATATACAACCCCCACCCACCGTCCAGGTCACCATCGCATCACCATCTAATTTTCAAATCTTGCAAGCATATCATATCCCCAAAATGGAACCCACCAACTTATGTTTCTTGGATTTTGTCTCAGACACAACCCACAAAAACGACTGACCCCATTGACAAATAATATATCCTCATCCTCCTCGACTATGTTTAATATTGTTATATCAAACAAACAATCAATTATTATCAACTAACTGTTACATTAACAATATCACCAATTGCAGAGCCCCGGGCCTCTACCAATTATGTATAACGAACATCTATTGTAATCAACTACCTACCACATTACCAATAACCCAAATCGCATCTCCTAAATGCCACGTCCCATGGAAACCAAGCGTCCAAGAACCAAGTCCTCAAGAACAAATTACTCAAATTCCCTTGCGCCCAAGTATTTCGTCGAACCGTCACACACTAAATACACACATTTTGTAAGCATCATGTCAAGAATACCATCCCAACACGCTGAAGCACTAACATGCTGATACGGCACCACATATAATAAATAACAAAAATAATCATAAATATATGAAATACAATTAGAACATGGCCAAGAGAGTCTGAGATCGTCCTTGTTTTCTTAGTACAATGCAAATAACAAATGAAAACTCAGGCCGGTATTAATCAACAAATCATTAAAAGTTGAATATGATACGATATATCAAAAAATTAAAAATATTTTAGCTTAAAATTGAAACCATGAACTTCCAAAAGCAAGCATCTCCTCAGTTACCTTCTTCCTCTGTCCGTGGTTTCCCCGCAAGCAAAAATACGCGCCCCAAAAGAATATATACTTCCTAGAAGTCTTGTTTTTTCTCTAATTGAAATGAAATGAATTCACGTTTCAATTACTTAGACTGCAAGCTGATCAAGTTGCATCTGCTCGAGCCAAGCTCCTAAAACTGACTGATCGATGGTATCGATCTGAGAACTCCGGTTAGAACCCTCACCGGATGGCGCAGCCCCAGAAATGGGAGCTGCATATTTGTCCATCATCTCAGGTGGTGATTCTTTGACCAGAGATTGGACCCACGACAGATCAGGCTCGTCTCCCTCATTATTGGGTTCCACAGAAATAGACCTCTTCACATGACCAAGATGATCGCCTCCATTAACAGACCAGTCGACCTTACCGTTTGGTGGTCCCCACTTGGTGGTGGTCCAAGAATTCACAGGCGATCCGACAACGGACGAGGTTCGGTTGGATCCTAGGTCCCGAGAGCTGAGGCTACGCAGCTGGTGCTGTTTCTCACGTTGAGCAAAGGTTGAAAAACCTGCACTCATGGGGGACGAGGGTTCCACACTTCTTGGAGATGACATTCTTGGAGACGAGACACCAAATGGACCCTGCAACAAAGAGTGTTCAACATTCCGAGGGGGGAAAACGTTAGTATTGATCGGTGAAAGCATGTTCTGCTGCTGCTGCTGAAACTGATTAAGAATCGCCGATTTGTGGGTTGGTGAAAAGACGCCAGACGCCCCTGCCTGATCATTATATCTTGGCGATGATGACATCTCAGCAGAAAACAGCTCTTCGAGGTTGGAAGGAGTCAACGTCTTTGACCGACCGGAACGATTCAAGGCAGCAGAATTAGGACGTGGCTGTGAAAAACAAGCCATGTCATTCATAACAAGTTGTGGAGGGTTATTAAAGTCTTGCATCATGTTGAGATCATCGGGCAGAATGTCTCTTGCACTGAGAGAAGATCTCAGGCGACTTGACTGGAGGTTGCTTGCCGGAAGATGAAGGGTCGGGACATTTGGTTGAGGCCAAGCACCAGTCGACATCCCGTTAGCATTCGGTGACATTGGTGGTTGATTATAAGCAGCAGGTGACATCACTGAAGAAGGCGACCCAGGCAAGAGACTCAAGGCGGCAGCCATGTCCATGACACTGGCGGCAGAGGCAGCTGACCGTGGTGAAGGAACACCAGATCCGGTAGAAACATAGAGCGGTCGAAGCTCCTCGGGAGTGTGCGCAAAGAAACACACTTGTCTAGCACAGCTAGTCCCATCCTTGCAAAGCCTCGTCCGGTATTGAGCAGGGTGGAGCCAACACTCGAACACCCCATGAGCGTACTCACACATATCCCCTCGTCGACAGGCGCTTTTGCGAAAATCAGGACAAGGGACGCAGCTGTAATGATACTTCCGTGGGTCCCGTCTGCGAGCATTCTCTCCAGGGTGAACGAATGGACACTCCGTCCAGTCATGAGAGTAGGCCCTTGAACATGGCCTCACCTTGAAGGAAAACATCCTAAACTCATCAGTTGAAAAGATGCTGTTCTTGATGTCAGGAAGTGACGGATCCACAGGGTATTGCTTTTTCTCTGATTTAGCAGGAGCATCATTTAACTTAGATGCAGAATATGATGGTGAGCCTGGAGATCTACTATCTGGGGAAGAAGATAACACAGGTGATGATGCATTGGAGTTGGATATAGATACCCTTAAATTGTAATCCCCAACTGATCCATCAGAAATGTTGTTCATCAGCAACTCTTCAAGAGCAGCTTTAACGCCCAAAAGTTTTGGAGGGACGACTATGACATCAGCCGGTCGCTGGCCATTGGCATCTTCAAGGTTAGGGTCAGCGCCAGCAGACAACAGCAGCTTGATGGCATCAAAGGCGTTGATAGAGCCACCAGAGGCAGCACAGTGAAGAGCAGTACACTTATCTTGGCCACATATTTTATTCAAGTCAACCTCCGGCAGAGCCACCATAAGTTTCAAGACATCAACACTGCCATAGGTGGCAGCCACCATCAGGGGGGTTCTTTCCTCAGGGGTGATCTGCTTTGAGCCCTTCTTGCGAAGGTACCAAATACCAACCTCGTCGATTGCAGATAAATTGATCTCAATGGATCTCTTGAATGCTTCAACATCGTTATTGGCCGCAAATTCAAGTAAACTAGAAAAAGAATCTTCAGTCTCTACAGTTAATTTGCTTGTGTCTTTCACAGTATCTGATCTGGTAGCCATGGTTGACTGAGTAAGGGTCGAAGTTTTATTTGACTCTGGGCCACTGCACATACTTAAAAAGCTGCAGTAAATCAAGAACTCTGAAATAGTTAAAACCCACCCAAAAGACGTAAAATTGAGACTAAAGAGTAAGAAATAACAGCATAGTAGATATCCTCGTTCACCATGACTCAGGAATTACATCAGACAATAGCAAGGACACAACTGAATTTAACGATTCACATCAACCCTCATCTCGATATTAGATTGAAAGACAGTTTAAACAAACAGTTCAACTGAAAAATAAACCAATAGCCATATACGATTTAACACACATTCATACCTACCTTTTCACAACAAATCAAATACAACTCTGATCAGAGCTAAATCAGCTAAACAACAGGCAAATAGACAATTATTAGATATTAATCACAAAAATCAACTTTCTTGGACAGTTGGACTGATAACCCATATCTCCAAATAATAAATATTTTAAGCGATATCGGTATGTACACGTATGAGAGTGTTTTCCGGTATATGCTTGTGTGAACAGTAAGAAACATTCGTTAGCTCCTATGTTTATATTCACCAGGAATCGTATAAAGAAGCACAGATCTACAAAATCAAGATTAGGCTATGATACACATGTACAGTTTAAGTCCAAACGAGGATAAATCAGTCAATAAATTAGTGGATAAAATCGAATTTATATATATATATAAAAAAATTCAATTCTTCAACTCACATAACAAGAAGCTCACACACAGAAAATCAAACTACGGAAATCTGTGCAAAAAACGAAACTCACCAGTGATCCGAGAAGTGAAAAAATTTGACAAGATCTGGAAATGAGTGAGTCACTTATTTATCGATCTTCGCTCTGAATTTGAAGAAGAAAATCAAAAACAAGGTTTCTATCAAATTGCGTTCCCACTGTAACTATCTTCATTATACAGATAACAATTTATTTTACATACATGAAGAATGAGAGAAGCACAGAATCAAGTACCCATACGGAGATATAGGGGAGCGTCCGTTTATATGAGGGGTAAGAAAGATCGAGAGAAAGCGAAAGGAAGAGCTTGTTTTGTGCTGCGGAGAGAGAAAGTGCAAGTGTGTGTCCTATAGGGGAGAGAGAACGGTTTTGAAATTCAACTGAAATGTAGATGAAATGCAAATGAAAATGGAAATAGAAATGATGTTGAAATTTACGCGAAATGCAATGTGAATGTCAGTCGAATTCCAAGGATATTTGAAAGTGGGGCTTGGGGCTGGTAGGAGCAAGGCCGCGTTTGGATTCCATTATTTGTCAGCTTTCTCCTCACTCTATCCACTTATTTCTTTCCCAGTTTGCTGTAATGAAAATGTAGTGATAATAATAATGATTTTATTAGAATATTATTCTTTGTCCAATTATTTGATTTGAAAACAAATATTTAACAACCCCTTCACTTCAAGACAAGCAAATTTTACCTAATATACCTTTGGTTAACAAGGATTTCTCAGTCCACAGTAAAAAAAATAAAAAAATAAAATAAAATAAAAGTAATTTTCAAAGGCAAATAGAAAATGTGCAGTTAAAATATAAAAAAATAATGTGGTTGAAATGAGCATTAAAAAATAATCCCGGTAATAGTATGCAAAAGATGTAGAAGTTAATTAGGCTTGCTCTATAAAAAATATTATTAATTTATTTTGATTTACTCGAACGACGTGTTGATGTAGGGTTGAAGTTTGAAAAAAATATATTAAAATTAAAAAAAAATATAAAATAATTATTTGAGTAATTAAAAATATAAAATAATTATATTAATTTCAGTTATTGACATAATAAATTGTCAATCATGGGTTAAAAAAAAAATTCAAAATCGTTAAAATGATTTGATTTGCAGTTGTGTTTAAGGGGCTAAAGTAGTTTTCTTAAAGGTGAAGAAAGCAAAAAACTTCCAAACAATCAAACATGGCTTTATGTTTTGAGTTGGTCAAGTCAGGATTGGGGGCTTCTCATGGATTTTAAAAGGATTATGAAATAAGGTTAAATTGGAAGCTGGAATCCGCCAATTATGTGTGGCGCGTGAAGTGGGAGAGACTCCGAGACGGACGTCGGGCAATAGTCAATTTTGATTAAAAATTAAGTCAATTCGGAGGAAAAAGGCAGAGAGCGGAAGCTGTACCATAATGACAGAAGGATCAATTTTTATTTCTTTATTCTTTATTACTTCAAAAAAAATAATTTATTTATTTTTTTAAAATTAAAAGTTCTTTTTACCCCTTTTTTTTTAATACAGCTGAAAACAAATTCTGCTCTTGAGTATCATGGCAATTAATATGGATTCCTTCATGAAATAGTACTGGAAGGAGTGGGCACCATTCGGTCAGGTCAGTTTCATATCGAACCCGAAAATGATTCAATTTGAGTCAATTTGGGAATTTCCGAATTGAAACCGAACCGTCGAGTCAGTTACTATGCAATTTTTTTTTTTTGCCTCCATAATCGGTTTTCGGGTTGATAATTATCAACCTGAAAACTAACCCGAGTTATTGTTCAACTGATTCGAACCGACTCAGCCGATTCCGAGTCGCGTGTTGGCAATTCGGATGCCAACCCCTAAATGTTGGTCATACCGAATGCTCTTAGAAAAAATAATCTTAAATTTCAGGCAAAATATATTCATTCAATTTACTATGTATACAATCTTTTAAAATATTATTTTTCGCATCTTCTTTTCTATTTTTTCGAAGTTTTAACTGTACGTCAACTAAAATAAATATTTTTATTCTGAAAGAGTTTTTGTCAAACATACTCAAATCGATGTTGATAAATTACTTAACCTCAAAGTGCAATGAAAATATTTACTTTAAACTATTTTTGTTTCAATTTAATTTAATTAGTCCGTTTTCATAAACAAACGAGATTTGATAATATAGCAAAATAATCGTAAATAAAAATAATCAAGGCAAAGGATTCTAAATTAAACATTCGACCAACCAAACTTCTAGTTAGAGATATCCAATTGAGTACCATAGTAACGAAAATGTCTCTTGTGTATATATGAAATTACACGAAAAATAGTAAACAATCACATACAATTACAAAATTGAAATCTATATAATTAACGAGGAGTCTTTACTGCAAAATACTCACGATAGTAGAAACTAAGTAGTAGGGATTTAGTATGATTCCATACATTATGTAAGATAAAACTAACACAACATAACGATGGGAAAGAAATTTTTATTTTTTATTTATTTATTTTTTTTTTGCCCCTCTCTCTCTCTCACTGTCTCTTCCCATTTAATAAAGAAAATTTTCCAGCATCACTATCAATATTTCTACTTTTACCTTATTTGTTATGAAAAAAGTCACTTGACCACAAAACCAGAGTATTGGAAATTAATAATTTTTTTCCCCAACAATAATCTATTTTTAAGCGTAACCATGGCTCTACTTTATCATATTTTGTGCTTAAATAAATTTAGAATATGGGAATAAATTGCTCATATTGAATATGTTCTTGATGCTACTAGCGTTATCAAGATAACAAGAGCACACCACGGAATTTTCCTAAATTGAGGAGTCTCATACATGAAAATACTTGAAAATGTGGTGCTCATTTTGATGCCATTACATCATAATCGAAACATATGGTATAAGTGGCAAAAATTTGGTCCAAAAAAAGAGTAAATTAAAAACAAAAAGTATAATATTCTCAAAAAAAATTTAATCTATGAGAATACATGTGTTATTCGTTTCTTTACTTTACTAATAAAGTAAACAAAATGATCCTGTAAAGATAGAAGAGACGTGACATCGATGAACTTATCTATATAATCACTAAAAAGCATCAAATTGTGCGAATCATTTTTCCATATACATAATTGCGTCCAAAACTACTTCTCAAAGACATAAGATTTTGCACTATTTGAACAAGATTAGGAATAAGCATTAGTAACAAAATGTTCCATATATGAAAATATATGACTAAGCATATTAATGTGATTAGGAACAATATTGACTACACTACACGTACATTCTGTGTATTCTAGTGTGCATTGTCCTCGTACAATAAAAACATTTCTAGTATTGGGAGTAAATACCCAAATTTTTACTCCATATGTCCTAATTACGTAGGATTTTATTCCATTTTTAGTTGTCCCAATTATCTAGGCGTATTTCTATTCTTTTACTATCATACTCTGATTTGTTTTAATAAGCACAGGTTAAAGTCATTTGTTAGTTTCAATAACTTTTAGACTCGTTAATCAAGATAAATTAAGAAAAATACATATATTATTATTCACTATTCCAATTAAAGCTTTAATCCATGTGAAAATTATAAAAGCCTATATATTTGGAATGAAGGAACTATGAATTTTTTAGGACGACCCTAAAGGAGGGACCAAATTTGACATCTCCTTTAGATTTTTCGATCCTTATTTTCCCCTTTTTACTTCCCCTTTTCACCCTCACCGTTAAAAATGCCCTAACAATATGATAAATTAATCATGTCACCTCCCTCTCTCAAATCTAGTGGAATACTTTCTGCTCCCATAGCACTTTCCATTCATAATAATAGGTGAACCAACTTCTGTAACCACTGTTCAAGGGAACAAAGAGCAATGTACATGACAATTTATTCTATATGTTATCTTCCAGCCATTTGCATGAAAAAAGAAAAGGCAATTACTGGTCACTCATCACGAAATAAAGCGTTATAAACAAGTTGATATACTACAGATGTCAATAGATAGTTCATTTTATTCGTAGATTGTCACATAATTGTACTACACTTTGCCCAATAATAAGTTGTTGGATTATAATATGGATCAACTATAAGCCATTAGATAGAGAACATCATAACCACGCCATATAAATACATAGCTACATTTTCTTCTCCAGGAATTAGGAAAGGTTCTTCCTTTTCAACAAAAGGTCGTCTTCTCCATGAAATTAAAGGATCTTCTTTTTGAACAAAAGAGAAGACCTGACATCTAATACAAGCAATTAACCAGCTTAATTTTGGGTCGTAATTAAACAAAAACAAAAAAGGAGGGAAAAAAACAAAAAAGAAAAAGAAAAGAAAACACACAACATTGTCAAAAAGTTCCTGTCTTTCCCACCTTTTCATCATATATGTCTAAACAGTCATTTTCTAGACAAATTTCATAATGTAAAAGAAAACTTATGGGTTAAAGACTTACACAAACTTTTATTACATATCAAGCTTCGATCTTATGCTTCCCATGTCTCCCTCCTACACAAGTTTTTAGCATCTTCTTCAACACCTTCTTAGGCGAACTCTTCCCTGTCGATGCCCCCATCGTCTCGTGACTCTCGTCTCTATGCTTGAAAGCCTCGAGCTCTTCCTCTAATTGCAAACAAATCTAGCAGGACAAAGACAACCTCACGTTTAACATATTATCCTTACAAATAATGCTACTCATACACATAAGTTTACACACATATCAATAATATAAAGAGTACAATTCTGTATATAATCCTGAGTGTACACATAATTTCTTGCTTTTATTTAACTGATTAACAAATAAGTAGTTTTATGTTTGTGGTGTGTATACCTTCAAGACGCGGTCCTCCACATAGACTAGTCTTTCAATGAGTGTGCCCTTGCGCTCGACTTCCAATATCACTTCGTTGATGGGTCGACAATGCTTCTCTAAGCTTTTCGGCGAGTAATCATCCGACGATGCTTGACCTTCGCTCGTGAGGACCCCACTCGAGTAAGTGGATGCACATGAGCTCTTGGGAGAATGGCTAACACTCTTGATGTCTTCCAATTGTTTCAACTAAATATTTACACCCCTTTGATCAGAACTCAAGTAACCATATGCCACTCAAGTGTTAGGAACAACCCCTTGATTAATACACTAAATTAGAAACCTACATATATATACACACCAAAATTTACCATAAATTTAAGGGGAAAAATACTCAAGTATTCAGTACACCCCTTGATTAGACTAACTTACAAACAATATTACAAAACCAAAAATTGAAATAATTAATTGAAGGGGGAAAATCTGACCCTTTGATCTGTCGTCAAAATCCATATATCTTTAAAAATTTCATTGGGACTCAAGAAAATTAATTATACCAACTCTTCATTTATGATATAGATTTGTAGCTAACCACATATTCACAATTAAACACTGATCATTTATTCATTTTAGTTTATAGTGAGGATTCTTTTATCATGAGAATTCTCAAGTCATCTACAATATAATTCCATTATTATAGTTTCTCCTAAACAAAATCTATGCTCTAATAGAATCTCAAGCCGGGCGAATAGAATCCAGCCTTCGATTCTACAACTTTTTCATACTTTTTAAAAACTTTTCAACATTCTCTAAACACACGTTCTTGAATTAATCTTTAAGAAATCCCTCACAAACATATACTTAAATAAATGGGATAAAGCCATCTAATTGAGAATCCATATAAATTCTTGATCATATATATATATATATATATATATATATATATATATATCTCTACACACTCCAAATTAACAAAAGTAGAATCAAATCATCAATACATAAAAACGTAAGAAATTAAGCTGATAAAGTCATGAGTTGTACTCACGATGTTGTCGAGTCGGTTCAATCTAGAGATAATCGGTTCCTCCATGGCAGCCATGTTCTTTTCCTTTCAAAATTCAAATGAAACTTCCAACTAACCACAAACGGATAACTGTTGCAGAGAAGAAGATGCTGATATACCTACTACCTAAAGATTACGTACACATTTTTCAAGATATTTATCATTTTTGTTGCCTGTTTTTAATACTATTTTCCGCACGGTGACAGACGCATGGTGACACGTGTTAAGCAGAGTGATGTTATCTGTGTTTAATGATAGGGAAGATGATACTATGGCCGTGTCTTCTGTTTACACGTAATAAGTCTGCCATAAGAATTTATTCGATAAATAATTTCAATCAGTAATTACTTTGCCAAGTGTTGAAAATTTTATAAACGACACAGAGTTTTCCCTTAGTTAACAAAAATTAATTTTTGTCATGCGGCTCGGCGGCTAGAGTCTTGCTTTGGAACCCTTGTCTTTTCTTGTCGGAACGTTAGTTTAATTTCTAAATATATTTGGATACATTATTTTTTATTTTTAGTAAAAAGATTTATTTTATAGAAACAACCCATTAACTTGTCTCTTCAAAGATGATCTAATAACCATGTGAACACGAATATATTATGTCTACACAATACATTGCGGAAATATTCTAGTTTAGGGACTATTTTACTCTTACATGATAGATATGGACCATTTTATTTCTTGCCTTAATTTTTGAAAAACTTAGAGTGTGTTTGATTCAACTTTTTTTTTTTTCTCAGAAAAACTCCTTTTTCAACTTTCTTTTTCTACTTTCTTTTTCTACCCTTAGTTGTTTGAGTGCACTTTTTTCCTAGAAAAGGTTTTTCAACTTTTTTCGATTTTCGTTCTTTTTCTTATTTTGAACGAAAACGTTTTCCTTGGGGGATGTGGTTTTTATTTTCCTGAAAAAGTTTGGCTCTTTTTTTTTAATGGATAATTTACTTTAACCATAAAGATAAGGAAAATGATCAAATTTCATTGAAAAAACACAAAAATAACAAAAACAACATTATTTTCCAACTTTCAAATTAATTCAATCAAACACCTACAACTACTATTTTCCCTAAAAAATCTTTTCATTGAATTTATTTACTCGAAAAACGTTTTCCTTCAATCCATTTTCAAGATTTGCAATCAAACGTACACACCCTTAGGCTGTTATAAGGTAGTTTTTGTTTAGGCTATATAGGTTCTCTCTCTTTTCTTCTTGGGTGTACGCTGCCTTGTACGCATTTTGTAACTCAGGGATAGTGCTCCATGTAATCTTGCATGATAATTCAATACAAGACAACCTAATTACTTTTGACATTTATGTTTAATTTTTCTTTCAACATACCTGTCATTTTAATATTTGATATATTATATTATCATTTTAACATCATCCAGTGTTCACATGATATTTGTCATCTGTCATAATAAGTATGTGCCCTCCTAAAGACTAAATTATTATTGTGACTTGCTCAGTGGTTTTTTGGCACATTTTTTAAACAAAAGAATGGTTTCTCATTTTTCATTTTTTTCCCTTTTTTGCCCCTTTTCTTTTTTTTTCTTTTTATTTTTCTTTTTTTGGGTAAAATTGTGTGATTAAAAAGTAACATATCATGATATTGAATTTATATTTGAAAATTTGTTTGTTAGAAATGATTAAACAAAACAAATGAAAACAAGAAAAAATAATATGCATCCTATTGTGCTTGCGTTAATCTTTGATATGAGCCGATCCAATGGCAACTAATTGACACTATAAAGTGCCAACTATATATTGTATGGGTGCCACATACCCTCTACCACCATCAAGGAATGGGTGGATATGTAAACACGTATTAACGATCAGAACATAGTTGGACCTTATGGTACCAACTATATTGACATTAGATCATCAGCAAATCTTTGATGCCCTTCACATTCCTCAACAATCAATGGAAAATTTTGGCATTGGCCCAAGTGCCAAAAAGCCTTTAGCCCAAATGGGTCTTTTGGCTCTTTTCGTTCCGAGAAGGCAATATACTTCTTTCATTAAACTAAGCAATGCTACTTTTACAACGTGAAGTGTTAAAATCTCGTAAACGGAACATAAATCACCTATAACCAATTCATTCAGAAACAGCTGTTACACCATTTAGAAATGTACTTCAATGAATTGAATAATAATCAACACAAATATACAATGTTGAGAAATGTATTTTGTAACTTACAAGACTTCATCTATGATTGGGACTTTCCCAAAAAATCAATACTTTTCCGCCAGTCTCTTTAAGAACGTAAAAAACTTCTGTCTGTAATTACTTGTGTGACAAACTAAAAAATTTACCTATGAACTCTACACCAAATGTGAACTTCGCATAATTAAAAAATAAAAAAAAAAAAATAAAATAAAGCAACATGGAGAAGATAGAACATGCAAGATCATGTCGACTCTTAACAGTTAATTCCACATTGCTCAACATCGGGGCCAGTGACTCTAGTGGTGAATGGATCAACTCTCACCCATAACAACGAAAAGATGGAAGCTAGAAGAATGGACCACACAACAACAATAGTGGGAGTCCTATTTTGGCGGCCCATGAGACCTTTGAGGAAAGGATAGAGATGAACAATCACCCAAAAGGCAAAGAACAACTTCCCGAAGAGTGGACCCCACGACTGGTAACCACTGTTTATGGCGTAGGAGATACCTGCAACAACACCCACAATGTTTACAATGAGGAGAGTTGTGGGAGGTATGAGGAGTGTCGTCCATTTGAACATGTAGAGCTCAGCAAAATCTCCATCTTCGTCTGAGGCCTTTGATGTGACGGTGAAGTTGGTGTCAATTCCAGCAAGCACTTTGAGTAAACCTTGGAAGACAGCAAAAAGATGAGCTGAAACACCTCCAATGACCCAAAACTGTTCATTCCTCCACCATTCATCAATTCCCACACCACTCCATCTCATTTCGAGTATGCCAGTAGCAAAGATGGAAAGAAAGAGGGCTATAAACCAGATACTGGCAAAGTTACTAATCTGCAATATACAGAGTGATAATCAATGTTTATGACACCATTTTAGTTCATATAGGTGCTTATTGGGGAAATTTGTGGAAATTTATTGGGAGATGAAATTGAAACAAACCTGTGGGATGATGAATTTTCCAGTGAGTAGGCAGATGGCGGGCAGAGTACAGTAAAAGAGAAGTGGAATGGCGGTGATTGGGTAAATAGTGGTGTTGACATATGCGAACCTCTCTAGCCACTTTAATCTTCCCCCGTAACCATACCATATAGGACAATGTCTGCTAAGCAAAATCTCCACGGATCCTAAAGCCCATCGAAGCACTTGGTTGAGACGATCGGAAAGATTGATTGGTGCCGATCCCTTGAAGGCTGGTCTAGAAGGCATGCAGTAAATTGACCTCCAGCCACGAGCATGCATCTTGAATCCAGTAAGAATATCTTCGGTAACCGAACCATAAATCCATCCAATCTGCACAAAGAAGGGTAAATGAGAAGCGTTCCCAAAAATAACATAAAATAAAATAATAATAATAATAAATAAATAAATAAAACGGGGAGGCGGGAAGGGGGGTGGGTTGTTAGAATTGATAAAGATTTACCTCACTTCCCCATTCTGTCTTATCCTCATATCCACAACTGATAACATGAATGGCTTCTTTTAGAAGTGTCTCTGGGGTAGCAGACTGAGGAACACCGCCATTCTCCATAAGTGTGGATGCGACAAAAACAGCCGATTGGCCAAATCTTTTCTCAAGGCTCATTTGGGACATGAGCAGTGTCTTCTCATCATCAAATCCAGCACCTGAAGAGTGAAGAACCGAAGAATTAACAAAGAGATCAAATGAAGGCTAGAACATGAAACTTGCATAGAGATCTCCCGGTTGACATCTTCTGTCAGCACACAACAGAATGAAAACAACTTGATATGCCATTCAGTGTGCCAAGATTCGTGGAAAGCAATTAGACCGTGGAATAAAATGATTCGAAAAAGGAAAAAATGACAGAAGAATTCTTGTGTTTGCAGGAAAACAGGTCAGCACAAAATTTCGACAAATATTCACGTGTACATGCAAGTGTGAAAACAATTCCAAATTAGCGGTTCCAGAAAAAATAAATAAATACATAAATTGTGAAAGAGACACCATGCGGCAACAATCCAGGTGATAGTAGGCAGGGACAAGACTCAAAATCCAGGGCAAAGATTCGATGAAGTTCATGTACTGGTAGCATTATGTTTAAGAAATGCTCTTGCCATACTCTTTCCACCCTGTTTTCAGTTCATCAGTACAGGTGTACAGCCTTAAGTAACAAAGTTTATATTGCTCGACCTATTATCAACAACAAATTCTCAAATTCAATTAAGCACAATCGTGTGATTTTTTATTTATCATTTACTAACTCTTATTAATCTACCTACTTATTTTTGGCCCAAATACAAAATATCTAGTATGTATTGTGACCACCTTTCTTTGAAATGAACAAAATGCAAGTAAGAACTCAAGAATATTGATCTAAACAGAAACATCATAGGTTCGGCTGTAACTTTTTGGTTCAAAAAGCAACGGTAACCACTAAATGTGAGGATAATGGCGAGTGACACTTTTAAGTGTGGTTGAAATTCAAGTTTGACCTAGACTAGATAGTTGATATGAAATTTTAGAATAAAAAAGTTGAAATGAAAACTTGACAATACCTTCAACACCCTCCTCTATATCCTCCAAGCTGAAGATCGGAACAGTGGGATCAACATTCTTTTTAGATTTCTTTTTGTCTGCACCCTTCTTGCTTGACTTAGAAGTTTTCTTTCTCGACCCACCAAAACAGGAAGAAAGAAATCCAGATTTCTGCTGCTTAGGTTTATGAGGAGGCTCATAACCATACAAAGCTGTTCTGTTGAACACACATCCAGTACCCACGTACACAGGGCCTTGAATACCATCTAAGCCTCTCAAGTTAATCTATAGCATGACAAAGAACAAGTTACTATGCAATCACCCACCCCCATAAAAGAAATAAGAAAACAGATTATCATTTATCAAATTATTATTACAGTTTTGCACACTAGTGAAAATGGCCAGAAAAAGAAAGTGACCATGAACTCACATCAAAGAAGACTGTGTTACGGTTGGCATATCGATCATTCCTATCAATACCATCGAATCTCTGAGGAAATTGCACATAACAGACATATTTCCCAAGATTTGGATCCATAAGAAAGCACATTGCTTCTCTTAAAGCTTTGCTGTTGTTTATGTAGTGATCACAATCCAGATTCAACAAGAAAGGTCCATTAGTGAGTACTGCTGATACACGTACCTGCAAGAGTTGAATTGTACATAGCATGTTAAATGTGGAAACAAGGGAGTGTTAGCTCGATTTTATATCAAAAATGTCAACCACTTACAAGCGCATTCATGGCACCGGCTTTCTTGTGATGCTGGAATCCTGGACGCTTCTCACGAGAAACATACACTAACCTTGGCAGCTCATTACCATCACTGTCAAGACCTCCACTTTGGCCCAGGAAAACCTGCAAGCATCAGAATCTAATGTTATTTCAAAGATGACACAAAACTGTTCTTTGAAGGCACGAGTAGAATGATGACATTATGAAATCCACAAAGTGGCAAAAACCAATATGATTGCACTGTTTGCCTATCAACGAAGAAGGAATGGTAACATTAAATTAAAACACTTTGAATATATATTATTTTCATAGCCTTTCTTAACAGTTCAGTGTTACCACACCAGTATCTATTCCGACAGCTCAACCAAATTAAGTTTACCTGAATCATTCCAGGGTGATCCCTGGTGTTATTTCCTGGCCATGGTGTACCGTCTTGCATGACCCAACCTTCCTCAGGAACTTTTTGGGCCTTGGCAACAAGTGCATTAACACGAATTTTGAACTCTTCATATTCTCTCTGTAGGACAAAAGAGATTACAGTAATAAGACACTGAACCAAAGGAAACAGGCAATTGAAATGTTCTGCAATATGAATTTCCTACCTTCATAGCCCTACGATCTTTAACAAATGATGGATGAACCTTATCCTTTAAGTAGTCAATCTTCTGGTTGAAGTACCATTCGGGAGCACGTGGCTCAATGCTGTACTTCTTGCAGAAAGGGACCCATTTCCTTGCAAATTCTGATGTTTCTGATAAAGCTTCAAATGTTAACATAGCAGCACCATCATCAGAAACATAGCATGAGACCTTGTCCACTGGATAGTCAACCGCAAGAATGGATAAGACCGTGTTAGCTGTGACAAGAGGAGGCTCCTTCAAAGGGTCAACAGTACTGACAAATATGTCCACAGCAGCTAATTGTGAAGGCTCCCCTTCTCGATCATATCTGTTGTACAATTTACATAAATTTCAAAAAATCAGAGGTATAACTTGGAACGTTTACAATAAAATAAAAGGCAAAACTTGTAGAAGATGATGCTTATGATGATTTGTAAGAAACTGTACAAATCAGAATGAAGACCAGAAAGTATAAATTGAAAAGAATAAAACAGAATATTTCCGCACCTAAGAGAAAGCCTGTCAAGATATGTTTCACGATTTACAGGGAGCCATTTTGGGAACTGATCCAGAATCCAGGATATAGCAAACCAGATCTCACAGATCACGGATATTAACCACAAAGCATATGCATTGGGAACTGGATTTGTCAATCGGTAGTGCAAGAAAATGCAAATAATAATAAGCCGCAACACAATAACCATCCTGTAAGGGTTTATCCTGGATGATGGAACAGAAACCTTTCTTGAGAGGGGCTGTCGAGCTTCATCATTCCTGCATCATGATGACAAATTAGGGGAAGGAAAAAAAAGGACCTACAGCTGCCTTCTTCATGAAACAAAAACTCCTTGCGGAGCAGGCACTTGGGATTATTCGCATAAAATAGTCCTGATGTAGATTAAGCCAAATCACTCATTTCTTCAACATTAAAATTGGAAAAAGAACGAAAAAATAGTTAACTTCCATTTCTGCTGATAAAAAGAGCAACACTCTGTATAGAATAGAGCAGCATCTCTATTCATGGTAGATAGCACAAACTAACGTCTTCCACATATGTACAACAACATTCAAGGAGATCCTGGAAGTAGATAATCAGTGAAATCATCAACATGACTAGAACAATAAGGAACTCACAGTAAAGAATCATCCACAAGAACATCTGTGCTGGCATCAATATCACCAACTCCCCTTTCTGAAGGAGGATGGCTAGTTGTCAATGTTGGAACAGCATTCTTTTCCTGCTTCATCTTCCATCCATCAACTCTCTCTTTCCAGGCAACATTCCCCAATCCTGGGGATCCAAATTCTCTTACTGGATCCACAGCCCTAGCTGCACTCAGAAGAAATTTTAAGTGCTTAGGAAATAAAAAAGAAAAAAAAAGGAGGAAAATAAAAATAAATTGTGATCGATCCATATCAGTTGCTAGGAAGCAGATGCATACGTTTACCACCACCTCCAGGGGGAGGAGACGACATTGAAAGGCGTCCAGGTGATGCTGCAGACAGTTCTCCAGAAACCTAAAATGGAGAGTGAGAGTTATTAAGAATCTCTATTACGCCAAAATCAATACTCATATTTTCAGTTTGGAGGTATAAAGTATTGGAGAAGAAGCATGAAAGCATACATCTGTTCCATTTGTAAGCAAATGGATGTGATTATGCGAGACCTCGTTGTCATATTTTGGTGCTCCAATATCTTCACCTCGTCCATACTTTATGTGCCAGCTCAACATACGCTCTGAAACCTTTTGCTTCTCATTTTGAGTTTCAGAGTAGTGAAGATCGCTGGCACCATCATCGTTGACACCATCATCCTTTGCATCACCACTAATTGCAGGACTTCCTGTATATAGTGGAGGTAAGAAGTCAGTTTAAGAAAATTCATATTTAAGTTTCAAATATTACTAATCAACAGACAAGATCTACAATCACTCGTTTTTATAAATTATGAAGAGAAGTTAAATGACTAGTGTATGTCCTGAAAACAGAGGAGGCAACAGAGAGGCCTGAAAATGCACACGCATAATAAACATGCCAATCATGAGGATAGTTGGGCTGTTGTTAACACTATTAAAGCTTTCCTGTTGTTCTACATTTTCAGCCTGTTCTTTTACAACTTTTAACAAATTTTTACACATTTTGACACATTCACATCAAAAGTCAAACCAATTACATCCACATATTTTATGGGACCCACTGTACTACATAAATCTCCACCACTCAATCTCACTCATTCTCTCTCCTATTTCACATCAAAACTCATAAATACTCATAAATACACATACACTAACGGGGGCTTTGTTGCCCTTAGTTGGACCTTGTTAGAATCCCACATCAGGTCATGAGATGTATAAGATCCAATTAATAAAGTGGGGGTAAACCTCCCCTAACAAGCTGTTTTTGTTAGGACTTAGACCCAGTATCCTAATATGGTATCAGAGCTAGGCCCAGTTATGATGTTGGATGCTCCCAATATAGGTTTATCCATAGTTGTTTGTCATGGTCCACGCTATGCGTGATGGAGCGTGTTAGTATCCCACATCGGGTTATGAGATGTATAAGATCCAATTAAGATATTGAGTCTAACTCCTCTTACCAAAACCAACTTGTTATGGGAGGTTTACCCCACCTTATTAATTGGATCTTATACATCTTACAACCCAATGTGGGATTTTAACACGCCCCCTCATGCACAGTATGGACCATGCCAAACAACTGTAGATAAATTGATATTGGGAGCACCCAACATCATAACGAAGCCTAACTCCGATACCATATTAGAATATTGGATCTAATTCCTCCTAACAAAACCGACTTGTTATGGGAGGTTTACCTTCACCTTATTAATTGGATCTTACACATCTCATAACTTAATGTGGGATTCTAACACGCCCCCTCACGCATAGCGTAGACCATGCCAAATAATTATAGATAAACCAATATTGGGAACACCCAACATCATAACTGGGTCTGACTCTAATACCATATTATGATATTAGGCCTAATTCCTTCTAAGAAAATCGACTTATTAGGAAAGGTTTACCCTCACCTTATTAATTAATTGGATCTTATACATCTCATAACCCGATGTGGGATTCTAACGGACCTGAATATGCTCAGTTGAAAGTCAAGTCCTCACAACCTCAATGGATTCTTTTATCCATAATATGATTGCAAACCAAGATAACTTTAGATCGTGCACTAGTGTACATAAAAATATCGAGCATAAGTAATACTATAACAATCTAAAAGAATTATCAGAAATATATTGAGATTGTCTTTAAAAGACGCGCTCAAGTTCAAGTGGAGTAAATTATTAACCACAAACATGCCTACGCTGAACATACCTTTGTGCCTCTTGTATCTAGTTTTGCACTGAGGGCAAGACTGATTCCCATCCTTCCTCTCATATTCATAGCAAGGCC
This sequence comes from Jasminum sambac, assembly GCA_018223645.1. Classification (NCBI taxonomy): domain Eukaryota; kingdom Viridiplantae; phylum Streptophyta; class Magnoliopsida; order Lamiales; family Oleaceae; genus Jasminum; species Jasminum sambac. The sequence continues at coordinate 20,407,128 of CP073648.1, read as the reverse complement.
TGCAGACTGGAAATGCACAGACGTCACAAGCGACAAATGGCTCACCATCAACAGTTAACCCCACATTATCGCCACAGATCTGGCATGCTTGACTGCCCAGGTTCTTCAAGGTCTTTCCCTGATCAATCAGCAGCACAATTCAGAAACAATGAAACCCAATAATCCCAAGGTTTAGTTAAAACCCAGGAAATGAGAGAACAGATTTCAAATAATAAATTTAATTTAGAGCTTTTTTGCCAAACTTGATCCCAATAATCATTGTTTTCAAACATACTTTTCAATATTTTCTAAAGCTTTTTGTTACTTTTCAACAACACAATCAAAAATCATTCCCTCAAAAATTTCTCCTGAACACACACTTGGTGTCACAGGCTACAAATCATTTGGCATAAAAGTAAGCTTTACATAAGTTCTGCGCATCTTCGCAGCATACAAATCATAGTACCCCATACATGGAGAATAAAGAACTTCATAGTTGGGATTTGATAAAATTGACATCGTCATATTCAGTTAATTAAAAAGGAGAGAAGAAGACAGAGACGAACATGGCTAAAGACCTTTAGATGTTCATCCTTGAAGCATTTTAAGGACCTTGACGGCATACTTTTCACAATCCATACTAACCTTAGTTTCTGCTTCAGGTTCCATCATTGCTTGGCTTAAACAAGAACAAGCGAATTACAAGCAAACAGGTATCAGCTTCACTCAGATTTCCACATGCCCAAGGCCTCTTCACTGAAAAGACAAGTATTTAGTTAGATTCCATCAATTACATATCAGATCTACCTCTGATCACACGAAATTAAAGTAAATGAACAAATAAATACACAAATTAGTAAAATGGAAGTCAACTGAATTCCCAATGAGACCTTCCCTTAATCGACATTTCATCAACTTAAAGATATCTATATAACACCGAGAATTGTTGATCCCAAATCTCAATCTCTCTACCTTATTCACTAACGAGGTAATTCAATAAACAACCCACAAAAAGACAGCATTCAATTGTGACAATCAAATTTTAGTAAGCCATTAGTCAACTTAGCTCAAACTATTTAACTTTTCAATGACTGTTTCAAGAAAGAAACTAAACATATCTCTCATTACCATCCAATCTGATAGATATTGGTCCATTACCATACTCATACAGACATATTAAGCCTCAAAGTGAAATACCACGAAACAATCACCTCAAGATCTAACAATATCACAATCGCCGCAGCTGAGAAACAGACATTTCTTCCCAATCAACTAAAATTTAATAAACAAATACTGAAATACATCAATTATCTACCAGATCTAAATCGAAAGATGCGAAAATGCAAATAAAAATGTGAGTAAGAGAGACGCATTTAGAAAAACGATCATTACCTCTCTGTCTCTCTTGATTTCTCTTTCTCTATGGAGAGACATATAAATACATGCATGTATAGCTGTTAATGAGCGTATAATTGTTTCTATTATATTATTATGATGACAATTGAATAAAAAAATAGGCGTAAGAGAGAAGAAAACGACGTTGGAGCTGTCGAGATTTTAGAGAGAAACGTAACAACTCCACCGACAGTGAGCACGGAGAAGTGAAGTTCGTTGCCAGTCAGAGACAATCACTGTTATGATGTCAAAACCTAACATCACAATTTTATTTTTTATTTTTTTATTTTTCCTTTTTCTCTGTTTGTTTAAAAAATGTATGCACATTTTTCTAAATATGGCAAGATTCTATAACAAAAAATTGCAATTTTTTTCTTTTTCAAAAATTGTTTTTTTTTTTATCATAAATCAAATTATAAAATTACTTCATAAATTTATTTATAAACTATTAGCAAGATATAGAGTATGTCAACTTTTTTTTAATCGATGTTGGCTTTTTTTTCAATTCACTCAAAATTTGTTGATAAACAATGCATACATTTTTTCTAAATCATTTTTACTCTTAAGTGTATTTCTTTAAACTGCATTTATGCACAACTTATATACCTAATTTGTATTCACTGGCTAACTAATTGCGTGATAGCATCTTAAACCTTAATTTTCAATACCAAACCCACAATTATGAAGCCTCAAAATCATTTTCTCTGCACAAAAATCGTTAAAATGTCACTGTAATATAATAAGTTGACGTCGTACCCTTAATTTCATAAAAATTAATGAAAATAAGGAAAAATAATAAAAATGAAAAGGATTAAAATAAAACAAAATTTTTTTAAACCCTCATTTTTCCTCACATTTCGATGTCACCTAGTGGTACTCTGTGGTAGGCTAATCCGCAAAACACGACCTTTCTAGTCTAACCAGCATGGTGAACCCCCCATCAAACATCTAAAAAGAAAGGCCACTTGCTTTTGGGAAATTTTTAAGAACTTCACTGAGTAAGATAATAATTACAACCATCGCAAGTAACATTTGAGGCTACTAGTTTTTTACAACGTGCGGTGAATATTTTAATGAGAGTTTATTGAGTATTTTTTTAAAATAGTAAATACTCAAAATTGAGATACTTTTATATTAATTTTATAAGTTGCTTATGAAAAAATTGACTTTATCGAATGGAAAACCTTCATAATTTTATATATATATAAGCTTATTCAACTTTCAAAAAATAACTACTAATAAAATAATATATACTCGACATGACAATAGACTATATAGTTGGAGTAAAGTTTTTATACCAATAAAGAGATATTTCGCACTGAAATTCGATATATTTTTTTTTTTTGAATGGAAGAGTTTAATGTCGTATAACTATCATATGTGAGAAACAATTCTATTTCATCCTTCTTATTTGGACACTTTCCATTGACAGGTCGTATGTTGCAATTTCTTATTATGTAAGATTTTCTCTTTCAATTTTAGCATCAAATTGTTTCAATTGTATCATTGGTCAACATGACTTGTATTTTATAATCTTGTAAAATGTTTATTTCATTTCTCATATAAAGTTTCATAATTACGAAACATATAATAGTTACTTTGTCAATTTGGATCAATTTGAATTGACAACCTCATGAGCATTGCTAGAGTAAAATTTTATCAAACTCTTTCAAACTATCACAACTTTAAAGCGACATTATTCACTTTTATAGACAGACAACTTTCTTATAACTTGTGATGCCATAACTTCAGAGTAGTTTTAACTTTCCAAAAAGTTGCCTATCATGGTGTTAAGAAGCGAATTAAATGAGGAAAAAAAATCATTGATGGGTATTTACGAATAAGAATTTATATATGTGGTTGACTAAGGACGAAAATTCATATATCTTGACTTATTCTAATTAATCAAGGATTGTTAATTATATTTGCCTTCTCCACTGCATGTTATAGTTGTTATTAGGTAGCCAGTTGAAGTTTTGCACTTTTGCTCTCATTTTTTATGCCATTCTATTCTCATTTTTTATTAGGTACCTATTTCAGTTTGTTTATATCTCGCGTTCCTCTATTTGTTAGCATTTTGGACATTTTTATCTTCATTCTTTAATAAAGTCAAATTAAAAATCCAAATGGAGAATAATGAAAAGAGGGATAAACTTGGTTGCCCTATCGTGAGTCTATGCTGTTATAGTTGTTATTAGGTAGCCAGTTGAAGTTTTGCACTTTTGCTCTCATTTTTTATGCCATTCTATTCTCATGTTTCCAGAATCGTTGCAATGTCTCCTGACAAAACGTTTTCTCGGCAAGTAGTTGGTGATGAGCTCCCTAGACGGGCTGGATTTATGGTCCGTGTTGTGCGTTTATGGTCTGTTCCTTATTGGGGCGATGAGGAAAGTGTTAGAGCTATTCACATGGTCATCCAAGATGACGAGGTAAAAAGTTATATTAATTGGACCCATTTTTTAAAATAGAAATCTAACTTGTATTTGATATGAAAACCAATAATCAGTTCTATCTGCACCTCTTGTCTCTTTAAACATGTTTCCCATCTTTTGTTTTATTATTTGTCCTGATGTCCTGATTTAATGTTTATTTTGATCTCTTAATTGTTTTAAGATGTCTGCCCTCCTTATTTCATTATTTATCGTGTTTTAATCTCATTTTGCAGGGTGTGCGCATACAAGCCTCCATTGATGAGGCGCTGCTCGACCAATTCAAGGACAAAATTCAAGAACACGGCTTTTATGCCATGAAGAATTTTCGAGTAGCCCTCAACACCGAGTCCTTCAAGCCTGCTCTACACCCATTTCGTTTCTATTTCCAAAAGAAAACTCAAATTTTCCCAGCTGAGGAGCAGCAGTTTGAGTCGAAGGCATTGAAGTTGTATAATACCTTAACAGTTGATAAAATTATGAGGATCCCACCGAGTTGCAGTAATGATTTGATTGGTGAGTGTAGTTCCACTAACCTTTGTTCTTATTTTTTTTGTACAGGTAATGTTTTTGTTGGTTCTAAAAATTTTATACCACTTGCAGATTTTATTGGTGCCTATTTCCCTGAGGATGGAATGAATGGCGGTCTTAACAATAACAATACGTCAACATATGTCTCCTTCCATTTGAAGGACTTATCGTAAGCATATCTTTGTCGTTAAATATTATATACATGTTATTCTTCTATATTATAATTGATACAGTTATAATTTTTGGATTTTATTTGCTTAGACAAAAACTTATATTTGTTGACTTTATTTGCTCAGCCAAAAACGTATATATTGCTCCCTTTGGGATCGTTATGGCCAGGATGCGAAAGCAATTTTAGGAAATTACAAAGGGAAATTTGCTGTTGTCTTGCTCCAACTTTGTCGTGTATCACGGCGAGGTAATTATTTTCGTTCTTTTTGTAACCCATTTTTTCCACATGGGCTTCAGAAAAATCTAACCACTGTCATTTCGAAGGAAGATGTCTGAATTACTTTCTGTTTCAGGGGCCGTTTCAATTGGTACATCATTCCATGTCTCAAAGGTCCTCATAGATGAGCATATTCCTGAAATAGAAGATTTCCGTAGAAAGTAAGATATTCAATTTTAATTTTAGTGGTGTTTAGCCTTTAATTAATTTTCTAATAGGTGTTTTAAAAACCGGTACTTTACCAGATTTTCAATTGCATCCGAAAGAGAATTGCATCGTGGGGGATATTCATCATCGTCTTCTGGTAGCTCATACGCGAAAGCTCCAGGCCCTATCACAACAATTTCAAAACTATTTGATGCCAAGCAGGTAAACGGAAATCTTAATAAAACTATTTTCTGAAATACTTTTCAACAACTTTTTCCATTCCATTTGACTGATTTGTTAGGTGATTTTCATTCGTTAGTTCTTAATAATTTCATTTATTATGTTTTTTTTTTTACTCTATGTATGTTCGTGTAGGCCAGGGGATTTTATTTTTATGGGGAGATAACAGATGTAGTCTTCATGGATGGTTGGTATATCAAGGCATGTCCTACTCCAGGTTGTGGTGTGAAGGTTAATGAAGCGGACAATGGATACTTTTGTAGCAATTGTAGGGGAGGTGTGCATGATCCATTGTGCAAATATAAAGTCAAATGTGAGGTCAAAGATAGTGAATCCAATACAACTATTGTATTGTCCAATGAAGATTGCTATCGTCTCATTGGCAAATCTGCTTTAGAGTTGGGAGGCATGTCGGATGCGGTTGTACTTCACACTACTCGCACATTAGTTGTATTTCCTCTTTTATTATTGATGGATATGTTTACATTATTTATACTTGTGTTTCTTGAATAACACAGGACCCACCGAAAGAAATAATGGATTTTGTGGGGAGGCATTTTCTCTTCAAGGTTGGACGGTATACGGAAGATGAGGCAGGTGTGAGGACTTACTTTATTGAGGCAGTTTGCGATGACCCAAAGATTCTGGCATCAAACCAACCAGCTGCTCACCAGAGTTCCGATGAGGTCATTATAATTATTTACATTATTTTGATTTGATATACGTTATGCACGATTCTTAATTAGCTTGTCCCGTGCTGTTCTATGGTAGGAGCTTGACTCAGACGATGATTTAAGCTTGATGGTGGTCGGTAAAACAGATGTGGACTCAAATGTGGTGACTATCCATCCTCCACTCAACAAATACAACATATTCCTATATGAAGTTTTTGTTTGCAGATTATTATTATTATTATTATTATTATTATTATTATTATTATTATTATTATTAATTATTATTAATTATTAATATTACTTATTATTAATTTTTTATGTGTGTTATTTTGTAGACTCCTCAGGATAATGAGCAAGCTACGGTCACACCTATCTCCAAACGTTGCCACACAAACAATGATGATGTTTCTGATGTTACACCAATGACGCAAGGCTCTAGCAACAAAAAGATGAAGGGAGTGAAGATCGAGAAGCCTTGAGAATGGAAAGGAGATTTCATTTTATTTACTTACAAATTCTATTATGTTGAAACTGGATTTAGTTTTTAGGTTATGCATGGTTTTTATGAATACATTTAGAAAGTTATTCGATGGTTCAGTTGGCCTGCTGTTATTAAGCAGAGTTTGGTTTGTTTAGGTGCATATGGTCGTGGAATTGTTTAGTTATTTCCTTCGAAATAAGAATCATTGCTTTTTATTTAGCCTTGGTAATATGTTTGCTTTTTTTGTTGTTTGCTCTACTGCCGATCTTGGATGTTATTACTGGGATGTAGGAGGCTGCTGTTGTGTGAATTGTTGGGATTAGTTGTTGGGATAACACCACCATCCATTCACCCAACTCTCATAGCCCGCTCTAAAACAGAACATATCAAGCCAGAAGAACTAAAAAGGGATAAAAGAAAAAGGAAAAAAAAAGATCACAAAGGTTCCTTACATTATAAGTCAACCATATAGAGAACATCCACACCCATAAACCCATAATTCTAAGAAGATAAAGAGGATCTGAGATTATCACATTCATAGATTATATTATTCATGGGGGGATTAAATGCAAATGTTTGAGTAAAGATATTTTAGAAGCAAGATCATTCATGGAAATTAAATATTTCAATAGGCCACGACCCACAAAAAATGTGCTCCTCGCCTCAAACAAAGAGAATATTCTTCACTAACAATAGTTAAAAATAGACGCAATTGCTTTAAGTTTCAAGGCCTCTATTCCTAATCTCATCCCCTCCCATCAAAATGCTCAACACTCATCAATGGATCCCATGAATGGTTTGCTTTCTTATTCCGATCACGAGAATCTCAACCAAGATTTCGCCATTCGACAATTTTGTGCGGCTCGTGTACAACAAGAACAAGGAGGAAAATGGGGAGAAATCTTACTAGAGGAGACGAATCTTTGGCCACGTTTTGATACCACTCCTCCATTAGCCACCTCCGAGGCTGAAGAAATCGTTGATTGTTTCTTTAATGTAGAATTCCACGAAAAATCACTTTATAGTATTTGTGTAAAATATAGCCATATAGGCGAAAGTCTACTAAAAATTTTAGAAATTCTTTTGCACTTGAAAAAATTCATTTTTCTTAATTTATAAAGTTTATTGTTATTACAAAGCGATTCATTAGAATCACTTTATAGTATTAATTGATTAATTTAGATTATTGTAATTGTATTTGCTCTAAAATATGCTCTTAAATCATGAAATAACATTACACTTTAGATAGAGTTTCGATCCCCTTCGTTGATGTATCCTCTATTATTTATTTATTTATTTTATTATTTTATTTTTATTTTTTTGGGTTCTTATTCTTTCTGTGTGGCCTAATATATAACTTTCCACACACATATATATATACATGGAATATGGAATATGGAATATGGAATATATAATATAATATAATAATAATATAATAATAATATAATATATATAAATAATAATATAATATAATATAATAATAATCTATATCTATATATTAATAAACCAAGAAAGTTTTCCCGCTCATTCTAATATTTTTCTGAATTAAATAAATATTATTTTATTCTTAATTCTTAATTGTTAATTCTCTTTCTAATGTCAATTATAATCTTAACAGATCTCTAATTTCGGCTCTATTATGCATGTATTGTCCCCTTAATTTATTTTATTTAATTAATTAACAACATGATTATCCCATTATTAACTTAAGTAAATCCTCTATATTTGCCGTAATATCTTGATAATTAACAATCCTTATCCGCCTCTACCTCTCCTGCTTAATCCCATGATTTATTTTGATTTTACATTATTTAATTCACAACATAATTGGCGAATTTTCCTTGATTTGCCTATATAATCTTTCCTTCACCTCTTTCTCTACCATAATTTGTGCGATGCTGTGATAATCTTCGTGATAGCTGCAACAATTTGAATTAATCCAAATAACATTGCTCCTACGATATTTTCTTGGCTATACCATTTCTCCACCGTCTTAAAAAATATTATATTAATCTTAATTCATTCTTAGTTGTTAATTTTTAGTTCTTAATAAAATCTTAATTAATTAATTCTGAACCAATTGGGAATTCATTCACGCGCTCAAATTGTTTCGACTCCAATCAGATAGTGCGGATTGGCTCTATTCCCCAAATGGGGAACATAAGCCAATCCCACGCAACGATGGCGCCATCAGTGGCGCCACGTCGATATAAATTTTTAATTTTTTGGAATCTACGTTAAGTTAGATGAATAATACATAACTGCCCCCTGATGGAGGGGGGTCTCACCCGACCTCCAAAATTTTTTTTTCCCCGACCGTGGGTACCGTAAGGTACCCACAGTGGGTAGGAGAGCCGGACTGCTGTATAGTAATTCCAGATTTCCAACATTCAACCCTAATCACCTTTCCTTTTTCACCATTCAATCTCCCCAAATCCCGTTAATCAAAGATTTGATTCAATTCCACACGATTTTTTCGTTGGCAAATCTCTTCCGCCAAATCTGCATCAAATAAAATAATCTCCTTTCCTTTTTTGCCATTCAAACTCCCCAAATCCCCTTAATCAAAGATTTGATTCAATTCCACACAGCTTTGTCGTTGGCAAATCTCTTCCGCCAAATCCGCATCAAATGAAATCTCTTCCACATCAATTGGATATCTTCGGCTTCCATTCGCACGAGATTTCCCAACAACAACCGATCAAATCTCTTTCTTTTGATTACAATCGTCTTCTGTGTCAATTGTCATTTTACCTTTATATTAAATATGCCCTTTATTTGTGAAGAGATGGCCGAAGTGCTCAACTGTTTTTTTTTTCTTGTGATCAAAATTAATTTGAGTTCAATGTGTTTTTATTTGTTTCAGATTGTTTGAATAGGAGGGAGTGTTTATGTGGATCTGATCTTATGAGGGGGTGTTCGTGCTTTATATATTTATTATTATTATTATCATACTAAAATTAGTTTAAAACTTTAAAAACAATTTAAAATTATTTTGGAACTTCTGATTTTGTTTTATTATTGTTATCTCATATGCTTAATTGATTTAATCTTTTGCTTATCAATTTATTGGCTTTTGGTTTTTTCTGCCATTTTCAATGTTGATGTCTGTTGTGAGTTAATTAGATTATCATATTGCAAAATCTTGCTTCATCAATTTCATCATTCAAGTTATGGTTTTCTCCCCCATTCCCTTTTCATATTGGCATTTGTGTATATTAGGTTATGACGATTGATTCAATTTTATTACTTAATTTATTAGTATGCTAAATTTTTTTAAAGGTTGATTGCTACATTTTAAAGCTTTTTTGTATGTGATTATTGATCTAAAATTTCACTTTTCCTTGCTCGTGTTGATGTTTTTCCTAGGCTGCTTGCCAACGTATGTCCTTTTTGCCAATGATTCTTCTTATTATGTTAGTTTACCTTTCTAACTATTTATTTTTCGGAAAATAGAGAATGATCCCCTTAATGTTGTAATTTATATTTGGGCAATGCTGGTTTTGTTTGATTTGTGAGAGAAAGAAATGAGGCTATTTCGTGACATTATCTACATTCATAGCAGCCATGGAGCAGTTATCTTATTTTAGTGCTCTAAATATATAAGGTTTTGGAAATTTTTTAGTAGCGTTCTATGCCTTTCTTTGGTCAAAATGTCCTTTTCTTGGTAATGTCTATTTTTGATTTGTTACGGGTTTTAGGCCTTGTCTCTGGTTCTGTTCTTCTTGGATTTAAGGCTTTCTTGCATATATGATTTTTGTGTTCTTCCCGTCATTTATAGCGGTCTAATGATAGCGATTGTCTTCTCCCTCTTTTTTCCCAATGTTTTTATTAAACTTGATTCTTAGATGTTGTGTTCTTGTGGATAGTAATTTCTAGCTTCTCAAGTAGCTCTTAACTTCCCTTGATTTGGACTTATATTTGGTGAACGAAAAGTATTTCTGTTTAGTTTTTAGCAACAATATGCACCATTTTCACCGTGCGTTGGCTAATTTGCTTTGTATTCGGCAGAGAATGGAGTGGATGGGTGGATGTGTTGATGAGTTCAGTCATGTTTATCATTTTTCTACCTTCATGATTTTGTCTATCAAGTAGTAAGGACATTGTTATCTTAGATAGAGATTTTGGTAGGAAGTTTTAAAGTTAGTTTATGATTTACATACTTTAATGGACTAATGGAGATATGTTGCCACGTGCAATGTACGGGTGAAAACAGATTATAAACTATATCTTGGGCATATATCTCCCCGTGCAACGCGCGGGTGAAAACACTAGTTCTAATTAATCAAGGATTGTTAATTATATTTGCCTTCTCCACTGCATGTATTCATTTGATAGTTCAAGCCAATTGAATGTATCAATGAATTCAAAAAATATTTGGATACCTACCATCAACTTCTCATAAATAGTTAATATGTTGATAATTATCTGAATTCTCTAGCCATTTAATTAAAACAATCCATGTAACGACACTCTATATATAAATTCATGTAGCCACTTACAAATAGCAACTTCTCATTTTTAGATTACGCAGATTGACCGTATTTAGACTTCAAACATTCAATTTGTTATGACCTTGACCGTCATCGAATACAACCGTTTATTAACGTGAACTTCCAATATATCATTAATTGAAATCATAAAAGGTATGTGCATCAACTTCCAATAAATCATTAATGAAATCATTAAAGGTATATACTATGTACTTGCAACATATTAACATGCATTGAATAAAATATATTCATACGAAACTAAACTTAAAAAAAAAAATTTATTCATACAAACTCTCCAAAATAATATCTCCAAAATCGTCAAGTATGTATGTGCAACATAAATGATGAATTTGTCAAATTTATCTTTTCATGCACGCGGGTGTGTTTGGGGCCAAATACGAAATTTTGGTTAAGTTAAAACCTCCATTGTCACATACATAATTTTTTTTTTTTTATTTAAAGGCACTAATAAAAGTTATATATATCAACATCATAATTTATTATCGCAACTTGTAAATGAATCAAAATAGTAAAATAGTTGGATGATCTTGAAAACATATATATATATATAATTCTCACAAAAGAATGAATAGACATAAAAATTAATGAGCAGCTAATTAATTAAAGAATTTAAAAAATGGTACTAAGTGGATTAAACAACAAATTGGATTATAATGTCTTCTGTTGGGGCCATTGCCAAGGATGCTCTGGGCATGATAAAGGACTGTGCATGTCGCTTTGCGGTTAGAATTCGAGGCAGATAGGCTGCATGTAATTGGATTGAAGAGAAAGCCCTTCGAGCGGTTCTTTACATATATCTTCTATTTGGCGTGTAATTTGATTGATGGTTCACCTTTGTTTTTCAGCTATATGAATCAATAAAACCAATCGTTGCTTTCAAAAACAGTAGAGTACTATAAATATAGAAGGAGAGAGGGAGGGCTAGAGAGAGAAAGGGGGGAGGATGCATCAACACCATGTTTCATTGTACATTGTATGTGAGTGTACGTCTCCTCCCATACTTTAGAGAATAGTATTTTTGAAATGCTGAAAATATAGCAAGGATAAGGTAGTCAAAAAAATGATTCCCCATGTATGTGACTTTTAATATATTATAGATTATAGATAAAATTAGTGTTGTTAAAGACTCCCAAACAAAAATTTCCCAATTGATTATGGTTACAAATAGGATCTTAACTTGAAATGATAAACTCCAAAACAACCATTTTAGTCATTCTTTATATCAATAATGATCTCCTATATATATAGGCATAAATATTTGAAATTGATATTTTAAATGATCGATAATATTCCATTACCCACACGTGGGTAATTTAACATGCCCACACGGGCTTACTTATACAAAATCAAAGTTTGATATATGTATCCATATACAGAATCAAATTTTGATTATGTACAAGTAGGCACTTATGGACATGTCACCCAACCCACGCATGGATAAGGAAATATTACCGTTTTAAATGACACAATCAATATGATATATTTTCATTGTCTCAATGTTAATCAATAAAATAACTTTATATAGACATTCTAAATTGATATTGTTAAGTGACATTCTAATGTGTCACTTTTTTATTGGATGATGAATATGTGTCCATATGAATCAGGGGCGAAATCAGAAACTTATAGTCTACTGTGCCGACAATTAATTTTATTAAATAACATTATAAAATTTTTTATTTTTTCTAAACTTTTTTAATATTTTTTTAAAAATTGGGGTGGACCAGGGCATAGCTTGGCCCACCCCTAGCTACGCCCCTGCATATGATTATCATTTAATGCAAATTTATACCATCAAATGAAAATATACCACATCAACAATGTCAATGAAAAATGCCAAATTCAAATGTCTATGTAGAATCACTCTAATCAATAAGTACATTATAGTGACACACACACATCAACACTTCTTCATACTTGGGGTGAGAAGGCTCGTGCAAAATAGAGGAAATTACAAAAAATATGATTTTTATGTTTAATATTTTAAAAATCATGCAAAACATACTTAATTACAAAAATCCTACATTCGCTAGAGGTTTATTACGAAAATTTGATATGTGTGACCGCACATGTGATCGAGGAATGTAAATTTGGGCCCCTCCCAAAATTTGTGCCATGTGCTCCCATGTGCAACCATAAGGCACAAAATTTGGGCGACACACAAATTTATTTATCATTCTGTTATACATAATATATCATGGTTATATAATGTGTGTATAATATTACCCAAAGTGTGTAATGGGTGTGCAATGAATGTGTGAAATTACACAAAGTATGTAATGAGTGTGTAATGGTGTGTAATAGATGTGTAATGAGAGTGCAATGAGTAGTGAAATTAAACAAAGTGTGTAATGAGTGTGTAGGGAATTTGTAATGGATGTGTAATGATGTCTAGTGATTTCGCATTGATTTTGTAATGGGTGTGTAATGAGTGTTATATGATGGTTTAAATTATTTTGGGGCGTAAATTTTGTATATGGTATCCGTTTTTTAAGAATAATATATATTTTATCGTTTCTCGATGAGCTCGCTCCAACTACAAGCTCTATTGGTGATAATATTTTTTTTATAAAATATTTTCTATTTGTGAATTATTAGCTATTTTTTTAATTTTAAAAAATTGTACCATGCGATTGCATAACACAATTTATTTATATTTTTTTTTAGATTTGTGCTATGCGATCGCATAGGAGAACCGGTCCAGCCCCGAAAATACAAATTTTTTGTAATTTTTTTTTTCTTTATCTTATTTTTAAAATATCAAACCTAAAAAGTTTGATAAAATTGTAAAGAAACCGTGACTTGGGGATATTCGATAACTCATTATGCCCAGCGCCCATCAGTTCAGAGGCTTGTGGTCCGTCTAGCACAGATGATCCAGGCCCACTCCCATCCCACACCCAAGGGGAAGAACAGATGATCCAGGCCCACTCCCATCCCACACCCATGGGGAAGACTGAAGAGAACTAGGAAGAGTGTTGATATCCACATCCACAATTTTAATCTCACACACCCACTTTTTTTTTCAATCCCCATTTTGCCCTTATCTAATACTGCGTGGGTGGGTGTAGGAATAAATTTTGGATGCTCGGCCACCTTCGGTAGAGCATCCAAAATGACTTTTTTTTTTTAGTTTTTTTAAAATTGATAATGTAATTATTTTTTTTTTGCTATTATTTTTTGATTTGAGGAAGGAATATGTATTGTATGAGTTGGATCGAAATGAACGAAATTACACTTTGCAGATTTAGTGTCCGAATTCTATTTTGGACAACTAATATAACAATTTGGGATAACTCGACGCCACGAGTCGAATTCACTGCTTTACAGTGATGTATAATGAATTTTGGACATCTGAACGCTTTTAGATAGCGAAATCAGTGTTTTTCTATTTTTGGAGTAATTTAATCTTTTTCGTTTATTTGTTTTTAATTTTATTTTATCACTATTTTAATGGTGATAAAATAAAATTAGTGTGTTTTTAATGGTGATAAAATAAAATGAAAATGGTGATTGTGTTATAAAAGTATAGAAACAATAGAGAGAATTTAGAGAGAATGAATTCTAAGGAATTCTCAGGAATGAATTTCATTAATAACTGAAGCCCTATTTATAGGAAAACTTCGAATGGCACAATCGTAATTACAAAATTTCATCAAGGGTATAATAGTCATTCACATAAAATAATTATTGACAATTGCGTCATCGCATGTGTCATCATTTTCGTCATCTTTTAATTAACTATTCCTAATTATTTACAACACTCCCCCTTGAATGACTATTAATACAAATGCCTTCCGACTGTTTGGAGAAAAAACCCGATGGGAAAAACTTCCAAACCGATTGTAGGATAGCTTGGAGTGGTTATATCTTTGCTTCATCAAACATCGCTCCCCCGATGTCTATCGTGGCATATTCACGCGTATTCACGCTTCGCGTTAAAACCTTGTCAAGAAAACCCAATGGGAAAAAACTTGATCGAAGGAAAAAGAAGCATACCGCTCAGATTTGATTTCATATCTTGAGAAGCTGATATCTTTACTTACGGTAAATGATTTCAATATCATCGTTTGGATCTAAAGCATTAGCTCCATTATAAGATCCAATAGATACATCAGATCAATTTCTCCTATCGTTTCTCAATATACCATGAATATCTCTGCTAAAACCTTATTAGGAAAAACCCGGTGGGAAAAAGCCTAATGAAGGAAAAAAAGTATTATTCATGTGAATACGCCTTTAAAGTTGCCTCATTAAAAACCTTGCTAGGAAAACCCAATGGGATAAAACCCTCGATAAGGGAAAAGAGTGCAACGTATTTTATACAAGTATCTTTCATAAGCATTTCAAAATCTTTCATACATTTGTATGAGTATCATATACATTGATTTTATACTCTTCTGCTCATTTAGAGTGCATCAATTTTCTTACACAACTACAAAACATTCACCATGAACACATGTCTCCAAACACACAATTTAAAGCATATAAATTCATAGTAAAAACATGTAAACATATAAGTAAACCTTCATAACTAACTAACACTTAAAATATATCATTTAACATTTAATACTCACTTAATAGGTTATTTCATTCCCTGGGGGCTTAGTTCACCCTTTAGGGTACTCATAAACACGGGTTTAGCTCATCCGATCCTTTAATTTCCTTTCTGCATTACTACGATCGGTAATTTAACTTTCATGAGCATGCAACATATAATGACCACCATGCTTATCTTTAAACTTGAGCATTAGTCATCATCATCTCATCATCTCATAAGTTAAGGATTTCACATTCACCATTTATCATCTTCAATATATCTCAATATTTTCATTATCATTGATCATATGTAGCTACATTTTCATATCGTGTAATAAACACATTACTTCAATTTCATTTCTTTCCCATATCGACATAACTTATCGAGATATCTCATTATCAATCCTCTTGTAGGATTACACAATATAGTTATGTCTATATACTTCAGAGTATATGCCTCGTTATTAAGACCATCTTTATAATTTGCTTTGATATATATGTTTGGGAAATATCAACGCTTCCAGCGTACTAACTTATCAAAGCATCGTAGTGATATATGTGATTGTTCATAGCCTTTCATGCATCTTTGAACTTCAAGTTCAGTATTTCAATTTCGAGGATATAACATGATGCATTTATTTTTCAACCTTTAATACTCCCCTCATGCCGAGAAAATTTAGAACACCAAAACTAACTCATACAGTTGGTATGATTTTAATCATATATGTTCTCATCATTCAACCTTAATATGGGAATTTAGACCGCTGTGCATTCTATTCTCGATATCGCAATTTATTTGAGGACTTTAAATAATTTGCCATATAATATCCACTTGTATCGCAGATACTCAAATCCTTCAGGGGATTTATTCAAGTATTGGGATATCATTTCATTTATCATTAAATCTGAAAATCATTGCCATACAGTGAGCAAATATTTCAAATAAATTTCAAATTATGAATCATATACACATGTGACTATCTAGTGGATCCAATGCTCATAATATCTAGTAGTCGCTTTGAGGAGGATGAAATGGCGTACTTCTCATCCTTTATTCCGTATATATTTGGGATTTATTCCCAATATTGGCTAGTAATGATTTCATCATTTATCGAGAACAATCATTGAATAATTCCTTTAATTCTTCACTTGAAATATTGATTTCAATAATTATTTAAACCTGGGATGGTCACCTATTTTTGCAAACGAGTATTATTGAACTTCTAGTTCGGTAAATTCTTATATCGATTTCACTAATATCAGTATAGTGCTCAATATGATTTATCATATCAGAAACAATTCACCGACATATTCCATCACCTTTTAGTGACATTATTGTCTACTCATCTTGTTTAAAACACTGAGTTACTCATACGCATCACATCCGACTATTATTTAATTCGAATCGTAGCTCTTCATATTATTTATTTAAAATCTAGTCTTATTTCATGCAGTCGTATTATTCTATAAATAAATCATCAAAATTATTGCAAAATTCATCCTAACAAGGGTCTATACATTATAATGGATCATATGCTCTCAAATCTTGAAAATACTATCCATCACTCTGAGTCAAAATCCTAAAAGAAGATTTATCGATGTAAAGTTGGAAGATTAAGGATGCTAATGAATAAGGGTATCCCACAAGATATCCGATGCTTGATTGAAGCAAAGGTTCGATTATCTCGGTGAGGTTTCAATTCCCTCTAAATACATGCCCTGGGTATGGGTAAAAGTAGTTTTTCAAAAAGCGGAGCAAAAAGATTAGGAGGATCTTCTGTGTGCTCGATGGACGCGTATGACCACGATGTAAATCGCAGACTTGTCGTAAACCGAGAAGATAAAATAGCATTCATTAAGGATGGATTGAGTAAAGGAGCCTTTGGATGATATTCAACGAGGCTCTTGAGACACATCCTAGTGGACACGCATAAGGTGAGCTAATGGAATTATGGGCCAAATTCAAAGATCAACAAGCGCGTTAAGCATACTTGAAAAACTTACTTTAGAAGATCCCATTTGTAAATTTAGTAGAAAAATTTAGCATAATGATTTTCCCATATTTATGTAAGAAAGCTCTTGTAATAACAAAGATCAATATATTTCTTTTATTTGTAAATACTCGTTTTCAATTTTAAGATATATATATTATTTTTCAATCTCGACTATATGTCATATCACTAAAAATTTTCTCGCTTTTTTTTCTTTCATATTTGTCAAAAAGTAAATAGTGCACTCAATTATTGGTTTGAAAATTTTTCTTTAAATAGAGGATTCATATATCTATCATTCATTCGTTGAAGAGAAAGATAGAGGTGGAGATGGAGATGGAGATATCAAAATCATCTCATGTAAGTCAATCTTTACCTCGCCAGTAAAAACTATATGTGTGTTATTGGTGGCTCCCGGACTAGTAGGTCATATCCAATATGTGGATATGGCGGCAACTGTAAGGGAGTTAGTGGAAACAAAATATCAATATACTATATGGAGGGACTAATAACAAACTATTAAGAAGTCTTACGATGGCGCGACAATTATGGGGGATAAGAGTGTCAAGTATAATACCTTTTCATCGAATTGGGCTGAATGTCGGGAATTGGAGTTAGAAATGTCATTAGTCCAACCGATTGATGCTACAAACACAATCCATCCATGACTACTTTGATGTACATGATGAGCAATAGTGATGCTTTTATTGTTCTTCCAAAGGCTATAACACACCGGGAGGAAATATTCAATATAGCGTCATTTGCACAAATGGAATTTTCATACCAAACCCATGGGTTTGTTGAATATTAATTATTTCTTCGATGGTTTGCTAGCATTTCTAGATCAGTGGTGTAGAACATAAATTTATTTCTCGTTAAAGCCAAGAAATATACTTGTTTACGCTAATACACTGATTCGATCTACTCATCAAGATTCAATCATATGTTCAAAAATCTATGGAAAGTCAAACCCATCGGGTCATGAGATCTGGTGTCAAGCGTTAAAAAGAGATCTTTGGATCTTTCATTATGAACCCGAATGTTAGGAGTGTGGCGAGTACTTTATTTATACTCGAGACGCATCCCTCATTTATGGATTCAATATATATTTTCTTTTCGTATTTCTATATTTTCGAAAGTGTTTATTATCTTTGATATTCTCAATATGTTCCACTTCAATTGTTTGTACTTCTTCCTGAGTAATAATAATAATATCATATTGGCTTTATTCAAATACAAATCTAGTGATTTTGCTTCTTCAAGAGCATTTTATTCTCATATTAATACAATCTCATATCATCGATGAGATTACTATATAATCTCTCCATGCGATATATTTTCTTTGATTTATCAACATGGGATCTATTGAGCATTTTACTTTCATCTATTTATCCAATGGTAACTTCAGTACCACTTGCTCAATTTTTCTCCATTAATATTCGGTAAATATGGAGAATAAATTTTATTCTTATTATCTACTTCTTCAAGAGTAGGATTAGAATATTTGATCAACTACTTCTTTTCCTGAGGTAGGATTAGATTATAACCAATCGCGGTAGTATAACCCACCACATTAGAAATATGCACCAATCGTGTGGTATTACCCACCACATTGGAAATATACTCAAACTATAAAGTGCATAAATTTAAATTGCGTAAATTAAATTTCCTCCAATAGGTGGTCGAACCTACCTTATGGGAATTATTGCAATAAATATAAATTCACGGAAATTAAATTAGAATTAAAATGTATAATGATTAACTACTTCTTGAGGAGTAGGATTCTGCCTTAGTAGAAGGTATTACCCATCACTTAGCATATAAAGTGCAGAATATATAAAACCTTCCGTTTAGTGACTGCTGAACCCATCATCAAGTAGGAGGTATTGAATTAAATTCCAAAGTAAATAAAGTCACGAGAATTAAATATTGAATCGCTTCTACGAGCCAGATTTGTTCTTCTAGAACAAATACTCATTACTTCTATAAGAGCACTTATCCTTCTAGAATAAGTATATTATGTAATTGAATTCTTCGAGTTACATTAATATTTCGATCTTTTTGTCAAATGGACTTCGATCGTAATTAATGGATTTAGAATTTCTTCTGAATATTCTATCCATTTTTGTTTATTGTCGCCAAAGTAAACGGTCGGAGAGGTCGAACTATCCAGTCTGCCAACCTACCAATTAATTGTGGCGGGCAAAGGCTGCCAAGCGCTTATGGCGCCACATACCTCTTTATAAAGTTTTGATAGTATAGGCATTAATCGTAAATATTCACAAATCCAAGGACCATCTTTTAATTATTTCAAAGTTGAAATACTACTTTATAAATTTTGAAATTTTGATATATTTCAACGAATGAACGTTATATTATCAATATTGGTGCTCAAATCAAGATCTCAAGTAAATCGAGTATAATGGAGTCGAGAAAATTTGATTTTGACATCGTATGCTCATATATCTCGATAAAACGAATGTTATAGTTTAATATATTATTATATTATAAAATATATATATATATATTATATTATAATTCAACACTTACATCCATGAAAACTTCTGCAAAAACAGCACCTTCTCCATTACTAGTTATCTTCAGCTTCTGATCATCTTCTCCGCTTGCTTCCTTGGAAAAATTAATCAACTGTAATGGATGAATCTAGATTGACTTTTGAACATTACAGAGTCATTTGCCCACTGTAATCAGATTTTAAGTTTCAACAAATTTAAACGATTCCCATATATACATACACACAAGGGTTGTATCTATAGGTATATGCAGCTAGCAATACAAAGGACTTCAAGAATGTAATGAAATCTCTCTCTGTGTAATGAGAAAATAGAAATAAAGGAGAGACCTTTGCGGTGTGTGTTTAAGGCGTATTTTATTCAAAATGGGTATCATTATGTTGCATGTGATGGAGAGAGAGAGAGAGAAACATTTTGTGGAAAATTAATTGTTTTAAATTGTAATAATCAGGTTCGTCTGTACATCATCTATAAGATCTGTTGTAAGCGTATTCCTTCATATTAATTAGTGGCTAGAGGCTCGATAACGCTGTTATAAAAGTATAAACGATAGAAGGAATTTAGAGAGAATGAATTACAAGGAGTCTCGGAACGTAATTTCATTAATAATCGCACTATTTATAGGAAAGCTTGAGATAAGCCTTGATAAATGTATTATAAAATTTCATCAAGTAGGGTATAATACTATTCACATAAAATAATTATTAATGATTGCCATCGCACGTAAATCATTTTTAAATCATCTTTAATTAACTATTCCTAATTATTTACAACAGATTGAAAAAAAAAATGGGTGCATGCAATTAAAATTAAAATTGTGGGCGTGGGTATCAACAGAAATGGAGACGATCATCAAAGAGCAACGAATTTTTCCTCTGGAATCGGCCAGGGGAAAAATAAAAGCTGATGGCATCTTTCTCTTCTCTCAAGCAAGAAATCTTCGATAAAGAAGCTCGAAAACAGTATATTTCTCTCTCTCTCTCTCCACCTGCCTAATTTATTTGTTGTTGAATTTCGCTGATCGATTTTCATTTGGGTAACACAGGCAGTATCAATCTCATATACTAGGCCTCAACGCATATGATCGTCACAAGAAATTTTTGAATGACTATGGTAAATTTCACCTTCCCGCTTCAAATTGTGTATATGTGTTTTCGTTTAAATTTTTTGTATTGGGCAATAGAAATTTAAGGAACTAGGTATTATGCAAAACCTTCAAATCTTCTGCCGAGACTGTTAATCAATGGATTTGAGTAATATGAATTGAAATATGCTATTTTCTTCTGCTGTAATTACCAGCAAAGACAACAGAATTAGCTTATTGACTCTGTTTTCCTAGTTGGTTCAACGCATATTAAGAATATTCTTTCTTTCAGTTGGCTTTTATGGAAAAGAGAAATCCACACAGGGTAAATTGCCGGTTAAAACAGATCAAGACACCCTTAGAGAGGGATATCGGTATGCCTTCCTTATAACTTATTTTTGCTTTCTTGGATAATCAAAAACTTGAACATACACTTCGTTGCAGTTCATTGTCACCATTGTGATGCTATGAAACCCTTGTTTGAGCAATTGTCTCAGTTATAATTTATACACACTTCAAACTGTTCTTTGTCCGCACATTTCGTATCTCCAAGTAGTATCCACTTATCTGCCTGTTGTCTCTATCTGTTTACAATGATTATTAACAATTTCCAAACATGCTGTAAAACCATTATGTGGATGATTGAAAACATTTCTTCCAAGTGGTAAGACTATTATCCCGTGGAGTTCAAGGTCTTGCGCTTCAGAAGTTAAGTTGCCGGGATATAGTACTAGTGATTTGATAGGTGACTCAGTTATTGGTGTAATGAATTACGAATCCCACTGATTGAGAAAGACACAGTGATATCAGGTTCTGGAGACGTTGATTTGGAGACGATGGAATCATTTGGCAAAGCGTTAGGTTGGATGAAGATAAAGAAATAGTAGGAATCATGCAAATCGGGGGAAGATAATTAGGGCTCTCGTAATCTCGTTAAAATAGAAGAGTCCTGAAGTGAAAGATTGTTGGTGAGAAATATTAAAAAAAAAATGTGTATATGGTGGTTGAGGAAGAAACCAAAAGAAGAAAAAGAAAAAAGAAAAGAAAGGAAGAGGGATAAAACACCTTCGCCTGCCAGGGTATTAATTATAGATGGTCAATCTTCAGTTTTGACCGTTGGTGAAATTTCTAGTGAGTAGCAGTTAAGTTGCATGTCATGCCTCTGTAGCATTACCATTGTAAAAGCTACCTCCTCTAAAATACCTTCATATGGTTAATACCCTTTTGGGGCAAAATGAACTAATTGTATCAGGGAAAAGAACTACTGCCTTCTCCATTGTTTGTAAAATATGGAGTTAACATGTCTAATAGTATGATGTATTAATGTTTCCGTAAATATGTGCCGGATAAATACAGTGACACATATCCAGTAGCCTACAACTAAAAAGAAATATGAAAAAACAAACATTGTGGGTAACAAATGTCCATGAAGCTGTCATTCTCTTAGGAGACACTCCAGCTCCAGAGTCACTCTGTTAACTAAACTCCGGTAACTATCGTTACTTGGCTTTGAGCTAATTGCAATCATCCATTCCTTGTCCTGCCTCCTTACACTGTCAAATGGATGGTTGTATTCAAGCTTAGTTGACTGTGCTGACCATTCATTTGGAGTGGACATTAGTCTCATACCTTCCGGTGCACATGATGAGGAATCAAATCATTGGCTTGTATCTTATTCATGTAAACCATTGCCTTCCCTTGCTAATATTTCTAATTTCTAGTGATGTTTGTTCGTTTACTTAATATTTTTTTTACTTTTTCCTGCTATAGTTTCTTTTGGTTCATCATAAGAAATTTTTTAAGAGCTAAAAATTTGCAACAAGTGTCATCCTTTTCATGGTAGAATTTTTTTATTTTTTATTTTTCTTCTTGAATTTTAGTATTGTCTCTGATCATTTGATAAAATTGATATTTTTCATGTAAACCTTTGTTTTATCATTTGGTAAAGGTTTATAAGGACTGAAGAAGATGATATGAATCCTTCTTGGGAGCAAAGACTGGTGAAGCGCTACTATGACAAGCTCTTCAAAGAGTATCCTTTGCAATGTGATCCATTCTGGCATTTTTTGTTTAATTAGTAGTTAATTCTTAAATTAGCACTAATGTTCGAAAATCTTTAGTTTGAACTCATTATTCAACTCTTTCAATTTACATTTTGGGTTTCATTAACATGTTTTCACATTACTCAAGTCTTTCAATTGGCATTTTGGGTTTCATTAACATGTTCTCACAATGGATGTTTCAAAAATTTGGGAATTTATGTAGATAGCATTGGCCAAAATTATGGATGTCAATGTGGGGCCATCGGAGGTTTTCTCCCCTAAAAAACCCCCTGTTGATAACCAGCAGGAATCTTGAAAGCCTCCACTGGTTTGGCCTAACGGCAACAGTTTTGCTTCAATTTATGGTTTTAACGGCCAAAAAATATGTAAAACCTTGTTGCGTATCCTTTCACATCTCTCGTTGCCATTGTTCACGCGAAAAGTATAAAGGAAAAAGGATTTGTATTTTATGCGCATTTGCATTGGCCCCAGTTACATTTTACAAATGTTGTCAGGCACATTAATTTCTAGACCTGTAAACTAGAACTGCCCGAGTCATGTGAGGTGGTTTTGCTTCAGTTTGTGTGATTCTGATTGTGCATAATTGATATCTGTTTCATTTTTGTGGCATACTTCTATCATTTAATGGCTTTCCAGCCTATTGTGATTTGTTGCTAGTTGCTATCTAGTATTGTCTAAAACTATGGGGCTTCATTGTTTACATCTTTAGCTCATTGAAGATATTGCATAGCCGATATGTCGCATTACAAGACTGGTAAGGTATGCATGCATGATTGCATGAGATAGCTTCCGTCTTGCAAGTTTTATTTTGCTTTTTTGATTTTTGGAGTAGAACTCGAAAATAGAAATGAGAATGTTAGGACTCAATCCCAACCTCTGTACACTTTCATCAACAATCCTTTTGGATGGTAGAGAATGGTCTATAAAATTTCGTCTGTAGACTGTAAGCCAATCTTGGCTCGGCTAACCAGATAGCCAACTTAAATTATACCAATACAAGGTCTGGCTGAGAATATTTGTGCATGAGTCCATATACTTTCGTAGTTTTTGTAGTGATAGGAAAATGTTAAGCTTTTACGAGCTTTAAAAATTTTGAAATGGTTTAATTTCGTCTATCGATGATTGACTTTTCCCAGTAAAGTTTGTTTTCGCTTTTAGCACTAAGTCTGATTTTTGGTACACAAGTATTTTTCATTAGCGTGTTTGTATACTCCGGACTTTTTTTTAAAGATTTCCATTAAGTAATATTACATCTCCGGTTGACAAGGCTTGCGGCAGCAGTAATAGTGCTTGAAGTTGATGAAAAGTGTTTTCTTTAAGTTTAAGAGATTATGGCTAATCTTGTTCATTGTTAGTTTCATTTCTTTTAAGTTGCATTAGTTTTTAAACAAAAATGTTAGGCATAACTGATATTACATTTAACTTCCTTTAAAGAAAAGTTATCCCTTTTTTGCCTATGTTTCGATGCAAAAATTTAAATTCTAATGTTAGTGGTTGCAAATACTATGTGGCTACACATTAATGGGGGTAAAAAAGAGAGAGAATGAAAAGAAAGAAAGAAAAAGAAAAATGGATGTTCAAAGTTTAAAGGGATGAGTTTGTTCCAAACTATAACGTTTTTGCATTTGGAGCTTGGGACGGAATTATCAATTGTTTGGTGCGCTTTGTTTAGGGGGATAGAGAAGAGAGAGAACTCTATTGCATGACAAAATTAAAAAAAAAAAAAAAAAAAGAAGAAGATAAAAATAGACATTTGGCAGTGCTCCAGGCCATAGAATCTAAGCGTTAAGATTATTTATGTATTATATGCAAAATATTTTTATTGTGAAGTTGTTCATTTGGGAGATGAAAGAAATTTTATAAATGTCGTTTATCTTATGCAACCTGCAAACCAGACATTTTTTCAGTCTGGCAAATATAATGTGACATTCATTTGTTTCTACTGCCTAGTTTTTTGAGCATGGCATTAGTATGTATGCAATTGAGAATATATACGGACCGGTTGTATATCGCACTTAATTCTTTTTGGTAAATAGGTTTTCTGAGTTATACCTTATTTTCTTGTTAGATTGGCCTGAGATGGAGGACTGAAAAAGAAGTGATATCCGGAAAAGGTACCATCTTATCTTAAATGATTGAATAAGTAATATTTTGCTCGCTACAAAGTTTTGCAATCAATGCTGTATTGATTGCTCTTCTTGACATTCTTTGCTTTTATTTTCATCCAGATTCCCGCTATTCTATATTCGGCAAATGAGCTAGAACAATTATTACGACTAACTAATCTGTAAAAACAGGCTTTAAGTCGGTACTTTGTACTTGATTGATTTATAAGAAGAGAACAAATTTTAGGATGTAGACAGTTGTAGGGTGTTGCTAGTTGTGAGAGGGGGAGATTTTTGAGGGGGAGCAGGGTCAACTTTTTTCCCGTTCCCGGTTGGGTGGGACAAGTGTTAAAGAAATTTTCTTTTATGATTTCTCTTGCAATGTTTCTGGCCATTAATAATGACCATGAAGTATCAATGTCCTCCTGTGTTAGGATTTGAAGACGAATTACCTGGAAACATAGACAAATCTTTTCTTCCGCTCATTCGCACCGACCCAGCACACACATTCATCCGTGTGAAACTGGATTAGTTTCAGATACCAGTGCTATCTTTCGCAAGCCCATTATTTCTTTTGCATTTTGCCTTTTTTCTGTTAAACTCTTAGAAAATCTTAATTATCTAATTCATCACTGTAGGATTAGTAGTAACTTAATGCTCTTTATTGTCAGGGCAGTTCGTATGTGGCAATAAACATTGCAACGAGAAAGATGGTTTGTCGAGCTATGAGGCAAGTTCTTGTTTTCTTTTTGAATCAAGTTTGTCCATTTCAATGCCTACATGAGATGAAGGTGCAAAAGTTGCAAAGTGAGAATATAGAATGTTAAAATATATGCTACTAATTGATGCCTAACTAGAAAACTTGGGGAAAGGTGAAAATATACCGGAAGCCAAATTTCAATAATTTGCATGGAGATGTTGATTTCAGTTTCTGTTTGGGTACTGTCAATATTTGAAAGGTTTCTTGTACCGAGTTCTTTGTTCGTGTCTCTTTCTTCAGCAGTATAGGCTATAGCTAATCTAACGTGATAATTATCCTTGCTAAGGCATTTGACTTTGACTCTCATTAAATGATCTTTCTAAATTAACACTTGAAGCTAAACCTCAGTTGACTTATTTATAAAGAGGGCATATTGATCCATCCCCCCCCCTCTCACTGGAGCAAGCCTTTCCCTGACTGGTGATAAAGTTGGACATCTAAGATTTTAATGATGGACCATATATTGAAGCCCGAGTGAATGCATTGGAAGTTTGATACCTTGCAGTAGCATAGTTTGGTTCACAATAATGTATGCTGTTATTAAAGAAGCACAGAAAGAGCCATTTTCCCCAAAATTTTCTTAACCGAATGCCTACATGAACTAAGAGTGGCTATCCTGAATTGAACTTTCCTAAGTTTTGCTGTATTTTTGTGCTCCTGATCAATCTTTGAAGGTTCTTCGTCTGTTCAAGATGAATGAATAGAGATGATAGACCAACTTGTGCTAAACATTGTGGACATTCTTTCACATTCTTGAAATTTGATGAATATCATCTTTTGCTTTTTGAACTGTATGTGTAGGTAAACTTTTCTTACCATGAAGCCGGAGAAAACAAACAGGCCCTTGTGAAATTAGTAACCTGTGAGAGGTGACTCATAAAACTTCACTTGCTTTCTTTTCTGGAATTTAGCTGAAGTAGTTAAACGAGACTGGTTAACATGTTGATCCTTTGAAATAGATGCGCGGAGAAGCTTCTTTATAAAAAACAAAAAGAGAAAGAACAACTAAGACAAAAAGAGATTGAAACCCATCAGAGGAAAAGGTAGGTGTTAAAAGCTTTAGTTTTTAGTTGAGGATTGTTTATGACAGACAGGACAAGGACACAAATCTTCTGTTCTCTCCCTTTCCAGGGATAGGTCTGAAAGTGAAGATGAGACTGATGACGAATCTCACAGAAGGAAAGAGTGGAGGAAAGGTAAGACACTGCCGTATTGTTTCTACATTAATTATGTTTGCTATTGCTTCTGCTAGGCATTTTATGGGAGGGTAGTGTGACTTTTGAATTATTTTCTTATAATAAATAAATAAACACATAAATGAACTGTTTAATGGAAGTATATAATCAAAAGCCTTGGGAGAGAGATAATTGTTAGGTATATGTGAACAAGTCATCTTGCAATGACAGTTGAGAATATTATGCTACTTTGGCAAATTTTGGAATGAGAACTTGATAAGATGTTGCTCTGGAATTATGTGCTTGTGGAAGAACTATTTTGATGTACAAAATGTTTAGTGTTTAATGATACTAGCACAAAGTTAGGCTACCACTTTTAAAACTTTTTACCACTTTTTTATCCATTCTATCTTTACCCAAATCAATCACATTCACATGTCTCATCACATCCACAAATCTCAACCACTCAACTCGACTCATTCTCTCTCCTCTTTTACATTAAAATCCATTAAAAATATTTATGTACTATTCCCTATCACCGTATAGGCTGATAAATGCTGACTAAGAAATTGAATTTCAATTTGCTTCAGCTTTTTGCACAAATTATTTTCTTCAAGATTATTTTGAACCACGCTGAATTCACTACTTCTCTTTGTTTTTTCTACATCCCATTCTAAATAATATATACTTTTAACCACACACCGAAAAATTATTCTTTCAAGATATTGTGCCAAACACCACACATCTTTTGGCATGCATCATGAGCAAGTAGGTAACAGTCTGATGGCGTAGTAAATTGCTAGGAGCTTGTTACTAAATAGATTTTTCCTCGAATTCATTTTCAACCAAACATTCAGTGGCACCCATAATTTTTTCACATCTCAACCACATATGCTTTCAAAATAATCAATTTTTTACCTCCAAAAATCTACATCAAACAAGAACTATAATCCACTCCAGCCTTTGCTTTATGTTAAGGTTGGAAGAGTTATGGGCCTTGTTAAGGCGCCCTTCATGTCGAATTATTATGTTTACATTTAACTTGCCTTTTCTTTATGTTCAGAGGGTAATTGCTAGTTCTTTAAAGTGCGATTTGTCCTGATGATTGATCTTCTCCACAATTAACATTATATATTTACAGGCAAGAAGGCTTCGTCTTCTCGTGGCGATCATAAAAGTGACGACAATGAAAACTTCGACGAGTATCTTGAGGGAATGTTTCCTTGATGTTTGTATTCCGATGATGTGAAGATCATAATTAGTTGAATACTTTTTTGAATTGATTATGTTGGATATAATTGCAGTTTAGTTTCGGAGGTTCTTGGTCAACTTCTAATAAATTGGGAAGTTCTCTAGGGGCCCTTTTCTATATTTTTATTGTTTATTTTTTTTGAATAAGAAAAAAATGTAGAATATATCGTTAACAAGTCACAAGGTTGCAAAGAAATGTAGAAAATTAAATTGTGGGGTTAAAAATAAATGTAAAATGAGTCATAATTTGTGGTTTCTTTTCACAAATAATGAATTCTATATTGAATTTAGTATTTCTGGTTGATGATCATTGTTTACTTGCATTTAGGGGATTTAACTCAACAGAATGTGTGGGTGTTTGCAAATTTGTAAAAATGTATTTTTACAAGTAAGAAGAGATAGAATACGTAGAGGTGAATAGTAGAGATTTATTAGCATAGATGGGTTATATGAGATATATGGATGTGATTTCTTTAACCAAATTTGAATTAAAAGAGTATGAAGAAGTAAGAAGAAATAGTTTACAAATGCCCACTACAGCTCCTTTTTATATAAAACTTAGTGTTTATTGGTAAAAAACAATGTGTTCTAGTTATATTAAATTTGGTTTGGTTTTGCATGTATAGTTGAGAATAAGGATATGTTTGATTCACAATAAATGAAGAGTAAGTTTTGTTTACTCGAATTGCGTGTAGATTATGCAGTGTAAAATGGAAGATAATGTATTACAAAAATAAAATAATTATATGTGTGGTTAAAAAGGAGGAGAAAGAAATTGTTTTGGAAATTTATTGTGAATCAAACATACCCGAAGGATGTATTTGATTGAAAAGTAGGAAAATTGTTGAAAGGAAAATATTTTTCGGATAAATGAATTTTGGGAAAAGGTTTTCAAAGCAAAATGGTAATTGTAGGTGTTTGATTATATTAATTTGTAAGTTGAAAAATAATATTATTTTCTTTGTTTTAGCGTCTTTGTTCATAAAATCTGAACATTTTCTTTATCTTTAATTAAACCAAATTACCTACCTTTGTCCATTAAAAAAAGAGGCAAACTTTTCTTGAAAAACAAAAATTACCTACCTTTCAAGGAAAAAAATTTCCTTCGAAGTAAGGAAAAGAACGGATTTTGAAAAAAATTGGAAAATACTTTTTTGGAAAAAAAAGATGCAATGAAACAAAGCAAAAAGCTGAAAAATATAAAAAAGTTGGTTTTTCCTAGAAACGTTTGCCCAGTCAAACACACCCTAAGAGAAAATATAGTTTCTTTCAGCCGGGGGGAGGGGATATATTAAAAAATATAAAGTAATTATCAAATTAATATATGAGTGGGTAAAAAAAATGAGATAGAAAATATAAATTTATTATTTGATAAAATTTAATGTGGGTAGAAAAAGCTGGAACTAGAAAATTTTGGGGGGGGGGGGGGGGAACGAAATCCATAAATTCAAAGCTATTTTTGGGGTGGGGATAAGAATCGAACCCGAACTTATCCTGAGATTCGACTGGGTTATTACCACCGCAACACCCGATCACTTCTCGAAAAGAAAGCGTCTTTTGATGCCGACTTTATATGATGAATTCTTTATTAAAAAATTCAAGTTTTCGTTAAATTTATTATAATGACGTCAGCCAAAGGGCTAGCTGGCTAGATGAGGTGGCCAATTTTTATCTGGACCGTCCACGTTTCTATTGTTCTCACTCCACGTGCCTGCTGATGGAATTGGACGCGACGCCGTTATAACGTTTTTTGTTACCTAGGAACACGACAACTAGCCGTCAGGCCTGCCGTTAATCCTCGTTAAAGAACACGTTTGATGGAGATAGGTGGGCCCACACTCCAACCCCACCAGGATGTGGACCCCGCTTGGCAAACTCCAAATACTGACTTGCTGGCGGACATTAATTTATTTTAGTTTTTAATTGATACGTACTTGGCCGCCTAAACAGTTTTGTGTGACTAATTTAACCCTAGAGGCTAGAGTTCACTATGGAAGATATTTGGCCCAAAATTTGGCAGCAACAAAATAACGGCATGCTACGGGTCGACAATCTAATTATTTTGTCCACTTTAGGGCATCGTGGATCCCTTATGAATTTATAAATTTATTTTGAGGAATCGCATCCCTTGGGATTTGATCTCTGAATCTCTGAGCCTCTTATGATTTCTTATGATAATTCAGGTACCATCTCAAAAGTTATATTTCTTTTTGTTAGAACTTAATAGCATGGTCATTTTTAAGTTGGCATTAAGAGTTTTTAATAAGTCTCTGCTTGAAATTTGTATAAATGAAGGGAAATGGATGAGTGATTAAAAGCACGTATGAATAAAAATGATTTGAAAAGATATATTTATAAATAAGTCCTAAAAACAAGATTGCAAATATATACTAAATGGTCGACTATTGTTTTATCTCCTAGCTCATTCACCATTTAATTAACATGTTCCATGTCTATCGTATCAAGATCCCTTAGTTGACATCTTCAATTATGCCATTCCATCCATGCTCTATAATTTGTTATATATGGTGAGCTTATAAAAAATTTAGAGATTTTCAACTATACGCCTTTACAGTATATAAATAATTATATTTTTATCAATAGCAATAGTGTGAATTCAGATAATGAAAGAGTGGGGTGGGTGAGATGAGCAAGGGTGTGATTTTATTAATCTTTTAGGTTTTATTTTGTCTTGCTTGTATAATAAAAGTGCAAATAATTGCTTTCTAAAATGCATTTTTAGTGGAAAAGCAATGATGGAATTGGAGTGTTTGGTGAGTGGTGACTTTTGTAGTGAGAAGTAACCTCACAATCAATTTGAAAGGTGATCCATTTGGGAGTGAGCATGTGTCCTAAATTTCTAGAAAAGTTACCTTGTTATGAGATTTCAATGCTAAGTAAAAATGAGTGCTTTTAGCAAAAAAAAAAACCCAAATTGTGATTCAATCCCTTTAAGCCTTTTCCCCTCCCCTTTCTCCCAACCAAACTTGTGGACCAAAAAGCCAGCCAAGAATCCGGTCATGCCTTTGGTTTTCAAGCAATGATTAAATATTTGTGTCACTCGCTCTATAATCTTTTTGTGTTTAAATAGAATTATGCTAATGAAAATGTTATAAGTGCAAGTATATGTGATCAATATAATCAAGGATCTCGTTAGAAAAAAGAATAATTAAACAGACTTATAATCATCTAATAACTCTTAATTCTATATTTAAGGGCTTTTTTTCTTCGCCTAATTTTATGTCATATTGGTATTTCAAACTTAACTTTCTGTTTGTTAAGCATTTCATCTTACAATTTCTCTCAAAAAATATGAAAATGTTACAAGTATGAAGCTTGATAGATAACGTAGTAAAAAACAAACATTCCAACCCACATAAAGGAAACTTGCTATACAACACAACCATCATCGGAATCAAGAAGGGGGGCATTGTTGACATTTCGGATACATAATTATTATGAGCTAAAATTTTTTAACTAACTAATCTAAGCATTTTTCCTTAACAGAGACAAGG
Organism: Jasminum sambac; assembly: GCA_018223645.1. Taxonomy (NCBI): domain Eukaryota; kingdom Viridiplantae; phylum Streptophyta; class Magnoliopsida; order Lamiales; family Oleaceae; genus Jasminum; species Jasminum sambac. The sequence goes on along the minus strand of CP073648.1, from coordinate 20,375,273 downwards.
AAAGCGGCTTTGGCGTGAACACTAAATAAAGGGACATCGTATGATAAAAAAATGCCAAATAATACATACAAACTTATTGGTATCTATATTTGCGTCGTGTCATCATCCACTTTCGTTGAGGATTTCACAGACAAACAAAATGGATTTCCCATAGTGTTAGCATCAGTCATACTCCCTACCCTACAGCACAAAACTATTTGAGGTATGTTCTTCCCCAAATTTTCGTTAAAAAATCCTGCAAACCCAAATTAGGGTTTAAACAATTTGGTTTAGTGCAAAAAGTTGTCCATGGAAATGGATGGAGATGAAGAGTTTTATCATCAGTCATACTTCGCAACTTGTATTTTTGTTCATTTCTTTCTTCTATCACATTTTCTGCATAGTAACTACTTTTAGCCCCCTTCTCCCCCTTTTTAAGATCATGAAAGAATAAATGTTTTTCCAGTAAATTTATTTATTTGATTCGAGATTAGAGTCTTCTTAATTTTATTTATATATATATTTATTTATTTATTATATATATATATATATATATATATATATATAGATATATTTTATCAAGGCCAGTGGATTTGGAGAGGCACTGGATTAGTTGTAAACTGGGAGTTTGGATGTAAAAAAGATTATTTTTCCCCTTAGTTTGACTTGTTATTTTGTTACTGTATATTTCTGGTAGCCATTTTTTCTTCTTTTGTGTAGAATAAGATTGATATACATTATTTCTGGACATGAGAGGCCCATAAGTGAAGTGCTTGATGGAAGGTTAAAATATGTGGATGATTTTTATTTTCTTTTTGTACTTCCGCAGACCATGTAACCTTGTCTGTATGAAGTTTGAGTACTAAAGAGCTACGATTTTATCATTTTATTTCTGGTAATCTAAGATGCTTTTAACTTGAGCATCATTTGGGGTTTTAGTTATTACTTTTCTTTGTTTTCCTTTGTTTAAGAGTTTCATCTATGCTGGTTTCTTTGGTAGAATTTTAGTTTGATAGTCGATCGTTGCAGGGAAATTGATCTGTTCATATATTAGCTGGTGAAGAGTGAAGATAATGCCCACACTGACTAAGAGCAATGAACGGTGGCTAGAAATGGGAGCACAGAGCTTTCAATCATCAACACCGTATACACAGCCTTGGGGACGAGGTATTGGGAAAAGTGGCATGAATCATACGGGGGAAACAGCTGAAGAATCAATCACCTCGGGAGCTTCCCAGTCACAAGGCAAGGATAAAGACATTGTTAAAGAAACTGACATCAATGGCCCACATTCTGGTAGTTCTTGGCTTTACATCTGTGTTTTTCATGTAAACTTATTAGAGACAATGATAAATCAAAATAGTTTGACGGTTTACTTTTCTCTAGATAAATAAGAGTTTTGTCTGTGTGCTATCAGTAATGAACTCATTATTATCTGATGATGATAGATTCCTTGGCTTGAATGTATAATCTGGTAATGATTTCCTTTATTGTATAACAAAAACAAGGACATACATTGCTGTTTGCAAGAGTTCCATGTTTTTATTGGAATCATGTTAGGGCATCCGGCTTGTTTCTGTTAAGTGTTATCATCCTGTGTTGTCTGATGTTAGGCACAAATTTGTAAAATGGAGAAAGTGTGCATTTTTCTCCTGTGAATTCTGATGCATTGATTGACATGTACTTGTTTATCCATGATAACTATACCATCTCATAGTTGTTTGGAGTTGTGCACGATCTGTAATTGATGAGACTTTTAGGTCTCTTACGAGTCTCTTATGACTTTTTGTCTTCGATAAGTGAACATGTGTAAACCTTGATTCATTCTTTTAAAATTTCAGGGTAACCATTCAAAATAGCTGTGGTTGTGTACTTAGTCACAGAGTAAATGGATGGGACATCTGATGTATTGAATTTCACCTATGAAATTTAATTAACAGGAGTGATCCTCTATCGTATGCTCATTTCACACCTTCTAAGTTGTAGGATTCTACTTTTTAGGAGGAGAAAGGTAGGGTAGGTTGATATCATCAAGTTTAGAGCTCCTAGTGGGAAAAAATATACTGAGTATTGAATCAATTTATTTAAATTTTGTTTCAACAGAATCTTGTCTAAAGATACTTGTTCCTCCAAAGGCCATTTATTGCCAGAAGCTCTGAAAGCAGGGGTCAAATTTTATGCACATGACGCGTAGCGTCATAGTTCTGTTATAATTTAGATATTCCAGCTTTATTTAGTGGGGTGACACTTAGACCTTGTAATAAAGTTTGATCTATTGAGACAACTTAGCCATTATGTAGGATTTGTATCTTGCCATCCCATCTACATTCATGGTTAATGTTAGAATGTCTAACTTATTCATTGTCTTAAAATTTAGGGTTTTTAACATATTTTTGCTATGTATTATACCGATGTACACGCATTTATACTTGTGCATGTGTTCAGGTTTTTGTGCCTTTTAATTGTAGTATTTAGTGCTAATACTTTAGATCCTCTTCAGGAACAAATGGAATTAAACGCCCAGAGCAGCAACGACAGCAGCTTGATATCAATTCCCAGATGGAACTTGTGGGTCATTCAATTGTAAGATTCTCATTGTCCCATATTTTGAGCTTATGGGTGGAGTTCTGGAACTGATATTTTCGTTTTGCTTCGCAACTAAATATTCTCCATTCATTTTATTTTCTACCTTTTCAGATGTTGACACCATATCCATATCCAGATCTACAATATGGTGGAATAATGGCATATGCAGCACCGGTAAAGAAAAAGCACCCATCTCCGCCAACAGCCTCCAATTTACAAATTTATAGAAATAATTCAATTCTTCTTTCCTTAACATATTTTCTGATCTTCAAAATGCACACTATTAACAAATATTAAATTAATTTTACTTTGCATTGCTTTATTCTTCAACTAAACTGTTACAATTATCTTAGGAATCTTTGTTCAGTTCGAACTTCCTCAGCAGGTACAACAGCAGTTCCTTGGATGTATTCCCTCGAGGATGCCTTTGCCTCTCAACAGGGAAGAAGAGCCCGTATATGTGAACGCTAAACAGTATCATGGTATATTAAGGCGAAGACAAATACGAGCAAAAGCAGAACTGGAGAAGAAAGCAATTAAAGTCAGGAAGGTAATCACAAGAACAACACCCCACCCCCACCAAAACCCCCAGCCCCACCCCGTGGCAAGCACCTGAAAGAATGATGACCATCAATTTGTTGCAGCCATATCTTCATGAATCTCGTCACAAGCATGCCATGAGAAGGGCAAGAGGTTCTGGAGGTCGATTTCTCAACACTAAAAATATTTCTACCACCGAACAGGGGAACACGGAGTCAGTTGTGTCCCCACAATCATGCAACTCCTCCAGCTCTGCTCACTTGTCTTCCCGCTGTAAAGATAAACACAACGAACAAAATCTCTCAAATGGGAACAACAATGGCCATCATGCATCACTGGTTTACTACTTGACGCAGTCGACCAGAAATGAACAGGATAGCTGGAACTTGCTGATGAATCAAGTCTCCAACGGAGTGGGGCCCAAAAAATGAGACTGCATGCATGGCTGTGGTCAGGCAATTCATTCTTGGCTTGGTTACTTGTGCTATGTGCGGGATGAGATGAGGTAGGAAGGTGGTTGTACTGGGAGTCTTCCATTCTCTACCATGTCTCTCCCCATCTTTTAGAATAAGATAAGATATTGTGGAAGTTGGAAATGTTTAAACATCTAACATATCTGTTAACTTTTGTGTGGTTCGTTTTTCGTCGGAGAATCATTGCGATATCGTCTCGCATGTTATTAGTGTGTTTTGGTTCTTGGAGTTCATCTATAGCCTTTTGTTTTATGATGGTGTCAAATGGGCTGGGCCGGGTCTGTCTGTGCAGGGCTATATGCATTCACTGTTGGGCCAATACTATCCAGACCGGGCTCGTTTTCCTCCTCAAATCCAGTTTTGCCAAACCCATTTTTGGAAATATTGGCGGAAACCCTAAATACAGAGTCCCTTGTAGCCGGTTTTTTTCTCTCTCGAACTCCCCACTCGTTCCCTTCCCACCCACCACCACTATGCCTCTTCGAACTTCAGAAATTTGAAGCTCAATCACAAAATTGGAACACATCGACATAATCAGATCAGTTGGATTCGGCCGAGGTTTGTACGACTCTGTAAATTTTCGGTTCTGTAGATTCTTCATTGTCCACGATTTTGGTAGTTGGATATCCCGGTGATGAAACATTTAGTAATCTGAAATGGTGCACAGTTGGGGCTCCCTCTTTGCCATCTTTGTCGCAGGAGGTTGAGGAACCAATATCATACCACCAAGGTAGATAGTAGGCATTTCTGAGGGGTACCAACTTTTTTATTTTGAACGAGTTATTGTTAGTGTCATTTTTGGATTAATTGAGTTTCTGTTTAATTTATTGTTTTACTTATATTTTCATGAATTGAAACTTCAAAAATGATATTTACTAGCCGCTTATTAGCGATTTGACAGTAATTTACAATAGATTTGCCATCAATATTAACATAAAATTAAGATAATAAATCAATTAATGTTATATTATTAGAGTATGCATAAGGTTTGTTGCGGTGATGTGGCTCCTTCACAGGGTGCCATGTCATCGGCAAATTTTTAAAAAAAATAAAATTTTTTTTTAGCATTTATATTAAGTGAGATGAATAATATATAATTACCTCTGATAGTAGAGGTTCACGTGAGCCCCACATTCCCTCCCTACCCCCCCCCCCAACCCCACCCCAAATGGGGATGTTGGCATGATCGGGAGATCATGAGCCCCGATCATGAGCGCATTAGAGTATTACTTGTAGAAATTACATTAGTAGCACATATTGGAGATTTGTCATGGCCTGTTGAGAACTTTCTACCCCAGGTGTTTTTGAGCGAATAAACTTGGTTCATCCCCACATGGAACTAGAACTCTGATTAGTAAGCAAACGTATTAAAACCGGTTCCTACGACACGAGACAAGGAAAAGTAATCTTTTACTCTAAAATAAACTGATAAGCGTTGCCATGGAATTAATACAATGTGTGTTTATACAATGAAAAAAAAAAGGTAGGTACTTGGCCGTTCTTACATTATGGACAATGGAGCTTAGAGCTGGTGTCCGCAATACCCCAAACACATTATTTTTTGGTAGTGGCAGATGTTCCCAGTACTTGTGATCATCAAATCTCAAATTTTGTCACTTAGAGCATCGCCTGTTCTTGAAGTTGCTCCTGTCACAAATCATCAGTCTGGTCATTGGAACTTTGTAACAAAGATCAACATAAGAATTAAGAGCGCAAATTAGGAGTCTCGACTGCTTAGGATGCATAAAGTTAGGTTACCTCTGTCACGAAGAAGGCATGAAACCCGTATGGAACTCTGTTGGGCAGTTCAACAACAGCAACAGGATCAGGAGACATTGATTTAGCATCAATTATATTCACCGCCGACTTTCTGTACATGTAATAAAACACTCAAGTAACAGTGCACAAGCCAAGCTAAGTAGCTGACAGTAGATTATGAGTGAAAATGACAACCCCAAATAGAGATAAGTAGATAAATACCCGGTGTTCTCATCATGCACGAAGAAAATCAAGTAGCCATCGTCTTCTTCAGACGTCATACCAGGTTGTCTTGGGACAAAGACAGCTTCAGAACCAAATCGACTAGGTCCTAGGTCAAAGATACCTTTGACATTTCCCCCAATTTCTAGCTTTTCTTTTCCGGTCTGTGGTTCCTCATTCAAATCAAACTTGATAACACCAGTTACTTTGGCAATCTTGTCCAGTGTTGTCCCATATACATATCGCTGTTTCCTAATTCATGCACAATTTTAATTACACAAATATCATTTTCGCATAAAGAAAGATTCTTGGGCACAAGAAAATACAGGACTAAAGATGCAATTCATCAACAACTGATGTGCCACGATCTAGACATGCTACCCAACTTAAAGCATGGTAAATCACACATCATCAGCTGTTTCTATAAGATTTGGTGCAAGTAGTTTGCACCAGATCAAGAGTGTGGAATTCATAGGTAATTAATTACCTGGTAGTGTAACTTTCGTTCACCCTGGGGAAATCTACTGCGGATTCAGATAGTTTTTTCTGAGTAGCCAGGCCATTTTTGAGGTTGAATCTCATCTCATACCTGAAAGAGATAACAGAGATGACTAGTATAAGAATTCATCCTTGAGATGAGAAACATGATAGTGATATCTATCAGCTCTGAGCACTTGTCATACAGTTCGTTTTTGAAATTCTCAAGCTTTTCTTTAATGGCGCCATTAACCATGTCTAGATCTGGATTCTCGAGCCGACAAGTTATTAGAACAACTTCATCTCCTTCCTCCCATGCATTTGCTGACACCAAATAATAAGTAAATAAAAAATAAACAAATTGACAGAGACATTAGTATGTTTAAGGAAGCATTCTGTTAGAAATTTTAAGGGTGAAAACGAGGCTGATGTTTCTCACCATTGTGGAATATGAAGCAATTTGGAAGCTCAAACCATCTGATTAGGAGCTCGTTCTTTGCATATCGAGGAAGAATGCCAAAACGAGCTTTCTGGGTAGAATCAAAACTGAAAATAAACTTCTTATTCTTCACCATTTCCTGAAAAATATGGACTTAAAAAGTTAGGTTTGATTATGCCATAATCTGAAGATGGATAATATTGTTGGATTATCATACCTTCGGCTTAAAGTACAGAGGGAGGTCCATAAAAATTGCATAATTTTCAGTGATGGCAAAATCATGCATCATGATTGGGCCAGATACTGTTATTGGAACTGGATCGTTCATTGTTCCATCCTTTGATATAACTCTGTAGGTGACATATGGAGGTGTATGCGAATAGCCAAAGGTAAACATTTCTCCTGCATACAAAGGTTTTGAATGTTTGGTTAAGAAGTATAAGAAAACTTTAACGGAGTATGAAGAGATTGTCGCATCAGTGAGGGCGAGTTGAGAGTTTTAAAGTAATGTTACAGAAAAATTGACTTTTTTCCAAAAAGCTGAGCCAAACATGTTGTGACTATTGTAGTAATGATCTACCCTGCTCTAAGCACAGGAGGATTTCTCGTACCGGTGAATGGGTCGACCTTAGGGTGGGCAGTAAAAGAATGAACTAGTCTTTTATCATAGTCCAGCAAGCCGATTGTTTGGAGATCACCATCTTCCAAAACTTTAATGGCATCTGTACGAGAAATAGAAACATTAAAGCCGAAAAGAGATCATGTATATCATTTCGGAATCCATTTATCCTTACAATGCAAGACATCACTCATAAGCTATCCACAAGAAGAATACAAAGCTTATACATGTCATAAGTTCATATTCCAGCTTTATCACGATAATGTAAGGCAAAAGGGGGAAAACCAGACGAAATTGATTGGGTTGTAAATATTCAAGTTTGCAGAAAATACACTTCTATAGAAATTTTTCGAGCCGAGGTAGTTCCTTAAAAAAAAAAAAAAAAATTCACTTCTATAGAATTAAGGTAAGTAGCTTACATGGTTTATCTGCCTCACTGAGTGCCAAAAGCTTTCCATGGTGATATACTAGAGCTGTGTTAGCTGAAAAATAGTGCAACAACATATAATCAGCAATTCACAAACAGATATCGAGATCCATAAAACGGGCATTTCTTAGATTTACCAAGTGAATGTGATAATTATGATTTTATTGATGTGAAACTAGATTACAGCCATGTCTCTGGCTGAGCCTGTAATTACTAATAAAGACAGGTCTTGTTTTCCAAAATTTTGGTGGACTCTACTTATAAGACGGGCTATGGTGTAAGGTGTATAAAGCAAAAGATTTTTAGTGGGAAAGCGCGTGAATGATTCACCTGTACCATTTCCGTAGGACAAATCTAAGACCTTCAGTTTTTCTCTGAGTATTTGCATGTTAACCATGAGCAAACCAAACATGCCTTTCAGGTCTCCAATCTGCAAACAACATCCACAGTATAATGTGCAGAAAACGAAAAACATAAAATGGATATGGGATCCTGATATGAGGCAGACAGAAGCATTTGCTCAAATGAAGGTAGAGAAGAGAACTACTAAGAGCATTTCTAATGCATGGGGAAAAAAGAGAAGGGGAAAGGGAAAGGGGAAAACATGGGTGGAAAAACCCAAAGGGGGTGCCTCCACCCATGCACCCCCTTTGGGTTTTTCCACCCAAAATCAACAAATATGTGGATTTTTACAACTATACATTATTTTGCTTTGTTGGGTTGGGGTTGGGTTTTTCCACCCCCAACATTAGAAATGCTCTAATCTTGGTTAATTTCTAGAAATGTTCAACTATAGCATTCGGTTTGTAGCAAAAATTGATCAAGATTTGTTTTGAGATTTTGCAAACCGTAGTAAGATATGTGGTGTTTCTTTCTGTTCATAGCAAAGAAACTTCATATGGTCATGACAGTACAAGAAAGATGTTATGCCCAGTTGGGGAGAGATGAAAATAATACCTTCATAAACATAGATCTTCCATAAAACTCTTCTTGTTTAAGGCGAGATGTCTTCACGTAACGTGAAACGAATGTAGCTTTTCCATCTTTTATGCGCAAACCATGAATCATTCTGCAGAAATATAGCAATTTTCTGACTTCATAATCAATCATCATCTTCCAACTGCTAAACTTAAAAATGTCGAAATAACAAAACATAAAACATATTCTGGCCTAACATAACAAAACCTTAACAAAGATACTTCCAGCACTGCAAGTAACACAAAGGTTCATCTAAATGAAATGGCTTAGAAAGGATCAAATCCTAGTTACAACATTTTCAACTATGATTGAAACTCGACAAAGATTCGTCCCCTTAGTGATCAATTAACTATTCCTGCTGGGAACATATAACTTTTAAAACCTTAAAAGATTCTGAGTTTTACACAATGTCAAGACCAAACCTGGTAGATTTTGATTCTACTGAGTATTAAAATAACCAAGTATTAAGACAAGGTAAATTAAACACATCAAACCATGACTGAGAGACACGCACCCATCTCCATCAAACCTGCAGAAATTCAAAAACAGGTACAAGTTATACAATTCATCAATCAAAATACAAGAACCAGTGAACCCCACTCACAAATTCAAACGTAAACATGAGAGATATAATTGAAGAGCCATGTGTTGAATGATGCAATTAATCTGAGATTAGGATGAGAAGATAATTTTGAGGCTCCTAAAAATTAAAAAATAAAATAAAATAAAAAATCAATTAAGGCAAAGGATTTACCAGTGATATCCAGCAACTGGAGAAAACTTAGGGTTAGGACCAACTCTCACAAATTCACCATTCAGACACTCCTGCGGTAGAAAGCATTTCACAGTAAATAAAATTAAAAAAAAAAAAATCCCCATATTTTACCAGTTAAATTAGATAAAAGATTGACTCACAGGGAGGTGCCCTAAAACTGGAAGATCCTTAAGAGGAGGAGTTTCATCAACTGGGGCAAAATTCCCAGAAAGATATTGAAGGGGCTGTTTGGTATCATACATAAGTTTCACAAACATCCATTCAAGCCAGTCTATAGCCTTCGAAGTGAGCCCCTTACTGGGTTTCGGCTTCACCGCCACCACGCTGTCGTCAATCCGCTCTACATCCTCTGCTTGCAAACCCATCTCTAGACTTTGAATCGAACAGTCCAAAAAGTTGGCAGATTCTACACTGTATATGTCTGTATAAAATGTGGATAGGTACACGATTGTGGTGAGTTTGAGTCCAGATGTCACTATCTTTAATTTGTTGTCATTGGTGTGGTTAGAGGAGTAGCCGGCTACGTACCGAGCTCTGATTTTTTCTATGTGTTGTGCTTTGAAGTTTGATTCCACATTTCCACTCGATCATCATCATCATCGCCTCGTTTTGTCTTCATTAACGGACACTGTAATTTTGGTTCAGAAAATGACACATTAGAATGCAGCCCGAGGATGTCAATTTAGAATACGTATCGACAATTATTCTTTTATTTATTGTTTTGAAATTCATCGTACTCGATCCTCTGAGTCATGGAAAATTCTTTAATTGTGGTCAGAAATAAATATTATAAAATAAGAATTGTAGGTGTGTGCGTGTTTTTTTTTTTCTCTCTTATTGGGGAGCTGTTATCAAAATTAAGAAAAAAAAATTTGACGAGTTTTTTTTGTTAAAGTAGAATAAAAGAATTTTTGTGATAAAAGTGAAGATAAATGTATATTTGATATTTTTTAATATAAGAGAAACCTGAGGCGTTACGTTTGCTTTTGTATTTTCTGTTTCGTTTTGAAAATATTTTGGTGTTCTGTTTTAATCTTGTTTTGAAAATTCAAAATGCGTTTATTGTTGTTTTGAAAAAATTATTTTGAAGAGAAAATAGAAAATGTGTTTGGTTTATAATTGTTTAAAATGTAATAACCGTAAAGTTTAAAATCAGAAAATGCGTTTTCGCTGTTTTCAACATTTAACACGTAAAACGCCAAAAGCGTTAAAGGCGTTTTTCGTGTTTCTATACAAATCTTACGATTTCAAAACGTATTTTAAAATAATGAATGCGAGCTGCTTTCAACATTTCAAACAGAAAAGCGAAACGATAAATGAAGCGAGCGTTAGGATTGTGATTATGAATAATTTTACGGGAATTGAATGATATATAACACTTAAGATCGATTAAAACAAACAAACAAACCTCCCATATTGCCTTCGATGTGTGAATTAGTATTGATGGAGAAATAAAATTGGGAAAATGATACATAGAAATGATCATGAAGAAAGAGTGTTGTTTCACATATGTTGTACAGGCCTCTACATGTGCTGATATATAAGGGAAAAAGGCGACTGACTAACTTCCATTTAGAATTAATGTCAAACAACATGTAGAATGTCGTCGTTGTGACACCTAGACCAGCATAAGAACTTGGATGTGCTATATTTTCATTGATCATTCATAGAGATCACATATTACATATCACATGTAACAAGGGTTGAATCTCAAATATAAGGTTTGGATTATCTAACAAGTGAAACGTAGACAAAACTGTGGCTGCCTTGTGCCACTCTTGTTTATATATTGTCTAATCACAAGGTGATGATGTGAGATTGCTCTCGGCTTGTGCCCAACATTATGATAGTGTGATCATTCTTCGATTATCAATGTGCATTCGCTTGTGTACATGCATTGCTCTGATGACATGAGTATGTAGATCGATTATTCTTCCCTCATTTGCTTATCAATGTCCATTCATGTATGTCTGTTGCTTTGCTAATATAAGATTTAGAGATTCTATATTTTTCGTTGACATCAATTGCCCCTCAAGTGAGATTAAACGTTCTCTATTAATCCATAGTTCATAATGATATAATAAGGACCAATAGTTATTGACGTAATTGTGATGTGATATGTCAAATTTGATGAACTTCACAAAATTTTAACGAATTACAATTACATTAACGACTATATCTTCCTTTATAATAAAAAATAAAAAGAGGAAGCCCTACTATGTTAATCATTGGGATGAACAACATTACTCAACTAGGAAACCGTGGTTTGGAGCCCTCAATTATTTATTGTACTATGTACAAAAAGATATAATAAAATTTTGTTTCAGGCAGATGGAATACGACAGAAATTGAACTGCAGCATCCAGTAGAAATTTTGCGAGAATGCATTAACATTTTTGGACTCCAATATTCCATATCATACATGCGTGACTGTGACAGTGGGACTCCTCACTCCTTTGGGTGGAAGAAACTATTTTTATTTTTTCTTGGCCCACTTAAGACATATCCAGAGTTTGATTCCCAATCTGTCTAAGAAATATTAATATTATTTGTGTTTGAAATAAATAATAATTTAAATAAAAAGTATATCAAAGAAATAATGAAAAAAATATATATCAAAGACTATCTTGGTTTCTTACGAGGAGGTGTAGGATTCATGCAACTATTTAATAATCATGTAGTCAAGAACAAGAATGGAACATAATTAGAATAACTTGTATGGTTTAAAATAATATTAATGTTGATACGAATCTAGATTGCTTCTCCTAAAGTATATAGTCATTATGTTCTTATTATATAGAATTTCTTTCACGCATATTAAAAATATTATTAAAAAAGTAAATAATAAAAGCGATTTTCATATTTTACCTTTATTTAATAAGCCTAAAAAATTTATTGAAACTATCAAATGATTTTAAGGTGTCAAATTAAATGAGAGTTTAATACTAAATGAATAAAAAAGACATATATAATTGAAACCATATATATATATATATATATATATATATATATTAATATTAAGACAGATGATGTAATGTTGGACTATGTTGTATAAGAATACCAAAGATTTGATGTCCGTATGTGAGCACCTTAAAGCGCCCACATGTGGACATCAAATCATTAACTTGTATAAGAATATGTAAATGATGCACTATAATGATTAAATGCCTATATATGAGCAACTTAAGTTGTTCGTATGTAGGCAAATAATTGACATACCCCCCCATCAGATGGCCACGTTCAAGTTGCCCACATATGGGCATTCGATATTTTGCGGTAAACCATGTGTAACAATGAAAAGATAATGCATGTTGTCAAATCGACAAGAACGCAACATAATTTTGGTTGTTTAGTTCAAGATAAGTCATTAATGATGTTGATTACTCAAATTGCTTCTTGTAGAGTATAACATAAACCATATTATATAATTAAGTACAAAAGTGATGTAACATGTATGTGAGTACAAGTTTATTGTGTATATAGAATACATGTCAAATTAATGTTAGATGAGTTGATGTGATAAACATAGCAATTATCATATTAATAAATACAGTTTAAATGCTAACACTTTAATTTGCCCAAAAAATTTGTCATTTCAACTATGTTTATTATGAGATCAATAAGTGCTCGCTACTCGTGCTTATTGGATGATTTTATTAAATAACCTTTTACTGTCACATTAAAGTATGCTTATTTTAAGTTTTACACAGATTAAGAAATTGTGATTATCGAAAAAATAAATTTCTTTACAATTTTTTTAATAAATATCAATATTATAAAACGTGGTAGATTATTTTTATTAAAAAGAAAATGCACATTAACTATGTGCATTTTAGAAAATAAAGAAATTAGAAACACACCAAGAAGAAAATTGACATGTATATATATAATATGAGATCATTTTCCCTCTAAAAATTTCATTTTTCTGAATTAAAAAAATAAAATTTAATTGTAAAATCACCTGTTGGATAATTACAAATCTGCAACTCAATCTTCCTGATGCGTTGGATAATTACAAATCTGCAACTCAATCTTCTCGTCCTCTTCTAGAATTCGAACTCTATCTTTAAAAATCTCAAGTGGATTCTAATTGAATTCACACCATTACAAATCTCTATATCTTGGATATATATCTTCCCGTGCAACGCACGGGAGAAAATACTAGTATATCTTAAAATCGATAACTAAGAAAAGCAAGTCTATTTTAGTGGAACGGAGCAATAATCCCTCTCCTCAATTAGCTTAAATATATAGTTGTCGTATGCTTCATGTTTTGCATTGTTTGGCTATTTCTGTAAAAGTCTCTTACTAAATAGATCATTCACATTTGAAGTTAGTGCAAAAACCATCCCCACCATTGGCCAGACATTCTCCACCACAAAACATGCTCCAAGATTTCAATAGCTCAACAAAGAGAAAAATATGAAGAAATAATTGTACGTGTGCATGCAACAGAATTCTTGTTTCACTATAAGCCCTTGCTTAGGATGTGCGAATTGTCTATAGAACTCAACCGAGTCGATACTGCAGTTTATAATAGTCACTCAATTATTATCTAAACATCTTGTGAGGGCTAATCATTTATCATGAAGAGATTTTTGTAAGAGAGAGTAAATTCAACCATATGTATACTTTCGCCATCCTCAAATGTTTCACATAAAAATTCATTAATAAAAAAAAGTTGTCTCTTACAGTCAAATTCCACTACAAAGAAGTGATAACTAGTTATTTGAGCACTGGACATGGTTGTGACTTGTGATTATTATAAAAAGAGAGAGATAGATATAGGCTATATCTCTTGATTCATGTTGGCTTGTTTCCAACACTGATTGAGCACTTGTTTTAGTAGACAAAAGGTAGTGTCTTGGTTTAAGAAGACTCTCTCTCTCTCTCTCTCGCCCCCTCCCTCCCTCCCTCTCCCAAAAAAATCTTGGTGAAAGAATGGAAGGAGGAGAAGGAAAATCTACAAAGTTTAAGAGAATTTGTGTCTTCTGTGGGAGTAGAACAGGTTATCAATCATCATTCAGTGATGCAGCTCTTCAGATCGCTACACAACTGGTAATTAACCAACATGTATCAACTACATGTAGTAGTAGCAGTAGTATTCATGTGATAAGATTAATCTTCTCTCATTTCATGTACAGGTTGAGAGAAAGATTGATCTTGTGTATGGTGGAGGTAGTATAGGATTAATGGGGTTAGTAGCCAAAGCTGTTTTTGATGGTGGTCGACATGTATTTGGGTACATACATACTGATTTTTGCATAAATATTGATTGATCCACTTTGAATTTGCCTCAAGTATGTTGAATTCATTTCTTGTTCCTTGTTTTTGATGTTTGGTTGTAGAGTAATTCCTAAAGCCCTAATGTCATATGAGGTATCATTCTATTATTTACATCCAAAATGCTCTTACACAAGTGGTGTCTCAAAATCTTATGAAGTGAGATACAATAATTGAAACATCTCACTTTATATGATTTTGATATCTTACACACTGTTGTGTTTAAACCCTTGTTTACATGTAACATTACTGTGAAGTAAACGAGTTTCATGTAGATATCTGGAGAATCCGTTGGAGATCTAAAGGTAGTGGCAGATATGCATCAAAGAAAATCAGAAATGGCAAAACATGCTGATGCTTTCATTGCTCTTCCTGGTATTATATCATTTCTTCTTCATGCAAATATTTAATAGCAAAAGAAAAGAAGAAGAAAGAAAAAGGGAGAAAGGAATCATTCTTTAGCTTTAATTAATTACCCTTTGTTAATTTAGGTGGCTATGGAACTATGGAAGAATTACTAGAGATTATAGCTTGGTCTCAGTTTGGGATTCACGAAAAACCAGTAAAATAAGTTCTTTTTTTTTTCCTTAATTATATGTAACTTATTCTTATAAAATTTGGCATATTTAAAACCCATTGATGAACAGGTTGGATTGCTAAATGTGTGTGGGTACTATAATGGCTTACTTGCATTGTTTGACAAGGGAGTTGAGGAAGGTTTCATTGAAGATTCAGCAAGACAGATAGTAGTTGTAGCAGACTCAGCAGAAGAGTTGATCAACAAAATGGAGGTTTGATTTAGAATATAGCTAATTAATTACTATATATCTATCTACATGTGTTTGGCATAGCTTAAAAACTCGAACCTGATCGATAAAAATATATATAGCTTTAGAGCTTATAACTTTTAAGCTAAGCCAAACATGCTCCTAGGTGGTTACTGAATTATTGGGGAGGAACGACTTGAAAAGGAAATGAGTCGTTGTTTCTTCTTTATTTTGTAGGAATATACACCGATTCATGACCAGGTTGCACCCAGACAAAGTTGGGAAGTGAATCAATTGGTGGAGTTGGAGTCTTCTACAAGTGGGACCCCTCCACAGTCTTAGCTATGTATGACAATGCTTTGTTGTTCCAGTCGAGCAATATACAATAGCCAACAATCAACATATTTTTGCAAACATTGCCACTCGTCAAACAGACATATTGACTGTCAAGCAATATATCAACTTCTCTCTATATATATAAAGTAATGCATATTTGAGTTATTTTACTAGTGTTAAATGTATAATATTCATGTAAGTGTGATTTCTAGTTCCATTTTAATACAAAGAAAGGGACAACGAAGCTGCAAATGTAACCAAACTTTTGCCAAATCTTTGCACTAACAAAGTGGGCTACTCCAAAGATACACATATCATAATCACTCATTTGAATAATCATAATATATATCTATTTTTCTCATTTTAAATGATGCATGATTCCTCCACCCACCGTAACCAGTAAGCGGGAAAATAATCCCAATTTCATTTTTCGTATCGGTTTTTCTAAAGACTTAAAACACCATTAGTCTACTTGGAGTTTAATAGAATGAGAAACGACCTGTCAATCTCTCTCGACGCCTCATCCACCGTGTTGTAGAGTCCTCATTGGTTAGCGTCCACTAACCATTTTCAGACAAAGTATTACACATGGAGGGATATATCATATGTGACAGGTGGGACAAAAATTGGATGGTCCTTCGGCACGGGCCATTTGCCCTTGGGCATTCATTCAGTAAGTAAGGGATTTGTTTATGCATTAATGGTTTTTATTTTTTAGTGTGGGTCATCCTAGACATTTCCTCTTGATTGCTTTTTTGGCCCTCATTCTCAAAATGGACCCACCTTTCCCCATCATCCATAACCAAGAAAGCATCTTTTCACTGGGTTGCACTGTGTTTCCATCCCCACACCGTCTTTTCACCAGGTCAATATTCCCCCCACCCCCACTTCGGTCTCTCTTCCTAAGCTACACGTAGCTCATTACTGTTCAATCACACCCACTATTTTAGATGTTTTCTTGTCATCGTCCATTCTATTTATCATATATACACCAATCCATATCACACCGTTGGAGGTACTCTAAAGGACTCACACAAAACTCCGCAAAATCCCCAGGCAGACATAAATGGAAGACAACGTGAAAGAGGTCTAATGAAAAATGAAAAAGAAACAAAACGATAGGAAAACACGAAACATGGAACTAAGTGAAACAAAACCACCCAGTTAAGGGATTACTAGTAAAAGTAGTAAATGAAAGTGCATATACTAAGAAAATTCAACAATGAAGCTGCAATGCTCCGTTAGATTTCACATTACAAGGAGAAATAAGCAACATACTTGAATTCTGTTGCTCTCTGATACAGGCTGATGAAACCAGTCAACAGAGAATTTCTTCAAATTATTAACTTGACCACAAAGAAGGACAAGATAGTGTGAGGACAATTCCCTTACTGCTTAATTGTTGATATGTACAGTTCTATTTTGGAAGAAATAGGCAGGCTCATATGAGAGAGACGAACATTTCTGGGTTGCTTGCATCATAGAGGTTATGCAATCCATTCTCCATGTTTGAAGGCCCAACAATAGAATAAACTCCCAGATCCACCAGAAGATGATCACTTGTTCCAACGCCTAACGGATCATTGTCGTCTCTAGCAATGTGATTTTCCTGGGCACTTGCAACTCCATCACCAGTTTCCTGAAGCAAAGGAGCCTCGACATTTGACTCTGCTGCTCCATCTAATAGAACTTCAAGGGGAGAGTAAAAATTTGAATGATTGTCAACATTGAATTTCACTTCTAGAATAGCACTATCAGTATCCACCAATGAAGCATGTGAAGATTCAGCAACTCCATTCAAATTGTCTTTATGGCAACCTTCTACAACCACGTCCTTGGTGCATTTACCATTTTGTAGCAGTCCTTTAGATGTATTCACAGATTCATTCCCCAAATCCTGCTCTAAAGTGATGTCTTTATCGTCAAGCAATAAATTGCGGGGTTCTCCTGGTCTAGTTTCGCAGTCAGTTGCCAAGTCTTCAGCTTGATCAAGTGGAGAATCAATACTTTCACCCAAAGAACTGTAATGAGAACCTTCTTGAAGCACATTGTCATGAGCACTTGGTTCAGATATTACATCTAAGTGTCCATTATCAGCAGAAGCAGAACTCGAACTTAACCCTAAATCAGGCAGGCGCTCATTTCCATTAAAATACAATGAGTTTGCAATAGCAGCAGGATTTTCACTGTGTACATCTGCTGGAACTATCTCACTTAAACAGCCCTTCTCATCTCTGCATTCAGAAGCTAAAACAGAAGGAGAGTCATGGTTGTTTAAATGCTCCTCGTCAGCAATTTCCTTTGCAGTAAAATCAGGAGCTGCAACTGTAAAAGATTGGGTACGATGTGATGACTCTTCAACGCCATTTTCTGCAGTAGGGGAGTCCAGACATTTCATCGGGCAAGATGCATCATGTTGTGAATTCCGGTTTTGCTCATGTTCTGGAGAATGAATTGTGGCAGTGGACAAAAACCCGGAAAGTGCAGCAGCTAAAGCTGCATTAATTGAACTTTGCTTTGGTTTCATGTGAGGATAATCCTTCACTGGTTCTATATCATCATCCCCTTCTTCATCCTCTTCACATATAAACTCGGGAGCACTAACCACAAGACTGGGGTGAGAATGCAGAGCAGTATGAGAATTGGGTGCATCATGGGGTAGGTCGAAAATATTATTAAAAGATGAATCCTTCTTTTCCGACTTTGATCCCCTGCAAGGCTGATGGCTACCCTCTTGCAATGAGCTGGAGTTGCTTGGACTGCATGAAAATGATGGAGCAGATATTCTTCTAAAATGTGGCATTCCACATTTCTCAGAGTTTCTTGCAAGTGTTTCGAGTTGCTGCTCTACCTGTTGAAGCCTTGCCTCCATGCTCTCTATGGGTTTAATTATTTTTTCTTCAAATCTCAAGCAAATATCTTCTACTCTACTTACACGAGAAATTAACTGTTCCAAAGCCCTTTCAAGACGTCCCTGTGGCAAATCATGCATTTCTACTGGCTCAACGCATGCTTTCATATTCAAGGCAGATGTTGATGGAGGCAGAACATTAGCAGGGTCTGATGTACTCTCATCATCTATCTGCAATTTCAGATTCTGCTGATCAACTGCCACTTCTTTTGCAATCTCAGTTGCATCAATTGCTGTCGACCCAGTTTCCATTTTATTATCCTTCTTCACTTCATCAGAAGCATGTCTCTCTCGTGGATGGCTGACACCTGATTTAGACAACTGGAGAAGCGTAGGGACAAGCATGGCCATTAGGGAACTTCCATGTGAGCTTCCTGGCTGCACAGGCTGATGATTTCCTGCATCAGTTGACTCAGCAGGATCCGCATATACATAAACTTCATCAATATGCAGACAATCTTTATCCTGAAGTGAGAGCAGGCGAATTGTAAGCATTGTGCAAGGATCTACATCGCTTATATGTGCAGTAGCCTCGTAGAGATCCTGAGGATGAAGATCAGAACACGACATTATCATCAACAAGAAGTTATTTCTCATACAAAATTGATAATGCAGAACGTAATAAAGGGTTGCGTTTCTACAAATTTTCACATAAGACTGCTTTTCATTATTCAGGTTTAGCCAACTTTATTTATAAAATGGACAAGTAGGTGCTATTATCCTTTAGTATTTTCTTTTAGTTGAAGTAAAAAGGAACTCTTTTGTTGTCTTCTATAAAGACATCAGGCAAGAAAATTCGGAATTACATCTTTTATATTAGTAAAATGAAGTGCTCTTCAAGGTACAGCATAATGAGTCCCATGAGAAAATTGCAATAGCATATGGGCTAGAACATTAGACCTGAACTTTTTTCCTTCTGGTTATATTGTTAGTCATGATTGAAGAAAATTCATTTTTCCCTTCATTTATGCCAGTTTGGTTTGAGGATGAATTTCTCCTATCCTCAGGGGATTTAATTTTAACCCACTCGTCTTCACTACTGATGACATTTCCTCCACCTGTAGTAATTTCTTCAGTTAGTTCTCCTATGGAACCATCTGTATGCTCCTCAGGGACATCTTCAATGCCAGTTTGGAGAATCATTTCATCTCTTTCAGCAATACCACAGCGAACAGTACAAAGATACTCATTGCTACTCTCCAGAGGATTTGAATAGTATATCTCATACAAACGAGAAGTACTCCGGACATAAACTTGAAATATGTCATACTTTTGCCGAAAACATACTGCAGGGACACATAGTTTGTAGTCAATTTGAGATTGCACAAAGTTCTCAAAGAATGTAGTGTAATTTAGTTTGAACATGGCTCATATATCCTAAAAGATTAAGGAACCTGAAAGAGAAGTGTGCATGATATAACATGGAAACACCTACAATCAAAAACAAAAAAATGGAAGCACAAGAGATGCAACATTAGCTAACCGACAAGACAATCATAATAGATTTCGGAGTCTATATAACAACTAAAGTGGGTGCATCAAAAGAAAATGACTTCTCACTTGAGCCGAACTACACAGAAAATTAATGTAAATACTTATCTAGAGTTTGTTTGGTACAAGTTCTCTTGAAAATGACATTTCTCCAGCATCATGTTCAACCATCATTGATGTGAAAACATTCTAATTTTTTTATCGAACTTTTCTTTACTTTTCAACCACATATTCGAAAACCATTTTACAGAAATCTCCCAAAAACAAACACTGAGTAATAGCAAGTGATGAGCAGGGTATCTTTCAGTATTTTGCTAATTACTAGTCAGGAGTCCTACTAAGTCCTAGTCACGGAAGTAACTTCTAATTCAATATAGCAAAAGGAAAGAAATCTATTATTCTGAACAAAAGTTGGTGGTTTGTTCTTGCTGGAGGCGATTAAAATTTGTATTATATGAGACTCATACTAGTTAGAATAGAAAATGTGTCAGTTATAAATAGATAAAAAGCAATGATGAAAGTAGATAGTAATATGGGTCTTACAAAGTATGTACATAAGTAGCAGTTTGCGTGTTTTATAAACAGTTTACAAAAACTTAACACGTACAGTATCGTAATCCATAAGTTCTTGTACTTCGTTAATACATTTGTAATGAGGCTAGGAAGTCTTAGAATTAACTGGAGAAGCTTTTACACAATGTAGTATCCTTAACCTTTTGATGCATCTGCTTCTACCACTACAACTAATACATATTTCTTCCTTTCAAGAAGGCAATGCGAACTCGATTTTATTAGCATAGCTGACATATCACTTCGAGGATCACAAATAAAACAGCTTCCACAGCGAAGTCATACCAGGAATGAATTCTGTATGTCAAAGTCTTGCACAGAATAATCTACAAAGGACCTGTTTCAGTAATTCAATATCGAGGCAGTTTTCCTTATTCCGGAGACCAGAATATATGAGTTGGTTTTTAAGATGAAATACTAATGGTCAGCAAATCTGTTCTTGAAGGCGTATGATTTAATTTAAGAAAAGCTAGATTCCAAAATGATTCTCTTGGGACAATGCGCAGTCCAAAGGTAGAAAAAGTTATGGATCCTATACAATCTGCTTTAAAAATAAGTTTTAAATAAAAATAATTGCAAAATAAATAAATACATAAAAATCTACGAAAACAAGCTCTTCATCACAATTGATACTCTAAATAAATTGCAGGATACACGGAGAAACTTCTCCACAGATAAAGAGACAGAAAGCAGTCAGTGATGAGATCATAAGCACTGTATAGCATGATGGTATGTATCTTACACACCTGAACCTTTAGGAATTTATTAAACCTCTTCCTAAACTACAATATGATTCTTCAATGTAAAGAAATGAAATATGGAAATAAAATATCCAATGTTAAGCCATGGTCAATTTATAACTCTAACCTTCTGTAATTCTAGCCTTCTGTAATTACTCTACCTTGGAAGAAATTTTCACCCAATCTTGATTTTCTGCAGAAACAATCTTTATCTCCTGACATATTTTCCGGCTTTCATTGAAGAACTAACATATTTCTCCAGCGAAATGAAATCAAAATTTAGCATAGTACACGAACATGTCGACAACAAAATAAAAGGTATAAAAGTTGGAATAATAGGATCTCATCGGTCTCTGTGTCCTTAAGTACAATTCGACGTGATCAAACGCATATACTAAAGCAAACAAGGAACCCTAGCAAGTAGCAACAGATAAGTAAACAAAACGTCCGAAAAGCAAAGATTAAGTAACCAAAATTGATATTGCATTAGTAAATTAGTAAGATACAGAATTTTTCCTTACTCTTGATTTCACAAGGACCGGAATCGGGTGCGGGGGGCTCGAGAATAAGAGACGATTTCTGGATCGAATCTTGTTGATCGGATTCAGTGATCGTAAAATCGGACGATTCAACGGCAACAGATGCTGCAAGAGAGCCGCGAGCGATTCGCCAGTTAGTTTCGAAACTCCATGGAGCCATATAACTATCGTTGATGTTCACATTCATGTTGATTTCGTGTTCTTCATTATTGTTGCGAGTTGTTTCAGTTTCCTGTATTTGCATATTTTCTGAGTGATAATAGTACCACACACGCACAGGCACACACACTTACTAGAGTAGCGTCCTGGAAAAGATGAAGAGAAAAAGTGGAATTTGATGCCCACACAGAGTCGGTTTACCATCCAGTTTATATTGTTGACATTTGTTGGACATAAATATAATCTTCCGAAAATAAACAAATAAATAGAATTTGCAGCTGAATCCGAGTGTCAGAGACCATCCCTTGCAAAGTTGCGGAGAACACGAAATTGGTGAATCTTTGATTGAAAGGAGGATTATGATAATTGAAGAGTAAACGGCCAGGGGTTAAATTCGGTCTTTGCCTATTAAGGGGATGTTTGATTGGGGATAAAAGTTATCCGTCTAGTATTCCGTATAAAATATGTTATTACTATTGTATTGAAAAGTGTATATATAGTTGAAAAGAGGAAAGAAAAGAGTGTGGAATAAAAATTATCTTGGAGAACATGGCTTAAACCAAAATATCTTATTTCTTAATCACTCACTATAATTTATAAAAAGTGATTTACGAATAACTCTTTTTAGGTATTTAAGGATATTTTTGCCCCCATTTTTCTTTTTTCACACTTTTATTTCCCCTTTATCTTTTAAATTGCACCGAAGGTCCTCTAACTTTTAAATTTTTTATTTTAGTCCTCAACTTTTAAATTTTCTTTCAAAAATACCCAAAATATTTGCACCCAAGGTCCTTTATCTTTCAGATTATTTCATTTTAATCCTCAAATTTTTAGATTTTTGACATTTTTAGTTATTTTTGCTCATCTTTTTCCTTGTTTTCTTTTACATTTAAGAAATTCTTCTACAAACACAATATTTAAGATAACACAAATAAATAAAATTTTCATCATGATTAAAAAAATATTGCAAGCATAAAGATACTTTATACTTCATTTAATACTCTTGATAGCAATTCATAAATATCAATGGATGTATAAATATTACCTTCCAAAGTAATATGGATTACCATACCAAATAATACACATTGCCTACCCTGGTAATCTCGACAAATATCCAATTTCTCGATTCATTCGTTTCTCAATTTCTCTCTCCAGATTACCACCCCAGATAATCTTGAAAAATATTCAACTTCTTGTTTCCCTCGTTTTACATTCTCTCTCTACGCACTTTCTCTTTCCAAATTATCACCTTACATAATCTCAACAAATATTCAACTTCTCATTGGCTCGCCACCGACCTTCTCTCTTTAAGTATTTTCTCTTTTTAGATTACCATAACCTATAATAATATTATCAGGGTAGGTACCATTATTATTGGTGTAGGTAATAATATTATCGGGGCATGTATTTATATTATTGGGGTAGTGGTGGTAGTGTTTTGGTAAATAATACTATTACTACAGAAGGTAATATAATTATTATGGCATGTAATAATATCGATAATAGTATTACTATAGCAGGTAATAATATTATCGGGGGTAAGAAATAATTGCATGGGTAGTGGTGATGTAATGACGGTAATGGTGGTAAGTAGTGGTGGCTGTGGTGGGGGAACGACGGCGGCGGCGGTTTGGTAATGACGGTAATGGTGGTAGGTAGTGGTGGCTGTGGTGGGGGAACGGTGGCGGCTGTGGTTTGGTAGGTAATGCTATTACTAGGGAAGGTTAGCACATTTCTTTCAAATAAATTCAATAACTCCACACGCTCATAATAATAATAATGTTATAAAAGTATAGAAACAATAGAGAGAATTTAGAGAGAATGAATTCTAAGGAATTCTCGAATGAATTTCATTAATAACTATTTATAGGAAAACTTGAATGGTACAACGTAATTACATAATTTCATCAAGGTATAATAGTCATTCACATATAATAATTACATCTTTTACCAAATTATTCCTCCACCAAATTATTCCTCCACCAAATTATTCCTCATAATTCATAACCACAAAATTATTCTCAATTATTCATAACACTAATGACTATTAATACAAATGTCTTCCACTTGTTTGGAGAAAAAAAAACTTCCAAACCGATTGCGGGATAGCTTGGAGTGGTTATATTATCAAAACATTGCTCCCCTGATGTCTTCCAGTATAGGAGTATTCATGTAACCTTGTCAAGAAAACCTGGGGAAAAACTTGATCGAAGGAAAAGAGTACATTTCATATCTTGAGAACTGATATCTTTACTTACTGGTAAATGATTTCAATATCATCATCGTTTGGATCTAAAGCATTAGCTCCATTATAACTTGATCCAATAGATACAGTATCAATTTCTCCTATCGTTCTCAATATACCATGAATATGCCTCGTTAAAACTTTATTAGGAAAAACCCAAAGGGAAAACCCTAATGAAGGAAAAAGAGTACATTATTCATGTGAATACGCCTTTAAAGTTGCCTCATTAAAAACCTTGCTAGGAAAACCCAATGGGATAAAACCTCACTAAGGGAAAAAGAGTGCAACGTATTTTATACAAGTATCTGCAAGCATTTCAAAATCTTTCATACATTTGTATGAGTATCATATACATTGGTTTTATACTCTTCGTTCATTTAGAGTGCATCAATTTTCTTACACAACTACAAAATATTCACCATGAACACATGTCTCCAAATACACAATTTAAAGCATATAAATTCATTGTAAAAACATGTAAACATATAAGTAAACCTTCATAACTAACTAACATTTAAAATATATCATTTAACATTTAATACTCACTTAATAGGTTATTTCATTCCCAGGGCTTAGTTCACCCTTTAGGGTACTCATAAACACTGTTTAGCTCATCCGATCCTTTAATTTCCGTAATTTAACTTTCATGAGCATGCAACATATAATGACCACCATGCTTATCTTTAAACTTGAGCATTAGTCATCATCATCTCATCATCTCATAAGTTAAGGATTTCACATTCACCATTTATCATCTTCAATATATCTCAATATTTTCATTATCATTGATCATATGTAGCGCTACATTTTCATATCGTGTCGACACTTTTCAATTTCATTTCTTTCCCCATATCGACATAACTTATCGAGATATCTCATTATCAATCCTCTTGTAGGATTACACAATATAGTTATGTCTATATACTCTTCAAGAGCATATGCCTCCGTTATTAAGACCATCTTTTATAATTTGCTTTGATATATATGATTGGGGAAATATCAACGCTTCTAGCGTGCTAACTTATCAAAGCATCGTAATATGTGATTGTTCATAGCCTTTCATGCATCTTTGAACTTCAAGTTCAGTATTTCAATTTGAGGATATAACATGATGCATTTCACATATTATTTTCAACCTTTAATACTCCCTCATGTGAAAATTTAGAACACCAAAACTCATTGTTGGTATGATTTTAATCATATATGTTCTCATCATTCATTAATATGGGAATTTAGACCGTTTGCATTCTATTCTCGATATCGACAATTTATTTGAGGACTTTAAATAATTTGCCATATAATATCCCACTTGTATGCATACTCAAATCCTTCAGGATTTATTCAAGTATTGGGATATACATTTACTAGCTTTATCATTAAATCTGAAAATCATGCTCATACCGTGAGCAAATATTTAAATAAATTTCAATCATATACACATGTGACTATCTAGTGGATCCATATCATAATATCTAGTAGTCCACATGGAGGATGAGTGGGCCCATATTTCTCATCCTTTATTCCAGGATATATTTGAGATTTATTTCAATATTGGCTAGTAATGATTTCATCATTTATCGAGAACAATCATTGAAGAATTCTTTTAATTCTTCACTTGAAATATTGATTTCAATAATTATTTAAACCGGGATGGTCAATCCGGTTTTGCAAGCAGTATTATTGAACTTCTAGTTCAAGAAATTCTTATATTGATTTCACTAGTATCGTATAGTGCTCAACATGATTTATCATAGAAACAATTCACGAGCATATTCCATCATCTTTTGGTGACATTATTGTCTACTCTTCAAACACGGATTCTGACTCATACGCATCACATCAGGCTATTATTTAATTCGAAATCGTAGCTCTTACGCTTTATTTAAAATCGAGTCTTATTTCATACGCGTCGTATTATTCTATAAATAAATCATCAAAATTATTGCAAAATTCATCCTAACAAGGGTCTATACATTATAATGGATCATATGCTCTCAAATCTTGAAAATACTATCCATCACTACTGATCAAAATCCTAAAAAGGATTTATCGATGTAGTGGAAAGATTAAGGATGCTAATGAATAAGGGTATCCCACAAGATATCCGATACTTGATTGAAGCAAAGGTTCGATTATCCGTGAGGTTTCAATTCCTTCTAAATACATGCCTGGTATGGGTAAAAGTAGTTTTTCAAAGAAAGCGAGAGCAAAAAGATTAGGAGGATGCTACAAGTGTGCTCGGTGGACATGTGACACCGATGTAAATCTGGGGTACTTGTCCGAAGATAAAATAGCATTCATTAAGGATGGATTGAGTAAGGAGCCTTTGGATGATATTCAACTCTTGAGACACATCCTAGTGGACACGGTGAGCTAATGGCCTTATGGGCCAAATTTAAAGATCAACAAGCATCTTGAAAAACTTACTTTAGAAGATCCTTTGTAAATTTAGTAGAAAAATTTAGCATAATGATTTTCCCATATTTATGTAAGAAAGCTCGGTGTAATAACAAAGATCAATATATTTCTTTTATTTGTAAATATCGTTTTCAATTTTAAGATATATATTATTTTTCAATCATGACTATATGTCATATCACTAAAGAAAAATTTGCCTTTTCTCTTTCATATTTGTCAAAAAGTAAATAGTGCACTCAATTATTGGTTTGAAAATTTTTCTTTAAATAGAGGATTCATATATCTCTCATGTTCATACATTAAAAGTATAGTGCAAAAAAGAGATAGGAGTAGAGATGGATATGGAGATTTTAGAATCATCTCATACAAGTCGGCCTTTACCTCGCGGATTAAAACCGTATGTATTCTTGGTGGATCTAATGGTAGGCCATATCCAATATGTGGATATGGCAAACCAACTAAATAAAGAGTTAGGGAGACAAGAAATCAATATACTATACGGAGGAACCAACAACAAACTTTTAGCTAGACTTATAATGGCCGCACAATCGTGGGGAATAAGAGTTTTAATACCTTTCCATCTAGTTGGATCTAATACTCGAATTGAAGCTAGTTCTACCATGGGTCCAGCGCAATCCATCCACAAGCTGCATGATGTATATGATGAATAATAGTGATGCTTTCATTGTCCTTCCAGAGGAAATATTCAATATAGCCTCGTTGTACAGTGGAACTTTCATGTCAAACCAATAGGTTTGTTGAATATTAATAATTTCTTTGATGGCTTACTAGCGTTTCTAGATCGAGTGTAAATAATAAGTTTATCTCTCATTCAATGAGAAAAATACTTATTTCTGCTAGATCTCTTGTTGATGAACTACTCATCAAATTTCATGCATATGTTCAAGAATCATGGAAGCCAGTCCATCGATCACGACTTGGGTGTCGAAAAAGAAATTCGGATCCTTTAAATATTTCATTATGAATCCTAATGTTGATGGTGGCGAGTTACGAGTATTTATACTCTCGAGACGCATCCTCATTTATGGATTCAGATATGTATATTCTTTTTGCATTTCTATATTTTCGAGTGTTTAATGTCGTCTTTGATATTCTCAATATGTTCCACTTCGACTGCTTTGTACTTCTTCTCGGAGTAATAATAATATCATATTGGCTTTATTCAAATACAGAAATCTAGTGATTATGCTTCTTCAAGAGCATTTTATTCTCATATTAATACAATCTCATATCATCGATAAGATTACTTCATGTAAGCTTTTTCATGCGATATATTTTCTTTGATTTATCAACATGGGATCTATTCAAAGACACTTTACTTTCGTCTATTTATCCAATGGTAACTTCAAGTACCACTTGCTCAATTTCTCCATTCATATTCTAGGTATATATAAAGAAGTAATTTTATTCTCATCGCTAACTTCCTTGAGAGTATGATTAGAATATTTGATCAACTACTTTCCTGAGTAGTTAGATTATAACTTAAATCGTGTAGTATAATCCACCACATTGGAAATATGCACACCAATAGGTATTGGTATTACCCACCACATTGGAAATATACTCAAACTATAAAGTGCATAAATTTAAATTGCAGAAATTAAATTCCTCCAATAGGTGGTCGAACCTACCTTTATGGGAATTATTGCAATAAATATAAATTACTGAATTTAAATAGCAAGAATTAAATTGCATAATATTTAACTACTTGCTTCAGGGAGTAGGATCTGTAGTAGAAGGTATTACCCATCACTTAGCATATAAAGTGCAGAAATATATAAAACCTTCCTAGTTTGGTGACTCGCTTGAACCCATCATCAAGTAGGAGGTATTGCGGTAAGAATTAAATTACATAAATAAAGTGCGAGAATTAAATATTGAGCTGCTTCTACAGGAGCAAATTTGTTCTTCTTAGAACAAATACTCATTCTTCTACAAGAGCACACTTATCCTTCTGCAATAAGTACGTTATGTAATTGAATTCTTCGGGAGTTACATTAATATTTCGATCTTTTAACTCAAATGGACTTCAAGCCATTTTATATAATCAATGGATTTAGAATTTCTTCATGAATATTCTA
Organism: Jasminum sambac; assembly: GCA_018223645.1. NCBI lineage: Eukaryota > Viridiplantae > Streptophyta > Magnoliopsida > Lamiales > Oleaceae > Jasminum > Jasminum sambac. The sequence goes on along the minus strand of CP073648.1, from coordinate 20,346,439 downwards.
TCCCATTTTCACTTGTCGTCAAATTAGGTCGGTTTTACCCTAAGGGTAAAATTGTCCATTCCAATTAAAGGTAAAATTGTCAAAAATATTTTATCAATGTTTTAATGATTGGAAAATTATCTCCTTTCTATTTCAATTTATCAATATCAAAATGTTCAATGACTATTTTGTAACTTTTTCAAAAAATTAGGTACTTGTTTTGCAAATTTTTGAAAGTTTACCTTATCAATATTAGTGTCAAATCAAGCTCGTTAAATCGAGTATAATGGAGTTTCGAAATTTTGATTTTGATAACGTATACTCATATATCTCGAGAAAACGAATATTATAGTTTAATATATTATTATATTATAAAATCATATGATTTACCTTTTCCCTTTCTCTAATTATTCCATGGATGAGATTTACTTGCAATCCATTTACGTGATCGGAAAATTCTTTGACTCCATTCTTCCAATTTTGGGATTTGACATCTCCAGAGGCGTTGTGTAGAATGAGGAATTGTCAGGAGAGAATATGAACAAAAGGGAATTTTCAATGATGTATTTGCAAAGAGAGAGTTATTTAGGATTGATGAGGATGAATTAATTCATTGGTAATAATCCAGGTTCGATCTGAAGATCATCTATAAGATGCAATCGTAAAGATACTTCTTTCATCATATTACTCAAAGGGTTAGAGACTCGTCTTGATAGCGTGTTATAAAAGTATATGAAACAATAGAGAGAATTTAGAGAATGAATTCTAAGGAATTCTCGGGAATGAATTTCATTAATAAGCTCAAGCCCTATTTATAGGAAAACTTGAATGGTACAAACTGTAATTACATAATTTCATCAAGGGTATAATAGTCATTCACATATAATAATTACATCTTTTACCAAATTATTCCTCCACCAAATTATTCCTCCACCAAATTATTCCTCATAATTCATAACCACCAAATTATTCTCAATTATTCATAACAAATAATAATAATAATAATAATAATAATAATCAACTAAAAGACATTTCAATATCAGTAAATTGTACTCTAGGATCTATATTCGAGTTTCCTCCCGAGTCAATTACACATCCTCCATCCTTGGATCTTCTCACACAAATCATACCTAATATTGCAGAAAAAAGATTTCTAAGGCACTAACTTACCTCGGTAAAGGTGACCGTGACTCGGTGACAATGAGTGTGAGAGTGGCCGGACAAAATTATATATTTTTGAAATGAATTAGGTTTGTGCTTATTGTTGGAAACCTGTCTGACTGTAATATTTTTCATTTCTATTCGGTCTTTAATAAAAATCCAGCCATTTAGAAATTAAATGATTTTTCTTGATTTAATTTTCATATTGTTTACCTCATTTTTTCCTTACTAGTTGCTGTGGCAAGTACATAAATGGTTCTAGGGCATTATTTTACATAAATCCTTCTAGGGCGTTATTTTTTAGTCTTAAAAATTACATGGCTTTACGTATGAACTTACCGATAAGTTTAAATATAAAAGTTTAAAAAATAACATCCTTCAATTGCTATTTTTAAAGGTTTAGGTCCTTCAATGAGGTTCTTCAACAATGATCATTCATAGTTTTGGACTTATTGGTCACAATTAGAAGATAGGTTATTATAAGGCTTACAAATTCTCTTGACACACTTTCTCTTGCGTATTTTCTTCTTTTCTCTCTCCAAGGTATTTCTTCTTCTTCTTCTCCTTCTTCTTTTCCCTCTCCCGCGTATGTCTTCTTCATGCTCTTGTATTCCTTGCTTATCCATCAATTATATCCACAAGAGCCATGGATTCCAAAGGCGGTCAAGTGAATTACATTTGTGTACATTGCAGCCATCATTGAAACTACGTGATTGGGCTGCATGAACATATAAATAGAGCCACATGAAATTTGTTCCGACGTGGTGGAAAAAGAGAGATAGAATGTCACATTTGTGACAACGTATTTTCTTTCCTACTTATGAAACCCAAACACGAGCGCGGGATTCATAAGGAGGTCAGAGGAGCTGGTCAAGAATAATCATAGAATTTTTCTTGAAATGAATTAGAACTATGCTTAGTGCTGGAAACTGTTTGGACTTGTAATGTTTCTCCATCTCCATTCGGTCGTCAGCAATCACTCAAACATTTTGAAATTAAACAACGTTTTTTTATTCAATTTTTATATTGTTTGCCCTTTTTTCTGTTCTAGTTGCTGTGGCAAGTACATAAATGGTTTAAAGAATTATTATTATTATTATTATTATTATTATTATTATTTTTATCTTGGAAAGCATTTCGCTTTATGTATCAACTCACTAATAATAGTTTAAATAAAAAATCTTTAAAAAGTAACATTTTATACAAGTCAATTAAATTATATCATTAAATTGTCATTTTTATAGCCTTAGGTCCTTAAACAATCATCATGCATAGCTTTGGATTAACTTGTCATAATTAGAAGATAAGTTATTATAAGCTTGTTATAAATTATCTTAACATACCCTCTCTAGTGTATTTCTTTTTCTTCTGTCTCTCCAGTGCATTTTTTTCCTTCATCAATTAAATCCACAAGAGTCATGGATGTTGAAAGTAGTCAAGGTTACTACGTTTGTGTACATTGCAGCCATTGTTGTGCTTATGTGAATGGGTTGTATGAACACACGAGGAGAATCCACATGAAATTTTTCCAGCATGGTGGCACGAAAGAGATACTGTGCCACATCTATTATAATCTATTTCCTTCTTTACTTGAGAAAGCTGAACATGAGTGCACTGTTCATGGGTTGGTGGGAGAAGCTGGTAAAGAATGATCATAAAATTTTCTTGTTTTGAAATGAATTAGAAATGTACTTAGTGTTGGAAACTAGTCCGACTTGTAATATTTCTCCATTTTTGTTCGGTCTTCAGCAAAAACAACCATTATGAAATTAAATGATATTTCGTGATTTGAATTTCATATTGTTTAGCCCACTTTTTTTTTCTGACAAGTATATAAATAGTTATAGAGTATTGTTTGTGGGTTTTGAAAATTACATGGCTTTACGTATCAACTTATTGATAATAGTTTAAATAAAAACCCTAAAAAAATAGTAACATTTTGTAAAAGTTAATTAAATTATATCATTACAGACGTTGAAGACGAATGATGATTATTGCACTTGCACAAGTGATTCTTTCATTTTACAAGAACAAGTGTTCTAATAAATCAAGATAAAGAATAATAGTGATGATGAAGATACGTACTAGGAAGATTGGAACTGGCCACAGAAAATCCAAAATACGCTCAATAAGACTCAACCAAAGATGATAAATCAAGAAAAATAAAGAAATAAATGCAAAAGACAGAAAGAAATATAGGGAAAAAGGACTTTGACTATGGCATAAAATTGACAGAGTTTGTCAAAAAACCTCGACAAGTCCTAAGCAATGTTGAAGATACATGCTAGAACAATTGAAACAAGGCCACGAAAAATCCAAAAAACTCTTAAGAAAACTCAACAAAATATGATACATTGATAAAATGAAGAGAGAAAATGCAGAAACTGAACATGGTTGGGCGATTCATTGGAAGGTGGGAGAAGCTGGTGAAGAATGATTATCAAGTTTTTGGAAACTGTTCCAATTATAATGTTTCTCCATCTTTGTTCAATCTTCAGTCAGAAGTAAACCATTTTGTAACTAAACGATGTTTCTTGATTTAATTTTCACACTGTTTACCCCTTTTTTTCCATTTCGGTTGTTGTGGAAAGTACATAAACGGTTCTAGAGAATTATTTTTTATCTTGAAAATTAGGTGCCATTATGTATCAATTTATTGATAATAATTTAAATAAAAAATTTCAAAAAAGTAGCAGCATTTTGTAGAAGTTAATTAAATAATCTCCTTTGATTGTCATTTTTCAACGCCTTAGTTACTTAAACAATTATCATTCATAATAAATTATCTTAACAAACAATCTATCTTTCCCATTAGAATCTTTCATAATATTAATAGGGAGAACTCCCAAATAGTCTACTGTGAAATATCACTAGCAAAATGGAAGTTCAACTCTATCACATCTACGGCCACTACACCACCGATCACGTAATGCATTTCATATTCCGATAGCCATTGGTAAAGCATAAACCAGTGATTTTGCTTTCTCATTCAAATGTTCACAATTATGTCTAAATAGTATCATAAGAGTTGCTTAGCTCTTTTTGCTTTCATCTACCTTAAGCATAGCCAAATTCAAACACTTTGCCATAATGCTTGCAACAACAAACTCTAACCCATGACTAAATGAATCACATTTTAAAAAGTTTGAGTAATTGAACGGATTTGGACGTGAGAGGTCTACAATTCGAGGCGACCATCCCTATTGTTGGTACTGCTCTTTTAAAGTTTTTTGCTGCCATGTTGGATACATTGTCAGGCATATAACCCCCGTAAACCCAAAAATGTTGAATGCTCGCATAGAGATAGCTACTTCTCTGCATGAGATCAAGCAGGAAGGGATGCATAGCCACTTTGAGAATAGTGACATGACTTATATTATAGTTGTGGAACCATCTGATCTAAAAGCTTAACCTGATGAATTGGTTCCAATTTAGATTATTTAATTACTATTTTCAATATGCCCCCTCACATGTAGGCGGGATTTATTTTTCCCAAACAAAACCTAACACGTGTACAATTCATTTTAAATGGGTGGCGGTGAGATTCGAACTCAAGACCACTGCCTGCTCTGATACCATATTAAAGTTGTGAAACCATTTGATCTAAAAGTTTAAGCTGATAAATCATTTCCAATTTAAATTATTTAATTACTATCTTCAATAACTTACACTAAATTTATTTACATGGTATATGAAATGTAATCTCATAAAGTCTACGTTGCTACCTGAAGAACATTCAAGCAAAAAATTTAACGTTATCTTCACTTCACAGACAAGTTTTCATTGAGATTCCTCATCCAATAACGTCGAAAGCATTGCTCTATATGACTCATCATCAACTATATAGCACATCTTACTAGATATCCAATTAAATTCAACGTAGAATATCTTATGGGTCACTTTGATATACTCCTTGCTAGGGATGCAAAAAAAATTTTCCTCCCACAAAGGATGGTTTCGTTGCAGCTTATTTATACTGCAAAAATGTGATTAATCTCCTCCATATCTCAAAGGCTTAATGAGTCTCCACTCTGACTTAATTGCGAACCCTAATGTTTTGACAAGTGACTTCTCAACTGAGAATATATTGCATTTCATACTCTTAAATGCTTCTGTAAAGAATACACCAAAGAGATTTCAATGTATGCTCATTAATATACTGAATGCAGTGTCAGAGCAGTGTGATCGCGGCTACTTGGTTTGTTACATCTTCATCAACTAGGGTCCTATTCACCCCAATAAAATTGAGGCACTTGGGCAAAACACAGGCAACGACATAGTTAGTGCCATGCTTAAAGGAATGGGATTTTAAAAAATCCAAATGAGTGACTGGGTTTGGACGTAACAGGTCCAAATTTTGAAGTAAGGATTCGTCGAATTTGGTCCGTAGCTCCAATTTTAAACCTTCTTTCAATCTGATCTACCATAACATATAATTTGTGATAAACACATGATGGTCAAAGTTACGATAACTCTGAATACTTGCACTAATATGTGTTGTCTTTAAATATATCAACTGGGAGATCCCTAAATAATCCACCTCTAACATGTCACAAGCAAAATCGAGGTTTAAAACTATAATGTCTAGTGCCACAAAACAACCGAGAATATATTGCATTTCATACTTGGAAATGCTTCTATAAAGAATACACCGAAGAGATTTCAATGCATGCTCATCAATACGCTCAATGCAGTGTCTGAACAGTGTGATCGCAACTACTTGGTTCCTTACATCTTCATCAACTACGGTCTCACTCAGCTCAATTAAATTGATGCGTTTGGCCATAACACAAGCAACGACATAGTCAGTGCATGCTTGAAAGAATCGGATCTTAAAAAATCCAAATGAGTGACCGGGTTTGGGCGTAACAAGTCCAAATGTTGACGCGAGGATTCGTCAATTTTCTCCATTGCTCAAATTTTAAAACTTCTTTCAATCTAGTCTACCATGATATATAATTTGTGCGGACATATGCCGAAGACACGATAATTTTGAATACTTGCACTAATATGTGTTGTCTATAAATATATCAACTGGAGACCCTAAATAATCAACCTTTAACATGTCACGAGCAAAATCGAGGTTTAAAACTATGATGTTTCCACAAGACAACCAAGAATATATTGCATTTCATACTTGGAAATGCTTCTATAAAGAATACAGAAGAGATTTCAATGCATGCTCATTAACATGGTCAATGCAATGTCGAGCACAAAGATGATCGCAGATACTTGGTTCCTTACATCTTCATCAACTACGATCCGATTCACCTCAATAAAATTGATGCACTTGGGCATAACAAAGGCAACGACATAGTCATTGCCATGCTTTAAAAAATGGAATTCAAAAAAATCAAAATGAGTCACCGGGTTTGGACGTAACAAGTTCAAATTTTGACGCAAGGATTCGTCGAATTTGCTCCATAGCTCCAATTTCAAAGCTTCTTTCAATCTAGTCTACCATAACATATAATTTGTGCCAGACACATGATGGTCGGAGACATGATAATTCTAAATAATTGCACTAATTTGTGTCATCTTTAAATATATCAATTGGGAGACCGCCTAAATAATCCACCTCTGACATGTCACGAGCAAAATCGATGTTTAAAACCACTGAATTCTTTTTTTTTTTTTTTTGACAGAAGAAACCACTGAATTCTCATAACTACAATAATAATAGCAATGACAAAATTAACAACAATATTAATAGAAAGAGTATTTTTTTCCTTAATAATGATGATCTAACTGTGTAATTTAGGAAGAGTAAGACTGAGCCAAATGCCTGTAATTTTTAGTCAAGAGGAAGATGAAGATATGAACCCCTACAAGGGGCTGTATGGTCTTATGAGTGATTTATGAGTAACATGCCAAGGCACATTAATATCTTTCGCTGTCCAACTCCATCTCTATTGCACATGCTAAGTGCATATTTGTAGGTTTGTGTCTAAGCTGGGACATGAACATATTGAGTTTTGGCATCCACCTGGAAATCTCACGTGATTGGATGACTAACGGTCTACTTAACATTCTTAGATAGTTTAGTTACTTGGGAATATGAAATTTTCATGGTAAAGGAAGTGTGTATTATCTTGTTGATTTTTTGTAGTTCTCTCTAGGATAATTAAAGTTTACAGTATAGAAGGAAGGAGTGTGTAGTATAGAAGCGTCCCCGAACTTTCAGTACACCGCACAGCAGTAAAGGAATCCACGTTTATATGATTCTCCCCTCTTTTCTTTGTAGCATGTACTCAAAGGTATATGCAGAGGACCACTCAAACCTATGTGTACTCTCTTTCTAAATGTTTTAATTTATCTTTACTGGTAATTGATACGCGGGACATGTAACAACTTTATGAAATGCGTTTCTTGTATCTTGGAAAAGTTTGAGAGTTTTTGACTCCTATTTGTGCTTTCACTTTTTCATATAGACATTCATGACAAGTAGTCTGCAGAATCATATCATTTGCACAAGTTAGGTAGTCAAAGTTAGTCTTTGATTTGATAATAATTCTGTCTCCACCGTTCAACAGATGTGGAGATGACTGATGGAAGTCAAACTTCTAAGGCACTAAAACCTTTAGGGAAGAAGCTGAAAAAGAAACTCAAGATTGCCAAAAAGAAGGGCCATGGAAAGGGAAAAATCAGAAGGAAGAACATATGAGTTTTTTAGGACTGCACGTTCCAAATGGTATGCTTGGTGCTGTCGACTATCCCAAAGTCGCCTCATTATCCTATAATTATTATGCTGATCTAGCTTTTGGTTATAATTCACCTATTTAGTTTTGAATTCTTAAGGAATAGAAGATCTTGTGTTTGTCAACAGATTGTAAACAAAAGAGCGAATCCGTCTTTCAACTTCCTTGTAATCAAAACCATTTTAAGTAACCCGGCGAATGTTGACTTGAAGTGTCGTATGTTTATATCTCGTCTTTGAATTTCATTATTCATATGAACTTATGGAATCTTGTTTATTGGTTGAGGGTCAGCCGTTGGTGTACCAACAATGGATTCCCCCTTTTTTTTAAGGTTCATATGGAGGAAGGATAGAAGGAATCAAAGTCAACTAATCATTATCATTAGTTAGTGAAATAATAATCAACTATCTATCAACCCATATACATTGTACACAAGATTTATTTATTTATTCTTAGTATAGGCAGCCTCAATTTTCCGGGGATAGCTTTTTCCACCATAGAACCTCTTGCTATGCCGTTTAGCGCTATAGAGTCTGTTCTCGGCTTGGATTTGCAAAGAGTGATTTTTTAATTCTTCCATACGCTCTTTTCCCTTTTAATCAAAAGCATACTATTTTGTTACATTTCTCGGGCTGTGCTTTATTTCAAGGCTCCCTCAGGCATATGTGATCTCATACGATACTGTTGTGACTTCTTGACCGTCTCTTGAGATTTTTGGTCGCACGAGACATTTGTTAGTATGAACTTTGAGATTTTGTGATTAATCCAAATGAGGATTCGATACTGGCCTAAGAACATTTCCAACAAATTCTTTAAACATTATATGCTTTTTTATTTAGAGAGTTAACTTCTAAAATTTCACTCCAACAAACTTTTTAAATTACAAATTTAGTTTAGAGAGTGAGTTTGACTCTCCAAATTTGGAGAGCCAAACCAACTCTCTATAATTTAATGATTACAAGTTTCAAAGTTTCACTCTTTGAATAATACAATCTACAATTAATTCTATTGGTCATTAATATTTAAAAATATTATCATTAATTAAAATTGAGATAAAATAATAAATTTTCTTTAAAAAAAGTTAAATAAAGAGTTAAAAATAAAGAGCTTGTTGGAGTATTTAAAAATTTTCACCCTTTAGATTTAAAGATGCTTTCTATTTAATAGAATATACTCTTTAAAAACAAAGATGTTGTTGGAGATGTTCTAACCCATCATATACGAACGGGGCCAGAGTCGAGCTAATCATATATGAGTAAGAGATGGTAAAGGAACCGGACCACCTACGTAAGTTGACTTGACCCAAGACAAAAATAATAAATTTCATGTAGAGATTTGAAATAAATTATTATTATTATTATTATTATTAACCTCGAAGTGAGAGGAAAAAAATATCGATAAGATAAGTTAGTTTTGTCAAATTAGCAAGACTATTCCCACAATTACTATAATTTATATTTTTTTAATCCATATTTGTTATAACAAACAAATATATATATATATATATTACTTTTCACTGATTTTCATAATTTTTTTTCCTTAAATCTTTAACCAAACTCAGGAGGAGAGAGAAAGGTCTAGTTGGAAGTTGCATTCGAGGTAGTTGGTACGACTCCGTCCAACTTCCACCCCTTCTTGTGTTCCTGTCTTTTCTTTTGCGTCATGACTCGTTTACCAGAAGTTTACAATGTAACCAATCTCAAGAGTAGACCACAAGCCAAAGTCTACGCCCCTCTCTCTCTCTCTCTCTTCCTTATTCCCCTCTCTTCTCAACTCATTCCACAACCTCACAAGAAAGAAGCCATTCTATTTCTTGTCACTAAACCAACATATCAGACATGGCTAGTAGGCCTAGTATGTTCTTGTTTGTTGCATCGATTTTTCTTTACACCGTGGAATCGAGATTCATCGTGGAGAAAAGCAGTGTGAGTATTGTTTCCCCGTTCAACTGCAGTCGAAGCACGATGCTGCTATCGGTAACTTTGGGGTGCCTGATTATGGAGGATCAATGGTGGGTACTGTTGTTTATCCCAAGAAAGGCTCTGTTGGTTGCTCTCCCTTTGATGGCGATAAGCCCTTCAAGTCAAAGACCTCTCGCCCCACCATTCTTCTCCTTGATCGTGGAGGTTATACCCTTTTCTTCACTTCCTGTTTGTTTATTGATATAGACTAGTAATAACTACTAGTCATCACACTTTCGATTTATGCTCGTGTTGTTTGATACTGAATTTCTTATCCTACCAACAGTTAACATGTTATCTTACCAATAAAAGGTATGAGTGTATAGGATCTACTCTGAGCCCTTAACACTCTTACCATTGGAAATGATCTAGTACCACCGCTAGTACCATTCATAGTTTCAGCGTTGGTAAATGTAACGCCCAATCTAAACCCTACGAAAATAGAGTTGCGGACTAGACTTGACGCTACGCTTAACAGTAACACAAACCAACACGGGTGTTTCATTACATTTAAAAACTAATCGTCATTGATAAAACATATTTACAAAACACAACTAAAACATTTCCCGCGTTCCTAGCAAAAGCGAAATGACAGGATCTTCAACATCTTCCTTCTTCCCCACTCACGACCTCTCATGCATCAATCCCGAGAGGGTTCCCTACCGTCACCCGAGCTGCGTGACTGCCCTGAAGTACCTACAGTTAGAACATAAAAGAAAACCTGATGAGTCCCAAGGACCCAGTGGGCATATAGCTAGATGAAATGCATGTCACACTCGTGAATTGGGCCCAGTTGCTTATCAAGTGAATACACCGGCGCCAAAGTAACATTACATAACATATGTGGCCCATTTGTCTCAATCCTCATGCGGGCTTCGCCCGTGAGACGGCCAAAAGTCTCAATCATCTTGCGGGCCTTTCCCCGTGAGACTATACATAACTTTACATAGGCGTAATCACCCGGTAAGCAACGTTACATTCACACTTTATGCATATGGTCGTGAACGTGAACATATTGAAGGCGTGAACATATTGAGTAGAAAGAGCTAACCTTCCCGTTACCTCTACATTACTTTTGGTGACGCTATTCAGGTGAGACAACATCCAAATCATATACATAACACATCAACATCATAGCTCACCTTAAGCATCATACAAACCCTAGACTTTAAGACATGAGTAAGAAGGGTAACACATATATCATGCTATATCACTACTCAAGCTACTACTCAAGCTATATATATCCCTATTCAAGCCACAAATACATTTCAAGAGCTAACTTACCCTTGTTACAACTAATACACCTATTACCCACCTTACTAGAGGGGAAAAGAACCAAGGAATGACCACTTCTTCACTTCAATCCTCACCAATCACACACCACAACAAGCCCACAAGCTAGCTCTTGCTTATTCCCAAGTTGAACACCTTGATTCAAGACCTTGGATATGTTAAAAATAGCTTTTTGGGGGTTTGGGGTCGAGCTCTTGTAGAAAATACCCCAAAAATGGCTTCTCTTGCCCTAAATACCATTCTGCCGACTTACCCGTTACGGCCGTAACTCCCTTACTTACGGCCGTAATACTGTCTCTGTAAATCTCACATTCTGGTTCTGTTTCTAGTTACGGCCGTATCATAACATCTTACGGCCGTAACCCCATAAATACGGCCGTACTCTAACCACTTACGACCGTAATTCACTCTCTGTAAATTTGGGGCATTCTTCCCTTGTGACACTTACGGCCGTAACAAGACCTATTACGGCCGTAACCCATGAGATACGGCCGTATCGATACTTCATACGGCCGTAATAAGCTCTCTGTAACTTTCAGCACACCGCTCACTGGTTACACTTACGGCCGTATCATCCGACCCTTACGGCCGTAACGACACACTTACGGCCGTAAAAACTACCCTTACGGCCGTAAATGCCATTTTTCTGCATTTTACACCCGGTTGACACTTCATGACCCAGATACCAATCTCGACCTCATTTACACTTGTAAACACATCTAAACACACATAACAACATATGACAACAGTACATATGCAAGCCACGCCAACATGACGTCATCACACATCACATATTCGTACGGAAAACGAACGGGGCGTCACAGTAAACCCCTGATCCTGAGGAGAATTTCGGAGAGGGGTATTTTGGAAAGGACGTCGTGATTGAGAATTTACGACAGCTTTGTGTCCACCGTGTTGCAAACGAAAGCGATCGATCCTGGGTTTGGTGGGATTATGTGACGGATTTTCATCTCAGATGTTCGATGAAGGAGAATAAATATAGTCGAGATTGTGCTAAATCGGTTATGAAATCACTCAGTAAGTGTCTTTGTTAGTTTCAGATTCTTCATTTGAAATTCAACCTGATGCAGAGTCTTTAATCTTTATACGTTTTCGTGTATTAGATTTGCCAGTCGAGAAAATTGATAAGTGCATGAGTGACCCTGAAGCTGATGCTGAAAATGAAGTGTTGAAGATTGAACAAGATGTTCAGGTTGGTCGAGGATCGCGTGGTGATGTTACCATCTTGCCTACGCTGGTCGTCAATGATGTTCAGTACAGAGGTTTGAAGCTATAATCTTAGTTCATATCGTTGTTTGTAATGCGCTTCTTAAAATGTGTTGTTGAAAATGAGTATTGGACAATATTGCAGGAAAATTAGAGCGGTCGGCTGTGTTGAAGGCGATATGCGCTGGATTTAAGGAGACGACAGATCCTCCCATTTGCCTGAGTCACGGTGCATCCTTTACGATCTAATTACACCATTGAATATAGATGAAATAGTTGAAATCTTGCTTACACTGTATTTAATCGTTAGATCTTGAAACGAATGAATGTCTTGAAAACAATGGTGGATGTTGGAATCTTCCGAAGTCGAACATATCCGCTTGCAAGGTATGAAACATGGTATCCGCGCACTAATATTTGAGTCCAAATCTGCTGTCTCAATTCTTATCCCTCTAATTATGTTGTCCAATTTAAATGACCCACGTTACTGAATTAACACGCTCGATTGTCTTTACTGAAGGATACATTTAGGGGAAGGGTTTGCCAGTGCCCATTGGTGAATGGAATTCAGTACGTCGGAGATGGATACACGTCTTGTCAAGGTACATAATTTCTGACCTTTATCACATAATCTATCTCTTCTCCGTTGAATTTCGTTTACTTAGTAGCCTCATTCGTTGTTTCATCGACTCACTAATTTGATTGGCAGGTGTTGGACCAGGAAGGTGTATGATACACAATGGAGGTTGTTGGACGGAAACTAAGGACGGGAAATCGTTTTCAGCCTGCTCAGTTCAGTGAAATTAAGCATTATCCCTTCCTATTCATCTTCTTCTTGTTCTTCACATTTTCAATTAATTACTCCCCTTGTGCCAAACAGGAATCTGACCTATCAGGATGCCATTGTCCATATGGTTTTCAAGGGGATGGTCATAAATGTGAAGGTAATTGGACATCATTACTTTCTAATGTAGTTTGTTTCAATACGATGTTCGAGGTTTAACGTTGTATGCTTATCAATCCCAGATGTTGACGAATGTAAAAAAGGCCTCGCCTGTCAGTGCAACGACTGCAGTTGTAAGAACACATGGGGCGGATACGACTGCAAGTGTAAAGGAGATCAAATCTATATAATAGAGCATGATATGTGTATTGGTAAGCAGAGCCTCAATCTGCTGTCTCTTTAGCTGTTCCATCAAATCGAAATTCCCCACATCTACACTATATTACATGCGTAGAATATTACGATTAGATCGACAACAACAGGGAAGCAGATCTACGGATCTAAATTCACCCAAATGTTGCTAATAAACAACACTACAAATCTTCAACAAGTTATAAACTATTTGTGTCTGAGACAAGAATAGTTGAAATTAGGCGCTTCCTTGCATTCTGGTCATAGCCGTTTGCGTTGGGTGTTTGGTTCTTTGGTTACGTTTTCTACAAATATAGACTACGGGTAAGTCTTTGCTAATATCGATTGGTTTCATTCATTGTTGTTTTATGTGTTATCATTTAATCCATCTGATATTTTTTTTGGCATGCAATATGCAGTCTTATATGGACTCGGAAATCATGGCTATCATGTCGCAGTATATGCCACTCGACAGCAACCAGAATCAAGTCGTCCATCACGAAGAAGTCGAGCCTCTTCGACAAAATTCATCGTCAGTCTAAGGTTAGCCCGAGCTAGAACGAACACGAGCTAGAAGTTGCCTATATCTCATGGTCAGCCACTCAGCCAAAGATGACTGTTAAATAGTTTTTGATACCAATGACTAGTGTGTACATCTCAAACATTAAAGCCGCACCCCCTCTTTTGGCTCCGTAGATATACATATGTGTAAAATGAGGGTAAAATAAATAAGTTGATGGTTACCGTTCAAAAAAACAAAAGGTGATGGTTGTGGTCTTGTGGAGTTACATTTGCAGTCTTTTCAAATGAAAAAGAAAAATAACCCACAGTTAAGTGGATTGAGGAATCTGGCTAACTCGTAGTTACAATAAGCATAATTATATACCCACATAGTAAACATGGCACTTTACCAATTAATTGGTTTTTAAAAGTACATTTTATATTTAGTGTTTTGGAAAACTTATTTTCATACATACCCAAACTCAACATACTCGTATCATAGAAATTAGAACTACACAATTAACTCTAACAACACTATTGAGGCCTACATGACGATCGCCATGTCCATCAACTAATGCATTTGCTAGGAAGGAAAGATTATGCCATCGCATCGCACCATTCGAGATACATTCTTTTTCCACTATTGCATCGTCCTGCATTTGGATCTATTTATTATTCTTAATCCAAATATCATATTAACAAAGTAACACAACAAATCAATAGAGTTACGAAGAAACATGACGGGGGTTGACTAGAATGTCTAAAATAAAAGTTACTACTCCAAAAATATCTCAAACAAAAAATATTTACCATAGTGTCTAGTTTTAAAGTATATGGACTGTAATACGCTTCAAGTCATCTCTTACCTCATTAATTATACTCATGTTCTATCACTATCACAATAAATATTTGTACTTTTTGTCTCCCAAAAATGAATTTATCTTCCCCAAATTCATTCAAATAAGAATGAGTGCTCGTTTAGTTCTTCTTTAACAAACGTAAATTATGAGTCATATTACAACAACATAAATATTTTCCTAATTAAACAAGATTCATGTATGCACTTAATGAAAATAATATGGAACTTTTCGGATAGATTATTTATGCAGACAAATGCATTGTCTAGACAGTTCATCTGTGCAGATGGTTCTATCCGTCTAGACATGTCCATGTTTAAATATATCTATCCACACAGTTATGTGTTGAATTGAAAGTAGAAAAGAACCATCAATGAGATGATATTTGTCTGGATGACGACTGTCGAGAATGGCAACTATCTAGATTTGTCTATTGAGAGTACATCATCTAAACAGTTCATATGTTGATATGTGAACTGTCTAGATGGTATACTTATACTAGATAGTTCAATTGTGCAGACTGTTTCATAGTTGTTTAGGACATTAAATTCATCTATTCCATACTTGATATCTTTCACACTACCCCTATAAATAGATGCTTACATTTAAAATAATGCGAGAGTGATCGTGTTTGTTGAATAAAAAATGCATGTGAATGTCATCTATATAATAATAAAATGCACATTTCAGAACCGCCGAGAATAGAAAATTATCTACATTGTTTGAATTTAAGTATTTGTGCTATCAACTTCTGCTAGCTAGATGGTTCAGCTATCTAACTATCAAGATAACTCCAGGTTCTAAACAGTTCAACTATCGAGAATTGCAAATTATCTGCATCTCTCTAGTAACAATATGGCATCTGGACCATTTATAGATGAATTGTCTAGATGTGAACTTGTTAGTTCAACTGTGTAGAAGGTTTCCTAGTCCGAAAATGAATTTCATTCAACCATATATTCCGTAATCGATACCGCTGACAATGCCACCGTAAATAAATGTCTAATTTTCTCTTCTTTTTTCTTCTATGCTCTACCCACTTCCACCATTCACGCTAGTTTCACACCATTAAATGCAAAATTCAAACAATAAATTAGTTTATTAACCATATATGTATTGACATAAATATATTCTTTTGGGAATATAAATTCAACACTAGGGAGACAAAAAGTACAAGTATTTATTTTGTTGATAGTGATAGGATATGTGTATAATTAATGATGTGAAAGAGAGCATGGGGGCTACAATGGTCCAAATACATTAGATTTAGACATTTTGGTCAATAATATTATTTTAGGACATTCTTGGTATTAGCTATTAATAATTAGATATTTTAGTAATAAAATCATGATATTTTGTGAAATTTTCGTCTTCTCGAGTAAAATTAGTATTAATTTATTTTTTCAAGTATGCGACACAACAATCCCATCAAAATGTCAAGAGGAAATTAGGCTTTATCATGCTTTTAAGTTTGCTTTTACAAAAATCAGGTATTTTGAATTTATTTGCTTGAATTCGGTATTGTCGGTCCATTTAACCCGGCCCAGTTATTTCCTCTTGATGGCATTTCTTCCAGTCCCGGTTTATTCTTGGGGTTTTCTCAGCCATTTTCTTCGCTCTCGTCTCTTGTCTCATCTCTAGCACACTCTCTCAGTTTGCTCGCTTCTATTGTTTTGTTTGTTTCGTTTCTTCGTTTGTTTCCTTTCTGGTGTAAAAATGGTTCGAACTCAGTCGCCTCTAGGTGGAGAGTCTTCTTCGCCTTCAGTCGCTTCTTCGAAGTGCCCTTCTAAGAGAAAATCGCCGTGTCATATCCTCTATTTTTAAGAATTTGCTATTGATTCGACAAGTCTTTTCCCCTATTTTTAAGAATTTGCTATTGATTCGACAAGTCTTTCGAGAAAATCAGGTAGTCTTTCAGGTAGCAAAAATCTGGTGTAATGTAAGTTTTTTCCCCTATTTTTAAGAATTTGTCTATTTATTTAGAAAAATAAACGAGGGTTAAGGCTGCTGATGTTTTGCATTTGGTTTTGAAATTTTTGTACAATTTATTTTCTTGTATCAGTTGTTGTTAGTTTGTTTTTCGTGTCTTTGTCATCTATTTCGTAGATTTGATTTTTTTTGCAAGCTTAAATCCTCGTTTAGGATTTTTTAAGCTTTGTGTGTTGTACTTAACTTGTTACACATTCTTTGTAATACGTGTATAGTCCCATGCGCTCTATTTCGAAAAAAAAATACATTGATGATTTGGTTCTAAGGATAGCAGAGTTGAAGATGAACGAGATTATGGATCATGATCTTGACAAGAAAGCATTTGCTGATCATCTTCTGAGGATTCACTTTGAGAAACTTCCCAAAGAAGCTTTAGTTGATACTTGGGTTGCGCACATAAGGGTGTAATGTTTGTTTTTGGTAGTTTAATATATGTTTAGTATGGTTTAATACATTTGCTTATTATGTGTGTAAGAATTGTGTAATTGATCATTATATTACACTTTTTGTGCAAGACATTTCTAATGTAGACGATCTGTAATTCATTGGTCTATTACACTATGAATTGCTTATTTCGTGTAATCAATTTTGTAATTCGTTTGATTATTTCAGTTTATGTGGTGACATTATTCAACTATGCAGAATGTGTGAAATCTCAAATGTATTACAGATTCTGTGTAAGCAATCTATAATTCATTAGTAACCAATCTGTATTCATTTACTTAGAATGTATGAAATTTCAAATGTATTACAGATTATGTGTAAGCAATTTGTAATTTACTAGTAACCAATCTGTATTACAGATTGGTTACAAGACATTTGTAACCAACCTGTAATTGGTGATTACACGCAAATCATGTACAAACATTGAATCACCTCAAGACATCTTCTTTTTAAGTAATGAATATCATAGATTATATATTATAGAATATTAGTATCTGTTCAATGAAAATAACTTGGAAAATAACAAACTTAAAATGTTTTTGCTGAATTTGTTAATTAAAAATTAAATCTCGAATTCTTTTACTTTCTTCTATTCTTGCATTGATTTCGGATTGTCCTTCTGTTTCAGGGCTAATGTAATTGGAGCATTGCATGGTCTCCTATTGTGGTTGTACCCTTTACATCTCCCATACTTTATCTTCACATGTGGTTCATCAAATGACTTGTGCATTGATTCAACAAGTCTTTCGGGACGTCTCTTGCTTTGTGATGGGTGAACAATCACAGTTTCCATATCCTCTGGCAGTACCCATTGGGACCTATCTCCAAGTGGATATATGTTCCTTTTGTATATTGATAAGTATGTCTCTTTTGTATACATTTGGCTGCAGTAGTCGTAAACATTCAGTCATCTACTTCCAATCACTGCAATTGCATGAGCATATGGTATTTTGTCGACTTGAAATCTTTTACAGGTGCAAGTGTTGTTTTGCATGTCAACTGTATGTGATGTCATTCCATCAATGACTTCAAATAACACATGACTTGATGCAAGAACCTGTAGTAATTTTTGCACTTTGTCAATATAATGTTTATAATGGATCTGTAACTAACTCAGCTTTCTTAATTTTTTTTAAATGTATCATTGTTTCCATCTCAACATAATCAAACTTACCTTCATTCCAGCAAATTTATAAGAGTTTTCCCTGAGCTTCTTTTTTGCGTTGGGTGCTAAAGGTATGAAGGTTCCCTCGGCAATTGCACGATTTATATCATAGCATCAGATCCTGTTACACGTCAAATGTAATACAAGGAGAACACATTCTATGAGTTATATAATGTAAATGCATTGGACATTAATTGTGATGCTTGTTTGATAAGTGCTAGATAAGCACTTAAATAACTCTTCTATTTTACGTATTTGTGTGTTTTATTAATGTTATATGTTCCGTTTTATGTGTTTTTCCTTTATTGTGGTGTTTAGGGTCACAAAGAATCAAAAGGAGTCAAAATGGATGAAAATTGAATGAAAACGGAAAGT
This sequence comes from Jasminum sambac, assembly GCA_018223645.1. Taxonomy (NCBI): domain Eukaryota; kingdom Viridiplantae; phylum Streptophyta; class Magnoliopsida; order Lamiales; family Oleaceae; genus Jasminum; species Jasminum sambac. The sequence goes on along the minus strand of CP073648.1, from coordinate 20,327,654 downwards.
CGGGACCAAAATATAGCGAATCAAAGATGGAGGGCCTCCGATGCAATTTTATGAAAAGTTGTTTTTACAATTTTTCTTGTGCCCATGTCGAAGAACATCAAAATTGGATTCCCAAACTCTTTTCGGATCCCAAATCGGAGTTTCCTAGTGAAAGTTATGGCCGTTTGAAGAAAAGGACTAAAAGCGTCAAATTCCAAAACTGTTGGGGACCAAAGTGAAACTTTTCAAAAAGTTGGAGGACCAAAATGCAATTTTTCATGGACCAAAATGAACAACATTCAAAAGTTGAGGGACTTGGTGTGCAAATTCGGGTGACTCGAGTGACTCGAGTCACCGCATAATGACTCGATCGGCCGCAAGTGACTCGAGTCAGCGCCGATCGAATCACGCCCGCGCATGACCCTAAATGCGCCGCGCAACCGTCCAGGCCCTCTCGTTCCTGTAGCGGACTCGTCGAGAATCGCGGCGTGACTCGAGTCGGCGGTGACTCGAGTCACGCTGACATACTGCAGATTTTGACCAGCCGACTCCACCTACCATAAAACGTATTTTTTGGTATTTTCTTGACTTCTTAGAGATAAAACAACTTGAGCACACCTCAATAGACTCTTAGAACAAGACTTTTGTAATTTTTTAATATTTTTTGGGGTATTATTTTGCCTATAAATAGCGGCATTTCCAAGCTTGAAATCACACAACTTGTAGAGAGAATTAGCTTGTGAATCTCTCTAAATTTCTCCTCAATAAAATTCTCTTCATCATTATTTCTTAGTTCTAGCTTGAAAGCTCTTAGTTTTTCATATTCCGGCGGAAGAAAAAACCTAAATTTAGGTTCGATTTATCAATCGACGATACTTCGGCCGAGAATATGATTAGCGGGGTATTTCTTAGCTAGTTTCTCTCTTTCTTTTATTTTTCTTGTTTGAGAAGTATAATTTCTCACATATTGCAGTGGTGATACACGGCGATTACGCCGTTGAAAGTATTTAACCCGCGTATATGAGTGATTAAACTTCTCTATTTATTTCTTAGCATTTATTTTCTTATTTCTATATCTTGTATATATTATTTGTGATATTGAAGTATAATCTAGTATATTGTGGGGATAATACAAGGCGAACACTCGCTAAAAAGTATGAAACCCATAAATATGACTAGTTAGACTTCTCGATCTAGTTCGAGGGGGACGTTGTGTTCGATTAACATGTGATTATCGTTTCTAACTCTTTGGTAACGTTTTATCTATTCCTCCACTTCAATTTGTTGATTTGTTATGCTTTTAAACCCGTTTTTGAGTTTATGTGATTATTGCATTCACCTTGGCCAATTGAATCAATTAATCTGTAGATTCAAGTTACATGCTAGGATTGGAACTCTTGATCCGTAAATATCATTAGATTCCGATCCAAAGTAGCAAATGAATATCGTGCATATTTGTTAACAAATCAACTTAGAGGTATTAATTCAAGTTTGTGAAATTGATCATCTAATTCAACTCATTCTTCTCGTTCATTTCATACTAGCTTTGCATTAAATCCTAAAAACTTGTTTAGGGTTATCCAATAGCTAGCTGTTAAGTTAAAGAACTCACTTTAATTTAATACACTTAAGGAAGAATTCGTTAATCAGAGCGTCTTGATTAATTGGAGTTGATAAATTGGAGAAGGAATAGTAACACGTTGCATGGAAAAGATTAACACGAGTTGTTGACACAACCGAACCCGAGAACTAGATATTTATATTAATTGTTTCCTTTAATCGCCTTTAGTCTGTCATTTTATTTTCGATTTTCACTCAACTTAACATAACCCCCCCTTTACTATATTAATTGGTAAAAACAACTAGATGAAACACCGTTCCTCTTGGGTTCGACCCTTACTTACTACTTCTACATTAATTTGTAGTTTTGAAACCGAGTAAGGAAATAAAAAACTAAACTTTGGCGTATCGCGATGACACGACCGCGACCAAGTTTTTGGCGCCGTTGCCGGGGAACGGTTAACCAATTTAGTTAACCAATTTAGTTGCTTTTATTAATTAATTTGTTTTAAAAAAAAAGAGGAAAAAAAAATATAATAATTTTAGAGTCGAGCTAACGACTTTAAACAAAAGCGCTTCTTGGGAGGCAACCCAAGCATTTTCTCCCTCATTTTTATTTTTCTTTTGAAATTTTTGTCGTTTTTGTTTTTATTTCTCAAACTTTTTATTTATCGTACTGAGGAAGATATTACTTTGAAACTGTAGAAAGAAGATAACTTCGGATGCAATTAATTGGGAAGAGACATGATGGCGCACAAATCGGTGATTAGCAATAGTTACTGATAACGTGTGGGGATTAATTATTGATAATAGACGATTTGTCAACACGTTTTCTCGGATACTCCTCCCAACGTACTCTTTCCAGCACACTCCACATGCATGGTTGTCGGTTGAAACAGTGCTCATTTAACTATAAATCCAGATCATTCTCCATTTGAAACCACAACCACAATTTCAATTACTCTGTGAGTATTCCTTTCTAGCAGTGATTAGGTAATTTTCCTCTTCTTCTTCTTAATGTTTTTACTCTTGTTCTTCTTTTTCTTATTTGTTTTTCTTATAGTATGGATGTGTGTGATATTTTTGTATATATATGTCTTTTCTTCATATTAATCGATTATGTAATTCAAATTTTCTTGTGTTTTCTCCTTATGCAGTATTTTGTTTGAAAATTTGGAAGAGTGTGATATTTTTTTTCTTTAGTGTGTTACGTACGTAACTAAAAAAAAAAAAAAAAAAATTTATAGTCGAGCCAACGACTATAAACAAAGGCGCTACTTAGGAGGCAACCTAAGCATTATCTTTTCTTCTACTTCTACAAAACACTTGAATTTTCAATGGATAACAAATTTTCCAAAATCCACAAATATTACCCGTCATTGCCTTCAAATGCTTTGAAAGAGATTTATTATTCTAGAGTTGGACGGTTAAAAATGTTGATGGAAATGGAAATGCCTGAAGATATCCGTTGGTTGATTGAAGCAAAGGTCCGATTAGCAGGTGAAATGCCAGCTTTGAGTACTAAATATGCACCAGGTTTAGGCAAAAGTAATTTTTCCAAGAAACGAAGAGCAAAAAGAATGAATGTGTGCTATAAATGTGCTAGATGGCCTTATAAATGCACTCGATGGACCTGCAACTCAGTGCTTAGTTCCATTGGATTTGTGTCCACAAATCGAGAAGATAAAATATGTTTCATTAAGGATGGCATGAGTAAGGAGTCTTTGGATGATATCCATCAAACTCTTGAGACGCATCCTAGTGGAATGGTGCAAATCGAACTTCTTAATTTGTGGAGCGAATTTAAAAAGGAACGAGAACGATATAGTCTTGGGAATCTGACTTTAAAAGACCCTGTTTGCCAGTTTATAAGAAAACTGGATGGAAAGCCTATCCCCGACTCATAGAAGGCGTTTAAGCCGTTTCTGGACGTAAAACCAGAGGAAGATGTGAGCCACAATCACAACTACGTGTACATATTATTATTTTTAATTTTTTTTGTGTTCTTGTGTCAGTTTTTAGTGTGCAAAATCGTCAACCTATGGAGGCTACTACTTCTGCCGGAACTGGGAGTTCAAAGAAGAAATTGACAGCCATAAGTCTCTTTGGTAGAATCAATTTGGGACAATCAGCGTATCTCGGACCGGTAGCAGCAGCTGGAACAGTACTTGGAGATCGAAAGGGAAAGATAATATACGGAGGATGACACCATGGACTAATAGGATGTGCCGTTCAATCTGCGTATGTACGAGGATCAACAGTGATTGGTATTACTGTGCCACCTTTAAAACAGTTGTACGGTAAAACCATCGGCATTGAGGTAAAGGCTAAATCGCTGTTTGAACGCTTAACACTAATGATAATGCATTCGGATGCTTTTATCGTACTACCAGGAGGTTTTGAAACTTTGGAACAGCTCTTTTGCATAATTTCTTGGGCCACGTTGAATTTACACTCTACACCAATTGGTCTTTTAAACATTCAAAACCATTTCAATGGTTTGTTGGCATTTCTCGAATTTTTAGTTCACCAAAAGCTGATTTCTCCTAAAACTTTAAAAATGATTTTCATTTCACCATCGATTGAGGAATTATTGGAGAAATTAGAAACTTATGTACCATAAATGCATGGAGAGGTGCCTGTCATCAATTGGCCAGAGGAATTTTGCAAAAGAAAAAGAGATCCGAACGAATTGGATTTAGCGTTAAGGTTATGAATGTGGAATAGCTAACTTCAGATAGTAGAATACGGAGTTAACTCTGGAAACACATCTGTGTTACGCTCTGGAATTAAAAAAAAAAAAAAACAAACCCTGGATACTGGTTCTTGTATCCCGCCCAAAGGCGTTAAACTGGTCTTTTTCAGTAGACCTTAAAGAACTGTTTTCTTTCTCTTTCCTCTTTCTCAAGTTTTTGGTACACCTTTGATAATTGTATTCTCACTTCTCTCCATGGCATCTCCTCTATGAATTGGTGCTCTTCTACAAGTACTCGACTTTTTCTCTATGCCTATTGATATCAAGATTCACATTGTTCGACTTGTTGACAAGTATGAGCGTTCCCTTTGGAATGTTATCACTTTTGAAATTTGGAACATCCCGATCTGCTCGCAAACGACGTGCTAATCGTCTTAAAAGTTGCTTTAAATGTGGAAAGCTATTAGATGGACCTCATTGTACTAGAAATCAAACATATTCACAATATAGACATGTTGTTTTCTTCAAAGATGGACCGATTAGGTGTAGGGCCGAAAAGTCTATCAGGAGAAACAGCCAGCTCGAATTCAGTGTGAGAGAGTTTGATAATTTGTTGGAACAACGACAACGTCTTTTGGAAACCAAACTCGATGGCCTAACCATTGAGCAACAACTTTTTGAACGTGATCACTAGCACCCATCCGAAGATGTAAAACTACATCTCATTCATTTGAGAAGTGTCTGAGTTGGACGTTCTGCTCTAAACGTTCTCCCATTTGTTGGTTCTTGTGGGGCTGTTCTTTATTGAATGGTAAACATACCTGTGTGTTATGTGGCGATATGGAGGACCTTTTCATTAAGGTTGGTTGTCAAACTGTTTTGTAGAGAGTATGCTGATCCAGATAGTTTCCATGCGGGTCAGACTTGATGGAATCATGTCATTAATTTGATGTGAATACTACTGCAAGATGTTCAGAGGGTTGTCAACTCCCATAATCGCTTTGTATATATTTCTCTTCATCATTAAAAAAAAAAAAATCAAATGTTGTTTTTCTTATTCTATAAATATGTTGATTGCAGGTCACTTGCTCTTGGATTGTTGAACTGTTCCTAAGAAGTGCTCTATTGTGCAGCCACCGTCCCCGATCGGCACGACTCATTGCTTACCATAGGGGAGTTTCTATTTCTTCTCTTTTTCATGCTTTCTTTATTTCTACATTGGGGACAATGTAGAATTTAAGTGTGGGGGAGTGGCATATTGTGATCTGTTTGTCATTTTTTTTTTATTTGTGTCTATTCGTGTCTACAATTTTGCATGAGATAGCAACTTTTGAATATGATTGAGCTTAATTTGCGTGACTTAGCTGAGCACGTTTATAAGGTAATTTACTATCATTTTCTGGAACACAAATTGAAGGTTGAAAATGTTGATTTTTTTTTATTTTTCTAGACCATAGAAAACTAACTTTTTCTTTTCTTTTTTCTATCCATTCGTCCTACTCAAAGTAACCTGGAAATATCATGTGTTAGTAAGGTGGAGTTATAATCGCATGGTATCTGTTTTTTGTGAATGTGTCTTTTATTGACAGAGTTTAAAAGTTTGGAAAAAGCACTGACCTATGCTTAGAATGAATTTTATTTTTATGTTTGAAATAAAAGAGAGGGACCACAGGAAAGAGCTACCTGCCTCGGAGAGTGAAAGATCGTCACCTCGAATGGGTGAAGAATGCTGCCTCCAATGAAAGGGGTTAGTGTGAAAGCTACCTGTGGGGTAAAAGCTGAAAAGAAAATTGCAAAACTCTTCTTCTTCTTCTTCTTCTTCTTCATAAAAAAAAAAAAATCGCGAGAAATGTGATAGCTACCCAAGTGTGAAGTTAGATAAATAAATTCTCTCAGCGGTTTGAAGTGCCCAATCTAAACACTCTTTAAATTGAAAACGTATTTGCGATAAAACACCTGCCATGCCCTTTTTTTTTGCTTTGCAGTACTAACAATTGATGATTTTTGGTGAACTGAGTAATTTTTAGGATCCATGGGAATCATTGTAAAATAAGAGTGGGATCACGAGAGATGAAAGGAAATATTTGACCATTTCGGGTCAGGATTTGGATAGAACATCGTAAGCTTTCATTTTGTTCCAGTTAGTGATGGGATGATAACCTCAATTGCACACACTCACAAGCCATTGTGTATTTGAGAAGAAATGAAAATTTTCATGATTCGGGAGAATGTTTATTACGCAAGTCACTATCTGTAGTAGATTTCAATATTTAAAGTTGTTTATCTCATGTAAAATCATTGTGTTGTTTTGTGTCGTATGGTTGTTGTTCGAGGGCGAACAACAGTCTAAGTGTGGGGGTGTTTGATAAGTGCTAGATAAGCACTTAAATAACTCTTCTATTTTACGTATTTGTGTGTTTTATTAATGTTATATGTTCCGTTTTATGTGTTTTTCCTTTATTGTGGTGTTTAGGGTCACAAAGAATCAAAAGGAGTCAAAATGGATGAAAATTGAATGAAAACGGAAAGTCGGGACCAAAATACAAGCGAATCAAAGATGGAGGGCCTCCGATGCAATTTTATGAAAAGTTGTTTTTACAATTTTTCTTGTGCCCATGTCGAAGAACATCAAAATTGGATTCCCAAACTCTTTTCGGATCCCAAATCGGAGTTTCCTAGTGAAAGTTATGGCCGTTTGAAGAAAAGGACTAAAAGCGTCAAATTCCAAAACTGTTGGGGACCAAAGTGTAACTTTTCAAAAGTTCAGGGACCAAAGTGAAACTTTTCAAAAAGTTGGAGGACCAAAATGCAATTTTTCATGGACCAAAATGAACAACATTCAAAAGTTGAGGGACTTGGTGTGCAAATTTCGGGTGACTCGAGTGACTCGAGTCACCGCCGCAAGTGACTCGATCAGCGCCGCAAGTGACTCGAGTCACGCGCGCGCTGATCGAGTCACGCCCCCATGACCCTCGTACGCCGCCGCAACCGTCCCAGGCCCTCTCGTTCCGCGCGCGCCAACATGACGTCATCCCACATCACATATTCGTACGGAAAACGAACGGGGCGTCACAGAACACTCGCTAAAAAGTATGAAACCCATAAATATGACTAGTTAGACTTCTCGATCTAGTTCGAGGGGGACGTTGTGTTCGATTAACATGTGATTATCGTTTCTAACTCTTTGGTAACGTTTTATCTATTCCTCCACTTCAATTTGTTGATTTGTTATGCTTTTAAACCCGTTTTTGAGTTTATGTGATTATTGCATTCACCTTGACCAATTGAATCAATTAATCTGTAGATTCAAGTTACATGCTAGGATTGGAACTCTTGATCCGTAAATATCATTAGATTCCGATCCAAAGTAGCAAATGAATATCGTGCATATTTGTTAACAAATCAACTTAGATGTATTAATTCAAGTTTGTGAAATTGATCATCTAATTCAACTCATTCTTCTCGTTCATTTCATACTAGTTTTGCATTAAATCCTAAAAACTTGTTTAGGGTTATCCAATAGCTAGATGTTAAGTTAAAGAACTCACTTTAATTTAATACACTTAAGGAAGAATTCGTTAATCAGAGCGTCTTGATTAATTGGAGTTGATAAATTGGAGAAGGAATAGTAACACGTTACATGGAAAAGATTAACACGAGTTGTTGACACAACCGAACCCGAGAACTAGATATTTATATTAATTGTTTCCTTTAATCGCTTTTAGTCTGTCATTTTATTTTCGATTTTCACTCAACTTAACATAACCCCCCCTTTACTATATTAATTGGTAAAAACAACTAGATGAAACACCGTTCCTCTTGGGTTCGACCCTTACTTACCACTTCTACATTAATTTGTAGTTTTGAAACCGAGTAAGGAAATAAAAAACTAAACTTTGGCGTATCGCGACGACACGACCGCGACCAAGTTACACGTCAAATGCAATACAAGGAGAACACGTTTTATGAGTTATATAATTTAGATGCATTGTACATTAATTATAATGCTTTTATCTCCCTACTGTTCACTTTGTTTTTGGAAAACACACATCAATGCTTCAAGTTTGCAAACATCGGCAACAAAAAAGCAAATATGATCACTCTTTTTTTAATCTTCACAGCTAAAATATTCTACTATTTTCAGTTGTAGATAACAACAACGCAGATGTTTAAGGCGTGAAGGTTCCCTCGGTAGTTGCACGGTTTATATCATAGCATCAGTTCCTGTTACACGTCAAATGTAACACAAAGAGAACACATTCTATGAGTTATATAATTTAAATGCATTGCACATGATGATGCGTGTCGTGATACACCAAAGTTTAATTACCTTTCTCGGTTTTAAAAACTACAAATTAATGTAGTAGTGGTGAGTAAGGGTCGATTCCACAGTGAACGGTTCGTTAATTTAATATACTTATGCTAACTAATCTGATTGGGGGTTTTAGTAAATGGGAAATAAATATTGAATAAAATAACAATGAAGAAAGTTTTACCAGTGAGATAGATCTTCTAGTTCTTGGTTCAGTCGAGTCTTCACTTGCATATCCAATTTACTCATAACGTGTTCTATTCTCTATTCAAATCTTTAACCTTGAGATAATAAATTACGCATCTTTATTATCTCCGTTTTCCTTTAAGCGTAACTAATTGAAGGTCCGCTTATCAATTGGTTCTTAGACTTTTGGATAACCTAGAAGTACGGTCTCTAGATTTAATGCAGAAGCTAGCATTAAGAATTAGGAAAACATGTTAAACTTAGAGTAACATTTCAATCCGTTCGAAATGTTTAACAATAGAGTTTGTTATTCCCAACGATATGTGATCGCTAGTTGTTACTTATGAATTAAAGAAATCAACGAGTACAGATTGAAATTTTAATTCTAACAAGTTGATAATAGAATTTAACTCAATTGGCTAAATCTAATTAAAATTCATATTATCAAGAATAAAATAGAAAAAACAAACCAATTTGAATAAGAGTATACGAACAACGTTACTTGTGAGTTAATCGGATAGCAAGCTTAGAACAACGACATCCCCTTGAACTAGATCGAGACGCCTAGCCAATCATATTCTCGGCTAAAATATACATTTCAAATATATTTCCGCCGGAATATGAAAGGCTATTTAAGCAATCTCTAAAACTTTATTCACACTTCAACTCTTCACACTTCTACTCAAGAAAAGAAAGCTAAACAAAAGATGAATGCTACTAGAATGAAATATAACACTAAGAATTGAGGATGAGAGAGTGTTTTACAAGTTTCTACATGATTCAAAATGGCTTAATGGCCTTGCCCTTTTATAGGCACAAAAGGAATCCTTCAATAATGCATTAGGTGAGCAACTCCGCCACTATTATTCCACTTCCATCTGATTTTTGGCTATCTTAATGTCCATAATTGCTTTTGGGACCAGAAATAGCTGTTGTAGGTCATCCAATTACCTTTCTTTTGGTAGTGGAATCACAATAATCGGATCTTTGTAGGCCAAGTTATGTCATTTCCACTAAAAGTTGACATTGGACACGTTGGATGCTCATGATGCTATCTTCCAACTCAATTTTCGTCTATTTTTCCACCGATTTTGCCTTTGGGGACCAGAAATAACATTTGTAGATAACTGAGTTACCTTTATTTTGGCGCTGAAATCAGGTCAATCCGATATTTTTAGCTCAAGTTATGATCCAAACACTGAAAACTGCCATGTAAATCCGAGTTACTGATTTACATTTACACTTGTTTCAACTCTTCTTGGTCCCCATCATGAGTCTATTAAATTGTATCCACCAAATCATGATATTGAAATTACATCATAGTGTAGGTAAGCATCTTGGCTGAATTATGCAATTGGAATTTCCCATTTTGGATATTTTAATAGAAAGTTATGAATTTTCTACCAAAAGATGGCCCAAGGAATCATCCATACATAATACTCTCGGTTCTACCCATTTTTGACCATCATATGATCCGAATTAGTTGAAGTCATGAACACCAAAGTTGTACCCCTCTGAGTCTTCTTTCCACAGGAACAAATACCGGGTCAATCCGATTTTTGTAGCTCGAGTTATGGCCAAATTACTGAACTGCGACAGTAAATTTGAGTTACTGATTTTGTTTTACTTCTAGTCATTTTTCTTCAAACGGCCATAACTTTCACTAGGAAACTCCGATTTGGGATATGGAAAAAGTTTGGGAATCCTCTTTTGATGTTCTTCGACATTGGCGAAAGAAAAATTGTAAAAACAACTTTTCATAAAATTGCATCGGAGGCCCTCAATCTTTGATTCGTTTGCATTTTTGTCCCGAGTTTCCGTTTTCACTCGATTTTCATTCATTTTGATTCCTTTTGATTCTTTGTGACCCTAAACACCACAATAAAGGAAAAACACATAAAACGGAACATATAACACTAATAAAACACACAAACACATAAAATAGAAGAGTTATTTAAGTGCTTTTCTAGCACTTATCAAACTCCCCCACACTTAGACTGTTGTTCGCACTCGAACAACAACCATACGACACAAAACAACAAACTGATTTTACATGAGATAAACGACTTTAAACGGTGAAATCCAACTACAGGTAGTGACTTGCTTAATAAACATTCTCCCGAACCATGAAAATTTCACTTCTTCTCAAATACACAATGGCTTGTGAGTGTGTGCAAATAAGGTTACATCCCATCACTAACTGGAGACAAATGAAAGCTTACGATGTTCTATCCAAATCCTAACCCTGAATAGTCAAATATATCCTTTCATCTTTCGTGATCCCACTCTTATTTTACAATGATTCCCATGGATCCTAAAAATTACTCAGTTCACCAAAAATCATCAACTGTTAGTACTGCAAAGAAAAAAAAGGGCATGGCAGGTGTTTTATCGCAAATATGTCTTCAATTTAAAGAGTGTTTACATTGGGCACTTCAAACCACTGAGGGAATTTATTTATCTAACTCACACTTTGGTAGCTATTTCTTTTTTTATTTTTATTTTATTTTTTATATATATATGAAGAAGGAAAAGAGGAAGAAGAGTTTTGCAATTTTCTTTTCAACTTTTACCCCACATGTAGCTTTCACACTAACCCCTTTCATTGGAGGTAGCCTTCTTCACCCATTCGAGGTGACGATCTTTCACTCTCTCGAGGCAGGTAGCTCTTTCCTGTGGTCCCTCTCCTTATTTCGAATATAAAAGTAAAATTCATTCTCAGCATAGGTCAGTGCTTTTTCCAAACTTTTTAAACTCTGTCAATAAAAGACACATTCACAAAAAATAGATACCATGCGATTATAACTCCACCTTACTAACAAATGATGTTTCCAGGTTACTTTAAGTAGGACGAATGGATAGAAAAAAGAAAAGAAAAAGTTAGTTTACTATGGTCTAGAAAAATAAAAAAAATCAACATTTTCAACCTTCAATTTGTGTTCCAGAGAATGATAGTAAATTACCTATAAATGTGCTCAGATAAATTTGCCAGCTGTGCTTCGAGAAGAACAGAACACAAATTTTTTTTTTCTCGAGATCTTGTAGTTTCAGCTAAGTCACACAAATTAAGCTCAATCATATTCAAAAGTTGCTATCTCATGTAAAATTATAGACACAAATAAAAAAAAATCACACGCAGACCACAATATGCCACTCCCCCACACTTAAATTCTACATTGTCCCAAATGTAGAAGTATAGATAGCATGAAAAAGAGAAGAAATAGAAACTTCCCTATGGTAAGCAATGAGTCGTGCCGATTTGGGAATGGTGGGTGCACAATGTAGCATTTCTTAGGAACACTTCGACAATCCAAGAGTAAGAGACCTGCAATCAACATATTTACAGAACAAGAAAAATAATAGGTGAATTTTTTTTTTTAAAAGAATAGAAATATATACAAAGCGACTATGGGAGTTGACAACCCTCTAAACATCTTGCAGTAGTATTCACATCAAATTAATGATATGATTCCATCAAGTCTAATCCGCATGGAAACTATCTGAATCAGCATACTCTCTACAAAACAGTTTGACAACCAACCTAAATGAAAAGGTCCTCCATATCGCCACATGTCACTTAGGTATGTTTACCATTCAATAAAGAACAGCCCCATAGGAACCAACAAATGGGAAAACGTTTAGAGCAGAACGTCCAACTCAGACACTTCTCAAATGAATGAGACGTAGTTTTACATCTTCGGATGGGTGCGAGTGATCATGCTCAAAAAGTTGCTGCTCAATGGCTAGGCCATCGAGTTTGGTTTCCAACAGACGTTGTCGTTGTTCCAACAAATTACCAAACGCTCTCACACTGATTTCGAGCTGGCTGTTTCTCTTGATAGACTTTTCGGCCCTACACCTAATCGGTCCATCTTTGCAGAAAACAACATGTCTATATTGTGAATAAGTTTGATTTCTACTACAATGAGGTCCCCCTAATAGCTTTCCATACTAAAAACTGACATAAGAACACAAAAATAGTAAAAAAATAATAATAATAATAACAATATGTACACACAGTTGTGATTGTGGCTCACATCTTCCTCTGGTTTTACGTCCAGAAACGGCTTAAACGCCTTCTATGAGTCGGGGATAGGCTTCCCATCTAATTTTCTTATAGACTGGCAAACAGGGTCTTTTAAAGTCAGATTCCCAAGACTATATCGTTCTCGTTCCTTTTTAAATTCATTCCATAAATTGAGAAGTTCGATTTGCACCATTCCACTAGGATGCGTCTCAAGAGTCTGATGGATATCATCCAGAGACTCCTTACTCATGCCATCCTTAATGAAACCTATTTTATCTTCTCGATTTATGGACACAAATCCGATGGAATGATTACCTGAGTTGCAGGTCCATCGAGTGCATTTATAAGGCCATCTAGCACATTTATAGCACACATTCATTCTTTTTGCTCTTCGTTTCTTGGCAAAATTACTTTTGTCAAACCCTGGTGCATATTTAGTACTCAAAGCTGACATTTCACCTTTTAATCGGACCTTTGCTTCAATCAACCAACGGATATCCTCAGGCATTTCCTTTTCCATCAACATTTTTAACCGTACTACTCTAGAATAATAAATCTCTTTCAAAGCATTCACAGGCAGTGACGGGTAATATTTATGGATTTTGGAAAGTTTGGTATCCATTGAAAATTCAAGTTTTTTTTTTAGTTACGTAACACACGAAAGAAAAAGAAAAGGTGAAGTAATAAGATTAAAACCATCAAAATTACTAAGTATAATAGACTATCATATTCTTCCATATTTTCAAGCGGATAACCGAAGGATAAAGATACATAACAAAAATTGAACTACATAATCAATTAATATGATGAAAATACATATATATATATATATAAAAGTATCACATGCGTCCACACTATAAAAGAAAAAGAAGAAAAAGAAAAAGAAGATAAAGATGATTACCTAATCACTGCTAGAAAGAATTATTCACAGAGGATTGAAACTTTTGGTTGTGGCTTCAAGTAGAGAATGGTCTCGATTTATAGTTAAATGAGCACTGTTTCAACCGACAATTATGCATGTGGAGTGTGCTTGAAAGAGTACGTTGGAAGGAGTATCCGAGAAAGCGTGTTGACTAATCGTCTTTTATTAATGAATTAACTCCCGTACTCATCAATAATTAATATTCTAATCACCGGTTTGTGCGTCATCATGTCTTCTCACAAATAATTGATCCCGAAATATCTCTCCTCTACAGTTACAAAACAGCTTCCTCAAGTCGCTGGATAAAAAGTAAAAAAAAATAAATAAAACTAAATAAATTATCAAAAAGAGAAAAATAAAAATGAAAAAAACTCTTGGGTCGCCTCCCAAGAAGCGCTTTTGGTTAATGTCGTTGGCTCGACACAGTTCCCATTGGTCAAGTAGGATTCCTCAAGTCCATCGCAGCTCCATTTTGTCCTTGCACAAAAGGATTAGTCGAATTAATTGCAAAGACAGAATAAGTATCATTGGGGCGTAATGAGCCATCAAAAATATTAAAGCTCACTTTTTCTTTATCAAATTCCATGGACAATGTACCCTCATAGACATCAATTTTAGTGCGAGAAGTGTAAAGAAATGGACGTCCCAATATGATAGGTGTAAGGTGAGGTGAATGTTCATCAGCCATATCAAGTACGTAAAAATCAGCAGGGAAAACTAAACCATTTATTTTGACTAGCACATCTTCTATCACTCCATCCGGGTACGCATTGGTACGATCAGCTAGTTGCATAATTACGTGAGTTTCTTTTAGTTTTCCTAGATTTAGTGAAGCATATAGGGATCTAGGCATGACATTTATGGATGCTCCTAAATCTATTAGTGCTTTGTCAACATGGTGATTGCCTATGGCGCAAGGGACAGTGAACATACCCGGGTCTTTGCATTTTGGAGGTAACTTCTTTTGGAATACCGCTGAAACAGTTTCTCCCATTTTTATCATTTCATTTCCCATCAACTTCCTCTTGTTAGTGCAAAGATCTTTCAAAAACTTAGCATAGCGTGGAATTTGTTTGATTGCATCTAACAAGGGAATGTTGATTTCTACCTTCTTAAATGTGTCCAAAATTTCTTTTTCCTTATCTTCTTTGTTTGTTTTTGCCAATCTACTAGGAAAAGGTGGAGGAATTGATTTAGCAATAACATGAGTGTTAGGAATGACCTCCCTTTCTTTTGCATCTTTAGGTATGGAAGACTCTTTGATCGGATTTTCAATTTCTTTCCCACTTCTCAAGGTTGTCATGCTCACATTTTTAGGATTCATCTCTGGCTGTGATGGTAGTTTTCCTCCAATTTGTGACTCCAATCGATTGATAGCAGTGGCCATTTGGCTCACTTGATTTTCCAAATTTTGAATGCTTGATTTTGTTTTCTGTTGAAATTGTAATGTGTTCGTGGCCAGCGTTTTTACCATATCTTCAAGAGACATACCTGACGATTGTTATTTTTGCTGATATTGTCCTTGAGGTTAGGAATTTCCTTTTGATTGGAATTGTCCTTGTGGTTGGTTCAGAAAAAAGTCTGGGGGTTTGTTGGATCCATATCTTAGATTTGGGTGATCTCTCCATCCTGGATTGTAAGTGTTCGAGTATGGATTGTATGGTTGTTTTGGGAATGGAAAGTTGCTCGTCGCATTTACTTGTTGAACATTATCATCTTGCAATATTGGACAGGAATCAGTTGGATGTCCCATATTTGCACAAATTCCGCACGCCTTTACTTGTTGTGAATTCCCCAGATTGATCTGTTTCAAAAGAGTTGTTAGTTCAGAGAGTTGATTTTCAATACTTGAACTACTCACCTCATTCACGCGCCGAACTTGCATGTCTCTGGTTGAATTGAATTGTTGGGAGTTCTCGGCCATGTTTTCAATCAAATCCCTTGCTGTGCGAGGTGTTTTATCAACCAATGCTCCGCCGCTAGCTGCATCAATCATGCTCCTATCCATTGGTGATAATCCTTCATAGAAGTATTGAATTAGGAGTTGATAAGTGATTTGGTGATGTGGGCAACTAGCACACAACCGTTTGAACCTTTCCCAATATTCATAAAGGGATTCTCCTGATTGTTGCCTTACGCCACATATCTCTTTCCTAATGCTTCCAGTTTTAGAAGAAGGAAAATACTTCTCCAAGAATCGCCTTTTCATTTCATTCCATGTGGTGATGGTGCCCGAGGGTATATAGTAAAACCAATCACTTGCTGAATCCTTTAATGAGAATGGAAAGGCTCTCATTTTGATTTGCTCCTCGGTGACACTTGGTGGTTTCATAGTTGTACAAACTACATCAAATTTATTGAGGTGTTTGTGTGGGTCCTCACCTGCAAAACCATGAAATGAAGGTAATTGATGAATTAGTCCTGATTTAAGTTCAAATGTGGCGTTATCTGGTAAAGTAGGAAAAGTAATGCAAAGAGATTGATTGCTTAAGTCGGGAGCTGCCAATTGCTTCAATGTTTGATTGTTATCAGCCATTTCTTCGTTGTCTTGATTTGTTCTCACTGATTCTCTTAACCTGTTTAAAGTTCTTATCCTGCTTAAAGTTCTTTCAATTTCTAAATCAAACCGCAAAGGAGATTGATTAGAAGATCGAGTGTTGTACATAAACAGGTAAGAAAGAAAGAAAAAAAAGAAAAGAAAAAAAAATGAAATGTTAGCACAAATAAACTTAATTAACACCGTTCCCCGGCAACGGCGCCAAAAATCTAATGATGCGTGTCGTGATACACCAAAGTTTAATTACCTTTCTCGGTTTTAAAAACTACAAATTAATGTAGTAGTGGTGAGTAAGGGTCGATTCCACAGGGAACAGTTCGTTAATTTAATATACTTATGCTAACTAATCTGATTGGGGGTTTTAGTAAATGGGAAATAAATATTGAATAAAATAACAATGAAGAAAGTTTTACCAGTGAGATAGATCTTCTAGTTCTTGGTTCAGTCGAGTCTTCACTTGCATATCCAATTTACTCATAACGTGTTCTATTCTCTATTCAAATCTTTAACCTTGAGATAATAAATTACGCATCTTTATTATCTCCGTTTTCCCTTAAGCGTAACTAATTGAAGGTCCGCTTATCAACTAGTTCTTAGACTTTTGGATAACCTAAAAGTACGGTCTCTAGATTTAATGCAAAAGTTAGCATTAAGAATTAGGAAAACATGTTAAACTTAGAGTAACATTTCAATCCATTCGAAATGTTTAACAATAGGGTTTGTTATTCCCAACGATATGTGATCGCTAGTTGTTACTTATGAATTAAAGAAATCAACGATTACAGATTGAAATTTTAATTCTAACAAGTTGATAATAGAATTTAACTCAATTGGCTAAATCTAATTAAAGTTCATATTATTAAGAATAAAATAGAAAAAACAAACCAATTTGAATAAGAGTATACGAACAACGTTACTTGTGAGTTAATCGGATAGCAAGCTTAGAACAACGACATCCCCTTGAACTAGATCGAGACGCCTAACCAATCATATTCTCGGCTAAAATATACATTTCAAATATATTTCCGCCGGAATATGAAAGGCTATTTAAGCAATCTCTAAAACTTTATTCACACTTCAACTTTTCACACTTCTACTCAAGAAAAGAAAGCTAAACAAAAGATGAATGCTACTAGAATGAAATATAACACTAAGAATTGAGGATGAGAGAGTGTTTTTCAAGTTTCTACATGATTCAAAATGGCTTAATGGCCTTGCCCTTTTATAGGCACAAAAGGAATCCTTCAATAATGCATTAGGTGAGCAACTCCGCCACTATTATTCCACTTCCATCTGATTTTTGGCTATCTTAATGTCCATAATTGCTTTTGGGACCAGAAATAGCTGTTGTAGGTCATCCAATTACCTTTCTTTTGGTAGTGGAATCACAATAATCGGATCTTTGTAGGCCAAGTTATGTCATTTCCACTAAAAGTTGACATTGGACACGTTGGATGCTCATGATGCTATCTTCCAACTCAATTTTCGTCTATTTTTCCACCGATTTTGCCTTTGGGGACCAGAAATAACATTTGTAGATAACTGAGTTACCTTTATGTTGGCTCTCAAATCAGGTCAATCCGATATTTCTAGCTCAAGTTATGATCCAAACACTGAAAACTGCCCTGTAAATCCGAGTTACTGATTTACATTTACATTTGTTTCAACTCTTCTTGGTCCCCATCATGAGTCTATTAAATTGTATCCACCAAATCATGATATTGAAATTACATCATAGTGTAGGTAAGCATCTTGGCTGAATTATGCAATTGGAATTTCCCATTTTGGATATTTTAATAGAAAGTTATGAATTTTCTACCAAAAGATGGCCCAAGGAATCATCCATGCATAATACTCTCGGTTCTACCCATTTTTGACCATCATATGATCCGAATTAGTTGAAGTCATGAACACCAAAGTTGTAGCCCTCTGCGTCTTCTTTCCATAGGAACAAATATCGGGTCAATCCAATTTTTGTAGCTCGAGTTATGGCCAAATTACTGAACTGCGATAGTAAATTTGAGTGACTGATTTTGTTTTACTTCTAGTCATTTTTCTTCAAACGGCCATAACTTTCACTAGGAAACTCCGATTTGGGATCTGGAAAAAGTTTGGGAATCCTCTTTTGATGTTCTTCGACATTGGTGAAAGAAAAATTGTAAAAACAACTTTTCATAAAATTGCATCGGAAGGCCCTCCATCTTTGATTCGTTTGCATTTTTGTCCCGAGTTTCCGTTTTCACTCGATTTTCATTCATTTTGATTCCTTTTGATTCTTTGTGACCCTAAACACCACAATAAAGGAAAAACACATAAAACGGAATATATAACACTAATAAAACACACAAACACGTAAAATAGAAGAGTTATTTAAGTGCTTTTCTAGCACTTATCAGCACATTAATTGTAATGTTTATTACACGTCAAATGTAATACAAGCAGAACATGTTATATAAGTTATATAATTAAATGCATTGCACATTAATTGTAATGCTTTTATCTTCCTACTGTTCACATTGTTTTTGGAAAACACGCATCAGTGCTTCAAGTTCGCAGACATCAGCAACAGAAAAAGCAAATATGATGACTCTTTTTTTTTTAATCTTCACAGCTAAAATGTTCTACTATTTTTAGTTGTAGAAACAATAACTCAAATGTTTAATACATAATTCTATCAGATCTGTCAAATACCAGTGAGATTATAATCCTTAGCTATATTTGTCTTTTTTGTATGCTGTGTTGAAGTTGTATTTTTGCACTCCGTACCTTGCGACGCTACCAGTGTATTCGTGTTGTCCTTCGTTGCTTTGCACTCGCCGACGGGTATTCTTGCGGTGGCTTGATTCTCACGATCTGGCTGCCTGATTCTCTTCTTCGTTGTTTTTCTTCTCTCGTTTTATCTTGGTTATGTGTTTTTTCAACGCCAGACCGGTTTTAGATGGGATGTTGGGCCGGGTTCAAAAATACCGGATTTTACTAATTTTCTGTCAATATTTGCGTTTTTTGTGTAATTAATTTTAATTTACCTGATTTTTAAAAATTTAAACTTAAACATTGATATTAGTGTAAAAATCCCAAATGTCAAAGATTTGAGTTCTGTAGCCCAATAAGCATCAACACACAAAGAGCTCCGAGCTCCTCACTCCAAGTATGAATTCATCTATATGTATATTCTCCATTCTCTTTACGGAAACTTTTAATTTGGTGTTTCAAATTCTTTATCCCAACATCCAATAATAGTCTATGGCTTTTTATCTCCGTAATTCACGAACAATTTTTAAATTTTGGTATAAAACAATATGCTCATAAGAGCAATCCTAATGTTAGGGGGTAAAAACTCAAATTTGGGTTCTTACCCCACTTCATATAATCCTAAATAATGTTAGGGGGAAAAAATCTAAAGGAGGGGCCAAATGTGGTCACTCCTTTAGGGGGCGTTCTGTTTGTTTTGTATTTTCTATTTTCATTTTCGAAAATATTTTAGTATTTTCTGTTTTCAATTGTTGTTTTGAGGATATTGAAAATGCGTTTGGTTTGTTGTTTTGAAAAATTATTTTTGAGAAGAGAAAATAGAAAACGTGTTTGACTTATACTTTTAGAAAAGTACAAATTAGTATAATAAAAATTACAAAAAGGTTCTCAAACTATTCAAAATATTCAAACAAGCCCTCATCTTCACCCCACCCTACCCCTACCCCACGCACCCCCCTTCTCTCTTCAACCAGTGGGCGACGACTTTGCCGGCCACTATGATGGTGCGAACCACCAACTCTTGGTGGTTCGCACCACCAACAGGTGGTTCGCGACCACCTGCACAGATGGTTTCGACCATCTGTTGGTGGTCGAACCACCTGTTTATGGTGGTCCAACGACCATTAATGGTGGTCGACCACCATTAATGGTGGTTGGACCACCAGATCTGGTGGCTTGCCGCCAGATCGGTGGCTTGCCGCCAGGATCTGGTGGTTTAGCCACCAGATCGGACTTTGGCGGCGGTGGACGGTGGTGTTTGGCGGTGGTCGGCGGTGGTCAACGGTGGCCGGCGGTAATTGGCGGTGGTTAGGATTATATGCTGTCTTCCAAAAAATTTTATTTGCATCAGTGTGTATGTTCATATTTATTATTTTAAAGAAATCTATCTTCTTTCCTATTTCACCAATATATATTTACTATGAAAATTTATATTATATTATAAAAGAAAAGAAAATTTATATTATTGGAGTGTGAATTTATACCCCCTTACAAATGGAGGATTGTGATGACCATATTTTTGAATGGTGAAATATACGTGTAACAATTTGAAAAATGTGACTTTTTTGTTGCATTTTATATTATTTATCGAAAGTTTCAATATAAGTATAATCTCATTATTCAATTCTTCTTATACTGAAAGTTATTTATTTGTAATAACAAATAGCTTATTTATTTGTAAAACAAGTAACGTTTAAAAGGGTCAATGTCGTGTGATCTTGCGAATTTTTCGCCGTATATTTAACCGTATCCGCCAATAAATTTGAATTTGAATGTTGTAGATGTTAGGATCGTAGTGAAACGGAGCACTGCCTTGCAACGTAACTTGAAATGAGAAAAGTGAAAAATCGATGAACGCAAGAATTTTACGTGGAAAACCCCCAAATTAAGTAGAGGTAAAAACCATGGACAAGAATATATGTATTTCACTATAGTAAGAGAATACAACTTCTCTTTATATACAAGGAGATAATAATAACTAATTTCTCTTGTAATATAAGATAATATAAGTAGTAGAAAATACTATGAGAACCAATATTTTTCTCTCACAACAACTATCTCTCCTCTCAAATTTTCTCTCTATTATCTTGAATTGCACATCTCTATCAATGGTGTATCACCACTTACCATCCCATATCATACCTTGGTGGTAGCTCTCAATTGTATGCTACTCATCAATCTTATGGCATCTCTTATGTCACTAACCTAGCCATGCTTTCCCATCTATCTCATCTCACTCAAAATGACATATCAAAACGGCATATCTATGAAATGAAGCAACCAACCCTTTTTATAGAGTTCATCTCTTAACTGTTAAGAAAATTAAACCGCCTTTGACCACCTCCTTTGATTGGTCAAACTCAACATCTTTAATTCGACCGAAGATGTGTTTGATTCAATTTCGAACTCTATATATTCTAGACTTGGCGATTATCTTCATTTAATCTCTAATTGCAACTTGCACAATCCAACTAGCATACATTTCCAACTCGCACTTATCCATTTCCAACTCATGCTTGCTAAGATCTAACCATTTTCCAACCAAGATACAACGAAGCATGAGTTAACACTTTCCAAGTTCGATGAATCTCCAGGTGTAACTTGCCAAATTGCTTGCTAGTAGCTCCTATCATCTTCAAACAATTTGAAGATATTCTCTAAAACCTTTTGGATGTGTAATCAAACTTGCAAAGGTGACTTTACAAATAATAGTAGATTTCTGTAAATTTGTAATACATATGATATAGAGATGTAGATGTGAGTAGTTTGATTCGATCGACTGCCAATATTTTAGGGTGTGTTTGATTGCAAACCCGGAAAATGATTGGAAGGAAAATATTTTTCGGGTAAATGAATTCCGAGAAAAGGTTTTTCAGGGAAAATATTAGTTATAGGTGTTTGATTGGATTAATTTGAAAGTTGGAAAACGATGTTATTTTCTTTATTTTTGTGTTTTTTAAATGAAATTTGATCATTTTCCTTATTTTTATGGTTAAAGTAAATTGTCCATTAAAAAAAAAAAGAAAAAAGCTAAACTTTTCCCGGAAAATAAAAACCACCCCCCAAGGAAAATATTTTCCTTCAAAATAAGGAAAAGAACGAAAATCGAGAAAAAGCTAGAAAATATTTTTCAGAAAAAAAAGTACAATCAAACCGCCAAAGGTAGAAAAAAAGTTGAAGAAAGAGTTTTCTAGAAAAAAATTGTTGAATCAAACATACCCTTGCAGTTTTACCGTTAACGGTCAAATAAAAGAACTCGTGATTCGGGTGAAAGCCAAGCCATAACTGGATAACCTTTTCGTCCCCAACACTACCAACAAGGCTCGAAAGGATCAACCAGAGATTCAGAGCGAGCGAGCTCGTCTCTCATTTCGCACATGGCTGTCTCTTTGCTTCAGCAACCAATTTCTTTCACCCTCAATCATCACCGGCAGGTCCGCCACTCGCTCACTAACTCCCTCCTTCCCTCTCCTACTTAACCCCACTTTTCCCTCTCTCACTATTATTTTTAAATATGAGAAATTTGGCGGTTGATTAGTTATTTTTTGCAGCAATCATGGAAAAATATGCAGCTACAGCATATTAATCTATGTAATACGAGAAACAGACCGATGAAATCTACTAATGCTGTCTTGGCTACAGATGCAGAGACCTCTGCTGATTTGTCATTGCGCCAAGCCGAAGACACTCCAGCTTCCAAGGTCTAACTTTCTCGTTTTATCTTGTTTTTGATGACCAAACGAACATTGTTAATGCAGTTTGATTGTGTTATTTGGCCATACAAACCTTTATCTGCAGTTTGATTGTGTTATTTGGCCATACAAGCCTTTATCTGTTGATTTCATTTTGTTAACGCCATGACTTATACGAACTTTAGCCACTTTTAACAGTCATCTGACAATGATGTTTTAAATTCATTGCTGTTGACAAACATTAAAGGTTTATGTTTAAAGTCTGAATTTGTTCTAAAGACCATTTCCTTTAGAATGCTAGCTGAGCAGCGCTGAGACCCTTTTTTTTTAAGTACAAATTGGGGATCATAGGGGTTGGGGGTGGGGTGGGGTTGTCTCGAACCCGGGACAAACTGGCAAGGGGTGCCTCTCCACCGAGCCAAACCCCTTGGATGCTTTGGGACCCTTTTTTGTTGCTTAGGTGTGACCACATGTTGCTTGAGTAAGTGTTTGAGGCTCCTTTGATCGGTTTGGATGTGGAATTCACCCTACTAGATAAGGTCACCAAGTTTGTATTGCTTGACTGCTAAAATTTCTTTTGCATATGTGGACCATGCTAATTTCGGTGCTCCCAAAGCTCGACTCGTGAAGGCAATGGGCTTTCCTGGGTGACAATATGTCCAATTCTATCCCCATAAGCATCAGATTCAAGAGTGAAGGGTTGCTGGAAATTAGGCATAACAAGGGTCAGTGGAAGTCATTGCTTGCTTGAGGAGATTGAGGCAGGTCTTAGCTTCTTTAGTAGATTAGTGAGTGATCGAGCCAAGATCCAACGGTTGCTAACAAACTTGCAATAGTACTTCTGAGACCTAAGAAAGCATGCAATTCTTAAACATTAGAAGGTCGAGGCTGATCAAGCATGGCTTTTATTTTGTTTTAGTCCACCTTGACTCCTTTAGCAGCTAAAATATGCTCCACAGATTCTAATGCTTATTGTCCAAATGCACGTTTACTAAGTTTTAGAAAGAATTTGTGCTGCTTCAGAATTTCAAAAGCTTGCTTATAATGTTTGAGATGCACGTTCCAATTCGGGCTATAGATTAAAATATAGTCAAAGAATACTAGAATGAATTTACGGAGGTACCTGATAAGGCTGGAATAAGGAATTCATATTGCCTTGAAAAGTAGATGTGCATTACAAAGAACCAAAACTGTGTAACAAGATATTGATCATGACCACGTGAGTATGAAAGGTAGTTCTATGAATATTGGCTGGGTTTACTCATACTGATGGTAGCTAGCCCATGGATCAAGTTTGGTAGAAAGATGGCCCAGGTAGTTCATCGAGCATATCATCAACACCTTTTGTCTGTCGGTGATACCCTACAATTTGAAAATTTGTTCAATAAGGTTAAACCATTCAGTTGTGTCATAGCCGGAATACCGTGGAAATTTGAGTTTTGCTATCTTGGAAGAGAGCGCCGCTAAATTTCAGTCTTGGTCTGTTCGATTTCTTAGAGAATGGCCTCGCTGTTATGTTTATTCGTTGTTTCTGGTTGAGAAAAGCAAAGCATCTGATAGTTGGCTGATGCCTTTTTCTACCAGGTCCGGCTTATCAGTCACCCCAAGCTGCATGCTGCTGAATTTTGATTCTAAAGCTTCAATCTGTTCTTTGTTTGTCCCCATAGTAGCCAAGCTCTAATACCAATATAGGTCCCAGTCAAAGCTTAAGAAATAAGAAAAAATTGCTCTTTTCGGGTGAGAACAGACCACAAGGTTTTGCAGGTTTGCTGACTGCTGTCTTTATTCCTCAAAAGAGTATGAATACAAAAGATTCTTAAAGACTCTTCCTAATCTTATGGCAACAACTTATATGCATGGAAGTAGGAGAAAACAAACTTCTACAGAAATAGAAATAGCAAACTTGCAGAAAATAACCATTCAAGACTTCTTCTTTGTGAACATTGCTGCCCGAGACTTGGTCCATACACTTCCTATTTGGCCGAGGATTACATTGAGATCTTCATGGTTTAACAACATTTTTATATGTTTAATTTCTATTCATTTGCTCAATAGTTCTACTGTCTTCGTGTTGACTCTTACATAGAAAAAGATAGCAACCCTTACATTATAACTAAATGCAGTTGGAGCCAGCAGACCCAGATTTCTACAAGATAGGATATCTTAAAAGTATGCGGGCCTATGGAATTGAATTCAGAGAAGGTCCTGACGGATTTGGAGTATTTGCTTCCAAAGATGTTGAACCCCGTCGTAGAGCAAGAGTACGGTCTGCTTTTTCCAGCTCATTTGAGACTTTACAAGTGTTTGCTTGTTTAATATTTTCTCCAGGATATGTTTTGTTTTGTCTTGACCACAACGTGGAACTTAAAAATTCCACCTTCAGTTGCTCATGCTCAATAATTCATCTCATTCCGGCTGTGCAGGTTATCATGGAGATTCCATTAGAATTGATGTTGACAATAAGTCAGAAACTTCCTTGGATGTTTTTCCCAGATATCATACCAATTGGCCATCCCATATTTGACATTATCAACTCTACCAATCCCGAGGTGAGTATGTGATCATGCATCTTTTATTCTTTGACTGACGATTTTGCATCATTATATCTATCGGACAATTGTTCTTTATTGTTTGAGGTATTCCAGGGCTTCTTAACAAGTTAATCTGTATACTCAGTCATGCTAAGTTCGCATTTACCTTTTATCTTATATGGCAGACAGATTGGGACCTGAGGTTGGCATGTCTTCTTTTATATGCGTTTGATTGCAAGGATAGTTTTTGGCAGCTGTATGGCGACTTTTTACCCAGTGCTGATGAATGCACTAGTTTGCTTCTAGCTACAGAGGTCTGCATTTCAGTGGAACACTACATACCATTTTATTACTGTTTTAACACATACTTTTAGCATCATTATTCTTCTAGTTGGCTTGTAAGAGTCCTTGTGGTCTGGAAGATATTAGAAGTTGCGAACTGATAACCTGAATTCATGCTTTCATTTTGCTTGGAAAGGGATCAAAGTGATATATGTTTCGATATCTAAAGCTCCACTAGTACATACCATTCGTGTCCCAAGTTACATGCACCAAAATTATGGGGTAAATAGAAATGATGTTTCTGGCAACTTTAAACTATTATGGTCATTCTGCACATTTGAAACCTTGCCTCATACTGGAGCAGTGGTTGAGCCTACCATACAAGGTTGCAGTGTGCAGAGGATACATCCAGTTTGTTGCAATATTTCATGTTGTTGAATTTATTTGTAAAACAAGTTGCAAGGACATAAAACGGCAATTGGAGCCTTTGGCCATTTTCCAGCATCCTGATATCCTATTATCTGGCTCTGTCTCCCATAAAATTTAGTGTTTGTTCGGTAGAGCCTTTTAATGATGGTTTTTTTTTTTTTTTTTCTGCTCATTTTTAAGTCTTAACCATTCACACTATAAAAATAGGAATTCACACCATAAAAATAGAATACTATTTTTCACATTTTCCTGTAACATTCCCTACTTTTAGTCAAACAGTCTCCCCCAAAAAATCAGTTTTCTTCCCCAAAAAATGCTTGTCAAAAAACTCTTAATTTTCACTCTTTCCATGGAATTCCCATTGTCTTTGACGTCTTCAAGCAATTGAAGTAGGCCTACCGTCATTGATTGTGGAGATCACATGTGGGGATTGCTTAATCATATGGTTCTTTACTACAGTTTCGAAGATTTGCTGGTCATGGCTTGCCCAATTCTGTTTGAATACAATTACGAAGTCTTCCACAGTTTGTCTGCCCGGCTTTTATTGCCATGTTTAGTTGCCTGAGACGTTTTCTTTTCTCTGTGATTTCCACACAATAGGAGGACCTTCATGAGCTGCAGGATCAGAATCTTGCTTCGACTGTTAGAGAACAGCAGAAGCGAGCATTAGAATTTTGGGGAAAAAATTGGTTAATGAGCAATCTTATTTTATAATTTTCTGCTCTCTAGTATTGTATGAAATTTTTTAACTTATGCAAGTGGTTGTTTAGTTTTAATACTGCCTTAATGTCAGTATTCTGGCGTGCCCCTTAAAATAAAACGCCTTGCCCGGGAACCACAGAGATTCATTTGGGCATTGAGCATGGCACAGTCTCGGTGTATCAGCAAGCAAATCAGAATTGGTGCCCTTACTCAAGATGCAAATATGCTTGTTCCTTATGCTGGTGCGCCTTTCTGTATTCATCTACTTGTGTTCTATTATTGCAGACTGACTGTTCTTTTTAGTTTTTTCCTGCGATTGGAAGTTCACTGCAATTTGATGAACATATAGAATCTTCATCTTGGTTACCCTACAACAGTCAATGATTGAATTTACTTTTCTTATCTTCATAGATATGCTCAATCATTCCTTTCAGCCAAATTGCTTCTTTCATTGGCGGTTCAAGGACCGTATGCTTGAGGTGATGATAAATGCTGGTCAACAAATCAGAAAAGGAGACGAGGTAATAAGAATTTCGTTTTCTGCATCAACTGGATCTTTCTTTATCAAACTATGATTGAGTGATAAATGAAACACATTCCAGATTTCTTGCTGAATGTCAACAACTAACATCCATTTTTGATATGTTATGAAACCAAACTTGGTGCATTAACATACAAGATGTACTAATTACCGTACTATGATTAGGGCAGACCTGCTCTTTGGAATCTAGGTGCATCATTATGTTAAATCCTCCTTTCCCAAGGGCAATAGCAATAGGTTTAGCTGTCAACTGCTGTTATAGAGCTTTCTTGTTGTCTGAAATGGAACTGATGAAATGCAGTTAAAGATGTTAGGAAGATGACCCAGATTGCTCCCAGATGCAGAAAACAGAAACTAAAGAGGGGATGAAAAGATAAAATATGAGTTCCCCACATATATAATTTCGGTGTCACTTCGTTGAATTAATGGTTGAAAAGTAAAGAAAATTTTTAAACAAGTTTGAAAAAGTTGTTACATGTTAGAGAAAAATGAGTTCATGAAGAATCTGTGCCAAACAAGCTATTAATATTCTGTTGAGCCACTTCAGGGTGAGGTGATGGAAATAGTTTTCCTGACATGTCTTTAGGTTAATTTAGGCAAGTGATGTCCAATTTTTTTTTTCCTGATGCTCTGTCGTGATACTTGCTATGGCTTGTATGCAGATGACTATATAAACTACATGGCTGGGGAGAAGAATAACTTGTTCATGCAAAGATACGGTTTTTCTTCATCAGTGGTAATGTTCTCTCAGCTGCTTTTTCATAAGTAAAATTTAAACCTGCTCTGGTGTTAGTTCTATCACGTTTGATTCCCTGCTTTGATCCTCATCTCATGAAACTTGAATATTCTAATAAACAACCTTATTGGTTAATTCATTTACTGCTGTAAAGGAGTAAGACGCAATAAATGTAAAAACAGTAAAGGTGCAGAGATCTGGTTGTCATACTTATGAAAGAAGGTATGACAAGAGTCACCGAGGATCTAAATGTTGCATGTACGAGGCAAAATATAATTAAGGAAGGAAAAATTGGCACTGGCACCTCAAATTTTGTGGCTAATGAAGTTTACATATTGTACCTTCGAATAATCGAGATATTACATGGTTTGGAGATATCAGTGTTGGCCTTTTATACATGCTTTGGTACTTCTTCTCCACTAGTAATGTTTCTTTGGACGCAAACCCTCTCATATATCTACATTATTATTGCAGAATCCTTGGGATGTAATCCACTTCTCAGGCGACAGACAGATTCATTTGGATTCCTTCTTGTCCGTCTTCAATATATCAGGCCTTCCTGAAGAATATTACCACAACAGTAAAATCATTCTCTCGAGCCTTTTGATGTGTGATATCTTCAATGAAATTAATTTTGTTATTAATTTCATAATAACAATATCTGATAGCAGGTAAACTGTCAAATAATGAAGATGGCTTTGTTGACGGGGCAGTCATAGCAGCTGCACGAACATTGCCAACTTGGTCAGATGGGGACATCCCTCCTATACCAAGTATCGAAAGAAAAGCTGCTAAGGAGCTACAAGAAGAATGCCAAAAAATGCTTGCAGAATTCCCTACGACTGCGAAGCAAGACCAGCAAATCCTAGGTAAATTTCATCTGATAGCTTTCGGTTGTCACCAATGCTAAGTATGTGTCTCATTTCACGATTTGATTGTGTTGATCAAACAGAGTCTATGCCTGAAGCTAGGAGGACGTTTGAAGCGGCTTTAAAGTATGTAAATCTCAGACTTATTGGCCATAATGCATCTTATTTGAGCTAGGATAGTGATACCCTCTACTTCAATTAATTATACTTTTTCTGCAGGTACAGATTACACCGTAAATTATTCATAGAGAAGGTTATCCAGGCATTAGATATTTATCAAGATAGATTGTTGTTCTAGTAATTGTGAAGTGACACGTGCGAAAAGATTTCTGAGGACAAAGTTCAGAGTAGAAGAGGCTGATTGAGTGACGAGGTGCTCGCATGTAATGTGGAGTTTCTGAAAAATGCAGATTTGGTGTTGAGAATATGTATGTTGGTAGGAAGAAAACATTTTTATAGGAGATGATGTGGTCTTTGGTGCCACGTAGGCAGTAGTTAACCAGCTTACATAGGTGGGTGGGGGGTGGAAGGGACAGATTTGATGTCCTCATGCCATGTGGCAGTGTAATGCAGGCAGCTTATTCTGTATTCTTGTTTACATCAATAATCATCTTGATTCCTTTTACTAAGAGGGTGTTAGTGTAAAAATTTTAATGTATTTTTATGAGTATGAAGAGAGAGAATGAGTGGAGTTGAATGGTTGAGATTTAATAATACAAGTGGACCCTACGAGATATGTGGATGTGATTTGTTTGACAAAATTTGAATTTTTAAAAGTAGGAGAAAGAATGAATTTTCAGTTATATGCAAACATAGCCTAAATCCCGTAACTATGAGCAAGCCGACTTGGTCATGAGATATTTTGAGAGAACGAGAGGTCAAATTTAATATTGGAAACTTCATATTAACACACACACACAAAAAAGAGGGTTTAAATTAAGATTTCTAGGCGGTCATTTGGATTGTCTAACTTGAAGGCCATCACGATAAACAAGAGGTAAACAAAATATGGATAAGAGGGGACGGTCACCTGATTCATGGTGAGTCGAAGTTTTGAAAAAGCCTCAATTATAGTAATCCTAGGGGTTTTGGGTTCGGCAAATACGTAAATTTTTTTTTTTAGTCCAACGCACGGTATTAAACTAAAAAACTTAGAAAGAGCATCAAACGTAACTCATCTTTTCCTTCCTCTTCATCTTTCCCTCCCAATTCATTTTTATTAGTTTCGACATTTTCAACCGTCACAGTCACATTCACATTCACATTCACGGTCCTGTAATTGCTTTACACTAAATACCAAGAAAAAAGATTAAAAATCGGCATCAAATGAATTAAACAAATCCTTTTGTCAAACAAATTTCAACAATTATTTCACAAATGCAACGGATCAAATCCACCCACTACTAATACAATAATACTATTCTAAAGTAAATTAGAAAATGGTCTCTACTAATTCAAAATGGGCATAATAAATATTTGAATACACATTGCTAAAAAGTAAAAAATGGACCTAAAAATTTGGATTGAATACTTCAATTGTTCTCTTATTATTCTTAAAATTGGGTCTAAAATTTTGGGTTGAATTCAAAATTGGGCCCTTCGATAAAAAAAAAAAAAGGTAATACACAATTGAGACTCATGTATAATGGATAAATATGGGCCCCTAAAATGGCGGGCCTGAGGCGATCGCCTCAGTCGCCTCATTACAGGACCGTCTATAAGGGTTTCTTAAGAAATGTGACATGTCTGAATAAGAAAAGAGAAATCAAGATAAAGAAAAAGAAAACATGAAAAATGCAAATGGAAGCGGCGTTTTCACATAAACTAGCGGATAATTCTTGTATTACACGTGATTTTATAATATTTGAGTAAATGAGAATATATAAAATTTTAAATGCAGTTATAGTTCATGATAATTTAATCTTGCTATAATTTTATTACAAAATTGTTGGAATTAAAATATTTAGGAACAATACATCCAATAACAAGATTAAAAGAACCAAATAAATGACAAAAATAGTGTATTTTCATGCGTTTTGACCATATTTGTTGTCTCGTGACTCATTCTACACTCATTCTGCCATTTTAGTTTGCTCGAGCAATGTAAGTAGTTTGTTACTAACTTACTATTTAATATCAATTTGCTCTTTACAATTTGATTTATTTATAACTTTTCTTGACTAATTTTAAGTCCTCTTTCAACAGTACACTTACCAACAAGTTTAATTTTTTTTTTTTTGAAATTATTTAAAAATTGTTAACTGTCACTGCAAATACATTACTATTTACTAATATAGTAATTCCTTATTACTCGTCACAATCAATTCTTTTCTTGATTGACAAGTGAGTTTCTCAAAGATGTTCAGATTAGCGTGTAATTACTGGCGCTCGGGACGTTTTAACCGTCGACGATTTGAAATCGATAGGATCTGATTAAATCCGCGAGGCGGGCATTTTTTCAAAATTTTTGCGACATTGTTGGATGCCGTGGGGCGGTCAAACTTTTTGGCCAAATTTTACATTTGGTAAAAGCTGACCAAGCACGATCCAACAACGCTGAAATTTCAAAAAATCAGCCCGCCTCGTCGTGATCAGATCCGTCCCCATTTCAAATCAAGATCGGACGGTTGAACGTCGAGCCACTGGCACCCAGAGTTTTGGATCACTCCTGGTGAATTTCTTGGGGGCGTGTATGTCGTGAATAAATTTTACCTTAACTCACGCAGACAAGTGAAACCATTGGCAGACAGCAGAGTGGCGGTCCCACGGTTTTAAGATGTTGTTGGCGGATCCACCAATTCTTCTTTGTTTATATTTTATATTTCTCTTATTCACCCATCCCCAAAAAAATTACCTATGTTCACTGCTGGATTAGAACGGTAATTACGCAAATTTTCACTTACACTCAGCCCGAAGTCCCTATCGAATGAGCCACAGTGACCGTTCAAATCTGTGCAAATCTGAGGTTCTCTCTTACATTTTCAACTTCATTTGTCAATTTTCAGTTTCATTTTATTTTAGCAGCATCTGCAATTGTGATCTTGGTCCACTGCGGAGTTCTGAAATTTGACTGTTGTTCGTGTCTCTTCTCTGTTCATTTTGTTCGTTCCACCCCACCCCACCCCCCCGGGTTTTTGTTCCAATTGAAGTGTAGATAATATGTTGTTTGTATTTTTCTGATGAAAACAGTACTGATACTTTAGCGACACTTAACATCCGTGAAGCAAGCGTCGAAAGTAATGGCGATTCGGACGAAACAACTCAACTCTGTACGAGTTTGACCTTCCTGGTATGCATAAATCCTTTATTCTCATGAGCTTCATCTTTTCAAATTAAATTGACAACAGTGTCCTGTGTCCTTGAGTTCTTTAGGATTACGTTTCTGTTAGGTTTTGGAGAAATAAAATAACAGCTGAGCTACGTAATTTCTTCTCTGATGCTAGATTTTGTGCTTTTGAAGGCTCTACAATTGGTTCTATCTTCTTCAATTTCGTTTTTAACTATTTTGCTAAATGTATGAAACCCTGGATGCTTTTCCGAAACCCCGGGACCAGATGAGTGATAGTGAAATTTTGGAGTTCATAATTGTTTGGGTAGGATCTACTTGGACAGTGGCAGGTTGATCTCTTTTTTATCGGCTTCTATAAGTGTCTTATAATTTTTCTAGCATTGTGGTGCTCGAGATATATTAAGTTGTACTAATGTTGTTATATATATTGCTTGGTGTATTGTTGTTATCTGCATTCAGCCAAAGAATCAAGGCTGGCTCCGCTTTTATACAAAGATCAGATAATTTCGAAAGTCTACATTGATTAATAGAAACGTGTGGAAATAACAATTTTAACATCAATGCACATTCTACAAACGCCCCCCCTTAACTCTTGACATTTAATGGAGAGTACATTAGTCACCAGAGTTTCAGGAATAACGGCCATCTACAAATAATCACGAACTCAGTTGATGGAGTCCTCTAGTATCAGTTGCAGTGGTGATTCATTTTGTTATCTTATGTGGAGTTGCTTCAGTATCTGCATGCCATAGATTTGAATGATCTCTATTTTTTATCTTATACATGCACAAAGAATACCCATCTTGGTTCTTCCAGAGATTCTTAATTATAATCTAATTCCAAAGACGTATGTTGGTTGATCTTTTCGTTTTACCTTGGTACTCACTAAAGAAAATATCAAATATTAATGAATTCTCTAACGAATCCATCTTTTTAGCTTTCTATGGCTGACGCAAATAGTGTTGGGGTAATAGCCCGAGTTTGCTAGTATTATTGCAAAGAACATCTCAGTTTGATGATGCATCTTAGTGATTGTAGGATATTTCATTCGATTGTTCGTCCATGAGGGATCTGAGTATTAGGAAATCTATCATTGTGTTCACAGCTTTACTTTCCCCCTTCTTGCATTAAGGAAGGTTAACTTGACGCTGCTTTGGAATTAGATTATAATTAAGAATCTCCGGAAGAACCAAGATGGGCATTCTTTGTGCATGTATAAGATAAAATGAAATAGAGAACATTCAAATCTATGGCATGAAGATACTGAAGCAACTCTGCATAAGATAACAAAATGAATCACCACTGCAACTGATGCCAGACGACTCTATTCAACTGAGTTCGTGATTATTTGTAGATGGCCGTTATTCCTGAAACTCTGGTGACTAATGTACTCTCCATTAAATGTCAAAGAGTTAAGAGGGCATTTGTAGAATGTGCATCGATGTTAAAATTGTTATTTCCACAGGTTTCTATTCATCAATGTAGACTTTCGAAATTATCTGATCTTTGTATAAAAGCGGAGCCGCCCTTAATTCTTTGGATGAATGCAGATAACAACAATACACCAAGCAATATATATAACAACATCAGTACAACTTAATATATCTCGAGCACCACAATGCTAGAAAAATTATAAGAAACTTGTAGAAGCCGATAAATAAGAGATCAACCTGCCACTGTCCAAGTAGATCCTACCCAAACAATTATGAATTCCAAAATTTCACTATCACTCATCTGGTCCCGGGGGTTTCGGTCGGAAAAGCATCCAGGGTTTCATACATTTAGCAAAATAGTTAAAAACGAAATTGAAGAAGATAGAACCAATTGTAGAGCCTTCAAAAGCATCCTATTATCAAACATTTTGCCATGTCCTAAACATAAAATCAACCAAAAATAGATCTTCAAGCATGACCCGTATTTCGAAGACGATGAAGTTGCATAAAAGTTCATCTTCTCAACGATAAGATTGCAATAACAGATAAACAAGTTTCATTCAGTTATGTTAAAACAGAGTTTAGCCTCATCCCAGGGTCCATTGATCTCAAACTTGTACTCTTGAATCCTAATGAGCCAATAAGGACCGACTAAATTAACAAAAATCAAAACACCTGATAATAATACAAAAAGTAATCCATGCAACCTATAAACGAAAAACAGTGCTGCGGCCATTAACCCGAAAGAAAAACATAGGTGCCACCGCAAAGAGCACTTCTTTATGCAATAACTGACCAATGGAGCGAACAAGAAAACTTGCAAGGAGAATAGCACAATAGCAAACACATGAAGCCTCGATGGAAGGCGAGATGCGATCAAAAGTGAAGCCACGATAGAAGCATTAAGGGATAAATTGCTTGTAAAGGTTGGATTTTCTAGAGCTCTAGGAGCTTTCACAGTGGAACCAGAATAGTTGTGCAGAAAGAGATGGAGTATGAGAAGCGAAGCTGTTAATGCCCAGATGGAGTCCGAGCTTATTGAACGCGTCAGTGTGCGGTAAATAGGAGACAAGACGTATAAGCCAGTTATAAAAAAGAAGATTTTGAGAACGTAACTGAGGAGAAGATTAAAAGATAGCATTTCAGCAGTTAATAGAATAATAATGAAACCTGCTACAATAAGGATAACATCAAGAAGAATGAGAGTGTTTTCATTGAAGGCAGATCTAAGGGTGTAGGTCCAGACGAGCACCACAAGAGCAACGATGCACACGTATTGAGAGATGGAGACTGAATCTAGCATCACCTTTAGCAAGTCCCTTTTAACAACACTGGCATTTATAATCATTTAGGATGGGTAGGAGTAGATGTCCTACCGATGCTAGCTTCCATGCTAATAGGCTCTGTAATCTTGAAAGAACAGAAAAGCAAATTATGGTTCATGTGGAAAGCGGAAAATTGAGATCATGCAAACCTCAAGTTTCATCCTTCCAGTAATTTCCAGTTATAGAGACATTCATTTTATAGCAACACAATATCGAAGGTCCTGGAAACAAAAGAATATATATAGAATGTCGGACACAATTTCTGTAACTAAACTCAAACTGCATACAGTGCCAACAATGCCATCATAGCTAAATGCAATCTGTAGGTGTCAAAAAGTATGGCCAGGATAGGAAACCAGATAAATCTGAAATAACTCATAAGTTATGTTAGAATGGAGAGTAAAATCAAGGGGGGAAGGAGTCCTAATTCTTAAGTGCTAGATACGTTAGGCCTTATTCCAATAAAAACTGCAAGTAATTTATAATTTATTTCGCAGAACTATTTATAATTCACGAGAAATATGAAAACCCAGGTTCCTTCATACTCATGGCAAAAATTCTGCTTCAATGCTGTGACAAAACATTACTCCTCTTCAGGTCCCATATACTTTGAGGTCACCAATTTTATACCACTTGTCCACTTCATAACTGCTTTTCTGTTTTCTTTACTATTAATCAATTTTCCAGAGATCAAACGTATCTCCACTCCACCATGCAAGAGCTCATGCCATTTTGATCAGTTATTAACACAGTGTGAGATTACTTTTTCTTTTTTTTCTTTTTTTTTCCTTCTCTCGTTTTTGGCTTCATTATAGAAAAGTAGAACTCTATCAACAAGCACACACAGCTCATCTATTATTTGATAAGCATACTGTTCTAATGGCCTACAATGTGAAAATTATCATAGTCTATGATGGGCCAGTTTTCTTTTCTAACCCACACAGTCATCTTTAAAATGTAGTTTGGGTAGGCCAAGTAATATAGGTTGCTTGGAAGATTAATATATTTGATTTTTGACACTGGAAAAAGTCCTAACCATCTTTATGTCAATATCCTAGATGATTAGCTTGTTTAACAAAGCTATTTTGAAAGAAAAGTGATTCCATTGGAAGAATGTGTGGTTAAAAAGTAAGTTTACGAAGAATGTGAAAAAATAAATTTCCGAGGTTTTAGAGTATTACACGATTACATTCATCTATAATAGCATCTACATACACATTCATTTCACTCAACATTACATAATAATCACATTAAAGTTAATAAAATTTGAAGATTAAAGTTTGATCTATCAATTCACCAAATTTGTCATATTCTCAATTTCGATTATGAACTCCCAAACCATTAATTTCCAACCCTCAGCCACGTCAATTCAAAATTCTCAACTCATACCAATTCTCATTTTATTAACAAAAAATGCATAACAAATAGTAGTTATAATAAAATCAAAGAAAGCAAAAACAAACTGAGAAGGACAAAAAAATCTTACGATAATTACCGTTTAAGTATTATTTGTGAGAACGACTGCAAATTGGAAAAGGAAACCACTGAAAGTAGGCGATCCGCAACTGGAAAACCGAGCAGAACTGTAGAAGCTATCAAGCTGGGCGACAGGCAATAGGAGACTGGAAAATACAAAATATGTGAAGTGTTGAACCGCGAACAAATGAAGCTAAGCGACGGTCGGTGAAAACGCAGCCGGATTACGGATTACGGATTACGATTGATTCCAATGGGATTTTCTATTCTGCCAGATGAATCAGATGATCGGAAATCAGAAATGATTAGATATATCATGGTTCCCCCGTTTGGATAATTGGATCTTGTTGGGCAACAGGCTTGCCTGCTTGGGTTTTGGTGTAGATGGGATTGTGGACTTGGTATTTACTTGGACCAAACTCAAAATTTTGGGCTAAGATTAAGAAAGGGGAAAAAAATTAATTTTTAGTTATAATAGTATTTTTTTTTTTAATAAACATCCTCCCAATGATATTAACCAAAATGATCTTTTGGATTTTAACCAATTATTTAAAACTAATATTACTACTAATATACTTTTTTAGCAGTGAAATTCGATCATAAATATATTTTTTCTAATAAAATCAAGAAATTTGAAAAGTTTTTAGGTGAATAAGTGAATGAGAAAAGTGTTTGTAGATGGTGAAGATTGACAATCATTTCACTTTTTCCTTCTATAGAGAAAACTTTCCAAGATCATGATCATATGTGCCCATCAATTTGGTAGATTGTAATTCAATATCACTGTTAAGAGGGTGTTAGCGGATGAGTTTTAATATATTTTTATGAATAGGAAGGAGAGAATGGGTGGAGTTGGATGATAGAGATTTAATGAGTGGGAAAATATATGGATATAATTTATTTGATCAAATTTAAAATTTGAAAAAAATGTATTAAAATGCATTTTCGACTTGATGCTAACACCCTCTAAAACTAAAGCATTATGTGACAGCATGCTACTAGTTTATATCTTTTTATCTTCATTAATAATTGATATATTTATTACATTTTTATTTAATAAATTAAATTAGAATATTATCATTTTGAAAAAAAGGGGCCAATGAAAACTAATTATATGAACCAAATTTGACTTTTGATTAACTTATGGGTAAAAATAAAAATATAAGAAAAATAAAAGTTACAACGATTTTTTTTTTAAAACACTTAGGATCAATTTGTACATATTAAGTTGTTTTGTATTCAATTGAATTGTTAAATATTTTATTTGAATTAGAAAGAAGGATAATAAAGTTATTTTATTCTCGAGGTCCTTATTCTGCAGTTAAAGTTGAAAATAAATCCTTTAAATGTCAAGATTCTCAAAATAGGTCATCGACGTGTTGATCCTAAAAGTTGGATCCTTATTATGTCAATTAGTCTTTTTAAATATACCTATACTTTAAATGATAATAATTTATTTATGTTAAGTTGTTAACACCAATACACATTAAATAAAAGTATATTAGAAAATAAAATGCCATAGACACCACGGTTTTTTGTCATATCCAATAGTCGCATGAACTCCGATGGTTATAGTTGGTGAAACAAATGATATACTTGGGAAGGAAGGATTGCCCGTGTGGGATAGTGGGAGAGCATGAACCAAGCCATATGAACAACCCTCTTTGGTCGATAAATTCAATTGAGAGAGTGAATGTGAAAATGAAAGAGTTATTTAACTTGACCGGAGTTGAAATTAGTGTGTATAGTAGACTGTAATTTATAAATAATTAGGACTTATTTGTCATTTGATACAACTTTAAACTAAAAATTAATTTTCTTTCCCATCATTTTCAATTATTCATCACATTCATTTGGCAATTTTTAAATATATAAGAAACAGGAAAATTTCATTATAAAAGAAGAAGAAAAAGGTTACAAAAAAGTGGACAAGTCATCCACCAAAAAACCGAAGCAATATCAATGAAACAACAAACAAACATGAGTGTCTATCCATTACTCTATCCTATAGTGCAAAGATAACTAAAATGGTCTAGATAAAATAAAAAATTTTCAGCTTCACCAAAGATCCCGGCTGCTTTAGCCCAAAGGCCTACTGAACACAAAATGCTGTCCCAAATATCATCAACGGATTGCTCCAGATTGTCAAAAATCCTTTTGTTTCTCTCGTTCCACAATATCCAAGCTGCTGCCATTACGATTAGTTTCCACAATTCCCTTTTTGCCTTTCCCTTTCCTCCAAAAGACCATTTTATAAGAATTAGATCTGCCCATCGCCTTGGAAGTGCACCCACAATCTCAAATAAGTGCAAGATTCTACTCCAAATTTCTTTAGCAAACTTGCAATGTATCAAAACATGGTCAATGTTTTCATCCCCTCTCCTACACATGATACAATATGATGGGGAAATATACAAAAACGGCCTTCTCAATTGTAACAAATCACAAGTATTAACCTTTCCCAAAGACACTAACCAAGCAAAAACTTTGACCTTTGATGGCACCACACCTTTCCAAATGAATTTGAATTGTGGGAAATTAGAAACAAGATGGTTGATAGAGAGCATCTAAGAAAGTTTTGCACGAGAAATTTCCGGAATAGTGGCCTTTCCAAATTCTTTTATTCGGAACCAAGGGATCAAAATTTGTAGTGTCAAGCAAGCTCAAAAGAGAAATGAAATCATCGACTTCTCGGTCATTAAAGTTTCTGCTAAATTCAAGTTTCCAAGATGGAATGGAATTGGATGAAAAGTGAATGATTTCGTTAATAACCGAGTACTTGTGAATTGACAATCGAAATAGTCTAGGAAACAGATCTTGGAGTGATTGATCGCCCACCCATTTATCTGACCAGAACCTGATTTTATCACCCTTCCCAACAACTAATTTGGTGCATTCTACAAATCTATCCCATACCTTCGCAATGGATTTCCAAGGTGCCCGTAAAGTGGAATTGCCGTCAAAATTAGCATCCCAACCATTTGAATGGAGACCATATCTACTCAGAATAATAGAGTGCCAAAGTGAATCTGATTCTAAGGGGAAACGCCAAAGCCACTTTCCTAACAAGGCCCAGTTTTTCAAGTGTAAGTTCCCAATCCCTAACCCGCCATGTTGTTTCGGTTTCGTTACAATCTTCCATTTCACTAAATGATCACTGTGACTCTCACCTTTACCTTCCCAAAAAAAGTCCCTCATTATCTTCTCTATCGTCTTTGTCACCTTCCTAGGCATTTTGAAAATTGACATGAAATATGTGGGTATGCTCCCAAGAACAGATTGCAAGAGTACTAATCGTCCTCCTCTAGATAAACATCCCTTGTGCCAGCGCTCCAACCTACGAACAATTCTTTCCACCACCGGATCCCAAAAAGAAAGGCTTCTTGGGTTTCCTCCCAAAGGTAGCCCGAGATAGTTCAATGGCCATACTCCTTTTACACATCCTAGTCTACTAGCAATGTTTTCCATTCTACCCTCCGAAAGATTGATGCCCACCACAGTACTCTTAGCCATGTTTATCTTTAAGCCTGCGGTTTCAGAGAAAATATCCAAAATACCCAACAAATTACTGATGCTTTCATCCGTGTTCTCCAGAAAGAAAATGCTATCATCCGCAAATTGGAGATGAGAGACCCTCACATTGTTCCTTCCAATCTTGAAGCCCTCCATTACCTCCCTTTCACACGCCTTGTTTACCAATCTACTTAACACATCCACCACTAAAATGAATAAGAAAGGTGAGAGAGGATCCCCTTGTCTCAATCCTCTAGAAGCTCCAAATTTTCCCCTTGGCTTACCGTTAATCATTATTGAGAAATTCACTGATGACAAGCATCCCCAAATCCATTTCCTCCATTTTTCCCCAAAACCCTTCTTTTCTAAAACAAAGTCAAGGAATTCCCAGCACACATGATCATAAGCCTTCTCAAAGTCTATTTTAAAGACCACACCTTCTTTCTTCTTCATTCTGTATTCCTCTACAATTTCATTTGCGATCAAAGCCAAGTCCAATATCTGTCGACCTCTTACAAATGCGCACTGGGCCACATCAATAGTATCACTCATAACCTCTTTCAATCTTAAGGATAAAACTTTAGCAACAAGTTTATACAAAGATGTGACCAAACTAATGGGCCGAAAATCTTTTATGGACACTGAACTGAGTTTCTTGGGTATTAAACATATGAGCGTTTCATTTACCCTTGCATTCACCATCCCATTGTCATGAAATTCCTTAAACACCTCCATAACATCCTCTTTGATTACTTCCCAGCCCTCTTTCAAGGCTGCCATTGAGAAACCGTCTGATCCCGGTGCTTTATCTCCATCACAATCAAAAAGAGCCTTCTTAACCTCTTCAACTTCAAACGGTTCCTCCAGCTTCCTTTTATAGTCCACTTTAATAGGTGCCCACTCTAGTCCTTCAATACCAAAATTGACTCCTTCCTTTTTCTTGAATAAATTCTCAAAAAAGTCAATGATTTCCTTCTCGATTTCTT
Organism: Jasminum sambac; assembly: GCA_018223645.1. Taxonomy (NCBI): domain Eukaryota; kingdom Viridiplantae; phylum Streptophyta; class Magnoliopsida; order Lamiales; family Oleaceae; genus Jasminum; species Jasminum sambac. The sequence continues at coordinate 20,286,861 of CP073648.1, read as the reverse complement.
CTTCCTTGTTCAGTATAGTCCCTTCTCTACTTTCCAACTTATTTATCAGATTATTTATCTTCCTACCACTTGCAATTCTATGGAACATCCTTGTATTGTTATCCCATTCTTTGACTCCTTTGATTTTCGTTTTCTGATTCCAAGAAATTTCTTCTCTAGTGATCACTTCTCCTAATCTCCTTCTTAGGGTCCTTCTTTCTATTCTATCCTCTTCACTTATGTTTAGTCTCACTTCTTCCTTATCAATCTCCTCGATTCTATTCATTATTGCCTTTTTTTCCAATCTCACATCACCAAATTCTACCTTATTCCACTTCTTCAACTCTTCTTTTACCATTTTCAGTTTTCCCATGAATTTGAATCCTGCCCATCCTTCCATCTTATATTTCTCCCACCATATCTTCCAATTCCTTTTGAATGCCTTGTGCTTTAACCACATGTTTTCGAATCGAAATGGTACAGGACCCCACTTGAACCTGTTTGTGTCAAGCACAATGGGGCAATGATCCGAGGTCACTCTAACTAGGCCGTCTTGTCTAACTTCCTCTACCATATGTTCCCATCCTTCCGTGAACAGAAACCTATCTATCCTTGAACATGCCAACCTTTCCCTCATATTGGACCATGTAAACTCCGTGTTTAATAACCTAAGATCCTTCAGTTCTGCATCTTTTATGAACTGCTCAAATTTCCTCATACTTGTTGTATATCTTCCCCCGTTTAGTTTTTCCGAGGGATATCTTACCACATTAAAATCACCTCCCACACACCATCTCTCTCCGCATAACCCATAAAGATCTCCTAACTCTTTCCAGAAGTCATTCCTCTCTTTTGGGCAGCATGGTCCGTATATTCCGGAGAACCACCATCCTTCCCCTCCTCCGATTGCCTGTAAAAGGACTGAAATTGAGAAATTTCCCGAGATGATCTCTTGTCCCCTAAACACCCTTGAGTCCCACATCAACAGTATACCCCCAGATTTTCCAATTGAAGGTAGATAAGCCCATTCTTTAAATCTCGTCCCCCACACACTCCCAATCAATTTCTTTTCGATTTTTTCCATCTTAGTTTCTTGTAGTGTCACCACATCTGGTTTTTCCTTGCATAACAATTCCTTTACCGATTTTCTTTTTCCCCTCCCCCCCAATCCTCTGACATTCCAACTGATGATCTTCATTGAGAACTATCCATCTCCCTAGATTCCAAACCACGGGATTTTCTCCCCTCGTAGTTGATACAACTTTGAAGATTTTTCAACTCCCTCTTTACCTTATTCTTTCCAGTAGGTACTGAACTCTTTCCTTTCTCATGATGTTTAGAGAATCCTTTTTTCTTTTTGTCATGTAGAGGGACAAGGGCTATATTCAATCTATTTAGGATCGGTGCTAATTTCTCGACTTCTTCCAACTTAGGATTTTCCCCATTAATGATCAGAATTCCTCTGTTTTCCTTATCTCCCAACATAAATGATGGCAACCCCAAAGAATCAGATTCACTAGCCCCCTGAAAATTAGAATCAGCTGATTGTCCATTCAAATCATTGGATGCAACAGTTAACGTTAATCCCCCCTTACCCAACACACGAGTACTTTCATTGCAGGGATATGGGATACATTCAGTAATTACCAAATTAGAGCAAGAGGGATAGATAGAACCTGGTTTAGTAGATATCTGAGTGTTGGTGGAGTGACCCGGAATATCAACCACCTTAATAGGAAGTATTTCTGAGTTTGGATCAAGCTCTTTAGCGTGTTTACTGACATTTTCTTCTTCAGAATTGTGTGGCTCTGTTGGTGTTTTTGCAGTTTGTGTCTTTGATGTCGGTATTCCTTGGTCATTGTTATCTAGATTAGGCCTTTTTGCTTCAAAGAACAATTCCCCGATGTCAATGTCTTCCTCGTCTGCCTCTATTTCCGACACATAATCATCCCCCTCGCTGTTCTCTAACTCCTCTGTATCTGCAAAAAAATTGCACTGATTCTCCATGTTTTCCTCATCCTCAATTTGCTGCCCTATATCAATAAAATCGCCTGTTTCAGCAGCTTGAGTTGTTTCCTTCATTCTCGTTTGCATATTTCTTCCTAGTTCCTCCACTTGTTCAACTATTTCTTCGTAGGCTTCATACTTTTCATTGTCGTCAAAACACAGGACTGATTTACTTTTGAATTTAGTTTTGCAGTCTTCCGTCTGTGGATTTCCCTATTTTTCACTGTTAAACACTTCACCACGCATGAAGATCTGATTATTGACGAGAAAGACTCTGGCTTTGATACGCTGCTTTGCTATAGATAGTTCAATCGACTTCATCTTGGGAGGCCCAGTAGAAATTGGTCTGTGTTTGGGGATGTTTGTTAGCCACTGTGTTAGATCTGGACGAAATGGGCTGCTGATATTGAGTTTCCCAAAATCAAAGCCTTTTAGGGCTTCTAGTATCTTAACAGATCCACACTTGGGCTCAAAGGGCTTTTTCCTTTGGTATATTTTACCTGCAAATTTTATTGGGCTTCTTGTAAGATCTGTTCTTGAAATTGATTCCTCTTCCTGATTCAAGGCCCACTCTGAAAAGCCCATTTGAGATAGAGCCCCAACTTCTTCAGATTTTTTAAAACCCTCCACCTCTGTCATCTCGATTGGAGGAGAAGCCGTAATTCTCAGATGATCCTCTGCAGGTACCACTTCCAAAGTCAAGTTTCCATTGATTCTCTCAAAAATCCTTTGAATGCTGATTGTTTCCTCCTCGTTTGCTGCAGGGGCATTATGAGCCAGGTTCTTCGATCTTTGATCCATCTCCCTTTCAAGATTCCCACCACCCTCTGTATTAATTGCATACTCTATTACTGATTTGTCCTTTCCTATATTGTCACCTGTCTCAATGATGTATGGAGTCTCTGCCACGTCATGTCCCATATCTTTCCTGGCTTTTGCCACGTCATCATCTTCCTCACGTGGTGAATCTGAAGAGACATCTTCCTCCCCATCTGCATTTGTTCTCCTCATGTTGTTTTAACTTTTTCCTTAATTTCCCAAGGGTTCCAAAGAATCTGTGTTTACGATCATTCAGTTTAAAGAATTTTAAAGTAATTCTTCTTCCTCCATAGGGCAGTGAAACCTCTTCTGGAATATACCCTTGCTTGTTTCCTCTTAATCTCAGCCGGGCATGATTTAAAGATTTTAACTCCAATGTATTTCTATCAATATCAAGTAGGCCACCGCACAGAAAACCAATTACTTTGAACACATGTATGTTCCATATGTTCAAAGGTAGGCCTTCCACTCCAATCCAGCTGCATCTGCAATCAATTTTAACATTTTCGGACTGGTTTTCCCAACTCCAAGGGGCGAAAGACACTGTAGTCACAGCTGGGAGTTTCATACTTCCTAGTGTTAATAATCTGCATTTTTCCTCCTCACTCAGGCACCAAATCAGGGCTCTATCATCGTGTAGTGGTCTGATATCATACTGTTTTTTCATGGTGTTTTCCAATCCATATGAGATGGCCTCCCATGGAATGTGGCTGCTTTCCCTGTAAACCAAGACAACCTGTGACCAGCTTTTTGTGATTCTGTTAGCTTCTTTTCTGGAGATGCTCTGTGTTTGTGTTTTGTGTTTCTCTCCATCCTGGTCTTTGACTACCTTAGCCCATGATCTCATTGTGGAATTTACAGGTACTTCTCTCCTCTGTTTTGGCTGAAAAACTTGTTTCTCCCTTCTTTTCTTCCCAGTAACCTCTAGTAAACATTCTTTCAATCTTCTCCATCCCATTCGTTTTTCCTCCGAAGGTACTATGATGCTTCTCACCACGCTGTTTTGTAACGTAGAAATTTTCAGAAACTCACCTCTATCATTCTTGAAATACTCCATCCATAAGCACATGGCATTATTTCTGAACTGCTTCTTGTATTTCAAAGGATTTCCAGTGTCGCACAATTGTCCTGTCGATTCTGCTATCCATAAGGCTGCATCTATTGTTACTGAAATTTCATAACTCCAAGCTCTTGTTCTCTCTGCAATTCTGACTGAGCCTCCATCTTTGATTAACCTAAGTACGAAAACCTTAAATCTGGTACTAAAACTCCAACAATTTTTGGTATTTTGTCCATAACCAGTGGGGTTATGGATATGCATAGGGTGATTGTGTATAGTCATTCTCTCAGAGAATTCTAGAGAGAGAATTCTAGAGAGAGAATGAAAATGGGTTTATTCATGAAAATATAATTTTTCATGCTTTCACCTAGAGGTGTTTTAAATACTTGCACAGAAACAGAAGTTTGTAAGTGTTTAGGCAGGAATAAGTTCAACAAAGCTATCAGTAAGTTAAACTTGAGAGAGAAGAGACCTAAAGAATGAAAGACAATTTTTTAAATATTTTTTAATAAATATTTTTTCCACACACATAAATCAGCCACGATTAAACGCTTGTCAGGCAAGTATACAAGTAAATTACTTGACCAGTTATTGATAGGATGAGGACTGTCTAGTGGCCACGTTCGTGTGGCTACTGGCCAGTGCTATAGACGGGGAGGGAGTGTGGCCCTGGGAAACATTCGCTTCCGATGTGAGGCCACTAGCCGGTGAGCTCAGTATTAATGCCACATAACGATACCTAACTCTTGTCTCCGAAATTATATTTCAAAATAACGTGCTAACAGCCAGTAGAACATGTAAATTCTAATATAAAGTCAAGGAGAGACTGCCATGCAAATTCAAAAGCATTGAAAGTCTCAATTTGGAATAAAATTTCCCCTCCTACACAAATATTTTAGGTACAATCAACAATGCCTCTATAAATATCACCAGCACTTCCATCACTTGTCACACCTCCAATTATGTGGGAGAAGCAAGCGAAAAAACTGAAAGCCATGATAACGAATACAATAACCTTATCAGCACTTCAATTTGCCAGAAGAAAGCCAATCTTGTGCAGCCCCCAAGTCAGGTAACACAACAGCACCAGATTCCCTCCAAGTCTCAGCTTCTGGTATCTTAAATCTGTCCAACAATAGAGCATGCATCCACACACTCTTCGCCGGAAGACAGTCTTTACGAAAGCTGTCTCCAATGTGCAGAACTTCTTCAGGTGCGACATTTCCAGCCCTTTCCAGGGCTATCTCGTATATCCTGGGGTCTGGCTTCTCTACGCCTTCCAGGCCTGAGAACACGCCGAAGTCCCACTCGGACCCCTGAATCCAGAAATTGCTGAGATTATACATCAACCTAAAGATTAATTTTCTTGCTTGACTATTAGTGGGGCATGTAAAGCATTGATCTAATGAATAGTATGAATGCAGAGTTGAGATTAAGGTTTGACTTTGACTTGGTAATAGAAGTAAATTTTTAACAATTGCATGTTTACCTGATGTAAACCCAATGCGGGAAGGACTACATCCTGATACCGGTATTCTGCATTGCTTATAACTCCAACTGTCACACCCTGACCTCGGAGCCATCTCAAGAATGGTTGGGAATCTGGAAATACTATATAAGATGCTGAAGAGCCGAAGGTACCATATATGCGTCTGAAAATCTTCTCAAAAGTCTCCTCGTCGTAGTCATATCCTGCCTGTCAGGACAAGATAAATGCTGTTGAGAAAAACTAGTTTCTAGTTAGCACCTCTAAGGCTCTAACATCCCTATCTACAATCAGTAATCTTCTTACCCTGACAAAAGAATCTCGTACACATGTTTTCCACCAAACGATGTTGGGCATCTTGTCATGAAACCCAAAACACGGATGTTTTTTGGCCATCTCTGTATAAGCAAGTTTAAAGCCCTCGTGTACTCGTTTATAATCAGGACATGGCAGTCCTACAGATTTTGCAGCCATGCAATAGTAGTCACCGAGCTCCCCTTTGTAAGCTATTAGTGTCCCAGTAACATCAACGGTAATACAGCGCAACTTTGGCAATAAAGACATTGTGAAGATGGCTGTTGCAGAATCCTTGAGCCCTCTGATCAATAGTTGTAAGGGGTGGAAAATTGATATAATACAGTTGAAAAAGAACTTAACAATAGCGGAATAGTTGGCTCACTTTGAAATCCAAACACATTCATCAAGTAATGAATCCCTGAGGAAAAAAGTATCGACAGCATGGTCTATAAGCATAAAGCATACTAGGAAAAACAACAATCTAGAACATAGACATCATAATGCATGGTTCTTCAGGTGTCAACAGTAGCAAGAAGGATACTTTATCAACAAACAGATGACGCTTTGTTTCCTATAATAGAGACATCCTTAATGGTGAGACTACAATTCAGACATGGCATCAGTATTCAATGACCAAACTTCAATTTCATCAACATCACCGTCCCTCACTACAAAAACATTTTGGGTGATATTTATAGAGGCATTGTTGATTGTACCTAAAATATTTGTGTAGGAGGGGAAATTTTATTCCAAATTGAGACTTTCAATGCTTTTGAATTTGCATGGCGGTCTCTCCTTGACTTTATATTAGAATTTACATGTTCTACTGGCTGTTAGCACGTTATTTTGAAATATAATTTCGGAGACAAGAGTTAGGTATCGTTATGTGGCATTAATACTGAGCTCACCGGCTAGTGGCCTCACATCGGAAGCGAATGTTTCCCAGGGCCACACTCCCTCCCCGTCTATAGCACTGGCCAGTAGCCACACGAACTTGGCCACTAGACACTCATCCTATCAATAACTGGTTAAGTAATTTACTAGTATACTTGCCTGACAAGCGTTTAATCGTGGCTGATTTATGTGTATGGAAAAAATATTTATTAAAAAATATTTAAAAAATTGCCAAATGAATGTGATGAATAATTGAAAATGATGGGAAAGAAAATTAATTTTTAGTTTAAAGTTGTATCAAATGACGAATAAGTCCTAATTATTTATAAATTACAGTCTACTATACACACTAATTTCAACTCCGGTCAAGTTAAATAACTCTTTCATTTTCACATTCACTCTCTCAATCGAATTTATCGACCAAAGAGGGTTGTCCATATGGCTTGGTTCATGCTCTCCCAATGTCCCACACGGGCAATCATTCCTTCCCAAGTATATCATTTGTTTCACCAACTATTGTGACCGTTGGCGTTTATACGACGATTGGATATGACAAAAAACCGTGGTGTCTATGGCATTTTATTTTCTAATATACTTTTATTTAATGTGTATTGGTGTTAAGAGCTTAATATAAATAAATTATTATCATTTAAAGTATAGGTATATTTAAAAAGACTAATTGACATAATAAGGATTCAACTTTTAGGATCAACACGTCGATGACCTATTTTGAGAATCTTGACATTTAAAGGACTTATTTTCAACTTTAACTGCAGAATAAGGACCTCGAGAATAAAATAACTTTATTATCCTTCTTTCTAATTCAAATAAAATATTTAACAATTCAATTGAATACAAAACAACTTGATATGTACAAATTGATCCCAAGTGTTTTTTTTTTAATCGTTGTAACTTTTATTTTTCTTATATTTTTATTTTTACCCATAAGTTAATCAAAAGTCAAATTTGGTTCATATAATTAGTTTTCATTGGGCCCCTTTTTTCAAAATGATAATATTCTAATTTAATTTATTAAATAAAATTATAATAAGTATATCAATTATTAATGAAGATAAAAAGATATAAACTAGTAGCATGTTGTCCCATAATGCTTTAGTTTTAATAGTGATATTGAATTACAATCTACCAAATTGATGGGTACATATAATTATAATCTTAGAAAGTTTTCTCTACAGAAGGAAAAAGTGAAATGATTGTCAATCTTCACCATCTCCACACACTTTTCTTATTCACCTGAAAACTTTTCAAACTTCTTGATTTTATTAGAAAAATTATATTTATGATTGAATTTCACTGCTAAAAAAGTATGTTAGTAGTAATATTAGTTTTAAATAATTGGTTAAAATCTAAAAGATGATTTTGGTTAATATCATTGGGAGGATGTTTATTTTAAAAAAGAAAAATACTATTATAACTAAAAAATAATTTTTTGTCCCTTTCTTAACCTTAGCCCAAAATTTTGAGTTTGGTCCAAGTAAATACCAAGTCCACACCAAAACCCCAGCCTGTTGCCCAACAAGATCCAATTATCCAAACGGGGGAACCAATCGATGTCTAATCATTTCAGATTTCCGATCATCTGATTCATCTGGCAGAATAGAAAATCCCATTGGAATCAATTGTAATCCGTAATCCGTTGCGTTTTCACCGACCGTCGCTTAGCTTCATTTGTTCGCGGTTCAACGCTTTACGTTTTTTGTATTTTCCAGTCTCCTATTGCCTGTCGCCCAGCTTGATAGCTTCTACAGTCCTGCTCGGTTTTCCAGTTGCGGATCGCCTACTTTCAGTGGTTTCCTTTTCCAATTTGCAGTCGTTCTCACAAATAATACTTAAACGGTAATTATCGTAAGATTTTTTTGTCCTTCTCAGTTTGTTTTTGCTTTCTTTGATTTTATTATAACTATTATTTGTTATGCATTTTTTGTTAATAAGATGAGAATTGGTGTGAGTTGAGAATTTTGAATTGACGTGGCTGAGGGTTGGGAATTAATGGTTTGGGAGTTCATAATCGAAATTGAGAATATGATAAATTTGGTGACTTGATAGATCAAACTTTAATCTTCAAATTTTATTAACTTTAATGTGATTATTATGTAATGTTGAGTGAAATGAATGTGTATGTAGATGCTATTATAGATGAATGTAATCGTGTAATACTCTAAAACCTCGGAAATTTATTTTTCACATTCTTCGTAAACTTACTTTTTAACCACACATTCTTCCAATGGAATCACTTTTCTTTCAAAATAGCTTTGTTAAACAAGCTACTCATCTAGGATATTGACATAAAGATGGTTAGGACTTTTTCCAGTGTCAAAAATCAAATATATTAATCTTCCAAGCAACCTATATTACTTGGCCTACCCAAACTACATTTTAAAGATGACTGTGTGGGTTAGAAAAGAAAACTGGCCCATCATAGACTATGATAATTTTCACATTGTAGGCCATTAGAACAGTATGCTTATCAAATAATAGATGAGCTGTGTGTGCTTGTTGATAGAGTTCTACTTTTCTATAATGAAGCCAAAAACGAGAGAAGGAAAAAAAAAGAAAAAAAAGAAAAAGTAATCTCACACTGTGTTAATAACTGATCAAAATGGCATGAGCTCTTGCATGGTGGAGTGGAGATACGTTTGATCTCTGGAAAATTGATTAATAGTAAAGAAAACAGAAAAGCAGTTATGAAGTGGACAAGTGGTATAAAATTGGTGACCTCAAAGTATATGGGACCTGAAGAGGAGTAATGTTTTGTCACAGCATTGAAGCGGAATTTTTGCCATGAGTATGAAGGAACCTGGGTTTTCATATTTCTCGTGAATTATAAATAGTTCTGCGAAATAAATTATAAATTACTTGCAGTTTTTATTGGAATAAGGCCTAACGTATCTAGCACTTAAGAATTAGGACTCCTTCCCCCCTTGATTTTACTCTCCATTCTAACATAACTTATGAGTTATTTCTGATTTATCTGGTTTCCTATCCTGGCCATACTTTTTGACACCTGCAGATTGCATTTAGCTATGATGGCATTGTTGGCACTGTATGCAGTTTGAGTTTAGTTACAGAAATTGTGTCCGACATTCTATATATATTCTTTTGTTTCCAGGACCTTCGATATTGTGTTGCTATAAAATGAATGTCTCTATAACTGGAAATTACTGGAAGGATGAGACTTAAGGTTTGCATTATCTCAATTTTCTGCTTTCCACATGAACCATAATTTGCTTTTCTGTTCTTTCAAGATTACAGAGCCTATTAGCATGGAAGCTAGCATCGGTAGGACATCTACTCCTACCCATCCTAAATGGAGAAAAGTTGCTTATGGAGGGATGCAACCTGGATTTGAAGACAACTTCACTGACGAGTCTTTCCTAGAAGATATGGTTATGAATGCCAGTGTTGTTAAAAGGGACTTGCTAAAGGTGATGCTAGATTCAGTCTCCATCTCTCAATACGTGTGCATCGTTGCTCTTGTGGTGCTCGTCTGGACCTACACCCTTAGATCTGCCTTCAATGAAAACACTCTCATTCTTCTTGATGTCATCCTTATTATAGCAAGTTTCTTTATTATTCTATTAACGGCTAAAATGCTATCTTTTAATCTTCTCCTCAGTTACATTCTCAAAATCTTCTTTTTTATAACTGGTTTATACGTCTTGTCTCCTATTTACCACACACTGACGCGTTCAATAAGCTCGGACTCCATCTGGGCGTTAACAGTTTCGCTTCTCATACTCCATCTCTTTCTGCACAACTATTCTGGTTCCACTGTGAAAGCTCTTGGAGCTCTAGAAAATCCAACCTTTACAAGCAATTTATCCCTTAATGCTTCTATCGTGGCTTCACTTTTAATCGCATCTCGCCTTCCATCGAGACTTCATGTGTTTGCTATTGTGCTATTCTCCTTGCAAGTTTTCTTGTTCGCTCCATTGGTCAGTTATTGGATAAAGAAGTGCTCTTTGCGGTGGCACCTATGTTTTTCTTTCGGGTTAATGGCTGCAGCACTGTTTTTCGTTTATAGGTTGCATGGATTACTTTTTGTGTTATTATCAGGTGTTTTGGTTTTTGTTAATTTAGTTGGTCCTTATTGGCTCATTAGGATTCAAGAGTACAAGTTTGAGATCAATGGACCCTGGGATGAGGCTAAGCTCTGTTTTAACATAACTGAATGAAACTTGTTTATCTGTTATTGCAATCACTTCATCGTCTTCGAAATTGCTTGAAGATCTATTTTTGGTTGATTTTCTGTTTAGGACATGGCAAAATGTTTGATAATAAATAAAAATCCTTGTTTTCAAGAAATGAGGATGGTTACGAAAAATACTATTTTACTTCTGGTACAAACATACTTATCAACAGTATAATTGGCGAAAGTTTATTTTTCTACATGTAACATCGCTTAAAAAATCAACAATCATAGACTGATTGTACAAGTAACTCTTCCCAAAACAATATACCATGCTCATCTAAGCATTACTATCATTTATTATGTGGCCCCAAAAATCAGTGACATAGGTGTTATCAGATAAGGGATCATCTCTTGGTGGTGGTTGGGGGACTAGTTCTTGCAAATAAACATCATAATCTACATCAAAATCATCAATGGTCAATGGTCCAACTGGGTTACCCATGCCTGCTGATGAAACAGGGGCTTCGTGAAAACCTTGTACACGCTTGTGACCATCTTCAAGATCTTGTAGCTGCTGCTGTGCTTGAGATTTTTGAGTGTAGCTGGATCTATTAACGACCGACTGAGCTGCTACCATTGTACTTGGGCCAACGATCATAGATTCGTCTGGTGGGTATACATTTGGGTGAGAAAAACTTAAGGTAATCGGGCCTTTATTATCATTAGCGGAACGAGTGTGGCAGCCAGTGAATTGTTGCACGAGGGCCCGAAAATTGCTAGTGCTAGCATTAAGCTGGATTGTCTTGCGTATTTCCCTCTTAGATGTCGACCTCCGTCTGCTACTTGTAAGTATTGCTTCATCGCCCTTTTTCTGATCACAATCGATAGTATGATTTTCTTGATAGTAGGCTTGCATTTGCTCCAAATTGTGGTCAGAGTTTTGCATTCTATGATTCTTATGACTCTCTTGCTAGATCTCCCGTGTAATTTGAATAGCTAGTTGAATTTATATTGCTTGCCAAATTTTTGGTGTTGGAAGATGGGTAGGCAGTACGTAAAGACCAAGAAACGAGTTAGTTCGAGGAAATAACGTTAACCATTATTGTGACTGTGATGAGATAATCACGTATGTGTGATTACATCATCCCTAGACTTGTCTTGGGTAATTAATTAATGGTTATTTTACCCATTTTGATAAACAATATTATCAGCAGGTTAAGGATAATCACTCTCCAAAAGGGCCGAGTATATATTTTAGTGCCAGACGACCAGCTATGAAAGCAACAACTCGGACCAGTTCGTTTCCACCCGCTTTGTACCATTTTCTGGGCTTTCAATGTGGGAATAACAATGTTCTAAAAAATGCAAAGCATAACAAAGCTATAAAGCCAAGTTTTGAGCTTTTAGGAGTTTAAGTGGGTGCGAACGGATGCTACGTTAAGTACCCAAAAAAAAAAAAAATGAAAAATAGCCAACCATAAAGCTTGCAATGAGACAAAGTTAAGTTTCGCATTCAGGGGGTGTTTAATGATCATGATTTTCAATGAAAAATATGGAATCTTGAAAATTATTTTTCGAATTAGTTATTTGATTGCAAAATGTTCCATGGAAATTATTTTTATATTCAATTACTTAAAGCATGTTTTAGCCTATTTTTTATAGAAAATAATTTTCACCTCCCCTTAGAGAAAATATTTTTCATGTAAGATGAAAAATGTTTTCTTTTCCATTTTTTCCTATCAAACACGCCCTTAAACATTGCTTAAGGGAGGTCGAAGCGAGATTTTTGTTGTTTGTGAGGTGGAAGTGAGAATTTTTCTTAACAGGGGAATTGAAAATTTGATGCAAATACAAGTTTATCCCTCCATCAAAATTTCAAGAGAAGTATATCCTTGCCTGCTAAAGTAAACTGAATAAGAAAATTTTCTTCATAAAACATTTTGGACAAAGTAAACTGAATAGGAAAAAATTTCTTTCCTCAGTTCACCCGACACGTCAAGCCAACGAAGTAGTTCATAATTTAGCCAAAGTTTTGTGTAATTATGATAATCATTGTATTTGGTATTTGGCAAGAGGTTCCTTCATTTATTGTTTGCTTCATTGGCGAATGACTAATAAAGTTATTTTTTGAAAAAAAATAAAAAGTAAAAATAAAATTTTGTTCATAAAACATTTTGGATGATACAAATGTATAAAATATTCATTGTTTTGAAATAGAAAATAGTGAACACTCGAATAACTAACACAGTAATTATGATGTCTACGTTCCAAACAAAAAACTTGGGCTCAAACCCTATTCCCCACCAATCACCCCTAATTCCTCTCTCCTCTCCCTGCCCTTACTTCCCATCCCATGGCTTAGAGAGAGAGAGAGAGTTAAAACAAATTTCTACGAGGGTGTTTGAATACAAATTTTATGGTGTGTTTGATTATTTTCTTAGAAAGTATTTTCCTTTACTGGTTGTCCTAGAAAATATTTTTCTACCTTCATCTTGGATTGAATTTTCTAGGAAAATGGCTCATTTTGTGCATAAAAGAGTTGTACATGACAAATATTTTTCATGAAAAAATTTCCTATCAAACACTAAAATAAGAAAACTTTTCCTTTGATTTGATATTTTCCTAAAAAATTTTAGTGAATCAAACACGTCCTTAATATATTTTTATAAATAGGAAAAGAGAGAATGAGTAGAGTTGGATGATAGAGATTTATAATATAAGTGGATTTTGCAAGACATGTGAATATAATTTATTTGGTTAAATTTAAATTTCAAAAAGTATTAAAAAATATATATTTTTGTGCGTATGCAAACATGCTCTAATTCACTGAAATGTTGACATCTGGTCGTGTGAACACAAGATGTCAAAGATGAGAGGGTCAAATACGCCAGGAATTGACTCACTAACAAATTCTTGATTTTGTTCCTTTATTTTTCCAGGTGATAGCTACTTGCTTGTCTCATCTTTCTTTAGCTCGTAGACACGTTCAAGTCCACTCGACAAGTTCACACTCGACTCGATTTGTGGTTTGTTTTAAGTGGATCACGAGTTGGCTTGGACCTTAAAATTGATAATCGAGTGCACTCGGGCTTGGCTTGTTAAGCCTTACGGCAGTTTTACGAACCCTCTTTCCAAACGACAATCTTAATTCTTAAGTCATTGACGAGCATGTTAGACATTCATTTTTTTAATGGATTTTTAGGTATCTTTTATGTGAAATAAGACAGAGAATGAATTAAATTAAATGGTAAAAATGTATAGTACATGTATATCATATGATATATGTAAATGTGATTGATTCAACTAAATTCAAATTTTAAAAAAATGAATTAAAATGAATAAAAATAGATAAAAATTTCGATACTAACATGAGCCCAATTATGTGATATTAAAAGTAAGCCAATCCTTCAAAAAAAAATTCAATTTCCAATGATTTAGACATTTAGCTGTACTTGGAATTTTTATCTCTAATTAATTATTGGATTAAATTATTCACCTTCTAAAGTTTGTTCAAACATCATAGTTTTATGTTTGACCACATTATGAGAAATCGCAAATAATTCAATATATAAAGCAAATTATGTGTAATCAAGCGAGAAGACCGTGTTTCATGTTGGATTTGGTACAGGATAGTCATAGCCTAATAGGACATTTTTGTACATTCAAAAATCTAATTAAATTAAATAAATGGATCTTGTTTTTAATTATTTCATAATTTAACATCTTGCATAATCCACCTAGCAGCTAAACGCCATCGATCATTAGACTAATGGTGGCCTAAGTGTCTACATTAGAAAGGCACGGAGGAACTAGCATTGACAGTTTCCTCGTAAGCATTTCTCCTATGACCGGCTTATAGGGGTCGACACCATACTCGGGTTCGATGAGTTAAGTACTTTGAACTGACTAAGGAAGTGCCAACGCCTCGATAGTATCTCAAGAAATTTTACGCTCTTCAAGCTTATACACAATTGTGGTGAGTGAAACTGAAACATGTGGAGAATAATAGTGCCTAAGGATATAAAGGACACATGAAGACAACAAAGAAGAAACTCAAATACTCCTGCACAAACAAGGCTCCCTCCCATGGCGACTCTAACACACAGCATACCAACATATGCACAAATTTCCAGCTTCACAACCCTTCAAGTCATCAGCTCATCTTATCAAATCATTTCTAAAGCTCCATTTGACTCCTCCCGTCCGTGTGTGTGAGGGCATAATCAGTTACAATTCCACAATTTCAACGCTGAAGGCAGTAATACTTGATAATCATACATGCTACGCTCTCCCTTGAACAGTTTAACTATTTCCGTGATCTTGAAGTGATGCTTCTATAAAATGGTTTACAAATTTTGTTAGCAAGAATTCTGCAAGGCTTGAACTTGAATAACACAAGGTTTCCGTAAGTATCAGAACCTGGAAGTTATCCCGGACCAGAAAAAGGATTCTAAATGTGATAGGGTCTGAAGAGGAATTGGCCCTGTACACGTTTAAAGATAGTGATATTTTACAACATAATGATGCCACTCATCTTAGTAAACATCAAGAATTTCCACTTACTGAAACTCTTGATTGTTTTTTCATTTCTGTGCTGACTTCTAAGTTCACATTTAACATAAAAGCAAGTCCTTATTCGAATTGCGTAAAATTGAACTTTGCCAGCCCCTGCAATCTTTGTTGAGGAAGACAAGGAGCATCCTGCATCGGTGTTGCTGAGCTCAGTTGTCCCTACGGAAGAGTAAGATGAATTCAAATGTTAAACCTTGGAGAAGAAAAGATTATACAGACTCATAATTTGTAAAGTTGAGTCACCAGCCCATGAATGCATTGTTGATTGCAATAATAATCATTGCTACTTGAAGCAACTATGTTCAGCTGCTGCAACAATACATCCCCAGGTATGCCCTCTTGCAATCCATAAGAACTATTGGAGGCTGGTGCTCGAATATTTGAGTTTCCCTGCAACATATAATACACCACAACAACCATTAAATGACAATTTAAAGGGTTCACATTCTCAGCCCCCAACTATTTCAAGATTACAAGTACATTACATGTTATATAGCATTAGGGACTAACCATTTTATCACATCTATCAGTTATCCTTTTGGTCATTACTTCTGGTTCAGGCTGGACCTAAAATAAACAAAGAAACCCACTATATATTGACACAAGTAGAATAGCGAATAGCATGTGAAAGTAAATTAGAAAGGAAACAGAAGAACTTTTACCTTCCTGTTTTCAAGGATGTTGCCCCTTGCTATATTCTTGCTTGTACAGTTATCCTGGGTCGGTTTTTCAAGTACATGAAGGTCCTGGTCTGATGAAGAACTGTGCCCTTTAACTGAATTATTTATGTTCTTGCACTTTGACAGAGCTTTCTCCATTGCATCAAATGCAATAATGTAACTATCTGCAGAGAGCGACCCTTCATCACCCAGTTTAAACGATCGTCGGCATATGTCATTGTAAAGTTGAGCCCTAGACTGAACTAAATCTACATTTCTAATCACTTCCCTATTCTTCGCATCCTTCGTCCAGCGTTTTAAAACATACTTGTCGGGGATACTATGTACACCAGAAATTTGCAGAACAATCATCATGTGCCTACAAATGAAACCATTGTATTCAAATAAACGGCAAGTGCAAGAAATATCCGATGCCCTTTCATTCCATGTCACAATATAATCTTGATTTTCTTCAAAGTCTTGGACCTTGAATGTTGCAGTCGAACCATCTTCACTTTCTAGCTTTGGGTGACAGGCAACTACTCCTAGAACCTCAGCTTGGAATTTCTTGAACACAGCATGAGTGTACTTTGTTGCCAATTGTTTACCATAAGGCGATGGAGTAATCACTGCTGGTGGTTTACGCCATGTCTCAATATCAGCTTTTGCTTCATCATCATACTTCTCCAATACCATCGTTTTGTACTGGTGTAAAAATGCATTCAATGTAGTTTTACGCATCAAGCACTTATCTAATGAAGATCTTATGCTTCCCAGACATTGCTTTGTTGACAATCCTGCCAGAAAAATATCTTTCATAAATGTTGGGACCCACCTCAGGCGATCATCATACAGTGACCGAATCCAAGTATCATTCTGTAAGTCAAATGTGCACACCACTTTCCACCAACTATATTCAAAATCTTCTTCTGTCTGTGACTTTAAAATGCATTCACAAAATTTAGCCATAAAGTTTTCATGCTGCCTCGTTACATAACCAAGCTTTTCTTGTATCTTACTCAATACGTGCCACACACAATAACAATGGCGGGAATGTGGAAGCACTTCGGCCATGGCTTCTTTTAGTGTTTGGTCTTGATCGGATAGAATCACGTTTGGGGCTCGACCATGTGTTGCTTTAAGCCAAGCTTGCATCAGCCAAACATAAGTAGATTTGCTTCTATCACCAAGTAATGCACATCCAAATAAGAGAAACTGAAAGTGATTATTCATACCAATAAAAGGAACAAATGGCAATTTATAATCATTCCTTGCACATGTAGTGTCAAGTAATATCACATCTCCGAAACTTTCGTAATCAAGCTTACTTTTTGCGTCAACCCAGAACACATTTTTCAGACGCCGTTCTTGATTTAAATCTATTGCATAAAAGAAGTTGGGATTTACGTCTTGCATGTGCAACAAAAATTCAAGCATCACTTGTGTATCTTCCTCTCCAAAATCTAAACGTGAACCACCAGAGCCAGCAATGCTGCTCCTTTGATTTTCAGTTCTCTTCATCCCACTCGACTCTCCAGAAGCTGACAGATACCGCTTTTTGGTATTGATATTTTTCTCATAAGAGTCAACATTCGGTCGACTATCAACGTAATTAGCTTCTTCAGGGAAAAGATCATGATTGTGCTCCCTTATGAAACTGTGAACAATCCATCTTCCTTCCTGCTTTCTCTTGACATGCATGCAAGCTTTGCAATCTGTTTTAGACCAGGATCTGTTTGTTCTACCCCGTTTCTTCTTCACGGGGATGCTCGTTGCAACATCTGAAATAGGCACTGGTCCTGGATTTTCAGATGAACAAGGTCCTTGTTTTCTTCCATATCTGGCACACACGAATTTTGCATCAATGAATTTTCCAGATATTCTTGATCGACGACTGGCCTTTATTATGGTGGAAAATCCAACGGATTTTGCATATTCCTTATAAAATGAAAATGCATCCTCCTTGGATTCAAATTCCATGTTATCACGCGGTTCCCAATAATTATGATAGTTAATGGCTATCCCATCTCTATCTGACACTTCATTAGGTCCTATTTGCACTTTATCATGCCCAATACCATTGGGAGCACTGACACTTGCTCCATCTCTGTCCTTCAATTCCAACATCTTTCACACACAAGAAGTAAACATCCGGTCCATTGTTGTTATCTTTTCTACCTCGGACTAATGGCACTCGCATGTCAATTATCATTGGAAAAAACCCATTCTCGCTGTTACCGTTTCCGCAAGTCTAACAGGTGAAGAAATGATCATTGCTCATCCTGGACAACAAATACAGAAATGGTACACGAATTTTATATCAAATACACTAAAATCCCAGTGATCGTCAATCTAAACACAATATCAAAACTAAATCACACTTAAATGCAAGCTAAAGCTCAAACGCAGTCTTTAAGTCATTCTCGAAGAACTCGATGGAAAGCTTTAGAAAGAGCACCCAAATTGCATATAAACGGAAAAAGGTTATTACACACTTATACAGTTATACTATTCCATCCAACGCGGTGAAGTTAAGCTATCACAGAGCCTCTATACAGTAGAACTAGTTATCTACTATCTTCAGCAAGTAATCAGGAACAGTACCAAAGTTATGTCAAGCACTAAAGACTCACAAACGTTAAGAAGAAACACGAAATTCCAGTGATTTGCATACAAATGTCCGAGATTGTCGCAGCATAATTGAAATTTCAGCAACATTACCACATAAATTCTTTCCATAATTTTCATGTATGTACACCACAAGTAAACAGAAAAATGTAAAAGTAAAAAGAAGTCCAATCCAGTTGAAATTTTCATCACACGAATTTTGAAAATATCCAGAAATGAATTAGAGTGTGTAGAGAGAGAGAGAGTACAATTACTTGAGAGAGTAGCTGCAGCGAGATTGGGGGCGAGTACGGAATTTTTGATGTTAGGGCAGGCGGAGCTGTTTATCCTACTCGCAATTTCACGTATTCTCTTACTCGCGGGCCATTAGGTTTCTGGGCCTATGCTCGTTTTTCCTGTTAGCTTGCAGTTGGGCTTAAACCCATATATAAAGGATAAGCTTTGATTGTTCTATAGGACTAGGGCCAGTTACTTGCTAATTGAAATGAGTGAGAAAGTAGTCAATTACCTCATGCAATGACACAAGTTTACGCATTCAAGAAACAATAACGTCAAGAGAATACACCTTCAAGGCAGTTCCTTATCTCTAAAGAACATGATATTTGTAAAACTTTGTTCAATACTGAGTGATCATGTAATAAAATTGGGTAAATAGAATGTATAGTTTTGTGAGATTTTGCTAAACCACCACTTGATTATGGCAAGGTTGTTAATTAAAATTGTACAAATAACATGATCTATATATTCGAGTGTTCCGCATGGACAAAAAAGAAATTATCGTCGCTAGTATCTCATTTTCACAAGATGTTGACACATCATATTGTATCATCAACTTTGTTAATCCTTACATTCAAGTGCCATTACTCTGTCAAATTACACTACCCAAACAGAAAGCTACCATATAAAGATAGCAATATACATGGTCATAGACGCAGAATTACATTCTGTCTCAAATCTCTTCGCTACGCTTTGCATACTGAACACCTTCACTGCCAGAAGAGCGTGTTTCTTTAGCCGTCTGTACTGTGACTGAAACTCACCTTGTCAATAACATTGCTTAAGCTGAATCCATCAGTAGCCCAGTGAAGTTATTTGTATCAAATAATTTCTTGAATGTGTTGCCTTCTATTCCAACACTAAAAGAACAAACAATCCAGTCAATACAAGTAGTGGAGATGAAACCCCCGAGATCAATCCTATTTTGTAATCATCCAACGCTGAGTGGAAACACTGCCTGATAACTTATTTGCTGACAGGTGTATAAGAGTGGCAGTCCCGATCCTAGCAGGTAAATGGCCAACTAACAGGTTTGAAGGTGCGTTGAACTGCAACAGATCATTAAACTTCCACAGACTGTCGAGTTGGTTGTAGTCCACATAAAGCATGCTTAGCCAAGTAATATTTCCTAGACATGCTAGCAAGGAACCTGATATTTGTTATTGCCTCAAATCTAATGCACAAAGGTCCTTCATACTGCAGATTCATCTACAAGTCCTGTTAGCTGCTTGTTGCACAGATTCATCGTGCTGAAGACTGCAACTGCAAAGTTGGAATTGGCTCCAGTCAACTTGTTGTCAAATAGACTTAAAATTGCAAGAGAATTTTATTTACCAATGTCTTGAGGAATTTTTCCACGATTATGCAGCAAATATTTCAAGAGAGGAGAAATTTCCGATAAAAGATGGGAGTTTTCCAATGAAATGGTTCTCAGTGATCACCAATTCTCTTTAAAAATGACACTCTGTCAAAAAAGTAAGAGAAGACGGTCCCTGGATGTGGCAATTGACTTGTGAACGAGTCTTCTGCCAGGCTAACAACTTGAAGAAATTCTAAGCTACCAAGTGAAAGCGGAAATAGGGGGATGTGGTAAGCAAAAATTGTTCACGCAAAATACATTTCTTGAAGATTTGGCGTCCCTCCACAGAAACTTGATGGAAGATTACCAAGAGATTACTTCCTAGAAGTGTAACCTGCAATGCTGAAATGTTGAAGATACTTTTTGGTGTGGAGTTGTTTAAGCTATTCCTATTCAACGTCAACTCCTCCAGTTTCTGAAGATAACCAATCTCGCTTGGTATTCCACCTTGCAAACAGAGAGTATAATTTAATATAATTAGTTGATCTAGGAAGAGAAAATAAAAGATATATTTTAGGGCCCAGGGTTGTGACACAGATACCTTATACCTTCCAAGCGGTTTGCTCCCAGATGTAACACTGCAAGCATTCAACGTCCCAACTTCTGTCGGCATGTTTCCTACAAATTCATTCCTCAACAGCGACAAAACTGTAGCTGTGAACTTTTTTGTAAACTTGGAGGAATTTGATCATCCATCTCATTGCCAAAAAGATAAAGTCCCTCCAGCATTGGAAGGTTGTCACAGTTGACAGTACTTGGTGGAAGTTTACCGATATGATTGTTGCGCATTAAAGCAATATATTCCAACGATGAGAGAAAAGAAGCAAGAAGAAAGAAAAAGAAAACAGAATGAAATGGAGTATTTGGTTCACCGACTGCTAAGTGAGTTTATTCCAGCCAAACATATCATTACTATGATTGATTTACAAAACAATGTACTAGGGAAGATAAGACAGTTTTAAACAGTAGCGAATCGAAAGAGAGCACCCGTGTTGTGATAATGAGTATTACTTCCACAGTTGAAACAATTCATTTCCATCCTAAAATTGCAAAGCTAACCTAGCCATCAACTAATCTAATTCCAATGTACATAGAATAATTCTCTTCAGAGGGAATAGCCAATGAACAACAGGTGCAGCAGTGACGACAGTTCCATGAGCTGTGCAAGGAAGGGTTGACCCATAACATTTCTTCATCTCATCTATAAAAGAACTTATATGTGTCAGCAGGCTGACCCATAACATTTCTTCCATCAAAAGAAAGGCTAAATCAGACCTAAGTTACAAAAGAAGCATGTTAATTGAATACATGAATTTCCTCATTCTTTCAATAATCATGCTATATGCATAAAATGCCATCTTCAATCTAAAGAAGCAAACATCACAGATCAGTATTTGTTCATCTAATTTGTCTACTCCAATTGACCAACCAGAACACTGCTTATGATACTGTAATCGTACTACTTTCAACTAAAGAAAATGTCTAGTTGAAGGCCAAGTAATCTGTGATGTCAACATTTCTAATTTGACAAACAAAGACGTATGAAGGTTGCAATGCATAATTAACAGAACGAACGAAGTCAGTGATTTCAAGTGTGCGAAACATCAGCAAGTTGCTCTTTCGACTCAAAAAATACCACATGTATCCACCATAGATGCTCTACTACGCCAGATTTACAGGCAGTGATGGGCAAAAAAATCAGTAAAGATGCCCATTTTCATGATTTGGCTCACAATTACACTAATTTTTCTGGTATAGCTATGGCAATAGCATCAATTCAGGAGGGACATGACCGTAAAATCTGTGAAAGAACAAATCAAATTTAACCCACAAAACAGTGCCAGATAGAGGGGAAAATGTCTATCTCAATGCTATGGCGCTCTTCCATAACTTTTGAGTGGGATCGCCAATTGCTGCATATTTCATAATTTACAACAAAGAATAAACAATGAAGATGAAGCATATGGTACAATTCCTTACTATATTCGTCGGAAAAGAGATCTTAGAGAGAGGATGGGGAGTGTTGTCCTTGAATGATAAAGAAATTTCTACGACTGGTCTTGGTTGGCGGATAGGCAACCGGATAGAGAGAGCTGGGCTTGATGGCACTGTCGGCGCTTAAGGGCGGTGCCGCCGCTGGAGCAGAGGGTACGAACGGCGTCGGACTCTGCCGGGCAAGCCACGGCCGCCGGGCAAGCCACGGCCACCAGGCACTCGGCAAGAGAGCGGCTCAGGTGCCGGCACGCCGCTTCCCTCTAGATGCCCGGCGGGGTCCGCCGGTGGCACTCCGTTAATGCACGGTAAAATCGTTCGCAGCCGTTAACGTCCACGGAAGTCATCACCGGGCGTTAGGTCCAGTTCATTTCTGTTTCTGGACTGGAGACGGGTTAATTTTAAATCAGGTAAATTTAATGAATGGTCACCAAATTTTTAAAATGTCACTAATTATTTACTAAATTTTGAAATATAATTGAATACTC
This sequence comes from Jasminum sambac, assembly GCA_018223645.1. Classification (NCBI taxonomy): domain Eukaryota; kingdom Viridiplantae; phylum Streptophyta; class Magnoliopsida; order Lamiales; family Oleaceae; genus Jasminum; species Jasminum sambac. The sequence goes on along the minus strand of CP073648.1, from coordinate 20,264,191 downwards.
ACTGAATTTTACTTAATGTCAACTAATCATTACTTTTGAACTCAATATTTAAATATAGTTAAGAATTATGTATATATAACTAATAACATTCTTCGTAAAGATAATTAGATTAATTGTTAGTAAAATAAATTTATTTATTGGGACTATATGGGAGAAAAAATAAATTAATTATCAGAAATGCCACTGTCTCAAACAATACTTGTGTCATATTTCTTATTGTTTATATAGTTTTTCGTCCTATTTGAATGAGTTTTTTATACTAGCAGTTGATCTAGTTGGTTACTTGTATGATATCATAAGTCAAATTAGTATAATACGCTAATAGAATAAATATTAAGTTAACGAGTGATGGATAAATGACATTAAATAAAGTTCAGTGAGTATTTAGTTACATTTCAAAGTTTAGTGAGTAATTAGTTATATCTTGAAAGTTCAGTGATCATTCATTAAATTTATCCATTTTAAATCACCATTGAATTTTTAATATCAAACAATTATTCTACTCAACTTTCAAGTGTCATTCATTATGAACAAAACTTTGATCAATATAAACCGTCAATCACTCATTACATATTCACTTGAATCTCTTAACAAAAATTCGTGACGTGGCTAACAATATACTAATTATTCACTTATTTGAATATGACATAACATCCAAATAGATGACTATATTATTAAAGCATTTCAATAACACCTAAAAATATTTTTTTAATAAATCCCAAAATCCAATCTCTTAATCGGACTCTTTTTAGAAACATTTGTTAGGTGTGAATGAAATGCTTTAATGATATAATCTCTGACTAGGATGTCATGTCAAATTCAAATGAGTGAATAAGCATCACACTATATGCCATCAATCACATCACTAACTTTTGATAGGCTATTTAAACAGATGTACTAATGAGTGGTGAACGGCTTACATTGATCAAAATTCAGTGGGTGATTAGTAACACTTCAAAGTTAAGTGCTGTTACATAACGAAAGTTCAATGGCCATCTATTAAATTTACCCATTGGAGACATATGTTATAGTTGCAAAATTATGGTATGCCAAATAATGTATAAGATATGGTGCTATAAATCTAAATTTGGGGGTTTATTCTTCAAATGGTAGTGCTAAATGCACGCTTTCCCCCCCTAAATGCACCCACTTTGTTGAATACACCCATCCCAAATTTTTTTAATCAAACACAATTTACTTAATACACCCTCGAATTTCCATTTTACCTAGGAGTGGGGCAAAAAAAAAGGGAATCGAACGGATAGAACTGGAACCAAACCGAAAGAACCGAAACCGAACGGCTTTTTTTAAAAAAATTAAGAACCGAAACTGAAAAATACGAAATTGAAAACCGAACGGTTCCTTTCTAAAAACCGGGAACCGAACCGAAAATCAAGAAATTTAGATTTCAAAATTTAGCTCACATATATTTTCTAATAAATTAATTGTCATGTAAATATTTTCGTCACTAATTCAACCGAATTGAGCCAAACTTCCTTCTTTGCATTACTGCTACTCAACAGTTTGCAAACTACTTAAGCAAGCAGTTTGCACTGCTGTAAAGGCAGTAGCTTGCTGCTGCTACTGCTGCTTTAAGCAGTTAAAATTTTTTTTTTTGTCCGACCTTTGCAAGTCCCAAGTAAAAAAATAATCTTAAAATAACAGGGAACCGAACCGGAAAAATCGGAAGGAACCAGAACCGGACGGGTACTTCGTTTAAAAAGAACCGAATGGTTCTATTTTTCAAGGAACCGGAATTTACGGTTTGGTTCTAGGTAATGAACTACTCGGAACGTCCACTCCTAATTTTACCCTCAGCCAAAAAAAAAGAAACAAAAAAGAAAGGTTAGGATCGAACATCATCCTCACCCTCATTTCACTCTTTCTTGTTCTCTCATTTGTTCTCTCGTTCTTGGTTGAACATACCTCCAAAAATTTGCAAAGGTTGAACGTTTTTCTTCATGAACAAACATCGGGGGATCGAAGAGGAAGCAATGGAGAGACTTTGGTAATTTTTCGATTTGATTTTGGTTGCGTGTTTGCTAGTTTTTGTGCATATTTTGGAGGCTTTTTTTAAATTATGAATTGTATATGTGTGGGTTGATGTTACATTATAAAATTAGTGTACAAAAGAAAAATGGATACACAAGGCAGTCAAGGTAAATGTACAGTGCAAACATCGTTGTGACTACATGGATGGGTTAAATGAACATACGAGGAAAGTCCGCATGAATTTGTTCTAGCATGGTGGCACTAAAGAGATAGAATGCCACATCTGATACAACATATTTCCTTCCCCACTTGAGAAAGCTAAACACGGGAACACGGTTCTTGAGGTGGTAGGAGGAGCTAGTCAAGAATGATCCTCGAATTATATTGTTCCTTTTTTTCCATATTCCATTAATATTAGCACACTTTTTCAAACAAATGCAATAATCATACGTTCAAAAAAAATAATAATAATAAATTAGTAACTCCACATTAATCAACTAAACTAAAATACATTTCAATATTCGTAAATCCTACTCCTTCGAGTCTCCTTCCGAGTCAATAACACGTCCTTTGATCTTCTCATACAAATCATACCTAATAATGTAGAAAACATATTTCCAAAGCACTAGCTTACCTCAATGAAGGTGAGTGTGACTCGGTGAAGGTGAATGAGAGTCATTGAGGTCAGACCTCGATGAAGGTGAGTGTGAGAGTGGCTTGATAGAATTATACTTAGTGTTGAAAAGTGTTCTGACTCATAATATTCTCCATCTATGTTCAGTCTTTACCAAGAAGTTAGCCATTTAGAAATTAAATGATGTTTCTTGATTTAATTTTCACATTTTACTCCAGTTTTTCCCTATTAGCTGTGTAGCAAGTACATAAGTGGTTCTAGAGCATTATTTTAGTCTTTTGCTAGAGCACATAAGTGGTTCTAGAGCATTATTTTTCAGTCTTGCAAATTACGTGGCTTTATGTATCAACTTGCTAAAAATAGTTTAAATATAAAGTGAAAAAAATAGTATAATTTTTTAAAAAGTAATTAAATTATATCCTTCAATTGTCATTTTCTAAGGGTTTAGGTCATTCAATAAGAATCATTCATAATTTTGGACTTACTCATCACAATCAGAAGATAGATTATTAGTAGGTTTATAAATTCTCTTAACATACTCTCTCTCCAACATATTTCTTATCGTTCCTCTCTCTAATGTATTTCTTCTTCATTTTCTTCCTCTTCTATTTTTCCTTCTCCATCAATTAAATCCACAAGAGAAATGAATACTCAACGCAGTTGGGGTAACTACGATTGTATACATTACAGACATAGTTGTGACTACATGAATGTGTTGAATGAACACATGAGGAGAGTTTACATGAATTTGTTCCGACATGGTGGCGCTAAAGAGATAGAATTACCACATTTGTTACTACCAGTTTCCTTCCTTACTTGGAAAGCTAAAATACAAGCAAGTGATTCATAGGGTGGTAGAAGGAGCGGGTCAAGAATGATCCTAGAATTATTTCTTTTTTAATTTTCATGAATATTAGCACATTTCTTTCAAATAAATTCAATAACTCCACACGCTCATAACAATAATAATAATAATAATAATAATAATAATAATAATAATAATAATAATAATAATAATCAACTAAAAGACATTTCAATATCAGTAAATTGTACTCTAGGATCTATATTCAGTTTCCTCCCCGAGTCAATTACACATCCTCCATCCTTGGATCTTCTCACACAAATCATACCTAATATTGCAGAAAAAAGATTTCTAAGGCACTAACTTACCTCGGTAAAGGTGACCGTGACTCGGTGACAATGAGTGTGAGAGTGGCCGGACAAAATTATATATTTTTGAAATGAATTAGGTTTGTGCTTATTGTTGGAAACTGTACTGACTGTAATATTTTTCATTTCTATTCGGTCTTTAATAAAAATCCAGCCATTTAGAAATTAAATGATTTTTCTTGATTTAATCTTCATATTGTTTACCTCATTTTTTCCTTACTAGTTGCTGTGGCAAGTACATAAATGGTTCTAGGGCATTATTTTACATAAATCCTTCTAGGGCGTTATTTTTTAGTCTTAAAAATTACATGGCTTTACGTATGAACTTACCGATAAGTTTAAATATAAAAGTTTAAAAAATAACATCCTTCAATTGCTATTTTTAAAGGTTTAGGTCCTTCAACGAGGTTCTTCAACAATGATCATTCATAGTTTTGGACTTATTGGTCACAATTAGAAGATAGGTTATTATAAGGCTTACAAATTCTCTTGACACACTTTCTCTTGCGTATTTTCTTCTTTTCTCTCTCCAAGGTATTTCTTCTTCTTCTTCTCCTTCTTCTTTTCCCTCTCCCGCGTATGTCTTCTTCATGCTCTTGTATTCCTTGCTTATCCATCAATTATATCCACAAGAGCCATGGATTCCAAAGGCGGTCAAGTGAATTACATTTGTGTACATTGCAGCCATCATTGAAACTACGTGATTGGGCTGCATGAACATATAAAGAGAGCCACATGAAATTTGTTCCGACGTGGTGGAAAAAGAGAGATAGAATGTCACATTTGTGACAACGTATTTTCTTTCCTACTTATGAAACCCAAACACGAGCGCGGGATTCATAAGGAGGTCAGAGGAGCTGGTCAAGAATAATCATAGAATTTTTCTTGAAATGAATTAGAACTATGCTTAGTGTTGAAACTTGTTTGGACTTGTAATGTTTCTCCATCTCCATTCGATCGTCAGCAATCAGTCAAACATTTTGAAATTAAACAACGTTTTTTTATTCAATTTTTATATTGTTTGCCCTTTTTTCTGTTCTAGTTGCTGTGGCAAGTACATAAATGGTTTAAAGAATTATTATTATTATTATTATTATTATTATTATTATCTTGGAAAGCATTTGGCTTTATGTATCAACTCACTAATAATAGTTTAAATAAAAAATCTTTAAAAAGTAACATTTTATACAAGTCAATTAAATTATATCATTAAATTGTCATTTTTATAGCCTTAGGTCCTTAAACAATCATCATGCATAGCTTTGGATTAACTTGTCATAATTAGAAGATAAGTTATTATAAGCTTGTTATAAATTATCTTAACATACCATCTCTAGTGTATTTCTTGTTCTTCTGTCTCTCCAGTGCATTTTTTTCCTTCATCAATTAAATCCACAAGAGTCATGGATGTTGAAAGTAGTCAAGGTTACTACGTTTGTGTACATTGCAGCCATTGTTGTGCTTATGTGAATGGGTTGTATGAACACACGAGGAGAATCCACATGAAATTTTTCCAGCATGGTGGCACGAAAGAGATACTGTGCCACATCTATTATAATCTATTTCCTTCTTTACTTGAGAAAGCTGAACATGAGCGCACTGTTCATGGGTTGGTGGGAGAAGCTGGTAAAGAATGATCATAAAATTTTCTTGTTTTGAAATGAATTAGAAATGTACTTAGTGTTGGAAACTAGTCCGACTTGTAATATTTCTCCATTTTTGTTCGGTCTTCAGCAAAAACAACCATTATGAAATTAAATGATATTTCGTGATTTGAATTTCATATTGTTTAGCCCACTTTTTTTTTCTGACAAGTATATAAATAGTTATAGAGTATTGTTTGTGGGTTTTGAAAATTACATGGCTTTACGTATCAACTTATTGATAATAGTTTAAATAAAAACCCTAAAAAAATAGTAACATTTTGTAAAAGTTAATTAAATTATATCATTACAGGCGTTGAAGACGAATGATGATTATTGCACTTGCACAAGTGATTCTTTCATTTTACAAGAACAAGTGTTCTAATAAATCAAGATAAAGAATAATAGTGATGATGAAGATACGTACTAGGAAGATTGGAACTGGCCACAGAAAATCCAAAATACGCTCAATAAGACTCAACCAAAGATGATAAATCAAGAAAAAGAAAGAAATAAATGCAAAAGACAGAAAGAAATATAGGGAAAAAGGACTTTGACTATGGCATAAAATTGACAGAGTTTGTCAAAAAACCTCGACAAGTCCTAAGCAATGTTGAAGATACATGCTAGAACAATTGAAACAAGGCCACGAAAAATCCAAAAAACTCTTAAGAAAACTCAACAAAATATGATACATTGATAAAATGAAGAGAGAAAATGCAGAAACTGAACATGGTTGGGCGATTCATTGGAAGGTGGGAGAAGCTGGTGAAGAATGATTATCAAGTTTTTGGAAACTGTTCCATTTATAATGTTTCTCCATCTTTGTTCAGTCTTCAGTCAGAAGTAAACCATTTTGTAACTAAACGATGTTTCTTGATTTAATTTTCACACTGTTTACCCCTTTTTTTCCATTTCGGTTGTTGCGGAAAGTACATAAACGGTTCTAGAGAATTATTTTTTATCTTGAAAATTAGGTGCCATTATGTATCAATTTATTGATAATAATTTAAATAAAAAATTTCAAAAAAGTAGCAGCATTTTGTAGAAGTTAATTAAATAATCTCCTTTGATTGTCATTTTTCAACGCCTTAGTTACTTAAACAATTATCATTCATAATAAATTATCTTAACAAACAATCTATCTTTCCCATTAGAATCTTTCATAATATTAATAGGGAGAACTCCCAAATAGTCTACTGTGAAATATCACTAGCAAAATGGAAGTTCAACTCTATCACATCTACTGCCACTACACCACCGATCACGTAATGCATTTCATATTCCGATAGCCATTGGTAAAGCATAAACCCAGGTGATTTTGCTTTCTCATTCAAATGTTCACAATTATGTCTAAATAGTATCATAAGAGTTGCTTAGCTCTTTTTGCTTTCATCTACCTTAAGCATAGCCAAATTCAAACACTTTGCCATAATGCTTGCAACAACAAACTCTAACCCATGACTAAATGAATCACATTTTAAAAAGTTTGAGTAATTGAACGGATTTGGACGTGAGAGGTCTACAATTCGAGGCGACCATCCCTATTGTTGGTACTGCTCTTTTAAAGTTTTTTGCTGCCATGTTGGATACATTGTCAGGCATATAACCCCCGTAAACCCAAAAATGTTGAATGCTCGCACAGAGATAGCTACTTCTCTGCATGAGATCAAGCAGGAAGGGATGCATAGCCACTTTGAGAATAGTGACATGACTTATATTATAGTTGTGGAACCATCTGATCTAAAAGCTTAACCTGATGAATTGGTTCCAATTTAGATTATTTAATTACTATTTTCAATATGCCCCCTCACATGTAGGCGGGATTTATTTTTCCCAAACAAAGCCTAACACGTGTACAATTCATTTTAAATGGGTGGCGGTGAGATTCGAACTCAAGACCACTGCCTGCTCTGATACCATGTTAAAGTTGTGAAACCATTTGATCTAAAAGTTTAAGCTGATAAATCGTTTCCAATTTAAATTATTTAATTATTATCTTCAACAACTTACACTAAATTTATTTACATGGTATATGAAATGTAATCTCATAAAGTCTACGTTGCTACCCGAAGAACATTCAAGCAAAAAATTTAACGTTATCTTCACTTCACAGACAAGTTTTCATTGAGATTCCTCATCCAATAACGTCGAAAGCATTGCTCTATATGACTCATCATCAACTATATAGCACATCTTACTAGATATCCAATTAAATTCAACGTAGAATATCTTATGGGTCACTTTGATATACTCCTTGCTAGGGATGCAAAAAAAATTTTCCTCCCACAAAGGATGGTTTCGTTGCAGCTTATTTATGCTGCAAAAATGTGATTAATCTCCTCCATATCTCAAAGGCTTAATGAGTCTCCACTCTGACTTAATTGTGAACCCTAATGTTTTGACAAGTGACTTCTCAACTGAGAATATATTGCATTTCATACTCTTAAATGCTTCTGTAAAGAATACACCAAAGAGATTTCAATGTATGCTCATTAATATACTGAATGCAGTGTCAGAGCAGTGTGATCGCGGCTACTTGGTTCCTTACATCTTCATCAACTAGGGTCCTATTCACCCCAATAAAATTGAGGCACTTGGGCAAAACACAGGCAACGACATAGTTAGTGCCATACTTAAAGGAATGGGATTTTAAAAAATCCAAATGAGTGACTGGGTTTGGACGTAACAGGTCCAAATTTTGAAGTAAGGATTCGTCGAATTTGGTCCGTAGCTCCAATTTTAAACCTTCTTTCAATCTGATCTACCATAACATATAATTTGTGATAAACACATGATGGCCAAAGTTACGATAATTCTGAATACTTGCACTAATATGTGTTGTCTTTAAATATATCAACTGGGAGATCCCTAAATAATCCACCTCTAACATGTCACGAGCAAAATCGAGGTTTAAAACTATAATGTCTAGTGCCACAAAACAACCGAGAATATATTGCATTTCATACTTGGAAATGCTTCTATAAAGAATACACCGAAGAGATTTCAATGCATGCTCATCAATACGCTCAATGCAGTGTCTGAACAGTGTGATCGCAACTACTTGGTTCCTTACATCTTCATCAACTACGGTCTCACTCAGCTCAATTAAATTGATGCGTTTGGCCATAACACAAGCAACGACATAGTCAGTGCATGCTTGAAAGAATCGGATCTTAAAAAATCCAAATGAGTGACCGAGTTTGGACGTAACAAGTCCAAATGTTGACGCGAGGATTCGTCGAATTTTCTCCATTGCTCAAATTTTAAAACTTCTTTCAATCTAGTCTACCATGATATATAATTTGTGCCGGACATATGCCGGCCGAAGACACGATAATTTTGAATACTTGCACTAATATGTGTTGTCTATAAATATATCAACTGGGAGACCCCTAAATAATCAACCTTTAACATGTCACGAGCAAAATCGAGGTTTAAAACTATGATGTTTCCACAAGACAACCAAGAATATATTGCATTTCATACTTGGAAATGCTTCTATAAAGAATACACCGAAGAGATTTCAATGCATGCTCATTAACATGGTCAATGCAATGTCTGAACAGTATGATCGCAGATACTTGGTTCCTTACATCTTCATCAACTACGATCTGATTCACCTCAATAAAATTGATGCACTTGGGCATAACAAAGGCAACGACATAGTCATTGCCATGCTTTAAAAAATGGAATTCAAAAAAATCAAAATGAGTCACCGGGTTTGGACGTAACAAGTTCAAATTTTGACGCAAGGATTCGTCGAATTTGCTCCATAGCTCCAATTTCAAAGCTTCTTTCAATCTAGTCTACCATAACATATAATTTGTGCCAGACACATGATGGTCGAAGACATGATAATTCTAAATAATTGCACTAATTTGTGTCATCTTTAAATATATCAATTGGGAGACCGCCTAAATAATCCACCTCTGACATGTCACGAGCAAAATCGATGTTTAAAACCACTGAATTCTTTTTTTTTTGACAGAAGAAACCACTGAATTCTCATAACTACAATAATAATAGCAATGACAAAATTAACAACAATATTAATAGAAAGAGTATTTTTTTCCTTAATAATGATGATCTAACTGTGTAATTTAGGAAGAGTAAGACTGAGCCAAATGCTTGTAATTTTTAGTCAAGAGGAAGAGGAAGATATGAACCCCTACATGGGGCTGTATGGTCTTATGAGTGATTTATGAGTAACATGCCAAGGCACATTAATAGCTTTCGCTGTCCAACTCCATCTCTATTGCACATGCTAAGTGCATATTTGTAGGTTTGTGTCTAAGCTGGGACATGAACATATTGAGTTTTGGCATCCACCTGGAAATCTCACGTGATTGGATGACTAACGGTCTACTTAACATTCTTAGATAGTTTAGTTACTTGGGAATATGAAATTTTCATGGTAAAGGAAGTGTGTATTATCTTATTGATTTTTTGTAGTTCTCTCTAGGATAATTAAAGTTTACAGTATAGAAGGAAGGAGTGTGTAGTATAGAAGCGTCCCCGAACTTTCAGTACACCGCACAGCAGTAAAGGAATCCACGTTTATATGATTCTCCCCTCTTTTCTTTGTAGCATGTACTCAAAGGTATATGCAGAGGACCACTCAAACCTATGTGTACTCTCTTTCTAAATGTTTTAATTTATCTTTACTGGTAATTGATACGCGGGACATGTAACAACTTTATGAAATGCGTTTCTTGTATCTTGGAAAAGTTTGAGAGTTTTTGACTCCTATTTGTGCTTTCACTTTTTCATATAGACATTCATGACAAGTAGTCTGCAGAATCATATCATTTGCACAAGTTAGGTAGTCAAAGTTAGTCTTTGATTTGATAATAATCTGTCTCCACCGTTCAATGATGTGGAGATGGTGATGGAAGTCAAACTTCTAAGGCACTAAAACCTCTAGGGAAGAAGCTGAAAAAGAAACTCAAGATTGCCAAAAAGAAGGGCCATGGAAAGGGAAAAATCAGAAGGAAGAACATATGAGTTTTTTAGGACTGCACGTTCCAAATGGTATGCTTGGTGCTGTCGACTATCCCAAAGTCGCCTCATTATCCTATAATTATTATGCTGATCTAGCTTTTGGTTATAATTCACCTATTTAGTTTTGAATTCTTAAGGAATAGAAGATCTTGTGTTTGTCAACAGATTGTAAACAAAAGAGCGAATCCGTCTTTCAACTTCCTTGTAATCAAAACCATTTTAAGTAACCCGGCGAATGTTGACTTGAAGTGTCGTATGTTTATATCTCGTCTTTGAATTTCATTATTCATATGAACTTATGGAATCTTGTTTATTGGTTGAGGGTCAGCCGTTGGTGTACCAACAATGGATTCCCCCTTTTTTTTAAGGTTCATATGGAGGAAGGATAGAAGGAATCAAAGTCAACTAATCATTATCATTAGTTAGTGAAATAATAATCAACTATCTATCAACCCATATACATTGTACACAAGATTTATTTATTTATTCTTAGTATAGGCAGCCTCAATTTTCCGGGGATAGCTTTTTCCACCATAGAACCTCTTGCTATGTCGTTTAGCGCTATAGAGTCTGTTCTCGGCTTGGATTTGTAAAGAGTGATTTTTTAATTCTTCCATACGCTCTTCTCCCTTTTAATCAAAAGCATACTATTTTGTTACATTTCTCGGGCTGTGCTTTATTTCAAGGCTCCCTCAGGCATATGTGATCTCATACGATACTGTTGTGACTTCTTGACCGTCTCTTGAGATTTTTGGTCGCACGAGACATTTGTTAGTATGAACTTTGAGATTTTGTGATTAATCCAAATGAGGATTCGATACTGGCCTAAGAACATTTCCAACAAATTCTTTAAACATTATATGCTTTTTTATTTAGAGAGTTAACTTCTAAAATTTCACTCCAATAAACTTTTTAAATTACAAATTTAGTTTAGAGAGTGAGTTTGACTCTCCAAATTTAGAGAGCCAAACCCACTCTCTATAATTTAATGATTACAAGTTTCAAAGTTTCACTCTTTGAATAATACAATCTACAATTAATTCTATTGGTCATTAATATTTAAAAATATTATCATTAATTAAAATTGAGATAAAATAATAAATTTTCTTTAAAAAAAGTTAAATAAAGAGTTAAAAATAAAGAGCTTGTTGGAGTATTTAAAAATTTTCACCCTTTAGATTTAAAGATGCTTTCTATTTAATAGAATATACTCTTTAAAAACAAAGATGCTGTTGGAGATGTTCTAACCCATCATATACGAACGGGGCCAGAGTCGAGCTAATCATATATGAGTAAGAGATGGTAAAGGAACCGGACCACCTACGTAAGTTGACTTGACCCAAGACAAAATAATAAATTTCATGTAGAGATTTGAAATAAATTATTATTATTATTATTATTATTAACCTCGAAGTGAGAGGAAAAAAATATCGATAAGATAAGTTAGTTTTGTCAAATTAGCAAGACTATAATTTATATTTTTTTAATCCATATTTGTTATAACAAACAAATATATATATATATATATATATATATTACTTTTCACTGATTTTCATAATTTTTTTTCCTTAAATTTTTAACCAAACTCAGGAGGAGAGAGAAAGGTCTAGTTGGAAGTTGCATTCGAGGTAGGTGGTACGACTCCGTCCAACTTCCACCCCTTCTTGTGTTCCTGTCTTTTCTTTTACGTCATGACTCGTTTACCAGAAGTTTACAATGTAACCAATCTCAAGAGTAGACCACAAGCCAAAGTCTACGCCCTCTCTCTCTCTCTTCCTTATTCCCCTCTCTTCTCAACTCATTCCACAACCTCACAAGAAAGAAGCCATTCTATTTCTTGTCACTAAACCAACATATCAGACATGGCTAGTAGGCCTAGTCTGTTCTTGTTTGTTGCATCGATTTTTCTTTACACCATGGAATCGAGATTCATCGTGGAGAAAAGCAGTGTGAGTATTGTTTCCCCGTTCGACCTGCAGTCGAAGCACGATGCTGCTATCGGTAACTTTGGGGTGCCTGATTATGGAGGATCAATGGTGGGTACTGTTGTTTATCCCAAGAAAGGCTCTGTTGGTTGCTCTCCCTTTGATGGCGATAAGCCCTTCAAGTCAAAGACCTCTCGCCCCACCATTCTTCTCCTTGATCGTGGAGGTTATACCCTTTTCTTCACTTCCTGTTTGTTTATTGATATAGACTAGTAATAACTACTAGTCATCACACTTTCAATTTATGCTCGTGTTGTTTAATACTGAATTTCTTATCCTACCAATAGTTAACATGTTATCTTACCAATAAAAGGTATGAGTGTATAGGATCTACTCTGAGCCCTTAACACTCTTACCATTGGAAATGATCTAGTACCACCGCTAGTACCATTCATAGTTTCAGCGTTGGTAAACCACACACGATTTCTTGTGAAAACACATGAAACCACATATGATTTACCCGCCGCTTATACGATGATATCTTGACAATGATTAATAGGAGATATTGTTATATTCAATACGTCTACAGCAGATTGTCTTTTATGTTGTTCGATTGGGTCCGCAAAATTCTAAAACTTCGAACTTAAAGCCTCTTTGCGAAGAAGTGTTTCAAGACAAATACTTGATATACACATAATTTTAATATCACACATTATCACACCCTAATAGGGGTAGTGGGAAAAGACCATGATGCCCCTCCTTGAAGTGGGGAGGCCGACACCCCTATTAGGGTGTGGTAAATTACGACACAAAAATTATATGGACTTCAAGTAAGGCCTGTGTTTCAAATTGGGTTGACAATCGAAATAATCAGAAGTGAATGTGAGTATTAATAAAACACTCAAAATTCAAAGAATAATTCATGCTTTTAAACCATAAATGACCGCCAAAAATGCTTTTAAAACACACGATTATCTCATGTGCCTAAACATGAACAAGCGATCATTTGTCTATGAAAAAAAAGGGAAAAAAAAGGGGAAATTAAGTGAAAACCTGTTTGACAATGATATTATTTTTCCAGAATGCTACTTTGCTTTGAAGGTGTGGAACCGGCAGCAGGCAGGCGCTGCAGCAGTTCTAGTCGCCGACAACTTAGACGAGCCTCTAATCACCATGGATTCTCCCGAAGAGAGCTCCGACGCCGACGGCTACATAGAGAAGATCGGAATCCCCTCAGCTCTAATCGACCGATCGTTCGGCGACACATTAAAGAGCGCCATAAAAAAGGGCAACGAAGTTGTCATCAAAATCGACTGGACAGAGTCAATGCCACATCCAGATCAACGAGTCGAATACGAACTCTGGACAAACAGCAACGATGAATGTGGAGTTCGCTGTGACGAGCAGATGAATTTCATCAAAAACTTCAAAGGACATGCTCAAATACTCGAGAAATGAGGTTACACGCAGTTTACTCCACACTATATAACTTGGTATTGCCCTCATGCTTTTGTACTCAGCAATCAGTGTAAGTCTCAGTGTATAAACCACGGCCGATATTGCGCCCCTGATCCCGAGGAGAATTTCGGAGAGGGGTATTCTGGAAAGGACGTCGTGATTGAGAATTTACGACAGCTTTGTGTCCACCGTGTTGCAAACGAAAGCGATCGATCCTGGGTTTGGTGGGATTATGTGACGGATTTTCATCTCAGATGTTCGATGAAGGAGAATAAATATAGTCGAGATTGTGCTAAATCGGTTATGAAATCACTCAGTAAGTGTCTTTGTTAGTTTCAGATTCTTCATTTGAAATTCAACCTGATGCAGAGTCTTTAATCTTTATGCATTTTCGTGTATTAGATTTGCCAGTCGAGAAAATCGATAAGTGCATGGGTGACCCTGAAGCTGATGCTGAAAATGAAGTGTTGAAGATTGAACAAGATGTTCAGGTTGGTCGAGGATCGCGTGGTGATGTTACCATCTTGCCTACGCTGGTCGTCAATGATGTTCAGTACAGAGGTTTGAAGCTATAATCTTAGTTCATATCGTTGTTTGTAATGCGCTTCTTAAAATGTGTTGTTGAAAATGAGTATTGGACAATATTGCAGGAAAATTAGAGCGGTCGGCTGTGTTGAAGGCGATATGCGCTGGATTTAAGGAGACGACCGATCCTCCCATTTGCCTGAGTCATGGTGCATCCTTTACGATCTAATTACACCATTGAATATAGATGAAATAGTTGAAATCTTGCTTACACTGTATTTAATCATTAGATCTTGAAACGAATGAATGTCTTGATAACAATGGTGGATGTTGGAATCTTCCTAAGTCGAACATATCCGCTTGCAAGGTATGAAACATGGTATCCGCGCACTAATATTTGAGTCCAAATCTGCTGTCTCAATTCTTATCCCTCTGATTATGTTGTCCAATTTAAATGACCCACGTTACTGAATTAACACGCTCGATTGTCTTTACTGAAGGATACATTTAGGGGAAGGGTTTGCCAGTGCCCATTGGTGAATGGAATTCAGTACGTCGGAGATGGATACACGTCTTGTCAAGGTACATAATTTCCGACCTTTATCACGTAATCTATCTCGTCTCCGTTGAATTTCGTTTACTTAGTAGCCTCCTTCGTTGTTTCATCGACTCACTAATTTGATTGGCAGGTGTTGGACCAGGAAGGTGTATGATACACAATGGAGGTTGTTGGACGGAAACTAAGGACGGGAAATCGTTTTCAGCCTGCTCAGTTCAGTGAAATTAAGCATTATCCCTTTGCATTCATCTTCTTCTTGTTCTTCACATTTTCAATTAATTACTCCCCTTGTGCCAAACAGGAATCTGACCTATCAGGATGCCATTGTCCATATGGTTTTCAA
The DNA here is from genome assembly GCA_018223645.1 of Jasminum sambac. Taxonomy (NCBI): domain Eukaryota; kingdom Viridiplantae; phylum Streptophyta; class Magnoliopsida; order Lamiales; family Oleaceae; genus Jasminum; species Jasminum sambac. Next base: position 20,248,938 of record CP073648.1, on the reverse strand, counting down.
GGGGATGGTCATAAATGTGAAGGTAATTGGACATCATTACTTTCTAATGTAGTTTGTTTCAATACGATGTTCGAGGTTTAACGTTGTATGCTTATCAATCCCAGATGTTGACGAATGTAAAAAAGGCCTCGCCTGTCAGTGCGACGACTGCAGTTGTAAGAACACATGGGGCGGATACGACTGCAAGTGTAAAGGAGATCAAATCTATATAATAGAGCATGATATGTGTATTGGTAAGCAGAGCCTCAATCTGCTGTCTCTTTAGCTGTTCCATCAAATCAGAATTCCCCACATCTACACTATATTCTGTACGTAGAATATTCTGATTAGATGCGACAACAACGGGGAAAGCAGATCTACCAGATCTAAATTCACCCAAATGTTGCTAATAAACAACACTACAAATCTTCAACAAGTTATAAACTATTTGTGTACAGACAAGAATAGTTCGAAATTCGGGCGCTTCCTTGCATTCCTGGTCATAGCCGTTGCAGTGGGTGTTTGCGTTGCTGGTTACGTTTTCTACAAATATAGACTACGGGTAAGTCTTTGCTAATATCGATTGGTTTCATTCATTGTTGTTTTATGTGTTATCATTTAATCCATCTGATATTTTTTTTGGCATGCAATATGCAGTCTTATATGGACTCGGAAATCATGGCTATCATGTCGCAGTATATGCCACTCGACAGCAACCAGAATCAAGTCGTCCATCACGAAGAAGTCGAGCCTCTTCGACAAAATTCATCGTCAGTCTAAGGTTCGCCCGACTAGAACCAGAACCTGAGCTAGAAGTTGCCTATATCTCATGGTCAGCCACTCAGCCAAAGATGACTGTTAAATAGTTTTTATACCAATGACTAGTGTGTACATCTCAAACATTAAAGCCGCACCCCCTCTTTTGGCTCCGTAGATATACATATGTGTAAAATGAGGGTAAAATAAATAAGTTGATGGTTACCGTTCAAAAAAACAAAAAAGGTGATGGTTGTGGTCTTGTGGAGTTACATTTTGCAGTCTTTTTCAAATGAAAAAGAAAAATAACCCACAGTTAAGTGGATTGAGGAATCTGGCTAACTCGTAGTTACAATAAGCATAATTATATACCCACATAGTAAACATGGCACTTTACCAATTAATTGGTTTTTTTAAAAGTACATTTTATATTTAGTGTTTTGGAAAACTTATTTTTCATACATACCCAAACTCAACATACTCGTATCATAGAAATTAGAACTACACAATTAACTCTAACAACACTATTCAGACGCCACAGCCGATCGCCATGTCCATCAACTAATGCAGCTGCTAGGAAGGAAAGATTATGCCATCGCATCGCACCATTCAGATCTGTTCTTTTTTCCACTATTGCATCGTCACACCGCTGGGATCTGTTTATTATTCTTAATCCAAATATCATATTAACAAAGTAACACAACAAATCAATAGAGTTACGAAGAAACATGACGGGGGTTGACTAGAATGTCTAAAATAAAAGTTACTACTCCAAAAATATCTCAAACAAAAAATATTTACCATAGTGTCTAGTTTTAAAGTATATGGACTGTAATACGCTTCAAGTCATCTCTTACCTCATTAATTATACTCATGTTCTATCACTATCACAATAAATATTTGTACTTTTTGTCTCCCAAAAATGAATTTATCTTCCCCAAATTCATTCAAATAAGAATGAGTGCTCGTTTAGTTCTTCTTTAACAAACGTAAATTATGAGTCATATTACAACAACATAAATATTTTCCTAATTAAACAAGATTCATGTATGCACTTAATGAAAATAATATGGAACTTTTCGGATAGATTATTTATGCAGACAAATGCATTGTCTAGACAGTTCATCTGTGCAGATGGTTCTATCCGTCTAGACATGTCCATGTTTAAATATATCTATCCACACAGTTATGTGTTGAATTGAAAGTAGAAAAGAACCATCAATGAGATGATATTTGTCTGGATGACAACTGTCGAGAATGGCAACTATCTAGATTTGTCTATTGAGAGTACATCATCTAAACAGTTCATATGTTGATATGTGAACTGTCTAGATGGTATACTTATACTAGATAGTTCAATTGTGCAGACTGTTTCATAGTTGTTTAGGACATTAAATTCATCTATTCCATACTTGATATCTTTCACACTACCCCTATAAATAGATGCTTACATTTAAAATAATGCGAGAGTGATCGTGTTTGTTGAATAAAAAATGCATGTGAATGTCATCTATATAATAATAAAATGCACATTTCAGAACCGCCGAGAATAGAAAATTATCTACATTGTTTGAATTTAAGTATTTGTGCTATCAACTTCTGCTAGCTAGATGGTTCAGCTATCTAACTATCAAGATAACTCCAGGTTCTAAACAGTTCAACTATCGAGAATTGCAAATTATCTGCATCTCTCTAGTAACAATATGGCATTTGGACCATTTATAGATGAATTGTCTAGATGTGAACTTGTTAGTTCAACTGTGTAGAAGGTTTCCTAGTCCGAAAATGAATTTCATTCAACCATATATTAAAGTAATCGATACTACTGACAATGCCACCGTAAATAAATGTCTAATTTTCTCTTCTTTTTTCTTCTATGCTCTACCCACTTCCACCATTCACGCTAGTTTCACACCATTAAATGCAAAATTCAAACAATAAATTAGTTTATTAACCATATATGTATTGACATAAATATATTCTTTTGGGAATATAAATTCAATACTAGGGAGACAAAAAGTACAAGTATTTATTTTGTTGATAGTGATAGGATATGTGTATAATTAATGATGTGAAAGAGAGCATGGGGGCTACAATGGTCCAAATACATTAGATTTAGACATTTTGGTCAATAATATTATTTTAGGACATTCTTGGTATTAGCTATTAATAATTAGATATTTTAGTAATAAAATCATGATATTTTGTGAAATTTTCGTCTTCTCGAGTAAAATTAGTATTAATTTATTTTTTCAAGTATGCGACACAACAATCCCATCAAAATGTCAAGAGGAAATTAGGCTTTATCATGCTTTTAAGTTTGCTTTTACAAAAATCAGGTATTTTGAATTTATTTGCTTGAATTCGGTATTGCCGGTCCATTTAACCCGACCCAGTTATTTCCTCTTGATGGTATTTCTTCCAGTCCCGGTTTATTCTTGGGGTTTTCTCAGCCATTTTCTTCGCTCTCGTCTCTTGTCTCATCTCTAGCACACTCTCTCAGTTTGCTCGCTTCTATTGTTTTGTTTGTTTCGTTTCTTCGTTTGTTTCCTTTCTGGTGTAAAAATGGTTCGAACTCAGTCGCCTCTAGGTGGAGAGTCTTCTTCGCCTTCAGTCGCTTCTTCGAAGTGGCCTTCTAAGAGAAAATCGCCGTGTCATAAAAGATTGTAGCAAAAAAATCCCGTTGTAATGTAAGTTTTTTCCCTTATTTTTAAGAATTTGTCTATTTATTTAGAAAAATAAACGAGGGTTAAGGCTGCTGATGTTTTGCATTTGGTTTTGAAATTTTTGTACAATTTATTTTCTTGTATCAGTTGTTGTTAGTTTGTTTTTCGTGTCTTTGTCATCTATTTCGTAGATTTGATTTTTTTTGCAAGCTTAAATCCTCGTTTAGGATTTTTTAAGCTTTGTGTGTTGTACTTAACTTGTTACACATTCTTTGTAATACGTGTATAGTCCCATGTGCTGTATTTCGAAAAAAAAAATACATTGATGATTTGGATGACATGTAATAATATCGATAATAGTATTATTGGATCAGGTAAAAGTATTATCGCGGTAAATAATGATGATGGTAGTGGTGGTGGAATAATGGTGGTGGTGGTAGGGAATTGTGGTAATGATAGAAGAATGGTGATGGTGGTGGAGTGTGGTTGAATGGTGGTGGTGGTGGAATGGTGATGGTGGTGGTGAAGGAGGAATAGTGGTGGTGGTGGGAGAATGTTGGTGGTGGTGAAGTTGTAGTTATGGTTGTGGTGGTGGTGGGAGAACGTTAGTGGTGGTGGAGTTATGATTGTGGTGGTGGTGGGAGAATGTTAGTCGTTGTGGTGTTTTGGTTGTGGTGGTAATTTAGAGAGAGAAAGTCAAGGATAGGGGGAAGCGAGAGTTGAATGTTAGTTGGGGTATGCCATATTATTATTTGGGTAGGTAATAAAATTATCGGGATAGGTGATATTTTTCTTACTGTGTGTAGAGAGAGAAAGTCGCAAACAAGGGAAGGAAGAAGTTGAATGTGCGTACTATGGAATATATGACAAATTTATTTATTTATGTTATCTTAAATAAAGTATTTGTAGGTGAATTTTCTAAATGTAGAAGAAAACAAGGAAAAAAATAAACAAAAAGGACTAAAAGTGTCAAAAATCCAAAAGTTTGAGTACCAAAATGAAACAATTCGAAATATGGAGAACTTTGGGTGTAAATACTACAATATTTTTGAAAGAAAGTTCAAAAGTTGAGGACTAAAGTATAAAATTTGAATGTTGGGGGACCTACTTTGCAATTTGAGAGATAAAAGATCTCTTGTATGAGTGATAATGTAGGTTATTTGGGTTTTAGGTTTAACCGATGATATAGTAGTAAATTAAATGAGGTGGATGTGGTGTTTGTATCTTATTAGAGAAAAATAAAGTTAGCGATTAAAAAATAACATATTATAATTAATTGAGCAATTTTTTAGAAAATGTGTAGTTATTGACATTTTCTTATAATTGAAAAGATATGTTTGAGAGAGATTTTAAAAATGAACAATGTAAATAAATTGTCACATTATGGGCTTGATCTACGTGTCATATTTTTTTATTAATTTCCATTAACTTCTCTCTCTTATTATTTTCAACCATTCATATAATTACTTTAAATTTTTTAATATATTTTTTTCAATTTTCAATCATATATCTAACACGTCGTTCGTGTAAATCAATATAAATCATTAACATCTTCTATAGAAGAAGCTTGATATGGAATTGATTGTGGAAATGATGGAGCTAAAATGCTAAATGCACCCTCATCGTTACTCAATACACCAACCCTTTCAATTTCTATCCCATTATACCCTTTTAACTGAAAAAAAAAAGTTCGACCATGGTTACTCGAACAGGTTTGAAGTTGGTCGAAGCAAAAAAAGTTGAAGCCATTTCTGGTAGCGATTGTTACAGGAAATAGCAGTGTCTTTGCTATCATTTCCGACAGCAATTGCTGTCGAAAATGACAGCCAAAAAATGGGGGAGATCCCCCACTTCTTTTTTACTGCAAATACCTCAGCCCCCCTTTATTTGGTTGGGGGGTTGCAATTTTCAGTGACATTTGTATTTTGCTGTTGGAAATGATGGTAGTTTATCACAAAGCCGTTCTTTTCCTTTTTTTTGTGTTTTTTTGTGAAATGGTAGAATGGCAAAAAGGAAAATACGAAGGGCGGGTGTGTTGGGTAAAAATGGGGGGCGTTTAGCCCCACTATTGTGGAAATTAATATCAGAGATCTCTTTTTGAAAATTGAGAGTCAAACAGGCTGAAGCGAGGACTTGTTTCATACAATTTTAAAAATAAAAATAATTGTTATTATTTTAAATCCATAATTTATTTACTTCATTCTATTGTTTGGAAAAGATTCTTGAAAAGATAATATTTCAGTGTGTGATTTCAAACATTGAGCGGATTGAGAAAAGTGTGCTAAAAAATAGAGGAAAATTATTGCTTCGATAAAATTCCGTTGAAAATGCTTGTGAAGCAATCACACGTAGTTCCGTCAAATCACGTGTGCTAATACCATATATTGCCATATTGGTAACAGCGCTGGTAGATAAACTCATCGTGCAAGGACTTCTATAATTCGTTCTCCTGCATAATAACAATATTCTACAACTGATTTTTATTCAGAATACCAGATAAATAAACTGCAGTCTACCAGGAGCTGCAAGCTATCTTTGGCCTAGCAGTTTCAACAGTGTATCTTAAGCACCAAAAGCTAACTTGCCAATAGAAATGATAAATCCCCAAATCCATTTACAGACAATCAGATTACACAAATTGCTACAAAGAAACGAAATAAATAAGAGGCTTGCAGCATGAAAAGCAATAACACCTCGCTCTTCCATCGAAATTTCTGGCGATCGATCATGTATGGATGTACTGTATCAGTGCTTTTGCTTTTGAGAAACAAACCGAATTCTTTGTTTCCCAAGTTCGAAGTTCTGGGCTTTTCCATGGTCAAGAACAATGGAAACAATTGATGTGCCTTCAAAGACTTCTACTACCGTCCCCCTACTCCTGAAAGAAATGAAAATCGCCGGAGTTCATTATCCATAGACAAATTATGTATCCTTGCAATAATCACTTTTCTTGCACTCATCTTTCAAGCATAATAGGAGAGGCGTTAGAGCTTGTTTGACAAAGCTTTTCTAATAATGACTTTTTAATATTCATTTTTCAACTATATCAATTGTTGATGTAGAATATCTAGATCGCTCCACATCAATTGCTTGCGAAAGATTTGGTGCAAGCTGGTGCGAGCAGCTATTGTGGCGTAATGTGGACCATGTTGCAAGTTGGAAAACAATTGTCGCGGCAAGTCCAAGTTGCACCACATGAGCTGCTCGCACAAGGTCTGGTGCAAGCAGCTTGAGTATTACTTTTTAACCACACGTTTTCACAAATAAAAACAATAAACAACTTTGTCACATCGGGAAAAACCTTGCAACACGCTCAGTATAGACAGCAGGGAGAAACTCACCAGGAGTCATTGGATGGTTGATGAATCTCCACTCGTTTCCCAGCGGCATCTTTTCCTAATTTCTGCAATATCCAGTTAGCATCCAAGAATTCAGTAGCAGGGTCATCGTTCCCCACGGTTGAAGTTTTATCCTCAAACATTGCTGGTCTCCTCCTTTTTGACCTCTGGCCCTTCACGTAAGTTAACTCATCCTTCCCATGAAGAGGCAAAGAATCTTGGTTTCCATTATTTGAACTGTTGGAAATCTTGATTTTCATACGAGACTTGAGATCCTTAGGTGCAGACTGTGACGGCATGTCATCATCAACCAAATTACCAGAAACAGAGGGCCCATCCTCTGCATACTTAGATGAAGAGTGCTTGCTTCTCTTGTTAGTTGGGACTTCAGATCCACTCAGTGCAGATGCTCTTTCGTCAGTGCTTCTTTTTCCTAGTAAAGGAACTGGTTCAGAACTGGAGTTTTTAATTTTTATTAAATGGCCCCCTTTTTCTCTTGACTTAGAATCTCTCACTTGATCTGCAAAAGCTGCTTCATTGTCAATGATCCACAAGATAAGGATGCGCTATAGAAAGTAATAAAGATCGATAACAGAGTTCAATTTCAGCACATAGTATATTTTCTATGCCTGGTGCACACATCTATATCTGGAAATGATGTATGCACACGTAAATATATACAGAAGTGTTCACACGCTAATAAATAGTAAAATGGAATTAAAATTCCAAACCCCCAAAAAAAAGAAAAAGAAATATTAGAGGAACCTACACACCTATTAGTGTGTGGACACTTGTGTACATAGCATCTTCCGTTGTATACATGCTCCATAACATAAATATATCTTCATAATGATGTAAAAAACTGGGCAAATGCATGCTTATTACAGTTTAGCTATGACCTTTGCAGGAGTTAAAACACCCAACCTCCTGCCATATCTCCCCAAGTTGCTTGTCAGGAAATATAAATTGGGGCGATCAACTACTACTCACTGAAGGCATATTCAAAATGACGCACGAGTGAAACTTTCAAGTTTCTACAGGTCACGCGCACTGCCTAAAGGGGAAGTTTCTCATTGTAAAATGAAATAATTCCAAAGGTCATTTCAAGTTAACCACACAAGAAGAATTTCATTCTTATATCGTTTCTCTTCAAATTTGTTTCCCTAACATGCTATGGCCACGCCACCCATCCCCGTACAGGGAACTTGACCAAGTCTAAGCCTGAGTAGTAAATGAACGCCCATATTACATTCCCTGAGAATTTATCCGAGTTCCTACCCATCCTTCCCTAATAACCAGAACCTAAGAATCCAGCTTCTAATTTATGACAACTCAAAAATAATCCCACATACAAATAAATGTCCCAATTAAAAGTATTAGTGTGGTGTATACAAGTGAGGAGACAAACCATTTGATGAGATCAAATCTTGCTCCTTTTTAAAGCCTGAAGCTTCTGATCTTGGAGGACTACTTATGCTTCCACTCCGTCCGCCCAAATGAATAACTAGCTTTGTGCCCTTTGTGGCATTCGAAGTGCCAGAACTGTTTACAACATTGTCCTTATTACTCAGAGGATTACTTCTCTTTATTTTAATGGTTCTGGATGCCTTACTTCCAGCAAGAGGAAATTGGGAAGTATCAGGTTCTTCATAAGACAAAAATTCTTCAGTCTTGTTATCGCCAGAACTGTATCCAAACAGTGGACCATTGCCCGGTCTTAGAAGTGTGTCTTTCCCCTTTTTCTTACCATACTTCTTACTTGAAGATCTTTTTCCATGGTCTTTACTCACTTTTGGTGATTTATCACCTAACCCTTTGAGAGAAAGCTTCAATGTACGGCCATATTCATTCTTTGACATTCCAGGTTCATTCTCATCGTCATCTGAAAAGGGAGAAATATCAAAAATTTCTTCCTGAGTTGGCAATCCAACAGATGCTCTCAGGCTTGCAATTAAATCTTTATCAGCTTCATCTTTCCGCCTCCAAAGCTCCTGAACAGCCTCTTCGAGATTCCTAACCTGGCAAGTGGGAAGAATATTCAATGAAACCAACAACTATAAACCACACATTCCTTCAAAACAACCATGAAAGTAAGCAGACCTGGTTGCATTCACCACGGCATGCTGGACATACATACTGTAGATTTCCATCTGCTTGAAATTGCATGTACTTCGCATCACTACGAAATGATTGTCAGAAATAAGAATCATTGTAATCAAAATCATAAATAACTCCCACTAACTCAAATAGTTGGCGATTGTCTATTAACACTGGAGAAATAAATTATTTAAGGCGGCAGGTTATCATGCATTAATAGTGAGGAATTGGAATCGCCGATCATTATTTGGAGTAGTGGGTAAACACAGGTTACTGGTGTGAGGCCAGGCAGAGAAAACAATAAGAAGGATACTTTGCAACAGAGTAGATGTCCATGGGGGTATGTAAAAGTGCACAACAAAAACAGAATCACATAAGAGAAGTTACATCAAGTTACATCCTGCCCCCACATGACTCGCACCAATAATCCACTAAGATTTCCCCTGTAAATATTTTACACAGGGTAACACACCAAAAACATGCTACTCTGTCATCTAATTTCAATCCATCATACAAAAAGGCAACATGTTTTGATACTAAAAAGCATTCCAGGCCACGGACAACAAACAAACTTTTTGTTTCCTCCTGACACGAAAGGATATTATCCTCACAGAACCAGAAATATAGGGCTGAAATTTAAACTAGAGTGCCGCAGATAGTTCCATGCACATCATCAATTTACTGAAGGAGAAATAAGGCTTTAGATGAAACACTATTCACTACTTTTATGGAAACACTATTCACTACTTTTATGGACAGATAAAGAAACATGGGGTAGAGAAAACCTGATCCCATCACATGGACAGTGCACCCAGCGCTGGCAGATATCACAGCAAACCATAGGCGTCGACTCGGAATCTCTATATACCTGCAATTGCCAAGACACAAAACCAATCAACTTTTAAGTCCATTATGTGGTTGCAGCTCTAAAACAATAACAGCTTGTTGGGAAAGTGTCCATAAACATTTTTATTTATAAAGATGCAGGAATGAGTGTTAGAAAGTTCGATGGTATTTATAAGTCGTATGGAAGGTAACAAAAAGTGTTTTGAAAAGAAATGTCTAAAAACACTTCTAAAAACATCCTTATATTATGTCCAGCAAGGAGTTTGTAGTAAGGATGGGTTAAATGTGTGATAGCGAATTGGTTTAGAAAATGTGAATAGTAAGTGATTTGAAGAAATATACTAATATATGCGTGTTTATAAACATGAAACAAACATGTATTTCTTGACAAAGAGGTCTAGCCAAACATATGCTTAACATTGGCATGGACAGAGATTCTTTCAAATTCAAACTGAGGCAAAAAGGAATATCCACAAAGCTGTCGAGATTAGATAGATAAGTTTCAAATTACACTAGCATACAGGAAGTTCGCTCATGAACGAGAAACAAAAAAGTAGATGTCTATTCGAAACAAAAATTGAGATACACACTGTGAAGGGACGAAACAATACCTTCAAACAAACAGGGCAGTAATTACCCTTCGTAAACAATCTTCCACAGGCATCACAACAAGTGTACCCCAAAAACCACCTGAGCAATTTAACAAATAAAGTAAATATCAACAAGGAGGATAGACTTCAACACTTATTTGAGACGAGAAAGGAGTTTCTGTCCCCCTTTCTCCTTCCCTCGAGAGTAAAAAGGTTCAAGGATTTTCCATACAAATGAGAGCCAACATCAACAGTGATGCTGTGAATTAGTGACAACGCAAAAAAAGGAATTCAAGTACCAGATAATCACTGAAAATTCAGGACGTGTATGGACCACAGAGAAATCAAATTCATAGATTAAAACCATACGATATCCAAGAAATTACTTTCATCTCAGGCCAACATTACCAACAAATTCAAAATAGCAATTGATATGGGAATACATGAAATATGATTCATCTTCAGAAGCCTAAAAGGCCACCATCTCTTTTTCCAAGTGGTGCAGAGAGCCGGAGACACACTTCATATACTACAGCGGCAACTGATGAAAATGAAGTATGCATACTTCAATATTTTAACGGGAAATCGGACTTCCTAATAATGAGAGTGATTTTACAGTTGACCTGTGCTGTGCACCTACACATACATGTGGGTGCTATGCGTATAGGCTCTTTCAGCTCTATTTTGCCTGATAACAAAATCAGTTTCTATTAAATGCTTTAAGTTTTTGAACTGTCTCTGAATTAGTTGAGAGATTTTCCCAATCATGACTGACCAAAAACTACTTTCTCAGTGCCACCTGGAGTATGAATCAGGAATTATATTTGACAACAAAATTAGTGGCTTAGGTCTTGGAATGCATCTACCGACATCAGGAGAGAAGAAGAAAAAGCATTGACTTCTTTGTCAAAGCTTACAGTCAAGTCCTACTACACCTGAAATCTACTACGTATGCAATTAACTCCTGAACCATTCAAAACATAACATGTTGAAATTTTCTGTCTCAAGGTGTTTCCAAGGATTATACGCTTAGGTATTCTTCTTTCCTTTTTCCTTTAAAGCTCATTCTAACTGAATTTACAAAATCAAGAAAGTTACCGAAACTTCAAGGGTTCTGCTATTGTTCATATTTACATCACCCAACTTATTCCCATCAGTACAAACTCAATCTTATTTTCTCCATACCTCTGAACAGTTCTCGATGTGTTCTTATTTTATCTAAGGCCTTGTTTGATACACAATAAATTTTACCAACTTTTTATCTCTCATCCTTTTCAACCGCACAAACATTGATTTCACAATTACTTTCCATTTTTTAATACATCATATCTAATTTTCAACCACACAACTTACAGACAATTCAAGAAATTCAATTTTAATGTGTATCACACAAGCCCTAAATATTACAGAGATACTCTCTTATGGCAGCTTCCTATACAGCCAACAGATTCGCCTGACCCCTAATTGAAGGATCCCATCACCCGATGCATAACAGCACTAAGATGCAAGATAATAATTAGTTCAGATATTCCATAATCCAACAATTAGATCACACAACAGTATAAAAGACCTTGCACAAGAGTGAATATAACACAAGGATAACGAATGGCCAAAAAAGCACATATAGTGCTGAAAATTCATACCTTACACTTAGACCATTTCCAGGAACAGAAGAACCACAGCTGTGACATTTTGTATGTGAGGGGCACAAATAAGGGCCATGACCAACATTCTGCATGTTTCAAGACTGTCACAAAAGTTCATCAATTGTGGGCATAAATTTGTAGGGAACCTACAGCATACCTTATGGGGAGGCTGCTGACAGTAACAATGGTACGCACCATCACACCTTTTGCAGAACATAAACTTGTTTGGGTCCCCCGTTCTTCTGCAAACCTAATCAAAACATATCAAATATATTGGGGTCAAGACCACATATTAGCGTGTGTTTCCATTGATCTTCATATTCATCAGAAGCCACCGGCAGCTCAACCAAGATACGAGAGAAAAGAATGACAGTCTCAAAGGTACAGTTTTGTATTTCAAAGTATGATTTTAATGTTATAAAGCTGGAAAGAGTGGTGCTATCAACACCCGCCAAATTAATCCCTACACCCACTTTTTCAGAAATCTCAATTTTACCCTCGTCTCATGATAGCGTGTCGTTGGGGGAGCATTTTTGGAGGCTCGGCCAAGGATGGCCGAGCTTCCAAAAGGGGGCTCGGCAAACCTCGGCCGAGCCCCCTCTTATAGGCTCGGCCATAGATGGCCGAGCTCCCATGAGGGAGCTCGGCCACAAATAGCCGAGCTCCCTTGAGAGAGCTCGGCCACAGATGGCCGAGCTCTCTCAAGCGAGCTCGGCCATCCATGGCCGAGGGTCCAAAAATGTCGTCTTTTTTTTTTTTAAATGATGTGTGAAATAATGTAATTAATTTTTTTGACATTATTTTTTAATTTGGGGAAGAAATATATAATGTATGAGTTGAATTAAAACGACAAAACCGCACTTTCTGGATTTGGCGTCCGAGCTCTGTTTTGGACAAATAATATATCGATTTGGGATAGCTCGACGCCACGAGTTGAATTCATTGTTATGCAATGACATATGATGGATTTTTGGCATCAGAGCATGATTAGGCAGTGAAATCAGTATTTTTCTATTTTCAAAGTAATTTTTTGATTTTTGGTTTATTTATTTGTAATTTTTTTATCACTCAAGTATGCATATGATAATTTAACTTGATTAAAATTAGTTTTTCTTATTTTTTAGGATAATTTATCAATTAATTTTTTACGAATTTTTTAAGATATGCTTATTAATTTTCTACAAGAAAAAAGAAAGAGAAGAAGGACATGAATTCCAATTAAAAAGAAAAAAAAAGAAAAAAAAAGGAAAAATGCATGCTCGGCCAAGATTGGCCGAGCAAGAACAAGGCATGCTCGGCCATGGTTGGCCGAGTGTGCATGGCCATGCTCGGCCAACTGTGGCCGAGCATGCATCTTCTTGCTCGGCCAATCTTGGCCGAGCCTGCATGGACTCCCTCGGCCACCTGTAACCGATCCATGAGGGTGTATTTGTCCGGATCTAAAAATTGTGGGTGTATGGTATAAAAAACGTGGGTGCAAATAGCAGAACTCAGCTGGAAAAGTATTTTTAACTTATTACAGTTTTTAGAAAGAACCATTTGAAAGTTACATTACCCAAAGTTGAAAGTCCGAAGGAAATGGTCTCTTCACCGATACCTTTATGCTAAAATACTCTCCTTCAGAGTATTTTATTAACGCAAAGTTACTCATAGTGCAAGTTGGGAATTAATTTCTCAAATAGAATCAGCATTCTAAACAAATATGAGTTTATTAGTCACATCTAAAGGGAAGCATGGCATACACAAGTATCAAAATGGTGTAGAATCTTTTGCAGTGCTGATAGCCAAAAAAATTTTGAAAAAAAAATGATGTAAAAGAAGAACAGTAAAATGTCATGAACTTAAAGGTGTAATGTTAATACTAATATAGTAATATTTCATTATCTTTACCTCACATATTCGGCAAGAGGGGCACGTCCAAGAACTCCAGTGAAAGAGATCTGCAACCAAGTACACATCACAAAAGGTCCAATAATTATCCAGAAATTTATTTAGGTAACAAACAGTACCTCTATTTTGGGACCATGATTTCAGGCAGCTTCTATGATACTTCTTGCCACAATTATTGCAAGGTAGCATCTTACTTGCCTTCTCACTTCCTTCAAGTTCACCAGAGAAGCATAGCCGACACATTACTTTGGCATTTGACAGACCTTGCTCTTCCATGGAAGAATCTTTTGCAGAATCCTGCTAGAAGATTTATTCCATGAGTACATCGAGGCAATGAATAGGTGCATAAATCAGAATGTAAGGTGAACACATTGAATTCACACTTGCTTCAAATAAATTCTTAACAGAAAAATTTCCAGATAGCATATATACTTTAAATCACACTCCAAAATCCAAACTAAGAGAATATCTGATGGATCAATGACACCTAACTACATCCACAGTTCGTCGCGCAACTAGATTCACATAATGGAACACGGAAAACATACAACTACAAAAATTCAAAAAGATTACACACATAAAATTCCTAATAACAAAAACCATTCAAGAATTTTAATTGTAGCATTCATAAACCCTCACCAGATCACCAGACTCGAACTTCCTCGCAAAATCCTCAGCAACCATGGACGCCGCAGCTGCCTGCTTCTGCAATGCCACCCTTTTCGCCAGGGCAGATGCCGATTCCTCTACCCACTCCTTACCATCTCCAACTCCAATCGCAGCCGTCGGAATTTTCGGCGGCGGCGGAGGTGGGGTGGGGGTGACAACAACCTTAGGTACCATCACCTGAACCGTCGCATTCTCCCTCGCTTTAATCAACCACGGGTCATTCAAAAATTGCTCAACCCTACCCACCTCCTCCAAAAATTCGGCCATGCCATTCTCGCTCTGCATGCTCCGAGGAAAGCCCATCGTACAGAAACATATTTTGCGGCTACACACAGAAAAAAACAGAGGGAAAGGGAAAAATAATTCAAATTCAACACAAACCCACAAACAAAAACACACTCCAGTGCGTGAAAAACCCTGTGAGCAGTTGATGTATATGTTTATATCTATATACAGGTAAAAATTGAATTATGTGGCGAAGTATTGAGATTGAAGAGATACCAAGTAATTGGGCAAGCAACGTGAAAGGCCATTATAATATGAAATTAAAATAAAAATAGGATTTATTTTGGGGTTTAAACGGTGCGGTGCCTTTGTTCGAGAAAAAAAAATTAAATTCGTAAAAAAACGTAATTCGAAACTTTTTAGGGGAGGGAGGGCAGTGAGAAAGAAAGGGAATAAGTGAGATTTGGTTATTGGTGGCTCATTGGATTTGTCGAGGGTTAACAGGCGTCGGAGAAATATTGCTGTTCAGTCCTTGGGATTTAGATGGTTGAATATTTTACTTTGAAATATGTCTTTTGTAATGAAATGAAACTTATGAAAGTAAAAGTACATTCAATTGAGATTTTTAAAATTTTATATAAGGATTTTTATGATTTTAAAATTTTATATTTATTATTTAACTAAGAATTGTAGTTTAAAGGCTCTACAAGTTTTTATATGTTTAGAAGATTGTTTGTTTCACTTTAAATTTGATGAAATTAAATTTGTTTGAAAATTTCCAAAAAAAAATGTATTAAAAAATATATATAAATTATCAATAAATATATGAGTGGTTAAAAATAAGTAGAACTAAATAATATATTAAATTCAATGTGAATATAACGAATTGTTTGAACATTTCAAAAATCGATAAAAATCTGTCATATTAAACCAAAACTTTTTTTTTTAATAAATTAAACCAAAACTTTTGAAATAAAGAAGTCATACATCTCAAAGTATTTTAATGAAATCGTTTACATACTAAACTTTTATCAGAACATGGGAACGATTTATAATAGACTGTATTGTTTATGGAAAATAATGTGTAAACACATAATCGGTAAAAATCTGCTATAAACCAACTCTTTTAAAATCAAAAAGTCATGCATGACATCTCAAAGAATTTTTATGAAAATGTTTTTAGTCCGAAAGTGCAAATACAATCTATACTAATATATAAAAGTTGTTCCACGAGTGTGTGAAATCACACATAGTTTCCCGCCTAAGAAATAATAATAATTTTTTTTGCTTTGTATAAATAAATTCGACCATAAGCCATAATATATTTATGGTAATACGAGTTTGTTTATTTATGGTAACACACGTTTGTCTTTAATAACAATTTCTATGATTCATTTGGCTATAATAAGAATTTGTTACATTAAATATGGAAAGCTCAAATCATAAATCACAAGAGTAATAGTAAAGCAAGCATACAATTGTAAAAGGCACTTAAATTATAGAATTAATTAAAGCTTTAATATCCCAATCACAATCTCAATCAAAGTTTTATACTCCCAATCACAATATTATTTAAAATGTGACATATAAAAAATAGGGAGAAAAAAATAATTTTTTAATTTTTTTTCCTTTTTAAGAATTTGAAAAGGGTCATATATATATATATATATATATATATATATATATATATGATTTAAAAAGTGATATATATAAAAAAAATAGCAGAATTAAATGTTATTAGATGCGTGTTAAAAATCTTAATTACTTATGTATTATTACTACTATATTTTTTTATTATATGCACATTGATTTCTCAAGTATTGGTTGTCAAATTTTTTTTCCTGCAAAAAAAAAAATTTGTACATAATTGTCTTTTTTCCCCTCTTTTAAAGTTTTCAAACTCCAACAAATGAATAAATAAATAAATAAAGAAGTCTTTTCCCATTCCTTTTAATAATTTTAACATAATTGTAATATGAAATGAAAATACCATATTGAAAATTAAAAAATACAAATTTTAAAAGTATACCTTATATACTATACTGTGGTTAATTTTTGTCTATGAAAATATTTAATTATTCGAGGTGGTTACATGGAAATATTATATAGATTTTTATTGTAACTATCAGATTATTAAAAATTACGTTGTCTTTTTTAATATTAAATTAATTTTTTCTTCGTTAAACTCTTTTGACGCAGAGAACATGTGATCTCAATGAACATATCCAAACTCGTGTTAATTTCAAATTATATTATTTGTTTTAATGTTAAATTACCTATTCTTTTTGTTTAACTCTTTATAATTTCAATTATATTTGTTGCACGAATAGAGCATAATAAAAATTGGATTAGAACCTGCAAATATTTGGAAAACAACAAAAACTAAGCTAGCATTCTGTTAAAGTGTGATTCTAATGCAAATGCAACCACTATTCTTTTATTAATAATTTCAAATAAGTTTTGAAATAGGTTTTTAATTTAAAAAATAAAAAAATCCTTATTAATAATATATATATATATATATATATTCCTAATTTCTATTTTTTATTCTCTAAAAAATAAAAAAAGGTTTTTCCATTTTTTCCTTTTTAAGAAATTTAAAAAGGGCCATATGTGTGGTCTAGCAGTAGCATATTAAAAGTAGAATAATTAAATATTATTAGATGTGTATTTTTTTCAATATTTTTAAAATACAAAAAGATAATAAATATTATTTTCATTATCATACATATATATATTTTTTAATTTATCTTTTTAATCTCTAAAAAACTTTTAAAAATATTTTTTCATTTTTTCCATTTTAAGAAATTTAAAAAGGGTCATATATGGTTTAAAAAGTATATGTGTTTTTTTCCACTACCTTTAAAATACAAATGTGTGTCGAAAATCCCAATTACTAAGTTGGATTGTCATACAATATTGTGCAATTATATATTTATTTAATTCGAGACATGTCTTAAATATTTTATATTAAGTATCCAATAATATTTATTTATCATTATAATTATGTTTGCATTTAACGTCTATTACTTAAAAAAAAAATTTCTATCTACAAGACGTGCTCTTTAAAATATTTTCATTCCCGTGCAACGCACGGGTTGAATACTAGTTTATAATAGAGTCTATTGTTCATAGAAATAAAATGTGTATACACATATGAGTTCACAGTTACCATACTCTTAGGGTGTGTTTGGTTGGCAAAATTTTTCTAGGAAAATGTCAAATCAAGAAAAAAGTTTTCCTACTTTGTTGTTTGATAGAAAAATTTTTCAAGGAAAACATTTTCCATGTACAACTATTTTATGCACAAATAAACCATTTTTGATGGAAAATCTAATTTAAGTAGAAGGTAGGAAAATGTTTTCTAAGTGATTCAAATGAAGGAAAATGTTTTCCATGAATATAATCAAACACACTATTAATGTTATAGTGCCTACACCCTTTGTTAAAGCATCTCCAATGCATCTATGTGATTTGAAAGGACCGTCCTATCACAAGTTGATATACATCACAAAAGGGAGAAAGAGGAGATGGGGTGACATTGAGCCTAAGGATGAGAAGTTTTTGGAATGAGTTGATGGGTGTCATAGCCGGAGGTAGATCAATTGGATGAGTTGCAAAGCATACGGCATTTTTTGTAGAAGGAAGATGAAGAAAGGGGAAGAAAATGAAATGCCGAAGGAGGAAGATGAAGGAAGACGAAGGGTGTTCTATGATGAATGTTCCACCAAATATTTGTTCTTTAATTATCTACAAAAAAAAAAAAGAACAAATAATCTTTGTCGTTTCCCTCACTAAGTTTTCATCTATTTTATTTTATTTATTTAAACTAATTCATGAATCCCAATGTATATCAAATTTCTAAACATTTCACCTCATACAGTTGGATAATCCACAGTTACAACTTAATCTTAACACCGAACAACCAAAACCTTGAAGGAGAACACGATGCAAGTTCTGATAATTTCAAATTAAGCTTAAATAAAATTTTGGCTATTAGATTTTTACTAAATATTCCTGTATACTTGTACTTATCAATCGACATGAAAAGGAAGATGTTAACTTGTTATTATAACACTACCATAACAGAATGGTACTACAATTTCTATCTAGGCATAAATAAAATAAATAAAAGGACAATCTAGGCAATTAAATCGTGTTTCATCGGCCATTATTTGTTCTTTCTACCCAATAAAGCATATAAATTTGAGGCTGAACTTGGATAAATGTTGTTTATACAAATTTTTACTTACATAGAACCATCAGTCCCTATCCATGTCTTGTGTCAAGCATTTTTATTTCAAACTTTTCATATCCATTCAATGGTTTTGATCGGGTGCCCACGTGGGCATGTACCCACGCCCACGTGGGCACGTCTGGTGATGCCATGTCACCAGACGAAATTTTTTTTTATTTTTAAAAAATTTTTTGGAATCTATATAAAGTTAGATGAATAATACATAACTGCTCCCCGATAGTGGGGGGTCTCACCCGACCCCCATAATTTTTTTTCCCCCAACTGTGGGTACCGTAAGGTACCCACGGTACCCACAGTGGATACCCGAACATGACTAATCCATTCAAATAGTAAAACAAACATGTTAAACAATGCTATTAGCTCTTGCATGAATGAAATAATTAGGGAGAAAAGCACGAGATCAAAATCACAAAGCAGTTGAGCTAAACAATGTGGGAAATAGTATTCATTATTTAACCCCCGTTCTTCTACAACTTTTAACAAATTTTTACACATTTTAACACATTCACATCAAAAGTCAAACCAATTACATCCACATATTTTCTGGGACCCACTGTACTACATAAATCTCCACCACTCAATCCCACTCATTCTCTCTCATATTTCACATCAAAACTCATAAATACTCATAAATACACATACACTAACAAGGTTTTACTCTTTCTAAACTGCACTTAAATTATGATTGCAAGATAGCAGTGCTAGAGGTTTAGGCTAAGAAAGATTTTTCTGTAATTTCAACAAGCGTTCCCATTCAAACTCTTCCACCTAAAATTAGAAACAAAATTGTCTTAAACATCTTCATTCCACACTTCTTCAACTAGACATCACGCAGCGAAATTTTATCAGTGAGACTTGGCGCTTGCATAAGCAGTGTACCAAAGCCAAATTGCAGTTTCAATTTAGGCAATGACACAAATAGGTGTCACAAAGTTATTTATCTAAAACATACAATATCCAACATCAATCATACAGTCGCAAAGAAAAGCACCATCAACCTTTTTATGACCACTCATCGATTGTCATCAACAATTTGTTGATATGCTACAAAAGAGATGCAAGTGAAAAGTTCTTTCATCCCCTATTTAACAATTTTTAATATCATTTGATGCGGTGTTTGATTCTTAATTTTTTTCAAGAGCATCTAGAACACCTTATCATGTTTAGGGTCTTTCTACTTGCATCATCCAATACTAGGTCTACCTAATGGTCAATGCACAAAACTTACCATCACAAGAAGCTTGCACGCTTTATTCTACCGTCCCTCTTTGGCTCCTTGTATCCACAATCCCAAAATCTATAGAGATATTTCGTGAACTAAAGCAGCTAATATCACGGTATAATTACATCATAACTTAAATGAATTGGAAAAAAATTTTAAAAAATGATTAAATTATACATTTGAGTTGTGAGAATCATAATGTACTCATTATATTTTAATACATTAGGCGAATGATGTGGGTGTGATTGTTGGCACAACCGCTAACATCTCTGGGGTGAAATCCATCCCCCATCACCCTTGTGGCTCCGCCCTTGGGCCTAATTCCACTATGTTGTTTCAAAAGTGGTATTACTTCTATATCATATAATAATATGATATTGAATTTCGTTAAGAGTTAATAAACTTGATCATCTAATCCAATTTAATTTAAATATACCAAACGGCACTTCCATCTAAATAGGATATAACTAGGAGAATTAGAACTCATCGCTTCATTGAATAACTTCTTGTTATTTCGAATCTATAAATTTTGTAATGAAAGATAGAGTTGGTATTTGACGGATCTATAGCGGGTGTTCTTCTACATATTTTTACATACTTTTTTCAACTCTACTTATTCTCTCTCTTATTTCACATCCACATATTTTCGTGGGACCTATCTGTACTACACAAATCTCCACCATTCAATTCTGCTCATTATCTCTCATATATTACATAAAAACATATAAAAACTTATTTTTACATACATCCTAACACCCATCGCACGGTTTTACGTCATCCCACTCCATTGAAATTGCATTTCAATCATGGAACAACAATTGAAAGATCTCTCACTAATATTTCTATAGTCTATCCCACACAATTTTTATTAAACTTCACATAGTAATAGTTCATGATAGGATTGAGTTTTTTTTTTTTTAGATTTTTATGTGAAATAGGAGAGAGAGAGAATGAGTAGAGTTGAATGGTGGAAATCTATATAATGCATGTAATAAGTCTTACAAGATATGTGGATGTGATTGATTTGATTAAATTTAAATTTAAAAAGAATGGATAAAAATATATAAAGATAATTAAAAAATTCAATCCTATCATGGTCATAGTCTTAAAAGTTTTTGCTATGATTTAGAAAGGTGCAACCTCATATCTGAAATGTGGGATCAAATTAGAGTTATCAATTCTTCTGTGTAACGAAAAATATTTTCCAATTATTGAGTTCATTCTTTCACTCAAATATAGAACGAATCGAATATGTCAAATTCATTAAAAAGGAAAAAAAAAAGTTGTTTTGAGTGCCGGATTTCAATGTTCACTAAATATTTTAAATTTTCTACATCGATGACTTTGGTTTCGTGAAAAACATGAACAAGTTCATCAAGTGGTAATACGAGCGTGTTTCTCCTACCCGCACGGGTTGGAACCTGCATTAACTCGTTGCCCCCGGTTCCCACTATATCGAGGGGGGCTGTGAGCTATGAGGTGGGGTGGGATGCGGGTCTTTTGCCCCCGCGGGAAGGAGAAAATCCTCGGTGGTAATACAAGAATATTATCCTTAATTAATTAGTAGTTGTAATTTTAAGAAATTATTACAAGTAGATAGATGAACTGTATCCCATTCCGCCAGTGAAAAAAATTGATGAACAGGGAGCAACGATGAAATGGCCATGCCTTTAAAAGGCAAGAAAATAGTTGATAGGTCAAAGATGTCGGAGAAATACACCACAACACTCGCACACACATACACACATTTGTACGTGTTTTCCATGCAAACATTATAAACTAAAACCAACAAATCCCAACACCCATTATATCATCTCCACCTCTTTCTTCACCGTTGGAGGTAGTCGGAGGTTATCGATTTTCAATTTCCTCCGACATCTCTTTCTCTCTACATTCCCCCAATTTCCCTAACCAAATCGAATTATTCAAATTTCGTTTCAATTTTCAAGGCATTTGATAATTTGTTTTTATTGTAGTTTTATGATTCATTTTTGGGATACCCGTGATTAGAATTTTTCAATTTCTCTTCATCCGGAGGAATCTTTTTGGATTTCTTGACGAGAAGAGGGTTTGGTTCGTCGTTTATTACGTACGAGTTGAGAAAAAACAAATATGGATGCGGTGGCGATTGATACCCTGTGCATCTGTTGCCCGGCGATGCGCCCTAGGTCGCGGCATCCCGTTAAGCGCTACAAGAAGTTGTTGGCAGATATCTTCCCTCGCTCTCCGGTTAGTTTGATTTACAATTACGTGCATACAGCTTTTCTTTTGTGTTTTCTTTGTTGGAATGTTATAACCTGTGAAACATAGACGAATTGGATAATTGCTATAGTTTTTCATCTTGAGTTGCAGAAGTATAAGCTTCATAGTTTTTCCACCCAATACTGTCCCTAGTTGAGCAGTCAGAGCCCCAGCCGCCCCACCACAAGTCCTTAAATATGCAATTTGCTCCGGAAGATGGGAATTTGGAATCATTAGCAAAATTAGCACATTGATTTGTTGATCTACTGAGCTCACATCTTGTTGGAAGATCTTAATTTCTGTTTGTGACTGTATACCAACATGGCAATGCATGCCAGAATCGAAGATGAATCTTCTGTTCATGACTTCATGTTTATACTCAATTGCGTCAAATGATTCCCAACTAGTTGGTGCACATATAAGCTCGAGTACTACATTAAGCTGTGGAATGAAGATTTAGTTATGATTAGTTGGATAAGACTCATGATCATGCTTTCTAGTTAAAGTCATCTTAGTTGTGAAGTTAAAGAGTTGACGAGTCTTACTTTCTCACGTCTTTAATATATTTACTACAACGGTCTTCCTTTTTGTGAACCATTTTGGTGCCTATTTAGTATTTTAGCTATTTCTTGAATTTTCACTTTTAGCTATTCGATAGTTGCTTTTAGCTCAATTTCTCTCAGTGGAACTGATGGCTGTGACCATGAACGAATGCTTGTCTTGTCTCCTATATACGTTTAACTTCTGCCTTTGAATACTTTCTACCAGCCCTTTGTTCCCCCTTTTCTCTTTGCACTAAGTTTTTGCATAATTCCTTTCAATGTATCTAAAGTCTTTTTTATACCTCTTTGATTACTGACACATTATTTAATTTTTGCAGGGTGAAGAAGTTAATGACAGAAAAATCGGCAAGTTGTGTGAATATGCTACAAAAAATCCATTACGTGTTCCCAAGGTTAGGCTTCTGAATGTCATTACAGGGCCCTGCTTATGTTCTGCCATTTTCCTTCTCATCAATTTTCACAGTGTTGTGCAGTGTTATTATCATGTTTATCATATTTTGTATCTGGCAGTTTCTTTCCTATGTTATACATCACTGGTGAACAATTCATATATGTGGAATATCTGTCCTCTTGGTGTTGTTTTCTAGGGAATTAAATGGTAGAAAAATCCCAATCAAAAGCATCTGGGAATAGAAATAAATATGATGCAAAAAAAAAAAAAGTTGTCAAGTGGGAATGATATTGAAGAGATGTAAAAATTTGTCCTTTTCTTATTCTCCTCCTCCTATGGATGACATGTTTTGTAAGCTTTCTTCCAATGCAAGTCATATTTCAAAAATCTTTAACGATGGCTTGAACTCATTGCTCAGATTACAACTTCGCTCGAGCAAAGGTGTTATCGGGAACTGAGGACCGAGAATCTTATGTATGTAAAAGTCATAATGTGTATATACCGAAAGTTGTTCATATCTTGCAAACAGCAAATGTGAGTTCATCTATCCTTTATTGGTTAGATTCGATTATTCATTGCTGAATCCTGGTATAAGTTTTGTGTATCATGCACAGGCCATTGTTTGCGGGTAGCTTTCTCAGTATTATTCATATCTTGCTGGATCAAACAAGGCACGATGAGATGAGGGCTGTTGGCTGTGAAGCTCTTTTTGACTTTATAAATAACCAGGTGTCCTTTTTTATGTCACTCTAATTCTGTGAATACTTACGAGGATGAAGTATATAATGAGCTAATGTTGTATTATTTCATAGTGCAGAAGGATGGTACCTATATGTTCAATTTGGAAGGATTGATTCCAAAACTGTGTCTTCTAGCTCAAGAGATAGGAGAGGACGAAAGGGTATTGCGCCTTCGTTGTGCTGGCCTCCAAACACTGTCTTCTACGGTAATCTGCCTTTAACATCTTGGCATATAGATTTTTGTTTATCTTTAAAAGAAAAAAATTAATTGTTGCCCAAAAAAAAAAAGAAGAAAAAGGAAAACTAACTAAGTTTTAAAGTAGTATTTTAAAAAGATCAATTGGATATTGAGGTGTTTTGCCTCAGGGAGCTAAACGTCGCCAACAAAGAAAGGACCAGAAATTTGTATTTTCTGTTGTTATCTGTCAGTCATAGCAAATGGGCAACCAATAGCTTGTTTGACAACAGAGCTCTCTCTGGTGGGTGCAAGCCAAGTCTTTATATGCTTTCAAACTAATGTTACTGTTATCTTTTAACCGATCATCAAGTAGTTTTCAGATTCTAATATGAAACTGCGAAGGTGTTTAAAATTCTTCATCTATTTCTGTGGGAAAAAGCTGTAGGCTAGTTCCTAGTTCATTGTGTGATCAGAATGTTACTGAGACATGCAGTTGAAGAATGGCGTTTATTGTTGAAATATGCAGTTCAAGAATGGCATGCATGTTTCTGCTTCTTGACACATGTTTTAAATGGTTGCATTTATTCTATGATATCAATTTTCTGATTATGATTTTCCATTAAAAATTAAGTTGGATTTGCAT
Organism: Jasminum sambac; assembly: GCA_018223645.1. NCBI lineage: Eukaryota > Viridiplantae > Streptophyta > Magnoliopsida > Lamiales > Oleaceae > Jasminum > Jasminum sambac. The sequence continues at coordinate 20,224,000 of CP073648.1, read as the reverse complement.
AAGATTGATTCTGATACAACTTCTAAATTTTTCATGGACAGATATGGTTCATGGGTGAATTTTTTCACATCTCAGCTGATTTTGACAATGTAAGTTACTTCAGGATTATTCGCACATACATTGTTACCTAAACTAGCACAGTCTTGGATTGTATTAAGCTTTAGGTTCATTTCTTATTAGTATATATTTGGTTTGTAATTGACATGAAGATAATTGCACCAAAGGAACTGGAAGGAATTCCTTGGTACCAAACCTCTATTACTTCAAATATTATTACGGTTGGCTATAATTTTATCCTTTTTACTGTTATTACTGATTCCTTTAGACTTCACAATTTTTTTATTTTTATTTTTATTTTTTTTGAAAGAGACTTCACAATATTAAGTGGAAAGACTTCCTTGAAGTTTAGTTCCATTCTCTTCTTCTTCAATGAATTACTTTCTATAGAGAAGAAACCTCAGTTAAAATGGCAATCCAGTAATATAATATCTTTTATCTATCGGAAAACCTCCTCAAAAGTTTTTAACTACTAATAATGAAGGCATCATAATTGTTACTGCGTTTAACATTTTTTTTTTCCAAAATTATTATGATTACAAAAAACAGGTCGTTTGCGCAGTCCTGGAAAATTGTCACTGCACAGATAAGGAGTCCAATAGTCTTACTGATGGCAATCAAGAAGAGGGAGCTGAAAATCAAGCTGCTCCACCAGATGCCATGAATAGGGCTATTTCATGGAGGAAGATTGTAAATGACAGAGAATATTTTACAATGTAATTCCTCTTTTCAAGGTGTTCGCATCTGGAGTCACGTTCATGTGGTCTGCCATGGATACGGTATCTAATATTTGTTGTATTCTATGTATACAGGGCAGATACAGGAAGTCCTAGATTCTGGTCGAGAGTATGTTTGAATAACATGGCAAAGCTGGCCAAGGAGGCAACAACTATACGCCGTGTTCTTGAAGCTTTATTCCGTTACTTCGATCAAGGAAATCTCTGGTCACCAGAAGATGGGATGGCCCTCAATGTTTTAATGGACATGCAACAAACAATGGAAAATTCTGGTATTCAATTTTTTCAACCAAAGCATGTTTCTTAATGAGCTTCTTAGGGTTAATTTAACCGGACTTTGTATTATTACCTGCATTTCCTTAATATTCTTTGAACTGTTAATTTGACTTGCAGGACATAACACCCATTTCTTGCTATCTAGTGTAATCAAGCATCTTGATCATAAGAATGTGTTGAAAAATCCCAACATGCAGATAGATATCGTTCAAGTTGCTACAGCTCTAGCTCAAGCAACAAAAGTCCAGCCATCTGTGACAATTGTTGGTGCATTTAGTGATATGATGAGACATTTGCGCAAAAGCATACACTGTTCTCTTGATGATTCAGAACTCGGGGATGAAGTTATTCAATGGAACAGGAAGTTTCATGCAGCTGTTGATGAGTGCCTCATTCAGTTGTCTTACAAGGTTACGTTTCCACCATTAATAATAACTGTGATTAAATTGGAACTGTGGCATACAATAGTGCACATCAACCAAGCTTGATGTGAAATATATGAAACTAGTGAATCTAAAGTAAATTTCTCTTCAACCCCAGGTTGGAGATGCTGGCCCTATTCTTGACGTGATGTCTGTGATGTTAGAGAGCATATCAAATATATCAGTTATGGCTAGAAATACAATTATTGCTGTATATCGCATTGGTCAGATTGTGGCATTCTTGCCAAATATATTATATCAAAACAAGGCAAGGCTGTTTCTTTGTTTCTCTCTCATGAAGTTTGCTTAACCATCTGTCATTGAAACTTTTCTGACACAGTCTATTTCATTCTATGCTTCCATAGGCTTTTCCTGAGTCTCTTTTCCATCAAATACTGCTAGCCATGGTCTCTCCAGACCATGAGACAAGAATTGGGGCACATCGTGTATTTTCAGTTGTACTTGTTCCATCATCTGTTTGCCCTTCTAGCAGCTCTAATATCTCCCCAGCTCAAGCTGCCGATTTTCAGAGGACACTGTCTAGAACTGTTTCAGTGTTTTCTTCTTCAGCAGCTCTATTTGAGAAGATGAAAAAGGAAGGACAGCCCTCCCGAAAATTTTCAGGTCAACCGGATGTCGGGTTTAATAATTGTGAAGTAAAGCTCAGTAGTCCATCCATGCTGAAAAGACTGACATCCAGTTACAGTCGAAGTACTAGCATGAGGAAAAATTCATGTCCTGTACCCGTGGATAGCGCAGAGAAGGAACCGGTACTTACATTGGATACTTGTAGTTTTTATTTATTTATTTATTTATTTTCTTTTTAGTTTTTGCTTTTATGATACTTGTTTTGTATTGTGGCTACACTTCCTAACTATCCTCTTATAATGCAGAAGGGGATCTCTCTTAAGTTGAAAAGCCGACAGATCAGCCTCTTGTTGTCTTCCATTTGGGTGCAGGCAATCTCTCACTTGAACACTCCTGCAAACTACGAAGCACTTGCCAACACATACAGCTTGGTGATATTATTTTCCAGAAACAAGGTAATTTTCTCATTCAGATGTTAATATGCATTTCAAGTGCTCTGTCCATTCTGTAGCACTACAGAGAATCCCCCACTTGCCTGGTTATTCCATGGCGGAAGTGAAGTGAGGTTTATCTCACATGCACTATCCACCCTTTCACCACTCATTTCAAGATATTTATGGACAAAATACATTCGTAGCACTTACCAAACCAGCCCTATGTCATCAACAAACATACTGACAATGAAATGGATTATCTATTACAATCAGTATTATGTTTTACATCAGTCACTGCTCTATCTTAAATGGTCAGTGGAATATCTTGTCAAATATTAGTCACTATTGTTATTATATTTTACATTTGTCACTGCTCTATCTCATAGATTGACAGTAACATTGACATCTGTAATGAAATATCTTGTATGACACAAAGCATATTACTTTCGGTGGCCACTAGATAGTAACATCATCAATAATAAACACATGAAAATCTTGTTTCTTCTTTCTACTTTACCATCAATTCCTTGAAACAAGTAAACATCCTCAAAAATAGATATTATAGCATGAAACTGAACCCTTCCTTGAGACCAAAGAATTAAACCTTAGTCTATTGTAAAACCAATCTCACCAGGAAGAATGTGAAATCTTTCCAACTTTTCTCAGTTATCCCATTAAATTCACCCGTATAATATATTCCCTTGTATTTGCTCCAATGATAGTGGCCGTTTATCATGCATATTAGTTTTAATATGCCTGAAATTAAATCAGTTTAAACCACGAATCATAGTCTTGCCTGCGATTTTCTTCGCCTGCCTTCTAATTCTTCCTTGTTTTCATGTAGAAATCCAGTAACGATATTCTTATTCGAAGCTTTCAGCTAGCATTTTCCTTGAGGAACATATCTCTTAAAGCAGGTTAGTTCTTATGGTTTCATTAGAATAAACTCAATAAAGTATGTTTCTTTTCTGTTTTACCCCAATGATCAATTACTGGTACAAGAAATGATAGAGTACAAAAGAATTGTATATTCTTCTTACCATGCTATTTTGCCTTCTCTATTAACTTTACAAAGTCTCATGTCCCAATCTTATATCTCATTCTTTCAGGGCCCCTTCCACCATCTCGCCGCAGGTCCCTTTTCACCTTGGCGACATCCATGACACTTTTCTTATCAAAAGCCTACAACTTTATCCCTCTTCTTGCTTCTGCCAAGGCTGCAATGACTGATAAAACAGTAAGTGAATTAAGATGCACAGTGGTTCATGAATTTAAGCATTTATAATATTATGTTTATAAGTAAATTTTGATTGGTTTATTGAGAGGAAAAACCTTATTAACCTAGAGAATGCTTCAACAGGTAGATCCTTATCTCCAGCTGGTAGATGACAGCAAATTGCAGGCTAAAGTGGATGTAGATCCCAACGCAAATGCTTATGGATCACAAGAGGATGACGAAGAAGCACTGAAGTCTCTTTCACTAATTAAAATTACCGAGGACCAATCTACGGAATCTTTTGCTTCCAAGATTGTGAAGAATTTGGAGAAGCTATCCAATGTACATTGTTTACTTGTTGATATCTTCTACAAGAAACTCTTTTATCATATATATCTATATATATTCTATGGTACCCCATTAAAATATTGAGTTCTATCTGCAGACTGAATCATCCAATATAAAGGAGCAATTGCTTAAAGATTTTCTGCCTGATGATGTTTGTCCATTGGGAGCTCAGCTAGTTACAGAAACCCCTGGACAAATATACCAGTTAGATGAAAATGATCATTCTGACAAGGTAAAAAAACATTCACACATTTCAATTCACTTTTCTCCGTGTATATAGGATATAACATTACCCTAGTTATTTACTCTTACTAATCTGCAGAGGGAGCATCCAATATTTACGGTAGATGATGACTGTCCAACCGACTCAATGGAAAAGCAGACAGATCCCTTCTCCCAGCTTACATTAGAAAGTCCTTGTCTCCTGAGTGTCGATCAATTTATAGATTCAGTAAGTTGGCATATCTATTGGTTTTTATTTTCTTCTTCTCTTTATCATTATTCTCATTCCCATGCAGTTAAATTTTTTTATGGAGTAAGGCCAGATAAGTTACCGTTGTTGTTTTAAGGATGTTGGATTCTTATTCATTTGTCTCAAGTGTATTTCCTAATGTTGTTAAAGTTGATGTCACAGGTGTCAGAATCAACAAAGCAGGTTAGAAGAATATCAGTCTCAGATCCCTCACGCATGGCATATAACGATATGGCCAGTCACTGTGAGGCTCTTCAGATTGGAAAACAGCAAGTAATGTCAAATTTCATGAGTCCACAGAATCCATTCGTCTTCTCCTCCGGACAGGATGACCCCCTGGCATTTAACAAGCCATTCTATGAACCCAATTATCTCTTGGTGAGTTCATGAACATCCAATGACTTTTATAGTCTTAAAATTGTCAAACATAGCATTCTAAATGTGTTGTTTTGCAGACACCTTCTATTGGAACCCTTCCCATGTCATGTCCGACCGAATTTCAGCAACAGTCAAACTTTCTATTGCCAACTTCAAGTCCATATGACAACTTTTTGAAGGCAGCTGGAAGTTAAGATTAGTCGTCTGCAGTTTTTTGTGCAAGCTTGGCAGCAAGTTTCAATTTTCATTAGTCTTTTTTTCACCTGAATAGGCAGTTTTTGGGTTATTCATTAATTTTTGTTCCCTTGGAGGCCATTTCTTTCACTTGAAGAACTGCAAATCAATCATAGGAAACACTAATAGAGGCCCCTTGAAGCCTAATGTTGCAATTACAGGGGGGAGTTAGTAAAGTTCATGTCTTTGAATGTACAGATGTATAAATGATGATATCAGATGAACTCATCCACTCATTGTCAATTTTTGGGGGCAAATTTGTATTGTCAATTTTGTGCTCGATGATCTAATCAAACTAACTGTAAACCACGAAAGATGTGTAAGGTATGCTGTATTGTACTTGTACACGCCTAGGCAGTATATAAATGACCATTTGCAAATTATACAATTACTATCTGAGAACAGACATCCATGCACAGTAAGCACAAACAATCTTTTGTGACATATAGACATATACAGCAAATGAGAGGCTCATGAGGGTTATATCTTTCCAATCGCCCTTCTTCTTTGGACTCAAAATATCCATCACTAGTCCTCCAAGTTTCTCCATTCCTACATAAAGCTGCAGCAATTTTCCCTTGTTCTTTTGCCCAGTTTCCTTCTTCATCTTCGTGTTAGACGAATCGTGGTTTTGCCTACAAGCTGAGATGAAAGTTCTTGAGTTTCTTGTGGTGTTGAGGTGATGATCAAGAATTGGATTATTTCTGCTGTGACATAAATGGCTTGTTAATGACAGAGCAGCCATGGATGAAATGTTGAAAAAGGATTGTAGAAATGAATGATTTAGGAAGAAGAAAAGGCTCAAAATTGACTGATTTTGTCGAATGAGTACAATCATGCAAGAAAATATCTCTTCTTGAAAGCAAAATGTGTGTGTAGAAATATCGGATAAGGCAAGCTGTGTGGACTGTGGTCTCCTTGTTTTGATAAAAAGGAAAATACGGGAAATGAAATTCGATTCATAAATGCAATATACTTCTAATCAATGCTCTAAAAAAACTCATTTCGACTTGGTTCTAATGATACTTAAGCTTTTAGTTTGGCTGTATGTGTTACACACTTTATTTACCCTTTTTTTTTCCTTATTTTACTTTGTATAACTTATACCCAGTTAAATTCGAAGCTTGAATCTGGCCTTGTTCTATTCAATATAAATCAACACAAATTTTATCAATTTTTTTCTCTCATTATTTACAATCACTCATTTAATTATTTAATATAATTTCTCTAAATTTCAATCACATATTTAACACGTATATCAAGAAAATTAACTTTATCACCACTCAAACATACCCTATATTGCTGCTTCTATGTTTCTAGAATACTGATACTGATTCTGACAAGGGCAAGTTGGATCCACATACTTTCAAGGGTCTTGGCCAAACATTACGGAAAGATAAATTATTGGGTCAAGTTGGCGGACCGATGGGACAGCTGGCCCAAGACAAAAACAAAAGGCTCTATCGTGCAAATAAAAATAATAAAAAGCTGGACAAAGAGGTCAAAGTATACATTTGAAAATTCAAAATAGAGTAGAAGACAAGTCAGCATACTACACGCGAGTCGAAAATGCAATTTTAAAAACGTTTAGATAGTGTTTGCATGGGTCAACGTGTCATTTGCCAATTTTGTATATGAGCACTTATTTTATAGTATCACTATTTGATGTGTAAAATAAAATTTCTCAATTAAATAATAAATAACAATAGGACTTCTGATTTAAAGTTTTTAAATCCTACCATAATTGATAATTATTTTGACTTTACTCCTTTTGAAAAACGTCTACTCGGGGACAGCGTTAGAGTAGTTGTAAATCATGCAATATTAGATTGTCCATTCCCTCAATTTTAAAGACAATTAATTTGTTATTGAACCACACTTTCGAGCATTCACAGTAGATATATCATATATTAAATTTAGCTAATTATAGAAATAAACAAAGAAGATATTAATTGATACATTAATATATTAAATTTAATTTATATTTCAGATCCACAATGGGCATATTAAATTTAGCCACTATAACCATGAGTCAACATTTAATTAGACAAAAATAAGAGAGCAATAAAAGTAATAACAAAAAATATTTTTTATACACAAATATGCTACATCACATGTTAAAGCCGAAGTTAACATATGACCTCAAAGATTCTTCTTACTTGTACATTGACACATACATTATAGACATAAATTTATGATTTTTAGTATCTACGTTAAATTAAATGAATAATATATAACTACCTATAATGGTGGGAGGGCCGATGAATCCCCCACGAATTTTTTTTTTTTGAACTATGGATACCCAATCTGTGGGTATCCTATCATAGTTGCATAAATTTAACATATATATAGTTCACTTATGCTCTTTAACATGTGAATTAATACATTTATTGTGAATGTTATTACAAAACTACAATAAATATGTCACAAGATACGTCTAAATATTTATATCATCACTATTATTATCACTACTATATAAAGGAGAATGAGTGTAAAATATTCGTTTCTTATTTTACCCATATAGCTTTTTTTATTCGTCAAAGCTATCCCTATTCAATATCATAGGAAACATTAAATATTCTGAATGAGTGTAATTAAGTATCATAGGATTATCTTCTGTTTGACTCGTTTATTAGAATAAATTTATTATATGAAATAATAATACTATGTGAAGCTTTTTTACTTTTCTCAGAAGATATTTATGTGTACTTAAAAAAATATTTATATTAAACTCTCAATTAGATTCTGATATAAAATTGGTTCTTTTTATTGCTTTCTTACATATTTGATTCCTTAAACTTTATTTATATACTTTGAAAAAATTTAGTTTTCACAATAATTTATACTAATAATTGAAAACGTTAAAATAATGTACCAAATCACGTGCAATACACGTATTACATACTAGTAACAAAAATGCAGGATTGTGCATTTTTGTTAAATTAAATACGATGCATAATTGTAATGCTAAAAAGATCTAAGGATTGATGTTGATTTTATTTATTTATAGTTGTTTGAAACTATGCCCCCGTTCTTCTACAACTTTTAACAAATTTTTACACATTTTAACACATTCACATCAAAAGTTAAACCAATTACATCCACATATTTTCGGGACCCACTGTATTACATAAATCTCCACCACTCAATCTCACTCATTCTCTCTCCTATTTCATATCAAAATTCATAAATACTCATAAATACACATACACTAACAAGGTGTATGTTTACTTTATATTAAGCACTAGCAATGTGACATATCAAATAATTGTGAATAAAAAATACAAATTAAAGGTTAATATTCTTATCAACCCATAATTAAATGTACGATATCAAGTAACGATTAATATATAATTAATGTTGATGAATATCCCTAAAAAAATATTTAATAAAGATTTTTGAGAAAATAATTTTTTAGTATATGGTCGGAAAAAATTCTTTTCTAAAATATAAAAAAATTAGCAAATAAATAAAATGGGTGATTAAAAATGGACTTATTAGCACAATTAAAATCTAATATTTTAACTTGTTGCGCACTAAGAAACTATCATTTTTCTCGATATTTTGGTCTTCAATTTAATGTTTTCTTATGAAATTAGGATTTTTTAGGCCAAAATGACAATAATGTCATTCTATTTACATTAATTGAATAAATAATATTTACAATTGAGTATATAACATTTAAATAAACACCAATTAGTCTTCATATTCAATATGTTCTCCTCTACCAGCATCACCACTCCAACGCTACCATTGATGAACTTTGGCAAAGCTCAAACCACCAAGTGGTGGTGGTTTTCGAACCACCGGCAACCGGTGGAGCCTTAAAAATAATATTCAATATGTGTTGGGTCAAATCTCTTAACACACATTTGATATAGATTACTAAAAAAAATGCCCTTGTGGTTGAGAATTAAAAGTGACGTATTAAAATTATTAAAAAAATCAAAACTGGAGAATAAAAAAAAAAGGGCAATTAATAAATGAATTTACGACGGAAAAAGAAAAATAGAAGATGTTGTTGACCCTGTGTTCATTTGTTTGCTTCGAGGGACAAATCAAGAAAGATCGAGTGGTGAGTGGAGATGGCCAAAAGTCAAAGTTGTATTCTTTTTACTAGCGTGCACACGAGGTGTAGTACGCACCCCTGGGCTTCTCGGTTCCCAAAGCATTGACCTCTGTTCTCTACACACTTTGCGTAATCTAGTCTTCCTCTCTCCTCTCCAGCATTCAAAAATCTCCGCCCACTCAACCGCTCGCACAAATCTCCATTCGCAAATTTGATTTCTTGCATTCTATTCTTTGATTTATCTTGTCTGGATATGCGTCTTTCTTCTTTCTTCTTTGACTGAAAATCCTCTTTTTTCGGTGAGGTAACAATGAATTGGGATTAAGGGTACGTTTGATTCACAATGTTTCAACAAATAAAATTCTCTTTTTTCCTTTTCAACCATACACATAATTACTTTATATTTTTTAATATATTATCTTTTATTTTCAATTATACAATCTACACATAATTCGAGTACATACAATTTACTTAAAAATTCTTTTGAATCAAACATACCCTAAGAGTCTGTTTGCACATAAATTATAATTCATATTTTTTTTCTATTTTTTAAAATTTAAATTTAATCAAATAAATTACATCTACGTATTTGATAGAATTCTTCTGTAATATTAAATTTCTAATATTTGACTCTACTTATTCTCTCTCTTCTTACTCATAAAAATATATTAAAATGAATATAATAACACTCACTAAAGAACATGTGAATTTTCACTCGAGGTAATCAAGTATTGAATGGAGTCAAAGTTTAGTAATTGAAAATTTAAAATACTCATTCCATTCTATAAAGATAGTTTCATTTTGATTTTTATACTGATTAAGAAAGATTAATTAATATTTTTAGAAAAATAACATTCATGAATATTTTACCTAACATACCCTTTTAAATATTTATTATTCTATTTTAATTATTTTTATATGTTGATAACGATATATATTAAATAATGACATATATGATAACTAATAAATTGATTAAGAAAATAGCATTATAATTTGGAATTTAAAAAAAAAAATAAGATTATTTTTGTGAAACGAAGGGGAGTAGTAGGCAAACAAGTCAACAACTACTCAACACAGGTCAAAAGGCAATTTTGAAACGTCAAGAAAGTGTGTTGCATGGATCAATGTGTCATTTACCAATATTGCATGAGCACCTTCCATATAATTCCATTATTTGTTGTGTAGCATAAAATTGGCCTTTTGATTCAACAAATAGTGGTGGTTATTGTCAAGTTTGACTTGTGGAGCCTTCAAGACTCAAGAGGCTCACGCCTAAAGGTTGATTTTCTCCAATGATGGAGGAATCAGTGAAGACTGATTGAGTTTAGAATTGGACGAATCATTCTCACAATTAGTTGTCACACTATGATACTAAGTTAAATTTTTTAATATTTCAATTGTATCCAATGAATAATGTAATCACATCAAATTTTTATTTGTGTGATAATTTGTGTGTTAGCGGATGAGTTTTAATGTATTTTTATAAATAAGAAGAGAGAGAATGAGTGAAGTTGGATAGTGGAGATTTAATGGGTGGAAAAATATATGAATGTGATTTATTTGACCAAATTTAAAATTTGAAAAGAATGCATTAAAATGCATTTTGTTGGAGGTGCTAACACCCTCAAATCCTATCTGTGATATTTACACCATGGGCAATCATATTGAGCTGCCACTGCGACTTGTCCTGCACCTAGATTCTAGCTAACAATATTGTGCCTGTAGTTTGGATAAAATTGGTTAATACAATAATTATAGAAACTAGTATCCCGCTTGTTTGTGGTGAAATCTAATTATAGAGATAACTTTATGATAAAATACAAAAGATTGAAAAGTTTTTGAATCATCGAGTAGAGACAGAAGGTTTTTTCTGAAAAATGAGAAGACGGACAACTTTTCTCTCCCATGGAGAAAATCTCCCAACGACAATGTTCTAAAAGACAGCAAAAGACGTCTCCTAGACATAAGGTGGTAGAAAAATGCCTTACATATGCGACTAAGATAGCTTACGTGTGAAAATGTGCGAGCCTTTAGTTCGATCAGTTTTTTTTAAGATTAGATTAGTTGTACTTGTTGTTTTTTAAGTTGGGCCAAAATTATTAAAAAAATATTTTTCACTTGTATTCATTTTGTAATCTGATCGTAGGAATTAATAGTATCTTGCCAAGTATTTGTAGCTTTTAATAAGTTAAATACTGTATTTTTATTGGAAAATCGGAAAATATATTGAAATTTGTATAAAATTTGACAAATATTAGTTTTTAACTTATTTATCACTCTAAAATAATTAAAATAATAAAAAATTTAAAAACATCTTCCTAAGCCTAAACTCCTAAGGCTTGAGGCTTGGTGTCACCTCTTTACCTCACCTGCGTCTTTTAGGACCTTGCCTAGTGGTGATTAAACAAAAGCAAGGACTAAACAATAAACAAACAAAACTAAGGGATCAGATTTGTAAAACAACGAAACATCAGAAACGTCTTTCGGAGAAGTGACAACTTTCAGTTCCACTTCAACTCAGCAGCACTTCACCTTCCTGCGTCTGACTGTCTTAATTGACTTTGAAGTTTCAACCAACCCCAAAACAGAAAACCCTAATTTCGTTCAAGCTACGTGCATCGCATCCATTGTGCTAAGCTTCGTACGTCAGATCTATGGATGATTAGTTATATCCTGACTGATTATAACAATTTAAGTCGGCAGTTTATGGAAATTGAGGCAAAACGTTATATCTCTTTATATTGTGTTGTATAATCTGTATTTTGTGTAGTACTTGCTTGCTTTTTCTTTTCTGAAACCATGAAGAAGCTGAGATCGAGTAATAATCTCGAGCTGTATGGGGATAAGGGTGTTACGAGAGATTATGGGTGGAGAGAGGAGGATTTGAGCTTGCACCGCTCATCATCGTCGCGTAAGAGCTCTTACCATAGGTCTTATGACAGTGGGAAGAAGGTTTCGTCGTCATCATCTTCTCGGTACGATAGACTAGAAGAAGCTGATCGAGGGAATTCAAGATTAGTTAGAAAGCGATCTGATCGTGATTTTTCTAGTTCGGATCGCGATTTCTCTAGTTCTGATAGGAGAAAGAACTATGATCGGCGCGGTGATGGAAATGAAAGAGGGATTTTGAGCTCCTCACCACGGGCTGGATATGGCAAGGATCGAATGAATCGCACTGAAAGCTTGTTGGGGCCCAGGAGAGAATTTCCCAAATGGTTTAGGTCGGAGAGAGATAGGTCGAGGAGGGAATGTAGTGTATCTTCTTCGCGGAGATTTGGTGCTGGGAAAGATAGTGATGATGGGACCTGTAGTGATGGCACTGAGTTAGCTAGAGGAAGTAAAATTGAAGCAAAGGGTGATGGTAAGATTAAGTCCCCTCATTCTCAGGGAAAACGAGATGCAAAATCGCCAGCTTGGTCGAAGGACTCGGGCAGTGAGCAGTCAAAGAGTGTTGGATTCAAGAAATCTGAAGATTTGCCGGTGGAATGCAGTGTCCATAGCAGTGAAAGGGAAGAAGGGGAGCTGGAACCTGATCCTCAGTCAGTGCCGTTGACTAACTCGGTTGGTATAGATGAAAATGCTGCTAAATTGAACTTCTCTCAGGAGGAGCTCAATAATGAATGTCATTATGAGAATAAAGCATTGCAGGACAAGTCAAATTTCTCATTTGTAGAACAGGAAGATCCGAGTAAAGTGGAAACCCGTGAGCTGGCCACAGAACATGGACTGTCCAAAGATGATGACCTTGATGACGTGAACAAAGCTAAAGAGTTGCCAGATTGTCAGGACACTGAACCTCAGGAAGCAAGAGGAACTAGAGATGAAAATGTGGTAAGCAATGTAGGCAGCAATGATGAAGAGGTGGCCAGAGTCGACGCTCGCTGTGAGGAAACTGAAGCCACATGTGCCTTAAATCCATCGGCTTCAGAAGAGGAACGAAAGAAAGATAAGGGTCTTGATTTGAAAGTTAAGGAAGATGGTACTGGCATGGATGAAAATGATGGATCTGTAGAAGAAAGCAAATTGCCTGTAGTAGAGCTAACAGGCCATAATTTGAAGAACAAGGGCAAAATGGTTTCCCTACTGCCCAAAACTAATTCCTGTTCTGCAGAAGCGTTGGAGGTTGCAACCGTTACACAAGGGAACTTTGAAACAATGGGAGACACTGATATGGAGGGTCCAAGTACCAGGGGATATGAATTTTTCTCAAATAATCCAGTTAAGGAGCAGGAGAAAGTTGAGCAGTTGAGTCATAACCGACAGAAAGATGAAAAATTGGCTCTTGAACTTTCTCTTAGTTTGCCTAATGTTTTATTACCAAGCGGTGCTCATAATAGAGTTCTGGAACCTGGTTCTCCTAGTCATGGAAGAAGTGCTCAATCCGTTTTTAGCACATTCCATACTGATTCTGATGGATTAACAATGTCAATGTCTTTTTCGGGTTCTCAGCAGTTCACCCACAATCCTAGTTGTTCGTTGACTAACAACGCATATGATTATGAGAAATCTGTTGGTAGCCGGCCTCTGTTCCAGGGAGTGGATTGGAAAGCTCTGTCTTTGGAGAATAAGAACAAAGAAGTTTCAGTATCTCAAGGCATGGGATCAAAAGGGAATAGCTCGCATAAGAACTCTCAAGCATTGCATGAAAATTTTAGTGGACAAGGTGTTCTACAGCATCTGGCAGTTGGAGGAAGCTCAAAAGTACTAGTTGGATTGGAGAAGCAGTTAAGTTTTGGTGCACGTTTATCTGGGGCACAAGGTTTTGAATGTAATGAAAATGGACCGCAGTGTGGCAAAGAAAGGAGGCTGGTGATGAAGGAGAAAGGTAGTGGTAATTTACATGGGATTGATGACCTTCATGAAAAGGAGGCCTTGGAGGTTGGAGCTGACTTTGCTGAATCAACAGTCACTATGATGGTTTCCGAACCCATAGAGTCGATGGCCCAGAGGTTTAACACTATGGCCGTAAATCAAATGGCATGCCTAAAAGATTTTGTACGTGGTATCATCTCAGATCCAGGTAAACAGTGGCAGCTGAGTGCTTTACAGAAAGCATTGAGGAACCGGTCAGATATACAGCAAGATGGGCTGGCTAAGATACATCGTGCACAATTGGAGATCATGGTGGCTCTCAAAACGGGCATGCAAGAATTCCTTCAGCAAAATCATTACATGCCTTCTTCAGATTTGGCAGAAATATATCTAAATATGAGATGTAGAAATCTCACATGCCGAAGCCTTCTGCCTGTGGATGAATGTGATTGCAAAATATGTGCTCAGAGAAATGGGTTTTGCAGGGAGTGCATGTGTCTTGTGTGTTCCAAGTTTGACAATGCTTCTAACACATGTAGTTGGGTTGGATGTGACGTATGTCTGCATTGGTGCCATGCAGATTGCGGTTTACGGGGATCTCATATTAGAAATGGGTGCAGTGTATCTAGTACTCAAGGTACAGCTGAAATGCAGTTCCATTGTGTGGCCTGTGATCATCCATCTGAGATGTTTGGCTTTGTGAAGGAAGTTTTCCAAAACTTTGTAAAAGAATGGACGGCAGAAAATCTTTCTAGAGAACTTGAATATGTAAGAAGAATATTTTTTGCAAGCAAGGATGACAGGGGCAAACAACTTCATGACATTGCCATTCAGATGCTGTCTAAATTGGCAAATAAAGCTGACCTGAAAGAGATGCAAAATCAGATTGTGGCTTTCTTCAGTGGTAAGCACTTAATCCTCCATCTACTCGGATTTATGTTGCCTATATTTTATTAGCTTCTTATTTGGATTATCTGAGCGCATAACTTTTGGGTTAAGTATTCCGTATTGAATTGCATGTTTGTTGGAGTAAAGCAAAAAAATTTTGAACATGGAGTTTGGGGAAAATGCGCGTGAATCATGATGGTTTTTTTTCTTATAACTCTGTGAAGACAGAATCTCTCTGTCTCTCTCTCTCTTTCAAGAGACTTTTGGAAACCCTTTGGTTACTTTTTGCTTTGAATATATTTATTTACCTCTGATCTAACAGCCTTAATTTATGATTAGGTATGTCTACCGAAGTGTTTATAAATTATAGTTTTTTTTTTTGGGGGTGGGGGGGTGGTGCTGTTTAAAGGGGCGGTAAAGAAGTTGGAGAAAGTTTGCGTGGATAAAATGTGTTTAAGAAAATGTATATGTGTCTGCGATTCATGACTCTGAATTCGAATTATCTAGTTTATATGCAAGTGAGTCGCAACTGATAAGCCTTAATGGATTTATCCTTTGTCCTTTTTCTTTTTTTCATTTTAGCAAGCCTTCCTTTTTATGTTTTCTTCCATTTGCTTCTTCATATTTTGAGTGCAGAAAATAAGATGTGCGCAGCACTAGCTACTCTATTTCAGATTCAGCATAATTAATTTACATTGTCAATTGTTTCCTAGTTGTCCTTACAGAACAAGCTCTTAAGTCTTAACATAGTGTGGGAATGAAACTCTTTCTTACATGCAAATTGCTAACTTTTTGTTTCTTATTTCATGGCTGCTTTTCTTTGATGCCATATATGCATATCACCAATTGTTGCACTATGTGAAACATCCTTTATGACAATTTTATGCTTAAATCACTTCATTTGATTACAGAAGCTGATTCACGTAAGCCTCAGAACATTCCAAATGACTCCAGAATAGAAGCCCCAAGAAAATTTCAAGAAGGCCTCAATGGCATTTCTGGGTCTAGCCAAGATGCTATATGGTTAAAATCCATTCATTCCCAAAAGACCCCTCATTTGGAAAGTTCAAGCAGTTTACTTCCAGTCTTTGATCATAATAGGATCTCTAAATACACAACAGCCTTAGAGTTTCCAAAGGATCGAAAAGAATCTTCTTTTGATGAATTGGAGGGCATTGTGAGAATTAAACAGGCTGAGGCAAAGATGTTTCAAACTCGTGCGGATGATGCAACGAGGGAAGCTGAAGCTCTCAAATGCATAGCAGCCAAAAAGAATGAAAGAATTGAAGAAGAATATGCAAGCAGGATATCAAAACTACGTCTGGCAGAGGCTGAGGAGATGCGCAAACAAAAAGTGGAAGAGCTCCAGGCTTGTGAAAGAGCATATCAGGAATACTTCAGTATGAAAATGAGAATGGAATCAGATATCAAAGATCTTTTATTGAAAATGGAAATGACAAGACAAATGTACCCGTCAAGTGGTTAGTTTTTAGTGACTGTTCAATGTAATCTTCTGCTGCTGCAAGTGTAGTGCTCACTCAATGTATCTAGGTGATTGAAGCTATACTTCCTAGTCCTTGTTAAAATTTGGAAACGGTGGAAATGGAGAAATTAGAGATCAGTTGCTCTTGAAATTATATGTTACATGATTCTCTTCTTTTATTTTTCAGGTTTGCTTTTGTTTCTCTAAGTGTTTTAGAACAATCTTCCAAAATGTTACTGGTGCAACAAGTGTATAGTTAGGTGATGTGATGCGTGAAAAAATAGAATCTTGCCAAGGATCTTGCCAAGGGTATTGTTCATTGTACCAATAGCATCTCAAATCATTATTTGATTGGAAAACTTTTCACTTCACAAATTGTTGTAGAACATTCAAAATTATTTCAAATGATTCAAAGGTTCGGCAACTACTTTCAAACGCCTATATCCTCCTTAATCTCCACAAACATGGATCTAGATTCAGATCTAGGTTCAAAAACTTTATTGAACAATAATCTCAAAATCATCTAAAACCGCACAAGGATCTCCGATCAATATTTTCTCTACCACTGCAAGACTCTAATTTGTCTCACAAAAGAGATCAAAGCAGAAAGAAGACGACGAAATAGTAAATATAGAAATCGTGGTAACTGTACAGATAACAGAGAGAATAGGAGTGCAACTACATAAAAAGAAAGTGTAACCCTCGAAATGACTTCAATGGTCTTCTATTAAGTGTCATCATTCGCCGGGGAACTTGAAGAAGTGCGTTGTGAGTCCAACCATTGAAACCCTCTTTCAACACAAATAATTGCCACCACAGATTATAATCCCAAGCAAGAATATAGAGTAATCAACCATTGCAAAGAAGGAACGTAACCCCAAACTATGCTTTCAATACATCAACTCTATTCTAAATGGTTTACCATGAAACAACAATAGAGGAATTTGCTTTTTCAGTGGCAGCAAGCTAAGTTCACAGACAATGAATGAAACTTGTAGTTCCAAGGACAGTATTAGCGTTTCCTAAAACGAACTAATAGAGGTACTAATCTTCAAAGTCAGAGTCATCATCAGCAGCATCACTGATATCTTCAGCTGCATCACTGTCATCTAAATCTACAGCTGCTGCATCATCTTCAGAATCACTTAGAACATATGCAGCTTTCCTACTATTAGCCCTCTGTGGTCTAGCTCTTGGAGCCACCATTTGATTACTCTCATCTGTCCCAGCTGAGTTTGGAGACTCCTCTTCCTCCATAGTGGCCACCCTTCCCAAAACAGAACCACTTTTCTTGTTAAATGGAGATTCCCTCATTTTCCTTACTTTTTTCTCAGGAGAATCTGCTGCGCCTGGTAACAGTTCTGTTACCAATTTCTGGCCCACAAGATGTGATTGCTTAGTGGCAACTCCTCTTTTCTTCGACTCTGCCGGTGGTTTCATTGTTTTAGCAGCTGCTGGTTTTCTCCCTGGTTTCTTTTTCTCTGTTAGCTCAAAGTCTCCATCGTCCTC
This sequence comes from Jasminum sambac, assembly GCA_018223645.1. Taxonomy (NCBI): domain Eukaryota; kingdom Viridiplantae; phylum Streptophyta; class Magnoliopsida; order Lamiales; family Oleaceae; genus Jasminum; species Jasminum sambac. The sequence continues at coordinate 20,206,077 of CP073648.1, read as the reverse complement.
ATCATCAGAAATCTCAGTAACAGTTGACAAAGGCTTCTTTGCAGCAGCCCTTTTGTTGGTCGTTTATTCTTTGTCTGCGCCTCAGAACCTTCTGCTTCTGTGGCTGTAAAAAAATAATTGCCTTATTCACACACTCATACATTACAATTCTATCTATTTGTGTAATACCAAAATGTAGATGACAATTTTTTAGCATGCGTAGAGCTCTAACCATCTGCATGATCAGGGGAAGAGTCAAGGTTGTAGGCTGCAATGCGCTCATTTAGCGCTAGGATCTCATCATCATCCTCTTCATCCTTCAATGAAGTAACTGATTTACTCTGCAAATGTTGAAGTAAAAGTGGATATCAGAACTAGTAAAACTATATAAGGAATAAATTAGACCGTGACTGGAAAAATTTTCCCATACCTTTCTTGGAGCTTTCTTCTGAACTGCTACCTTGGCATTATTACCTACAAGGAAAACAAATCCAGTATTAATGAATACCAAGTTATATTAACGGAAGAAAAAGGAGACCTAACTTCAAAAATTTTGACTTACCTGTTTCAATCTCAGAGTTAGTTGATATCTCCATTGGCTCTGCAGCAGATTCGGTTTTGCTGCCCTTCTTAACATTCTTTCTTGGGTTCTTCGGGGCCGGTTTAGCTGCTGCCTTCCTTCCACCTTTTGGTTTAATCTCCAATTCCTCTTCTTCTGTAAGGGATTCTCTTTTGTCTTGTTCCTAAATTATATGCACAAAATTCAGAAGAGATGAAAGTACCACATTATTATATACACAAAGACTGAAGGACTATAGAATCTCACGTCAAGTTCTGTTTCAAGAGCATCGAGATCTTTATTCCACAAAGACTCAATAGTTGCTTGTCTCATTTCTTCAACTTGTTGAATAAGCTTATCCCTATTGTTACGCAACTCCTGCACCTTTTCAATGGTCAAGGACCCAATGGGCATAGAGAGCAAGTACTCATAATCACTGGCCTTAACTCCTTGGCTACTAGTGCCCATATCTGGACTCTCTTCCGTTTCTTCTGGAACCTCAGTTGCGCCAGCAACAGCAACTTCCCCAGTCTTTGCCTTCTTAGGAAAAGGAGTAAAACCCTTTTGCTTCAACTCGAGGACAAGGTCAGCTCTTCTCCTGTTGCTCACTATGATTCTTCCTTCCACAACATCCATAATGAATCTTACCCTATTTTCAAGAATCAACAGCTCCCTTTCAAGGTTGTCCACCAGAGCTTTCTGCATGGATTATCTTGGTCAGTATAGGATACTATTACAATAATCATATGTCTTAGTTTACAAACTTGCCTTTCTTTTCTCGTAGAACTCAAACCTTATAGAGAAGAAGTCCTCAAGAACTGCACAAGGAAACAATTACCAGGTGAAAAATACTGACTAATGCCAGATTCTATATAACCTAAAGCTTTAATTGTTGGCAGTTACATACTTTTTTCTGGCGTGTCATATTTCTTAATTACACCTTTGGAGTCAAATAGGTGCATGTTACTGGTGCTTATAGTTGTGGTTAGCTTGAACTTCTTCAGCAAACCCTCTTGCTTGGCTATCCTCATATTCTCCTCCGACAAATCTATCTCAAAATTCACGGAATCAGTAGTGTGGTACTCCCTAATGTCCTGCAAATTGTGAAGTCAAGAATATCTGAGTTTACCAACTCCTGCACACGTAGTGATTATATAGACATTGATAATACCTCAATGAAAGGGTAAAGGGACTCGAGAAAGTCCTTGTAATCTTGAGTCCACTTCCTAATTGGAAGCTCTGTAATCCTTAGTGTCGTATCGCTAACTTCCTCTATAATTCCAGTAGCAGTGTAGGTCACCCCAGCTTCTTTTGTTGCTGTTTTCTCTATAGTTCCTCTGAATCCTTTATACCATGGATCCATAGGCTCCATTGGTTCATTATTCAACATATGCCTCACATTGGCAATAACGTCACGTGGATTATAATTAGGGACGAACGAACTCCACCCTGTTCCTATTCCTTCACTTCCATTTACCAGAACCATGGGTATGGTTGGCACAAACCTATACCATAAACAAAAGTAACTTTCTATGAGTGCACTAAGAAATCTTACACCTTCATCAACTTACACTAAAACTTACCAAGTAGGTTCAATAATTTGCCCATCTTCATTTTGGTAATCCAGTAGCATATCATCATCCTTTGGAAATAGAAATCGTGTGATTGGAGAAAGCTGTGTGAATATATATCTTGCACTTGCATGATCTTTGCCTCCCTTTACAAGTTCACAATAACGTGTCATAATCAAATTGATCGTTCACATAACTGTTGGCGACAAAGAAGATAATGAGATACAGAAAAATCGTGTCATGATGTCATCTAACCTGATTTCGAGTGCCAAATTGGCCATTTGGTTTCAGAATATTTATGTTGTTGCTGCCCACATATCTTTGAGCCATGGCAATAATGGTACCAGCAAGACTTTGCTCACCGTGATGGTAAGCCGAGTGTTCAGATACATAACCAGCAAATTGACCGACCTTTGCTTCATGGATAAAGTTCCTCTTAAAAGCACAGTAAAGAATCTTCCTTTGACCAGGTTTCAATCCATCAACCATAGATGGAATTGACCTCTGTAGATCAGCTATTGAAAACAGTATGAGTTCCTTGTTGACAAAGTCTCGGTACTTGATGAGTTTTTCGTCGTGACCAAGGAAAGTGCCAGGCTGCCAACCAAGAAAGCCAGAAGTGATTTAGAATTTATCTTAATGCTACCTGTTATAAATAGTAGTCATCGAAGTTTTTATGTGTCAAACTAATATTCCAAAAGAGTACCAACCTCAAACAGTCTGAGCCAATTCTTTCGTGCTTCAATCTTCTTCTTGCTGAAAGCAAGTTCTATTGCCTCCCCATCGTGGTCATCTGCCCAAACAAAGTCTTTTTTGTGCTTATCAAGATCCTTAAAGTACTCCTTTCCTTCCTTATCCGTGCTTGTTCCCAACCCCTACAGTGAAGTTAGAAACACGACAGAAGAATTAATTAATTAATCTAATCTTGGTATAATTAAATCTCTAACCAACTTTATTATATATTTTGACAAAGAAGCCTCAAAGATGCTTCATATACCTGATATTTGCTAAAATATTGGGAATATACAAACCTTATAGTATTTTATAGACCAGTTTTTAGCCCTATCTCCCAAACTTTCCTTCCATGATTCATACTCAGGCATCGTATAAAAGGCCCTTTTCTCCCCGTTCTTATGAGTAGCCTGTGAAACGCAATTAATAATAAAAAATAATAAATAAATAAATCAGTAAAAAAGTCAAATTCATGTGCTATTTTTTCAACTAAGGCTATCAGGCGATAATACAAACCTTTACAATTGGAGTAATGAATTCAACCAAAAAATTAGGAATTTTGAGCAATGAAGGCCAAAATGAGTGGATAAAGTTTATTAATAACCCCTTGATATGCGAACCATCATGATCCTGCAAAAGCACAGTATCCGAATATTAGTAGAGAACTCCAGCCATCATTACAATGTAGGGTTTGTGTGGGTATGAAGGAAGAAATTGGCTCGAGGAGCCAAAGTTCAAATATGTTTTGAAGGCAAAGAAGAGGATCAAATTACCTGATCAGTCATGATCATCAAATGGCCGTATCTCAGAGATTTGATGTTGTCATACTGTTTACCATGCTGCAATCCAAGAATCTTTTTGATGTTCTGAATTTCAGCATTGTCATTGATCTGCTTGGTACTTGCATCCCTGACGTTTAGCAACTTACCCCTGAGAGGGAACACTCCATAGAGGTCTCGCCCCACGACTGACAGTCCAGCAATCTGAACAAGATTCAAAACATTTAAATCACCCCCAAAAAGATTCCTATATTTAGGACATCAAAACTGTGGAGTACACTTACTGCAAGAGTGGCTGCCGAATCTCCCTCTGTCAAAATCAGGGTACATTTGTCGGAGTTTTTCCCTCCAGCAGCATTAGCATCTGCTAGTTTTGTAAGCCCAGCTATTCTCTTGCTTTTTGTTCCATCTGTTTTCTTGAGGTCTTTCTTCTCCTTGAAGTCTGCCCACTCCATGATATTGCTCACTATCTCAGAGTTGGCCACTGTCCAGAAAAAGCCAGTTAACCTCATTATCAACCTCTGACAAGGTAACCACATAATTGGAACTGAGACAAAAATAAGAATCACAAACCTCTACTGAGGAACTTGTCGGAGAGTTTACATTCAGAACCAAAACTTTTCTGCCGAAGTGTCAATGTTTCTTTGGTTTGAGAATCAAAAGCAGGGTTGTCAATAAGGCAGTTAACAAACACCCACAAATGGTTCTTCACAGAATGCGCTTTGACGTTGGCATTCTTTTTCTTCTTGTTAACATACTCAGCAAGATGAGTTGCTATCTGATTAGTTACATAATCCACATGTGTCCCACCTTTGATTGTTGAAATTGAATTCACAAAGCTGACCTGGACACGTTAACCAGTATTAGATCAACAACCTTGCACTTTCAAAGGAATCATACAACAGTTTTGCATTGCATCAACCAGTGACAATACCACACCTGTTGAAATTGTCCATCGCTCAGGCTTACACAAACTTCCCACCTATCTACCTTTTCTTCTATTCTGTTAAGTTATAATACCATTAGTTCTCTCAAATTAATCAAATGGGGTGATCCCCCAGATGGCAAAAGGAAAAATATCAGACAATAAAACAGTGCGATGGATATACGTGGAAACCTGAAAGCAGATTTCAAGTAAAAGTTGCAATATTCTCCAAAAGATTTGATCTTAATGTCTTCCCCATTCAGCTCCACCTTCACAGTCTTTCCTAGGCATCCTGCCATGTCAACCACCCGTTTCTTCATCAGGGCAACCACATCATCCTCCAGATGAGTCATGTTGAACTTGGCTAAGTCCGGCTTGAATGTGACCTTCGTCCAATTCTCCCCCTCCTTGCATTTTGTTATTGCAGGCTGAGACTTGTTACCCATGTTGCCTGAGAAAACCTTTATAAACAAACCGTGTGAGCAAAATCATTTCCAGTGTCAATAACTAACAGTTCCAGTAAGAAAAACAATTAGCACAAATCAGCATTGTCATTTAAACAACAACCACTATGTCAGTGATTAAACTCTATAACATAAAACCTAGAAAACAACAGGTCAATATTGACAAGTAAAAATGAATTATTCAAGAACATTCAAAAACAATACAAAGAATTAGGCAGATGATGTTATATAATGTCAGCTAAACGGAATTCTAAATCTCGAGTAGGAAAATTAAATTTTCTTTAGAAGGTTAGTCCCAGATTTGGAGACTTATAATCAAGAATACACCACGTGAAATGTACCAAAGTACCAAACTCTAGGATATCTCTAGAATTGGGGTATAGTAACAATCAACAAATGCAGAAACCCTAAATCAGAAATTACAACAAAATGGCAACGAAATAAATAAACCCTAGCGAAAGAAACACCTGATTATACCTGCTTGTACTTCCTTTGTCTCTTCCCGTCGGCCGTCTCAATTATGAACTCAGTGGAGAAGATATTGGTAAGTTTTGCTCCATACCCGTTCCTTCCTCCAGTAGTCTTCTTCTCCTGGTCATCATAGTTACTGCTTGTCAACAAGTGCCCAAAAATCAACTCCGGCACATAAACCCCTTCCTCCTGGTGGATCTCCACCGGCACACCATCTCCATTGTTGTAAACGCTGATGCAGTTGGCCTCTGCGTCAATCGTGACCTTCAGGGAGTTCATTTTGGGATCTCGCTGCTTGTTGTCAGCGGCATTAACCAGAATTTCGTCGAAGATCTTGTAAAGTCCGGGGACATAGGAGATCGATTTTTGGACCATCTGTTTGTCTTCGTAGACCCATAGTGTTTGGCTGTGTTTCTCAATGGATCCGATATAGGTGTCTGGTCGGAGGAGGATGTGTTCGAGCTGAGTCTTTTTCTGGTACACTTGCTCAATAGTTTTTCCGATGACACCGCCGGCGGCAGCGGTTTCTGGTGGTAGAATGTTGGCACTGTTGCTGGTGGTCAGTGGGGCTTTCTTAGGGGGCATGGTTGAAGACAGAGAGAGATTTTGAGAGGGAAGATTGAGAGAAAATGAGGGCTTGGGGACAGAGAACGTTTCGTTTAGGCGATTACAGAGTGAAAATGGTGGTATTCGGAGAGCTTCATAGAGGTAGAGTAACGGTAAGTTTGTGGAGAATTTGAAATTCGAATTGACGGTAAGGATTGGGAGAGACGGAGACTGGTTGACGGTGAGGATTTGTTGTTGTCCAGTGGATGGCACGTGAGTCAAACATAAATTACCGTGCTTGTTTGATTCACAAATTTCAGACTTAAATATACTTTTTCTCTTTTACTCTTTTGCGGTACGTTTGATTTGTGATATAGTTAATATGTATGTAATTTTGTATAAAACATGTGATTAATATTATATTAAAAAAAAAAAATATATATATATATATATATATAAAATTAAAAATATATGTATGATTATATGAAATTACATACATATAACTTTGTGATCAAAAGAATGACTTCAATCCCTTATTTATTGATTTAACAATTATTTTATTCAAATTTATCAAAATTTATATGAATCAAACAAGGGCTTGTTTGGTATACAACTTATTGAAATGTAAAATTCTTTTTGACTACTATTTTTTTTAACTATTTATTACATTGATGATTGATAATTTTTTAATATTCTACTTTTTCTTTAACTTCTCAATCACATATTTAAAAATAAGTTTTCTATAATTTTGATCGAGCATGCTCTTAATTGTGCTTGCTCATTGTCCAAAGTTGATAAAGTTATGTGTAACCAAGCGAAGGTGGCGTATTGATACATTAAGAATTATTTATATACGTATGAGAACGTTGTTGTTCCATCATCATTTTTAACCACACACTCCAATAATATTCTTTTTCACATTTTCTATAGAATTATTTGTTGTTTAGTTATGCAATCTCCCAACAAATAATTCATGCAAAATAATTTTTTTCATTGTATCATACAAAAGAGACGCCTCAATGAAAAAGGAAGTCTTAAAAAAAAAAATAAATCATAGTACTTGAAAAAAATCACAAGAACGCCTAGCCAACTCCTCCGTCGGGGGAGGGGGTGCAGTTAATTAGCTTGTTGTTGAACCCAAGTCACCGAGTATTCTCAATTATCAAGAAGGGACTTCTTGCATTCTTGTCTAAGAGCATTCAAAGATTACTCTCTGGTAGCGCATTGCCTTCATGGGACGCATGACTTCACAGACACAACAGCTTTCCCTTGCATCAATCTTGGTCAACAATGTTTCAATACTCGTGCTAGCACCATAATATGACATTAGCGGGACACATGATTGGACGTGAAGTTGCCACATCCAGCCACTCCCACATTCAGAGGGGGTAAATGGGGGTAGCTACAGCCACGTATCCTGCTAGTACCATATAATCATATTAGCGGGAGCATTAGAACAATTCTACAATCTTGGTTTGCATTTAAATTTTTACCAGATTTTGGTGAGGAATTTGGTAGGAAAATTAATCAATACATTTTGTATCTCTATAGAAATAGATATGGATAACCTATAATCTATGAGGAAATATCTTTCACAAATTTAAAGCACTTTGACAACATGTACAGAAAATATTGCTGATTAAATAAAGGAAGATTAGTGAAAAAAATAAATAAAGAAAAATAGTTAGTGATCGAAATTTAACAACCGGTTAGCAAAACTTATAGGAATCCATGCTTGTAAAAAACCTATTAAATTTCTCTTTAAAAAAATACAAAATTTATTGAAATTAAATTGAAAACACTGCCTTAATTTTTGTTGTAACGAAAAGTGGAATATGTTAAAATTCAGCGCAAATTTTGCCTAGTGCACTCTATCGTAATTATTCTAAAGGTCCTCAAATTTTGTTTCCTGCTTTGATTGGATCCTTTACTTTTTCCATTTGATTACTTTATTTAATGTTACAATAATAGTTTATAGTTAATATTGCCTATATAGACAATCCATGTCTACATTATTAATTTAAAAGTTGGAATACTTTCATCTTCCATGACTCAAATAATGTAGACAATAACTAGCCAGAACAAAGGCACAATTTTTTTGTTTTAATTCGACATGAGCATCGTCATTTATGCAAAGTTTCTAGTGAGACATAAAAATGTATATAAATAAGTAATTTTTTAAATATGATAGAGTTTTATTAGATTATGAAAAAGCATCACCTTCGTATTTCTATAGCTTGTAAGTTAACATTTAAATAATTAATTACGAAAAACATAACAAAAATTTGAAGACATAATTGTAATAATTATATATTAAAAAATGACAAAAACAAAAAGTTGAAAGCCTTTTACGCAATTAAAACAATGTGCACATAAAATAATTTGGGGGTGAAATATCAGTAACTTGTTACCTTTTTTACAATTACTATGGAATCCTAGTGTCAAATATATGAGTTTGAGTTTGATATATATATGAGTTTGATAAGTCGGTTAGCCAGCTATCCGGTCCCCAATTTGTGACACACGATTAAATCTAGCGGTTGTGGTTCTCTACTTCCCCCTGCCACTTGCCCGCGGTCACACCCCCTTGGCTTGGCGGTCAACCAGAAACATTTATCACGCTTCTCATACCCTCATTTCACATTCCCGCCTTTGATAGCTGCTCTGCTTTTCGAGAATGGTGAAACCGAAATCAAACGCGAAAAAATCAACCTCGTCTTCAATCCAACACATTATCGGTGATGAAGCGGCCCGGGAATTGCAAGCTCTGGAAGAGGTACGGAGATTGCAACATGATGCTGATAACATAGATTATGAGTCACTTAAAAAAATCAAAATATTGTTATCGGAAATGAGAGATAAGCATCCGGAAAGCAGTATGTATCACTATGGATATGGTTTTGCATGCAAACAATTATGTGCCTCTGGTAGAATGAGTGGAAAGGATGAAGAACTGTTAAAAAATGCAAAGCAAAGTTTGGAAATAGCTGTTGCATTTGCTCCAGAAGAGATGGATTACTTGTTGTTGTACCTTGAACTGCTGTTTCTAACTTCCGATTATGGCAAATATGCTGAGGAACTTAAAAGATACAACTCAATTTGCGAAAAATTGTGGGAAGATGCATTAGCTAAGCAAAGATCGTTACACAACTTGATGCAAAAACGTCCTTTGGCATTGGAATTCGATCTCAGTGAGTGTCTTCCTGCAATTGACTTGACTCTGATTCCTGAGAATATTGGTACATTGCTGCACACAATTTTTTTTTTTTTTGTAATTTTTAGATTATGTTTATGTTGGTCACTGTTTTATTTATGTAATTTTGTGTGCATTCTTACAGAAAAGATTAAGATTGGAATAAACGGTATGTTCTGAATTCTTTGATCCTTTTTTCTTTCTTATGTTGTAATATTTTTTTGTTTGATTGAGTTTTTCATATTTGAAGGATTTGGAAGGATTGGCCGATTGGTGGCTATGGCAGCCTTGCACAGACATGACGTTGAGCTTGTTGCATTCAACGATCCATCCTTGTCTGCTGACTATATAGTAACTTTTTAGGATTTTGTCGTTTTTTAGTAGTTTTGCATTTTATCACACTAATTTGTCACTTAGTTTGATGACTATATATCAACTTTATGTTTTGTGCAATCTTTGTAGGCATACATGTTGAACTACGACCGTGTTCATGGCCAGTGGAAACACCAGGATTTAAAAGTTAATGATCAGAAGTCGCTTTTATTTGGCAACAAGTGTATCACTGTTTTTGGCTATAGGTGCCTGCCCATCTAAAGTTATTTTTGTTGTTTGAGTCACCACTACCTTTTGTTGATTGCTTGGATTTTTGATAACGTGCTGGGCTAATTTATTCATCTTTTGATTCATAATTTTTATCTAAAGCAACCCTGAAGATATTCCATGGGCGGAGAGTGGCGCGGAGTACATTGTGGAGTCAACTGGAATGCTCAGTAGCAAAGACAAGGCTGCAGTCCATTTGAAGGTATGCCGTTTCCGAACGGTCTTCTAGCTTCATTCTTCGCTTTAGATTATTTTGTTACCTCTTTCCTTAGTTTTTTTTTTTATTTTTTATTTTTAATAACAAAACTTTCTCCAATATCATATAATCTATCAATTATAGGCAATTTCCAGTAGAACTGAAATTCAGCAGTATAGCCATGTGCTTTACAATTGTTTTATTGACGAATAGGCATGAATATGTATATCAGAACATTCTGCATCCCACGAAAAATCCTTTCTCATTGCATCTGCAGTCCTTTGGTGCCATTCTGAAGGATTGTTCATAATTTCCTGAATGGCTTGGTTCAATGACATTTGGCCAAAGGTTTTCTCAATGAACAGTGAGAACTCAATGCTCTCCCTGTCATAACCGCCAAAAGTGCCTACAGCTAATTTTCTGTGTACCACGTTGACTAACCTGGGCCATGCTGCAATAGGAGCTGCTCCATATTTTAGGCCTTGAGCAGCACTTGAAGCAGAAGATTATCAAAGAACGAGCACAGCATAATGTCAGACCCTGCAAATAATAAATGTGAAAATGCTTCATCGTAGTTGTGTATGAATCTCACATTTTGGTCCTTCATTTCTTCCTGAAAAGATTCCAAAGCTGTCCTTAGGCCTGCAGACTGACTAAATCCCATAAAGATAAACTGAACGCTTCTTTTTAGAAGCCATCCATACAATCTTCTTTAAGTTTTCCAGGTCATAATCTGAGATGTCTGAGCATATGCATCCAACGAGAATTGTGGATGCCTCTTCCTGTATACCAGGTCGTGTGGCCTTGCATGTAGATTTTCCCTTCAAATTGTCTGCACTGTAGTTTTGTGGAAGAAACTTGTCAAGGGAAGGATCCCAGGTTGATTTATCAAATCCACGAGGAGCAAGCAGCAACTTGTCCTCGTGAATGTTTAAGGTGGGTTCCAAACCATGGCCAAATCCACTAATAATCCGTTCTTTTGATTGTGTGGATGTCATTATTATAACCTTATTGGAGTATACAACTCCACCGTTCAAAATATTGACAAGATGAGCTTTATTGGTATCTTGCAGGTGATCAGGGCGGTGTAATCTTGAAGGATCAAGTCCACATAAGACTACCTTTTCAGGTTGCTCAAGACACTGGGAATCAAAGTCCTGGCAGGTCAACAATATCCTACTGCCTTCAAGACCCTGATTCACGAAAACATCCCAGAAGAGGTCCAACTATAGATGTTTGCCAATTGTGTATATGAAGCACGTCAGGGTGCTTTCCTGATTTTACCACATAGTCCACACATAGTCTAGTGAAGCACGAGAAAAATGGCCAAATCTTTCATAGGCATTTGAGTAACCACACACTCTCTCTCTCGGCTAAAAAATGATGAATAATAGATAGGCTGTATAAAAGTAACTCCAATGCCATGGACAACCCCAGTCCAGATCCTGTTTTCATGCAATTGACCATTGGAGTATGAGTAGAACTGTGCTTCAGCTTGGAGTATGAGTAAAACTGTGCTTCAGCTTCTCGGAATCCTTGAACTTCATCTAAGTTTAGTTCTGCATACCTCAACAAGATTTCCCTTTCTCTGCAGAGCACGAGATATGCCCGTCACATATGACGCCAAAAATCCAACAGAGACCGCTGGTTTCATTTCAGAAAACTGGCGAAGTGAACTATGTGGAACCATTCTTTTTGCCTTTTACAGAAAACTGGCGAAGTTCTGCCAGAAGTTCAGCGTCTTTATTGTAATTCCTTTCGTATAAATCATCAGCAATGCCAGATCTGGAATCCAATAATGACTTTCTAAAAGCCAATGCCTCCCTAGTGTCAATCATGCCAGTGAGATATCCTGAGAAGCAACTCGGAGCTGATTGCAAGCTTGTCTTTTCTAGTATAACCCTGCTGTTTTGCCTCCAACTGCTCTGTTTTATTGAGAAATGAATCCCTTTCATTCTTCACCCTGTCAAGCTCTTCCATTGCCATTACACGTTGTTTGTATTCTTCACCCTGTCAAGCTCTTCCATTGCCATTACACGTTGTTTGTTCCAGTACAAAATATTTTGCTGTGCTTCCTTAAATAGTTGCCAAATGTCAACCTGTTTTTCTTCTTTGCTATTGAAAGATTGAGAGTGGCTCTCATGCACCCTCATATCATCATTGCTTCCAACAAAAAAGAAAACAGAATAGTTGTTTAGTGATTTCTTTCCTTAGTAACTGAGCATGTATATGCAATCTAGATTCTGTGCAGTTTTCTACTACAATTGTTTGATTTGATCTTGCCTTGTTTTTAATGATGTGGTTGCCTGTGTTTGTAATGTTGACACCTTCTTCTATTTGTCACTATACAGTCATTAATGCTCGCAAGCACTGAGATTCTCTTAGTTGCTTCACATAACACATCTTTCTTGATACTTTGTTATTCAGGTTTGAGGCAAATCACTTTGCTTGTTTCTGATCAGAGTTTTAATGTTCTAATTCCCTTTAATTTTTTGAATTAGGGTGGAGCGAAAAAGGTGATTATTTGTGCCCCAAGCGAGGATGCACCAATGTTTGTTGTGGGCGTTAATGAACACGAGTACATGCCTGAACTCCTTGTTGTCTCAAATGCGGGCTGTTCAACCAGTTGCGTTGCTCCTTTGGCAAAGGTTTCTCCTTTAGTTTGTTAATAATTGTATTTTTCATGTGTATGTATACCATGTGATTCAGAGGAAACAATCTGATATATTATTATGCGCCTTAAATCTTTTAGGTTATACATGATAGATTTGGCATAGCCGAGGGTATGATTACCGTAGTCCATTCTATGACAGGTCAGTTTGGTTCCTACTTTTATTTGATACATATTTTCAAGTGTGTTGGTTTTAATGTTGCTTATTTCTGTTGTCTAGCAAACCACAAGAGTGATTTTGGACCATGTGCCAAGGATCGGAGGGATGAAAGAGTTGCTGCACTTGATATTATACCCAGTAGCACTGAAGCTGCTGAGGTACTTGGCGTAAACTTTTAGATATATTGCAGTTTGATAAGGAAAAGAATGTGGAGCTGATGATACTTGCCTCTTTTATTCAAAGGTTCTTGGAAACGTTATTCCCGCGCTAAATGGGAAACTCACGGGAATGGACCTACGCGTAGTTACATCTGAGGTTTCCATGCTTGACTTGACTGTGAGGCTGGAGACTGAAGCCTCATATGATCAAATCAAGGCAGCCATCAAGTAAGATTTTTCAATTTTGGACATATTTAGAAATATTAGCCAAATACATCTTTAAATTGTAATGAGATTGTTGGTTTTGAGCTTTTTAACAGGGAGGAGTCAGAAGGGAAGCTAAATGGAATCTTAGGCTACACAGAAGATGATGTTCTGTCCACAGACTTTGTGGGGGACAGCAGGTGAGTATATATATTGTATATTCCTTTTGTTTCGTTTGCTGGCTTATACTGCTTAAGTAAGAGAATGTGTTGTATTGTGTTCTGTCTATGTGTTGACTAAAATTGGCATAAAGACAATGCCTTATGAAATCCATATTGAGAAAGGGGAGATGAGATATATGGGGAATCATGCTGGTTATGGTGATGGATTGTGAAGTTTTGATGAAGAGATCAGACCTGTTATGATGAACTCTTTGTTCTTGCCGCACAATTTCTAACTCAATTTCTGAGTTGCTGCCAAAAAAAAAAAAAAACAGAAAATCGCATTTTCATTTGACAGGGATGTTGTGCTTGTGAATTCTGATCAGCATACCAGATTATAGGAAGTCAATTCCTCAAGCCTTTACAATTTTAATCTGAATATAAGCTGGTGCTTTTTGACTGATTCTATTTCTTGTGCTACGGATTTTGCTGCAGTTACTCCTTAGTCCTAACATGCTATTGCTACCTTGTCATTTCAGGTCAATCACTTTTGATGCCAAGGCAGGATTTGCTCTTAGAAATAATTTTGTCAAGCTAGTTTCTTGGTGCGACCAAGAATGGGGTTACAGGTAATTGCTGGTGCTGTTTTTCAAGCTGGTTTCTGGAAAAAACTATGTAACTATATTATTCTGACATTTCGATTTTACGTCTTATCATTTCTCTTTGAATTTGCAGTGTGCGCGTGGTTGACTTGATTAAGCACATTGCTTCGACCCACTAGTTTGCGCCAAGATGCTGCAACAAGCTACCACAAAGTGTACTTTCGTTCAAAAGTTAACAAACCAGTCAATTTATACAATTTTATACTCCTAGTTGATCGACCAAAGTTGGTTAATAGATAAACGTTACTCTCTGATTACGGGAAATACCTATGGTGATTATGCTTTGTGTCATGAAATATTTTTTGGTTGCTTGTATTGGTAGTGTTGGCAATGGATCGGGTTCGGATCGGATCGGCCTAATCCAAATCCAAATCCAAATCAATCACTCCGATCCAAATCCAAATCCAAATCCAAATTCCTCGGATCGGATTCGGATCGGATCGGACCGGATCGGATCGGATCAAGAAAAAAATCCAAATACGATCCATATTAGTATAGATTTTTATTAAAAAATAAAAAATAATAAAAATAAATAAAAATAAAAATAAAAAATAAAAAATAAAATCAATTCGGATCGGATCGGATCGGATCATGCCTGATCCGCTCCAAATCCAAATCCGTTTCGGATCGGCCGATCCACAGATCGTCGGATCGGAAAAAAATCGCTCCATTCGGATCCGGTATCTATCGGATTCGGATCGGATCGGATTTTTCTGCCATCACTATGTATTGGTAAATACTCAATTTGAATCTGCGTCACAGCTATATGTTAATGTCCAATTTTTTGTGCTTTGTTTTTCTTCCTTCTTGTTAATGTCCAATTATGTGCCTCAAAACACTTCACATATCTGAGCCAACCGAAGAATTGATCTCAACGAATTTTAGATTTTGGCAACGAGTTTAAAAGAACGTTTCTTTGCGATGTTTGATGTGATATAACTCATGCAACAGAATAAAGACATAACATTTTGCAAGATTAGTTAGCTGCAGCATCCCTTGCCCGTGTCCATACTCCATCTAAGTGCATCCTCGTCTCAACTGCTCAATATTGTATGATTGAGATTTAGTTGTTATAGTTTTGCTGTTCTCTAGCCACAACTCGTGAATTTAGTAATGGTGATTTCTTCTGCTTCTGAGGTTTATCTGTATATGCTTACCAGAAGAGTCACCACTTTGACACCAAATATAGAGATTGTGATACTAAAGTTATAGAGAAATTGATTTAAAATCATTTTCATTGTTACATTTCTGGGTATATATACATAATTCATCTGCTTGTTTTATTTATATGTACATGAACATTACTCAAGAAACAAAGTAGTAAGTCGAAGAAAATTTCACAAAGTAGCAGACTTCATAACTGCTTAATGTAAGTTCTATCAATCTGATATGCAGATATATTTCAGTCACACGTGACATATGCACGGAAGCTAATACAGTGGCACACCATATTGCAAACCAGGGATATCTCATGAGCTCGTTGGAAAAATCAAGGGAATGATTTACTTAATGTCCAACATTAGAGTCCTAGTAGAATAACACCCCTGTAAATGGATCTTTATTTGATCCAGGCTAGTACTTATTGATGTGTTTGCTTACTTTCATTCCAAGATACGAGTTCATGCGTGTAATTTTTATTTATATTGATAAAATTTCGGGTCGAACTGGTTCAAAAGAAAGGAGAGGGGGAAAAAACAATAAAGGGAAGGAAGCGGATTTCTCTGTCGAGGAGTAGAGGAAGATTTTTCATTTTTTCTTTTTATTTGATTTGATTTGATTTTTTTTCCGTTGATGCGTCAATTGACTCAATTCTGTGTTTAGTTTCACAAGTGTTGTGTCAGCAAAACTATGATTTTTGAAAGAGCATAAAATCAAGAGAAGGCGCCTAGTTTTTGCAACTGAATAAAAACTAAAATTAAAATTAATTAATGACACAATAACAGTAAGTGAAAATAAATCAAGAGAAGGCGCCTAGTTTTTGGTTCGGTTGAGTCCTACTTTGATCTCTCAAATCTATTGCAACGTGCTTCTACTCTCTCCTCCAACTATTAACCCTAAGCAGCGATAAACTCTATTACCCGAATTTTCCCTCACGTGTAACTAATTAAAATAAAAAACAACAAACTAAGCCTCATTCCCTATAAATAGGGGTCGGCTGTGTGGAGCCATACAAGAAAATCACGTCGGGTCTCCAATATGAATTTTATTACGCCATGCATTCCTATCTACAGCTAATTAAAATAAGCTCTTTAATTAGTTCATAGTCTTTGAACAACCTTAAAAAAAGCTCTCTAAGTTTAAAACAAACCTAGCTTTCATAACTAGGAAAAGAGGTTAAACTAGACTCGCAATTCACAAGCTCGATTAATAATCTTTAGTTGCTACAATTGATTTAGAGAAATCAACAATTACGAATTATTCTAGATTTGAGTTAATCAAATCATATTAATCGCCACAAAATCTTAGAAAATAGAACAATCCAACAATCTTTAGAAAGAGTAGAGGCCATGTTACTAAAATAGATGAAACAGTAAAGTAGATGAAAGAAAATAAAATGTTAGACATCAACTTCTTCTTGAACTAGGTTGGAAAAGAATTAGCCTTGTATCGTTGTGAGAAAATCACCAAGTTCTTGATCTTGGTTTTCTTCTTCTTCTTCTTTCTTGTTTCTTCTCCACTTTTTTGCATGTTGAGAATGGATACATGTTAATTCTCCCAACAACAGTGAGTCACCGAGTTACGAAGCTAATTTCGTTGTTAATCTAATAACAATTTTAACATTCGATTTGACACTTTTATCTATAATTTTTTTTTCTTTATACTTATATAGTATATTATAAGAGGCACTTTTCGTCGTCCTTTGGCCAGCGGATTTGCCTTTGAAACAGCCCTTTCTTCCTCAAAATTCTTGCGCCTTTTTGTCTTGCCTTCCCTGATACACCGAATCCAAATCCCTCTGCATCTTTGAGCCAACTTGTTTTATTTTCCTCCAATTCCTTCTGCATCTTTGGTCCTTCCCCCATCTATTCACCTTCGTTTTGCTCTCGCAGACTTAGGAATTCCAGATCCGTCTCCGTCTTTGATATTTTAATTAATAAAGTTTGACTAATAATTTTTGGCAATAACGAGCCTACTACCATTTCAATGAAAACATCTCCACTGCTGCACTGATGACATCGTAAACATGACAACAAATATTGACATTATACTTCAAAATGTAATATTGTAGGATTATTCCATAGTCAAATTCAGTAGTCAAAGTCAACAGCATAGTCAAATATACACCTCCATTTTAATTAGACGGTTTTAACGGCTAATTGGTAGGATCAGGACCCAACCTTTACCTTTGCTGCGTATATAGGACCTGTTTTCAAAGGTTTGGCATTTCAGGACTTATTTCAAACTATGGTTGCACAACTAGGACCCTAGTTATCATTCCGTCTAAATCAACCGTTATCTCCACGTGTGCCTCTCACATGCCATCATTTGAAAGGGCAAAAATGTCTCAGGCTCTTAGCATACTTCACCTTTTTCATTTTGATCCAAAAGACCACTTTTTCATTTTGATCCAAAAGACCACATAACGTTACCTCCAATTCTTCTTCTACGGAAAATTTTCGAACCGACGAAAATCGTCTCCACAAAAACCCAAAAGTGATCTTGATGTTGTTGCTCCTTATGTAATCGAAGATCATAAGCACGTTGACATCGTCTTTCGTAAGTGGGCATCAAATTTTTTTTTTTACTGTTATTTTATGTTTTCCGGCGAGGTGGGTGTTCTCCAAATCTCATCTTATTTTTCCATCTTATTTTTCCTCAATCCATACTGTATTTTACGATTTTGTAGGCGTTCCGGTTGTTAATTTCTCCGAAAATGCCGTCACTCTGTTTTAGAGAATCAAACGCTGAAGCTCCAAGATATGGTAGGTGCACTTCATCTTCTTTGATAAAATTTTTTTAGCGTGTATTCTACATAGATGGCCCTAGATGAACTTCATTGCATTCATTTTTAGTTTGACATGTACGTTGGGAAGGGAGTAATTTAAGTTATGATTTGCAAAACTTGATTGGCACATATTTTTTGGGGGGTTTTTATTGGGGCTTGTTTAGGGTTGAACTACAATTGGATAGAGGTGCATTTCATTTCCCTCATTTGAAATCTGTTAGCGTTGATATGAATTTGCTCTCAAATAGCAGGTAAAGAATCAACCCAGTTTTCATTGAAAATACACCACAGTGGATACTTCTTTCGAAAGCCTAACAACTTGGTATATGAGCATGGGGGAGTGGAGTATTTTGATCATATTGAATCTTCCACTTTCAATAAAGATGCGCTAGAAGAAATAGTATGCATCTTGGGACTCACACTGCCTATGGGATTTTTGTTTAGGAGGTGAAATATGACCCTATTGCATGGGCTTGTTAGGGTTATGAATGCCAAAGATGTGAAAAAAATGTTAGATGACCGAAATGGTGCACATTGCATAGAGGTGTATTTTGTTCCACCCGAACCTACACTTCGGCTTCTATGGGATGGAGAGATACCAGTACGTGACGTCGTTGTTGATTTAGTAGATGTAGGTTATAAGCCTAAATCTAGTGTCGTGATTGAGGAGATAAACGAGTTGGAGAGTCAACCGATAAATGATTCTACATCTCGAGCAACAAATACAGAGGCCCAGTGAATGGGAATAAATCTCGATGACTGGGCGGAAATGGAGGATGATGACTGACATTTATTTTTTGATAAGTACAAAGATATGTTGATGGCCAGTTATAGCCCGTCGGGTGAACCATTTCATTCAAGTGTCGATGCCCAACATGATGGTGTTCATGAGAGTTGAAAAGTTGAAGTTAATGAATTTGATGGGGTGTGCATGGAAAAGGGAAAGCTCAAGTTGATGAATTAGATATGGGCACATATGAGAAGGGAAAGGCTACAATTGATGAATTAGATGTGGGCATGCACGCGAAGGGGAATGTTCCAATTGATGAATATAATTGGCATGAAGATTGTGATCATTATGGTAATGATTACTGGAATTCGGCAGATGACGAGCAAGAAAATGATGATGATGATATACACAAAGATGAAGGAACTGAAACACGACAAGAAGAAGACGGTTTGCACGGCTCGGATTACGAAATAGATAAAGAAGTTGTTCCAGACTTTAATGAAGGTCCTAATTTGGAAAAATTAGTTGGAGTATGGGGAAACACTAGTGAACAAGGTAGGGGATCTGACACTAACTATGGTGAATCGAGTGAGTTGGAGAGCTCGGATAGTGAAGGCGAAGAAACTTTTCGGAGAAGAAAGTGATGTGCATTGAACTCTCAAGCAGACATGCATGCTCCTCGGTTTAGATTGGGTGAGTACTTTAGCATTTGTAAGACGTATACTTCTTTTAGCGATCGTGTGTGGAATTTTTACTCGATTTTATTGCGTAATTAAAAATTAATTAATTGTTTATACATTTGTTTCAAACTTCAAATGTAAATTTTTGGGAAAATGTGCTCAACTTTTGGTAGGATAAGGTGGTTAATCATTATTTTATATTTAAGTGAAGTGTGCTGAGAGCCTGGGACATTTTTGCCCTTCCAAATGATGGCATGGGAAAGGCACATGTGGAGATAACGGTTGATTTGGACGGAATGTTAACTGAGGTCCTAGTTGTGCAGCCATAGTTTGAAATAGGTCCTGAAATGCCAAACCTTTGAAAATAGGTCCTACATACGCAGCAAAGGTAAAGGTTGGGTCCTGATCCTGCCAATTAGCCCGGTTTTAACAGATTAGGTGACTTTTAGTTGATTGGTTAACGATAGGATTTAACAAATTAACCACTTGACTATGACTTTGACCTATTTATGTATTAACCCTTTTCATTTCTAAATTGATTGATTGAATATTCAGAAGATATTTTTTTTGAGAGGCGATATTCACACCCACCTTTTTAATCCAATACATCCATTTTTTCTCCAATTTCCAATTTTACCCTTGTCTAATGCTGCGCTAGTGGCTGTGGAAAAAAAATTTTGGATGCTCGGCCGAGGGTGGCCAAGCTCTCCAAGGGTCAGCCACCCTCGGTCGAGCATCCAAAATGGCATTTTTAAAATTTTTAAAAAAAATTGATAATGTGATTAATATATTTTTATATTATTTTTCCAGATTTGCAGATTTAGTGTCCGAACTCCGTCTTGGACAAATAATATATCGATTTGGGGTAGCTCGATGCCACGAATCGAACTCACTATTTTACAGTAACGTACGATGGATTTTAGGTATCTGAGCACGTTTAGGCAGCGAAATTAGTGTTTTTCTATTTTTGGAGTAATTTAGGTTTTTAATTTTATTTGTTTTTAATTTTATTTTATCACCATTAAAAACAAACACATGTATAAATATACTTTCAGTGCTTATTGATTCAGAATATCAACTACTAAGAATCTCAGTAGTTAAAATACTTTCAGCAGCCACAAACACATGATTATATCCAACTAAATAAATCCCTAAAGATTAGGATAGAGCTTCCAACAAATATTATTAAATAAAAATATCTAAATCTTTACATCCTCCCTTAAACTGAGATCTTTAAAAATCAGTTTAAAAGAAAATATTCCACCCTAAAGTCCTCTTTTATTGCGGCACATTAACAAACTCCCATGAAACCACGCAGCTTAACAAAAGTGGCTAACTTGAGAGGCTTCGTTTGTATATCAGCAACTTGGTCTTCACTTCAACAATAAACCAATTTGATCTACCCATCATTGCTTACATCTCTCAAAAAATAATACTTCACATCAATATGTTTACTTCTCCCATGCATCACCGGATTTTTTGAAAGTTTGATTGCTGAGTTGTTGTCACAAAAAATTGTAGTTGCTCCAACTTGCTTGAACTTTAGCTCTTCGAGAATTCTCCTCAACCCCGATAGCTTGACAAGCACGAGCTGTCGTAGCAATAAATTCAGCTTCTGTAGTTCACAAGGTGACAATTTGCAGTTTCTTAGAAGACCACGAAATAACCCCTGTACCTAACATAAAAACATTACCCAAAGTGCTTCTTCTATCATCTTGTTCTCCTGCATAATCAGTACCAGCAAAACTAAACAAATCTAAGTTTTCACCCCTTTTGAAGAACAACCCAAAATCCCTAGTTCCTTGCAAGCAATAAAGGATTCTCTTAGTAGCCAAGAGATGCATTTCTTTTGGATTTTCCAAATATCTGCTTATTAAACTTACAGAATACGTTATGACTGGTCTTGTCACTGATACTGACAATTTGTTTGAAAAATGTGTTGTCCGCCTTCTTCCCTTCATGATCTTTGTTTAGCTTCAAGCCAAATTGAGCTGGAGTCATCATCGGATTGCAAACCTTCATGTGAAACCTATCCAAAATTTCTCGCACATACTTCTTTTGGGAAATAAAGATTCCATTAGCTGATTGCAATACTTCTATGACAAGAAAATAATGCATCATACCAAGATGAATTCATCATTTCCCATAAATATAAGATCATCTACATATAAGCAAACAATGAGCAATTTTCCCTGATCTCCAACTTTAATAAAAAGTGTGTGCTTATATGGACATTTGAAAAAGTCATTTTTCAAAAATATGCTTGAATTTGACTATACCAAGCTCGTGGAGCTTGTTTTCATCCATAAAGAGCTTTCTCAAACTTGATGCTCATTTCCGATCTTAATATAACCAAGGGGTTGTTCTACAAATACCTTTTCCTCCAAGCTACCATGCAAGAAAGCTGATTTGCCATCTAGCTAAAAAACATGTCATAAGTTTTGAGCCGCTAAGGCGATTACCAATCTAATGGTGTCATGTTTGGCAATGGGAGCAAAAACTTGTATAATCAATCCCATATTCTTGCTTATATCCCTTTACTGCCAAACGCACTTTATGCTTATCAACTTCACCATTTTCCTTTTGTTTTGTTCTGAAAACCCACTTTACACCAATATTTTCGTGCCCTTTCGGACGATCAGTAAGCTGCCAACTATTATTTCTTTCAATGTCATCAATTTCATCGTCTATTGCCTTCGGCCTTTTGCTTTCTTTGAAAGCACTTTCAAAGGTTATAGGATCACAATCTGAAAGTAAAGCATAATGAGCACTCGTATCATTATTATCAAATTGAATACCCGTTACCTCGTAATCTTGCATCCAAGTAGGCCTTTTGCTTACATGATAACTAGATTTTGATATTGAAATTGTAATATCAGCTCCTGAATCTAGAATTTCAGTAGCTTCTGGTGACAATTTAGGGGTCATAGGAGCTTCATTTGATGGATTTTGTGGGGCTGTTGCTGTTGGAATTTGTTGTGGTATGATCTGTTGCTTTTCTTCAGCATTTTGTTCATAAAAAATGATAGGAGTAGGAGTAGGCTGCTGCTTATTCCAATCTCAAGTTCTATCTTCATCAAAAATTGCATCCCTACTAATAATAATCTTTCTTGTGATAGGGTTAAATAATTTGTGAGCTTTTGACGATTCACTTACACCAAGAAAGATACATTTCTCACCCTTATCATAAAGCTTTTTCCTCTTTTGATCTGGGACATGTGCATAAGCGATGCACCTGAAAATTTAAAGTGATCAACAATTGGTTTGTGTCCATTCCAAGCCTCTTCGGGTGTCATATTGTGAACAGAAAATGTAGGACTTCTATTCAACAAATGAATGCTTCAATTTACTGCCTTGGGCCAAAAACTCCTTGGAATTTTTCCTCTTGCTATCAAGCTTCTCACCAGATCAAGAATGGTTCTATTTTTCCTCTCCGATACACCATTTTGTGTGGTGTATAGGCAGCTGTGAGTTCCCTTCAAATACCTTGCTTAACACAAAAAACTTCAAATGCTTTCGAACAATACTCTCCATCTCGATCAATACGAAGAGTTTTAATGGTCTTTCCCTTATCATTTTCTACATGTGACTTGAAGCTTTTAAATGCAACTAAAGGTTCATATTTCTCCTGCAAAAAATAAACCCCGATTTTTGTGAGAGTAATCATCAATGAAGGTAATTAAATATCTTTTACTCCCATTAGATGATGGGTTTATTGGCCCACAAATGTCAGAGTGTACTAGCTCCAAGATATCCTTTGTTCTCCATGGCTTTCATTGAGGGAATTGAGAACGATGTTGTTTGCCAACAGCATATGCTTCACAAACTTGAGAGGAAGCAAAAATCATAGGTAAGCCAGTCACCATCTTTTTCTATTGGAGAGTCCTCAATCCAGCAAAATTCAAGTGCCCATAGCGCTAATGCCAAAGCCTAGAAGGACCTTTTATTTCCGCCAACAAACTAGATTGAACACTTTCAACTTTCAACGGGAACAACTTATTTGAGTTCATTTGAACAACAAAAATAGCACCCCCAAGAAGGATCATATATTTCACAGGCACCCTATTGAATGGCCATTACATAACATTTTTCTTGTAATTGACCAGCACTCAACAAGTTACTTTTTAAGTGAGGAACATAAAACACATTGGAAATTGTTTCTACAAAATTATTCTTGGTTCTAATATTTATACCACCTTTTCCCATCACTTCCACAGTAGAACAATCACCAAAACTTAAAATTGAACGAAAGTCTTCATTTAAGTAGGAAAATAAAGACTTACTTCCACATATGTGGTTGCTACAGCCTGTATCTACATGCTAAACATCTAACTTAGGTTCCTTATTTACAAGGTAAGCCATTAACAAGGTCTCTGCTTCCTTTTTTTTTTGCAAAATTCGATTTCTCCCCTTTTCCTTTCTCATTAGGCAGAGTTTAGTGTAGCATTCGGACTTCGGAGCGATAATGACCAAAATTAAGACATCTAAAGCATTATACCTTTGATTTGTCAAAATTCTAATCCCATCCTCTACCATTGCCTTGAAATTGATCATCATCAACTTTGAAATTCCTGTTGCCATCTTTATCGCCTCGACCTCCACTTTGAAATTCTATTAAAATCATTCAATTTAAAAATCTACTAAAATCCTTACAAATCAGAATTAAATAAACCCCCTTAGTTTTAGCACACAGGTGCTGAAATTGAGAAATGGAGCCTCAAACATCAAGAATAATTCTCCGACACTGATTCAATAAAAGATCTAACCGGAGTGGTATCTTTTACAGAATATTTACCTAGTTCAATAACAGGAGAATGACATCGAGATCGATTTAAAAAAAGAAAAGAAAAGAAACATTTGCATGAATTTCATTGGACTAATGAGACATATTCATGCCTTAATATTTTGAATTAGTCCGTTTCAAAAAAAAAAAAATTGAATTAGCTGCCATTTTTTAAAACACTGAACGAGGCATCGAATCAACTCCAATCACATCTCCCCTCATAAAAGTCATTAAAATCCTTTTGCGCTTTTTTTGGGGCTCTACAATCTATATAAATTATACTTGACTAGTATTTTCATCCGCGCGTTGCACGGGGAAATATATGTTCAAAATATAATTTAAAATCGGGGGGTCAATTTTGCAATCCCTTAAATTTGTTGGGGGCGGATCCGGGTTGGCATGTATCCGCCCCAAATCGATCCCTATTGATCATGAATATCATTATATTTTTTAAAGTTATAAAAATTTAATATGAGGACATTTGAAAATGAAAAATACTTGAACCCATGCATTGTATGGGAAGATATATCCCACATACAATGTAGAACCTGTATAAGAGCAAATACTTATAATAATTAAGCAGAAAATATGATTTAAAAATAATAAGTTTGTTTAAAGGTTCTTAGCCGCATGATTCAAGAATGCATTTGAACTTAACATCGTTTTATCATTGTATTTAAATTTGTCCAAAATTTGCTTTCCAAAATAATAATAGACATAATATATCTTTCATGAAATTTATTTTTGCCATTTATATACGAATTAAAATAAAATCCACAAAACAAAAATTTAATTGGACAAAATTATTGTAATTAATTTAATCATAATCGCATTAAATTACAATGTGTAAATGCCTATATTGTATATCCCATATATACATACAAAAATTTCCAAATTTCACTCACAAAAGAATACTTATAATAATTAAGCAGAAAATATGATTTAAAAATAATAAGTTCGTTTAAAGGTTCTTAGCCGCATGATTCAAGAATGCATTTGAACTTAACATCGTTTTATCATTGTATTTAAATTTGTCCAAAATTTGCTTTCCAAAATAGTAATAGACATAATATATCTTTCATGAAATTTATTTTTGCCATTTATATACGAATTAAAATAAAATCCACAAAACAAAAATTTAATTGGACAAAATTATTGTAATTAATTTAATCATAATCGCATTAAATTACAATGTGTAAATGCCTATATTGTATATCCCATATATACATACAAAAATTTCCAAATTTCACTCACAAAAGAAGTGTAATTAAAATAAAATCCACAAAACAAAAATTTAATTGGACAAAATTATTGTAATTAATTTAATCATAATCGCATTAAATTACAATGTGTAAATGCCTATATTTATATCCCATATATGATATATACATACAAAAATTTCCAAATTTCACTCACAAAAGAAGTGTATTCTCGGCATACTTTCCATGTAAATATTATTCCAAAAATCAATAAGAACTTTTTGAACAAAATCATGCAAAATAAGTTCAACCAGACGAATATTCAATCTTAGCCTTGTTTTGAGAATAAGATTCACCAAACAACTATTTTATCTAATCGCTTGTTACACCCTCTGATGCTAGGGAAGAAAGGACATAAGTGAGCACCTCAACTGAAGATGTAAGCTTTGCTGCCACTACAGCTACTGCAGATTTAGGATCTTCAATTTGGGAAGATTCATCCATAAAAGGCATCCCCTGTGTACATCAGTGGAGTTGATTATTCTCTATTTCTAGACATGAAGTTGTGAGATAATTTAAGGGAAAACAATATCAGCAAGTGTTGCATATTCTGATTAAAGGGCAGTCTTATTTGCTTACGTAGAGCTTCTAGCAAAGAGAGATGAGTTTAGTTCTTGAGGATTCAGTGGTTGTTAGCTGCTCAGTACTGTATGCTTGCCTTTCAACTCATCCATTATCCCAGGTTGATTCAAATGGCCTAGTTATTTAGTCAAATGTGATTCTAAAAGATTACAGGAAAAGGGCACACAAAATTGTATCACAAAGACGCGATTGAAATGGAAAACATTATACCTGCTGGTAGTGACTGCAAATATCTGTGTCTATTTTCTCTGTGGGGCTTATGGCATTGCTACAATTGTTCAACACTGCCTCTTCATCTAGTTGACTATCATACAAAACTTGATCACCTGAAACAATTCTGGTCAATGTGTTTCCAGGAATATGTTGCAAAGAAGGAAAGAGACAGTAATCATTGGACTACATTTTGAAAACCTAAAAATACATAAAAATAAAAAGCTTACAAAAGCAATTCAACAACATCACATGGGACTACCAGTTTTGATCCAAAATGATTTCATTTTTATTATTGATCTTGAGCTGCTCGTTTCTCATAACCTTCCTTGAGAATTTGCCCTCGTGAGCCAAATACTTTTCTCTCAACCCAAATGCCAATCTATACCTGGAAAAAATACTTTAATCTGCAACGTTCGGTATTTGATGTATATATTCCAATGTTATATTTGAGTGTGAATATAAAAAATAAAAAAATAAAAGTCACGAGTGAAAATGAGACAAGCAGCAAACATATTTTGTAGGTAATTGATTCCGTCGCTAATTTAGTGACACGATCACATTTGTCGGTAATTTAATATGTTGCTAAATTAGTGACTACAATATCGTTGCTATTTAGCAATGGCCACTTCTGTAGCTATTTACCAACAAATCAATTTCGTTGCAAATGTGTTTTTGATTACCTACATCAAAATTGTCGCAGATTTTGTAGCTATTGGGTGACGACCGCTTTCGTAGCTATTTAGCTACGGATTTTTTCGTTGTACTTTTGTTTGTTTTATCTACTAAAAAATACGTCACAACATTTTGTCGCTGTTTGTCGACGGTCACTTTTGTAGCTATTTAGCTACGAATTAGTTAGTTGCAAATGTGTTTGTAATTATCTATGGGAAAACCGTTACAACATTTTGTAGCTATTTACCATCGATCTTGTTCGTTGTTAAATTGTTCGTAATTAATTACATTATTTCTTGTTGTAAACCTCCGAAGCTATTTAGCCACCATTTTATTGTTGGAAAATTGTTTATGATAAGCTACAATACTATTTTAAATTCATTTGTTAAAATGAAATATTTTTTATTTATTTCTTTTCTAAATTTCCTAAATACTACAAAGAATTAAAAATTGTGAATCAAAATTTTCATTATAAATGCTGATTATGATATATTTTAATACAAAATAAAAATTTTAAAAATCAACACAAACTTTTCAAAATTTTCATTTCATAATGCCAATGTTCAATGCAATGAACTAAATTCATTTCAGAAGTAGTGCTAAGTTTGTTGAATAACATAATAACACGCCATTAAAATAACATAATAACATACCATTGAAAATAGATGACTTAATTACATTAGTTCAATAAATACCTAAAGACGAAACGGAAATGAACTTCAATATGCAAAAACAAAACAAATACTTTTCTAGCTAAAGAATGCAAATCAACGAGGCTTCCAAAAGTTCAAATTTAAGTCAATTCCTTTCATTCAACATCCTCTGTATGTTCTCTTCAAATTCCTTACGTTTCCTTTCTTCTTCTTGTGCCATTTCTTCCATTTGTCTAAGCAATTCCTCCTTATCACGTCTTAGCTCATCTACCTTGTCTCTCAAAGTAGAAATTTCATCATCATTTCCAGGTGAAGTGGAAGACGTCACAAGTTTGTTCACGGTAGGATATTTGATTCCAAGTCCATATAAACAACCAGTCTTGCTTGGGCCTTGGCTAGCTTCACACCATGCTTCGATATCAATTTCAAGTTGTGTTGACTCATTTGGACCATGTTTCTCCACAATTGAAGACTCATATTTTTCCTGAAATTTAAATTTATATTGTAATCAAATAAACATGTAAAAAATCAATTGAAATTATGTACGTTATACATACACAAACTATTTTGGATTTGTTGTCTACAAAATCTCCTTCTCCTTGCTTTCGTCGATGTACTCGTTTGAAGAATTGTGAAGCACTTGGTGATTTGCCTAATATTTTTTCCTGCAATTAACAAACAAGTATTGTACTATAAATAAATGAATAATTACTAATAAAACTAAAACTTTAGAAATGGATAGTTATCAAATGGATCATTTATGTGGAAGACGACCACACAGTTTCTATCGCCTCCTTTACACTACCAATTAATACACAAGGTAATTAAGGAAACTAGTTGTTTCACCCGTGCGTTACACGGGAAATAAAATTTTCAACTAGTAACGATAGTGATTTATGTTTATAATATTGATATAAAACCTAAAAAAATAATTATAATAAAAAATGGGTTATAATAATTAACTTAATTAATTTAACTCGAAACAATTCTATAAAAACTTCGATAGAGTTTTCTCTGTATTTCGTACTAATCCATCCTGCAAATATACAAGGAAAAACTCACAAAAATCTACACAATCTAATTTACTATTCTCCACAGAATAGTAACTTAATTAGCATTTATACCCGTGCTTTACACGGGATAATAATTCGTGGTAGAGATTATGATAATATATCACATTTTACTCATTGTAAGATTAATCTACTAATAATGTAAACCCAAAATGAAATAACATCAAATGTTATAGTTATCAAAATAACTCTACTAACATTCGTAGAGCTCATGGCTAGCTTTTTCGTTAAAATTATTTTACATTCTATTATATACAATTATAAATTTTGGAAGGTATTAATTATGCATCAGTGTGATGTACGTTATTAATAATTAATATGTAAATAATAAATTTTAAATTTTAGTTATGAAATATAGCGTGTGTTAGGGTGAAGATTTTTATGGATTTTGATGTGAAATAGGAGAGGGAATGAATGGAGTTAAACAGTGGAGATTTGTGTATTACACAAGATATGTGAAGGTGATGGTTTTAATAAAATTGAGAATAAATTAAAATATGTACAAATTTGTATAAATGTGTAAACTAAGTATAATCAGTATAGAAATATATTATAAAAATAATAATGTAGTGAGTACAGTCCGACAGATCCTAACACCCTATTTCTATCACGCTAAGAAATACTTATCCTACCAGCATCATTGATTATAGACTGAGCGAGGATGATATAAAAATTACAATATGATGGGAACTTCCATTTCCCATCTCCACCCTGCCACTAAATTATCATCCCGTCCACGCCCCATCATAATGGTTTAATCGAAGACTTTATTTTTAATTTTTAATATATGTATTACTGAAATTTTGTTTCTTCAATAAATACTTTCTAAATATACTAAACACGTATATTAAGATAGTAGGTATAAACTCACTAATTTAACATATTCGGCGTATCAAATATTGACTGATCAATATAAAATTTAAATAAATTTGGATAAGATAGATAAATTGAAATATATATGATTAATACTTAAAATATGCCACCCAATTGATGATACTTCAAAATTAAATAAAATCTCAACTGGCAAAATTCGGTTTAAAATAAATAATTCAAAGTAGATAGGATTTTTAATATTTATTTAAAAGATAGAAACTTAGATAAATATATAACACAGTCGAAAGCCAGATACAATATTCTCATTGAGTCGTATAATTCCAATAATTGATTTAATCGATAGCCAATTGTTTAGGAAGAATTATTATACTTATTCGCTAGTGAAAGCAATAGATTGAACTAAATAAATATTATATAATTGTTGGCTCAAGTAGTGTCAAAATAAAAAAAATCATTACTATTTGAAAACCTATTTTTGGAGCTTGTTACTTAAAAAAAAAAAGAACAGATCCTTTGAAACACCCTTAATTATACAAAAAGAAATATTAATATTTTGCCACCAACTGTAATTCAAAAAAAAGATTATAAAAAATACAAAAACATGTGAGAATCAAAAGACAAGCATGTTTTAAAAAAAGAATAATACTGAAAAAGTAAATGAATTAATTTACTGAAAAATGATGTTCTAAAGAAGCATGTTTTCAGAATCACATTTTTCTTCCAAGGAGCAATCCAATTAATTTTCATTAATTTTCATTTTTTAAAATAACTATGCTTCGCCCCTTTTAGCAATTTAATTATTTTTTATTAATTTTCCTCTAATAAAACTTTATTAATTTTCTTCTATTGAAAATATATCCAATTAAATCTAAGAAATATAATTAATTATTTTTTTAAGAAATCTTATAATTTAAAAGGTATGTTACAATTTAAAAGATTTTAAAAATTTTTTTAGGGAAAACCCGTCGCAATCTAATTTTTTTTTTTTAAATTAATTACATTCCCCTCTTAAAAATGTAAGTAATTTTGATTAATGTCTGTCAACTGTACTCATGCCAACTAAATATTAGTAATGGAATTTATTACTTCAGTTAATTATAGTATAAATAATTTTTGTTGATTCTTGTGTTTAAACTAATTATTTCTAAAAAAATTAATTATTTTCAAAATAATTTGCTTGATAGCCATAATTTTAAGAATTGTATGAATCTAATTTAAAAAATATCTTGTAATTGAAAAGATATCTTGAATTTTAAAAGATATAGATTCAATTAATAAAAAATAGATTAATATTACAATTGAATGATTAATTAAAAAAATTGATGTTATACGCTTTTTTTAATTTTTATATAAAAATTAAGTGAACTTTATTTTTTGTCAGACCAAAATTAATCTTAGCAAAATTGGTAATTTTGATTAATTTTTATTTTTAGCTAATTATTATTTTTAAAAACAATGAATTCTTTCTAAATTAATTAAAGGATCCAAGCTAAGTTTTAAATGTTTGTGTTACGCATTTATTTTAATTTTTATAGAAAAATTTAATGAATTGTAATTTTTCATTACACAAAAATTAAATCTTAGAGAAATTACTAATTTTAATTAATTTTTATTTCTTAGCTAATTATTTATAAAAATCATTGATTGTGTCTAAAATTGAGTAACGTGTTTGATCTTATTTTTTGATTTTAATGTCACACCTTTATTTGAAATTTGTGTAAAAATTTAATCAATGGTAATTTTGTATGGCATAAAAATTAAATCTTAGAGAAAATTTTTAATTTTAAATAATTTTATTTTTTTAAATACAAAATTTATGGAAAAATGATTGGTCAAAAATTCATTCTAATTCTTGGAACACCATTATATTGTTCGACACATAAACCTATTGATTTAATTTTAATTGACAGAGAGAGTATTTATATATTATGAGATTGGGTAAAGTATGGTAGAAATAATCAA
Organism: Jasminum sambac; assembly: GCA_018223645.1. Classification (NCBI taxonomy): domain Eukaryota; kingdom Viridiplantae; phylum Streptophyta; class Magnoliopsida; order Lamiales; family Oleaceae; genus Jasminum; species Jasminum sambac. Next base: position 20,174,662 of record CP073648.1, on the reverse strand, counting down.
ATAAAATCTATATACATTAATATTAATGTATTAGGAAAGAAAAAATAAAAAAGAAAGTTTATTTTAAATGGGAAAATGGATTTAAGGAAATAAAAAATACAATAATAAAAAAACCTCATTTTCTATAAATATAAATTATTCTATATATAGATAGAAAGTTGTATTAGGCAAATTCAATGGGAGAGAAAAATTGATAATGTGTTTAGGCTGGAAAAAAGACTCTTTAATATATATATATATATATATATATATAGATTGTTAAATGCTTCTTCATGAAACAGAATATTGTTAAAAACTACACGGCTGTAAATAATCGATCGTATGCAAGTTGAAGCAGTAATGATAGAAATATGGAAATCATGAACCATGCAATGACACTCCTCAGAAGGCAAGGAAAGGCACAACCAGTGGCGTAGCCAGGATTTTATGATCGAGGGGGCGAAATTTTCCATTAATAAGATCGGACTTGCGGGCCTAGGAGCAATGCCCCCGAATTTTTTCTATAAACATAAGATGTTATAAAGTGTAATTTAGTTGATAAATACTGTCAAAGTATAAAATTTACACCAAGTTAATTTCGATTCAATACTTACATAGATAAAGCGTCAAATAAAATATTACATTGTAAGGGTATTCCAAAAAATTTAGTTATTTTCAAAATTAATTTGATACATATTACCACATTGAATATTGTAATATTTAATTTATTCTTACAAATTATTATAATTTTCTTTTACCATTTCGTACATGAAATGAAGTTATTATTGCGTAAATTTGTGGATAAAAAGTTACGGGTGCGTTCTGTTTGTCTTGTATTTTCTGCTTTCATTTTCGAAAATGTTTTAGTGTTTTCTGTTTTCAATTGTTGTTTTGAGAAAATTGAAAATGCATTTGGTTTGTTATTTTGAAAAATTATTTTTGAAAAGGGAAAATAGAAAACGTGTTTGGTTTATACTTTTACAAAAATACAATTTCGTATAATAAAATTTACAAAAAGGCCCCCAAACTATTCCAAAATTACGAACAGGCCCTCATCTTCACTCCTATCCCCACCCCACCCTCACCTCAAGAACCCCACTCGCCTAGACCACCACCGCGGTGGTTCTCCACTCGCAGTAGAGAACCACCTCGCGAGTGGTTCTCGACCTGAGAACCACCTACAAGGTGGTTCTCCAACTGGCGGAGAACCACCTTCAAGTGGTTCTCCACTTGGGCATGGTGGTTCTCCACCGAGAGCCACTAGCACGGTGGTTCTCAGTGGAGAACCACCAGATCTGGTGGTTTGACTTTTCCGATGGTGGTCGGCCTTGGTGAGGATTGAAACGTCATTTAAAATAAAATTTGGGACTCAAATATAATAAATGTAAAGTTTAAAATCAACGCGCTTTTCTTATTTTCGACATTTAACACAGAAACGCTTGAAAACATTAAAAGACGTTTTGTTTTCTATACAAATCTTGAAAACGGTTTCAAAATGAATTTTCAAAATAATAATGTAACGTTGCGTTTCAATATTTTCAAAACAGAAAAATGTAAAACGGGTTGAAAATAAAGAAACGTAACGCACCTACATTTTTTACTTGATTTTAAATTCCAACTTAGTTATATTCTAGTAGAAATTGTTTGGGATTAACAAAAATTAAATTATTGAATCAAAAACAAGAGTTAGAAAAATATTGTTACATCCTAATCCTAATACGTGAGTGAGAGGAGAGAAGAGAAGAGAGAGAGAGATTTTAAAAATTAAGAGTGACTGAGAGGAGAGAAGGGGGGGAGGGAGAGAGAGAGAATCCTAATAAGTGAGTGAGAGCCTGAGAGGAGAGAAGAGGAGAGAGAGAGGGAGAGAGTTTAAAAATTAGGAGTGAGTGAGAGGAGAGAAGAGCAGAGCTTTTATTAAAAATTAAGAGTAGTTCTCAAGACTCGAACCCAGACTGTCCACGTGCAGAAAACTTATCAACAGAGACTTTAACATCCCAGCCAATGAAACCTTTGTGATTAATGCACCAGTTTCATATATATATTTTATATACGCTGAATCTCGCGGGGGCTAGTACAACCGCCAACGTAGCGGGGGCGACCGCCACCCCCAGCCACCCCTGTAACTCCTCCCCTGGGCACAACAAATGCAATAATTCTTTCTAAAAGGAAAGTCAATTCTAATTTCGCGATTTCTTCAAACTGCTAACTCAAATAAAATAGTATGAAGAGATTGGAATTTAAAGAGACTTATTAATTAAAGCTAAGGTAAAGTCAAATTTTTGTGAAGTGGATTATTTTATTGAAAAATAACAGATTCTCTTATCAGCTTCACAAAATTAAAATATATCCAATATATTGCCTTCATCATGATCAAAATCAAGCTCAGTCATTGGATTTCATTGCAGCCGTAACACAATTCAGAGACAATAGCGGACCTCTTGATATTTTGACAGTATTTTGACTATGATACTGCCCTTCTTTTATTCAATTCCATTTAGTAGATGTAGTGATGAATATGAACTTAAAAAGCTCGAGCTTGCCTCAGCTCTTAGATCTTTTAGGGTAATTCATTCCATTGGCTATCTGTGTCAAATGAGATCTAAGGATTAGTGGACGACGATTTACACCACATTGCAGATAATAAGCTGCTACTCGAAAACTTTACCTTTAGCAAGACTGGATGAAATGTTGCAAGAAAAGGGCAAAGCAACCTATGAAAAACATAATTTAAAATAAGTATAAGTTTAACTGAGGCGCGCAATTTATCTTTGTCTAACCTCTGAATTTGACAATTCCCAGTAGTCTCTGTTTCAATCTTATAGTATGTGTACATGTAGTAATTAAGTGCATTTGCAGTAATGAAGACTAAGTAGTGATCATTGCCGCTAAGGCGCTAATATGGGGATGCATGCACCCCAAAGGTTTTAGCAGATCTACCTTAGAATTTAAAAAAAAAAAAAAAAATCAGTGAGTTTGAGCTTTTCTATGATAAGCCAGGAGGAAACACAAATAAACCAACCTGATTCCCAAATGGCGAGTAAGTGATTCTCTGTTTTTGGAAAGGCAACAAAACTTTTTACAAGTTGATGAACAATTCGATCATAAATCAAAGTGAAATAAGATATAAGCAGAAGAGCAAAAGCATTAGATTAAATATCATTATCATATGAGAGTAACATGTGCTGTTTTCTGAATTGAGTCAAACCTAGCTTCGCACAAAAAAGATTACATGGTTTCATTTATAAACTTTGATTTTTTTCTCGGAACAAAACTTTCATTTTTTTCTTGTTTGTTACGGATGCATTAGATGTATCTTTCTAATTAGATTATTCTGTGGCAATGATTGAAGATAATTTCTGGTATGTATTCAGTACCAACCCAGTAAAAAGCATAATACGTAAAAATTTTACTTTCTCCTCATATATGACACTGGTGGTTTGGCTTATAAGCTCCACGACATTTAACTGAATAGCATAAAATCTTATAATTTTTTGATGTGGGATTTACAGTTAACAATAACATGCTCCCACAAGATGCCGTTACTGGTTCATTTACCAAAGATTGGTAGATCCCGAAATGGTAGAAATTCATCCATATGACTAATTAATTAAAAGATGACAAAATTATGGGTGTTACCCGTGTAAATTACCGGTCAAGTTTTCAACTAATTGGGCCTATGTTTCAAAACATTGGGCTGGGCTGGGGAAAAGAAAGAACTAGAAGAGGAAACCCCTAATAAAGCCGCCGCTACACACGCCCACAACAATTGTTGAATCGAATCGAATCGAATCTGATAATGGCAGGCGCAGAGGCAACCTATCCCTGGGAAATAACCGTGGAAATACTGTCAAGAGTTGCGGTAAAATCTCTTATGCGTTTTAAATGTGTTTCGAAGTCGTTCAATGATTTGATTTCACTAGATTCTTGGTTCAGAAAGAAACATTTTGATCAATCCAACCTCTCTAGGGTCCTTTTTCGTGGTAATGATGTGCGTTACAAAACAGGGGTTGCTTCATGTTCCTTGGATATATTTAACGGAGTCGGAGGAAAAGACATGACTCATGTCAAAATTCCAACTAGTAAGGGTGATAGATGGCGAGATATCAGAATATACAGTTGGAATAATGGCCTGTTTTGCTTTGTAGATAATTCCGGTAGTGTCTTCGTATGGAACCCTTCCACTCAAGAATCAAAGTGCATTCTTTATGATTCTCCTATCTATGATTGGTTATCAGCAGCATGTGAATTAATCTACGATCCCGTCAACGATGAATACAAAGTATTTTTAAGATTGAGCCTAATGTCTGGGTTTAGTTTCTTTCACTCAAAAATTGGTATCTGGAGAGAGATATTTTTTGATATACCGGAATTAAGGCGTCAGAGTGGTAGTTTTAACTTGCTCAATGGTGCATCCCATTGGATTGTTCACACCGGCAAAGTTGACGATCCTCTTGTCATTCTTTCAATCGCAATACGCGATGAAAAATGCAAACAGCTAGCGCTACCATCAAATCTTAATTTATTAACAATTAGGGAAATGGGAGGTGGGTTTGGTTTAGAGGTATTAGGGGGAAAGCTTTGTTTGCGTTGCTGCAGCCTCGATATCGAAGACACTGGAAGCTGGGATTTGTTTAGTGATGAAGACACTGGAAGCTGGGATTTGTGGGTGATGGAAGAATATGGGGTAGCAAAATCTTGGAACAAAAAGATCTCAATCCCTGTTAAGCCTCCCTTTGCTGTAAGAGCTTGGAGGCCCTTGTATTTGTTCGACGATGGTAACAAGATATTGCTACTCGCAAGAACCGGACGAATTGGACAACGGCGAACACGTGTATTCATTTACAACCTGCAAGAACAAAAATTCGAAGAAGGCAATTTTCCTTATGATACTCAATTAGCATATGTTTGGAAGGACACCCTTGCTTCGCCACATCCAAACAGAGGTAATCGGTAGTACTTGCTTTTGTTCCTTATGAAAAATCGGTCAAACTACCTTTGCTAGATTATGTAATGGTTTCTTGTCAACTTATTCGCTATTTATCTACGCTAATGCTCAACTAGTTTTCGGCATTATTGACATTTTTATTATCGTGTGGATTCTTCTCATCATCCTCTTGTGTTTCCATTTACCATTTCCCGTTTCCATGATTTCCTAATGCCACACTCGTTCGCAATGCTTTCTTTTATCTGTATATTTTTATATCTAAGCATTGGATCTCACAGCTTATTCAGTCAATGTCTTTCTCATTATATAGTTACTATGCTTTCGATCAATACTATTTTTATTTATTTATTTGGATAACTGATGGTATTAGGGGGCCCATCCCCACTAATCCCTCGAGGCCCTGGTGTTTCGACTCGAGGCCCTGGTGTTTCGACTGAGAGACGCACCAGTGCTTTCGATCAAAGCTATCGTCTCAAGCGTATGACATAGCACAATGATAACCATGCAATGCTTTATCCATGTGCTCCATAGTTTACAAATGTGTAGTTATCAAGTTACGTCCTATCGCCAATGAAAGAATAGTATCTTGGTATGAATAAAAAGATGAAAACTCGATTATTTATGCTTTTCCCTTTCACTTGTTATCTTAGTTTTAGCACACAGGAAGCTAATGTATATGGATTACTCCCACCAGATTTGTTGTTGATTTTTTCCACCAAATTATCTTAGTTGGAAAATGGGAGTACCACCAGATTTGTTGTTGATTTTTTCCACCAAAGTTATTGGTTTTGGAATTGTATCGATCGGGAGTTCTATTGATATATGTTTTCTGATTTTTTAGGGGTTTTGGGATGTGGGTTCAAATGACTTGATTTCAGATTTTTAGAAAATTTTTTGCTTTGCCAGTTTAAAGGTTTGTTTGTATATGGATGTTAAGATTTTCTAATGAAGATCTGCTATGGACAATGAATTAGTACTAATTTTCTACTTGTAATTTTCTGGAAATTACATTTCTTATTTATTGTTCATGGGGGAGGCATTTTCAACATGCTAGTTTGATATTTTTCCAGCTGCACATTGTGAGGATGTTTACACTATATATTTTTAGTTTTGTCTAGGCTAATATCTGTTCATAAGTTTCAATTTTAGACTGTTGGAAGTTCATTGTTTTTGTTCTGGTCATTGATTGATTGGAATAGAAGTTTGAAACCGTGGTAAAATAATACTTGGCCTTGGTTTCATTGAAGGAATTTCTAATTGTATAATTTAACTAAATTAGGGACTAAAGTATATATTTTTCAAATTTTAGGACTTGATTGTAACGATACTTAAAGATGAGGGCCTTTTGTGCAATTTATCCAAGTCAAATGAACCGAATGCGCACCTAATTTTTCAACAGTTGACTTTGACTAACGGTTCAATTGACGGATTCCATCCAAATGGACTATTTGCGCACCAAAGTTTTTTTTGGACCATTTGCACTACATTTTATTATTTTGGACTAAACTTGCATCTCAAGCTCTCGCTCACTTATTAGGATTCTCTCTCTCTCTCGCCCCCTTTTTCTCTCTTCTCAATCACTCTTAATTTTTAAAATCTCTCTCTCCTTTCTCTTCTCTCCTCTCACTCACGTATTAGGATTAGGATGTAACAATATTTTTATAACTCTTGTTTTTTATTCAATAATTTAATTTTTGTTAATCCCAAACAATTTCTACTAGAATATAACTAAGTTGGAATTTTAAATCAAGTAAAAAATATAACTTTTTATCCACAAATTTACGCAATAATAACTTCATTTCGTGGACGAAATAGCAAAAGAAAATTATAATAATTTGTAAGAATAAATTAAATATTACAATATTCAATGTGGCAGTATGTTTCAAATTAATTTTGAAAATAATTAAATTATTTGGAATACCCTGACAATGTAATATTCTATTTGACGCTTTATATATATGTAAGTATTGAATCGAAATTAACTTGGTGTAAATTTTATACTTTGACAACATTTATCAACTAAATCACACTTTATAACATCTTATATTTACAGAAAAAATTCAGGGGGCGTTGCTCCTAGGCTCGCAAGTCCGATCTTATTAATGGAAAATTTCTCCCCCTCAAGCATAAAATCCTGGCTACGCCACTGTAGATAACATTATTATTGAGGTATGTTGCATTATTACTGGGGTATGTAATATTATTACCAGGATAGGTAATACATTATTGGGGTAGGTGATATTTTTATTAAATTAGGTAATTTATTATTGGGGTAGGTAAGAAAATTATCAGAGTAGATAATATTTTTCTTACGGTGCGTAGAGAAAGAAATTCAGAGACGAGGGAAGTTAGAAGTTGAATGATGATCAAGATTACCGGTGGCGACAATCTAGAGAGAGAAAATCGGGGGCGAGGAAAGCGAGAAGTTAAATATTTTTGTCGAGATTACCTAAGGTGGTAATCTGGAGAGAGAAATTGCATAGAGAGAAAAAGTGAGAGACGATGGAAGCAATAAGTTGAATATTTTTCGAGATTACATGAGGTGGTAATCTGGAGAAAGAAACCAAGAGACAAGTAAAGCGAGAAATTGAATATTTGTCGAGATTACCTTGGTAGGTATTGTGTATTACTTGGTGTGGTAATCCATGTTACTTTGAAATGTAATATTTGTACGTTTATTGATGTTTATAAATTAGTATCAAGTGTATTAAATAAAGTATAAAGTTATGTTTATGTTTGCAATATTTTTTTTATCATGATAATAAATTTATTTATTTATTTATGTTGTATTAAATACTATATTTGTAAGTAAATTTTCTAAATATAGAATAAAACAAGGAAAAAGATGTGGACTAAAAGTGTCAAAAATTCAAAAGTTGGAGGACCAAAATGAAACAATCCAAAAGATAGAGGACCTTGGGTGCAATTATTTTGGGGTATTTTTGAAAGAAAGATTGAAAGTTAAGGAATAAAGTGCAAAATTTAAAAGTTGGAGGACCTCTTGTACAATTTAAAAGATATAGGAAAAATGAAAAGTGTGGGAAAAGAAAGATTTGAGGGCAAAAAATGTCCATAAACATCTAAAAAATGCAATTGGTCAAAAGCTTTTAAAAATATGTAGTTATTGGTAAGGAAATAAGGTGTTTAGATTAAGTGGTAAAGAATGGGCATTGACATGAATTTATTAGGCATTTTCTCTTTTTTAATAGAGTTTTCACATGCCCTAATTTCCGTGTCGTAATTAAAGTATTACGATTTTTGATTCCTTAAATGTTGAATTAAATACTCATTCCACTTTATTTAAGACATATAAAAATCATAACTACTTTGAACATAATATTGTATTTTTTAATATTTTGTATATATATATATATATATATATATATATTGTGTATTGTATGATGACATAGAGTCAATCAAAATATCAATGGCATAAGACAATAAAATTGCAATTGAAAATTCGAAAATTATAATTCACTAAAAAATATTACATAATATGGTATTTCACAATCTTATTTATGGAAATTATATTTACTTATAATGTATTTATTAATTTCAAGTATCTCATATATATATATATAAAGAAATACGTAGTTCAAAATTTTAGCATAATAAAAAATTTAATGAAAAAAGTGAGTGGGTAGTTCTCCAACATGCTATATCAATAGCTAAATTTTTATATTATAATTTAATTGTGAATATTCTTAAAATAATAATTTTCGCAAACCAAAATTCTCGTGTTTTAACAAAAAATTATAATTTATGATTTCTCAGATATTAAATAAATACTCTTTCCACTTTATTTAAGACATATTAAAATAATAAAATTTTAAAATATGATTTTTTTTTTAATTTTCTAATTTTTTTATACACACGCAATAGTGTTGACGTCAAATAAAATATCAATAGTATTATGACAATCAAATTATAATTGGACGTTCAAAAAAATAGATCAATGAAAATATTAAAGAGATAATATTTTCATAATCATATTTATCAAACTTATATTTACTTATAAACACTTTATTAACTTAGAGTATTTGATTTTTTTCAAAAAAATAAAAATAAAAAATATTAGAGTATTTCATTCATAAAAAAATAAAAAGTTTATGGTCATGCCTCATATATATTATTTTATTTTATTTTTATTGTATTATATTTGAAAGTTAATTAAAATTATGAGTTACTAACAAATATTTTCACAATCATATTTATCAAACTTATATTTACTTATAAACACTTTATTAGCTTACAGTATTTGATTTTTTTCAAAAAAAAAAAAAAGAAAAGAAAAAATCTTAGAGTATTTCATTCATAAACAAATAAAAAGTTTACGGTCGTGCCTCATATATCTAATTTGTTTTTATAGCATTATATTTGAAAACTAATTAAAATTATAAGTTACTAACAAATATGCCAAAAAAAAAAACGTTTTCAGAAAAAGAGTAGTGATTACAAAGTATTTAAATACACAAAAGTAATATTAAAATTAAATTATAAGAATAAACAATTAGTTGATGACAAAATTTGATAAATGATGTAAATTTATTAAAAGTGACATGAAAAATAAATTAAATTTAAATTATAATATAAGAATTATTTTGTGACCATTTTTTTTTTGTTATTTGATTAAATAGAAATTACTATTGGATCAATCAATTAGATAGTGGGTGTAGTTGGTTAAATCATGTCTCAAATAGGTTAAGAAACTTTGATTTTGATGGTTTAATTGGTAAGATGATTTTTTGTTACCCAATATGTCACGCCCCAAAATTTTAGAATGAGCTAAATTAATTTTCTAAAATTTCCCAGGAATTTTGTGTAATTTTCCAGGAATTTTTAGGAGTTTTTATAATATTTCATTAATCTATAAATTATATAAAGAAGACGTGATTTGGAAGTTGTTAATTTAAAAACGGTTATTAGGACAAAATTTTAGTTAAACATGGTGTTGTACCACTTATTTTCTGCCAAGTGTCACATTTATTGTTAATTGTTTTAACATAATAATTATTATTTGTAACTTCCATATTATCTTCTTTTATATAACCTCCATAAACCATGGAGAATAATTTTGTTTACTATCCTCCTTTTGGAGGGGCAATTTGAGGGATAAAGAATTGATATTTTTGAATTTTTTTGTTTCATATTATTCTATTGGCCATGAGCTTTAATATGAGTATAGTTTCGATATATAATTTTTACTATTTTAAAAATTACTTATTTTTTGTGATAACTCACTTATCACTAAAAAAAATTTTAAAATAGTAAAAATTATATGTCAAAACTATACTCATATTGAAGCTCTCGATGAATAAAATAATATAAAACAAAAAGATTAAAATTTTCAATTTTTTACCCCTTAAATTGATCCTCCAAAAGGAATGCAATATTGGCCATATTTTTAGGAGGGTGAACAAAATTGCTTCTAAATCATAGGTTCATGTAATTTTAATGATAAATGATACAAAATTAATAATCTATAATTATTTATTTAGTATAAATTATTTATTTTATTTAAAATGAGTTTAACAAATACTTCATATAGATGATAGAAAACAAAACCTTTAATAATTCTGTTAATGATGCCATTTATTTTTTATCCAACCAAACTTTCTTTATTTCTACCCGAGCAAGTCGACTCAAATTCAGCCATTACTTAGAATCTAGATGGACAATTATAAAAGGAGAAAGTAGTCGATCAAGCAAGCGGAAACGATTGCCACGAACAACACAATCAGGTTAGTTTATGGTTTTATGTTGTATGTGTTTTGATTGCAAAAAAATTATACATATATTTCATATGAAACTAAATTAATTTAAAATTTTATAATTATTTTTGTAAGTAGTGAGTTCTAATTGACTATTAAATCAATTTCAATTTGAAATGATTACGTTCCTTTTCAGTATCAAAGGTATTGAACTACATTTTTTGGATTATTATTATTATTTTTTTAACGTATATACTTTGTATATATTTCATTACTTTTTTATTAATATCATTGTTTTTCTTTTCTTTTTTTCTATCAGGGGACAATGGGTAGAGATAAATTTGAAGCCAGGATCTTCATGGTAAGTGATTAAGCCTTTATCCACTCGGTTAATCCCTTGATGCCTAATATCATTGTTTGCGATTAATAAAATCAATTTATGTAAAGTATATAATGATTTTACAACTACTACGGTAATAGTTTTACTTCAATTTTATATTAGTTCAATGTTAGCTAATTCTAATACGTATTTTAATTCTAATTTGGAATAAATTATTATAACAAATTCTAATTAATTTAATATATTCTACAATAATAATTTTACAATACTAATATCTTATAATCTCTAATTTTGTTCGATTTTATATAATTTTTTTATTTGTTTACAAAGTTTCTGAATGTATTAATTCTAAAGATACAATATGAGTTGAAAATAATTCATTCATTTACTATTTTCAAATGATAAATATATAATTTATCATTACTGATTAACAATAAATTTTTTTTTAAAAAAAATCTACTTATTTAATCCCCCAATATGTGTGTGCGTTTTTTAAAGTACTATGTAAATCCCCATTATTAAATTACCTTAAATGAATTAAGAATATTTGTTTAATCTTTAAGTATAAGTTTCAAATTTTTTTATTAATAAATGTTTATATTAATTTTTTATTTGTTTAATATCTTATTGTCAACTTATGTTTATGCTTTCAAAATATTTGTGTAATATTAAATGACAAATTTAATGTTTCTTCCACTAATATTTTTAGGAGTAGAAAAATACCCTAACACATCAAAATTATATCTTTCATTTTTAATTTAAATATTTTCAATTATATCATGAATTTGTACTTTAAATATTTTTAATTATATCTTCAATTTTTACTAAGGAGTAGAAAAATTTCCTAAGGCATATCTTAAATTTCTTTAATTAAATCTTTAATTTGTACTTTTAATATTTTTAATTATATCTTTAATTTTTATTTATGAGTAAAAAAATTTCCTAACACAACAAGATTTTCTTCATTTTCTAATTTTCTACAACCCAAAAGCAACATCAACATTTCGTAATTATTTTTTAAAACCAATAGAGAAATTTCCTAGCATTCATTGTATTCTACATATAAATTAAAAATTACAAAGAATCACAATTCTTTGACAAATAAGTAAAGATGACTTATTGAAATAAAACTATTAACATAATAATTTTGATTTCTGTGTTCTTTTAGGTGGGATCAGAAAATATGTAGACTTTTTTTAGGTGAATCATATACAAATTTATGGGATTCCTCATATATGTATCAACTTCGTAACACGATATATTGGTTTGATGAAGGAACACATAAACATTATGAAAGATGTCAGGTTCTGAAATTTCCATTGTGTTGTATATAAGGGCAAGTGATCAAGCTTCCACGAATGAGAGATCCCCCACTATAATTAGGTGATTTACTATATAGCATGCAATGAAACAAAATAGTCACTTTGTACAGGCCATTCGAGCGTATAACATTATGTTTTTATTAACAATGAGCGGGCGGATGGATTCTACTATTAATCATGGAAAGTCACAAATGGATCTTCTAGATGAAGAACATCTCATTAGTCATTCACTAAATTTATTTTGTTGTTTAATATATAGTAGAGTATTTCATTAGTCCTTCACTAATTTTATCTTATTGTGTAATATATAGTTTGAAAATGTTATGTTATTTTCCTTTGTTTCTACGTCGATTGAGTTCTTTCTTTTTTAAAATTATAATTTGCTAAGTTACAATTTGTTTCAGCAATGAAGAAATGCACTACACTCTTACACAGAATCATGTTGATATACTTGAAGTTCATACATTTCAAGCAAAGTAATTAGTATTTCAATAGTATTTAATTGATTATATGTTTTGTGTTTAAAAATTTTTTAGTGTAAAATCTTTTTATAATTTAATCCAGGATGACAATCAACCACAGATGAATTTTTTGAATTATCAGCACATCATAAAATGAAAAAAAAGAATTTTCTTTTCATAGTATTTTGTACTTATTGACACTTTATTTGATTGTTTTAAATTACATTTAACTTTCTGTTGAAAATTGTTTTGATTTCTTTTCTAATTAATATAATTTTTCTATTAGTGTATCATAAAGTAATTTTTTATTTTGCTTACACTTATTTTCGTGTTTTAATAAATACGATTTTAACTATGATCTGGATTTTAATTAATATGATATTTTTTAATAGTTTTTATCATCTTCTATATTATTTTTTTCTAAAATTATATTTACATTTCGCATAAAGATTTAAAATAATCAAATTGTTGTATACTTAACGCTATTAGAATATATATATATATATATATATATTCAGGAAAAGTGTTCATTTTAACAATAACTAATTTATTTAAAGTAAAATCTCAACTAAATCAACTTAATTTAAATAGATTTATAGCATCGTATGCTACAAAATATTTACATTTTATATTATGTTATGGTGTTATCAATTTAGCACAGCTATCATTTGTTAAAAAAATTTCTTTTTCACTATTCTTTACCGCAAAAATCAATCTACACAATTTTTATTTTCATTTTTATTTTTTTAGATTTCACGTAAACCTATACAACTTTACTCCCGTGCAACGCACGGGGGTGAAAACTAGTTATTATAAATAAGGATAATTATCCAATAGGGTAAAAGTGTAAATAGTTAATTGAAACATAGTCCCTAATTATCACTATAAATAAATAGGAATGATATTTTTACAAAAAATTCATTCGAAATATTAAAAAAATAGTCTTTCAAATTACTTTCAGTAGAGGTCAACCTCCTTTGAATAGAGGTCGACCTCTATATGAGTTTATAAAGAGAGGGGGTCGACTCCTCATGAATAGAGGTCGACCCCCACATGAGTTTACAAAGAGGAGAGGTTGACCTCCCCTTCAATTTTCCTTGGTGCAGTCGACCCCCTTCGTATGGGGAGGTCGATCCCGATAGTGATTTTAAAGGGATACGAAATTATCCCTTTCTCCTTCAGTTTCGACCTCAATTGTCCCCATCTGATTATATTCTAATCCTATTATCATTATTAATGCAGGGGACGACCAAACTACTAACAACTCAAGCAAATATGATAATTTCACCTACTGTACAAAACGTAATGTGATACGTTGTATTGCGATATGGCTTACATGATTATTATTTGCCTATTGAGATGAGATACTTGCAGAATAATTTTGTGATTAATTAGGCAAAGCTCTTTATGAGGTACTATTGTTCGTTGTGTGATTGATTATTAAAGATTGAAAGATGTTGAGATTGCATGAGATCTCTATATAGAATACCGTTATCAGATTTATTGGTCGTTCGAATATATATACTGTTTGGGGTTTATACCTCATAGGGACGGATCTAAATGGGAGCTGGACTACGCTATAGTTAGGTGCAGAATTTGGATTAGCAGTGAATTGTTCACCAATTGTCATAGACTATAGTTAGGTGTGATGGATAGGAGAGAGGTTTTGCAAGTACCAGGTTGGTGGTTTGAAACTCAACCAACACAAGCTATAATTCTTTTATAGTTTTTCTTGTTTGAAATTAAACAATTGTTCTCAGCTTCTTGATTTGGTAATTTTTAATCTCATTGCGTCAGTGGTTATTAGTGTATATTAATATCAATTTATATTTAAGTTGAACACTAATTTATATATTTTCCATAAATTTTAATTTTTTAAAAAATAAAAATTTATATATCGATAGTATACTTGTTTTAAAGCTCTCATCAAGTCAAACAAAATATAATCATGATTTCTTTTATTTATAGGTAGAAAATGCAAAAAACAAAAAGGCGAGAAAATGATAAAGAGAGTATTTATATATTATGAGATTGGGTAAAGTATGGTAGAAATAATCAAATAAAATCTATATACATTAATATTAATGTATTAGGAAAGAAAAAAATAAAAAAGAAAGTTTATTTTAAATGGGAAAATGGATTTAAGGAAATAAAAAATACAATAATAAAAAAACCTCATTTTCTATGAATATAAATTATTCTATATATAGATAGAAAGTTGTATTAGGCAAATTCAATGGGATGGAAAAATTGATAATGTGTTTAGGCGGGGAAAAAAACTCTTTAATATATATATAGATTGTTAAATGCTTCTTCATGAAACAGAATATTGTTAAAAACTACACACCTGTAAATAATCGATCGTATGCAAGTTGAAGCAGTAATGATAGAAATATGGAAATCATGAACCATGCAATGACACTCCTCAGAAGGCAAGGAAAGGCACAGCAAATGCAATAATTCTTTCTAAAAGGAAAGTCAATTCTAATTTCGTGATTTCTTCAAACTGCTAACTCAAATAAAATAGTATGAAGAGATTGGAATTTAAAGAGACTTATTAATTAAAGCTAAGGTAAAGTCAAATTTTTGTGAAGTGGATTATTTTATTGAAAAATAACAGATTCTCTTATCAGCTTCACAAAATTAAAATATATCCAATATATTGCCTTCATCATGATCAAAATCAAGCTCAGTCATTGGATTTCATTGCAGCAGTAACACAATTCAGAGACAATAGCGGACCTCTTGATATTTTGACAGTATTTTGACTACGATACTGCCCTTCTTTTATTCAATTCCATTTAGTAGATGTAGTGATGAATATGAACTTAAAAAGCTCGAGCTTGTCTAAGCTCTTCGCATTTTTAGGGTAATTCATTCCATTGGCTATCTGTGTCAAATGAGATCTAAGGATTAGTCGACGATGATTTACACCACATGGCAGATAATAAGCTGCTACTCGAAAATAAATGGCTTTCAATTCACACTGTTTGTTTTGAGGGAAAAATGTCAAATATGTACGTTGCCAATTAAGAAATCCAAATCATGTTAGACTACACGGTCAACATAGATGTAAATTACATATCCAATTTGAAACACAAATAAAGCAAAATGAAGCCAGATTCAGCCAATGATATTTGTAAATTAATATACTTTGGGCACAATAACATATATAGGATGATATAACAGAAGAACACCAAACATTAACAAACCTCGGAATGCTCCAATTAATCAAGATAGCAATTTCAGAAAAAATAAAAAATAAAATAAAACGATCGAACTCAAGGAAAACGCTAAACGATTTCCCATAAAAAATAATAATAATAATAATAAAAAGAGAGGGTCAAAGTTCTAACAATTCATGTATAGAATCATGAATTTACCATTCACCAACTGGACAAACAGATGTTACACAATCTATCCAATCTATAGAGACTCGGTTAAAATCAAAATATAACAATAGAGAGCACATTGTAATATTATCCATTTGAGCTCCTTAGGAAAATCTTCAGAAAGAAACAAACACTACTCTACGTTCTCATTGAAAAGGGAAAGAGGAAAAAATAGAACCAAGACATTTCTATAATACAAAGAATAACATATTATCTTCTCCTTCAATTCTTTTAAGTTAATAGTCATACACGCATGACACATCTATGTGAAGAAGACTGCAGATGTTCAAATGCAAACTGAAAAAAAAAATGTTGAACATTGTAAAAGAAAACAGAGTCCAAAAGACCACCCCGATGTGTACTTTGAGTAGGGGGACAAAAGAGCATAAATCTGAAACAGGCTAAGAAAACTTTACCTTTAGCAAGACCGAATGAAATGTTGCAAGAAAAGGGCAAAGCAACCTATGAAAAACATAATTTAAAATAAGTATAAGTTTAACTGAGGCAATTTATCTTTCTCTAAGCTCTGAATTTGACAATTCCCAGTAGTCTCTGTTTCTATCTAGTATGTACATGTAGTAATCAAGTGCATTTGCAGTAACGAAGACAAAGTAGTGATCATTGCCGCTAAGGCGCTAATGTGGGGATGCATTAGATGTATCTTTCTAATTAGATTATTCTGTGGCAATGATTGAAGATAATTTCTGGTATGTATTCAGTACTAACCCAGTAAAAAGCACAATACGTAAAAATTTTCCTTTCTCCTCATATATGACACCGGTGGTTTGGCTTATAAGCTCCACGACATTTAACTGAATAGCATAAAATCTTATAAATTTTTGATGTGGGATTTACAGTTAACAATAACATGCTCCCCCAAGATGCCGTTACTGGTTCATTTACCAAAGATCGGTAGATCCCTAAATGGTAGAAACTCATCCATATGACTAATTAATTAATTAATTAAAAGATGACAAAATTATGGGTGTTACCCGTGTAAATTACCGGTCAAGTTTTCAACTAATTGGGCCTATGTTTGAAAACATTGGGCTGGGCTGGGCTGGGGAAAAGAAAGAACTAGAAGAGGAAACCCCTAATAAAGCCGCCGCTACACGCCCACGACAATTGTTGAATCGAATCGAGTCTGATAATGGCAGGCGCAGAGGCAGCCTATCCCTGGGAAATAACCGTGGAAATACTGTCAAGAGTTGCGGTAAAATCTCTTATGCGTTTTAAATGTGTTTCGAAGTCGTTCAATGATTTGATTTCACGAGATTCTTGGTTCAGAAAGAAACATTTTGATCAATCCAACCTCACTAGGGTCCTTTTCCGTGGTAATGATGTGTGTTACAAAACAGGGATTGCTTCATGTTCTTTGGATATATTTAACGATGTCGGAGGAATAGACATGACTCATGTCAAAATTCCAACTAGCAAGGGTGATAGATGGCAAGATATCAGAATATACAGTTGGAATAATGGCCTGTTTTGCTTTGTAGATAATTCCGGTAGTGTCTTCGTATGGAACCCTTCCACTCAAGAATCAAAGTGCATTCTTTATGATTCTCCTATCTATGATTGGTTATCAGCAGCATGTGAATTAATCTACGATCCCGTCAACGATGAATACAAAGTATTTTTAAGATTGAGCCTAATGTCTGGGTTTAGTTTCTTTCACTCAAAAATTGGTATCTGGAGAGAGATATTTTTTGATATACCGGACATAAGGGGTAAGAATGGTAGTTTTAAATTGGTCAATGGTGGCTTTAACTTGCTCAATGGTGCATCCCATTGGATTGCTCGCACTCGCAAATTTGATGATCCTCTTGTCATTCTTTCAATCGCAATACACGATGAAAAATGCAAAAAGCTAGCGCTGCCATCAAATCTTAAATTAATTAGGGAAAGTGGAGGTGGGTTTGGTTTAAAGGTATTAGGGGGAAAGCTTTGTTTGCATTGCTGCAGCCTCAATATCGAAGACACTGGAAGCAGGGATTTGTGGAATGACGAAGACACTGGAAGCAGGGATTTGTGGAATTTGTGGAATGACGAAGACACTGGAAGCTGGGATTTGTGGGTGATGGAAGAATATGGGGTAGCAAAATCTTGGAACAAAAAGATCTCAATCCCTGTTAAACCTCCCTTGGCTGTAAGAATTTGGAGGCCCTTGTATTTGTTCGACGATGGTAACAAGATATTGCTAAGCGCAAGAACCGGACGAATCGGACAACGGCAAAAACGTGTATTCATTTACAACCTGCAAGAACAAAAATTCGAACAAGGCAATATTCCTTATTATACTGAATTTGCATATGTTTGGAAGGAGACCCTTACTTCGCCACATCCAAACAGAGGTAATCGGTAGTACTTGCTTTTGTTCCCTATGAAAAATCGGTCAAACTACCTTAGCTAGATTATGTAATGGTTTCTTCTCAACTTCTTTGCTATTTATCTACGCCAATGCACAACTAGTTTTCGGCATTATTGACATTTTTATGTTGGGGATTCTTCTCATTATCCTCGTGTTGCCATTTCTCATTTCCCGTTTCCATGATTTCCTAATGCCATACTCGTTCGCAATGCTTTCTTTAATTTGTATATTTTTATATCTAAGCACTGGATCTCACAACTTATTCAGTCAATGTCTTTCTCATTACTATGCTTTCGATCAATACTATTTTTATTTATTTATTTGGATAACTGATGGTATTAGGGCGCCCATTCCCACTAATCCCTTGAGGCCCTGGTGCTTCGACCGAGAGACGCACCAGTGCTTTCAATCAATGCTATCATCTCAAGTGTATAACATAGCACAATGATAACCATGCCATGCTTTATCCATGTGATCCATAGTTCACAAATGTGCAGTTATCAAGTTACATCTTATCGTCAATGAAAGAATAGCGTCTTGGTATGAATAAAAAGATAAAAACTCGATTATTTATGCTTTTCCCTTTCACTTGTTATCTTTGTTTTAGCACACAGTAGCTGAAGCTAAGGAATGCAGCCTCGAACATCAGGGATTCCCCAACATTGATTCAATAAGAGATCTAACTTAGAGGGGTGTATTTTACATAATACTAGGGAACTCATGTGCAATGCACATGCATCTACAAGACTTGTGAGCGTGTGTTTTAGCATGATCACAATTATTTAAAATGGTAAAAAGTTTTTCTATCGAAAAAACATCAATTGTAATTCCATGTATATTGAATGTATACATGTTAAAAATAGTTATTCCATGTATATTGAATGTATACATGTTAAAAATAGTTTATTTGACTACAAGATCTATATCTGGTATGAACTTTCATAAAAATCACATATTACTAAAAGTTAAAATCAATTATTGATATCAATCACACATCTCACAAGTAACATCATCCCACATTACTATCCAAATATCTCTTGATCCCCACCACCATGAGTGAAATAAGACTAATTTTTTGATTTAAAAAAGTCAGTTTTTACTATTTATTTAAAAAAAAATGATTGTATCCTCAACGTTGAAAAGATCATTGGACGAACAAAAAAGGCATCATAATAGCAGATCAGAAAAATAAGAAAATCTGCTGTTAATTTATGAGAGAAGTAAGATTAAATTTTTTTACCGTCTACCTTGAGTTAGCAAAAATGTATCCATGAAGAATTGGCTGTAAACTTCTTGATCTCCTGTATGCAGCAAGGACAGAAGGGATCCAATTTTCTCAAAAACCACTCCAAGCTTGCATTATTATTCACTTAATAACCTTCATAAGAGGATTAGGCACATTCAGTGGAAATCTTATTTTATCCTCATACTTTCCTTCTTAAAAGACCGCGAAAGATATTTAGATGTCCACATGGAAAACATAAGAAGACAACATGAAAATTGCAGAAACTGCTTCTTTGGCGAGCTCCTTGCTGCAATAAATTCTTCCATTTACGGGTAAGATAAAGAAGAGACCCTTTTCTATTTTTCTCTAAAATAAGTTCTTTATTGGAGTTGATTATGATCTATATGAGTAGTCGTTTGTGTTATCCAAAAATTTCTTAGAATATATGTGCTAATAGGCTAGTACGATGAAGGATATAAAAGACCTAAAATACTATGTTCATAGTGCGTGCAATTAGTTACCCATTTTGCTTTGGATGTGAAGATTGTGTTGCTGCCAAAGCAACATAAGACTCCTTGTTGGCAACAACTCGCTCACCTTGTACAACTGAAGCAATGTATGGTTCAAAAGAAAAGAAAATAAGTAAATGTTTGTACACGGAATAAGTGAACATAATTAAAGCCATTAAGTTAGGCTCATATTACATACCTACCATTGAAAAACAATTCACCTCATTTGGTCTTCGGGTATTGATTGAAGAACAAACCTCTCCCTGTTTCGGCATCTTCTCCTCAATGTTCCTCCTATACATGAGGGAAGTACAATAGATTCTTTAAATGGGACAGATACAACACTCCTCGGAGATAGGGATCCTGAACAAAGATTAACAAGGAATCAGAATAATCCTACAATCCGCTTAAAGATTTTCTCCTCTTCTACCCTAGCACCTCGATACTCCACAACATAAAGATTTACAGAAAGAATATCTTTTAAGGTTTAAGGTAAGCACTCATACATCCGGGAGAAACAAAACGCACACATAATTCCCAACTAAGACAAACCAAAGATAATGTGGAGGCCAGGTTGAATTAGGGGTCTTCATCTGCATAAGCCACTCTGATGCATGGAAAAGATAAAATTTACAAATGCAGGTAACTAAAAAGATAGCCACATTTAAATAAATAAATAAAGCACTCAAATCACATGTGCTATACGGTGGAATATGTTGTCTTCAAGCAACATCGAGTTAGTCTTGTACTAATAACATCTAGACCACACAAGAAAATATTCCAACAACAGAAACTAAAATTAGAAAAGGAAAAGATATACAATATTCCTGTACCTATGTAACTCGTCACCAATCAAAACATGGACTAACATAATTCATTCTACCCTCACTCTTATTGAGTAAAGTTAGTAGCTTCAATATAACAATTACTAAATTAGTCCAATGAGATGAACACAATAAACATAGTAACATTGGAAAATCATATAAACCTAATTCACTTTACACATGAAGAATCCGGAATGACACATCAGAAAATCCAAAAATGAAAAAATAAAATGGAGACAGAGAGTGTCGCACCGAGAGGCAACTGAGACATTCCTCTAGAATTTTTAATGCTCTCTCCCTCTGAAGTCCAACCTAAGCCCATCATAAAGAGGTAAGTAGCTTAGAACTTATTAAGAAGTAAAACAAAGTAGAAACACAAGCAAACAACAGGGAAAAATCAGACAATAAGAATTAAGAATATACCTAGCTGATAACGGACATATATAGATGACTTCTAACACCAAGGGGGCATAGCATGCGACCGGAGAAGGAAGAAACAGACAACAGCAGCCGGAGTGGAGAGAGTGCGAAGAAGTTTGGAGAGAAATAGAATTGCTAATGCAAAAGGGAAAAGAGCGTGGGCCAATTCCTGAAAAGGGCCATAATAACACTTACAATTGCAAAACACATGGACAACCATGTTCATGCTTTTATATATATATATATATATATATATATATATATATATATATAATGAACAATGAAACTTCATACAAGAATATTGTTATCACAATTTGGACAACAAGATCACTGGAAGCGAGCATTGTAAGAGCTTGTTTACTAAAAGTGAGTACACATATTAGTGTGGAAGGACTTAAATTTATTCTTCAGAAATAAGAAATTACGAAATTGATGTATAACCCTGAAGTGGATACTATCAAGTCTTGCTGGGGTTTCCCCGAGAATCAACTTTTAAAATTAGTTTTATTGTTCATAAAATCAAGTCAAGCAGAAAATAATCACATATGGTACAGAAATATATGACATGTGAATTAACACAATCCCTAATCTATACAAGCCCCAAAAGCAGGTAGGTTTACATAATCATCAAAAAGTTTGCACGGTTTTTCAATTGACATCTATCATTGGCCTTAATGAGTATATCTACATTTCCATATCTCCTTTAAACCCTTCATTTACAAATTATCTCACTGTATTTCCAAGGTTTAATTACATTCACATGCTATAATTTCAAATATACCACGAAACATCCTGATTTATCTGAAAAGTAAATAAAAATATTAACAAATAAATTAGAAAATGATTCGATTTAAGCAATTTAACATGCTCCCGTATCAAATCTAACATGAAATTTTAACAATGTAACTGAAAAGACAAAAAACATAGTAACATTATCATCAAATTAAAGTGAATGAAAGGGAGATCAATGAAACAAAGATTAAATATTATTAACCAAATCACAATAGAAACATCAACGAGTGCAATTCTTTGATTCCATGAACGCAAAGAATTTGACTTGTTAAAGTAACATAAAATTTCCTAGGGCGTCCACCAAAGGAATTCAGAAAGCCACCATTACAATCTGAAAAATGATATACCGAATTTGGAGATTCTCCTCATATCGACTCATGATGAACGAAATTAACATAGATGGAATATAACCGGAAAATAAGTCACAGAGGAAAAAAAGGAAAAAAAAAAGAAAAGAAAAAGGCATCAATCTACATAATTGAGTAAAGCACACTGAACCTATGCGATGTCTAAGCCAACTGAAAATTTGTCTACTCATTCAATTTTCAAACAATTTATCAATTATATCAATCAAAGTCACAAACATACTTAACGTTGAGCTCGAACACAAGTTTATCGTCAAAGTTAAAAATAAATAAATACTATTAGATCTTATTCGAAATTTGGTCTTCCTATCCTCCACCAGGTCCTTAAACGTTTCAACAGGCAACTTAACTACTTCCGAGCGATTACAAAAAAAAAAAAAAAAGAGAGAGACCATCGAAAACCTGGCGTCAAATCTCAGCTCCTGAATCTAACCCCTGATCCTCACTCGAACCTTCAAAATGATTCAAGAAATGAGGAAATTAGTAGGTAAAATTGACTAAGCAAAACAAAAATGGACAAAAAGTCAACCTGAGAACCCAAAGAGCAGAACGTGGCGATAACGTTCAGAAATACTAGTGGTCAAGTGGAACCTTTTCTTAGAAGGTAAATATTATAAGAAGAAAAGATAAGTTCATATATTAAAAGAATTTGTATAACGATTAACGAATGACTTGAAGCAAACCAAGGTCAAACTACCAAAAAAACTACTCAACTATATGAAAATCTATCATCTGAAAGGCAGCACCAGAAGCATGTAGCTCACGATTATGATGCCTAGCAGCTACTGCCAAATCTCTCACTTGCTTAGCACTCTAATTATTTAAATAAGTTGTGCAATAGAATAGTAAGATAAGAGAATCAAACAAATAATTAGTGATAAATGTCAAAATCTAACATTGACCATAATGCACATAGCAGAGTTTAGCACGGGAAAACAAGACATTGATCACGTAAAACAATCTGAAAGTAATGGATACGATACTTGGAAGCAACGTGACTGCAATGCTATTGTACACGGGAAACAAAATCTTACATTGATGTCATGATTCATGAATGAATTAGCTAAAAGAAGTGTGAAAAACGAAAATCCAATAAAATAAAAAAGATGAGATATCAATTAAAGAAAAAGAAAACAGAGCATTCAGATCCATAACAAGCCGAAACGGTTCTAAAAGCACATCCAAATACATGCCTGAACTTGGAAATTTTTCACTGGCTGTATAGACAATGATAGTGCATCAAAATCCCCCTACATTACCATACCCACCATGGTAACCTTCTCCAAAGTTATTGTTGAGAATGTAACCTCAAGGAACAACAACGAACACGCAGAACAAATATTCACACCTAAATATAAACCTAGTGAAGCAAGCAACAGGAAAAAAAAAAAAAAAAACCAGTACCAAGTTAAAATCTACAATACAAAAACAATCACACGAAAAAAGGGAAAAAATTAAAATATTAGTTTTTACTACGTTGGAGAGCTCAGCAACAGCGGCTAATATGCCCAACATGCCCGCAAGGAGAAGCGGAAAAAGGTACTGTAGCAAACAAAGGGGGAATGAACACGGTTAGAGGAAAAACATTTCAAGGCTTCGACCTCATTCTAGAAAGGACACTAAAATCACCAAATTGCAAACATCCAGTACCTAAAACCCAGTAGATGAAGGGATCGGCAGCGGTATGAAACCAAATGGCGAGACAAGACGACAAAGATAACTGCGGACGAGAAATCAGACGCTATAGTCGGATTCGGAGAGGCGACGCCGTAACACCAGACAAGAACAGGAGTACGGAGGAGCTGTGCAATCGGAAGAGGGTAGACGGTTGCATCTGATTTGAATGATTTGAAGGTTTGAACGATTTGAACTTATACGCATGAGTATTTAAAAGGGTGTTAGGCATTGCATTTTAAAATTTTTTACCACTTTTTACCACTTTTTTATACATTCTTTCTTTACCCTAAATCAATCATATCCACATATCACATCACATCTACAAATCTCCACCATTCAACTCCACTCATTCTCTCTCCTCCTTTACATTAAAAATCTTTAAAAACCATTATAAATCAACCCCTATCACCCTTTAAAAGGGTTTAAAAGGAATAGATTATAATGGTTTTTAAAAGCTTTTAATGTAAAAGAGGAGAGTGAATGAGCGGAGTTGAGTGGTTGAGATTTGTGGATGTGATGAGATATATGGATGTGATTGATTTAAGAGAGAGAAAAAAGTTGAAAAAGTGTTTAAAATACTTTTGAAGAGAAGCCAAACGGGGCATAAATGGGTGATAGGAGTTAATTTTTAATGGTTTTTAAAGATTTTTAATATAAAGGAGGAGAGAGAATGACTGGAGTTGAATGGTGGAGATTTGTGGATGTGATGTGATATGTTGATATGATTGATTTAGGGTAAAGAAAGAATGGATAAAAAAAGGTAAAAAGTGGTAAATTTTTTTTAAAAAATATAGCCTATCACCCTATTAAAAGGGTGATTGGGAATAGATTATAATGGTTTTTAAATGTTTTTAATATAAAAGATGAGAGATAATGAGTGGAGTTGAGTGGTTGATATTTGTATATGTGATGAGATATGTGGATGTAATTGATTTAGGAGAGAGAAAAAAGTTGAAAAAGTGTTTAAAACACTTTAAAATAGGTCACATTCATGCTTTAAAAGGGTGTTAGGGAACGCTTTTAAAATTTTTTTACCACTTTTTAAAATTTTTTACCACTTTTTACCACTTTTTACCTCTTTTTTATTCATTCTTTTTTCACCCTAAATCAATCATATCCATATATCCCATCACATCCACAAATTTTCACCACTCAACCCCACTCATTCTCTCTCCTCTTTTACATTAAAATCCATTAAAAATATGAAATAATAGCAAGAATAACAAGGAATAATTTACAAAATACTAGAAAGTCAATAAAAAATTCTATTTGCAAGACTAACAATTTTTTTAAACAATTTGTGAAAATTACTAAAATCTCCACCAATCCCCAATCACCACCACTGGCTTCCCCATCTTCATCCTCCATTGCTTCCACCCACCACCACCCTCAACCCTTCATCCACCACTGCTATTCCCCATAGCCGGAGAACCAATGCTTCGTCCTCCATCGAAGGTCCTCCATGGATGGAGGAAAGGGAGGACCTTCGAAGGTCCTTCATGGCCGAACCAGTCGATTGGTTCGCCCATGAAAGGACCAGTCGATTGATTGGTCCTCCATGGATGGAGGCCAGATCTGGCCTCCATCCATGGAGGACCTTTGACTGGTTCAACCAGTCTACTGGTCCTCTATGGATGGAGGCCAGATTTGGCCTCCATCCATGGATGACCTTTGACTAGGGTTGGGCAAAAATCGAACCTAATCGGGTAGAATCCAAACCGAAAAGAATCTAATCGAGCAGTTCTTTTAAAAAATTAAGAACCGGAACCGAACTGGAATCGGAATGAAAATCGAACGGGTCCTTTCTAAAAATCGGGAACCGGAATAGAATAAGAAATATCACTATTTCTTCTATTTGATTGTCGACTTTTGTGAATTCTTTTAGTAAATTTAAAATTCGATACTAATTCTAGTAAATTTTGGTGCTAATTCTAGTAAAATTTTAGTAGAATTCTAATAGAATTCTACTAGAATTCTAGTCATTCCGCTAGCAAGAATGCTTGCCTAACTAGCAAAGAATAAGCATTACTCAAAGAAGAATAGCTGTCGCCGCTAGGCAAATTCTTGCTCCATTTTTTCCTTGTTATATTTATGTTAGAATCAAAATTTTTATTTTTTTTCTTGTGCTTTTCGAGTAATAAAAAATGTATCGTAAAATAACCGGAACCGAACGGGTAGAACTGGAACCGGAAGGAATCGGAACCGAACGGGTACTTCATTTGAAAAGAACCGAACGGATCCATTTTTTAAGATATCTGAATTTACGGTTCGTAAAATAACCGGAACCGAACGGGTAGAACTGGAACCAGAAGGAATCGGAACCGAACGGGTACTTCATTTGAAAAGAACCGAACGGATCCATTTTTTAAGGAATCGAAATTTACGGTTCGGTTCCGGGTAGTGAACTACCCGGAACACCCACCCCTACCTTCGACTGGTTGAACCAGTCGATTGGTTTGGCCTCCATGGCTGAATCAGTCGACTGATGGAGAACCAGATGCTTCCTTGAAGAACTAGTTTTTCCGGTGAAGATGGTGTAGGCATTTTACTTGCCGGATTTTTTTTTTTATCCGAAAATTATGAAGAATATGAGAGGTGTTTTGGCAGGCAATGGAGGAAAAAAGGAGAATGATCGGTAATGGAGTTTGCCGGAGATGATAACCGGACTTCGCCGGAAAGATGACCGGAATTTGTTATTTGCCGGAGAAGATGATTGGAAAAAGAAGATAATAGAGTGGAAAGGAATTATGGATAATTTCAAGGGTAATTTAGGCATCCTCTAAATTTTTTTGTTAGTCTTGCAAATTGAAATTTTTATTGACTTTGATGCTAATATAAGTCTAAACTTGTATATATTTGCTAATGCCTCTAAAAATATTTATAAACTATTCCCTATTACCCTATTAAATTGCAAATTTAGGTCCCAATCTTTTTTTTTAGCTAGGAGGGCCGTAACCTTTGAGATGTTAGCAAATTCATCAAAAAGTCACTTTTTAAAAACAAAAATTCCATTCAATAAATGAATGATATTTTTGTAAGTTAACATTTAAGTTAATGGTAAGTTTCAAATTGAGTCGCCAACCTTTTCATTCATTTGCATTCTCGTCCCCTTCGATCCCTTCATCAATTAAAAAAAAATGTAGCTAATTTATATCAATTAAATTTTATATTAAATGTCGTGATTAGTTTGTATCAATTTCATAATTAATGCCGTGCTTGAAATACTAAATAATTAACATTTTTTATATGAACATTATGTGCACATGTTTGAGATTGAGGGAAAATTCATATACTTTTGCATATTCCCTCATGCTACAACGCTATTAATTTTTAAATATTGTTGGTTTTATTGTCCTATCATGTCTAAGCATCTCAATTACAATTGCTTCGATTGAGTGTCCCGTAATCTGTAACTCCTAGGTATAGCCCTCAAATAAAGTGGACACGTAGAAAATTAAAGGTCTAAAATGGTCTCCGATAGAATCAAACTATGAATGCAATGGGAAAAACCGTGCAACAAATAAAGGTGTTCTCTAATGGAGGAACAGCATTCCAAAATTATAACAAAGTGATTTGAACATTAGAAGTAACTAGTAAAGATGGAAGTTCCAATCAACATTCCCCCAAGAAGGTTTCAGTTTAGTCTTGGGAGTGTTGAGACGAACAAAAACATCTACTAATTAAATTGAACTGAAAAGGACCCAAATTGAATAGAAATACAAACCTAGAGTTGCATGAAGCAGTTTACATGAATGACGATATCCATTTGAAGGTATAGATGTGGTAAAAAGGGGGTTTCCAAATGTACTATAAACGGCTCCCTTCTCCTGCAAACTTCGGCCTGTGAGAGAGGGGCATGGGGCCCCCTCCCCCCCTTTTGGGGGGGGGGGGGGGGGGGGGGGAGACTTATGAGTATGGCCGAATTTTGTTATGTTCGGCGAGGCCGGAGGATAATTTTTCCAGTACCATAAATCGCAGGCATTTTAGAATTTTTAAATTTAAACTTTCGAAGGTTAAGCAAAGAGGTAGTGAGAGAAAAGGTTTTCGTATTATTTGATCGGTAAATTACAAATTAATAAAAGTCAAAGTCAAAGATACATAAATAGACTATAAGCATCTCCAACGCATAACCTCCATTCACCGTACATGGTGTACACTGTGTGGAGAGAGAAAGACACATTAAAATTAGTGGGTCCCACTTCTCTCTCTTCATTATTCTTATTTCTTCACTTTTTCTTCATAAATTCCCTTACCACCTCTATATTTTCACATTCAACTTCAGGTCATCCATTATTATTTTATCATTATTTTTAAATTTATTTCTACATCTTTCCTACTTTTTCACTTTTTTCCGTCTTTTTTCTTGCACATTATTTATTCTTTTTTCAATTAAAATAATCACATTTTTTCTATTTCTATCATTCACATTATCCTTTAACATCCACTCCACATTCACATGCAATGGAACTACCCAACAACTAATGAGCTGATGAGCTAGTAGTAGTTGAGGCGAATTTAGCTATCACATTTAAGAGCATCCACAATTGATATGTTAAATTATATGTCAAGTATCATGTGGCAGCTATAGTTTAAGTTAATATTCACAATAAATATATTAGTAGTACAGTTAAATAAATCTTTTTAGCGAAGGTAAAAATATTACCTAAATCTAACTAACATTTTAACATATGATATCACATATTTGTCTTAAGCGCATTTCCTTAAACAAACAAAAAAAAACACGAAAACAAAAAAGAAAACCAAAAACCAAAAAATTGTCATGTGCCCTTAATGCTTAATTCTTTTCCTTTTCTTTCCTTTTTTTTTTTTTGTTGGGTCTTGAATTTATTTGTTGAGGATTGTCTATTGCATTTATGGGTTGGACCTTGTTAGATAAAAGTTAGTCTATCCATTGCAGTAATAAAATAGTGTTTTTAGGTTTACTTATTCAAAAATATGGTTTTTTTAAGGACATTTTCAATGGGGATGTGACACAAACCTTGTGGTCTTCTGTGTTGGCAAATTGGGCGGTTTGCTATAGAGGAGGCTGTCTAAGGTTGTATTGGTGCAAATTTTTCTATTTTCTTCGTTTTTCCATTTTACATAATATTAAAATTGTTATTTTCCTTTTTTTTCAATTTAAAAAATTATTTTTTTATAAGAGTGCATTTTAAGAGACCTTAATTATTTTTCATTTTCAAATATTTGATTTTCATATAAATACCGTACTTTTGCATTTAAATGAAATTGTCAAATTTTAGTTTTTAATAATTTATGTAATTTAAAATTCAATCGATTGTGATTATGATGAATAATATGAGACACTTTTTGTTGTACTGTCATACACTATTACACATATTTTGTAAGTTGTTACACACTCATTGTAATTTGTTACAAGATCTTTGTAATGTGTTACACAAATTTGTAAGTTGTTACATACTCGTTGTAATTTGTTACACACTCTTCGTAATTTACAACAAAAGTTAAAACACAAGAAAAGTTAAAACGCATAAAATATAATTACAACAAAATTTAAAACACATAAAATAAAGTAGTAACAACTGTTAGTCAAAAAATGAAAATAAAAACAAATGAAAACACCTGCAAAATAAAGTTATAACAACCATTAGGAACAAAAGTTAAAAAAAAAATGAAAATAGTTGCAGGTATAAAGTTATGAAAACAGTTAGGAAAAAAAGTCCACTAAAAAAAAAAAAAGAAAACAACTGCAAAATAAAGTTATAACAAAATTAGGGAAAAAGTAAAAAAAAATGAAAAAAACGAATGAAAATTACAGCAGGTCCATTCAAAACAGGAAAAAGTCAAACAATGAAAAAACAAGGGTTATTTATGTAAAAGGACCCCAAACTATATGTTTTGTAACAAATCCAATCCTATTCTTTTTTTTCATCCTGCTAGAACTCCAAACTTTCAATTTGTTTCACTACAGGCCCCTTAACGGATTCCATCCATTTTTCCATCCATTTTGTCATTTTTCACAAAAGTTTTCAAAATTTTTCTAAAATAATCCAAATATCCATCCATTTGTCATTTTGTATTTAAAGTTTGGTCTTTCTGAAAATAATTCAATTGGACAAATGTTAACTTTAAATGTGTACAAATTAGTCCTAATATTTTTTTTATATTTACAATTTTAACTTTAATTTTTAGGAAAATGACACAAATGTCCAAAAACGTGGTTACTAAAAATTTGGTCCAAAATAAAAAAATTTGGTGCACATTTAATTCAAATAGATGGAATCCTTCCAGTCATGCAGTTAATTTGATACTAATTAAATAATTTTTATGGAAAATTTTTAACACAGTAGCATTTGGTTGCATTAATATCATAACTTTTCAAAATTTTATTGTATTGTATTTTATTATTTCTTTATATTTAGTGGTGTCAAGATGGATCGGCCGATCGGACCCGGACTGGCCCACTAGTTACTGGCCCAGACCTTGGGCCTCCCCGCGGCTTGTTATGTCTGCACCCGAGCCGAGTCAAATGTCATGGGCCAACCGACCCATTACATATATTAAAAAAATAAATAAATAAAAATTGCCAAAAATTTTCAAGGCCGCAAAGCTGCAGCCAACTACTTTGACCATGAAGGGACAATATGTCCCCTATTGTCAAATAATTTTTTTATTTTTCCTTTTTTTATTATTGCAATATTAAATTTGGAAAAATAAATATTAAAAATTTACATTTTAGTTTATATGGGTTGGCCCGCCCATCGACTTGTACCGGTTGGCTCTATGGGCCGATTGGGTCACAACGAAAAAAAGGGTCAGTCCAACCCGGTCTGACAACCCATGTGAGCATGCCTATGAACCAAGTAGGTTGATCAGGGGCCAACATTTAGCGGGTCGGCCTGATCCGACCCGACCAGACCAATCAGGATTAACACCACTATTTACATTTGATATATTTTTATAGTGATATATTCCTACTAAAATTTTATATAGTTACAATAATTATATTTATTATTAACTGTTAGTTAAAATCAAAATGTACGGGTTGTTAATGCTACTGAAAATTTTGAAAAGTTATAATATCAATACGAACAAATATCACTGTGTTGAAAATTTTCGATAACTATTTAATTAATAACAAATTAATTTGATAAAATTAATTATGGACCAAATAAACAAAATAGCAAAAATCGAAGGAATTAACTGCATGACTGGAAAGATTTCATCTTTGAATTAAATGCACACCAAATTTTTTTAATTTCGGATTAAATTTGAAGTGACCACTTTTTTGAACCATTTGTGCAATTTTCCTAAAAATTAAAGTTAAAACTGTAAACATAAAAAAGTATTAGGACTAATTTGTACACATTTAAAGTTAAAATTTGTCCAATTGAATTATTTTCAGAAAATGACCCCAAACTTTCGTGCACAAAAGGACAAAATAGATGGAAAAATAGATATTTGGATTGTTTTCAGAAAAGGACCCCAAACTTTCGTGCACAAAAGAACAAAATGGATGGAATCCGTTAAGGGGGCCTGCAGTGAAACAAATTGAAAGTTTGGGGTCCTAACAGGATGAAAAAAAAGAATAGGGTTGGATTTGTTACAAAACAGATAGTTTGGGGTCCTTTTGCGTAAATAACCCAAAGAACAAATGAAAACAACAGCAGGTCCAACTTTGAACCCACGTGCTCCTAACACGAGCATCTTCAATACAAGAATAATGCGCGTGATAATTTGAAGGAAAGATATAGAGAAAAGACAATTATTTTAATATAATTATTATTATTATATGGAGAATAGAAAGGAGTGTAGGAAAAAATATGGGAAAAAGAAAAAAAGAGGAAGGGATAGAAATAAATTCAAAAATAATAATAATATGGTGGTAGAAAAAGTCTAGATGGAAGTCCATTTGTAGATATGGTACTCAATACGAGGAAGGAAAAGTGAGGTAAGAATGAAAAAAATGATTTTAAAAAAATGAAAATTGAAAACAAAAGGAGAAACATATGGGACCCATGCGAAAAAGTGTCTTTATCTCTCCTCAAATGGACACCAAAATGGATATTGGCATTGAAGATGCTCTTAATCTTCTATGCTTAGCCGATCGATCAAATGTCTTGTACCGATAAAAAATCACTTCACATCTTATATAACAGTAGTACTCAAAAATTTTATGTTGTCCACCAAGGTGCACACTATGGTGCACGCGACTGATACGGCGTGTGATGTAGCACCACAATTGATGCGCCACATCAACTCTGTGTACACCCTAGCGAGCAACGTCAAATCTTTGCACTAGTATTACCCTGTGCATTGCACAGGACAACTCTGATGGTATATTTATAAAAAATAATATTATAAAATAAGACAATAAATTATTATGAATATGTAACAAAAGTAATTAAACATATGTAATACTATAGATTTCAAAAATGGTTTACGAATTTTGGCTCGAAATATTATCTTGTAAAAAAATATCATATCAATTGTCATGGTTGATGATTTTAGGTAAAAACATAATATTTGAGAACAAAATTTAGAAAATATATTTATTCGAATAAAAAAATATAAATAACACATTTTATAAGTCATACATAATTGTTCAAACGTATTTCAAATATGATTAACCATGATATTATTGTAATACCCCGTCCGTTTATGCATGTGATTTATGATGTTATGTATGATCGTGAGGTGATGAATATGTGTTTGGACCCTTGGTGACTTCGTTGTGATGCTATGTACGGTATTAAGTGTCGAAACGGCCTCTCGAGGGGGTAACGAGGCCGCTAGAAAATTCTGCAGGGATCAGTATTTACGGCCGTAAGTATATGAGTTACGGCCGTAATTATCAGGTTACGGCAGTAAGTAAGAGAGTTACGGCCGTAATTTGTGGAATGAAGAAATGTACCAAAACTTTCAGAGAGTTTGTTACGGCCGTATGGTTGTGAGTTACGGCCGTATTGTACTGGTTACGGCCGTAACATGTATTATTACGGCCGTAAGTGCGGAAGTAAAGGAGGTGCAAATTTACAGAGAGTTCATTACGACCGTATGTGGTATGAAATACGGCCGTATTATCTTTAGTTACGGCCGTAAGCGATGGGTTACGGCCGTAAGACCTGAAGGATGGGAAAACCCTGATTTACAGAGTCTTCGTTACGGGCGTATTATATGGTGGGTACGGCCGTATCATATGGGTTACGGCCGTAATGTTTTGGGTTACGGCCGTAATTTGGTCTGTTACGGCCGTAAATGTGTAAGCTACGGCCGTAAGCTTAAGTCGGCAGAAACTGTTTTATTGGGTTTTAACACCTTGGCTTGGTATTTTTCCACCATTTTCGACCCCCAACTCCCCAAAACCCTAGAGAACAAGTTCAAGAGTGATTTCAAGACTTTGGCTTGGTATTTGGCTTGTAGACCATTGATCCAATCCTAGTTGTTACCCTTGGAATCAAGAGGAAGGAAGGAGGAGAAGAGGGAAGGAAGAAGAGGAATCATCCAACCAATCTTCTAGCTTGGATTCTTGTCTTTTGAGGTAGGATTGAGATAGGTTATCTATGTAGGAGGTAAGTGGATGCATGAATGATCCTTAGATAGCTATGTATGCAAGTTTCCTTGGCTAATTCCCTAGTTTGGGTAAAGTATGACATGGTTAGCTTGCTATGGTGATTCTTCTAGGGTTAGGTGCTTCCTAGCCTTGGTTTGTGACATGCTTATGTTGTTGCCAAATGCTATGATATGAATATCTCGTCCATGTGCACTCATATGTCATGCGTGTTTGGATTGGATTGCCTATCATGTGTTGCGTTAATGTTAATGTTTTCGGCCAAATATGGGGGACCTACGCCCCAACGAATGATACGTCGGTCGAATGTGGGACCTACGCCCCAACGAATGATACGTCGGTCGAATGGGGGACCTACGCCCCAATAACCGATAGTATGGCCTCACGGGGGACCTACGCCCCGATGATGTTACAAGGCCGGCCAAATGTTTATAACGGCGCCAACGCTAACACATGATTCGCAATGGGCCCAAAAGTAATATGTGGTGTTCACGTGCATTGTGTCTCTTCCTACTAAGTCATTATGACTCACGTGTGTTCTTTTCTATGTTTTAGATGATGCTGCGAGTAGGAGGCAAGTTGGAGGTGGCGCAGGATCCTCTCGTGCGTGAGC
Organism: Jasminum sambac; assembly: GCA_018223645.1. Classification (NCBI taxonomy): domain Eukaryota; kingdom Viridiplantae; phylum Streptophyta; class Magnoliopsida; order Lamiales; family Oleaceae; genus Jasminum; species Jasminum sambac. The sequence continues at coordinate 20,140,166 of CP073648.1, read as the reverse complement.
TTGTCGACGTGTAGAAATGGGAAGGGAAAAGATTTTTGGGTCACGTGTGTATAAGATTACACTTTTGTAAACTCTTTTGTAATATAACTTTTGGAGCTATCACGTTATATATATGTAAATTATCGTTTTGGGCTTTCGTAAAGCGTTTGCAAATGTGTTAGCTCGGTGACGTAACGCAGGTAACGCCATTCCTAGTACGGTGCCGCTGTACATACTGGGGCGGGTGTTACAATTATGGTTGACATAAATATACATATATGAACTTTATGAATAGTGGATTGATTTTGCATCGGATTTAGTTCCAACTGAATTCTGAATATTGAATTAATTTTATACCACATTCAATTCGAAATGAAGAAAAAATATGGTCAACTGATTTCGTTCTCTTTTACGTGGTAACTATAAAAAATAGGATTTTTTATTTACTTTTTTAAATATATGAAAATATTTTTTTAAATAGATTATCGCCACCAGTGTAGCACTATAATAAATTGACACTTCAACTATATAATTAATTTTAAAATTGAGATGTATATAAAATAACTAAAATTAATATCCAAAAATCAAAATATATATAGAAAATAATAATTCTTTGTTTCAGAATTAATTTAATAGGTATTGTAAGTTGTAATTTTTATCTCCTATCACTTTTACATTAATACATGCAACACTAAATATAAAAGATTTAAAAGAATTTATAAATTATTCAAAAAATAGAATACATATAAACAAGATAAAATGCAAATAAAAAATAAAATAAGGAAAACAACACTAAATAAGAAAAGTAACATAAGTTAAATTAGGAAAATTATTAATCTTTAAAAACTAATACCAAATGTGACACTATATCATTGCACTTTACTTATGTGGCACTTCTCTTATTATTATATTATATATTAAAATTAAGATTAAGATAAGATATAGCTAACATGGATAAAATGTGACACTATATCTCTCTCTGTACAGCGCTTTTCAGTGGTAAATCTCTTGTTGCTCAAATTCATCTTTGCATCTACCATGGATACTCTATGTTTCACGTACGGGTAGAGAATTTCTCTTTACATGAAGTTTGAAAAATCAATTTGGGCATTTTTGGAGTCATGAAATATATTTTTAATCAATTTGCAAATTTATGTGATCAAATTGGATGTGTGGATTGTGTTCTTTCCTGTCATTTACAGCGATAGGGGGTTGGTGGTAATGATATTGATGGGGCTATTACTCAGCATACAATAAATCATATAAGTTAGCTAATGCTATAGCCTAACTTCCTAATCCATATATGATATGTCCTTAAAAAGATGGAGAACATGCAATTATCAATTCATCTATGAACACTTCTCAAATGTAATTGAACTAGAAGCACTACAGGAGTAGGCTCTGTTATAAAAAATTTTGAACTGTTTGAGTGTGAAAGAGGTATTTACTTTGTTAACATGACCATTGGTTTGCAACTGATAATAATGTGAACTTAAACTTAATAAAAAGAAGTAATTTGTCAATCAGGTTGTGTTATTACTTCTTATAAGATCAGTCAATAGGGTTTCATTAATACTTTCTTATTGACAAACCAAAACGAAAATCACTTCAGCTCTTTTATATATATATATATATAGACAAATTTTTATTTTCAATAAAATTAATTTTTCTAATTCTGGTTTGTGACATTATTATCCTTTTCAATGAAATTAATTGTCAACTTGTGTGAAAAAGTTGAGTATTCTTTGAATGTTGCCCCTGCCAATGACTGGCGATCATTTTGACATGCCAAACTCCGGGCCTTTAAGTGGAAAACATAAAGATAATTGAAGAATTGAGTATGTTGTTGGAATAATACCTTTTCTAAACTATGCTTTACAGATTCCATGTTCTTTTTCCAGTTATGCTAATTTTTAGCAGTTTTAAGAGGCCAAAAACATACATAAGAGGATAATTCATGTGGTTAACTTTTAAGTATCAATGTATTTTCTACGTACATTTCTTTCCCCATTTAATGCCTGTTATGAGTAATGGATGCGAAGTAACTTTTAAGTGTCAACATATTGACTCACTATTTAGGCTTATTGCTGAGCTGATTTCTTGCAAAATCTCTGGCTATGGATACTTGCAGGCCTTAAAATTAGCAGCTACTTACACAAAGCACAAATCTTCTTTTGAAGGATGGATGAAACGAGGAATAGAGAGAGAGTTTTTATGCGATAATGCAGCAAATCGAATACAAAAAGTTTTTGAATGGGCATTCACTGATCCCCTTTATGCTGGCTTAACTGACTTGAATAACAATTAGCTGTAGAAATCATTTTGCTATATTATGTTTCTCCACAACAAAAGTCGAGCTTCACATAGAAGGAGATTGCTGGTTAATGACAACGTGTTTTGTCTTTCTGTTTTGTATGACTTTGATGTAGAATGTCACGTGCTTTAGGCGTTCTTTGGCTGGCGACAGAGAGTTTTTATGAAAATACCTTGGATTATATTCTTTCAAATGTTATTATTTTCTTTTCACATGAGATAACTTAGGTTTTGATTGTTGGTTTGAGAATGTGTTCACTCGACAAATTGCACGAAGTAAATTAACAATAATCGGGTGCATTTTGGATCCTTAATTAATTTTAGAAATAATTAATTATTTTTATAAATAAATAGCTATGAAATTAAAATTAATTAAAATTAAAATTTTCATTAAGATTTAATTTTTGTGTGATACGAAAATTATCATTCATTAAATTTTTACACGAAAATTAAAAGAAACATGTAACATTAAAAATTTAACAATTACATTGTGCCCATTAATTTATTTTAGAAATAATTAATTATTTTTTAAAAAATTAGCCAAGAAATGAAAATCAGCAATTTCGCTACGATTTAATTTTGTTAAGATACAAAATTATAATTTATTAAATATTTATATAAAAATTAAAATAAATATTTAACGTTAAAATTAAAAAATTATATTGAACCATCAAATCTTAGAAATAATTAATTATTTTTAAAAATAAAATTAGCTAAAAATGAAAATTAATTATAGTTAACAATTTCTTCTAAGATTTAAGTTTGATGTGATAGAAAATTAAAATAAAAAATTAACCAAATCTATTTAAAAGAAACAAGACATTAAAATTTAAAAAAATTAATCGAACTATTAATAAAATAATCTAAACGTGTAATATCAATCAATTTTAATTAAAAACTATTAATTGAAAAAAATGCAATATTAATAATTTTTTTAATTAATCGTTCAATTGTAACATTAATCAAAATTTTTAATTAATTCAATCTATGTCTATACTTATATGTTTTATGTCCCAAGATATCTTTTAAATTATAAGATATATCTTTAAAATTAGATTTATATAACTTTTAAAAATATGGCTATTACGCTAATTATTTTTGAAATAATCTGCTAAAAATGAAAATTAATGAAAATTTTTTATATTGCAAGTAATTAAAACTACTTATATTGCTAAGATTTAATTGGATATGATTTCACCAAACAAAGATTAATAAAAGTTAATGTTAATTATATTGCTAAAAGGAGAAAAATATAATTAATTTAAAAATGAAAAATAATTAAAATTAGTTGGATTTCTACGGGTTGGAAATATTTTCCGTAAAAAATGAAAAAATCTTTTAAATTGCAAGATATTTTTTAAATTACAATATATCTTTAAACATAGTCGTCGTTCAATGTAGAGTTAGTGATTTTCAAATTATCAAGGTGTTCCGTTCATCGATTTGAATCTCTTTCTGCCCGAATTATTATGTTTTTCGAGTAATATGGATTGCTTCTACACTTTCAATATTGATGAATTTTGTTTTTGCTTTTGTTATTGTAGGTTACCGTGTGTATCGATTACACCGCCATTCTTTATACATAACGTGACAAGATGGCCACAGAGCAAAGACTATAATAGGTTGGCAATTTCCCGTTCAAGATCAATGTAATTTATAGAGTTTATACTTCAAATGGTGTTGTTCATCAATATAATTTTTTTGTAGATTAACGGATGTTATTATTCTTCAATATCATTGTGAAATTAGGGTGTTGATAGAGAATTTTGTCTTATCGTGTGTTGAGGTTGATTGCTATAAATTCAAATATTAGAAGGATGGAATTGATCGAAGTGTAGAGGAAACTCTATCGAAATTTTTTGAAAATTTGAACTTGCATTATTTAAATCGTGTTCTGTTAAGGACTACAGTGAATTTTTTTGTAACCATTTGTAATACTGTTAATGATAGTCTATTTATATTTATGGGAATCACATATTAATATACATGGCTTCCCATGCAAACACATGGGTGTTACCGCTAGACTAACACGATTACAAACGTAGTATACAAAGAAGTTTTCAACAATTTATAGTTTTATACGTCTGAATCACATGAGGCATGTTTATATTCTTTAACTTTTTATACCTCTTATAACCATTGTTGGTATAAACAATGAGATATTGTATAGGTAGATACAGGATTTGTTGGCATTTGCTTAATGCCATATTGACATAGTACTCATTGAAGGAGAATATAGTGACTTCCATTGTAGCTAATTTTTTTTGCTCTTTGTGCGAAAACAAATCAAAGCTTTTTGTTCATCGATCTGAATATCCTTTTGGCTGAGTTATTATACTTTTAGACCAAAGATATGGATGGCTTTTGTACTTCTCAATATTGATGGGATTTGTTCTTACTTGTGTTGTTGTAGGTTACCAGGTATACCAATCTCATATCCATTCCTTATGCACCGCTTGACAAAAAGGCCACACGGGAAATACTGGAACAATTTGCCCATTGCCCCGTTCAATATCGATGTGCTCATGGATCTTATAGTTCACTTAGTGTTGTTCATCAATGTAATTTTGGTGTAGATTAATGCATGTTACTAATGTTGGACATGAATCTCAAATTAGGGGGCTGACAAAGAATTTTGTATTCTTGTGTGTTGATGTTCTTTGTTACGTACTCTGCCAATATTTATAGGATGGAATTGACCGAAGTGAAAATGAAACTTTGCCGAATTTTTTTTAAAATTTGAACACGATTTCCGTAGGACTTGTGATATACCTATTGTGTAATCGTTTCTCGTACTTTTAATGGCAATATAGTTATATTTATGAGCATTACGTATTAATGAACATGGCTTCCCGTGCAGCGCATGGGTATTACTGCTAATAGTATTAATAATTAAAATTTTATATTCTAAATTAATTGTGAATGTAAAATATTTTTTATTGGGCAAATGCCTACTCGCTACACATTTTTCAAAAAATTGCCCAGTTAATTACCCAATCTTAATTTTTGACCACTAATTCTATTTTTTCCAAATAAGATACAAACATCATATCCACCTCATTTAATTTAGGGTTATTTTCGCAAAAGGACCCCAAAGTATCAATTTTGTAACAATTTCAACCCCATTCTTTTTTTTGTGCCACTACAAGTCCCCAATCTTTAATTTTATTTCACTACAAACCCCTACTAACGGATTTTATCCAATTCAGCCATTATATTTGTCCATTTGTGCACTAAAGTTTGGGGTCCTAATTTGAAACACTCTTTTATGCACTAAAACTTTGGAGTCCTGATTTGAAACGCCATTTTATTTTATAATTTGAACTTTTAACAATATGCAATTTAGTCCCAAATCTTTTTAAAATTTATAATTTAAACTTTAATTTTTTACAATTTAGTCCCAAATTTTTTAATTTCACAATTTCAATATTATTTTTGGAAAATTGGAGGAAATGCTCCATAAATTTTATAGCTACTGTGAAATTGGTATGAACTAACAAAAGGTAACGTCATATTAATTTCACCGAATTGATTAATTTGATATTAATTTTATTGGCCTATAATTAATTTTATCGAAGTTATTTGATACTGACTAAATAAATTTTGTCGACAATTTTCGGCATAATAGAATTTGATCGCATTAATATCATAATTTTCCAAACAAAATATTTAGAATTAAACAAATACATATTTTAATTTCAACCAACAGTTAATAATAAATTTAATCTATAAAGTTTTGGTAGGAATATATCACTATAAAAAATATCTGAATGTAGAAAAGACCTAAAAAGAATAAAAAATAAACAAAAACCAAACCCCCCACACCAAACCCCTCATCTAACCCAACCCCGACAGCATCTACCCCATTAAAGACAATCCAAAGCGCTTCCTCCATGGTTTTTCGCCTACCGACGAAGTCGTCGGCAGACGACAATCTGCTAGTTGTACTATTAGCTGGTAAAACCAGGCAACCAGCTAATTGCTGATCATCAAATAATGAGAAAAACCCACTATTTGCTGGTATAACCAGCAATTTCAAGCCCAGGGGCTTTCCCCTAGTTGCCGGGTGGCAAAGTCACAATTGTCGGGGTGGCGAAGTGATAGTCATGTTTAGAGTTTTTTTTCAATTATTTGGTATTTTATTTTATTATTTCTTTACATTCAGTATAGTTTTCATAATGATATATTTCTAGTAAGATTTTATGGACATGAAATAATTACGTTTATTATTAACATTTAGTTAAAATCGAAATATGCAGGTCTCCAATGCTAAGAAATTATTTGGGAAATTATGACATTAATGCGATCAAGTTCTATTGTGCTTAAAATTGTCAATGAAAATTATTTAATCGATGTCAAATAAAATCGATAAAATTAATTATAAACCAAATAAAATTAATATCAAATTAATTAATTCGTTGAAATTAATATGATGTTACCTTTTATGAACCATCTCCACCAATTTTTCAAAAATAATGTTGAAATTGTGAAATTTAAAAATTCGGGACTAAATTATAAAAAATTAAAGTTAAAATTATAAAGTTTACAAAAATTTGGGACTAAATTGCACATTGCTAAAAGTTCAAATTGAAAATAAAATGGCATTTCAAATCAGGACCCCAAAGTTTTAGTGCATAAAAGAGTGTTTCAAACCATGACCCCAAACTTTAGTGTACAAAAGGACAAATTTACCGGCTAAATTGGATAGAATCCGTTAGTGGGGGATTGTAGTGAAACAGAATTAAAGATTGGGGACTTGTAGTGACACAAAAAAAGAATGGAGTTGGAATTGTTACAAAATAAATACTTTGGGGTCCTTTTGCGAAAATAACACTTTAATTTATCACTGTACCACCGGTTAAACCCAAAACCCAAAAAACCTAGATTATCATAGCTACAAGATGTCCTCTATCTTTCAAATTGCACAGGAGGCCGTTCAACTTTAAAATTTTTCCCTTTAGACCTCAATTTTTTAATTTTCTTTCAAAAATACCCCAAAATAATTGTACCAAAGGTCCTCTATCTTTCGGATTATTTCGTTTTGATCATCCAACTTTTGAATTTTTTACGCTTTTAGTCCTTTTTGCTCTTCTGTTTCCTTGTTTCATTCCACATTTAGAAAATTCATCTACAAACACAATATTTAAGATATCATAAATAAATAAAGTACCACCCCCGATAAACTAAACAAACATTCAACTTCTCGCTTCCCTCACGGACAATTTTCTTTCTCTACACACTTTCTCTCTCCAGATTACCATCCCCAATAATCTCTACAAACATTTAAGTTCTCGCTTCCATTGTCTCTCATTTTCTCTCTCTACGCACTTTCTCTCTCTAGATTATCAACCCCGGTAATATCGACAAACATTCAATTTCTCGTTTCCATCGCCTCTGACTTTCTCTCTCTATGTACCGTAAGAAAAATGTTACCCTTCCCAATCCCCAACTTCTTATCTCTAGATTATTACTCATAGTAATCTTGACCAATATTCAACTTCTAACTTCCTTCATCTCTCACTTTCTCTCCCTACACATTTTCTCTTTCTAGAATACTATCCCTGATAATCTCAATCAACATTCAATTCTCGCTTCCCCGCCCTGACTCTCACTCTCTATGCAATTTTTTTCTCTAGATTACAATCATGATAATATTGACCAACATTCAACTTCTAGCTTCCCTCACCCCCAACTTCCTCTCTCTACGCACTTTTTCTCTCTAGCTTATGATTCCCAATAATCTCAATCAACATTCAACTTCTCGTTGCCCGGGTCCCCGACTTTCTCTCTCTACGCACTTTCCCTCTCCAAATTATCACCCTTGATAATCTCAGCTAATGTTCAACTTCTCGCTTCCCCCGCCCTGACTTTCTCTCTCGACATACTTTCTATTTTTAGATTACCAACCTCGATAATCTTGACAACCATTCAACTTCTCGCTTCCTTCGTTTCTCACTTTCTCACTCTACCAACTTTATTTCTCCAAATTATCACTACAGGTAATTTCGACAAATATTCAACTTCTCGCTTCCATCTTCTCTCGCTTTTTATCTCCATGCGCCATAAGAAAAATATTACCTACCCCGATAATTTTATTACCTACCCCAATAATAATATTATATACATCAATAATAATGTTACTTACCCAAATAATGTTATTGCCTATCCCAATAATAATATTACATACCCCAATAATGATATTACCTACCCCAATAATAATGTTACTTACATTCAACTTCTCGCTCCGCCAGCTTGACTTTCCCTCTTTAGATTATCACCCTAATTAATCTCGACAAACATTCAACTTTTTGCTTCCTTTATCTCTCACTTTCTCTCTCTACGCACTTTCTCTCTCTAGATTACAACCCCACGTAATTTCGATCAGCATTCAACTTCTCGCTTCCCTCGCGTCCGACTTTCTCTCTCTACACACACTCTCTAGATAATCTTTAAGAATATTCAACTTCTTACTTTCCCCGTATCTCACTTTCTCCCTCCATATTACCACTCCAGGTAATCTCAACTAACATTCAAATTGTCGCTTCGCTCACCATCGACTTTCTCTCTCCAGATTACCACCTCAGATAATATCGACAATAATATTGGGATAGGTAATACTATTATTGATATAGGTAATATTATTATTGAGATAGATTATAATATTACCTAAGTAGGTAATCTAGAGAAATAAAATGAGAGACGAGGGAAGCGTGAAGTTGAATATTTGTCAAGATTACTTGAGCTAAAATGAGAGACGCGAGAAGTGAGAAGTTGAATATTTGTGGAGATTACTTTGGGTGGTAATATGGAGAGAGAAAGTGAGAGATGAGGGAAACAAGATGTTGAATATTTGTGGAGATTACTTTGGGTGATAATGCAGAGATAAAAAGTGAGTAGAAAGAGCAGGGTCGGAGTAGGGGGAGCGAGAAGTTCAATGTTTATCAGGATAGGTAACATTATTACCAGGATAGGTAATAACACTATTGGGGTAGGTAATATTTTTATTGGATTAGATAATTTATTATTCGGGTAGGGAAGAAAATTATCAGAGTAGGTGATATTTTTCTTACGGTACGTAGAGAGAGAAAGTCGGAGACAAAGGAAACGAGAAGTTGAATGGTAATCAATAGGGACGGTCCTGCCATGAGTCCGGTGAGTCGGTCGACTCAAGCCCGACAGTTTCGGGGGCCCATTTTAATCCATTATATTTGAATTCCAACAGTATATTATGATTTTTTTCAATTAAAGGGTCCAAATTTAAATTCATCGCAAACTTATAGGCCCATTTTAAAGTAAAATAATGGATAAATTCAAGTATTGAATCCAAGTTGGCATTTTTTAAAAGAAATTTAGGTCCTTTTTTATCAATATTTATTTATTTTTAAGTAAAACAATGGATAAATTCAAATATTTATGTTAGCTCTGGCGGAGTTTTTTTTGTTAACTTTCCGTTGGAGTTTTGATTAAACTTTTTATATTCTCTATTGGCTTATTACTGTGCATTTGCTAATTTTTATTGCGACTGTGGTTTAGTCTTGTGTGTAGCTTTTTACATGAGCTTTACGAAAAAAAATGGGCACATTTTTGGAAGTTCTACTCAAGCCCAGTGAACTACAGAACCTTCCCTAGTGATCAAGATTACCGGTGGTGATAATCTAGAAAGGGAAAATCGGGGGAGAGAGAAGTAAGAAGTTAAATATTCTTGTTGAGATTACCTAAGGTGGTAATCTGAAGAGAGAAATTGACAGACAAGGGAAGCGAGAAGTTGAATATTTTTCGAGATTACCCGGGATGGTATTCTGGAAAGAGAAACTGAAAGATAAGGGAAGCGGGAAGTTGGATATTTTCCAAATTACCTTGGTAGGTAATGTGTATTCTTTGATGTGGTAATTCTTGTTACTTGGGAATATAATATTTGTACGTCCATTGATGTTTATGAATTGGTCTCAAGTGTATTAAATAAAGTATAAAGTTATATTTATGTTTGCAATATTTTTTTATCGTGATAAAAAATTTATTTATTTATTTATGTTATCTTTAATATTGTGTTTGTAGGTAAATTTCCTAAATGTAGAAGAAAATAAGGAAAAAGATGAGAAAAACACTAAATGTGTCAAAAATCCAAAAGATAGAGGACCAAAATGAAACAACCCAAAAGATAGCGGACCTTGGGTGCAATTAGTTTGGGGTATTTTTGAAAGAAAGTTTGAAAGTTAAGGACTAAAGTGCAAAATTTGAAAGTTGGAGGACCTCTTGTGCAATTTGAAAGATAGAGGGAAATTGAAAACTGTGAGAAAAAAAAGATTGGAGGGTAAAAATATTCATGAATACCTAAAAAAAGTAATTGGTAAAAAACTTTTAAAAACATGTAGTTATTGATAAGGAAATAAGATGTTTAGATTAAGTGGTAAAAAATGGGCATTGACCAAAATTTATTAGGCATTTTCTCTTTTTTAATAGTTTTCACATATCCTATTTTCCGTGTGGTAATTAAAGTATTATTATAATATTTTATTCCTTAAATATTGAATTAAATACTCATTCCACTTTATTTAAGACATATAAAAATGATAACTACTTTGAACATAATATTTTATTTTTTAATGTTTTGTAATTGAATATATATATATATATATATATATATATATCTTATGATGACATAGAGTCAATTAAAATATCAATGGAATAAGACAATAAAATTGCAATTGAAATTTTCTTGATTAATTCTTTGTATTTCGGTATATTTTTTTGAAGTGATATATTCCTAACAAAATTGTATTGATATACAACAATTATATTTATTATTAACTGTTGCTTAAAATCAAAATGCCGATACCTCTAATACTAAATAAAATTTTTGAAATACTATCAGCAGGGGTGGTGGTTTCAGGGGGAAGGTTTTTTATTTTTTATTTGTTTATTTTCTTTTATTTTTATTTTTTTTGATTAGTTCTTATTATTTGGCACATTTTTTACAGTAATATATTCCTAATAAAATTTTATTTAGGTACACTAATTACATTTATTATTAACTATTGCTTAAAATTAAAATGTGCGTATTTCTAATATTAAAGAAAATTTTCGAAAGTTATGATATTAGCGAACAAATACTAGTGTATTTAAATTTTTTAATAAAAATTATTTAATCAATATCAAATTACTACAATTTAATTTGTATCAAATAAAAGGTAAAATTATATAATTTAATTAAAATTTAGGACTAAAATATATATTTTTCAAACTTTGGGACTTGCTTGTAATAATCTCTAAAAGTTAGGATCTTTTGTGCAATTTATTTGATTCATTTCACAAAACCTCCCATTCTTTCAGTGACAATTTTACCCTTATACTAAAAGACAAAAAAGGGAGAGTTAACAGAATTTTTGGATGGAAAATGTTATCGGGGCCTGCTACAATAATTTATGATAAGTTGGGGGTAGTAAGCTAAAAAAAATGAATGGGGTAGGAATTGTAACAAAATCAATACTTTGGGGGTGTTGCGAAAATAACCCTTCCAAATTTTAGCAGAATAAAAAATTTAAGGAAAAAAGTGAGTGGGTAGTTCTCCAACAAGCTATATCAACAACTAAATTTTTATATTATAACTTGATTGTGAATATTCTTAAAATAATAATTTTCACAAACCAAAATTCTCGCGTTTTAACAAAAAAATTATAATTTATGATTTCTCAAATATTAAATAAATACTCTTTCCACTTTATTTATTTAAGACATGAAAAAAATAAAATTTTAAAATATGATTTTTCGATTTTCTAATATTTTTTATACACACGCAATAGTGTTGACGTCAACTAAAATATCAATAGTATATGACACTCAAATTATAATTGGACATTCAAAAAAATAGATCTATGAAAATATTAAAAAGATAATATTTTCACAATCATATTTATCAAACTTATATTTACTTATAAACACTTTATTAACTTAGATTATTTCATTTTTTTCAAAAAAAAAAAAGAAAGAAAAGAAAAAATCTTAGAGTATTTCATTCATAAACAAATAAAAAGTTTACGGTCATGCCGCATATATCTACCTTTATTTTATTTTTATTGTATTATATTTGAAAACTAATTAAAATTATGAGTTATTGGGCGCTTACACATGCAATAATATACCGCAAGTGCACCGGCAGTATAAGTAATAAAGTAGACTTGTGAGAGTCCAGGTTGTCGAACCTACATGGATTGATATTTGTATTGAATTACTTATTCTAGGGCAAAGTAAACTAAAAGAAAGCAATAAAAACACACAACTTGATCATTTGAAATACAATTACCTAAACTACACTACTAACACGAAGAAAACATGAAAATGCATTGCAATGGGAATAAGTTGGGGTTAAGAGATAGTCGGGATTCATGACTTAACTTAATACTAGTCATGCTAATCCGTTGATGAACTTAACACACTATTCATCTTCAATGTTAGATCCGATTTTCTAATAATAGGTAGTTCCTCTATCAAATATCAAACTACCCCTAGACAACTGGTTCAACCTACTACATCTCTGTATCGATATATTGCCAATCAACCGCATAAAGGTTCGTAAAAATAACTCAATGGGTCATCTAAAGTTATGGGTATATCTTTATCCCATACAAGAACTTAGAATGAATGCTATTTGGCTTAACTAGTGTATTCCCATATCTAGGATCCTACACTAATCACAATAACACACACTTGGTAATCAATCAAGTGTATGGGTTCAAGCTCAATAGCAAACACACATGAGATGAATAAACAAAGACAAATCATTTCCAACAACTCAAATAGATCAACAAAACATATATTAAGATCTATCAAAAATCCCAACTTATAATAATTAGTTCATAATTATGAAATCATAGGTAAATATACAATAAAACTCAAATTGATACAAATGATGGAAAGAAACAAGAACAAGTTAGGAATAACTCCCTTTTTAGGCTAGAACATGAATTCTTCACTTTGCACCATCTTCTCCTTTGATTTCCTTGCTTTTACACCAAGCCAACCCAAATACAAGCCTACTACTAATTAACTAACACTAGAAAGAACAAAGAAAATAGAAAGAAATGCAAGTTAAGAAACGAAAAGAAGAAAACCTAAAACTAAAGCAAATCAAGAAGAAGAAATTATGTTGTATGTAATGCCCTCTATTTTGGGCTCAAAATGGCGGGTAAATATACCCAATCTCGTGTGCAATATGTCCCCAAAGAGTCCCAAAAAGGTGGTGAAGATAAGGGGTAGAAAAGAGAAGAAAAAACACGTTTTTGTTGGTTCTGGTGCAAGTTACGGCCGTACAAAAATCATTTACGGCTGTACAAATGTTTATGTCCAATTTTTCAACATATGCAAGTTTCAGTATTTTTACCATAACTTTTAATCTCGATGTCCGATTGAACCTATTCAAATTGCGTTGGAAACTAGACTTGATGATCTACAACTCGCTAGTTTATTGTGTCCTCTAACTCAACTTGTATATTTATAAAAAATGCTCATCTTTAGGTCAAATTGACTTTCGGTCTTCCATTAGCTTGAAGAATCAAACAATTTGATAGCCATTTTGGTTATTTTCTATTCTCTTGTGCATAAACAAAGCTCCTAAACACAAACTCAGCTAGTGAAGAAACCTGGGTTGTGTTTTTTAGCATTCTTCTCCTCATAAATTGCAATGCAAGCCCTCTAACTTCTGAAATGCTGCAAAATGGTCTATAATCTTCGTCTAGCCATAACTTTTGATCTGAAATTCGAAATTGAGATCTGTAAAAAGCGCCGGACTCATCATTCTGTGTTCTTCCATGTGAGTTCAAGAAACGAGGCCGAGAAGATCTTCACAAGTTTGCACCCGAAGTCCTACAACTTTTGACTAGTATCTTTTTGGTCCTCAACTTCGGGTTTCTTTGCACTTTTCGTTCATTTGGCTCCTTTAGCCTCATTTCCTCCGCATTAAGGAATTTAACCTATAAACACAACAATTACACAAATATTAAGTAGAAGTCCGCTCCATTTGACTTTATAGAGTTATAAGTAAGTGTGCAAAAACCACACTTGCATATGTTATTGGTTAAGTTGTGATTATGTTGTAATACATTCCACAGACTTTGTAAGGTATTACACAGAGTATGCAATGTACATAATTAAAATAAAGGGCCAACTTGCAAAATTATATGAAAAAATTTTAAAAAATGACAAAATCTAATGGGAATTATATAAATAAGAAAATTAAAATTAAAAATCACAATATGTAGAGTTTATTAATTAATTAAATTAAAAATTAAGATAGGAAATTATTATAAGAAGAAATGGAAATTCTTTTAAAATTGAATTAAAAAAATTTATTCAAATAACTCTATGAAAACGGTAAAAAGAAATAAATTGAAAAAGCATCAAAATGAAAACAACAGAATAGTATACAAAGTATTATTGGAAAAAGAAAAGGAAATAATAAATTAAAAGAAATTGGAAAAAGAAAAGGAGATAATAAATAAATTAATTAATTAAAAGGAATAAAAATGCACGTCCTTCAGGAGTCGAACCGCGGATCCAACGAACGGAAGTTCCGCATTACAGCTAGCGCACCTAGCTGCCACAGTTGGTCAATGTTTTCTACTTGTCTTGGAAAACTAAAGTTAACAGCGGTTCATACTTACCTGAATTTTGCAATTTCACCCTAGCGTTTGTGTTAAGTACGCAATTAAAGTTAATTCTTCCCTACTAGTGTTTCCACCCGTGCGTTGCACGGGGAGATATATTTAATATATAATTTAGAGCCCGGGGGTGTATTTTGCATTCCGCAACTTTTTTGGGGATGGGTCCGGGTATGAAAGAAAACAATTTCCTCGGACGATTAAGCATAGCCAGTCAAAAAAGATTTGATTTTCCGTCCTTGCACCAATGCCTCTTGCACTTCAAATATACGTGTCATTGGTTTATTGTTTCTTAAGTGTCAATAACCTGTTGTTAAACTCCAACAGTTTTTCAAATTCGCATTTATATCAACACTCGTTGCAAGGGGTAATTTTAATTATTATTATTATTATTATTATTATTATTATTATTATTATTATTATTATTATTATTATTATTATTATAACAATAACAAAAAAAGTACAAACAAAAATGAAAATCTAATTGTTTTTATTGATAACAAAGTACCATACCAAGCCATTCAACACCGACAGTAAAAATTACATAATTCCCCAAAGCATATATATATATATATATATATATATATATGAAGATGAGGTTCAAAAAGACTTGATATTATTATCTGAAAAATTTAAGTGCTTGAAAGAAAATTGAATTTATTTCTTTTCTTCTGGTTTCGTTTCTTCCTTCTTCTCTTCTTTTGCTAGTCCAACTGACAAAATATCAACTTTGCCCACTTTCTTCAATTTCTTCACCACTGCAACTGCATCCATTACTCCTATTACTGTCAACTTCTACTCTTTTAGATCAACGTAATTGAATCCACCCCTATTTTTCTCATTGAAGATTAAGATAATCATAATCAAAATTATAAATGGCTTATAAGTAGAAATAATTAAAAAGTAAAATGTAAAGTATATCTACCATATAAATCTTCTACAGCTTCTATGGCCTTTTGCTTTGTTTTGTCATCTATCATAGTCAACACCTTCAACACCACCTTCTGCTATAATAATTCTTGGGAAGAACAGAAACAAAAATGATAAAAGAACAAAACAAATTTCTCCAGTCAACCAATTACTATGAGAAAGAAAAAAAAAGTTTTCTCCCATTCAACCAAATAAATCATAAAAGCATTCAAGCAACAGTCAAAAAAGGGTACCCAGAAGAATTGGAAAATATTTGTTTTTCTTAACTTTTTCTCCATAAGATAAAAATGAAGAGAATACAAATAAAGGAAACAAAATCAAGTTCATAACTTCCTCATTAGGGCAGAAATAGAATGTACCTCTAATATGATGATGACTGACAAAGCCTCGATTAAAAGTAACTGAAACACAAACAGACAATACTATTACTTGAGTCAAATTTGTAAATAATAGTGCAGTAATCAACGAATCACAAAGAGAGCGACAAAAAATATGAACTATCAAAATTCCATGAACAATCAAATATAAGATACCAAATCATATTCTGGAAAAACATCTAAAATAATTACAATCGCAATATCCATCAGACTACAATTCAAAAATCACATATAATTAAAATATATATTCATATACATACAAAAATAATTAGGGAAAATTTCATACCCTCAATTCCGGATGCTAAACAAATGGCTGTTAAACGGGCAGTGACCAAGTCCAATTTCAAGCAAACACACCAGAAATCCAATGATCAGTATCACCAAATGGCTACTACACCAAAAAATCTTAACAGATTTGATGAAAAACTCAAAATCCCAACTGAGCAGAATCAGTAAAATAGCGATTTATTCATATTGCAAAAGATATGGGAAAATCAATAGTGATGTGGTTCGAATTCAAATAAGAGAAACCTGAATTGATTTCGTCTATATCAACGATTTCATCTGTATCAAAGATTTCAGCTGAGATTTGAGAATAATCTGGGTGATTTGGGATTAGACATGTGAGGAGATTATGCCCTAAAATTTCAGAATGCGTGTTGATTGCTATTGATAAGGAAAAATAATCAAAGAATCCATTTTACCCTGAAATGTAAAACTACATTTTGGAGCCAAACTGGGTTCAAACTTCTCAGCTAGACTTCCAATATCGAAACTTTTAAGACTGGATTCAACAATCAAGAGGGTAGCATAAGTCAACATAAGTCTAAAATTAGAGTTTCGAACTTTTCAGAGTCAACGTGAATCATGTTATGCTTATGGTCAATGACAGAGGAAGTAAACTTTTAGAATTCTAACATGTCATCCCTATAGTGAACTTTTCAAGCCAACATAAGCATCATTGATAAAGTAAAATTGGATTCAAACTGGATTCAATTCTGAAGCAATTGACTCCTCTATAAAGAATAAAAGATGACTCAATTTTTGAAGCAAACATAGCACCAATACGAACACAACAGCATTAAAACAAAAGCAAGACTTCAATCTTATTTTAGTAAAAAAAAAAAAAAACACAGCACCATGATCAGTTTCAATCTTATTTAGTGTGCCAAATACCTCTGATAAGTTTAAGTTTGGCCCGAGCCGCGATTGAGAATAACTGAAACAGAAACAGAACATTGAATTAGAGAAACAGAAAACAATGAAAGAATTACAGGAAGAACAATGAAATAATGGACGCCCGAGTACCTACGCTAACGTGAATTTTTTTTGGAGAATTTCTGAAACACCGATACGTATATATGCAAGGCCACACTGGAGAGCCTGATTGTAGAAGAAATCTAGAAGGCCCATGACTCTTTGCTGGACGGTGAAAAAGACTGCCGATTAAGGGGATTTTGGGAGATTATAAAAAAAATTAAAAATAAGAAATCTAGAGCCGATCAGAAATCTTTGATTAAGCGGATTTTGGGAGATTGAATGGTGAAAAAGAAAATGAGATTAGGACTGACAGCTGGAATTACTATAGAGTTGGAGCTGAAATTGCATTCTAGACTGGATTGAGATTAGGGATGAGCTCGAATTAGGATAGAGTTAGCGAGATTGGCGGGAATCATTGAGAAATTAGGGCTCAAATCAATTGTATGCTAATTTGGAGTGCGTTGAAGTGTATAATACGACTGCAAATTAGGAATTGGAGCGCGTACTGAAAGCTGAGTGTGGGATTGGAGCGCGTGGAAATTAATTCTTTTAACTGAAGCAATAATGGACGCGTGGGCGTGAATGAAATTCCCAGGTGTTCAGATTTAATTAATAATTAAAAATCTATAATTAACAATGAATTAAAAATAAAAAATAATTAATTTATTCTGAAAAATGATGGTTTTAGCGGGAAAGTGTCCGTGGTTTATATATATATATATAGATTTCTGAAATATGAAACTTAGAAACCGTATTAATGTAAAAACCCCCAAAAGTAATCCTATCTTTTACATACGGATTACAATTAAAAAATAGTAAGGTAAAATAGTATTATATATTTACAAATATGTTCATATATATATTACTAGATGCGCACCCGTTTGACAGCTTGTTCTTTCCATATCAATTTCACATTAATTTCTACTAATTTTTTCTCTCTCATCATTTTCAACAACTCATACAATTACTTTATATTTTTAATATATTTTCCTCAATTTTCAACTATACATTTAATACGTCTTTCGAGTAAAAATTCCTATTCGTGTATAGAACAAGCCCTAAATATAACCTTTGTTCGTAATATTTAAAATAAAATTTTAAATCTCTAGTTTTCATTAGAAATAATATTTATTATAAATTAGATTACTTGTGTAAATTTCATAAAGAGGTGTGACAAAATAGGTCATGGTTCGAATCCTTTAATTGCACAATTTTCTTTTTTTAAGTGGGAAAATAAATGTTGGCAATAGAGAACCACCATAAAATATCATTGTTTCAGGTAGAGCTACCATAAAAAATCGGCGGAGCCACCGTAAACAACCGATGATAGTGATGGAGTTGAAGATAGTTCGCCGAAAACACTTCAAGTTTTAATATAAATATAGCGGTTTTGATCAGGTACCCACTGTGGGTACCGTATGGTACCCACAGCGGGCACGTGGCGCCACCACGTGGCGCCACGTCATCACACCGAAATTTTTTATTATTATTATTTTTTTTTTTGGTATCTACGTTATAGATATTTTAAAATTACCTTAATTTTGAATATTTTATTCTTAACTTTTGCATTTGTGATTTGTGTAAAGATTCATGTGAATCAAACAAGCCCTTGCTGACTTTCACAGTTTTACCCCATTGTCGTGTCAAAATATCCGAAATTCCATAAGCGGTCACTTTTTTTAGCGGCCCTGATTTCTATACTTCCCCTTCCTGTTGCCCTAGCGGTCCTGATTTTCTATCCTTCCCCTTTCCTGTTGCCCGCGGTCACCCTCACGTCACGCGCAAGCATTTATCACCAAAGTTTGTCAGGGAAACTCATATTCTCGCCTTTCTTCGCCTGCTCTGCCTATCGAGAATGGGGAAAAAGGACCGAAATCGAAAATTAAAGGAAAAGAAATCAAGAAATCGAAAATTAAAGGAAAAGAAATCAACATCCTCTTCTGTTGAACCACCGTCTGCGGCCGTTGCAACCAGCGACAGTGATGAAAACCTCCAAAGTTTTGTAGACGAGGTGAGAAAGTTGAGCGAATTGAATGATGCTCTTGCTAACAAAGAATTCAGTGAAATGATACCATTGGCATCAGAACTGCGAGGCAAGTATCCGACAGTTGCGCGATATCACTATCTATATGGCTATGCATGCGCAATGGTATATTTCGGTAAGGATCTCGCTGAGAATGTCGTGCCAACGGTGGACGAAGATGATATTCTTATACTTGCGAAGGACGCTTGTGAGAAAGCCGTGGAGTTGGCACCTAATAATTTCGCTTACTCTTTGCTCTACATAGATTTGTTGCTTGAAACTTCCAATTACGATAAATATGCAGACGAATGTACGAGATGTAACTCACTATGCCTGCAATTGCGCGAAGATGCAATTACTAAGCAAAATGCCTTGCGTAAATTGATGCTTAAGTTGATGGATAAATGGTCTGACAAAACGATGAATCTTCCAACTCAGATTTCCAACAAGTCTGGTTCGTTTTACTGCACATAATTTCTTTTTGTAATTTTGAGATTATGTTTATGTTGCTCACTAATTTTATTTGGGTAATTTTGTGTGCATTGTTACAGACAAAATTAAAATCGGAATCAATGGTATGTTCTTCGATCCTTTTTTTCTTTCTTCTGTTGTAATATTTTTTTGTTGATTGAAATTTTCATATTTGAAGGATTTGGAACAATTGGCCGATTTGTGGCTATGGCGGCTCTGCAGAGGGATGACGTTGAGCTTGTTGCAGTCAATGATCCCTTAATCTCTGCTGAATATATGGTAACTTTTGTGCTTTTTCACTGGTTTGCTTTGCTTTGTAGTTGTTCCATGGCCATTTTTTTGTTCAATCAGTTTATCACACTCATACGGTGTAAGTGTGTAACGATACTTATTGCTTTCCTTTCTTCTTGTTTGCTTGGTAGTTGGATCTCCCCCATGTTAATTTTTGGTCACTTAGTTTGATGACTATATATCAATTCCATGTTCTGTGCAATCTTTGTAGGCATACATGTTCAAGTATGACCGTATTTATGGCCCATGGAAGCACCATGATTTAGAGGTCCATGACGAGAGATCACTTTTATTTGGGGAGAACTGCAAATCCCTTTTATTTGGCGAGAATTGTATAAATGTTTTTGGCTATAGGTACCCATTTTATCTGTTGTTTGAATCACTACTGCCTTTCGTTGATTGCTTGGATTTTTGATAATTTGTTGTGCTAATTTATTGATCTTTTGATTCATAATTTTTATCTAAAGCAACCCTGAAGATATTCCATGGGTGGAGAGCAGCGCTGAATACATTGTGGAAGCAACTGGAATGTTCAGTGGCAAAGATAAGGCTGCAGCCCATTTGAAGGTATGCGATTACCGAACGGTCTTCCAGCTGCATTCTTCACTTTAGAATATTTTGCTATTTCTTTCCTCGGTTTTTTTTAACAACAAACCTTTCTCGAATATCACGTAATCTATCAATTATAGGCAATTTCCAGTAGAAAACGAAATTCAGCAGTATAGCCCTGTGCTTTACAATTGTTTTATTGACGAATATGCATGAATATGTATATTGGAACAATCTGCATCCCACGAAAAATCCTTTCTCATTGCATCTGCAATCCTTTGGTGCCATTCTGAAGGATTGTTCATAATTTCCTGAATGGCTTGGTTCAATGACATTTGGCCAGAGTGCCTCCCTATCATGACCGCCGAAGTGCCTTCAGCTAATTTGCTGTGTACCACGTTGACTAACCTGGGTCGTACTGCAATAGGAGCTGCTCCATATTTTAGGGCCTTGAGTGCACTTGAAGCAGAAGATTATCAAAAGATGAGCACAGCATAATGTCGGACCCTGCAAATAATAAATGTGATAATGCTTTATCGTAGTTGTGTATGAATCTCACATTTTGGTCCTTCATTTCTTCCTGAAAAGATTCCAAAGCTGTGTTTAGGCCTGCAGACTGACTAAATCCCATAAACGCCCCTTTTAGAAGTCATCCATACAATCATCTTTAAGTTCTCCAGGTCATAATCTGAGATGTCTGAGCATATGCATCCAACGCGAATTGTGGATGCCTCTTCCTGTAAATCCAGGTCGTGTTGCAATCTGGCCTTGCATGTAGATTTTCCCTTCAAATTGTCTGCACTGTAGTTTTGTGGAAGAAACTTGTGAAGGGAAGGATCCCAGGTGGATTGATCAAATCCATGAGGAGCAAGCAGCAACTTGTCCTTGTGAATGTTTAAGGTGGGTTCCAAACCATGGTCAAATCCACTAATAATCCGTTCTTTCGATTGTGTGAATGACATTATTATAACCTTATTGAAGCATACAACTCCACCCTTCAAAATGTTGACAAGATGAGCTTTATTGTTATCTTGCAGGCGATCAGGGCGGTGTAATCTTGAAGGATCAAGTCCACACAATGCTACCTTTTCAGGTTGCTCAAGACACTGGGAATCAAAGTCCTGGCAGGTCAACAATATCCTAGTGCCTTCAAGACCCTGATTCATGAAAACATCCCAGGAGAGAGGTCCAACTATAGATGCTTGCCAATTGTGTATATGAAGCACATCAGGGTGCTTTCCTGATTTTACTACATAGTCCAGTGAAGCACGAGAAAAATAGGCAAATCTTTCATAGCCATTTGAGTGACCATACACTCTCTCTCGGCTAAAAAATGATGAATAATAGACAGGCTGTATAAAAGTAACTCCAATGCCATGGACAACTCCAGTCCAGATCCTGTTTTCATGCAATTGACCATTGAAGTATGAGTAAAACTGTGCTTCAACTTCTCGGAATCCTTGAACTTCATCTAAGTTCAGTTCTGCATACCTCAACAAGATTTCCCTTTCTCTGCAGAGCACGAGATATGCCTGTCACATATGACGCCAAAAATCCAACAGAGACCACTGGTTCCATTTCAGTACAGATGTGAACTATGTGGAACCATTCTTTTTGCCTTTTACAGAAAACTGGCGAAGTTCTGCCAGAAGTTCAGCGTCTTTATTGTAATTCCTTTCGTATAAATCATCAGCAGTGCCAGATCTGGAATCCAATAATGACTTTCTAAAAGCCAATGCCTCCCTGGTGTCAATCATGCCAGTGAGATATCCTGAGAAGCAACTCGGAGCTGATTGCAAGCTTGTCTTTTCTAGTATAACCCTGCTGTTTTGCCTCCAACTGCTCTGTTTTATTGAGAAATGAATCCCTTTCATTCTTCATCCTGTCAAGCTCTTCCATTGCCATTACACGTTGTTTGTTCCAGTACAAAATATTTTGATGTGCTTCCTTAAATAGTTGCCAAATGTCAACCTGTTTTTCTTCTTTGCTATTGAAAGATTGAGAGTGGCTCTGATGCACCCTCATATCATCATTGCTTCCAACAAAAAAGAAAACAGAATAGTTGTTTAGTGATTTCTTTCCTTAGTAACTGAGCATGTATATGCAATCTAGATTCTGTGCAGTTTTCTACTACAATTGTTTGATTTGATCTTGCCTTGTTTTTAATGATGTGGTTGCCTGTGTTTGTAATGTTGACACCTTCTTCTATTTGTCACTATACAGTCATTAATGCTCGCAAGCACTGAGATTCTCTTAGTTGCTTCACATAACACATCTTTCTTGATACTTTGTTATTCAGGTTTGAGGCAAATCACTTTGCTTGTTTCTGATCAGAGTTTTAATGTTCTAATTCCCTTTAATTTTTTGAATTAGGGTGGAGCGAAAAAGGTGATTATTTGTGCCCCAAGCGAGGATGCACCAATGTTTGTTGTGGGCGTTAATGAACACGAGTACATGCCTGAACTCCTTGTTGTCTCAAATGCGGGCTGTTCAACCAGTTGCGTTGCTCCTTTGGCAAAGGTTTCTCCTTTAGTTTGTTAATAATTGTATTTTTCATGTGTATGTATACCATGTGATTCAGAGGAAACAATCTGATATATTATTAAGCGCCTTAAATCTTTTAGGTTATACATGATAGATTTGGCATAGCCGAGGGTATGATTACCGTAGTCCATTCTATGACAGGTCAGTTTGGTTCCTACTTTTATTTGATATATATTTTCAAGTGTGTTGGTTTTAATGTTGCTTATTTCTGTTGTCTAGCAAACCACAAGAGTGATTTTGGACCATGTGCCAAGGATTGGAGGGATGGCAGAGTTGTTGCACTCGACATTATACCCAGTAGCTCTGAAACTGCTGAGGTACTTGGCGTAAACTTTTAGATATATTGCAGTTTGATAAGGAAAAGAATGTGGAGCTGATGATACTTGCCTCTTTTATTCAAAGGTTCTTGGAAACGTTATTCCCGCGCTAAATGGGAAACTCACGGGAATGGACCTACGCGTAGTTACATCTGAGGTTTCCATGCTTGACTTGACTGTGAGGCTGGAGACTGAAGCCTCATATGATCAAATCAAGGCAGCCATCAAGTAAGATTTTTCAATTTTGGACATATTTAGAAATATTAGCCAAATACATCTTTAAATTGTAATGAGATTGTTGGTTTTGAGCTTTTTAACAGGGAGGAGTCAGAAGGGAAGCTAAATGGAATCTTAGGCTACACAGAAGATGATGTTCTGTCCACAGACTTTGTGGGGGACAGCAGGTGAGTATATATATTGTATATTCCTTTTGTTTCGTTTGCTGGCTTATACTGCTTAAGTAAGAGCATGGGTTGTATTGTGTTCTGTCTATGTGTTGACTAAAATTGGCATAAAGACAATGCCTTATGAAATCCATATTGAGAAAGGGGAGAGGAGAAATATGGGGAATCATGCTGGTTATGGTGATTGATTGTGAAGTTTTGATGAAGAGATCAGACCTGCTATGATGAACTATTTGTTCTTGCCACACAATTTATAACTCAATTTCTGAGTTGCTGCCAAAAAAAAAAAAACCGCATTTTCATTTGACAGGGATGTTGTGCTTGTCAATTCTGATCAGCATACCAGATTATAGGAAGTCAATTCCTCAAGCCTTTACAATTTTAATCTGAATATAAGCTGGTGCTTTTTGACTGATTCTATTTCTGGTGCTACGGATTTTGCTGCACTTACTCGTAACATGCGATTGCTACCTTGTCATTTCAGGTCAAGCACTTTTGATGCCAAGGCAGGAATTGCTCTTAGCAATAAGTTTGTCAAGCTGGTTTCTTGGTGCGACCAGGAATGGGGTTACAGGTAATTGCAATGCGTCCCCACCGTATTCTGGCAAAAAACTATGTGACCGTATTATTCTGACATTTCGATTTTACGTCTGATCATTTGTCTTTGAATTTGCAGTGTGCGCGTGGTTGACTTGATTAAGCACATTGCTGCGACCCACTAGTTTGAACCAAGATGCTGCAACTAGCTTCCACGGTGTGTGCTTTTGTTCAAAAGTTAACAAACCAGTCCATTTATACAATTTTATACTCCTAGTTGATCGACCAAATTTGGTTAATAGATAAACATTACTCTTTGATTACGGGAAATGCCTATGGTGATTATGCTTCGTGTCATGGAACATTTTTTACTTGCTTGTATCGGTAAATACTCAATCTGAATCTGCATCACAGCTATATGTTAGTGTCCAATTTTTTGTGCATTGTTTTTCTTCCTTCTTGTTAATGTCCAATTATGTCTCTCAAACACTTCACGTCTGAGCCACCGAAGAATTGGATTTCAACGAATTTTAGATTTTGGCAACGAGTTTAAAAAAACGTTCGTTGCGATGTTTGATATGATATAACTCATACAACAGAATAAAGACATATGACATTTTGCAAGATTAGTTAGCTACAGCATCCCTTGCCTGTGTCCATACTCCATCTAAGTGCGTCCTCATCTCAACTGCTCAATATTGTAGGATTGAGATTTAGTTCACAACTCGTGAATTTAGTAATGGTGATTTCTTCTGCGACTTCTGAGGTTCATCTGTATATGCTTACCAGAAGTGTCACCATTTTCACACCAAATATAGAGATTGTGGTACTAAAGTTATAGAGAAATTGATTTAAATTATTTTCATTATTACATTTCTGGGTATATGTACATAATTCATCTGCTTGCATTATTTATATACATGAATATTATTCAAGAAACAAATTAAATGATAGTTTAATGTACAAGTTTTCTTTCTTTCTTTTTTTTTTTTTTTCCCATCTTTTAAATTAAGTAGTAAGTCGAAGAAAACTTCACAAAGTAGCAGATTTTAGAACTGCTTAATATTGGATATCCCTATCACAGAGCATGAAGATAAACTGTATTGGGCCTTAAACAGTCAGCGGATGTTTTCAGTTTAATCATGAATTCATCATTAACATCTGCAAGAGTAACACAGAGTGCTCCTTGGAATCTGCAGTACTACTGTATTGATAAAATGAAAGTTCTATCAATCTGATATGCAGATATATTTTAGTCACACATGCCAGATGCAGGGAAGCAAATACAGTGGCACACCATATTGCAAACCAGGGATATCTCATGAGCTCGTTGGAAAATTCTAGGGAATGATTTACTTAATGTCCAACATTAGAGTCCTAGTGGAATAATACCCCTGTAAATGGATCTTTATTTGACTGAGGCTAGTACTTATTGATGTATTTGCTTATTTTCATTCCAAAATGCGAGTTCATGCTTGTAATTTTTCTTTATATTGATAAAATTTCAGGTTGAACTTTTCTCCTACTCTTAAATGGGAAAGGCCAAAATTTAGATGTTTGAAATTGAATATGGACGCTGCTATTAAGGCCGGGTTTTCTCATGTTGTTGTCGGCTTGTTTGTAATGATGGGGGTGAATTTGTGATGGGGATGACTCGCGTCTTTCGTGGTCGTGTTTATCCTTTTCTTGGGGAATGTTTGGCTTTGTTGGTTGGCTTACAAGCTGTGATTGATGAGGGGCTATGTACTGCAGAGGTGGAGATGGATTGCTTGATGGTGGTTGATGATCTAACCTAACCGAATGCGAGAAGCGACCATGGTGCTATTGTGTATAAAATTCCGATTTTAATGTCTAGGTACTCTCTTCCCCAATATCAGTGGATTAGTAGAAAGGCTAATATGGTAACTCATCTTTTTGTAAAGTTTGGTTTTGACAATAGACTCACTTTTTTTTTATTTGTCCCAAAATATAGCCCACTTACTAAACTAAGAGTGTATTTAATTTTTTATATTCCCATTATACCCTTAATTAATTAAATCAGCTTAATAAGTAATTTTTAGAATTTTCAACTTATTTGAATAGACGTTTGTAATTATGTATGGGTATATTAGGAATATCGTGTGAAAATTTTATTTCTTTAATGTCATTAATTAACATTTCTTAAACTACGTGAAAAATAAAGTGAGTCTATTATTTTGAGACGAATGAAATATTTTTTTTCTAATTAAAGAATAGGGGGTATAAATATCATTTTCAGGGCACCAAAGACCTTACGTGTGAATTTATGAAGATTAGGAATTCACCACAATGACCAAAAAAAGGAAAATAGGATCTAACCGACACAAAATGCAAAATTTGGAGACCAAATTCGAAATTTATCTTTAGCATAATTTACCCTTTCACTTGGGAAGAGAATCAACCAAACATGGGTCAAAAAACTCTAGTAGAGTTACGCGTCGAACATCTATTGACTACTCATCAGTTCATTTTGTCGGAATCCCTCAACCATATAATTTCTTTTTATTGGATAAACTTCTAAAACAATGCATCACAGATGGGTTACAATTATTATTATTATTATTATTTTTTAAAGGCGGATTACATATTTTAAGTATCCTTGTTATAAAGATTTTTACACTCTTTCCGTCTCATTTACCTTGCCCATATTTTCTTTTTAACTTGTCAAATTTGCCTTGCCTCGTTTCTATATTTAGTACTACCTTTTACGCTCATTTATAATTCTACTTTTTTTTTTTACTCTTGAAAATATAAACTAACTTTTGAACTATTATAAATACAAACATCTAATTAAATAAGAGTGTTGATGCCAGAAATAGTAATCACTACTTAAATACCAATTTTAGTGAATTTGGGCATCATTTGAGGTAACTGGAATGGTAAAAGGGGGATTTTATATTAATAGCAGAGTTCGGACAGGTCCAAGATTATAGAGAACTTCGGATCCTTTTGATGGGAACCAAGTTCCCTACTTATAGTACAAATTTCATGAGTCATCATAGGTCATCATGAAGTGACCGAGCTAGACCTAAACTATGTGTGATGATTGCTGTCACAACCTGCACGCAGTTGCTTTGCATTTATGGCGATAATCTCGTAACTTGTCTGTTGCCCTTTTTGTATTTATGGTGATGACGTCGTGTCAGGCATAGGTGACATTAGTGTGTCAGACGACATGTGGATTTTCCTTAGCTGTCAAATCATTCCGGCGACCAACGCTTCTTGGCTATGCTACCGACCTGGGCCGCCCACTAACCTGGGCGCGGTAGTAGCACAAGTCCTCTCCTGATCCTTGGCCCAGCTCGGCCAGACAATACCGAGTTATGCAATGTCCGAACTGAACTAGAGTGTAGGGCGCCGGTGTCGTTCACTAGCACGAATCCGGATTGGGCTCGAACCACCTCAGCGCGCACGTTCCTCAATAAGGCAATCCGAACTTAGCCCATGCCATATCAGCGGGTGCCAACAAAGGGTATTTTAGGAAATCAATTTGTAAATTTTCTTTTTCCAATATTTTTCTTAACCCTTGTGTAAAAGTCAAAGTTGAGAAGATAAATGGGATGAAAGGAGTACTTATTAATCACGACACTTAAGAACATATTTTACTAAAAAACTCATTAATTTTTTAATCCCCAATCGAGGTTTATCCTGCTATTGAGTCAAAATTTGATTTACGTCTGCCATCATAAAAAAAAAACATTGAATCTTCCTCTGTAAACTTCTTCCAAAACTAAGTAAAATATGTCATTCTTTCAACCAGCAAAATCTGTCATATTTTCAACCAAATCTTCGTCATAAGGGCCTTTCAACCAAATCTTGGTCCTAAGGACCGTATTTCACATCGAGAAAGCGGTATAGTAGTTTTACTGGAAAACCTTCATCTGCAAAATTCTTCCAAAACGCAATAAAATCTGCCATTTTCTCAACCAAATCTTGGTTATAGTAATAAGATTGCACTGCGAAAAAGTAGTAAACTAGTTTTACTAGAAAGTTTTCCCCTAGGGTCGATTCCACGAAAAATTGGTATGCTAGTTAACATAGGGTTGGCAAACGAGTTGAGCCGAGTGGCTTGGCTCTTTTTTTGGGCTCGAGCTCGACTCTTGTCTCAAAAGTTGAGTGCGGGCTCGGCTTGGCTCGGCTCGTCGACTTTTTATTTTTTAACACACGGTTTGCAAAAACTACCCATATCTTAAATCAAGTTTTATTAATTAATCTAAAATCAGTATATCTTTTCAATATCTTACTACTTATTTTGTCAATAAATATTAAAAGAAGAGAAAAAAATCTCAATTACAAGCCGACTAGCCAGTTTACGAATTTTACGAGCTGAACACGAATTGCCTATTTTCCAATTTCTCGGTTTGGTCCAAGTCTTAGTGCATATTTTCACTATCAGAACCCTAACTTTTGACGAGTCCAACCAAACCATATATATAAACTCACGAACTATCCAGCTCGTTTGACTCCCCCAAGCTATTATTTTGGAAAAAAATAATCTTGTAGAAAAATTGTACTCCCTCAGTCCCATTTACTTCGTCCTGTTTGACTTTTACACAATGATTAAGAAAAATATTGGAAAAGTAAATTTGTAAACAATATTCCTAAAACACCCTTATTTGGCATAATAAGTATTTGAAAATTAAATTTATATTTTTAAGAGTGAAAAAGGATAAAATTGTAAATGAATGTAAAAATTAATATTAAATATAAAAATAAGATGAAGTAAATGGGATAAATTGAAAAGGAAAATAAGACGAAATAAATGGGACGGATGGAAGACTAAGGGGCCATTCTGTTTGTTTTGTATTTTCTGTTTTCATTTTCGAAAATGTTTTGGTGTTTTCTGTTTTCAATTTTTGTTTTGAGAAAATTGAAAATGCGTTTGGTTTGTTGTTTTGAAAAATTATTTTTGGGAAGAGAAAATAGAAAATGTGTTTGGTTTATACTTTTACAAAAATATAATTTCGTATAATAAAAGTTACAAAAATGTTCTCAAACTTTTCAAAAATTTCAAATAGGCCCTCATCTTCACCTACCCCACCCCCACCCTAACCCCACCCCCACCACGGAAGGTGGAGAACCACCTCGCCGCAAGTGGTTCTCTCCACTCGAGAACCACCGACGAAGGTGGTTCTCCACTCGCAGTGGAGAACCACCTTCGGTGGTTCTCCAAGGTGGAGAACCACCGCGACAGGTGGTTCTCCACCTTCGATGGTGGAGAACCACCATCGGATGGTGGTTCTCCACCATCGGATGGTGGTTCTCCACCTGAGAACCACCACGACGGTGGTTCTCGTGGAGAACCACCGATCTGGTGGTCAAACCACCAGACTGGTGGTTTGACCACCAGATCCGTGGTTTGACTTTTTCCTGGTGGCGGTGGTGGTCGGTGGTGGTTGGACTAAAATGTACAAAAAATGAAAATTTGGGATTCAAATGTAATAAATGTAAAGTTTAAAATCCGAAAATGCATTTTCGTTGTTTTCAACATTTAACACAGAAAACGACGAAAACGTTAAAAAGACGTTTTCGTGTTTCTATACAATCTTGAAACGATTTCAAAACGATTTTGAAAAACAACGATAACGCGTTTTCAACGCCAAAACCGAAAATGTAAAACGAATAAAACTGAAAGAGAATGCGTACAAATAAACACGATGAAATCTAGACAATAATTAATTTTGATCAAAGCTGATAGGCAATCACACTCGTGCTCTCCCACTAAACTGTGAATACCTTGCGTGGCGTCACCACATGACGCCACCCCAGCCCCCTCCCATCAAGAACCTGGTGCTGCATCACGTGGTGACGCTCGTGCTAACCCCGGGAGAGCGGCAAGCCCGGCAATCAGATAAGCAACAGTTCACACCCAGAGAAAGAGCTCCTCCAAAAATCTCATCCATTTACAAAAGATCTCCTCACAGAAAAATTCACCGCATCGATCGCCATGACCACATCTTCAACTTTCTTTTCTTCGCTTCTCAACGTACACACCTCCAAAATCCCAAACCCTGATACCCCTTTCGCCATAATCAAATTTCCTTCAAGAACAAAAACGCATTTCACCCATTTCCACTCCTTAAGATCTGCCTCGGATTCCATTTCCGTTGTTGATAATCCACCCTCATCATCGGGACTTAGCAGTTCGGCTACAGCTACGAATTCTGTCAATCTCGACGACGATAGTGTTGATGATGATGAGGTGAAAAAAGCTCAGTCGATAATTGGGGCTAAAATCAGGGTTAAGGCGCCACTGAAGGTTTACCATGTGCCGAAAGTACCTGAACTGGAGTTGAGTGGAAAGGTGGGTGTGGTGAAGCAGTATGTTGGGGTTCACAAGGGGAAAAAGATTTCAGCTAATTTGCCCTATAAAGTGGAGTTTTTGGCGGATGAAGCTTTGGGGCGTGATGGGAAGCCTTTGAAATTCTTGACACACCTGAGGGATGATGAGTTTGAGCTTCTTGACTGAACTTATGGTTCGTTTGATTACATTTCTGTTGCTCTTTGGTCCAATACTGATGATGTCATTGGATGACTTGTTTGTAATAATCTTGTGTACAAAGTGTTATGTGTGTACAACATTGTAGATAATTTACTGTTTTGAGGTCATTTTTTGGTCTCCTTGATGAATTCCCCCCGTGCTAGCTTTTAACTCAAGATTGACAATACTGAATTGTGATTGTATGATGGATTGCCTAATCTTTGTCTGTGTAATAACTAAGAAGAGTAGTTATAGAAGCTGATAGATAATTTGCGGTGAGTTAAAGATGCCAAACGAACCATGATTCTTAGATATGCATGTGAATATAATAAGGTACCATTATGGTATAAAAATGGTGGAACGAATATCTTCAGCTCAAGGTGCTTTATGCATAAAGCTCCTCTTTCAATTTTTAAAGTTCTGTCACCGATGAATTGCTCTAGCATATCTGTGACATATATGAGTCAGGCTGGAACTGGAAATTTTCTTGTTAAATTTCATCTTTTTGGATTTATATCCTTAAGCGAGAAAATTGTATTAAGATGTGACTCTTAAACTAGTTGCAATTTATTATCTTATGTTGGAACTCTCTGTGTGACCCCGTCTCTCAGCTGTGATATGTGCAACAAATGTTATCTGATAAGTCAGCCATGTGAGGTGTTGATGATTTGAAGTCACACATTTCATTTTTTATTCTCTGCTGTAATTATTTATGTTTCTTAGGCAAGAATTCTGTCTGGTAGAAACAGCAATGAAATGTTTGGCTATGGAAGTAAATCAGTTGTAAGAAAAGATACTGAACGAAGCTTGTTGGCTGCATATTCAATATGTTGACCTCTAGCTTTGGTCAAGCTTTTAGTTGCTTCAAATTGTGAAATTCCACTAGTTTTCATACTTGAATAGGGATGAAAAAATTTAGGATGGATATGGTAGGGATTGATAAGATTGGGAAAGCTAGAAAGATAAGAATGTGACTAAGAGACTAGGTGAGAGTCTTCGGTCCCCAGCAAAAGGCTTGGACCTTATCGACATTCCAAAAAAAAAAAAAAAAAAAAGAGATATTTGAGAGTATGCTTGGCCAGTTTTCGTTTTTCTTTTTCTCTGGAAAGTTGTGCATATTTTCTTTTGCTGACACACTAGCATATTTTCTCAAGGCACCTATTCTGTATTCATTTATCCTTGTTTTATAAAGACAATATCAAACATACTGTAGCAAATTTATGTATCTTTTCTTGTTTCTTGTTGTTCTTTTCTTGTCACTATAACCAGGCGATGACCTAAATAGTAAATACACAGACATTCTTGCCACTAGACAATCTGTTGGATGCATTTGAACATGAAGTGGAAGCAACTATCTCTATCGGATAGCTGAAATAGAATACCACAGAAACATATCCCCTGCCTTATAAGATAGCTCAGTGATCTATTTAGCCTGACATTACGTCTCAATTCATAAACAGAAATATAATTTCTCAGGCTTTAGTGTTAGATTTCTGTATAAAAGAATAGAACTTGAAGAGAAATAGCAGTCATTCACACGACTGCTGAATAGAGATTGGAATAGCCGAGACAAACACAACAAGGAACTTAATGACTCTGTTGTTGAATATAAACTAATAACAACCATGCCCTCAAAGTACTAATTTCCCCATCCCTTTTGGCATTCCATACTCACCCCTTGCCTATTTGGCATAATGTGGATTGTCCTTTGTATGAGATTATTACACTGTAGGACTCAAAGGATTTGACATGTGATGAGAAGTATTTTCTGTTAACTATCACACAGTAAGCTGAAAACAGTACACAGTTGCTTAGAGTGCGCCATTCACGGGGAAAAAAAAAAAAATTCAAGACAAATATACACATATATATATAGCTTATGATGGTAGATAGACATACAAATAGTTCATCCATACGTAGATATTACTAGATGATACATCATTATGCAATGATGCAGTCTGACCCCAAAATCCTAGTGTAAACTTGTTTTAAGAGATTACATTATATTTCTTCTGTAGTTGTAATTGTGTATTTGTTCTGGAAATATGGGAATCCAAGTGACTAAAGAGTAAAGATTACTGTGCCCATCTTCTTTCATTCCCCTACGTTTAATCTCAAGGCTAGTTAGAACACAAACCTCATGTGAGAAACAAATAACAAAGGTTGAAATGGCGTTCAGTCATTGATATATATGTGAACATAGCATATCTCTGTTAGTGAGTTTGCTGAGTAGGTGAGGTTTCATCTGATTGCTGTTGGACTCTAACTGTATATTTGCTGAATTTTTTTTTTTTTCCTTTGTCGTTAGAATCTAGTGACTATCGGTGTAATGAACCATGAATATACATTGGATGAACTGAGGTGTTGAATGGTGAACTTGATTTTGTGATCTTGAGGCGACTGAATTGGGTTTCTGCATTTCTTTCTTTTGTTCTGGGGATGATGAGGACACCAGGTTTACAGTCGGCAAAATGAAACAACACTTGGGATCATGTTCAAGCTTGTTTCTTGTGGCGCATAAGTTTTTTTTATTTTACAACCACACATTTTCCTGAAAAATCACTTCTTACCTCAAAAAGATTACCAAACCAACCACTAACGATCAAGAATGTATCATGATTGTCCAATAAGAATGGTTTTCTTTGATGTATATATGCTGTTAGTTTTTCCTTGGTGGCTTGTAGTAATTTACTAGTCTTCCTCCAGAAGTTTGTAATCCCCTTTCGCCATTGCTTCTTACTATGAATCTGGTAATGGGGATTGATGTATTCCAGTTTGATGCTAGCATTTCCTTCTCCATCTTCTCTACCCACAGCCTCATTCCCTCTATCTTTTTGCCTCGTCTGTCGTCGCAGATGGTTCATGTGTGGAGTCATGTGAAGTATTTTTAGGTTTGAATGATTTTTGTGTCACTTGTACTGCATACCATAACACTGTAAAAAAGTTGTTTCCATTAGCTTGGCATGCTTTGAAACTATCACAAATCTCGCTTTCTTCACATTCTTCAAAATGTTGACGAGCAATATTAAATGGTTGATCAGCGCCTTACAGTCATTTTGTAATGGTTAAATATATATCCGATGGAAAAATTTGGTTCAAATTATAATTATATAATTGTATATACTGTCATTTTCGATATACTTGTATCATTATGTTGATTAAGGTTAATGTGATATTTTAGAAATGATGCACAAGATATACATTTTTATTCATTGAAATCATCATATAGGGATCACAAATTTTCTCTAATCGATTTTTAGCTAATGGGGTTTAACTCGATAATATATTTTAGATTTTCATAATTTTCATAATTATCTGAATCTTTTTCCATTTTTCTTTGTTGTTTTGCCCCATTGGATGCTTGTCAACTAGATTGCTGAAATGACAATTATGATACAACCTTCGAATTATAGGTAACTATTGATAATTATTCAATCTAATCAAAATATTTGAAACGTTATAACGCCGTTGACCAATAATTATCATATTCTTTCTCCTCTGACTTTTATGTTGTCTCATTTTTAATGAAAAATATTAATTATCAAATACTCCTGATTTGCTGCCCACAAACCGTGGACAGTCCACTGGTTTTGTGTTTCGCATATTCGGATAATTGACTTTGCCGTCACAAGTAATCTACCCCCAATTAGTAATTACACACTCAGAAGTCCATGTTTGGGTAGCGTAAAACCGTTTACTTGTATTTTGTTCAATTATAAGTAATATTCTAAAATGCTCGCTTAGGCGGTGCTCGTTGTTATAGTTAAGGTTTGATGGCGCCTTATCACGTATTAGTGTATTTAAGCGCGCATAGGTTCAATGCTTAAGCTCGATACTTTTTCTCGTCTTGCGCTTTTTAGAACCTCGATTAAAGTACGTTCTTTTGATGATAAAATTAATTTTCTTGATATACGTATTGAATGTGTAGTTGAAATTTGAGAAAAAATATATATTAAATAATTAAATTAGTGATTATAAATAATAAGAGAGAAAAAATTGATAAAAATTTGTGTTGATTTGTGTTGAATGGAACAATTATAAGTAAGCCACTAAGTATAATTATAAACAATTAGTATTAAACTCATACATTTTCAAATTTAGGCTGATAATTGGTGTTTAATTTTTGTTAAAAAAATAGTTTTAAATACAAATAATGAATAATGGGTTTGATAATCAATGTACACTAGCCAAACATGCCACAATTGCCACCAATTGTTCATTGCTTCATCATCGATTTATATATTTTTGCAAGTGCACCACAATCTGCATCAACGGTAAAAAGAGGAATAAAGGAGAGATCTAGTCGTCGTCGTCGTCTTCTTCTTTCTCCCTACAAATTCGCATTAGTAGAATTGAAATTGAAAAGTTAAGGAAGAAAAATTCTTGACCCCCATAGGACAAGAATCCATCGATATTTCAGATTGGAAGTGATAAAGGGGTACCTTCTTGCATCTTCTTACGCTATTCGTATTTATTTTTAATTTATTCTGGATTTTGATTATAGGGTTCAATTCAGCGAATTGCCTTTTCCCTTACAATTCGTAGGATCAAGATGATTTTGCGTGGATGAATTTAACATTTCAACTATTTAATTTTGGGTTTCGTTTACATTTTTTATTTGACTTGGTCTCTTGAGACTTTAGAATTCTTGATTGCAATCCGAATTGTGCGAAATGGATGAATTTGGTTATTACCCTTTCTTAATTTAATTCTGACCAGTTTTGCAGTTTCCTTAAATTGATCAACATTGAATTGTGCTATAAAAAATATAAAAAATAAAAAATAAAAAATCATCCTTTTGTTGAACACTTGATAAAAAGAGCTGGGATTTCTCGAAACAGCACTCAAATGACATGGACACTAATCATAATTTCTGAATTCCAGGCCTCGGTGGAACATTAGGAGTTTGACTTGCATTTTTTGGGACCCATTTTTTATCTTGAAAAGTAGAATCAAATTTATCCGAGTTACTAGTATGTTTGCTACTTCATCAAATCATGTGCGATGTAAACCTGATTTGGTCTCAGATTGCATTTTTAGTACTGATATCACTCATTTTATTTGTCCATCCCCTCATCTTTGTGCTTTTCTTGATGTTGTTTAAACTTTGTGCCAAGGCAGGGACATTAGGTATCTTTGAAGCCTTGTTTCAATTCAGTTGAAAAGATCACCATCAAGCCATCGCTAAGCGCATTCTGGTTAGCTGATGGCTCTGCAACTATAGAAGGTTTGGCAGGAACATCTGGGTTCCATGCCATTGCGGCAACCAGATCATTTAATATCACAGTCAGTTATCTGGTTGCTAAAAATCTAATTGCATACATATGTTGAAGATGGATTTAAGATTTAAACGAGTCCTGATCCTGTTGCTCTTTATAGCAATATTTAGTGATGATGTTAAAGCAGAACACGAAAATGAAATTTCACAAAGGTTAAGAACTGCCCCCCGAAGGATTGCAGGGACTGGCGTGATAGATGGGTCAGGTTTGGAGCACAATGTCGATTCTGATGGTGCAAGTGATGGGTGGAAGGGTGGGAACAGGAGAGTTTCAGTGTCGACAGTTGCAATTTTCACACTTGCGATGGCTGCAGCTACTGGTCTAGGTGCCATACCGTTCTTCTTTGTGGAGCTCGATTCTCAATGGGCTGGTATATGCAATGGGATGGCTGCAGGGGTAATGTTAGCAGCCAGTTTTGACCTTATACAGGAAGGTCAGAGCCATGGTAGTGGCAGTTGGGTTGTCTTCGGTATTTTGGCAGGTGGCATTTTCATTTGGCTTTGCAAGAAGGTTAAGCACTTCAACCTTCAAGCATCTATATTGAAATTTATTTGCTCTTGTTAGTACTTGCATTTTCTTTTACGTAGTTTATCAAGTTAATCCTATGTTTGGATTCCAATGCCTAGACATTTTATATAATGTGTCAATGTCAGATATGAATTTCAAATACACATTCATAGCTATTAGCTACTGCACATTATTATCTACTTGTTTTCTGATACCTGTTCCGTTAATATCCCTTTTCACAAGATTTATGCTTTTGTGTTTTTGTGGTGCATAGGCATGCGTATAGGTCACAATAGTGGGGCTCTGTTATGAATTTTCTGTATGTTATTTGTATAATAATAGAACTCTATCTTGATCTTGCCAATTAATAGCCTTTACTTGCTAGACATCCTATGGAAACAATTGACCCCGTTGGGCACCAATGGACTTTTGCAGGTAGCACAATAAAAGATGCTATAGATTACGAAGCACCAAAAGTCCACCTTATTTGACCTGGGAAATTTAATGAGATTTCTCTGCTTATCAGGGAAAAATACCTGCTCGTTGTTGTACCCCTTGGCTGTGAAATGGATTTCATAATTTCTCTAGAAAGGCATTTCATTTGTTCTTTTTCTCCTTTAAAACCTGTTCATTGGAATGTCTGCATTTTTTTCTATGGAGTTTCTCAGGCCGGTAGGCTTTGCTTTAAGTAATATGTTGGTTTTTCTATCTTGGAGATGAAGTTTTGACTCACTTGCAGAATTTACAGATAAGAAAAGTTCATGTTTCTATTAGAAGCTTATGATAAATATCTATGAAATTGGACAAGCAAAGATAGAGATATGTAACCATACCACGATAATTTTGTTTAAACTCACGCTTCGCAAAATTGTCTGCAGTTTCATCTAGTCTATTTGTTTTATGAAATAATAAAAAATTAAGCTTAATCACTTCTTTTATATGCTTTCTATTTGATATTTGGGAAGTCTAGAAACTCAATATAACAACTAACATTGAATTTATAATTGTCCATTACTCAGATTCTTGAGCAATATGGCGAAGTGAGTATGTTGGACATTAAAGGTGCAGAAGCAGCTAAAGCCGTTCTTGTAATTGGAATTATGACCCTTCATTCTTTTGGAGAGGGCTCTGGTGTTGGAGTATCTTTTGCTGGATCTAAGGGGTTAACTCAGGGGATATTGGTAACATTGGCCATTGCTGTGCACAATATACCTGAGGGCTTGGCTGTCAGTATGGTGCTTGCATCAAGAGGGGTGTCTCCAAAGAATGCAATGTTGTGGAGTGTGATTACGTCACTGCCACAGGTAAGGACTTTGCTTGAGGTTATGACGGAATACATGCCTATGGAATTGCTAAATAATATGGTAAAATTTACTAAATTGAAACAGTTTAAAGTTAGGATCCAAATATTTTCTGGTAGCTTCTTGTTGATAATTTTAATTGAACAGCAATCACAGCAGAAGGGCAATCCTTGGTTCTTGAGGAAGTAGTTTTTCCCCATATATGAACAAAGAGTACACAATGATTTGAACAACATTACATCAGAATTTTCAAAAATTAGTGTGTGGTAAAAGCATCTCCCTATGAGTCAATATAAAATATATTATGGAATTTGTAAAATATGAATGAGTGCACTGTTAGCATAAATTCACATTTAACTATGATCACTTCATTAATAGTAAGAATACCTGCCCTTGCTATGAGAACTTTTTTTTTTTTTTTTTTGGGGGGGGATCAATTGTTCTAGTTGGTGAACTTTGAGGACTGTGACTGCAAACAGTAACTTACAAATATTGTAAGTGGATCATGTGATTTGAACACTTGGTTTGTGAAATTGAAAACTGCTGAAAATGCATCATCTATTGCTAACTGCATCATCCATTGCTAAGGAGCAAAATATATTGGATATTTTGACCTATGGATTAGCCTACATATTGCCGTTTTCCACTGGGCAGTTAGTGATATCCACAATCTAGTGAATGCACGTAATAAGAAATAAAGCAAAATATTAGCATTTGATTCAGCTGTTTAGTCTGAAAGCATAATGATATCCAAGTTATTTTATCTTGTATGAAATTTTCAACTGTTAGATTGGTAAGTTGTCATTTGATTTATGTTCTTGCTGCAGCCTATTGTAGCAGTGCCATCATTTATATTTGCTGATGCATTTAACAAGTTCTTACCATTTGCTACTGGATTTGCTGCCGGGTGTATGATTTGGATGGTCATCGCCGAGGTCCTTCCTGATGGATTCAAGGTAACTTCCTTTGTTCTCACCAATATTCCAATAATAAAGTCGAAGGCCCAAAGCCGGAATCTCTATTGACCATATGATTTAATAAACCAAGATGAAAGTTCAGCAAGTAGAAGTAAATTTACAGCCAAGATTTTTCTGCTTTCCAAACTATTCAACTTTAGGTGTTCATATTACTTATGCTATGCACACAATCTCTGTAATCTTACCTGGTTGTGTAAGATTACTTGCGTTAAGTTTGCAAGGTTTCCACCTTAATGAAGTTCTTAACATCAAATGTGTAATCCTAATTTCCGATGGGATCGAGCATAGTTGCACGTATAATAAAACCTTGAAAACATGCATAGTTACACGACTATTCTTATTCATCAAACCAATTTCCTATTCTCCAAATATTTGTTTCAACCTGAAGTTGACCTTGAAATCTTCAGCTTCTTTCCTATTCCCTACTTTTAGTAAAAGAGGCGAAAAAATGTAGAAAGACGGTGAAGCAACCTAGTGCTTACTGAATGGCATGTTTAACTTTGGGCTAATTTTTACTCAATAATATAAATTCTAATTCTGACACTAAAAACATTCCTCTAATTTTGTTACTGGGTTGAAACTGAAGTTACTATATTTGTAGGAAGCATCTCCAAACCAAGTGGCATCAGCAGCTACACTTTCCGTGGCGTTTATGATAGCTCTAAGCTCTTTGTTTGAGCATTTCAGCCTCAACTACAAGTAAGTACCTCCCATTTCACTGACTGCATTGCATAAAACTTCTCAACATAATTAGTACTCACCACTCAGCTAATTTTTTACGAAAAACACCTCTTCAATTCTGTAACAAAATCACTTCACATTGCAGTCCAGAGGATGCTTCTGGCTTGTTCGTTTCACTACTTTTTGGCCTGGGTCCATTATTGGGTGGAATTGTTCTTGTTGCACTAGCTTTTGCTTTCCATCTTCAACACGCCTTCCTCACTGGCGTGGCCTCTGGCATTGCCTTTATCCTCGGTGCTTGGAGACCTCTGCAACTACTTCTTTCTGCGAAGATGGGCCTTCTCCAGATCCTAATTCTTCTTGGGCTGGGCTCTGGACTGGTCCACTTAACCATTTCCAGTACTACGAAGATTGGAAATCGAAAGAGGACTTCGGCCCATACTCTATCTGCTGTCACAGGCTACTCGGTAAGTGCACTCACTCTCTACTCAGTCTTGTCCTGTGTGGCAGTGGCCCTTCACGCTCTAGCCGAGGGACTTGCATTAGGAGTAGCTGCACCTAAAGCATATGGCCTTGGACGCCATATTGTTCTTCCTGTCTCCCTCCATGGGCTTCCTCGGGGTGCAGCTGTAGCCAGCTGTATCTTTGGGGCGACCGACAGCTGGCATGGGTCCCTCTTGTCTGCTACGCTTATTGGGTTTGTGGGCCCGTTATCTGCTATTGGGGCGATCCTAGCTGGGATTGACTATAGCGGGCTGGACCATGTTATGGTCTTTGCTTGTGGTGGGCTTTTCCCATGTTTCGCAAGTATAGTCAGGAGGGCCGTGAAGTTGGATAGAAGGAAGAGTGTTTTTGGGCTCATCATTGGGTTGATCTTTGCAACTGTCTGTTTGACTTGTACTAAGTTGGTTTGTTTGCACACGTCGTATTGCAACTCTGCTCCAGAGGCTGTTAGATGATGATAAAGAATCGTCGAGCAAGTTCATGTGTACACTAACTGAGACAGGACTACGTGTGGGCAGGGAACGGAATTTTTGGGGTATCCATATGGCAGAATCTAACCGTTGGATTGCATCATGAGTGCATTGAGATTGCCTGCGAAATGTACATTAGATTTATTATTATTTAAGGTTTCAGGCTGCAGCAGAGGTAATTTTAGAGTATGAACCTTGTTGTGAACATTTTCCTTGGATATTGGCTTTCTCTGCTTACTGGCTAGTTACCAGCACGTACATTAAAAAGTCGTTTTTCTTAAGGCTCGGTACTAGTATTTCCCGTCCTGAAATGACATTTGAACAAACGAGATAAGTGACAAACAGGTTAACGAACAAATCAGGTAGAAATACAGCAATTGTTGATATTAAAAATGATCTGGCGTGTTTGTGGTGTGATTGTTGCAATTTGACAAAATACGTGTGTTGCAATTCTCGCCTTTGGAATTCGGAAAATACCAAAAAATGGGAGTGGGGGTGGTTGTGGATGTTTATATATGTTATCTTTTAAACTGTTACATCTATACATTGTAATTATGTTATCACATTATGATCTGGATATGTTAAAAGTATTCAAATGGGATATTGAATCAAAATTACTATATATTGTTGCGTTTGTGAGGTATTTTGATAAATGATATGGTTAATGAGCTGAGAATCAGCCGATGGGGACAAGTACCAATGTGATTGCTGATTTGCTAGCACGCTGTCAGTTTAGTCAAAATGAGTACATATGTGAACTCTGATTCTCTGAAGGGAAAAAAGAGCGCACATGGGGATGGAATGGGAGATGCATCTGTTTGAGTAACTTGCGGCAAGACGCCGTGGGTATTGGGCCCGCCCATTCCTCTAGTCAACTCGACCCAATTCATCCACATACGTCGGTGCAACACATCAATTCAAATAATTTTGGAAACCGCTATTCTAATTACTTAGCCCATGTTAGGATGAATTCTTTTATTCATTCTTTTTAAATTTGAATTTAATCAAATAAGTTATATTTATATATTTGGTGGAACTATATGTATTATATAAATCTCTACCATTTAATTGTACTCATTCTCTTTCTTATTTCATCATATAAAAAATCATAAAAAAACCAATCATAACATGGACTTATTCAGCATCAATATTCTCGAAATCGATATTATGTAATAGTTAAAATTTAATGTCTGAGTTCAATTTATTGAATTTTTTTTTTTAATTTTTAATGATATCCAATGTTTCCCCCAAAATTGTCAGGTGAGGTTTTAATGAATTCAATAATTGGGTATTAAAATATTCCACCAACAGGGTGGTTTTTGGTGTCACACGAACTAAATAATAAATTAAGATATATCCTTTGATTAAAGACCGAAGAAATTTCGTCAGCTTTTAAGTTTGTTTCTAGAAATTTAGTAACCGAGTGAATCAAATTGCAAATGTGGTGTTAGAAGGAAAATTGTCACAAAAAAGTGTGATTAAAAGTTAAGAGAGCTCAATAATGGATACCAGTGAGACAACAAAATTTAATTTTTCCACATAAAGCTTCACCAATAAGTTAGTATTTCATTAATTACTCAATTAGATTGTTACCGTACCAAAACTTTCTACGTGGCATCTTAAGAAACGAAAATGATATCAAAATTTTTAGAATAATACTACTAGTTTGACATATTAAACAACATAGACGTTGACGTGTAAATAGTAATGAAACTGAACTGTGATGATTATTAATTTTAAAGATAATTTAATACGTACATAAATAAAACCTTACTATAGAGTAGCCTTACTCAAATTTTTGTGACAATATCATTTTTTATTGCATAAATTATTATTATTTTTGACATTTTAACTACAGAATAGTGTTTTTACGAATGCACACATCCATGTCGTGAGTGGGTGCACAAACAGCTGGAATTCTTGCACAACCATGTTCAAGAATTCAAATTTCAAAAGATGAAAAGAACCCCACCTCCACCTCTCCAGCACCGTTCCAGAACCATAGAGGGATTTGTAACTATGGTCACGCCGCCATTTGATAAGATGTTTTGACTCCGCTGAATTTAATAGATATTAATCAAGACTGAGAGGAGTTCCAGATTTGATGCTTCCGGCTGACACCATGCAGCGCTGACACGGCCAAAGTTTTGGCACTATTTTTGGGCTAAAAATAGTGCCAAAACTTTGACCCGTGGTCACAAGAATGCTGGTCGCTGAAAAATTCGTGAAATTCTAAACTCTATCGCCACAGATTCCGTGATCTAATCTGATAAAACGTACGACCGACTTAAAATGCCATCGATGGTGCCATAACTAAGGCACCATCGATGGTACCTTATCATTTCCGCTCTCCAGCACCCTTAGAAAAATAAAAAAATTAATATAACAAACGGTATCAATTGCATGGATTAAGGAGAAAGGTTCTCCCTAATTTCCAAAGCAGAAGCTCTTTTCAGACAAGCAGACAAATTACCACCCAGGTTGTTTCCATACCCCTTGTTCACATCTTCATTAATCATCTCTCTCTCTCTCTCTCTCTCTCTCTCTCTCTCTCTCTCACACACACATATGCACAAAGTCCTCCTTTATGCTGTATAAATGCACAGCACACAACCCTAATACCCTTTAAACCCTTTTTTACCCTCTCCCTTTCTCTCTCTCTCACACACACAATGGCAATGAAGATTCTTCTGTTATTGTCTCTCTGCTCTCTCTACAAAATCTCTGCTGGTGCACCTGCTCCATTTGAAGGTAAAACTCATAACCTTTCTCTATTTACCTCAGTTTAGCTTAATTTTGTCGTTTGCTATTTCTTGGTAAGTTGTTCTTGTGTGCGCGTGTGTTTAGATCTGACATTCTGTGAAGTTGAAGTCTTTATCTTTGCACAATGGAATTACAGAACTGAAATGTATGATATGTGCTTTCTCTTACCAGGATTGCTCCCAAATGGCAACTTTGAAGAGGGACCAAAACCCAGCGACCTCACGAAAACAGTGATCCGAGGCAAAAATGCACTGCCTAAATGGGAAATCAATGGCTTAGTCGAGTACATCTCCGGCGGGCCCCAGCCTGGCGGAATGTACTTCCCCGTCGCCCACGGAGTCCACGCCGTGAGGCTCGGGAATGAGGCCTCGATCTCCCAAACAATCCCAGTCAAGAAAGGTTCACTATATGCACTCACCTTTGCTGCTTCAAGAACTTGTGCACAAGAAGAGGTGCTGAGAGTGTCTGTTCCTCCTCAATCAGGAGACCTCCCTCTGCAGACTCTGTATAGCAGCACTGGTGGTGATACTTATGCCTTTGGCTTCATTGCCAAATCTGATTCTGCTAAGGTTATCTTTCACAATCCTGGTTTGCAAGAGGATCCTGCTTGTGGACCCCTTTTGGATGCTGTTGCTATCAAACAACTAATACCTCCAAAGCCCACCAGAGGTAGTTATAGAAACATATTCAATCTCATAGATTTTGATATTTAACTGTCCAAAGTGCCATGTTATTTTGATTTTCTTGCTTTGTCAGATTTATGCAGCAAGATCTATACTCATCAAATCCAAGAACATGATAAACAATCATCATTCATAACATCACATAGTGATCTATCTTACCTTGTTTTGCAGCAAACTTGGTCAGGAATAGTGGTTTTGAGGAGGGTCCTCATCGGTTGTTCAACTCGTCCCACGGTATCCTTCTGCCACCCAAACAGGAAGATCTTACATCCCCACTTCCAGGCTGGATCATCGAATCACTCAAGGCTGTGAAATTCATAGACTCAAAGCATTTCAATGTACCCTATGGCAAAGCAGCAGTAGAACTTGTTGCAGGGAGAGAGAGTGCCATTGCCCAAGTCATCAGAACAGTCCCCAACAAGGTCTACAAGCTTTC
This sequence comes from Jasminum sambac, assembly GCA_018223645.1. NCBI lineage: Eukaryota > Viridiplantae > Streptophyta > Magnoliopsida > Lamiales > Oleaceae > Jasminum > Jasminum sambac. The sequence goes on along the minus strand of CP073648.1, from coordinate 20,095,418 downwards.
GTTCGTTGTAGGAGACGCAAAGAATGGCTGCCATGGAAATATGATGATTGAAGCATTTGCTGCTAAAGCTACCGTGAAAGCCCCCTTCAAGTCTGAAGGAAAAGGACAGTTTCAGAAATTCAGCTTTCAGTTCAAGGCAGAGTCATTCAGGACCAGATTGACTTTCTTCAGTTCTTACTACCATACCAAGATGCAAGATTTTGGAACTCTTTGTGGTCCTGTTCTTGATGAAGTTACCTGCATCTAAGAATTAAATCTACACATATCGAGGAGCTTCTGTATTTTATGTAATAGAGTTTTTGAAGTGGACATTGCTCATCTTTAAATGTAGTTTACGCATTGATGAGGCACGAGTTGAAGCTCTGTAGCTACATAAACTGTTAAGACGTTGAATGATTTTGTACTTGCTTATTATCCCTAATGTTGATTATTGTTTCGCTTGAAATTCTACGCTGTGTGACTCGCATTTTCATTCCAAGTTCCCAGATTGGCATAACTAGGTAATCATTCAACAATCAATGTAGAGGCAGAAATCATTTTGTTCAATGTTACATGATAATCATAGTATGTAATATATGGAATAACAATGATACACTGTTCATCATCTCCCCTATTTAGATCCCAATGGAACACCTAAATACCGTGTTCATTGACTGTCAGACTCTTGCCTTCAGCTTACACATTAGGTCCCGAGGGGATAAATTTGTAGTCTTTTTTCCAACAATCGAGAATACAGTATTGTTTTGAATCTGTCGAGATTTCAGCGGCCCTCATCTAAAATACCTACCAAACATTTCTCCAACAAGAACTCTGCATTTACCCAAGCATGGTACTTATCTGAATAAAGCTTAAGGATTGCAACTAGAGCTGAAAATGGTAGGTTAGTTTATATATTTGAACTAAAAAAATGCTTTTGAAAAGGATACTGAATAATGCCGTGCAGTCTTTTCCCACTGCCTTCATCAGCATATCCACACCTGACGGGAAAAACAATAAGAGCTAAGCATAACAAATATATCATAGAAAGAAATGAAACGTCAAAAAATTCAAGATACTAAAATTCTCCACAAAAACATGGATACTTTCACATGCCAGCATCTTTGAGGCAGCTTGTGAAGAACTTGTACTTTCCCTCTCTATGCTTTCAAACTAAGTACTTTGGATCAACAATCAACCTCAAAATAATGCCTCGTAATGCATGTTAAAAATATGTTCTAGGTTTTGAAATTTCCCACGAAATTGAAATGGAAAAGGACCGAAATATCCAACTTTCTGGAGAAGGTTAGGAAGATAGAGCACTGGATGCGCTCATGCGCACATGAAATTGAAAAGAAAAGCGTTTGGGAAAAGTAATAACTTTGATGTACAGCCAGGACGCCCAGTTTGCTGCATGTTGTGGATACAGAAATTTCAGGGGAATAAAGACGTCTACTCTCCAGGTTTACATAATTGGGTCGAACTTATTCATGCAACTTATAATTGAAGATGTCATGAAAATGTACAACTCTTTGTTCACTGATTTTAGTATGTCTTCCAGAAGCAGCAGGAGCAAATTAATTAAGGGACAGAAGATTCCAATGACAGGACAATATAAGTTCTACGGCTATAAATTGCAAATAATGTTGAATGCAATGCAATAGGTATACATCTTTGAGAATAAATTGTCTCATTCAGTTTATCAATATAAGTGAAAAATTTTCTAAAAACGACTAGCATTCCCTCTGCAAAAGAAGTTTGGCAGTACATTCACTGGCACTCAGGTTAGTGAAAAGTTGGCAAAGGCTAGAGTTAGGAACTTGAAATGTAGGGACACAAGGAACTCCAGAGACCTATTGGACACAACACTTAGGAGGGAACGACGATGTAGCTTGCAAATAAGAAATTCGAAAGATGGGATGGGAACTTTGTCGGAGTGCAGGGAAAAAAAAAGAGCCGAAATCGAGTGGGAATAACGACTGAACAGGATATAAAAGTTAGGGCGCCCAAAGTTAAAGGGTCAAAGGAAACAATTACATTAGCAAGACTACTGTGAGCAGAACACTAAATATCTTGTTAACGCAAAGGCACCAAGCTAACAGCTTTGGGAAGACAATAGTAGGTCAATCCAAATCATCTCTAGTTTAGACCTCATTGTTCTTAGAGATGATCTGAAGGATCATCTCAGAGGTAGTGCAATCTTGGCAGTTGGGAATTGGGATCATTATGTTCGAAATGCCTTATTGTCTTCTGATTTGGATTTTGGTGTCACCAAACACATTCCCAACCGATAGACACTCACCTAATAACATCTAGGAATATACACTGACTTCTATTGATCCAGATTTTTTTGCAGTGAAAACTGATTTCTTACAGAATGTGTGGTTGAAAAGCAAGAAAGTGACAGTTCATAGAATGAGTAGCTCAACATGAATACAGAGAATGCAACTTTTGAAAAAATTTAGGTGAACAAGTATTTAGAGTTCTTTTTGTCCTTAATAGGACGATGGATAGATTCAAAAAATTGTTGGAGGACCAAGCTACGCAGCATAAGTTGAAAGGCATTAGGTTTTCAGCTGAGTAATTTCAGGGGAAATGAAAGGAATGTCCATTTATTCGTAAGAAAATAAGGATGGTACTGAAGTCACTATAGAGGAACACATTCAACAAAAAGGTAACTGTTGCCTGCTAGATTTTGGGAATTGATTACTAACAAGAATAAATTGAAGACAATCCCATAAATAGGATTAGGAGGCAACATGATTTGGAAAGACAAAAACCAGGGAAATTATTCTGGTTGGGACATACAAGTCAAAATGTAAGTTTGCACAGATTATCAGATTAACTATGATCTATGGAACTGAGAATCTAGCTGTTAAAGTATGAAATGGCAATAGGATGGGCATAGCTTAACCGAGGATATTACAGCAACAAACTAAACCTTGTTCTCTGTATATTCATAAACTCTGCACATATGTTGTAGAGTTTGCAATAAAACAACATTGCCCTTTAAAGGAAATATGAAGAAACCAATGGCCAATATCAGAGACCCACATTCAGCCAGTGCTTTAACATGGGAGAATAACAATATTACAATCCATTAAGATTAGGGAGATAAAACAGAATGGATTTGAAAATTCAGCATACCTCCGGATGAAATTTCATGTATGGGGCTATATTGTAAACACGTCCTTTAAGAACAGTCCACATGGAACCTTCGGATTGATTCTGTTTCACTTCATTCAAAGATATAAGCCTCTTGTTTGACTGTCCCTTCAATCCTGAAACAGAATAGTAGCATGTTTAGTTAACAGAAATGAAGAACAAACAGAAGTGAATTTTCCAATATTCAGCAAGATCCCAGATTTTCTTATGCACCCACACAGAGGACCAAAGATTTCAAACACGAAGCAAAAGAGATGCTCCTGATCAATCACAATGGGCTCCATGTATACCGAAGGATCTGATAGCACCAAAAACATAAAAAGAATGCACTCTAAAGCATGCCTGACATGAATATATGAAGATCTAATCCTAGCAACTCAAAGGTCTAACGAACTTTTTGACCCCCAACCCCTTTTCTTACTTGCTTCAACACCTGGTGTTCTTCTTTCAAGATGTGCGCTCATATATTTTCATGTGCAAATGGTCATGGGTGAGTTTCGTCTTTTGTCCTCCGGGGTTGGGGATTGGTGGGAACCGGCCATTGCAATATGTGAGAGAATATTGCACCACAGATGCTGATCGAATTGGCAAAAGAATCATTAGGATTATGGGGCAATTCGGGGGCCATAAAAGTACTTAATAGGCAGAACATTGCCCTGTGCAAAGAGAATTCTCCTTACAAACAACCAATTAAGAACCAAATAGTTGGCAATCAATCTAAGGCTTCTAAGCATATGAGCACTTAGTTTTCTAACTGTTCGACGGGGAGCATGTAAAATCTGTTGATATTCCAAAATTAAATATACTTCCCTTAAATAGAGAATACCTGCCAGGTCAGGATGTGTTCTTGTAAGCTTCAGCCAGTCCATCTGGCTGTACCCCTTCTCGAAAGGAACCTTTGGCTCCCGAACTGGCTTCTTCAAAGGAGTCTTCTGAGCCTCAGAACCTGTAACTGAACCTCCGGGGCCTTCCCTCGTCACTGGTTTGGACCGTTCAATGACTTGACTTTTAGGTGATGCCTCAATTACATTAAAAGACAATGAACCAACAGTCCCTGTCTTCTGTGAAACACTATTATCTTTCCATATGCTACCACTCCTCTGATTAGTAGTTGTACTTCCATCTGCAGCATTAATGCTGTCATCATTTAGCCGAATCCCAATAACATCCCAAGCAATATCACCAATTCCAATACTGTCTTCATTACCAGGAGCTCCGACCTAAGAAGATGAACTAGCTTATTTAAGTCTATATAAAAATATATATATATATATATATGTGTGTGTGTGTGTGTGTGTGTGTGTGTGTGTGTGTGTATATATATATATATATATATATATATATATATATATAAGGCATAGTGGAGCCCAATATTAAGAACTTACTTGACAAAAGGTGAAATCATCATCAGCAGCAGCCATATTGAGCTCAAAGAAAACAAAAGGTCTTGCAATTACCCCTGTTCAGGATTGGATCATAGAAAGAAGCACGTGAGAATAATTATTAGGGAATTGGGCATTCTTGATTCACTAATTCTATTGAAAATATATAATTCTAGAATGCCATGGAAGATGAAGTTTTCTTAGCAAACTGTTATTTGATTTACAACTACATCCAGGATTCTTTTAGCTTGTTTTACCCAAAATCGCTATATCTATATATTACCTGGGATCAAAACTAAAGATTGATTTTCACTGAATAAAGAATAACGGTAAATTTATAATCAGTATAATAATTGAATCAAGAACACACAATAACCTCCATTGATGGACCAAAACGCTGAAAAAAAAATGAGAAAAGCACAATCAATTACATAAAGAAATTATGCATAAACACCTAGTTTTACCTGAACGCTGAAGGGGAAAGACGGGGTGTACTTTGTTGAAAATTGAAATTGATTCTTTCTCTAGTTTGATTTTCTGGTCGCGTATGAAATAGGATCCCTTTATTCAACGAATTTTTTATTTTTATTTATATTTATTTATACAACCAAGAGAACATTTTGCTTATTAGCACCATGTTTTTGAACATTTCCGAATGAAGAGATTTTAAATTTGCTTTTGAGGGGAAAAAAAATCAGTATATTATTGTAAAAAAGTAATTTTGAAAAATAATTTTAAAAAAAATCGAAAGACGGTGTGCAACACAGTAATAGGCCGATGCACGTTAGAAAGGCTTTTAAAATAGCCATTTTATGGATCAAACAAAAGTGATAAAAATAGAATCGAAACCTTTTTAAGGATAATTTTTCTCATTAAGTGCATATTTCGAGTAGCT